>OY997274.1:388246400-391027009 GCA_963921465.1 Triticum timopheevii
TGCCAGGTAAGTCTCTTCTCCCTTTTATTTTTCTTTTCTATTTTCTGACATTTGTTTTGATTTAATTAAAATACTAAATCATTTTATTTTTTTATGCCAATTTTTGCAGGAGCTAGTGGTATTATTCCAGTGCTCCTCAATAAGTAGCATAATTTTTAGACATATATTATATATATAACATATATATATCCAAGGCAAAATAATTACTGGATTAATCCAAATGTCCAAAATAAATAATTATGAGCTCCTAAAAATATTGGTTTGATTTTTATCTCTGCCCAATATTTTCAGAGAGCAACATGAACATTTTCTTGGACCTTTTTGGAGCAATTTTTATCTGGGTCATTTCCAGAAATGATTCTGAGGGTTTCACAAATCCTCATTTCAAATTTAAATGGAATTTAAACATGATGAACAAATGACTAACTAGTCTAGGTTATACCAGAACTAGGGATGTGACACCATGGCATGTTAATTCCTTGTGGGTTGCGTGCTTTTGGGCCAATTAGATTGTTTTGAGGGCTTTTGGGCTTATATATCAAAAATAATCTGAAATAGGTGTCATGCCATGTCGGCACATGGGTCTATCCTGGCGGCCCACACATGATCCATTTAGCCACGTATCATGTTGGGCTTATAACGTGTCGGGCACACGTGCTAATGGGCCGGCATGCCAGGCATGGCCCAGGTGCCAGTGTGATTACAGGTACATTGTTTTGGTTTCCTAAAAAAGGTGCATTGTTTTGGATCTAAGATCTAAGAAACTATAGGATATCCCTCGTGTTGCTGCGACAATTTATTGATGAAAATTTGGGTTGATAACATAAGAACTAAAAAACATATTTTCTTGATTACTATGTATAGTTGTAACAATATTTGTTGAATATAAGTAGAATAATTGAATGACAAATATTTTCCCATGTATGGTTGAATGTTTTGATAGGTCGTTTACCATGCATGGTTGCATGTTGAGGTGAGCCTTATCTAATTAATAATTGTATGATGAGGTGGCATGATTGAATGTTGAGATAAATAGGTTGGTGGGGATGACTCTCTTATGTATATAAGGTTACAGTGTGACTATCAGAAGTAAGAATTACAATAAAATCTTTTGAAGACAGCTTCATGATATCAATTTTTGCAAGCTAAAATGTCAACATTTTAGTAAAGGGACTGCAATTGAATTAGAGAAGCTGCACTGAATTTAATTACCAACAAAGGTTTCTAAAAGTCCCTCGCGTCATCCATAAAAATATCTGAGAAGTCGTGAACGATGAACATGCTTGGACTGGAACGATCCCCTAGAGTGTAGGTCGTCGAACCATAGAAACATTACAAGCCATGAGCAATGACTGCTAGATGTTGACAAAGACTCTAAAAGTTCTTAAATCTCATATCACTCGCCTCCTAATGCCAAGATGTCATCTGAAGGCGAGGGGACCATCCTAGCAGCGGCTACGAGGTTTTTTTTTTGCAATACGATCAATCCGGAACCCTGCAAATTTAGCTTATTTCTTAAAATAAGCTTGGCCCATCAGTCCATTAGTTTGGCCCAAGCTTGTTGGGCCTATGTTTATCTGACTAGGCCATGTACAATGGAAAGTGCTTATGAAGTAACTTAATAAGCTATTTGTTATGGCGCTGCTAGAAGGAGGGCGCGAGAGGGCCGGCCGGGGGCCTTTTTGCCCACGGCCAGGCAAGAGGGCGTTAGAGTACGTAATGGGCCTGGGCTGGCGGTATAGCCCGTTAGTCTTAGGGTTAATTAGAGATAAGAGTCGCTTTCTTAGGGGTCAAGTAAGCCTTGCTTGGGAGTCAAGTAAACCTCTCTATATAAAGAGAGGAGATGTATCAATCTAATCAATCCAAGAGGGAAGGGATTTCCTTCTTAATTCTTGCTTGATTAGATTGATACATCTCCTCTCTTTATATAGAGAGGTTTACTTGACTCCCAAGTAAGTTTTACATGACCCCTAAGAAAGCGACCCTTATCTCTAATTAACCCTAAGACTAACGGGCTATACCGCCAGCCCAGGCCCATTACGTACTCTAACACCATTTAAGTTTAAACATCAACTGCTTATCTGTATAGTAAGGATGCATAATTAAGCGTCTACCATCAATAAATAAGCATCAAAGCTTAGGCAAAAATTGACTTTATTTTTCATGTGGTTCTCTAACCACCTTACATTGTAAGGTGACTTAGTGCAATGGCAGATTGTCCATCCTATCCTAATGTCATGCATGAACCAGAAGCAACACAAACCCCCTGTTGGCATGCAGCAAAACCACCAAATTATTGTCAACCCCTAAAGACCAGATCTCATCTCAACCTTTTTGTTTCTAGTCAACTGGTGGTAAGAATTAGTGCTGATGTGGTCAAGCTACCATTTGGCAGCACATAGACGTACACACTCGCGTGCACATGCAAAATGTTTCGGTGAGTCTATGAAGAAGAGAGAGCCTGACCTATTAGTGACCTATAAGGATAATTATTCTAATTTGATTAGTTAAGTCTTATAGGTTGTTTCCAGAGTGAGTTGCATGGAACATGCACTTTAGGGGAATTTATACCCGTTTACTCTACTTTGGGGGAAATTTCCAAAGAACCACACCTTTTAGGCTAATCATCAACAAACAACTCAAAACCCCTCATTAGCCAAACTAAAAGAAAATCCAATGCGGATCATCAAAATGGACACACCAAATGTCTGCAGACACGTCCAGACATATCCAAGAATAGTGATAGGGGGCAGCCATCCAATGAGAGTCTGCAAATCTCCGTCCCTGCTCTAGCCTCCTCCACTTGACATGTATATCTAGATCAGTACGAATTTAAGCTTATGTTTAATAGTTGCAAACATACACAACTAGAACAAAAAAGCATCAGTTGTTCAATAATTTTTTACATCGAACCAATCCCAAAAGTTGCTAGCCTGATAGTATGTGGCAAAAATTTACTCTTCGACACTCTCCATTTGTCCAAAGTGCTTCAACAAGCCTGCACGATAGACTAGGACAATCTTCGCCGCCTCGGGATCTGACTCATATGTCTTCATGAACAACATCTTGGAATCCTCCGAAGCAACCTTCGTCTCTATATTCTTCTCTCTATGAACTTGCTAAACATATCATATGTTTTTTGTTCCTTCATTTCATGGTGCTTGACAGATGCCTCCTCCTACTTCGTCATGATGTCCTCGAAACTCTTTGTCATCTTAGCCATCGCCCCATCTCGCTTCTCCTTCTCCTCGCCCCACTTCCTTCCCAGGTTCCTAATCACCTTCCTGGCCCGAGCAAGCCCTTCTCGTGTTGGAACGGTTGGATCAACACCTTTATCTTCATTTGCCTTAGCGGTCTTGATGATATTGGCAGTAGTGGTGAGCCACTTGTTTTGCCCATTCAACTTCATCCAACAATGCATGAAGATGAGTGTTTGTTCTCTATGTTGTGGTATAACAGGAACTCATGTTAGGCTTGCGAAGGAAGACAATGGATGGTTAACAAGTTGCAACACCGAAAAATCAACGAAATGACCAACATACAGAACAACAAGCCACAACACTTATGAGGTCGGTGATTGTGGCACCACTTGGCCACCGGTTTTGCACTTGCTTGTTGATATGTCTCCAACGTATCTACTTTTCGAAACACTTTTGCTCTTATTTTGGACTCTAATTTGCATGATTTGAATGGAACTAACTCACACTAACGCTATTCGAAGTAGAACTACCTTGGTGTTGTTTTCTATGCAGAAATAGAAGTTCATGGAATTGGATGAAACTTGGCGGAGGGATTTTGTTGAATACATAAAAAAATACTGGTGCAAAGATATACTGGAGGGGGGCCACCACCTGCCCACAAGGCAGGGCACGCCCTGCTACCTTGTGGGGCCCTCGTGGCTCCATTTGCCCTACCTCCAGGTCCATAAGTACCGTCTTCCGAGAAAAAATCAGAGAGAAAGTTTCACCGTGTTTTATGATACAGAGCCGTTGTCACCTCATGTTCTTCATCGGGTGCCCTGATCTGGAGTCCATTCGGGGCTCCGGTGGGGGCAATCCATCGTCGTCGTCATCAACAACCCCTCTTCATTAGCAACCTCATGATGCTCACCACCAGGAGTGAGTAACTACATCTTAGGCATACTGGAGGTAGATGGAGATGGATGAGACTGATCAGGTAATCAAGTCAATTTTTTAGAGCTTGATCCCTAGTATCCACTATATTCTGAGATTGATGTTGCTATGACTTTGCTATGCTTAATGCTTGTCACTAGGGTCCGAGTTCCATGATTTTAGATCTGAACTTATTATTTTTTCATGAATATATTTGAGTTCTTGATCCTATTTGCAAGTTATGTGCACTTGTTATTGTTCTGATTCGTAGACCCCAAGGTGACAATAATTTGGATACTCTCCAGGGATGATTGTGATTTCAGTTCATGTATTCACTATGTGTTAATGTTTTGTTCCGGTTCTCTATTAAAAGGAGCAACTTAATTACCCTTAGCTTCCATTAGGATCCCGCTGCCACGGGAGGGTAGGACAAAAGATGTTATGCAACTTCTTATTATAAGCATGTATGACTAATTGGTACATATGATTGATGAATTTGAGCTATTGTGTATCGCTCTAGGTTGTGACTGTTACATGATGAATGTCATCTAAATATCCATCACTAATCCATGACTACGCTTTCTCATAATATTGTTTTTGCTAAGTTACTATTATTGACGTTGTTGTTCCAATTGCTACAAAACTGCTACTATCACTAATACAGTTACTATTGCTATTATTATCACTACTATCAAAACTATCATATTATCGTGCTACTAATATTTTGCTGCACAGAAAAAACTCCTCGGGTGTGGTTGAATTGACAAATCAACTATTAAGGCTTATAAATATTCTTTGACTCTCTTGTGTCGAATCAATAAATTTGGGTGAAATACTACCCTCGAAGACTGTCATGATCCCCTGTACTTGTGGGTCATCACTTGTACGCGCCACAGTACTTGCTGACATGATCTTGAATGGTGTACCATCGATGGCTTAGTGATTTCGTATTCTGATCACATATCACTTCCATGTGGTAGGGGTCGTAGCACTTTTGCTCGTGAAATGAAACATGCACACTTTGCTAAAACGTCGCGCCTCTTTGCTCCATGCCTTGGAATGGATCGATACTACTGGCTAACCACACCTCACAGACCAATTCATTCTCCTTTGAGATGAAATTTTCTCCCCTCTTATTCTTTGGATCATCCGGTTGTTCGTTCTGGGTGCACGTCTGCTGGGAGTATGACTGATGTTGTTCCTTCACTTGGGATTCCTTCACTTGTCCGTCTTCGTGGTTGCCTCCATCGCCGATAATGTTCATCTTTGCATTGTCCGCTTCCATTATCTCGCTTGCACGAGGTACTTCGACAAATAGTGAGCGGGCACCGTCGGAAAAGAGCTCCACAGCCGGCATCGGCGAGTGGACAAGCATCAGCGACTTTGACTCTATGATGTTGTAGTCGGTGTTGAGGCCAACGACGAAGCGAACATGATGGACATAGGTGAAGGAGGATGCAGTCTGATGTGGCGATTGTTGTGTGCTGGCCGAACCGAGGTGCGGGGAGGCGAAGTAGTAGGGTGGCTTGAACTGGGGAGAGCACTGCGACAATTGCCCGAGCGGCACCACCTTGTTGGGTTGCTTTTCTAGACAAAGTCCATCCACCGCTTCTTCTATCTTCTTCATCTCTGCCATCACACATCGGGCATTGCGCTCTGTGGACCCGGCCTTATAGGCAGCTACCTCCCTCGGCTCCTTCGGCTCTGGAGGACGACAAACATCTCAGTCTCCTCCGACATTGGCTCCATCGAGGCAGTGGATGGTGGAACGGTGAAGAGGAGGTAGACACTAGGGGGAGGCAATGGGAATGGGTGAGTTTTCCTTCAGAAACAGTGCGAAACTGACCAAATGTGTGGCTCCGCCTCAATTTTGGGTGGGTTGATGTTGTCAGATGCATATGTTGCGGACATCCGGACGTGTGCAAACCGCCCTCGGTTTGCAATTTGCGGAATTTCGGACGTCCACACCAGTCTGGACAAATTTTGATGACCACCGCTGGGTGACAAAAAATATCCAAAATATCCGGTCCAAACATTTAGGGTCGATTTGCTGATCTGCGTTGTAGTTACCCTGACGACTTGCTCCTTATCACCGGCATCCACCATGACCTTATGCTCCGCACGTGCACCGCCGCCACCTTGCCGACGAGCCTCTGGTCACGCCATAGGTTGTGCTTGGTGAAAGAGCTAAGTCCGACATATCCCATATAGGAGTCCCGAACTAAGCGTCTAGATGCGATGGTAATTAAGACACGGAGTTTTACCCAGGTTCAGGCTTTCCGAAGAGATAGTACCAGATGTCTTGCTTGTGTTTATTGCTTTGTGTTGGAGTACAAACTGCAGATGATCTACCCTGAGATTGTTGTGTACTTCTACGAGCCTACCCCTCGGTTTAGATAAATACCGGAGGGTCTAGGATTACAATATCCTAGTCAGTTACACATAAGGAAACAATGTCTTCAACGAATCTAGCTGCTTGGTGTACACAATAAGTCTTTGGGATACCTCCAATGATACGTTAAGGGTCATCTAGTGTGGCCCACCAGGAAAGGAGAGGACTTGACGTGGTGAGGGTCGCCTAGTCAGAACATCGTCACTTGGTGCAGGCGTTGAGGAAGCCGCCGTAGTGTGCACCGTTGGCTCCTAGGTGAGACGAGGCATCACCGTGGTCAGGGAGAAATGTTGGTCGACATGCTTAGAGCATCTACAACCGTACCCAGCCCCTCAAACGCCTGCGGAGGCACCCGGGCGCGTCCGCGGACACTGAACGGTCACTCCTCAAATCATGCAATGTCGATAAAACTACTTAGATCAGGAGCAGACATAGAAATGGGCATATAAATGCACAAATCATTCACTAAAAGATCACCAACAAATCTTCAAAAGATCACCAAAGTTCATATAATGCACATAAACGATGGACAAGTTCAAACTACATCTAAAAACATGAAATTAAAGTGGAGAAGGCGGACCTTCACCACTTCCTCGCCGACCCTTTCCCCTTCCGATGAATGGCGCAACTGTAGGCGCTGTGGCTGGTGGAGGATCGTCCGAGTCATAAAGGGAGGAGGAGAAGAGGATGAGCCCTTTGAGCCATCAGACGACCCTATCCTACTGCCGCTTGAGTTTCGCCAGTTGAGCCGCCTCTATCGCTACCTCCGCCGCCTCACATTTGGACTGCTCAATGGCAAGCTGGAGCGCCTTGCCGTTCTTCCGGTGGAGCCGCCGAACGTCCATCTCCGCCGACGTAAGCGACCAACGGCACACCCAAGCAAGGAGCCACTTGTCCTCTTTGGGCTCCACTGGAAACCCACGACGCCGGTGCACAGATTTCTCCGCCGCATCCCTGTCCCTTGCCCACTGCCTAACGCACCGGGCGGCGCACGCGTGTCCGAGCCAGTGGGGCGGGCACAAGCACCCACTGCTGCCCAAGTGGGAAAGCAACAGCCGGCGGGGGGCATGGGATGTCGTGAGGGGGGCGGACTGCGCGGCCCTCGTGGAGCTGCGCGCGGGCTGGGAGGGGCCAGCGCTGGTGTCTGCGTTGTGCCGGTGAGGGAGAGGCGAGATGGCAGATCTGGAACTGGCCCCCGTGTCCACCGTGGACCTCTCGAGGGCAATGCGGAGGGCCAGCTCCTCGTCGGCATATAGGTCGGAGTCTGAGCGGTTGCCGGAGCTCGACATGGTCGCCGGAGTTGTCAGACTAAATAGTGTAGATTATGTGAATTGCACGATGTATTGCTCTTCATGCATAGGCACATATATATGATGTACAAAGGTGGGCCACGGACCTCAACTATACAAGGAACTAGGAGGCGGGCCCAATACACAATGTGCACATAACACATATAGTCTACCCCCCCTCCCCCCGCAGTCGAAGCGGCACCACGGCTGACGCAAAGACTGGATCAGAACTCTTCAAATGACGCCGTAGGCAAGCCCTTGGTCATGATATCGGCAAATTGTTGGGAAGTAGGGACGTGTAAAACACGAATATGGCCAAGGGCCACCCGTTCCCGAACAAAATGAATATACAACTTAATATGCTTGGTCCATCGATGATGCACCGGGTTAGCGGAGAGGTAGACCGCCGAGACATTGTTGTAGTAGATCACCATGGCACGGTCAACAAGGCAAGAGAGCTCCTGAAGCAGCTGGTGAAGCCACGAACATTCGGCGATGGCGTTGGCCACCGCACGAAACTCAGCCTCAGCACTGGAACGAGAGACCGTAAGCTGCCGCTTGGACGACCACGAGATGAGTGAGGGTCCAAGGTAGACACAATAGCCCGAAGTGGAGCGACGGGTGTCAGGGCAGCCCACCCAGTCTGCATCGGAGTAGGCGGCGAGGGCGGTGTTAGCGGAGGCGTGAAGCGTGATGCCAAGATCCATAGTGCCACAAATATAGCGGAGAATCCGCTTGATGGCAGCCCAGTGAACGTCTCGAGGAGCATGCATATGAAGACACACGTGTTGCATGGCATACTGGATCTCCAGTTGAGTCAGAGTGAGGTACTGGAGAGTACCAATGCTAGATCGATAGAAAGCAGCATCCGAAGCAGGAGAATGATCCGTGGCAGAAAGCTTGGCCTTCGTATCAATAGGCGTAGCAGCGGGCTTGCAGTTAAGCATGCCGGCGCACTCCAGGAGCTCATGAGCGTACTTCCGCTGATGAAGGCAGAAGCTATCCGAACGGCGCACCACCTCGACACCGAGGAAGTAGTGCAAAGGACCCAAGTCCTTGATGGCAAATTCAGCACGAAGAAGAGCCGTGAGCTGACTGAGGAGACCAGCCATACATGCCGTTAGGATGATGTCGTCGACATAGAGAAGCAAGTAGGCCGTGTCAAAGCCCTGATGGTAGACGAAGAGCAAGGTGTCCGAGCAGGTAGAGCGGAACCCAAGCTGGTGGAGGAACGCCGTGATGCACTGGTATCAAGCGCGTGGAGCCTGCTTGAGTCCGTACAAGGACTGCGAAAGCAGACACACGTGGTCGGGAAGCGCCGGGTCGACAAACCTGGTGGGCTGCTAGAAGAAGACCTGCTCCTCGAGGTGACCATGGAGGAAGGCGTTGGAGATGTCCATCTGGTGCACCGGCCAAGCATGGGAGACCGCAAGGTGGAGAACCGTGTGTATCGTGTCCGGCTTGACGACCGGAGCAAAGGTGTCGGTTAAGTCGATGCCAGCACGCCGTCGGAAGCCACGAACAACCCATCGCGCTTTGTAGCGATCAAGGGTACCATCAGGACGGAGCTTGTGTTTAAAGACCCACTTCCCGATAATCACGTTGGCGTGCCGGGGACGGGGAACAAGCTGCCACGTCCGGTTGTGCAATAGGGCGTCAAACTCCTCTTGCATTGCAGCCATCTAGAGTGGGTCATGAAGAGCGGCTCGAACGGAGGACGGTAACGGCGACAACTCAGAGGTGGACGCCGCGTGGACGTAGTCATTCGAGGCATAACGCGAGCTCGGGCGAAAAAAGCCCGTACGGGCGCGGGTGACCAGACCGGCCACAGGCACCGGGGGGCAGGGGTGCCGGTGGCGCCGAGGGGGCCGCAGATACCATGGGAGCCGGCGGGGCCGGGGGTGCCGAGGGGGCCGTAGGCACCGCGGACGCCGAGGGGGCCGCATGCTCCAACATTAGGGGCGCCGGGGGCGCCAGCGCCGCGGCAGTAGGAGGCACCGCATGCAGGGGCACACCTCAAAGCCAGGGGCAGGCCAAGAGAGGCGCGCGAGCGCCCTGGCAGAGGCGTCGAGGAGCCCACATTACCAGTGGCGGGAGGAACAACCGGGGGTACCTGCTGAAACAGAAACACATGCTCATCAAAGTAAACGTGCCAGGAAGTGAACACACGGTGGGAGGCCTGATCGTACCACCGATATCCCTTGGAGTCGGAGGGGTAGCCGATGAAGATGCAAGCGACAGAACGAGGTGCGAGTTTGTGAGGAGCAGAGTCGGCAGTGCTGGGATAGCAAAGGCACCCAAAAATATGCAAGCCATCATAAGATGGGGGCGTACCAAAGAAAAGATGGTGAGGTGCATAATTCCACCGTGGACGGCAAGGGCGAAGGTTAAGGAGAAGTGATGCAGTAGCAAGTGCGCCCGGCCAGAAACGAGGCGGCACATTAGCATGGAACAGGAGCGTGCGAACATGGTCATTCAGAGTGCGAAGGACACGTTCGGCTCGACCGTTCTGCTGTGAAGTATACGGGCATGTGAGACGAAAAACTTGTGACGCCCCTGATTCAATCGGACACTAATCATGCACGCAAACGTGTACGATCAAGATTAGGGACTCATGGGAAGATATCACAACACAACTCTAAAAGTAAAACAGGTCATATAAGCATCATATTACAAGCCAGGGGCCTCGAGGGCTCTAATACAAGTGCTCGACATAAACAAGTCAGGGGAAGCAACAATATCTGAGTACAGACATAAGTTAAACAAGTCTTCCTTAAGAAGGCTAGCACAAACTGGGATACAGATCGAAAGAGGCGCATGCCTCCTGCCTGGGATCCTCCTAAACTACTCCTGGTCATCGTCAGCGGCCTGCATGTAGTAGTAGGCACCTCCAGTGTAGTAAGAGTCATCGTCGATGGTGGCGTCTGGCTCCTGGGCTCCATCATCTAGTTGCGACAACCAGGTAGAAGGGAAAGGGGGAAAAGAAGGAGAAAGCAACCGTGAGTACTCATCCAAAGTACTCGCAAGCAAGGAGCTACACTACATATGCATGGGTATATGCGTAAGGAGGCCATATCAGTGGACTGAACTGTAGAATGCTAGAATAAGAGGGGGATAGCTAGTCCTATCGAAGACTATGCTTCTGGCAGCCTCCGTCTTGCAGCATGTAGAAGAGAGTAGATTGAAGTCCTCCAAGTAGCATCGCATAGCATAATCCTACTCGGCGATCCTCCCCTTGTCGCCCTGTGGAAAAGCGATCACCGGGTTGTCTGTGGAACTTGTCTAGGTGTGTTTTATTAAGTATTCGGTTCTAGTTGTCATAAGGTCAAGGTATAACTCCGGGTCGTCCTTTTACCGAGGGACATGGCTATTTGAATAGATAAACTTCCCTGCAGGGGTGCACCACATAACCCAACACGCTCGATCCCATTTGGCCGGACACACTTTCCTGGGTCATGCCCGGCCTCAGAAGATCAACACGTCGTAGCCCCACCTAGGCACAATAGAGAGGTCAGCACACCGGTCTAAATCCTATGCACGCAGGGGTCTGGGCCCATCGCCCATTGCACACCTGCACGTTGCGAGGGCGGCCGGAAGCAGACCTAGCCCCCTAATACAAGAGCAGGCGTTCCAGTCCAATCCGGCGCGCGCCGCTTCGTCGCTGACGTCAAGAAGGCTTCGGCTGATACCACGACGTCGAGTGCCCATATCTTTCCCGCGTAGTTGGTTAGTGCGTATAGGCCAGTGGCCAGACTCAGATCAAATACCAAGATCTCGTTAAGCGTGTTATTTTGATATAACCGCGGACGCCGACCAGGGCCAGGCCCACCTCTCGCCTAGGTGGTCTCAACCTGCCCCGTCGCTCCGCCACAAAGTAACAGTCGGGGGCCATCAGGAACCCAGGCCCACCTCTACCGGGATGGCGCCACCTGTCCTTCCAGCCCCCACATCGGAATCACCTGCGGGTACTCAACGAGCTGACCCGACTTTAGTCATCATCTGTATAGTATATGTATAGTATATACCCGTGATCACCTCCCGAGTGATCACGGCCCGATAGTATAGCAAGGCAGACTGACAAGAATGTAGGGCCAATGATGATAAACTAGCATCCTATACTAAGCATTTAGGATTGCGGGTAAGGTTTCAACAACTGTAGCAACAATTACAGGCTATGCAACAGAATAGGATCAATCGGAACAGTGCATGCTGACGTCAGCAGTCAACAGACTGGTCAAACTGACGGTGGGTCCCACATGTCATAGGCCGAAGACTAACAATTTGTTAACATTTAATTAGCGGGTTAATTAGAGTTAATTAGTTAACTAAACAAGATTAATTAATTAATTAATTAATTTTATTATTATATTTTTAAATCCTTTTTTGTTTTGGGCGTGGGGCCCCAACGTCATAGGCCCATCGGAGCCTAGCGGATCGGGCGAGCAGCGGGGCGGGGCGCCCGAACGGGGGCAACAGGCGTCTGGAGAGGGCGAACCCCGGTTGGCCCCAGGCGCTGGCCGGGGCGGAGGAGAGCGCCGGCCGCAACTGGGGGGAGGTAGCGGGCGACAGGGGGAGCGGAGGAAGAGGCTGGGCGGCAGCAATAGGAGGCGGCGACGGCGTTAAGCAGAGGCGGCGGCGGCGGCGCTGCTGACGTGCTCGGGCGTGCGGGAGTGAAGGCGGTGCCGCAAGCTCGGGCGGCAGTGGGCTCGGGCACCACCGTGGGGTGCGGTGAAGCTAGGCAAAGGCGCGCACGAGCGAGGCGACAACAGCAGGAGCAACACCGACGAGGGGCGCGGCTCGGACCAAGCCTCGGTCATGGCGGCAGGAACTCGGGGGTGGGGCTCATACGACTATAAATCCGAGGGGGGAAAGGGGGGAATGGGTGCGGCTCACCGAGGGGAAGGTGATGGCGAGCTCGCGGTGGTTCGGGGAGGACTGGAGGTAGCAGATCGACGAGGCGGAGCAGACGTCCATGGTCGAAGAGGAGGGGTCGATGGCGGCGGCTCCGGGACGCTCTAGCTAGAGCCGGTTGCCATAGAGAACGACGACGAAGGGGCCCGTCTCCTGGGAAGCTTCTGGCGCCGCGGGGAGGCTCCGGTGCACGGCATCGACATCGACATCGACGCGGTGACGGCAGCTTGGATGTGAGCTCTGGATCGGGAGAGTGAGTGAACGAGGGGGAGAAAGGGATTAGCGATCTAGGGTTGACAGAGGGGCCGCGGGGCATTCTTATCCAGCGCAGGGAGATGAAGGGGAGGCGCGGGATGGTCGCCCCGTGGCTATTCGGCCATGGACGACGCTCCTGCGTCCACGGGGTGCCTGGTGAACAGAGAGCAAGGGGGTGACCGGGGATGGGCTGGGCCTGCACTGTGGCCACTAGGGCCACGGGGTTCCTCTACCTCTTTTCCTTTTCTAAAACTTTTCTGTTTTCTGCCTTTTTCTTATTTTCTCTTCTGTTTTACTTATTTTAGTTAGCAAAACATTTTTACAAAAATATAACCCCTACTGCTAAATTAGCATAATAACATAGGATACCTACTCCAAAAAGTTTGGTGATTATATAAACTAGATTAACATTTGTTTAGTATTTAAACGCATTTAAATAATTGTTTTACTACTGTTTTACTTACTATAGTGCATTTAAATACTTTACAAAAGTGTGGTTTCTTCACCAATATTTAATATGGATTATGTGGCTCACTCCGAACATTTTAGTTTTCATATTTGAAAACTTTTATTGTTTGCTTAATTTTGAATTTGAATTTGAACCGTTTTTGAACTAAGCGAGATTAGCAACAGTAATCAAGGTGACGTGGCATCATTAGCAGAGGTTCACTATAGCCTAATTATCCGGGCGTCACAAAACTGTGTCGTGGTGAGACAGAAAGGTGCGGAAAGCAAGGTTGTCAAACTCTTTTCCATTGTCAGTCTGAAGATCAAGGATGGGATGCCCAAACTGTGTGCTGACATAGGAGTAAAAAGCCGTCAAAGTGGAGAGTGCATCCGACTTTCGTCATAAAGGAAACGTCCACACATAGTGAGAATAATCATCAAGGATAACCAGATAATATAAGTAGCCGAGTTACTAGGAAACAGAGACGTCCACACATCACTATGAATCAACTGAAAAGGAAAACAAGCTATGGTGGTGGAGTTATTAAACGGGAGGCGAACATGTTTCCTGACACGACAGGCATGACAGTTGTGATCCTCTATCTTATTACAACTGAAACTGAAACTCCTAAGAATATGGCAAAGTGTGACGGGGTTGAGATGACCCAAACGAGCGTGCCAAAGATCGATGCCGGCAGAGAGAGCAACTGGTGCGGTGGTGGAGGAGGACGAAGAAAGCACCAGATAGAGCTCGTCGAGGCTGTCACATCGGTGAAGTACCATCCTGGTTCGAGTGTCCTTGACACAAAAACCTAGCTCGTCAAATTCAACAGTAACAGGATTTTCACGAGTTAAACAACGAACGGAAACAAGGTTCTTAATAAGATGAGGTGACACAAGTATGTTAGACAGAGTAATAGGCATGGAATTAGAAGGACAAGAAGTGTGCCCGACATGTGTAATAGGGAGTGTGGAGCCATCGCCGCCAATGATGTGGTAGTCGGTGGTGATGGGAGTGAAGCAGGCAAGATTACCAGGACGAGAAAACATGTGAGCCGTAGCCCCGGTGTCCATGTACCAATCACCGCCTCCAGTGTAGATGTTCGGCGTAGGCGCGGTGTGCAGCGCGGCGACGAGCGTCGGATCCCAAGGCGCCGGCTGCAGCGCCGGCGAGGGCGGCGGTGGGGTCGCAGGGAGACCGTAGGCGCCGCTCTGCTATGGCGGTGGGTGTCGTGGTCCTAAGACTGACAGTAGGAAGGGGGGTAGGTATGGAGAGGCAAGATCTCAGCTATGGTGAAGGTGTACACACAAGATTTACGAGTTCAGGCCCTTCGCGGAGGAAGTAATAGCCCTACGTCTCGGTGCCCGGAGGCAGTCGACTGGATTATATGTATGTGGTGTTATAGGGGGTGCCAACCCTTGTCCCAGAGGAGGGGGTGGCTTATATAGAGTGCGCCAGGGCCCCAGCCATCCTCCATTACAAGGGGCTTAATGTACATAAAGTAGGGGCGTTACTGATAACGCCAACCACAAGTACTATTAATGACCTTAAAGACTACAGAGTGAATGTCTGACCGTTGCAGTGCTGAGTGACTCCTAGTCTTTAGTAGGTTGAGTGATTCCTTATATGGTCGAGTGACAATGGGTAGGAGGGGTACCCGAGTGATATGATTGGTCGAGTGGATTGCACTCGACACCTTTGACCGGGGGTTCTTTGTTGCCTCTTGGACTTCTTATGTTCTAGGGTAGTGACCTTGGGTAGGGCGTATATGTTAGGCCTATGACCCTACCCCGGGTTTGTACCCTCATCAGTAGCCCCCGAATGGATTAAGGTTCAAGTGGAAAGTAGGTTAAAGTTGAACTCGTTCCGAGCTTTGCGTCTCGCGAGTGTCTTACAAAGGATGGAAGGCTTACGTTGGTACATCAGCTTCGATCCAGTCGCCTTGATCCATTCAGAGAGTTGTCGAATGAACTTGTAGCATCATCCGATGAGTGCTGTCTTGGGGCGCAAAATCTTTGGCGCGATTGATTGTAGTGTATCCCGGATTTCACGGGATTTGAAATTTCGGGGAAGCGCACGGGACGGGGCGTGCCGAAGTAAGCGGGGCGGATAAACAATAGCGCCTCGATCTTCACGCCACCTTTTTCGCCACGTACGTCGCGCGCGACTACTGCGGGATTTGACAGGATCGCCCGGTCCCACGCGACAGCCACTCGGAAGCGGCCCTTTATAAGGCAATGGAGCCGAGACGTCTGCACAGCGCGCGTCTGTTTTTCTTTCTTCTTCCTCTGCTTCTCCACTGCATCCGGCTTCTCCGCTCTCGACGCTGCCGCTCCGCCACCATGGTGAAGGACAAGACGGCGGCGCTAGAATGCGCAAAGAAGGCAGCGGGGGCGGCGAAGGGCAAGAAGCAGAATTGCGGGTCATCATCGCGCTCGGGGCTGCCGCCAGGTTGGATCCAAGGCGATTGGATCTTGTCTTCGCTCCGGCAGGAAGATCTGGATGAGCTGGTTGAGTCCGAGCTGATTGCCAAGGGTGTGGCAAGGCTGCCTGAGGGGGAGATGGAGCCGCAGCCTCGACCGGGTGAGTGTGTACTGCTCGCCACCCACGTCGACCGGGGCTTCTCACTTCCTCCGCACCCCTTCTTCCGGGGCTTCTTGAACTTCTTAGGTGCCCAACTCCATCATTTTTCTCCCAATACCATCACGTACCTTGCCGTGTTCGTGTCTATGTGTGAGAACTTTCTGGGGTGTCAACCGCACTGGGGTCTTTTCAAACATATTTTCACCATCCGTTCTCAGTCGGTGAAGAAAGCGAACACGAGCGATGAGAAAACTCATGTCATTCAGATGTGTGGGGGTTTGGGTATCCAGAAGAGGCAGAGGAGTTCTTTCCCTTCCATGACTCTCCCTGAATCGGTTAGGGGCTAGCAGTCGACCTGGTTCTACTGCCAGGACCTCGCAACCCCAGGTCAGTCGACCGGCCTTCCCCACTTCACTTTTGACCGTGTCCAGATGCCTTCCTCGCTGAAAGTGACTGATGCTGAGAATGTGGAGATGAAGATGCTGGTTGAGAAAGTGGTCCAACTGATCAATGAGGGTGTCACTGGCATGGACCTGCTGGAAGTATTCCTCAGCCGATGCATCCAGCCCCTTCAGGGCCGTGACCATCCCATGTGGCTGTACTCTAGGGCTGACGACACTGCTTGTGTTCATCCAGAGGAAGTGCCAGCCAAGACCGTGGCCATGTGGTTGAAGAGCATTACAGGCAACAAGGACAACCCCAAAGGAGCCAGGAGAGTCATCCCCTTCAGTGGTGACAATCAGCCCGACAACGTATGTTCTTCATTCTGACTGTCTTTGCATATACATTCCGACTGCTCTTGAGCTCGACTGAATTTTACTTGACTTCTTGTCTTGTAGGTTCTTACTTACATGTATTCGATGCCCAAGGGTGAACAAGTTCTAGAGCAGGGCCAGGAGAGAGAGGCCAGTGCAGAGGAGAGTGGTGAATGGGAATCTTCGGATGAAGAAGAGGAGGAGGAAAGCGAGGAGTCAGACGACGAGGAGGCGGTCGACTCGCCGCTGCTCTGAACGCCGATCAAGGCAACACCATGACCCGGTGGGCGGGTGCGGAAAGAACGTGGCTCCAAGTACCCAAACGCAGAAGCGCACTCGGACATCGACTCCGGAGCCAATAGAGAAAGTCGCTAAGCAGCCCAAGGTTGCTCCTCCAAAGACTCGGAAGACTTTGCCGAGGATCAAGATGGATGTCCCTGTTGCTTCAGGGTGAGCATATTTCTTGCATTTATCTAGGCTGACTGATATTTCTGTCCTGACCGAATGGATCATGTATCTTTCCAGCCCAACCTTTGCTGTGACTGACATGGATATTGACAAAGCTCCAGGAGATGAGGAGACCGACGACGCGGCCACCTCCCGAGCTGGTAAGTCCGTTCGACCAAAACTCATTTAGTCGATTGAGTTACCAGTCGGCTGAATTTCCGATGTTTTTCTTTCACTGCAGTTCCACGAGACATCGTCGTGCTTCCCGATGAAGAAGTAGAAGAAGTGCCTCTACCGGAGAGGAGGAGGAGAGGCGGTGTAAGGGCATATTTATCCCCAAGTGGTTTTGGTGATTGATGACAATGCTTTTGCGAACTAATCGTGTGCGCTAAGTTCTTTCAGAGATTCATCCATTGGCACGAGACGATTACCTCCCCTCGGTGTTTTATTCAAGACGGTGTAGCTCCTTCGTTTCGCTGTTGGTGGACTAGATTCGTAGGAGTCACCGTACTATCAAGAGGGGATCCGCTTTGGTAAGACTTGGGTGGAATCAACACGTACACATCCTTATCACACCCGCCGTCTTCCTTCCGCACCATTGGAGCTGCCCTTTTCTTCCGTACGTGCTCCGTTCTGTCCCAGCGGCAGTACTGCGGTCAACAACGGTAGTACCGCCGAAGCTCTCCAGTGGTAGTACCGCTCCGCAAAGCGGTAGTACCACTCTCAGTGGTAGTACCGCTCCGCAGGGCGGTACTACCGCTCGCAGGCTTCAGCCGTAGTACCGCAGCTGTTCCGCGCTACTACCGCCTCGATTCGAGACCGGTGTTTCTCGTGTCGGGTTTTGCGGTACTAGGAGCGGTAGTAGTGGCGGTAGTACCGCTCCAAGCGGTAGTACCGCTCTTACTCCCGCGGTAGTACCGCTCTGGGGCCAGGGCCCTATCTTCCTCGCCAGCGCGGTAGTACCGCTGGTTAGGGAGCGGTAGTACCACTCTCAGCGGTAGTACCGCCCTTCCCTAGCGGTAGTACCGCTCTGTGCGGGGATGTACAGTAGGGTAATGGTTGGATTGATTCCCCCACTATATAAAGGGGTCTTCTTCCCCAAAGTTGATCTACCTCTTTCCCCCCAAAGCTCCATTGTTGCTCCAAGCTCCATTTTCGCCCGATCTCTCTCCCTAGCCAATCAAACTTGTTGATTTTCTCAGGATTGGTTGAGAAGGCCCTGATCTACACTTCCACCAAGAGAAATTTGATTCCCTCTCTTATCCCTAGCGGATCTTGTTACTCTTGGGTGTTTGAGCACCCTAGACGGTTGAGGTCACCTTGAAGCCATACTCCATTGTGGTGAAGCTTCGTGGTGTTGTTGGGAGCCTCCAATTGTTGTGGAGATAGCCCAACCTTGTTTGTAAAGGTTCGGTCGCCGCCTTCAAGGGCACCAATAGTTGATTCACGGCATCTCGCATTGTGTGAGGGCGTGAGGAGAATACGGTGGCCCTAGTGGCTTCTTGGGGAGCATTGTGCCTCCACACCGCTCTAACGGAGACGTACTTCCCCATAAAAGGAAGGAACTTTGGTAACACATCCTCGTCTCCACCGGCTCCACTCTTGGTTACTTCGTGCCTTTACTCTTGCAAGCCTACTGGTGTTGTTTCCATTGCTTGCTTATGTGCTAGTTGTATTTGCATCATATAGGTTGCTCACCTAGTTGCATATCTAGACAACCTATTTAGTTGCAAAGTTTAAATTGGTAAAGAAAAGCTTAAAAATTGTTAGTTGCCTATTCACCCCCCCTCTAGTCAACCGTATCGATCGTTTCAATTGGTATCAGAGCCTCATCTCTTTTTAAGGACTTCACCGTCCGAAGAGTATGGTTGATGTCGTAGATGATGTGGGAGAGCACTCCGGTGTAGATCCGATATCATCTACGGGAGATGGGGGTAACTCGATCTCACGTGAGGAATTCAATGTGGCCTTGGAAACATTGAAAACCTCCATGACGACCGAGGTCAAGGACATGTTTAAGGAATTCCTAGAAGGACTTAAACAATCTACCTCGCCGATGAAAGTGGGTGATCCCACCAACAAGGTGACGGATGCTACCTCCGACAAGGGGGAAGCTAACATTGAAAAGAGTCCTTCTATTAGTGGTAGAAATGGCACCGGCATCTTTGCCCATGTGGAACCCCCAATTTATGGAGGGCCGATTCTTTCCACGCATTTGAATCATGCCGGTCCTCCTCCTAAATATGAGAAACATGAAGATTTTGATTCTTGGGTTTATCGCTTCAAGCGTCATTTAAAACATGTGAACACTAACCTTTGGACAATCATTGAAGAAGATTTCTATCCTCATGACCCAATCAACTTCACCCCTCGAGAAGCCGTGGACAATCAATTCAATGAGAGTGCTCTCTTCATCATCCAAGATGCAATCCTTCCTGAAGATCTCCCTCATCTTCGACCTCATGCCATGGCTAAATAAGCATGGAAATGTGTTGAGTCTCTCTATCGAGGAAGTGCTAGCATTCAACGCTCCAACTATGAAGTGGTGCAAGATGAAGCCGATGAGTTTGCAATGAAAGAAGATGAAGAACCTCGTGAGCTCTTTCGAAGAGTGACCAAACTCGCGGTCTCACTCCGAGATCATGGAAGCAAGGACACGGATGACAATTGGATCAAGCGTAAGTTCCTTAAGGCCATGATGCCCTACAACAAGGCCATGTCCTCCGTCATCCATCAAAGACCGGACTTCCACTCCATGACCTCAAGTGAAGTGTTGGATGAGTTCGTTGCAATTGGCATCTTGGACAAGACCGCCGACAATGCGGTGCTCCGTTCTCAAAGGGCAAAGAAGCCCAACCTTGCTTCGAAGACCAAGGTCATCATGGAAGAAGAGGAAGAAGTGGAAGATGAGGAGAGCAATCCCGAAGACACCAAGTATGATTATCATGAGCACATGGCCCTTGCTTCAAGACAATTTTGGAGCAAGAAGAATTCAAGACCCAACTTCAACAAGAACAACTCAAGTGGTGTCAAGGGCAATCAACGAGTTAGAACTTGCTTCAACTGTGGCAATGTGAGCCATTTCATTGCGGATTGTCCTTACGAGAAGCGGGAAGACAATGGTGGCAAATTCATTCGAAAAGACAAAGCTAAGTCCTTCCCCAACAAGAACAACTTCGCCAAGAAGACTCCAACTCGTGGGTTGGTGGTTCAAGAAGAATACCAAGAGGATGACGATGATGATGAAAGTGGAGAAACAATGGCCATGGCATCCGTTTCCATTGCTACTACTCCCTCGGTGTCTCTCTTTGATTCACCCAACGAAAACATCACCGCCAAGTGCCTCATGGCTAAAGCCTCAAAAAAGGTAACCCCCAACATCACAACCACCATCATTACTAATCCCTCCTTGGAGGATTGCATTGATGAACATGTTGAGTCTAATGAGGAAGTGAATGAACTTGAGTCTTTTATGAGTAAGCTCAAGGGTAAGTCCAAGAAGCACTTTGTTGCTCTCTTGGAACAACTTGGTGAGGCCAATGACATGATCGAGGCTCACGAAGAAACCATCTCTAAGATGGAAGGTCATAGTCGTGACTATGCCGATGAGATATCGGATCTCTCTAATGCTCTCGAGGAAGAGCGTGTGCATCCTTTGACTTGTGAGGAGTCACACAATGATGACCATGCTAAGTTAAAGAAAGATCTTGATCATACTCTTGTCGTGTCTCGTGTGCTAACTTCCGAGAAGGCTAAACTTGGGGTTGATCATGCTAGACTCAAAGAAGAGTTTGAGATACTTGACAAGGCCCACAAGGTCTAGAAGGGTGCTCACGCTAACCTCAAGGAGTCTCATGCTGAACTCCAAGTTAAGCTAATCAAGGAAAAGGCCACCTTTCCTCATATGGTATTAATTGATAATGCATGTGCTACTAACCCGTGTTGTGAGCATGTGCATCTTGTGGAGGAGAATGCCAAGTTGAAGGATAAACTTGAGAAAGGCCTTGTGACATGCATTCAAGGTGAGAAAAACCTCAACGACCTTTTGAGCAATCAAAAGGAAGTTGTGGCCAAGGAAGGAATTGGGTTTGCACCCAAGTCCAAGAGCAAGAAGAAGAAGAACAACAAGACCAAACGCCCTCCTTCTTTCAAGCAAACGTTTGTGAAAGAGGGAGAGGGTGCTCCTAAGGAGAAGAAGGAAAAAGTGAAGGGAGTTGATGTCCAAAAGGGCAAGAGCCTTTCCTCAAACAAAGCCGGCGACTTTAACCCGTCATATGTGTTGTGCCGTGCTAGTGATGGACATGTTTATGCTAAATTTGTTGGTTCTCCTTATGAGTACATTGAGTGGTCTATTTGGGTTCCCAAGACCCTTGTTACTAACATCAAAGGACCCATTACTAAATGGGTACCTAAAACCAAGCATTGATCTCTTGTAGGTGTTTGCTTCTGGTGGGGGATCATGGTTGCTCGATAGTGGAGCAACAAATCATATGACCGGGAGCAAGGAATTGGTGGTGGACGTGCAAGAAATTACTTCTATGCCCACCAATGTCGAGTGGGGTGATGCATCACATTCTAAGGTATTGGGTCTCGGCAAGGTTGTCATTTCTCATGATCTAACGATCGAGAAAGTCATGCTTGTTGAGTCCCTCGCATACAATTTGCTTTCCGTTCGTCAACTTGCACTCATGGGCTTTGCTACGTTCTTTGATATTGATACCATGGCCCTCTTGTGGAGCAAGACTCTTAAAGTAGCCTTTGTTGGGCATGTCGAGAACGGTCTCTATGTGATTAACTTTTCGGAGCGACCCACTAAGACCGTGACTTGCCTAATGGATAAAGTTGACGTGGGATGGCTTTGGCATCGCCGTTTGGCCCACGTCAATATGAGATCTTTGCAAAGTCTTCTCAAGGGGGGCCATGTTCGTGGACTAACAAATGTTAGTTTTGCCAAAGATCATGCTTGCAGTGCTTGTATCGAAGGAAAGCTTCATGAAAAGGCTCACCCTCCATCAACCGTCATCTACTCGAAGAGACCCTTGGAGCTCCTTCACATGGATCTCTTTGGGCCTCCATCTTTTGATAGTCTTGGAGGTAGAAAGTATTGCTTGGTGATTGTGGATGACTATTCAAGATACACTTGGGTATACTTCTTCAAGAGGAAGAGTGAGACTCAACAAACCGTCATCGACTTTGCAAATGAAGCTCAACGTCAACATAATGCAAAGATCTTGACAATAAGAAGTGACAACGGCACCGAGTTCAAGAACTACACCCTGGATGAGTTTCTCAGTGATGAGGGGATCAAGCATCAATATGCTGCACCCTATACCCCTCAACAAAATGGTGTAGCAGAGAGGAAGAACCGGACGTTGATGGATGCGGCAAGGACCATAATGGTGGAGTTCAAGTCTCCATACAACTTTTGGGCCGAAGCCATCAACACCGCATGTCATGCATCCAATCGGCTTTATCTCCGCAAAGGCTTGAACAAGACCCCTTATGAGATACTCACCGGCAACAAGCCCAACCTCAAGTACTTCCGGGTGTTCGGTTGTAAGTGTTTCATTCTCAAGAAAGGTGTTCGTTTGTCTAAATTTGAGGCTAGAGCTCATGAGGGCATATTTGTTGGTTATGCTACAAACTCTCATGCTTACCGTGTTCTCAACAAGTCCACTGGACTCATTGAGGAGACGTGTAACATGGAGTTTGATGAAAATAACAGCTCCCAAGTGGAGCAAAGTGTTACTTGTGATGTAGGTGATGAAATTCCTCCCCAAGCCATAAGAAGAATGGGTATTGGTCAAATTCTACCCATTGAGGAACCCCTTGTGGCCGAAGGAGAAGGACAATGCTCTACTCAAGTGGAGCCATCACCTCACCAAGACCCACACGCTTCCGAAGAACAAAGTGAAGGCCCTCAACCTCGTGAACAAGACCAAGGGAAAGATCAACCTCAAGATGGCGGTGAACCTCTAAATGATGCCCAAGGTCAAGTTCTCCCCCTCGAGCAAGTTCAAGATCAAGAGCAAGCTCAAGATCAAGAACAAGCTCAAGACATCGCTCAAGATGATCAAGTCAACCCTCCTCCTTCCACACCCGAGGAGGAATTAGAGCGTCGTGCTGCGAAGATTGCTTCCAAGCTCACCACCCAAGGCCATCTCATGGAAAATGTGGTTGGAAGCCTAAGAAAGGGGGTAAGCACTCATAGACAATTAGAAAACTATTATGAACATCACGCGTTTGTCTCTTGTGTTGAACTCCAAAAGGTCTATGAGGCGCTCGAAGACTCGGATTGGCTCAATGCCATGCATGAAGAACTCAACAACTTCGAGTACAACAAAGTATGGAGATTGGTGCCAAGGCCATCGGGGGACCACAATGTCATTGGAACCAAGTGGATCTTCAAGAACAAGGAAGATGCTCATGGGAACATCGTTCGCAACAAGGCAAGATTGGTAGCACAAGGCTACTCCTAAGTCGAGGGTATCGACTACGGTGAAACCTTTGCTCCCGTTGCTCGTCTTGAATCCATATGTTTGTTGATTGCCTATGCTTCCCATCACAACTTTAAGTTGCAACAAATGGATGTGAAAAGTTCTTTTCTTAATGGTCCTATTAATTAGTTGGTCTATGTCAAGCAACCCCCCGGGTTCGAGGATCCCTACTTTCCGGATCATGTGTATCAACTTGATAAGGCACTCTATGGCCTTAAACAAGCCCCACGTGCATGGTATGACCACCTTACCGAGTTGTTACAAGATCGTGGATTTGAGGTGGGGCTAATCGACCCCACTCTTTTTACTAAGAAGGTCAAAAGGGGAGTTGTTTGTATGCCAACTATATGTTGATGATATTATCTTTGGTTCTCCTAACAAAGCTTTGAATGAGGAATTTGCCGCTCTCATGACCTCCAAGTTCAAGATGTCTTCGATGAGAGAGTTGAAGTTCTTCCTTGGTTTTGACATCAAACAAAGAAGAGAAGGAACCTTCATCAACCAAGCAAAATACACTCAAGACATGCTAAAAAGATTCAAGCTAAGTGATGTCAAGCTGGCTACTACACCAATGCCCACCAAGTGCCAACTTGACATTGATCCCAATGGTAAAGCGGTGGATCAAAAGGTATATCGCTCCATGATTGGCTCCTTGCTTTACCTTTGTGCATCTAGACCGGATATCATGTTGAGTGTGGGGATGTGTGCACGGTTTCAAGCCGCACCGAAGGAAAGTCACTATGTGGCGGTCAAGCGAATCTTTCGATATTTGGCTCATACCCCAAACTTTGGCTTATGGTACCCAAGAGGGGCAAACTTCAAGCTTGAAGGATTTACGGACTCTGATTGGGCGGGAGACAAAGTGGATAGGAAGTCCACTTCCGGAGGGTGCCAGTTTCTTGGGTGCTCTTTGGTGAGTTGATCTTCCAAGAAGCAAAGTTGTGTGTCTCTCTCGTCCACCGAAGTGGAGTATGTGGCGGCCGGCAGTTGTTGTGCACAACTCTTATGGATGAGGCAAACTTTAAAGGAATATGGTGTCGTTTGTGACAAAGTGCCTCTTTGGTGTGACAACAAAAGTGCCATCAAGATTTCTCTCAACCCGGTGAAACACTTCAAGACGAAGCACATTGAGATTCGGTATCATTTCATCCGGGATCACATTAGGCGAGGGGAGATCGAGCTCAAGTATGTCAACACTCATGATAACCTTGCAGATATTTTCACGAAGCCCTTGGATGAAGCAAGATTTCGTGAGTTAAGGCATGAGCTAAATATCATTGATTTGAGCAATGTGACTTGAACCCTTGCACCCCCACCACACTCATCTTGTTGTCTAGTTTAGATGTAGGCATGGACATAGGGGGAGTGTTGTTCTCTCAATGAACTCTCCCTCCCCTCATTATGCCAATGAACTCTCCCTCCCCTCATTATGTATAAAACGATCAACTCTTTCACATTAGCCATTTTTGATGGTACTTGTGCTTCAAAGATGAGTTTTGGTCATGGGCCCAAGGATAATTCTTCGCGGTGCCATACCAATTGACTCAAACATAGGTGGCTCCGGCCATCGCCCTCTCTTGAGAGAGGCCAGAGCTCGCTCTTCTTTCGTGTGGTTGTCTTCAACGAGTGGGTTCCAGATCTTTGTTAGTTTGTGTGTTGCCTTGTTGGTCTTTTTTTTTCTTGATCTTGCTTTCCCGTTCTTCTCGTTGTTCTTGTGTTTTTGTCTAGAGGCATTTTTTTGGTTGCTGGTGGTACTACCGCTGCTGGCGAGCGGTACTACTGCTCCAAGCGGTACTACCGCCCTCCAGCGTAGTACTACCGCTGTGAGGCGCGGGTAGGGGGTTATATCAGGGCAGGGGGAGTTTTCTTCTCCCCCATACCCATTCGCATGCCCCCTTGCTCTGTTCCTCTCTCTCCAGCAACCGGCGCCGCGGGAGGGCTCCAGCGGATCTCCCTCTCCGGGGCGTCCCTCTCCATTTCCTTCGGTGGAGACGCCCCCGTTCCCTCGTTCTTCTTGTCTAGATTTCCAATCTAGCATCTTAGGGGCAGTAGCAGTTGCATCTCTAGATTTTTGGCCAAATCTAGGCTTGAGTAGGATGGAGAATGCTTCTAGGCAGTTTGGATTGATGTTTGGTTGGAGTATTTTTGAATTTGGTAGGACGGTAGTGCCGGATCTGACCACGGTAGTAGGAAACTGTTGTTTCCCCGTCTCGAGCGGTACTACCGCCCTCTCCAGGGCGATACTACCGCTTGGAGCGGTACTACCGCTCTCTGTGGAGCGGTACTACCGCTTGGAGTGGTACTACCGCTAGCAGGTCGCGGTACTACTGCCCCCTACCAGCTTCCATTATGCTCTTACCTCTCAGTGATCTTTTTGCTCGTGTTTTGTGGCTTATGCTCGTTCTTTCTGGTTGTTTGCATGTTCTTGTGTGTGGTTCCAGGTGATGAGGTTCCTTAGCATCCGGCTCGTCGTGTCAACCCCGGTCGTGCCACGTCCAAGCGCTACCGCACTACTGAGCCTGCCGGAGGTTCCTCAAGTGCTCCACCTCCACCTCAACTCCAAAATAATACTGGTGTCAAGCCAAAGCAATCTGGCAAAACAGTGACAGAAATGCAACCCAAGGAGTTCTGGGCAAGGCGTCGCTGCAACCCTTATGAGGCTGACCAAGATCCCACCTTGGTCAATCGTCCGTTCTGGAACAGGTTCCAGTTCGCCATCTTCTTTGATGTTCTTAAAGCCAAGAAGAATCTCTTTGTTAACGTGCATTCCATCGACACCGACCACATGGAGAAGGATCCTGCGTATTTTGGTGAAGCTCTTGAGATGTGCACTCAACTAAACATTCTTGGGATCATGCTATTCAACAAAGATTATGATGCTGATATTGTGGCTCAATTCTATGCCACGGTTC
Source organism: Triticum timopheevii (assembly GCA_963921465.1). NCBI lineage: Eukaryota > Viridiplantae > Streptophyta > Magnoliopsida > Poales > Poaceae > Triticum > Triticum timopheevii. The sequence continues at coordinate 388,273,002 of OY997274.1, forward strand.
ATCTCGGGACTGATGAGGACAGGACACTGACTTGGATGACCAATGGCAAGCTACTTTCAGTCAAGTGGAAAGCTTTCATGGAGTTGATTGGGGTACAAGATCTAGGACTTGAGTCTCCTATTGGCTTTCATCCTCACCGCAACACCAACGCCACTCACAAGCAAGCTCTATGGCCCTACTGCACTTTGAGGATCAACCCTGAAACGAAGAAGGAATCTTATGAGCTGCCTGCCTATCTGGATATCCTTCACCGTATCTTCAGAGAGACTCTTTTCCCTCGTATCGGGAATCTGGATCAGGTTCACTCCTATCTCGTGGATATGCTTCTCTTTTGCCAGCGTCAGAAGGAACAGAACACCGGAGAGTCCCTGGATATTTCCCATGTCATGTGGTCTGAGCTGTTATCTGCTATCTCCGAGCGCAAGTGCCCGATTTACGGTCCGTTCATCATGCTGCTCATTGAGAAGGCCTGGGATCGTGTCTATCCTAAGGTGATGCTGGAGACTGGAGAGTTGGTGTCTCACGACATCAAGCGTCTGAGGAAGAAGGATAACTGGGGCACTCAGGCCCCTAAGACTAGAGTCCCTTCGTCTGCTACTGCCATGGAGACCGAGGAGGAGACTGGGGCTGATGATGATGATGATGATGACTACATGCCTTCTGAGACAGAGCCCTCTTGGGCAAAGAAGCTCAAGTCTAAGATGAAGAAGTTGTTCTGCATGGAGGCTCACGGTCAGTACATGACTCATGTGGCTGAGAAGAAGGCTCGAGGTCGCCACAAGGAGCTCATGCGTCAGTTGGGTGCTACAGTCAACAGTGGATCTGAGGACCAGCTTACTGAGGAGGAGTGGATTCAGCAGCACTGCCCATGGACTGATTCTGAGGCCGAGCACTTCCAGACTGATGACGGTGGCGCAGATGATCCCGCTGACATCTGATGTGTGTGTCCGTCTCTGCTATCACCTGGAGCCATAGCAACACTCCCTCTCCTTTTTGGTGTCTCAATGCAAAAGGGGGAGAGAGTTTAGGGATTTGTGCTTTGTGTCTTCCGCCCTCTGTGTTTGTGTTTTCCTCGCTATTTGCTTTGGTTTGTTTGTCTCAGTGAGACCTATGTTGGTTTGTGTCAGTGAGACCTAAGTTCCCGTCATATGGTGTGAGACATATGCTACCTTATATTTCCAATATCTTTATCTATGTCACCATATCTTATGAGTTGCATGCTTATCTTGTTAGTTTATCTATGCTCCTCTCATATATCATGCTTAGGTGTTTGGTCAGTCTCTAAAATGAAGGTGGAGCGTTGATCCTAGTATGTGTGCTGTGCAGTCCAAAGCACTTATCGAGATAGCACACATCTAGGGGGAGCCCATCTACATTTTAGGACGGTTGGTTTTTGCGCCTGTCCCATTTCTTTCTTGTTTCTGCAAATCTTGTATTATCATCAATCCACCAAAAAGGGGGAGATTGTAAGGGCATATTTATCCCCAAGTGGTTTTGGTGATTGATGACAATGCTTTTGCGGACTAATCGTGTGCGTTAAGTTCTTTCAAGGATTCATCCATTGGCACGAGACGATTACCTTCCCTCGGTGTTTTATTCAAGACGGTGTAGCTCCTTTGTTTCGCTGTTGGTGGACTAGATTCGTAGGAGTCACCGTACTATCAAGAGGGGATCTGCTTTGGTAAGACTTGGGTGGAATCAACACGTACACATCCCTATCACACCCGTCGTCTTCCTTCCGCACCATTGGAGCTGCCCTTTTTCTTCCGTACCTGCTCCGTTCTGTCCCAGCGGCAGTACCGCGGTCAACAGCGGTAGTACCGTCGAAGCTCTCCAGCGGTAGTACCACTCCACGAAGCGGTAGTACCGCTCTCAGCGGTAGTACCGCTCCGCAGGGCGGTAGTACCGCTCGCGGGCTTCGGCCGTAGTACCGCAGCTGTTCCGCGCTACTACCGCCTCGATTCGAGACCGGTGTTTCTCGTGTCGGGTTTTGCGGTACTAGGAGCGGTAGTAGTGGCGGTAGTACCGCTCCAAGCGGTAGTACCGCTCTGGGGCCAGGGCCCTGTCTTCCTCGCCAGCGCGGTAGTACCGCTGGGTAGGGAGCGGTAGTACCGCTCTCAGCGGTAGTACCGCCCTTCCCTAGCGGTAGTACCGCTCTGTGCGGGGATGTACAGTGGGGTAACGGTTGGATTGATTCCCCCACAATATAAAGGGGTCTTCTTCCCCAAAGTTGATCTACCTCTTTCCCCCCAAAGCTCCATTGTTGCTCCAAGCTCCATTTTCGGCCGATCTCTCTCCCTAGCCAATCAAACTTGTTGATTTGCTCGAGATTGGTTGAGAAGGCCCCGATCTACACTTTCACCAAGAGAAATTTGATTCCCTCTCTTATCCCTAGTGGATCTTGTTACTCTTGGGTGTTTGAGCACCCTAGATGGTTGAGGTCACCTCGAAGCCATACTCCATTGTGGTGAAGCTTCGTGGTGTTGTTGGGAGCCTCCAATTGTTGTGGAGATAGCCCCAACCTTGCTTGTAAAGGTTCAGTCGCCGCCTTCAAGGGCACCAATAGTGGATTCACGGCATCTCGCATTGTGTGAGGGCGTGAGGAGAATACAGTGTCCCTAGTGGCTTCTTGGGGAGCATTGTGCCTCCACACCGCTCTAACGGAGACGTACTTCCCCTTAAAAGGAAGGAACTTCGGTAACACATCCTCGTCTCCACCGGCTCTACTCTTGGTTACTTCGTGCCTTTACTCTTGCAAGCCTACTTGTGTTGTTTCCATTGCTTGCTTATGTGCTAGTTGTATTTGCATCATATAGGTTGCTCATCTAGTTGCATATCTAGACAACCTATCTTGTTGCAAAGTTTAAATTGGTAAAGAAAAGCTTAAAATTGTTAGTTGCCTATTCACCCCCCCCCCCTCTAGTCAACCGTATCGATCCTTTCAGGCGGGGGCTCAAGCAGGAGAGGACTTGAAGTTCAAGTCCCTCAGTCGACACCGGTGCTTGAGGCGGTGGCCGAGCTATTCGGAGATCTGGTTCGGACCAACGTCACATTCGCCAACCCGCTGACGACTGATCGTTCGTCGGGGTCGATTGCTCCGGCTCCTGCTGCTCCAGTGCAACTCCACACATTTGACCCAGTAGCTGCTTCGGCCGCCTTGGAGCCATCACTTTTTGCTGCATACCAGACCCTAGATGACTCGCCAAGTGCTGCTAGGGAGGCTCTTTGCCAGGTGAACCTTGTTATGGAGCAGGTGAAGGTGATGCACGAGGCCAACCAGGTGGCCTATAATGCTAGCACCGCTCTGCAGACCAATGTTAAGGTCAGTGAACTCCCGACTGAACTTTTGAATGCTGTTTTATATCTGATTACCCACTGGGGTGTGCCTGTTTTTAGAGTTTAGGAAGTCTTCCACTCCACTTGACTTGTGCTGAGTCTTAGTATTCTTTCTGAACCACTGGGGGCACGCTGAGTGCACCCACTGGATGTAGTCCCCGAGACCACGGTCCACTGCTGGCAGTCGGCTGAGGTCTTAGAATCAACTTTTTTTTGACTCACGCTGCGCAGACCATGCTGAGCATTGATCTAGATCAGTGGGGGCACGCTAAGTGCACCCACTGGGTGTAGTCCCCGAGACTACTGTTGAATATTTGATTCGGCACTAGTCTTAGAGTTTCTTTCACTGTCATTGTCTTTTATTTCCGTCGACTGATATCTCTCTCTCGCTGACTGCAGAGGTCTTGTGATCTTGGAGCTCGACTTTCTGAGTTAAACAAGAAGCACATCAGCCTCGAACTTGATCTTGAACTGGCAAAGAAGAACCTCAAGACTACTCAAGAAGAAACAACCATCATGGGAGGTAACCAATCGACACTTTTCCACCCAGTAGCTCGCGCCTTTCAGTGTTTTTTCTTTCAGTCTCTTTGAACCGAGTGACTTCACACAAGCAGATGTGCGTAGTGAAAACCGTCAGCTTCAGGCTCGTCTGAAGAGTGTTGTTTCTTTAGAGAGAATGAAGGAAGCTCTAGAGAAGAAGGATTGGGATCTTGCTGCTGCTCAGAAGGAAGCACGAGAGAAGACAACGCTTGCGGACAAGAAGCTGGCTTCGGTCGGCAAGTTGGAAGAGGAGAACACGAAGCTAAAGACTGCCATCTCTGAAGCCAATCGGGAAGTTGAGCAACTGAAGAAGGACAAGGAGAACCTGACCAATGAAGTTGGAGGCCTCAGAGCCAGGACAGGCGAGCTGGAGTCCTATCTGGGACAACTTGCCACAAAACTAGTCCTGAAGCTTGAAGGTACCGCCGCTCGATTGGTTAGTTGCCGTCGACTGAAGTATCTTGTTATATTGTCAACTCACTATTTTTCCTGATTGTGCAGAACTTTGTCAGGATTTTGAGGCTGAGACCAGGTGGGTCGAGGTCTCGACCCCATCAATTGTCCTGTGAAAGATGACGTTGCGATGAAATTGCTACGGTTGGAATCATGCTTGGATGGCACCGTTGCTTATCTGGCTCGACTGAAGGCGGCGATGACTTGGGTTGACGCCTAACTTTGGCCTCAGGCGGAACTTTCACAAGATCTCGAGTCGTTGATGACTCGACTAAATCAGATCCATGGCTGAGTGCAGGAATGGAAGAAGTCGTCCGCTTGCTGTGGCGCTGACGTCGCCATGTCATTGGTCCGAGTGCACTGCAAGGATGCTAGAGAAAACAAGTTGGCGGCTCTCAAGGTTGTGAATACTAAGAAGCACACCTTCCAGTCCTTCATGGACACCTTCCTTGAGGCTGCCACTCGTATTGCAGACAACATTGACCTTGACAGCTTCTGTGATCCAGCCAACCCTTCTCCTTATGAGTGATCGAAAAAACATTATGCTTCACCTTTATTTGCCTCAGAATGCCGAGTGATTTTGTAATCATTGAAACTCCTTCAGGCCTGACGCCCAAGCACTTTAATCCGCGGTTTGGAACTTTTGGATTTATCTGAACTTGGTTTATCTATTAATATGTTGTGTTTGTCTTCGAGTGGAACTCGTTCTTCACTCGGATTGGTTCTTGTACTTTTGATGCAGCTTCTGAGGAAGAGGCCACAGTCGACCTGTTGGACGAGCCCTGAGTAGCATTGATCAGCTCATCAGCGAGGCACTCAACAATGGTCTTGACGTTCCTGAAAGCAACTCGTCTTGGGACCAGCTGTTGGATGAGCCCTTGGCAGCATTGATCAGCTCATCAACGAGGCACTCAGCAATGGTCTTGACGTTCCTGAAAGCAGCTCACCTTGGCACCAGCTGCTGGATGAGCCTTTGGCAGCGTTGATCAGCTCATCAGCAAGGCACTCAACAATGGTCTTGACGTTCCTGAAAGCGGTTTGCCTTGGCAACACACACAATATCGTCCTTCTTGACGGTGCAGCCCCGGGGAGGGGGTCGTGGTCGACCTGCACCACTCGATATGATTTTTTAAGCTTAGGTGAGTACTGGACTGCAGCTAAGCCCCGAGTAGGAGGATCGCTCACCACTCGGTAGGATTTTTTCAAACTTAGGCGAGTACTGGACTGCAGCTAAGCCCCCGAGTGGGAGGATCGCTCACCACTCGGTAGGATTTTTCAAACTTAGGTGAGTACTGGACTGCGGATAAGCCCCCGAGTGGCAGGATTGCTCACCACTCGGTAGGATTTTTCAAACTTAGGCGAGTACTGGACTGCAGCTAAGCCCCCGAGTGGGAGGATCGCTCACCACTCGGTAGGATTTTTCAAACTTAGGCGAGTACTGGACTTCAGCTAAGCCCCCGAGTGGGAGGATCGCTCACCACTATGTAGGATTTTTCAAACTTAGGCGAGTACTGGACTGCAGCTAAGCCCCCGAGTCGGAGGATTCCTCACCACTCGGTAGGATTTTTCAAACTTAGGCGAGTACTGGACTGCAGCTAAGTCCCCGAGTGGGAGGATCGCTCACCGCTCGGTAGGATTTTTCAAACTTAGGCGAGTACCATGTCACGCCCAATATGTGACCCTATCCAAAAGGAACTCGAAGGTCCCACCAAGGATAGACCCGCATATTGAGACACTTTTGCAAGGTGGATATCATTACATCAACATTACATAATAGATGGGGATACATACAAGAGGCATACAATGCCACACGAATACAACAATACAACATACAAGAACAACATCCGACTACGGATGAATCATAAACAGAAACTCAAACAATATCCACCCTGCTAGCCCAGGCTGCCGACCTGGAACCTATCCCCTGATCGAAGAAGCAGAAGAAGAACTCAACGCAAGCAAGCATCGCTCTCGCGTCATGATCATCGCATAACCTGTACCTGCAACTGTTGTTGTAGTAATCTGTGAGCCACGAGGACTCAGCAATCCCATTACCATGGGTATCAAGACTAGCAAAGCTTAATGGGAAAGGAAGGGGTAAAGTGGTGAGGTTGCAGCAGCGACTAAGCATGATATGGTGGCTAACATACGTAAATGAGAGCGAGAAGAGAAACAAAGGAACGGTCGTGAAGCTAGCAATGATCAAGAGGTGATCCTGAACACCTACTTACGTCAAACATAACACAGAAACCGTGTTCACTTCCCTGACTCCGCCGAGAATAGACCATCATGGCTACACACGCGGTTGATGCGTTATAATTCGGATCTGGTGTGAAGTTATCTACAACCGGACATTAACAAATTCCCATCTGCCACATAACCGCGGGCATGGCTCTCGAAAGTTTATACCCTACAGGGGTGTCCCAACTTAGCCCATGACAAGCTCTCGCGATCAACGAAGGAATAGACCTTCTCCCAGGAAGACCCGATCAGTCTCAGAATCCTGGTTTACAAGACATTTCGACAATGGTAAAACAAGAACAGCAAAGCCGCCCGATGCGCCGACAATCCCGATAGGAGCTGCACATATCTCGTTCTCAGGGCAACACCGGATGAACACTACGTACGGCAACCGACGATACCCCAAGTTGCCTAGGGGCGGCACCGCAAGTGGCTCTGGTTTGGACCAACACTTAGACAAGCATTGGTCCGGGGGGGCTATAATAAAGATGACCCTTGGGTTAATTACTCCCAAGGGAAAAGTAGGTGGTGGTGAGGCAAATGGTAAAACCAATGTTGGGCCTTGCTGGACAAGTTTTATTCAAAGCGAACTGTCAGGGGGGTCCCATAAATCACCCGACCGCGTTAGGAACGCAAAATCCGGGAACATAACACCGGTATGACGGAAACTAGGGCGGAAAGAGTGGAACAAAACACCAGGCATAAGGCCGAGCCTTCCACCCTTTACCAAGTATATAGATGCATTAATAATATATGAGATATTGTGATATCCCAACCAAAATCCTGTCCACCATGGATAAAATCTTCAACTTCTCCTGCAACTAGCAACGCTATAAGAGAGGCTAAGCAAAGCGGTAACATAGCCAAGCAATGGTTTGCTAGGAATGGTGTCAAAGGTTAGAGGTTCATGGCAATTTGGGAGGCTTGACGAGCAAAAGATAGGTAACGCAGCAAAGCGATAGAACGAAGCAACTAGTATAGCAATGATAGTAGTGAGATCCAGGGTAGCGGTCATCTTGCCTGAAATCCCGCAAGGAAGAAGAACGAGTCCATGAAGAAGACGAACGGATGAAGCCGAACCAACCGTAGATGAACGAATCCTCACGATCGTAACGAAACAGGAACTAACAAGAAGAAGCACACAACGTAGGTAAACACACCACACATGAACAAGGCATGATGCACAACAAGCATGATGCATGACAAAGCTACATGAGGCTACTCATGGCAAGAGATGATGCAAACAAGAACAACACATCAAGGCAAGTTTAAATGAGGCCGGGAACAACATATAACAATTCCGGTAAGTCCTCATATGCAAATTTCGAAATTGGTCCAGAACTGAATAAACCTTATGTTCAAGTTGTTAAACAGCAATTTAAAATGCACCAAGATGATCTACATGAAATTCTAGTCAAGTTACATATAAAGTTCATTAGATTCGGAGCTACGGCCTAGAAGATATGAGCAAAAACAAGTTAAACATGGCATTGATGCAAAATGCACCCAAACATCAAGCAAACACACCAAAACAAGGATGCAACATGATAATATGAAGATACATGCAAAAACAAGCAAGTTTCATATAGAGCACACTCAAAACGGAGCAACGGTGAAACACATACACTCTATACAAGTCATAACAACAATCTGTCCATAACAGCAACTAGGCATCTTACAAGCATCAAAACAATAAGCTACAGCACCCCAACATATTAACAAAAGGCATGGGCATGAAGTACAGGTAAAGCATAACAAAACATGAACACTGAGCTATCTCCAGAAACAACTAGAACATGCTCCAAAACACATGGGAAGATTGCAAATAATAACAGTTTCAGACTTTAGCAGAAATAACATCAGGTTGCAATGTTTAGACCAAGCAAACAACATGTTACAGGAACATATCATGGCAAACAAAGGCATGGCATGAATCTACTAATTGCATAGATCAAAAGTCCCTTACTGACCATGAGCCAAAAAGGCACAGAAAATATGATGGCACCCATGTAAACATGGCAAGTTATATTACAGATTCATACATGGCAGGAACAACAATAAGTAGGCATGTTGGTGAGCTTGAACCACTCACTACAGAGCAATACATGGCATGGCAAGGAAACCAACAATAAGAAGGCATGTTTATGAAGCTAAGCATGGCAAGAGCAAGGTCGTAGGGTGCATGGATCACTAGGAAAACACATGGAAACTAGTGAACTTAATGTAAACAGGCTGACAGCAACATTTTCAAGCAACTTTGGAGCAAGATAGCAACATATTCCAGCAGGCTATAATTGCAACCAAGGGCATGACTGGATAGAGCAAGACATGTAGATAAAAACATGTTTATAGAGCATCTCCAGATTATGCATAGAATGATTAGTAGCAACGTGTTTACATAGCAACAAAATATAACAGAATCTGTCAGGAAAACAGCAACAGCAACTACCCTACTTAGCAAGCTTGATACACTCAGCACACAACTCACAAAAATACATGGTATACACCCCTGGAAAGATGGCATGGCATAGATCAACATACATGTAGACATCAACCTCATAGGATGCACACATCAATCATGGCAAAAATGATAAATGAGCTCTTCCAACAGCATTTCGGGCATCAAGATGAGCTCAAATGAAAATGATGCAATGGAATGAAATGAAGTACTCGTCGAGACGAACAATTTGAAATATTATACGCACGAAATGGAGCTACGGATGCAGAGATACAATGCGATGAAAATGGCATGATTATGCAAAATGCTTCGGGGACTTAGCAGATTTCAGAGGGGGGGAAAGTCAACCTTTGGTTGCACGGACTTCGAGGTCGCCGGAGCTTCGCCGGAGATGCATGGGGAGGATGCCGGCGAGGTCGGGGGAGGTGCTCCCGGCCGGATCGGGCCGGATCGGGCCGGATCCGGGCAGGGCGGCGGCGCACGTGGCCGCGGGGACCGGCGGCGACCGGACGGAGGCGGGGCGAGGCGGGACGCCGGGCGGCGGCGGCGGCCGGCCCGGGAGGCGGGGCGGCGCGCGCCGGCGAGGTTCGGCGGGTCGGGCGTCGCGGGGAGGGCGCGGGCCGGGCGCGGCAGAGGAGCGGGAGGCCACCGGCGGCGGCGGACGGCGGCGAAGGCGGCGGTGCACGGCGCGGAGGCGCGCCGGCGAGGTGCCGCGGCGAGGCGCGGGGCGGCGCCTGGCCGGAGGCGGTGAACGGCGGCGACGGGTGGAGGCGGAGGAGCGCCCGGGCGGCGGCGGCGCGGATCGGGCCCGCGCGGGCCCCGGATGGGCTCCGCGGGCCGCGGCGGCGGGAAAGGCGCGGGTGCCATGTGGCGCGTGGGGAGTGGTGGAGGGCGGCGGCGCGGGTGACGTGTCGCCCTGTGGTTGGTTCGGCGACGTGGCCGGCGGACGTGGCCGGCCGGGGCGGACGCGTCCGGCGGCGGAGAGGGAAAAGCTAGGGTTTCGGGGGGAAATGATCCGGAATTTGGAAGGGGAGGGCCTATTTATAGGTAGAGGGAGCTAGGAGAGTCCAAATGAGGAGCGGTTTTCGGCCACGCGATCGTGATCGAACGACCGAGAGCATGGAGGGGAGTTAGGTAGGTTTTGGGCCACTTTGGAAGGGGTGTTGGGCTGCAACTCAAAGAGGGCTTTGTGGTTACCCGGTTAACCATTGGAGTATCAAACGACCTCCAAATGGCACGAAACTTGACAGGCGGTCTACCGGTGCTATACCAAGGCTGCTTGGCAAACCTCGGGCCATTCCGATAAAGTTTAACACCCGCACAAGAGAAGAGGCAAAAAGGGGACGCCGGATGACATAGGAGTGTCAGATCGCAAAACGGACAACGGGGAAAATGCTCGAATGCATGAGACGAACACGTATGCAATGCAATGCACATGATGACATGATACGAAATGCATATGATGACATGGCAAAGTGCAACACGCAAGCAAATGACATGGCAACGACGGCGAATAACTGGCGGACACCTGGCGCAACGAATCCGGGGCGTTACATACTGGACTGCGGCTAAGCCCCCGAGTGGGAAGATTGCTCACCACTCGGTAGGATTTTTCAAACCTAGGCGAGTACAAGACTGCAGCTAAGCCCCCGAGTGGGAGGATCGCTCACCACTTGGTAGGATTTTTCAAACTTAGGCGAGTACTGGACTGCAGCTAAGCCTCCGAGTGGGAGGATTGCTCACCACTCGGTAGGATTTCTCAAACTTAGGCGAGTACTGGACTGCAGCTAAGCCCCCGAGTGGGAGGATTGCTCACCCCTCGGTAGGATTTTTCAAACTTAGGCGAAACGGATTCGCAACTAAGCCCCTGAGTGAGAGGCTTGCTCACCACTCGGTAGAATTTTTCTTTTTGACTTAGGCGGAACGGATTCACGACTAAGGCACCCACTGGGGGATTTAGAACATGTAAAAAATGAACAACAATCATTCGGAAGACTATAAAATCATGTCTTTGATAATCAAACTATAAGGTATTTCTTATTACATCTCAACAGTCTGAATGCTTAAGAGCAAAAGCGGCGGAGCAGCTCTGCATTCCAACCGCGTGGCTCGTCTTTATTGTGTTCTTCGTTGAAAAGATGATATGCTCCGTTGTGTAGCACTTTAGTGACGACAAAGGGCCTTCCCAAGCAGGAGCGAGCTTGTGTGGTTTCTGCTGGTCCACTCAAAGAACCAAGTCTCCCTCCTAAAATGCCCGACCCCTTATGTTTCTGGCGTGGAATCGACGCGGGTCTTGCTGATAAATGGTCGATGAATCAAGGCCATCTCTCTTTCCTCTTCCAGGAGATCGACTGCATCTTGCTGAGCCTGTTCTACTTCTTCTTCTGAGAAAAGTTCGACTCGGGGCGCATTGTGAAGCAAATCACTCGGGAGTACAGCTTCAGCTCCATAGACTAAGAAGAATGGATTTCGTCCAGTCGACCTATTAGGAGTTGTCCTCAATCCCCAAACTACTGATGGAAGTTCGTCGACCCAGGCACCTGCTGCATGCTTGAGGTCACGCATCAATCGGGGTTTCAGTCCTTTGAGAATCAATCCATTTGCTCTTTCAGCCTGCCCATTCGACTGAGGATGGGCGACTGAAGCGTAGTCGGCGCTCGTGCCTTGGGAAGCACAAAAGGCTCTGAACTCGTCAGAATCGAAGTTCGACCCATTATCAGTGATGATGCTGTGCGGAACACCATATCTGAATGTCAATTCTCTGATGAAACTTACAGCTGTACTTGCTTCAAGGTTTTTAATGGGCTTGGCTTCAATCCATTTGGTAATCTTGTCGACTGCTACCAGCACATGGGTAAATCCACTCCTGCCAGTCCTCAGAGGTCCAACCATATCCAATCCCTAGACAGCGAAAGGCCAGACGAGTGGAATAGTCTTCAGAGCTGACGCAGGTTTATGGGACATGTTGGAGTAAAACTGATAGCCTTCACATTTGTCTACTATTTCTTTCGCCATCTCGTTGGCGTGTGGCCAGTAAAATCCGGCTCGATATGCTTTGACCATGATGGTCCAAGAGGACGCATGGTGACCACAGGTCCCCGAGTGAATATCATTGAGGATCATTTGGCCTTCTTCTGGCGTGATGCATTTCTGGCAGACTCCAGTTACACTTTCTCTGAACAACTGACCTTTTATCATAGTAAAGGCTTTAGATCGTTGGACGATCTGTCGAGCCTCTTCTTCATCCTTTGGAAGTTCTTTCCTAAGAATGTATGAAATGTATGGCACTGTCCAATCAGGAGTGACGACCAAAACCTCCATGACCAAGTCGACCACGGTTGGGATTTCGACTTCAATCGGATCTGTGGCACTCTTAGGCTGTGGGGGCTCTTCAGTGAAAGGATCTTCCTGAACTGAAGGTGAGTTAATATGCTCCAAAAACACATTGCTGGGAATGGCCTCTCTCTTGGATCCTATCTTTGCCAATTCATCTGCAGTTTGATTTTTCAGTCGAGGTATATGGTAAAGCTCCAACCCTTCAAACTTCTTTTCCAACTTTCTTACAGCGTTGCAATAACCAGTCATAGTCGGGCTCCTAACATCCCACTCTTTCATCACTTGATTAACCACCAAAAATCCGAGTCACCGTAGACCATAAGGCGACGGACGCCGAGTGAAATGGCCATACGCAACCCGTATAAAAGTGCTTCATATTTAGCTTCATTGTTGGAGGAATCAGAATGAATCTGGAGAACATAGCTAAGCTTGTCTCCACGGGGGGATACCAATACTACCCCAGCACCGGAACCATTCAGCATCTTGGAGCCATCGAAGAACATGGTCCAATGCTCTGAGTGAACTTGAGTCGGCAGTTGCTGCTCAATCCACTCGGCAAAGAAATCTGCAATTGCTTGGGACTTGATAGCTTTCTTTGCCTCAAACTTGATATCCAATGGAAGGAGTTCAATCGCCCATTTTGCCACTCGACCAGTTGCATCTCTGTTGTTCAGAATTTTAGATAATGGTGCATCGCTGACGACTGTAATGGAGTGATTAGAGAAATAGTGTGCAACCTTCCTCATGGTCATGTATATTCCATAAATAAGCTTATGATAGTGTGGATATCTCTGCTTGGATGGAGTCAAAACTTCAGAGAGATAATACACTGGGCGCTGAACTTTATAAGCTTTTCCTTCTTCTTCCCTCTCGACCGTGAGTACTGTACTGACAACTTGTCTAGTGCCTGCAATGTAAAGCAGTAAAGGCTCTTTGCTGATTGGCGCAACAAGCATCGGCTGGGTGGAAAGCAGGGTTTTGAGCTCTACAAATGCCGCGTCAGCTTCATCAGTCCACTCGAACTTATCAGATTTCTTCATCAATCGGTAAAGAGGTAAAGACTTTTCACCGAGATGAGAAATGAATCGACTCAAGGCGGCCAAACAACACGTAAGCTTCTGAACGTCATGCACACGCACAAGGCGTTTGATTCGGAGTATGGTACCAACTTTTTCTGGGTTCGCGTCGATCCCTCGTTCGGAAACAAGAAACCGAGTAACTTTCCACCTGGGACTCTGAATGTGCACTTCGACGAATTAATCTTGATATCATACCTTCTTAGGTTGGCAAAGGTTTCTGCGAGGTCAGTTAGCAGGTCGGAACCTTTACGCGACTTGACCACAATGTCATCCATATATGCTTCCACATTCCGACTGATTTGACTGAGCAAGCACTTCTGAATCATCCTCATGAATGTGGCGCCGGCATTTTTGAGACCAAATGGCATGGTGACATAGCAAAAGCACCCGAATGGGGTGATGAAAGCTGTTTTTTATTTCATCGGGACCATACAGTCGGATCTGATGATACCCGGAATATGCATCTAGAAAAGACAAGCGCTCACACCCAGCAGTCGAGTAAACAGTCTGATCGATGCGGGGGAGAGGGAAATGATCTTTAGGGCAGGCCCGATTGATACGCTTGAAATCAATGCACATACAAAGTGAATCGTCCTTCTTAGGGACCATGACCACATTGGCAAACCACTCGGAGTGGTAGATCTCTCAGATGAACTCAGGTGCTAGGAGCCGAGCCACTTCCTCGCCAATTGCTTTTCTCTTCTGCACGGCGGACCATCGAAGATGCTCTTTGACGGGTTTTGCCTTCGGATCAACACGCAAATGATGCTCAGCCAGTCCCCTGGGTACACCCGGCATGTCAGACAGTTTCCATGCAAAGATGTCCCAGTTCTCACGGAAGAACAGGATGAGCGCTTCTTCCTATTTGCTGTCGAGCATTTTTGAGATATGAGTCGGTGCAGCATTGGAATCGGTCAGGTGAATGTGAATCGGATTCGTTTCTCTAGACAACTGAAATGCAGAGTCTGTGGCAGGCTTCTTGGCCCGTAACAAATTACTTAGATCTGCATTTTTCTGATACTCCTGCAATTCAACTGCTGCCATTTGTGCATCGGTGATTTTGGAACCCTTCTGGAAGCATTCCTCTGCTTTCTGCCGATTGCCAGTGACTGTGATCACACCTCTGGGGCCAGGCATCTTCAGCTTGAGGTACACATAACATGGTCGATCCATAAAACGCGCATAGGCAGGCCTACCCAGAATAGCATGATAAGCACTCTAGAAATCCACAACTTCGAATGTCAACTTTTCCTTACGGTAATTCTTGGAATCACCGAAAACCACGTCAAGGGCGATCTGGCCGAGTGATTCGGCCTTCTTTCCAGGGATAACGCCATGAAAACTCATATTGCTCTCGCTAAGTTTGGACATTGGAATGCCCATCCCCTTCAAGGTTTCAGCATAAAGGATATTCAGGCTGCTACCACCATCCATTAGCACTTTTGTCAGTCGAGTGCCTTCGACCACTGGGTCGACCACCAACGCTTGCCTCCCAGGGGTGTCTATACGCACCGGGTGATCACACTGGTCAAATGTGATGGCTGTTTGTGACCATTTCAGGTATGTGGTCGTCGTTGCTGGAGCAACCATATTTACTTCTCTGTTGATAACTTTCAATCGACTTTTGCTCTCAACATCTGCAAAAATCACCAGGGTGGAATTGACTTTAGGATATCCATCGTATTCCTCTTCATCCTCGTCCTTGTTTGACTCTTTCTCCTTCTCACTGGGCTGTTTCTCTCAGAATTGCTGGATCAGGAGTCGGCATTGTCGAGTGGTGTGTTTAGTATAAATTAGATTACCCTCTTCATCCTTCTTAGTATGAATGTGACATGGTAAATCCAACACATCATTTCCTACTTGATCTTTTACATTCTTAGGGGTCCAGGGCCCCTTAGGTTTTCCTTTAAACTTTCCTTGAACCACTGCCGCAATTTCACCGGGGGCTGCAGGCTCAGCCTTACGTTTCTGTTTCCGATTGGAATTACCCCCGCCGGCGTCTTGGCCGACTAGTTTACCCTTTCCGCTGCGGAGTCGATCCTCTTCTTCCCCGTTAGCGTACCGGGTGGCTATTTCCATCATCTGAGTCAGAGTCATATCTCCAGTCCGACCGAACTTCGGGACCGACTCTCGATATTTAACGCCTTCCTTGAAGGCACACACTGCTTAATGCTCAGATGCATTTTCCACTGTGTGATGCAAAGTGGTCCACCTCTGAATGAAATCCCTTAGAGTCTCACTCGGTTTCTGCGCACAATGCTGCAATTCTGTCAACCCTGCTGGCCGCTTGCAAGTACCTTCAAAAGTTCTGACAAATACTCGGGCAAGTTCTTCCCAACTGAATATATTGCCCGGGGCTAACTGAGTCAACCACGCTCTGGCTAACCCTTCCAACATCAGAGGAAGATGCTTCATGGCCACTTCATCATTTCCACCACCAATCTGCACAGCCACTCGGTAATCCTCAAGCCAAGTTTCCGGCTTGGACTCTCCGGTGAACTTGCTAACTCTGGTTGCCAACCTGAAGTTGGGAGGAATCACTGCAGCCCTGATGGATCTGCTGAAACATTCTGGACCTGAGACATGAACTCTGATGCCAGTCGGACGATCTCTGTCGCAGTCTTCTCTGTGTGCTCTGTTCCGGTCGACTAGACCTTGAGCGAGAATAGATCTCGCATCAAAGCCTGGCTCTCTTGGGTCGGCCGGGACTCTGCGCTCACCACTGTGAAGGCGTCTGTCATCGTATTGCCGAGGCACATATGACCCACTCCTCAGAGGAGGTGTGGGCAGTCGACGACGATCGTCACGGCTGAGTCGGTGATCATATTGCCCCTAGTTCCTGTACTGATGCTGCTGTTTCTCACGACCTTCACACAGGGGCGATCTTGGGCTGTGGGTAGACTGAACTGTATCTGCCACCACGGATCTGCTATGAATCCTATTCCGCGACTGAGTCACTGTTGTGTTCTGTTCTCCTACTGCCCGGAGTAAGGCCCGGATCTGCATCAAACCTCTTCCAGCCTCCGACTGGGAAGGCTGAATTGACTCTGCTATTTGGGCTGCAGCTGTGAGATTTTGAATCGGAGTGCGGTATACCTTAGGTGGACGCAGAAAAAGCTGTCGTCGGCTGGACTCAGGGATCCGCTCCCGAGCACGCTCGTCGAGTGCGCGTTGGAGGTTCTCCAGTCGAGTGTGCTCAGCTAAATTAGCCAAGCGCACCTCTTCCAAGGCCCGAGCCTCGGGGGTTTCTCCAACGATGGGCGTGTGGAGTGCATCCATGTTGCAGCGACGAAGTCCTTCCCTCTGTAGCGAAGAGAGGGGTTCGGGATGGTACTCCTGGTGGACGCGCGACGGATCACCGCCACCATCCCCCGTCTTCGCGGCGGAAACCAGGTGGGCTACATGGTCCTTCGACCATCAAGACTTCAGCCGCAGGGTCGCTGCTATCGCACTCGGATGCGGTCTTGACGGAGCTAGTTGACAGGTCGAACATGCCGTAGAGAGTTTCGTCGGGCTCGATTGCCGCGACTTGCTGGGTGACCGAATGACGAGCCACCGCGTGTTTCACCCACCGCTGAAGCCGCGACCAACCAGATCACTTGCGGCGGCGAACAGCGGGGAGAGAAGACATCATGGGAGCCGACCGATACTGGTCGACAGCTGCCGGAGAAGGACGCCGCATATGCACGCGCGAAAGTGCGTCGCCCCTCGGACGTAGAGCGCCTCAACGTCAAGGGGAGCTTCCTGAAGCCAGGCGGAGTCATCGGCGATGAAAATGAGTGCGCCGAGATGGATCTCGCGACCCTTAGCCAATCCACCGCCGGAAACCATGATGATGGGGATCGGAAAAACTGCAACTTCACCAACAAGTCGCTAAGACACCGACCCCATGGTGGGCGCCAACTGTGGTGGTCCTAAGACTGACAGTAGAAAGGGGGGTAGGTATGGAGAGGCAAGATCTCAGCTATGGTGAAGGTGTACACACAAGATTTATGAGTTCAGACCCTTCGCGGAGGAAGTAATAGCCCTACGTCTCGGTGCTCGGAGGCAGTCGACTGGATTATATGTATGTGGTGTTACAAGGGGTGCCAACCCTTGTCCCAGAGGAGGGGGTGGCTTATATAGAGTGCGCCAGGACCCCAGCCATCCTGCATTACAAGGGGCTTAATGTACATAAAGTAGGGGCGTTACTGATAACGCCAACCATAAGTGCTATTAATGACCTTAAAGACTACGTAGTGAATGTCTGACCGTTGCAGTGCTGAGTGACTCATGATCTTTAGTAGGTCGAGTGATTCCTTATATGGCCGAGTGACAACAGATAGGAGGGGTACCCGAGTGATATGATTGGTCGAGTGGATTGCACTCGACACCTTTGACCAGGGGTTCTTTATTGCCTCTTGGACTTCTTATCTTCTAGGGTAGTGACCTTGGGTAGGGCGTATAGGTCAGGCCTATGACCCTACCCCGGGTCTGTACCCTCATCAGTGGGTATCCTCCGTATGGCTATGGAGCCGTGTAGTACGCCTCATGCGCTGGCGGGCGCGGCACGGGAAGGTTCGGTGCAGGAGCCCATGGAACCGGCATGGTGTAGGCATAAACAACACCGGTCCACGGGTTATAGCCGGAGGCCCACGGAGGGGGCACCTAGAACTGCTGCTGCTGCTGACGGGGCTGTGCGACTGCTGCCGCTGACCGCCGCGGCGGCCCCGCGGCGCCGTTCGCCGGAGGGGCGGGAGGGGCGGGCGGTCCATAGGGCAGCAGAAGCAGCCCCGGCTGCTGAGGCGCTGGGAAGGACGCCGGATGGCGAGGGGCACGGCCGGGGCGGCAGGAGGCGCCGAGGGCCCGCCGCGGGTGGTGCCGGCAGCAAGGGCGGTGTGGATGGCCCGCGCCTTCACCTGCTTCATCCGCAGCTACTCCAGGTGGAGGTACGCAACGAACTTGGCAAATGATGGGTTGGGGATGAGGCTGAGGTTCGCCGCGGCGTTGCCGAAGTCCTCGTTGAGCCCGACGGTGAGCATGCTGAGGAGGAGGTCGTCATCGATCCTCGTGACAATATCGCGGAGCTCGTCAGCGAGAGTCTTCAGGGGGCGACAATAGTCGTCGACGGAGGTGTTATCCTGGTGACACCTAAAAAACTCTTGCTACAAAAAAACACGACACTGGAGCTGGTTGTCGGTGAAGAGCCCGTTCAGCATGGTTCACACGGCGCAGGCATCATCACCGTCCTGCACGACCGTCTGAAAGAGGTCCGGCCAGTGGCGAAGCCACGTTAATCCTGTGTAGTCATTTGACTACACAGGAATTTCATAACAAATTGACCATAGGCCTATGTACAGCATGCCTCTGGCTAAAAAACCGTTGAAATTTGACTACGGGCCCATGTATCATCTGATTCGTGTAAACAATGGGCTAGGTCGTACAAGAATAGGAAGTCCTAAATAGCTTTCCTGATCATAATGCATTGCAGAAATCCCTTGATTTTCTCCTTCGACTTCTCTGCCATCTCAACCTTTTGCTCGCCAGTTCAACTTGTTTTCCCCTCCACCACAACGTCATCCTGTCCTTCGCCTGCGATCTTTGGCCAGGGCATGAGGAGTGACGCAGGGCCACCTCCGGCCGTCCGGTGAGCCGCGAGCAACTTCTGTCCTCCACCTGCGATCTTCGGTCAGCATGTGAGCCGTGAGGCATGGCCACCTTCGGCCGTCCAGTGAGCCGCAAGTGACGGACCGTTAATGGTCCGTCGGCATCAATTGATCAATATTGTTGTATTGGTCATCGAGTCCAAATCCAGAACGAGGCCATCTGCCCTTCCTCTTCTATTCGCAAGTTCTGTCTTTCAGTATTGTTATTATATGTTTTTTCTCTTCCTATGAAATTTATTCCAATATGTTATGCATATATGACCAAAATATGTATGATCACAAAGGATTGCTGCCGTAAATATTTATATAAGTAATGAAGTATTATGTTTTCATTGGCTCATAGTGTAACATCAAGGGGATAAATAAAGGGATACAAACTTATGTAAAAAACTTTTTTTTGCGGGTACAAAATAATTCATTAGGAAAGCTTGACATCACAACGTTTTGATGGCACCGCCACTGGGTCCAGCGAGATGGTAAGGAAAAACCAGCGGATGATCGTGGTGTCGATGGTGGACCAGTCATGAAACTCGGGGACGAGGCTGGAGTCGACGGTCCCGTCCACGTGGCCGATGAGGTGATACTTCCGGAACACGAGGGAAAAGTATGTCTTCCACATGTAGGATGAGGAGTCCGCCTGGGAGAGGCGAACCGGCACCCGCTCGAAGATGTTCAGATTGCGAATGTCGTTCACGTCAGGAGGGTTGGCGTCGGCGAACGGGTTGAAGTTGATGGACGCGGAGGAGGTGACGGACGACGACATGGCGACAGCAGCAGACGGCTTCGGCGACGCGGTGCGAGCGAGCGAAGCGGTCGATCGGGCGAGTGGCTGGCGATGCGAGGCGAACGGGTGGCGGGGCTGGCGACGCGATCACGCGGGCTATGCAGCGCGACTGGGAGTTTGGAGCTGGCGGCGTTGCTTTGGATCGGGATCGGTAGGCTAGCTAGCTAGCGACAAGGCGACGTGCGCTGCTGGGAGTTGCAGCTGGCTGCGTTGCTTTGGATTGGGATCGGTAGGCTAGCTAGCTAGCGACAAGGCGACGTGTGTGGCTAGGAGTTTGGAGCTGGCGGCGTTGCGACGGATCGGGAGCTAACGACGCGCGTGGATGGGAGTTGGAGCGGCGACGGCGGCCGGCGCGGAGGAGACGCGCAGCGGCGGCGGCGGCGGCGCTGGAGGAAGCGCGAACGAAACCAAAAAGCCTGATACCATGTAGATTATGTGAATTGCATGATGTATTGCTCTTCGTGCATAGGCACATATATATGATGTATAAAAGTGGGTCACAGACCTCAAATATACAAGAAACTAGGAGACAGACCCAATACACAACATGCACATAACACATACACTCAACAAATAGGAATAGAAGAAATCGGAGAAGGAGAAAAAGAAGAGACAGAGCGAGAGCGAAGTGAACTGAGGTAGGGTTTTCGGATTAAAGATATTTGTGAGCACGGAGTAAGGTTGGGTGGGCGGGGCCAACGTGATGACGCACCTGGGCGCCCAGGCTACGCTATATCCGCTCTACATTTGATCTGAGTATGAGGTGCCCTGGACAACCGGGGCGTTTGAAGCCCATTTAAGACCCCGGTTTGGGTCTTTTTTTAAGGTCAGTGACCAGGCCGTCAAGCGTTTGAGACGGATTTGAAGCGCACTTGTAGATGCTCTTCTGTCGCGGGGGATTGCACCTGACTAGGCGTGCGCGAGTGGCAGCTAGTGAGGCTTAGCGGACAGCGGCCAGCAGCTCCGACATCCCGCGTGTGTTGACCATGGCCGTGATCGATTGCTCTATTAGCTAAGAATACCGCTAATAAGGACATTTGGTTTGTGTGTTGATAGTTAGCCCAAAAGATGGTGCAATATACTGTTATAAGTTACCCTAAAGTTGATGGTCCGTGCAATTCACTCTTGTTTTCACGAATAGTAGTGCAATATTAGTCTCGCTCTTTCCCCAATGCCATCACTTGATCGGCGAAACGTTGGAAGATCATGCATGCTTGACTCAAGAGAATCCCTTCTTAGTTGTCTCTTGGACAAAACAAGAGTCCATCATTTTCCTTGGCATTGTCGTGGCAGCACTTGTTTAATATGATGGCCACATGCATGGGGTGCTGGAATAATCTCACGTTTTGATGCAGCAGGGATATGGTTTATCATCTACGGCAGCACTTGTTTAATATGATGGCCACATGCATGGGGTGCTGGAATAATCTCACGTTTTGATGCAGCAGGGATATGGTTTATCATCTACGGTAGCGCGTATGTGTATATATATATATATATATATATATATATATATATATATATATATATATATATATATATATATATATCACTGTCATTAAAAGGTCATATTGCGGAGGACTAGATGGTAGGCAAATCGGTGATGGTTGAATCGGTTGGAAATATGAACAATTTACCGAATGATTTTATTAACAGAAATATTAGATAAAGCATGACTAATATAGCAGTGATGAAACAAGCCATGCAATCTGACAGAGAGAAGGTAAATAGCATCTGCACATATAAACTAGATCCGAACACATCTAGAGCAAACATATGTAGAGCAGCTAGTAGAGCAAGAAATTGTGGCAGGACCTCAACTAGAAAGAACATAAGAACGTACGGAACAGCAGCATAAGCACTGCTCTTGGGGTCGATATCCTCGCCAGCCATGTCGTCAAAGAGGTTGTCGACGTAGGGGAAGTGGTCGTCGGTGTCCGAAGCGTCCGTGATGAACAAGTCGGTAGTCGTACGGAGCGCTCCCCAAAAACCTTATCACCCTTCTCCCGTACAGGACTCAAAGCGGTGGGGTTTCGGAGGCCTATTGTACCGACCTGCGGTGCACGCCGCAAGCCGGGATGGGGAAGATCGTAGCAGCAACTCAGAGATTGGAACTCGGTGGTGAAAGGGAGATGATCTTCTGGTGTATCTCTCTGGGAGGAGCGACCTCTTTTTTATAGGCACACAGGAAGGAGGTGAATAGGCTGTGTCGGGAGCTGAAGAGAAAGAGGGAGACGAAACGAACAGACAACAACCGAAGGGTGCAGTGTCCGTATTCAATACCCACTACAACAACTTTTCAGCTCCCGGGTAACCTTTCGTATACCCGTCATGCGTGGCAAAAAGTTAGACATCGGCTTAGCTCATTCCCGCAACCCGCGTCGCACCGAGGCGAGGCGTGACATGGCAAGGCGGGCGGCGGAGGAGAAGCGCGTGTGAATGTCCCTCTTGTTCTCATGCTCATACATGTGGGAAAACACTCTCCCTTATAAGGAGGTCCAACTCCCACCAAATTAGCAATCTGGGACTAAACTTTGGTTCCACCTCTTGCCTTGCACGAATGGGCTACGTGGGCCTCTAGGATTTATTAGGAATTTCTGGAATTTTTATTGGGCTGACCCAAAATAGATAAAATTTCAGCAATCCCCCACCAGATCCCAGAGGCACACAAAATTTGCCTTCGGTTCCAAAACACTGTTTTATATATCGGTACTGCAGTGGAGACTGTTAAGTTGAACTTCCACCTAGAACTCTATGTTGCACTAGTAAGCAGCTTGAACAGTGGACTAGGCCTTGAACTGCAAGTTTTCTGCGAATCTAGCTTCACACAAAGCCTTGACCGATACTTGGCTACCGTGGGTCTTCCTCGTGGGTGGAGCTTATGTGTCATACTCCGAGACCTTTCATGAGTTTACTAGGGAGCACCCTACTCTCATAGATTGCGACGTTTCAGACTCATATATGTGTGTTCATAAAAAGATGTTCTGCAGGACAACATCTTTGCTTAGATGAGCCACTTAGAACACATTAAGATATACATCAACCTGCCATGCAGATTAGGAGAGTATTGCATCGTCATGGAGTGGTATTGTTAATAGTAAGGATACTCTCCTCTCGGTTGATCAACAACTTGTCTTCCACATCTAATTCACGGGATCTCCGATCACACAGACTTGGTTACCACTTTGAACAACTCATGTTGTGGGTTTCATACCCATCTCCTTTGATGCATTATCTATCACATCATGTGATAGACCCTTAGTAAAAGGATCTGCCAGATTTTTAGACGTTTGGATATAATCCAGTGTAATAACTCTGAAGTTTTTCATTTTTCTAACAGACTATAACATTCTCTGAACATGTCTTGATGACTTCATGTTATCCTTTGAGCTGATA
Source organism: Triticum timopheevii (assembly GCA_963921465.1). Taxonomy (NCBI): domain Eukaryota; kingdom Viridiplantae; phylum Streptophyta; class Magnoliopsida; order Poales; family Poaceae; genus Triticum; species Triticum timopheevii. The sequence continues at coordinate 388,296,270 of OY997274.1, forward strand.
ACTTTCGTGATCACAGTTTGATTGTCGCAGTTCATAAGGATACTCAGTACAGGTTTCTCAACAACCGACAAGTCATTCAAGAGCAGACGAAGCCAATTTGCTTCGACCGTAGTTGTATCTAGTGTTGTGAGTTCTGCTTCCTTTGTTGACCTCGTTAAGATGGTATGCTTGCAAGACTTATAAGAAACAGCGCCACCTCCATGACTGAATACATATCCGCACGTGGGCTTTATCTCATCAGCATCTGAGATCCAGTTTGAGTCACTATACCCTTCAAGCACCTTTGGGTGCCCAGTGTAGTGAATTCCATAATTCACAGTGCCTTTCAAATAACGCAAAACTCTCTCTAGAGCTTTCCAATGCACATCTCCTGGTTTTGAGACAAACCGACTCAGTTTGCTAACAACAAAAGAGATGTCAGGTCTTGTAGCACTGGCTAAGTACTTAAGCGAGCCAATAATCTAAGAGTATTTCAATTGATCTCTAGCAATTCTCTAATTCTGTCGAAGTAGCACACTGGCATCATATGGTGTTGGAGAGGGCTTGTAGTCACTATAGCCAAAGCGACTCAAGATCTTTTCCACATAGTGAGGTTGAAGCAATGTAATCCCACCATGATTGTTTCTCAACAACTTGATGTTCAGAATGACATCAACCACTCCTAAATCCTTCATCTCAAAATAGTGACATAGAAAATCCTTGACCTCCTAAATAACATTCAGATTTGTTCCGAAAATCAGTATGTCATCAACATACAAGCAATGGATAACTCCCTCGCCCCCACCATGGCGATAGTACACACATTTATCAGCTTTGTTTACAACAAAGCCTGCAACTGTTAAAGTTCTTTCAAACTTCTCATGCCACTTCTTGGGTGCTTGCTTAAGTTACAAAGACTTCAGCAACTTACACACTTTTCCTTCCTGACCATCTGCTACAAACCCATCTGGTTGTTCCATGTAAATTTCCTCATCCAACTCTCCATTTAGGAAAGTAGTCTTAACATCCATTTGATGAACGAGAAGACCATGTGAGGCCGCTAGTGAAAGTAGTACTCGAATAGTGGTCAGTCGAGCCATAGGTGAGTAAGTATCAAAGAAGTCTCCACCTTCCTTTTGGGTATAACCCTTAGCCACGAGTCGTGCCTTGTACTTTTCGGTAGTACCATCAGGCCTAAGATTCTTCTTGAATACCCATTTGCACCCTATAGGTTTGCACCCATAAGGACGATTAGTTATCTCCCAAGTTTCATTTGCCAAGATGGAATCCATCTCACTACGGACTGCTTCCTTCTAGTAGTCAGCATCTTCAGAAGCATAGGCCTCTGAAATAGAACTGGGAGTGTCATCTATGAGATACACAAGAAAATCATCACCAAAAGACTTTGCAGTCCTCTGTCTCTTGCTCCTGGTAGGAACTTCATTGTTCTCCTCCACGGAATTTTCATAGTGTTCCATCGAAATGGCAGGTTCAGTAATTGTAACTATTTCCTGATTCGAGGAACTAGGCATCTTCTGATTTGATGAGCTCGCCATATCCTTCATGGGAAAGATATCTTCAAAGAAAGTCGCATCATTTGACTCCATGATTGTACCGACATGCATGTCAGATACCTCAGATTTTGCAACGGAGAATTTATAGTCAATGCTATGAAAATCATATGCAAGTAAAACACAATCCACAGTTTTTTGTCCCAGCTTGCGCTTCTTCGGAATTGGCACATTGACTTTCGCGAAACAACCCTAGGTTCGTACATAAGAGAGCTTTAACCTTTTCTTCTCCCGTTCCTCGAATGGAGTTATCTCTTTGTTCTTTGTGGTAACTCGGTTTAGGACATGACATGCAGTCAATATTGCCTCCCCCCACCATGCCTTGGAGAGACCCGATGTGTCTAACATGGCGTTAACAAATCAGTTAGAGTACGATTCTTTCTTTCGGCTATCCCATTTGATTGAGAAGAATATGGAGGCGTCCTCTCATGGATTATACTATGTTCCGCACAAAAGGAATCAAATTCATTTGAGAAATACCATCCACCACAATCGGACCTAAGCCTATTGATCTTTCGATCAAGTTGATTTTCCGCTTTAGCTTTATAGATCTTGAAATAGTTCAAAGCCTCATCCTTAGATTTCAGGAAGATACACATGGCAGTATCTAGTGGAGTCATCAACTAACGTCAGGAAATATTTCTTTCCACCTTTTGTCAAAATACCATTCATTTCACATAGATCTGAATGTATGAGGTCTAGTGGTGCAAGATTTCTCATTTCCGCAGTCGTGTGAGACTTACGAGGTTGCTTAGCTTGCACACAAACTTGACACTTAGATCCCTTGTCAGTGGTGAAACTAGGGATTACGTTCAATTTGGCTAGTCGCGACATGCAACCAAAATTAACATGACAGAGACGTGAATGCCACACATTTGATTCACTATTGCTGCAAACATGATTAACAACTTTATTGCAAACATCTGACAAGGATAAATGAAACAGGCCTCCTGACTCATAGCCTTTACCAATAAAGGTTCCATACTTGGATATTACAAATTTATTTGACTCAAAGACAAGCTTGTAGCCATCTCTAAACAAAAGAGATCTGCTAACAAGATTTTTATTGATGGAGGGGACATAATGCACGTTCTTCAGCCGCACGATCCTCCCTAAATTAAACTTCAGATCGATCATGCCAACACCACAAATAGAAGCACTTGAACCGTTGCCCATCAGCACGGTGGAAGTCCCTGTGGTCTGATAAGACGAAATGGAAATATCACCACATACATGCACATTAGCACCCGTGTCAATCAACCAATCGGGAGAATGACATACTGAAAGAATAGTGAGAAATATACCATACCCAACATCCTTCATGTCAGTGTCACCAATGACAACATTATCGGTCTTGCCGCCTTTCCCAAGATGACGCTTCTCATAACGATTAGGGTAACTAGGGGCCTAATGGTTAGGATCTCCGCACACATGACAAACACCTTTCTTCTTGTCATTCTTCTTCTTGAAGTTGGTGTGCTATACAACCTTGTTCTTCCCGTCAAACTTTGCTTTACCATCAAACTTGCCCTTGTTCTTGAACTTGTGGGGCAGGAAGTTTTTCTTCTGTACCAGATTGGCACTAGATCCTCCTTCAATACCTCGAGCATGTGTGTCTTTTGCTCTCACCTTTTCTTCTACATCAAGAGTACCAATGAGATTCGGAACAGAAAACTCCCGCCTCTTATGCTTCAGTAAGGTAGAAAAGTTCCTCCACAAGGGAGGAAGTTTAGTGATGGTGCCTCCGGCAACAAACTTGTATGGTAACATACAATTGAAGTGCTCAAGTTCTCTAGCAAATGACTGTCTCGTGAGCTTGTTCAACCACAGAGTGCTCTTCAGTCATCCTGTAGTCATAGAATTGCTCCATGATGTACAGCTCAGTGCCGGCATCCGAGACCCCAAACTTGGCCTCAAGTGCGTCCCACATATATTTTCCATTGTCAATTGATGCATAAGCATCAACTATGTTCTCACCAAGAACACTCAAAAGAGCAGCCGTAAACAGGGTATCCATTTTCTGAAAAGCTTGTTCCTGTTGAGCATCATACTCTCCTTCAGGTTTGCCAAGGGTGGCGTCATAGCAACTCATGGTTTAAAACCATAAGACTGCTCTCACGCGACACCTCTTATAGTGGATACCTCAAACATAGGAGGTCTCATGGAAGCAACAAAACCACTCGGAGTAAATTGCCTATAATAAGGTTTTTGGATTGTTGGAAATATGAGCAACTTACCGAATGATTTTATTAACAGAAATATTAGATAAAGCATGACTAATATAACAGTGATGAAACAAGTCACGCAATCTGACAGAGAGAAGGTAAATAGCATATGCACATATGAATGAACCGACAACATCTAGAGCAAACATATGTAGAGAAGATAGTAGAGCAAGAAACTATGGCAGAACCTCAAATAGAAAGAACATAAGAACGTACGTAACAACAACAGAAGTACTGCTCTTGGGGTCGACATCCTCGCCAGCCATGTCTTCGAAGAGGTTGTCAACGTCGGGGAAGAAGTCGTCGCTGGGGAAGTGGTCGTCGGTGTCCGGAGCGTCCGTGATGAACATGTCAGTAGTCGCGCGGAGCGCTCCCCCAATACCTAATCACCCTTGTCCCATACAGGACTCAAAGCGGTGGGGTTTTGGAGGCCTACTATCCTGACCCGCGGTGCACGCCGCAAGCCGGGATGGGGAAGATCATAGCAGCAGCCCAGAGATTGGAACTCGGTGGCGAGAGGGAGATGATCTTCTGGTGTATCTCTCTGGGAGGAGCGATCTCTCTTTTATAGGCACATGGGAAGGAGGTGAATAGGCTGTGTCGGGAGCTGAAGAGAAAGAGGGAGATTAAACGAACAGACAACAACCAAAGGGTGCAGTGTTTGTATTGAATACCCACTACAACAAAACTTTCCAGCTCCCGAGTGACCTTTCGTATACTCGTCGGGCGTGGCAAAAATTTAGTTATCGGCTCGACTCATTGTCGCAACCCGCAGCGTGTTGTGACAAGGCGAGTCGGGTGGCGGAGGAGGAGCACACGTGAATGCCCCTCTTGTTCTCATGCTCATACATGTGGGAAACATTCTCCCTTATAAGGAGGTCCAACTCCCACCAAACTAGCAATGTGGGACTAAACTTTGGTTCCACCTCTTGCCTTGCACGAATGGGCTACGTGGGCCTCCAGGATTTATTAGGAATTTCTGAAATTGTTATTGGGCTGGCCCAAAATAGATAAAATTCCAGCAGAATCTCGGTCTTGGGGTGCAAAGAAGAGCTCAATACATGGACAGGCTTGTGATATTTGTTTTTCTCTTTCAACACACACATGCACGCTAGAAGATCCCAATAATCCTATCCGACGGATGTTGTTGCGACCCGCCTCAGACGGTCAAGTCTCTGTGCTTAAGTGTCATCCCTGCATCAGTATGCTGACACACACAGTACTCGAGGATTTATAACAGAGGTAAATCACATGTATAACGTAACGTAAATACTATTACCTAAATCCATAAAGCGGAAGAAACAACAAGGTTGTGGATTCCCACCAACACCAACGGCAAAGTTGAGTGTAGAAATCGTAACCCTAACGCATCACTTACTCGTCATAAGATTCCTGCAACATGACACATTGCAGCCATGTAGGTCAGTACATTGCATGTACTGACAAATTCACACCATAGGATAAATGATGAATAATAGCTATCACTACATGCATATTTGGCCGGTGGAAAGCTCTAAGTTTATTTTTGCATAAAGCCAGTTTTTCCCTACAACAAAGGAATAAATTTTATTTAACTACAAAATTTGTTGAAAATATTGAGAAGGTTCCTCCAATTCAATCCCAAATTAATAATCATCAACTCAACAAATTATTTAAGTGACGTGACGAGATCAATCAATTAATTCAAGTACCAGATACTCAAGATGTCCATAACCAGGGACATGGCAAACCATGATTAGTTTGTACACTCTGCAGAGGTTTGTGCACTTTTCCCCACAAGACTCGATCGCCTCCCTTGAAGTCCTCGCACTGCCTGGTGTTTGAGAACGGGATGACCGAGACACAGTCTTTCAGAAGCATTTACTCTCTACTCCGGGCAGACCGGTACACCTACAATCCCCCTACATCTGCTAGTCCACCTCTTCAAGAGCTCACCCAACTTACTCAACTATGCTAGAGCCCATAATGGCTTGTGGCTGCACACGGATGTTTCTAGCATGAATAATCTTATGATCCCTTTGAGCCTGGGTGGCATTCCATAGGGTAATAACACGGGTCCTCCGGGATTCCCCTTGGGCAAGCACTGGGTTCTCCAGGTGCCCTGGCAAACCACTAGGTACTCCAGGGTGCCCCTACCATTCCACCCAGATGTGTATTAAAGTAGCCACCTTAAGTTAACCATTAATAATAACTCTCACATCTGTCATGAGTCACTCAAACCAAACCACGTCTACGAGCATAGCATAGCAGTATAAGCATAACATAGAAGTAACTCCCAAGGATTGAATGCAGGACAATAGGTTCCTACCTCATCAACTACTTCCCAATACCCACATGTTATCAATCCCTAACCATGCAATGTTTGAGGGTGAAACTAATGCATAAAAACTGGGTATGGAAGGGATATGATCAAAGTGTGAACTTGCCTGTACTGTTGATGAAGAACCTTCGCACTCAACTCCTGATAGTTCTATTCACCTCACTCCGTTCAATCTATCGTAAGCAAGCAATAGTAACCACACATAAGCAATCACTCAAAAGATCAGAAAGAACAAAGAAAGCAATTCAGAAAACTCCGAAACCAAGCAAATGACTCTTACAACAGAAAAAAATTTCTAATAGTACCAAAATTAAGTGAATTTGGCCTTATCAGAAATTTTAGGTCAAGAGCTTCGTTTTGCAAAAAGAATCAACTACATCGGAGTTATAAAACTCAAGTTACAATCAAACAAAGTTCAAACACAAATCTGTTTGAATTCAAATTTTAAATTGTCAAAAATATGTTTAAGTTGTTTATCTGGATAGAGGAGTTCATAATGAAGTAGTGGGCGTTGGTTTCGTTGGATTTGGACTAACGACCAAAAAGTAGTGACCGACTGAAGTATAGGGACTAATCTGTGAAGAAAATTTATCATGAATAGGTCCCTGGCCACGTGTCAGAAAACTGTTGGGTGAAAACCGTTCGCTGCGAGGCTAAGGGAGCGAACGTCTGCTAATTAAAGAATACCGATTTGAAATAAATAATAAAAAAAACAAAGCCGATCCAATCCTAGCCATCTATTCTAGATCGAACGGACTGGAAGGGGCGGGGAGTTACCGCGGCAGCGGCGGCGAAGTCCGGCGACGCTGGACGGCAGCGGCGGCTCGGCTCCGGCCGGGGTGGCGGCTCTGGTCGTCGGGGAAGGCGGCGAAGAGCATGGGGAGGTGCGGCGTGGAGCGGAGCGTCCGATGGTGGCGTCGCCGTCGGTCGGGGCGGCGAAACGGTGCGGGGCGACGGCGGCGAAGTTCGTTGGCGATGGAGGTTGCAGCGAGAAGCGGTGGCACGGCGCGATGCGAGGAGGAGGAGAGACGGGGTCCGGGGCCTCGAATTTTAAAGGTGGGGCGAGGGGTGGCGTGGGGATGGGGCAAGGCAAGGCGGCGGCGGGAGCCCGGGTCGGTCACGGCGACGGCGATGGCGTGCGCGCGGCGAAGTCCGGCTGGAGCTCGGGGACGCCGGCGTTGGGCAGTTGGGCCATGGCCTAGCTCGGGCGCTGGGCCGGCCCAGTCGGCGACGTGGAAACTTTTTTTAAACATTTTCCAAACAAATAAAAAATAAAACAAAATAAATAGAAATATTATATAGGCATATAATATATCAAAATTTTCAGAAAAAGATTATCTACAACATGAACATTATTCTAGATCCAAATAAAATCCACAAAAATTTAAGTAAAGCAAGGAGTGTTACATCCCTTATAAAATCCAATAAAAACCATTTTAAAATTATCAAAATGATTTCAAATTTATTTATCTCCATTTTTCTATTGTAGGGAATCATTTACCCCTATTTTCCATATTTTTTTGGAGAAATATAATTTGAATAAAACCCAAATAATCCCAAATTGAAAATAATTGCAATGGGACTTTGAATATAATTCTTTTAAAACTTCAACTCATATTTCATATGTATTGAAGAAGTCATTTTATCTTCTCTCATGAAAATCATTGAGTTGTTTAAAGTTTTCTGAATTTGAAATATTTCCAAATGAAATTCAAATATTTTCAAAACCCTTTTCATTTATTTAAATGGAAGGAGTCATGTCATCTTCTCTCTAGGGTTTTGTATTTGAAAAGAATTTGAATTCATGGAGACCATAAAGCAAGATGAAAGTTTGGGAAAGTCCTTTTATTCCCTCTCATTTAACTTTCAAAAGTTTCAAATTTCACTCAAGCAACCACACCACAATCAAACAATCAATCAAAACTATCTATTTAATATAACGTTCCAAAATTTAGAATTTTGGGATGTTACAAACCTACCACCCTTAAAATGAATCTCGTCCTCGAGATTCATAGAGGCTAGCAAGAAATAGGTTAGGTTCAGGGTCTTTCTCAAAATCCATCAATCGTCACAGGGGTCTGGGGTGCTACCTCCCTTGGAAACATTGTTACGGTTCCTTCAAAACTCATATACTCCCTTCTTATTGTTGACATTGTCGATCTTCTCAGATCTTCAGGATAATTCCTTCTCTGGGCTCTTCTGATAGTGGCATAACATTTTTCGTCAATTCTTCTGTCCTTTCATCTTGGTAAGGTTCTTCCGAGACTGGATCTTCTTAGCTGACGGGTCTGGCGCCAATACTAAACAACTATCGATATCTCATGGTGGTCAACAATTTATGGTTTCTCCTGCAGGAAATGGGTCTAGGCTTCATTCTCACCGTATGCCCTACGTTTGGCAACAGCTGCCTTGTACAAGGGAAAATCGTCATACATTCTAGGATTCAATTTGTCCTAATATCGCCGCCTCTCTACTATAGGTAAGTCACTCAGATTTGCCATCCCATATAGCGAGGCGAATAATAAGAGTAAGTAGGTATGGTGATCAATCCATCCCGCACCCAAATCATTACCTTGTATATGGTTTAGCGAATCTCGCATTCTAACACTCGCTCGTCCTCACAAGCATTGCAGAATTTCTCTTGTCAATGAACCAAGTTCGGATAATCCATTGATCCTGCAAGCCAACAAACATCTATCATTTCTTCGCAACTCTCAGGTTTTGCGTAACTCCTATAAGATCGTTTGTTGATAAAGGCATATCCTCTTCCAAGGTTTTTCCTTCATCAAGAGTGTGCTTGCTTCTTGGCAGGTCCTGGGGCCTGTGGGTTATGGCCCATCTCATCATTCGCAAACCTTCAAATCATCCTTGGGACAACCGGTCATTATTCCAACATCCAATCTCCTAGCATTCTTAAATCCATCCAATTGTACTGTCTCCCTTCCTTCTATTGGTACCAAACTAAGATGTCATTACTCATACTCATCATGGAGTTACAATTGCCCCATACTTCCAACATCATACCTCCTTTATATCCAATAGTAATTCATCCCTTAGTATTCTTGGGGTATCCCACATATCGAGACAAAACTCGTACTTATTTTGTCCATAGTCCACTTCATGGAACATCGTATCTTTTCCAGGGGTCAAAGGTCCTCACAGGGTACTACCACCCTTAAAATGCACAAATTCATCCATAGACCATATTTCACATATCCTCGAAAACGGTCAAAACCTTTCTTCATAGAGTAACAACTCATAAGATCCAAATAAGTACCAACGATGCTAACTTTCTTGATTCTCAAATTATTACAATCTCCTGCATTTCTATTACATGCCTCAACTCAACACCTCAATGTAAAAGAATTGTTCCCACTACTACTACTACATTTATTTTGTTGCTAACTCAACTTATTTAGCACAAGTCTCCTTCTCCTTGGGACAATCTCTTGCAAAGTGCCCTGCTTCATTACAGAAGAAACATATTACTTCTGACAAGTCTCGAGGTTTCCTCATGATTACATAGCCAACTTGGGTCCTCGGCTTCCTTTTTGGGCAACTGCTGAAGTAGTGCCCTGACTCCTTGCACCTGAAATAGGTGATATGGCTCAGGTCCTTCCTGGAATCCAATCTACTTCTCTTCCTGGACTTTTCCGTTCCAATAAGGGCTTCTATTTCCTGTGGGTCATACTCTACTTCCTCTGTCGGGAATTCTACTAGATCCCCATTTGGACAATTTTGGGAGATGTGTCCTTCTTCTCCACATGAATAGCAAGACTTGGTGCAGGGTTTTATTTGGTCTTCTTCGGGTGTGTCCTCCACCTCTTCCTTCATCACCGGTTCTTCTAAAATTTCCATGAGGGCTCCTTTCATTGCTTCTTTCTTTTGTTGGATGGTTCTTTGTATCATGGGGTAAATGTGACACTAAGCAGGGTAGTGGGTAGTCCCTTCACACAAGAAACAAGTAATCTGCCTAGTTGGGAATTCTTCAGCTGGGTGACTTTCTTCACAATGAGGGCATTTATCCTTGTGCTCCTTATGGTGGTGTCCTATTTCTCCACAGAGCTTGCATGCACAAGATTTCTTCATATCATTTCCATAAGGCTTCATATTCTAGGACACAAGCCGAGACTTTAGCAGAGTCAACTTAAATTCTTCCCAAGTGGTCACTCTTTGCCATCCATTAATGGTTTGGTACATCCTCCACCAAGTAGCGGCACCACTTAAAGCACTGAAGAGCATGCTGGGCCATATCCTTTCCGTCTATAGTGTTATTCTCCATATGATCTTCCATGTTCTGAATCCATCGGTCCGTCTCCATTTGACTCATCGGTCCAGATAATATGAGCTCATCTCCATTCATCCTCTATTGGGTCCAGGGGGTGAGATAAGAGAGATAGGGAGGGATACACACAATACAAACAATAGTTTGGAAAGGCATTTTATTTTGTGGCTGTCCGAAAAACATCAAACAAAAGACAGCTCACAATCGTCGCATCTAACGTAAGTATATAACAAGGGTTTGGTCTTCTAACGGTTAATAAATCTTCAAAGTCGCAAAATCTTCAAGTCTTGTTCATGTCTCCGATGGCTTCTCCCGATCGTGCTGGTCCTTCTCAAGTTCTTCTGCCAGATCATCTCGGTTGATGCAAAGTCTCTGGTGACGTCCTTTACTACTCTGGAGTTGCGTTCCAAACTTCTGGGTTTCAACATCCTTGGCATGAACCATGGTCCTATTGTCCTTCAGTTCCTGACGAATCTCCGGTATCTCGAGGTTTTGCTCCTCCAGCTTGGCTACTTTCAACTTCTGGGTACTGAGTTCTTCACGAAATGCTCCCTTGTCAAATACAGCTTCCTAAAGTTCCACCCTAAACTTCTTGATGTAATACCCCAGATCCTGATGATACACCAGCTAAGGTTAAAGCTTCATCTTTTGATGACAGGTGCTCCATCAGCCTTCTACCATCCAATCCTTTCGAAGAAATGCATGCTTAACTTAGCACGGTGACGATAGGACAAGCGGGCGATAGCATCATGGATAGCCGTGTTTATGCCCATGTCTCTGCCATGAGCTATCATTCCGTAGTTGATATCTCTTGTCTTGGGGTTTTCTTGACGACCAAAAACTTGAGTCTTGCCGCTCCATGTTCCGGTCTTTCTCCAACACACCTTGATCTCGGGTATTGACAACTTCCATAGTCTGCCAAGTTCCATAAGGGTAGCCTTCCTAGGTCATACTAATCTGGAAATTCTTCAGAACCTTCAAATTCTCCTAGTTTTCGGAGTCTTCAACCGTTATAGTTTTCATCATTGTAATGCACGATAAAAATCCTCTTTATTCCAAAGTGGTCTTAGTTGTCTGATATCTTGTACTTCTTGGAGCAGTCTCATTAGTCGTATCTTCGCGTGGTCAAAAGGGGAAAGGGTATGATCTAACTAAAAGGGAATATTTGATAAAGATCATAAAAGAAGAGAGGTAAAATATCTTTTTGAAAATAAGGTTTGAGAGAAAATCTTTCCTATGGGCTTGCCAGTTTCTAGGGGTCATGTCCTACAGTCAACATGTGCTCTGGTACTATCTTGTAGCGACCCGACCTCAGACGGTCAAGTCTCTATGCTCAAGTGTCATCCCTGGATTGGTATGCTGACACACACAGTACTCGAGGATTTATAACAGAGGTAAATCACATGTATAAAGTAACGTAAATACTATTACCTCAATCCATAAAGCAGAAGAAACAACAAGGTTGTGGATTCCCATCAACACCAACGACAAAGTTGAGTGTAGAAATCATAACCCTAACGTATCACTTACTCGTCGTAAGATTCCTGCGACATGAGACGTTGCAGCCATGTAGGTCAGTAAATTGAATGTACTGGCAAATTCACACCATAGGATAAATGATGAATAATAGCTATCACTACATGCATATTTGGCTGGTGGAAAGCTCTAAGTTTATTTTTGCATAAAGCCAGTTTTTCCCTACAACAAAGAAATAAATTTTATTTAACTACAAAATTTGTTGAAAATATTGATAAGGTTCCTCCAACTCAATCCCAAATTAATAATCATCAACCCAACAATATATTTAAGTAATGTGACGAGTGAGGGAGTCCTGGATTAAGGGGTCCTCGGACAGCCGGACTATATACTTTGGCCGGACTATTGGACTATGAACATACATGATTGAAGACTTTGTCCCATGTCCGGATGGGACTCTCCTTTGCGTGGAAGGCAAGCTTGGCAATTCGGATATGTAGATTTCCTTCTTTGTAACCGACTCTGTGTAACCCTAGCCCCCTTCGGTGTCTATATAAACCAGAGGGTTTAGTCCGTAGGACAACAACAATCATAATCATAGGCTAGCTCCTAGGGTTTAGCCTCTACGATCTCGTGGTAGATCAACTCTTGTAATACTCATATCATCAAGATCAATCAAGCATGAAGTAGGGTATTACGTCCATTGAGAGGGCCCGAACCTGGGTAAAACATCGTGTCCCCTGCCTCCTGTTACCATTAGCCTTAGATGCACAGTTCGGGACCCCCTACCCGAGATCCGCCAGTTTTGACACCGACATTGGTGCTTTCATTGAGAGTTCCACTGTGCCGTCCCGATAAGGCTTGATGGCTCGCCTCGTTGTCAAGGACAACATCACCTCTGGAGGATTCCTGGCTGTAGGCCAAACTCTCCAGCTGGGCGGTTTCGTCATGGCCGCCCATTCGGCTGCCGCGTCGACGATGACTTCTCAGGTCATGAAGAACAACCTCCTCGTCAGCCCGGAATTCACCGACCAGATGGATCCAATGGAGCTCTCCTCCCTAAACAAGCTCTTGGATCGCATCGCCGCCCTGGGAGTCGCTATGGACTATGATCGTATCGGGCTTAAACCCGAGCTAAGGGAGATTAACTCTCCACCAGTCACCCATCAAATAGTGGTGGTGGAGGAACAAAACAAAAATTCTTCCTCTATTTTGAGGACGAACTATGTCCGGATTCCCGAGCTCTCTGAGCCGGATACCCGTCTACGGGAGGATGTGGCCCAGGCCCCGGACTTAGAATCGGGGAACATGCCACAAATATTGGGCAACATCCAGGAGCCCAAGCTGCCAAGCTCAGGAGCCCCTTCGCCCCTGGGTCCCAGATTGGGTCAGGATGTGGACCTAAGTCTACCCACCCACCCAGACACAAGTGATCTTTCCCACATAAGACAAGAGCCCCAAGAGACAGTACACCACTTCTGGGCCAGATTCCTCGTAATGAGCAAGGTTAAGGATTGTCACGAGGAAGACGCAATCTCATTCTTTTGCAAAAATTGCACGGACAAGGGAATTCTCAACGCCTTAAGTCGCCGTGACATAGCACACTTTGCCGACTTGGCGGCCATAGTACAGAAGTACTGTGCGATGGAAAGCGCCTGGAAAACCCAAACAAAATTCTGGGATACTCCGGCCCTAACTAAACCCCTCGTCCGAACTAAAAGGGTGCGCTCTCGCAAGTCACCCAACCCAATTACAAAGAAGCCAAAGCCCTCTATAGGGCGTGGAACCATACTGGAGGGATGGCTCAATAGGCCATGCAAAATTTACAGCACACCGGACACCATACCAATGCACAACCTTAGAGCATGTTGGATACTCCGGCAGGTGGCCAAGAGCGGCGAGTACCTTCTCATCAACAATACCGCAGAGCACCATCCCGTAGAAAATAACAATACAGTACTGACTGTCTTCAAGACTTTTGCCTCAAACAACAGGCGCAAGCGAGCGCTCCGCAGCCTCGCCGAAGTCTGCCACGTCGCAGCAATAAACCCGTGGAACGATACGGCCATAACCTTCAACGCTAGTGACGAACCTCGATTTTTAATAGTCCGAGCACCAGCCGCTTTGGTCCTTAGTCCAATTGCAGACGGATTCGGGCTTACTAAAGTGCTCATGGACGGCGGCAGCGGATTAAACCTCATCTATGAGGAAACTCTTAACAAAATGGAAATAGATAAGAGCCGCATGGAGCAAAGCAACACGACCTTCAGAGGAATCATCCCTAGTCGGGAGGCACGATGCGCAGGGAAAACCATATTGGATGTGGTATTCGACACTTCGGAAAATTATAGGTCCGAAGAAATCACATTCCAAGTGGCCCCGTTTAGCAGCGGATACCACACCCTCTTGGGGCGGGACGCATTCACAAGCTTCCAAGCTATACCCCATTATGGGTACATGAAGCTCAAAATGCCGGGGCCCAATGGAATCATCACTCTAGCTAGTGATCCGAACATAGCACTTCGCGCCGAAAATAAAACTGCCGCACTAGCCCTGGAGGCATTATCCGAAGCCCTCGCGGCCGAAGAGTTAACTGCATTGCGCTCCGTAGTGGACAGGGACGACATGATACTCGACAAATGACCCAAGTCCATCTCTTTTAAACTAGCAGACGAGATAGTCAAATTCCAGGTCCACCCAATGGACCCCGCAAAAACAGCATCAATTGGGGCATAGCTGAACCCCACAATAGACGCCGCACTACGAAAGTTCTTGCGCGAGAACTGGGACATCTTCGCCTGGCATCCCTCGGATATGCCAGGTATCCCACGCAGACTGGCCGAGCATAGCCTAAACATACTAAAGGGATACAAGCCGGTCAAGCAGACTCTTCGGCACTTTTCAGAACCCAAGCGACAAGCCATGGGAGAAGAGGTAGCCAAGCTACTCGAAGCTGGATTCATCAGAGAAATAAAACATCCGGACTGGCTAGCAAACCTGGTGATGGTACCAAAGAAGGACAAATCCTGGCACCTATGTGTCGATTTCAAAGACCTTAATAAGGCTTGCCCTAAGGATCCCTTTCCCCTCCCCCGCATCAATCAAATTATTGATGCTACCACAGGACACGACTCATTGTGTGTCCTCGACGCATACTCCGGATACCATGAAATCAAGATGGCGGAGTCTGATCAAGCCGCAACGACATTTATCACTCCATATGGTCCCTTCTGTTTTAACACCATGCCTTTCGGGCTCAAAAACACCGGTGCAACCTATCAGCGCATGATTCCGACATGTCTGGAAACACAAATCGGCAAAACAGTGGAGGCTTATATAGACGATGTGGTCATCAAAACCAGACATGTCGAATCATTAATAGATGACTTGAGGCTTACGTTCGACAATCTCCGAACATATGACATTAAGCTCAACCTGGAAAAATGCATTTTTGGCGTACCAGCCAGAAAACTCTTGGGCTTTATTGTTTCCAATAGAGGAATCGAAGCAAACCCGGCTAAAATCCTAGCTCTGTCATAGTTGGCTACCCCGACAGACCTCAAGCAAATCCAGAAACTAACTCAATGCGCGGCTGCCCTAAGCCGCTTTATCTCCCGATTAGGAGAAAGGCGCTACCTCTTTATCGCCTTCTTCGACGCACCGAACACTTCGAGTGGACGGATGCGGCTACGGCTGGGCTGGAGTAAATAAAAGCCCTCTTGTCCACCAATCCAATTCTGGCAGCACCAAATGTCGGTGAACCCATGCTGCAATACATAGCTACAACACACCAGGTTGTAAGCGCAGTGCTCGTCATCGAACGAGAGATAGATGGACATAAATTCCCACTACAAAAGCCAATATACTACGTATCCACTGTCCTCACTCCATGCAAGTCACGGTACCCACATTATCAAAAGATAGCATACGCGGTCTTCATGGCATCCCGAAAACTACGACACTACTTTCAAGAGTGTTCAATCATGGTGGCCTCCGAAGTACCACTCAATGACATAATAAATAACCGCGATGCCACGGGCCGGATTGCAAAATGGGCTATCGAGCTCCTCCCATTCGACATAACATACAAACCACGGCGGGCCATTAAGTCACAACTACTGGCTGACTTCGTTGCTGAATGGACAGAGGCCGAACTCCCTAAAGAGTACGGCGCGTATTCCAATTGGATCATGCTGTTTGACGGCTCGAAGATGCTAGCTGGTCTAGGGGCTGGCGTCGTCCTCACGTCCCCCACCAGAGATACAGTCCAATACGTACTCCAAATACTTTACACAGATTCCAACAATGCAGCTGAGTATGAGGCATTGTTGCATGGTCTTCGGATGGCGGTCTCCATGGGCATTCAACGTCTAGAAGTATGTGGGGATTCAAATCTCGCAATACCTCAAATAAATGGAGACTTTGACGCCAAGGACCCAAAAATGGTGGCCTATCGTAATGTCGTTCTCAAAATGTCAGCTCGATTCGAGGGGCTCAAATTCCACCATGTGGTTCGAGAAAAAATCAAGCAGCGGATATCCTTGCCCGCATCGGCGCTAAACGTGACCCCGTCCCACCAAATATTTTTTGGAAAGGCTGTTCAAGGCATCCGTGGTATGGGAAGGGGAGTCCGGCAATACTAGTCCGGATCTGCATACAACCCCAGATCCTGAACAATCAGACGTAATCGGAGGCTCCGCCACCGAAATCACACCTTCGGCGCACGTGATTATGGCGGTCATCGCCCCATGGACGGAACCCTTCCTAGCTTACTTAAATAAGCAGGAACTCTTGGAGGACCAAAATGAGGCACGTTGCATTGTGCAGCGCCCTAAAGCCTACAAAGTCCACGAGGGAGAGCTTTATAAGAAAAGCGCGACCGGAGTGCTCCAAAGGTGTATTTCCGAAGATGAAGGGTGGCAGCTCTTGGCTGAAATTCATGCTGGACTTGGCGGCCACCATGCCGCAGCTTGGGCGCTCGTAAGCAAGGCCTTCCATATAGGTTTCTACTGGTCGACAGCCCGGGCCGACGCACAAGACCTTGTCCAACACTGCGTCGGTTGCCAGCTTTTTGCGAATCAAAGCCATATGCCGCCCACCGCCCTCCAAACAATCCCCATAACTTGGCCCTTTGCAGTCTAGGGGCTCGATATGTTGGACCCCTTAAAGGAGGAAGCCATAAGAAGAAATACTTGTTGGTCATGGTCGATAAATTCACCAAATGGATAGAAGCCAAACCAGTTAAAACGGCCGAATCCGAACCAGTGATAGACTTTATATCCGGGGTCGTACACCGCTACGGTGTCCCCAACAACATCATCACTGATAACGGCTCAAACTTTATAACCGATGAGGTGAAAACCTGGTGCAGCAAAATGGGCATAAAACTTGATTACGCCTCCGTCTATCACCCCCAAACAAACGGTCAAGTCGAACGAGCGAACGGTCTTATTATGAGCGGCATTAAACCCAGACTAGTGCGATCCTTGAAGGAATCAGATACGCACTGGGTCGAGGAGCTCGACTCTGTATTATGGGGACTGCGGACCACGCCAAATCGCACAACGGGATACACACCATTTTTTATGGTGTACGGCGCAGAGGCAGTGCTACCCTGCGATATCATCCATGATTCACCTAGAGTGCGCAAGTACAAAGAGAGAGAAGCCGAGCTAGATCGGCAGGACAACTTAGATGCCCTGGAGGAGGAGCGTGACGTTGCAAAGGCCCGTTCCGCATTCTATCAACAGCAGGCTCGAAGGTATCAGAGCAGAGAAGTGTGGGCCAAAACTTATAACATTGGCGAACTCGTTCTACGCCTACCAGAGAAGAAAAAGGACAAGCTCAAGCCCAAGTGGGAGGGTCCCTTCATCATTGACAAAGTTCTCACTGGAGGTGAGTACCGTCTGCGTGATGCATCAGACAATCGACTCGAGCCAAACCCATGGAACGCGGCCAGACTCGGAAGATTCTATGCCTAGTGACGAACTCTGTGTTTGTCTCCTTACCTCCGTCTTCCTTTTTAAATTACACCATCTCTCTCCCTTTTACATTTATAGCCTCAAAAGCTTCAAGTATGCTTTGACCGCACACTCTGGCCGTGCTATACGTGCTCGATATAGCTGGGGGCTTCTTACACAGAAGCTTAATTGTCTTCTGGGCTTTATGCCCACCACATATGCGTCACTTCTCTGTATGTGCCTTTTTTCACCACTATATGCATCGATATGACTTCAGTTTTGGCCAAGATGGGTTGCCTGGCTCTTGTGTTTATGCCCTACGTTCCCGTTAATTCGTCTAGGGCATAAGGGGAGCACCTCTGCGATTGTTACTGCCGGGTCAGCCGGATGTGTACCTCAGACTAGGTGAAGCTGAAAGCTAGCGTTCTTAAGGGAATATTCGGTCGGTGAACAAAATATGTATTTTACCTATTACAAAACATGCCCCCAGATGCTTATATCCTGCGTAAATTTTGGCAGTTCGGACATGCACATCAATGCATGAACACCCAGGGAAAGGAACCCTTAACAAAACTATTCTCCCTGGAAGATGTTTCTTACTACCCATGTAATATAACATAACTAGCTGGGTACTTGTCTGTTCAAGCACTTATAACCCCTACGCCTGGTTTCCACGCGTGCCCCGGTTTTCACGTAACCGAGCAGGTATTCGGATACACTCCGGACTGTCAGGTCCAGAGGTTGAAGCGAAAAGGTCGGCCAAGACAAATGATTTACAATCCGGCTAGGGAAAAAATGTGTCCTTCGAAGTACAAAGTCACTTAGACTGACTAAATTCTTCTTCTATACCATCCAACAGGCTATCTAGCCTATAGTCCTGTTGGGAATACTTGGCGGCTAATGCTACCTGGTCATATACCAGACTTACACGGATTGAGGGAGTCCTCGATTAGGGGGTGTCCGGATGGCCGGACTATAGCCTTTGGCCGGACTCCTGGACTATGAAGACACAAGATTGAAGACTTCGTCCCGTGTCCGGATGGGACTTTCCTTGGCGTGGAAGGCAAGCTTGGTGATACGGATATGTAGATCTCCTACCATTGTAACTGACTCTGTGTAACCCTAACCCTCTTCGGTGCCTATATAAACCGGAGGGTTTTAGTCCGTAGGACGGAACAACAATCATACCATAGGCTAGCTTCTAGGGTTTAGCCTCTCTGATCTCGTGGTAGATCTACTCTTGTACTACCCATATCATCAATATCAATCAAGCAGGAGTAGGGTTTTACCTCCATTGAGAGGGCCCGAACCCGGGTAAAAACATCGTGTCCCTTGTCTCCTGTTACCATCCGCCTAGACGCACAGTTCGGGACCCCCTACCCGAGATCCGCCGGTTTTAAGACCGACATTGGTGCTTTCATTGAGAGTTCCTCTCTGTCATCATATTTAGGCCTGATGGCTCCTCCGATCATCAACAACGATGCGGTCCAAGGTGAGACTTTTCTCCCCGGATAGATCTTCGTATTCGAAGGCTTTGCACTGCGGGCCAATTCGCTTGGCCATCTGGAGCAGATTGAAAGCTACGCCCCTGGCCATTAGGTCAGATTTGGAAGTTTGAACTACACGGCTGACGTCCGCGGAGACTTGATCTTTGACGGGTTCGAGCCACAGCCAAGGGCGCCGCACTGTCACGATGGGAATGATCTAGCTCTGCCGCCGAACAGTGCCCTGGAGGCCGCAGCAGTGTCTGCTCCGACCCTTAGCTCGGAGCCGACTGCGCCGATCGAGGACGGGTGGCTGGACACCGCCTCGGGGGCTGCAATCTGTATGGCGATTGAGCTGAACACCATCCCTGTCCTTTGCAAGGCTCATAACTCCAAGGTGCCGGACTCCTCTCCGGACTCCGAACCTTCCGCGCCCCTGCCAATCGAATCCAATTGGGCGCCGGTCATGGAATTCACCACCGCGGACATCTTTCAGCACTCACCCTTTGGCGACATCCTGAATTCACTAAAGTCTCTCTCTTTATCAGGAGAGCCCTGGCCGGACTATGGTCAGGAAGGTTGGGATGTGGAAGATGAAGAAATTCAAAGCCCACCCACCACCCACTTCATAGCCACTGTCGATGATTTAACCGACATGCTCGACTTCGACTCCGAAGACATCGACGGTATGGACGACGATGCAGGAGACGACCAAGAACCAGTGCATACAGGGCACTGGAAGGCCACCTCGTCATACGACATATACATGGTGGACATCCCAAAAGATGGGAATGGCGATGGAACAACGGATGATGACCCCTCCAAGAAACAGCGTAAGCGCCGGCATCAGTGGCGCCGCTCTAAAACCCGCCACAGTAAAAACGGCGATTCCGGCACCGGAGACAATAATACCCCGGAAAGTGCCGAAGACAACCCCCTCCAGTAGGATTCAGCGCAGGAGGATGGAGAAGCCAGCCCTCATGAGAGAGCGGCAGACAGAGAGGTAGAGGACGATAATTACATGCCTCCCTCCGAAGACGAGGCAAGCCTCAACAACGACAAATTTGTCGTGCCTGAGGATCCCGTCGAACAGGAGCGTTTCAAACGCAGGCTTATGTCCACGGCAAGTATCCTAAAGAAAAAGCAGCAACAGCTGAGAGCTGACCAAGATTTGCTAGCCGACAGATGGACTGAAGTCCTGGCGGCCGAAGAGTACGAACTCGAACGCCCCTCCAAGAGCTACCCAAAATGCAGGCTGCTACCCCGATTAGAGGAGGAAGCACCTAAGCGTACATCACCAGCGCATAATATGGCCGAGCGGCCACCTCGTGGCCGCGACAGAGAGGCCTCTCGGCCTTCCACTCAAGCCGCACCCCAGCGCCGCTCAAAAAATACCAAGGCGCGGGAAAATGTGCCAGACCTGCAGGATATATTGGAGGACAAGGCAAGGCAAACAAGATCGATCTACGGATCGTGTGGGTGCCCCATGATACGTGATGATAACCGTCATGCCGGATATGGCAATTCCGGCCGGGCCGAACACAATAGACAAAGCTCATTTGAGCTGCGTCGTGATATAGCCCAATACAGAGGCGCCGCACACCCACTATGCTTCACAAATGAAGTGATGGATTATCAAATTCCTGAGGGTTTCAAACCCGTGAACATTGAATCATACGATGGCACAACAGATCCTGCAGTCTGGATTGAGGACTATCTCCTTCATATCCACATGGCCCGCGGTGATGATCTACACGCCATCAAATACCTCCCACTCAAGCTTAAAGGACCAGCTCAGCATTGGCTTAACAGCTTGCCAGCAGAGTCAATCGGTTGTTGGGAAGACCTGGAAGCCGCATTCCTCAACAATTTCCAGGGCACTTATGTGCAACCGCCAGACGCCGATGACCTAAGCCACATAATTCAGTAGCCAGAAGAATCGGCCAGACAATTCTGGACATGGTTCCTAACCAAGAAAAATCAAATCGTCGACTGTCCGGATGCAGAGGCCCTTGCAGCCTTCAAACATAACATCCGCGGCGAGTGGTTTGCCCGGCACCTAGGACAGGAAAAGCCGAAATGCATGGCAGACCTCACAACACTCATGACCCACTTTTGCGCGGGAGAGGACAGCTGGCTAGCTCGCAGTAACAACATGACCAAGAGCCCTGGTAATTCGGATACCAAGGACAACAATAGCAGGTCACGTCGCAACAAGCACAAGCGTCGCATTAATGGCGATAATGCTGAAGATACGACAGTCAATGCCAGATTCAGAGGCTCCAAACCCGGTCAGTGGAAAAAGCCATTCAAAATAAATACTCCGGGCCCGTCCAATTTGGACCGAATACTCGATCGCTCGTGCCAGATACACGGCACCCCCAAAAAACCAGCCAATCACACCAACAGGGATTGTTGGGTGTTCAAGCAGGCAGGCAAGTTAAATGCCGAAAACAATGACAAGGGGCTGCATAGCAACGACGAGGAGGAGCCTCGGCCGCCGAACAATAGAGGACAGAAGGGTTTCCCCCCACAAGTGCAGACGGTGAACATGATATACGCAACCCACATACCCAAAAGGGAGCGGAAGCATGCACTAAGGGACGTATATGCAATGGAGCCAGTCGCCCCAAAGTTCAATCCGTGGTCCTCATGCCCGATCACTTTTGATCGAAGGGACCACCTCACTAGCATCCGCCATGGCAGATTTGCCGCATTGGTTCTAGACCCAATCGTTGACGGATTTCACCTCACTAGAGTCCTGATGGACGGCGGCAGCAACCTGAACCTACTTTATCAAGATACAGTGTGCAAAATGGGCATAGACCCCTCAAGGATTAAACCCACAAAGACGACCTTTAAAGGCGTCATACCAGGTGTAGAGGCCAACTGTACAGGCTCAGTTACACTTGAAGTGGTCTTCGGATCCCCGGATAACTTCCGAAGCAAAGAGTTAATCTTCGACATTGTCCCGTTTCGCAGCGGCTATCACGCACTGCTCGGACGAACCGCATATGCAAAGTTCAATGCGGTGCCGCACTACGCATACCTCAAGCTCAAGATGCCAGGCCCTCAAGGAGTCATTACAGTCAACGGAAACACCGAACGCTCTCTCCGAACGGAGGAGCATACGGCGACTCTCGCGGCGGAAGTACAAAGCGGCCTCTCAAGGCAATTCTCGAGTCCGGCTATTAAACGTCCGGACACCGTCAAGCGCGCCCGGAGTAACCTACAACAAGACCGCCTGGCACGTCCCGAGCACGCATGGCAATGCGGCCCCAACCCCAGCCCTCGCAAAATTGCGAAACCAGTACTATGCATACATAATTATGCTCTGGAAATACCATGGGCATAGGGGGAGGGGCACGACCACGGCAGGCCCAGAATGCGACTCAACCGCACCAGGGGCTCCCGATTGTGCAATTCTTTTTTCTTATTTTCAGGACTCCTTTATCAAGAAGCCTTGTCCGATAGTAGAATCGCCGAACATACGATGCAACAGCCAGGGAAGCAGAAAGCTACGTCGAGTGTCCAGGTGGTCTCTATAACGAGCAGTATACTTGTTTTACATATCATCCCGCAGCTCGCTCCTGGAGGGCGACATGTCAAATAGTCCCATCCCTTGCTTATCGCACTATTTGTATCGTTCTGCTTTTACCGCAGCTTTTTTAATAAACAATGCACAGCTTTTGCCTATTATTGCATTCCTTTTTCTTATCTACATATGTTCACTTACGACATGTTGCATCCGTACGCATTGGTACGGCCGAATACACCAGGGGCTTAAGTACCCCAAAATATGGTGTGATAAGTCCGAACACTTGCACAAGTGCGGCACCCCGAACTTATAGCATTATATGCATCAGCTCTGAATCATGTCTTGGGTCAATAGTTGGGTTTGCCCGGCTCCCATGTTTTGGTACCTTACGTTCCGTTATATCGGCTAAGGTAGTGCTAGGAGAACCACTGCGATTGTGCCCCGGTTGAGCTGGGTTAAGCACCTCAGTGGAGAAAGCTAAAACTGACCATCATGATAGGGCGAGAGCCGGTCGCTGTTCGAGAGGTTTTCGAGTCCCTAAAGACGTATGCCGCTTAGAGCGAGGAGTCGGCTTTGTCCGGCCTAGGCGTGGATAGCGCCCCGAACTCGGTCTTCCGAATACTAGGGGCTTCGCCGAAATTTAAAATTATAGAATTCAATGGCTAAGTGAGAGTGTTCAAGCATTATAGTCCGGTTGCCTCGTTCGTTGCGTTGAGCGCCTCCCTCTAAGGACCCAAGAATGGGAAAAAGAGCGCTCAAGTTTATCCCGAACACCCCAGCACTCGTGGCATGGGGGCAGAAGCCGATGACTCGCCATCTCTCAAATTTAATAAACGGCCACACAGAAGGTAATATTTTAAATTCACAAGCGTTGCTTAGCGCATATGAACAAGTTTTCAAGCGTACAGGATAACAAATGCGAGTTTACTCAAAAATTACATCTTTGGAGCATTCACCCGCTATAAGGCGGGCACCCTTCAGGACGCCCTGAAAATACATCTCGGGCTTGCGATACTCCCTGCCTGGCGGTGGAGCGTCCGTCACAAGCTTCTCAGCGTCCATCTTGCACAGTGCACTTTAGCACAGGCAAGGGCCCTACGGGCACCTTTGATTGAGATGGAGCGCTTGACGACTTCAATCCATGGACAGGCGTCCACCAGCCGCCTCACCAGCCTGAAGTAGCTCCCAGGCATGGCTTCCTTAGGCCACAGCCAAACTATGAGGCCCTTCATGGCCTGTTTGGCCACCTTATGGAGCTCGACCAGCTGCTTCAGCTGGTCGCTCAAGGGCACCGGGTATCCGGCCTCAGCATACTGAGACCAGAACACCTTCTCCGTCGAGCTCCCCTCCTCGGCCCGGTAGAATGCGGCAGCGTCGGACACACTGCGGGGCAGATCTGCGAATGCTCTTGGAGAGCTCCAGATTCGGGTAAGTAACAAGTAATTCACTTTCACATGCTTGCTTTGCATGAAGAATGCCTTACCCGCCGCTATCTTCTCCATTGCCTCAATTTCCTGGAGGGCTTTCTGGGCTTCGGCCTTAGCGGCTTTGGCGCTCTCAAGAGCCGAGGCGAGCTCGGACTCTTGAGTTTTTGAGTCACGCTCCAAACTCTCGTGTTTTTCCACGAGAGCCTGGAGCTCTTGCCACACCTCCGCCACCCGCGCCTCCTGCTTCTCTCGCTCGGTGCGCTCCGCGGCCGCGTTGCTTTCGGCCTTGGACACCGCCTCCTTCAGGGTCGCCACCTCGTTCATGGCCCTTGCAATTCTCATGTTATTCCTGTCATTTTTTGCAACCACATCTTTTATATATTTCCGTAAGGTATTACTTACCTTCCTTGTCCTCGAGCTGCTTCTTGGCAAGGCCGAGCTCGTTCTCGGACCACTCGAGGCTCTTCTTCAATGCATTGACCTCCGCAGTCAGTGCGGCAGAGGTCAGCAGCGCAGCCTGCATTCCCAATATTGACATACTTATGTTAGACTCCTGCATACATCTTTTTAGATCCTCAGTTCGTCTTTTCTTTCCGAACACCAAACTGAGCATCAGGGGCTACTGTCTATGCGGTAATATTTTTACATATCTTAAATACATACCTCAAAGCCTGCTAGAAGGCTGGCACAAGCTTCAGTCAGCCCGCTCTTGGCGGATTGAACTTTCTGGATCACCACACTCATAACAGTGCGGTGTTCCTCATCGATGGAGGCGCCGTTAAGCGCCTCCAGCAAATTATCCGGTGCCTCCCATTGGACGGAGATCACCAGTGTCGCAGTCTCGCCCTTCTTACGAAGGGGCCGCCTGCCGGACTCTGGAACCACTGAAGGTTCCGGTTCGGAGTCCGGCCCAGGGCCTGACTTAGAGCCCTTTGGGGTTTGATCCCCCTTGTGCCTAGAGTCCGGGAGGTTGCCTTGCGGCGCCTCCTAGACCACCTCCTCCTCGCTGGGCCCCTTTTGGGATCCCACCTCGGCGTCATCCATAGCACGAGGAGAGGAGGCAGCCGGAAGTGAGGTGCTATTCACGTCCGACGACGCCAGGGAGCCGCTCGTTGAAACGTCGATCTCGTCCTTAGGCGGGCTGCAGGGTTATATTCGGCATTAGGAGATATTGTGCGACAACTGAAAAGCCATGAGTTATTCTGGTATCTGGACACTTACGATTTTGCCAGGGGCTTAGCCCTCGGTGGCCACTCCTCTTCGCCGTCGTCGGTGTTGGTGGAGTAGTCCGGAGGAAGGGTGCTTCCCTTTTTGGACCCTCTGGCCTCCGCAGTTGGGGCGACCTTCCTTTTCTTCTCTTTCCCCTGTGGGGGAGAGGCCTCTTTTTCCTCCTCCTCGTCTTCACGGGAGGAATCCTCCTAGGAGTCATCGGACGATGAGTCCGGTAACACCTGGCGCCGGGAACTCTTTCGGGTTCCCGTGGCCTTCTTCTTGGCCTTCTTCTCCGGCACCACGTAAGGCGCCGGAACTAGCAGCCTCGTTAATTGGGCGTCCGCTGGGTCTTCTGGCAAGGGAGCCGGACAGTTAACCTGCCCGGACGTCTTTTGCCAGGCCTGTCAAAGGTAAGGGAGTTTAGATCCCGCATAGAGTCAAACTATGAAAAACAAGTGTCCTGTAAAGGGTAAAATAGCTTACCTCACCGGCTTGACGCTGCGAGCTAAATCCGCGATCTTCGGTAGCGGATGCGGGAGTCTCGACGCCCTTGAACAGCACCTTCCAGGCATCTTCGTACATAGTGTCGAAGAGCCTGCTCAAGGTTTGGTGCTGTGCCGGATCAAACTCCCACAAGTTAAAGGCCCGTTCCGGCGGATGAGCATGACCTGGACTACGTTGACGAGCTTGAGCTTCTTGTTCACCAAGGTTTTGACGCAGGACTGGAGTCCGGTCAGCTCTTCCGAATTACCCCATGATAGGCCCATCTCTTTCCAAGAGGTGAGCCATGTAGGGAAGCCAGATCGGAATTCGAGGGCCGCTACCCATTTAGGGTCACGCGGCTCGGTGATGTAGAACCACACTGATTGCCACCCCTTTATGGTCTCCACGAAGGAGCCCTCGAGCCATAGGACGTTGGGCATCTTGCCCACCATGGCACCTCCGCACTCCGCTTGGCAGCCGCCCACAACCTTCGGCTTGACATTGAAGGTCTTCAGCCATAAGCCGAAGTGAGGTTGGATGCAGAGGAAGGCCTCGCACACGACGATGAACGCCGAGATGTTGAGGATGAAATTCGGGGCCAGATCGTGGAAATCCAGGCCGTAGTAGAACATGAGCCCCCGGACAATTGGGTGAAGTGGAAAACCTAGTCCGAGGAGGAAGTGGGTGAGGAACACCACCCTCTCATGGGGCCCGGGGGTGGGGATGAGCTGCCCCTTGTCGGGGAGCCGACGCGCGATGTCGATGGACAAGTATCCGGCCTTCCGCAGCCTCTTGATGTGCCCCTCCATGACGGAGGAGGCCATCCACTTGCCTCCTGCTCCAGACATGGCTGGGGAAGGTTGAGGCGAGATGTGCAGACTTGGGCGCTGGATCTCGAGTGCGCGGAAATGGATAAGCAAAGGAGGAAGAAGGCGTAGGTAAAAAGGTGGATCCTTATCCCCTTATATGGACGGACGAAGCTATGTGTCCCCACCAGCCTGGTAAAACTCGCTTATCTCCCAAGCGCCGTAATCAATGGCGCGGTTGGGTTACCCACCCCGTATTGATGAGAATCCCGGAATAAGGGGACACGATCTCTGCTTTGACAAGACGTGCTAGGGGAACCGCCTCGCTAAACATGCTGAGGTGGGACAGTAAAAACGATTCGAATAAAGGCTTGGCCGTGGTGTGATGTCACGCCACGAAATACGTCAGCAGATTGAATTTGTGTAAATATTATTCTCTCTACGGTGGTATGTGGAACTTATCTTGCAGAGCCAGGCACTATCCTTGTGTTCAAAATCTTCTATGAAGTATTCGGAGGAGGAACCCGCCTTGCAATGCCGAAGAAAATATGCGCGCCGGACTCATCGTCATTGAAGCCTGGTTCAGGGGCTACTGAGGGAGTCCTGGATTAGGGGGTGTCCGGATGGCCGGACTATAGCCTTTGGTCGGACTCCTGGACTATGAAGATACAAGATTGAAGACTTTGTCCCGTGTCCGGATGGGACTTTCCTTGGCGTGGAAGGCAAGCTTGGTGATACGAATATGTAGATCTCCTACCATTATAACCGACTCTGTGTAACCCTAACCCTCTTCGGTGCCTATATAAACTGGAGGGCTTTAGTCCGTAGGACGGAACAACAATCATACCATAGGCTAGATTCTAGGGTTTAGCCTCTCTGATCTCGTGGTAGATCTACTCTTGTACTACCCATATCATCAATATCAATCAAGCAGGAGTAGGGTTTTACCTCCATTGAGAGGGCCCGAACCTGGGTAAAAACATCGTGTCCCTTGTCTCCTGTTACCATCTGCCTAGACGCACAGTTCGGGACCCCCTACCCGAGCACTTACTAAATATGCCGCGTCGAAGCCTCTTATTCTCCTTTATGGAGTCAGCAAGCTGGGCCCGAACATCCTTTAATTCGACGTCCAGTCGGATGTTCGCGTCCTGGAGAGTATTTTTCTCCTTTATAACCTATGTAAGCACATGCTGGCCAGCCTTCAGTTGTCGCCGAACATGTTGCTCATCCTCTGGTATGATCTCCGGATTGCCTCCAGGATTGTCTGCAGAATCTATTGTTAGAATCGCATTCATACCGCATACTTAACTGGTACATGCCATTACATTATTTTCGTTTAAAGCAAAAACTACTAGATGGGGTCTTCATAGACTCCTCCATCATGGCCATTGCGGCCCGCAGTTGGGACTTGCACTCCTCCAGCTCTTTAGATAGCTGGGTATTCTTCTCTGTCAGAATCTAGGCATACGATGATCCTTAAATCAGTTGTGCCAACTGTTTCAAGTCTCAGGGGCTACTGATATACATACTTATCAAATTTTCTTACCCATATATCCTTTACGTACTGGTCCATTGCCCTGGCGAGGCCACCTTGAGCAGACCGGATGTACGCGTCCCCTGAGTTGAAGGCATCGAACGCCTCTTCAGAGAAATTAGGGTCTCGTAGTGTGGCCCGTCGGCACCTATGATTTATGGCGCTCTCCACTTCGGAGTTTGTAGCGAAAAATCTATCCGCATCCTCTGTTGGAGGATCGTCCGCGTGGACCTCCGCCCTTGAGTCCGGCCTCGGAGTCCGACTGGTGGAGGCGTGACCGACAGGCTCTCCAGATATAGTCCGGCAAGCTCTTTTTCTGTCAGAAGACAGTGGAGATTGTTATATTTTAACAATGATAATTTGGTAGGTTTTTAAATATACCTTTGCAACGGCGTCTCGTTCCTGACCGCCTTCCTTTTAAGCCTACTCGACTTTGGTGCCCCTTGTTAGCGAGTCACTGTGGGTTTGGCTTGGCGCCCCGATGGCCTTCCCTGTAAGACGCAATACATGTGCGGTGGGTGAAATGTAAAGAGGGAATCCTTTTTGGTAGTTGGGACTCTGTCTTTACTTACCTGGGATACAGAGAGTAGGCTAGGATAATCAGCTATGATGGCCACCATCACACCATCGCAGCTTAACTGGTAAAATGTCCTGTCAACAAGCTCCACAAATGTGTCCGGCTCTTCATCGAGTCCGGGGTCGAGAGCCCGGTTGGGGTCCTGTGGCTGTGGAGGTGGGCTGTGAACATCCTTCATAGCTCTTCGCAGTTCCTGCTATGAATTGACAAAGTAAACATCTGTGCTAAAAAATGTGAGAAAGGCTGGAATAAAAGATGGCAACTCACCCAGCTTTGGGGGTTGTACATGGAGAATCCATCCCGTGGCTTGATATGGATGAACTCCTCCTCTTCTCCTTTGTACAAATCGGACAGTACCTTCGCCAGAGCGGTGGGAGAGTCCGGACCTTTACGGCCGTAGCGGGTGGCATCATCTTCTCCATTGAAGTGCCACACGGGTTTTCCCCGATATTGAAGTGGCTGCACTCCCCGCATTATACATATGGACATAACCTCAATTATTGTCATTCCTGATTTGGCCAGCGTATTTATCCTGTCCATCAGGAAAAGGATCTCTCTGTTATCTTCCTCCTGGGGGCTCCTGGGGTGCCAGCTGTGGCATTTCTTCAACGGGGCATTTACAAACTTGGGAAGTCCCTTCTGAACAGGGTCTGAAAAAGGGACGTCCTCCACGTAGAACCATTCCGAGGGCCAGTCTTCAGATGTCTTCTTCGGGGTCCCAGATAGGTATCCGGTCCCGGTGATGCGCCATATTTCGGCTCCGCCCACTAGATATACCGACCCCTCCTGAGTGTGGGGTACGAGGCAGAATAGCCTCTTCCACAGCTCGAAATGAGCTTCGCAATCCAGAAAAAGCTCACAGAAGGCGACGTAGCCTGCGATATGCAGTATGGAGGCTGGGGTAAAATTATGCAGCTGGAGGCCATAGAACTCCAGGAGCACGCGGAGGAAAGGATGGATTGGAAATCTGAGCCCCCTCAGCAAATAGGGGACGAAGCATACCTGCTCTCCCTTGGATGGGTTTGGAGAGCTCTTCACTTGCTCCCCGCCATTATAAGTGGCTAGTCCTGCTCGGACGGGGACCATGTACGCAGGCGGGCGAAACTTCTTGTGGAGATTTGAACATGACGTGGAACATGACGTGGTTCTACTGCAAAGATACCTCCCCGGCTGACGAGAATCCTCTGCCCGGCTTTCGTGCCCTCTGTCTTGACACCAGTCATCATTTGCCAGACAAGATTACTTCCGCAGAACGCAGATCCCTCTCTCCTACCATAGCCAAGATCAAAGCTCTGTTGGGGAACGGGTTGACGGACATTGACCTGGTCCGAGTCTGGCTCGCCTAGCGGGTTATCCCTTTAAGCCGCCGCACCATCTTAATGTGCGAATACACTGGCACCAAGAATGACCCCCTGCACCATAGCTCTGTCGACTTACCTGCTCATGTTGTTGATGACATGACCAAATCTCTTCTCAACGAGACTCTGGCGGATTGTGGCAGAGTGGGTCTTGCCCCGTTCTGCAAAAACAACCCGGCTCCAAAGGTAAAAACACCCATATATAAAAAATGTTTACCTTATTTTCTTAATGCTTCACCCATGTTCACATTACACTTAATCCTTGCAGGCGGGTGATAAATTTTGGAAAGTTAAGTATGATCATGAAGCGGCTAAGAAAACTAGGAAAGAAAAGAGAGCCGCCAGGAAAGAAGCTGCCCAAAGGAAGGGCAAGAAAGCTACTGCTTCCCACTTTCTTCGGCTGTCAGACTCTTCTGAGTCAGAGGTAGCCCTTGATTCCCTTGGCTTATTCTTTAATAATCTTATTGACACTGATCATCAGCAGGAGGACACTGGGACAAGCTGTAGCAAGGTTGATGAGGTAACTATCCTTTCCTCCGACTCCAAGCCTTTGCCAAGACAGAAAATCCGTAGAGTAACCCGGAAAGTAAGATTTTCTAATCCTCTAGCTCATCACGATCGTCAATTTCTTTTGAAGCGGCAAATTCATGAGAGCCGGAGGCAGACCCGGACCAGCAAGGACGCGGAGCTCTCCTTCGGCTTACCAAATACTCCAAGGAAACGCCGAAACGAGGTTACCTCTATTTTAACTAAGTTTTACCCTTTGGCGGGTCTCTTTCATCAACCACTCAATTCCTCTGACTCAGATCATTAGGATACTTCCCCTCCCTCTGGCGAGTCATTGCAATCCAATCTGCCGACTTTCAAGACTATACCAAGGTATAACAAACCACTCACTTTTTGTAGTTATTGTAATCTTCTTACTTCTGTATTAATCTTTTGATTTGAATCCAGTGTTCAGGCTAAACCCAGCAAGACGGTTAGAAAGAATAAACCGGACGATGAGAGAGTCGCCACTTATGAGTCGGCTCTTGAAACAACCGTGCCGGAGTCAAGCACTCATGAGCCGCCACCTGAACCACCACAATATGTGTCACCTCCTACTGACCTGCCTACTGACAAAGGTGCTCCCGGGTCAGAAAATCCTCAACCTCCAAGCCCAACCCGAACAGTTGATCCTTCCAATACAGATGTTGAAATTACGGGAACTGGCCATGCTGACCCGGGGAGGCCAACCGTACTGGCCAAATGCCCCGCCAAGGAAGAACTTCTAGACCAGCGCCGAGTCAAGATGGACATCACCAATTACGCTCATATGAGTATTGGAGATATCTTCTCTGGTTATATGAGCCAAGTGCACAACAGCCGGACCCTCGAGATTGACATGGTGAAGCAAATGCATCATAAATTTGAGGTATAACTTGTTTTGTCTTGTTCCTTATCCTTCAGTATATTAGCCCCCAAGTCTGCTGCTTAAGATACTTATGCTGTAGACTTAGAAACAAATTTGACAATATAACAAAAGTATAAACTTCTGGCTTACCATGTAGTCCCCAAGGGGCAGCTTAACCAATATGGTTGAGCCGGCTCTTTATAAAGAGTCTTATAGATCTTTCAAACAACGATATGCATTAGCCCCCAAGTGCCAAGTGTTATTGTTTACAAAATGCTTGGGACTTACTTTATATGAATCACCATATGATGAACCATCGTAAAAAAGAAAAAACTCTGCAAGACATTAGCCCCCAAGTGCCAAGTGTTATTGTTTACAAAATGCTTGGGACTTGAATATTGCATAGACAATTTACCTGACTTTATACTTGCACAGGCTACCACGAGTCAACTCGAATCGGAGGTGACCAATTTGAAGAACCGCCTTGAGTTCCAAGAGGCAGAACTTGAGAAGGCCAATAGTAAGTTCGAGTTCAGTGTTTCCGAATAGGAGAAACTGAAGAAAGACTTTGAAACTGAAAATAAAGCCTGGGCGGATGAGAAGACCGCATTGATAAGTCAAGCTGAAAAAGTAGAAGCGGCTCTTGAAGAAGTCACTGGAGAATTGTCCGGGTTAAAGCGCCATATTTCACAAATGGTCGCTGCCATCTTCGGTAAGTCGCCTTGCCATTGCATTCATATTGCATGCCGTGCAATAAAGTATATGCCAGAATTTAACTTTCCTGAATATACTTTGTACAGGAACCAGAAGCGCAAATTTAAACCACAACATGCAGACGAAGCTGAAATCCGTGTATACCTTGGTGGAACAATTGTACACTGGGTCACAACGGACCCTTGCTTCGGTGGCCTTATCCAATGAGATTCCAACCCTCCTACCACGGGTCTTGAGTAAGCTTTTAGTCCTCCCTCAACGGATCAATGAATTGAGACGGCCAGCTGCAAGAGCCGGAGCAATAAACGTCTAAGCCGGGCTAAGGCCTGGCTACCTGAATTAGACCCGAAGGATATTGCCATTGGTTACCCAAATCTCAAGGAAGATGGCACGCCGTTTGAGGACGCAGATTTCCTTGCCTGTGTTAAAGAGGTACGCCCCGTGGCGACTTTGATAGCCACTGAAGTAGATTATACCAAGTACCAGGTGGGTTATGATGACCAAAATCGAAGGATTCCAACACCTGAATACGACGTGACCAGTCTAATTCCCCCAATTCGTAAGCATACTTTTGCTCCTGAAGTTGACCCGGCAGGCCTTGTTGATGATGAAGCAGAATTTGAAGCCTTAAACAACATTGACTGGTGATCATCAACCTTCCAGGAAAAGGAGCAGAGCGCAAACGTGGAGAGGGCTAACCCGGACGCTTCCGGCCAATCCTGAAGGTGAAGCTGTCATGGCGACTCAATACCTGGTATAAAAAACAATGCAAACTATATGGACTTAATAAGTCCTGTAATAGGGTAGAGATAACTCTGTTGTGGCCATGCCACCGTGCATGTTTTGATGCTTAACATTTTTAAGCCGCCTTGTTATATTTGTGCACATAGTTGATTATTGTTGAAAAAACTATTCTTCAAATAAACTGCTAGGCCAAAAATGCAATAAAAAATAATCATAGATTAGCTGGTTGATAAAAACACAACTATAATAAAATTTTCCACTGGTCCCACCGATTCATATGACCCGGACGGTAAGGATGAAGATCCGATACCCGGAAAGTATCTCGATGCTTAAGGGTTGGCGACTCATTAGTCGATATTGAACCGGGTTACAGACATTATGTTTATAACTGTAAGCCTCAGAAAAAATCTTAAGTCAAACAATGGGGCTTCCAAAGATAACTTAAATCAAGAAAGAGAAATAACAATGGAAAGGCTACTGATTCGGATACGATTAGTGAACCGTCCCAAAGGGGTTTAAAGTAGGATTCGAATATGATCATGTAGCCCCCAATGGCTTTGGCATTGCGCCGATCAAGAGGGTACCGACAGCTGTGTTCTCTTTGGTTCAAATACGACCTATGTTTGAACAGGAAGCCCCCTAATGACCTTGAGAGTTTTTTAACGACTCTGATTCGAATACGATCAAAGTTGGTTCCCAAATGGGGTTAAGCTATGATTCGAATACGATCAAGAAGCCCCCAAGTGAGCTCGGCAGTGTGCTAATCAAAAGGGTATCGACAGATATGTTCTCTTTGGTTTGAATACGACCTATGTTTGATCAGGAAGCCCCCTAGTGATCATAATTTTGAACTGCTAGATTCGAATAGAATCGTAAGCTGGATCAGGACGGCTGAGCCGGATCAAATATGACCCGCCCCCGAACGATCATGTGATAAAAAGATGATAATAATAATGACAAATTTACCTTGTGAAAAGGGCAAAAGGACAGAGGTCCTGCTTTATTAATTATCATAATATATACATTGGCAAAATATGTACATCAGTGGAGCCTATGGCTCAAGTGTAGTAGGGCCGGAGATGAGCAATGTTCCACGGCCCCCGGGTCACTTCCTCCGACTTACGTGAGTCTCTGTGCTCTCGAACGTCAATAAGGTAATATGACCCGTTGTTCAAATTCTTACTGACCACAAATGGCCCTTCCCAAGGTGGGGATAACTTATGAGCATCAGTTTGATCCTGGATGAGCCGGAGCACTAAATCACCTTCCTGAAAGGATCTACACTTAACTCGGCGGATGTGATAACGACGTAAGTCCTGTTGATAAATCACTGAACGAGATGCTGCCAAGTCCCGATGTTCATCCAATAGATCAAGAGCATCCTGGCATGCTTGTTCATTGTCTTCCTCGACATAAGCCGCCACATGAGGTGAATCATGACAGATGTCACTAGGGAGAACCGCCTCAGCTCCGTAGACCATGAAGAAAGGCGTATAACTCGTACATCTGTTAGGAGTAGTGTTGATGCTCCATAACACAGAAGGTAACTCCTCAACCCAACAACCCGGCGTCCGTTGCAAAGGGACGAAGAACCGGGGCTTGATACCTTTCAGGATCTCTTGATTGGCTCTCTCGGCTTGACCATTGGACTGACGGCGAGCCACTGATGAAACATCAAGTCGGATATGCTCACGTTGACAGAACTCCTCCATGGCGCCTTTAATCAGATTAGTGCCATTGTCAATTATAATGCTATGTGGAAAACCAAAACGAAATGTCACCTTCTTCATGAATTGAACTGTTGTGGCTACATCACACTTACTGACCGGCTCTGCCTCAACCCACTTTGTAAACTTATCAACTGCCACCAAGAGGTGAGTATTTTTATCTTTGGATCACTTGAAAGGCCCAACCATGTCAAGCCCCCAGACTGCAAATGGCCAAGTAAGTGGAATCATCCTCAACTCTTGAGCCGGCACATGAGCCCGTCTTGAGAACTTCTGACAACCATCACATTTACTGACCAGATCTTCTGCATCCGCATGAGCCGTCAGCCAATAAAAGCCATGACGGAAAGCTTTAGCCACAAGAGATTTTGACCCGGCGTGATGACCGCAATCTCCTTCATGAATCTCACGGAGAATTTCTTGGCCTTATTCAGGAGAGATGCAACGCTGAAAAGCCCCTGTAACACTGCAATGATGCAACTCACCATTGATAATTGTCATGGACTTAGACCGCCGGGTTGTGTGCCTGGCCAAGGTTTCATCCTCAGCCAACTCGCCCCGTGTCATATAAGCCAGATACGGCATCGTCCAATCTGGGATGATATGAAGAGCCGCCACCAACTATGCCTCAGGGTCAGGAACAACCAAATCTTCCTCTGTAGGTAGCTTGACAGAAGGGTTATACAAAACATCCAAGAAAGTATTAGGTGGCACCGGCTTACGCTAAGATCCCAGCCAGCTTAAGGCGTCAGCCGCCTCGTTCTTTCTACGGTCAATGTGTTCCACCTGATAACCCTTGAAGTGCCCCGCAATTGCATCAAACTCCCAGCGATAAGCCGCCATGAGAGGGTCTTTTGAGTCCCACTTGCCTGACACTTGCTGAGCCACGAGATTTGAGTCGCCGAAGCACCTTACCCGGCTTAAATTCATCACTTTAGCCATCTGGAGACCATGGAGCAAGGCTTCATACTTAGCTACATTGTTAGTACAACGAAACATCAACCGGAGTACATAACAAAACTTATCGCCCTGAGGGGAAGCCAAAATAACTCCAGCCCCCGAGCCTTCCAATTGCCTAGACCCATCAAAATGAATTGTCCAATAGGTATTGTCCGAATTTTCCTCAGGCATCTGCAATTCTGTCCAGTCATTGATGAAATCCACCAATGTTTGAGATTTAATAGCTGTGCATGGCACATATTTTAAACCATGAGGCCCAAGCTCAATGGCCCATTTGGCTACTCGCCCCGTGGCCTCTCTGTTCTGAATAATATCCCCCAAGGGGGCAGAACTAACCACCGTGATGGGATGGCCTAAGATGTATTGCTTAAGCTTCCGGCTGGCCATAAACACCCCATAGACAAGCTTCCGCCAGTGCGGATATCGTTGCTTGGACTCAGTCAGTACCTCACTGATGTAGTAAACCGGCCGCTGAACCGGGTGCTCCTTGCCAGCCTCCTTGCGTTCCAACACAATAGCCACACTGACAGCGCGTGTGTTAGCAGCCACATATAAGAGCAAGGGATCCTTGTCAATGGGAGCAGCAAGAACCGACGGCTCAGCCAACTATCTCTTCAGATCTTCAAAGTCAGTATTGGTGGTGTCATTCCAAGTAAAGCTATCCGTCTTCTTCATCATCTCATACAGCAGCATAGCCTTCTCCCCTAACCGGCTTATGAACCAGCTTAAGGCGGCGATATGACCTGCCAAACGCTGGACATCATTAATACACACCGGCTTGGTCAGGGAGGTGATGGCTTTGATCTTCTCCGGGTTAGCTTCGATGCCTCTGTTGGAAACCAGAAAACCCAAAAGCTTGCCTGCAGGTACACCAAAAACACACTTGGCCGGGTTAAGCATCATTTTGTAAACCCGGAGATTATCAAAGGTTTCCTTGAGATCATCGATCAAGGTCTCTTTCTCTCTGGACTTAACCACTATGTAATCCATGTAAGCATGAACATTGCGTCCGATCTGATCATGAAGACAATTCTGTACGCATCGCTGGTAAGTCGCCTGGGCACTCTTGAGCCCAAAAGGCATTGAAACATAGCAGAAGGATCCAAACGGAGTGATGAACGCCGTCTTCTCCTGGTCCTTAACAACCATCTTGATCTGATGATAACCAGAGTAAGCATCCAAAAAGCTCAAATGCTCACAACCCGCCATAGCATCGATGATCTGATCAATACGAGGGAGAGCAAAAGGATCAGCAGGACAAACTTCGTTTAAGTCCGTGTAATCCACACACATACGCCAAGTACCGTTTTTCTTGAGAATAAGCACCGGTTAGCCAGCCACTCTGGATGAAACACCTCAATGATGAACCCAGACGCCAAGAGCCGGGCCACTTCCTCACCAATAGCTTTCCTTCTCTCCTCATTAAACCGCCAAAGAAATTACTTGACCGGCTTAAACTTTGAATCAATATTAAGAGTGTGCTCAGTGAGTTCTCTCGGTACACCCGGCATGTCAGATGGCTTCCATGCAAAAATGTCTCGATTCTCACGGATGAACTCGGTGAGTGCGCCTTCCTATTTGGGATCCAGATTGGCGCTGATACAGAACTGCTTGGATGAATCGCCTGGGACAAAATCGACAAGATTAGTCTCCTCCGTCGACTGAAATTTCATGACCGGCTCATGCTCTGTAGTTGGCTTCTTCAAAGATGTCATATCCGCCGGGTCAACATTGTCCTTGTAGAACTTTAACTCTTCCGTCGCGTAGGCCGACTCAGCATAAGCCGCGTCACCTTCTTCACATTCCAGAGGCACCTTGCGGCTCCCGTACACCATAATGGTTCCCTTATAACCCGGCATCTTGAGCTGCAAGTACACATAACACGACCGTGCCATGAACTTGGCATAAGCCGGACGCCCAAATAGAGCATGATATGGGCTCTTGATCTGAACTACTTCAAATGTTAATTTCTTGGCTCTGGAATCATATTCATCCCCAAATGCTACCTCCAACTCTATCTGGCCGACCGGATACGCCGACTTACCAGGTACAACTCCATGGAAAACAGTGTTGGACTTCTTAAGGCTCTTATCAGTCAACCCCATGCGACGGAAGGTTTCATAATAAAGAATATTGATGCTGCTACCTCCATCCATCACCACCTTGATGAACTTGTATCCACCCACTTGAGGGGCCACGACCAGGGCTAAGTGACCCGGGTTGTCAACCCGGGGGGGGGGGGGGTGATCCTGTCTACCCCATACTATAGGCTGTTCAGACCACCTCAAATAACAAGGAATTGCCGGCTCAACCACGTTCACGGCCCTCTTGTGAAGCTTCTAGTCCCGTTTACACAAGCTGGTGGTAAACACATGATATTGCCCACTGTTCAGCTG
Source organism: Triticum timopheevii (assembly GCA_963921465.1). NCBI lineage: Eukaryota > Viridiplantae > Streptophyta > Magnoliopsida > Poales > Poaceae > Triticum > Triticum timopheevii. The sequence goes on from OY997274.1 coordinate 388,334,439, forward strand.
CTTTGGATTGCTCTGATATCCACCTTGCTGCTGCTGCTGACTGCCCTGGCCAGCTTGTTGGTTATATCCACCCTGGTTCCCCTGTGAATTTTGAAAACTGGGGTTTGACCCGATGCCCGGGCCATGAAAGCCGCCACCACCTGAGCCGCCCGAGCCGTTGTTACCGTCAAACATGTTGGAATTCTTGAACGCCTTCATAATCATGCAGTCCTTCCACAAATGTGTAGCCGGCTTCTCCTTAGTACCGTGTCTCGGACAAGTTTCAGTCAACAACTGCTCAAGTGTGGGTCCTAACCCGCCAGACCGAGGAGGTGGCCTTCCCTTGCGCCGCTGGTTATGACCCTGTGCATTGGTGTTAGCCACAAAATCCAAACTACCGTCAGCCTTATGTTTGTTACCTCCTTGATTTGCCGGGTTGTGCTGAGAACCCTTGCCGTTGCCGTTCCTCTTTCCCTTCCCTGCCTTCTCATCATCAGACTCGGGATCCTTGGTACTATCAGAATCAGCATACTTGACCAGAGCCGCCATTAGCATGCCCATATCATTGCACTCACGTTTGAGCCGCCCCAGCTTTTGTTTCAAAGGTAAGAAACGACAATTCTTCTCCAACATTAAGACTGCAGAGCCGGCATCCATCTTATCAGATGAATGTATTATGGCTTTAACCCGGCGTACCCAATGGGTTGTAGACTCACCCTCTTCCTGCTTACAATTCGTCAGGTCCACGATCGACATGGGCTGCTTGCATGTGTCTTTGAAGTTCTGGATGAACCGGGCCTTTAACTCTGCCCATGAACTGATTGAATTAGGTGGCAGGCCTTTCAACCAGGTGCGGGCGGTTCCATCCAACATCATGGTGAAGTACTTAGCCATTGCTGCGTCAGAAACCTCCAACAGCTCCATAGCCATCTCGTAGCTCTCAATCCATGCCCTAGGCTGTAAGTCGGCTGTGTAATTCGGCACTTTCTTTGGCCCTTTAAAATCTTTGGGCAACCGCTCATTACATAGAGCCGGCACTAGACATGGGAATCCTCCAGTCTGGGTGGCTATACCTGCCTCAACAGAAGTCGCGGATAAACCGGATATGGCTGATAAACCGTCAACTTAGCGGCTTGCTCAGCCACCCGTTCAACCTCTTGTCGTAGTCTCTCTTGCTCTACCAAGTTAACGGCCTCATGACGTGGTGGGTTACCATCACTTGGCTGGTCACGGCGCCTAACATTGCATGATACAGCCGCTGAATCCATGCGCCTGCTATAACTCGGGCTTCGTCTTGGACGAGGGGTCGAGTGGATCCTGTCTCGGCTGTATGAGTACGCCTCCTGCTGTACCAAAGCCGTCTGAAGAAGTTCCCTGACGCGACAGGTTTCAACTACAGTCGGAGAGTCGCCATCAATTGGGAGAGCCGCCAATCGGGTTGCTGCTGCTATCATGTTTTCCAATGGGTTGGAGTAATGACCCGGAGGGGTTGGTACATACTAAGGTGGCGCCATGTTTACACGGGGAGGTCCCATCACCGGCGACTGAAACGGTGCTCCGTCCCCGGGTGTTGCAGCATGGTTTGGCCCTATGCGCGAAGGGAGCCATGGCGGGTTGCCTGTATGCGGGATGAGCCATGGCGGGTTACTGGGCCCTGCTCCCGGCGTGTTAAAAAGGTTCCGAGGGTCATAAACCGGGGGAAGTCGAGACTAGGTCTTCTGATGCCTTCTCCTCATGACCTCATTAGCCACGTTCTGGTCTTGCGTAAGCCGGAAGGCGTGCTCCTGGATCTGCTGAGCCTGAACATCCAGAACCACCCGCTCTGCGGTTATCCTAACATCCTCTGCTGCCAGGTCTTCCTTAGCTTGCGCCATATCTAACTTTAACTGCGCCTGCATCATGACTGGCCTGATCTGCTGGGCTGACAACGGCGCTTAACAGGGTGGTCATCTTGTCGGTGAGATCCATTAACACCTGGGCTGGTGAACGCATAGGACCTCCCGCCCTGGTTGCCGCTGACCCGGATGTTACAGCTGCTGCAGTTGCGGAATCGTGGATGGGTTGGGTGCAGGCCATGAATATCCCGACCCTGCACGACGGCTCAAGGCAATCCAGAATACTACTGCCATCGGAACAGCCTCCAAGCCCGCCATCCTGCAGTTGGTACAATGAATCCGTCTCACCTGTGGACGACTCACCGTCAGAGTAGATGGCCGCCTCACCACCAGAGGCAGATGCTTCAGAGAGCCCTCCGTGGATGCATCCCATGAAAGCACGCTTCACAGCCGGAAGAGCCCGGGCGGGTCTCGCATGCTGAGCCGTTTCGACGAGGTCGGTGCAGATGTCCGACTCAAGGCCCGGCTCGCCGATCTTGCCGATGAAGACGTGGATTCCGCCGAAGGGGACCCGGTACCCATACTCAATTGAGCCAGCCTTGGGGCCCCAGCCTGCATCGTCCATGTAGAGCTTGCCGCGGTGACTCTTGGTCATCCGGCCCACAGCGTATCCCTTGAGCCCTTTGAAGCTGCCCTTCAAGAACTCAAATCCACTGTGCGCTGGCCCCACGGTGGGCGCCAACTGTCATGGAATTGTCACGTCAGATGTCCTAGTGAAAGGACTTAGTCGTGGAGCCATCGCAACTAGGAAGCTTGAAGGGGTTAATCGGGACAAGAGACATGAGAGGTTTTATACTAGTTCGGCCCCTTACGATGAAGGTAAAAGCCTACGTCTAGTTGTGATTGGGATTATGTATGTCTCAATAACCAGGAAGCAGAATCGCTTGACCTAGCTCTCGAGTTGTTGTTTCGTACCCTAAACCGCCGCCGGGTTGCCCCCTTATATACTGAGGTTGACGCCCAGCGGCTCTACAGAGTCCCGGTCGGCTTATAGATTGTATCCGGCTCGGTCTCTTAATCTTTCTTGCCTTACAGTACAAGTTACATGATCAAGGCGGTTTAACACTATGGGCCTTAGGTCACTTCTAGGCCATTGGGCCTTTACTAAGCCGTCATCTTTAAGCTTGAGCTTCTGTCTTCAAGAATGCTTGTAAGTATAACCCGGCTCCTTTTGGCGGGTCATACAAGTAATTATATCCCCAACAGTCTGCAACTCTACTAGTTGGCTGTGGGGGACAGAACATTTCTCCCAATCGCCTGGCCTAGTGCTACGGGAGCGAGAGGAGGAACCGCGACGGTCGGCCATGGTGGTATGGATTTTTCCGGGCGCGCTCTGGAGAATACTTGCTGGGAGGAGATGGTGTGATTTGGATCTGAAGATCGCCATCTCTTTAAATAGACGATTTACTCGCATGATCGGGGTGGCAAATGTAAAAATGCCTCGAGTTCTCGCATTCGCTCGACACATGGAGACAGCCGTTATTAAAGCGCAGAAGCCGAGGAGTGCGACATTGATGAGAAGCCGGACATTGCTCGTTACAACAATACTCTGGAGGATTCGGAGAAGAACCCGCCTTGCAATGCCGAAGACAATCTGTGCGCCAGACTTATCGTCATTGAAGCCTGGTTCAGGGGCCATTGAGGGAGTCCTGGATTAAGGGTCCTTGGACAGCCGGACTATATACTTTGGCCGGACTTTTGGACTATGAAGATACAAGATTGAAGACTTCGTGCCGTGTCCGGATGGGACTCTCCTTTGCGTGGAAGGCAAGCTTGGCAATTCGAATATGTAGATTTCCTTCTCTGTAATCGACTCTGTGTAACCCTAGCCTCCTCTGGTGTCTAAATAAAACGGAGGGTTTAGTCCGTATGACAACAACAATAATAATCATAGGCTAGCTCCTAGGGTTTAGCCTCTACGATCTCATGGTAGATCAACTCTTGTAATACTCATATCATCAAGATCAATCAAGCAGGAAGTAGGGTATTACCTCCATCGAGAGGGCCCGAACCTGGGTAAAACATCGTGTCCCCTGCCTCCTGTTACCATTAGCCTTAGACGCACAGTTCGGGACCCCCTACCCGAGATCCGCCGGTTTTGGCACCGACAACGAGATCAATCAAATAATTCAAGTACCAGATACTCAAGATGTCCATAACCGGGGACACGGCTAACCATGAGTAGTTTGTACACTCTGCAGAGGTTTGCGCACATTTCCCCACAAGACTCGATCGCCTCCCTTGAAGTCCTCGCACTGCCTGGTGTTTGAGAACGGGATGACCGAGACATAGTCTTTCAGAAGGATTTACTCTCTACTCCGGGCGGACTGGTACACCTACAATCCCCCTACATCTGCTAGTCCACCTCTTCAAGAGCTCACACAACTTTCTCAACTATGCCAGAGCCCATAATGGCTTGTGGCTGCACACAGAAGTTTCTAGCATGAATAATCTTATGATCCCTTTGAGCCTGGGTGGCATTCCATAGGGTAATCACACGGGTCCTCCGGGATTCCCCTTGGGCAAGCACTGGGTTCTCCAGGTGCCCGGGCAAACCACTGGGTACTCGAGGGTGCCCCTACCCAGATGTGTATTAAAGTAGCCACCTTAAGTTAACCATTAATAATAACTCTCACATCTGTCATGAGTCACTCAAACCAAACAACGTCTACGAGCATAGCATAGCAGTATAAGCATAACGTAGAAGTAACTCCGAAGGTTTGAATGCAGGACAATAGGTTCCTACCTCATCAACTACTTCCCAATACCCACATGTTATCAATCCCTAACCATGCAATGTTTGAGGGTGAAACTAATGCATAAAAACTTGGTATGAAAGGGATATGATCAAATTGTGAACTTGCCTGTATTGTTGATGAAGAACCTTCGCACTCAAGATAGTTCTATTCGTCTCACTCCGTTCAATCTATCGTAAGCAAGTAATAGTAATCACACATAAGCAATCACTCAAAAGATCGGAAAAGAACGAGAAAGCAATTCGGAAAACTTCGAAACCAAGCAAATGAATCTTGCAACAGAAAACAATTTCTAACAGTACCAATATGAAGTGAATTTGACCTTATCAGAAATTTTAGGTCAAGAGCTTCGATTTGCAAAAAGAATCAACTAAATCGGAGTTATAAAACTCAAGTTACAATCAATCAAAATTCAAATACAAAACTGTTTGTATTCAAATTTTAAACTTTCAAAAATATGTTTAAGTTGTTTATCTGGATAGAGGAGTTCATAACGAAGAAGTGGGCATTGGTTTCGTTGGATTTGGACTAACGAGCAAAAAGTAGTGACCAATTGAAGTACAGGGACTAATTTGTGAAGAAAATTTATCACGACTAGGTCCTTGGCCACGTGTCAGAAAACTGTTGGGTGGAAACCGTTCGCTGCGAGGCTAATCGGCCGAACATCTGCAAATTAGAGAATACCAATTCGAAATAAATAAATAAAAAATCAAAGCTGATCTAATCCTTGCCATCTATTCTAGATCGGACGGACGGGAAGGGGCGGGAAGTTACCGCGGCGGCGGCGGCGAAGTCCGGCGACGCTAGACGGCGGTGGCGGCTCGGCTCCGGTCGGGGCGGCAGCTCTGGTTGTCGGGGAAGGCGGCGAAGAGCACGGGGAGGTGCGGCATGGAGCGGCGCGTCCGATGGTGGCGTCGCAGTCGGTCTGGCCGGCGGAACGGTGCGGGACGACGGCGACAAAGCTCGTCGATGGCGGCGGTTGCAGCGAGATGCGGCGGCACGGCGCGATGCGAGGAGGAGGAGAGACGGGGCCTGGGACCTCGGGTTTTAAAGGAGGGGGCGAGGGGTGGTGTGGGGAAGGGGCAAGGCAAGGCGGCGGGAGCCCGGGTCGGTCACGGCGGCGGCGATGGCGTGCGCGCGGTGAAGTCCGGATGGAGCTCGGGGACGCGCGGCGTTGGGCCGTTGGGCCGCGGCCTGGCTCGGGCGGTGGGCCGGCCCAGTCGGCGACGTGGAAACTTAAAAAAACATTCTTGAGACAAATAAAAAATAATAAAAAATAAATAGAAATATTATATAGGCATATAATATATCACAATTTTCAGAAAAAGATTATCTACAACATGAACATTATTCTAGCTCCAAATAAAATCCACAAAAATTTAAATAAAGCAAGGAGTGTTACATCCCTTATAAAATCCAATAAAAACCATTTTAAAATTACCAAAATGATTTCAAATTTATTTCTCTCCATTTATCTATTGTAAGGAATCATTTTACCCTATTTTCCATATATTCTATTTTTGGGGAAAAATAATTTGAATAAAACCCAAATAATCCCAAATTGAAAATAATTCCAATGGGACTTTGAATTTAATTCTTTTAAAACTTCCAACTCATATTTCATATGTTTTGAAGAAGTCATTTTATCTTCTCTCATGAAAATCACTGAGTTGTTTAAAGTTTTCTGAATTTGAAATATTTCCAAATGAAATTCAAATATTTTGAAAAACCCTTTTAATTTATTTAAGTTGAAGGAGTCATGTCATCTTCTCTCTAGGGTTTTGTATTTGAAAAGAATTTGAATTCATGGACACCATAAAGCAAGATGAAAGTTTGGGAAAGTCCTTTTATTCCCTCTCATTTAACTTTCAAAAGTTTCAAATTTCACTCAAGCAACCACACCACAATCAAACAATCAATCAAAACTATCTATTTAATATAAAATCCCAAAATTTAGAATTTTGGGATGTTATAGATGTTTAGCTCATGATTCCCCTACACACGAATATCTCCCCTTGATTCCAACTAAACCGCCCCGCTAAGTTCAACCTCCCCCTGGTTTCCTCCATGTCTTCCTGTAACCTGTTTCTGTAACAAACCATATGTAACTGTAGCATTGCTTAGAAGATCCTCTGCAGGCATCAGTGATCACCCCTTGAGAGAGAGAGAGAGAGAGTGAGAGAGAGAGAGATAGAGAGAGAGAGATATATATACGAATGTTAAACCAATTTTTTTGGTAGGAGCAAAGAATGAAACTGGAATCATAAATTTAAAAGCCAATCAGAATGGACTGAAGATGACTAAGCCATTTTTTTGGTACGAGCAAAGAACGAAACTACTACGTGGATGACAGTAGCCCAACCGAACGTTGGACGATATTGGATTGAACGGTGTTGTTTAGTTTTGCTCCATGCATCAACGGCTTGATGTGATGAATCGTCTGAAAATCGTCTAGGGCTTGTCGTATGTGTAACAACGTCCAACAAAGAATAAAATAGACTTTCTGGATTACTCACTTGTGGATCCCACATGCATGCATGGTCTCGTCAAAATGCCCGTAATTGTCCTTTTTATGCACGGAGTTATCTTCAAAAATATATGATAATTTCATTAAAATTTAAGATGTGAACGCAGGGTTTAAAAATTAATATTGAAGTTTTTTTCTGGAATCATATATGGAAGTATGTGGGTGCTACTTACTTGTTTTGAATGATCCTTAAGGTCAAAGTGGGAGAAGCTTTTCGAAATGTGGATAGTGTCCATATTTTTGTAATTGATTTCATAGAAATTTTGTAATATAAACATCATGTCTAATGTTAAAATATCAAAAAATTGTGAAAGCCTGCACCAGGCACACTTGTGCGGTTTGGTTTGCAAATAAGGTCAAAGTACTTTCTCTATAAATGGACAATGTTGGATTTTCAGCAAATTTTTAAGTGTGAACACAATCTTGAATTCTGACAGCCAAGACTTTACATAATGAATAACTTTCATTTCGAAGTGACATATGTAAATATGATCTTGGAATAGAATATATCGAGGGACATTTTGTCGGTCCTAACAACAGTACAAGGAGGACGTGGAATTTGTAGTGATGGGACATCACGTTATGAAACCAGAGGATCTTTGGACACGGTTCACATTATTACACGATATACCTAGGTTCAAGTCCCCGATGTGGGTAAAGGCCCTAATTTATGCCTTGGTCTTTTCTTATATGTGTGGATAATATAGAAGATTACAATGTCAAAGGAGGATCATAATGAGACGGAGTTTTTTTAATCGAAACCCATAGAACAATCGTTCTACGGTATATATTAAGATAAAAAATAAATTATTTACATGAAGTTACAAATCAAGGAAATAAAAAATTAACCAATCCCTCTCTATCAAAACCCAACATGTTGAAAAGTATTAACTTAAAAACTGATCAATCCAGCTTGAAAGTTGAGCCTCAAACTTGAACTCGATTTTGTGTCGGAGAAGCAGGAGATCATTTTTCAAAAGACCTCTCTAGGACTGAACGGAATAATGTTGTGGTCTGAATATTTTTCCCATTCCTCTGTATCCAAATGTTCCAACATCCCATGACTATAATTTCCATAGCAAGATGTGGGGACGGCGAGCTAGAAGTGTAACCTCTTCATAAAGAGAGACTCCTCTGTGCCTATGACCGAGTAAAGATTCCCAACAGCTGAAGGCAAAATCACTGTCCCAAAATAATTGTAAGGAGGTTTCTTCAGTGTTGGAGTGGCAGAGCTCACACTTGTGGGACGGAAGGTGGAAAGATTTCCTACATAGAAGATTCCTTGTATTAACTCTATCATGCAGCAGCAGCCAATAGAAGATCTTATGTCTGAGCATGGTGGTATTCTTCCAAATTTTGACAAATATTGGTGGGGACTATTCTCCATCTTTGAGAAGCTTGTACAACTTGATGGAGGAGAAATCAGCTCCCCATGGGTGAATCCATTTGTCAAAGTTGGTCCCAGTTTGAAATGCTTGAGCAATATCTTGGAGCTGTAGAAATTGTTGTTGTGCCTCTATTGAAAGTGGAGTATGAAAGTTGTCTAGAGTGTTAGAAACTTGTAGGTATTCCTAGATTGTCAATTTGTCCTTGAAGGAAAAGGTGAACAACTCTAGAAATTTCTATTTGATTGGTCCCAATCCTCAATTATCATCCCAAAAAGAAATGGTGTTACCTTGACCAATTACCCCTCTTGCAACAAGCTCGAATTGAGGAAGGAGCTTGAGAACGTTCCTCCACCAGAAAGAGCCCATCGGTCTCTCAAAGAGAACCCCTTGAGGATCATATGAATCCCAAATCAAATGGACCCAGGGCAGGTCATGACGATTTAGGAATTTATGAAGATATTTCATTAGAAGGCATTTGTTATGAGTGGCAATATATAAGACTCCTGCTACCTCTTGAGCTTGCGTTGGTTTTCCCTTGAAGAGGAAAGGGTGATGCAGCAAAGTAGCGTAAGTATTTACCTCAATTTTGAGAACCAAGGTATCAATCCAGTAGGAGACGACGCACAAGTCACTGAATACCTGCACAAATAATCAATAACTTGCACCCAATGCGATAAGGGGTTATCAATCCCTTCACGGCCACTTGCAAAAGTGAGTTCTGATAGAGATAGATAAACTGTAAAGTAAATATTTTTGGTATTTTTGGTTTATAGATCGGAAAGTAAAGATTGCAAAATAGTAGATCGGAAACTAGCAAGATGTAAATGAGATTCAATACAATGGAAAAGAGACTCGGGGGACATAGGTTTCACTAGTGGCTTCTCTCAAGATAGCAAATATTACGGTGGGTGAACAAATTACTGTCGAGCAATTGATAGAAAACACAAAGTTATAACGATATGTAAGGCAATCATCATGAACATAGGCATCATATCCGTGTCAAGTAGACCGACTCCTGCCTGCATCTACTACTATTACTCTACACATCGACCGCTATCTAGCATGCATCTAGAGTATTAAGTTCATAAAGAATGGAGTAACGCATTAAGCAAGATGACATGATGTAAAGGAATTAACTCAAGCAATATGATGAAAACCCCATCTTTTTATCCTCTATGATAACAATACAATATGTGCCTTGCTGCCCCTACTATCACTGGGAAAGGACACCGCAAGATTGAACCCAAAGTTAAGAACTTCTCCCATTGCAAGAAAGATCAATCTAGTAGGCCAAACTAAACCGATAATTCGAAGAGACTTGCAAAGATATCAAATCATGCATATAAGAATTCAGAGAAGAACCAAATAATATTCATAGATAATGTAACGCCCCGGATCCGATGCGCCAGGTGTCTTCCAGCTATACGTCATTGTTGCCATGTCATTGCTTGCGTTTTGCATTTTGCCATGTCATCATCTGCATTTCATCTGCATGTTTTTCAAAACTTGCATCCGTTCGGATCCTCCTAGTTCTCTCCGTTGTCCGTTCTGAGCACAGACACACTCACACGCGCCCATCACCCCTCTCAGACCTTGTTTCGTGAGCGGGAGAAAAACGTTCTCGGAATGGACCGAGATTTGCCGAGTGGCCTTGGTATATCACCGATAGACCGCCCGTCAAATTTCGTTCCATTTGGAGGTCGTTTGATTCCCCAACGGTTAACCGAGTTAACCGAAAGCCCCTCTCCCTTTGCAGCCCAGCACCCCTCCAAACAGCCCACCTAGCCCATCTAAACCCCCTCCATGCTCTCCGCCGTTTGATCACGATCGTGTGGGCGAAAATCGCACCGCATTTGGACTCCCCTAGCTCCCTCTATCTATATAAACGTCCACTCCCCCTCCATTTTCCGGCGAAAACCCTAGCTCCCCTCACCTCCCGCCGCCAGACGAGTTCGTCCGTGGCGGACACGTCCGCCGCCGTGCCCCAACGAATCGTGATGTGCCACGTGGCCGACCAACCTTCTCTCTCCTCCCCGCTGCTCGCGGCCCGCCAGGCCTGCCGCCGGCCCCCGCGGCCCGACATCCCGCCGCTGCCGCGACTCGCGGGCGCTGCTCCGCGCGCGCCGCCCCGCGCCCCCGCTGCTCCCCGCCGCCGCGCCCCCGCGCGCCGCTGCACCGGCGCCCCCCGCCGTTTGGAGTCGCCCCGCCGCTCGCCTACCTCCTCTCCCGCAGCTCCCCGCGGCTGCCCGAAATCCGTGCGAACCCTAGATCTGTTTTCGGAGGGTGAGATTTCTCCAAGTCCCCAGATTTTCATCTCATGTGCACTTGTTTGACCTAGCATAACTTCCTGCTCGTATTTCCGTTTTGCATGTATAATATGTCAAAATGTTCATTGTGAGATGCTCTTAATTGCATTCTACTGGGCCATGCTTGTATGAGTTAATCTTGATTCTCTAATCATCGTCGCAAGAGTGCTATATGATGTTTACTGCTGTCTGTTAATAGAACTTGGTGATTTGTCTTTTTTATTGCATTTTGTGTGTGCATCCTATGAGCATGATGTCTACATGTTTTAGGAGCATTTTGATTCCGTATTTACAGTGGTGCAATCCATGTATTTTTGTGTGCCTTGTGGTGAGTGCATCAAGCTCGTGAAGTAGGGTACTTGCTGTTACTGTTTTGCTAGGCTGAATCTGTTATTTCGTGATGCTATGTAAACCTGCTGGTACAAGTCATTCTATGCATAATCTGGAGATGTTTGCTAAGGATGTTTTGTTATAAATGTCATGCTCTATCCATCCGTTCCCTTGGTTGCATTTATAGCCTACTGTAGCGTGTTGTAATGTTGCTCTCAAATTGCTAAATAATGTTATTGTCAGCCTGTTAACATTAAGTTCAGTTTTGCCATGTGTTTTGCTAGTGATCCATTCACCATATGACTATGCTATTGCCATGTTTAGCTCCATAAATGTGTGTTATTACTGTTGGTCACCTTTTCATGCTATGTGTTGCTCTGTGGTGAGTTTTACAAGCTCACCAACATGCCTACTTATCATTGTTTTTGCCATGTACTGTTATTTTCACCAAGTCTAAATCTGTCATATCACTTGCCATGTTTGCATGGATGCTACCATGTTTTTTGTTGATCTTTGGAATAAGTTTAGTAAGGGAGGTTTCTTCTTTGTCTTTAGTATTAGCATTCCATGCTGTATTTTTCCATGATAGTTTGCTGTAACATGTAGTTTGAGAGCTCTAAACATTGCAACCTGATGTCATTTCTGCCATGCACAGTGATTTCTGCCAAGTCTGTGAAACTGTTATTATTTGCAATCTTGCCATGTACTTTCAAGCATGTTCTATTGATTTCTAGAGATAGATTAGTGTTCATGTTTTGTAGTGCTTTACCTTTACATCATGTCCATGCCTTTTGTTTCCATGTTGAGGTGCTGTAGCATAATTCCATGATGCTTGCAAGATGCCTAGTTGCTGTTTTGGACAACTTGTCCTTTAAACTTGTTACATGTGTATGTGTTGAACCGTTGCTCCGTTTTGAGCATGCTCTATATGAAACTTGCTTAGATTTGCATGTAGTTTCATCTTATCATGTTGCATCCATGTTTTGAGAGTGTTTGCTAGATGTTTGAATGCATTTTGCATCAATGCCATGTTTAACTTGTTTTGCTCATATCTTCTAGGCCGTAGCTCCGAACTAAATGAACTTTATATGTAACTTGACTAGAATTTCATGTAGATCATCTTGGTGCATCTTTAACTTTCTGTTTAACAACTTGAACATAAGGTTTATTCAGATCTGGACCAATTGTGAAATTTGCACATGAGGACTTACCGGATTAGTTCTATGTTGTTTCTGGCCTCATTTAAACTTGCTTTGATGTGTTGCTTTTGTATGCATCATCTCTTGCCATGAGTAGCATCATATAGCCTTTGTCATGCATCATACTTGGTTGGAGCATCATGCCCTGTCTATGTGTTGTGTGTTTACCGTGTGTTTGCTTCTTTCCGGTTGTGCTCCTTCTCGTTAGTTCCTGTTTCGTTGCGATCGTGAGGATTCGTTCGTCTACGCTTGGTTCGTCTTCGTGGCTTCATCTTATTCATGGACTCGTTCTTCTTCCTAGTGGGATTTCCGGAAAAATGACTGTTACTCTGGATCTCACTACTATCATTGCTATGCTAGTTGCTTCGTTCTATCGCTATGCTGCGCTACCTATCACTTGCTCTTCAAGCCTCCCAAATTGCCATGTTAGCCTCTAACTTTTTCACCCTTCCTAGCAAACCGTTGTTTGACTAAGTTACCACTTTGCTCAGCCCCTCTTATAGCCTTGGTAGTTGCAGGTGAAGATGAAGATTGCTCCATGTTGGAACATGTTTATGTTGCGATATCACAATAACTCTTATTTAATTAGTGCATCTATATACTTGGTAAAGGGTGGAAGGCTCGGCCTTATGCCTGGTGTTTTGTTCCACTCTTGCCGCCCTAGTTTCCGTCATACCGGTGTTATGTTCCTTGATTTTGCGTTCCTTATGCGGTTGGGTCATTTATGGGACCCCCTTGACTGTTCGCTTTGAATAAAACTCCTCCAGCAAGGCCCAACCTTGGTTTTACCATTTGCCTACCTAAGCCTTTTCCCTTGGGTTTTCGAAGCCCGAGGGTCATCCTTATTTAACCCCCCCCCCCCACCGGGGGGGGACAGTGCTCCTTCGAGTGTTGGTCCGAACCGAGCAGCCTGCGAGTTCACCTCGGGGAAACTTGAGGGCTGGTTTTACTCGTAGCTTGTCACATCCGTTGTGCCCTGAGAACGAGATATGTGCAGCTCCTATCGGGGTTTGTCGGCACATCGGGCGGCTTTGCTGATCTTGTTATACCATTGTCGAAATGTCTTGTAAACCGGGATTCCGAGACTGATCGGGTCTTCCTGGGAGAAGGAATATCCTTCGTTGACCGTGAGAGCTTGTGATGGGCTAAGTTGGGACACCCCTGCAGGGTATAAACTTTTGAGAGCCGTGCCCGCGGTTATGTGGCAGATGGGAATTTGTTAATATCCGGTTGTAGAGAACTTGACACTTGACTTAATCAAAATGCATCAACCGCGTGTGTAGCCGTGATGGTCTCTTTTCCGCAGAGTCCGGGAACTGAAGACGGTCTTTGTGTTATGATTGTGCGTAAGTAGCTTCAGGATCACTTCTTGATCACTTCTAGCTTTTCGACCGTTCCGTTTGCTTCTCTTCTCGCTCTTATTTGTGTATGTTAGCCACCATATATGCTTAGTCGCTGCTGCAACCTCACCACTTATCCTTTCCATACCCATTAAGCTTTGCTAGACTTGTTACCCATGGTAATGGGATTGCTGAGTCCTCGTGGCTCACAGATTACTACAACAACAGTTGCAGGTACAGGTTATGCAATGATCTTGATGCGAGAGCGATGTTTACTTGTTTTGGAGTTTCTTCTGCTTCTTCTTCGATCAGGGGATAGGTTCCTGGTCGGCAGCCTGGGCTAGCAGGGTGGATGTCGTTTGAGTTTCTGTTTATGTTTCATCCGTAGTCGGATGTTGCTCTTGTGTATGATGTTGTTGTATTCGTGTGGCATTATATGCCTCTTGTATGTATCCCCAACTATTATGTAATGGTACGATGTAATGATATCCACCTTTCAAAAGTGTCTCCAATATGCGCTTCTATCCTTAGTGGGACCTTCGAGTTCCTTTAGGATAGGGTCGCATATTGGGCGTGACAAGAAGTAAATCCACAATTCATCGGACCTCGGCAAACACACTTCAAAAGAATATTACATCGAATAGATCTCCAAGAACATCGAGGAGAACATGGTATTGAGAATCAAAGAAAGAGAAGAAGCCATCTAGCTAATAAGTATGGACCCAAAGGTCTGTGGTAAACTAGTCACGCTTCATCGGAGAGGTAATGGTGTTGGTGTAGAAGCCCTTCGCTATTGAATCCCCCTCCAGCAGGATGCTGGAAAAGGTCCCTAGATGGGATCTCACGGGTACAGAAGGTTGCGGCGGTGGAAAAGTGGTTTTGTGGCTCTCCTGGATGTTTTCAGGGTATAAGAGTATATATAGGCGAAGGAACTAGGTTAGGGGAGCCATGAGGGGCCCACGAGGGTGGGGGGCGCGCCCTAGCCCCCTGGGTGTGCCCTCCTGCCTCGTGGCTTCCTCGTTGCATCTCCGACTTCATCTCCAAGTCTTCTGGTTTGCTTTCAGTCCAAGAAAGATCATCACGAAGGTTTCATTCCATTTGGTATTCCTTTTTTGCGAAACTCTAAAATAGGCAAAAAACAGAAACTGGCACTGGGCCCTCGGTTAATAGGTTAGTACCAAAAACAATATAAAATAGCATATAGATGCCTATTAAACATCCAAAACAAATAATATAATAGCATGGAACAATCAAAAATTATAGATACGTTGGAGACGTATCAAGCATCCCCAAGCTTAATTCCTGCTCGTCCTCGAGTAGGTAAATGATAAAAACAGAATTTTTGATGTGGAATGCTACGTAGCATATTTATCAATGTAATTTTCTTTATTGCGGCATGAATGTTCAGATCCGAAAGATTCAAGACAAAAGTTTAATATTGACATAAAAATAATAATACTTCAAGCATACTTACAAAGCAATCATGTCTTCTCAAAATAACATGGCCAAAGAAAGTTATCCCTACAAAATCATATAGTATGGCTATGCTCTATCTTCATCACACAAAATATTTAAATCATGCACAACCCCGATGACAAGCCAAGCAATTGTTTCATACTTTTGATGTTCTATGACGCCCCCGATTCAATCGTACACTAATCATATATGCAAATGTGTACGATCAAGATCAGGGACTCACGGGAAGATATCACAACACAACTCTAGACACAAATAAAATAATACAAGCTTTATGTTACAAGCCAGGGGCCTCGACGGCTTGAATACATAAGCTCGATACACAAGAGTCAACGGAAGCAACAATATATGAGTACAGACATAAGTTAAACAAGGGTGCCTTAAGAAGGCTAGCACAAAAGCAACACGATCAAAGAGGCAAGGCCTCCTACCTGGGACCTCCTAACTACTCCTGGTCATCGACGGCCTTCACGTAGTAGAAGACACCCTCTGGGTAGTAGTAGTAGTCGGCGGGGGTGGCATCCGGCTCCATGGATCCACCATCTGGTTGCATTAACCGGAAAGAAGAAAGAAGGGGGAAAAGGGGTAGCAAAGCAACTGTGAGTACTCATCCAAAGTACTCGCAAGCATCATATCTATACTAAGTATGCATTTGTATCAAATGGAAGGGTTGTATCTATGGACTGGACTGCAGGATGCCAGAATAGAGGGGGAAAGCCTAGCCTATCAAAGACTAGCATCTTCACGCAGCTCCTCACATCTTGCAGCATGTAGAAGAATAAAGAATAGCAGTTTATATTTAACAAGCATGTTGTAACAATAATGCCCAGAGATCCTTCCTCGACTCCCTGCGAGAAAGCAATCCCGGAGCCACATATCTCAAGTATGCATTTGTAGTTGTATAAGATCAGGATATAAGTTTGAACGTCCATTACCGTGGACACGGTACTCGAATATATAACTTCCCTGCAGGGGTGCACCACGTTACCCAACACGCTCGATCACTCTGGCCGGACACACCTTTCTGGGGTCAATGCCCGCCCTCAGAAGATCAACACGTCGCAGCCCGACCTAGGCTCAGCAGAGAGGTCCCCGCCGGTCTACATCCTAAGCACTCCGGGGTCTGGGCCCATCGCCTGTTACACTCCGGATCGTTGCGTACAGGGCGGGTCCAGGCTCCACCACTACACGATGGTGCCGGCCCAGCCGTGCCGCACTGCTGAACTGGATGTCTGACAAAGCTTCGGCTGATACCACGACGTCGAGGCCCATAACTATTCTCACGTGGTGGTTGGTGCGTAAAGGCCAAAGGCAAACTCAGACCAAATACCCAAACCATAGTGTATTATTAGCTTGCAGAGACGAGCAGAGACTCACGATCGAAAGTGACCCCATCGCCCCGTCTCGTGGACTTATGACAAGGGCCTAGAATGCCCGGTCGTGCCACGTCACTATCTTGCGGGTGCTCTCCGGGCCCGTCCGACTTTCACCAAGGTCTCAAGTAAAGTCAAGGTAACTGTGTGTCCAAAAATCAAGGGGAAATCCCGAGGAATCACCCCCGGTGGATTCCACTCAATGTAATCATCAAGGTGAATTTAAGAGGGACCACCCTCGAGGTTCACACTTGAGGTGTTGAACGACAGAGCCGTATCGGGAATGGTGAAAGAGGAAATCACCCTCAATGACCACGACAGAATAGCTACACTATAGAAGTATCATCAGGAGTGCGTTATGAGGGATCACCCTCGGCACTCGGTAGTAGCTCTGCAGAGTCGAGCAACTAAAGGGGCGTGATGTGATGTGAGGTGTCGGGCTCTGGTCGTCGATCACGTCGATCGAGGCGTCGATGATGAAGCAAGGGCAACAAGGACAAGTGGGGGTCACTGACATCGGTCTCGGGGTCTACCGGAGAGAAGAGGGGGAAGAAACAGTAAATACATAGCAGGCAAGTGCATAACAGGACAACAGACAGAGCTAGACGTGTTCTAACGCAGCGCTAGGCGATACTGGCGAAGGTGGAAACATCCGGAAAAGTATTCCCGGTTCCGGACGCCTGTCTGACAGATGAACCAGAGGGGAAAAGTTGCATGTTTGCTATGCTAGGGATGTGTGGCGGGCGAACAGACCGCGTATTCGGATTCGTCTCGCCGTTCTGAGCAACTTTCATGTAGAAAAGTTTTTCATCCGAGCTATGGTTTAGTTTATATGATTTTTCAAAGGTTTAAACTTTTTCTGAAATTATTATTAAATCTAAAATGGGGTTATTGCATCAGCATGACGTTGTCATGACGTCAGCGGTCAACACTGACCGTTGACTGGTCAAACAGGGCAGTGGGGTCGTCTATCATAGACACATTTTAACTAAACAGGGTTAATTAGACTAATATGCAATTAGGTTAATTAAACATAGGGTTAATTAACAGGATTAAGTAATAAACTAATTAAATTATTATTATTATTTTACATATTTCTTTTTGTTTTTTTAACAGGGCGTGGGCCCCTAATGTCAGTGGCCCAGGGGACCTTAGCGGGACGGGCGAAATGGGTGCGGGCGTGGGCGCCCGTGGGCGCCCGAGGCCATCAGGGGCGGCGACGCCGGCCACGGCAGAGGCTGGCCGCAGCGCGGCCAGCGCGCGGGCTATTCGTGGCGGGCGCGAGACGGGGACGACAGCACGCAACGAGCGCGGCAGGAGGTAGCCGCTGGGCCTGCGCGCTCGGGACAGGCGGCAAGCACGGTGACGGCGGCGCAAGCGAGGGCACGGTGACCGCGAGCTCCTCGAGAGATCGGTCGTGATGGCGAGGCGACCTACGGCGACGGGAGGGAAAGGAGAGGGGGAAAACGGAGGAGGGGGCCTCACCGAGCCCTGTAGATGTGCAAAAATGTGCGCGAGGAGGAGTCGGGGACGGCGAGCGACACGCGATGCCGGTGATGGGGCGTAGGGGACGACTGGTCGGCGCCGGGTCGGCGACGGCGAGGCAGAGGTCTCAGGCGGGCGACACACGATGAAGGAGGGGTGAGGAGGCAACGGGGATGGGCGCTGGCGTGGTGGCATCGGGGATGGCGAGGCGCCCGGCGGCGTGAGCACCGCGGGGTGATGGTTCACCGGGGTCGGGGGGGGGGTTGAGTGCCCCCGATCCAGATCGGGTCGTGGGGGGGAATGGGGGTCGTGGGGAGAATGGTTAGGGTTTCATCAGGGGGGAGCTGGGCCATATAGGCCAGGGGAGCGGGGGTGGGCTGCAAGGGTGGCCAGTTGGCCCAGTTGGGCCAGGGGGGTTGGCCCTTTTTTTGTTTCTTTTTTTTCAAAAACCTTTCTGTTTTTAGAGCATTTAGCCACTTTATAAAAATATGATTTCTCCACTAATATTACCAAACGATTATTTGCAACAACTTGAACATTTTTGTTTGCATGTTTGATAAATTTGAATCCTGACTTTAAATTGGATTTGAAATTTGTAAGATGTTTGAAAGCCAGTGAGGATTAGCAACAGCAAGAGCGATGACATGGCGTCATTAGTAGGGGATTACTGTAGCATAATTTTCCGGGCATTACATGTTCTCAAACTTTTTCAATCTTCACACAATACATGAGAGTGAGCCATGGACATAGCACTATAGGTGGAATAGAATGGTGGTTGTGGAGAAGACAAAAAGGAGAAGATAGTCTCACATCAACCAGGCATATCAACGGGCTATGGAGATGCCCATTAACAAATATCAATGTGAGTGAGTAGGGATTGCCATGCAACAGATGCCCTAGAGCTATAAGTGTATGAAAGCTCAAAAGAAACTAAGTTGGTGTGCATCCAACTCGCTTGCTCACGAAGACATAGGGAATTTTGAGGAAGCCCATCATTGGAATATACAAGCCAAGTTCTATAATGAAAATTCCCACCAGTATATGAAAGTGACAACATAGGAGACTCTCTATCATGAAGATCATGGTGCTACTTTGAAGCACAAGTGTGGAAAAAGGATAGTAACATTGCCCCTTCTTTCTTTTTCTCTCATTTTTTTATTTGGGCCTTCTCTCTTTTTTGACCTCTTTTTTTAGTCCGGAGTCTCATCCTGACTTGTGGGGGAATCATAGTCTCCATCATCCTTTCCTCACATGGGACAATGCTCTAATAATGAAGATCATCACACTTTTATTTACTTACAACTCAAGAATTACAACTCAATACTTAGAACAAAATATGACTCTATGTGAATGCCTCCAGCTGTGTACTGGGATGTGCAATGAATCAAGAGTGACATGTATGAAAAAAATTATGAACGATGGATTTGCCATGAATACGATGTCAACTACATGATAATGCAAAGCAATATGACAATGATGAAGCGTGTCATAATAAACGGAATGGTGGAAAGTTGCATGGCAATAATATCTCGGAATGGCTATGGAAATGCCATAATAGGTAGGTATGGTGGCTATTTTGAGGAAGGTATAAGGTGGGTGTATGGTATCGGCGAAAATTGCGCGACACAAGA
Organism: Triticum timopheevii; assembly: GCA_963921465.1. Lineage (NCBI taxonomy): Eukaryota > Viridiplantae > Streptophyta > Magnoliopsida > Poales > Poaceae > Triticum > Triticum timopheevii. The sequence goes on from OY997274.1 coordinate 388,354,124, forward strand.
GAGGCTAGCAATGGTGGAAGGTGAGAGTGCGTATAATCCATGGACTCAACATTAGTCATAAATAACTCACATACTTATTGCAAAAATCAATTAGTTATCAAAACGAAGTACTACGCGCATGCTCCTAGGCGGATAGATTGGTAGCAAAAGACCATCGCTCGTCCCCGGCCGCCACTCATAAGGAAGACAATCAATAAATAAATCATGCTCCAACTTTATCACATAACGGTTCACCATACGTGCATGCTACGGGAATAACAAACTTCAACACAAGTATTTCTCAAATACACAACTACTCTACTAGCATGACTCTAATATCACCTTCTTCATATCTCAAAACAATCATAAAGAATCAAACTTCTCATAGTATTCAATGCACTTAATATGAACGTTTTTATTATATCCATCTTGGATTCCCATCATATTAGGACTAATTTTATATTCAAAGAAAATTACCATGCTGTTCTAAAAGACTCTCAAAATAATATAAGTGAAGCATGAGAGATCAACAATTTCTATAAAATAAAACCACCGATGTGCTCTAAAAAGATATAAGTGAAGCACTAGAGCAATATTGTCTAACTCAAAAGATATAAGTGAAGCACATAGAGTATTCTAATAAATCACAATTCATGTGTGTCTATCCCAAACGGTGTGTACAGCAAGGATGATTGTGGTAAACTAAAAAGCAAAGACTCAAATCATACAAGACGCTCCAAACAAAACGCATATCATGTGGTGAATAAAAATATAGTCTCAAGCAAAGTTACCGATAGACGAAGACGAAAGAGGGGATGCCTTCCGTGGCATCCCCAAGCTTAGGATTTTGGTTTTCCTTACTTTTTACCTTGGGGTGCCTTGGGCATCCCCAAGCTCAGACTTTTTCCACTCCTTATTCCAAAGTCCATCAAATCCTTACCAAAAACCTGAAAACTTCACAACACAAAACTCGACAGAAATCTCATGAGCTCCGTTAGTATAAGAAAATAAATCACCACTTTGAGGTACTGTTGTGAACTCATTATTTATTTATATTGGTTTAATATCTACTGTATTCCAACTTCTCCATGGTTCATACCCCCGATACTAGTCATAGATTCATCAAAATAAGCAAAGAACCCCCAAAAAACAGAATCTGTCAAAAACAGAATAGTCTGTAGTAATATGTAACTCTCGAATACTTATGTAACTCTAAAACTCCTACCAAATTAGGAAAGCCTGAGCAATTTTTGTACAAATCCTTAGCAAAACAAATCATATCAAAATCACGTTTCTATGAATTTGCAAAACTAATTTACTAAGCGCAAAAATTTCTGATTTTCAGCAGGATCAACACAACTATCACTGTAAGCTACCCTAAAGGTTTAACTTGGCACAAACACTAATTAAAAAAAACCACATCTAACAAGAGGCTATATGAATTATTTATTACTAAACAGGAACAAAAAGCAAAGAACAAAAATAAAATTGGGTTGCCTCCCAACAAGCGCTATCGTTAACGCCCCTAGCTAGGCATAAAACACGAATAGATCTAGGTATTGCCATCTTTGGTATGCAATCCATAAGATGATAGATTCATAAGGCAATTTAATTTTCTTCCTAGGAAAGTGTTCCATGCCTTTCCTTAACGGAAATTGGAATATAATGTTTCCTTCTTTCATATCAATAATTGCACCAATCATTCTAAGGAAAGGTCTACCAAGAATAATAGGACATGTAGAATTGTAATCTATATTAAGAAAAATGAAACCTACGGCACATAATTCCTATTTGCAACAATAAGAACATCATTAATCCTTCCCATATGTTTCTTAATAGTGGAATCCGCAAGGTACAAATTTAAAGAACAATCATCAAATTCACGGAAACCTAGCACATCACACAAAGTTTTTGGAATCGTGGAAACACTAGAACCCAAATCACACAAAGCATAGCATTCATAATCTTTAATCTTCATCTTAATATTAGGTTCCCACTCATCATAAAGTTTTCTAGGGATGGAAACTTCTATTTCAAGCTTTTCTTCAAAAGATTGCATCATATCATCAAACATATGTTTAGTAAAGCTTTGTTTTGATTATAAGCATGAGGGGAATTTAACATGGATTGCAACAAGGAAATACAATCTATTAAAGAACAATTATCATAATTAAATTCCTTGAAATACAAAATAGTGGGTTCATTGCTACTTAAAGTTTTGACCTCTCCAATCCCACTTTTATCAATTTTTGCATCTAGATCTAAAAACTCTGAATCATTGGGACGCCTTTTAACTAAAGTTGACTCATCTCCAGTACCATCTTTATCTAGATTCATATTGGAAAACAAAGATTTAATAGGAGTCACATCATTTACTTCTAGATCTTCATCATTATTATCATGAAAACTAGAAGAACACACTTTTACAAATCAATCTTTTTTAGCATGCTGCGACATCTTGAGCTTGCGTTGGTTTTCCTTGAAGAGGAGAGGGTGATGCAGCAAAGTGTAGCGTAAGTATTTCCCTCAGTTTTTGAACCAAGGTATCAATCAAGTAGCAGGCTCCTCAAAAGTCCCACGCACCTACACAAACAAACTGAGAACTCGCAACCAACGCAATAAAGGGGTTGTCAATCCCTTCACGGCCACTTGCGAAAGTGAGATCTAATAAAGATAGTACGATAAGATAAATATATTTTTGGTATTTTGTAATATAGATGTAAAAAGTAAAGATGCAAATAAAGTAGATTGAAAGCGAATATAATAAGAGATAGACCCGGGGGCCATAGGTTTCACTAGAGGCTTCTCTCAAGATAGCATAAGTGTTACGGTGGGTGAACAAATTACTGTCGAGCAATTGATAGAAAAGCGCATAGTTATGAGATTATCTAGGCATGATCATGTATATAGGCATCACGTCCATAACAAGTAGACCGACTCCTGCCTGCATCTACTACTATTACTCCACACATCGACCGACTCCTGCCTGCATCTAGAGTATTAAGTTCATAAGAACAGAGTAATGCATTAAGCAAGATGACATGATGTAGAGGGATAAACACATGCAATATGATATAAATCCCATCTTGGTTATCCTCGATGGCAACAATACAATACGTATCTTGCAACCCTTTCTGTCACTGGGTAAGAACACCACAAGATTGAACCCAAAGCTAAGCACTTCTCCCATGGCAAGAAAGACCAATCTAGTAGGCCAAACAAAACTGATAATTCGAAGAGACTTGCAAAGATAACTCAATCATACATGAAAGAATTCAGAGAAGATTCAAATATTATTCATAGATAAAATTGATCATAAACCCACAATTCATCGGATCTCGATAAACACACCACAAAAAGAGTTTACATCGAATAGATCTCCACAAGAGAGGGGGAGAACATTGTATTGAGATCCAAAAAGAGAGAAGAAGCCATCTAGATAATAATTATGGACCCGTAGGTCTGTGGTAAACTACTCACAACTCATCGGAGGGGCAAGGATGTTGATGTAGAGGCCCTCCGTGGTTGCTTCCCCCTCTGGCAGAGTGCCGGTGAAGGCTCCAAGATGGGATCTCATGGATACAAAAGGTTACAGAGGTGGAAATTGTGTTTCGTGGTGCTCCTGGATGTTTTCGGGGTACGTAGGTATATATAGGAGGAAGAAGTACGTCGGTGGCCGCCCGAGGGGCCCACGAGACAGGGGGCGCGCCCTACAGGGGGGGCGCCCTTCTATCTCGTGGGGCCCTCGGAGGCTTCTTGACTTGCACTCCAAGCTCTCCAGATCACGTTTGTTCCAGAAATCACGCTCCAAAAGGTTTCATTCAGTTTGGACTCCGTTTGATATTCCTTTTCTTCGAAATACTGAAATAGGCAAAAAAATAGCAATCTGGGCTGGGCCTCCGGTTAGTAGGTTAGTCCCAAAAATGATATAAATGTGTAAAATAAAGCCCATAAACATCCAAAAGGGGTAATACAATAGCATGGAACAATCAAAAATTATAGATACGTTGGAGACGTATCAAGCATCCCCAAGCTTAATTCCTGCTCGTCCTCGAGTTGGTAAATGATAAAAAGAGAATTTTTGATGTGGAATGCTACCTAGCATATTTAATAATGTAATTTTCTTTATTGTGGCATGAATGTTCAGATCCAAATGAATACAAAATAAAAGTTCATATGGACATAAGAAATAGTAATACTTCAAGCATACTAATCAAAGTAGTCATGTCTTCTCAAAATAACATGGCTAAAGAAAGTTATCCCTACAAGATCTTATAGTCTGGCTATGCTCTATCTTCATCACATAAAGTATTTAATCATGCACAACCCCGATGACAAGCCAAGCAATTGTTTCATACTTTAATAATCTCAAACTTTTTCAACTTTCACGCAATACATGAGCGTGAGCCATGGACATAGCACTATATGTGGAATAGAAGGGTGGTTGTGGAGAAGACAAAAAGGAGAAGATAGTCTCACATCAACTAGGCGTATCAACGGGCTATGGAGATGCCCATTGATAGATATCAATGTGAGTTCAATAAAACATGCACTAGACCTATAAATATATGAAAGCTCAATAGAAGAAACTAAGTGGGGTGCATCCAACTTGCTTGCTCACGAAGACCTAGGGCACTTTGAGGAAGCCCATCAATGGAATATACAAGCCAAGTTCTATAATGAAAAATTCCCACTAGTATATGAAAGTGACAACATATGAGACTCTCTAACATGAAGGTCATAGTGCTATTTTGAAGCACAAGTGTGGAAAAGAGATAGTAGCATTATCCCTTCTCTCTTTTTCTTTCATTTTATTTTTTCTTCTTTCTTTTTTTCTCTTTCTTTTTTTCTTTGGCCTTCTTTTCTTTTCTTTTTGGCCTTTCTCTTTTTTTCTTTTTTTTCTTTTTGTAAAGTCCGAAGTCTCATCCCGACTTGTGGGGGAATCATAGTCTTCATCATCCTTTCTTCACTAGGACAATGCTCTAATAATGAAGATCGTCACACTTTTATGGATTTACAACTCCAAGCTAGAACATGGTATGACTCTATATGAATGCCTCCAGCGGTGTACCGGGATATGCAATGAATCAAGAGCGACATGTATGAAAATTATGAAAGTGGCCTTGCCACAAATACAATGTCAACTACATGATCATGCAAAAAGCAATATGACAAAAATAATGCGTGTCGTATGAACAGAACGGTGGAAAGTTTCATGGCAATATATCTCGGAATGGCTATGGAAATGCCATAATAGGTAGGTATGGTGGCTGTTTTGAGGAAGGTAAATGGTGGGTGTATGGTACCGGCGAAAGTTGCGCGGTACAAGAGAGGCTAGCAATGGTGGAAGGGTGAAAGAGTGCGTATAATCCATGGACTCAACATTAATCAAAAGAACTCATATACTTGTTGCAAAAATTTAGAAGTCATCAAAAACCAAAGCACTATGCACATACTCCTAGGGGGATAAATTGGTAGGAAAAGACCATCACTCGTCCCCGACCGCCACTCATAAGGAAGACAATCAATAAATAAAATTGTGCTCCAAGTTCATCACAAAGCGGTTCACCATACGTGCATGCTACGGGAATCACAAACTTCAACACAAGAATTCTTTAAATTAATAATCACCCAACTAGCATGACTTTAATATCACTACCTCCATATCTCAAAACAATTATCAAGCATCAAATTGATCATAGCATCCAATTCACTTTCTATGATAGTTTTTATTATACCCAACTTGGATGCTCATCATTCTAGGACCAATTTTATGATAATAGCAAATACCATGCTGTTCTAAAAGACTCTCAAAATAATATAAGTGAAGCATGAGAGACTAGCAATTTCTTCAAAATTAAGACACCACCGTGCTCTAAAAGATATAAGTGAAGCACTAGAGCAAAAACTATCAAGCTCAAAAGATATAAGTGAACCACATAGAGTATTCTAGCAAATTCTAATCAAATAGGCTTCTCCCAAAAGGTGTGTACAGCAAGGATGATTGTGGTAAACTAAAAAGCAAAGACTCATATAATACACGACGCTCCAAGCAAAACACATATCATGTGGCGAATAAAAATATAGCTCCAAGTAAAGTTACCAATGAACAAAGATGAAAGAGGGGATGCCTTCCCGGGGCATCCCCAAGCTTAGGCTTTTGGCTATCCTTGAATATCTTGGGGTGCCATGGGCATCCCCAAGCTTAGGCTCTTGCCACTTCTTATTCCATAGTCCATAAAAGCTTTACCCAAAACTTGAAAACTTCACAACACAAAACTCAACAGGAAATCTTATAAGCTCCGTTAGTGAAAGAAAACAAAACCACCACATAAGGTACTGCCATGAACTCATTATTTATTTATTTTGGTGTTAAACCTACTGTATTCCAACTTTTTTATGGTTCATAGACTGAATTACTAGCCATAGATGCATTGAAATAAGCAAACAACACACGAAAAACAGAATCTGTCAAAAACAGAACAGTCTGTAGCAATCTGTAACTAACGCAAACTTCTGGAACTCTAAAAATCCTACAAAAATAGGAAGTCCTGGAAAATGTGTATATTGAACAGCAGCAAAAATAATCAACGCAAAACCACGTTCCTGTGATTTAACAAAATTATATTCGTGCATGCAAAGTTTCTGTTTTTCAGCAGAATCAAATCAACTATCATCGTAGGTTATCCTATAGGTTCTACTTGGCACAAACACTAATTAAAAGATAAAAACACATCTAAACATAAGGTAGATGCAAGATTTATTACTAAACAGGAGCAAAAGTAAAGAACATAAAGAAAATTGGGTTGCCTCCCAACTAGCGCTATCATTTAACGCCCCTAGCTAGGCATAAAAACAAAGATAAATCTAAGTGGTGCCGTAATAATAAGATAGATCTTGAAAACTCATCTCGTATTCTCTATGTTCGGCAGCAAGTTTCCTTTGAGGCAAGCAAAAGTAATCAAAAGGGCTAAATTTAGTGTGACAAAGATCCCCAAGATCAATCACAGGAGGAACGAGTTCCTCCTTTGGCCCTTCATAGTGCACAACTATTTCATCACTAAAAGCATTTTTTTGACAAAATCTTGTGAGCCTATACTCAAGAGAGTATCCTAGCTCATTGTTTCAAAGGGCAAAATCATTATTAAGTTCGTTAATGCAATCAACCAAGACATTGGTAGGAACCTTTTTTCTAAGGTTTTCATTAAAAGCGACATAGTCTGAAGATTGAAAACGTCTAATTTCCTCTTGATCATAGAGGATCGCCTCTATGGGAGGACGACTGGCGTCCACCCTATAGTGCACAAAGATTTCTTTGGCCTCTCTTATGATAAATCTAAACTCATGAGCCAACAAGATAGTAACAGCACGCTTAACAGAAGAATGCTCAATATTAGAAAATTCTAGAAAAATTCTTTGTATGCAAGGATGCATATGCATAAATTGTCTTTCAAGTTCAACTCCAAGCATAGCGACAGCATCCGCAAGACTACTGGTTCTATGAAGAATAGAACACCCCATGGAAGGTAAAGCACCAGCACAAGTAAAGAAATCTTGAATAACACCTTTGCCAATGATATTACCACTACCGATTCGAAACTTTTTAGTATGCAAGATAGGGGGTTCATCGGCCGGAGCCTCGGGATTTTCTGTGTTATCATTATTGCCCGTATCGACGATAATCTCCCCAATTTCAGACATAGTGGCAAACAAAAGCAAGGGGGGAGAAAGCAAACGAAAGGGAGAGGAGGAGATTCGGAAAGAGAGGGCGAATAAAATGGCAAGGGTGAAGTGGGGGAGAGGAAAACGAGAGGCAAATGGCAAATAATCTAAATGCGAGGGAGATGGGTTTGTGATGGGTACTTGGTATGTCTTGACTTGAGCGAAGACCTCCCCGGCAACGGCACTAGAAATCCTTCTTGCTACGTCTTGAGCTTGCGTTGGTTTTCCTCGAAGAGGAGAGGGTGATGCAGCAAAGTGTAGCGTAAGTATTTCCCTCAGTTTTGAGAACCAAGGTATCAATCCAGTAGGAGGCTCCTAAAAAGTGCCACACACCTACACAAACAAACTAAGAACTCGCAACCAACGCAATAAAGGGGTTGTCAATCCCTTCAAGGCCACTTGCGAAAGTGAGATCTAATAAAGATAGTATGATAAGATATATATATTTTTGGTATTCTGTAATATAGGTGCAAAAAGTAAAGATGCAAATAAAGTAGATTGAAATCAAATATGATAAGAGATAGACCCGGGGGCCATAGGTTTCACTAGAGGCTTCTCTCAAGATAGCATAAGTATTACGGTGGGTGCACAAATTACTGTCGAGTAATTGATAGAAAAGCGCATAGTTATGAGATTATCTAGGCATGATCATGTATATAGGCATCACGTCCATAACAAGTAGACCGACTCCTGCCTGCATCTACTACTATTACTCCACACATAGACCGACTCCTGCCTGCATCTAGAGTATTAAGTTAATAAGACCAGAGTAACGCATTAAGCAAGATGACATGATGTAGAGGGATAAACGCATGCAATATGATATAAACCCCATCTTGTTATCCTCGATGGCAGCAATACAATACGTGTCTTGCAACCCTTTCTGTCACTGGGTAAGAACACCGCAAGATTGAACCCAAAGCTAAGCACTTCTCCATGGCAAGAAAGACCAATCTAGTAGGCCAAACCAAACTGATAATTCGAAGAGACTTGCAAAGATAACTCAATCATACATAAAAGAATTCAGAGAAGATTCAAATATTATTCATAGATAAACTTGATCATAAACCCACAATTCATCGGATCTCGACAAACACACCGCAAAAAGAGTTTACATCGAATAGATCTCCACAAGAGAGGGGGAGAACATTGTATTGAGATACAAAAAGAGAGAAGAAGCCATCTAGCTAATAACTATGGACCCGTAGGTCTGTGGTAAACTACTCACAACTCATCGGAGGGGCAAGGATGTTGATGTAGAGGCCCTCCGTGGTTGCTTCTCCCTCCGGCAGAGTGCCGGCGAAGGCTCCAAGATGGGATCTCGCGGATACAGAAGGTTACGGCGGTGGAAATTGTGTTTCATGGTGCTCCTGGATGTTTTCGGGGTACGTAGGTATATATAGGAGGAAGAAGTACGTCGGTGGCCGCCCGAGGGGCCCACGAGATAGGGGGCGCGCCCTACAGGGGTGGGGGGCTCCTATCTTGTGGGGCCCTCGAAGGCTTCTTGACTTGCACTCCAAGCTCTCCGGATCACGTTTGTTCCAGAAATCACGCTCCCGAAGGTTTCATTCCATTTGAACTCCGTTTGATATTCCTTTTCTTCGAAATACTGAAATAGGCAAAAAAACAGCAATATGGGTTGGGCCTCCGGTTAGTAGGTTAGTCCCAAAAATGATATAAATGTGTAAAATAAAGCCCATAAACATCCAAAAGGGGTAATATAATAGCATGGAACAATAAAAAATTATAGATACGTTGGAGACATATCACACGCATCTTAGCAGTTCTTTCTTTACACTCATCAATGGACATTCTCATGGCCTTGAGAGACTCATTGATATCATGCTTAGGTGGGATAGATCTAAGTTTCAAAGAATCAACATCAAGAGAAATTCTACCATGTTCCTAGCCAAATCATCAATCTTTAGCAATTTTTCTTCAATCAAAGCATTGAAATTCTTTTGCGAACTCATAAATTCTTGAACACTATTATCAAAATCAGAGGACATCTTATTAAAATTTCCATAAGAGTTGTTGTAGGAATTACCATAATTATTATAGTAATTACTAGGAAATGGCCTAGGATTAAAATTGCCTCTATACGCGTTGTTACCAAAATTGTTCCTACCAACAAAATTCACATCCATAGATTCATTATTATTCTCAATCAAAGTGGACTAACGCATATCATTAGGATTAGAGGAAACACTTTTATTAGCAAATAATTTCATAAGTTCATCCATCTTTCCACTAAAAAAATTAATCTCTTCAATCGCATGAACTTTTTTTACTAGTGGATCCTTCGGTGTGCCATTGAGAATAATTAACCACAATATTATCTAGGAGTTTAGTAGCCTCTCCTAATTGATTTCCATAAAAGTGCCTCCTGCGGCCGAATCTAAAAGATTTCTAGAAGCAAAATTCAATCCAGCATAATTTGTTTTATAATCATCCACAAATTCAAACCATGTGTAGGGCAATTACATATCATCAATTTCATCCTCTCCCAAGATTGTGCAACATGCTCATGATCAAGTTGCTTAAAATTCATAATATCGTTCCTAAGAGAGATGATCTTAGGGGGAGGAAAATACTTAGAGATGAAAGCATCTTTACACTTATTCCACGAAACAATACTATTTTTGGGCAAAGATGAAAACCAAGTTTTAGCACGATCTCTAAGCGAAAACGGAAATAGCTTCAGTTTAACAATATCATTATCCACATCTTTCTTCTTTTGCATATCACACAAATCAACGAAATTGTTTAGACGGGATGCACATCTTCACTAGGAAGGCCAGAAAATTGATCTTTCATAACAAGATTCAACAAAGCGGCATTAATTTCACAAGATTCAGCATTAGTAGTAGGAGCACTCGGAGTGCTAATAAAATCATTGTTGTTGGTATTGGAAAAGTCACACAATTTAGTATTATCTTTAGCCATCATGACAAAGCAATCAATCAAACACACAAGCACACAAGAAGCAAGCGAAAAGAGGCGAACAGAAGAGGGGCGAAGAAAAGGCAAGGGTTTATGAAAATCGTTTTAGAAGTGGGGAGAGGAAAACCAGAGGCATATGGTGAATAATGTAATGCAAGGGAGAATAGTTTATGATGGCTACTTGGTATGGCTCTACTTGACGTAGATCTCCCCGGAACGGCGCCAGAAATCCTTCTTGATACCTCTTGAGCTTGCGTTGGTTTTCCCTTGAAGAGGAAAGGGTGATGCAAAAAAGTAGCGTAAGTATTTCCCTCAGTTTTGAGAACCAAGGTATCAATCCAGTAGGAGACGATGCACAAGTCACTGAATACCTGCACAAACAATCAACAACTTGCACCCAACGCGATAAAGGGGTTGTCAATCCCTTCATGGTCACTTGCAAAAGTGAGTTCTGATAGAGATAGATAAACGGTAAAGTAAATATTTTTGCTATTTTTGATTTATAGATCGGAAAGTAAAGATTGCAAAATAGTAGATCGGAAACTAGCAAGATGTAAACGAGATTAAATATAACGGAAAAGAGACCCGGGGGCCATAGGTTTCACTAGTGGCTTCTCTCAATATAGCAAATATTATGGTGGATGAACAAATTACTGCTGAGCAATTGATAGAAAAGCGCAAAGTTATGATGATATCTAAGGCAATGATCATGGACATAGTCATCACGTCTGTGTCAAGTAGACTGACTGTTGCCTGCATCTACTACTATTACTCCACACATCGACTGCTATCCAACATGCATCTAGAGTATTAAGTTCATAAAGAACGGAGTAACGCATTAAGCAAGATGACATGATGTAGAGGAATTAACTCAATCAATATGATGAAAACCCCATCTTTTTATCCTCGATGGCAACAATATAATACGTGCCTTGATACCTCTACTATCACTGGGAAAGGACACCACAAGATTGAACCCAAAGCTAAGCACTTCTCCCATTGCAAGAAAGATCAATCTAGTAGGCCAAACTAAACCGATAATTCGAAGAGATTTGCAAAGATATCAAATCATGCATATAAGAATTTAGAGAAGAACCAAATAATATTCATAGATAATCTTGATCATAAATCCACAATTCATCGGATCTCGGCAAACACACAGCAAAAGGATATTACATCGAATAGATCTCCAAGAACATCGAGGAGAACATGGTATTGAGAATCAAAGAGATAGAAGAAGCCATCTAGGTAATAACTATGGACCTGAAGGTCTGTGGTAAACTACTCATGCTTCATCAGAGAGGCAATAGTGTTGATGTAGAAGCCCTCCGTGATCGAACCCCCCTCAGGCAGGACGCCAGAAAAGGTCCCTAGATGGGATCTCATAGGTACAGAAGGTTGCGGCGGTGGAAAAGATGTTTCGTGGCTCTCCTAGATGTTTTCAGGGTATAAGCGTATATATAGGCGAAGGAAGTAGGTCAGCGGAGCCACGAGGGGCCCACGAGGGTAGGGGGCGCACCCTACCCCCTTGGGCACGCCCTCCTACCTCGTGGCATCCTCATTGCATCTCTGACTTCATCTCCAAGTCTTCTAGTTTGCTTTCAGTCCAAGAAAGATCATCGCGAAGGTTTCATTCCGTTTGGACTCCGTTTGGTATTCCTTTTCTGCGAAGCTCTAAAATAGGCACACAAAAAAACTAGCACTGGGCCCTAGGTTAATAAGTTAGTCCCCAAAATAATACAAAACAGCATATAAATGCCTATTAAACATCCAAAACAGATAATATAATAGCATTGAACAATCAAAAATTATAGATACGTTGGCGAGATATCAACTCCAAAACCACCCTGGTCCTTAGGAGTGCAAACTTTGTTCCAGCAGATAAGGGTTGTGTCTTTGTCCTCCATACCATACTTCCTCCAAAAGCAATGCCTGAGATACTTGTTAATTTGGTCAACTATGCTAACAGGGAGCTCCAAAGTACTCAAGAAAAAGGTGGGGAGTCTTGTGAAGACTGATTTGATAAGAATGAGCTTGTCTCCATATGACAAAAAAGTTGAACAACAAGAGAGTCTCCTGTCAATACTTTTAATTATGGGCACAAAATCTTGTAATATTGGTTTGGTCAAGCTGAGAGGCAGTCCCAAATATGTAAAAGGGAATGTACCAATGATGCAACCTAGGTTTTGAGCCAGAAGTTCCATTTTTGCTTGACTAGTGTTGATTGGGATCATGGCAGATTTTTGAAAGTTGATCCTCAGGCTAGTGTAGACTTAGAAATGCATGAGCAAATTCTTGAATTGTTCTAATTGAGTACTGCAAGCTGGCATCAAGAGAACATTATCATCTGCATATTGTATTACTGGGAAATAAGGGCAGAGGATGTCCATTAAGGGGCGAGATTATTATTCATGGCTTCATTCATGACTGAGTGTAGCAGATCAGCAGCTAAGACAAACAACAGAGGGGTGAGAGGATCTCCTTGTCTGACCCATCTTTTGCATAGGAATTGTTTGCCAGGGACCCCATTTAAGAGCACAGGTGAGTATCCGGAGATGAAAATCATATCCATCCACATGATCCATCTTTCCCCAAATCCTCTAGCAATTACAATCTCTTTAATGGTATGATGTCAATGAGATCAAAAGCATTTCAAAAATCCAGCTTCAACACAAGGATCTCTCTATCTGAAGAATTACATTGATGAATGTACTCATCAGCCCATGCTAGGCAGTCCTAAATGGGTCTACTCTTAATGAAGCCATATTGATTGGTGTGCACCAGCTTGAGAATGACCTTTTGAAGTCTATTAGCCAACAGCTTTGTGATGATTTTAAATGAACAATTGAGCTGAGAGATAGGCATGTAGTCATTTGGAGTAGTTGGGCCATCAATCTTGGGAATTAGTGTGATGAAATAGGAATTTATACTTTATAGGCTGATTTTCCCATGATAGAAATCATCAATAAATGCATAAATATCAGGTGCAATAATGTCCCTGCAAGCCTTGACAAAATTAGTGTTTAAACCATCAGGTCCTCATGCCTTCTCAGTGGGAAGCTCCTTAATAACATCATCAATTTCTTCTTTGGAGAAAGGAATTTCTAGCATGTAGAGGTTGGGGTTTCTGTTGATGATCCCTTCTAATTTTAGAAAATTAAAAGTGGGCACTAATGTATTTAGTGTGTCCTTGAAGGCTTTCAGCAGAATGTTTGCTTTGGAACAATGATCTCCGATTGTGTTGCCGTTTTCATCTTGCAAGCTGTGAATGTGGTTAACTCTGCATTTGAGAGTAGCTTTGGCATGGAAATACTGAGAATTGGCCTCTCCAAACTTTACCCATCTGGTGGTGGCTCTCTGCTGCGAGTAGATTTTCTGCAATTATAGAAGGTTTAACAAGTGTTGTTTTAGAAATTCTCTGCCATTCCATTCAACATCCTACAAGGGCCTGAATTCCTCAATAGTATCCAAGAATAAAAGCAATTCATTGGTGGTTTTGATTGTGTTGCTAAGTTGTCAAATTGATTTAGCCCAGAACTTTAAGCATTTCCTTAACCTTTTGAACTTGGCAGTGATCCTTTTAGCACTATCTATGATATGAATATCTTACTTGATACGTATCTGTCATATCTATTTTTCCTAACGCTTCTCCTCTTGTTTTGGACTCTAATTTTCATGATTTGAATGAAACTAACCTGGACTGATGCTGTTTTCAGTAGAACTACCATGGTGTTGTTTTTGTGCAGAAATAAAAGTTCTCCGAATGGACTGAAATTTGGGAGGATTTTTTATACAATAAAAGAGAATTTCTGGAGCCAAGAACCACCAGAGTGGGGCACCTGGGTGGGCACAACTCACCAGGGCGCGCCACGCCCTCCAGGCATGCCCAGGTGGGTTGTCCCCACCTGGTGGCCCCGTAGACCCTGAAACCAATGCTACAAAATAGTATTTTTCCAAAAAAAATTAGGAAGAAAGAATTACCGCGTTTCACGAGACGGAGCCGCCGCCGTCTCCTGTTCTTCATCGGGAGGCCAGATCTGGAGTCCGTTTAGGGTTCCGGAGAGGGGGATCTTCGATCTTCGTCATCACCAACGCTCCTCCATCGCCATTCCATGATGCTCCCCACTGGGAGTGAGTAATTCCTTCGTAGGATCGCTTGTAGGGAGGAGTTGGATGAGATTCATCATGTAATGAAGTTAGTTTTGTTAGGGCCTGATCCCTAGTATCCATTATGTTCTGAGATTGAGGTTGCTATGACTTTGCCATGCTTAATGCTTGTCACTTTGGGCCCGGGTGCCATGATTTTGACCGTTTATGTTATCACCATTATATCCATGTTCTAGATCCGATCTTGCAAATTATAGTCACCTACTACGTGTTATGATCCGGCAACCCCGGAGTGACAATAGTAGGGACCACCCCCGGTGATGACTGTAGTTTGAGGAGTTCATGTATTCACCGACTGTTAATGCTTTGTTCCGGTTCTCTATTAAAGGAGGCCTTAATATCACTTAGTTTCCAATAGGACCCCGCTACCACGGGAGGGTAGGACAAAAGATGGCATGCAAGTTCTTTCCGTAAGCACGTATGACTATTTACGAAATACATGCCTACATTATATTTATGAACTGGAGCTAGTGCCATATCACCCTAGGTTATGACTGTCTCATGATGAATATCATCCAATGAATCACGAATCCAATGCCTACGAATTTACCTTATATTCTTCTTGCTAAGTTACTACTACTGCTGCTGCCATCATTACTGTTACAAAATCACTACTATCACTGTTACCATTACTATTGCTGCTGCTACTATTATCAAAACTATCGTATTACTTTGCTACCGATCACTTTGCTGTAGATAATTAATCTCCATGTGTGGTTGAATTGACAACTCGGCTGCTAATACTTGCAAATATTCTTTGGCTGCCCTTGTGTCAAATCTATAAATTTGGGTTCAATACTCTACCCTCGAAAACTGTTGTGATCCCATATACTTGTGGGTTATCAGTGCTCCCAATTGGTCTTCACAATATCTTTGAAACCCTAAATTTGCAGCTAGTAATTCTCAAATATGAAGATTTTTGCCTTTGGGATATGAGTTCCTATCTGAATTAAACAAGGAACATGATCAGAAATAGGCTTAGCAAGGGGAAGAACCAGTGTGTTGGGGAAATGAGCACTCCATGCTTCTGATGTGAATACCCAATCCAATTTTTTAAAGTAAGGGAGCACTTTGCATATTACTCCAAGTGAAGCTCCTTCCTTTCAGTAGAATCTCCACTAATGCCAGGGAGTTAATAGCATCATTGAATTTTAACATGTCAGAAAAATTTCCTCATGGTATGCTTCTGTTATGTGGGTATCTGATCTAATTAAAATCTCCCATGATTATCCATTTAGTGTCATCAGGCATCTGAATAACTCTAAACCAATTGAGCTAGGTATTCCTGGCCTCTCCCTAGCAAGGCCCACATATATTTGAAAGAATCCAAGTATCACCTGAGAGTTTAGAAGTGAGAAATATGGAATAAAGTTTCCCCCTCAAACAAAGAGTCATTCCAGGGCACAAGTAAACCACCGGATGCACCAACAGAAGGGAAGAAATCAAATTTGTTAATTCTCCCAGGGCAAAAGTTCTTGGGATATCTGTAATCAAAGGACTCTTTTTTTTCTTGTAGGCAAACAATATATGCATTTATCTCCGTAATCTTATTTCTAAGAGCCAGCCATTTGTTACTGTCATTGATTCCCCTGATGTTCCAATTTAAAATATTCCAGTTTCTGTTCATTTATAAAGGCAACGGCCAGCAGCTCTGCAAAGTGAACCACTGCCAAGGGTGATCAAGCCTTAAGTTACAGCTCAATTCAAGCCTGACAAAGAGTACATCCAAATTATGACCAGAGTGACCACACAACATTATCATATAGTTCAAGCATCTCCAAGGTCCCAGATAGGGCGGATAAAGTGAGAAGGTTTGATAGGAGCCATACAAGCAAAAGTACAGTCCAATTGACATGAAACCCATTACAATAGATGTAAATTCCATAGAACAAATGACAAGGTTCCGGTCTTAAAAAGATCCATTCGAAAGGATGATGATTGTGCCCAACTATAGGCAACAAGGCAACTATTGTAGATGTAGCTCCTATGCCTATGGTCCTCCAGATTTCTGCATGTTTCCCTTTCCAGCAGTCTTGTTATCCTTCTTTTTCTTGGGCTGGTGCAGCATGTCTTCAATGCAGTCCTTAGCAGCAGCCTTGCAAAAAGAAATAGACAGATTTTTGATGATCCTAGGAGCAACTACAGGAGGACTGGTGGTACAGGAAAATCAATTTCTGTCTTGGCATGTCTAATTTTTAAAACTCTCGTTAACTCTGCTTAACTTGTAACTTCTCCTTACCTCAATTTTCACCATGTGAGCTTTCTCTTTTCTCTTTCTTTGACCATGAATGGCCGAGGTACTGACAAGGGGCCTCATAGGTTCTGCAGTTGCACTTGCTGCTACTGGGGTGACATTGGTCGGGACAGATGAAGCTTCCTGTTCTGTACCCACCTGTGTGCAAACAGGTTGCAGTCTAGAAATAAAAGATTTAGGAATGACAAAAGGAAAACACTTCTTGCAGCTAGAGCCCTCAACTAAATAAGTCCAGAGCTTAGATGTGAGCAATGGTTTGGCCCAGTCAAAATTACCAGGAGTTACCAAAGCTAAAGTAATAAAGTTGAACCACTCTGTTGGTACCTGGATATGCCCCCCTGGTCAGAAGAGGAAGCAAAGTACTTGTTGTAGAGTTCCAAGCCTTCCTTGGACAAAAATTCAGTACCATCTCCTATTATAGCAGTATTTGGGTTTAGACCATTGAGCATGGGATCAACACGGTCTGGTAAATGCATAGAATTAACAATAATATTGCCCTTGTAAACAGGTAAAGGAAAGCCTGGAGGGGCTTCCATGCTATTACCTATTGAATCACTTTGATTAATCTGGGGATTGATTGTCAGACACAGGTATGTTGACTCTTTGATCAATTGATGGACTGGCACAAACTATAGTTTGAGTAGTATGTACTGAAACATCTTCCACATTGGGATTTGGGACTACCCAGGAATTGATATCTTGCAGTGCTGGTGCTGGATCTAACAATAGGGTAGTATTCTGACTAACCAGAGCAACTTGTTGCAACAGTGCAGTGGCAGGGAGTGAAGCAGACTCTTCTTCGGGTAATCTAGCTGCAACATTCTGTGCAACAACCTCATACAGATTGACAGGTAGAGCTGGGGGATCAGGCAAATCCTGCTCCACTGCAATAGGTTGTTGAGCTGGCTGATGAAGGTTATCCATAGGTTGCACCTCCACAGGTGGGATAGGAGGCTGATCAAGATCAATCACAACATTATCTGGAGCAGGCTACAATGCAGGTAGGACAAGTGGTGCCAGAAGCTCATTCAGCTCCTGCATGTTCGGGCCACCACCCACTGAATTTGCAGGGCTACCATCTAAGATATTGAGACCAAGGGAGAGGGTTAGCCCACTACCATCGTTTTCAGCAGGTTGAAGAACATCAACATTCAGTGGACCAAGCAACTCGTTGAGCTCTATAAATTCCTCTGCTTGCAACTCAACATCAACTGGAGCCTATTGACACCCCAATAGTTAAGCTACAGTAAACCCTTGCTAATCATGCCAGGTCATCGTAATTAAACTTTTGCTAAACCTCACTTGTTCCAAATTGAGATCAAATTCAAATTCAAATATCAAGTCAAATTATAATTTCATAAAACAGTGAATTTAAAATGTTCGAAAGGTTGTAAATATTCACTAACAAGTTAACAAACATCAAACACCATTTTGGGAATGTTTATATGCCTCTAAGATAACTAAATCAAGAACAAACAACATTTAAATTATCCTTTAAAAGGTAAGCAATTAATAATCCTTTTCAAAATGACTTGAAACTTTGTGTGCAACTCAATTATAAGACCCAATATTTATGTGCCAAGTTTCATGTTCACCAAAATTAAATTACTACCTAAACTAATGGCAAAACAGAGGAGAAATAAATAAACAAAAAAAGGGAAAAGAGAAACAAAAGAAAAGGAGAGCCCCCCGCTGGGCTACGGCCCAGCTGGCCCCTGGGCAACCAGGCCGGCCCAGCCGACGCCTACAGCCCCCCTAGGGCGACCAAACCCTAGCGCCCCTCCCCACTTTCACCCACTCCCCATGCCTCGCTCCTCTCCTCCCACCCCCGTCTGGATCAGGATCGGGGTAACCACGCCCCTGACCCCCGCCGACGCCATTGCCGCATGCCACCCCGCTGCAGCTCGCCGGCGCCCTGGTGCCTCCTTCCATTGCCGGACCTCCCGCGCCTCTCCCTCGCGGGATCGAACTGCCACCGCTGCCGGAACCACATCGACCCCATCACCCCGTGGTCGTGCCCCGCCATCGCAGACCACCATCGCCGCCCAGATCACCCACTGCCTCGCGTCACTGATCTCCTCCCCGCGCCCACTGCCATTTCCCTGCAACCACCGGTGAGGCACCGTGCCTCCCCGTTTCCTCCTGTGCCTCCATCGCTGCATCGGCCTTGTGCATGGACGCGCGCGCACCACCCCACTGCGCTCGGACGCTCCCGCTTGGCCCCTCATGTCGTCCCATGCACGCCCAGCGCTCGGCTCCCTCTGCGACCTGCTCCACCGCCGCAACCACCTGGCTGCTCTGTTGCCGCCGTGCACCACGCGTCTCGCCTTCGCCCCTGCTGCCGCGCCATGCCTCGGTAGCCGCCTCGCTCCCTTGCCGCTCCTCCCGCGCCTCCCTGGTTGCTCGCGCGCTGCCGCAACCTCCCCTGCACGCCTCCGCCTTGTCGCTATCGTCGCCGTTGCCAACCACGCACGCGTGGCCTCGACCCGTCCCGCGCCCGCTTTCCCCACCCTGACCTCGCCACTACGGGGCGCAACTCCGGCCGGCCGCGCTGTGGCTGACGGCGCGCGCACTCCTTGGCGCCCGGGTGCTCCCCGCCCCCTGGTGGCCTCGGGACTGTGCGCCCGCACCAGTTGCCCGCTATGCCCCATGGGCCTAGTGACAAGTGGGGCCCAGCCCTAGGAACTTAAATATGTATATAATAATTAATTAATTAATTAATTAATTAACTTAATTAATCTAGTTTAATTTAACTTAATTATCTTAACCTAATTAATCTGTTAATTAAACTAATTAACTTGGTTAATTAGTTAGTAGTCAATGACAGCGAGACCCACACGTCAGTTTGACCGAGTCAAACCCCCTGTTGACTGTTGATGTCATGCTGATGCAATAATATTAATTTTCGATTTAATTTAATAATAATATATTAGAAGCTGATTAAAACTTTGAAAATTAATATAAAATAATCCATATCTCAGATGAAAATACTTTGTACATGAAAGTTGCTCAAAACGACGAGATGAATCAGAATACTTAGCCCGTTCGTCCGCCACACGTCCCTAGCATAGCGAACATGCAACATTTCACCTCATGTTCATTTGTCTGAAAATGCGAAACACCGGGAATACTTTCCCGGATGTTTTCCCCCTTCACCGGTATCACCTACTACCGTGTTAGGGCACAGTTAGCACCGCTCATTGTTATGTCATGCATCATCATGCTTATTTGTGCATTATATTTATTGTTTCTCCCCCCTCTTCTCTCCGATAGACTACGAGGCTGACGCCGCTGCTGCCCCGGTCGACTACGGTGTTGACGACCCCTCCTTCTTTCCAGAGCAATCAGGCAAGCCCACCCCCTAATCAATCCGATATCGCCTATTCCTTCTCTCTACTTCTTGCATTAGAGTAGTGTAGCATGTTACTACTTTTGGTTAATCCTATTCTGCTACATAGCCTGTCATTGTTGCTACCATTGTTGATACCTTTACCTGCAATCCTAAATGCTTTGTATAGGTTGCTAGTTTATCATTAGCGACCCTACATTCCTGTCCGTCTGCAATGCTATATTATCGGGCCGTGATCACTCGGGAGGTGATCACGGGTATATATATACATACATACATACTGTACAATGGTGATTACAGTCGGGTCAGCTCGTAGAGTACCCGCAAGTGATTTGCATATGGGGGCTGAAGGACAGGTGGTTCCATCCAGGTAGTGGTGGACCTGGGTTCTCGACGGCTCCTGAGTGTTACTTTGAGACGGAGCGATAGGGCAGGTTGTGACCACCTAGGTGAGAGGTGGGCTTGGCCCCTGGTCGGCGTCCGCGGTTACTTCATAATAACATGCTTAACGAGATCTTGGTATTTGATTTGTGTCTGGCCACTAGCCTATATGCGCTAACCAACTACGTGGGAACAGTTATGGGCACTCGGCGTCGTGGTATCAGCCGAAGCCTTCTTGACGTCAGCGACTGAGCGACACGTGCCAGATTGGACTGGAATGCCTGCTCTTGTATTAGGGAGGCTAGTTCTGCTTCTGGTTGCCCACGCAACGTGCAGGCTTGCAACGGGCGATGGGCCCAGACCCCTGCGCGCTTAGGATTTAGACCGGCGTGCTAACCTCTTTGTTGTGCCTAGGTAGGGTCGCGATGTGTTGATCTTCCGAGGCCGGACATGGCCTAGGAAAGTGTGTCCGGCTAGAGGGATCGAGTGTGTTGGGTTATGTGGTGCACCCCTGCAGGGAAGTTTATCTATTCGAATAGCCATGTCCCTCGGTAAAAGGACGACTCGGAGTTGTACCTCGACCTTATGACAACTAGAAACGGACACTTAATAAAAGACACCCAGACAAGTTCCAGAAACATCCCGGTGATCGCTTTCCCACAGGGCGACAATGGGAGGATCACCGGGTAGGATTATGCTATGTGATGATACTTGGTGACCTTATCATCTACTCTCTTCTACATGCTGCAAGATGGAGGCTGTCAGAAGCATAGTCTTTGATAGGACTAGCTATCCCCCTCGTATTCTGCCATTCTGTAGTTCAGTCCATCGATATTACCCCTTTACACAGATACGCATGCATATGTAGTGTCGATCCTTGCTCGCGAGTACTTTGGATGAGTACTCATGGTTGCTTTGCTCCCTCTTTCCCCCTTTCCTCTTCTTCTCGGATGTCCCAACCAGATACTGGAGCCCAGGAGCCAGCCGCCACCGTCGACGACGACCCCTACTACACCGAGGGTGCCTATTACTACGTGCAGGCCGCCGATGACCAGGAGTAGTTTAGGAGGATCCTAGGCAGGAGGCCTGTGCCTCTATCGATCTATATCCCAGTTTGTGCTAGCCATCTTATGGCACCTTGTTTAACTTTATGTCTGTATTCAGATATTGTTGCTTCCGTTGACTTGTTTATGATCGAGCACTTGTATTCGAGCCCTAGAGGCCCCTGGCTTGTAATATGATGCTTGTATGACTTACTTTACTTTTAGTGTTGTGTTGTGATATCATCCCGTGAGGTCTTGATCTTGATCGTGCACATCTGCATGCATGATTAGTGTACGGTAAAATTGGGGGCGTCACAAGTTGGTATCAGAGCCGACTGCCTATAGGAATTCCCCTTTCCAACTCCTTGGCCGAAGTCGAGTCCAGCCAATTGCAAGACTTTTACTAACATGGCTGTGTGGCTTACGGGCCCACGTCACAATTGGGTGGTATTAGGATCTTTTTCCCCTCATCTATGCTATGGAACTGTGATCTCTCTTTTATTCGGGTTAAATGATTTTGCTAATTCCAGCTCTAGGATCTTGTAACAACTTCCTGCCGAAGAGCCTAGATGATCGATTGCTTCACCAGAAGATTTTGAAGATACTCTTCGATGATTCCCGAGACCTTTGTGCCCTCTGCCTTTTCAATTCCTTACCACCAATATATCCATATGGATAATGACATACATTTGTCGTTCCTACAATTACTCCCAGTCGCTCTTGTTATTACAAGATACATCGCATTATTCTTCGACTTTTAAGAATGCCATGTGCCACTGCCTTGCAGTTCTTGCCACATGAATACCCCTACGGATAATTCCTCGCACATACCGAGTATTCGCCCATCCCCAGTTGTTCATGTGTTTCACAAAGGTCTTCGAAATACTATTCAATCTTTTGAAAATCCTCAGTAGCTTAATGCTCTAGAAATTCTTGCTTCCTTGCATTATGGCTAATCCCATAAGTATATTAATCTTATTGGCATCCTTTGTCACTATCATTTCGAGTCCCTCGATTCAATATGTTGTGAATGCTCACAATCCTCAATCAGATCATGGAATTCATCCTTCCGGCTCAGACATTATTTTGAACATGAGCTGGATCTCGACCAATCAAAGTGCCATCGATTGTACCCCTAAGACTACTCAACTTATCCATCCTTAATCAGGGTGTTTGCTTTTGACCCCTTGATTTGGAAATCATAATTCCTTTGCATTTGAGCTTTGAATTACTCAATTGTTTCTATAATCCAATGTCTTTGTGTTTTCCTCTGGTTGTGTGCCAATGCACACATCAGCTCCGTTATGGACAGTCAGTTCCTTTGTTGAATTATCATCCGACAGTGTCCTTCGTATACAAAAACCTCGAGGAGTTCTTTCCCTGACACATAATGCCATTGGTAAATCCTATTCTCTGATTTAGCCAACCATGCTCTGTTTTTTGAGCTGGTGATATTTACTCTTGAAACTTGTGGTATATGTTCCTAAGATGCCCCTATGTGTTGAACCTATACCTTCCCTAAAAACCATATGAACCCGAAGGTTTTCACAACTCATACCCTTTTGGTGTTTTACCAGATAATTTTCTACCATACAACTTCTTCGAGGGAGAGAAGTGAATTATAGGTTATGCATTGGAGAAGTGGGAGTCGACCTTGAACTTTGTGTTCATGCCCATGGACACAGTGTAGATCCTATCATGGAAGCTTCTTGTAATAATAACTATTTCCTTGATATAATATCATCTAGTATATGTGAATTGATCCTTTGCAATCGTGGTTCCGACCATATTTTCTACTTGATTCCATTTCGCAGACAAGGTAAAGCACTTGTCTTCTGCAGAACAGTACATCTCTGCAACCCCTATTTTGATCTTCCTTCGAGTATTATCCTCCGATATCTCGAGAAAATCAAAGAACTGTGTTGATTCCTATGAGTCTTCATCTAGCATTGCTTCTCACCGATTTCAGATTTCCCCTGGGTTCTGAGTTATTAGACACTTGATAACACCGATAAGTGAATTGATTTCGCACTCCAATTCAATAATTCTAAGTAATTTTTGTTGCTTATGAGTTTAATAATCCTTCAAGTCATTCCTAGCCTGATCAGCTATATAATTGTCGTGCTAAATTTTAACTGTGCTACCTGGTCCTTCATCCCAGAACACAAAATTTTGATGATGAGCTAATCCTACATCGATCTAACTCGTCATATCGTATTGCCTTGAGGAACAAGCTTGATTTTGAGTTTGTGTCGAATCCGTGGTTCCAATAATCCCTCGCTTCACCATTGCTTTTGCTTCGTGTCATCGATGATCGATTACATTTTCATGAAACCTCTTGACTAAATATCTGGCCTCATAAATGTTCTGAGATCTTCTAGAAAAACAATCAAACTCATGATGACAAATACCTTCCTTGCCCCTCGATGATTTGCGTTATCATCGACAACATTATTGCCTTCCCTTCGACACAAACTTGTTCATGTTTCGTGTTGTACCTTGAGTTCCTTGCTATCCAGCTTATGTTGCATTCTACCTTGGAGTATTACCATCTTTGATGTCAAGGATGTTTTGAGAATTGCTCCACCCATCATTTCTTGAAATAGTAATTCTTCTCGTCATCCCCGTTCATTTCTTGGCCCCCGTGTTGTTTCTAACCGGAATACCGTCAATTGAACTATGATGTGTGAATTCAAAACTTCTAGCAGCCCCTTTTGCTTTGGAGTGAATTGTCACAACCCTAGTCAGTGCATGCATAGAGTGACTGAATTATGTTTACTTTTCACAGAAAGTAGAAATGGGGGTGGCATAAACCCCCAGCACCACTTAATCCAACTAGGGTTACTAAAACCCTTTTTCAATGAACCTGAAATGCCCTTCAAAAATGTTCATCATCTTTGCCTTGGTCTAGAACCCCTGACAAAAATGGTCCACACTTTTCTAGGACATCATTGGGTCACTGAATTAAATCATATTCTATTTGCATTTGCGCATTTAAATGCTATATGATATTTTAAATGTCCAAATAATCATGAACTAAAATGTTTACTATTGGAAATAATCCAAACAGTGGCCTTGAGTAGTTTCATGATTTTTGGGATTGTTTTAGTATTTTTAATAAAGCCCTGGAGTTACAAAAGAAATAGAAAACAAAAAATAAAAAGGAAAAGCACTTACCTGGCCAAAACCTACCTGGCGGCCCACCACTGTGCTGGCCCATGGCCAGTCAGCTGGTTCCTCCCGCCAGGCGGGCAGGGAGATGAGCGCTGCGGCGCCCGAGCTCGCCACGCCTCCACCTGCTTGCCACCAAGCCGCTGGACGCATGGATGAACTCTCCCTGTCGCCCCGACCTCCGCGACACCTCACTCGCCCCCCTGCGCCTCACTCTCGCTCTCTCCCCACCATGGCCGACACCGACGCAGCCTCACCGCCGTCGTAACCGCGGCCACCATCGCCTCCTCGTCGCCCTGCCATGTCCAGAAGCGCCGCCGCCGTCCGCTTCGTTGAGCGGATCGAGCCTCGAGCGCTCGTTCGCCCTGGAGCCACTGCACCGACCTCGCTTCGCCTTGCCATCGCCGGAGATCCACTTCGCCGCCCCGCTCGCTCCAGCTCGTCCCCGACCCTGCTGCCTAGCTTGCCATGACCGCAATGAGCTTCTGCCTCTCCTCCCCCTCTCCGTTCTCGCTACCGTTCACCATACCGACTACACGGAGCACACCCGCATGCGCCGCCGCCTGAGCTCGCCGTCGCCGTGGCTCCGGCCACGCAACGGCCTCACCACCGTGTCCAACACACTCCCCGCACTGCGTAGGCCTTGTAGGAGCTAGCCCCGCGCCTCCACGATCACCGGAACGTCGAGTTCGAGCTTGCCCAAGCTACGGCAGCCGCCAAGCTCGTCACCAACATCGTTTCCAGTGACCCCGAGCTCAACCACCACCACCACTCGATGCGGCTCGCTCCCCGCTACGCATAGATGCCCTCCGCCGCCCGTTCGGTCGCCGGAGTGCGAAATCCGCACCCTCCATCGCGTTTGGTCATCGCCGGCGGCTAAACACCAGCGATTTGACCTAGTTTGACCAGGGATTTGACCCCCTGGATCACTGACATGTGGGCCTTGCCCTTTGGTCAAACCTAGTTTAGTAATTTAACTAACCTTAATTAGTTAGTTAACTAACTACAACACTGACCAGTGGGTCCCACTGGTCAGGTTTGACCTGGACCGCACAGTTGACCTGCTGACGCAGTAATGGCTTTTTCTGCATTTATTCTTATTCAGGAAATTCCAGAAAATAGTGCTAACTTCTAAAAATCATGGAAATTAATCTGTAACTCCAAATGCAAAGATTTATATATGAGAAATGATCAGAAAAATCCAATCTATCCATCTATACTATTTTCATGCATGTTCAAACAACTTAACCCTGTTGTTTAGTGCAAAACATGATAAAGCACTATTTGAGTTCATAAGATGAGTTTGCGGTTGAACCTTTGGTTCAAAATGGCTTAAACCCATCTGGTTGTAGTTGCATTAGCCCAACACACTCATTTTGCCATGTCATATGCATGCATCATATTGTTGCATATTGGCGTGTATTGATTGTGTTACCGGTATGATTCTCTGCGGTAGGTTCTGCTCCTGCGGATTACCATGATTATTATCTGTTGTAGTTGCATTAGCCCAACACACTCATTTTGCCATGTCATATGCATGCATCATATTGTTGCATATTGTCGTGTATTGGTTGTGTTACCGGTATGATTCTCTGCGGTAGGTTCTGCTCCTGCGGATTACCATGATTATCCAACTGAAGGACTGTACCCGTCTACCGATCTGCCAGGCAAGCAACCACCATTTGATCATATCGATAAAATCCCATGTTCTCGCTCCTACTCTCATTTACTGCATTTAAGACAACAACATTTCAAACTGCTGTGTGCTGCAGTAGTTGAACCCATTTCCTCTACATGACCTGTCATTGCCACAGTAACTAGATGAAACCCACTAGCATGTGTAGGAGTTGTTTGAGCCATGTTTGTGTTTCCTACCTTGCTATGCCTGCTATGCTTAGAGTCGTGTCAGGTCTGGTTCATTTGGGTGATGGGCTAGAGTGAAATGATTATGTCGGTGATGAGAGTGAAGTGTTGAACATGATTTGGTAAAGGTATCGATGAGAGGCCATGTAGGAGTACATGGTGGGTTGTTTCATTGGAATTGACCCTAAGAACTGAGATCTGTATGTGTGATTTAAGAATCAGCTACTACCATGCATTGGGCTCTGAAATATGACCCCGCTTGACTTATTAACCACCCTTTTCCTCTGTCCAGGAGTTGCAAGTAGTTTCTGGTGTTTGTAGTATATTGGAGGCCGTGCGCAGCGCTGACCCTCGAGGTGGGCTGTGATGCGATAGATACGTGGCCGGGTATGCCGGGCGCCCGTTTGGTGTCTCGAAACCCTATACACATCGTTCGGGGCCATATGTGGAAACCTCGGTCGGACTCCCTATGGATGGAACCTGAATAGGCGATAAACATGGACTAGGGATTTGTGTGGTTAGTTAGGTCGTGGTCTACACCCACGTCGACTTTCGCTTGAAGTCTGCCGAGCACATGTTGTGTGCAGATGCTAAGTGGTGGAAACATGTATGAAGAAGTACACCCCTGCAGGGTTAACATCATCTATTCGAATAGCCGTGTCCGCGATAAAGGAACACTTGGTTGCCTGTACAGTTCATAGACAAGTAAATGGAAACTACTAAAAGCCTCAAGACAAGTGTGAGTTTCGTGGATGGCCCTTCCGTAGGATGACAGAAGAGGATCCACGGTAGTGTATTCTTGTGGTGAGTAGTGGACTCGTGTGCGCAAAACATTTACAAGATGTTGCCTCGTAGGATAGTTTAGCCAAGAGTCAAGCTGGCTTGCTGCAATAAGCTGCACTATCCCTTTGTTGATAATGTGCATATATGTAGGATCTGATGTAAGTCTTGCTGAGTACCTTTGTACTCATGTTTGCTTAATTACTGTTGCAGAAGAGAATGTCGCCCCTTCTGAAGGGTTTTATGTAGACCTCGACGTTGATGAGTAGCTTGATGCCCATGTGGTGATCCTGAGTATGTGAAGGACCCTTGTAGAGAGATAGGCTTACTCAAGCCTTTTTGCTTTCTAGTTGTCTGTACTCAGACAAGTTGCTTCCGCTTGTGCTTGTATGTTTGTATGACTTGAATGTCGGGTCGTGTGACCCTTATCTGTATGAATGATATGTATGGCTCTGTGGAGCCTTTTATATAAAGTATTTGAGTTGTAGATTTTTGTTGTGATACCATGTTGTATTTGCACATATCGAGCATATTGTGTGTATGATTTGAAATGCTTGCTATGTGTGGGATTTTACAACCTAGTTGTTTATCCTTGGTAGCCTCTCTTACCGGGAAATGTCTCCTAGTGCTTCCACCGAACCTTGGTATCTTGCTACTGCTCCGGAACACTTAGGCTGGCCGTCATGTGTCCTTCTTCGTTCCTATGTCTGTCCCTTCAGGGAAATGTCACGTGGTGTTCCTTTAAGTCCATGTAGCTTGCTATGACTTGGGTTCATACGCTGTTGATTGACACGTTCGTTGCTGGGTCATGTAGGCCTGTCCCTGTAAGTTAGCGCCACTTTGGGTTCACGACTAGTCATGTCAGCCCGGGTTCTTAGTCATATGGATGCTAACAACACTATCATATATGTGATCCAAAAGGCGCAAACGGTCTCGAGCCAGGTAAGGTGGCACCCGTGGGAATACCATGCGTGAGGCCGCAAAGTGATATGATGTGTTACATGCTAGATCGGTGTGACTTAGATCCGGGGTCCTGACAACATTGACATCAGAGCCGGACTGCCTGTAGGTTCTTCAAGCCAAACTGGTCGATGTCGAGTCTAGAAATGCTTTAGTTATATGTAGGGGAATTGATTGTGGGATCGACTGTAAGGCTCTTTTTACTTCTTTACCTCATGACATTCTGATCTGAGTCAGTCCATTCTTTCCATGGGGGTTAAAGACTAGGATCTCATCTTTCTATCAGGTTCATGTGTTACTAATCCGTAGACTCTTATAGGATTGTTGGTTGCAAGCCGCAGTCCAGTTCTACTACTTCAATATGTTGTTAGTTGGACCCAGAACCTTGATATGATGTTGTAGAGTGACTATTCAATCCTTTGCAAAATGTCTCAAAATTCTTTTGAGCATTTACAACTATTATGATGTTCGATTTCTACTAGAAACTCTAATGCCTTCACATTATTTCGTGTTTCAAATGGCTTCGTGCACCACACATCAGGTGGTACGTCTGACTTGGTGCATTGACGTGCCCGATCACACGGCCATGCTAGTCCGTGTGATGACAAAGCAGGCTATCAATGGTATCCAGAGTATACCATTAAAGAGCAGTATCGAGATTTTAATCAGAGTCAGTACATATGCACAGTGAGGATATTTCCTTCCTACCCTGGAGCTACCGATCCCCTTCACTGGTCTTATGGGCTCGGAGTTACTGTGGAGATGTCCGTCTAGAATGCTGCTTACTCCATGATAACTATCATTCGAGCTAGGCATGTGTCACTTCAGAACACCGAGTTCTGCTATTTGCCAGCAGCACTTACTGGTCAGGAGGCTTATTACACTAGTCTTTACGCTGACGCTACAGGAGCCGCGCCTTCGGACCACCACGGAGATGTTGGAGGAAAGGGACCATGAGGCCCGTGCCCTCCGGACTCGAGCAGACCACTAGGCCACTCTGACACGGCTTGCACCCGTCGTGTAGACTGGTTATCTTGATATGCGGGGTTCGTACCCCGTACGCACTCGTCTGCCAGCTTGTATGGACTATCCTGATGTTGGAGGCATCACACCTCCACATGGGCGTCATCTACCACCGTTCATGGGACCAAGGCCTCATCCATGTCCTTATGGTCCACAGGCCCCACGCGACTGGGAGTTTCCGGATCTGCGTGTTCCACTTCCAGGCTACGTGGGTAATCTTTATGAGGATTACTACACAGACGGAGACGACTGAGCTAGATCTTGGCAATAGTAGTATTGTAGTAGTTGTATCTCCACAGTCCTGCGTGTCTTGTAGAATATGACTTAGTGTGTACTGAATTCCGGAAGCGTAGATAAATAATGTATAGGAGCTTGGAATGTCTCTGATGAGATGTAATCTTTCTTTCATCGCAGTTGTACTTCATCTTGCGCTTGTACTAAACTATGTACGGTGTGTATGACCAATGGTATATATATGGCCGTTTCTGTATTACCATGTCGTACAGGTGAACATTTCTGCATTCCGTGTCATCCATTATATTCTGCACTCCTATGTTAGAGTATTGCCATCCTTGTCTAAGCCATTGTTTTGTTTTCCTAGGATGGTCAACACCCGAAGCACCCCTGCTGCCCAGGAGCAAGGTGAAGCCGGTGGGGCTAGGGATGGGAATCTGCCTCATCCACCTTCCTTGGCTGAGGTCATGTTGGAGGCTTAAAGGAACAAACATGAGACCAATCGACTGCTGGAACACATTGAGCAGAACACTGCACATCACTAGAGGAACGACTTGGTGTCTCTCAATGACTTCATCAAGCTGTACCCACCAACCTTCCATCATTCCGTCGAGCCTCTCGATGTGGATGATTGGCTCTGCATCATCACCCATAAGCTACATTCTGCACACGTAGCCGAAGCTGACAAGGTGACTTACACTGCTTATCATCTTGAAGGCCCCGCTAGTCTTTGGTGGGAAAACTATGAAGCCATGTGCCCAGCTGGCCAGGATACCACTTGGGCAAATTTCAGCGAGGTTTTTCATGAGCACCACATCCTGGGAGGTCTAATGGATCGTAAGAGGGAAGAGTTTTGCAACTTCACCAAGGACAGGCTAACCGTGGATGCATACAACAGAGAGTTTGGAAACCTAGCACGCCATGCACCTGAAGAAGTGTCCACTGATGCCAAGAAGCAAGCGAGGTTCCGCAAGGGACTCAGCCCCGAGCTTCGCTGCGATCTTCGTCTGCATGAATGCACCTCCTTCCAGAAGCTAGTGAACAAGGCTATCAGTACTGAGACAGGCCAGACTGACTTTGAAGCTACATGAAAGCACGCCCGTGACACTGGTTCCTCATCCGGTTCTGGCTCTCAGAAGTGCCGGGTGTGGGTGCCAAACACAGCTCTGCCACCCAGGTTCACTCCGAGGCCATCCTATCAGGCGCCTCGTCCAACCTAGCAGTATGCACCGCCTAATGCTTATGGTGGATCAGCCGCCAATGCTTCTCCACGCACCAACACTGTGATAGGCTTCAAGTGTGGAGAACCGGGTCACTACATGCAAGAGTGTCCCAGAACAACAACCCCAATTAGTCCGGAAAGGTTGTTGGCCGTGGCAAGCCAACAGGGAAGGTGTATTATGCCAAGCGAGCCACTACTGCACGTGGCCATGTGAACTATGTCTCAGCTGAAGAGGCTCAGGATGACGCCAACGTCGTTCTTGGTAGGCTCCTTGTTAACTTCCATCCGACGTCTATTATTTTTGATACTGGAGCATCTCATTCCTTTATATCTGAGAGCTATGCTCGTTTGCACAACACCGCATTTTGTGATATGCCCTCCACCATGGATATTTCTACTCCTGGCTCTAGGTGGCAAACTTCTAGAGTAAGTCATGGGAATGAAATTCATGTTGATAGACTTGTTTTCCTCGCATCTTTGATAGCTCTCAAATCCTCGGACATAAATATCATCTTAGGTATGGACTGGATGACAGCCCATCATGCTAAGATTGATTGTTACTCTAGGAATGTTCAACTTACACATCCATCGGGCAAGGTAGTCAATGTCTTGACCTAAGTGTCTGAGCGTCAGCTCTACTCTCTTAATGCCAACCCTTTGCCAGATCTCGAAGATGTCCCGGTAGTCCGTGATTTCCCGGATGTCTTTCCAGAAGAACTGCCAGGTGTTTCACCTAATAGGGATGTCGAGTTCGTGATAGATCTTGTCCCAGGAATTGTCCCAATCTCTAGGAGACTGAGGGAGTCCTGGACTAAGGGGTCCTCGGACGTCCGGGCTATGTGATGTGGGCCGGACTGATGGGCCATGAAGATACAAGATAGAAGAACCTTCCCCATGTCCGGATGGGACTCTCCTTTGGGTGGATGGCAAGCTTGGCATTCGAATTATGCACTTTCCTTCTTCTATAACTGACTCTGTACAACCCTAGATCCCTTCGGTGTCTACATAAACCGGAGGGTTCAGTCCGTAGGGCAAGATCACAATCATACAGGGTAGACATCTAAGGTTAGCCATTATGATCTCGAGATAGATCAACTCTTGTAACCCCCATATTCATCATAGTCAATCAAGTAGGAAGTAGGGTATTACCTCCATTAAGAGGTCCCAAACCTGGGTAAACATTGTGTCCCCTATCTCCTTGTTACCTTCGATCCTTGGATGCACAGTTTGGGACCCCCTACTCGAGATCTACCGGTTTTGACACCGACATTGGTGCTTTCATTGAGAGTTCCACTATGTCGTCCCAGAAGGCTCGATGGCTCCATCAACCATCCACAGCAACACCACCCGAGGGAGACTTTTCTGCCCGGCTAAATCTTCGTATTTGGCGGCTTCGCACTCCGCGCCAATTCGATTGGCCATCTGGAGCAGATCGGCAACTATGCCCTTGGTCATCAGATCAGTTTCGGAAACCTAAACTACGTCACTAATATCCGAGGAGACTTGGTCTTCCAAGGGTTTGCGGCCTCAACCGCTTCTTCGGCCTCAGATCCGAAACTCCTCACCGAGTCCGAAGACGGGAGTTTAGAACCCGCTGGGCTCTTCATAGCCATAGAGCTCAACACCGGAGATATGGAGGGAATTGCTTCACCGGCCGGCCCGGAGTCACTCCTGGCTCCCTTTATCCTCACCGAGCTAGATTCACCTTTGCGTACTAGCTCTGAACTATCAAGGTCCGTGCTGCACGAGCTCGGCCAGGGAACTCTTGTCCCGTCCCACTCCACGGACTCTTCCTTACTTTTCCATACCTCGCCCTTAAACGAGGCTCTGGATTTGATGCAATCTCTCGCCATTACAGAAGAATCGCTGCCAAACTATGCCCAGCCCGCACTAGGGGCTGAGAGCAGGGAATTTTACGTCTCACCCACTACCCACTTCATAGCCACCGTCGAAGACTTAACCGACATGCTTGATTACGCTTCCGAGGACATCAACGACATGGACGACGATGCCGGAGAAGAACAAGGCTAGAACCCGCCGCTTACTGGACGCTGGACGGCTACCTCTACGTATGACGTGTATATGGTGGATACACCCAAAGAAGATGACGGCGAAGGTGGGAAGGACCCAGTCGAGAATAATTCTCCCGAGGCACCACCAAAGCATCGTCGTCAGCGGCGTCGCTCAAAACCGCGCCGAGAAAAAGACAACAATATTGGCACCAAAGACAACAGTACTCCGAATAATGCCGAAGACCAAGAAGCCCCAGTCGAACCAACATCTGAACATGATGATTGGGAGGAGGGGCAAGTCAACCCCGACAGTCCCATCGGGAACGAGGGTTCGGAGGATGATGATTACATACCAATCTCCGAAGAAGATGAGAGCCTCGGCAATGAAGAATTCATCATGCCATAGGAACCCTTCGAACAAGAGAGCTTTAAGCACCGGCGAATAGCCACTGCAAGAAGCTTGAAAAATAAGCAGCAACAGCTTCAAGCTGATCAGGATCTGCTCAACGATAGATGGACTGATGTCCTGGCAGCCGAGGAATACAGCCTCGGACGCCCAACCAAAAGTTACCCGAAGCATATGCTACCCCAATTTGACGACGAGGCCCCATATCCTATACCGCCCAAGTGTAATGCTATTGACGGACCTGACCGACCACCACGTGTCCGAGACAGAGTGGGAACTCAAGCCGAACACCCACCTGCACCACCCCGATGTAAAGGTAAAGAGACAACAGTTGCAGGATACACTTACGACCTACGACAGGACCTGGATAATAGAGCTGGTCAGACTAGATCTATATACGGATCAAGGGGCCGAGTCCTAGCGCGAGAAGATGGCCATCAAGCCTGGCGCGACAAGCATAACTTCAGCCGGGCTGAAAACCGCATACGTACTCCATCCGAACTGCGTCGTGACGTGGCCCGATATAGAGGCGCCGTGCACCCCCTATGCTTCACCGATGAGGTGATGGAACACTAGTTCCCAGAAGGGTTTAAACCCGTGAACATCGAACCATACGATGGCACGACGGATCCCGCAGTGTGGATCAAAGATTTCCTTCTCCACATTCACATGGCTTGCAGTGATGATCTACATGCCATCAAGTACCTCCCTCTCAAGCTTAAGGGACCAACTCGACACTGGTTAAACAGCCTC
This sequence comes from Triticum timopheevii, assembly GCA_963921465.1. Lineage (NCBI taxonomy): Eukaryota > Viridiplantae > Streptophyta > Magnoliopsida > Poales > Poaceae > Triticum > Triticum timopheevii. The sequence continues at coordinate 388,388,386 of OY997274.1, forward strand.
CTAGAACACTCTATCAGGAGTTGGGAAGACCTAGAGGATGCCTTTAGAGACAACTTCCAGGGCACATATATCCGGCCCCCGGATGTCGATGACCTTACTCACATAGTCCAACAGCCCAGAGAGTCAGCCAGAAAATTCTGGACCCGGTTCCTAGTCAAAAAGAACCAACTTGTCGACAGTCTGGACGCTGAGGCTCTAGCAGCCTTCAAACACAGCATCCGTGACGAATGGATTGCCCGATACCTCGGCCAAGAAAAGCCGAAGTCTATGGCAGCCCTCACATCACTCATGACCCGCTTTTGTGCGAGCGAAGATAGCTGGCTTGCGCGCAGCAGCAACAGTACCAGCGATTCTGGCACTTCCGAAGCAAAGAACAGAAACGGCAGGCCCCGACGCAACAAAAACAAGCGTCGAGGCAACACTAATAATACTGTCGGTGAGAACGACACCTATGGGATCAACGGGATCTCTACTGTGGTCGACGGGCGCGGGGTTGTGAGAAGAGCAGGTCTATGAGCCAGCACAAAGGTCGTTTACCCAGGTTCGGGCCGCAGAGATCGCGTAGTACCCTAGTCCTACTTTGGTGTGTATATCAGTGTTCTTGAACTAGCTATCGAGCTTGACTTTCTCAAAGAGCCAAATCCCTCTCCAGTACGCCTCGGGCCTCCTTTTATAGTCAAAGGAGGCGCCACCATGGCACACAAGAGGTGGAAAGGGTATAGTGGACAAGCTTATCACTTGTCATTACGGGACAAGGCGCATTAAATGCGCCCCTGAGGTGTCCCCTTGCTTTATCGCTGCCTCACCTTGCTTCAACACGTGCCCAGGCCAGCGAGGCGGGCGGTGCCATGTAGGCTGGCAGGCTGCTGAGCTGGCACGGTGGCAGCATCTTCACGAAGATCTGCATGCCACCATGCAGGTGCTTGCTGAGTTGGCCTCGGGATCACGCGTCGCCACACAGGTGCCCGCCTGGCTGGTTGGGCGGGCAGCTGCATGGGAACGGCGGTGGGGTCTTGGTGCGCGCGGGCCTGGCCGCGGCCTCGTTGATGTCCTTGGCAAGGGTCTTGCCGAGGGGCCCGGCAAGGGTCTTGTCGTGGCACCGCGGTCGTCCCCGGCAAGGAGGTTGCCGGAGGTCTCGTCTTCTGGTCCTTACCTGACCTTGTGTGTTAATGATCTTTCACAAAGATCTGCATGCCACCATGGAAACCTCGGGCTCAGGCTCAGACCTTGGTTCCAATGTGGTTGATGGTGTTGGAAACCTCGGGCTCAAGGGTGGCATGCTTCATTGGTGTTGGGAAGGTTGCCCTGGCAAGGCTCTTGCCGGGGCTGCGCAGGCCGCCTTGGCAAGGGTCCTGCCGGGGGAGCCCACCTCGCGCTCTTGCTCTTTGTGTCTCTGCCTTGGCATTGCTTTGATCGTCTTGTGGCTTCGGCTTCCTTCACCTGTCCTGCCAAGTGTGGCCATGGGCGTGGCTCCGACTGCCCGTGCACAGATAAAGGGGTACAAAGTAGAGCCCCTACTTCTGTACACCAACAGGAGCCCCCGGGCCTAGGCCACACATAAGCGCGACACGTTGTTGGGCTAGGCCCAGAACGATGCGCGGGCAGGCGGGGCCGATTTTTACTGTTGTACTCCTTCGTCCGCTACGCTTGCCCATGACTCACGTTGAATGCGTGACATGGGGATCTTGCGTGGGATGACTGAAGCATGCTTGCGTCATCTTGTGGTGAATAGTAAAGAGGCGTCTTGCGTGTCCCTTTAAGACCGCAGGGCCGCTGCTCATTTACTTTTTTTGCCTCGAAACCATCATCCACGTTTCCCATTACGCCCGCCTCTTGCGCCACGTACGCCCATGCACGGCGCTGGGTGGGTGACAAGCGTGTGGAATATGGTAAGACGTGCGCATGGGTTGATACCCATGCACCTTCAATTGGGCGAGGAGGGCGGTCGACGGCCTCGCCTGCTGCCATCTTAATAAGCTGGATTGGCTAAGAGAGGCGGCCGAGCCCCGATCCCTCCCCTTTATAAGGAGGGGAGGGGGAGGGACGGCACTCCTCAATCTTTCGCCATTCGCCTCCTCCCATCTTGGCTTCTTCCTTCCTTCTGCTATGGCGAGAGGGCGTGTTGATGCTTCGGCGGTGGCGACGAGGGTCTCCGCTCGACAACGCGCCCCTCCTCCCCAAGAGTCCGTGGCAGCAGAGCTGGCCATGAGGGGAAGGGGGAGGGGTCGAGGCCGTGGTTGTCGTGGCGCTCGAGTAAGAGGAGGACGGGGAAGCGCATCGGCCTCGCCTCTGCTGGCGGTCCCTCCCCCAATGGAGGGTCACGCCGGGGACCAGCCTCGTGAATTCTTCCTCAGGCTACACCAGCTAGCGCGTCGTCGTCTTCGTCTCCCCACTCCATTTGCTCGGGAGATGGAGCTCGACCCGCCGCAGGCTCTGAGACTGCATATGAGGGGTTGCGGGAACAGTGGCACATGGGCTGATGATGATTTCCCAGCCCCTCATGTCATGTATCTCCGTCGCGGATGGAAGATGTTCGCTCGCATCCACATCCTAACGGGCAGGCTGCTACGTCTCGAGCTTGCGTTGGTTTTCTCCGAAGAGGAGAGGATGATGCAGCACAGTAGCGTAAGTATTTCCCTCAGTTTTTGAGAACCAAGGTATCAATCTAGTAGGAGGTCACGCGCAAGTCCCTCGTACCTGCACAACACGATAGCAACTCGCAACCAACGCTTAGGGGTTGTTAATCCCTTCATGGTCACTTACGAGAGTGAGATCTGATAGAGATAATATTTTTGGTACTTTTGATAGATAGATGCAAAGTAAAAGTAAAGGCAAAGTAAAAACAAAGCAAGTAAATAAAGTGATATAGATTGATATGATGAGAATAGACCCGGGGGCCATAGGTTTCACTAGTGGCTTCTCTCAAGAGCATAAGTATTCTACGGTGGGTGAACAAATTACTGTTGAGCAATTGACAGAATTGAGCATAGTTATGAGTATATCTAGGCAATGATCATGTATATAGGCATCACGTCCGTGACAAGTAGATCGAAACGATTCTGCATCTACTACTATTACTCCACTCATCGACCGCTATCCAGCATGCATCTAGAGTATTAAGTTAAAAACAGAGGAACGCTTTAAGTAAGATGACATGATGTAGAGGGATAAATTCATGCAATACGATAAAAACCCCATCTTGTTATCCTCGATGGCAATAATACAATACGTGCCTTGCAACTCTTTCTGTCACTGAGTAAGGACACCGCAAGATTGAACCCAAAGCCATGCACTTCTCCCATTGCAAGAACTACCAATCTAGTTGCCCAAACCAAACGGATAATTCGAAGAGACTTGCAAAGATAACTCAATCATACATAAAATAATTCAGAGAAGAATCAAATATTTTCCATAGATAATACTGGATCATAAACCCACAATTCATCGGTCTCAGCAAACACACCGCAAAAAGAAGATTACATCAAATAGATCTCCACAAGAGAGGGGGAGAACATTGTATTGAGATCCAAAAAGAGAGAAGAAGCCATCTAGCTACTAGCTATTGACCCGAAGGTCTGAAGTAAACTACTCACACTTCATCGGAGAGGCTATGGTGTTGATGTAGAAGCCCTCCGTGGTGGATGCCCCCTTTGGCGGAGATCCAAAACAGGCCCCAAGATGGGATCTCGTGGATACAGAAGGTTGCGGCGGTGGAATTAGGTTTTTGGCTCCTGTTCTGATTATACGGGGATACGTAGGTATATATAGGAGGAAGGAGTATGTCGGTGGAGCTCCGAGGGGCCCACGAGGTAGGGAGGCGCGCCCGAGGGGGCGCGCCCTCCACCCTAGTGACCACCTCTGGCGCTTCTTGGAGTAGGGTCAAAGTCTCCTGGGTCACGTTCGGTTGGAAAATCACGATCCCGAAGGTTTCATTCCGTTTGGACTCCGTTTGATATTCTGTTTCTTCGAAATACTGAAAAGGCAAAAACAGCAATTCTGGGCTGGGCCTCCGGTTAATAGGTTAGTCCCAAAAATAATATAAAAGTGGAAAATAAAGCCCAATATAGTCCAAAACAGTAGATAAAGTAGCATGGAGCAATCAAAAATTATAGATACGTTGGAGACGTATCAAGCATCCCCAAGCTTAATTCCTTCTCGTCCTCAAGTAGGTAAATGATAAAAAAGAATTTTTGATGCGGAGTGATACTTTGGCATAATTTCAATGTAAATCTTCTTAATCATGGTATGAATATTCAGATCCGAAAGATTCAAGACAAAAGTTCATATTAACATAAAAATAATAATACTTCAAGCATACTAACAAAGCAATTATGTCTTCTCAAAATAACATGGCCAAAGAAAGTTATCCCTACAAAATCATATAGTCTGGCTATGCTCCATGTTCCCCACACAAAGTATTTAAATCATGCACAACCCCGATGACAAGCCAAGCAATTGTTTCATACTTATGACATTCTCAAAACCTTTTCAATCTTCACGCAATACATGAGCGTGAGCCATGGATATAGCACTATAGGTGGAATAGAAGGGTGGTTGTGGAGAAGACAAAAAGAGGGAAGATAGTCTCACATCAACTAGGCGTATCAACGGGCTACGGAGATGCCCATCAATAGATATCAATGTGAGTGAGTAGGGATTGCCATGCAACGGATGCACTAGACCTATAAGTATATGAAAGCTCAACAAAAGAAACTAAGTGGTTGTGCATACAACTCGCTTGCTCACGAAGACCTAGGGCATTTTGAGGAAGCCCATCATTGGAATATACAAGCCAAGTTCTATAATGAAAAATTCCCACTAGTATATGAAAGTGACGAAATGAGAGACTCTCTATCATGAAGATCATGGTGCTATTTTGAAGCATAAGTGTGGTAAAAGGATAGTAGCATTGTCCCTTCTCTCTTTTTCTCTCATTTTTTTACTTGGGCCTTTTGTCCCCTTTTTTTATGGCCTCTTTTTTTTCGTCCGGAGTCTTATCCCGACTTGTGGGGGAATCATAGACTCCATCATCCTTTCCTCACTGGGACAATGCTCTAGTAATGATGATCATCACACTTTTATTTTCTTTACAACTCAACAATTACATCTCGATACTTAGAACAAAATATGACTCTATATGAATGCCTCCGGCGGTGTATCGGGATATGCAATGAAACATGAGTGACATGTATGAAAGAATTATGAAAGGTGGCTTTTGCCAAAAATATGATGTCAACTACATGATCATGCTAGCAATATGACAATGATGGAGCGTGTCATAATAAACGGAACGGTGGAAAGTTGCATGGCAATATATCTCGGAATGGCTATGGAAGTGCCATGATAGGTAGGTATGGTGGCTGTTTTGAGGAAGGTATATGGTGGGTGTATGATAGCGGCGAAAAGTGCGCGGTATTAGAGAGGCTAGCAATGATGGAAGGATGGGAAAAAGTGCGTATAATCCATGGACTCAACATTAGTCATAAAGAACTCATATACTTATTGCAAAAATCTAGAAGTTATCAAAGCAAAGTATTACGCGCATGCTCCTAGGGGGATAGATTGGTAGGAAAAGACTATCGCTCGTCCCCGACCGCCACTCATAGGGAAGACAATCAATAAATAAATCATGCTCCGAGTTCATCACATAACGGTTCACCATACGTGCATGCTACGGGAATCACAAACTTCAACACAAGTATTCCTTAAATTCACAACTACTCAACTAGCATGACTCTAATATTATCACCTTCATGTCTCAAAACAATTATCAAGCATCAAACTTATCTTAGTATTCAACGCACTCAAAAGAAAGTTTCACAAATCTTGAATACCAAGTATATTAACATTAAGCAAATTACCATGATATTAACGACTCTCAAAATAATCTAAGTGAAGCATGAGAGATCAAGCTTCTTTAAAACTTCCACCACCGTGCTCTAAAAGATCTAAGTGAAGCACTAGAGCAAAAATTATCACGCTCAAAATATATAAGTGAAGCACTATGAGCAAAACTATCAAGCTCAAAAGATATAAGTGAAGAACATAGAGTATTCTAACAAATTCTAATTCATGTATGGCTCTCTCAAAAGGTGTGTACAGAAAAGATGATTGTGGTAAATTAACAAGCAAAGACACAAATAATACAAGACGCTCCAAGCAAAACACAAATCATGTTCGTGAATAAAAATATAGCTCCAAGTAAATTACCGATGGAAGTGGACAAAAGAGGGGATGCCTTCCAGGGCATCCCCAAGCTTTGACTTTTTGGTGTCCTTGTATTATCTTGGGGGTGACATGGGCATCCCCGAGCTTAGGCTCTTGCCACTCCTTGTTCCATAATCCATCAAAAGAATTCACCCAAAACTTGAAAACTTCACAACACAAAACTCAACAGAAATCTCGTGAGCTCCGTTAGAGAAAGAAAACAAAAGACTACATCAACGTACTGTAATTAACTCATTCTTTATTTATATTGGTGTTAAACCTAATGTTTTCCAACTTTTCTATGGTTTATAAACTAATTTACTAGCCATAGATTCATCAAAATAAGCAAACAACACACGAAAAACAGAATCTGTCAAAAACAGAACAGTCTGTAGTAATCTGTAACTAACGCAAACTTTTGGAACTCTAAAAATTCTACAAAAATAGGAAGTCCGGGACAATTTGTTTATTGATCAGCATCAAAAAGAATCAATGCAACAGCACTCTCCAGTAAAAAATGGCAGCTAATCTCGTGAGCGCTAAAGTTTCTGTTTTTCAGCAGAATCAAATCAACTATCATCGTAGGTTATCCCATAGGTCCTACTTGGCACAAACACTAATTAAAACATAAAACCACATCCAAACAGAAGTTACATGGATTATTTATTCCTAAACATAATAAAAAACAAAAAACACAAAATAAAATTGGGTTGCCTCCCAACAAGCGCTATCGTTTAACGCCCCTAGCTAGGCATTGAGATTTCGATGATGCTCACATTAAAGACAAGAATTGAAGCACAAATAGAGCATCATAAAGCATGTGACAAACACATCTAAGTCTAACATACTTATTATTCATAGGCATATTATAGGCAAACAAATTTGCAAGGCAAGCAAAAACTAGCATATGCAAGGAAGAAGAAGGTGACGATAGCAATCTCAACATGAAGAGAGGTAATTTAGTAACATGAAAACTTCTACAACCATATTTTCCTCTCTCATAATAATTACATGTAGGATCATAAGCAAATTCAACAAAATAGCTATCACATAACATATTTTTAGCATGATCCACATGTATGCAAAGTTGACACTCTTCCAAAATAGTGGGATTATCATTAACTAAAGTCATGATTTCTCCAAGCCCACTTTTATCAAAAATTTCATAAGATTGAATGTTATCCAAATATGTGGGATCTAAAGTTGACACTCTTCCAAACCCACTTTCAATATTATTGCAAACAATATTATCAATCTCATATTCATCATGGGACTTAAATAAATTTACAAGACTAAAAGAAGAATCACCCCAATCATGATCATTGCAACAAGTAGTAGGCATAGCAAAACTAGCATCCCCAAGCTTAGGGTTTTGCATATTATTAGCATAATTGGCATCAAGAGGATTTATAGTAAAATCATTGCAATCATGCTTTTCATCAAAGGAACTATCAAGTATGGGCGCAATAGCAACGATCTCATGTTTAACATAAGGAACTATAGCAAATTCATCTTCATAAATATTGGCATCATGGCCACAAGGATAGCAAGCATCATGTTCATCAAGGGATATTTCAATCAAATCATCGGAATCATCATCAACTATAGATTCATGCATATCATTATTTTCTTCCAAAGCAACGGTCATTCTTTCAATAAACTCTTGGACATAGACATTATGAGCAAGGTTTTCATTGCAATATTTAAGTATGACGGAATTTTCAGATTTGTTGAGAGTAAAATCATACTTTTCAATCAAAAAAGCAACTTCATGAGCACCCTTAAAAACGACAAATTCTTCAATTTGTTCGATATCATAGTAACTATAAACACCCTTTGCATAAGAAGATAAGATTTCATTATTATTGAACTCACATAGGTAGGGAAGGTGTTTTTTTGGGTTCTTAGAGCAACAAGTAATATCATACATTTCACAAAGATTCAAAGCATAGCATAGCAACCTATTTATATGATACCGTAATAGTCTCCCCTTTTCAGACAAACGATAATGCACAAAATAAGCATGCTCATCTAAAGATTTCCCATCAACTAGGCTAGTTGGGGTTTCAGCACGAGCGCATAAGGATCGAAGATGATCCAAGTAGAACACCTTAAGTGGATCCGTATCAATAGATTTTCAGCAAGCGAAGATGCAAACATATAGAAGGCACAAGGAAACACAAACAAAGATACATATGGGAAGAAGGCAAACGGGAAAGAGAGGAGGAGATTGGGAAAGAGAGGGCGAATAAAATGGCAAGGGTTAAGTGGGGGAGAGGAAAACGAGAGGCAAATGGCAAATAATAAAATGCGAGAGATAGGGATTGTGATGGGTACTTGGTATGTTGACTTTTGCGTAAGCCTCCCCGGCAACGGCGCCAGAAATTCTTCTTGCTACATCTCGAGCTTGCATTGGTTTTCCCCGAAGAGGAGAGGATGATGAAGCACAGTAGCGTAAGTATTTCCCTCAGTTTTTGAGAACCAAGGTATCAATCCAGTAGGAGGTCACACGCAAGTCCCTCGTACCTGCACAACACGATAGCAACTCGCAACCAACGCTTAGGGGTTGTCAATCCCTTCACGGTCACTTACGAGAGTGAGATCTGATAGAGATAATATTTTTGGTATTTTTGATAGATAGCTGCAAAGTAAAAGTAAAGGCAAAGTAAAAACAAAGCAAGTAAATAAAGTGATATAGATTGATATGATGAGAATAGACCCGGGGGCCATAGGTTTCACTAGTGGCTTCTCTCAAGAGCATAAGTATTCTACGGTGGGTGAACAAATTACTGTTGAGCAATTGACAGAATTGAGCATAGTTATGAGTATATCTAGGCAATGATCATGTATATAGGCATCACGTCCGTGACAAGTAGATCGAAACGATTCTGCATCTACTACTATTACTCCACTCATCGACCGCTATCCAGCATGCATCTAGAGTATTAAGTTAAAAACAGAGTAACACTTTAAGTAAGATGACATGATGTAGAGAGATAAATTCATGCAATATGATAAAAACCCCATATTGTTATACTCGATGGCAACAATACAATACGTGCCTTGCAACTCTTTCTGTCACTGAGTAAGGACACCGCAAGATTGAACCCAAAGCCATGCACTTCTCCCATTGCAAGAACTACCAATCTAGTTGGCCAAACCAAACAGATAATTCGAAGAGACTTGCAAAGATAACTCAATCATACATAAAAGAATTCAAAGAAGAATCAAATATTTTCCATAGATAATACTGGATCATAAACCCACAATTCATCAGTCTCAGCAAACACACCGCAAAAAGAAGATTACATCGAATAGATCTCCACAAGAGAGGGGGAGAACATTGTATTGAGATCCAAAAAGAGAGAAGAAGCCATCTAGCTACTAGCTATGGACCTGAAGGTCTGAAGTAAACTACTCACATTTCATCGAAGGGGCTATGGTGTTGATGTAGAAGCCCTCCGTGGTGGATGCCCCCTTCGGCGGAGCTCCGGAACAGGCCCCAAGATGGGATCTCGTGGATACAGAAGGTTGCGGTGGTGGAATTAGGTTTTTGGCTCCTGTTCTGATCATACGGGGATACGTAGGTATATATAGGAGGAAGGAGTGGGTCGGTGGAGCTCCGAGGGGCCCACGAGGTAGGGGGCGCGCCCTCCACCCTCGTGACCGCCTCTGGTGCTTCTTGGAGTAGGGTCCAAGACTCCCGGGTCACGTTCGGTTGGAAAATCACGATCCCGAAGGTTTCATTCCGTTTGGACTCCGTTTGATATTCTGTTTCTTTGAAATACTAAAAAGGCAAAAAACAGCAATTCTGGGCTGGGCCTCCGGTTAATAGGTTAGTCCCAAAAATAATATAAAAGTGGAAAATAAAGCCCAATATAGTCCAAAACAGTAGATAAAGTAAAATGGAGCAATCAAAAATTATAGATACGTTGGAGACATATCACGGGCTCATTCTCTATTTCGAACTGATGGAGAACGACCTGCTCTCCGCCAAGGTCTTTGGAGACTTCGGGACTCGCCTAAAGTGCCGCTTGGAGATCTCCTCTGATGATGAAGGCTCTTCCTCGAGCGAGAGTGATGAGAAGGACAGCGACAGCAACGACGAGGGTAGCTGCTGCCGGGAGGATGACGGGTCCGACTAGGCGTCGGACCCGCCGTCCCCGGGCGGTGCCGACAGCAGCAACATCTGCACCGGGCCCCTTCTCCCGATGGGGCGGCTCCTTGAACTTCTCGGTGTGGCCTTCTCGGGGGCGACAACGAAGAAGGAGGGTGGCGGGCCGTCAAGTTGGAGTACGATGGTACCGACGCCTTCGTAGTGTATTGACGGACCACTGCCTCATCTTCCACCTCTTCTGCCGGCACCATCATCACCAGCCATCCCCTAGGCGGCCGCCGACATGTTCACTTGGCGCCCTCTGCTACTTGTACCTCGCCTAGGCGCTCCTTCTACCCTCTTGCCTTCTTGTTCCGTTTCCTGAGGAGAGGGACAAGAAAGGGATTACGTGCACCTTATCTCTTTTTAGTTTGTAAGCCTACGAGCCTTAGTTAAATTTAAAACTTGTAATCACCTTGCTCATGTTTACATTCCGTATGAATTGTACCTTTATGGGGCGTATTAAAGAAAAAGGGTGCTTGCCGGGTCCTTTGTGCATGAGCGATGCCCATACCAAGGAACCAATCCTTGTTATTTTTAACATAAACATCGTCGCCCGGCAATAGGCCTTGCCGCTCCCTTACTTCATTCGACCACACTCACTCTCTCGGCGGAGGCAGGGGAGAAGTAGGGTTAGGCCCTACGCTTGCTTGCTTGCTGCCGTGGCTACAACCAAATTCCGAACCAAGAAATAGCTCTTGGACGACAGGAAAAAGGGAGCATGGCGGCCTTGGAATAAAACGAGGTTTCACATGTCCCAATTCTATACACAAATGCATAACAGGGGATAAGAGACTTATCCGAATCTGCAGTCCCCGACAACCTTGGCTTGCCGTGGGTGGACCCTTGTGTCTTCAGCCCCCGGCAACCTTGGCTTGCTAGGGCCGGAGCGCCGGCTCGTTCTCTTCCTTCCGCATAGCTCGGCAAAAAAACATTCATGTACCCTGCGATCCAAAGAGGATGGAAAGGAACAAAGAGACGCAGACTCGACCTCTATGCTAGGGGTTAGTCGCTGCTAAGAACTATCAACCCTAACCGAGGGAGAGACAACCTAGCATGCATGCTATGACTTAGGGCGCCAGCGCTTCATTTATTATGCTCAGGATCTGCGCCTGGCTTTGTACAGAGGCTTACATGCCTTGCCGGCAAGGCTTGTATAAAAGGTGGCTTGCCGAGGGGCCCGGCAACCATGCCTTGTGGGTAAAACTTGCGAAGATGCTCAATGTTCCAGGAGTTGCTCACTGGAATGGCATCTTCGGTCTCCAGGTGGACTGCACCGGGCCTGGTGACTCGTATTACCCAATAAGGGCCTTCCCACTTCGGCGTCAATTTGTTGGAATTCTTGGCCGACTGAATGCGCCAAAGAACAAGGTCGGTTTCCTCAAAGCTTCGGGCACGAACCTTGCGGCTATGGTAGCGGCGCAAGGCTTGCTGGTAGCATGCTGCTCTCATAGCCGCCCGAAGATGATCTTCCTCGAGGAGCGTCGCGTCATCTTGCCGCAACTACTCTTGCTCAAGCTCATCATAAGCGAGCACTCGGGGTGACCCGTATATGAGTTCCGCGGGGAGAACTGCCTCTGCCCTGTACACCAGGGCAAAGGGTGTCTGGCCGGTGGCTCGATTCGGCGTCGTTCCGATTGACCAAAGAACCACCGGCAACTCATCGGTCCAGTGCCCTCCGCTCTTGTGTAGCCTGTCAAAAGTCTTTGTCCTCAGGCCTCACAGTAGTTCAACATTTGCCCTCTCCGCTTGGCTGTTGCTTTGTGGGTGTGCCACGGAGGCGAAACAGACCTTGCCGCCGAGGTCTTCAATGTATCTCATTAAGGTGTGGCTCATGAACTGCGTGCCATTGTCGATGATGACTGTGTTTGGCACACCAAGACGGCAAACTAGCCCCTTGAAGAATTTGATGGCTGACTGCGATGTCACCTTCCTCACTGCTTCCACCTCCGACCACTTTGTGAACTTGTCGATTGCAACATACAAGTACTCAAAGCCCCCGACGGTGCCAGGGAAAGGGCCCAGTATGTCGAGCCCCCAGACCGAGAATGACCAGGAGAGAGGGATTGTTTGAAGGGGTTGAGCTGGCTGATTAAGCTTCTTTGAATGGAACTGGCACGCTTCACACTTGGTTACTAGTGCCGTCGCATCCTGGAGGGCATTGGGCCAGAAGAAACCTTGCTAGAAAGCCTTTCCAGCAAGGGACCTCAACCCTATGCGCGAGCCACATATGCCTCCATGTATCTCTGCCAATAGTTCCAGTCCTTCCTCCCGGGGAATGCACTTCAATTTCACTCCGTTTGGTCTTTTTCTGTATAGAACATTGTCAACGAACTGGTACAGGGCAGACCGACGGGCTACTTTCTCTGCTTCTTCCTGCTCCTCCAGAATCTCCCCTGTTTGGAGGAATTGGACGATATGTTGTGCCCACACTGGAGCCTAGGGCTCGACGGAAAGGACCAAAGGCATCTCCTCTGCCGTGGGAACAACTGCCTCTATGGCCAGGGCTTGGCGCCCTGCCGGAGTCGGTTGCCCGACGGCGGGCTCGGCATCCACGGCAACATATTCGCCAGCGGCTCCAGGGAGCTCGGTGGGCAAGTACTTGCTGGGGCCTAATTTCCTCCGCTTGTTCCGCTCTGTTGATGGTTCAACGGATTGTTGAGTTAACCGAAGCACAAAAGTACCTGGTTCCCCAGGTAGCTTGAGGGCAGCACGCTTCGATAGGTAGTCGGCGATGTCGTTCTCCACTCGGGGGACATGCTCTGCCTACATACCGTCAAAGCACTCCTCTAGTTTCCTCACCTCATCCACGTAGGCTTCCATCAACGGGCTTTGATAATCCTTGTTGACCTGCCTGACAACAAGCTGTGAATCACCCCTGACGATGAGTTTCTTGAACCCGACGTCTGCCGCGATCCTGAGACCGGCAAGCAATCCCTCGTATTCAGCAATGTTGTTCGTTGACATCTCCCTGGGAAAGTGCATCTGGATCACGTACTTGAGGTGCTCTCCGGTGGGTGCGACGAGCAGCACACCAGCACCAGTGCCTTGTAGCAAAAAAGCCCCGTTAAAGTACATAACCCAGTTGCGACTTGTTTCCTTGCCGGGAAGAGTGGTCTCCTGGATCTCTTCATCGGGCGTCGAGGTCCATTCTGCAATGAACTCCACCAAGACTCTGCTCTGAATCGTCAAGGTGCTTTCGAACTTCAAACCAAAACTCGATAGCTCCAAGGCCCATTCCACAATCCTCCCCATTGCATCTGGGCTATGCAGTATCCGTTGCAACGGGAGGCGGGTGACGACGGTGATCTTGTGCGCTTGGAAGTAATGACACAGCTTCCTCGAGTCCATAAGGAAGCCTAAGAGCAATTTCTACACATCGGAGCACCTTGACCTAGCCCCCTGCAAGAGGTAGCTGACGAACTAAACCGGGTGCTGCATCATCTTCTTCTTCTGCACCACTTCACCTGGTTGCATGGGCCCTCTCGCACTGGTGTCAGACCTTGTCGGGGGCCCAGCCTTGCCGAGACCAGGCCCTGCCGGGGGGAGTTCCGGCTCGTCATCCGTCAACTCTGCCGTTGCCGCTTGTCGGTGTTCTGGGAACGGGGGTCCCCAGACTTGCCTGCCTGCGGCCTGCGGCGTGGCTCAAGCAGTGGCCCAGAATGGCCCGTCTTAATCAACCCAAGCTCAAGACCCTCACGAGGGGCCAAGCCTCGCGGGGCGTACGACGCAAGGCTTCCTCAGGGGTGGCCTCACTAGGCAGGCTCGCAAGGAGGTGGAGAGATCAAGGCAAGGAGTACCTCGCGAGGTGCTCGTGACACAAGCCATGACGATCGAGACCAGGCGGGCGCCAGCCGGTGCAGTGTCCTTGTTTCCTCTTTGGTGTAAAGGGAGCAAGCACAGGTGCTGAGTACCGAGGCATCAAGCAAAGGTTACCAAATCGGTGCAACGAGACCAATACCAGCAGAGCGGCAGGATGGAGGTCACCGTGGAGCCCAAGACGGCGTCATCGCCAGTGCCTTTGGCATTCGAAGACCAACTTTAGTTAGGATAACTTGTACTAGCTATCCCCCTCCAAAATGGCCATTGTTGGCTCCCTTCCCACTCAATATTTGGGAAGAGGACCAGGGCCCCAATAAATAGAGATAGCCACCACCGTAGAGAGGGGGACACCATCCAGAGGAGACCTCATCCAGAGCTGATCGAATCCTTCCCAAGTAGAACAACGCACCAGCTCAAGAACACCCCTCGCGAGGCTGTTCTTCCTATGTACTGTTCATCATCAGCCCCAGAGGCAATCCACCACACCACACACTGGATTAGGGTATTACACCACAACGGTGGCCCGAACCAGTATAAACCTTGTGTCCCTTGTGTTGTTCATCGTGTAGCTTAGATTCAAGGCGAGGTGTTGGGACATGGATCGGTAGGGAGTAGATCTTTGTGCGCACCCCAGAGTTCGAACCTTAAGGGTTTTGCCGGAACCCGATATCTGACATTTGGCGCCCAGGTAGGGGTGCGCCGGAGCTCTCCTTCCGTTGATCTGCTCTCCATCAGCATCGCGCTTCGCCCTCATGGCGGACAACGCACCGCCCGCTCCGGCGGCCGACACCAGCGCTGGGGCCAGGGGCTCCGAGCCTTGGCCCCCGCATTGCGACAAGTGCAGTGACGACACAAGTTCAAGGCAGAGATGCCGTCGCTCTACAATGGCGTGACGGATCCACTGGTTTTCCTGCTGGCATATGAGGAGGTCATCCTCAAGGCCGGGGGCGACAACAAGGTGATGGCCAACTGGCTTCCCATGTCCCTCATCGGCATCCCACGCATGTGGCTGCTCCGCCTGCCAACGGCTTCTGTGGCCTCCTGGGAGGAGCTGCGCGACCTCTTCCTCGCCCATTACGCTGCGCCGGCGCCCCCAGTCGTTGCAGCTCTCCTGGGCGGCTCGTAGGCGCCACCCTCGGGCTGCCACGTGAAGCCGTTCATTCGCCAGATCGGCGCCACCCTCACGCGACACGGAGCTCCTCCGGGTTGGGTGGCACCCAAGGCCGACCTGACCTTCAGCTCCGACGATCACCCCGTCAACACTGCCTGCTCGGGTGCGCTCCCAATGCTTTGCACGCCCACCATCTGCCAGGTGGCCGTCACCAGGACCCTCATGGACGGTGGTGCCGGCCTCAACGTGCTCTCAGTGCAGGCCTTCAGCCTCCTCCATGTGCCGCTGGAATGGCTCCATCCCAGCAAGCCCTCCTCAGGCGTCGGAGGCGGTTCTTACGGCTCCCTGGGGCAGATCCGCCTTCCGGTGACCTTCGGCACCCACGACAACTTCCGCACGGAGCTGGTCAACTTTGACATCGCTCACATCGGCCTCCCGTACAATGCCATCCTCGGCTACCCCGCCTTGGACCAGTTCATGGCAGCGACCCATCTGGCCTATAACCTCATGAAGATGCCCGGGTGCAGCGGCGTCCTCACCGTTGCTGGAGATACCAAATATGCTCTGCAGGCGCTCAAGCTCGCTCTCAAGACGGCTGCAGCAGCGCAGCCCGCCAGCACTGACACCCCCCAGGCCAAGGGGGCTGCGCCAACCAAGAAGAAGCAGTTGTTCACCCAAGACAAGGCAGAAGCCAAGCAGGTACCAGTTGATGAGGATGGGTCCTCCGGCGCCACCTTCACCATAGGTGCCAATCTCGACCCTGACCAGGAGGAGGCACTGGTGAAGTTCCTACACGCGAACAAGGAGGTGTTCACGTGGGAATCCAAATAGCTAGCGGGGGTCCCAAGACAGGTGATTGAGCATCACCTGAATGTGTTCCCTAATGTACACCCCGTGAAGCAGAAAGCAAGGCGACAGTCCACCGAGAAGCAAGCCTTCATCGTCCAAGAAACCCGCAAGATGGAAGGTGTCATTCACGAGGTTCACTATCCCGAATGGATGGCAAACTCTATGGTTGTGCCAAAGAAGGGAGGAAAGGAGCGCATGTGCGTCGATTTCACCAACCTCAATAAGGCCTGCCCTCAAGTTCCATTCCCGCTCCCTCGAATCGACCAAATTGTCGACTCCAACGCTGAGTGCGACCTGCTGTGCTTCCTGGATGCCTTTTCGGGCTATCATCAAATCGAGATGGCGATAGAAGACGTGGATAAAACTGCCTTCCTGACCCCATGCGGGTGTACTGCTACACCTGCATGCCGTTTGGGTTGCGCAACGTAGGCGCAACTTTCCAGCGACGGATGCACATCGCCCTGGGCCAGCAGCTCGGGAGAAACACCGAGGCCTATGTCGACGACATTGTGGTGAACTCTCGAGAGGCGAAGACCTGGATAGAGGACCTGGAAGAAACCTTCGCGAGCCTACGTGAAGTGGACCTGCGGCTCAACCAGGAGAAGTGCATGTTTGGTGTTCCCTCTGGCAAGCTTCCGGGCTTCCTCGTGTCCCACAGGGGGATCGAGGCCAACCCAGAGAAGGTCAAGGCAATCGAAGACATGAGTCTGCCGCAAACCCTCAGGGAAATGCAGAAGCTCGTCGGATGCGTAACTGCGTTAGGGCGCTTCATCTCTAAGCTGGGGGAACGCGCCCTGCCCTACTTCAAACTGATGAAGAAGAAGGGCGCGTTCGAATGGACACAAGAGGCCAACGAAGCATTTCAAGATCTCAAGAAGTACCTGACTAGCCCTCCGGTGATGGTGGCGCCACGCCCTCAGGAGCCCCTGGTGCTCTACCTCGCCGCCACGCCCTACTCTGCCTGTGCAGCTCTGGTGGCGGTCCGGGAAGAGCGCCAGGCCAAGGCTGCATCACGGCCGAACGTGGCCCCAACCGCTGCAGCACCAGACCAAGAAAGCCTCGTGAAGACCACGGACTCAGCAGATAGGGACCCGCCTCAACAGGAAGACACCCCCGGGGCTGAAGGGTCCTCAGGAGGCGCTCAACTCTCCGGAGGGCACGGGCTCCGTCGGTGCACCCACCCTCGTCGAGCATCCTTTGTATTTCGTCAGCACGGTGTTGCAGGATGCAAGGGCACGATTCCCCATGCCTCAGAAGCTCTTGCTCGCACTATTGGTGGCCTCACGCAAGTTGCGGCATTATTTTCAAGGTCATCCCATCAAGGTTGTCTCGGCCTACCCATTGGAAAAGGTGCTCCAGAGCCCCAATTCCGCTGGAAGGGTCTGAAAGCACAAGTGCTCCCTAGGTGGTTTTGGTAATTAATGTCAACATATCTCTTGTTGGAATAACACCTTTATCTAGTATGTTTCAGATAAATTTAACAATGGAGTGACATGGACTAAAGGATGTGGGAACTCTTTTAAGATGCTAAGGACAAAGAATTGGCTCAAGCTCAAAAGCTCAAGACTCTTCATTTTATATTTTAGTGATCCAAGATCACATTGAGTCTATAGGAAAAGCCAATACTATCAAGGAGGGATGAGGTGTTGTTAATGAGCTTCTTGCTTCATGTGCTTAGTGATATGCTCCAAAACCCTCAACTACTTTCCCACTTCCACAAATGACCTAAACCCAAAGCCAAAATCGGTCACACCGATTCTTCCTATCCGGCGCCACCAATTCCAAAAGTCATAGCCACTGCCACAAACCCTAAGTAAATCGGTCTCACCGATAGGGATCTCGGTCTCACCGAGATGGGATTGTAATCTCTCTGTGTATGTCCATTACCAAAATCGGTCTCACCGAGTAAGAGCAATCGGAACTACCGAGATTACAATGCAAACTTCCTGGTTGACTCATTACCAAAATCGGTCCCACCGATTTGAGTAATCGGTCAAACCGAGTTTGCCTGACCAACTCTCTGGAAAGCTTATTACCAAAATCGGTCTCACCGAGTTTTTGTAATCGGTCTTACTGACATTACGTTATGCCCTAACCCTAACCATATTGGTCTCACCGAGTTGCATTTCGGTCCCACCGAAAATCCTAATGGTCACATTATTTGCTAAATTGGTCTGACCAAGTTTAACGATTCGGTCCCACCGGGTTTGGTAGATTGTGTGTAATGGTTAGATTTTGTGTGGAGGCTATATATACCCCTCCACCTCCTCTTCATTCATGGAGAGAGCCATCAGACTGAACCTACACTTCCAGCATACATTTTCTGAGAGAGAACTACTTACTCATGTGTTGAGGCCAAGATATTCCATTCCTACCATATGAATCTTGATCTCTAGCCTTCCCAAGTTGCTTTCCACTCAAATCTTCTTTCCACCAGATCCAAAACCTATGAGAGAGAGTTGAGTGTTGGGGAGACTATCATTTGAAGCACAAGAGCAAGGAGTTCATCATCAACGCACCATTTGTTACTTCTTGGAGAGTGGTGTATCCTAGATTTGCTAGGTGTCACTTGGGAGCCTCCGACAAGATTGTGGAGTTGAACCAAGGAGTTTGTAAGGGCAAGGAGATCGCCTACTTCGTGAAGATCTACCGCTAGTGAGGCAAGTCCTTCGTGGGCGACGGCCATGGTGGGATAGACAAGGTTGCTTCTTCATGGACCCTTCGTGGGTGGAGCCCTCCATGGACTCGCGCAACCGTTACCCTTTGTGGGTTGAAGTCTCCATCAACGTGGATGTACGATAGCACCACCTATCGGAACTACGCCAAAAACATCCGTGTCTCCAATTGCGTTTGAATCCTCCAAACCCTTCCCTTTACATTCTTGCAAATTGCATGCTTTACTTTCCGCTGCTCATACACTCTTCGCATGCTTGCTTGATATGTATTGTGAATGTTAAACTTGTGCCTAAACTCCACGTAAACTTAAGGAAACTTAAAAACTGCAACTTTGGTACTTAGTGTCTAATCACCCCCCCCCCCCTCTAGACACCTCTTCTCAAGGTCCTACAAGTGGTATTAGAGCATTGGTCTCCATTGCTTTGGTTTAATCACCATTGGAGGAAGATGGATGAGTCTACTATTTGGAGTCTTAGACATAGAGTGCCTATTCTTGATGGAGAGTATTTTCATGAGTGGAAAAATGAGATGCTTGTAATTTTCAATCAATATCATTTGAACAAGTACATTGCTAGCCCTTGTACTCCTTATGTTGATCCTATGCATCCTACCCATGATGAGTCAATTGACATGATTAGGAATCTTAGAACTGCCGAACTTATCATTAGAGGATTGCCTAGAAACTTGATTGGATGCTTGCCTACTTTTAAGTGTGCCTACACCATATGGAAATTTCTTGAGGAACGCTTTCCAAATTATTCCTTGAAAAATCTTGCTGAAATTCTTCATAAGTCCATTGCCTTGATTAAAATTAATTCTAGTGATCCTATGTTTAGTGATCGTCTATTTGAGCTTACAAACCTTATGCGTGCCAAAGGAAATGTTGGGAGTATTAGTGATATTATTTCCGAAGCTATAAAAATTCATAAGCAAGATCATTGTCAAACTCACTCTAACAAATCACCCTCTCTAGGATTTGATGCACCACATGACGATGTTGAACATGGATACTGCGATGAGGATGATGATAGTGACTTCGATCTTGATGATGCAATGAGACACTTTGGTCTTATGGCAAATCTTCGGGGATATATGTCAGGAGGAAAGGAATGGGTTCTTGATAGTGGATGTACCGATCACATGACCGGAGATAAAGACATGTTTCGTGAGCTTGCTGATAATGATAGTCCTCGAAAGTATGTCACTTTCAGTGACAACTCAAAGGGTAAGGTGGTTGGCTTCGGTGTCATGCCAATATGCGATACTATCCTAAAGAGACTCGAAGGTCCCACCAAGGATAGAACCGCATATTGATACGCTTTTGCAAGGTGGATATCATTACATCAACATTACAAAATAGATGGGGATACATACAAAAGGCATACAATGCCACACAAATACAACATCATCTTACATAAGAGCACCATCCGACTATGGATGAAACACAAACAGAAACTCAACCAACATCCACCCTACTAGCCCAGGCTGCCGACCTGGAACCTATCCCCTTATCGAAGAAGCAGAAGAAGAACTCCAAAACAAGCAAACATCGCTCTCTCCAAAACAAGCAAACATCGCTCTCGCGTCATGATCATCGCATAACCTGTACCTGCAACTGTTGTTATAGTAATCTGTGAGCCACGAGGACTCAGCAATCCCATTACCATGGGTATCAAGACTAGCAAAGCTTAATGGGAAAGGAAGGGGTAAAGTGGTGAGGTTGCAGCAGCGACTAAGCATATATGGTGGCTAACATACGCAAATGAGAGCGAGAAGAGGAGCAAAGGAACGGTCGTCAACTAGTAATGATCAAGAAGTGATCCTGAGCTCCTACTTACGTCAATCATAACCCAGAAACCGTGTTCACTTCCCGGACTCCACCGAAAAGAGACCATCACGGCTACACACGCGGTTGATGCATTTTAATTCGGATCTGGTGTCAAGTTATCTACAACCGGACATTAACAAATTCCCATCTGCCACATAACCGTGGGCACGGCTTTCGAAAGATAATACCCTGCAGGGGTGTCCCAACTTAGCCCATGATAAGCTCTCCCGATCAACAAAGGATATAACTTCTCCCAGGAAGACCCGATCAGTCTCGGAATGCCGGTTTACAAGACATTTCGACAATGGTAAAACAAGACCAGCAAAGCCGCCCGATGCGCCGACAATCCCGATAGGAGCTGCACATATCTCGTTCTCAGGGCAACACCGGATGAGACATCCTACGAGTAAAACCAGACCTCGAGTTTCCCCGAGGGGCGCCCGCAGTCTACTCAGTTCGGACCAACACTTAGACAAGCATTGGCCCGGGGGGCTAAAATAAAGATGACCCTCGGGTTAATTACTCCCAAGGGAAATATAGGTGGTGGTGAGGCAAATGGTAAAACCAAGGTTGGGCCTTGCTGGAGGAGTTTTATTCAAAGCGAACTGTCAAGGGGGTCCCATAAATCACCCAACCGCGTTAGGAACACAAAACACCAGGAACATAACATGCAAAATCAAGCAAGTTTCATATAGAGCACACTCAAAACGGAGCAACGGTTCAACACATACACTCTATACAAGTTAAGGACAAGCTGTCCAAAACAGCAACTAGGCATCTTGCAAGCATCAAAATAACATGCTACAGTACCACAATATGAAAACAAGAGGCATGGGCATGATGTACATGCACGACAAAACATGAACACTGAGCTATCTCTAGAAACTACTAGAACATGCTCAAACACATATGGCAAGATTGCATATATTAACAGTTTCAGGCTTTGCAGAAATAACATCAGGTTGCATTGTTTAGAGCTAGCAAACAGCATGCTACAGAAACATATCATGGCAAACAAAGGCATGGCATGAATCTACTAATTTCATAGAACAAAAGTCCTTTACTGACCATGAGCCAAAAGGGCACAGAAAATATGATGGCGCCCACGTAAACATGGCAAAAGATATGACAGATTCATACATGGCAGGAACAACAATAAGTAGGCATGTTGGTGAGCTTGAACCACTCACCACAGAGCAATACATGGCATGGCAAGGCTACCAACAGCAACAAGACATGTTTATGAATCTAAACATGGAAAGAGCAAGTTTATAGGATGCATGGATCACTAACAACAATCATGGCAACATTGAACTTAATGTTAACAGGCTGACAGCAACATTATTTAGCAAGTTTGGAGCAAGATTAAACAAGATACAGCAGGCTATAAATGCAACCAGGGGCATGGATGGATAGAGCATGACATGTATAACAAAACATACTTAGTGAACATCTCCAGATTATGCATAGAATGACTTGTAGCAGCAGGTTTACATAGCATCAAAATATAACAGAATCAGCCTAGTAAAACAGCAACAGCAAGTACCCTACTTAACAAGCTTGATGCAATCAGTACATGACTCACAAAAATACATGGATGGCACCACAGTAAAGATGACATGATGTAGCACAAAACACATGTAGAGCTCGTACTCATAGGATGCACACATCAAATGCAACAAAAATGACAAATCATCAAGTTATAACAGTTTCAGCAGGTTAACATCATATAGCACTTTTGCAACGATGATTCAGGCATCTAGACAGGCTCAAATAAACATGATGCAATGGAACGAAATGAAGTACTCGTCGAGGCGAACAATTTGATATGCTACATGCCCAAAACAGACCCACGGATGCGGAGTTATGATGCTATGAACAGGAGCTAAAAATATGCAAATATCTCGGGACTTGGCAGATTTTCTCACCCCGGGGAAAAGTCAACTGCAGCGAGGTGGCGGCGGATCTCGCCGGAGATGAGAAGCACGGCGGCTGGATGGGTCGGAGAGGAGCGGAGGAGGCCGGGTATGGACGGATCTGGTCGCTCCCGACCGGATCCGGCACCGGAGATGACCGGCGGCGAGCTATCTGCGGAGGACCGCGGAGATGAGGGCGGCGTCGGTCGCCGGAGCTGGCGACGGCGGGCCTGGGCAGCGGCCCAGGGGCGAGGGCAAGGCCGGGCGGCGGCCTGGTGGGCGACGAGATGAGGCAGCGGTGAGCTCGGGGCGCGGGCGATGGGAGGCGCGGCGAATAGCGCGGAGGAGCTCGCCGGCGGCGAGGATCTCCGGGGGTCGGGGTCGCCGGCGGGATGGCGGCGGGGCGCGCGGGACGGGCGGCGGAGAGGAGGAGCCACGGGCTCGGGCGCTCGGGCGCGCTTGGGCCGGGAGGGCCGGCTGCGGGCCTCGGCGGGCTTCGGCGGCGGGCGGCGGAGCGCCGGGACGCGTGGCAGCGTCTGGTTGGACGAGGGCGGCGGCGGGCTGACGTGGCACATCCCCATTGGTCGGGCGACGTGGCTGGCTGCGTTGGACATGTCCGGCCGGTGGGGAGAAAACGTCCGGCGGCGCGAGGAGAGGGAGAGCTAGGGTTTGCACCGTGAATTTCGGAGGGGGAGGTGATTTTATAGGTAGAGGGAGCTAGGAGAGTCCAAATGGGGAGCGGTTTTTGGCCACGCAATCGTGATCGAACGACCGAGAGCATGGAAGAGACTTAGATGGGTTTTGGGACACTTTGGAAGGGTTGTTGTGCTGCACACAAAAGAGGCCTTTTACGGTTACCCGGTTAACCGTTGGAGTATCAAACGACCTCCAAATGGAACGAAACTTGACAGGGGGTCTACCGGTGCTATACCAAGGCCGCTTGGCAAACCTCGGGCCATTCCGAGAACGTTTAATACCCGCACATGAAAAGAGGTAAAAGGGGGCGCCGGGGGACATAGGAGTGCCGGATTGCAAAACGGACAACAGGGAAAATGCTCGGATGCATGAGACGAACACGTATGCAATGCAATGCACATGATGACATAGAAAAATGCAACACACAAGAAAATGACATGGCAATGACGGCGAATAACTGGCAGACACCTGGCGCATCGAATCCGGGGTGTTACAACACTCCTCCACTAACAAGAGATCTCGTCCCGAGATCTTAGGACCGAGACGGAAGGAAAAAGGGATGAGGTGAAACAAGAACTCAAGAGAAGAAGCAAAGAATCGAGAGAACTCGAGAAAAAGAGAGGAGCGACGAGAATGACAAGAATCGAAAGCTCACGAAATCAGATAGACTATGAAACCACTCCGGTTAGAACGAGATAAGGAACGAATAAGACTGAAAAGATTTAGGCAGCACTCCGGCTAAAAATGAAAGGAATAGAACATGAACTTCACAGGATGGAATGACACTTGATGAAGACATGACACAAAACCTCTGGAAAGAATTGAAAGAGTTGAGTGAAAAGAACGGAGAAGAAAATGACAACTTGTGCCATGAATGAAATTGAAAGCATCTTTAGAAGGGAGGTTTAAACAGAGTTGTTGAGAAAATCAACAATGAAAAGAATAAGCTTGTTGTGGTCTTATAGGTAACATCTCAAGATCATAAGGTGATAACTGGCCACAAATGGAAATGATTGGATAACTGAGAAGAACGAAGAAATGCAAAACTCCACTTCAAAAGAATACGGAGAATTGATTGCACCTCGAGAAGGAAGAAGAAGGATACTTGAGCTCCTTCGATTAGAATCTTGATGAACTCTTTGAAGAATGAATTAAATCATGACGATCCACCATGAAGAACTCCGGTAACGAAAAGGATGATGAGATAGCGTGAAGGATGAAAGAATAAGATGAGCATTGCGATGATTTAGATGGAGTTTCCGATGAAATGGTCGAGGAAATTTGAACTCCGGAAAAGAAAATTTGAAAACACTTGGAACTAGAGTTTATTCATCACGAACAAACTCCAAAGGAAGGGATTACTCACTTGGATGAAATAAGAATAAGATTTATTGTATGATTATCCTTCATCAAATTAAATTGATGACACGCAATGGATTTTGCATACTACTTATTCTTCTTGAAAAGGATTGAGATGTGACATATCGCAAACTTGAGAAGGTCTTCGTGAACCACCGGTAGGATTGGAAAGAACGAATGAATTAATATGATAATCAAAGAAAAAGAATATTGAATGAGCCACCGTAAGAATTCAAAATGACTGATGAAATAGAATGAATCAGCGGGAAGAATTAGAAGAACAAATATGCTTGAGGGGATTTAGATGCAAAAGAACAGGAAGAACTCGAGCTGATTAAAGAACATTTGAACAAAGCACTGGGATAAATAGAGAACGATAACAGGAATGATGGCCTCTGGTGAAAAGAAATGGAAAAACAACTCCTGACATACTCCGGATGGGTAAGCAAAGGAATATCTGACAAATGGAATACTTCGAGACGATAGCATGTAACTAGAACCATGAAACTTCGAGAGAACGAACAAGATTTAGAGGAAAAAATTCTTCTTTGGTCTTCAAATGATAATGAGAAACACCACCAAAATTTCCTGAGATACTCCGGGAGAACGAAAAGTGAAGAGGTTAAGTCAACAATGAAAAGAATTTGAAAGCAATCTTGGATAAGGCATGTGGCTGATGGGATCCAATCTTACATCACACTTTGAAAAGAATTGAGAATAACTCCGGGGGAATTAGAAGAGTCAGGTAAGATCCTGGGAAAAGACCTGTGGGTTAGGGCCCACTAGAAGAAAACACCATTGGAAAGGATTGTTGAACAAATAGATGATGCACCGGAACAATTGAAATATTTGAATGAGGTGATAACCTCGAATTAATTCAAACACGGACGAATCTTGTGAGATGTCTCGAACTCCGTAATGATTGAATGGCGAGAGGCGAACGAACAGGGAAAACACTTGATCCAAGGGAAAGAATATAATGACTACCGAAAATTGGAATTGAATCCATCGGAGAAGAAAAGAGATGAAGAATGACGAACGCGACGAGAATTCACCAGTTGAAATGATTGAGGGAAAACCTAAAGAGGCTCCGCACGAATGAAATAGCTTCTCGAATAGATGCTCAGACTTTGGGAAGAAAAGGAGTGGGAGGGCGGGAAAAAACATAGGCAATTGGAAGGGGAAATCGACGAATATCTTGAAGAGAAAACACCGGTTGAAATAATTGAGGAAAGAAAGCAAAGACTTCGCACGAGTAGGATGGATACTCGATTACGGACTCCGGCTCGGAGAGGAAGAAGGGTGGGCGGGTGGGAAAAGAAGACAATTGAGGATTGGACTTGACAAAGATGAAGAGGCTCGAGTCAACTTGACGAGAAATGCACCGGATGAAAAGAGCTGAGAACCAACGATCGAAAAACCCAAACTACGTGAACCTAAAGAAAAATTTGAATGGGAAGAGAAGTAGTCCAAAACACCTACGTCATGATTCCTCACCAGAGCGACGAAGGGGCTGAGGAGTAAAAAGAATTCCTACTCTCCGATATAACTAGACTCCGAAAACAGTTTTCTTCTAGACTCGACAACGGCCAAACTACACGATCAATCAAGGGGGGCTCCTAAGGTCGGTCGAGGCTCTGATACCAACTTGTCACGCCCAATATGCGATACTATCCTAAAGAGACTCGAAGGTCCCACCAAGGGTAGAACCGCATATTGATACGCTTCTGCAAGGTGGATATCATTACATCAACATTACAAAATAGATGGGGATACATACAAAAGGCATACATACAAAAGGCATACAATGCCACACGAATACAACATCATCTTACATAAGAGCACCATCCGACTACGGATGAAACACAAACAGAAACTCAACCGACATCCACCCTGCTAGCCAGGCTGCCGACCTGGAACCTATCCCCTTATCGAAGAAGCAGAAGAAGAACTCCAAAACAAGCAAACATCGCTCTCGCGTCATGATCATCGCATAACCTGTACCTGCAACTGTTGTTGTAGTAATCTGTGAGACACGAGGACTCAGCAATCCCATTACCATGGGTATCAAGACTAGCAAAGCTTAATGGGAAAGGAAGGGGTAAAGTGGTGAGGTTGCAGCAGAGACTAAGCATATATGGTGGCTAACATATGCAAATGAGAGCGAGAAGAGGAGCAAAGGAACGGTCGTCAACTAGTAATGATCAAGAAGTGATCCTGAGCTCCTACTTACGTCAATCATAACCCAGAAACCGTGTTCACTTCTTGAACTCCACCGAAAAGAGACCATCACGGCTACACACGCGGTTGATGCGTTTTAATTCGGATCTGGTGTCAAGTTATCTACAACCGGACATTAACAAATTCCCATCTGCCACATTACCACGGGCACGGCTTTCGAAAGATAATACCCTGCAGGGGTGTCCCAACTTAGCCCATGATAAGCTCTCGCGATCAACGAAGGATATACCTTCTCCCAGGAAGACCCGATCAGTCTCGGAATCCCGGTTTACAAGACATTTCGACAATGGTAAAACAAGGCCAGCAAAGCCACCCGATGCGCCGACAATCCCGATAGGAGATGCACATATCTCGTTCTCAGGGCAACACCGGATGAGACATCCTACGAGTAAAACCAGACCTCGAGTTTCCCCGAGGGGGCCCCGCAGTCTACTCGGTTCGGACCAACACTTAGACAAGCATTGGCCCGGGGGGGCTAAAATAAAGATAACCCTCGGGTTAATTACTCCCAAGGGAAATATAGGTGGTGGTGAGGCAAATGGTAAAACCAAGGTTGGGCCTTGCTGGAGGAGTTTTATTCAAAGCGAACTGTCAAGGGGGTCCCATAAATCACCCAACCGCGTTAGGAACGCAAAATCCAGGAACATAACACCGGTATGACGGAAACTAGGGCGGCAAGAGTGGAACAAAACACCAGGCATAAGGCCGAGCCTTCCACCCTTTACCAAATATATAGATGCATTAATTAAATAAGAGATATTGTGATATCCCAACAAAATCCTGTCCACCATGGGGCAATCTTCAACTTCACCTGCAACTAACAACGCTATAAGAGGGGCTGAGCAAAGCGGTAACATAGCCAAGCAACGGTTTGCTAGGAAGGGTGTCAAAAGGTTAGAGGCTGACATGGCAATTTGGGGGGCTTGAAGAGCAATTGATAGGTAGCGCAGCAAAGCGATAGAACGAAGCAACTAACATAGCAATGATAGTAGTGAGATCCAGGTTAGGGGTCATCTTGCCTGAAATCCCGCAAGGAAGAAGAACGAGTCCATGAAGAAGATGAAGCCACGAAGACGAACCACACGTAGACGAACGCATCCTCACGATCGCAATGAAATGGGAACTATCGAGAAGAAGCACACAACATGGTAAACACACCACACATAGACAAGACATGATGCACAACCAAGCATGATGCATGACAAAGCTAGATGAGGCTACTCATGGCAAGAGATGATGCAAACAAGAACAACACATCAAGGCAAGTTTAAATGAGGCCGAAAACAACATATAGCAATTCCGGTAAGTCCTCATATGCAAATTTAGAAATTGGTCCAGAACTGAATAAACCTTATGTTCAAGTTGTTAAACAGCAAGTTAAGATGCACCAAGATGATCTACACGAAATTCTAGTCAAGTTACATATAAAGTTCATTTAATTCGGAGGTACCGCCTAGAAGATATGAGCAAAACAAGTTAAACATGGCATTGATGCAAAACGCATACCAACATCAAGAAAACACCTCAAAACAAGGATGCAACATTATAATATGAAACTACATGCAAAATCAAGCAAGTTTCATATAGAGCACACTCAAAACGGAGCAACAGTTCAACACATACACTCTATACAAGTTAAGGACAAGCTGTCCAAAACAGCAACTAGGCATCTTGCAAGCATCAAAATAACATGCTACAGTACCACAATATGAAAACAAGAGGCATGGGCATGATGTACATGCACGACAAAACATGAACACTGAGCTATCTCTAGAAACTACTAGAACATGCTCAAACACATATGGCAAGATTGCATATATTAACAGTTTCAGGCTTTGCAGAAATAACATCAGGTTGCATTGTTTAGAGCTAGCAAACAGCATGCTACAGAAACATATCATGGCAAACAAAGGCATGGCATGAATCTACTAATTTCATAGAACAAAAGTCCTTTACTGACCATGAGCCAAAAGGGCACAGAAAATATGATGGCACCCATGTAAACATGGCAAAAGATATGACAGATTCATACATGGCAGGAACAACAATAAGTAGGCATGTTGGTGAGCTTGAACCACTCACCACAGAGCAATACATGGCATGGAAACATTACCAATAGCAAGAATATATGTGTCGGTGTACTAAAGTAGGGGGTACCTTAGTACCCCGAACTTGTGCACGGGCAGTAGCAGCGACCCGCGGCGGGGCTTGCCGGGCGTCCGCCAAGATCCTCCACGGCTACTTTGATGCCGTTCAAGAACAAAGTACTCAAGCTAAAAGCCCCGGCAAGAGGAGCTTGCCGGGAAGGCCAACCGAGGCCCCGGCAAGAGGAGCCTGCCGGGAAGGCCAACCAAGGCCCCGGCAAGAGGAGCTTGCCGGGAAGGCCAACCAAGGCCCCGGCAAGAGGAGCTTGCCGGGAAGAAGAAGAGACCCCGGCAAGAGGATCTTGCCGGGAAGGCCACTCAAGGCATTCCAAGTAAACTTGCCGCAACGCCCCGCGCGTCCCGGCAAGGCCCGGCGAGCGGCAAGCTTGCTGGTGCGACAAGATGAGGGCCGCGGCGAGGCGCTTGCCGCAGCAAGGCCACCCTGCACCCGAGCTCCAGCGCATCCAACGACGTGTCACCCTAGGACTATCCCAGGAGCACGTGGCAGGGCGCTGTGCAGCCATGCGGTGCGAGGTGGCAAGAGGAGCTGACAAGGAGGCCATCGTGGCGATCGGTGGCGCCTTTAACGGTCGTTTCCTTGCACTGTTGGGGCGACCGGACGGGCATTAAATGCCCCTGTCCCCTGTCGTCAGAGTTAGGTAGGGGACACTGTTGGTAGCAGTTGTACCAACCCGCGTTTTTACCTTTCTACCCCTCTTGCTACGCTGCCATCTGTCGGTGACCCCTTTAGCCTATAAAAAGGAGGCCCATGCGCACGTAGAAGGGGTTCGGATTTTCGGTTCCACAGCTATGCCACACCCGCTCTCCCGGAGAGATAAAACTCCTACTGCTGCTTTGTGTGTTGTATTCTTGTTCTTGCTCGAGAGAGCGGGTGTGGCGTAGCTGTATACGGGTCACCTCGAGTGCTCGCTTATGATGAGCTTGAGCAAGAGCAGCTGCGGCAAGATGACGCGCTGCTCCTCGAGGAAGATCGTCTTCAGGCTGCTATGCGAGCTGCTCGCTACCAGCAAGCTTTGCGTCGCTATCATAGCCGCAAAGTTAATGCCAGAAGCTTTGAGGAAGGCGACCTTGTTCTTCGGCGTGTTCAATCCGCCAAGAATTCCAACAAGTTGACGCCGAAGTGGGAAGGCCCTTATCGGGTGAAACGAGTCACTAGGCCCGGCACTGTCCGCCTTGAGACCGAAGACGGCTTTCCGGTGAGCAATTCCTGGAACATAGAGCATCTTCGCAAGTTTTACCCATAAGGCGCAGTTGCCGGAATCCGTTCCGGCAACCAACCTTTGTACAAGCCTTGCCGCTGTTGCATGTAACCCTTTGTACAAAGCCGGGCGCAGATCCCGTGCACAAATAAAGTTCATGTGCTCCGCACATCTTGTCAAATTTCATGCATTTTTTCTTTCTTGCATGTTTTACCTGACACTTTGTGCAGCACTTATCCCTGGTAAGAAATAACGA
Organism: Triticum timopheevii; assembly: GCA_963921465.1. Taxonomy (NCBI): domain Eukaryota; kingdom Viridiplantae; phylum Streptophyta; class Magnoliopsida; order Poales; family Poaceae; genus Triticum; species Triticum timopheevii. The sequence goes on from OY997274.1 coordinate 388,418,867, forward strand.
GCCTTAAGGCCCCATACCATTATTTTCTCTTCTTTCTTCTTCTCAAAAAGAAGGTCCCTTCGCCCACAAGTTCACGGGGGGGGGGGGGGAGGAGAAGATGAAGGTGTGGACCAAGCATCGTACAAAGAAGTACAGCCTTGCCGGGACACAGACGACAGAAAAAGCTAAGTTGCCAAAGTTTGAGCACGATCGTTCTCTTAAAATTTTAAGCTATCCTCCTTGAACGATTCTGCTTTGTATGGAGAACCTGTGCACGGAGGAATCTCCTCGTAGCTAGTTGCGCCCTTACTTCGTTTCGAGCCGGCTCAACAACTTAAGTGAGCTGCTAAGCGCCCTTACTTTGCTTTGAGTCCGCTCAGCAACTTAAGTGAGCCGCTAAGCGCCCTTACGTTCTTTTCGAGCCCGCTCAACAACTTAAGTGTGCTGCAACTAGTTGCGGCAAGCTTTCTTGCCGGAACCAGCACTGCCAGCGGGCTGCTGATGTCCCGCACTCAGCGCCCGCGGCAAGCGTGCTCCGGCACCGCCAGCAAGCTGCTGATGTTCCGCACTCAGCACTCGCGGTGAGCGTGCCCGTGCCGGCAAGTTCCCTAAAAGCGTAGGGTAAAAACATACAAAGAAAGGGCCAAGTAAAGGAGATAGCATAGCAAGCAGTGCCCAGAATAAAGTTATATTACAAAAGTAACTTGTTGCGGCACTGACTAAATTGTCCCATGACTTAGATAAACGGCGACAAGGAAAGGAGGAGAGAGATGGTCTAATCAACGCGCTCGCCGTCAACCCTCTTGACCTCATTCACCTTGTCCACGATGGGTGCGACAATGGCTTTGAGTTCTTCAAGATCGGCACCCGCCGGCAGCTTCATGAGGACGCGGGTGAGGTCGAGGCCCGGGTTGCGGAAGAGTATCTTCACCAACACCTTCTCCAAGACCTTGGCGCAGATCGCGCGCGACTCGTCCGCCAGCTTCTTCGGGATCCTTTCTCGGAGTTGCTAGAGGGCCGTCGCCAAACCCTTGAAGAAAAGAGTGAGCCTGGCGCTGGGCGGGAGATTTTCGTCGGTGGAGTACCCAAAGCCCGCCAAGTCCAGTTCCGCCAGCTCCTCATCGATGGATGCAGTGATGTTGACGAGGCCCTCCGTCCAGAGCTCCACCGTGACCTTGAAGGTGTTTTGAGCCTCGGCGGCCCTCGTCAGCAGCTCTTCGTTGCCCTTGAGATCTCTCCTCAAGTCATCTTCTCGCTTCTTGGCGGCGTCCAGCGTCTCCGTCAAGGTAGCCAGTTTCAGCTCCAGGTCGGCGCTCGAGTCCTTGGCGGCGTTCAGCTCCTTGATCTTCTCGGCGAGCTGAACTTGCAGATCGCCATGGGCGCGCGCATCCTTTTCGCGTTCGCGCTGGAGTGCGGCAAGCTCTTCGTCCTTCCTTTTCACGTCCGCCTCCAGCTGCGTCGCCTTCACCTCCAACTCCTTCTTGGCGGCCTCAGCAGCCGCGGCGGCATCCTTTGCCTCCTTGAGTGCCCCGCCGAGCGATTGCTCCCGGGCGGCAAGCTCCTCTTCGTGGCTGTCCAAGTTCACCTTCCTCTGTATCAGCTCACCATCTCGCTTGGACAGCTCCTCGGCGGTGAGCCTCTGCTGCTCTTCGGCTTCAGCCTTCTCCAGGAGGAACGCCTTCTTCGCCTCCTCGACCTGCACCCTCTCCTCGGCAATGGACCGGAGGGCCTCCTGGTTGCGGCTCTTGAGCTCCTCCGCGTACTTTTCTATGTCAACTCCCGCCCGCGCGACAAGCTCTTCCCGGGACTCAAGCTTTGCTTGCCGGGTGCAATAGAGTGACACCAGCTTTCGGAGCAGATGCTCCTCCTCGGACTCGCCGCTGCTGCTGCTTGGCTCGTCAACCACTGCCAGCCCAGCAGAGGCGAGTACTTCTCCGTCGAACTCCTCTCCTTCCACCGGCGCCCTGGAGATCGACGCCCAGGGAAGCTTGATATACACGCCCTCGCCGGCCTTCAAGTATGCGCCTTCCTGGGGCTCCTCGGAGCCCGGCGCTGCATCAGCGGCGGAGGGGTCGGCGGACGGTGTAGCGCCTTGCGCTCCTGCGTCCTCCGGGTCGTCAGTGTGATCACCGGATCCCTCGCCGGCTCCTGCGCCGGCGGCCTTGGCGGCCTCCTCATCGGCGGAATCATCAATACCGGCCTCTTCCTCGCCAGCGGCGACATCTTGAGTGTTGCCGCGGGCGCCTCCCTCGCCGGCGGCCTCGTTCTCCATCGGGTCTACGAGGGGGGATCGGAGGATAGGAAGAGGAAGGAAGAGTCAAGCAAATATCCAAAGAAGAAGATCAGAAGAAGGACCCAAGGGAAGATTTCCGGTGAGGAGGGTTACCTGTGCTGGGCTCTGTGACCGTGGGCTCCACCACTAAAGGTTCACTGGTCCCGCCCCTTGCCGGGGAACTGCCCCTTGCCGGGGACCGCTCCCTTGCCGGAGAGCGCTCCCTTGTCGGGGAATCACCCCTTGGCGGCGTAGTCGAAGCATACAACACCTCCGGAGCGGCTTCTGGTTTCTCCTGACGAGCTTGCTCTGCTCCTACACGAGCAAATCAACAATCAAGATAAGAAGCACCCGTGCGCGCCCCGCAACTGGAAGTGAACCAAACACCTACGCTGGGGGCTGTGCTGGGGGCTGCCGCGAGGAGAAGGAATCGGGTCCGTCAAGGTGGTCTCGGGCGTGTCTTCTGCCGTCACAGCAGGATCGTCCTCGATGACAACCACAGGAATCCTGGCCCTTTTCGCTGCCCTCTCGGCCAGAGTCCTGAAATGGAACAGGGAATCAGAGGGAAGCAAATTAGATACAAGACAAACAATAACAAGGATCAAAGAAGCTCAAGAACAGTGAGAAGAAAGCCTCACTCCTCCTCCTCCTCCTCTTCATCATCATCGTAGCTCAGCGCGGAGAGGTCGAAGTCTGGTACCCTCTCCGCGCGGTGTGACGAAGGAGTGGGCTCCCTTCGGCGCTTGCCGGGGGCTGCGGCAGGATCAGGCGTGGCGGCCCGGGAAGACCCCGCCTCAGTTGCCGGCACGGCCTGGGATCCTCCCGCGGCAACGGTACTTGCCGCGGTGGAGCGTGTGCCACGGCGCCGCTGTTGCTGGCCGGCCGGCTCCTCTGCCGTATCTCCAACTCAACGGAGGCGTATTCTCAGCTGGAATTGGGGCCGCGCCGGGGGCTCCGCCTGCGGCAAGCTGCTCGAAGACGGCTGGCCGCTCGCACCCTCGGCGGGTTCGCTCGCTTCGACCCTGGGCTCCCCCTCGCCAGTGGCCTCTTCGGCAAGCTCTTCCCGATCGGCGAGACTTGCCGCCTCGGCCGCCTCCGCCTCCGCCAACGAGAAGCCAAACTCGCCCGCGGCAGCGGCTGCTGCCGCCTCCTCGGCCCTAGTGGCGATGTACACCATCTCATTGGCGGTGGTGGCGCGGGTGAGAAGCTTCTGCTCGTCGGAGTCGACCGCTACCTCCGTCAAATTATCGAAGAATCGCTGCACGTCCTTGGCGGCGGACTCTATCCAAGTTGCACTTATCCCGTGCGAATCGCACTCTGGCATCATTGCGCAGATGCGATCGCGCCGGGAGTTGTTGCACAAGGGGACGACGCCCTGCGGCAACCTGAACCATTCTGGATGGTTGGCGTCATGCTTGAACAGCTCCCTCAGCATCGCGTCAAGCTCTAGGACGGTAAAGTTGAAGTTGAGGCCCGGGCGCAGCCTCATGATATCCCCCGGGCCGCCAAACAACCAGGCGGGCCTCCCCCTCTTTTGTAGAGGGGCGATGCGACGGCGAAGGAAATCCGCGCCAACCGCTCCTGCTGTGAGTCCGGCATGCCTGAGCCAGAGGATTCGGGTGGTGGCAATCTTCAGCTTAGCATCGTCCGGCGACAGAGCGCTCCAGTCGCCGCCACGTACCACCCGGGTCTGGCGCAGCTTGGTGAACGGCTGCGGATCGGCATCACAGATCCAGCACCACTCCGCCCTCCACTCGTCCCACTTGCTGCGGAGCTCGCCCGTCAAGTACACCTCCTTCATGCCAATCCGGGAGGTCCAGGCGATTCCGCCAGCCAGTGGCTCGCCTTTCTCAGCACGGGGGGAGAAATAATGGCGAAAAAGAGCGACATTGGGGAGGATGCCAACGAAGTTCTCGCAGAGCTGTGCGAAAACCGCCATTGTCAGAACGGCGTTGGGGGTGAAATCAAGAAGATGAAACCCGTAGGTGTTCATGATGTCGCAGAAAAAATCGAAAAAAGGTGGGCAGAGCCCGCAATAGAAGAACACAGGAAAGAAGTAGTAACCTCTGGGGCACTTTTTCGATTTGGAAGCCTCAGCGGAAAGCACCTGCGTGCGCGGATGCGCCCGCGTCTCCGTCGACCAGAAGAGGTAGAACTCCTCCCGCAGCGCCTGCCGGGTGAGCTCAGGGAGGAAAAGCACTCGCTTCTTGCGTAGTTCCTCAAGCTGCAGCGCCACGGCCGACTTCGCAGCCTTCCCGGTCTTCGGAGCCATGGCGGAAGCGGTGGGGGAAGGCGAGGGCAGCGGCCGCGACGGCGGCAATGGGCGACGGAGCGCTGCTCTCTTTCGGCTTGGGAAGCGGAGGGGAGCGGCGGAGCTTTTGGAGGAAGGAACTGCAAGTAGCAAAGGTGGGGGAACGGCCCTGTTTCCCCTGCTTATAAACGGGGGAGGCGGACGTTACGCATTCCCTGGATTAAAAAATTACCCACGATCTCCCCCACGACGCCGCGTTTGACGCGTGCCGTTGCGAGGGGGGTGTGGTGGGTACAGGAATATGCGGTGTGACCTAGGCCGCGCGTGCCCGTGCACTGTTTTGGGCCTGGCCCAACAACGCTCGGCACTGTGTATGGCCCAGGCCTGGGGGCTCCTGTCGGTATACTAAAGTAGGGGGTACCTTAGTACCCCGAACTTGTGCACGGGCAGTCGCAGCGACCCGCGGCGGGGCTTGCCGGGCGTCCGCCAAGATCCTCCACGGCTACTTTGACGCCGTTCAAGAACAAAGTACTCAAGCTAAAAGCCCCGGCAAGAGGAGCTTGCCGGGAAGGCCAACCGAGGCCCCGGCAAGAGGAGTCTGCCGGGAAGGCCAACCAAGGCCCCGGCAAGAGGAGCTTGCCGGGAAGGCCAACCAAGGCCCCGGCAAGAGGAGCTTGCCGGGAAGAAGAAGAGACCCCAGCAAGAGGATCTTGCCGGGAAGGCCACTCAAGGCATTCCAAGTAAACTTGCCGCGACGCCCCGCGCGTCCCGGCAAGGCCCGGCGAGCGGCAAGCTTGCTGGTGCGACAAGATGAGGGCCGCGGCGAGGCGCTTGCCGCGGCAAGGCCGCCCTGCACCCAAGCTCCAGCGCATCTAACGACGTGTCACCCCAGGACAATCCCAGGAGCACGTGGCAGGGCGCTGTGCAGCCATGCGGTGCGAGGTGGCAAAAGGAGCTGACAAGGAGGCCATCGTGGCGATCGGTGGCGCCTCTAACGGTCGTTTCCTTGCACTGTTGGGGCGACCGGACGGGCATTAAATGCCCCTGTCCCCTGCCGTCAGAGTTAGGTAGGGGACACTGTTGGTAGCAGTTGTACCAACCCGCGTTTTTACCTTTCTACCCCTCTTGCTACGCTGCCATCTGTCGGTGACCCCTTTAGCCTATAAAAAGGAGGCCCATGCGCATGTAGAGGGGGTTGGGATTTTCGGTTCCACAGCTACGCCACACCCGCTCTCTCGAGCAAGAACAATAATACAACACACAAAGCAGCAGTAGGAGTTTTATCTCTCCGGAGAGCTCCGAAGCTGGGTAAAAATCCCCCGCGCGCTCCCTCGCCTCGATCTGCTCTGCGTGCGCCCTCCGCTCCCCTGCCGAACGAGAAAGGGGCCCTCCTGCCCCATAGGTGCTCGTGGCCTCCCAGTCCGCCATGACAATATGTTTATGAAGCTAAACATGGCAAGAGCAAGTTTATAGGGTGCATGGATCACTAACAACAATCATGGCAACATTGAACTTAATGTTAACAGGCTGACAACAACATTATTTAGCAAGTTTGGAGCAAGATTACAACAAGATACAGCAGGCTATAAATTCAACCAGGGGCATGGATGGATAGAGCATGACATGTATAACAAAACATACTTAGTGAACATCTCCAGATTATGCATAGAATGACTTGTAGCAGCAGGTTTACATAGCATCAAAATATAACAGAATCAGCCTAGTAAAACAGCAACAACAAGTACCCTACTTAACAAGCTTGATGCACTCAGTACATGACTCACAAAAATACATGGATGGCACCACAGTAAAGATGACATGATGTAGCACAAAACACATGTAGAGCTCATACTCATAGGATGCACACATCAAATGCAAAAAAAATGACAAATCATCAAGTTATAACAGTTTCAGCAGGTTAACATCATATAGCGCTCTTGCAACGATGATTCAGGCATCTAGACAGACTCAAATGAATATGATGCAATGGAATGGAATGAAGTACTCGTCGAGGCGAACAATTTGATATGCTACACGCCCAAAACGGAGCCACAGATGCGGAGTTATGATGCTATGAACAGGAGCTAAAAATATGCAAATATCTCGGGACTTGGCAGATTTTCTTACCCCGGGGAAAAGTCAACTGCAGCGAGGTGGCGGCGGATCTCGCCGGAGACGAGCAGCACGGCGGCCGGAGGGGTCAGAGAGGAGCGGAGGAGGCCGGGGATGGACGGATCTGGTCGCTCCCGACCGGATCCGGCACCGGAGATGACCGGCGGCGAGCTAGCTGCGGAGGACCGCGGAGATGAGGGCGGCGTCAGTCGCCGGAGCTGGCGACGGCGGGCCTGGGTGGCGGCGCAGGGGCGAGTGCGAGGCCGGGCGGCGGCCTGGTGGGCGACGGGAGGAGGCGGCAGCGAGCTCGGGGCGCGGGCGACGGGAGGCGCGGCGAACAACGCGAAGGAGCTCGCCGGCGGCGAGGATCTCCGGAGGTCGGGGTTGCCGGCGGGACGGCGGCGGGGCGCGCAGGACGGGCGGCGGAGAGGAGGAGCCACGGGCTCGGGCGCTCGGGCGCGCTCGGGCCGGCTGCGGGCCTCGGCGGGCTTCGATGGCGGGCGGCGGAGCGCCGGGACGTGTGGCAGCGTCTGTTTGGACGAGGGCGGCGGCGGGCTGACGTGGCACGTCCCCATTGGTCGGGCGACGTGGCCGGCTGCGTTGGACATGTCCGACCGGTGGGGAGAAAACGTCCGGCGGCGCGAGGAGAGGGAGAGCTAGGGTTTGCACCGTGAATTTCGGAGGGGGAGGTGATTTTATAGGTAGAGGGAGCTAGGAGAGTCCAAATGGGGAGCGGTTTTCGGCCACGCGATCGTGATCGGACGACCGAGAGCATGGAAGAGACTTAGATGGGTTTTGGGCCACTTTGGAAGGGGTGTTGGGCTGCACACAAAAGGGGCCTTTTACGGTTACCCGGTTAACCGTTGGAGTATCAAACGACCTCCAAATGGAACGAAACTTGACAGGCGGTCTACCGGTGCTATACCAAGGCTGCTTGGCAAACCTCGGGCCATTCCGAGAACGTTTAATACCCGCACATGAAAAGAGGTAAAAGGGGGCGCTGGGGGACATAGGAGTGCCGGATTGCAAAACGGACAACGGGGAAAATGCTCGGATGCATGAGACAAACACGTATGCAATGCAATGCACATGATGACATGGCAAAATGCAACACGCAAGCAAATGACATGGCAATGACGGCGAATAACTGGCAGACACCTGGCGCATCGAATCTGGGGCGTTACACTCGGAAAGGTGGCCATATCACATGATAGCTCCATAGAAAATGTCATGCTCGTTGAATCTCTTGGATACAACTTACTTTCAGTATCTAGACTTGCTGATTTTTGTTTCAATGTCCTATTTACTGAAGTAGATTGCCAAGTGTTTCGTCGAGACAATCATAAAATGGACTTTACCGGCGTGCGTAGAGGTGATCTATACATTGTTGATTTCACTAAAAAGGCTCAACCTAAAACTTGCTTCATTGCTAAATCCTCAAAAGGTTGGTTATGGCATAGACGACTAGGTCATGTTGGTATGCAAAACCTTGACAAGCTTATTAAAGGAAATCATATCCTTGGTGTTAACGATTTCATATTTGATAAGGATAGACTTTGCAGCGCTTGTCACGCAGGTAAACAGGTTGGAGGAAGGCATCCCGTGAAGAACATCATGACCACAAGGAGGCCACTCGAGCTACTTCACATGGATCTTTTTGGTCCCAACTCTTACAAGAGTCTCGGTGGAAATTCTTTTGGTCTAGTTATAGTTGATGATTTTTCAAGATTTACGTGGGTGTTCTTTCTCGATGATAAATCGCAGGCCCAAAAGATCTTCAAAAACTTCGCTAGGAAGGCCCAAAATCAATTTGAAGTGAAGATCAAGAGGGTTCGCAGCGACAACGGAATGGAGTTCAAGAACGCAAATGTGGACACCTTTCTTGACGAAGAAGGGATTTCACATGAGTTCTCGGCTACATACACACCTCAACAAAACGGAGTTGTTGAGAGGAAGAACCGGACGCTCATTGAAATGGCGAGAACGATGCTTGATGAGTACAAGACGCTGAAGCACTTTTGGGCAGAAGCGGTTGAGACAGCTTGTCATGCAACAAATCGCTTGTATCTTCACAAGCTACTCGGCAAGACGGCATACGAGCTCCTCACCGGTAACAAACACCAAGTTGGATACTTTTGAGTATTCGGATCAAAGTGTTACATTCTTGATAAGCATCGTCATTCTAAATTTGCTCCTAAGTCTCATGAAGGTTTCCTACTAGGTTATGGCTCAAACTCTGACACTTACCTGTCTACAACAATTTCACCCGAAAGGTTGAAGAGACGGTAGATGTGAAGTTTGATGAATCTAACGGCTCGCAAGTAGAGCAATTGCCAATTGATGTAGGAGACAAAGATCCTTCGGAAGCAATCCAAGACTTGTCTATTGGCAAGGTCCATCCAATGGAGGTGAAGGAGAGTACCTCGTCTGTCCAAGTGGAAGCTTCTACTTCACGACAAGGTGAACCAAGAGTTGATACGGAAGCATCCACAAGCAGAAAATACCAAGATGAAGAAAACGAGGAAGTGCATCAAGATGAACGTCAACAACCTCCTTCTCCACCACGACAAGAGAACGACAATGCCAACAATGAAGAAGGCCAAGAAGAAGAACAAGATGAAGAAGATATTCAACAAAGACCCAAGCAAAAGCTTTCACGAGTTCGATCAAGAATTGCTAAAGATCATCCCGTTGAGCAAATCTACAATGACATTCAAACCGGGAGAATCACTCGCTCTAAAACTCGTTTAGCTAAATTTTGTGAAAACTATTCTTTCATCTCTAGCATTGAACCTATGAAGGTTGAAGAAGCATTGGAAGACCCGGATTGGATAAATGCTATGCATGAAGAGCTACATAACTTTGAGAGGAACCAAGTTTGGACATCGGTTGAGAAGCCCGACAACAACCACAACGTCATCGGTACCAAATGGGTGTTTCGCAACAAGCAAGATGAAGATGGACAAGTAGTTCGCAACAAAGCACGTCTCGTCGCCCAAGGCTACACACAAGTCGAAGGTATGGACTATGGTGAGACTTACGCTCCCCTTGCTAGACTTGAGTCCATTCGCATCTTACTTGCCTATGCTAATCATCATGATATCACCTTGTACCAAATGGACATTAAAAGAGCTTTTCTAAATGGTGAAATAGAGGAGGAAGTTTATGTTAAGCAACCTCCCGGCTTTGTCAATCCTAAGAAACCCAATCATGTTTACAAACTTCACAAAGCTCTTTATGGTCTTAAACAAGCTCCTAGAGCATGGTATAAATGCTTGACCAAGTTCCTTATTGAAAAAGGCTTTGAAATTGGGAAAATTGATTCTACTCTTTTTACTAAAAGGGTTAATGGAGAACTATTTGTGTGCCAATTCTATGTTGATGATATTATATTTGGTTCAACTAACCCTCATTTTAGTGAAAAGTTTGGGAAGCTAATGTCGGAGAAGTTTGAGATGTCTATGATGAGTGAACTCAAATTCTTTCTTGGGTTGCAAATCAAGCAAACGAAGGAAGGTACCTTTGTTTCTCAAACGAAGTACACCAAGGACTTATTAAAGAAGTTCAATATGCAAGTCAAAGGTATGTCTACACCCATGCCTACTAGTGGACATATTGACTTGACCAAAGATAGTGAACCGGTTGATCAAAAGGTTTATTGCTCTATGATTGGTTCACTGTTATATCTATGTGCTTCACGTCCCGATATCATGCTAAGTGTGTGCATGTGTGCATGATATCAAGCTGCTCCTAAGGAATGTCATCTTAAGGCCGTGAAAAGGATAGTGAGATACTTAATCCATACACCAAACTTTGGCATTTGGTATCCTAAGAGGGCCTCTTTCGATCTTGTTGGCTATTCCGACTCGGACTATGCCGGAGACAAGGTTGATAGAAAGTCCACTTCGTGTACTTGTCAATTTCTTGGTAGATCTCTTGTGTCTTGGTCCTCCAAGAAACAAAACTCGGTATCCTTATCCACCACCGAAGCTGAATATATTGCCGCTGGTTCATGTTGTGCTCAAATACTTTGGATGGCCCAAACTCTTAAAGATTATGGGATACATGTGAGACATGTTCCATTGCTCTGTAACAATGAAAGTGCTATCAAAATTGGTCATAATCCCGTGCAACATTCTCGAACTAAGCATATTGAAGTTCGTCATCACTTCATTCGAGATCATGTTGCTAAGGGTGACATTGATCTTAAGCATGTTCGCACCGAAAAGCAATTAGCGGATATATTCACTAAACCTCTTGATGAGAAAGTGTTTTGTAGGTTAAGAGGAGAATTGAACATCATTGATGCTTCAAACTTGGAGTAGAAACTCCATTGGATACATGCAAGACATGAGCTTATGACTAATCCTTGATATTTCTCTTATGATGAAAATCTTATGTCTTGGATATATTTGTATCTTGCATGTTATCTAACCCATGTAGGTACTTGGTTGAATCAAATTCCATGAGAGTGTAATCAACTCATATCTTGAGCAATCTCTACATCACCAAGTTTCTACACTATGATGGTTGAAGACAAGGAAGCACGAAACCATTCAAACATATCCTTTGACAAATTATATGTTGAGCTTCATGATTGTCATTTTGGATACACAAGTGCTCTTCCTTGCAAGAACTAACCCATGTAGGTAAATGGACTCAAATTCCAAGTGGTGCTCCAATTTCTTGATGAGCTACATCAACCTTGAGCAACCCACACAAGTTCAACTACATGGACAACACCACAACCCAAGGTATGTTATTCCATCTTAGAGAAGCTTTACTCCAAGACATGAGCTAAAGCAACTCGACAAGATGTGAATACATCAAGATGCTTAAACGAAAAATGGCAACCCCATTTTGAGCTTAAAATATGAGTATGACCTATGATCAAGTGATCTCACTTGACTCCTAAGTCAATATACTCTAACATAGGTGACTTTGTCGCCGACCATCTCTAGATGAAGTTCTCCTGTGTTGTTTTCTGTGTTTTTGCATTTGTCTCATGCATATTTATTTGCCCTTTCAAAAAAAACTTCATCTAGATTTCTTTTTGTTTGCTCTGCATTTTTCTGCATTCCAATTCCTTGCATATCTTTCAGTAAATTCCTTGCAAATCCTTATGAGATCTTACTAGTCTAGTGAGCTGAGGTGACAGGTGTTTTCTCTGTGATGAACTCGATTTCACCAATTTGTTGCCTTTGGTCCAACCGAATCCTTTCGGTACAACCGAAGCATACCACTCGGTGCCACCGATTTCACATCAGGAAAAACAGTTTGCCACTTATTCTATGTTTCTTCTGATCCAGCTCCACTCAATGAATCTTGTCCTCTACAAGCATCACATTTTTATCATTGCTTTGTGCTATGTCTCAAGGACCAAACCCATTAGACAGATTCCAGAAGACCCTTCTTGGAAATTGATGTCAAAGGGGGAGAGAGAGATCACATCAAAGCTTATCCTTCAGAGAGAGAGATCACATCAGAGAAAGAGTTTATCATCTCCTAAAGGGGGAGAGAGACCCTCAAAGGGGGAGAGAGATCCTCAAGGGGAGAGAGAGAGATCTCCAGGGGGAGAGAATACTTAAGTAGAAGTATTTCTCAAGGATCCCAAATGCTTTGTGTTCAAGAGGAGAGATGCCGCATGTCTTCTTGAGGGGAGAGACATGTTCATATGATCTTTTGTGCTTATTTGCATTAGCATACATTAGCTCTGATCATCATTCATATCTTTTAGCTCTGATTCTCTATTCCCTATCTTCTCCCAGTATCCCATTCTTGATTCAGGGGGAGCAAGACATCTAAGGGAAAGAAATCATTAAAATTCATTGCATATCTTTACTCTTGGGGACATGTCTAATCCAATGTGGTACTTAGTACTCACTCTCTACATGTCATCCCAGTCTTGGTATTCTTGTAATTTCTTCTGTTTTCTCTGGCTAGTAGATGTATCTGTGTTATCAAACCTTGTTTACGCAGGTTCATTTCATCCCAAGCCAACCCAAGACTACAAGGTAAGTATATGCATCACAATCATGTGTATGAGGAATTTTTGCTGATGTACATACTGTTTGCAAGAAGGACTCATGGGCATGAAGGTATTTTCTTTAAATATTCTTTGCTTTGATGCATATGGCCAAGATACATGTAACACATTGCTTGCTCTATCATGTTTATGCTCTCACATGCTTCTATGTTCCATATTCACATGATTGCATACATGTAGGGGGAGCCTATGTTTGTTACATGTCTTTCCAAAGCTTTACTTGCTACTCTTTATATCTTTATCTAAAGCTTTGATGGATGTTGTCATCAATTACCAAAAAGGGGGAGATTGAAAGCACAAGAGCTCCCTAGGTGGTTTTGGTAACTAATGTCAACATATCTCTTGTTGGACTAACACCTTTATCTAGTATGTTTCAGATAAGTTCAACAATGGAGTGGCATGGACTAAAGGATGTGGGAACTCCTTCAAGATGCTAAGGACAAAGAATTGGCTCAAGCTCAAAAGCTCAAGACTCTTCATTTTATATTTTAGTGATCCAAGATCACATTGAGTCTATAGGAAAAGCCAATACTATCAAGGAGGGATGAGGTGTTGCTTAATGAGCCTCTTGCTTCATGTGCTTAGTGATATGCTCCAAAACCCTCAACTACTTTACCACTTCCACAAATGACCTAAACCCAAAGCCAAAATCGGTCACACCGATTCTTCCTATCCAGTGCCACCGATTCCAAAAGTCATAGCCACTGCCACAAACCCTAAGTAAATCGGTCTCACCGATAGGGATCTCGGTCTCACTGAGATGGGATTGTAATCTCTCTGTGTATGTCCATTACCAAAATCGGTCTCACCGAGTTTGAGCAATCGGCACTACCAAGGTTACAATGCAAACTTCCTGGTTGACTCATTACCAAAATCGGTCCCATCGAGTTTGTGTAATCGTTCAAACCGAGTTTGCCTGACCAACTCTCTGGAAAGCTTATTACCAAAATCGGTCTCACCGAGTTTGTGTAATCGGTCTTACCGAGATTACGTTATGCCCTAACCCTAACCATATCGGTCTCACCGAGTTGCATTTCGGTCCCACTGAAAATTCTAACGGTCACATTATTTGCTAAATCGGTCTGACCGAGTTTAATGATTTGGTCCCACCGGGTTTGGTAGATTGTGTGTAACGGTTAGATTTTGTGTGGAGGCTATATATACCCCTCCACCTCCTCTACATTCGTGGAGAGAGCCATCAGACTGAACCTACACTTCCAGCATACATTTTCTAAGAGAGAACTACCTACTCATGTGTTGAGGCCAATATATTCCATTCCTACCATATGAATCTTGATCTCTAGCCTTCCCAAGTTGCTTTCCACTCAAATCTTCTTTCCACCAGATCCAAAACCTATGAGAGAGAGTTGAGTGTTGGGGAGACTATCATTTGAAGCACAAGAGCAAGGAGTTCATCATCAACGCACCATTTGTTACTTCTTGGAGAGTGGTGTCTCCTAGATTTGCTAGGTGTCACTTGGGAGCCTCCGACAAGATTGTGGAGTTGAACCAAGGAGTTTGTAAGGGCAAGGAGATCGCCTACTTCGTGAAGATCTACTGCTAGTGAGGCAAGTCCTTCGTGGGCGACGGCCATGGTGGGATAGACAAGGTTGCTTCTTCATGGACCCTTCGTGGGTGGAGCCCTCCATGGACTCGCGCAACTGCTACCCTTCGTGGGTTGAAGTCTCCATCAACGTGGATGTACGATAGCACCACCTATCGGAACCACACCAAAAACATCCGTGTCTCCAATTGCGTTTGAATCCTACAAACCCTTCCCTTTACATTCTTGCAAATTGCATGCTTTACTTTCCGCTGCTCATACACTCTTCGCATGCTTGCTTGATATGTATTGTGAATGTTAAACTTGTGCCTAAACTCCACTTAAACTTAAGGAAACTTAAAAACTGCAACTTTGGTACTTGTGTCTAATCACCCCCCCTATAGACACCTCTTCTCAAGGTCCTACAGGGTCGCCGGGTGGAACATTGAGTTGCAAGCGTTTCAGTTGGAATTCAGCACGACCAGAGTCATCTAGGGGGCCGCACTTGCTGATTTTGTGGCAGAATGGACAGAAGCGCCAGGGCTTGAAGCAGGTGAAGATCGGTCACTCTCCCGAAGAAGCGAGGCACCGGACGGCTGGGTCATGTACTTCGATGGGGCATTCTCGCGACATGGTGCGGGGGCCGGCGCGGTGCTTATACCCCCCCACTCTGGACAAGCTCTATTACGCTGTACATCTCTGTTTCCAGCACGGCGAGAAGGTCTCCAACAACATAGCATAATACGAAGGCCTCATAGCGGGCTTAAAGGCTGCATCAGCACTAGGGGTGAAGCGCCTCGTCATCCAGGGAGACTCACAGCTCCTCGTCAACTTCTCCAACAAAGTGTATGAGCCAAAGGATGAGCATATTGAGGCGTATCTTGCAGAGGTACGCAGGATGGAAAAGCAGTTTTGGGGGCTGGAGTTGCAGCATGTGCCCCACGGCACCAACCAAGAGGCTGATGACATTGCTAGAAGGGTGTCCAGGCGGTTTCCTCAGGAGCCTGGCATTTTCGAGGAACGGCTCTTCATGCCCTCGGCAGCACCATCACTATCAAGCACAGCGCAACCTCGGGAAGAGCTCCCTCAACCACCTGCCGCAGGAGCCCTGGCCTGTGGCCCAGCCCCGGGAGCGCACTTGCTCCTGGCTCTAGAACCTCAGGAGGGATACTGGACTGCGGAGTTCATGGACTACCTGATGCAAGGGACCCTACCGGAGAAGGAGGAGGACGCGGAACGCGTGGCCCGGTAGGCCACGGCCTACAGCATCCAAGATGGAGAGCTCTACCGGAAGCGGCCAAATGATGTTTCCCTGCGCTGCATCTCTAGGGAACAGGGGAAGGAGTTGCTGGCTGACATACACGATGGAGATTGTGGACACCACTCATCGTCACGGACCCTCGTCGGCAAGGCATTTCGTAGCGGGTTTTAGTGGCCTACAACACTCAACGACACAATCGATTTGGTGAAGGCTTGCGAAGCCTGCCAATTCCATGCCAAGTAGATTCATCAGCTAGCTCAGGGCCTGCAGATCATTCCACTCTCGTGACCGTTCGCAGTCTAGGGGCTTCATATCTTGGGCCCATTTCCTGAAGCGCCTGGGGGCTACCGCTACTTCTACGTCGCCATCGACAAGTTCACCAAGTGGGCGGAGGTGGAAGCTGTCTGCACCATCCCAGCTGGCTCTGCAGTCAAGTTCATCAAGGGCCTCGTGAGCCGATTCGGGGTGCCTAATCGCATCATCACCGACAACGGTTCGTAGTTCACTAGCAATCTCTTCAAAACATATTGTGCTAACCTTGGAACGCAGATATGCTACGCATCGGTGGCGCACCCCCGGAGTAACGGCCAGGCCGAACGCACCAACGCAGAGGTCCTGAAAGGCCTCAAAACCAGGACCTTCAAGAAGAAACTAGAGGCCTGTGGCAGGGGCTGGTACGATGAACTCCAGTCCGTGTTGTGGTCCATCCACACTACCGCCACCAAGTCGACTAGCGAGACCTCGTTCTTCCTCGTCTATGGAGTAGAGGCGGTCCTCCCTCACGAGGTCAGGCATCGCTCCCCGCAGGTCCTGGCGTTTGATGAAGCACAATAGGACGCCATGCGGGGGATGGACCTCGTGCTGGGGGAGGAGCACCGCGTGGAGGCCGCACTACGAGCAGCAAGATACCAGCAGGCGCTGCGGAGGTATCATTGCCACCACATCTGCCCCAGGACTCTTGAGGTAGGTGACCTCGTGCTCAGGCGGGTGCTCTCTAGGGAAGGGCTGGACAAGCTCTCACCCATGTGGGAGGGCCCGTTCAAGGTTTTTCATGTTTCCAGACCTAGCGCCGCGCGCCTGGAGCCCCAGGAAGGGGTGCCCATTCCAAACCCTTGGAACATTCAGCACCTCTGGAGGTTCTACCCTTGAAGTAAGGCCCAGTGCCTGTAAAGAAGGCCCGGTGCCTGTGAAGAAGGCCCAGTGCCTGTAAAGAAGGCCCGGTGCCTGTGAAGCTTGCAGCCCTAAGAAAGTCCCGATGCCTGTGAAGAAGGCCCAGTGCCTGTGAAGCTCGCCGCCCGTGACACTCTCACGTAATAATGAGTTGGGGCTGTACACGCCCCGGAGTCTCCGGAGTGCCGCCCTTGGGCCTCGGGGGCTCCCGCCCACGCCTAGTGGCAGCACTTAGCTCCGCGCTGGTGAGAAGACGTCGAAGACTAGACTAGGTGCCGGACGCGGCTTTTCATTTGCTTTCCGCAGATGGCTTGTTCTCCCTTGTTTGAAACTTTATTGGAGTTGCTTCTTGTGTTGTTTGCCGTCCCCTGCCCTTGATTCTCTGTCTTTGGTTTTCACCCGGCTCGTTCTCTCTCTCGCAAGCCTCGCGAGGGGGCTACGCGGGCGCCCTCGTGAGCCCTTTCTCGCCTGGTTTTGTGAGGCTCCCTCACTCAAGTTCACAGCGGGAGCACCCCTCCCGCTCCATGACCCGCAGGCATCGCGACACAAAACGCCAGACCTAAGCTGGTCACCCTCGTGACAAAGGTTCGAAAGCTATTCTCCCGACTAATCTTTCCAGACCTTAAGACACCCAGCGAGGCATCAGGCAAGTACCTCATGAGGTGGAAACTGCAGCGAACCTCCCGAGCTAAGTTGTTCCTACGCGCAAGCACATAGCCGCAACACCATGACACAACACGGGAACGATAAAAATAGCATGATAATTAGGGATGATAGTCTTGCACGCCCCCCACGGGGGTCCATACTTCTCTCTCTCTCAATGCAGGAAAAGGAGAAAAACAAAATGAAAACAGCGTGCCCCGCGGCAGCTCGCGAGGGGGGATCCGCACCGCCCTCCCGAGCTCAACCAGACTCCACCTCGCGCTTCACCGGGGCGCGACGGTGGGATGACCCGCTACCACCCTCAAAGCGGGCGCGGCGACGTGGTGGCTGATCACGGCCACCGCTGGAGGAGCTATCACCGGAGGAGGAGCTGCTGAAGCTCGGCGAGCTGCGGACGCCGCCAGGAGCGGTTTCGCCCTCGCCCTCGTCACGGCCGTCGCCAAGGCCAAACACCTCGTCGCCGTCGTCATCTTTGGGGCAGCACCCAGCACGGCGGCCGTCTTCCCCGAACACCCTCACGTAGAGGGTCGCGTCGCCTTCGAACTTGAAGTGCAGGGTGCACCACCGGCCCAGGCCATGAGCGCGGGCAAACGTCTGCCAGCCGCGGGCCAGGGCCATGTTCCCGGCGACGGAGATCTCCACCGTGACTCAGGAAGCCCTGCTATAGCAACCGTCTGCCTGCAGCCAGAGCCCACCAGGGCCATCGGCCGGCAGTTCACCGGCAAAGAAGCGGGGGAGCTGGAGCCAGTTGCCGGCCGGATATGCCGACCACACGACAAACTCCGGCAGCACCTCTGTCGAGTGAAAGCGTGGTCGAGGAGGCCGCGCAGCCACGACACCTCTTCCCCCGCCAACCGGGCGGCCATCACCGCGCGAAGGACCATCGCCGCGACCACAAGGAGCCGCTGCAGGAGTCGCGGGGTGCTTGCGGGGACGACCTCGGCCGCGCTTGGACGGAGGGGAGCCAGGCCCTTCCTAGTGAGCTTTCCCCTTCTCCGTGGACGAGAACCTCTTCGTGGGCGCCATGGGACACGGCAAGCAACTGGAGCAAGGAGGAAGAAGAAGCAGGCGGGGGAAGGGAGATGTGCAGCGGGGGGGCTGCGCCCCTCCACATTTATAGCCCAAGGGAAGCCAACCGTCGGCCTCCACGATCGTAGGTAGTCATGACTCTTTTTGCATGCAGCAGGGACTCATCAAATCGTGCAGTTGTTGATGCAGCGTGGGGAAGCAAAGATGCCCACGTCCAATCAACCGCCATGCGGCGACCAAGGCCACAGGCTATTGGGGCCCACGGTGCTCCGCACTTGCCCTTTGGCTTCGCTGCTAAGCCAAGTCCGAGCGTGCCTTGGGCCCGGGGGCTACTGTCGGTGTTTTGGGAATGGGGGTCCCCAGACTTGGCTACCTGTGGCCTGCGGCGTGGCTCAAGCAGTGGCCCAGTATGACCCGTCTTCATCAACCCACGCTCAAGACCCTCGCGAGGGGCCAAGCCTCACGGGGCGGACGATGCAAGGCTTCCTCAGGGGCGGCCTCACCAGGCAGGCTCACAAGGAGGCAGAGAGATCAAGGCAAGGAGTACCTCACGAGGTGCTCGTGACGCAAGCCATGACGATCAATACCAGGTGGGCGCCAGGCGGGCGCCAGCCGGTGCAGTGTCCTCGTTTCCTCTTTGGTGCAAAGGGAGCAAGTGCAGGCGCTGAGTACCGAGGCATCAAGCAAAGGTTACCAAATCGGTGCAAGAGACCAAGACCAGCAGAGCGTTAGGACAGAGGTCACCGTGGAGCCCAAGACAGCGTCATCGCTAGTGCCTTTGGCAGTTGAAGACCAACTTTAGTTAGGATACCTTGTACTAGCTGTCCCCCTTCAAAATGGCTGTTGTTGGCTCCCTTCCCGCTCAATATTTGGGAAGAGGACCAGGGCCCCTATAAATAGAGATAGCCACCACTATAGAGATGGGGAGACCATCCAGAGGAGACCTCATCCAGAGCTGATTGAATCCTTCCCAAGTAGAACACCGCACCAGCTCAAGAACACCCCTCGTGAAGCTGTTCTTCCTCTGTACTGTTCATCATCAGCCCCAGAGGCAATCCACCACACCACACACTGGATTAGGGTATTACACCAGAACAGTGGCCCGAACCAGTATAAACCTTGTGTCCCTTGTGTTGTTCATCACGTAGCTTAGATTCGCGGCAAGGTGTTGGGACATGGATCGATAGGGAGTAGATCTTCATGCGCACCCCAGAGTTTGAACCTTAAGGGTTTTGCCAAAACCAGATATCCGACACTGTTGCCCCTTCGTCGACCTCCCACTGTGCCACTAGTGCGGCGCTAACCACTTGATTCGTCACCTCTAGATACAGTAGTAGCGGTTCTTGTGGCTTAGGCACAACCAGTCTTGGCGTGGAGGAGAGGTACTTCTTCAAATCTTGCAGCACTGCCTCGGCCTCCGGGGTCCACTCCATTGGGCCCGCCTTTTTCAAGATTTTGGTAAAGGGAAGGGCACGCTCAGCGGACTTGTAGATGAATCTACTCATAGCAGCGACGCAGCCAGTGAGCCGACGCACATCCTTGATCCGCTTAGGTGCCTCAATCTACTCAATGGCCTTAATCTTGTCCGGGTTCACCTCAATCCCACACTACGACACAAATAACATGAGAAGCTTGCTGAACGGGACACCGAAGACACACTTCTCAGGGTTCAGCTTGAGGTTGATCTTGCGCAGGTTTGCAAACATTTCTTCCAGATCTTGCACAAGTGTTGCCTTGTCCTTGGTTTTGACCACTATGTCATCCATATAAGCTTCCATATTTCTATGTAGCTGAGGCTCAAAACCAATTTGGACTGCTCTTGCAAAGGTCGATCCAGCACTCTTCAACCCGAAAGGAATCCGTAAAAAGCAGTACGTACCACATGGGGTGATGAATGTTGTCTTCTCTTCATCTTCTCTCGTCATGAAAATCTGATGGTATCATGAGTAGGCGTCGAGGAATGATAACAGGTCACACCCAGCCGTGGAGTCTACAATTTGGTCGATGCGCGGCAACGGGAAAGGGTCTTTTGGACAAGATTTATTGATATCTATGTAATCAATACACAGCCTCCACTTCCCGTTTGCCTTGCGCATCACCACCGTATTGGACAACCACATCGGATGGAGCACTCCTCTCACCAAGCCTGCCGCTTCTAGCTTTCTGATCTCTTCTGTGATGAACTCTTGTCTTTCCAAAGCTTGCTTCCTGACCTTCTGCTTGACGGGCCACGCATGAGGACAAACAGCAAGATGGTGCTGAATCACCTCCCTGGGAACGTCGGGGATGTCGGATGCTTGCCACGCAAACACATCGACATTCGCCCGCAGGAAAGTGACAAGCTCGCCTTCCTATTTGCTATCGAGGGTGGAGCTTATGGTGAAAGCTCCTCCTGTGCCGTTCTCCTTGACGGACACCTTCTTGGTTTCTGGTGGTGGAGGTCTGGATTTCTTGCTCTTGCCGGTGGAGCTCTCTGGCACGTTCTCGATGGGGCTGCATCACTCCGGAGAGGTGCCCTTGCCGGAGTGGGTGCGAGAGGTCTCACCGGCCTTCTTCCCTCCCGGGGCTTCAGCGGCAGGAGAAAGTGCCTTGCCGACAGTCGCTGCAACTGCTTCCCGATAGAGTTGGTCAGCGCAGATTAGCGCATCCTTCTTGTTAAAGGGGACGGTGATGATGTTCATCGGCCCAGGCATCTTCAGCATGTTGTCGGTGTAATGTGACGCCGCCATGAACTTGGCTAGCGCCAGGCGGCCGAGAATCCCGTTGTAAGGCAAGGGGATCTCGGCTACATCGAAGACAATCCCCTTCGTCCTGTAGTTCAGCTCGCCTCCAAATGTCATGGGCTGCGTGACCTTGCCCTTCGGCTGGCTTCTTCCCGGGTTGACCCCTTGAAACGTGCCTGTCTCTTCGAGATCTCCATCAGGAATCTGCAGCCTTTTGACCACGACAGGCGAGATCAAGTTCAGACCGGCCCCGCCGTTAACTAGCATCTTCGTCACCTTGAGGTTGTGGATCATTGGTGAAACCAACAACGGCAAACACCCGACCGCAGTTGTGCGATCAGGATGGTCCTCGGTTTCAAAGATGATAGGTGTGCTGGACCACTTCAGTGGCTTTCGTGCGTTGAGTGATGGCTCCACCGCTGTGATCTCACACGCCCACTGCTTGAGTTGGCGGTGAGAGGTGTGCAGCGAGGCGCCACGATCAACGCACATTGCCTCTATAGCTTTCTGAAACTCGTGGTCACTGGACTCATCGTCCTTGTCATGATCATCGTTTTCTTGCTTCTTGTCATGGCCCCGAGCGGGCCTCTCTTGCCGTGGCGGATTCCTTGGCCACCATGCTTCTTGCCGGATCCTTCGGCACCGTCCTGGCCTTTCTCCTTGTCCCACCTCTCGTATTTAGCTTTTTGCTTCTCAGCAAGCAGCTCAACTTGTCGGCAGTTTTGGAGGTCGTGGCCCTTGGTGTGGTGGATCTTGCAATACTGCTTGTCGGACCTTCCTGGCTTGTTGGCAGCCGCCAAGGCCCGGCAAGCGGCACACCTGCAACTTCCTTGCCGGGGTCGCTTGCCTTGGCCTTCTTGGCGGCGCCGGTGTCGTCGGATCCCTCGACGGCAAGCACAGTCTTGCCATTGCGTTTTCTGTTACGGTGCCTGCCCTTCTTCGTCGGGGCAACGGTGTCGTCGTCTATGGAGTCGGTTTCCACACCGGTGTCCTCACCGGGGTACTTCCTCCCCTCTTCAGCTCGAGCGCACCTATCGGCCAGAACATAAAGTTCGGCAACATCCTTGACCTTGTTCATCGCCAGCTCCTCACGCATCTTGCGATTACGGACATTCTGATGGAATGCGCTGATCACGGCGGCAGGGTGAATGTCAGGGATGTTGTACTGCACCCGGCTGAACCTCTGGATGTACTTGCGCAAGTTTTCACCTTCCTTCTGGGGGATGATATGCAAATCACTTGCCTGGCCATGATCTTGATGGCCTCCGGTGAAGGCGCCAACAAACTAATGACACAGATCCAACCAAGAAGAAATGGAATCCACTGGCAAGTGCATCAACCATGACATGACATTGGGCTTGAGCGCCAACAGGAAGTAATTGGCAAGCATTGTGTCGTCGCGGGCTCCAGCAGCTTGCATCGCAATGGTGTAGATGCTGAGAAACTCCGATGGGTGAGTCTTGCCGTTGTACTTCTCGCCACCGTCGGGTTTGAACATGCGGTGGGAGGGCCGCTGGAACTGCCGCAGCTCACTATTAAAGGTTGGGCAACCCACCTCTTAAGGTAGGCCACCGTAGCCTCCCAGGGCCGGGTGGTCCATAGTGGGCCTTGCCCGTCTATCTGACTGGTGACGCGCATCTCGTCGGCACTCGATGGTGGTTCGAGCATCTTCAAGGGCTCGCTCCCGAAGAACTTGGCGCTGATCGCAGTGGGTCCGTGGATCAGACGACGTTATGGAAATTTTATCACAAGCGTCATCACAACAGATCGACACCCGCGGTAACTGGCATGGGGGAGGAGAGTCCACTGTGGCTGCATCACCCCCGGCCCTTCCACCGCTGGCATGCGGTGGCTCGACGGAGCGGTGGCCTACGGGCCCCGCTGGTCGCAGCTCATCTTTGTTGGCGATGCCGACGAGACTCCAGATGGTGGATCTCCACTCGTCGAGCTTTTCCGCAACAGGAGGAAAGTCAAGGAGCAGCTGCGCGCATGCCAACGCTTCTGCTGGCGTGGGCGGTGGCGAGAGCTGCGTGGACCGTGACGCGCTTCGACTTCTAACCACGTTAGATGGAGCTCTATCACGGCCCTGTGGTGGTACGTCATTTTCGCCCCCCGACGCGCATGCTGACCTCCTTCGTCCTGTGAAGGGTGCATTGGAATCTTCACAGGCCGGCGCCCAGGTTCACCCGCGTGGTGATGCTGCTCGTTGCGCACGGCTTGGGAAGAGCGCGTCGTGGGCGGCGGCGCAGGCGTCTTGGAGGTCGCCGCGCCGCCGGTGGGTGGCATGACGCCGCCCCTGGAGGGCCTCGCGCCGCCTGCGGGGGCCCCAACTCCGTCTCTGGAATTTGCGGCGTGTGGTTCGTCGTCTTGCGCACGAACGACGCCGCTCGCCAAGTCTGGACTGCCAGGGCGATGTGGGTGTCCGCGGGTCACGCCTCGGGTTCTGTCCGTGATCGGCCCGCTACTAGCCCGCACCGGTACGGGCAGTCCGGCTCTAGATGAACCAATCGCCGTGGCCGTCTTCCTCTTGGGAACCATGGCGATGAAGAGCTGCTAGACTAGTTGCTAGACCAGATTTTCACAACTGCGCGCTTTCCCTACCTGGCGCGCCAAAGATGTCGGTGAGAACGACACCTATGGGATCAACGGGATCCCTACTATGGTCGGCGGGCGCGGGGTTGTGAGAAGAGCAGGTCTAAGAGCCATCACAAAGGTCGTTTACCCAGGTTCGGGCCACGGAGACCGCATAATACCCTAGTCCTGCTTTGGTGTGTATATCAGTGTTCATGAACTAGCTATCGAGCTTGACTTTCTCAAAGAGACGAATCCCTCTCCGGTACGCCTCGGGACTCCTTTTATAGTCGAAGGAGGCGCCATAGTGGCACATAGGAGGTCGAAAGGGTACAGTGGACAAGCTTATCGCTTGTCATTACGGGACAAGACGCATTAAATGCGCCCCTGAGGTGTCCCCTTGCTTTATCACCGCCTCGCCTTGCTTCGACACGCGCCCAGGCCAAGGAGGCGGGCTGCGCCATGTAGGCTGGCAGGCTGCTGAGCTAGCGCGGTGGCGGCGTCTTCACGAAGATCTGCATGCCACCACGCAGGTGCTTTCTGAGTTGGCCTCGGGACCGCGCGTCGCCACGCAGGTGCCCGCCTGGCTGGTTGGGCTAGCAGCTGCATGCGAATGGCGGTGGGGTCTTGCTACGCGCGGGCCTGGCCGCGGCCTCACTGATGTCCTCGGCAAAGGTCTTGCCGGGGGCCCCGGTGATAACCCACAAGTATAGGGGATCGCAACAGCTTTCGAGGGTAGAGTATTCAACCCAAATTTATTGATTCGACACAAGGGGAGCCAAAGAATATTCTTGAGTATTAGCAGTTGAGTTGTCAATTCAACCACACCTGGATAACTTAGTATCTGCAGCAAAGTATTTAGTAGCAAAAGTGGTATGATAATAAAGGTAAGAGTAGCAGAAGTAAAGATAAATGTTTTTGGGTTTTTGTAGTAGTCGTAACAGTAGCAACGGAAAAGTAAATAAGCGAAGAACAATATGTGAAAATCTCGTAGGCAATGGATCAGTGATGGATAATTATGCCGGATGCGATTCCTCATGTAATAGCTATAACATAGAGTGATATTGAACTAGCTCCAATTCATCAATGTAATGTAGGCATGTATTCCGTAAATAGTCATACGTGCTTATGGAAAAGAACTTGCATGACATCTTTTGTCCTACCCTCCCGTTGCAGCGGGGTCCTTACAGAAACTAAGGGATATTAAGGCCTCCTTTTAATAGAGAACTGGAACAAAGCATTAACACATAGTGAATACATGAACTCCTCAAACTACGGTCATCACCGAGAAGTATCCCGATTATTGTCACTTCGTGGTTGTCGGATCACAACACATAATAGGTGACTATAGACTTGCAAGATAGGATCAAGAACACACATATATTCATGAAAACATAATAGGTTCAGATCTGAAATCATGGCACTCGGGCCCTAGTGACAAGCATTAAGCATAGCAAAGTCATAGCAACATCAATCTCATAATATAGTGGATACTAGGGATCAAACCCTAACAAAACTAACTTAATTACATGGTAAATCTCATCCAACCCATCACCGTCCAGCAAGCCTATGATGGAATTATTCACGCACAGCGGTGAGCATCATGAAATTGGTGATGGAGGATGGTTGATGATGACGACGGCGATGAATCCCCCTCTCCGGAGCCTCGAACGAACTCCAGATCAGCCCTCCCGAGAGAGATTAGGGCTTGGCGGCGGCTCCATGTCGTAAAACGCGATGAAACTTTCTCCCTGGGTTTTTTCTCCCCGAACGTGAATATATGGAGTTGGAGTTGAGGTCGGTGGAGGTCCAGGGGGCCCACGAGATAGGAGGTCGCGCCCTGGGCGGGCGCGCCCCCCTGTCTCTTGGACAGGCTGTGGGCCCCCTGGCATTAATTCTTTCGCCAAAAATTCTTATTAATTCCAAAAAGTGCCTCCGTGGATTTCCAGGACATTCCGAGAACTTTTCTTTTCTACACGTAAAACAACATCATGGTAGTTCTGCTGAAAACAGCGTCAGTCCGGGTTAGTTTCATTCAAATCATGCAAGTTAGAGTCCAAAACAAGGGCAAAAGTGTTTCGAAAAGTAGATACGTTGGAGACGTATCAACTCCCCAAAGCTTAAACCTTTGCTTGTCCTCTAGCAATTCATTTGATAAACTGAAAGTGATAAAGAAAAACTTTTACAAACTCTGTTTGCTCTTGTTGTTGTAACATGAAAAGCCAGCATTCAAGTTTCAGCAAATATTATGAACTAACCATACTCACAATAACATGTAGGTCTCACAATTACACATATCAATAGCATAATCAGCCAGCGAGCCATAATAATAAAACTCGGATGACAACACTTTCTCAAAATAATCATAACATGATATAACAAAATGGTATCTCGCTAGCCCTTCTGAGACCGCAAAACATAAATGCAGAGCACCTTTAAAGATCAAGGACTGACTAAACATTGTAATTCATGGTAAAAGAGATCCAGTCAAGTCATACCCAATATAAACCAATAATAATGAATGCAAATGACAGTGTGCTCTCCAGCAGGTGCTTTTAATAAGAAGGATGATGACTCAACATAAAAAGTAAATAGATAGGCCCTTCGCGGAGGGAAGCAGGGATTTGTAGAGGTGCCAGAGCTTGATTTTTAAAATAAAGATTGAATAACATTTTGAGCGGCATACTTTTGCTGTCAACGCAACAACTATGAGATGGCTGTATCTTCCATACTAAATGCATTATAGGCAGTTCCCAAACAGAATGGTAAAGGTTTATACTCCCCCAACCAACAACAAGCATCAATCCATGGCTTTCTCAAAACAATGAGTGCCTCCAACATACAACAGCCCTGGGGGAGTTTTGTTTAATTACTTTGATTTGCTTTGATCGTTTTGGATCATGGGACTGGGCATCCCGGTTACCGACCCTTTCTCGTGAATGAGGAGCGGAGTCCACTCCTCGTGAGAATAACCGTGGACAGGCTATGGGCCCCCTGGCATCAAATCCAAACAAAACTAACTTAATTACATGGTAAATCTCATCCAACCCATCACCGTCCAGCAAGCCTACGATGCGATTACTCACGCACGGTGGTGAGCATCATGAAATTGGTGATGGAGGATGGTTGATGATGACGACGGCGACGAATCCCCCTCTCTGGAGCCCCGAACGGACTCCAGATCAGCCCTCCCGAGAGAGATTAGGGCTTGGCGGCAGCTCCGTGTCGTAAAACGCGATGAAACTTTCTCCCTGGTTTTTTCTCCCCGAACGTGAATATATGGAGTTGGAGTTGAGGTCGGTGGAGGTCCAGGGGGCCCACGAGATAGGAGGCCGTGCCCTAGGGAGGGGTGCCCCCTGTCTCGTGGACAGGCTATGGGCCCCCTAGCATTAATTCTTTCACCAAAAATTCTTATTAATTCCAAAAAGTGCCTCCGTGGATTTCCAGGACATTCCGAGAACTTTTCTTTTCTACACATAAAACAACATCATGGTAGTTCTGCTGAAAACAGCGTCAGTCCGGGTTAGTTTCATTCAACTCATGCAAGTTAGAGTCCAAAACAAGGGAAAAAGTGTTTGGAAAAGTAGATACGTTGGAGACGTATCACCCGGCAAGGGTCTTGCTGTGGCACCACGGTCGTCCCCGGCAAGGATGTTGCCGGAGGTCTCGTCTTCTGGTCCTTACCTGACCTTGTGTGTTAATGATCTTTCAGAAAGATCTGCATGCCACCATGGAGGCGCCTCCCGAGCCTTGGTTCGAATGTGGTTGATGGTATTGGAAACCTCGGGCTTAAGAGTGGCGTGCTTCATTGGTGTTGGGAGGTTGCCCTGGAAAGGCTCTTGTCGGGGTTGCGGAGGCCGCCCCGGCAAGGGTCTTGCCGGGGGAGACCACATCGCCCTCTTGCTCTTTGTGTCTCTGTCTTGGTGTTGCTTTGATCATCTTGTGGCTTCGGCTTCCTTCACCTGTCCTGCAAAGTGTGGCCATGGGCGTGGCTCTGACTGCCCGTGCACAGGTAAAGGGTTACAAAGTAGAGCCCCTACTTCTGTACACCGACAAATACTGAAGACACGACGATCAACGCCGGATTCAGTGGCTCCAAGCCCGGTCAACGGAAGAGGCCATTCAAAATAAACAAGGACGGCTCATCTAGCTTGGACCGAATTCTCGATCAACCTTGCTAGATTCACGGCACCCCTGACAAGCCTGCTAACCATACCAACAGGAGCTGTTGGGTCTTCAAACAGGCCGGCAAGTTAAACGCCGAACACACGGGAAAAGGGCCGGCCAGTGAGGACGACGATGAGGAGCCTCGCCCACCGAACACAAGGGGACAAAAGAAATTACCCCCCGAAGTCAAGACGGTGAACATGATATACGCTACCCACATCCCCAAAAGGGAGCGCAAACGCGCGTTAAGGGACGTCTATGCGATAGAGCCAGTCGCCCCAAAATTCAACCATGGTCAACATGCTCGATCACCTTCGATTGCAGGGACCATCTGACCAGTATCTGTCATGGAGGTTCGGCTGCATTAGTCCTTGATCCAATTATAGATGGATTCCACCTCACAAGAGTCCTCATGGACAGCGGCAGCAATCTTAATCTGCTCTATCAGGACACAGTCCGGAAAATGGGTATTGACTCGTCAAGAATCAAACCAACTAAACTACCTTTAAAGGAGTAATACCTGGTGTAGAGGCCCGCTGCACGGGCTCAATCATATTGGACGTTGTATTCGGTTCGCCGGACAACTTCCGAAGCGAGGACTTAATCTTCGACATTGTCCCTTTCCGCAATGGCTATCACGCACTGCTCAGATGAACAACGTTTGCCCACTTCAATGCGGTTCCACACTACGCTTATCTAAAACTTAAAATGCCAGGCCCACGTGGTGTTATAATAGTTGACGGAAATATGGATTGTTCTCTCCGTACCGAGGAACACACCGCGGCCCTAGCAGCGGAGGTATAGGTCGGTCTAATCAAGTCGAGCTCCACATTGGCATTTAAGCCACCGGACCCTACCAAATGAGTCCACACTACACAGCAGAAGGATAGTCCAGCTCATCAGGAGCTCGACTAGCAATCTGGCCTCTATCTTCGCCCCAACCAAACAGCGGCGTATGTACCGCATGCTCATAATTATGCACTAAAAATACCATGGGCAACGATGGAGGCATATCAAGGATGAGGTCCACAATACGGCTCAATCATATCCAGACCCCCATCTATCTTTTTCTTAACTTCGTTTTCCTTTTCAGGATCGTTACAACCTACATCGCCCTTTTTATGGTGTCAAAGGGCCCCTTTTCCGGCCCCTTGTGAAAATTTATTCATTAATCCTCTCAAAGGATCACATACTAAGGCGAAAAGAAGCATAGATGTACGGCAGAGTACCTAAATGATATTTCAAGATCACCTCCCCCAATGTTTTTAAATACTTGTACACAGCTTTCCTTCGTGCTCGGCATGTAAAATAGCATCAATGCTTATAGCATTATCTGTACAAATATGCTTTGACGTATCAATCAGACTATAATGGAAGTAGTTTTTTTGCCCAAATTACCTGGTACTTACTTATTCCTTCTGCCGTATTCTTTTTTTATCATTTGATCACAATGTACACCTTAGCTCGACCTAAATCGCCAGGGGCTCCATTCAGCCGTGTACATCTATTAAATTTATTATAAGTCCAAACAGTTTCACAAGGGTAATTCGGCGTCCCAAATTTAGCATTATATGCATCAGCTCTGAATCATGTCTTGGGTCAATAGTTGGGTTGCCCGGCTCCTGTGGTTACTAGCTTATGTTCTGATGGTTCGGCTAAGGAAGTAAAGGGAGAACTATTGCGATTGTGTTTCTGGTTGGCTGGAGAAACACCTCAGTAGAGAAAGCCGAAAACTGACTGTCATGATGCGGCGAGAGCTGGTCAGCTATTCAGCGACTCAATATAAATCTCTTGCGATTTTTTCCATGTCACACGAAGGACTAGTTTAACCTGGTCAGGTATTTACAGCGCCCGAGTTCGGATCACCGATCAATACCAGGGGCTGCGCCTATAATTCTATTGTCATACTCCTATGGCTAAGTGAGAGTGATAAAGCCACATAGTATGATTGCCTGGTTCGCCGCACTAGCTCCTCCTTCAAGGACCACATAGTTGGGTTAAGTGTGTTTCTGTACTATACTGAACACCCCCGTAATATGTATGTGAGGGGCTGAAGCCGATGACTGGCCAACTCTCAGATTCAATAAACGACCCCAATGGAGGATAAATAAATTCAGATAAAACAAGACTAACATTATACATGCCCTTTATTTTCATTACATAGTTTGGGAATTGCGGATACAATCATTCAAACATCATGTCCTTCGAGCACATGCCCTCAATGATATGGGATCCTTTAAGGATATCGTTGAAGTACTTCTCCGGCGTACGATGCTCCTTGCCTGCGAGCGGTCCTTCGGTTGCAACATTAGTGGCACTCATCTTCGCCCATTGTACCTTGACGCGAGCGAAGGCCACTCGAGCACCTTCGATGCAGACATACCGCTTAATAGCATCTAGCCTTGGGCAAGCATCGACCAGCCGCTTCACCAGCCCGAAGTAGCTATTAGGTATTGGTTCGGCTGGCCAGAAATGGATTATGACATCCTTCATGGCTAGCTCGGCCATCCTATGTAGCTCGGTCAGCTGTTTCAGCTGATCGCTGAGGGGCAAGGGCTGCTCTGGCTCATGGTATTGTGACCAGAATAGTTTCTTTGTTGAGCTCCCCTCCTCGGCTCGAAAGAAATCTGCAGCATCTGCAGCACTTCGGGGCAAATCCGCAAACGCTCCTGGAGAACTCCAAATGCGTGTCAAGAAGGTATACTTTCTCCTTACATATTTGCTCTATGTATTAAAAGTCTTACCAGCCGCGATCTTCTTGGCCTAGCGGATCTCCTGATAAGCACCTTGGGCTTCAACCCCGGCCTCCTTTGCACTTTGGAGCGCCGCAGTAAGATTGGATTCTTGATCTGACACCTTGCGTTCCAAAGAGTCACATTTCTTTATGGCATATGTGAACTCTTGTTGGACTTCATCCAACCTCGCCTCATGCTTTTTGCAAGCGGTGCATTCCTCGTCGGCCTCCTTCTTGGCTGCGGCTAGCGCACTCTTGAGGGCTTCGACCTCACACGACTCAGCTATGAGCATAAATATAAAGCTCAGTCATATAACAAATTGGAACTCATATCAGTTCAGGTATGCTTTGGTATAACATACCTTGTTTGGCCTCCAGCCTCCGCTTTAGTTCGGAGACTTCGGCCGCATGTGAGCTGCCGCCAACTTCGCAGCCTGCTCATCAACGTAGATATGTATGTTAGCTCTTATGATACATTATTCGATCCTCTGCTCGGATCTTCCTTGGGAAATGCCGAACAGAGTCTCAGGGGCTACTATCTATACACAATTATTGCTTTTGTAAATAACCAAAAATACATTACTTCACATACCTCAAAGCCTGTTAGAAGGCTGGTGTAGGCTTGGTTCAATACGCTCTTGGCAGAACGAACCCTTTCAACCACCGTACCCATCGGGGTACGGTGCTCCTCCACAATGGAAGCACCTCGAAGCGCCTCCATCAAAGTGTCTTACGCCTCTGGGTTAATAGAGGATACCGGTGGAGACCGCACACCCCCTCCCTTGAACAGGGTGGTTGTTCTGACCCCGCAGTCGTATTGGTCTCCGGAATAATATTCGGTTGGGGGCCAAATTGAGCGTTGCCCTCATCACCGGCCTCCGTAGGGGTGGATTTCCCCCTCTCTTCGGCAACAGAGGTATTACCCTCTGCCGCCACCTTCACGGTCTCCTGAGATAGCACTTCGGTGTTATCCCGAGCAGTAGGTGGAGAGATCTACGGACGTGACTTGCTCTCCATCGTGTTCATCCCTAGCGAGTTCTCGGATGACGATGACCGTTGAGGGAGATCGCAGGTCTTCGCTCAAGTCAAGACATACCAAGTACCCATCACAAACCCATCTCCCTCACATTTACATTATTTGTCATTTGCCTCTCGTTTTCCTCTCCCCCACTTCACCCTTGCCGTTTTATTCGCCCTCTCTTTCCCAATCTCCTCCTCTCTTCTTTGCTTGCCTTTTTCTGTTTGCCATGGCTAGTCCTCCTATCCTTATTCTCACTCCCGAACAAGAAATTCTCAATTTTAAGCAAAGGGAGAAAGAAAATTTAAAAGATGCTTGGCATGGAATTTGCAATGTCCAATATAAAGCTACTAGGAAGCTTGCTACTTCCGTTCTTCTCTGGAATTTTTATGTAGGCATTACTCCTTGGAATAGATGTATTCTTGATATTGCTACCGGTGGTGATTTCATGAGTAGCCATACGTTTGATGCTTATAATGCTATGTTAGATTTGTTTGGCCCACCACCTCTTTTGGTTAATGGAACGGTTTTAACTTTAGAACATGTGATGCAACGGCTTGATATTATTGAAAATAAAATTGCCACTGTTGAGTTGAATGAAAATTTGGATAAAAAGATTCATAATCACATTACCCAATTTGGATCTAGGGTTGGAGTTACTTTGAAAAATCTTAAAGAAAAAGAACCTATAGTTAATGAGAAAATTGATCTAGACTCTGCTAGAATCGGTAAACTTGAGGATATTATTACAAACTTAGGTTCCGCATTTTCCCCCATGAAAAACACTTCGAAACCCCCTACTAAAACCGCCAAGTGTATTTATGTTCCTAAAAATAAGGGTGAATCTTCTAGTAAGGGAGACGCGGATCTCAAATCCATAAGTGTTCATCCCAATTGTCTCTCTATTATTAAAGAACCTTTTGCTACCAATGAATTTCTTGAATTTTTGCCTAAAGTTTCAGCTATTGCTAAAAAGGGAGAAATCCCTAGAGATCACAAGTGCTCTATTGATGAATTTAGTGCCAAAGATGGCACTTGTTAGATCTATCTTCGCTTTTATGCCTAGCTAGGGGCGTTAAACGATAGCGCTAGTTGGGAGGCAACCCAATTTTCTTTATGTTTTTTGTTTTTGCTCCTGTTTAGTAATAAATCTTGTATATACCTTCTGTTTAGATGTGTTTTCATCTTTTAATTAGTGTTTGTGCCAAGTAGAACCTATAGGACAACCTATGATGATAGTTGATTTGATTCTGCTGAAAAACAGAAACTTTTCTTGAACGAATATAATTTTGTTAAATCACAGGAATGTCCTTTTCCTTTTATTCTTTTTGCTACTGTTCAATAAACAAATTTTCCAGGACTTCCTATTTTTGTAGGAGTTTTAGAGTTCCAGAAGTTTGCGTTAGTTACAGATTGCTACAGACTGTTCTGTTTTTGACAAATTCTGTTTTTCGTGTGTTGTTTGCTTATTTCAATGCATCTATGGCTAGTAAATTAGTTTATAAACCATAAGGAAGTTATAATATAGTAGGTTTAACACTAAAATAAATAAAGAATGAGTTCATTACAGTACCTTATGTGGTGGTTTTGTTTTCTTTCACTAATGGAGCTTATAAGATTTCCTGTTGAGTTTTGTGTTGTGAAGTTTTCAAGTTTTGGGTAAAGCTTTTATGGACTATGGAATAAAGGGTGGCAAGAGACTAAGCTTGGGGATGCCCAAGGCACCCCAAGATATTCAAGGATAGCCAAAAGCCTAAGCTTGGGGATGCCCCGGGAAGGCATCCCCTCTTTCGTCTTCGTTCATTGCTAACTTTACTTGGAGCTATATTTTTATTCGCCACATGATATGTGTTTTGCTTGGAGCGTCGTGTATTATATTAGTCTTTGCCTTTTAGTTTACCATAATCATCCTTGCTGTACACACCTTTTGGGAGAAGCCTATTTGATTAGAATTTGCTAGAATACTCTATGTGCTTCACTTATATCTTTTGAGCTTGATAATTTTTGCTCTAGTGCTTCACTTATATCTTTTAGAGCACGGTGGTGTCTTAATTTTGAAGAAATTGCTAGTCTCTCATGTTTCACTTATATCTTTTTGAGAGTCTTTTAGAACAGCATGGTATTTGCTATGGTTATAAAATTGGTCCTAGAATGGTAGGCATCCAAGTTGGGTATAATAAGAACTATCATAGAAAGTGAATTGGATGCTATGGTCAATTTGATACTTGATAATTATTTTGAGATATGGAGGTAGTGATATTAAAGTCATGCTAGTTGGGTGATTATGAATTTAGAGAATGCTTGTGTTGAAGTTAGCAAGTCCCGTAGCATGCACGTATGGTTAAAGTTGTGTAACAAATTTGAAACATGAAGTGTACCTGGCTTGTGCATCCTTATGAGTGGCGGTCGGGGACGAGCGATGGTCTTTTCCTACCAATCTATCCCCCTAGGAGCATGCGCGTAGTACTTGGTTTTTGATGACTTCTAAATTTTTATAATAAGTATATGAGTTCTTTTGACTAATGTTGAGTCCATGGATTATACGCACTTTTACCTTTCCGAATAAAAAAAGAAAATAAATAAAAAGGGCAATGTTACTATCTCTTTTTCCACACTTGTGCTTCAAAGTAGCACCTTGTTCTTCATGTAGTGAGTCTCATATATTGTGCTTCAAAGTAGCACCATGTTTTTCATATAGTGAGTCTCATAAGTTTTCTTTTTCATACTAGTCGGAATTTTTCATTACAGAACTTGGCCTGTATATTTCTACGATGGGCTTCCTCAAATGCCCTAGGTCTTCGTGAGCAAGCAAGTTGGATGCACACCCACTAGTTTTCTTTTGTTGAGCATTCATTTATACCTCTAGTGCATCCGTTGCATGGCAATCCCTACTCCTCATGTTGACATCAATTGATGGGCATCTCCATAGCCCGTTGATTATCCTCGTCAATGTGAGACTTTGTCCTTTTTTGTCTTCTCCACACAATCCCCATCATCATATTCTATTCCACCCATAGTGCTATATCCATGGCTCACGCTCATGTATTGCATGAAGGTTAAAAAATTTGAGATTATTTAAGTATGAAACAATTGCTTGGCTTGTCATCGGGGGTATAGAAGTTGGGAACATCTTTGTGTGAAGAAAATGAAGCATAACCTAACTATATAATTTTGTAGGGATGAGCTTTCTTTTGCCATGTTATTTTGAGAAGACATGATTACTTTGATTAGTATGCTTGAAGTGTTACTATTTATTTTATCAATATGAACTTTTATTTTGAATCATTTGGATCTGAACATTCATGCCACAATAGAGAAAATTACATTATGAATTATGCTAAGTAGCATTCCACATCAAAAATTCTCTTTTTATCATTTACCTACTCGAGGACGAGCAGGAATTAAGCTTGGGGATGCTTGATACGTCTCCAACGTATCTATAATTTTTTATTGTTCCTTGCTATTATATTACCCCTTTTGGATGTTTATGGGCTTTATTTTATACATTTATATCATTTTTGGGACTAACCTACTAACCGGAGGCCCAGCCCATACTGCAGTTTTTTTTTGCCTATTTCAGTATTTCGAAGAAAAGGAATATCAAACGGAGTCCAAACGGAATGAAACCTTCAGGAGCGTGATTTTTGGAACGAACGTGATCCAGAGGACTTGGAGTGCAAGTCAAGAAGCAGCCGAGGTTCCCACGAGATAGGAGGCCGCCCCCCTATAGGGCGCCCCCCTGTCTCGTGGGCCCCACGGGCGGCCACCAACGTACTTCTTCCTCCTATATATACCTGCGTACCCCGAAAACATCCAGGGGAACCACGAAACACAATTTCCACCGCCGTAACCTTCTGTATCCACGAGATCCCATCTTGGAGCCTTCGTCGGCGTTCTGCCGAAGGGGGAATCGACCATGGAGGGCTTCTACATCAACATCCTTGCCCCTCCGATGAGTTGTACGGGTCCATAGTTATTAGCTAGATGGCTTCTTTTCTCTTTTTGGATCTCAATACAATGTTCTCCCCCTCTCTTGTTGAGATCTATTCGATGTAAACTCTTTTTGCGGTGTGTTTGTCGAGATCCGATGAATTGTTGGTTTATGATCAAGTTTATCTAATAATAATATTTGAATCTTCTCTAAATTCTTTTATGTATGATTGAGTTATCTTTGCAAGTCTCTTCGAATTATCAGTTTGGTTTGGCCTACTAGATTGATCTTTCTTGCCATGGGAGAAGTGCTTAGATTTAGGTTCAATCTTGCAGTGTCCTTACCCAGTGACAAAAAGGGTTGCAAGGCACGTATTGTATTGTTGCCATCGAGGATAACAAGATGGGGTTTATATCATATTGCTTGAGTTTATCCCTCTACATCATGTCATCTTGCTTAATGTGTTACTTTGTTCTTATGAACTTAATACTCTAGATGCAGGCAGGAGTCGGTCGATGTGTGGAGTAATAGTAGTAGATGCAGGCGTGAGTCGGTCTAGTTGTTATGGACGTGATGCCTATATACATGATCATGCATAGATAATCTCATAACTATGCGCTTTTCTTTCAGTTGCTCGACAGTAATTTGTTCACCCATCGTAATACTTATGCTATCTTGAGAGAAGCCTCTAGTGAAACCTATGGCCCCCGGGTCTATCTCTTATCATATTTGCTTTCAATCTACTTTTATTTGCCTTTGTTACGTTTTGCATCTATATTATAAATACCAAAAATATATTTATCTTATCATATTATCTTTATTAGATCTCACTTTCGCAAGTGGCCGTGAAGGGGTTGACAACCTCTTTCTTGCGTTGGTTGCGAGTTCTCAGTTGGTTTGTGTAGGTGCGTGGGACTTTTGAGGAGCCTCCTACTGGATTGATACCTTGGTTCTCAAAAACTGAGGGAAATACTTACGCTACTATTACTGCATCACCCTCTCCTCTTTGAGGAAAACCAACGCAAGCTCAAGACGTAGCATAGGGTATTACCTCCATTAAGAGGGCTTGAACCTGGGTAAACATTGTGTCCCCCGCCTCCTTGTTACCTTCAATCCTTAGACGCACAGTTCGGGACCCCCTACCCGAGATCTGCCGGTTTTGAAACCGATAGAGACCCTATAAGATGGCACCCCTAGAACTAGCTGAACTCAAGAAACAACTCGATGAGTTCTTGAAAAAGGGTTTCATCCGTCCTAGTTCTTCTCCATGGGCTTGCCCCGTCCTCTTCGTCAAGAAGAAGGATGGTATGGATCGGATGGTTGTAGATTATCGACCTGTCAAATTGATCACCATAAAGAACAAGTATCCGCTCCCCAGGATCAATGACCTGTATGACCAGCTCGCTGGATCCTCAATCTTTTCCAAGATGGATTTGAAGTTGGGCTACCATCAAATCAAAATCAAGAATGGGGGACACTCCCAAAACGGCATTCGTTACTCGTTATGGCCAATATGAATACACCGTCATGTCCTTCGATTTAACCAATGCCCCATCCACCTTCTCTCGGTTAATGAACTCGACTTCATGGAGTACTTGGATAAATTCATCGTGGTATTACCTCGATGATATACTCGTCTATTCCAAGAATGACAAAGAACATGTCGAGCATCTAAGGCTAGTATTGACAAAACTTTGAGAGCACCGCCTTTATGCCAAATTCTCTAAATGTGAATTCTGGTTGCCAGAAGTGACCTATCTAGGCCATGCAATCTCTTGTAAGGGTATTGCTATCAATCCCGAGCGAGTTCAAGCCGTTCTTAATTGGACTCCACCTGAATCGGTCAAGCAAGTTCGGAGTTTCCTTGGCTTAGCAAGCTACTGTTGCCGCTTTGTCGAGAACTTCTCCAAGGTTGTTAAACCTCTAACTAAACTCCTCAAGAAAGATAAAAAGTTTGAGTGGACCCCATAGCGCTAGCACAGTTTTCAGGAACTAAAAAGACGCCTGACATCTGCTCCCGTACTGGTACCACCAGATTTCTCCAAGGACTTTGTTATCTACTGCGACGCCTCGCGACAAGGACTAGGTTGCATACTCATGTAAGATCGTCATGTAATTGCCTATGCTTCACAGCAGTTGCATCCACATGAGGAAAACTATCCTACACATGATCTAGAGCTTGCAACTATAGTCCATGCACACAAAACCTGGCGACATTACCTCCTCGGTAATCATTGCAAAATCTTCACCGATCACCAAAGTCTGAAATATATATTCGCCTAACCGGATTTGAATCTCAGGCAAAGATGTTGGGTTGAGTTGATCACACATTACGACTTAGGAATAAGTTACACCCCGGGAAAAGCCAATGTCATGGCTGATGCACTAAGTCGTAAATCTTATTGTAACAACCTGATGTTACAACAAAGTCAACCACTTCTCCATGAGGAATTTCAGAAACTTAACCTTCACATTGTTGCTCGAGGATTCCTTTCTACCTTGGTGGCGAAACCTACCCTTACGGATCAAATCATAGATGCCCAGAAGCATGATAAAGGTATAACCCGCATCCAGAAGAACATTGCTAGCGGGGTTGCTAAATGTTTCTCTATGGATGACCGAGGTGTTGTTTTCTTTGAGAACCGCCTAGTGGTTCCAAGAACCAGCATCTACGGCAGTTGATCCTCAAGGAGGCTCATGAATGTCCTCTCGCAATTCATCCTGGTAGTACTAAGATGTATCAGGACCTATGCCAGAGGTTCTGGTGGACTAGGACCAAGAGAGAAATTGCTCAGTATATTGCCAATTGCGACGTCTGTCATCGTCTTAAAGCAGAGCATCAACGGCCTGCTGGTACCCTCCAACCTTTAGCTATTCCTGAATGGAAATGGGATAAAATTGGTACGGATTTCATCACCGGTTTTCCCAGAACCAAGAGAGGGAATAATGCTATCTTCGTCGTCGTCGATCGTCTTTCCAAAGTAGCCCATTTCCTGCTTGTTCGAGAGAGTATAACCGCTAGTCAGCTAGCAGATTTGTATATCTCTTGAATAGTGTCTCTTCATGGTGTTTCATTGGAGATTAACTCAGATCGTGGAAGTCTCTTCACCTCTCGATTTTGGGAAAGTTTCCAAAATGATATGGGAACTCGTCTCTCCTTTAGCACCGCATGCCACCCTCAATCAATTGGTCAAGTAGAACGCGTCAACCAAATTTTGGAAGATATGCTCCGAGCTTCTGTTATCTCATTCGAAATGGATTGGGAGAAATGTCTTCCATTTGCCGAATTTGCTTATAACAATAGCTATCAATCTAGATTGGGCAAAGCTCCTTTTGAAGTTCTCTATGGACGAAGGTGTCGAACGCCTCTTAACTGGTTAGAAATAGGGGAAAGACAATTCTTTGGCCCAGATATGATCCAGGAAGCAGAAGAGCAAGTTTGCATTGTTCGTGAAAAGTTGAAAACAACCCAATCTCGTCAAAAGAGCCAATATGATCGTAAACATAAGGCCACGACTTTTGAAGTTGACGAGAAGGCTTACCTTCGGGTTACTCCTCTGAAGGGAACCCATCGCTTTGATATCAAAGGAAAATTGGCTCCTCGCTACATTGGACCCTTTCGCATACTTGCCAAATGAGGAGAAGTTGCCTACCAATTGGAACTACCTCTGCATCTTTCCATATTTCATGATGTCTTCCACGTTTCTCAACTCAGGCGTTGCTTCTCGGATCCTATCCGTGGAGTGGACCACGAAATGCTTGATCTCCAAGATAATCTCACATATTGGGAATATCACGTTCGTATCCTTGATGAAGTCGAGTGTACCACTAGACGCCATAACATCAAGTTTCTCGAGGTTCAATGGTCACACCATTCCGAGAAAGAAGCCACTTGGGAAAGGGAGGATCGTCTTCGACTCGAGTACCCCACTTTCTTTCCGGCGAATCCTAAATCTCGGGATGATATTTTTCTGAGTGGAGGTGAGTTGTCACAACCCTAGTCAGTGCATGCATTAGAGTGACTGCATCATGTTTACTTTTCACAGGAAGTTGAAATGGGGATGGTACAAAGCCCCGACGCCACTTAATCCAACTAGGGTTACTAAAATACTTTTTCAATGAACCTGAAATGCCCTTCAAAAATGTTCATCATCTTTGCCTTGGTCTAGAACCTCTGAAAAAAATGGTACACACTTTTCTAGGACATCATTGGGTCACTGAATTAGATCATATTCTATTTGCATTTGGGCATTTAAATGCTATATAATATTTTAAATGTCCAAATGATCATGAACTAAAATGTTTACTATTGGAAATAATCCAAACAGTGGCCTTGAGAAGTTTCATGATTTTTGGGATTGTTTTAGTATTTTTAATAAAGCCCTGAAGTTACCGAAGAAATAGAAAACAGAAAATAAAAAAGGAAAAGCACTTACTTGGCTAAACCTACCTGGCGGCCTAGCACTGTGTTGGCCCATGGCAAGTCACTTGCTTCCTCCCGCCAGGCAGGCAGGGAGGTGAGCGTCGGCGCACCCGAGCTCGCCACGCCTCCACCTGCTTGCCGCTGAGCCACTGGACGCGTGGATGAACTCCTCCTCGTCGCCCCGACCTCCCCGACACCTCACTCGCCCCCCTGCGCCTCTCTCGCGCTCTCTCCCCACCATGGCCGACGCCTACGCAACCGCACCGCCGTCGTAATCGCGGCCACCGTCGCCTCCTCGTCACCCCTCCATGCCCAGAAGCTCCGCCACCGTCCTCTTCGTCGAGCAGATCAAGCCCCGAGCGCTCGTTCGCCCCGAGGCCATTGCACCGACCTCGCACCGCCTCGCTGTTGCCAGAGATCCACTTCACCGCCCCGCTCGCTCCAGCTCATCCCCGACCCCGCTGCCAAGCTCACCGTGACCGCTGTGAGCTTCGGCATCCCCTTCCCCTCTTCGTTCTCGCTGCCGTCCACCATAGTGACTGCACGGAGCACACCCGCACGCGCCGCCGCCTGAGCTCGCCGCCGACGTGGCTCCGGCCATGCAACGGCCTCACCACCATGTCCAACGCACTCCCCGCATCGCGTAGG
The DNA here is from genome assembly GCA_963921465.1 of Triticum timopheevii. Lineage (NCBI taxonomy): Eukaryota > Viridiplantae > Streptophyta > Magnoliopsida > Poales > Poaceae > Triticum > Triticum timopheevii. The sequence continues at coordinate 388,459,408 of OY997274.1, forward strand.
CCTTGTAGGAGCTAGCCCTGTGCCTCCACAATCACCGCAATGTCGAGTTCGAGCTCGTCCGAGCTCCAGCAGCCGCCAAGCTCGTCGGCGGCGTCGTTTCCGGCGACCCCGAGGTCAACCACCACCACCACTCGACGCGTCTCGCTCCCAGCCACTCATAGATGCCCTCCGCCGCCCGTTTGGTCGCTGGAGTGCAAAACCCGCACCCTCCTACGCATTCGGTTGTCGCCGGCGGCTAAACGCCAACGATTTTACCCAGTTTGACCAGGGATTTGACCCCCCTGGGTCACTGACATGTGGGCCCTAGTTTAGTAATTTAACTAACCTTAATTAGCTAGTTAACTAACAGTGACACTGACCAATGGGTCCCACTGGTCAGGTTTGAACTGGACCGCATAGTTGACCTGCTGACGCAGTGCTGACGCAATGCTGACACAGTAATGGCTTTTTCTGGATTTGTTCTTATTCAGGAAATTCCAGAAAATAGTGCTAACTTCTAAAAATCATAGAAATTATTCTGTAACTCCAAATGCAAAGATTTGTATATGAAAAATGATCAGAAAAATCCAATATATCCATCTATGCTGGTTTCATGCATGTTTAAACAACTTAACCCTGTTGTTTAGTGCAAAACTTGATAAAGCAATATTTAAGTTCATAAGATGAGTTTGGGGTTGAACCTTTGGTTCAAAATGGCTCAAACCCATCTGGTAGTAGTTGCATTAGCCCAACACACTCATTTTGCCACGTCATATGCATGCATCATATTGTTGCATATTCTCGTGTATTGATTGTGTTACTGGTATGATTCTCTGCGGTAGGTTCTGCTCCTGAGGATTACCGTGATTATCCAACTGAAGGACTGTACCCATCTACCGATCTACCAGGCAAGCAACCACCATTTGATCATATCGATAAAATCCCATGTTCTCGCTCCTGCTCCCATTTACTGCATTTAAGACAACAATGTTTCAAATTGCTGTGTGCTGCGGTAGTTGAACCCATTTCCTCTACATGACATGTCATTGCCACAGTAACTAGATGAAACCCACTAGCATGTGTAGGAGTTGATTTAGCCATGTTTGTGTTTCCTACCTTACTATGCCTTCTATGCTTAGAGTCGTGTCAGGTCTAGTTCATCTGGGTGATGGGCTAGACTGAAATCATTATGTCGGTGATCAGAGTGAAGTGTTGAACACGATTTGGTAAAGATATCGATGAGAGGCCATGTAGGAGTACATGGTGGGTTGTTTCATTGGAACCGTCCCTAAGAACCGAGATCTGTATGTGTGATTTAAGGATCAGCTACTACCATGCATTGGGCCCTGAAATATGACCCTGCTTGACTTATTAACCGCCATTGTCCTCTGTCCAGGAGTTGCAAGTAGTTTCTGGTGTTTGTAGTATAATGGAGGCCGTGCGTAGCGCTGACCCTCGGCGTGGGCTGTGATGCGGTAGGTACGTGGACGGGTATGTCGGGCGCCCGTTTGGTGTCTCGGAACCCCGTACACATCGTTCGGAGCCGTATGTGGAAACCTCGGCCGGACTCCCTGCGGATGGAACCTGAATAGGCGATAAACCTGGACTAGGGATTTGTGTGGTTAGTCAGGTCGTGGTCTATACCCACGTCGGCTTTCGCTTGAAGTCTGTCGAGTACATGTCGTGTGCAGACGCTAAGTGGTGGAAACATGTATGAAGAAGTACACCCCTGTGGGGTTAACATCATCTATTCGAATAGCCGCGTCCGTGGTAAAGGACCACTTGGTTGCCTATACAGTTCATAGACAAGTAAATGGAAACTACTAAAAGCCTCAGGACAAGTATGCGTGCCATGGATGGCCCTTCCGTAGGATGACGGAAGAGGATCCGCGGTAGTGTATTGTTGTGGTGAGTAGTGGACCCGTGTAAACAAAACATTTACAAGATGTTGCCTCGTAGGATAGTTTAGCCAAGAGTCAAGCTGGCTTGTTGCAATAAACTCCACTATCCCTTTGTTGATAATGTGCATGTATGTAGGATCTGATGTAAGTCTTGCTGAGTACCGTTGTACTCATGTTTGCTTAATTACTGTTGCAGAAGAGAATGTCGCCGCTTCTGAAGGGTTTTATGTAGACCTCGACGTTGATGAGTAGCTTGATGCCCAGGTGGTGATCCTGAGCATGTGAAGGACCCTTGTAGATAGATAGGCTTCCTAAAGCCTTTTTTGCTTTCTAGTTGTCTGTACTCAAACAAGTTGCTTCCGCTTGTGCTTGTATGCTTGTATGACTTGAATGTCAGGTCGTGTGACCCCTATCTGTATGAATGATATGTATGGCTCTCTGGAGCCTTTTATATAAAGTATTTGAGTTGTAGAGTTTTGTTGTGATGCCATGTTGTATTTGCACATATCAAGCATATTGTGTGTATGATTTGAAATGCTTGGTATGTGTGGGATTTTACAACCTAGTTGTTTATCCTTGGTAGCCTCTCTTACCGGGAAATGTCTCCTAGTGCTTCCACTGAGCCTTGGTAGCTTGCTACTGCTCCGGAACACTTAGGCTAGCTGGCATGTGTCCTTCTTTATTCCTGTGTCTGTCCCTTCAGGGAAATGTCACGTGGTGTTCCTTTAAGTCCATGTAGCTTGCTACGACTTGGGTTCATACGATGTTGATCGACACGTTCATTGTTGGGTCATGTATGCCTGTCCCTGTGGGTTCACAACTAGTCATGTCAGCCTGGGTTCATGGTCATATGGATGCTAGCGACACTATCATATACGTGAGCCAAAAGGCGCAAACGGTTCCGGGCCAGGTAAGGTGGCACCCATGGGAATATCGTGTGCGAGGCTGCAAAGTGATATGATGTGTTACATGCTAGATCGGTGTGACTTAGAATCGGGGTCCTGACATGAATGGTCAATAGTTTCATTCTTTGTGTATTGGTTATCAAATCAACATACTAACATTGATCATGCTACCTAAGCCCATATTTCAGGTACACCTTTCAACCAATGTTTGCTCGTGGATGTTCTCCTCGAGCATACATCATTAATCATTAGATCTGACAAATGTTATCTCCTTGTTCACATAATTGTGGAAATCCATCTTTTTGGAAATCTCAATGAATTGTCGCTAAGTCTATCAGCCACCTCCTCACCCTCACCTTGATTTACCGATGAGCTCTTGTTTCAGAACTTGCTTCCATAGTTCATTTCCCAAGGATCTTATAATGTCATCTCGTCAATTGCGTTGCACCTTCTCTTCTCAGGCATCCTGAGTTTGAGGTATCCTGACACCAATCAGACCTGAATCTCGGTCAGATACGATGGTTGGAACATTTTCCAAGAGTCATAACATTGGTCTTTATACCACTCGGTAAGGTGATGTCATGCCTAGCACACCTGGCTGGAGGACCTATTGTTATTGTTCCTCTTTAGCAATGTTACCCATTCTTTCATGAGGAAATTGTAAAACTTATTCTATTAGTTGTTCCCGATGGATCCTTTGTGTATCCAAAATCTGACCCTTACATGATGACCATGTCAATGCTATCCCGAAGCATGACTGTGGTACTACGTTCATCAACAAGAACATTGGAAGAGCAATGCTAAATGTTTCTTGATCATCCATTCAAACACTCTTGTATGGGTAACATCATGAGTTTCCCCGCCATTTTCCCTAGTTGGTTAACTACTTGCAGTCCTGTAATGATTATCCCACTCTGCTTGCTCCTGGGAAGGAGATACACCTAATACTCGTGTATAAACCCTTTACTTTCCATTGTTCTGTTTAAATCTAATAATCACTTTCTCCTTTCCATTGGTTTGTTTAACCATTATTGTGATCTATATGATATAAGCAGTAGTAATTCCTTGCTCATGTAAACACCTCGGTGTACAACTCTGACAGTAAGACCCTGTTACTATTGTTGTTGCCATTCCGGTGACCACCGGTGGGCGAGAACTTTGCCTATTGGCCTGCCTCGTTTCAACAAGCGGGAAAATGGTTCTCTTTGTCCCTCACCCTTGGTATCGACGTTGTTGCCAACATAACTGACACGCTATGCTCTGACGTGCCTGGCTATCATGACCGTGTAAGATTTCACCACTCTTTCTACTTTAACCCACATGGTGGGCCCATAACCCATAGTTCCACATGATTGAAACCTGACTCTCATGTACATCCATGTTTCCAAAGTTATCCCTCGCGCTTGGCTTCTTATGTAATTCACGAGCCACCTCCCTAGAGATGATCTACTCTAGTATCAAATGCAATATTTATTTTCGTTGGTCTGAACCCCATTCACCTTCTGATAGGGCATCGAACGATTGCCTGCCCGTTCGAAACTTCCCATGGTACCTTCTTACCTTGCTCTCGATATCTTATTAAGTTTCAATTCGAGAATTACTTTTCGCCACTTTCCCTGAGTTATCTACCAGATAAGCAACCTTGTAGAGGTCCGTTCTTCAGAAGTTACCCTTTATCCTTTTCGTACGTACGTTGGAGTTCCTTAAGAAAGGAGGACAACTTCATCATGAAAACTTGAAGCGGAGTAATGAAGACATCCATGCCATGGGGCGACCATTTCGAGAAGATCAAGCAAGACCGAAAAGATCTAGTAGAATTTTGTAACTAGAACTTTCATCCTTATCACACCTCTTAAATCTCGGGACGAAATTTCTTGTAGTAGAGGAGATTTGTGACACCCCGATAGTTAAGCTACAGTAAACCCTTGCTAATCATGCCAGGTCATCATAATTAAACTTTTCCTAAACATCACTTGTTTCAAACAGAGATCAAATTCAAATTCAAATATCAAGTCAAATTATAATTTCATGAAACAATGAATTAAAAATGTTCGAAAGGTTGTAAATATTCACTAACAAATTAACAAACATCAAACAATATTTTGGGAATGTTTATATGCCTCTAAGATAATTAAAACAGGAACAAAAAACATTTAAATTAACCTTTTAAAACTAAACAATTATTAATCCTTTTCAAAATGACTTAAAACTGTGTGCAACTCAATTATATGACCCAATATTTATGTGCCAAGTTTCATGTTCACCAAAATTTAATTACTACCTAAACTAAAGGCAAAACAGAGGTGAAATAAATAAATAGAAAAGAAATAAAAGGGAATATAGAAACAAAAGAAAAGGAGACCACCCCCCCGCTAGGCCACGGCCCAGCTGGCCTCTGGGCCAACCAGGCCGGCCCAGCCGGCGCCTACACCCCCCTGGGGCGACCGAACCCTAGCGTACCTCCCCACTTTCCCCCACTCCCCATGCCTCGCTCCTCTCCTCCCACCCCCATCCGAATCAGGATCAGGTCAACCACGCCCCCGACCCCGTTGCTGCGTGCCACCCCGCCACACCTCGCCGGTGCCCGCTGCCATTGCCGGACCTCCCGCGCCTCTCCCTCGCGGGATCGAACCGCCACTGCCACTAAAACCACATCGACCCCATCACCCCGTGGCCGTGCCCCGCCATCACTGACCACCAGCGCCGCCCAGATCGCCCACTGCCTCACGTCACCAACCTCCTCCCCGCACCCACTACCATCTCCCTGCAACTGCCGGTGAGGCACCGCACCTCCCATTTTTCCCATGTGCCTTCACCGCCGCATCGGCCTTGCGCCGTTCGCACCCACGCCGTGCGTCTGTTGGCCGTCCACTGCGCGCGCACCACCCCACCGCGCTTGGACAAGCCCGCTCGGCCCCTCACGCCGTCCCATGCAAGCCCAGCGCTCGGCTCCCTCTGCGTCCCGCTCTAACACAGCAACCACCCCGCTGCTCTGCTGCCGCCACGTGCCTCCCCTTCGCCCCTGCTGCCGCGCCGCGCTTCGGCAGCCACCTCGCTCCCGCGCCGCTCCTCCCGCGCCTCCCTAGCTACTCGCGCACTCGCACACCACCGCAGTCTCCCCTGCTCGCCTCCGTCTTGTCGCTGCCGTCGTCGTTGCCCACCACGCGCGCGTGGTCTCGACCCACCCCGCGCCCGCTTTCCCCCGCCCTGACCTCGCCGCCGCCGGGCGCAACTCCGATCGGCTGCGCTGTGGACGTCGGGGCGTGCGCTCCTGGGTGCCCGGGTGCTCCCTGCCCCTTCGTGGCCTCGGGCCTGTGCGCCCACACCCGTCGCCCGCTATGCCCCATGGGCCCAACGACAAGTGGGGCCCAGCCCCAGGAACTTAAAAAAATATTATTATTATTATTAATAATTAATTAATTAACTTAATTAATCTAGTTTAATTTAACTTACTTAACTTAACCTAATTAATCTGTTAATAAAACTAATTAACTTGGTTAATTACTTAGAAGTGAATGACAGCGGGACCCACAAGTCAGTTTGACCATGTCAAACCCCCTGTTGACTACTGACATCATGTTGGCGTTATGCTGGTGCAATAATAATAATTTTCGAATTAATTTAATAATAATAATTTAGAAATTGATTAAAACTTTGAAAATTAATATAAAATAATCCGTAGCTCGGATGAAAATACTTTGTACATGAAAGTTGCTCAGAACGACGAGACGAATCCGAATACACTGCCCGTTTGTCCGCCACACGTTCCTAGCGAACATGCAACATTTCACCTCCGGTTCATCTGTCCGAAAATGTGAAACACCGGGACTTCTTTCCCGAATATTTTCCCCCTTCGCCGGTATTACCTACTACCGTGTTTTGGCACACCTAGCACCGCTCGTTGTCATGTCATGCATCGTCTTGCTTATGTGTGCATTATATTTATTGTTTCTTCCCCCTCGTCTCTCTGGTAGACTACGAGGCTGACGCTGCCGCTGCCCTGGTCGACTATGGTGTTGACGACCCCTCCTTCTTCCAGAGCAACCAGGCAAGCCCCTCCTTGATCAACCCAATATCGCCTATTTCCTTCTCTCTATTGCTTGCATTAGAGTAGTGTATCATGTTACTGCTTTCGGTTAATCCTATTCCACTGCATAGCCTGTCATTGTTGCTACCATTATTGATACCTTTACCTGCAATCCTAAATGCTTAATAGAGGTTGCTAGTTTATCATCAGTGCCCTACATTCTTGTCTATCTGCAATGCTATACTATCAGGCCTTGATCACTCGGGAGGTGATCACGGGTATATATACATACATACATACTATACAGGTGGTGACTGAAGTCAGGTCGGCTCGTAGAGTACCCGCAAGTGATTCAGATATGGGGGCTGAAAGGATAGGTGGTTCAATCCAGGTAGTGGTGGACCTAGGTTCTCGACGGCTCCTGAGTGTTACTTTGAGATGGAGAGACAGGGCAGGTTGTGAACACCTAGGTGAGAGGTGGGCTTGGCCCTTGGTCGGCGTCCGCAGTTACTTCATAATAACATGCTTAACGAGATCTTGGTATTTGATCTGAGTGTTGCCACTGGCCTATACGCACTAACCAACTATGCAGGAACAGTTATGGGCACTCGACGTCGTGGTATCAGCTGAAGCTTTCTTGATGTCAGCGACTGAGCGGCGCGCGCCGGATTGGACTAGAATGCCTACTCTTGTATTAGGGAGGCTAGGTCTGCTTCCGACCGCCCACGCAACATGCAGGTGTGCAACGGGCGATTGGCCCAGGGCGCTGCGCGCTTAGGAGTTAGTCCAACATGTTGACGTCTCTGTTGTGCCAAGGTAGGACTGCGACGTGTTGATCTTCCGAGGTCGGGCATGACCCAGGAAAGTGTGTCCGGCCAAAGGGATCGAGCGTGTTGGGTTATGTGGTGCACCCCTGCAGGGAAGTTTATCTATTCGAATAGCCGTGTTCCTTGGTAAAAGGACGACCCGGAGTTGTACCTTGACCTTATGAAAACTAGAACCGGATACTTAATAAAACACACCTAGACAAGTTCCAGAAACATCCCGGTGATCACTTTCCCACAGGGCGATGAGGGGAGGACCGTCGGGTAGTATTATGGTATGTGATGATACCTGGTGAACTTAACATCTACTCTCTTCTACATGCTGCAAGATGGAGGCTGCTAGAAGCGTAGTCTTTGATAGAACTAGCTATCCCCCTCTTATTCTGGCATCTACAGTTCAGTCCACCGATATTACCCCTTTACGCAGATACCCATGCATATGTAGTGTAGATCCTTGCTTGTGAGTACTTCAGATGAGTACTCACAGTTGCTTTGCTCCCGCTTTTCCCCCTTTCCTCTTCTTCCCGGATGTCGCAACCAGATGTTGGAGCCCAGGAGCCAGACGCGACCGTCGACGATGAACCCTACTACACCGAGGATGCCTATTACTACGTGGAGGCCACCGACGACCAGGAGTAGTTTAGGAGGATCTCAGGTAAGAGGCATGCGCCTCTCTCGATCTGTATCCCAGTTTGTGCTAGCCATCTTATGGCACCTTCTTTAACTTTATGTCTGTACTCGGATATTGTTGCTTCCGCTGACTCGTTTATGATCGAGCACTTGTATTCGAGCCCTCGAGGCCCCTGGCTTGTAATATGATGCTTGTATGACTTATTCTGCTTTTAGATTTGTGTTGTGATACCATCCCGTGAGTCCCTGATCTTGATCGCACACATTTGCGTGCATGATTAGTGTACGGTCAAATCTTGAAAGATTACCACGGGCAAGTCCAAGACTGACCACTTAAATTGTTGGCGCTAGAGACGAGTATACTAGACATGACATCTTTTAGGGCATCAATTTTGACCTTTACAACAACTGCAGCATCAGAAGATTTAGCTTTGTGCCAAACTTATAACTGGCCAAAATTGGAGGTGGTATTAAAAAGTTCCTGGAATGTTCTTACGTCGGCCTAGAATCCGACTAACATCAACCAGACATCTCTGCTAAGGGTGAAGTTCTTCAACTTCATCCCCTCATTATGCTTTTGTAAAACAAAGTGGATATTATCATACTGATGTGGACCACTGCTTACAAGAAAATCACGATCTTTCGCACTTCTTAAATGAACAAACGCCTGATCGAAGAGGAATCTAGTAATAGAAACAACCTTCCTCTTTGAATGGAGGAACTCCTGAAGTATCTCTCTGACATTAGTGAAAGCGACCTCACTGTGTGTGACGCCCCCGATTCAATTGTACACTAATCATACACGCAAATGTGTACGATCAAGATCAGGGACTCACGGGAAGATATCACAACACAACTCTAGACACAAATAAAATAATACAAGCTTTATATTACAAGTCAGGGGCCTCGAGAGCTCGAATACAAGCTCGATACACAAGAGTCAGCGGAAGCAACAATATCTGAGTACAGACATAAGTTAAACAAGGATGCATTAAGAAGGCTAGCACAAAAGCAACAACGATCGAAGAGGCAAGGCCTCCTGCCAGGGACCTCCTAACTACTCCAAGCCGTCGGCAGTCTTCACGTAGCAGCATCCATCGGCGGTGGAATCTGGCTCCAGGGATCCACCATCTGGTTGCATCAACCGGAAAGAAGAAGGAAGGGGGAAAAGGGGTAGCAAAGCAACCGTGAGTACTCATCCAAAGTATTCGCAAGCATTAGATCTATACTAAGTATGCACTGGTATCAAATGGAAGGTTTGTATCTGTGGACTGAACTGTAGAATGCCAGAATAGAGGGGGAAGGCCTAGCCTATCGAAGACTAGCATCTTCACGCAGCTCCGAGCATCTTGCAGCATGTAGAAGAGTAAAGAATAGCAGTTTATAATTATCAAACATGTTGTAACATTAATGCCCAGAGATCCTTCCTCGACTCCCTGCGAGAAAGCAATCCTGGAGCCACATATCTTAAGTATCCATTTGTAGTTGTATAAGATCAGGATATAAGTCTGAACCTCCGTTACCGTGGACACGGCTATTAATAGATAATCTTCCCTGCAGGGGTGCACCACGTTTGCCAACACGCTCGATCACGTTGGCCGGACACACCTTTCTGGGGTCAATGCCCGGCCTCGGAAGATCAACACGTCGCAGCCCTACATAGGCTCAGCAGAGAGGTCCCCGTCGGTCTACATCCTAAGCACTCCGGGGTCTGGGCCCATCGCCCGTTGCACTCCAGGTCGTTGCGAGCAGGGCGGACCAGGCTCCACCACTACAGGATGGTGCCGGCCCAGCCGTGCCGCACTGCTGAACTGGACGTCTGACAAAGCTTCGGCTGATAATGCGACGTCGAGGCCCATAACTATTCTCATGTGGTGGTTGGTGCGTAAAGGCCAGAGGCCAACTCAGAACAAATACCCAAACCATAGGGTATTATTAGCTTGCGGAGACGAGCGGAGACTCACGATCGAAAGTGACCCCGTCGCCCCGTCTCGTGGACTTACGACAAGGGCCTAGAATGCCCGGCCGTGCCACGTCATTATTTTGCGGGTGCTCTCCGGGCCCGCCCGACTTCCACCAAGGTTTCAAGTAAAGTCATTGTAACCGTGTGTCCAGACATCAAGGGGAAAACCCGAGGAATCACCCCCGGTGGATTCCACTCAATGTAATCATCAAGGTGAACGTAAGAGGGACCACCCTCGAGGTTCACTCTTGAGGTGTTGAACGACAGAGCCGTATCGGGAATGGTGAAAGAGGAAATCACCCTCGATGACCACGACCGAATAGCTACACTACAGAATTATCATCAGGAGTGCATTATGAGGGACCACCCTCGGCACTCGATAGTAGCTCTGCAGAGTCGAGCAACAAAAGGGGCGTGATGTGATGTGAGGTGTCGGGCTCTGGTCGTCGATCACGTCGATCGAGGCATCGATGATGAAGCAGGGGCAACAAGGACAAGTACTAGGGGTCACTGATGGATGACTAACCAACCTATAGTAAGCAGTTTAGGATAAGCAGGTAGGTAACAATAAGCAGGTACTAAAGCAGGCTATGCATCAGAATAGGAGCAAACAATAACAGTAACAAAATCTAATGCAAGCATGAGAGTATAGAATGGGCGATATCGGGATGATCAAAGAGGGGGCTTGCCTGGTTGCTCAGACAAGAAGGAGGGTCGTCGTCGACGTAGTCGATCACAGGGACATCAGCATCGGTCTCGGGGTCTACCGGAGAGAAGAGGGGGAAGAAACAGTAAATACATAGCAGGCAAGTGCATAACATGACAACAGACAGAGCTAGACGTGTTCTAACGCAGCGCTAGGCGATACTGGCGAAGGGGAAAACATCCGGGAACGTTTTCCCGGTTCCGGACATCTGTTGGACAGATGAACCGGAGGGGAAAGTTGCAAGTCTGCTATGCTAGGGATGTGTGGCGGGTGAACAGACCGTGTATTCGGATACGTCTCGTCGTTCTGAGCAACTTTCATGTACAAAACATTTTCATCCGAGTTACGGATTATTTTATATGATTTTTCAAAGATTTAAACTTTTTATGAAATTATTATTAAATCTAAAAATAGGGTTATTGCATCAGCATGACGTCATCATGACGTCAGCGGTCAACACTGACCGTTGACTGGTCAAACAGGGCAGTGGGGCCGTTTGTCATAGGCACATTTAACTAAACAGGTTTAATTAGACTAATATGCAATTAGGTTAATTAAACATAATTAATTTGTATTAATTAACATGATTAATTAATTAATTAAATTATTTTTTTATTTTATTTATACATACTCTTTTTGTTCTTTTTTTTAACAGGGGCGGACCCCACTTGTAAGTGGCCCAGGAGGACATGCGGGTTAACGGGCGCAGGGGTTACGGGAGCTGCAGGCGTGGGCGCCCGTGCACCCGATCGGGGCAACAGGGAGCGCCGGCGGAGGCCGTAGCCCGGCGCGGCGGGGCGAGGCTCGCCGGCCAGTCACGGCAGGTGGAAGCGAGCGCAGGGGGCGGCGGTAGCTGCGATGGCGCGGTAGGGCGCGCGGACGCGGCACGAACTGGCATCGTGCGGGGCGGCGCTGGGCGCGCGAGCGGGCGAGGTGCCGGCGAGCACAGCCGCGGTAGGCATGTGCGCCAGCGCGGTGGTGCTCGGGACGACGGAGAGAGAGGGGAGATGGAGAGAGATGGGGGCGCTCACGGCCGTTGCCGAGTAGGGGGGTCGGCGAGGCTCGACGGAGCCGACGAGGGAGAGATGAGGAAGCGACGCGACGGCGAGTGGCGATGGGTGGAGTCGTCGGCCACGGGGCGCCGCGGTTGTCGGACGAGAGGCGGGGAGGCGACGGTGACGAGGCCGGCGCATCGAGGGCGTGAGCCACAACATCGGTGTCGGGAGGCTCCGGTGAGGGGGGCCTTAGCGACGGCGGCGTCGGGGATGCGGCGTCGGGATGGGTGCCGGCGGCGGGGCGCGAGGGGCCGGGCTCCTGAGCACGGGCAGGTGCCCAGATTGAGCGGGGGAGGGGCGGAGCGCTGCCCCAATCCAGATCGGGGGGGAAGGGGTGAGAGACGTGGGGGGAAGCGAGTGGGGGGGAGTGGGCATCGGTTAGGGTTTCAGGTGGCAAGGGGGGCCATATAGGCCAGGGAGGTGCGGGGTGGGCTGGCCTGGTTGGTCCAAGGCCAGCTGGGCCGAGGCCCACAGGGAGAGGGGGCCACTCTCCTTTTTCTTTCTTTATTTTTTTGTTTTGTAACTTTCTCCACATTTTGTATAAAAAAAAGTACCAAATAAGTTTTGTTGACTCCAAAACTTGTCACATAAATAGTAGCCAAAGTTTTGAGCTAGCACCCAAGATTTCAAGTGGTTTGGAAAAACATAAACATTTGTTTATCTGAGAAAGGCTAATTTAGGAGTTGTTGGAGAACTTCCGATATTACTAGGGATTAACTGGTGAGTCAAGTGATGTTGGTTTCTACATGACAATTATTTAGTGAAAAATTGCAACATCTCAAACATTTTTGTTTTCATGTTTGACAAATTAGAATTTTTGACTAAACCTTGGATTTGAATTAAAATGGTGATTAGGATCAAGTGAGGATTAGCAACAGCAATGTGATGTCATGGCACCATTAAAAAGGGATTACTGTAGCTTAATTATCCGGGCGTCACAATTCTCCTCCACTACAAGAAATCTCGTCCCGAGATTTAAGGGGTTGAGCAAGGGGGAAAGACTCGGGAAGGATGGAACTCAACGCAAGATAGGTACCTATGGGCTATCTCAGTGAACGTGGCATAGAGGCATCTCTCGAGTTGAAATTCAAGAAAGTCATCGAGAGCAAGGTAAGGAGGTGTAATAAGAAGCTTCAACCGGGTAGGCAATCGTTCGTTGCCTGAAACAGAGGGTGAAAGGGGTTCAGTGCATCAAAAATAAGTATTGCATCTGATAGTAGAACAGATCACAAGAAGGTGGCATCTTGAATTGCATATAAAGCCAAGCGTGAGGAACAATTTTGGAAGACACAGATGTACAGGAGAGTCAGGTTTCGGTCCTGTGGAACTGTGGGTTATGGGCCCACCATGTGGGTTAAAAGCAAGAAGGCATTACATTTTGCACGGTCATGACAGCAAGGCAGGTCAGAGGACAACTTGTCAGTTACTTTGGCAACAACGTTGGTACCAAGGGCGAGGGACGAAGAGAACCATTTTCCTGCTCGTTAAGACGAGGTGGACCAATAGGCAAAGTTCTCGTCCATCGGTGGCTATAGGAATGTCATCATCAATAGTAACAAGGTCTTACTAACAGAGTTTGTACACCGAGGTGTTTATATAAGCAGCGAGTTATCGCTACTCAGATATGTTAGTTTATAAGAAAGGTTAAACAAAACAATGGAAGGGAAAAGTGTAGACTCGAATCAGTTATCGGTGTTCTCGAGTGTCTAAATACTCACAACCCGTGGAAAATTGGAATCGGCGAGAAATAATAGTTGATCAAGAACTCATGAGAAGTTATGTAGTTCCATGATATTCTCGAGATACCAGAGGGTAACACTCAAAGGTATATCAACGTAGAGGTTGAACAGGTGAAACGATCTAAAGAAGACAAGTACTTTAACTTGTCCGATAAATGGATCAGACAAGAACAATATGGTCGGAACCACGATTGCAAAGGACCAAACATAGATACAAGATGGACTTATCACAAGTGGATTATTATTATAACAAGAAGCTTCCATGATAAGTTCCACATCGGGTCTGTGGGCATGAACACAAAGGTTCAAGGTCGACTCCCACTTCTCTAATGCACAACTTTCCATTTACTTCTCGTCTTTGACAAAGTTGTAGAATTGAAAATTTAGCCAAAGAAACGCCAGTAGATATAACCCGCATAATCTTCGGGTTCACACAGATTAGGGAAGGCGTAGGCTCAACCCACTGCGGCATTTTAGGAACATATACCACAAACTTCACGAGTCAATAACTCAAGCCTGGAAGTAGAGTATGCTTAACAAGAGCGGGGGATACAATTTACCAAAAGCATTATGTATCCGAGGAAAGGATCACAAGGTTACTGAATATGAAGGACGTTGTCGGATAAAATCCACAAAGGATCTGGTGGTCCACAAGGGATCTGATGTGAGCAACGGTACTCAACCAGAAGAAGAATGAATTTAAGGAGGTCAGATTATAGAAGCAACTGACTAATTCAGAGTTCAAAAGCAAAGGAATTACGATTTCCAAAATCAAGGGATCAGAAGCAAACACTCTGACCAAGGATGGTTAAGTTGGATAGACTTAGGGCATAATCGATGGCAATCTGATTGGCCGAGAACCAGCTCATGTTCGGAAAGACGTCTGAGCCGGAAAGATAATCTATAAGGATCAACTGATGATTGTGACACAGACATATCAAATCGAAAGACTCAAGATGATAATGACAAAGGACGTCAATGGATACTGCTAGGCACATGGAATTAACCAGAGTGTAAGCAGGTAAGACATACTAGAGCAATAGGCGATAGAGGTTATCGAAAGCTCGGATTGTATTAAAAAGTATCTTATGAAGCATAAGAATAACTGGGGATGAATGGATACTCGATAAGAGCGAGTAATTATCCGTAGGGGTATTGATGCGGCAAGGGCTGCACTGCAGCAAGCATAAAGGATCCTCGGAACATCGAAGAGTATTTCAATACATCTTGTCATAACAAGAGCGACTGGGGATGAAGGTATGAACGACAACATAGGTAGTTACGCATAAGGATTTATCGGTGGTAGGGATTGTAACGGCGAAGGGCAGAAGGGTCTCGGTAAAACATCAGAGAGTATCTTCAGAATCTTTTGGTGCACCAAGCAATCATCTGGAGTGAGGGGCTCTCCGGGAGCAAGTATTTACGAGATCCTAGAGTTAGAGTTGACAAAATCATTTAACCCGAATAGAGGAGAGATTAGAGTCCCAGAGTATAGACAAGGAGTAAAAGATCCTAATACCACCCAATGGCGACGTGGGCTCATAAGCCGCACAGCCATGTTAGTAAATCAGGTTTTCAAAGACTAGACTCAACTTCGGCCAACGAGTTGGAAAGGGGGATCCTACAGGCAGTCGGCTCTGATACCAACTTGTGACGCCCCCAATTCAATCGTACACTAATCATACACGCAAATGTGTACGATCAAGATCAGGGACTCACGAGAAGATATCACAACACAACTCTAGACACAAATAAAATAATACAAGCTTTATATTACAAGCCAGGGGCCTCGAGGGCTCGAATACAAGCTCGATACACAAGAGTCAGCGGAAGCAACAATATCTGAGTACAGACATAAGTTAAACAAGGATGCCTTAAGAAGGCTAGCACAAAAGCAAGAACGATCGAAGAGGCAAGGCCTCCTGCCTGGGACCTCCTAACTACTCCTGGCCGTCGGCGGTCTTCACGTAGCAGCATCCATCTGCGGTGGCATCTGGCTCCAGGGATCCACCATCTGGTTGCATCAACCGGAAAGAAGAAGGAAGGGGGAAAAGGGGTAGCAAAGAAACCGTGAGTACTCATCCAAAGTACTCGCAAGCATCAGATCTATACTAAGTATGCACTGGTATCAAATGGAAGGTTTGTATCTGTGGACTGAACTGCAAAATGCCAGAATAGAGGGGGAAGGCCTAGCCTATCGAAGACTAGCATCTTCACGCAGCTCCGAGCATCTTGCAGCATGTAGAAGAGTAAAGAATAGCATTTTATAATTATCAAACATGTTGTAACATTAATGCCCAGAGATCCTTCCTCGACTCCCTGCGAGAAAGCAATCCCGGAGCCACATATCTTAAGTATCCATTTGTAGTTGTATAAGATCAGGATATAAGTCTGAACCTCCGTTACCGTGGACACGGCTATTAATAGATAATCTTCCCTGCAGGGGTGCACCACGTTTGCCAACACGCTCGATCACGTTGGCCGGACACACCTTTCTGGGGTCAATGCCCGGCCTCGGAAGATCAACACGTCGCAGCCCTACCTAGGCTCAGCAGAGAGGTCCCCGTCGGTCTACATCCTAAGCACTCCGGGGTCTGGGCCCATCGCCCGTTGCACTCCGGGTCGTTGCGAGCAGGGCGGACCAGGCTCCACCACTACAGGATGGTGCCGGCCCAGCCGTGCCGCACTGCTGAACTGGACGTCTGACAAAGCTTTGGCTGATAATGCGACGTCGAGGCCCATAACTATTCTCACGTGGTGGTTGGTGCGTAAAGGCTAGAGGCCAACTCAGAACAAATACCCAAACCATAGTGTATTATTAGCTTGCGGAGACGAGCAGAGACTCACGATCGAAAGTGACTTCGTCGCCCTGTCTCGTGGACTTACGACAAGGGCCTAGAATGCCCGGCCGTGCCACCTCATTATCTTGCGGGTGCTCTCCGGGCCCGCCCGACTTCCACCAAGGTCTCAAATAAAGTCATTGTAACCGTGTGTCCACACATCAAGGGGAAAACCCGAGGAATCACCCCCGGTGGATTCCACTCAATGTAATCAGCAAGGTGAACGTAAGAGGGACCACCCTGAGGTTCACTCTTGAGGTGTTGAACGACAGAGCCGTATCGGGAATGGTGAAAGAGGAAATCACCCTCGATGACCACGACCGAATAGCAACACTACAGAATTATCATCAGGAGTGCATTATGAGGGACCACCCTCGGCACTCGATAGTAGCTCTGCAGAGTCGAGCAACAAAAGGGGCGTGATGTGATGTGAGGTGTCAGGCTCTGGTCGTCGATCACGTCGATCGAGGCATCGATGATGAAGCAGGGGCAACAAGGACAAGTACTGGGGGTCACTGATGGATCACTAACCAACCTATACTAAGATGTTTAGGATAAGCAGGTAGGTAACAATAAGCAGGTACAAAAGTAGGCTATGCATCAGAATAGGAGCAAACAATAACAGTAGCAAAATCTAATGCAAGCATGAGAGTATAGAATGGGCGATATCGGGATGATCAAAGGGGGGGCTTGCCTGGTTGCTCAGACAAGAAGGAGGGTCGTCGTCGACGTAGTGGATCACAGGGACATCAGCATCGGTCTCGGGGTCTACCGGAGAGAAGAGGGGGAAGAAACAGTAAATACATAGCAGGCAAGTGCATAACAGGACAATAGACAGAGCTAGACGTGTTCTAACGCAGCGCTAGGCGATACTGGCGAAGGGGGAAAACATCCGGGAAAGTTTTCTCGGTTCCGGACGTCTGTTGGACAGATGAACCGGAGGGGAAAGTTGCAAGTTTGCTATGCTATGGATGTGTGGCGGGTGAACAGACCGCGTATTCGGATACGTCTCGTCGTTCTGAGCAACTTTCATGTACAAAACATTTTCATCCGAGTTACGGATTATTTTATATGATTTTTCAAATATTTAAACTTTTTCCAAAATTATTATTAAATCCAAAAATGGGGTTATTGCATCAGCATGACGTCATTATGACGTCAGCGGTCAACACTGACCGTTGACTGGTCAAACAGGGCAGTGGGTCCCGTTTGTCATAGGCACATTTAACTAAACATGTTTAATTAGACTAATATGCAATTAGGTTAATTAAACATAATTAATTTGTGTTAATTAACATGATTAATTAATTAATTAAATTATTTTTTATTTTTATTTATACATATTCTTTTTGTTCTTTTTTTAACAGGGGCGGGCCCCACTTGTAAGTGGCCCAGGAGGCCATGCGGGTTAACGGGCGTAGGGGTTATGGGAGCTGCGGGCGTGGGCGCCCGTGCACCCGATCGGGGCAACAGGGAGCGCCGGCGGAGGCCGTAGCCCGGCGCGGCGGGGCGAGGCTCGCCGGATGGTCACGGTAGGTGGAGGCGAGCGCAGGGGGCGGCGGTAGCCGCGATGGCGCGGTAGGGCGCGCGGACGCGGGCACGAACTGGCATCGCGCAGGGCGGCCCTGGGCGCGCGAGCGGGCGAGGCGCCGGTGAGCACAGCCGCGGCAGGCATGTGCGCCAGTGCGGTGGCGCTCGGGACGACGGAGAGAAAGGGGAGATGGAGAGAGATGGGGGCGCTCACGGCCGTTGCCGAGTAGGGGAGTCGGCGAGGCTCGACGGAGCCGACGAGGGAGATGAGGAGGCGAGGCGACGGCGAGCGGCGATGGGTGGAGGCGTCGGCCTCGGGGCGCCGCGGTTGTCGTAGGAGAGGCGGGGAGGCGACGGTGATGAGGCCGGCGCGTCGAGGGCGTGAGCCACAGCGGCGGTGTCGGGAGGCTCGGGTGAGGGGGGCCTTAGCGACGGCGGCATCGGGGACGCGGCGTCGGGATTGGTGCCGGCGACGGGGCGTGAGGGGCCGGGCTCCTAAGCACGGGCAGGTGCCCAGATTGAGCGGGGGAGGGGCGGAGCGCTGCCCCGATCCAGATCGGGGGGAAGGGGTGAGAGGCGTGGGGGAAGCGAGTGGGGAGGGAGTGGGCATCGGTTAGGGTTTCGAGTGGCAAGGGGGGCCATATAGGCCAGGGAGGTGCGGGGTGGGCCGGCCTGGTTGGTCCAAGGCTAGCTGGGCCGAGGCCCACAGGGAGAGGGGGCCTCTCTCCTTTTTCTTTATTTATTTTTTTGTTTTGTAACTTTCTCCACATTTTGTATAAAAAAAGTACCAAATAAGTTTTGTTGACTCCAAAACTTGTCACATAAATAGTAGCCAAAGTTTTGAGCTAGCACCCAAGATTTCAAGTGGTTTGGAAAAACATAAACATTTGTTTATCTGAGAAAGGCTAATTTAGGAGTTGTTGGAGAACTTCCGATATTACTAGGGATTAACTGGTGAGTCAAATGATGTTGGTTTCTACATGACAATTATTTAGTGAAAAATTGCAACATCTCAAACATTTTTGTTTTCATGTTTGACAAATTAGAATTTTTGACTTTAACCTTGGATTTGAATTAAAATGGTGATTAGGATCAAGTGAGGATTCGCAACAGCAATGTGATGTCATGGCACCATTAACAAGGGATTACTGTAGCTTAATTATCCGGGCGTCACACTGTGCGGCATTGGAATGAAGGAGACAATGGTGAGATCTTCATTGGATGGCACTAGATTGCCGTGGATGACACGGTGGCGAGCAGGTCGGCCTTCGACCTCTATAGCATGGAAACCCATGGGAAGAAAAGGTGCATTGTCGAAAGGGAAGGTGACCATTGATGGCAACTCGAATGGAGCAAAGGAGGAGAGAAACCCCAATAGAGGAGTAGAGAGTTGCAGTAGTGGTGGATTTGGATGGTGGGAGTGCGAGACGGCAGAGTCAGTAATGCGGGTGGTAGGTTGATTTGACTAAACAAATTGGATTGTTGTCTCTCTAGGGGTGGGGCCAGTAGCAGAAGCGAGGCAGTTGCCATGGTCACCAGCCAAAATAAGATTTTGTGGCTGATTCGGGGCCCTAACCGCGGAAGATGGAGCGTTAACCGTGCCACCAAAATGGTAGGTGGCCTGGATATGGACCAAACGCTTGCATCCTCTACACCTGATTCTGCCGGTGCATTTGGGCCAGAGATGGCCCGATGAGAGGTAGCGGACGCAGAAATTGATTCCACGACCCTGAGCCCCCTGATGAGAAGAGCGAGGCTCTATCCCAGACATTTGAATGTCTGAGGATCCTACCCTACCTAGAGCAACATTATTGGGTGAGGTTAAGACAACATCAACGGCGGGCACTAATTGAGCTAGGCGTTCCAAAACTGAAAGAACACGCGGATTACTGTCATGAACCCCATGAACTGGAGAATCAGAACGAGAAAAAAATGGGGGGGTTGAACAGTAGTGGCATAAGATCGACGATCACTAGATCGGTCAACAAGAGTCCATTCCTATTCTAACTCTTGGCGGTAGAGTTGATATTCTTTGCGAAAATCTAGACCGCCATGGCCCCAGAGAAACAAACCCACATTAAAAAGCTCATTCACATAATTTCCACCTTTGATTATCGCAAAACCCACATCTTTGGACGAGACACTGAATTTGAATGACCAGTTCTGAAGTCAAGAGACTTCGAACCAAGAAGTGTGCCCACCAAAGCAAGAATGGAGGATGAGACTGATTGAGTCATTGTTGATGCAAAGCTTTGATCTGCAGAGCTCAGCGACAAGGAAGAATTCTCTGAGATTGCCACCATCCAAATGATTCACCAGAACTCCAAATTGCTTCCAGATGTAGGCTTCAAATGCGAGACCTGGTTCAAACTTGAGGTCCGAGAGGGCCATGCTGGGAGATCTTGTGATCGTCGGTGCCGGAGTGGCGCCCAGCAGAATGCTGTGGACGCCGCGGCTGGCGACGGGTCTAGTGGCTGTTGTGGCCGGAGTGGTCGGCGATAGGTCTGGTGGCTGTCGTGGCCGAAGTGGCTGGTGCAGGGCTAGGTGTGGAGGGCTAGGAAGCTAGTTGAAAAGGCGTCACCAGTTTGCAGGTAAAATTCTACTCGACGAGGTGGAGAGGATTCGGGCGATAAGAGTCAGAATCCTTTGTGAGTGGTCTAGACTATAGTGGTGCGGGAGAAGGCCCCCCTCTACGATGCACCTAGTGCCCGTTGTATATCACAACTTATGAAAGGCCTCCATGTCGGTGCATATGTAGTAGAAGACTAGGACTCTGGCCCTTACATCGGTTTACGACGTACATAGGATTTGTTTTCCTTATTCGTAGAGTCCTTCCTTCCTCCTATATGTTGTATGGCGATATTCTTCCTCCCGAGATGGTGGCTAACCTTATGGTGTCTCGGGATTTTGGGGGCATCTTGGCATCGAAGGGAGGCAAGCCAATATGTGATTAACTTGTCATTGAAAAGTCCCCCATCAGTACTCGTAGTGGAGCAAGGTCCATTGGTAAGGTTGATATAGATACCCCTGGTCGCCTTCGTCTTGTCCTCTTGCTTGGGAATTGTGGTAGTTTCTCCTTCATCATCTTGTCTTGTGGTTGATATGTCTTTGGTGACTCAATCGATAGGCATAATGTTGTTTTCAATGTTCTATGTCAAATGATTTCTCCACGTGTAGATAGGCGGGCTGTCGGTGCAGAGACCTTGTGCCTGCATGTTGATATTGATGAGCAAAGAGCCAATGTAAATGCTCTAGTTGTGGATCAGTCCTCCATAGGTCCTCCTCAACCTTTCGGTGGGAGGTAAATATTATTCCACTATTTCTTGTGTCAGGGGTTTGTGTGGCCACAGTTTATACTGGCTATTGAGTTCTCAATGTGTCCCTTCCCATGGGGCTCCACATATCATAGCAGGATGTGTTGGCATGTTGACCAATGGTAATTATGTGTGGTGGTGTTAATAGGGCCTTCTTCCCAAAGCCCTTGAATTTTGATCCTCTCTTGGCCTTGATAATTTTTGCCTTCCCGAGTAAACGCATACCAGATTCCTACTCCGTGGTCCTTTGTCCTTCAAACCCCGGTTATAAATATCTTCATGTGGCAAGACTTTGCTCATTCCTTTTTCTCGCCTCCTTCTATTGCCTTCGACTGGATTTCCTTCCTTTACCTCTGTTAGAGCCTCATGTCACTTGACAATGAGTGGCCACTTCCCTTTGTGGACGAGTCGTCCATGGTGGTGATGCTAGAAGATGACAAGCTACCCACTTGTCTTTCGTGCCACCATAACGATTTGTCCATGATTGTGGCTGAATCTTTTGGTCGAGGCTTGCGCTACCCACTTCTCCGTTTTGTCTATACTCTTCTTATATTGTACGGGATATCGGTGGTAAATATTACCCCATGTTCACTTTATCTCTCACTATTTCCATTCATTTGTGTGAGGCCTATCTAGGCTCGCCTCGAAATTGGGACTTAGTATGGAGCTATTTTGAGTTGATTTGCCGGAAGAGGGGAATGAATTTTGGTCATATTTGTTGCACTCTAATGATGTGGTGATGTCCCTCCATGTGAGTGTTACAGTCATCATATCGAGGTTTGACAGGGTCAAACTTCGTTCAGGATTTCCTCCGTCACCGCATTCGCCCGCTGCGGGATAGGCCCCGGGGTGCTCGGGAATTTTTGACCCCGTAGGTAACCCTTATACAATATTTTCTGCTATTGTTCTCTTCTAGCATGATATCATTCTTTGAATATTTCTCCCTAGAGGCCCTTTGGATTTTTCCAAGGATTGGGAAATTGAACGGGTACTTTTTGAGTATTTTGTCGAAGGTTCCTTGGCCTGGGTATCAGTTGATACTCCCAGAGACCTTGTGATTGCATTTAAAAATGCATCTAATCCCCTAGGTGGATTTTGGTAATTAATTATAACATATCTCAAGGAATCAATGCCTCACACAAGTTTATTTCAAAAAATGTTCCTTGTGGGTGCAACTAAGGAATCAAAGGTGACCCCTACAAAATGCATGAAGATAAGTTTTGGCTAAGCCATAGGATTCCTATTTCTAATTTTAGCGACCCAAGATCACATCGAGTCCATAGGCATCACATACTATCAAAAGGGGATGATGATGTCATGATGAGGTTCTTGCTCCATGTGCTTAAAGATCAAACTCCAAAACTCCTCAAAATCCTTCAAATATTACAATATATCTACCCAGTGTCATTCACTTTGGATCCTCCGAGCACTTCAAGTTCATCGGATATTGCCATCACACAAACCCTACCCACTCAGAGCCTTCAAGTACTCCACTTTTAATCATCGAAGCATCCGGAAAACCTTCTATTGCCACATCAAATTTTTCGAAGAAAACATCTCAAAATTTCCAAAGCGATAACAGAGAGTGTGCCACTACCCAAGTGTACACCTCGGAGGTTCTGAATGCTTTTTACTCGGACCTTTTGAGCCGTCTGAAAGTTGGTACCATTGTTTGCATTAAAACTTCTGACCTGTGTAATTAAGTTGGTAATGGTCAGATTTCTGGTTCCTCCTATTTGTACCACCACCTGTCCCTCAAGTTCACTCAAAGCAAACTTCATTCCTATATCATATATTGTGAAAGAGAACTCCACCTCCCGGTGCTAATTACAAAGGGCTTTGTATTCCAGCCATCCAATCCAATCCTTTGAGTTATAATCCCCTATTGCTTTCAACTTCTACTTGTCCAATCCAATAGCCAAGTATTGATAGAGTTTGAGTGTTGAGGAGATTAATTATCTTTCGAAGCAAAAGAGCAAGGGATTGATCACCAAGCAACCTCGATCTTGTTGCTTTTGGAGGGTGTGTGCCTCCTATATAGGCTAGGTGCTTGGAAGTCTTCAAAGATGTGAAGAACCCAAGAAGTTTGTAAAGTCTTGGAGATCGTCTATTTTATGAAGATCTACCTTAGTGAGGCTAGTCCTTCCACTACAAAAATACACATTTGTGATGATATGCCTTTGTCATAGTAGGTCATGTTTTCTCTCACCCATGTACATCGGTGGAAGTTTTATGACAGATTCAAGATAGTCATACTTGTGTTGTCGGGGATGTGTTCCATGACAATAATCACTTTTTCATCACCGAAGTGTCCACTTCCATGATGATAAATGGCTCGTCATGGAAGTGTTATCATCAAGGGTAACCAACATGTGACATCCATCGTAAGGGGGTGCCATTAAGCTATTAGGTGCGAGTTCCGAATCTCATACCCATTAACATCCCCAACCAATGAAAATTTTCCATGTATCAGATTCTCATTCGCTAATGGAGGCACGTGTTAGCTCTACATTGTGAAAGGTGTCGCCCATCAAACGGATGTATGCGCCTACAAAACATCGACACGTGGCACAACCAAACAATGACCCATTTAGTTAAAAAGGTCGGCCCGACAAAAGACCCACAAGATTTATACCAAAGTTAGCAGGCTGGCCCACTCAAGGACTACTTGCAAATAGCCCAATTACAACCCCGGTCCATTTAGCCAATAAGGACCGGCGCCAAATCAATTTTTCACTGACCCATTGGACATTCGACATCATTGCAGTCCATCGGAAGTTTCGGCCCGTTAACAGTCTATTGTGCATTTGGGCCCAATTATGACTTTGTGTGCCTTGTGGCCTACTAAAGGCTCGCGGCACACTTGGACCCATTTGCGGCCCGATATTTCTTTCGGTTTGTCAGCAGACTGTGTTGGAATTGGGTCGTTTTCTGGATGATGTTTCTTTCGGACTATTTGCGGCCCATTATGAGTTGGGACCATTTCCAACCCAGTGTGTCTTTCGACCTGTTAATGAATTGTGGTATAATTGGGCGCATTTTTGGTCCATCGTGAATTTTGGCATGATAAAGCCTGCTGTATAATTCAGCCCATTTATGGCGATAGTTGGTTTTGGCATGTTAATGGCCCGTGATATAATTGGTCCAAGTAAGGCTTGGGGTATGTTTTGGCCTGTTAACAACCTGTTGTCTCGTCGACACAATTAAATCCATGCACGTTCATCATATAGCACAAATTTATCACCAATTCAACAATTCGACGATACAAAATAAAAGACAGTTTCATTACATACCAAAATAAAATTCAATAATTCATACACCTATAGGTAATACACGAATGACTCAAACACCTCCATTGTTGCGCTTTTTGATCCTCTTCTTCATGCCGATCAACCACTGCTTGCCTTCGTCATCCAAGATGTTAGGGCATCTCCAGCCGTGCCCCCAAGAAGGCCTCCCCAGGCGATTTTTTCGCGCCGGCGCCGAAAAAACGTCCCAGTCGCGCCCCCAGGACGCCGAAAATCGCCGGTTCGGGCCTTTTTTCCGCCCGGCGGTCACAGGCCGAACCCGGCGCGCTGGGCGTTGGGGGCTCCGGCGCTAGCGAAAAGCGCGCCTGGCCCACGCCGACAGGGGAAAAGTCAAGTTTTCCTTCCCCGACTCGCCTCGCACCCCCCGCGCCCTCGGCCACCACTAGCTGTATCCCGGCGACGGTCGCCAGCCTACTCCGCCTAGATAGCCATTCCCCGCCTGAAAATAGCAGCGCTTCGCCGCGGCAACCCCTCCCCGCAACACTAGGCGGTGCCGGCCGCCGTTTCCGGCCGCGGAGGCACGGTTTAACGGCGGGTACACACCCACGAGCGCAAGGTGTTCGGCATTTTGACTGACTCGGCGATGGACTCCGATGAGGGGGAAGAGCTCGCCGCGCTGCTGGAGGAGGAAGCCGCGGCCGACGTCCAGGAAGAAGAGCATCTGATGGTGCTCGCCGCCCTCGCCCAGCTGCTGGCGAGCAATGAAAAGCCGCGTCGAGGTGGCTCGGCGCCGGGGCGGGTGAAAGCAAAGAACCGGCATCGTCTGCAAGGCTACTGCATGCTCTACTCCGACTACTTCGCCGATGCTCCACTTCATGGCGAGAGAACATTTCGGCGCCGTTATCGGATGAGCCGAAAGCTCTTCCTCAGGATTGTGAATTCCATCCGGGAGTTCGACAACTACTTCAAGTGCAAGATGGATTGCACTGACGATCTTGGATTCACCTCCATCCAGAAGTGCACGACAGCGATGAGGATGCTTGCATATGGAGCTCCCAGTGATTCACTCGACGACTATGGGCGCATGGCCGAGTCCACCAGCATAGAGTGTTTCTACAAGTTCTGTCGGGCAGTGGTGGCAGTGTTTGGGCCACAATACTTGAGAGCACCCAATGCGGAAGACACTGCTCGGATCCTAGCCCAGAATGCAGCAAGAGGATTTCCTGGGATGCTTGGAAGCATCGACTGCATGCACTGGAAATAGAAGAACTGCCCATTTGGTTGGCAGGGGATGTACAAAGGCGCCAAAGGCGGTTGCAGTGTGGTACTTGAGGCGGTAGCCACACAGGACCTCTGGATTTGGCACTCCTTCTTTGGTATGCCAGGAACTCACAATGACATCAACGTGTTGCAGTGCTCTCCTGTTTTTGCCAAGCTCGTTGAGGGCCATTCTCCTCCGGTGAACTTCGAGATCAATGGGCACCAATACAACAAGGGGTACTATCTAGCTGACGGCATCTATCCGCGATGGTCGACATTTGTGAAGACGATTTCAAACCCTGTGCCAGAAGGCAAGAACGCCTGGTTTGCGAAGGTTCAGGAGGCTTGCAGGAAGGATGTCGAGCGGGCATTTGGTGTGCTCCAATCTCGATTCGCTGTTGTTCGGTACCCCGCTCAGACCTGGTCGAAAGATCAAATGTGGGAGAACATGACTTGCTGTGTCATCTTGCACAACATGATCATCGAGAGCGAGCAAGAAGACCCAGTGTTTGACACTGAACCATACTACAGGCAGGGTCCTCTAGCCGAAGTTGATCACCAGCTACCGGCAACTTGGACTGCCTATCTCAGTATGCGTCAAGAGATCCGAGACCCACAGGTGCATCATCAACTGCAGAAAGATCTGATTGAGCACCTATGGAGGCTCAAGGGGGACGCCGCGTGATGAAATATGAGTTTTTATTTGTTGAACTATATAATTTGTTGAACTATTTGTTGTTGTACTATTTTGTTGAAGTATTTGATTTTTCTGTGATGAAATATGTGATAAGGAATAATTATGTTGATAAATGAACGCCGAGAAAGGGCGAAACCACGCCGAATATGGGCCTATTCTCGCCCATATGGGCCGTTTATTCGCCGAAATTGGGCTGCCAAGTGGGCCAATTTCGGCGCCTGGGGGCGAGCTGGGGGCGGCGACTGGGCGAAAAACCGCCCCCAACGCCGAGTGTCTCGCCGGCTCGCCCCCAGGGGGCGATTTTTGTGCGTCCTGGGGGGGCCAACGGCTGGAGATGCCCTTAGTGTCCTGCAACATGATCCTAGACCCATCTATCTCTATCGCAAGCCTCATCTTCCCTCCCTCGAGCTCAATTCTTTGCAATGTTGCTGCCTTTTCAAGTTCCCACTTTGCATACTTCTCTTACTTCTCCAATTCTATTTTTTTTAGACTCCATGTTGAACCTCTCCCGGTGAAACTCCATCTTTTTCCTTTGCACATCTATGAACATCTTGTACCTCTCCTCTTTCTTCACCTCCTTGGCGGAAAAAATGCCCGCCTAAGTGTTAGACATTTTGCTTGTCGTGCCATCACGCGCGATCATGTCCTTACTTGTTCTCCATCACGTGTCAGTTCTTCTTTGGCACGGTGGCTTGTATGCCTGCCCCACCATTTTCATCAGTTTCGTCATCCAATCCAATTGATTGATTGGAGCTAGACCCATCGTTTCTCTTCATATTCTTGGTGACGTTTTGGATGTCTTCAAGGACATTTTCCACTTTGGTTTCCCATTAAATTTCATACAATAATGGGACAAAGTGAATGGGCTTTTGTCGGTTTGTTGGTAAAAAGCCGCCGCCAAAGTTGCATGGCTTTGGACTCCGATGCCGCTTTGGTTCTGGCCAACCACTTGTTTGAGGAAACCAACAAACTTGCTCACGTTCTCCTGGATGGTGGGCCATCTTTGTTGGAGAGAGCACGTGTTGTGGTTGCTAGTGATTAGGTGCAACATCACATAGTGTTTTTGCTCATGATAAAGTTCACGATTTTTTTCCAATATTTGACACCTTTTTGTTCGGTTCCACATACCGGATCCATGCTTGTGTTCAACCAACAAAACATCTTAAAACCGTGTGAATGTTGGACCTCTTGGATTCACTACCTTCTTCTTTTTAGTTTGTGATGGTTGGCCAACTTCAAACGAAGGGGAACTGGTATCCCCCATGTCAAATTGCAAAGTCTCTTGACCATCATTTATCATGTTTAGCATTATTTACTCCTACAATATGCATCACACTTAAACTATCATACTACAAGGTTGGTTGAATGGTATGTGCAACAAATGAGTCAACCAATGCAAATGTCATATGGGGCAAAGAATGTAACGGGTCTTGTCTGGGAATATTGTCGAACAACATGTTCACAAGCCCGGCTCTGGCCTTGCCCGGTGTAGTTCAGTGCCATTGGAGTTACGGCGAACGAGCCATCGTGTTCTTGGTCGTGGCGGCGTATTCCGCAAAGCCACGTAGGAATGCTCGACCATTGGGAAGATGGAACGTAGTCAGGCTCTATCAACGAGTTCTTTTTTCCACGGCCACGACAGACGGATCGGTCGAGGACGCTAGACTGCTCGCGCCCAGGTCCGTCTCTTCATCACCGGGCATCTACACGCCGGCCCTCTAATAGCTACCTTCCAGCGGAGCTCCCTCCGGACGACGTTCTATGCCTTGCAACTAACCAGCACGGTCGGGATCCCCACCGATTCCGTCGAGGAATCATCCATGTCGATGGTGCCGGACAAGGTAGTTAACGACGACACTGAGCAAGGGTAGGAGTGGGTGGGTGCATTGAGGTGAAAAATGGAGGATGGGCGCGGGAGGAGTGCGGTCAAATTGGTGGACTAGTCAATTCAGAGTGGATATGGGATGGGTTCTGTTTATCGGAACCGTTGCGGCAGACGCGTCCGGGCATCCCCATATCCGTCCAGATGGGTATGAGGAGTGTTAGTTAGCTCGGACGTTTAGGTCAAGTCGACTTTGACCAGTTTGGTTGGATGACAATTTATTTCCAGGCAGACAGTCCACACGTTTAGAGAGAACAATGTGGACCTAGGCAATGTTGCCTCCAACCATTGTGGGCGTCCTTACAACACACGTCGGCGTTTACCTTACACTGTATTCTTTCTTTTATTTATTTAACGTATCTTACAGTGTTGGGTGGCAGCTTCTTTCAGTACCCGTCTCTCTCTCTCTCTCTTCTATAGTGAATCTAGACATGCCTGGCCCAGTTAATTCATTTTGATCTGCGAGGAAGTACATGCTAGGTTGCAAGTTGGTGTGACTGTTTGTGTGCGGCACGGAATCCTCCGTTGATTTGATGGGGAGAGTGCAATATGCACAGAATCCCCCGCTGAAACGTACTCCTACAACTTTGTAGGGGCTACATGCTTCTGTTTAATTATAGTATCAGTACTCACTCCACTACAGTATCCTCTGTAGCAGGTACTTACACAACTCCTGCAGAAAGGAATTGTTGTGAAATCATCATAATTAGCAAGTACTACATGTCTTGCTCATGTCAGTTGCTTAGCTACTCCCACTGTGCCTCTGAACTCGTATTTGGCAGCTTCCTATATCAGGCTTAATCATGTTATTTGGATTATGAGTAGTAACTCTTGTATCAATAGAAGACGCTAGTATAGCTTTTGTTAGTACAGGAATACAACACCAGTTTTAAGTACTATTATTTTATGATAAACTGATTGTGAGTAGTAATTAGCAACCAGAAAACATTGAGTGTACTCCTACGCAGTTTGGAATGCTCGTAGAAGCTGCCAACAGAATGCAAGGGACACACGGGTCGATGGAGGCTAGCCATGAAGAGCACAGTCACCTAGAAGCTAGAATCATGGGAAAAAGGCAGGAAACCCTCCCAAGAATCATCAAATCATGGAAACCAAAGTCAAGAAAGGAGGAAGGGTTAATTAATTTGGCTGGCAGCAAAAGGAAGGGGTGGTAGAGGGGAGTAGCTAATTCCTAGCTACTCACACTTTCTTCCAGCCTACCCCCCCCCCCCCCCCCCCCCCCCCGGATGTGATTTTTGTTCCAAAAAGCAGCTCGGACTTATGTCAACATGTTCTTCTTTTGTGAACACGACGTGATTTGGGTTTGGTAGTGATCTGACAGATATTGATCGATTTCTTTTTGTTCTCATCTGCCTACATTTTTCCTGTGATATTCATCGCATTGGTCTGCCTCTGCCAATCTTCACCTAGAGATCCGCTCTCATCTTATAAAAATGGTAAAGAATGCTGAAGGTGAGAGGACAAGATTTCTTTTTTTACATTTTTTTTTCAAAACGGAGGCATAAGATTTGCCTCATCTATTAAATAAGGAGAGAATAGAGTTTAGAGAATTACAACACACCCACACTTTCGGCATGACAATTACTCTCCCAGAAAAATATTCCCTAATTTCTTTGCGCCCGCGGCCATCCAAAGCTTGGCCTCGTCGACGATGGCGGTGAGTAGGACGGTCGGTGGTGCACTTTTATGGCAAAACACTCGTGCATTTCTTTCATTCTAAATGGTCCAAGAGACGAGCATGATGAGGGAGGCCATAGCTTGTACATTTACATTTACATCTTCAAGCAAACAAACGTACAGGTGCATTCACTGTACCTGTGACCGTGGGGCTGTGAATGATTGCTAGAGTGGTGCAATTGCGTACGTCCTCCCAGCCGTCCAATATTTTCCTCGTCTTTTTCTTTGCATCCTAGCCGTTCGTTATATCCGTCCGAGAGCTGACAATGTCCACGAGCGGTTCCATTCATTGCTCAATGGACTACTTCCAGGTAGAGTGGTCCTCCTCTCCTTGATGTCCATGGCGAGCCACTGAACAACAAGAGCCAGGCTCACAAGAAACGTCGTCGGAACCCCCTAGCAAGAAACGTCCCATTCTGCATCGACGCTGGCCTCGGCCATCCGAGGAACTCACAATATATTTGCCTTTGCCGCGATTAAAGTTACTCATGTGGGGAGTATCATATACTCACATATGTTGGATATGATACTAATGTATGGTAGTGCATAGTATCATAGTGTAGTATCATGAATGATCTTATTTATTGTTATGCATGACACAGAGTAGTATAACATTTAACAGGTATCCACCTATGTTACTTTAACTCTTTTTTCTTTAATTGTGTGTCACAACAGCTTGTTTGCTATTCCCGAATGCATGATACCGACTAAGATACCATCACTATGGCCAGCCTAAGAGCATATGCAATCCATAAATGTATACAGACATGTCTGCTAACAAAGAGCTGGCGAAGGTCATCCAACCAAAGTCATCAAATGCGAAGCGCACACTGATACATAGCAAAAGATTCAAGGGATAATTAGATTTGTGCCCCTAGTTGTGTCTCACTCGTATGTTTTACCCCTAATTCCCAAAAGTCACCGGTTCTGTCCAAGTCACTTTGCTCCTCTTATACTTTTGCCCTTTGACCGTTTGACCGTCAGTTTGAAAACTGCATAACTAATTCATAATAAATCAGAAAAATGCAAATAAGATACCAAAATGTTCAGAAAAACATCACATATATGTCAGTGTCATTTGCATTCATGAAAAAAGTATTGGAAAGTGCACATCCGAGTTTTAGCTCTTTTGATACCACCATGAATAGTAAACTCTAAAAAAATCAAAAAAAATCAAAAAAAATCAAAAAAATATGGTGGCAAAGAACAACAAATGTTCTAAGTGCTTGCCAAGTTTCATTAGGGAACGACATTCATGGAAGTCGTGGCAAAAAATAATCTATTTTGGAGTGCTGATTGTTTTTTTTTGCCGCGACACCCACAAATGTTATTCCCTGATGAAACTTGGCAAGCACTTAAAACATTTGTCATTCTTTGCCACCAATTTTTTTTAATTTTTTTGAACTTTTTTAGATTTTACTATTCATGGTGGTAGCATAAGAGCTAAAACTCGGATGGGCACTTTTCAACACTTTTTTCATGAACGCAAATGGCACTGACATGTATGTGATGTTTTTTTGAACATTTTGGTATTTTATTTGCATTTTTTTGATTTAGTATGAATTAGTTATGAAGTTTTCAAACTGATGGTCAAACGGTCAAAGGGCAAAGGCATAAGAGGAGCAAAGTGACTAGGACGAGTGGGACACAACTAGGGGCATAAATCTAATTATCCCAAGATTCAAAATATACTAAATGAACTAAAAGTATATATATGTACTCCTCTCGGCCATAGGTGAGTTTGATGATCCCCATGCCAGACGGTCCAACATCATCAACATTAGCAATCGGCGCGCCCAAGGAGAAGCTGCTGGTGTGTGCCTCATTCAGCATCGTCGCCGTGCTGCTCCGACGCATCATTGTCCTCGGCTTCCAGGTGCTCAAAGAGCCGCTCCCGAAAGAGGTTGTTGATGTGGACCTTGTGGTGCTTGCGCGCGATAGTGCGGTGGCTCTGCACAGACGAGAGCACCACCCGATTCCCGTCGAGGATGCTAGGGCTCGCAAGGAGGTCCGCCACGGCAACGTCATATGAGCGCTACGCCTCGATTTTAGCAAGTGTCGCGTGGTGCTCTAAGAGGTCCATGTTGTACTGCTACTCCGCCTACGGCAGTGTGAACTCGAACACTACAGGCGGCGCGACGGCGGCGGTAATCGCCTCTTACTCCACCACGGACGGCTCCTCCTCCACGACCTCCACAATGGTCATGGGGTCGCATTGCTCCTGTGAGTTTGGCTCTGGAGAGCTCGGAGGTTAGCCCGCCTCAAAGTCGCCCTAGCGCCAAGAGTCCGTGGCACGGACCGTAATTTTGATGCAGCGCCCCGGGACAGCTACTTGAACCACGTAGCTACGAAGTTAGCCATTGCGACGATGGACAATGGGCGCAAATGCAAACTAGGGGTGGAAGATGTGGATGGAGGCTCAGACGATGGGAGAAGGGGCTCAGTGGGGGTTGGGGTGTGGCCGACCGACTTAAAATAGTCGAAGCAGGCAGAACAACGAATGCGTGATGCAGGGAGACAGAGTAGGCTAAGATTCTTAGCCGCAGCGCCCACGTGAATGCGGGGTGGCAGATGATCGGTAATGTTCTGTGTTAATGTGCGAAGGGTTCAAGAGCCAAATGGCCGGAGAGGGGTTTTGGGATGTGTCAGAGCTACCAGAATCAGACGTGGTTGACATCTGGACTCCCCAAGAGCTCCACCGATTTGGGGTCAGGTTGCGGAATTTTGGCGTCCAGACCGGTCTGACCCAATTTGATGATCTGCGTTTTGTGGGCATTTTGGTGATCAAGCTAGAGATGCCCTCACCCTCTAAAGTTACGTCATCTTCCATTAACATTATGACATCCGTGCTTTGGTTTTGTGGAGTAAAATAGCATCAAGCATCGTATATTTGCATCTCCACTTAATAGCAGCTTTCCCGTAAGACCCATTCATATTTATGCAAGAAAATATTACTTAAACTAAACAACTAAGATATACATACACACAACTCAAAATGGCTGCCCAAAAGGATCAAAAACACATTTCCTTCCCCGTTAGCCGTGGTTTGGCTGCCAGCAATCCTAAGGACGAGATTCATCTTTGAGAGTGCGATCCTGATCAACCGCTTCATCCTATTTGTCGCCCTGATCCCCTCCTCTCCCCCTTTCTGCTCATTCATCCATGTTTTCTCCTCAGTGGCTCTGGCGATTACAGGGTGATATTTGCATTTTTGTCCGTCCTTTGTTGGTTTCCGAGGGACAACTATAGGAGTGGCGATGGCAGAGGTGAGATAGGGCGATGTGTACAACTTGATGATCACCAAGGATGGTCCAGGTGTGCTAGGAAATGGCGCCCAAGGGGAGGCATCTACTTAGGCGATTGGCAATGGCACGTCCGTGCCAGCATTGAAGGGTACGAAGACATCTGGGGGTTTAGGCATCAAAGATAACATGGCGTGAATATATCTTTATAGTGGCTAAAGCAAAATATGTCATTCTAGATGATGCAAATGACATGGAATTGGATCCAGGTCCGGCTCGCATTTACAAGGTTTTGGCACCGAACACCTTGCATATCAAAACAACCGCTTCGCTCATGCGGTTGGCATGGGGAAACCCTGAAGGACTACTATATAGTTTTGTCGAGTTAGATCTTCTATTCATGGAGTTTGGAACCGAGGCAGATTGCAATGCGTGATGAGGGGTCTCCATGGATGGTGGGAAATTGCTACTTGTAAACTACGTTGGGATTTTTCCCGACGAGGAGGGGTGAAGTAGTACAGTAGAGATAAGTATTTCCGTCAGTGAGAACCAAGGTTATCGAACAAATAGGAGAACCATGCAACCAACGCGGGCAAGAGGGTTGTTAATCCCCTTGAACTCGTTACTTGCAAGGATTAATTCTGATAGTGATAGATAGATAAAAAAGTAAAACAAAAGTAAATAAATTGCAGCAAGATATTTTTGATTTTAATAATATGGTAAAAGTAGACCCGGGGGCCATAGTTTTCACTTGAGGCTTCTCTCTCGAACACATGGCATATGGTGGGTGAACAAATTACTGTTGTGCAATTGATAGAGAAGTGCATAGTTATGACGTATTGATGGCAATGATCATGTATATAGGCATCACGTCCGTGACAAGTAGACCGACTCCTGCCTGCATCTACTACTGTTACTCCACCAATCAACCGCTATCCAGCATGCATCTATGGTATTAAGTTCATGACAAACGGAGTAACACTTTAAGCAACACCACATGATGTAGACAAAGTAAACCCAATAAATATGAATAAACCCCATCATTTTACCCTTATGGCAACAACACAATATGTGCCTCGCTACCCCTACTGTCACTAGGTGAGGACACTGCAAGATTGAGCCCATCACAAAGCATCTCTCCCTATCGGTGTCAAAACTGGCGGATCTCGGGTAGGGGGTCCCGAACTGTGCGTCTAAGGTTGATGGTAACAGGAGACGGGGGACACGATGATTACCCAGGTTCGGGCCCTCTCTATGGAGGTAATACCCTACTTCCTACTTGATTTATCTTGATGAATATGAGTATTACAAGAGTTGATCTACCACGAGATCGTAATGGCTAAACCCTAGAAGTATAGCCTGTATGATTATGATTGTGTCCTATGGACTAAACCCTCCAGTTTATATAGACATCGGAGGGGGCTAGGGTTATACAAAGTCGGTTACAGAGAACGGAATCTTCACATCCGAATCGCCAAGCTTGCCTTCCATGCCAGGAAGAGTCCCATCCGGACACGGGAAGAAGTCTTCTATCTTGTATCTTCATAGCCCAATAGTCTGGCCCATGTATATAGTCCGGCTGTCTGAGGACCCCTTAATCCAGGACTCCCTCAGTAGCCCCTGAACCAGGCTTCAATGACGAGGTGTCCGGCGCGCAGATTGTCTTCGGCATTGCAAGGCGGGTTCCCTCTCCGAATACTCCAATATAGTCTCCGAACATAGGAAACGTGTCCGGATCTGCAAAACAAGTACCACACACAATCGTAGAGAGTATAATATTTCACGAGTCCAATCTGTTGACAACTTTTTGTAGCATGACATCACGTCACCGCCCGGCCATTTTTCGAACCGTTTTTAGCCTGCCGCTCCATATTTTGAGGTGCGGTTTCATTGGCACGTCATGTCAAAGCAGAGATCGTGTCCCCTTATTGCGGGATTCTCATTAATACGAGCATGGGTAACCTAATTGTGCCATCTGCACGGCCCTTGGGGAATGGGCGAGTTTTAAGGCGAGTGGGAGGCGCTTGATATTCACTGCCTTTATAAAGAGATAAGGATTCACCCCTTTTCACCCACGCCTTCTCCTTCCTCTGCCCATCCATTCTCGAGCTCCAGTGCCCAAGCTCTCATCCTTTCCGCCCAAAAAAGCACTCCAACCATGTCCGGATCCAAAGTTGGAGGCAAGTGGATGGCTTCCACCTTCAAGAAGAAGGATATCGTGAAGCTCCGGGAGGCCGGGTACTTGGCCAAGGAGATCTCCCATCGGCTTCTGATACGTCTCCAACGTATCTATAATTTTTTATTGCTCCATGCTACTTTATCTACTGCTTTAGGAAATATTGGGCTTTAATATCCACTTTTATATTATTTTTGGGACTAACCTATTAACCGGAGGCCCAGCACAGATTTGCTGTCTTATGCCTATTTCAGTGTTTCGAGGAAAAGGAATATCAGACGGAGTCAAAACGGAATGAAATCAACTAGAGAAGTTATTTTTGGAAGGAAAGCAACCTGGTAGACTTGGAGTGCACGTCAGGGGAGTCCCAGGCTGCCCACGAGGGTGGGGAGTGCGCCCACCCCCCTGGGGGCGCCCCCTGCCTCGTGAGCACCCCGGAGGTCCACCGACGTACCCCTTGCACCCATATATACCTACGTACCCTAAAACTTCCAGAACAGAAGATAGATTGGGAGTTCCGTCGCCGCAAGCCTCTGTAGCCACCAAAAACCTCTCGGGAGCCCACTCCGGCACCCTGCCGGAGGGGGATCCCATCACCGGTGGCCATCTTCATCATCCCGGCGCTATCCATGACGAGGAGGGAGTAGTTCACCCTCGGGGCTGAGGGTATGTACCAGTAGCTATGTGTTTGATCTCTCTCTCTCTCTCTCTCTCTCTCTCTCTCTCTCTCTCTCTCTCTCTCTCTCTCTCTCGTGTTCTCTCTCGTGTTCCATCTACGGCACGATCTTGATGTATCCCGGTCTTTGCTATTATAGTTGGATCTTATGATGTTTCTCCCCCTCTACTCTCTTGTGATGAATTGAGTTTCCCCTTTCAAGTTATCTTATCGGATAGAGTCTTTTATGAGAACAATTGATGTATGTCTTGCCGTGATTATCTACAGTGACAATGGGATATCATGTGCCACTTGATGTATGTTTTGGTGATCAACTTGCGGGTTTCGTGACATTGGGAACCTATGCATAGGGGTTGGCACACGTTCTTGACTCTCTGGTAGAAACTTTGGGGCACTCTTTGAAGTACTTTGTGTTGGTTGGATGAATCTGAGATTGTGTGATGCATATCGTATAATCATGCCCACGGATACTTGAGGTGACAATGGAGTATCTAGGTGACATTAGGGTTTTGGTTGATTTGTATCTTAAGGTGTTATTCTAGTACGAACTCTTTTATAGATTGATCTGAAAGAATAACTTTGAGGTGGTTTCGTACCCTACCATAATCTCTACGTTTGTTCTCCGCTATTAGTGGATTTGGAGTGACTCTTTTTTGCATGTTGAGAGCTTGTTATATGATCTATCTATGTTATTATTGTTGAGAGAACTTGCAATAGTGAAAGTATGAACCCTAGGCCTTGTTTCCTATCATTGCAATACCGTTTACGCTCACTTTTATCATTAGTTACCTTGCTGTTTTTATTACTTCAGATTACAAAAACCTATATCTACCATCTATTTTGCACTTGTATCACCATCTCTTCGCCGAACTAGTGCACCTATACAATTTACCATTGTATTGGATGTGTTGGGGACACAAAAGACTCTTTGTTATTTGGTTGCAGGGTTGCTTGAGAGAGACCATCTTCATCCTACGCCTCCTACGGATTGATAAATCTTAGGTCATCCACTTGAGGGAAATTTTCTACTGTCCTACAAACCTGTGCACTTGCAGGCCCAACAACGTCTACAATAAGAAGGTTGTGTAGTAGACATCAAGCTCTTTTCTGGCGCCGTTGCCGGGGAGGTTAGCGCTTGAAGGTATATCTTTAGATCTTGCAATCGAATATCTTTGTTTCTTGATTTAGCACTAGTTAGTCTATAAAAGAAAACTACAAAAAATGGAATTAAGGATACCTCATATGCTTCATCTTTTTAATGTCTTTCGTGAAAATGATGGGAAGGAAAATTGTGCTCAAGTACTAGAAGAAGAATTACATAGAATGCTTGGCATAAAATATGTGAATGATGAGCATGATTGCAATGTTTTTAGTATGAATTCATTGAAATATCCATGATGCTAATGATATGCAAAGCCACAAGCTTGGGGAAGCTATGTTTGATGAAGATGATATTTTTTGTCCCCCAAGCTTTGATGAGCAAATTTACTATGATGAAAGCATGCCTCCTATCTATGATGATTATTGTGATGACACGTATGCTTTAAAGAATAATGATAACCATGAAACTTGTCATCTTGATCTTAATTTTCAATCATATGATAGTTATTTTGTTGAGTTTGCTCCCACTACTATTCATGAGAAGAATTTTGCTTATGTGGAGAGTAATAAAATTTCTATGCTTGTAGATCATGAAAAGAATGCTTTAGGTGCTGGTTATATTGTTGATTTCATTCATGATGCTACTGAAAATTATTATGAGGGAGGAATATATGCTTGTAGGAATTGCAATAATATCAAGTTTCCTCTCTATGTGCTTCAAGTTTTGAAGCTATGCTTGTTTTACCTTCCTATGCT
Source organism: Triticum timopheevii (assembly GCA_963921465.1). Lineage (NCBI taxonomy): Eukaryota > Viridiplantae > Streptophyta > Magnoliopsida > Poales > Poaceae > Triticum > Triticum timopheevii. Next base: position 388,497,557 of record OY997274.1, read on the forward strand.
AGTTGATTATCGTTCTCATAAGTTGTTTGCTCACAAAATCCCTATGCATAGGAAGTGGGTTAGTCTTAAAAGTGCTAGTAATATGCTTCATGATGCTCCCGTTATGTTTCAATTCTTATCTTTTATGTGAGCATCATTGTCATCATCATGCCTAGCTAAAAGGCATTAAAGAAAAGCGCTTGTTGGGAGACAACCCAATACTTATCCTTACTGTTTTTGTGTGTTCACATGATTATGCTACTGTAGTAATCATGTTTTATAGCTTTTGTTTCAATAAAGTACCAAGTAAGACCTTTAGGATGGCTTACGGTGATAGTTGTGTTGATCCTGCTGAAAATCAGAAACTTTTGCACCCAGTAAATTAATTTTTTTAATTCACAGAAACATTATTATGATCTGATTCTTTTTGATATGGATTGTTACACGAATTTCTTAGGACTTCCTAATTTGGTAGGATTTTTGGAGTTCCATAAGTATACGTTTGATACAGATTACTACAGACTGTTCTGTTTTTGACAGATTCTGTTTTCTATGTGTTGTTTTCTTATTTTGATGAATCTATGAGTAGTATCGGAGGGTATGAACCATAGATAAGTTGGAGTACAGTAGATATTAAACCAATATGAATTTAGAATGAGTTAATTGCAGTAACAATGTGGTGGTTTTGTTTTCTTTCACTAGCGGAGCTTATAAGATTTCCTGTTGAGTTTTGTGTTGTGAAATTTTCAAGTTTTGGGTAAAGATTCGATGGACTATGGAATAAGGAGTGGCAAGATCCTAAGCTTGGGGATGCCCAAGGCACCCCAAGGTAATATTCAAGGACAACCAAGAGCCTAAGCTCGAGGATGCCCCGGAAGGCATCCCCTCTTTCGTCTTCGTTCATCGGTAACTTTACTTGGAGCTATATTTTTATTCGCCACATGATATGTGTTTTGCTTGGAGCGTCATTTTCTTTTGTTAGTATTAGCTTGCTTTTATTTAGATTAATGTTTTGCATCTTTAGTTTCAAATAAAAATGTCAAGGATAGCCTTTGCCATGCTTATTTTGCTAGTATACATGTTGCTGTTTGAAAACAGAAAGTTTACCGCTGTTGCAAAAATTCCCTAGAAAAGTCAGAGCATGATATAATGTTGAACCTTTTTTCCTAATGAGATCTGATAAATTTACTACAGTGGGAATTTTGGTTCATAATTTTTGGAGTCAGGTAAGTATTGATACTCTTGCATTCTTTACAGACTGTACTGTTTTGGCAGATTGCTCTTATGTTTGCATTATTTGCATATATTTGTTTGTTTAATGATTCTATTTGAGGATAGGAGTATTAGATATGCAGAGGCATTTAGTATGCAATGTTGAATAATAATTTTAGTGATTTGTTACAGTAGGAAATGATAAGGTTTTGCATTGGTTTATACTAACCTATCTCACGAGTTGTTGTTGAGTTTGTTGTGAATGAAGCTTTTGATAAAAAGAGAAACCATGATATGAGATGAATTAAGGAGACACAAAAGTTCAAGCTTGGGAATGCCCAAGGCACCCCAAGATAATATTTCAAGAAGTCTCAAGTATCTAAGCTTGGGGATGCCCCGGTAGGCATCCCACCTTTCTTCTTCAACAACTATCGGTTAGTATCGGTTGAGCCTAAGTTTTCGCTTCTTCACATGAGTTGTGCTATCCTTGCATTGTCATTTTATTTTGTTTTGTTTGCTGTTCGAATAAGGTACCAAGATCTGAAATTATTAATTGGGAGAGTCTTCACATAGTTGTATAATTATTCGACTACTCATTGATCTTCACTTATATCTTTCGGAATAGTTTGTCATTTGCTCTAGTGCATCACTTATATCTTTTAGAGCATGGTGGTAGTTTTATTTTTAAGAAATATATGAACTCTCATGCTTCACTTATATTATTTTGGGAGTCTTAAATAGCATGGTAATTTGCTTAAATAATCCTAATATGCTAAGCATACAAGATTTGTAAAAATTCTTATGAGTGTGTTGAATACTAAGAAAAGTTTGATGCTTGATAATTGTTTTGAGATATGAAGATGGTGATATTAGAGTCATGCTAGTTGAGTAGTTGTGAATTTAAAGAATACTTGTGTTGAAGTTTGTGATTCCTGTAGCATGCACGTATGGTGAACCTTTATGTGATGAACTCGGAGCATGATTTATTTATTGATTGTTTTCCTTATGGGTGGCGGTCGGGGACGAGCGATGGTATTTTCGTACCAATCTATCCCCCTAGGAGCATGCACATAATACTTTGCTTTGGTAACTTCTAGATTTTTGCAATAAGTATATGAGTTCTTTATGACTAATGTTGAGTCCATGGATTATACGCACTTTTTCCCATCCTTCCACCTTTGCTTGCCTCTCTAATACCGCACACTTTTCGCCGGTATCATACACCCACCATATACCTTCCTCAAAACAGCCACCATACCTACCTATTATGGCATTTCCATAGCCATTCCGAGATATATTGCCATGCAACTTGCCACCGTTCCATTTATTATGACACGCTCCATCATTGTCACATTGCTAGCATGATCATGTAGTTGACATTGTATTTGTGGCAAGCCACCGTTCATAATTCTTTCATACATGTCGCTCATGAGTCATTGCACATCCCAGTACACCGCCGGAGGCATTCATATAGAGTCATACTTTGTTCTAAGTATCGAGTTGTAATTGTTGAGTTGTAAGAAAATAAAAGTGTGATGATCATCATTATTAGAGCATTGTCCCAAGTGAGGAAAGGATGATGAAGACTATGATTCCCCCACAAGTCGGGATGAGACTCCGGACGAAAAATAATAATATAAAAGAGGCCAAAGAAGCCCAAATAAAAAAAAGGCCATAAAAAAAAGAGAAAAGACCCAAATAAAAAAATGAGAGAAAAAGAGAGATGGGACAATGTTACTATCCTTTTACGACACTTGTGCTTCAAAGTAGCACCAATATCTTCATGATAGAGAGTATCTCATTTTGTCACTTTCATATACTAGTGGGAATTTTTCATTATAGAACTTGGATTGTATATTCCAATGATGGGATTCCTCAAATGCCCTAGGTCTTCGTGAGCAAGCAAGTTGGATGCACACCCACTTAGTTTCTTTTGTAGAGCTTTCATATACTTATAGCTCTAGTGCATCCGTTGCATGGCAATTCCTACTCACTCACATTGATTTATATTGATGGGCATCTCCATAGCCCGTTGATACGCCTAGTTGATGTGAGACTATCTTCCCTCTTTTTGTCTTCTCCACAACCACCATTCTATTCCACATATAGTGCTATATCCATGGCTCACGCTCATGTATTGTGTGAAGATTGAAAAAGTTTTGAGAATGTCATAAGTATGAAAAAATTGCTTGGCTTGTCATCGGGGTAGTGCATGATTTAAATATTTTGTGTGGGGAAGATGGAGCATAGCCAGACTATATGATTTTGTAGGGATAACTTTCTTTGGCCATGTTATTTTGAGAAGACATAATTGCTTAGTTAGTATGCTTGAAGTATTATTATTTTTATGTCAATATGAACTTTTGTCTTGAATCTTTCGGATTTGAATATTCATATCACAATTAAGAAGATTTACATTGAAATTATGCCAAAGTATCACTCCGCATCAAAAATTATTTTTTTATCATTTACCTACTCGAGGACGAGCAGGAATTAAGTTTGGGGATGCTTGATATGTCTCCAACGTATCTATAATTTTTTATTGCTCCATGCTACTTTATCTACTGTTTTAGGCAATATTGGGCTTTATTATCCACTTTTATATTATTTTTGGGGCCAACCTATTAACCGCAGGCCCAACCTAGATTTGCTGTTTTATGCCTATTTCAGTGTTTCGAGGAAAAGGAATATCAGACGAAGTCAAAACGGAACGAAATCAACTGGAGAAGTTATTTTTGGAAGGAAATCAACCTGATAGACTTGGAGTGCACCTCAGGGGAGTCCCGGGCTGCCCACGAGGGTGGGGTGCGCGCCCACCCCCTGGGCGCCCCCCTGCCTCGTGAGCACCCCGGAGGTCCACCGACGTACCCCTTGCACCCATATATACCTACGTACCCTAAAACTTCCAGAACAAAAGATAGATCGGGAGTTCCTTCTCCGCAAGCCTCTGTAGCCACAAAAAACCTCTCGGGAGCCCATTCCGGCACCTGTCGGAGGGGGATCCCATCACCGGTGGTCATCTTCATCATCCCGGCGCTATCCATGACGAGGAGGGAGTAGTTCACCATCGGGACTGAGGGTATGTACCAGTAGCTATGTGTTTGATCTCTCTCTCTCGTGTTCCATCTATGGCACGATCTTGATGTATCCCGAGCTTTGCTATTGTAGTTGGATCTTATGATGTTTCTCCCCCTCTACTCTCTTGTGATGAATTGAGTTTCCCCTTTGAAGTTATCTTATCGGATAGAGTCTTTTATGAGAACACTTGATGTATGTCTTGCCGTGATTATCTGTGGTGACAATGGGATATCATGTGCCACTTGATGTATGTTTTGGTGATCAACTTGCGGGTTTCATGACATTGGGAACCTATGCATAGGGGTTGGCACACGTTCTTGACTCTCCGGTAGAAACTTTGGGGCACTCTTTGAAGTACTTTGTGTTGGTTGGATGAATCTGAGAATGTGTGATGCATATCGTATAACCATGCCCACGGATACTTGAGGTGACAATGGAGTATCTAGGTGACATTAGGGTTTTGGTTGATTTGTACCTTAAGGTGTTATTCTAGTATGAACTGTTTTATAGATTGATCCGAAAGAATAACTTTGAGGTGGTTTCGTACCCAACCATAATATCTACGTTTGTTCTCCGCTATTAGTGGCTTTGGAGTGACTCTTTGTTGCATGTTGAGGGCTTGTTATATGATCTATCTATGTTATTATTGTTGAGAGAACTTGCAATAGTGAAAGTATGAACCCTAGGCTTTGTTTCCTATCATTGCAATACCGTTTACGCTCACTTTTATCATTAGTTACCTTGCTGTTTTTATTATTTCAGATTACAAAAACCTATATCTACCATCTATTTTGCACTTGTATCACCATCTCTTCGCCGAACTAGTGCACCTATACAATTTACCATGTTATTGGGTGTGTTGGGGACACAAGAGAGTCTTTGTTATTTGGTTGTAGGGTTGCTTGAGAGAGACCATCTTCATCCTACGCCTCCTACAGATTGATAAACCTTAGGTCATCCACTTGAGGGAAATTTGCTACTGTCCTACAAACCTGTGCACTTGCAGGCCCAACAACGTCTATAAGAAGAAGATTGTGTAGTAGACATCAGCTTCCGTTTGAGGGACAGATCGTACCCACCCCCGATCCCAATGAGAGAGTGGTGTTCATCTCCCACTTCGTCCGCGGGCTGGGATTCTCTCTCCACCCGTTCGTCCACGGACTAATGTTCTACTACGGGCTGGACTTCCACGACCTGGCCCCCAACTCCATCCTCAACATCTTGGCATTTATTGTCGTGTGCGAGGCCTTTCTCTGTATCCCACCTCACTTCGGCTTATGGCTGAAGACCTTCAATGTGAAGCCGAAGGTGGTGAGCGGCCAACAAGTAGAGTGCGGGGGCTCCATGGTGGGCAAGATGCCTAATGTCACATGGCCTGAAGGCTCCTTTGTGGAGACTGTCAAAGGGTGGCAGTTGAAGTGGTTCTAAGTCACCGAGCCGCGCGGCACCAACTGGACTGTGGGTCCCGCATTCTGGTCCAGAGTCCCGATGTGGCTTACCTCCTGGCAAGAGAAAGGCCTGATAATGCTGGTTCGCTGGATCCTTCCATGCCAATGCCGGACTTGCCATCTGTGGGAGTTCGAACCGGCGAAGCACCAGACCCTCTAGAGCTCTTTGGCACCACACACGAAGACATCTGTAAGGTGCTCTTCAAGGCCAGTGAGGCGCCGCCGCCCACAACCGAGGATCGCGAGCATGACCTGACCCACCCTGCTAATACGGTAAGTTCTTTCATTTTTTCAAGGTGTACCCTTTACTTGCATACTCGAGGAAGGCATCTAAGTCTCCCTATTAATTTTTCCAGGCCTGGACAGAGATATCAGAGCGGATTAACTATCCGGCTCCGCTGCCCGAAGACCCAAAAATCACGCTTCTAACAAAGATGCTGGTTCCGGCGCCTTATCAGGTGCCGGAGAAGAAGGCCAAGAAGAAGCCCAAGGGGACCAGAGGTGGTCTCCATCGCAAAGGCAATTCGGATGTGACGTCCGAAGAAGCCGAGGACTCCTCCGCCGCCGAGGATGACGAGGAAGAGGAGGAGGAAGAAGAAAGCCACTCCCCCCTGCAGGGGGAGAAAGAAGAAGACGGCCTCCACGCGTCTGGATGCCGAGACATCCAAGAAGGGGAAAGCCTCCCTTCCCGAAAACTCCGTAGCGGCCACCCACAACAGCTGGGAATGGCAGCCCAGGGACAAGCCCCTGGCCAAATCGTGAGTATCCGAACACATCCACATATCCGGCCTCTCTATTTAATTGTTTTAACGTGTTTAACCATGTATTTGCAGTCCGGCTCGGTCCAACCTCGAGCAATCCTTATCTTCGGAGGATTCGCTGGACCCGGACGCGATGGACAGCGGGACTCTTCCCGCGGCCTCCTCTCCCAAGGACACGGATGGCACCGAGAAGTCGTCCTGAAGGATCCCAGGCCCGGGAGAGATTCAGGAGGCCGTCAGGGAGGAATCGGCGGGCGAAGCCTCGGTTGCCGGACACATGGGGGAGCAAACCCCCATGGATATTGATGATGGGGTCCGTATCTAGTTCGGCCCCCAGCCGAATACAGTTCTGGAGACCCATGCATCTCCGGAATCAGGAAGGGCACCCCTTTTGAAAGAGGGAGGTGCGCCTACTCCACTGGTGACCTCTGTCCATCCTGAGGCACCAGATAGTTTCCTGGAAGCGCTTCCATTGTTGAAGAACACCATACCCATATGGGTACGGTGATTGAGAGGATCCAGTCCGTGAAGAGCGGACTGACCAAAGCATGCAGAAGCCTTCTAACAGGCTTTGAGGTAAGCAACTATAAAAAGAATGTCACAGTGTAGATAGTAGCCCCTGATACTCTGTCCGGTGTTCGGAAAGAAAAGCCTAACAGAGGATCAAATAACTTTCACAGTAGTCTAACTTAATATGTCTGTGGGAACAAGCAGGCATCGCTGCTGGCTGCAACCTCGCATACTGCGGAAGTCTCCGGACTGAAGCAAAATCTAGAGCGGACCGAGGAGGAGCTCGGCCGCATGAAGAAGCAGCTGGAAGATAGTCAAGGTATGCACTAACCTTGTATATATTCAGGAAGGATGAAATGATTTGAGCTAACCAAAGTTCCATTTGTTTTCTAGGAGACGCGACTGAGGTGGAGACCCTCAAGAAGGCGCTGGCCGAGGCCAAGGAGAGGGCGGCCAATGAAAAGGCCACCCATGAGCAACACGAGGCCAGGGTCAGTGAGGTCCAACAGGAGCTTCAGGACGCCGTCAAGAAGTGTGAGTCCTTGGAGCGCGACCTTAAGGATCAAGGGTCCAAGCTCACCAAGGCCCGCCAAAGCACACACGATGCCCGGGCTGAAGCCCAAGGCTCCCTCCAGGAAATCCAGGAGGCTAGAAAAATCGCGGCGGGTAAGGCCTTTCTTATGCAGAGCAAATATGTGAAGAAAAAGTTCCTATTACTAACCCGGATTTGGAGCTCTCCAGGGGCGTTTGCAGATCTGCCGCACAACATTTCCGATGCTGCGGAATTTTTCTGAGACGAAGAGGGGAGCTCTACGGAGGCGCTATTTTGGTCGCAGTACCTTGCGCAAGAATACCCGGTGCCGTTGAGCAATCAACTAAAACAGCTGGTCGAACTGCATAAGGCGACCGAACTAGCCATGAAGGATTTGATAATCCGGCTATGGCCTACCGAAGCCATCCCCGGTAGCTACTTCAGGCTCGTGAAGCGGCTCATTAATGCCTGCCCTCGGCTGGATGCCATCAAGTGGTCAGTTCGCATCGAAGGTGCGTGAATGGCCTTCGCCCGAGTCAAGATGCATTGGGCGAAGATGACCCCTGAGCTGTATTTTGACAATGTCATGGAGGGGTCCCGCATTGTTGCAGAGTGATGTGCGAAGGATGTTTTATTTCCCTGAATACATTCATGTTATCTTGTCATGTATTGTGAAGTAAGATCGTTATGTGATATAATGCTTGTTATTTAAAAAAGTTACCTCCCGTGCGGCCGTTATTGTTAAATCTGAGAGTTGGCTAGTCGTCGGCTTCTTCCCCCACGTAGATAGTATGGGGGTGTTTGGGATAATTCTAAACACTCTTTACTCCAGAGTTTGGTCCTTAAAGGAGGTGCTTAGCGCAACGAACAAGGCAATTGGACTATGTGGCTTTATCACCCTCACTTAGCCATAGGAGTTTTACAACAAAAATTTAGGTGCAGCCCCTAGTGTTCGGAAGTCCGAACTTGGGATGCTGTAAACACCTGATCGGATAAAACCGATTCTTCGCATAATGTGGAAAAAATCGCTAAAGATTTGAAACCTCTCGAATAGCTGACCGGCTCTCGCCTCATCATGACAGTCAGTTTTTGGCTTTCTCTACTGAGGTGCTCATCCGGATGAACCAGGACACAATCGCAGTAGTTCTCCCTTTAGTACCCTAGCCGATATAGTGAAACGTAAGGTAGTAAGCACTAGAGCCGGGCAACCCAACTATTGACCAAAGACATTGATTGGAGCCGATGCATATAATGCTATAAGTTCGGGGTGACGAACAGTACTTGTGAAAAAGTGTTCGGACTTTGTTGCCGTATTATGGAGCATAATGGAGCCCCTGGCAAATTAAGACGTACCATAGTGTACGAGTGCAATTTATGAAAATATCAAGAAAGAAGGAAAATGAAGTAATAGGCTAATGCCATAGAAATTGGGCCGCAAACCATTTTCCATTGTTGTTTGATTAATACGTCAAAGTGTATTTTGTACAAATAGTGTGATAAGCAAAATGGCTATTTAACATGCCGAAACCAAGGGAGAGCTACGTGCGGGTCCTTAAGGGAGGCATAACGATTATTAAAGAAACCACCTAGAATTTCCCCCATACGCCCATGCTTCTTGCCGTCTTGGTGTATCCGTCCCTCTATAGGTCCGTGATCAGGTCACCAGAAACTACCTGGGAAAGAAGAGAGACCTGAAAAGAAAAAGGGAAAAGTAAAGGTATGCGGATCAAGGGCAGTTGAGCTGCACTGTGGACCATGATCTAGATGTGCCTCCGTCCATGCCCATGGTATTTTAAATGCGTAGTTATGTACGTGTGGTACAAATGTCACCGCTTGGTCGGGATGGGGACGGAGGCTAAATTGCTAGTCAAGCTCTTGACGAGTTGGGCTGTCCTGCTGCAGGGTAGTTCGGACTCGCTTGACAGTGTCCGGGAGCTTGGCCGCCGAATTAAGGTTCTGCCTGAAAAGTGTAGGGGAACGTAGCAGAAATTCAAAATTTTCTACGCATCACCAAGATCAATCTATGGAGTAATCTAGCAACGAGGGGAAGGAGAGTGCATCTACATACCCTTGTAGATCGCATAGCGGAAGCGTTCAAGTGAACGGTATTGAAGGAGTCGTACTCGTCGTGATCCAAATCACCGGAGATCCTAGTGCCGAACGGACGACACCTCCGCGTTCAACACACGTACAGCCCGGGGATGTCTCCTCCTTCTTGATCTAGCAAGGGGAGAGGAGAAGTTGAGGGAGAGCTCCGGCAGCACGATGGCATGGTGGTGGAGCTTGCAGTTCTCCGGCAGAGCTTCGCCAAGCACTACGGAGGAGGAGGAGGTGTTGGGGAGGGAGAGGGCTGCGCCAGGGGCAAGGGTGAAGCTCCCATGAGCCTCCCCACTATATATAGGGGTGGAGGGGGCTGGTTTCTTGCCCTCCAAGTCCATTGGGGCGTTGGCAAAGGTGGGAGGAAAGAAATCCCATCATTTCCTTCCCCACCGATTGTTATCCCCCTTTTTTAGGGATCTTGATCTTATCCCTTCGGGATATGATCTTATTCCTTCTAAGGGGGGATCTTGGTGCGCCTTGACCAGGGGTGTGGGGCCTTGCCACCACTACCCACGTTCATGTGGGTCCCCCCATGCAGGTGGGCCCAACTCCGGAACCTTCTAGACCTTCCCGGTACAATACCGAAAAATCCTGAACATTTTCCGGTGGCCAAAATAGGACTTCCCATATATAAATCTTTACCTCCGGACCATTCCGGAACTCCTCGTGACGTCCGGGATCTCATCCAGGACTCCGAACAACATTCAGTAACTGCACACTAATTCCCATAACAACTCTAGCGTCATCGAACCTTAAGTGTGTAGACCCTACGGGTTCGGGAATCATGCAGACATGACTGAGACAGCTCTCTGGCCAATAACCAACAGCGGGATCTGGATACCCATGTTGGCTCCCACATGTTCCACGATGATCTCAACGGATGAACCACGATGTCAAGGATTCAATCAATCCCGTACTCAATTCCCTTTGTCTAGCGGTATTGTACTTGCCCGAGATTCGATCGTCGGTATCCCGATACCTTGTTCAATCTCGTTACCGGCAAGTCTCTTTACTCGTTCCGTAACACATCATCCCATGATCAACCCCTTGGTCACATTGTGCACATTATGATGATGTCCTACCGAGTGGGCCCAGAGATATCTCTCCGTCACACGGAGTGACAAATTCCAGTCTCAATTCGTGCCAACCCAACAGACACTTTCGGAGATACCCGTAGTGCACCTTTATAGCCACCCAATTACGTTGTGATGTTTGGTACACCCAAAGCATTCCTACAGTATCCGGGAGTTGCACAATCTCATGGTCTAAGGAAATGATACTTGACATTAGATAAGCTTTAGCATACGAACTACACGATCTTTGTGCTAGGCTTAGGATTGGGTCTTGTCCATCACATCATTCTCCTAATGATGTGATCCCGTTATCAACGACATCCAGTGTCCATGGTCAGGAAACCATAACCATCTATTGATCAACGAGCTAGTCTACTAGAGGCTTACTAGGGACATGGTGTTGTCTATGTATCCACACATGTATCAGAGTTTCCTATCAATACAATTATAGCATGGACAATAAATGATTATCATGAACAAGGAAATATAATAATAATAACTAATTTATTATTGCCTCTAGGGAATATTTCCAACAAAAAGGCCGCTCTGTACTTCTGCTGTGAGGGCAGCGGTGTGCTCCTCGGTCCAGAGGGAGTGTTCCATGTTTCCATTGACTGCTATGACACCGCGTGGTCCGGGCATTTTGAGCTTGAGATAAGCATAGTGTGGCACCGCATTGAATCGAGCGAATGCGGTTTGTCCGAGGAGTGCGTGATAGCCACTACAGAAGGGGACGATGTCGAAGATCAATTCTTCACTTTGAAAATTGTCCGGGGATTCTAACACCACTTCCAGTGTGATTCAGCCCATACAGCAGGCCTCTACACTCGATATGACACCTTTAAAGGTGGTTTTGGTGGGCTTGATCCTTGAGGGATCGATACCCATTTTGCGTACTGTATCCTGATAAAGCAGGTTCAGGCTGTTGCCACCATCCATGAGAACTCGCGTCAGATGGAACCCATCAATAACTGGGTCAAGGACCAGTGTGGATGAACTGCCATGATGGATACTGGTCGGATGATCCCTGCGACCGAAATTGATCGGGCAGGATGACCATGGGTTGAACTTTGGGGCGACTGGCTCTATCGCGTAGACATCCCTGAGCGCACACTTGCGCTCCCTCTTGGGCATATGGGTAGTGTTGGGGATATAACTATTTGTGTAAGCTGCCCAGGAGGGGCCAGGTTACGCAAAGAAGATTCACCAAGAAGAAGCCCAAGACCAAGCATGAAGATGGCGGTTCAATAGAGGGCTTAAGGCCCACAGGCGACTTAAGGCTCGTTGTAGTAAACCGCCATAATGGCTTGACTTGTATCATAAGGTAGATTTAACTAGTCACCGAGCCAGACACTGTTTATAAGCCAACCGGGACTCTGTAAGCCACAGGGCGTCAACCCGTGTATATAAGGGGACGACCTGCTGGTGGCTTAGGGCAAGAAACAACTCATCGAGAACCGGGCATAGCGTATCTCGCTCCCTGGTCATCGAAACATCAATACCAACACAACTAGACGTGGGCCTTACCTTCACCGTCAAGGGCCGAACTAGTATAAAACCTCTCGTGTCCCTTGTCCCGATTAACCCCTTCAAGCTTCCTAGTTGCGATGGCTCCACAACTAAGTCCTTCCACGAGGACATCTAACGTGACAATTCCACGATAGGGCGCGCCCACCGTGGGGCCCGCGCATGATGGATTTGAGTTCTTGAAGGGCAACTTCGAAGGGCTCAAGGGATACGTAGTAGGCCGGATGACCAAGAGTCGTCGCGACAAGATCTACATCGACGACGAAGGCTGGGGTCCCGACGCCGGCTCAATTGAGTATGGGTACCGGGTCCCCTTCGGCGTAATCCACGTCTTCATCGGCCGGATCGGTGAGCCGGGCCCTGAGCCGGACAACTGCACCAACCTCGTCGAAATGGCCCAACGTGCGAGGAAGACCCGAATTCAACCTGTTATGAAGCGTGCCTTCGTGGGCTGCATCCACGGAGAGGAACTCTCTGAAGGATCTGGAGATGGTGGTGAGACGGCCATCCTCTCAGACGGTGATTCGTCCGCCGGCTCAATAGATTCGTTGTATCAAGTGCAAGACGGCGTGCTCGGGGGCTGTTCCGATGGCACCAGTATTCCGGACCCCTGTGAGCCGCCAAGATAGGCAAGAGTCTTTATGGCTGGGACTCAACCCGGCTCAAACTCTACAGCTGCTGCAGCAATAACGTCCGGGATAGGAGCAGCCGGGGCAGGTGGCCCCGTGCGCCCGCTGGCTCAGGTGCTGATAGATCTCATGGACAAGCTTACGGCCCTATTAACCGCAATAGTTATTCCCGCGAATAAAGATGAGCATGACGCGGAGGTGGCACGGGTGCGTGAGGAAATAGCTCAGGCCAAGGAGGCCTTGGCAGCTGAGGATACTAGATTAGCCACAGAGCGGGCGGCTCTAGATGCCCGGGCACAGCGGCTACAGTCAGAAGCTTACCAGCTCACGATGAGCTTAAACGCATCCAACAAGGTGATCAGGAGGAGACATCAGAAAACCTAGTCCCGTTTACCTCCGAATTACGACCCTCGGGTTCTTTTTGCTACACCCGGAGCCGGCCCAAGTAACCCGCCAGAGACCAATCAGTTTATGACAGCCGGAACAGGAGGGCTGGCTCAGCCTCGGGAGATGGCACCTCCTCATGTGAGCATGGCGCCGCCGCGTTATGTGCCGACACCACCGGGTCACTTTTGCAACCCCATGGAGAACTTAATCGCGGCTTCAGCGCGTTTGGCGGCTCTTCCCATGGACGGCGATGACCCAACAGTGGTGGAGACCCGAAGGGTCAGAGAACTTCTCCAGACGGCCTTAGCTCAGCAAGAGACCTATTCTTACAGCCGGGACAGGATTCATCCAACTCCTCCGCCTTGGTTAGCTCCGCCTCGTTAGAACCGGAGCCCGAGTTACAGCAGGCACATGGAGTCTGAAGCTTTGTCAAGCAATGCCCAATGCCGTAACCAGCCCGGTGGCTATAATCCGGTGCAAGACCGAATACGTCAGGAGAATGAGCGGGCGGCTCAGCTAGCGGCTCAACAGACGGCACATCAAGATTTCCCAGAATATCCAACGACTTCTGTTGAGGTGGGAGTAGCCACTAGAACCGGCGGTGTTCCTTGTCTGGTACCAGCTCTGCGTAACGTGCGCCTACCCAAGGACTTGAAGGGACCTCGAAAGGTGCCGAATTACACGGCTGACCTACAGCCTGGAGCTTGGATCGAAAGTTATGAGATGGCCATGGAGTTATTGGAAGTCAGCGACATGGCAATGGCCAAGTACTTCACCATGATGTTAGATGGAACAACCCGGTCCTGGTTGAAGGGTTTGCCACCCAATTCCATTGGTTCATGGGTAGAACTAAAAGCCCGTTTCATCCAGAACTTCAAAGACACTTGTAAGCAGTCTATGTCAATTGTGGAGTTGACAAATTGTAAATAGGAGGAAGGTGAATCTATGACTCATTGGGTACGCCGGGTCAAGGAGATAATGCATTCATCTGACAAGATGGATGCCGGCTCTGCAGTCCTCATGTTGGAGAAGAATTGCCGTTTTGAGCCGCTGAGGCAGAAACTGGGGCGCCTTAAGCGTGATTGCAATGTTATGGGTACGCTGATGGCGGATTTAGTCAAATATGCCGATTTTGATAGTACGAAGGATCCCGCGTATGATGAGGAAAAGACCGGGAATGGAAAGAAGAACGATAATGGAAAGGGTCAGCAGCATAACCCGATGAATCAAGGAGGCAATAAGCGTAAGGCGGATGGTAACCCGGAGTTTGTGGCCAATGCCAATGCGCAAGGTAACAATCAGAGATGTAAGGGCAAGCCGCCTCGATCCGGCTGGTCAGGCCCATCTCTTGAGCAGCTACTCAATGAGCCCTGCCCGAGACATGGCACCAGAGAGCGGCCTGCCACACACCTGTGGAAAGATTGCGCGATCATGAAAGCGTTTAAGAATTCCAACACCTTTGATGGCAATAATGGGTCTGGTGGCGGCTCAGGGGCTGGCAGTTTTCATGGCCCGGGTGGTGGTTTAGGTTCCGGTTTCAGGGACGTCAAGGTGGCTATAATCAACAGCAGTCTGGTCAAGGAGAGCAGCAGCAGTAGTCAGGTTATCAAAGCAATCCGAAGCAGTTGAATAGTGGGAAGTACCACGTGTTTACCACTAGCTTATGCAAACGCGACCAGAAGGTTCATAAGAGGGCCGTGAATTCTGTTGAGCCGGCAGTTCCTCGTTACTTGAGGTGGTCAGAACAGCCCATTGTATGGAGCAGAGAAGATCACCCTCCACGGGTCGATAATCCGGGTCAGTTGGCCTTGGTGGTAGCACCTCAGGTTGGTGGATATAAGTTCACTAAGCTACTCATGGACGGAGGTAGTAGCATCAATATCCTCTATTACGAGACCTTTCGACACATGGGGTTAACTGATAAGAATCTGAGGACATCCAACACTATTTTCCATGGCGTGGTTCCTGGTAAGTCGGCTTAGCCAGTTGGCAAGATTGAGCTGGAGGTGGCCTTTGGAGATCAATATGACTCCAGGGCTGAGAAATTGACGTTTGAGGTGGTCAAAATCAGGAGCCCATATCATGCTCTGTTTGGGCGGCCGGCTTATGCTAAGTTCATGGCACGACCGTGTTATGTTTATTTGCAGCTCAAGATGCTGGGTTACAAGGGCACCATCACTGTGCATGGAAGTCGGAAGGTAGCGTTGGAATGTGAAGAAGGCGACGCGGCTTATGCTGAATCTGCCTGCGCAGCGGAAGGGATCAAATTTTATCAAGATAATGTTGACCCAGCGGATATGACCTCCCTGAAGAAACAAACTACAAAACATGACCCGGCGTTGAAGTTTAAATCGGCCGCCAAGACAAAGCTTGTTTACTTTACCCCAGGTGACTCTTCTAAGCAATTCAGCATTAGCAGCAATTTGGATCCCAAATAGGAAAGCACGCTCATCGAGTTCATCCGTGAGAACTGGGACATCTTTGCATGGAAACCTTCAGACATGCCGGGTGTACCGAGGGAACTCGCTGAGCACACTCTCAACATTGATCCGAAGTATAAGCCGGTCAGGCAATTTCTTCGATGTTTTAACGAAGAGAGAAGGAAAGCTATTGGAGAGGAAGTCGCCCGGCTCTTAACGGCCGAGTTTATTATTGAAGTTTTTCACCCGGAGTGGTTGGCTAACCCGGTACTTGTCCTCAAGAAGAACGGCACCTGGCGGATGTGTGTGGACTACACGGACTTAAACAAGGCCTGTCCGGCTGATCCCTTTGCTCTCCCCCGTATTGATCAAATTATTGATGCTACGGCGGGTTGTGAACGTTTGAGCTTTTTGGATGCTTCTCTGGTTATCAACAGATCAAAATGGCAGTTAAGGACCAGGAGAAGACGGCTTTCATCACTCGGTTTGGGGCGTTCTGTTATGTATCTATGCCGTTTGGACTCAAAAGTGCTCAGGCAACTTATCAGCAATGTGTGCAGAACTGTCTACACGATCAAATCGGGCGTGATGTTCATGCTTATGTAGATGATATCGTGGTAAAGTCCAGAGAGAAGGAAACTTTAATATCCGACTTGAAAGAAACCTTTGATAATCTCCGGGTTTATAAAATGATGCTTAACCCGGCAAAGTGTGTATTTGGTGTACCTGCAGGCAAGCTTTTGGGTTTTCTGGTATCAAACAGAGGCATTGAAGCTAATCCGGAGAAGATTAAGGCAATTACCTCTCTGGCTAAACCGGCGTGCATCAATGATGTTTAGCGACTGGCGGGTCGTGTTGCCGCTTTAAGCCGGTTCATAAGCCGGTTAGGTGAGAAGGCCTTACCGCTATATCAGATGATGAAGAAAACATACACTTTTGTCTGGAGTGACGCTGCTGATGCTGCCTTTGAAGATTTGAAGAGACAGTTGTCTGAACCACCGGTTCTTGCGGCTCCCATTGATAAAGAGCCGTTGTTGTTATACGTGGCTGCCAATTCATGAGCCGTCAGTGTTGCCATTGTGGTGGAGCGTAAGGAAGCTAGCAAGGAGCATCCGGTTCAACGGTCGGTTTACTACATCAGTGAGGTGCTCATTGAATCTAAACAAAGGTATCCACATTGGCAGAAACTCGTTTACGGAGTATTTATGGCCAATCGGAAGTTGAACCAGTACTTTCAAAGTCATCCTATAACTTGGTAAGTTCTGCCCCTTTGGGAGACATCATCCAGAATAGGGAGGCCACAGGACGAGTCACCAAGTGGGCTATCGAGCTCGGGCCTCATGGTTTGAAGTACATGCCACGTACTGCTATTAAGTCTCAGGCCTTGGTGGACTTTATCAATGATTGGACAGAGTTGCAGGCACCTGAGGAGAAGCCAGATAACACCTATTGGACTAGTCACTTTGACGGGTCCAGATAGCTAGAAGGCTCGGGGGCTGGAGTTGTTTTAACTTCCCCTCGAGGTGACAAATTTTGTTATGTACTCCGGCTTATGTTTCCGTGTACCAACAATGCAGCTGAGTACGAGGCCTTACTCCATGGTCTCCATATGGCCAAGGAGCTGAACTTAAGCCAGGTAAGGTGTTTGGGCGACGCAGATCTCGTGGCTCAACAGGTGCCAGGCAAGTGGGATTCCAAGGATCCCCTTATGGCGGCTTATCGTCGTGAAGTAGATGTTGTGGCTGGTCACTTCAAGGGTTATCAAGTGGAGCACATTGATCGAAGGAAGAATGAGGCGGCTGATGCTTTAAGCTGGTTGGGATATCAACGTAAGCCGGTGCCGCCTAACACCTTTCTCGATATTTTACATAACCCTTCTGTCAAGGTGCCTACCAAGGAAGAACTAGCGGTACCAGACCTGGAGGCACAGCTGGTGGCAGCTCTTCACATTATCCCGGATTGGACAGTGCCATATTTGGCTTATATGACCCGGGGAGAATTACCTGAGGATGAGACCTTGGCAAGACAAATCGTCAGGCGCTCCAAATCTATGACGGTTGTTAACGGCGAGTTGCATCACCTCAGCGTCACTGGGGTGTTTCAACGCTATGTGTCACCTGCAGAAGGCCAAGAAATACTTCGTGAGATCCATGAAGGGGATTGTGGCCATCATGCCGGGTCAAAGTCTCTTGTAGCCAAAGCTTTCTGTCATGGTTTCTACTGGCTGATGGCTCATGCTGATGCGGAGGATCTGGTCAGTAAATGTGACGGTTGTCAAAAGTTCTCATGACGAGCTCATGTGCCAGCTCAAGAGTTGAGGATGATCCCAATCACTTGGCCATTTGTGGTCTGGGGGCTTGACATGGTTGGACCTTTCAAGAGGTCTAAGGATAAAAAGACACATCTCCTGGTGGCAGTGGATAACTACCTCATTGATGTTCGAGATCACAAGGACTCACGTAAATCGGAGGAGGAGACCCGCCGGCCATGGAATATTGCTCATCTCCGGCCTTACTATACTTAAGCCACCGGCTCTCATGATGTATATATTTTTTGACAATGTATATATTATATAAAGAAATAAAGCAGGACCTCTGTCCTTTTTACACTCAAAGGTTTATGTGTCTTCTTTATCAGGTGGTGGAGACAACCAATAGGGAGCGGATCACATTTGAATCCGGCTTTCCCTTTGGTCTGGCTTATGATCATATTTGAATCTAGCCATGGTCACTTGGGGGCTTCCTGTTCAAACATAGGTCGTATTCGAACCAAAGAGAACATAGCTATCGATACCCACTTGATCGGCATATTGCCAAACCCACTTGGGGGCTTCTTGATCATATTTGAATCACAGCTTAACCCCTTTGGGTCTGACGTGGATCGTATTTGAATCAGCGTCATTAAACAACTCTTATGGTCACTTGGGGGCGTCCTGTTCAAACATAGGTCGTATTCGAACCAAAGAGAACATAGCTGTCGATACCCACTTGATTGGCATCGCCACAGCCATTGGGGGCTATATGATCGTATCCGAATCTGAGCTTAACCCCTTTGGAACGGTTTACTGATCGTATTCGAATCATAAGCCTGTAGATGTTGTTTATCATCTAACAAAAGGGTAGATTATTTTGACTATCTTGAGACCTTCTTGAAAGTATTATGAGATGGTTTTTGGATTCTTCCGGTTTAGTATTGATTACCCTAGGTTCTTAAGTGCTAGGTGAACATCATATAAGCAGGGAAGATTATTAAAGGGATCGCAGGTATGCTATTATATTTAACAAATATAATCATAAAACGGCCTGTATATGATGTCTTTGGGTCATGTTCCGGGTTATCAATACTTTATGTAACCCCGACGCGATAAATCGCCAAGGAAATTTTGCTTGTTTATGTGTAGGATAAGGCAAGGCAAATTTAAATGTCAAGGAAATAAATAGTTAACATAAGCCAGAAACATATAGAGATGGCGGCTTACAAAAGTATCAAGCACTAGGAACATGCACAAAGGCATGACAAACATTGAGAAGTTTTTACTACCCTATTACAAGACTTCCCAAGTCTTAATAAATGAAGCATTGTTTTTTGCAAAGTTATAAAACGCCTGGCGGTTCATTCCTTCGGCGGGCTCGATGACTTCGGGTTATCCTTCTCCGCCTCTCCGTCGGTTGCTTTGTCCTGGAAGGTTGACGAGGCCCAGTCAATGCCACCCAAGGCTTCAAACTCAGCCTCATCATCTATTAAACTGGCCGGGTCCACTTCAGGGGCAAAAGTATGCTTACACGTTGGAGGGATCAGGCTGACTTGGTCATATGGAATGTTTGGAATTCTCCGGTTCTCGCTATTATAGCCCGGCGAATACTTGGTAAGATCAGTATCATTCCCAATAAGGGTAGCCAAGGGACGTATGACTTTGACACAGGTGGTGAAATCATGATCATCAAATACAGTACCGTCCTCCTTCAGGCTCGGATATCCAAGAGCAAGGTCAGCCAGGTCAAGATCTAGCATCCATGCCTTTGCCCGGCTCAATGCGGCCACAACCCCGACTCTTGAAGATGCCCGCCTTAAATCCTGAATTCGCTGAGGTAGCACAACGAGATGCTTCAGCACGTCTTGCAGGAGATGGGGAGTGGTATTTGATAAGGCTACAACGGCCAAGGCACGTTGTGACCCGGAGTACAGTTGTTCCACTAAAGTATAAACCGCCTTAAGTTTGATCAGCATGCTCTACTTGAGGTTGGTGCTCCTGGGGCCTGTGTGTTCACAAGTACAACAGTGAGCCGGAGGTAACCGTTACAATGGTCATTGGAAGATTACGATGTTTGAAGTTTTGTACAGTAACTTACCGAAGATGGCTGTGCCGTTTCAAGTCAGACAACTCAGTTGTTGCCTCTGCAAGAGCTGCTTCTGCCGTCTCGGCCCGAGTCGCTAGTGAAGCTTTCTCATCAGCCCAGATTTTCTTCTCCGACTCAAAATTTTTCTTCAACTTCTCTTGTTCAGAGACGCTGAATTCAAATTTGGAGTTGGCCTTCTGAGTTTCAAGCTCTTGAGTTTTCAGCCGGCTCTTCAGGTCAGCAAGCTCCGACTCAAATTGACTTATGGTGGCCTGCAGCAATACCGGGTTATGATAAGGATCATGGTAAGGTAACATTAAAAGTCCCAAGTACTTTGCAAGCAAAGGTTCTTGACACTTGGGGGCTAATGTATGCTTAAGAATTTCTAACCTACCATGCCGGATCATGCATATTAAGTCTCAAGCACTTTACAAGTAAAGATACTTGACACTTGGGGGCTAATGTGTATCGCAAATTAAAAGCTATCATGCTATAACCGAGTTAAATATATTCTGTTGAAACCGGACAAACTAACAGTAAAGCAGATTTCTAAAGTCTACAGCATATTCATTCATAAGCAATAGACTTGGGGGCTGGTACAGTAAGTAAGATTCAGGAAAATATCATAAGTTATACCTCAAATTTGTGTTGTATTTGTTTCACCATGTCAATTTCCAGGTCACGACTATTATGCACTTGATTCAGATAGCCCGAGACTATATCACCAATGCTTAAGTGAGTATAATCAGTAATGTCCTGCTTGGCCTTTCGGCGTTCGGCAAGTTCTTCCTTGGCAGTACATTTGGCAAGGACAGTAGGCCGCTCTGGTTCAACAAATTGACTCTTCAGAAATTCAACTTCCCGGCCAGTCGTCTTGACCGGGCTAGGAGCTTCCGGATTATCAGAGCAGTTGTTAGCATCTTTGGCAGGCAGATCGGAGGTTGGCACCGGAATATCAGAAGCCGGTTCAGGCGGTGATTGATGGGTGGAGCTATCAGGAGCAGACATGTCTGGCGCCGGTTCAGTAACAATCAGGTCTTGGGACGTGTCGTGGAATAGTCACGTCAGATGTCCTCATGAAAGGACTTAGTTGTGGAGCCATCGCAACTAGGAAGCTTGAAGGGGTTAAATCGGGACAAGGGACATGAGAGAGTTTATACTAGTTCGGCCCCTTACGGTGAAGGTAAGGCCTACGTCTAGTTGGGTTGGTATTGATGTTTCGATAACCAGGGAGCGAGACACGCTATGCCCGGTTCTCGATGAGTTGTTTCTTGCCCTAAGTCGCCCGCAGGTCATCCCCTTATATACACGGGCTGACCCCTGCGGCTTACAGAGTCCCGGCCGGCTTATAAACAGAGTCTGGCTCGGCAACCAGTTAAATCTACCTTACGTTACAAGTCATGCCATCATGGCGGTTTACTACAATGGGCTTAAGCCGCCCGTGGGCTTTAAGCTCTTTATTGAACCGCCATCTTCATGCTTGGTCTTGGGCTTCCTCTGATGAGTACTCTTTGCGTAACCCAGCCCCTCCTGGGCGGCTTACACAAATAGTCATATCCCCAACATTAGGCCCCAGATTGATATGAACCTTTTCATGTCAGTCTAAAAAATATTTTTAAAGAATTAAATCTTCAGTCTTCTGACTATATAGAGGGTTTTTGTTAACCCGCGATGGCGTCATCTTCTGGATCCGTCTTAACTCGGAGTGACATCATTCTTCCTTTAACTCATTTTTTATTCCATCACATCCTTCAATGGATCTTTTCTTTACTGATCACTCCGAAAATCGAGGCGTCGGGGCTGCTGGATAATAATTGTTATCTCCTCGTTTCCCGCGCCGTCTCAGTCATCTTCTCCCTATAAATAGCCACGTCTTGGGTCTTTTCCTTTTTACCCTTTCAGTCGTCTTCTTCCTCTCCTCTCTGGCGCTCAAGCTCCGCCACCGTCACCTTCGACCCCCTCATCTTCGTCGAGTCAGGCCGCTGCATCGACCTGACTTTTGACCAGAGATCGACGGCGAACCTCCACAGTTCATCTTCATCCGTGAGTTCCTTTCTTCTTTTTTCTTAGATCTATCTTGATGCTCTGCCAAGTTCGTCGGGTTCATCACCGCCCAATGCAAACCCTTGCTAGTCCGCACTTCCACAGCCTGTTTAGATCGTAAAAACTATGCAGAACTGCTGCGGTAGCTGTTTGCGTTGATCTTGTATAGAAATAGATCTCATTTTTCTTGTTTGGAAACCTCCTTTGAATGCACGAACTTCTCTGCCCTGTTTTTAGGTCTAGAAATTTTCTCCTTTAGAACAATACTTTGATCCATAATAAAGGCTGTTGTCCGTGAAACTTGTTTCTATCACCCGGAAAGCTTCTTCTGGAAAACTTATTTATCACCACTGTCTAGTTGTCCGGTTTAAAAATCTTTGAATGACTGTTGATCCTGATAGCGGCTTAAATTTTACTGCACAATCACCCTTATATCATTAGGCCCCTTGCTTAAGCCGCTATTTTAAATAAATTTGAATATTTCTCCCGGGTTAAATTTGAACTGGAACTTTTTTACTTTGTCGTAGGCCACTGCCGTTATGGCTCCCAAAGCGGCTAAGGCCCCTGTGACTTGCAACTGGGTTCCATCCGCTATGACCAAAAGCAAACTTGCCGAGTTTGTAACGTCTGGCCGTCTGCCAAAAAAGGAGGTCATGTCCTATCGTGCCCCTCACCCGTCTGAGGAGATACCTCAACCCAAAGACGGAGAGGTAGTAGTTTTCACAGACCATATGAACCGGGGATTTGCCCCTCCCGGCTCAAAATTCTTCAGGGAAGTTCTGGATTTCTTTGACCTGAGGCCTCAAGACATTGGACCCAATTCCGTGTCCAATCTGTGTAATTTCCAAGTCTTCTGCGAGGTATACTTAGGAGAGGAACCATGTCTGCTGCTGTTCAGAGAGCTTTTTTACTTGAACCGGCAGAATGAGCGCGCCAACGGGCCTAGTCTTGAGCTTGGCGGCATCTCAATCCAGCGGCGGAGAGACTGCCTTTTTCCTTACGCTGAGCTGCCGAGTCACCCAAAAGACTGGAACCAGACGTGGTTCTACTGTCAAGACACCTCTCCAGCTAACGAGAAGCCTCTGCTCGGCTTTCGTGCCCTGCGTCTTGAGTCCAATCATCATCTGGCGGATAAGTTAACTGCTGTTGAGCGCCTGCCTCTTAACCCCACCATCAGAAAGATCAAGGCCCTTTTAGGCAACGGGTTAACTGGCATTGATTTGGTCCGGGTCTGGGTCACCTGGCGGATACTACCATTAAGCCGCCGCCCCGGCTTAATGTGTACTTACACAGGCGAAAAGGACGACGCAATGCGTCATAGTCCTGAAGACTTACCAGATGATGTGGTAGATGCTACAGTCCAATCGCTATTGAAGGAGGGCACTGTAACCAGTAATACTTTCAATTTGCTTCCCTTCTGCAAGAAGAATCCGGCTCCTGCAGTAAGTTACTAGTCTTCACAAATACTCTTTAATATGTTACCTTCTGGTACTTATGATTCTTTGTCTTTTCCCACAGGCCGATGACAACTTCTGGAAGGTCAAGTATGACCATGAGGCTGCAAAACTAGCCTGGGCGGCCAAGAAGACCGAAAGGAAAGCCGCCAGGACGGGTACCTCTAAAAAGAAGAAACCCAGTGCCTCTGATATGCTTAAATTGGACGACTCTTCTTCAGATGAGGAAGAGGTAATCTTTTTGATTTTCTTTAACTCCTTTGCCGTTACCTTACTGACATTTGATCTTTTCAGGAAGATACTGGGAACAGTCAAGCAGCTAGCGAAGAGATAACTATAATTTCCTCCGACTCAAAGCCTTTGCCAACACAAAGAATCCAAAGGGTGACCCGGAAAGTAAGGTTTTCACACCCTCTCACTTACCAAGATCCTCAATTTCTTTTGAAGCAACAGCAGCTTGAAAATCGGCGGCAGACTCGGGCCAACCAGGACGCAGAGCTTTCTTCCGGCTTACCCGACGTAACCAGGAAGCGTCGGACCGAGGTTAACTCCGACTTACATTTTGTTTTACCCTTGATGGGTTTGATTTGCCAACCTCTCAATTCATCTGACTCCAACTATCAGGATACCTCCCCTTCTTCTGATGAGTCGATGCAATCGAACATGCCGGCTTTCAAAACGGCTCCCGGGTAATATAACCTTTCTTACTTTGAGTTTATCCATACTTATACTTTGATACTTATCCTTCCACCTTGATTGATAGCTTGCAAGTAAAGCCTAGCAAGAGGGCAAAGAAGAATAAGCCGTCCCAAGACCCGGTGGTTACGGAACCAGTGCTTGACTCATCCGTTCCAGACAGCTCCACTCATCAGCCACCGCCTGAACCGGCTTCTGACATTCCGGAGCCAACTTCTGACCCGCCTGCAGAAGACATGATTCACAACTCGGATGACCCAGAAATTCCTAGCCCAGCCAAGACGGCTGACCCGGAGGTTGAAATTGTGAAGAGCCAATACGTTGAACCAGGCCGGCCTACTGCCCTTGCCCAATGCACCGCCAAGGAGGAGTTTGCCCAGCGCCGGAAGTCCAAACAAGACATCACCGACTACTCTCACCTAAGTATTGGTGATATAGTATCAGGCTATCTGAACCAAGTACACAGCAGTCGTGACCTGGAAATTGACATGGTGAAGCAAATACAACATAAATCTAAGGTAAAATTTAAGCTTTTACTCTGAATCTTACTTACTGTACCAGCCCCCAAGTCTATTGCTTATGAATGAATATGTTGTAGACTTAATAATCTGCTTGCCATTAGTTTTGTCCGGTTTAAATTGAATATGTTTAACCCGGAGATATCATGAAACTTTGAATTTTGGGTTACACATTAGCCCCCAAGTGTCAAGTACTTTTACTTGTAAAATGCTTGAGACTTAATATGTGTGACTTGGTAAAATAGATTAAAAATTCTTTAAACATACATTAGCCCCCAAGTGCCAAGTATCTTTACTTGTAAAATGCTTGGGACTTGAATGCTATCTTACCAAGATTCTTACCATAACCTGATGTCAATGCAGGCCACCATAAGTCAATTTGAGGCGGAGATTGCTGATCTGAGGAACCAGTTGAAAACCCAAGAGCTCGAAGCTCAGAAAGCCAATTCCAAATTTGAATTCAGTGTCTCTGAACAAGAGAAGCTGAAGAAAAATTTTGAATCAGAAAAAAGGCTTGGGTTGATGAGAGAGCTTCACTGGTGACTCGGGCTGAAACAGTGGAGGCATCTCTTGCCGAGGTAACAAATGAGTTGTCCGACTTAAGGCGGCACATATCCCAAATGGTCTCAGCTATCTTTGGTAAGCCGCCCGTAAATATTGTAATCCTTCAAGAGTTATCGTAATAGTTGCCTCCGGCTTACTATTATACCTATGAATATGCAGGCCCCAGGAGTACCAATCTGAAGGAAAATATGCTGGTCAAGCTTAAGGTAGTGTATACCTTGGTAGAGCAGCTGTACTCCGGGTCACAGCGTGCGTTGACCGCTCTGGCCTTATCAAATACCTCTCCCCGGCTCCTGCAAGACATGTTGAGACATCTGTCGGTGCTACCTCAACGCATTCAAGACTTAAGGCGGGCATCCGCGAGAGCCGGAGCCGTGGCTGCATTGAGTCGGGCAAAAGCATGGGTGCCAGAACTTGACCTTGTTGACCTCTCTCTTGGATATCCAAGTCTTAAGGAGGACGGCACTGCTTTTGGCGAACAGGACTTCACTGCCTGTGTTAAGGTCGTACGCCCCCTGGCGACTCTCATTGGAGAGGATACTGATCTCACCAAGTATTCGCCGGGTTATGATAGCGAGAATCGGAGAATCCCAAATGTCCCATATGACCAAGTCAGCCTGATCCCTCCAACGCGTAAGCATACCTTTGCCCCTGAAGTGGACCCGAACAATTTAATAGATGATGAAGTTGAATTTGAAGCTTTGAGCGGCATTGACTGGGCCTCGTCCACCTTCCAGGACAAAACAACCGAAGGAGAGGCGGGGAAGGATAATCCGGAGTCATCAAGCCAGCCGGAGGAATGAGCCGCCAGCCGGGTTATAACCTTGCAAAGAACAATGCTTCACTTGTTTGGACTCGGGGAGTCTTGTAGTACGATAGAGAAAACTCCTTAATGCCTGTCATGTCGTATGGTACTTATGGTTTTTGTTAAGCCGCCAGCATTAAATTCATCTTGCTTATGTTAATCAAGTGTTTCCTTGATATTTTACCTTGCTCGGTTTTAACCTGCATATAAGATAGGCAAGGTTTCTTGGACGGCTCACTACGTCAGTGAGTTATAGAATATTGACAACCCGGACATGATAAAAAATCACATGTATAAGCCGGTTCATGACTAGTTAAAACATAACCATAATAGCATACCTATGACCCCTTTTGATAACCTCTCTGGCTTATATAAATTTTTACCTGGCACTTTTTAGAACCTGAGGTAACCAATATAAAACCGGAAGGATCAAGAACCATCTCCTCAAGAAGGTTTCAATAATAGTGAAAATAATCATACTTGCAAATGTTCACAGGCTCCTGATTCGAATACGATCAGAGAACCGTTCCAAAGGGGTTAAGCTAAGATTCGGATACGATCATATAGCCCCCAGTGGCTTTGGCGATGCCGATCAAGTGGGTATCGACAACTATGTTCTCTTTGGTTCGAATACGACCTATGTTTGAATAGGAAGCCCCCAAGTGAACATAAGAGTTGTTTAATGACGCTGATTCGAATATGATCCACGTCAGACCCAAAAGGGGTTAAGCTATGATTCAAATTTGATTAGGAAACCCCCAAGTGGGTTTGGCAATATGCCGATCAAATGGGTATTAACAGCTATGTTCTCTTTGGTTCGAATACAACCTATGTTTGAACAGGAAGCCCCCAAGTGACCATGGCTAGATTCAGATGTGATCATAAGCCGGACCAAAGGGAAAGCCAGATTCAGATATGATCCGTCCCCTGTTGGCAGTGTCCATCACCTGATAAAGAAAACATGAAACATTTCTTTATGGGAAAAAAGGACAGAGGTCCTGCTTTATTGCTTTATATAATATGTACATTATAAAAAGTATCTTAAAAAAGTAACTTAAGTATAGTAAGGCCGGAGATGAGCTATGTTCCACGGCCGGCGGGTCTCTTCCTCTGATTTAAATGAGTCCTTGTGCTCTCGAATATCGATGAGATAATATGACCCGTTGTGCAGATTCTTGCTGACCACAAAGGGGCCTTCCCAAGGTGGGGATAACTTGTGCATATCAGACTGATCTTGGACGAGCCGGAGCACCAAGTCGCCTTCCTAAAAGGTTCTGCTCCTAACCCGGCGGCTGTGATAGCGGCACAGGTCTTGCTGGTAAATCGCCGAGCGGGCTATTGCCAATTCTCGTTCCTCGTCCAACAAGTCAAGTGCATCCTGACGAGCCTTTTCGTTATCCGCCTCAACGTAAGCCGCCACTCGGTGTCGGTGTACTAGAGTAGGGGTACCCTAGTATCCCGAACTTGTGCACGGGCAGTCGCAGCACTCCGCGGCAAGACTTGCCGGGTGACCGCCAAGGTCCTTCGTGGTTCCTTTGGAGCCATTCAAGAACAAAGTGTTTAAGCCAAGGAGACAAGACCCCGGCAAGAGGAGCTTGCCGGGAAGGCTAACCAAGGCATTTCAAGGAACTTGCCGCGACGCGCCACGCGTCCCGGCAAGGCCCAGCGAGCGACAAGCTTCCTGACGCGACAAGACAACGACCGTGGCAAGGCGCTTGCCGCGGCAAGCTACCTCTCTGTACCCGCGCTCCAGCACATCCACCAACGTGTCGCCCTGGGAACTCCCTAGGAGCGCGTGGCAAGAGGCTATGCAGCCAGCGGTGCGAGGTGGCAAGCGGCGCTGACAAGATTGCCATCGTGGCGAGCGGTGGCGCCCCTGACGGTCCCTTTTCTGCACTGTTTGGGCGACACAGACGGGCATTTAATGCCTTTGTCCCCTGCCGTCAGGGTTAGGTATGATACACTGTACAAGTAGTTGTACCAACCACAATTCCTTTTCCATTTTTGCCCTTGTCTACGTTGCCACCTATCGGTGACCCCTTGAGCATATAAAAGGAGGCCCATGCGCAACGTAAAGGGGGGGTTCGAGGCTAGAAAGCACCCACGCTCAGTCTCGTTAGCAGCCGGTGTGTACTGTAGCACTCAGCGCTCCCGAGCAAGAACACAATACAATCAGACATGCAGCAGTAGGAGTATTATCTCTTCGGAGAGCTCCGAAGCTGGGTAAACCGCTCGTGTGCTTCGCCTCGATCCGCTCTTCGCGCGGCCTCCGCCCCCGCCGAATCGAAAGGGGCCCGGTCGCCGGCCCCATAGGTGTTCGTTCCCACGACATCTTTGGCGCGCCAGGTAGGGGGCGTCGAGGTTGTGTGAACCTGATCCGGCATTCACGCGAGCTAGATCTTCACCATCTTCATCGACATGCCACCGAAGAAGAAGGCTTCGGAGGTGGCTGCTCCATCCACGTCGATCCCACCGCCGCCGGAGCAAACGGGTGGTGGGGTAGACGCCGGCGGAAGAACGGGCATCGACGAGGGAGCTCACGGTGCTGCCAGGTCCAAGGACAAGGCTGCACAGACCTCGGCGTCCGTGCATGCACCGCGCCCATCTCAGGAGGTGCGGGACCAACAGCGTCATGGTACTCACGGTACCATACGTTCGTTGGACCGAGATCGAGCTGGTGGATCTCGGGATGCTCAAGACCAGCATGCGTGCCAACATGCTGGCACGAGCAAGACACGGTCGCCTGGACGGGATGCTGCTCCTTCTAACATAGTTAGAAGTCCGAGCATATCCCGCCCCTCGCACCGTTCGCCACTGCCACCCTCCACTCCAGCAGAAGCTCTGGCACGAGCTCAACTGCTCCTGGATTACCCTCCAACGGCGGACAAGATCGACGAATGGAGGGCCACCATTCAGAGTCTCATCGGCTTCGCCAACGGTGACACTCCACGGCAGCTGAATGCATCGCAGCCGCGGCAAGACTGCCAGGCACAGGCCGGTGGCGACAAGACCGGTGGGGGTGCAACCACCGTGCACTCTCCAACCCGAAGGCCAAGATCACCGACTCGCCGGGTCAACCTCGACAACGACTCCACCGCGTCATCGGATCCACGAGCTCGTCGCGATCAGCGCCAAGTTCTTCACGAACGACAGCAAGAAGACGCTCGTACTCGCATCGAGCGTCGAAGAGAAGCGCGGCGTCAATCAGACCAGCGTGCTGGGCCCTCTGTCGACATGCATGCGCTAGGGGAACCAGGCGACTTGCCGTACGTAGTAGGTTACCCTGCGTTCACTCGTGAGCTGCGGCAAGTCCAGTGGCCCAGTACGAAGAATTTCAAGCCAGACGTACCAGAGAAGTACGACGGCAAGTCGCATCCGTCGGAGTTCCTCAGCATCTACACCATCGCGGTGCAAGCTGCCGGGGGGCGAGACGACAAGATCCTTGCCAACTACTTCCCGCTGGTGCTCAAGCCCAATGTCAGGTCCTGGCTCATGCACTTGCCGGACAACTCCATATCCTCCTGGGCAGATATGTGCCATCAGTTTGTCGGCGCCTTTACAGGCGGCCACAAGCCTCATGGCCAAGAGAGCGACCCTCATCTGCTCGCTCAGAAGGAAGGAGAGTCCCTGCGCAAGTTCATTCAGAGATTCAGCCATGTACAACACAATATCCCAGATGTCCACCCTGCCGCGGTCATCAGCGCGTTCCATCAGAACGTGCGGAACCGCAGGATGCGGGAGGAGATGGCGATGTGCAAGATCAAAGATGTCAGTGAGCTATATGCCCTGGCCGACAAGTGTGCACGTGCTAAGGAAGGGAGGAAACTTCCCGGAGAGAACACAGGAGCAGGAGGATCTGATAGCGAGGATGCCGCCCCGGCAAGGAAAAACCGGCGGCGGAACAATAGGAAGAAGAAAGGCAAAGATGTGCTTGTCGTTGAGCAGTCCGGCAACGGAGGTGGCGCCAAGGAAGCCGAAGCTGTGGCGGTCGCCGACAAGCAGGACGGCTCCGACAAGCAGTACTGCAAGATTCACCGCACCAAGGGCCATGACCTCCAGAGCTGCAAGAAGGTCGAGCAGCTTGTCGAGCAGCAAAAGGCTGAGTACGAGCGACGCGACAAGGAGAAGGCCCAAGAAGGTACTGGGGGATCCGGCAAGAAACATCCCGGCCGGGGAGGACGCCGCGGCAAGGCCAAGCAGCGGCAAGGAGACAGACCTCCTCGCGGCCGCGACAAGGATGAAGACGACGACGATGAAGATATGGATGATGACGAGACCGATGAGCAGGAGTTCCAGAAAGCCACAGAGGTCCTGTGCATTGACGGTGGTGCTTCTCTACATACTTTGCACCGCTAGCTCAAGCAGTGGGTGCGGGAAGTCAATGCGGCAGAACCACCCGTCGAGTCACGCAAGCCTCTGAAATGGTCCAGCACGCCTATCATCTTTGATATTGAGGACCACCCTGATCGCATAACTGCGGTCGGGTGCTTGCCGATGTTGGTTTCGCCAACTATCCGCAACCTCAAGGTCACTAAGATGCTAGTTGACGGCGGGGCCGGCTTGAACCGGATCTCCTCCGCGGTACTCCAGAAAATCCAGATCCCTGACAGCGAGCTCGAAGAGACCGGCACATTCCAAGGAATCAACCCGGGAAGGAGCAAGCCGAAGGGAAAGATCACGTTGCCGGTGACATTTGGCAGCGAGTTGAATTTCAGGACTGAGAGGGTCACGTTTGACGTTGCTGATTTTCCATTGCCATACAATGGGATACTCGGCCGTCCAGCGCTCGCCAAATTCATGGCAAACTCTCACTATGCATACAACATGCTGAAGATGCCAGGCCCGATAAGTGTCATCTCTGTCCCTAGCGACAAGAAAGATGCTCTTATCTGTGCTGACAAGATCTACCGGGATGCAGCAGCCGCAGTAGATCGCAAGACACTTGCCGCTGAAGCTCCCGGGGGGAAGAAGAAGACCAAGTCCGGCAAGAGTTCTGATGCCCACTCCGGCAAGCGCACCTCTTCGGAGTGCTGCGCTACCGTCGAGGACGCACCATCGAGCTCCACCGGCAAGTGTAAGAAGGCAATGGCAGCTCCGCCAGAGACCAAGAAGGTGTCCGCCAAGGAGGACGACACTGGTGGTACCTTCACCATCAGTGCCACTCTTGAGCCTAAATAGGAAAGCGCGCTCGTTGCTTTCCTGCGGGCGAATGTCGACGTGTTTGCGTGGCAACCATCTGACATCCCTGGTGTTCCCAGGAAAGTAATCGAGCACCATCTTGCCGTCTGTCCTCATGCGCGGCCCGTCAAGCAGAAAGTCAGGAAACAAGCAGTAGAGCGCCAAGAGTTCATCACAGAAGAAATCAAGAAGTTGGAAGCAGCAGGCCTTGTCAGAGGAGTGCTCCATCCTACGTGGTTGGCCAATCCTGTAGTCGTGCGCAAGGCAAACGGGAAATGGAGGCTTTGTATCGACTTTATCGATGTTAATAAAGCTTGTCCCAAAGACCCATTTCCCTTGCCGCGCATTGACCAGATTGTTGACTCCACGGCCGGATGTGACTTGCTTTCATTTCTTGACGCATACTTAGGATACCATCAGATCTTCATGGCAGAAGAGGATGAGGAGAAGACCGCATTCATCACTCCGTGTGGCACGTACTGTTTCGTACGGATGCCTTTCGGTTTAAAGAATGCTGGTTCAACATTTGCAAGAGTAGTCCATCATGCTTTTGAGCCGCAAATGCACAGAAATGTGGAAGCCTACATGGATGACATAGTGGTCAAGAGCAAGGACAAAGCAACTCTGATTCAAGATTTAGATGAAACCTTTGCAAATCTGCGCAAGATCAACCTCAAGCTTAACCCCGAGAAGTGTGTGTTTGGAGTCCCCTTCGGCAAGCTTCTCGGGTTCTTCGTGTCTCAGCGGGGAATTGAAGCCAACCCCGACAAGATCAAGGCCATTGAGCAGATTGAAGCACCAAAGCGCGTCAAGGATGTACGAAGGCTTGCCGGTTGCATGGCTGCTCTCAGCAGGTTTATCTCTAAGTCTACTGAGCGCGCCCTACCGTTTTTCAAAATATTGAAAAAGGCAGGTCCAATGAAATGGACTCCGGAAGCGGAGGCTGCGCTGCAGGACTTGAAGAGATACCTGTCCTCCACTCCAATACTTGTCACACCTAAGCCACAAGAGAAGTTGTTGCTGTATATAGCGGCAACCAATCAAGTGGTTAGTGCTGCATTAGTAGCGGAGAGGGAGGCGGATGATGAGCCAGCAACCATGGAAGATGCATCCAGCGACAAGCAAGAGACTTCACCGACAAGCTCTGGTCCCGACAAGGATGGATCTGCGTAGGCACATGAGGAGATGCAGAAGAAAATGGTGCAGCGCCCAATTTACTTTGTCAGTTCCCTTCTGCAGGGGGCTAGGTCAAGGTATTCTAGTGTGCAGAAATTGCTTTTCGTCCTTCTCATGGCCTCGAGAAAGCTGCGCCATTACTTCCAAGCACATGAGATCACAGTTGTCACTCGTTTTCCGCTGAAGAGGATACTGTAGAATCCAGAAGCAACAGGCAGGATTGTCGAGTGGGCACTGGAACTGTCAAGCTTTGGCCTCAAATTTGAGATCACTTCAACTATCCAAAGCAGAGCATTGGCAGAATTCATAGCAGAATGGATGCCAACACTAGATGAAGAAATTCCAGAGACGAGCATCCCCATCAAGGAAGCAAGCAAAGAGTGGCTGATGTACTTTGATGGTGCCTTCTCGTTGCAAGGCGCCGGTGCGGGCGTGCTACTTGTCGCACCCACCGGAGAGCACCTCAAATACCTAGTCCAGATGCACTTTCCCAAGGAGCAAGCGACAAACAATAACGCAGAGTATGAAGGTTTGCTTGCCGGTCTCAGGATCGCGGCAGACCTTGGGATCAAGAAGCTCATTGTCAGGGGTGACTCGCAGCTTGTCGTCCGCCAAGTGAACAAGAATTATCAGAGTCCGTTGATGGAAGCCTACGTTGACGAAGTGAGAAAGTTAGAAGAGCACTTTGACGGCCTACAGATGGAACATGTTCCGAGAGCTCAGAACGACATTGCCGATGGCCTGTCAAAGTGCGCCGCACTTAAGTTACCTGTGGAACCAGGGATCTTTGTGCTCAAACTGAATCAACCGTCTGTAACGCCATCAACTGGACAGAGCAAGAAGAGGAAGTTGATTTCTGGTGACTATTTTCCGGCAGAGCTCCCCGAAGCCGCCGCCAAGAAGGTCCCCAAGATCAACACCAAGGGTGCTGAGGAGCAGTCTGCTCCGGCAAGCCCTAGGGTTTGTTCCGTCGAAGCAGACGCTCCCGACAAGTTTTGCTCCGGCAAGCTTGCCGGAGAACATCAAGCTCCGGCCGAGCCGCAGGTTCTCGCCGTAGAAGCGGATGTTCTCGCAGCAGCTGATGTGCCTTTAGTCCTTGTTGTCGAGCCGCAAGCTCCAGCATGGGCGCAGCAGATTGTCCGTTTCCTTCAGACAAGAGAACTTCCCGAAGAGCAAGAAGAAGCGGAAAGAGTAGCCCGGCAGTTAAGTATGTACCAGTTTGTCGACGACACACTGTACAGAAGAAGACTCAACGGTGTGAAATTGAAGTGTATTCCCCGGGAAGACGAACAAAAGCTGTTGGCGGAGATACATGGAGGCATATGTGGTCACCACATTGGCGCAAGAGCACTTGTCGGCAAAGCATTCCGACAAGGTTTCTTTTGGCCGACAGCCCTCCAGGATGCAACTGCACAAGTAACCAAGTGTGAAGCGTGTCAGTTCCATTCCAAACAGATACACCAGCCAGCTCAAGCTCTCCAGACGATCCCTTTATCCTGGCAATTTTCGGTCTGGGGGCTTGACATCCTCGGCCCCTTTCCCCGAGCTATCGGGGGCTTTGAGTACTTGTAGTTTGCAATCGACAAGTTCACAAAGTGGCCGGAGGTGGAAGCAGTGAGGAAGGTGATAGCACAGTCAGCAGTCAAGTTCTTCAGGTCAATTGTTTGCCGTTTCGGAATCCCTAACAGGATCATCACCGACAACGGCACGCAATTCACGAGCCGCACCTTCATGCAGTACGTACAAGATCTTGGCGCCAAGGTCTGCTTCGCTTCTGTTGCTCACCCGAGAAGCAACGGTCAAGCGAAGAGGGCAAATGCTGAAGTGCTGCGCGGGCTCAAGACCAGGACTTTCGACAGGCTGCGCAAGTGCGGAAAGAACTGGATTGAGGAGCTGCCGGTGGTTCTTTGGTCGATCAGGACGACACCAAATCGAGCCACTGGCCAGACACCTTTCGCTCTAGTCTATGGAGCAGAGGCAGTTCTCCCCACGGAACTCGTATACGGGTCGCCTCGAGTGCTCGCTTATGATGAGCTTGAGCAAGAGCAGCTGCGACAAGATGACGCGCTGCTCCTTGAGGAAGACCGTCATCAGGCTGCTGTACGAGCTGCTCGATACCAGCAAGCTTTGCGCCGCTACCATAGCCGCAAAGTTAATGCCAGAAGTCTCGAGGAAGGCGACCTTGTTCTTCGGCGTGTTCAGTCCGCCAAGAATTCCAACAAGTTGACGCCGAAGTGGGAAGGCCCTTACCGGGTGAAACGAGTCACTAGGCCTGGCGCAGTCCGCCTTGAGACCGAAGATGGCACTCCGGTGAGCAACTCCTGGAACATTGAGCATCTTCGTAAGTTTTACCCGTAAGGCGCGGTTGTCGGAACCTGTTCCGGCAACCACCTTTTGTACAAGTCTTGCCGCTGTTGCATGTAATCCTTTGTACAAAGACGGGCGCAGACCCCGTGCATAAATAAAGCTCATGTGCTCCGCACATCTTGTCAATTTCATGCTTTCTATTTTTGGCATGTGTTATCTGACATTTTGTGCAGCACCTACCCCCGGTAAGCAATAACGAGCCTTAAGGCTCCATATCTTTATTTTCTCTTCTTTCTCTTTCTCAAAGAAAGGAAGGTTCCCTCGCCCACAAGTTTGCCGGGGGGGGGGGGGGGGGGAAGGAGGAGATAATGGTGTGGACCAGGCGTCGTTCAAGGAAATTTTGCCTTACCGAGAAGCAAACGACAGAAAAGCTAAGTTGCCAAAGTTTGAGCAATCAGTTTTAAAAATTTTAAGTTATTTTCCTCGAACGACCGTGCTTTGTATGGAAAACCTGTGCGCGGAGGAACCAACTCGTAGCTAGTTGCGCCCTTACTTTGTTTCGAGTCCGCTCAACAACTTAAGTGAGGAGCGACTAGTTGCGACAAGGTTTCTTGTCAGTTGCGGCACCGCCAGCAGGCTGCTGACGTCCCGCACTCAGCGCTCGCGGCTAAGGTGCCTGCACCGGCAAGTTCCCTAAAAGCGTAGGGCAAAAACATACAAAGGAAGGAATCAAGTAAAGGGAATAACATAGCAATCGATACCCAAAATAAAGTTATATTACAAGATAGCTTGTCGCAGCTCTAATAGATTGTTCTCGTAACATGACTAGCAGCGACAAGGAAAGGAGGAAACGGGCGGCCTAATCCACGCGGTCGCCATCAACTCTCTTGACCTCGTTCACCTTGTCCACAATGGGTGCGACAAGGGCCTTGAGCACTTCCAGATCAGCATCCGGAGGCAGCTTCTTGAGGACGTTGGTGAGGTTGAGGCCTGGGTTGCGGAAGGCCACCTTCACCAACACCTTTTGCAGAACTCTCACGCAGATCGTGCGCGACTCGTCGGCCAGCTGCTTTGGGATCCTTTCCCGGAGTCGCTGGAGGGCCGTCGCCACACCCTTGAAGAACAAAGTGAGCTTGGCGCTGGGCTGGAGGTTCTCATCGGAGGAATACCCGAAATCCTCCATCCCCAGCTGCGCCAGCTCCCCGTCGATGACTGCGGCGATATTCACGAGGCCCTCTATCCAGAGTTCCACAGTCTCCCTAAAAGTGTTTTGGGTTTCGGCGGCCCTCGTCAGCAGCGCTTCGTTGGCCTTGATCTCCTCCTTCAAGGCCACCTCCTGCTCCTTGGCGTCGTCCAGCGTCTTGGTCAAAGTGGTCAGGTTCAACTCAAGATCTGCGTTGGAGTCCTTGGCGGCGCTAAGCTCCTTGCCCTTCTCGACGAGGTGACCCTGCAGCTTGCCATGGGCGTAGGCGTCCTTCTCGCGCTCGCGCTTGAGCGCGGCAAGCTCTTCGCCGCTTGCCTTGAGATCGGCCTCCAGCTGCACCACCTTTGTCTCCAGCTCCTTCTTGGCGGCCTCGGCAGCTGCGGCAGCATCCTTTGCTTCCTTGAGAGCCCCGCCGAATGTTTCCTCATGCGCGGCAAGCTCCTCCTCGTGGCTGTCAAGGTTAACCTTCCGCTGCGCCAACTCGCCTTCCCGCGCAAACAGCTCCTCGGCGACAAGCCGCTGTTGCTCTTCGGCTTCAGCCTTCTCGAGGAGGAAGGCTTTCCGCGCCTCGGCAAGTTGCTCCCGCTCCTCCGCCAGGGACCGGAGAGCTTCCTGGTTGCGGCCTCGGAGCTCCTCCGCGTGCTTCTCGATGTCCACTCCCGCCCTCGCGACAAGCGCTTCTCGGGATTCCAGCTTGGCCTGTCGAGCGCGGTAGAGCGACACCAGCTTCCGCAGCAGCCGCTCCTCCTCAGTCTCGTCGCTGCTGCTGCTTGGCGCGTCAACCAGCATCAGCCCAGCGGAGGCGAGCACTTCTCCATCAAAAGTTTCTCCTTCGACCTGCGCCCTGGATCTTGACGCCCAGGGGAGCTTGATGAAGACGCCATCACCGGCCTTCAAATAGGCGCCGGGCTGGGGCTCTTCGGAGCCTGACGCTGCGGCAGCGGTGGAGGGATCGACGGTCAGCGTAGCGCCTTGCGCTCCTGCGGCCTCAGGGTCGTCAGTGCGATCGCCAGACCCCTCGCCGGCTCCTGCGGCGGCAGCTTTGGCGGCCTCTTCGCCGGCGGGCTCATCAGCGCCAGCCCCTTCTTCGGTGGCAGCGGCGTCGTCGGTGTTGCCGTGCGCGTTCTCCTCGCCGGTGGCCTCAGCCTCCATCGGCTCTGTGGAAGATGGATCTGACGGCCGGGAAAAGAGAGAAAAAGTCAAGCAAATATCCAAAAAGAAGATCAGAAGAAGAAGAACACAAGGGAAGTTTTCAAGCAATAAGGGTTACCTGTACTGGGATCTGCAGTCATGGGCTCCACCACCGGGGGGTCGCTGGTGCTGTCCCTTGCCGGAGAACCGTCCCTTGCCAGAGAACTGTCCCTTGCCGGAGACTTCTCCCTTGCTGGAGAACGCTCCCTTGCTGGGGAATCCTCCCTTGGCGGCGTAGTCGAAGCAGATAGCATCTCGGGGGTGGCTTCCGGGTGCTCCTGGTGAGGCTGCTCTGCTCCTACACAAACCAACAGTCAGATATCAGCAAAAGAAAGAACACCCATGCCGACATAACAATGGGAAGTAAACCATATACTTACGCTGGGGGCTGCACTAGGGGCTGCTTTGGGGAATGATTGCCGGGTCCGGCAAGGTGGTCTCGGGCGCGCCCCCTGCTGTCGCGGTGGGCTCGTCCTCGATGACAATCACTGGAGCCTTGGCTCTCTTCGCCGCTCTCTGGGCCAAGGTCCTGAAAAGGAGTGAGTTCAGAGTAAAGCAAATCAGATACAAGACAGAAACAACAAAAATTGAAGAACTACAAGTACAGCGAAGAATCTTACTCTTCTTCTTCCTCGTCGGAGCTGAGCGCGGAGAGGTCGAAGTCCGGCCCTCTTTCGGCGCGACGAGGCGGATGAGTAGGTTCCCTTGACCGCTTGGCGGGGGCGGCGGCAGGATCAGAAGCAGCGGTCCGGGAGGACCCCGCTCCAGTTGCCGCAGCGGCGTGAGGCGCTCCCGCGGCAACAGTGCTTGTCGCAGCGGAGCGTGTCGCGCGGCACGGCGGCTGTTGACCCGTCTGCCGCCCTGCTACGTCCCCAACCCTGCGGAGGCGCCTTCTTGGTGGAGCTGGGGGCTCTGCTTGCAGCAAGCTGCCTGAAGATGGCGAGCCGCTCGAACCCTCGGCGGGATCGCTCGACTCGGCTTCAGGCTCGGCAAGCTCTCCCTCGCCGGCAAGCTCTCCCTCGCCGACAAGCTCATCTCGATCGGCAAGGCTTGCCGCCTCTGCTGCCTCTGCCTCCTCCACGGTGAATCCAAACTCGCCCACGGCAGCGGCTGCCGCCGCCTCTTCCACCCTGGTGGTGATGCGCTGCATCTCCGCATCGGTGGTGTCGCGGGTGAGGCTTTTCTGCTCATCGGAGCGGACCGCCACCTCCACCAAGCCGTCAAAGAACGCCTCATGACGTCGTCTGCAGGCTCTTGCCAAGTTGGTACAATTCCATGCGAATCGCACAACGGCATCATTGTACGGATGCGGTCGAGCGAGGAATTTTTGCACAGCGGGACGACGCCCTCCGGCAGCCTGAACCATTCGGGATGTTGAGGATCGTGCTTGAATAGCTCCTTGAGCATCTCGTCCAGTTCCAGGACATTGAAGTTGAAGTTGAGGCCCGGGCGCAGCCTCATAATGTTCGCCGGACCCCCGAATTCCCAGGCGGGTCTCCTCCTCTCCTGCAGGGGGGCGATGCGGCGGCGAAGAAAATCTGCGCTAACGGCGCCTACAGTGAGCCCGAACTTGTCGCCACTCGGTGTCGGTGTACTAGAGTAGGGGTACCCTAGTATCCCGAACTTGTGCACGGGCAGTCGCAGCACCCCGCGGCAAGACTTGCCGGGTGACCGCCAAGGTCCTCCGTGGTTCCTTTGGAGCCATTCAAGAACAAAGTGTTTAAGCCAAGGAGACAAGACCCTGGCAAGAGGAGCTTGCCGGGAAGGCTAACCAAGGCATTTCAAGGAACTTGCCGCGACGCGCCACGCATCCTGGCAAGGCCCGGCGAGCGACAAGCTTCTGGACGCGACAAGACAACGACCGCGGCAAGGCGCTTGCCGCGGCAAGCTACCTCTCTATACCCGCTCTCCAGCACATCCACCAACGTGTCGCCCTGGGACCTTCCCAGGCACGTGTGGCAAGAGGCTATGCGGCCAGCGGTGCGAGGTGGCAAGCGGCGCTGACAAGATTGCCATCGTGGCGAGCGGTGGCGCCCCTGACGGTCCCTTTTCTGCACTGTTTGGGCGACACAAACGGGCATTTAATGCCTTTGTCCCCTGCCGTCAGGGTTAGGTATGATACACTGTACAAGTAGTTGTACCAACCACAATTCCTTTTCCATTTTTGCCCTTGTCTACGTTGCCACCTGTCGGTGACCCCTTGAGCATATAAAAGGAGGCCCATGCGCAACGTAAAGGGGGGGTTCGAGGCCAGAAAGCACCCACGCTCGGTCTCGTTAGCAGCCGGTGTGTACTATAGCACTCAGCGCTCCCGAGCAAGAACACAATACAATCAGACATGCAGCAGTAGGAGTATTATCTCTCCGGAGAGCTCCGAAGCTGGGTAAACTGCTCGTGTGCCTCGCCTCGATCCGCTCTTCGTGCGATCTCCACCCCCCGCCGAACAGAAAGGGGCCCGGTCCGCTGGCCCCATAGGTGTTCGTTCCCACGACACTCGGGGTGAGTCGTGCCGAATGTCACTTGGTAGGACCGCCTCTGCTCCATAAACCATGAAGAAAGGTGTGTATCCCGTAGATCTGTTAGGCGTAGTGTTGATGCTCCATAACACGGAGCGTAAATCCTCCATCCAACAACCCAGAGTCCGCTGTAAAGGGACCAAGAGCCGGGGCTTGATACCTTTCAAGATATCTTGGTTAGCTCTTTCTTCCTGACCATTGGATTGAGGATGAGCAACAGCCAAAACATCAAGCCGGATATGTTCTCTTTGACAGAACTCTTCCACGGCACCCTTAGAGAGATTAGTGCCATATCAGTTATGATGCTATGAGGAAAACCAAAACGAAAGATCACCTTTTTCATGAACTGAACCGCCGTGGCTGCATCACATTTACTGACCGGCTTTGCCTCAACCCACTTAGTAAACTTGTCCACTGCCACCAGTAGATGTGTCTTTTTGTCTTTGGATCTCTTGAAAGGTACAACCATGTCAAGCCCCCAGACTGCAAACAGCCAAGTAATTGGGATCATCCTCAATTCTTGAGCCGGCACATGAGCTCGTCGTGAGAACTTTTGACACCCATCACATTTACTGACCAGATCCTCCGCATCAGTGTGAGCCGTCAACCAATAGAAACCATGGCGAAAAGCCTTGGCTACGAGGGATTTTGACCCGGCATGATGGCCACAATCTCCTTCATGGATCCCACGGAGTATTTCTTGGCCTTCTGTAGGTGATACGCAGCGTTGAAACGCCCCGGTGACGCTGAGGTGATGTAACTCGCCGTTAACAATCGTCATGGATTTGGATCGCCTAACGATTTGTCTCGCCAATGTCTCATCCTCCGGTAATTCACCCGGTTCGTATAAGCCAAGTAAGGCACCGTCCAATCCGGGATGACATGAAGAGCCGCCAACAGCTGTGCCTCCGGGTCTGGCACTGCTAAGTCTTCCTCGGTAGGCACCTTGACAGGAGGGTTATGTAACACATCAAGAAAGGTGTTGGGTGGCACCGGCTTATGTTGGGATCCCAACCGGCTTAAATCATCAGCCGCCTCATTCTTCCTTCGATCAATGTGCTCCACTTGATAACCCGTGAAGTGACCAGCCACAGCATCTACCTCACGATGATAAACCGCCATAAGGGGGTCTTTGGAATCCCACTTGCCTGACACTTGTTGAGCCACCAAATCTGAGTCGCCCAAGATTCGTACCCGGCTTAAGTTCATCTCCTTAGCCATCCGGAGACCATGGAGTAATGCCTCATACTCAGCTGCATTGTTAGTACATGGAAACATAAGCCGAAGTACATAACAAAATTTGTCACCTCGAGGGGAAGTTAACACCACTCCAGCCACCGAGCCTTCTAGCTGCCTGGACCCGTCAAAGTGAATAGTCCAGTATGTGTTATCCGGCTTCTCCTCAGGTGCCTGCAGCTCTATCCAATCATTGATGAAGTCAACCAAGGCCTGAGACTTAATAGCTGTCCGAGGCATGTATTTCAATCCATGAGGCCCAAGCTCAATAGCCCACTTGGCGACTCGCCCCGTGGCCTCTCTGTTCTGAATGATGTCTCCCAAAGGTGCAGAACTTACCACAGTTATATGATGGCTTTTAAAATACTGGTTCAACTTCTGGTTTGCCATGAACACCCCATAAACAAGCTTTTGCCAATGCGGGTACCTTTGCTTGGATTCAATGAGCACTTCACTGATGTAGTAAACCGGCCGTTGAACTGGATGCTCCTTACCGGCTTCCTTACGCTCCACCACGATGGCAACACTGACGGCTCGTGAATTAGCAGCCACATACAACAGCAAAGGCTCTTTGTCAATTGGAGCCGCAAGAACCGGCGGCTCAGACAATTGTCTCTTTAAGTCTTCAAAAGCAGCATCAGCGGCCTCGCTCCAAACAAAAGTGTCAGTTTTCTTCATCATCTGATACAATGGGAGGGCTTTCTCACCGAGCCGACTTATGAATCGACTTAAGGCGGCAACGCGACCCGCCGGTCGTTGAACATCATTGATGCACGCCGGTTTAGCCAGGGAGGTAATCACCTTAATCTTCTCCGGGTTAGCTTCGATGCCTCTTTTGGACACCAGAAAACCCAAGAGCTTGCCCGCAGGAACGCCAAACACACATTTGGCCGGGTTAAGCATCATCTTGTAAACCCGGAGATTATCAAAGGTCTCCTTTAAGTCAGATATCAAAGTCTCCTTTTCTCTGGACTTCACCACAATGTCATCCACATAGGCATGGACATTACGCCCAATTTGGTCATGCAAACAGTTCTGCACACACCACTGATAAGTCGCCTGGGCACTCTTGAGCCCAAATGGCATAGATACATAGCAGAAGGCTCCAAACGGAGTGATGAAAGCCGTCTTATCCTGGTCCTTAACTGCCATCTTAATCTGATGATAACTGGAGTAAGCATCCAAAAAACTCAAACGCTCACAACCCACCGTAGCATCAATGATTTGATCAATACGGGGGAGAGCAAAAGGGTCAGCCGGACAAGCCTTGTTTAAGTCCGTGTAGTCCACACACATCCGCCAGGTGCCGTTCGTCTTGAGGACAAGCACCGGGTTAGCCAACCACTCTGGGTGAAAAACTTCGATGATAAACCCGTCCGCTAAGAGCCGGGCGACTTCTTCCCAAATAGCTTTCTGTCGTTCTTCATTAAAGCGGCGAAGAAACTGCCTGACCGGCTTATACTTTGGATCAATATTGAGAGTGTGCTCAGGGAGTTCCCTCGGTACACCCGGCATGTCAGAAGGTTTCCATGCAAAGATGTCCCGGATCTCACGGATGAAGTCGATGAGCGCGCTTTCCTATTTGGGATCCAAGTTGCTGCTGATGCTGAACTGTTTAGAAGAATCACCCGGGGTAAAGTCAACAAGCTTTGTCTCAGCCGCCGACTTAAACTTCAACGCCGGGGCATGCTCTGTAGTTGGCTTCTTCAGGGATGTCATATCCGCCGGGTCAACATTATCTTGATAAAATTTGAGCTCCTCTGCTGCGCAGGCCGACTCAGCATAAGCCGCGTCACCTTCTTCACACTCCAATGCTACCTTAAGACTGCCATGTACAGTGATGGTGCCCTTGTAACCCGGCATCTCGAGCTGTAAATAAACGTAACATGGCCGGGCCATAAACTTAGCATAAGCCAGCTGTCCAAACAGAGCGTGGTATGGGCTCCTGATCTTGACCACTTCAAACATCAACTTCTCAGCTCGGGAGTCATGTTCGTCTCCAAAAGCCACCTCCATCTCGATCCTGCCAACTGGGTAAGCCGACTTTCCAGGGACAACTCCATGGAAGACAGTGTTGGACGTTCTTAGATTTTTATCGGTCAACCCCATGCGCTGAAAGGTCTCGTAGTAAAGGATGTTGATGCTGCTACCCCCATCCATGAGTACCTTAGTGAGCTTATATCCACCAACCTGAGGCACCACTATCAAAGCCAACTGACCCGGGTTATCGACCCGCGGAGGATGATCCTCCCTGCTCCATATGATGGGCTGCTCTGACCACCTTAAATAACGAGGAATTGCCGGCTCAACGGAATTCACGGCCCTCTTATGAACCTTCTGGTCACATTTGCACAAGCTAGTGGTAAACACGTGATACTGTCCACCACTCAACTGCTTCGGATGGCTTTGATAACCCGATTGTTGCTGCTGTTGCCCACCTTGACCAGACTGCTGCTGATTGTTACCACCTGAATGCCCCTGAAAACCGGAATTTGAACCGCCGCCCGGGCCATGGAAGCCGCCGACCCTTGAACCG
Organism: Triticum timopheevii; assembly: GCA_963921465.1. Classification (NCBI taxonomy): domain Eukaryota; kingdom Viridiplantae; phylum Streptophyta; class Magnoliopsida; order Poales; family Poaceae; genus Triticum; species Triticum timopheevii. Next base: position 388,540,974 of record OY997274.1, read on the forward strand.
CCGCCGGGTCCGTGACCGCCATCAAAGGTGTTGGAATTTTTAAACTCCTTCATGATCGCACAATCCTTCCATAGATGTGTGGTCGGCCGCTCCCGGGTGCCGTGTCTCGGGAAGGGCTCATTGAGTAGTTGCTCCAGCGATGGGCCTGACCCGCCGGATCGTGGCGGTTTACCCTTACGTCTCAGATTGTTACCTCGTACATTGGCATTGGCCACAAACTCCGGGTTACCGTCCGCCTTACGCTTATTGCCGCCTTGATTCCCTGGGTTATGCTGCTGACCCTTTCCATTGCCGTTCCTTTTTCCCTTCCCTGTCTTCTCATCGTCAGATGAGGGATCCTTGGTACTATCAGAATCGGCATATTTGACTAAAGCCGCCATCAGCGTACCCATATCCGTGAGGTCACGTTTAAGGCGCTCCAGCTTCTGCCTCAGCGGCTCAAAACGGCAATTTTTCTCCAGCATAAGAACCGCAGAACCGGCATCCATCTTATCGGAGGAATGAATTATCTCCTTGACCCAGCGTACCCAATGGGTGGTAGACTCACCTTCCTCTTGCTTGCAATCCGTCAAGTCCACAATCGACATAGATTGCTTACAGGTGTCCTTGAAGTTCTGGATGAACCGGGCCTTTAACTCACCCCATGAGCCAATGGAATTGGGTGGCAAGCCTTTCAGCCACGACCGGGCTGTTCCATCTAACATCATGGTGAAATATTTAGCCATCGCCGCGTCACTGACTTCTAGCAACTCCATGGCCATCTCATAAATCTCGATCCACGCCCCGGGCTGTAAATCGGCCGTGTAATTTGGTACCTTTCGAGGTCCCTTGAAGTCCTTGGGCAGACGTACATCGTGCAGAGCCGGCACCAGACAAGGGACACCGCCGGTTCTAGTGGCTACTCCCACCTCAACAGATGTCATTGGATACTCCGGGTGATCATTCTCCAGACGTACTTGGTCCTGCGCCGGGTTATAGCCCCAGGGCTGGTTACGCCGTTGGGCATTGCTTGATAAATCTTCCGACTCCATGCGTCTGCTGTAACTCGGGCTCCGGTTCTGGCGAGGTGGTGCTACCCAGGGCGGGGGAGTTGAATGAATCCTGTCCCGGCTGTAAGAATAGGTCTCCTGCTGAGCCAGGGCTATCTGGAGGAGCTCTCTGACCCTCTGGGTTTCCACCGCCGTCGGGTCATCACCTTCCATAGGAAGAGCCGCTAATTGCGCTGAAGCTGCGATTAAATTCTCCATGGGGTTGGAAAAGTGACCCGGTGGAATCGGCACATAACGTGGCGGTGGCATGCTCACGTGAGGCGGCACCATATCCTGAGGTTGAGCCGGTCCTGCTATTCCGGTTGTCATAAGCTGATCGGCATCTGGCGGGTTACTAGGGCCGGCTCCGGGTGTAGCAAAGAGAACCCGGGGGTCGTAATTTGGAGGTAAACGAGACTGCGTTTTCTGATGCCTCCTCCTCATTACCTCATTGGATGCATTTAAGCTCATCGTGAGCTGGTAAGCTTCTGACTGCATGCGCTGTGCCCGGGCGTCGAGAGCCGCCCGCTCCGCAGCTAGTCTAGTATCCTCAGCTGCCAAAGCCTCCTTGGCCTGAGCTATCTCTTCACGCACTTGCGCTACCGCTGCATCATGCTCATCTTTATCTACAGGAATAACCGTGGCGGTTTTCAGGGCCGTAAGCTTGTCCATGAGATCCATTAGCACCTGAGCCGGTGGGCGCACGGGGCCGCCTGCCCGGCTGCTCCTGATCTGGACGTGATCGCCGTGGCTGCTGTAGAATTTGAACCGGACTGAGTTCCAGCCATGAAGATTCCGGCCCATCTTGGCGGCTCATCGGGGTCCGGAATACTGATGCCATCGGAACAGCCCCCGAGCGCGCCGTCTTCTACCTGATACAGCGAATCTGTTGAGCCGGCGGACGAATCACCGTCTGAAAGGACGGCCGTCTCACCCCCATCTTCAGATCCAGAAAGTTGCTCTCCATGGACGCAGCCCACGAAGGCGCGCCTCATCGCCGGCTGAGTCCGGGTCTTCCTCGCACGCTGAGCCGTTTCGACGAGGTCGGTGCAGTTGTCCGGCTCAGGGCCCGGCTCACCGATCCGGCCGATGAAGACGTGGATTCCGCCGAAGGGGACCTGGTATCCGTACTCAATTGAGCCGACGTCGGGACCCCAGCCTTCGTCGTTGATGTAGATCTTGTCGCGACGACTCTTGGTCATCCGGCCCACTACGTACCCCTTGAGCCCTTCGAAGTTGCCCTTCAAGAACTCAAATCCACCGTGCGCTGGCCCCACGGTGGGCGCTAATTGTCGTGGAATAGTCACGTCAGATGTCCTCGTGAAAGGACTTAGTTGTAGAGCCATCACAACTAGGAGGCTTGAAGGGGTTAAATCGGGACAAGGGACACGAGAGAGTTTATACTAGTTCGGCCCCTTATGGTGAAGGTAAGGCCTACGTCTAGTTGGGTTGGTATTGATGTTTCGATAACCAGGGAGCAAGACACGCTATGCCCGGTTCTCGATGAGTTGTTTCTTGCCCTAAGTCGCTCGCAGGTCATCCCCTTATATACACGGGCTGACCCCTGCGGCTTACAGAGTCCCGACCGGCTTATAAACAGAGTCCGGCTTGGCAACCAGTTAAATCTACATTACGTTACAAGTCATGCCATCATGGCGGTTTACTACAATGGGCTTAAGCCGCCCGTGGGCTTTAAGCTCTTTATTGAACCACCATCTTCATGCTTGGTCTTGGGCTTCCTCTGATGAGTACTCTTTGCGTAACCCAGCCCCTCCTAGGCGGCTTACACAAATAGTCATATCCCCAACAGGACGGCTTATTCTTCCTTGCCCTCTTGCTGGGCTTTACTTGCATGCTGTCAATAAAGGTAGAAGGATGAATATTAAAGCATAAGTAAAGTAAAACCTAAAGTAAATAAGGTTACATTACCCGGGAGCCGTTTTGAAAGCTGGCATGTTTGATTGCATAGACTCGTCGGAGGAAGGAGAGGTATCCTGATAATTGGAGTCAGATGAATTGAGAGGTTGGCGAGTCAAACCCGCCAAAGGTAAAATAGAACGTAAATCAGAGATAACCTTGGTCCAACGCTTCCTAGTTACATCGGGTAAGCCGGAGGAGAGTTCTGCGTCTTGATTGGCCTGAGTCTGCCTCCGGTTTTCAAGCTGTTGTTGCTTCAAAAGAAATTGAGGATCTTGATAATCTATAGGATGTGAAAATCTTACTTTCCGGGTCACCCTTCAGATTTTTTGCTTTGGCAATGGCTCTGAGTCGGAGGAGATTATAGTTCGCTCTTCGTCAATTGCTTGACTGTTCCTGTATCCTCCTGAAAGGATAGAATGTCAGTAAAATAACGACAAGGGAGTTAAGAAAGTTAAAGGATTACCTCTTCATCATCCGAAGAAATGTCATCCAATTTGAATAAGTCGGAAACGCTAGGTTTCTTCTTCTTTGAGGTTCCAGTCTTGGCGGCTTTCCTTTCAGTCTTTTTGGTTGTCCTGGCTTGTTTGGCAGCCTCATGGTCATACTTGACCTTCCAGAAGTTATCATCGGCCTGTCGAAAAAGATAAGGAATTATGAGTACAAATAAGGTATCACATGATAAAGGATCTTTATTAAGATTGTTAACTCACTGCAGGGGCCGGGTTCTTCTTGCAGAAGGGAAGTAAGCCGAAGGCATAACTAGTTACAGTGCCCTCCTTCAGCAGTGACTGGGTTGTAGCATCTACCACATCATCTGGTAAGTCGTCAGGACTATGACGCAGTGGATCATCCTTCTCGCCCGTGTAAGTACACATTAAGCCGGAACGGCGGCTTAATGGAAGTACTCGCCAGGTGAACCAGACTCGGACCAGATCGATGCCATTTAAACCATTTCCTAAAAGAGCTTTGATCTTCTGGATGGTGGGATTGAGAGGCAGACGCTCGACAACAATCAATTTATCCGCCAGCGGATGGTTGGACTCAAGGCGCAGGGCGCGGAAGCCGGGCAGAGGGCTCTCATTAGCCGGTGAAGTGTCCTGACAATAGAACCAAGTCTGATTCCAATCTTTTGGATGACTCGGCAATTCAGCGTAAGGAAAAAGGCAATCCCTCCGCCGTTGAATTGAGATGCCGCCAAGCTCAAGACTAGGCCCGTTGGCACGTTCATTCTGCCGGTTCAAGTAGAAAAGTTCTCTGAACAAAAGCAGACTTGGCTCCTCTCCCAGGTACACCTCGCAGAAGACTTGGAAATTGCAAATATTTGACACGGAATTGGGTCCAGTGTCTTGAGGTCTAAGATCAAAGAAATTCAAAACTTCCCTGAAGAATTTTGAGCCGGGAGGGGCAAATCCCCGGTTCATGTGATCCGTAAAAATTATCACCTCCCCTTCTTTGGGTTGAGGCCTCTCTTCAGACGGGTCAGGGGCACGATAAGACATAACCTCCTTTTTTGGCAGATGGCCAGACTTCATAAATTTAGACAGTTTACTCTTAGTGACTATGGATGGGACCCAATTGCAGGTCACAGGGGCCTTGGTTGCCTTAGGTGCCATCACAACAGTTGCCTATGACAAAATAAGAAGTTCCGGTTCAATTTTAACCCAGGAGAAATATGTTAATTATTCAAGGTGGCGGCTTAAGAAGGGGCCTAATGATATAAGGATAAGTATGCAACAGTATTTAAGCCGCTACAAGTATCAAAAGCAGTTCAAACTTCTTAAGGTCATGAGAAGCAAGCAAGGTTCATAGTTCAGTGTCATTTATTTAAGCCGGCTACATGGACAGTTGTGTTTAAGGGTATTTGACAGAAGTAGTTTTCCGGGTGATACAAACAGGTTTCATAATCTACTATTCTTATTTGAGATCAAAAGCACTTCTGACAAGAAAATTTTCTAGACCTAAGATTGACACAGATGATGCTCAAGAGCTCGAATGGGGCCTCTGTGCAACAGAAAGGGATCTATCTACATTCAAAGTAGGTGTGGAAAACCTACCGCATCGGTTTTTACCATCTCCAAGATCAAGAAACGCGGGGGTGATGGAATCTATGAAAGGGAACTATTAAACAGCGAAGAACGCGAAGAACTCGAAGGTCCTAATATGGATCTGAGAAGTAGGAAAGAGGAGACTTACGGATGCAGGGTTGCAGTGGAGAGTCGTCGCGTTTCTCTGGTCAGACCAGGTTGATGCAGCGACAGAGAAGCAGCAAGAGGAAGAAGATGACTGGAAGGAGGAGAATGGGAAGACCTAGGTCGCGCCTATTTATAAGGAAAGGATAACTAAGACGGCACGAGAAATGAGGAGATAAGAGTTATTATCCAGCGGCCCCGACGCCTCGGTTTTCGGAATAGTCAATAAAGGCAGAGATCCGTTGGAGGATATGGTGGAATATAAAAGAATTTAAGAAATGATGACGTCACGGCAGGTTAACCCGGATCCAGAAGATGACGTCATGGCGGGTTAAAGAAAACCTTTTTCACAGTCATAAGACTGAAGGTTTATTTCTTAAGGTATTTTAAGATTGACATGAACAGGTTCAAATCAATCTGGGGCCTAATGTTGGGGATATAACTATTTGTGTAAGCCGCCAGGAGGGGCCGGGTTACGCAAAGAAGATTCACCAACAAGAAGCCCAAGTCCAAGCATGAAGATGGTGGTTCAATAGAGGGATTAAGGCCCACAGGCGACTTAAGGCCCGTTGTAGTAAACTGCCATAATGGCTTGACTTGTATCATAAGGTAGATTTAACTAGTCACCGAGCCGGACACTGTTTATAAGCCGACCGGGACTCTCTAAGCCACATGGCGTCAACCCGTGTATATAAGGGGACGACCTGCTGGCGGCTTAGGGCAAGAAACAACTCATCGAGAACCGGGAATAGCGTATCTCGCTCCCTGGTCATCGAAACATCAATACCAACCCAACTAGACGTAGGCCTTACCTTCACCGTAAGGGACAGAACTAGTATAAAAACCTCTCATGTCCCTTGTCCCGATTAACCCCTTCAAGCTTCCTAGTTGCGATGGCTCCACAACTAAGTCCTTCCACGAGGACATCTGACATGACAATTCCACAACAGGTAGCATATATCTGTTCACTGTTTTAACTTGGGGGGGGGGGACTTCTTCTGCCCCCCTGTGTTCGGTGGCTGGGGCTCCTCGTCGTTGTCCTTTCTTTGGGACCCCTTCTCCTTGTTCTCGGTGTTTAATTTGCCGGCCTGTTTGAAGACCCAACACTCTCTGTTGGTATGATTGGCTGGTTTATCAGGGGTGCCATGGATTTGACATGGACGATCGAGTATGCGGTCCAAACTGGACGGGCCCGGATTGTTTCTTTTATATGCCTTTTTCCGCTAACCAGACTTAGAGGCGCGAAATCCGGCATTGACCGCCGTGTCTTCGGTGTTGTCACCGTTGTTTCGATGCTTGTGTCTGTTGCGTCGGGGCTTGCCATTGCTGTTTCTGGCTTCGGAAGTGCCAGGTTCGCTTGTGTTGTTTTTGCTATGGGCTAGCCAGCTATCTTCGCCCATACAGAAGCAGGTCATGAGTGCCGTGAGGGATGCCATGGACTTCATATTTCTTGGCTGAGGTGTCAGCCGAGCGATTCGTCGCGGATGCTATGCTTAAAGGCCGCTAGGGCTTCAGCATCCGGACAGTCGACAATCTGGTTCTTTTTAGTTAAGAACCTAGTCTAGAATTTCCTGGCTGACTCTCCGGGCTGTTGAACTATGTGACTTAAGTCATCGCCATCCGGAGGTCGGACGTATGTACCTTGGAAGTTGTCGAGGAAGGCGTCCCCCAAGTCCTCCCAGCTGCCGATGGAGTTTTCGGGCAGACTGTTCAACCAGTACCTAGCTGGTCCTTTGAGTTATAGCGGGAGGTATTTGATGGCGTGAAGATCATCACCACGGGCCATATGGATATGGAGAAGAAAATCCTCAATCCATACCGCGGGGTCTATTGTCCCATCATATGATTCGATGTTCACGGGTTTAAACCCTTCTGGGAAATCATGTTCCATTACTTCATCAGTGAAGCAGATGGGGTGTGTGGCGCCTCTGTATTGGGCCAGGTCATGACATAGCTCGGATGGACTTCGTCTACGGTCGTCGGCTCGGTCGTGATTATGCTTGTCACGTCTGGCCAGGTGGCCATCATAGCACATAGGGGCACGCCCCCGCGATCCGTAGATCGATCTTGTCTGACCTGCTCTGTTTTCCAAGTCACGCCGTAGGTGGTGTGTGTATCCCCAAGCTGTTGTGTCTCTGTTCTTACGATGAGGTAATGCTGGCTGGTGTTCGGCTCGAGTTGCTGCTTTGTCCCAGCCACGTGGTGGTCGGTCAGCCGCATTGTGCGTTGGTAGGACGGGCTCCAGCGCCTCGTCCTCGAATTGGGGTAACTACTTGTGCTTCGGTTAACTTTTGGTTGGGCGCTTCAGGCCGTATTCTTCGGCTGCTAAGACGTCAGTCCATCTATCATTGAGCAGATCTTGGTCAGCTTGAAGCTGCTACTGCTTCTTTTTCAGGCTCCTTGCAGTGGCAATTAGCCGGCGCTTAAAGCACTCCTGTTTGACGGGCTCCTCAGGCACGATAAATTCTTCGTTGCTGAGGCTCTCTTCGTCCTCGGAGAGCGGAATATATTTACTGTCCTTCAAGTCTTCATTCATGGCCTATTCATTAGGTCTGGCTTGCCCATCTTCCCGTTTGTCCTGTTCGGAGGTTGGCTTGACGGGGTCTTCATTGTCTTCAGCATCATCCGGAGTATTGTTTTCTCCTCTGACTGTATTGCTATTTTTACCACAGTGTAGCTTAGAGCGGTGTCGCTGACGCCGATACTTTAGATATATCTCAGGAGTCTTATCCTTGACTAGATTTTCATTGTCGCTGTTGTTCTCTTTCGGTGTATCCACCATGTATACGTCATACGAGGAGGTGGCTGTCCAGCGCCCCGTAGGCAGTGGTTTTGTGCCTGCTCCTCTCCGACATCATCGTCCATACCGTCGATGTCTTCGGAGCAGTAGTCGAGCATGCGGGTTAAGTCCTCGACAGTGGCTATGTAGTGGGTGGTGGGTGGGGAGTGAAATTCTCCGTCATCAGCTTCCAGCTCAAGCCGGATATAGTTTGGCTGAGAGCCACCGGATAAAGAGAGGGCTTTTAACGAGTGGAGCACATTGCCAAAAGGTGAGTGCCGGAAGATGTCCGCGGAGCTGAACTCAAAGATCGGCGCCCGATCAGATTTGATGGGCGCGGATGCACGCGGTTCGGAACCCATGGCCAGAGACGTATCCGAGGTTCCGATGACACATGGCCCACTCAAGGTTGGATCTGTGTGTGGCTCTATCGCCGCTGAGTCTGAGGCTTCCGCGACGGGGTTAAGCTTCCCGTCCTCGGACGACACGATCTGCTCCGGATCTAGGGCCAGAGTAGGTATGGGCGTTATCCCCTGAGTGCGGCCTGTTGACAGATTTAGGTCATGATCATCGATGCGGCGGGGAGCGGCCGGCAAGGGCTCGAATCCGTCGAAGATCAAGTCTCCGCGAATATCGGCAATGTAATTCAAGCTTCCAAACCTGACATGATGGCCAGGGGCATAGTTGTCGATCTGCTCCAGATGGCCAAGCGAGTTGGACCGCAGAATGAAGCCACCGAATACGAAGATCTGTCCGGGAAGAAAAACATCCCCCTGGACCGCATTGTTGCAGATTATTGAAGGAGCCATCAAACCTTTTGATGATGACGTAGCGGACCTCTCAATGAAAGCACCAATGTCGGTGTCAAAACCGGCGGATCTCGGGTAGGGGGTCCTGAACTTTGCGTGTAAGGTTGATGGTAACAGGAGACGGGGGACACGATGTTTACATAGGTTCGTGTCGTGGGAAACGAACACCTATGGGGCAGGGCCCCTTCTCGGTCCGGCAGGGAGCAGAGGACGCACGAAGAGCAGATCGAGGCGAAGCACACGAGGGATTTTACCCAGCTTCGGAGCTCTCCGGAGAGATAAAACTCCTATTGCTGCTTTGTGGTGGTATTATGTTCTTGCTCGAGAGCGTGAGCATTCTGTAGTTTCGAATGAGTCGAACCCCCCTCTACGTTGCGCATGGGCCTCCTTCTATAGACTAAAGGGGTCACCGACAGGTGGCAACGCAGACAGGGGTACAGATGTAAAAGGAGGGGTTGGTACAACAGCCTCTATAGTGCACCCTACCTAACTCTGACGGCAGGGGACAAGAGCATTTAATGCCCGTCCGCGTCACCCAACAGTGCAGAAAAGCGACCATTAGGGGCGCCACCGCTTGCCACGATGGCCTTCTCGTCATCTCCACTCGCCACCTCGCACCGCTTGGCTGCACAGCTTCCCGCCACGTGCGCCTGGAATGGTCCTGCGGCGACACGTCGACGGATGCGCTGGAGCGTGGGCACAGAGTGGTGGCTTCGCCGCGGCAAGCGCCTTGCCGCGGTCGTTGTCTCGTCTCGCCTGGAAGCTTGTCGCTCGCCGAGCCTTGCCGGGACGCGCGGCGCGTTGCGGCAAGTTCCTTGAAATGCCTTGGTTGGCCTTCCCGGCAAGCTCCTCTTGCCGGGGCCTTGTCTTTTCAGTTAAAACACTTTGTTCTTGAATGGATCCAATAGGAACTACGGTGGATCTTGGTGGGCACCCGGCAAGCCTTGCCGCGGGGTGCTGCGACTGCCCGTGCACAAGTTCGGGATACTAAGGTACCCCTACTTTAGTACACCGACAGGAGCCCCCGGGCCTGGGCCATACACGGTGCCGAGCGCTGTTGGGCCAGGCCCCAAACAGGGCACGGGCATACGCGACACCTGGCCCACACCATATCTAACTCCGTATCCACCGCGCCCTCTCATAACGGCACGCGTCGAATGCGGCGTCGTGGGAGAGATCGTGGGTGATTCTTAAATCGAAAAAGGCGTAACGTTCACCTCCTCCTCTTTATAAGCAGGGGAAACAGGGGCCGTTCCCCCACCTTCGCCACTTGCGGTTCCTTCCTCAGAAAGCTCCGCCGCTCCCCTCCGCTTCCCAAAGCCGAAAGAGAGCAGCGCTCCGTCCCCGTCGCCGCCGTCACCGCCAACGCCCTTGCTCTCCCCCACCGCCTCCGCCACGGCTCCGAAGACCGGGAAGGGCGCGAAGTCGGCCGAGGCGCTGCGACTTGAGGCGCTGCGGAAGGAGCGGGCACTCTTCCCCCCTGAGCTCTTCTCGAAGGAGCTGAGGGAATGGTTCTACCTTTTCTGGTCGACGGAGACGCGGGCGCATCCGTGCACGCAGGTACTCTCCGCCGAAGCTTCTACTTCGAAGCGGTGTCCAAAAGGATACTACTTCTTCGCATTGTTCTTCTATTGCAGGCTCTGCCCGCCCTTTTCTGATTTCTTCTGCGACATCATGAACACATACGGGCTCCATCTCCTCGATTTCACCCCCAACGCCGTTCTGACCATGGTGGTTTTCACGCATCTTTGCGAGAACTTCGTCGGAATCCACCCAAACGTAGCCCTTTTCTGCCACTACTTCATGCCCCGGGTCGAGAAAGGAGAGCCCTTGTCTGGCGGGATCGCCTGGATCTCGAGAGCCGGCAAGAAGGAGGTTTATCTGGAGGGGGAGCTCCGTAGCAAATGGGAGGAGTGGAGAGCGGAGTGGTGTTGGATTGTTGATGAGAACCCGCAGCCATTCACCAACTTGCGCCAAGCCCGAGTAGTGCGCGGCGGCGATTGGAACGCCCTGGCGGTGGACGATGCCAGACTGAAGATCGCCACCACCTGGATCTTGCGGCTCAGGCTTGCCGGGCTTACGGTTGGTGCTGTTGGCGCAGACTTTCTTCGCCGTCGCATCGCCCCTCTGCAGGAGAGGGGGAGACCCGCCTGGCTGTTCGGGGGTCCGGCGGATATCATGAGGATGCACCCAGGCCTCAATTTTAATTTCACTGTTTTGGAGTTGGATGGGACGCTCAAGGAACTGTTCAAGCACGACCCCAACCATCCCGAGTGGTTCAGGCTACCGCAGGGCGTCGTCCCATTGTGCAACAACTCCCAGCTCGACCGCATTCGCGCAATGATGCCGGAGTGCGACTCGCATGGGATTATCCCAACTTGGCAGGAGCCCGCCGACGATGTCGTGCAGCAGTTCTTCAACGACTTGGTGGAGGTGGCGGTCCGCGCCGACGAGCAGAGGCTTCTCACCCGCGACACCACTGATGATGAGATGCGGCGCATCGCCACCTGGGCGGAGGAGGCGGCGGCAGCTGCCGCCGCGGGCGAGTTTGGTTTTACATTGGAGGAGGCAGAGGCAGCCGAGGCGGCAAGCCTTGCCGACCGAGAGGAGCTTGTTGGGGAGGTCGTTGGCGAGGGAGAGCCCGAAGCCGAAGCGAGCGAGCCCGCCGGGGGCCCAAGTGGCCAACAGCCGCCACGCCGCGGGACACGCTCCACCACGCCAAGCACCGTTGCCACGGGAGCATCGCACGCCACACCGGCAACTGGAGCGGGGTCTTCTCGGGCCGCCGCTTCCGATCCCACCGCAGCCCCCGCCAAGCGCCCAAGGGAGCCTACTCCTCCGCCTCGTTGCGTTGAAAGAGTACCAGACTTTGATCTCTCCGCGCTCAGTTCTGACGAGGAGGAAGAAGAGGAGGACGAGTAAGACTTTCTTTTGTTGTACTTATGGTTCTTCAATTCTTGCTGTTTCTTGTCTTGTATCTGATCTGCTTCCCTCTGAACTTTGTTCCTTTCCAGGACTCTGGCCCAGAGAGCGGCGAAGAGGGCCAAGGTCCCCGTGGTTGTCATCGAGGACGATCCTGCTGTGACAACAAAGGACGCATCCGAGACCACCTTGTCGGACCCGGCAATCTCTCCCCGAAGCAGCCCCCAGCGTAAGTATTTGTTCACTTCCTGTTGTGGGGCGCGCATGGGCGCTCTTTCCTTGTTGATATCTTGATTGTTGGTTTGCTTGTGTAGGAGCAGAACAGGCCCATCAGGAACAACCAGAAGCCGCTCCTGAGGTGCTATCTGCTTCAACTACGCTGCCAAGGGACGATTCCCCGGCAAGGGAGCGCTCTCCGGCAAGGGAGAGGTCCCCGGCAAGGGGCAGTTCTCCGGCAAGGGATGGGACCAGTGATCCCCCGGCGGTGGAGCCCATGATTATAGAGCCCAGCACAGGTAATCCTTCTTGTCAGAGAACTTCCATTGGGTTCTTCTTCTTCTGACCTTCTTTTTTGGATATTTGCTTAACTTTTTCTCCCTCTTCCTGTCTTCAGATCCTCCTTCCACGGAGCCGATGGAGACCGATGCCACCGGTGAGGAGAACGCGCGCGGCAACACTGACGATGCCTCTGCTACCGAGGAAGAGGCCGGCGCTGATGATCCTGCCGACGAAGAGGCCGCCAAGGCTGCTGGCGCAGGAGCTGGCGAGGGGTCCGGTGATCGCACTGATGACCCGGGGGCCGCAGGAGCGCAAGGCGCTACGCCGACCGCCGATCCCTCCGCCACTGACGCTGCGCCAGGCTCCGAAGAGCCCCAGCCCGGCGCTTACTTGAAGGCCGGCGACGGTGTCTTCATCAAGCTTCCCTGGGCGTCAAGCTCCAGGGCGCCGGTCGAGGGAGAGGCTTTTGACGGAGAAGTGCTCGCCTCTGCTGGGCTGACAGTGGTTGACGCGCCAAGCAGCAGCAGCGGCGAGTCTGAGGAGGAGCAGCTGCTCCGGAAGTTGGTGTCGCTCTACCGCGCCCGACAAGCGAAGCTGGAGTCTCGGGAAGCGCTTGTTGCGCAGGCGGGAGTGGACATAGAGAAGCATGCGGAGGAGCTCCAGAGCCGCAACCAAGAGGCCCTCTGGTCCATCGCGGAGGAGAGGGCGCAGCTTGCCGAGGCGCGGAAGGCCTTCCTCCTCGAAAAAGCTGAAGCTGAAGAGCAACAGAGGCTTGCCGCCGAGGAGCTGTCCACCCGGGAAGGTGAACTGACGCAGCGGAAAGTCAATCTGGACAGCTACGAGGAGGAGCTTGCCGCGCGTGAGCAATCACTTGGCAGGGCCCTCAATGAGGCGAAGGATGCTGCCGCAGCTGCCGAGGCCGCCAAGAAGGAACTGGAGGTGAAGATGACGCAGCTAGAGGCTAATCTGAAAGGGAAGGATGAGGAGCTTGCTGTGCTCCAGCGCGAGCGCGAGAAGGACGCCCTCGCTCATGGCGATCTGCAAGTTCAACTCGCCGATAAGGGCAAGGAACTTAACGCCGCCAAAGACTCGAATGCTGATCTGGAGCTGAAGCTGGCCACGCTGACTGAGACGCTGGACGGCGCCAAGAAGCGAGAGGAGGACTTGAAGGGGGAGATCAAGGCCAACGAGGAGCTGCTAACGAGGGCCGCCGAGACTCAAAACACCTTCAGGGCTATGGTGGAGCTCTGGACGGAGGGCCTCGTCAACATTGCTGCAGTCATCGACGAGGAGTTGGCTCAACTGGAATTGGCGGGCTTCGGGTACTCCTCCAACGAGAACCTCCAGCCCAGCGCCAAGCTCACTCTGTTCTTCAAGGGCATGGCGACTGCTCTCCAGCAACTCCGGGAAAGGATCCCAAAGCAGCTGGCTGACGAGTCGCGCGCAATCTGCGCCAGAGTTCTGGAGAAGGTGTTGGTGAAGGTGCTCTTCCGCAATCCGGGCCTCAACCTCACCAACGTCCTTAAGAAGCTGCCGGCGGGTGCTGATCTTGAAGAGCTCAAGGACCTTGTCGCACCCATTGTGGACAAGGTGAATGAGGTCAGGAGGGTTGATGGCGGCCGCGTAGATTAGGCCACGTGTTTTCTCCTTTTTCTTGCCGCTGCCGAACATGTTACGGGAACAATCTATTAGAGCGCGGCAAGTTATCATTGTAATATAACTTTATATTGGGCAGTATTTGCTATGTTATTCCCTTTACTTGATTCCCTCCTTTGCATGTTTTTCTACCCTACGCTTTCAGGGAACTTGCCGGCGCAGGCACCCTTGCCGCGAGCGCTGAGTGCGAAACATCAGCAGCTTGCAGGCGGTGTTGCTTCCGACAAGAAACCTTGTCGCAACTAGTTGCAACACACTTAAGTTGTTGAGCGGACTCGAAACAAAGTAAGGGCGCAACTAGCTACGAGTTGGTTCCTCCGCGCACAGGTTTTTCATGCAAAGCACGATCGTTCAAGGAAGATAACTTAAAAAAAGTTTTTAAACTGATTGTGCTCAAACTTTGGCAACTTAGCTTTTCTGTCGTTTGCGTCCCGGCAAGGCGATACTTTTCTTGAACGACACCCGTTATCTCCTCCTTCCCCCCCCCCCTGTAAACTTGTGGGCGAGGGAACCTTCCTTTCTTGAGGAAAAGAAAGAAGAGAAAATAAAGATATGGAGCCTTAAGGCTCGTTATTGCTTACCGGGGGCAAGTGCTGCACAAAGTGTCAGATAATACATGTAAAAGAAAGAAAGCATGAAATTTGACAACGTGTGCGGGGCATATGATCTTTATTTATGCACGGGATCTGCGCCCGGCTTTGTACAAAGGGTTACATGCAACAGCGGCAAAGCTTGTACAAAAGGTGGTTGCCGGAACGGGTTTCGGCAACCGCGCCTTATGGGTAAAACTTACGAAGATGCTCAATGTTCCAGGAGTTGCTCACCGAAAAGCCATCTTCGGTCTCAAGGCGGACATCGCCAGGCCTAGTGACTCGCTTCACCCGATAAGGGCCTTCCCACTTTGGCGTCAACTTGTTAGAATTCTTGGCAGATTGAACATGCCGAAGAACAAGGTCGCCTTCCTCGAGACTTCTGGCATTGACTTTGCGGCTATGGTAGCGACGCAAAGCTTGCTGGTATCGAGCAGCTCGTACAGCAGCCTGAAGACGATCTTCCTCGAGGAGCAGCACGTCATCTTGCCGCAGCTGCTCTTGCTCTAGCTCATCATAAGCGAGCACTCTAGGCGATCCGTACACGAGTTCCGTGGGGAGAACTGCCTCTGCTCCATAGACGAGAGCAAAAGGTGTCTGGACAGTGGCTCGATTTGGCGTCGTCCTGATCGACCAAAGAACCACTGGCAGCTCCTCGATCCAGTTCCTTCCACACTTGTGCAGCCTGTCGAAAGTCCTGGTCTTGAGCCCACGCAGCACTTCAGCATTTGCCCTCTCCGCTTGACCGTTGCTTCTCGGGTGAGCAAAAGAAGCGAAGCAGACCTTGGCGTCAAGATCTTGGACGTACTGCATGAAGGTGCGGCTCGTGAATTGCGTGCCATTGTCGTTGATGATCCTGTTGGGGACTCCGAAACGGCAAACAATTGACCTGAAGAACTTGACTGCTGACTGCGCCATCACCTTCCTCACTGCCTCCACTTCAGGCCACTTTGTGAACTTATCGATTGCAACGTACAAGTACTCAAAGCCCCCGACAGCTCAGGGAAAGGGGCCGAGGATGTCGAGCCCCTAGACCGAAAATGGCTAGGATAAAGGGATCGTCTGGGGAGGTTGAGCTGGCTGGTGTATCTGCTTGGAATGGAACTGGCACGCTTCACACCTGGTTACTTGTGCAGTTGCATCCTGGAGGGCTGTTGGCCAAAAGAAACCTTGCTGGAATGCTTTGCCGGCAAGTTCTCTTGCGCCAATGTGGTGGCCACATATGCCTCCATGTATCTCCGCCAACAGCTCCTTTCCATCTTCCCGGGGAATGCACTTCAATTTCACTCCGTTGAATCTTCTCCTGTACAGTATGTCATCGACAAACTGGTACATACTTGATTGCCGGGCTACTCTCTCCTCTTCTTCTTGCTCTTTGGGAAGTTCTCCTGTTTGAAGGAAATGGACAATCTGCTGTGCCCATGCTGGAGCTTGTGGCTCGACAACAAGGACTAAAGGCACATATGCTGCTGCGGGAACATCCGCTTCTACGGCAAGAATCTGCGGCTCAGTCGGAGCATGATGTTCCCCGGCAAGCTTGCCGGAGCAAAACTTGTCGAGGGCGTCTGCTTCAACGAAACAAACCCTAGGGCTCGTCGGAGCGGACAGCCCCTCAGCACTCTTTGCGTTGATTTTGGGGACCTTCTTGGCGGCGGCTTCGGGGAGCTCTGCCGGAAAGTAGTCACCAGAAACCAACTTCCTCTTCCTGTTCTATCTAGTTGATGGTGTTACAGATGGTTGAGTTAGCTTGAGCACAAAAATTCCTGGTTCCACAGGTAACTTGAGTGCGGCGCACTTTGACAGGCCATCTGCAATGTCGTTCTGGGCTCTCGGAACGTGTTCCATCTGCAGGCCGTCAAAATGCTCTTCCAACTTTCTCACTTCGTCAATGTAAGCTTCCATCAACGGACTCTCATAATCTTTGTTTACTTGGCGGACGACAAGTTGTGAGTCACCCCTGACAATGAGCTTCTTGATCCCAAGGTATGCAGCGATCCTGAGTCCGACAAGCAAACCTTCATACTCTGCAGTATTGTTTGTTGCTTGCTCCTTGGGAAAGTGCATCTGGACCACGTACTTGAGGTGCTCTCCGGTGGGTGCGACAAGTAACACGCCCGCACCGGCGCCTTGCAGCGAGAAGGCACCGTCAAAGTACATGACCCATTCTTTGTTTGCCTCCTTGACGGGGATTCTCGTTTCCGGAATTTCTTCATCAGGTGTTGGCGTCCATTCCGCTATGAACTCTGCCAATGCTCGGCTCTGGATAGTTGAGGTACTCTCAAACTTGAGGCCAAAGCTTGACAGTTCCAGTGCCCACTCGACAATCCTGCCTGTTGCTTCTGGATTTTGCAATATCCTCTTCAACGGAAAGCGAGTGACAACTGTGATCTCATGTGCTTGAAAGTAATGAGGCAGCTTCCGTGAGGCCATGAGAAGGCCGAAAAGCAATTTCTACACACCAGAGTACCTTGATCTAGCCCCCTGCAGAAGGGAACTGACAAAGTAAACTGGGCGCTGCACCATTTTCTTCTGTTTCTCCTCTTGTGGCTGTGCAGATCCATCCTTGTCGGGACCAGAGCTTGTCGGGGAAGCCCCCTGCTTGTCGCTGGATGCGCTTACCGTCGTTGCTGGCTCATCATCCGCCTCTCTTTCCGCTACTAACGCAGCACTAACCACTTGATTGGTTGCCGCTAGGTATAGCAGCAACTTCTCTTGTGGCTTAGGTGCGACAAGTATTGGAGTGGAGGACAGGTATCTCTTCAAGTCTTGGAGCGCGGCCTCCGCTTCCGGAGTCCATTTCATTGGACCTGCCTTTTTCAATATTTTGAAAAATGGCAGGGCGCGCTCCGCGGACTTAGAGATGAACCTGCTGAGAGCCGCTACGCAGCCGGCAAGCCTCCGCACATCCTTGACGTGCTTCGGTGCTTCGATCTGCTCAATGGCCTTGATCTTGTCGGGATTGGCTTCAATCCCCCGCTGAGATACAAAGAACCCGAGAAGCTTGCCGGAGGGGACTCCAAACACACACTTCTCGGGATTCAACTTGAGATTGATCTTGCGCAAATTTGCAAAGGTCTCGTCCAAATCCTGGATCAGAGTTGCTCTGTCTTTGCTCTTGACCACTATGTCATCCATGTAAGCTTCTACATTTTTGTGCAACTGTGGCTCAAAAGCTTC
The DNA here is from genome assembly GCA_963921465.1 of Triticum timopheevii. Lineage (NCBI taxonomy): Eukaryota > Viridiplantae > Streptophyta > Magnoliopsida > Poales > Poaceae > Triticum > Triticum timopheevii. The sequence continues at coordinate 388,558,542 of OY997274.1, forward strand.
ATGGACTACCCTTGCAAATGTTGAACCAGCATTCTTTAGTCCGAAAGGCATTCGTGCAAAGCAATATGTTCCACATGGAGTAATGAATGCGGTTTTCTCCTCATCCTCTTCTGCCATGAAGATCTGATGATATCCTGAATATGCATCAAGAAATGACAGCAGATCACATTCGGCCGTGGAGTCGACAATCTGCTCAATGCGCGGCAAGGGAAATGGGTCTTTGGGACAAGCTTTGTTAACATCAGTGAAGTCAATACAAAGCCTCCATTTCCCGTTTGCCTTGCGCACGACTACAGGATTGGCCAGCCACATTGGATGGAGCACTCCTCTGACAAGACCTGCTGCTTCCAACTTCTTGATCTCTTCTGCAATGAATTCTTGACGCTCCACTGCTTGTTTTCTGACTTTCTGCTTGACGGGCCGCACGTGAGGACATACGGCAAGGTGATGCTCAATTACTTTCCTGGGAACACCGGGGATGTCAGATGGTTGCCATGCAAATACATCGACATTCGCCCGCAGGAAAGCAACGAGCGCGCTTTCCTATTTAGGGTCAAGCGTGGCACTGATGGTGAAGGTACCACCAGTGCCGTCCTCCTTGGCGGCCACTTTCTTGGTCTCTGGTGAAGCTGTCTTTGCCTTCTTACACTTGCCGGTGGAGCTCGATGGTGCGTCCTCGACGGTAGCGCAGCACTCCGAAGAGGTGCGCTTGCCGGAGTGGGCATCAGAGCTCTTGCCGGACTTGGTCTTCTTCTTCCCCCCGGGAGCTTCAGCGGCAAGTGGTTTGCATTCTACTGCGGCTGCTGGTTCCCGGTAGATCTTGTCGGTACAGATAAGGGCATCCTTCTTGTCGCCATGGACAGAAATGACACTTATTGGACCGGGCATCTTGAGCACGTTGTAGGCATAGTGAGAGGCTGCCATGAACTTGGCGAGTGCGGGACGGCCAAGTATTCCATTGTAGGGTAATGGAAAATCGGCGACGTCAAAAGTGACCCTCTCAGTCCTGAAGTTTAGCTCGCTGCCGAATGTTACCGGCAACGTGATCTTCCCCTTCGGCTTGCTCCTTCCTGGGTTGATTCCTTGGAAAGTGCCGGTCTCTTCGAGCTCGCTGTCGGGGATCTGGAGCTTCTTGAGTACCGCGGAGGAGATCAGATTCAAGCCGGCCCCGCTGTCAACAAGCATCTTTGTAACCTTGAGGTTGCGGATAGTTGGTGAAACCAACATCGGCAAGCACCCGACCGCGGTTATGTGATCGGGGTGATCCTCAACATCAAAGATGATAGGCGTGCTGGACCACTTCAGAGGCTTGCACGACTCAACTAATGGTTCTGCTGCATTAACCTCCCGCATCCACTGTTTGAGCTGGCGGTGCGAAGTATGCAGAGAAGCACCGCCGTCAACGCACAAAACCTCTGTTGCCTTTTGAAACTCCTGCTCGTTGGCCTCATCCTCGTCCATCTCTTCATCTTCGTCTTCGTCTTCATCCTTGTCGCAGCCGCGGGGAGGCCTGTCTCCTTGCCGCTGCATGGCCTTGCCGCGGCGCCCTCCCCGGCCGGGACATTTCTTGCCGGTTCCTCCACCACCTTCTTGGGCCTTCTCCTTGTCGCGTCGCTCGTACTCAGCTTTCTGCAATTCAACAAGCTGCTCAACTTTCTTGCAGGTCTGGAGATCACGGCCCTTGGTGCGGTGGATCTTGCAGTACTGCTTGCCGGAGCCGTCCTGCTTGTCGGCGGCCACCACGGCTTCGCCGGAGTTACTGGCTTTGGCCTTCTCGGCGCCACCTCCGTTGCCGGACTGCTCGACGACTAGCACATCTTTTGCTTTCCTCTTTCTGTTGTTCCGCCGCCGGTTTTTCCTTGCCGGGGCGGCATCCTCACTGTCAGACCCTTCTGCTCCTGCATTCTCTCCGGGGAGTTTCCTCCCCTCTTCAGCACGTGCACACTTGTCGGCCAGGGCATATAGCTCACTGACGTCTCTAATCTTGCACATCGCCATCTCCTCCCTCATCCTGTGGTTTCGCACGTTCTGATGGAACGCGCTGATGACCGCGGCGGGATGGACGTCTGGGATGTTGCGCTGCACTTGGCTGAATCTCTGAATGTACTTGCTCAGGGGTTCTCCTTACTTCTGGGCGAGCAGATGAAGATCGCTTTCCTGGCCATGGGGCTTGTGGCCGCCTGTGAAGGCGCCGACAAACTGATGGCACAGATCTGCCCATGAGGAGATGGAGTCGTCCGGCAAGTGCATGAGCCATGATCTGACGTTGGGCTTGAGCACCAGCGGGAAGTAGTTGGCGAGGATCTTCTCGTCGCACCCCCCGGCCGCCTGCACCGCGATGGTGTAGATGCTGAGGAACTCCGACGGATGTATCCTGCCGTCGTACTTCTCGGGTACGTCTGGCTTGAAGTTCTTGGTACTGGGCCACTAGACTTGCCACAGCTCACGAGTGAATGCAGGGCAACCTACCGCGTACGGCAAGTCGCCTGGTTCCCCTGGCGCATGCATGTCGACAGTGGGCCCAGCGCGCTATTCTAATTGACGCCGCGCTTCTCTTTGACGTTCGATTCGAGTACGAGCATCCTCTTGTTGCCGTTCTTGAAGAACTTGGCGCTGATCACGACGAACTCGCGGATCTGACGACGCTGTGGAGTCAGTGTCGAGGTTGACCCGGCGAGTCGGTGATTTTGGCCTTCGGGGCGGGGAGTGCACAGTGGTTGCACCCCCACCGGTCTTGTCGCCATCGGCCCGCGCCCGGGCGTCTTGCCGTGGCTTCGAAGTGCTTGGTTGCCGGGGAGTGTCGCCGTTGGCGAAGCCGATGAGGCTCTGAATGGTGGCCCTCCAATCGTCGATTTTTTCTGGCGCTGGAGGGTAATCTAGAAGCAGTTGGGCTCGGGCCAATGCTTCTTCTGGAGTCTTGGGTGGCGGCGGCGAACGGCGCGAGGAGCGAGATATGCTCGCACTTCTAACAACGTTAGAAGGAGCAGCATCTCGTCCAAGCGACCGCGCCGCGCTCGTGCCAGCATGTTGACGTGCATGCTGATCTTGAGCGTCCCGAGATCCGCCAGCTTGGCCTTGACCCAACGAACGTATGGTACCGCGCGTACCATGACGTTGTCGGTCCCGCGCCTCCTGAGAGGGGCGCGGTGCATGTACGGACGCCGAGGTATGTGCAGCCTTGTCCTTGGACTTGGTAGCATCGTGAGCTCCCTCGTCAGCGCCCGTTCCATCGCCGGCGTCTACACCACCACCCGTTTGCTCCGGTGGTGGCGGGATCGACGCGGATGGACCAGCCACCTCCGAAGCCTTCCTCTTCGGTGGCATGTCGATGAAGATGATGAAGATGTGGCTCGCGTGAACGCTGGATCTGGTTCACGCAACCTCGACGCCCCCTACCTGGCGCGCCAAAGATGTCGTGGGAAACGAACACCTATGGGGCAGGGCCCCTTATCGGTCCGGCAGGGAGCGGAGGACGCACGAAGAGCAGATCGAGGCGAAGCACACGAGGGATTTTACCCAGCTTCGGAGCTCTCCGGAGAGATAAAACTCCTACTGCTGCTTTGTGGTGGTATTATGTTCTTGCTCGAGAGCGTGAGCGTTCTGTAGTTTCGAATGAGTCGAACCCCCCTCTATGTTGCGCATGGGCCTCCTTTTATAGACTAAAGGGGTCACCGACAGGTGGCAACGCAGACAGGGGTACAAATGTAAAAGGAGGGGTTGGTACAACTGCCTCTACAGTGCACCCTACCTAACTCTGACGGCAGGGGACAAGAGCATTTAATGCCCTTCTGCGTCACCCAACAGTGCAGAAAAGCGACCGTTAGGGGCGCCACCGCTTGCCACGATGGCCTTCTCGTCATCTCCACTCGCCACCTCGCACCGCTTGGCTGCACAGCTTCCCGCCACGTGCACCTGGAATGGTCCTGCGGCGACACGTCGACGGATGCGCTGGAGCGTGGGCACAGAGTGGTGGCTTCGCCGCGGCAAGCACCTTGCCGCGGTTGTTGTCTCGTCTCGCCTGGAAGCTTGTCGCTCGCCGAGCCTTGCCGGGACGCGCGGCGCGTTGCGGCAAGTTCCTTGAAATGCCTTGGTTGGCCTTCCCGGCAAGCTCCTCTTGCTGGGGCCTTGTCCTTCCTAGCAAGCTCCTCTTGCCGGGGCCTTGTCTTCTCAGTTAAAACACTTTGTTCTTGAATGGCTCCAATAGGAACTACGGAGGATCTTGGCGGGCACCCGGCAAGCCTTGCCGTGGGGTGCTGCGACTGCCCGTGCACAAGTTCGGGATACTAAGGTACCCCTACTTTAGTACACCGACAGTTTGGGCCCTCTCTATGGAGGTAATACCCTACTTCCTGCTTGATTGATCTTGATGAATATGAGTATTACAAGAGTTGATCTACCACGAGATCATAATGGCTAAACCCTAGAAGTCTAGCCTGTATGATTATGATTGTGTCCTATGGACTAAACCCATCGGTTTATATAGACACCGGAGGGGGCCAGGGTTATACAAAGTCAGTTACAGAGAAAGGAATCTTCATATCCGAAACGCCTAGCTTGCCTTCCACGCCAGGGAGAGTCCCATCTGGACACGGGAAGAAGTCTTCTATCTTGTATCTTCATAGCCCAAACAGTCCTGCCCTTGTATATAGTCGGCTGTCCGAGGACCCCTTAATCTAGGACTCCCTCACAACCACTAAAGATAAATCAATCCAGTTGGGCAAACCAAACGGATAGATCGTAGAGAAATACAAAGCTATAACAATCATGCATAATAAAGTCTAGAAAGACTCAGTTACTTCAACGAATAATCTGATCATAAACCACAATTTATCAGATCCCAACAAACACACCGCAAAACAGGATTACATTGGATAAACTCTAAGAAGATCCAGGAGAACATTATATTGAAGATCAAAGAGAGGGAAGAAGCCATCTAGCTACTATCTATGGACCCGTAGATCTATGGTAAACTACTCACGCATCATCGGAAGGCGACAAGGATGATGTAGAAGCCCCGCGTGATCGATTCCCCCTCCGTCTGAGGACTAGAAAAGGCCTCAATATGGGATTGCGGAAGAACAGAAGCTTGCGGCGGCAGAAAAAGTGTTTCGGGTGGCTCTCTTGGGGTTGGCCAATATTTGAAAATTTATAGAAGTGGAATTAGTTCAGACGGAGCCTCGTGGAGCCCACAAGGTAGCAGGGCATGCCCTGTTGCCTTGTTGTCTCCTTTCTTTGCGTCTGATCTCCTCTCGAAGCTTCTATGGTCTCTTATATCCAAAAGAGTTATCAAAATGTTTCGTAGCATTTGGACTCCGTTGGTACTTATTTTCTAGAAAACCAACAACAAGCAGAAAACAACAACTAGCACTAGGCACTGTGTTATTAGGTTAGTTCGCAAAAATGATATAAAATAGCATAACAATGAATATAAAGCATCCAAGATTGGTAACATAATAGCATAAAACAATCAAAACTTATAGATACGTTGGAGATGTATCAACATCCCCAAGCTTAATTTCTGCTCGTCCTTGAGTAGGTAAATGATAAAACCCAATTTTTTGATGTGAAATGCTACCTGACATGTGTAATCATGTCATCTCTTTATGGTATAATCATTCAGAAACAATGAAGTAACAATATCAACATAATAATACACATGAATATAAGAAACATAATCATTACTTTTTCAAAATATATGATCCTCAAAGAATGTTATCCCCACTCCTTTTATCATGTTAGCATGACATGACTCCGCTTTCATTGCATAAATACAAATCATGAGCACCCCAGTGTCAAACCAGGCTATTGGATCATACTTCTAATGCGCTTCAACATTTTAAACCCCACAGAATACATGAGAATGAGCCATGGATATAGCACTATAGGTGGAATAAAAAGTGGTGATAGCGATCAATAAGGGAAGTCAAAAAAGGAAAAAGTCTCGCATCGACGCGGCTAATCAACGGGCTATGGAGATGCCCATCAACCAATGTCAATACAAGGAGTAGGGATTGCCATGCAACGGATGCACTGAGAGCTATAAGTGTATGAAAGCTCAATAGAAACTAAGTGGCATCCAACTTGCTTTCTTATGAAGACCTCGGGCATTTGAGGAAGCCCATCAGCGGAATATGCAAGCCAAATTCTATAACGAAAAATTCACACTACTATATGAAAGTGACAACTCATGAGACTCTCTATATGGAGAACATGGTGCTACTCTGAAGCACACGTGTGGTAAAAGATAGTAACATTGCCGCTTCTCTCTTTTTCTCTCATTTTTTGGTGGGCTCTTTGGCCTCTCTTTTTCGTTTGAAGTCTCATCCCGGATTGTGGGGGAATCATAGTCTCCATCATCCTTTCCTCACTGGGACAATGCTCTAGTAATGATGATCATCACACTTTTATTTACTTACAACTCCATTCTAGACCAATATGACTCTATATGAATGCCTCTGGCAGTGTTCCAGGATTGCAACGATCTAGTGTAACATGTATAATAATGATGAACGATGGTTGTGCTACAAATATCATGTTAGCTCTATGATCATGCAAAGCAATATGACAATGCACACATATGTCATGAAAATGGGACGATGGAAGTTGCATGGCAATATATCTCGGAATGGCTATGAAAATGCCATAATAGGTAGGTATGGCAGCTATTTTGAGGAAGATATAAGTAGGATTATGTGTGATAAAGCGTATCATACCACAGGGTTTGGATGCACCGGCGAAGTTTACACCAACTCTCAAGGTGCGAAAGGGCAATGCATGATACCAAAGAGGCTAGCAAATTGCGGAAAAGTAAGAGTGTGTATAATTCATGGAATCACATTAGACATAAAGAACTCACGTACTTATTGTGAAAGCCTATCAGCTCTCGAAGCAAAGTACTACTCGCATGCCCATAGGGAATTGGTTGGTAGGAGTTAACTATTGAGCTCCTCTGATTATAATGACACTCAAGGATTTCAATCAGAAATACAAATGCTCAAACCTCCTAACCATGGCATGACCAACACTTAGATGAGCAGTTAATAACAAGCATTAACACTGATATTTCTACAAAGAAATGATCATGAACCAATATCCTTTCATATTACGGCATCAATATCATTAAACCATACATTTCATTCTTAGTGATCTACATGAAAGTTTTTATTATATCCCCCTTGAATACATATCCTTCTCAGAATAGTCTTATAATCCCGTACAAGTTGCCATTACTATTTATTAGACTCTCAAAAAGATTTAAGTGAAACATGAGAGTGCAACTATTTATATAAAATATAACCACCACCATCCTCTAAAAGATATAAGTGAAGCACTAGAGCAACTTCCTAGCTCAAAAGATATAAGTGAAGGACATAGAGTATTCTAACAAATCATGATAAATGTGTGTCCCTATCAAATGGTGTGTCCAACAAATGATGATTTTGGCAAACTAAAAGGCTGACAAAGCAAAAACTATGGCATAAGACGCTCCAAGCAAAACTCATATCATGTGATGAATAAGAATATAGCTCCAAGTAACATACCGATAGATTGTAGACGAAAGAGGGGATGCCTTCCTTGGCATCCCCAAGCTTAAACGCTTGGGTCTTCCTTGGATATTACCATGGGGTGCCTTGGGCATCCTGAAGCTTAGGGTCTTGCCGCTCCTTATTCCTTCATCCATCATGATCTCACCCAAAACTTGAAAACTTCATCACACAAAACTCAATAGAAACTTCGTGAGATCTGTTAGTATAATAGGCAAATAATAAACTTTAGGTATTGTTATGAACCCATTCATATTTTATTATTGCATAATACCTATTGTATTCTAACTTCTCCAAGAGTTATACCCCCGATATAATCCATAACATCAGTAAAACAAGCAAACTTTGCAACAAAAAATGAATATGTCTAAAACAGACCTATCTGTAATGATATGAACAAGCACTATACTTCTGTAACTCCAAAAAATCTTAACAATTAGGAAAATGTGGGAAATTTTTATATCAATCATGTGTAAATATTTAAGAGTTATATCACGTTCCAGTGAATTATAGTAATTCTAGCACTGGATGCAAAATTTTATGTTTTTTCACATAATCAAGTCAAGTATCAACCAAATCATCCCAAAGGATTTACTTGACACAAACACTAACAAAAACATAAAAACACAATCATAACAGTAGCAATAATTGTGTCATCACACTAAAACAGAAAGTAAACGCAAAAATTTAAGATAATTATTGGGTTGCCTCCCAACAAGCTCTTTCTTTATAGCCATTAAGACAGGCTTGAGATTTCAAATGATGCTCGCATTAAAGATAGGAATTGAAATGAAAACTGAGCATCATAGAACATGTGAAAACCACACTTAAGTCTCGCCCTCTTCCTATGCATATGCATTTTATCGGAAAATATATTATCAAGACAAATAACATCTAGCATATGGAAATAGGAGGAGTGAAGTAATAATAATTTCAATGCAAAGAGAGGTATTTTAGTGACATGAAGATTTTTATAATCATATTTGCCTCTCTCAAAATAATTACATGTAGGATCATATTCAAATTCAACAATATAGCTAACATATAAATATTCTGTTTGTGATCCAGATGCATGAAATTTTTATAATCTTCCAAGATAGTTGAATTAACATTAACTAAAGTCATGACCTCTCCAAACCCACTTTTACCAAAAAAATCATAAGATTGAACACTCCCTGAATATGTGGGATTATTTTTTACCTAAAGTTAACACTCTTCCAAACCCACTTTCAATATTATTGCAAACGCTATTATCAACAATATATTCATCATGAGGCTTAAAATAAATTTTCAAGATCATAAGAACCATTATCACCCCAATCATGATCATTGCAATAAGTAGTGGACATAATAAAACGATCATCCCCAAGCTTTTAGCTTTGCATATAATTAGCACAATTCACATTAATAGAATTTATAATAACATCATTGCAATCATACTTTTCATTCAAGGGGCTGTCATGATTCACTTTAGAAATTTCTTATTTTAACACTTCATCATGATTTCTGGACTCATGATTTCAAGCAAAACTTCATAAAGATAATCAAGTGCATTCAACTCACTAGCAATTAGTACATAATAATTGGATTTTTTTGAAAAGATTAGCAAGTGGATGGGGACCCATATCTCTTTATATTCTGTTTTTGTGTGATAGCATCATTATTGTAAAAAATAAATAAAAATGTGTTTTTCGATTTTTAGAGAAGTGGAGGGAGACGAAAATGAGAGGCAGATAAAAAGTAGAGCAAGTAATTGATAATTTATGTGAAGGAACCTGACAAGAATTTGCAGATGTCTCCCCAACAATGGCACAAGAAATTCTTCCTCTACTTGTAAACTGCGTTGGGATTTTCTCAAAGAGGAGGGGTGAAGCAGTACAGTAGAGGTAAGTATTTCTCTCAGTGAGAACCAAGGTAATCGAACCAATAGGAGAACCACACAAATTTTCTTCCGCACCTACACACACAAAAGCAAATATTTGCACTGAACGCAGGCAAGAGGATTGTCAATCCCATTGAACTTGTTACTTGGAAGGATTAATTCTGATAATGATACATACATAAAAAGAAAACTAAAAAAGTAAATAAATTGGATCAAGGTATTTTTGCTTTGAATTATATGGTAAAAGTAGACCCGGGGGCCATAGTTTTCATTAGAGGCTTCTCTCTCGAACGCATTGCATACAGTGGGTGAAAAAATTACTGTTGGGTAATTGATAGAAAAGCATATAGTTATAACTTATTGATGCAATGATCATGTATGTAGGCATCACATCCGTGACAAGTAGACCAACTCCTCTGGATCTACTACTATTACTCCACCAATCGACCGCTATCTAGCATGCATATGTGGTATTAAGTTCATGACAAACAGAGTAACACTTTAAGCAAGATGACATGATGTAGACAAAGTAAACCCAATCAATATGAATAAACCCCATCATTTTACCCTTAATGGAAACAACACAATACGTGCCTTGCTACCCCTATCATCACTCGATGAGGAGACCGCAAGATTGAACCCACGACGAAGCACCACTCCCACTAAAAATAAATCAATCCAGTTGGCCAAACCAAGAGAAATACAAAGCTTCATAAACCCACAATTCATCGGACCCCAACAAACACACCGCAAAAGAAGATTACATTAGATAGAACTCCAAGAAGATCGAGGAGAACATTGTATTAAAGATCAAAGAGAGAGAAGAAGCCATCCAACTACTAGCCATGGACCCGTAGGCCTGTGGTAAATTAGTCATGCATCATCATAAGTCAGCAAGGATGTTGTTGAAGCCCTCCATGATCGATTCCCCCTCAGGGAGAGTACCAAAAATGGCATCCATATGGGATCGCGAAAGAATAGGAGCTTGTGGTGGTGGAAGAAGTGTTCTGGGTGGCTCTCTGGGGTTTCTCAATATTTGAGAATTTATAGAAGTGGAATTAGGTGATACGTCTCCAACGTATCTATAATTTTTGATTGTTCCATGCTGTTATACTATCAGTCTTGGATGTTTTACAATCATTTTATAGCAACCTTATATCATTTTTTTGGGACTAACCTATTGACATAGTGCACAGTGCCACTTGCTGTTTTTTGCTTGTTTTTTACTTCGCAGAAAATCAATACTAAACGGAGTCCAAACACAGCAAAACTTTTTGGTTATTTTTTCCGGACTAGAAGACATATGATTGGCCAAGGAAGTACCAGAGGGGGACTCCGAGGGGAGCTGAAAGTGCAACTAATCCCCGGGTGGTTTTGGTAATTCATAACAACATATAGCTCATTGAACTAATATCCATTCAAGTTATATATTTCAAAAAGTTCAATGATTGGCATGTCATGGACTAGAGATGTGGACCCCTCAAAATGCTATGGACACATATTGGCAAAAGCTCAAGACTCTTCATTTACATTTTTGTGATCCAAGATCACATTGAGTCCATAGGAAAGCCAATACTATTAAAAGGGATGAGGTGTTGCTTAATGGTCTACTTGCTCAAAGTGCTTAGTGATAGTGCTCCAAATCCCTCAACCACTTTCTCATTTCCACATATGTCCAAAACTCAAAGTCAAACTCGGACCCACCGATTTGATCTATCCGGCGCCATCGAGTTCACTTGACCTATCCACTGCCAGAAACCATAACACTTCGGTCACACCGATACGGATCTCGGTCTCACCGAGATGGGCCTGCAAACTCTCTGTTGCCTATTGTAATTATTTTGGTCTCACTGAAATGTGCAATCGGTCCCACTGAGTTTGCTTGACCAACTCTTTGTTTGCTCTTTGCTGAAATCAGTCTCACCGAGTTTAAGCAATCGGCTTTACCGAGATGAGGTTTTGCCCTAACCCTAGCACATCGAGCCCACCGAGTTGTTCCAGTCGGTCCCACCGAGATTCCTAACATTCACATTTTGAACTAAATCGGTCTCACCGAGTTCTTCTATTCGGTCTGACGAGTTGGGTCAAATGTGTATAACAGTTGGATTTTGTGTGGAGGCTATATATACCCCTCCACCTCCTTCTCCATTTGAGAGAGAGCAATCAGAACATGCCTACACTTCCAACCTACATTTTCTGAGAGAGAACCACCTACTCATGTGTTGAGATCAAGACATTTCAATCCAACCACAAGAATCTTGATTTCTAGCCTTCCACAAGTTGCTTTCCACTCAAATCATGTTTCCACCATATCCAAATCTTTGAGAGAGAGTTGAGTGTTGGGGAGACTATCATTTGAAGCACAAGAGCAAGGAGTTCATCATCAACACACCATCTATTACCTTTTGGAGAGTGGTGTCTCCTAGATTGGTTAGGTGTCGTTTGGGAGCCTCCGACAAGATTGCGGAGTTGAACCAAGAAGTTTGTAAGGGCAAGGAAATCGCCTACTTCATGAAGATCTACCCTAGTGAGGCAAGTCCTTCATGGGCGATGGCCATGGTGGGACATACAAGGTTGCTTATTCATGGACCCTTCATGGGTGGAGCCCTCCGTGGACTCGCGCAATTGTTACCCTTCGTGGGTTGAAGTCTCCATCAACGTGGATGTACGATAGCACCACTTATCGAAACCACGCCAAAAATCTCCGTGTCATCATTGCGTTTGCACTCTCCAAACCCTTCCCTTTACCTTCATATGCAATGTTTTGCTTTCCTCTGCTACACTCTTAGAATTGCATGTGTAGTTTGATTGCTTGACTTGTGCTAAGTAGCTAAAATCTTCCCACAACTAAAATTGAGAAAATGTTAGATTTTTATTTGGTCAAGTAGTCTAATCACCCCCCCTCTAGACCTACTTTCGATCCTACAAGTGGTATCAGAGCTTTGGTCTCCATTTGCCTTGCTTTCCATAGCTTTGGTGATCATAGCCTTGGTTTCACAACCTAGGAGAGTATGGCATCTAGCGAGGGAAATTATCACCGTAGAGGTCCTTAGTTTGATGGTACTAATTTTGTTAGTTGGAAGCATAAGATGAAAATGCATATTCTTGGTCATAACCCCATCGTTTGGCCTATTGTGCGCATTGGCTTGCAAGGTGATTTCTTCGAGGATGGAAAAGAACCGGATCAAGATGCGTCCGTGGAAGAAATGAAGATGTTGCAATATAATACGTCTCCAACGTGTCTATAATTTTTGATTGTTCCATGCTATTATATTACCCGTTTTGGATGTGGCCTTACTATACACATTTTATTATTATTGGGACTAACCTATTAACCGGAGGCCCAGCCCAAATTGCTGTTTTTTTTGCCTATTTTAGTGTTTTGCAGAAAAGGAATATCAAACGGAGTTCAAACGTAATGAAACCCTCAGAAGAGTTATTTTTTGGAACAAACACAATCCAAGAGACTTGGAGTGGACGTCAAGAAAGAAACAAGGCGGACACGAGGCAGGAGGGCGCGCCCAGGGGGGTAGGCGCGCCCCCACCCTCGTGGGCCCCTCGTGGCTCCCCTGACCGACTTCCTTCGCCTTTATATGCTCATATACCCTGAAAACATCCAGGAGCACCACGAAACCCTATTTCCACCGCCGCAACCTTCTGTACCCGTGAGATCCCATCTTGGGGCCTTTCTGGCAGTCCGCCGGAGGGGGAATCGATCATGGAGGGCTTGTACATCAACACCATAGCCTCTCCAATGAAGTGTGAGTAGTTTACCACAGACCTTCGGGTCCATAGTTATTAGCTAGATGGCTTCTTCTCTCTATTTGGATCTCAATGCAAAGTTCTCCTCGATCTTCTTGAAGATCTATTCGATGTAATTCTTTTTGCGGTGTGTTTGTCGAGATCCGATGAATGCGAGTTTATGATCAATATTATCTATGAACAATATTTGAATCTCCTCTGAATTCTTTTATGTATGATTAGTTATCTTTACAAGTCTCTTTGAATTATCAGTTTGGTTTGGCCTACTAGATTGATCTTTCTTGAAATTTGAGAAGTGTTTAGCTTTGGGTTCAATCTTGCGGTGTCCTTTCCAAGTGGTAGCAGGGGCGCAAGGCACGTATTGTACTGTTGCCATCGAGGATAAAAAGATGGGGTTTATATCGTATTGCTTGAGTTTATCCCTCTACATCAAACTTATACTATCTTGAGAGAAGCCACTAGTGAAACCTATGGCCTCGGGTCTATTTTCCATCATATAAGTTTACGATCTATTTTATTTTGCAATCTTTACTTTTCAATCTATATCATAAAAATACCAAAAATATTTATCTTATTATCTCTATCAGATCTCACTTTTGCAAGTGCCTGTGAAGGGATTGACAACCCCTTTATCGCGTTGGTTGCAAGGTTCTTATTTATTTGTGTAGGTATGAGGGATTTGCGTGTAACCTCCTACTGGATTGATACCTTGGTTCTCAGAAACTGAGGGAAATACTTAGGCTACTTTGCTGCATCACCCTTTCCTCTTCATGGGAAAACCAACGCATGCTCAAGAGGTAGCAAGAAGGATTTCTGGCACCGTTGCCGGGAAGGTCTACGCACAAGTCAAGACATACCAAGTACCCATCACAAACTCCTATCCCTCGCATTACATTACTTGCCATTTGCCTCTTGTTTTCCTCTCCCCCACTTCACCCTTGCCATTTTATTCGCCCTCTTTTTCCCATTCGCCTATTTTTCGCTTGCCTCTTGTGTGCTTGTGTGTTGGATTTTTTGTCATGATGGCTCAGGATAATACTAAATTGGGTGACTTTTCCAATACCAGCAATAATGATTTTCTTAGCACTCCAATTTCTCCTCTTACCGATGCTGAATCTTGTGAAATTAATGCCGCTTTGTTGAATCTTGTCATGAAAGATCAATTCTCTGGCCTACCTAGTGAAGATGCCGCTACTCAGATAAACAACTTTGTTGATTTGTGTGATATGCAAAAGAAGAAAGATGTGGATAATGATATTGCTAAATTGAAGCTATTTCTATTTTCGCCTAGAGATCATGCTAAAACTTGGTTTTCGTCTTTGCCTAAAAATAGTATTGATTCATGGAATAAGTGCAAAGATGCTTTTATCTCTAAGTATTTTCCTCACGCTAAGATCATCTCTCTTAGAAACGATATTATGAATTTTTAGCAACTTGATCATGAGCATGTTGCACAATCTTGGGAGAGGATGAAATTAATGATTCATAATTTCCCTACACATGGATTAAATTTATGGATGATCATACAATTTTTTTATGCCGGATTGAATTTTGCTTCTATAAATCTTTTAGATTTGGCCGCGGGACGCACTTTTATGGAAATCACTTTAGGAGAAGCTACTAAACTCCTAGATAATATTATGGTTAATTATTCTCAATGGCACACCGAAAGATCTACTAGTAAACAGGTTCATGCGATAGAAGAGATTAATGTTTTGAGTGGAAAGATGGATGAACTTATGAAATTGTTTACTAATAAGAGTGCTCTATTAGGGGTGGTCTTGGTATTCTCAATCTGGGGGTACAAAATGTTGCTTTGCTACTCAAACATGCTAGTAATTTCCTGAATAAAAAAGCTATTCCCTGGGTTTCTCTCATTTCGAATTCTTACTACCATGAAAGAGTGCCTCAACGAACATCTGCATGTGGGTCTTTCTGGTGGAAGGATATTTGCAAGGTTATGATCAGTTTTAGAGAGCTCCCTTGGGTTGAGGTTAATGATGGTGATACTGCTCTTTTCTGGTCAGATAGCTGGAATATTGGTGATGAGGTCTCTCCTCTCCAATCAGGATTTCCTAGGTTATTTTCTTATGTTAAGGACCCATGGATTACAGTTAAGGAATTCTTCAGTTCTCAAGATATTGTTCAACATTTTCATCTCCCCCTGTCTGCTCAGGCTTTTGGAGAGTTGGGCTTGATTCAATCTATGATGGGTTCTCATAGCAGAGTATCTGGCTCTAAGGATGTGTGGTTTTGGCAGAATTCATCCAAGCAGTTTAGACCCAAGATGTTTTACTCCCACACATTTCAGTCTGAAGCCTTTAACCCTCTGCTATCTTGGATATGGAAATCTTCCTGTACTATCAAGATTAAAGTTTTTGCTTGGATGCTCATCATGGACAGGCTGAATACTAAAGATATGGTAGAACGAAGGCGTTGGCACATGGAGGATG
Organism: Triticum timopheevii; assembly: GCA_963921465.1. Lineage (NCBI taxonomy): Eukaryota > Viridiplantae > Streptophyta > Magnoliopsida > Poales > Poaceae > Triticum > Triticum timopheevii. The sequence goes on from OY997274.1 coordinate 388,574,183, forward strand.
GAGTGCAATGCAGGCTCTGCCCCTTGCAGGTTCGAGAAACCGGGGATCATCTCTTCTTCAACTGCAATTTCAGTGTTCGTGTCTGGAATTATCTACAAATTGATTGGCCTGCTGGGCACTCTATGTCTGATGTGGTTATTCAGGCTAGGAATGATTTTCACAAGCCATTTTTTTTTCTGAAGTGGTGTTCACTGCATGTTGGAACATATGGATCATTTGAAATGCCAAGGTTTTCAGAAATGAGAGGGCTAGTTTCCATAAATGGCGTGATGCCTTTAGACATGATATTTCCTTGTTGCAATACAGGATTAAGTCTGCCTACAAGGATGACCTTCTCAAGTGGATCTCCTTCCTTCCCCCTTAAGGCTTAGTGTAGTAAGGCTTCCCTGCCTCCCTTCCCTCCTTTTAGTTTAGTCTCTCTCTGTAGATTACCCCTTGTAATCACCCTTTGTATCTTGTTACTTTGTTTTAATAAAGGTTCTGATTTGCTGTGGGGGTTTTGCCCCACAGTTCCCAGTCCAAAAAAAGTGTGCTCCTATTGATCCTAATGATATGCCTTTGTCTACTTTTATTGAGAATAATAATGAATCTATGGATGTGAATTTTGTTGGTAGGAATAATTTTGGTAACAATGCTTATAGTGGAAACTTTAATCCTAGGTTGTTTCCTAGCAATTCCTCTAATAATTATGGTAATTCCTACAACGAATCTTATGGAAATTTTAATAAGATGCCCTCAGAATTTGAGATTAGTGTTAAAGAATTTATGATTTCCCAAAAGAATTTCAATGCTTTGCTTGAAGAGAAATTGCCTAAGATTGATAAGTTGGCTAGTAACATGGATATAATTTCTGTTGATGTTGATTCTTTGAAACTTAGATCTATTCCACCTAAGCATGATATCAATGAGTCTCTCAAATCTATGGGAAATTCCATTGATGAGTGCAAGGAAAGAACCGCTAGGATGCGTGCCAAGAAAGATTGCTTTATAAAAGCATGTTCTTCTAGTTTTCATGACAATAGGGATGAAGATCTAAAAGTGATTGATGTGTCCCCTATTAAATCTTTGTTTTGCAATATGAATCTTGGTAATAATGGGACTGGAGATGAGTCAACTTTAGTTAAAAGGCGTCCCAATGATTCGGAGTTTTTAGATCTTGATGCAAAAATTGGTAAAACTGGGATTGAAGAGGTCAAAACTTTACATAGCAATGAACCCACTATTTTGGATTTCAAGGAATTTAATTATGATAATTGTTCTTTAATAGATTGTATTTCCTTGTTGCAATCCGTGTTAAATTCTCCTCATGCTTATAGTCAAAATAAAGCTTTTACTAAACATATCGTTGATACTCTAATGCAATCTTATGAAGAAAAACTTGAATTAGAAGTTTCTATCCCTAGAAAACTTTGTGATGAGTGGGAACCTACTATTAAAATTGAAATTAAAGATCATGAATGCTATGCTTTGTGTGATTTGGGTGCTAGTGTTTCCATGATTCCAAAAACTTTTTGTGTTGTGTTAGGTTTCCGTGAATTTGATGATTGCTCTTTGAACTTGCACCTTGCGGATTCCACCATTAAGAAACCTATGTGAAGGATTAATGATGTTCTTATTGTTGCAAATAGGAATTATGTGCCCGTAGATTTTATTGTTCTTGATATAGATTGCAATCTTTCATGTCCTATTATTCTTGGTAGACCTTTCCTTAGAACGATTGGTGCAATTATTGATATGAAAGAAGGAAATATTAGATTCCAATTTCCATTAAGGAAAGGCATGGAACACTTTACTAGGAAGAAAATAAAATTACCTTATGAATCTATTATGAGAGCCACCTATGAATTGAATACCAAAGATGGCAATACCAAAGATGGCAATATTACAAATTTGAAGCTTGGGGTGTTCTTTGATTGCCTTCGGGATCGCGCGATGGTTAACTCCTACCAACCCTTCCCCTAGGAGCATGCGTAGTAGTACATTGCTTCGAGGGCTATTAAACTTTTGCAATAAGTATATGAGTTCTTTATGACTAATGCGAGTCCATGGATTATACACACTCTTACCCTTCCATCATTGCTAGCCTCTACAGTGCCGTGCATTGCCCTTTCTCACCTTGAGAGTTGGTGCAAACTTCGCCGGTGCATCCAAACCCCGTGATACGATACGCTCTATCACACATAAACCTCCTTATATCTTCCTCAAAACAGCCACCATACCTACCTATTATGGCATTTCCATAGCCATTTCGAGATATATTGCCATGCAACTTTCCACCTTTCCGTTTATTATGACATGCTCCATCATTGTCATATTGCTTTTGCATGATCATGTAGTTGACATTGTATTTGTGGCAAGGCCACCTTTATATTTCTTTCATACATGTCACTCTTGATTCATTGCATATCCCGGTACACCACCGGAGGAATTCACTTAGAGTCATATTTTCTTCTAAGTATTGAGTTGTAATTCTTGAGTTGTAAATAAATTAAAGTGTGATGATCTTCATTATTAGAGCATTGTCCCATGTGAGGAAAGGATGGTGGAAGCAATGATTCCCCCATAAGTCGGGATGAGTCTCCGGACTTTATGAAAAATAAAACAGGCCAAAGAAGCCAAAATAAAAAAAGAGAGGCCAAAGAAGCCCAAATAAAAAAAAGAAAAAATGAGAGAAAAAGAGAGAAGGGACAATGTTACTATCCTTTTCCACACTTGTGCTTCAAAGTAGCACCATGATCTTCATGATAGAGAGTCTCCTATGTTGTCACTTTCATATACTAGTGGAAATTTTTCATTAACTTGGATTGTATATTCCAATGATGGGCTTCCTCAAAATGCCCTAGGTCTTCGTGAGCAAGCAAGTTGGATGCACACCCACTTAGTTTCTTTTGATGAGCTTTCATACATTTATAGCTCTAGTGCATCCGTTGCATGGCAATCCCTACTCCTCGTATTGACATCAATTGATGGGCATCTCCATAGCACGTTGGTTAGCCGCGTCAATATGAGACTTTCTCCTTTTTGTTCTGTCACACAATCCCTATCATCATACTCTACTCCACCCATAATGCTCTATCCATGGCTTACGCTCATGTATTGCGTGAGGGTTGAAAAGGCTGGAGCGCATTAAAAAGTATGAACCAATTGCTTGGCTGAAACCAGGGTTGTGCATGATGGGAGTATTTTGTGTGAAGAAAATGAAGCATGGCCTAACTATATGATCTTGTAGGGATAAGCATTCTTTGGCTATGTTATTTTGATAAGACATGATTACTTTGTTAGTATGCTTGAAGTATTACTATTTTTATGTCAATATTAAACTTTTATCTTGAACCTTTTGGATCTAAACATTCATGCCACAATAAAGAAAATTACACTGAGAAATATGCTAGGTAGCATTACACATCAAAAATTCTGTTTTTATCATTTACCTACTCAAGGACGAGCAGGAATTAAGCTTGGGATGCTTGATACGTCTCCAACGTATCTATAATTTTTGATTGTTCCATGCTATTATATTACCCGTTTTGGATGTTCAATGGGCTTTACGTACACTTTTTATTATTTTTGGGACTAACTTATTAACCAGAGGCCCAACCCAAATTGCTGTTTTTTGCCTGTTTTAGTGTTTCGCAGAAAAGGAGTATCAAACGGAGTCCAAACGGAATGAAACCTTCGGGAGAGTTATTTTTGGAACAAACACAATCCAGGAGACTTGGAGTGGACGTCAAGAAAGAAACGAGGCGGCCACGAGGCAGGAGGGCGCGCCCAGGGGGTAGGCGCGCCCCCACCCTTGTGGGCCCCTCGTGGCTCCCTTGACCGACTTCCTTCGCATATATATACTCCTTACCCTGAAAACTTCTAGGAGCACCACGAAACCCTATTTCCACCGCCGCAACCTTCTGTACCCATGAGATCCCATCTTGGGGCCTTTTCCGGCGCTCCACCGGAGTGGGAATTGATCACGGAGGGCTTCTACATCAACACCATAGCCTCTCTGATGAAGTGTGAGTAGTTTACCACAGACCTTCATGTCCATAGTTATTAGCTAGATGGTTTCTTCTCTCTCTTTAGATCTCAATGCAAAGTTCTCCTCGATCTTCTTGGAGATCTATTCGATGTAATTCTTTTTGCGGTGTGTTTGTCGAGATCCAATGAAATGTGGGTTTATGATCAAGATTATCTATGAACTATATTTGAATCTCCTCTGAATTATTTTATGTATAATTGGTTATGTTTGCAAGTCTCTTCGAATTATCAGTTTGGTTTGGCCTACTAGATTGATCTTTCTTGCAATGGGAGAAGTGATTAGCTTTGGGTTCAATCTTGCGGTGTCCTTTCCTAGTGATAGCAGGGGTAGCAAGGCACGTATTGTATTGTTGCCATCGAGGATAAAAAGATGGGGTTTATATCATATTGCTTGAGTTTATCCCTCTACATCATGTCATCATGCCTAATGTGTTACTCTGTTCTTATGAACTTAATACTCTAGATGCATGCTGGATAGTGGTCGATGTGTGGAGTAATAGTAGTAGATGCAGAATTGTTTCGATCTACCTGTCGCGGACGTGATGCCTATATACATGATCATGCCTAGATATTCTCATAACTATGCACTTTTCTATCAATTGCTCGACAGTAATTTGTTCACCCATCGTAATACTTATGCTAAGAGAAGCCACTAGTGAAACCTATGGCCCCCGGGTCTATTTTCCAACATATAAGTTTCCGATCTATTTTATTTTGCAATCTTTACTTTTCAATCTATATCATAAAAATACCAAAAATATTTATCCTATTATCACTATCAGATCTCACTTTTGCAAGTGGCCGTGAAGGGATTGACAACCCCTTTATCGTGTTGGTTGTAAGGTTCTTATTTGTTTGTGTAGGTATGAGGGATTTGCATGTAGCCTCCTACTGGACCGATACCTTTGTTCTCAAAAACTGAGGGAAATACTTACGCTACTTTGCTGCATCACCCTTTCCTCTTCAAGGGAAAACCAACGCATGCTCAAGAGGTAGCACAATACAATGATCAAGCTTGTGATATTCTCCTCAACAGACTGTGCCCTGAAGAATTCAACAAAATCAGCCGCCTTGAGAATGCAAAGGAAATTTGGGATACTTTGGTTGATATTCACGAAGGTACCGAGTCCGTCAAGGAATCCAAATTGGATGTGCTTCAAAGTCAACTTGACAAGTTCAAGATGAAGGATGGTGAAGGAGTCGCTGAGATGTACTCTAGGCTTGGTGTTATCACAAATGAGATTGTCGGCTTAGGAAGCGAAGAGATGACCAAAAAATTCATCATCAAGAAGATCCTAAGAGCCTTGGATGGATAATATGATATCGTGTGTACCTTGATCCAAATGATATCCAACTACAAAGATCTCAAGCCAATGGAAGTCATTGGTAGAATTGTTGCTCATGAGATGTCACTCAAGGATAAGGAAGAGCTCCACAACAAGTCTAGTGGTGCATACAAAGCTTCAAGTGATGCTCCCACAACATCAAGTGAGAAACAAGTGTTCAATGAAGAATTGAGCTTAATGGTGAAGAACTTCAACAAATTCTACAAGAATAGAAGCAAAGAGAGTAGTTCTAAGTCAAGGTCCTACAATGACAAAAGATCTTCTAGTCGTGATCGTAATTGCTACAATTGTGGAAGACCCGGACACTACTCCAATGAGTGTATGGTTCCCTACAAGAAAAGAGATGAATCACCGCCAAGAGAGAGAAGGAGTAGAGATGATCGTTATGAACGAAGACCTTCTCGTAGAAGCAAGGATTTGGAAAGGAAGGACAGGTCATCAAAGAACTACACAAGACGAAGACATCAAGCTCACGTTGGTGAATGGGTATCCAGTTCCGACTCCGACAACTACTCCAAGAGAAGTTATCACTCTGACTCCAAATATACTCAAGATGAAGGTGTTGCCGGTCTTCCACCTGTGTCATCCAACTCCTACGACATATTTGACTCACCAAATGAACGAATTGGAAGACGCTTCATGGCTAAAGGCCCTAAGGTATCACACCTCGAGTATGTTGATTTTAATACCGATGAAGATGATTTGCTAGGTGATGATGATTTACTTATTGATAGCACTAGTGATGGAAACTATGATGGAATTGCTATTAATCATGCTAACAAGATGAAACGAATGACAATGATAAGAAGGAGATTGAACGTCTAACTAAAGAACTAAACACTCTTAAGTTAGCTCATGAAACAACTCTAGAGGATCATAGAGAGCTCCTTAAGACTCATGAGAAGCTACGCTTCGAGAAGCTAAATTTAGAGCAAGAGCATGAGTTCTTAAAAGCTATCAATGATGATCTTCGAAAGAAGATTTCTTCTTATCTTGCCAAACGTCTTTTCTTGTCTACTTATATGCCACAAGTAAAATCTAGCAACAAGAGCATAAAAGATTCTTCTTCTAGTAGTAACAGTAATCATGTTAAATCTAATATTATTGCTTCTAGTAGTTCTCTTGATTCCACTAATGATTCTCTTAGCCAAGTTACACTTGAGCAAGAAAATAGCTTATTGAACGTAATTATAGAGAAAGGTGTTTACAAGAGCATTGCCGGAAGTAAGCAATTTGAGGAAATTGTACGCAAGCAAGGAAGGCACCGGAAGAATCAAGGTGTTGGTTTTGAACGAACAATGCCAATGGAGTTGAATGGGAAGACAATCAATACCCCAAGACGAAGTTCGTTACTCAACAAGAGAAGTATGACCCCACTTCTTTGAAGGGAACACAAGCTCAATATGATCTTCCACCACAAGACCCCAAGCTTAAAGTCCAGGACAAGCTTTAAGAAGAGATTGATTGATTTGAAGAAGCTCCTAAGGCCATGGTCAAGTGGGTTCCCGAGACTAGATCAAGCTCTACATCATCAAGTATGACTACAACTCCAAGGATTCCAATCAAGTTGATGTGGATCCCAAACAAGAAGAACTAGAGAGTTCTTGAGGGTGAGTCCGTCAATACATCACTCACATTCATTTTGGCAAGGACAAGTGCAATCAATTTCCATATATTTCACTAGTTCAAGGAGTCAAAAACCACTTATCGGTAAGGCAAGGGACAAGGTAACCTAATGCTTTCATGGATATCATCATATGTGTTTTTCACTCTATGTCTATGGATATCCTTGTATGTTCCTTGTGGGACTAACCCGTGGTATTGAAAGTGCAACTCACTCCAATGGATTTCTCCAAATGATCTACATCAACATTGAGCATCCACATCTTCAACAGAATAAAAAGAAAACAATTTAGCATCTTTGGTACAATCTATATTTTCGCGAAATGGATCATAATAAAGCTGTTGGGTCCCAGCTATCAGGGAGAGGAAACTTTTTTCCACGTAATAAAGGAAACACTTCCCTGAGTGCAAGGATGTAGCTGGTGGCTCAACCTATTAGGTGGAGAAATCATTTGTTTTCGCATAATAAGGAGGGACTTGCTCGCGTGCGGCCATGGGCCATGCGGGTCCCTATTGTCAGCCACTCCATGTTCGTGCCTCTTCCGATGGATATCGTTCATTGACAAAGTTGACCACGCCGCACTGAGAGAACCAACACAGTGACGATGGCGAGGCCTAGGAAGGGAATGACTCAGAGCAGGTGAAGACACAAAAGTGGATGCCCATGCGGAGGGGAGTACGAGGGTTCACTTATTCGGCTGCGGTGTGAGGCTGTTGTCGCCAGAGAATAACAGGAGGTGTTGGTGAGTAGAGGAATGGTCTGGACGGCGATGGGAGTAGGGTGGGCCGGTGAGGCCTACGCGGCAGCACAGCCGGCCACGGGAGGCGGTAGCAGGAGGTACCACCTGTGGTGGTTTGGGCGGCTGAAGCATGAATATCCGAGATTGAAGAAGCACCACAGCCGTTAGATGGAAATCCAACGGCCACTGCTAATAGAATCATGTGTTGACTATAAGTTGACAAAGCCTTGCGTACGCATCCACTTAGTAGGGCAACAAGTGACCATCACATCCGTGGTACAGAACATATAGCCCATTTGTGATTTGTTATAGTATACAACCCACTTTTTAATTCTAATGGAATTTACTCATCCCATTTACTGTTTGTAAAATTACAGCCCATTTTCTAGCCAGGACAACGGTTAATAATTTCAGCCAACCACTCAAAAAAATCAACAAAACTTCCAACATTTTATGGGATCCGAAATATTTTTTAACCAAAATTTAGAGTCGGATTAAGTATAATTTCAAAATAAATTTGTATTATGTAAAAGTCCAACGAAATTTTGCGCGTGCAACAAGTAATGAAATTTAAAAATGTACCTGTTCACTGCGTTTTTTATATTTACAGCCAATTTTTTTAATTACAGCCCATTCATTATTTCTTAAACCCCATTTCTTGGCAAGTCTAATGCGGCCCAGAGAATAACAAGTTGACCTGGGTTGGGTATTCCGCAAAATTAGAATAGCCGAGCTAGCCATTTTCACATTGAAAAATTAATATCTGGGCTGGATATTTGGTCGACATAAAATAATAGCCTAGGCTAGATGGGCCACAACCCGCCCAGTTGATACCCTGCTCCTCTGAATAACAACAAAAACATCGCTCAAGAAAAACTGTGCTCACACCTCAAAAACACAAATACTGCTCGAGCTGCTGGGTCCCAGCCATCGACCGCTCCTTGTGCAATTCTCTCATTTATTGACTATATAGGTTAACAATGTTGTGCGACCGTGATGTCAGGAAACCAGGAGGAAGCAAAAAAATTATAGTTGTACATACTAATAAGGAGGCACTTGCGTACGTGCGGCTATGGCCCTGGTGGGATCCACTGTCATCCTCTCCAATTAAAGTCATCTCCTGATTCCTCATGTTCGTTGACCATGTTGACAACGCGAGACGAAGGCGCCACGACTAGCGCAACAACCCAAAGGAAGATGGAGAGGGTCTCGCGGGCCCTACAGATGGCTTGACACAACACCCGCCGCTAATTCAGGAAGCGGGGATCATAGGGCCACTTGTCCGCTGATACGTCTCCGTCGTATCTACTTTTCCAAACACTTTTGCCTTGTTTTGGACTCTAACTTGTATGATTTGAATGGAACTAACCCGGACTAACGCTGTTTTCAGAAGAATTGCCATGGTGTTGTTTTATGTGTAGAAAACAAAAGTTCTCAGAATGACCTGAAACTCCACGGAATATCTTAGAATAAATAACAAAAAATCCTCGCCAAAGATGAAGACCAGGGGGCCCACACCCTGTCCACGAGGGTGGGGGGCGCGCCCCTCCCCCTGGGCGGCCCCCCTACCTCGTGGGCCCCCTGGTGGCCCTCCGACGCGAACTCCAAGTCCATATATTGGCTTTCGGGGAGAAAAAAATCAGAGAAAGAGTTTCATCGCGTTTTACGATACGGAGCCGCCGCCAAGCCCTAATCTCTCTCGGGAGGGCTGATCTGGAGTCCGTTCGAGGCTCCTGAGAGGGGGATTCGTCGCCATCGTCATCATCAACCATCCTCCATCACCAATTTCATGATGCTCACAGCCGTGCGTGAGTAATTGCATCGTAGGCTTGCTGGACGGTGATGGGTTGGATGAGATTTATCATATAATCGAGTTAGTTTTGTTAGGGTTTGATCCCTAGTATCCATTATGTTCTGAGATTGATGTTGCTATGACTTTGCTATGCTTAATGCTTGTCACTAGGGCCCGAGTGCCATGATTTCAGACCTGAACCTATTGTGTTTTCATGAATATATGTGAGTTTTAGATCCTATCTTGCAAGTCTATAGTCACCTACTATGTGTTATGATTCGGCAACCCCGAAGTGACAATAATCAGGACCACTCCCCGTGATGACCATAGTTTGAGGAGTTCATGTATTCACTATGTGCTAATGCTTTGTTCCGGTTCTCTATTAAAAGGAGGCCTTAATATCCCTTAGTTTCCAATAGGACCCTGCTGCCACGGGACGGTAGGACAAAAGATGTCATGCAAGTTCTTTTCCATAAGCACGTATGACTATATACGGAATACATGCCTACATTACATTGATGAACTGGAGCTAGTTCTGTGTCACCCTATGTTATGACTGTTACATGACGAACCACATCCGGCATAATTATCCATCGCTAATCCGGTGCCTATGAGTTTTCCATATACTGGTTCTCGCTTATTTACTTTTCCGTTACTACTGTTACAATCACAACAAAATACCAAAAACATTACTTTTGCTGTCTTTAGTTTTGTTACCGTTACCACCACTATCATATTACTTTGCTACTAAACACTTTGCTGCAGATACTAAGTTTCCAGGTGTGGTTGAATTGACAACTCAGCTGCTAATACTTGAGAATATTGTTTGGCTCCCCTTGTGTCGAATCAATAAATTTGGGTTGAATACTCTACCCTCGAAAACTGTTGCGATCCCCTATACTTGTGGGTTATCAAGACCTTTTTCTGGCGCCGTTGCCGGGGAGCATAGCTCTATTCTTTGAGTCACTTGGGATTTATATCTACTGGACACTATGAAGAACTTGAAAGATGATCGAACTACTATTTTGCCCTCAACTACGAGGGGAGGTAAGGGACTGCCATCTAGCCTTGCACTAGATTCTCCTTCTGTTATTAGTAAGTTTGCGACACCTAAACCTACTACTGCTATTGATTCTGATATGTCGCATGTTATTGATGATGCCACTTCTGCTATGAATGATACTTATGATGATACTACTTCTATGCTTGATACTACTGTGCCACTTGGTGAATTTCTTGATGAGCAAATTGCTAGGTCTAGAGAAAGAGAAATTATTGAGCCTGAACACCATGATGTTAGTGATGATGAACCTATGCCTGCTATTCCTGAGGGTTACCTTTTTAATGCTGAATCTTTTGAAGCTGTTCTTGCTTGCCAGGATAAACGTGAACGTAAGAGGTTGCTAATTAAATGGAGTAAAGAATCTTTTAGAGGTAGAATGAGACCCGACCCTGCTTTTGCTACTTCGCCTATCTATGTGCCTGATCAGGATTATTATGATTTTTCTGTTGATCCAGATATAATTACTTTGGTTGAATCTGATCCTTTTTATGGTTATGAATCTGGAACTGTTGTGGCACATCTTCGTAAGTTAGATGATATAGCTGCCCTGTTTACTAATAATCAGAGGTCGCGTTACCTTTATTTACTCAAGATATTCCCGTTCTCATTAATGGGTGATGCTAAGAAATGGTTTAATTCTCTTGATCCTGGTTATGTGCAAAGTCCCCAGGATATGATTTATTACTTCTCTGCTAAATATTTCCCTGCTCATAAGAAACAAGCTGCTTTGAGGGAAATATACAATTTTGTGCAAATTGAAGATGAGAGTCTCCCACAAGCTTGGGGAGGCTTCTCAAGTTACTTAATGCTTTGCCTGATCATCCTCTTAAGAAACCTGAAATATTTGATATCTTTTATAATGGACAAACTGATGCTTCCAGATATTACCTGGATAGTTGTGCTGGTTCTCTTTTCAGGGAAAGGACACCGGATGAAGCTGAAATTCTATTGAATAATATGTTGGCTAATGAAAATAATTGGGCACCTCCCGAGCTACCTCCTGAGCCAGTTCCTGAGACAATTACTGAGCCTATTCCTAAACCAACTCCGAAGAAGAGAGGTGTTCTATTTCTCAGTCCCGAAGATATGCAAGAGGCAAAGAAATCTATGAAAGAAAAAGGTATTAAAGCTGAAGATGTTAAGAATTTACCTCCTATTGAAGAAATACATGGTCTTAATTTACCGCCGGTTGAAGAAGTATATGATCTCAATTACTTATTTACTGAAGAACCTCCCGATATCCCAACACAGGTAGTAAAGGTAAATTCTCTCTATAGGTATGATAAAGCTAAAGTCCCTCCTACTAAAATTGCTAGTCAGTGCTTGGATGAGTTTGATGACTTTATGTTTAAGCAAGATGACTTTAGTGCTTATTTTGGTAGACAATTAAAACAGAATACCTTTATGATTAAACGCTTGAGTGATTATATGGCTGATATTAGAGGTGAACTTAAACTTGTTAGCAAACATGCTTCTATGGTTACCACTCAAGTAGAACAAGTACTTAAAGCTCAGAAAGAAGCGCTTGATGAAATGAATAGTAATAAAAATGATTATGTTGTTAGAGTGGCTACTAGAACTGGTAGATTGACCCAGGAACCTTTGTATCCTGAAGGCCACCCTAAGAGAATCAAGCAAGATTCTCAGGGAAATAATGTTGATATACCTAGTTCTTCTAAAAGGAAGAAAAAGAAAAATGATAGAACTGTGCAAACTTCTAGTGAACCTATTGCTGAACCACCTGATAATCCAAATGATATCTCTATGTCTGATGCTGAAACACAATCAGGTGATGAACATGAACCTAGTGATAATGTTAATGATAATGTTCATGTTGATGCTCAACCTAGTAATGATAATGAAGTAGAAGTTGAACCTCTTGTTGATCTTGATAACCCACAATCAAAGAATCAACGTTATGATAAAAGAGACTTTGTTGCTAGGAAACATGGTAAGAAAGGGAACAATGGGTTCGGAAACCCATGCCTTTTCCTCTGAGACCATCCAAGAAAAAGGATGATGAGGATTTTGAGCGCTTTGTTGAAATGATTAGACCCATCTTTTTGCATATGCGATTAACTGATGTGCTCAAAACAAATCCTTATGCTAAGTATATGAAGTATATTATTACTAATAAAAGAAAGATACCGGAAGCTGAAATTTCCACCATGCTTGCTAATTACACTTTTAAGGGTAGAATACCTAAGAAACTTGGAGATCCAGGAGTACCTACTATACCATGCTCCATTAAAAGAAATTATGTTAAAATTACTTTATGTGATCTTGGAGCCGGTGTTAGTGTTATGCCTCTCTCTTTATATCGTAGACTTGACTTGAATAAGCTGACACCTACTGAAATATCTTTGCAAATGGCTGATAAATCAACTGCTATACCTGTCGGTATTTGTGAGGATGTGCCCGTTGCAGTTGCAAACGTTACTATTTTAACGGACTTTGTTATTCTTGATATTCCCGAGGATGATAGTATGTCTATTATTCTTGGAAGACCTTTCCTTAATACTGCAGGGGCTGTTATTGATTGCAACAAAGGCAATGTCACTTTTCATGTTAATGGCAATGAGCACACGGTACAATTTCCGAGGAAACAACCTCAAGTTTATAGTATCAACTCTATTGGAAAAGTTCCATCCATTATATTTGGAGGCTTTGAATTTCCTCTCCCTAGTGTCAAGAAAAAGTATGATATTCTTATTGTTCGGGATTTTTTATCCCCGTTGAGGTAACTTAGTGTCATTCGAAATTTCTCCGGTTCCGGGATTATTCGGAATCAGTTTGTTAACAAGACTTGATCAACCTTGTTAGTGGGTTCATTTTGATGATCACGAGATAGATGAAACTAGAAGCACAACCTTATGTACCCTCTTTATATTTTCTGTTATTTAGTAGAAATAAAGTAAAATAGTATTTTCTGTCTGTTTCCTGACTTATCCGCGCAATATAAAAATATCCCGAAAATAAAAGTTCTCAGAATGCCATGCAAATTTAATATGATTTTTTCGGGAATATTTAAGAATTTACTGTGCAAAAATTACCACGGGGGGAGCTGCCACCTGGCCACAAGGGTGGAGGGCGCGCCCTACCCCCCTGGGCGCCCCCTGCCTCGTGGGCCCACGGTGGCCCTCCTCCACTTATTCCTGCACCCATCTTCTTCGTCTGTCTCACACAAACACGAAAGACCAACTCAAGCACGAGTTCCATCCCCCATTGCTGTGATTTTCGATCTCCTTGCTCAAAGCACCTCTCGTAAAACTGCTTAGGGAGATTGTTCCTTGGTATGTGACTCCTCCATTGGTCCAATTAGTTTTTGTTCTAGTGCTTTATTCATTGCAAATTCCTACTGCATAGGTGACCATGTTCTTGAGCTTCATGTCAAATTTATATGGTTCCAAGTAGTCCCAGTGCTTGATATAGGCCCTAGGCACTAGTGGGAGTTGTTGCTATCAATTTTATTGAAGTTGGTTCACTTTTATTTGAAGTTACTAAAAATTTAAGAAATCTTTCAGAGGAAATAATATGCTTAGGAGGATGTTCCAAGGTGGTCCTTCAAGGAAGCAAGGTCCTAGGCTTGCAATACGTGATGCTGATGAGGAACCACCAAGAGACGCACTCGTGAGGCCCTGTGAATGGCCTTCAAAAAATTTTATGAATCAAGTGGGAATTAAAGAAGAATTCTACGCATATTTGCGTAATGCCGATCTTGAGGACTTTGAAGCTAATAAATGCCCACCGTATCGTAACCTCACAAGTTCATTTGTGAGGAGGTTTGAGTTTTTAACTTCGCGAAATTCTCTTTCAGTCATGTTTGAACTTTATGATAAATCTTATACCATGGACTTAGATTTTACTTCTGCTTGCAAACTTCCATCTTGGGGTAATGTCAAGGATCCCCCTAAATCTGAATATAGAGACTTTCTTGCTAGAATAACTGTGGGGGAATCTAGAGATATAACGCAAGCTACCATAGGGAGCATTCACTTCCCTGCTATACATTATTTTGCTCTCTTCATAGGTAGATGCATAAATGCTAAGGATGAAGCATGTCACATGTGTGTCCTTGATCTCAGTATTCTCAGGAGTGCTGTGTTAGGAGACCAATCTTATCATTTGGGAGCCATAGTAGCTCGCAGGTTGCATCAGAATAGACATAGCGGAGATTTCTTTGGAGGAATTTATGCAACCCGCTTAGCTAATTTTCTTGAGGTAGACATTCGTGAGGGTGACATGGAGTTGTCCTCTTCTTATTTAGATCTTGATTCTATGTTTTCCCACCAGTTCATTGAGAAGACTGGACCACCTTACCAGTATCGACTAATCTTTAACAAACGACATGTGGTCCGTGTTGCTCTTCCTGCTCCTACCTTCTTTGATTTTCAGACGAGAGGAAGATATATTATTACCAGAGAGGAGGCAGATGAGTATGAAAGGAGAGTGGAGGCTGCTTGACTCCACGGTATAGCTCAGGCGGCGATAGCCGCTGCATCACACTACGACCCCAGCTTCACCTACGGATATCCGCCAGGACATCCCTGGCAATAGACCAACTTAGGCCAAAATCCTAAGCTTGGGGGAGTACGTATTTCCCACCGACATTACATTTATGTTCACACACACTCATTGCTAGATGTCGGTGCTCATACTTTTTCACTGTAATATCCATGCTAGTTTATTTTCTTTTTCCTGCTTTCTTCTTGTGTGTTTGATAAACCTTAAGAAAAACCAAAAAAATTAGTAGTAGTTTATTTCTTTGCTTGTAGTGGAAATTAAAAAAAAAATAAAACCCAAAAATATTTCCCGTTCTTCTTCTTACTTGTTGGGAGCTTTCCCGTGTAAATAGTTTTTATTTTTATTTTCCTTTTTTGGGGGTCGAGATGACCATATTGAAAATGCTTAGTGGCTCTTATATGCATTATTGTTTATCTAACTTAGAGCCTATATTACTTGTCTTCTCTCTTGAGTTGAATGCTTGCAGATTCCAACTTAGTCCAATGCACATGCACTCTTATTGTTATACACACCGTTCGGTCGTGCAAGTGAAAGGCAATAATGATGATATATGATGG
Source organism: Triticum timopheevii (assembly GCA_963921465.1). Classification (NCBI taxonomy): domain Eukaryota; kingdom Viridiplantae; phylum Streptophyta; class Magnoliopsida; order Poales; family Poaceae; genus Triticum; species Triticum timopheevii. Next base: position 388,589,857 of record OY997274.1, read on the forward strand.
ACTTATGGGGAAGAGAAACGCTGGTATGAACTCGACCTCTTTTGTTTTTGTAAATATGATGATTCATCGTTCTTGATTCAGCTATTATGAAGTAAACATATTTGCAATGACATTTAGAGATTATAGTTGCTTGTGACATGCTTGATTAGCTATGAGTTATAATGGTTTACCTTGCGTGCCAACATGCTATTAGAATGATTATGATGTGGTATGATGGGATGGTATCCTCCTTTAAATGCAGTGAGTGACTCGACTTGGCACATGTTCACGCATGTAGTTGAATCCAATCAACATAGCCTTCATGAAAATTTATGTTCATGGTGGATTATATCCTACTCATGCTTGTATTCGGTGTGAATTAATTTTAATGCATGTTCACGACTGTTGTCGCTCTCTCAGTTGGTTGCTTCCCAGTCTTTTGCTAGCCTTCACCTGTACTAAGCGGGAATACTGCTTGTGCATCCAAACTCCTTAACCCCAAAGTTATTCCATATGAGTCCACTATACCTACCTATATGCGGTATTTACCTGCCATTCCAAGTAAATTTGTATGTGCCAAACTCTAAACCTTCAAATAAACATTCTGTTTTGCATGCTCGAATAGCTCATATGTCAACTAGAGCTGCCCTTATCTTCCGTGTTAGGCGGGTTATTCTCCAGAGGAGTGGACTCCGCTCCTCATTCACGAGAAAATGGCTGGTATCCAGGATGCCCAGTCCCATGCTTCGTGCAAACTAAATCAAAATAATTAAACAAAACTCCCCCTGGGACCCGTTGAATGTTGGAGGCACTCGTTGTTTCGAGCAAGCCATGGATTGATGCTTGTGGAGGAGGGGGAGTATAAATTTTACCATTCTGTTTGGGAACCACCTATAATCTGTTTAGCATGGAAGATATCGTCGTCTTTTAGTTGTTATGTTGACAATGAAAGTATGCCGCTCAAAATATAATTTATCTCTATTTCAAAACCGAGCTCTGGCACCTCTACAAATCCCTGTTTCCCTCTGCGAAGGGCCTATCTATTTACTTTTATGTTGAGTCATCACCCTTCTTATTAAAAAGCACCCGCTAGAGAGCACACTGTCGTTTGCATTCATTATTATTGGTTTATATTGGATATGACTTGACTGGATCTCTTTTACCATGAATTACAATGTTTAGCCAGTCCTTGATCTTTGAAGGTGCTCTGCATTTATGTTTTGCGGTCTCAGAAAGGGCTAGCGAGATACCATTTTGTTATATCATGTTATGATTATTTTGAGAAAGTGTTTTCATCCGAGTTTTATTATTATGGCTCACTAGCTGATTATGCTATTGATATGAGTAATTGTGAGACCTACGTGTTATTGTGAGTATGGTTAGTTCATAATAATTGCTGAAACCTGAATGCTGGCTTTTCATGTTTACAACAACAAGAGCAAACAGAGTTTGTAAAAGTTTTTCTTTTTCTCTTTCAGTTTGTCAACTGAATTGCTTGAGGACAAGCAAGGGTTTAAGCTTGGGGGAGTTGATACGTCTCCGTCGTATCTACTTTTCCAAACACTTTTGCCCTTGTTTTGGACTCTAAATTGTATGATTTGAATGGAACTAACCCGGACTGATGCTGTTTTCAGCAGAATTGCCATGGTGTTGTTTTATGTGCAGAAAACAAAAGTTCTCAGAAATACCTGAAACTCCATGGAATATCTTAGAATAAATAATAAAATATCCTCACCAAAGATGAAGACCAGGGGGTCCACACCCTGTCCACGAGGGTGGGGGGCGCGCCCCCCTACCTCGTGGGCCCCCCTTGTGGCCCTCTGACGCCAACTCCAACTCCATATATTGGCTTTCGGGAAGAAAAAAAGTCAGAGAAAAAGTTTCATCGCGTTTTATGATACAGAGCCGCCGCCAAGCCCTAATCTCTCTCGGGAGGGCTGATCTGGAGTCCGTTCGGGGCTCCGGAGAGGCGGATTCGTCACCGTCGTCATCATTAACCATCCTCCATCACCAATTTCATGATGCTCACCACCGTGCGTGAGTAATTGCATTGTAGGCTTGCTGGACTGTGATGGGTTGGATGAGATTTATCATGTAATCGAGTTAGTTTTGTTAGGGTTTGATCCCAAGTATTCATTATGTTCTGAGATTGATGTTGCTATGACTTTTCTATGCTTAATGCTTGTCACTAGGGCCCGAGTGCCATGATTTCAGATCTGAACCTATTATGTTTTCATGAATATATATGAGTTTTAGATCCTATCTTGCAAGTCTATAGTCACCTACTATGTGTTATGATCCGGCAACCCCAAAGTGACAATAATCGGGACCACTCCCGGTGATGACCATAGTTTGAGGAGTTCATGTATTCACTATGTGCTAATGCTTTGTTCCGGTTCTCTATTAAAAGGAGGCCTTAATATCCCTTAGATTCCAATAGGACCCCGCTGCCACGGGAGGGTAGGACAAAAGATGTCGTGCAAGTTCTTTTCCATAAGCACGTATGACTATATACAGAATACATGCCTACATTACTTTGATGAACTGGAGCTAGTTCTGTGTCACCCAATGTTATGACTGTTACATGACGAACCGCATCCGGCATAATTATCCATCGCTAATCCGGTGCCTACGAGTTTTCCATATATTGGTTCTCGCTTATTTACTTTTCCGTTACTACTGTTACAATCACTACAAAATACCAAAAACATTACTTTTGTTGTCTTTACATTTGTTACCGTTACCACCACTATCATACTTTGCTACTAAACACTTTGCTGCAGATACTAAGTTTCTAGGTGTGGTTGAATTGACAACTCAGCTACTAATACTTGAGAATATTCTTTGGCTCCCCTTGTGTCGAATCAATAAATTTGGGTTGAATACTCTACCCTCGAAAACTATTGCGATCCCCTATACTTGTGGGTTATCATCCGCGACGGCGTTTTCATTCGCTTGTTCACTGGCGATTCTTCCTTCCACGAGCCGATGCTCATTGAGGAGATGGAGGTTGCAGCATAGGTCCCCTGTGCTGGTAGCTCTTCCGCCATTAGGGCGTCGAAGTGCGGCCGCACCTGCTCTATGGTGAACACGACATGAACCGGCTTGGGTTGTGGCGCCGGCTCCTGGTCAGAAGCCACGTCCATCATTTGATTGTTGTCGCCGAGCTCGACGAGCTCGCTAGCGAGCAATCATGTCCGGTTGCTGGGCCAGACCGCTGCCAAGCATGAGTCTGACCACCCTGGCCCACACAGAACCCCTCCCTCGCCCGCGCGCGCTTTCTGCCTGAAACGGTTAGCACCGCCTGAGCCGCTTCCCGGTGCAGGTGATTGTGCTGCATTCAAACGACACAAGTGTCGTCCGTCCGTCTGCCGCCCACATTAATGATACGCGGTTGCCGAGGCGGCTACTCCGGCGCCACCAAACCGTCCCTCTGCTGCCCACCATTGCTATATAAACTGCTGCGTCGGCCATAGCCGCAGTTATTCGTCTCAGTTCCCTTTCTCCTGTCCACACCACTCCTACCATGGCTTCCTCGCGCTCCAGTGCTCTTCAGCACAGGCATACGACAGACCAGAAGGAGATGGCAGCCATTGCTGTCGACTGGCTGGCCAGCAGGCAGCCAGAGGACGAACGTCCCAATGGAGAATGTCGTAGTTGATGATCCGGCGCCAACCCCCTCCTTCGCGCTATTCTCGCCGGTCCATTGCACCATGACCATCGGCGAGGCCCGTGCCCAATACATGGACATGGTGAGGCAAAAGCATGAGGAGTAGTTCTGGGAGGCACAAGCCGCCGCCGCCTACAACCACCATGTCCTCTAGGAGCACCTGCAGGCGAAGGAGCAGATTGCCGCAGAGCGGGCAGAGTAGGAGGCGCTGCTCGAGTCATACCGCTCCACCCGCGAGAGCCGCCTTGCATGCTGGCAGTACCGCATGGGGTGGTGGAGGTTGCGGCCGCCTACAAAGAGAGCGATGAAGCGGGCAAGGAGCTATTTGGCGAGACCAACGATGAGGCGGAGGAAAATGTCGGGTCCGTCGAGGCCCCGTCCCGCCGGCACCGAGGCGGAGGACTTCGTCGGCTTCGGCGAGGCCCTTCTCCTCCAAGGCCCCTCCCCGCCAACAACGAGGCAGAGGACATCATCGGCTCCACCGAGGCCCCACCCTGCCGACAACAAGGGGGAGGATTTCCCCTCCTCTGCTTAGGCGCCGCCCCTCTAGCAATGAGACAGAGGACATCGCCGGCTTCGTCGAGGCCCCGCCCCACTGCCAACGAGGCCGCGCCACACAAAAATGAGGAAGAGTATAACACGGTAGCTAGCCGCCGCTCGGGTCCAAGTAATGCCACCGCTGCTACCCTCCGGTTGAAGCCCAGCTTGGCGGGTTTAGCATTGATGACCGATTAGCTTCTTGGCGGCGACGTGGAGTCAGAGAGGTGTGCTGGAGAATAAGCTTATGTTCGGCTCAGGGAAATGTGCACCGGACATCATATATTAGGTTAATGAATTATACCTCCAACGCACCCCTTTTAGTTGAAGAATGGATGAAATGTAATGAAATCCGGCATGTTTATATGAAATCCAACTGTGTATGAACGAATTTAGTTGGATTAGTTCGAATTCTTGTATCACTAGCATTGGATGAACATGCACAACAATATGTACTAGCATTATTCCTGGGACACATGGTGATCACCTCGTTTGCAGCAGTTTCAGACGTACAAAAAGTTTGAGAAATTTTTTAGCTTACCTGTACATTGCAATCAAACTCACAGGCCTGGCAATTCATAGAGAACATTCAAAAAATTCATGATTATGCATCTCAGTGATTCAAATGTCAGAGCCAATATTTACTTCACAACTAAAGAATAAAGAAAAATTGATCGATGCTAATAAAAGCAAAGGGCGTCCCATTAAAAAATATCCAACGCATGTCTTCTTGCTAACATTAATGAGCAAATTTTGACAAGGTTGTCCCATTCCAAAATATCAAATGTGTGTCTTTGCGTACATCAATGAGCAAACTTTGACAAGGTTTTCCCATTCCAAAATATCAAATGGCTACGACTGTAGAATGGGCAGTGTTTGCCATCAGTTCATACATTGACATGTCACATCGTGCTAAATAAACCATCTGAGTTCTTTTTCTGCAGTTCCACTAAAATCAAACAACTTCGTGCGTAGCTTGTATGATTTTGCCTTTATATGTTGCAACACCTTGAACATATCCCCACCTCCTTTTTTGTAGCTAATTTTGTCATTGGAGGTGGAAATGAATGATTCGTGAACATTCAATGTATAGTGCATGATGAAGTATAATGGAGGGCACGAACCATCAGAAAATTTTCTGCAGTTCCCATTGAAATCAAGCTGAGCATCCCTGTTTACATAAATACAAAAAAAGTGATTAGTGTAAAGCAAATGCACTATGAATTGACAGTTTAAATAGGCAACCTACATTATCCATGCAGAGCACACATTTAAAAAAATGGAACTCACGATAAAGAATCCTAAAACAACATTTTGTTGGCCATCACAGCAACAAAGATGGAGATCCGTGAGTCCTTCTGAGCAGAAGTTAGTTTGTTCTTGTGGGCAATAATGTAACCATCCTTCAAATGCTTCTTTGTGATATGAAGAGGATGATCACGTTGTGCAAAGGCAAGAGAACAACTAAATGTTGCATCCCTGTTCGCTCAAAAAAAGGAAAGGAAATAATTAAAACAACACGGATGAAGCACTTCTTGAGGACAATAACACTTTCTCATAATAGTATCTAAACAGTAGCACGACACCAATAGAGATGACAAAGCTCAATCATATGGATGAAATCCGTGGGCCAGTACCAACCTTTGTTAGGAGGCTTATTGTGTAGAGCATACAGATGAAACACTTCTCCGGAACCATCTGTAGTTATCTACTATGGTTGCCATGCTTACTATATACTCCTCGATGAGTTTAATGTTTCCATCATCTTCTTGTGCAGTTCCACTAAAATATATTTTATCTTCAAAGAAGATCCCTGTTTGCACAAGTAGAGATAACTACATATTACATTAAGAGTGACATCAAATCAGTGGCAAAACAATTGCTCGTTCCAGCCATAATAATAAATTAAGATGTAAAACTATATCATTACTTGTGTCATCACAGGTCCAGTGCTTCATTACAGCACCGGGAGTTGATTTTTGTTTTTCTCCCGCTTGTTCTTCCCCTTCATCACTTGGTTCAATAACAGACAAGCTTCACCTTCAATGTAAGATTTGGCATGTCAATTAGGGAGCACAAGTATAGCACTAAACAACGGCATTAATTTTCTGATGACAGTAGCAAAATACATGCCAACAGTTGTGAAATAGCATTATCTTACCTCAATGGGATATTATGATGCACATACAGATTGGAAGTCTGGTCTCCATGTGTGCAGTTCACTAAAATCAAACAACATTACCATATAAGTAGCACAACATATGAAATCACACTGCACAATCATGTGAAAGGAGGCTAGTACTGACCTCTCATGACGTGGAATTCAAACAACCCACAAGAAGAAGATCTGAAACAAATATGCCAACAGGGATTGGAAGTTAGATCTCCTCTTGTGCAGTTCCACTAAGATCAAGCAATCAAGCAACATTGTCGGTGTGACATTTCGGTTGAACTACACAAAACACAAAAATAAAAGTGTTTTGTGTAGTGCAACAAAAGGTCGCAATAGCAACGAGGTGAAGTAGATAACCCTGTTTACAAAGGTGCAAAGGAAACAACTACTGGTCAATAATGGTGGATGACACAGAAGCCCACAAAAAGAAGCATCTAACTTATCTAAATGGGAAACAAAGCAAGAAAGTAGCGCTTCTCAAACATAGACATTGATTCGTATTAACAAAGAGATTATATTAACAATAAAATTCATTAAACATGTAATTTTCTTTTAACTGTGGCATTGCTTCAATTTTCTAGAGGTATTATTAGATGAACAACAGCTAAAGAGTTGTATGGGATAGTGGATGCACAAGCACCATGTGCGTCTACCAATGTATAAAGGGGTGATGCACAATCTGTTGCAACAAACAACCAAGGAGAATATTTGTGTTGATCCCATTTTTGTTATCTTTAGGCACCTTTCCCTCTGTGAGGGCAGCAAATCTAGTCCCGCTCAAACTATATAACCTTGTCCCCCACTCATAGAAAGATCAGTTCCTTACATATGTGTGTACTGCGTTCGTCATTGTTTTCCCTTTTCGACCAACATAGGTGTTGGATAGCCAGTATGTACTACTTTCCCCCTTCCTTTCCTCTTTGAACCACGTCCTAGATTCATGCTATACAACTTTCCCCACTACTTTCCTATTTGATCCAACTCCTAGATTCAAGTGCAGAAGCGAAAAAATTCCACATACAGCTACAACAATGTCTGTGGATTAAGGAAATTATACCTTAAGGTTCTCGTTGTGTGGCTCGATCGATGACCGGAGACCGATCTGCCTACACTATGTACGGCGACAAGGAAGAAGGGGTCAGAGGCCCTCCTGTGCCACCACTGGGTGAAATAGAACAATGATGCCGACAGTGGATTTCCTCCCTCGCCGACGGCGGCAGCGTTAAGCCTCCTTGCCTTCCCCGACGGACGGGATCCTGCCGGCTCTTTGACCAGCAATGAGGGCGGGGGGGGGGGGAGAGGAGAGGCCAACGTAGTCTTGTTTTAGTTGTTTAGATCTAGATAGGGTGAGAGTGTGTGTAGAGAGCAACTACAAGCACTGAGGCTCCAACGTGTATATATATAGTGGAGAGTGTCGGAGTAATGGGCCACGGGTAGGCTAACCCGGGTCCCAGGATCTTTCAAGACATCGGGGCAGGCCGCGCCCCTCAAGCCGAGTCCCAGACGGCGACTCCAAGACAAGCCGAGTTCCAGACGGCGACTCCAAGACAAGCCGAGTCCCAGACAGCGACTCCAAGACAAGCCGAGTCCCAGACGGCGACTCCAAGACAAGCCGACTCCAAGCTGGCGACCTCCAGAGAGGCCGGCTATGGGGGTCAGCCCATGAATCTTCCCGAAGCCCGATGCGGGGTACGGTCACGACGTGGCCATTCCTCCCTACCTACGAGGGACTAGCATGGCTACAGTGAGCCGTATCGCCGGAAGATCTCCGGCGAGGCGCGGCACTGTTGCCATGCCTGCCCTGACCTCAGCCATAGTGTGCGACGCACTGTACCCACAACGCCGGCCTGTACGGCCTGAAGACCGCGGGGCCGCCTGTTAGTGGGTGGACCGAAGGCGTCCTGAGCGCCCCGAAGACGGCCCTGTGGGAGTCGGCCTCCCTGGAGTCGGCCGCCTCCCCTCCAGGGCCCCACGAGCCATTAACCAGATAGGATAGGGAATGGCGATAGTGAACGCCCGATAGATGGCGGCACTATTGCCACGACCCAATGACCAAGCCTGCGTCATCAGGAGCACCGCACAGTGTCAGGCCTGTCCGCGGGACCCACCAGTCGGCGGGCCCTAGAAGCCGGCGGGAAGGACGGCAGCGTGAGAGACAGACGGCTGGGACCCGCGCCCAGCCGGATTACCATTGTACCCCCGGGGGGTAGGCCTATATAAACCCCCCGGGGCACCCATGCAAAGGGTGCGGACCTTGATAGAGATAGACCAGATAGCACAGGAAGGAGAGAACTAGCCTTGCTCTCTCCTACCTCCCGATACAGCTCTAGGAGCACCATTGTAGTCACTTTGCTTTAGTGATCATGCGGAGACCCCGCAGAGCAGCAGTAGGGGTGTTATCTCCCCGGAGAGCCCCGAAGATGGGTAAGATTCGCCGGCGTGCATGCCTACGCCTCATCCCGTTTCCAGGGACCGGCGACGTTCTACTCGCCCCCACCATGATAAGCCATCCTTTGGCATATGTCGCACCCAACCCCCCGACATTTGGCGCCCACCGTGGGGCGAGGTGCACCGTCGTCTGGAGATCTGTTCTGGACGGGAACCCTCTTCCTCCCTGGTGAGCGCAGCCAGATAGGCTCGCCAGATGGAGTCTGCATCGACACGCTGCGCGGCGCTGAGGCCGCCTGCGCCGCGAGCAGCCTCGCCGAACTTGTCGGCGAGGTGCGCCTCTCCGACGAGCCTGCATCCGACGTAGGCGCGGGTGGCCCCGAGAGCCTTCTCGCGGGCCTCCCTGACCAACTCCACGTCGCCGGCGAGCCTGCCGTGGACTTGGAGTCCGTAGGCTCCACTGACCCGATGCTGGTCGACTCCGACGCCGTGTCGCTTGACATTTTCCCCACCAACGTGGTGGTCTACGACGAGCCGCTTCCGTACGAGGAGAGCGGCGGAAGCGCCGTCACGGAGGTGCTTGTCATCAGTCACGGCGAGCGCTCCGGCGAAGAAGCCCAGGACCCGCTTGCTGCGGCCCTGCAAGACCTTACCGCGCCCATTCCAGAGGGCGCAGACGCCGAGACGCTGGAGACACGCCGCCTTCAGATCATCGAAGGCGCCAAGAAGCTGGCAAGCATGAGGCGCTTGTCAGAGGCATACCAGCGCGAGATGGATCGCGCTGTAGGCGGGTCGCCGGCTCCGACTGGGCCGAGCCGTCTAGGCGCGGTCCGGTAGCGCGGCGCAGACATCGCCGACTTGTTCGGGGCAAAACGCCCCGTATACGCCACCCCTGCGGAGAACATCCGCGCCGCTCAAGCGGCGACTGACGAGCTGAAGAACTTCGAGGGCGAAGAGCGCCGTCTGATGATGGAGCGAGTCCAGCAACTCCTCGACGCGGTTGCTGCGCAGAACGCGGGCAGTGGCCGCGCAGACGCGCTGTAGCAGCCGAACGACGACTTGCTTCCCCGTCGAGATCAAGGCGCGACCTCTCGGAAGCCGAATGGCGGAGTCCGCGGAAGGAAAGAAAAGGAGCCGGCTGTCAGTCACAGTCGGACTCACATCACCATCGAGCGCGACCAAGACGGCCGCCTGAGAGGAGTAGAGCGACGGGACGGCTACCTGCCTCCCCCGCCCAGAAGAGAGCGGCGAGTTACCCCGCCGCCTGTTGAGCATCCGACTCTCGGAGGCCGCCTTGGCCGCCGAGAGGGAGTCGGAGAGAACGACGCCCGCCATCGGATCGACCGACTCCACCGATCCCTGGCGCTGGAAGAAGAAGACGAGATGGGTCCACCTTGCTTTGGGCCCCGCATCCAAGACGAGCCCTTCCCCAAAGGGTTCACGCTCCCCCGAGACACACCCAAGTACACCGGCTCTGTGAAGCCGGAGGACTAGCTGATAGACTACTCCACAGCCGTCAGCATAGCAAACGGCAACAAGCGGGTTGCCGTGAAGTACGTTCCTCTCATGCTCCAGGGCACGGCCCGGACATGGTTGAACAGTCTGAAGCCCCGCAGCATCAACAGCTGGGTCGACTTCACTGAAGCCTTCATCCGCAACTTCACGAGCACGTACAAGCGACCTCCCAAGCCGCGCCAGCTTTCCTTGTGCGTGCAAGGCCCTGATGAATCAACATGCGACTACCTCACGCGATGGGGCGAGCTTCGGAACTCCTGCGAGGGCGTGCACGAGGTGCAGGCTATTGAGTACTTCACCGCTGGGTGCCGAGAGGGCACCCTCCTCAAGCACAGGCTTCTCTGCGACGAGCCAGAAACCCTCGACGAACTGCTAGTCATAGCAGACAAGTACGCCACGGCCGACTCTTCCATGTAGACCGAGATCCAAGTCAACGCCGCTGGCAAGGTGACCCCTCAGGCTCCCAAAACCCCGGCTGGAGACACCAGTCGGCGCCAACAACAGAACGATAACAAGCGCAAGGCCCAACAGCCGACTTCCAACAGTCGGCAGGTGGCGACAGTTGAAGATCAGCAGCCGGAAGGGCAGCCTCCGGCCAAGCGGCAGAAAGGCGGCAAATCCAATTAGTTGCCAGCCTTCTCCTATGAGCAGACTTTAGATGGTCCCTGCAAGTTCCACAGCGGCGCGAAGCCGTCAAATCATACCACCCGAAAGTGCCACTGGCTCACCAGAATCGCCAAAGGAGACGGCCTCATTCCTCCGCCGCCCGCTGGGCCGCCGCCTCCGCCGCCGCCCCAGTAGCCGGCGGCTCGGCCAGTCGACGCAGTGCAAGACGAGTTCCCAGATGAGCATGGAGCCTACATGGTGTTCACCAGCGTGGCGGATGACCAGCGCAGCAGGCGCCAACAGCAGCAAGAAGTAAATGCAGTGGCAACAGATGCCCTAGAGTTCATGCATTGGTCCGAGAGGCCTATCAGTTGGAGTAGAGCGGATCACCCAGAGGTGATGCCGAGTCCGGGCTCTTATGCCCTGGTCCTAGGTGCTACCTTGGCCACTGATAGGCGGGCAGCCCGTTTCTCGCGAATTCTGATAGACGGAGGCAGCAGCATCAACGTCCTGTACAAGGACACCATGGAGAAGCTAGGAATCAAGCGAAGACAGCTGCAGAGCAGCCGGACTGTGTTCCATGGAATTGTACCCGGCCTTTCCTGTTCGCCAATCGGCAAGATCCTGATAGACGTCCTCTTCGGAGACAAAGATCATTTCCGCCAAGGGCCGGTCTGGTTTGAAGTAGTGGACTTGGAAAGCCCATATCACGCACTGCTTGGCCGACCTGCTTTGGCCAAGTTCATGGCGGTTCCTCACTACGCCTACCTCAAGATGAAGATGCCGAGTTCCAAGGGGATTCTGACCGTAGCCGGCGACTACCGGAAGTTGTCCGCCTGCGCGGCCGAGAGCAGTCGGCTGGCCGAGTCCCTGGTGATCGCGGCTGAGAAGCGGCTCCTTAACCGAGTCTTGGCGATGGCCGGAAAGCAGCCAGAGATGTCGGCCGACCCCATGGAGTCGGAAGCAGAAGGATCATTTAAGCCAGCCAAAGAAACCAAGAAGATACCCTTGGACCAGGAGCACCCAGAGAGATACGCTCTCGTAGGTGCAAACCTCGACAGCAAATAGGAAGGCGAGCTCGTCGATTTCCTCCGTGAGAATCGAGACATCTTTGCATGGTCCCCCAAAGACATGCCAGGTGTACCGACGGAATTCGCTGAGCACAAGCTACACGTCAGGCTAGATGTGAAACCCGTCAGGCAGCCCTTGCACCGCCTGTCAGAAGAGAAGAGAATAGTTGTTGGAGAGGAGATAGCCCGGCTTCTTGCGGCCGGCTTCATCATGGAAGTGTTTTTTCCAGAGTGGCTGGCGAAGCCGGTTTTGGTGCTGAAGAAGAACAAGCAGTGGCGGATGTGTATCGACTACACAAGCCTCAACAAAGCCTGCCTAAAGGACCCGTTTGCCCTGCCAAGAATCGATCAGGTGATAGACTCCACAGCCGGATGCGAGCTGCTGAGTTTCCTAGACGCATATTCAGGATATCACCAGATCAAGCTGAACCCGGCGGACAGACTGAAGACCGCCTTCATCACACCATTCGGAGCCTTCTGCTACCTGACGATGACGTTCGGCTTCAGGAATGCCGGCGCCACCTTTCAGCGTTGCATGCAGAAGTGCCTCCTCAAGCAAGTCGGCAGGAATGCCCATGTCTATGTGGATGATGTGGTGGTGAAGACGGAGAAGCGTGGGATGCTGCTGGAAGACCTCAAGGAGACCTTTGAGAATCTGCGCCGATTCCAGATCAAGCTCAACCCTGAGAAGTGCGTTTTCGGAGTACCAGCCGGCCAGCTTCTTGGCTTCCTGGTCTCCGAACGCGGCATAGATTGCAACCCCGTGAAGATCAAGGCCATCGAGAGGATGGAGGTACCCAGCCGACTATTAGATGTGCAGAAGTTCACCGGCTGCTTGACATCCATCAGCCGGTTCATCAGTCGGCTGGGCGAGAAAGCTCTGCCCTTGTATCAATTGATGAAGAAGACCACCTTTTTTTAGTGGAACCACAAGGCGGATGAGGCATTTCTCCAACTGAAGAAGATGTTGACTACTCCCCTTGTGTTGGCGGCTCCGACTCCCAAAGAGCCCATGCTTTTGTACATCGCCGCCACCAGCCGAGTAGTTAGCACAGTCATCGTAGTCGAGCGCAAGGAGGAAGGCAAGGCGCTCCCTGTCCAAAGACTGGTATATTACCTGAGCGAGGTACTGTCGACCTCCAAGAAGAACTACCCTCACTACCAGAAGATGTGCTACGGTGTGCATTTTGCCGCCAAGAAGCTGAAGCCTTACTTTCAAGAACACCCAATCACCATGGTTTGCACAGCTCCATTGGCCGAGATCATTGGAAGCCGAGACGCCTCCGGCCGAGTAGCCAAATGGGCTATAGATCTGGCTCCTTACACCATCTACTACCAGCCCCGCATCGCCATCAAGTCGCAGGCGCTGGCCGACTTCCTCGTCGACTGGGCCGAAACCCAGTACCTGCCGCCAGCGCCTGACTCCACCCATTGGCGGATGCATTTCAACGGCTCCAAGATGCGCACCGGCCTGGGAGCCGGTGTCGTCCTCACCTCCCCTAAAGGCGACAAGCTCAAGTATGTGCTGCAGATCCACTTCGCCGCCTCCAACAACGTCGCCGAATATGAGGCGCTCATTCATGGGCTCCGCTGGCCAAAGAACTCGGCATTCGCCGGATCCTGTGCTATGGCGACTCCGACTTGGTGGTTCAGCAATCATCCGGCGACTGGGACGCCAAAGACGCAAACATGGCGAGCTACCGCTTCCTGGTGCAGCAACTCAGTGGATACTTCGAGGGGTGCGAATTCCTCCACGTGCCAAGAAATGACAATGATCAAGCGGACGCCTTGGCACGAGTCGGCTCTACCCGCCAGGCAATACCTTCCGGCGTCGCTCTTCAGCGCCTCCTCAATCCGTCCATCAAGCCTTCACCAGAGTCAGACTCCATCTTTGTGCCGGCTCCGCCAGAGCTCCAGCAGACGGCCCCAAGAAAACCACAGTCGAAGCTGGCCCGGGGACTTCAGAGCCCGGCCCGAGGACTGCGCTAGTCGGCCCGGGGACTGCACCAGTCGGCCCAGGGACTCCGTCAATCCAGCAAGCGGCCGTGGACTCCAGCCCGCCGCCTCCCAGCCCAGCCACCCTTGTCCATGTCGCTGTGGTAGCAGTTGAAGAAATAGCAGCACCTTCATGGGCACAGCCCATCCTCAAGTTTCTAGTGAACAGAGAGCTGCCGACTGATGAAATCTTGGCTCGGCAAGTGCAACACCGAGCGGAAGCATACACCATAGTCAACAGAGAGCTAGTCAGGCGCAGTGTCACTGGTGTCTACCAGCGCTGCGTAGAGCCAGAACAAGGCCAAGCAATCCTCAGAGACATTCATCAGGGCGAGTGCGGCCACCATGCGGCTTCAAGGGCACTCGTCGCCAAAGCTTTTTGGAACGGTTTCTTTTGGCCGACTGCCCTGGAAGAGGCAAAAGAGCTAGTCCAAAAATGCAAGGGGTGCCAGAAGTTCCGCTCCAAGCCACTTCAGCCGGCTTCCGCGCTGAAGACAATCCCCATCGCCTGGCCCTTCGCAGTTTGGGGCCTGGACATGGTGGGACCATTCAAGGCGGCCCGAGGCGGCCTAACTCATCTGCTTGTCGCGGTGGACAAGTTCACCAAGTGGATAGAAGCAAAGCCCATCAAGAAGTTGAACGGGCCGACTGCAGTGACTTTCATCACCGACATCACGGTGCGGTATGGCATACTGCACAGCATCATCACCGACAATGGCACAAATTTTGCCAAGGGCGCCTTGGCCCGTTTCTGCGCGACGCAGGGCATCCTACTGGACTTAGCGTCCGTTGCCCATCCGCAGTCAAACGGCCAGGTGGAACGAGCAAACGGCCTCATCCTGTCCGGCATCAAGCCCCGACTGGTCGAACCACTCGAGCGTCCGGCCGGTTGCTGGGTTGAGAAGCTACCAGCTGTCCTCTGGAGTCTGCACACGACTCCAAACAAGTCAACTGGCTTCACGCCTTTCTTCCTCGTCTACGGTGCCGAAGCCGTCATCCCAACGGATATAGAGTTCGACTCTCCACGAGTCACCATGTACACTGAAGAGGAAGCTGAAGAAGCACGCCAAGACGGCGTTGACCTGCTGGAAGAGGGCCGGCTGTTGGCACTCAGCCGGTCCATCATCTACCAGCAGAGTCTACGCTGATACTACAACCGAAAGGTCAAGCCGAGATCGTTTCAATAGGGCGACCTTGTGCTCCGGCTGATTCAGAGAACAGCCGGCCAGCACAAGTTGTCAGCACCTTGGGAAGGCCCCTTCATCATCAGCAAAGTCCTGGGCAATGGTTCCAACTACCTAATCGACGCCCAGAAGCCTCGAGCGCGCAAGAGGGATGACTCCGGCAAAGAAACAGAGCACCCGTGGAACGCAAATCTTCTTCGAAGATTTTACAGTTGATGCAGTATGTATCGCACTACCCCCTTTGTATTAAAGTACTAAGACCTTGGGCCCCCCGAGACGAGCTCGGGGACTGCCTTTTTGTTATCTGTATGATAAGAATCACGCTTCCGAATATGCTACTCTTTTTATCATACCGTCTGGCACCGGGTCTGACTAGTCGGCCCGGGGACTTGCCGTCTTGCGCTATGAAATGCTTCCTGCAGTCGGACAAGTAATGTGTTGCGCTCAAGTTGTCTCCTGTCGAAAGCCGCAGCTCGCCGAGCGACTATTGGTAGGGGGACAACAAGCAAGAACGGGCGCACACACGAAAAAATGGCTAAGGACCTAAAGCGTATGCATAGCTCAAGCCGGCTCCCAGCCTCTCTCTGCAGAGCCGACTCATAAGTAGTCGGCTCGCCGTCTTAGCCTCTATCAAAGACGGTCGACTCTTGGATAGTCGACCTGTCGCTTTCTAGCCGACTTGCTAAAGAAACTCTAAACGGCCAAGTACTTGCCTTCCCGAAGTAGCCAAGCACTTGACCCAGCGACAGTCCGCAGAGCGGCTGTCCAGATGGCAAGGCAGCAACAAAAGGAAGGCGGCAAAGGAAAAAACCCAAAGAGCAATAAGCAAGTAAAGGCGGAAATCGGATAAATATTTACATAGGCCCTTGGCCGAATCTTCGAATAGAAGTTCAGGATACACCCCACGGGTGGAATTTTTTGAACCTAACAAATTTTCAAAAGATTACTAAAGACAGATAAACAGAGGCGGAAAAAGCAGCCTAGGAGGCGGTCTCCGGGGCCGGAGGTTCGGAGGAGACGGCGGTGTCGGGTGCCGGGGCAGTCGGCTGGGCGGTCTCGGCTTGGTCGCCTCCGGCGGCAGTCGCCTTGTCTCCACGCGGCTCGTTGCTGGAGGCGCGATCGAGTTGAGGCTGGCCGCCTGCTCCATCTTCTGGCGCCTCCGCCTCGCCTCCGTCCTCCGCCTCGTCCTCCTCCTCGGCGCTGGAGTCGATCACCTTCGCCGAGTCTTCGCCATACTCCGGGATCATCCCGAACCAGTCCGGTGGCACTTCCTCGCCGCCTTCAGCCCGCTCGGGCACGAAGACGTTGGTGTCCGTGTACTCGGTGATGGCCGCCGCGCGCTCGACAAGGGCGCCCTCCACGGCCTCCAGCTCGGCCTGGGCTTCTGACCGGAACGCGGCCAGACGGTCCAGGTCCAGCCCCGGCCACGCCTTGACGAACTCCAAGGCCCGGCGTGCTCTGGCCCGGGCCGAGGAGCCCTTCCAAGCCTCAAGACGGCCGGCGGCGACTTCCAGCCAGTCGGTGATCCGACTGGCGTTGCGTAGAGCCGGCATGTCCGGCCACAGGGCGGCAACCGCCTGGGCGCCGGCACGCTGAAGCCGTCGCAGCAGCCGGTGAGCCGAACGAAGACGGGCTTCAATGCTCAGGAGCTGCTCGTCGATGGTTCGGGGGGCATTAGCGGCGATCTCCTCACCCTTTGCCCTTCGCGCCTCCCGAGCAGCCTCGATGGCCAGAGGGACTGCCTGTGAATGACCAGGAAAGAAGTCTGCCAAGACAAAAAAGAAGAAAGTCGAAAAATCAGAAGTCGGCCTGACACATAGTCGGAAGCCCAAAGAAATGAAAGAAACTTACCATCAACGATGTCCTCGATCTCGTGGTAGCCAGAGGTCAGCATCGCCTCCCTATCAGTCCAGGCGGAGCGCTCGATCTCGAACTCGGCCATGAGAGCGGCCTCCCGCGTCTTGGCCTCGTCCTGTGCCTTCTGGAGCAGCTCTTTCTGCTCGGCCAGCTGCGCCGCCAGCAGGTCACGCTCTTTGGCGAGCCTGCCGCACTCCTCCTCCTTGGCACGCCGAGCGGTGTTGGCCTCGCCCAGCTGCTCCTGAAGAGCGGCGTTGGCACCTGAAGAACGAAGAAAGAGATGAGCAAGTCGTCAGTAAAGTAGATCGCCGGGGAGATCCGGCCCGACTACTCAGCAGTCGGCCCGAATCTTGGGGACTACAGCCCGCGGGTGCGCCGGCGCGCCCCCACGAAGAAGAAAGAAGAGAGCTTACCCCGGCTTTCTGCCAAGTCGGCGGTCCACTTGTTCAACTCCTCAACATTGCGGTTGAAGGCAGTGGCACGGAGGTTATGATATTCCTACAAAAAGCCGATGAAGACAAAGTCAGTATTCGGAACTCGCCAGAGGGAGTTCCGACCCGCCTGCTCAGCAGCCAGCCAGGAACTCGGGGACTACACCCAGTGGGTGCGCTGGCGCGCCCCCACAGAGAAAAAACAAGAATCAGAAAGAAGAAGAATACGTACTCGGACAGATGTCCGCGCGGCCAGATGCGCCCTGGTGCAGACTTGAAGGGCGTCGCTTTCAGCATGCAGCTTTGCCTGGACGTCCAGGAGCGCTTGGTTCAGTGGCCCAGTGCCGCCTCCGCACAACCACCCGATGGGCGCGGCACTGGAGGCCTCGACGTCCAGGGTCGCCGAGCTGGCAGTGCCGTTTTCCCGAGGTCGCGGCGCCGAGGTCGCCCTCTCAAGACGGCGGCACACCGGCGTGGCGACTTGAAGAAGCAGCCGCGCCTCGGCCTCGTCCGCGGTCGGCGCCTCCGAATGGCCCACCGGCTGTTTGCCGTGCGGTCTCCCAGATGGTGGCGGAGGCGGCGGAGGCGGCACGAGGGTGTGTGAGCTAGAAGCCTCGCCGCCCTCCTCAACGAGGGGGTTCTCGGTGCGGACCTCTCCGGTCTGCCCCGTGAACTCCGGAGCCGGTGGCGCCAATGACAATGGGGGGGCGAGCATCGCCGATCGGCGACGGGCGGCCTCCTCAGCATGCCGTTTCGCCGCAAGGGCGGCTTCGGCGTCCTCCAGCCTCTTCTGGGCGTTGGCGGCCGCCTTCTCGGCCTGCGCCTTCTCCAGGCGGTCGGCCTCCTCCTCGCCGCGCTTCTCCTGCGCAATTCTTTCCGTCACCTCCCGGAGGTCGGCGGCGGGATCAGCCCGCCGAGTGTTGGCGGACGTCTCTACCGACCCCATGACGGAGGGGACGGCGACTCTCTTGAGGGAGAGGGGGGCCCTGAAGAAGAACGGAGGGAGAATAAAGGAAAATTCGGGCAGGATTCAACAAAAGAAAATAAAGAGCATGAAGACTTACGCTGAGACTAGCGGCGGCCTCCTCACTTCCCTTCGGAAGCGGTTGGCCTTCGCGGCCACCTCCTCCCGTTTCGTCGCGGCGGCCGCCCCTTTGAGCTTCTTCAACTTACCGCCGGGCACACTCGGCCCGGCGTGACGCCTCTTCACGCCGCCTTGGCTGGCTAGGCCGGCTCTTGGCTGGTGGCGCGGGGCGACTTCTCCGTCGGCATCGTCATCAGGCCAGTCGGCAAAGGTGGCCGAGGGCCTGAAGCCGCCGTCTGCCCCTTCTCTGCCGCCTTTGGCATTGGCTTCCAACACTGCCGCCCCCAAGTCGGGGTCGTCGACGTCGCTGTCTGCGCGATTAGGGACGTACTCGCGGGGCTGTCTCGTGGCGCCGGCGGCATTCTCCATGAGGGGGTTCTAGCCAAAAGAAACCAACAAGAGTTAGAAGCCAGAGTTGGCCGCAAAGAAGACAAAACTACAGGGAGATGCGGCTTACCACTGGTAGGGGGTTGTCGCGCGAATACGGCTCCTTGCCGAATTGCCAGTCCTCTGTGAACTCGTAGTGCGCGATGTGGTTCACCAAGTTCACCACCTCCTTGCGGGGCATCTCCTTGGTGCTCATCCGACTTGGGTCTCGGAGGCCGCTCATCTGACAGATCAGGTGAGGCCGGCCTTGGAGCGGGAGGACTCGGCGCGCCACGAAGGCGGCCAGAAGGTCGGATCCAACAAGGCCCTCCGACTGCAGCAAGACTCGGAGTTGCGCCACGGTGGCGGCTCCGGAGGGAGTCGGTGACTTGGCCCGGTGGGACCAGCTGGGGAGCCTCCCAGTTAGGGGGGCGGCGTTGAAGGGCGGCAGGTTGACCCAGTCGCCGTCGGTGGAGAGGTTCTTCACGTAGAAGTACGAGCGCTGCCACATCTTCACCGACTTTATCAGCAAGATGGGAGGAAAGGGGTTGTCGGCTGTCAAGCGCCGCACCACGACGTAGGTGCCGCACTGAGCCGGAATGCCGGCGACGTGCGTGCCGAGCTTCGAAGAGAAGAATTCTCCCCATAGCTCGAGGGTGAGGAGAACGCCGAGGAAACCTTCGCACAGAGTGGCGAAGGCGGAGAGCAACACAACCGTATTTGGAGTAAGGTGGTGTGGTTGAAGACCGTGAAACTCCAAGAATGAGCGGAAGAAGCCGCTCGCCGGGAGCCCCAGGCCGCGCATGAGGTGTGAGCGGAAGATGACCCGCTCGCCCTCCTCCGGCGCCGGTGGAGTCTCCCCCGCCGGCGCGGGGCGGGTGCGCACGAGGTCCGCACTAGGGAGACGGCGGGTCTGGCGGAGGAACTCGATGTGTTCCTCCTCCACTTCCGAGCCATCCCATACGCCGGAGCGCATGGCGGGGGCCGCGGCGAAGGAAGAGCTCATTTCCGCGGTGAGGAGTGTTCTCGCTCGTCGGCAGGGGCAGGAGGAAGAGAAGGCAAGATGAGGCGGGAGAGCGGGGAAGAAGGGTGCGCGTGCGGTGCCGCCCCGCTCCTCCCCGCCTATTTATAGCCCTGTGGGCTGAGGAGCCGAGGGGGCGGGCGTGGGATTAACTGCGCACGGTGCCCCACGCCGCCCACGATCTGCCCCACGAAGTTACTGCGCGCAGTAACAACGTGGGGGAAACTAACCGTCCACGGCCGCAACGGATCCGTTCGTATGCCGAGGCGCGGTAGTGGCGGGCCCCGCCTGACGGCCCGTCCCGTCGTGCGCGTGGGTGGGCAGACTGTCCTCCCCACGTGGCACCACGCAATAGGACCGCCTCGATGGCAGCAGGGAAGCGTATCAAATACGCCGCCTGATTTTCCGCCGCGACTTTCAAGCAGCGGCCCCTCGCTAGAACAGATCCGACTTTTAGCAAGTCGGGCAAAGAGAAGGCGGCGGTCAAGTTCCAGAGTCTGCGATGGGAAGGTTGAAACTGTTGAAGCCCCACAAGGAGGCGTCCGCGAGGCTTCACCAGCTTCGGGGACTACTGTCGGAGTAATGGGCCACGGGTAGGCTAACCCGGGTCCTAGGATCTTTCAAGACATCGGGGTAGGCCGCGCCCCTCAAGCCGAGTCCCAGACGGCGACTCCAAGACAAGCCGAGTCCCACACGGCGACTCCAAGAGAAGCCGAGTCCCAGATGGCGACTCCAAGACAAGCCGAGTCCCAGACGGCGACTCCAAGACAAGCCGACTCCAAGCTGGCGACCTCCAGAGAGGCCGGCTATGGGAGTCGGCCCATGACTCTTCCCAAAGCCCGATGCGGGGTACGGTCACGACGTGGCCGTTCCTCCCTGCCTACGAGGGACTGGCGTGACTACAGTGAGCCGTATCGCCGAAAAATCTCCGGCGAGGCGCGACACTGTTGCCATGCCTGCCCTGACCTCAGCCACAGTGCGCGACGCACTGTACGCACAACGCCGGCCTATACGGCCCGAAGACCGCGGGGCCGCCTGTCAGTGGGTGGACCGAAGGCGGCCTGAGCGCCCCGAAGACGGCCCTGTGGGAGTCGGCCTCCCTGGAGTCGGCCGCCTCCCCTCCAGGGCCCCACGAGCCATTTACCAAATAGGATGGGGAATGGCGACAGTGATCGCCCGATAGACGGCGGCACTGTTGCCACGACCCAATGACCAAGCCTGCATCATCAGGAGCGCCGCATAGTGTCAGGCCTGTCCGTGGGACCCACCAGTCGGCGGGCCCCAGAAGCCGGCGGGAAGGACGGCGGCATGAGAGACAGACGGCTGGGACCCGCGCCCAGCCGGATTACCATTGTACCCCCGGGGGGTAGGCCTATATAAACCCCCGGGGCACCCATGCAAAGGGTTCGGACCTTGATATAGATAGACTAGATAGCACAGGAAGGAGAGAACTAGCCTTGCTCTCTCCTACCTCCCGATACAGCTCTAGGAGCGCCATTGTAGTCACTTTGCTTTAGTGATCATGCGGAGACCCCGCAGAGCAGCAGTAGGGGTGTTATCTCCCCGGAGAGCCCTGAAGCTGGGTAAGATTCGCCGGCGTGCATGCCTACGCCTCATCCCGTTTCTAGGCACCGGCGATGTTCTACTCGCCCCCACCATGATAAGCCATCCTTTGGCATATGTCGCACCCAACCCCCGACAAAGAGAGAGTGTGAAGAGAGCAAACCCTAGAAAACAAGCGCTGAGGCTGTAGCGTATATAGTTGGAGTGGTTTTCTTTTCTCTCCATAAAAATCGATTTAAATAGTGCACAAAACGGAACTCTTTATATAACATACTACTAATAAAGAAAATTATTCGGGCAAAGCTAACACGTGAAGAAAATTTAACGTTCGAAGGAGTCAACTCAAAATTAATGCTCCATGCCTCCCGGTCGCACTTACGTTCACATGTGGTACACGACCCTCGGAAACAACAACTAAGTCAGTGGGTTGCACCATCCTCCAATTTTAAATATTTTGGGCACTTTTATTCGGCCTAAGTCAGTGTGCTACCGTATGTACTAAGGGTTTCAGCGGGTGTAAGAAACTAGGGCGTATTGAGAGTAATTGCCATGTTGTTTATTTGTAGGGTCACATGCAAACTGTGAAACTCTATTCTCCTCTTATTTAGTGGATGAGGAACATCTTTTGCCTCCGTTTAAAAAAACGAGAAATTCAATTTTAATTATTTAGTTTGTACACTTTGCTCTCTTCCAATAATTTTGGGCACTTGTATTCGACGTAAGTATGTGCCACCATATCTCGTACTACTCCCTCCATCTAGGTGTATTAGGACCAAGGTGCAAGCAGATTAGAGGAGAAGGAGAAACTTGACCGGTCCTTCCTCCAATCAAAGGCCTGATTTCTCTCTCTAAATGCAACAATTAATCACAACAATTAAGAGCTGCCATTTTAGCTACCATGCAGGGCCACGTATTAACTCGCATGCAAGTCGACTTTGATTCCTTGACTAATCAATGCGTAGTTGCGCTTCATGCATTGGGTTTCCGAGGGAGATAACAAGGCGGAGTAAGTAACGCTCGCTAGGAACGACGCTAGGAGGGTATTTAGATGAGAAGTTAATGAATGACGCCTAAACATTTTGGGAATATCTAATTTTCATAAGATGAATTAGCACCTAGACGGAGGGAGTACTACCTCAGTCCAGGTTCGATGGAATATTCGTCACCTCTTCGCTTCTTGTACGTACTCCATTTATCTCGCTTCCTGTGGCTTCCCACTCCCACGATAATCCTATTCTATGAACCTGTGTGTGTGTGTGTGTGTTAGAGAGGGCGACACATCGACCTACTCCTACAGAGATATGGTGTGTAGTATACGATTTAGCCGCGAGAGTCGGTGCATGCTCTCGTTTCTGGGCGTCCGGTCGTGATAGCTGCCACACCCGCTCCTGACTACCTTGGCCCACCCAGAGCCCCTCCATCACCCGCGTGCGCTTCCCGCCTGAAACGGTCAGCGCCGCTCCAGAGAATTGGTGCCGCATTCATGCTCGGGCAGAGCGGACACAACCTCTCACTGGCGCCTGTGTTGAAGGGATAAGTGGATTCAATAGTGATTGTTGCTTCATTCGTCCAACTTACTGATGGGTCTATGTGATTTTACGGCTCATTAGTCATTATTACTAAGGTGGTACGACTGCTGGATGTCCCACGTTTCAGCAAAAGGAGGTAGATAACAATTTTCTCCATTCTTACAGCGAAGGAGTGCGAAAGCAGCGAAATAACGCAAGCTTAGTGATTACATGGCCCACCTCACACTATCACCATATTTTTTGGACACTGTGCGACACCTAACTCTTTAGTACATAGTAGTACGGATTGTAATTTCTCAGCGAAATAAATTTGTACAATGCTATGAACTTCCAGCTTCTATTTTATGTATCTTGCATCCAAGATTGCCCCGTTGCAACATTTCATCAAATACAAAGGAGAATAACATGCATGCTATTGCATCTCCATGATTGATAGATCATAGCCAATATGTACTCCCTCCGTTCCAAAATAAGTGTCTCAACTTTATGCAAACTTTATTACAAAGTTATACTTCTACTAAAGTTGACACTTATTTTGAAATAGAGACAACTAAAGAAAAAAACGATGCATGAAGTCCCTAGCCCTCGAACCCTAAATCCTAACCTGGCTTTAATTTGCTAGCGACGTTGAACCTTCCGAAGAAATGAAGTTTGCAACCCTTTGACCATCGGATCATTTTGTGCAGTTTTACTAAAATCAAGATGAGCATCCATGTGGCAAAGAAATTGAAGAAGCGTGATTAGAATAAGACTACAGGGAGTAGTGGATGAGACATAAACTCATCACAAATATAGTAGAAGCCAGTAGAGGTACGTGCGGGGCAAAGAAGTAGATAAATATCCACATGGAGTGATGTGGGCAGCTGGGGCAGTGGTGCAAGCCGACTGTAAAGGAGGTTGTACCTGAGGGATGTCGGGATGTAGCTCAACCTAGAGGAGGGTGGTGGGAGGCAGAAACTACCCATGTCGCGGTAGTGAGCAAGGGACGAAGGCAACCACACCCGCTTTGTGAGAGAGAACGGCGTGGACCCCTGATCGGGACGTGCCAACAGTGGGTTTTCGCCGTCGGTGACGGCGACCGAATCTACACAAAGCATCCACCCCTTCCCCGACAGACATGATCCGCCCGGATGTTAGACATGTGGCCACATTCATTTTGTGTGAGAGAGTGTGAAGAGAGCAACCCCAACAAGAAACCGTGTAGGCTCGTCCTGGATATGTATATAGTGGAGTGGTTTCTTTTTCTCTCCATATGAACCTATTTACATTGCGTACGTGCCACTGAAGAAAAAAACTTTATTTATAACTGACGCGGCACCGTTCATGCGTGGTTCCCGACCCTCCATTATTTATAAGTGAGTAACTACTACTAGAAGCGTCAAATTGTCATGTGGGCTGCATCATCGTACAGAAATGAGCTCCACACTGTCACGTGTGTGGTTGGGGAAGACGCAAAAAACGCAAAGAGTCCTACTAGTACTACGTGCGTGGCTGCATGCACCTCTTCTCTTTGAGCATGGTTATTAAAAGTATAGCCCACTACTCTATAACACGCGGTTATTATATGGGCAAAGAGTATAAGCAGTAATAATGACTAATAAGCCGTCAAATCACGAGGCCCACCCTTCTCTATGTTTGATCGAGGAAGCAGCCATCATTTCACTCCTCGTTGAATATCCATCCGCTGCTACCTCCGCAAATAACAAAAAGTCTGCTTCTACCTCCATAGCATGGTTAATAATATAGCCATGTCAATCATGACGTAGAAATACCATTCACTGATACAATAGGGCTGGCTCTAAGGCTGGTGATTTTTTTACTTTGTCTCTTTCTCTTTTTGTCTCATTTACTCATTTTACATAGGAGCACATGTAGAGGATGGCTATTCCTTTCAATGGGACTTCTTCATGGGGTGTAAGACTAAGCAGCTCCGAATTATTTCCGCTGGCCACCACTCTGAATCGTGCCATCTATGATAGTACTCCTATTGCAACAATGAGGTCCACTAGGTCTTGCACATCCTGTAAGAAGAGACTGTCATGCAAAACAAACATCTTGTTGCCTTCTTCATCATACAGTACATACCACTAGTGCGTACTACTAGTACTACTACTCCTCCTCCTATAAACCTTGCGCTTGGCATCTCAAAAATATTAACCTTGCACTTGGCTCTTCGCCTCTTCGGGAAGTCGAGCAATAATGGTACTACAGTATATGGTCCTGGCTATCTGAGACCAAATGAATTGATGCATGTCCACCACGTGGGCGAGGGTCGAGGGGTGAGAGGCAAGGGAGAGTGCATACTAGTACGTCTGTTTCAATATGGACTACATACAAAGCAAAATGAGTGAATCTACACTCTAAAATACGTCTATATACATTAGTGTTTGGAGTATGTACTAGTAGTTCCTATTGAAATCTACTAAAAGACATATATTTCAAACAATATGATAAGCTCTCTAACCAAGGTAGGGACGAGGAGTAACGGGGGGAGTAGTAAAATTTTCTCCTTGTCCTGCAAGCCACCGCGCACATGGGCGAGGGAGCGGGCGTAGGCATAGTAAGCAAGCTTCTCCTCGTCTTGCGACTCTGCGAGCCACCGCGACCACGGGCTGGCGAGAGGGCGTACTAAGCCAGCTTCTCCTCGTTCTGCGAGTTGACGGGACATATCAAAAATAATACGTACAGAGTATCTCCAGTGTATAGAGCCTTGCCTCTAAGGTAGGCCCCACATGGTTTGCCTCTTTTTTAAAATAATGTGTCAAGTCGCAATTTGTTTTTTCACCCGTGGTACACGATCCTCCATCAAGTGGACAACCAGTACACGTGTCAAATTACCACGTGGGCTGCCTTTTCGTACAGAAATGAGCTCCACAATGTACCCGCGCGGGTGTGATTGAGAAAGAGACGGGCGTACATGCACCATGTGTGCACCTCCTCTCTCCGTGAACGTTCCCCATAGACGTCGGTGTGTGTCAGATAGATACAAACCTAGATATATGGCGTGTACGTTCGTGAGTGTTTTTTGTTAGGGGTGTGATTTCATGAATGTATTTGTGGGAATATGTGTCGATGGTATCTCAAAAATAATAATTGAAACATTGTGAAATAGAGGCCTATCTATATCACATATAGAGGGGGTGATCCACAAGAAGAGAGGGAGGGGTCATAGATATTGATAGAGTCGAAGAGAGGATCAAGTGTGTGGGTGTGAGATCGATGAAGAGAGCCATCAAAATGGTGTGTGTGCAAGTCAAAGATATAGGGCGAATGACCTACCGGAATGTCAGAGGGCACATGGCAAGTTTGTGTGTGGCAGGGAGACATGACTAGAGTGCAAGATGTATCGGTGTGTGGGGGGGTGGGGGAGGGGGGAGGCAAAGACCCAACTAGAGAGGTAGATCGACTCATATATGTGTTGAGAAGGAGAGACCCAGCTATGTCTTGAGGGAGATCGGTCGACATCCATACATAAGTGAAGGACAGGAAATAGGTTGGGAGAGAGAGAGAGAGAGAGAGAGAGGAGGGAGGGAGAGGGGTGGTGGAGTTGCTTCTCGAAGATGCTGGGAGAGGCCTACTAGACAAATTGAGGGTACAACTGCAATATTATCAAGAAGATTGGGGATGTGTTTCTGTGTGTGCGTGTACATGATAGATGTGTTGGAAGGCATGCATGGATGATGAAGGGGGACCACATGTTTGGTAAGCACACCTAACTAGATTGGTAGATCAATTGTTGTGTGTCGAAGGAAGGGAGAGACATAACTAAGGAGGTAGATCAATCGGCGCGTGGGGAAAACAAGTTATAAACGACCTAGCTAGCTATATGTATAGCGGGAGATCGGTCGGTGTGCATCCATTTGTTAGAGGTAAATAAGGCCCAGGGAGATGGATAGACAGAGAGAATGGAGCTAGGAGGTGGCGCGAGAGGCCTACTAGCTAGATAGGGTGAGGAGTGTGCGATTGTGAGATCGATGAAAGGAGGGGCAAGAGTTTACACATGTGTGGGACCGTATGATACACACGAGAGGCATGGACACAGAAAGGAGGAGATGCAAGGTGCGTGTGTATGTGGTAGGCAGACATCACCTGAGAGGTGTATCGATCAGTGTGTGTCGGAAAGGAGTTGTGGAGACCATGGGAGAAAGACCTAAGGAAAAAAATGAATGTGCGTGGTGGATAGAATGCCGAGGGACGGGGGGGGGGGGGGGGGCAAGGAGGTCATGTGCATGCACGAAAGAAAGTTAGTGCTAGCTCCAAAGGTTAGAGGATTGTGTGGGTGTAAGAGACTAACAAAGATCATAATTCGATATGAAAGTGGATTCATATATTTAAATAGGAGATCATAGTGTTATAAACATATGCATGCATGAATATAGCGGTGATACGCGTGGTGTGGTTTTGGACATGTTATACCATAATGTGATAATGTGTGGCGTTTGCAACTCACAGTTAAATATCGCACAAGCTAAACCATACTATGCATCGAACAATCTCACATTTTATTTGAATTTGTGATAATGTGTGGCGTTTGCAGCTCACAACTAAATATCGAACAATCTAAACCATACTATATATCAAACAATCTCACATTTTATTTGAATTTGTGGTAATGTGTGGCGTTTGCAACTCACATCTAAATACTTGTAAGCGTAGGGGGTGGGGCACCATACATTATGTGATAAACACATTATACATATGAGACATGGTTTAGTTTATGAAGATCTAGCTAGAGCTTGAAATGTACTGTGATTTGAAATCAACATAAAGTGGATTCAAAAAATCGAGTTCGAGTTCGTATAGTACACACTATTCATATCAAACTCAATAGTAATCATGTGGTGTGTTGTGAAGATAATATACAAAAGATGGTTTAACCTAACAATAATGATGATTGTTGATCTTATTAAAACAGGAAACGAATTCAAATGGTTTAACTTGACAACATTCATGATTGTAGATCTTATTCAAATAGAGAAAAGAATTCGAATTTAGTTCATATTGAAGTGGTAGTATATATGTTTGGAATGCACTAAAACATTCATTTGTGTAGCAGGTTGCATGCATTATACACGTAGAGAAATATTTTAATTGAGCATAACATGGATTCAAAGTTTCGAATGGCATTTGTAGTACGAATTGATTTGGTACAGTACACAGGACTAGACTCTCTTGTGTGGTGCGAATTGATATTTTTTTGTTTTTTCGTCGAGGGAAGTGCGAATTGATCTGGTACAGTACACGTTAGGCTTTTCCGGAAATTTCAACCTGTGCCTTGTTACCCCAAAATTTTAAGATATATCTTTGTCTTGTTGTGCTCCGAAAACTCCCTCCATCTCAACCCGAGCCTTGGTATCCCAAAATTACAACGCGCGCGAAAACTCCCACCTCCTACGAAATCCCGACACGCGAAATGCCCGTGATAGCCCTAAACCGAAAGAACCGCCTAGCTCAATCGGTGGGGCTACTTCCGTAACTTACCCCACATTTTGGACAAGAACGTTCCTAAGCAATGGTTCCCCCCTCCCATCCCATCCACCCACCCATTCGTACACCAAGGCCATGAAAACTCGCGAAGCTCCACACCCTCCTCCGTCCGCCACCCAGCCGGAGCCTCTTCCTCGATGACATCGTCCACAACAACACCTCGACGTCCCTCATCCACCACACCGGCTGAGGATCCGTCGTCGATCTCATCGTCCCGCTAGTTCAGCCACCCCGTCCTCCACCTCCAAGGAGCTGCCGCGATGTTCCACTTGTC
Organism: Triticum timopheevii; assembly: GCA_963921465.1. Classification (NCBI taxonomy): domain Eukaryota; kingdom Viridiplantae; phylum Streptophyta; class Magnoliopsida; order Poales; family Poaceae; genus Triticum; species Triticum timopheevii. Next base: position 388,618,586 of record OY997274.1, read on the forward strand.
ATTTGCGCCACCTCCAGTCCCACACCACCATCGTCATCTGCACCACCGGAAGTGCAGCATCATCACCGATTCCTCGGATGAAGCTGAGGCCTAATCGGTGCCACCAAAGAGGTTCTACACTAATCGGTGCATTTTATTCTTGATTCGATCTCACGATGCTGCAGGCGGACGGTCCCGAGCTGACATGGCGCAGCTCCATCGACGGTGGCGTCGCCGACCATTTCCTCCATGGCATCCCCCCCTCGGCGGCGACGTCCACATCAGTAGGAGCTGATGCTGCTTTGGCTCTCGCATGCGCTGCTGCACTACTCTTGCTCTTGATGCCCTGCCTGGTCTACTCTTGCTCTTGCTCGCGCTGCTGCTCTCGCTCTTGCTCTTGCTCTTGCTTTCGCTGATGCTCTACTCTTGCGCGCATTGCTGCTGCACGAGCAGCAGATCCTGCTCTCGCTTGAGCCCCTGCAGCTGCTACCTGAGATGCTGCTACACGACCAGCTGCCCCGACTCTCGCACGCGCTGCTGCTCTGGGTGCTGCTGCTGCTGCTTTTCTGCTAGTAGTGTGTTCAATTTCGACAGTAAAATTTAGTTTCAACAATAAAATTCAGTTTTGATAGTTAAATTTAGTTTCAACAGTTAAATTCAGTTCCGTCAATTAAGTTTAGAGATGAGCAGCTGATGTATTTTACATCTAGCACTTTGTGGTTATGTATTTTACATCATCTATTGGAGATGCTTTTAGAATTCCACTCAGGTTAACATTGTCTCTCTTGTCCTGCTTCAGCCTTGCCGTCGTACAACTCACCAGAGCTGCTCCAACGACGAAACCCTCCATCACAGTGGAGCAGTACCCCCGGCTCCATCTCCAGACACCTAAGATCTTCTTCCCTTCCTCCGACAGCCAAATCAGCTGGAGCATCCTCACCGACCAACCCAATCACGCTGAGATCTCCATGGCTTCACCGAAGAGGTTGTACACTTGTTGCATCGCTTTTTTCTTCTGCATGTTATATATATTGTCCACTGAGCACACATAGTAACATGAAATACACTTAATTTCTCCTACTACATGACAAGTAGTGAGGTACCAGGCAACTTAGCTATCCGTGATGGACTCTCTTGAATGCCATCATTATCTATTTCTGCGTGTTTGAGCTGTGCATTTGTAGATGGGCCTCGGAGTTGAGCTAGTAGGGCAGTGGCCTAGGTCCAAAGTAGTAGAAGTAGCACAAACATATTTTTTGAGTGTAGGCTTTTCCCTATTCAAGCCTGCCTACTAGAATCGCCAATGCTTGAAAGGAAAAGTGAATGAAAAACATAGGAATTGGAAAGTTTCCTATGGTACTACTATTCATGCATTTGGTTCAAAGAAATGGAGCAAAGGAAAACTGTTGGATTTGTTCCTTTAGTGTATCCTTGAAATAAAAACCGTAGGAATTTTAATATCCACTTGTCCTCCTTTTCAAATTCCTATTCATGAAGCACAAGAGTAAGAGCTGGTAGCATAATGGCATTAAATAACCATACATTGTCTTGTGGTTTGACTTAACCTCACCATGCTTCTTTGCATCTTGTGATCTTCCAATTCTTGTGAACCAAACATCCAGATTGGCAGAGATCCTATGTTTTTTAATTCTCTGTTTTGCAAGTGCATTCCTATCCTATTCCTGTGTATTTCCTATCCCTGCATTGTTAGAAACCTCCAATTCAAACTAGTCCTTACATAATTACTTCTCTTACAGATAGTTGTCAAATAAAACCTTGTGTGGTTTGTCCCGCTCCTGTTGCACCGTCGTCCAACCCAGCTCAGCTGCTCCGACGACAGAAGGGTCCACCATAGAAGGGATGCGCCCTCCAGGCTGTCTTTCGCCGCCTTAGATCTTCTTCCCCGCCATCCGCAGCCACGACAACTGCATTACCATCATCAACCGAGCAAACGACCCCGAGGACTAGACAGGTCCGCAAGAGAGGTTGCACTCTTTCGTGTCTTCTTACGTTATGCATCGCTTAATATTACATGCTACTTTATCATTCTGTTCACCGTTAGACTCTGAGTCTGCTCCAAACTAATTCTCAAACTTGAATTTTTAAATGGTTGTGGGGTACATATCGGGACCGCAATCAATAGTGTCTATCTACTATTTGGTTAATCTCTGGTGTCTACAATGAGTTTCATGTTGGGTGGGAACCAAACAGTAAAGAAGCCATTATCTGTATTTTTTAACTGAAGCCATTATCTGCCTGCTACCATTGGGTTTGGGTATATCCACAGGTTCCTACGGCCACTCTAGATTTCTGCATGCACTCCTTACATAATCTCACTATGTTTTATTCCTATGCATGTCAGTTATTGTACACAATGGAACTGAACACGTAGAGAAAAAGAGACGAGCCTTGCGTGGCAATAAAATTTCATGCAGACATCGCTCCATTGTGGGCACAAAGGCAACCCCCTCCACCCATTTCAGATTGTAATCAAGAGGAAGATAACTTTTCTGAGGGGGATTCGGAAGGAGAAAACCACTCCTATTTACCCTGAGGTCTTCGCTCTAACATGGCATGTTGATGTTTGTAGTATCATGCATATGGTGCCTTGCATTGCTTACTTTATACATAAAATATGTCATCTACTTAGTTTAGACATGCTTTGTGCGAATGCCATCTGTTTAGTTTCTTTATCTTATATGTGAATTATGCAACACCATCTTGTTTAGCCAGTCATCATATATGTGCATTTTGCAATGCCATCCTGCTTAGCCAGTCATCTTATATGTGAATTATATCATGCCATCCTTTTTTTCATTACGTATTACATTTTGCAAAAATGTTAGTACATTCAACTACTCTTCGTGTGCATCAGCCATTTGACACGGTGATGGAAAATTCTGGAGTGAAAACAAGGTCTTCAGAGCAGATTATACTATCAGACGAAGCACGTATCTCGCTGGTTACGAATTGCTCCTCGGACGAGGATTCAGAGACAGATGACCAGTCCTGTCCCCCCCCCCCCGAGGTGTATGCTCTAACTTGGCAAGGTTATGTTTCTCATATCATGCATATGGTGTCTTGCATTGCTATGTCATTTGCTTAGTTTAGACATGCTTTGTGTGAATGCCACCTATTTAGTGTCTAATTACCATATATGTGAATTATGCAATGCCATCTTCTTGCAAGACATTATATATGTGAATTATGCAATGCTATCTTGTTGCAAGGCATTATATATGTGAATTATGCAATGCCATGCTGTTTAGCCAATCATCATATATGTGAATTATATCATGCTATCCTTTTTTTGTATTACGTATTCCATTTGTCGACAACGTTTGTATATTGAACTACTCTTGATGACCCACAAGTATATTGGATCAATTGTAGCCCTTTTTGATAAGTAAGAGTGTCGAAACCAACGAGGAGCAGAATGAAATGACAAGTGGTTTTCAGCAAGGTAATGTTTGCAAGTGCTGGAATTGTAAGTAACAAAGTAGTTTGGTAGCAAGATAATTTGTAACGAGCAAGTAACGGTAATAGTAACAAAAGTGCAGCAAGGTAGCCCAATCCTTTTGAGGCTAAGGACAGGCCAAAACAGTCTCTTTATAATAGGCAAATCGTTCTTGAGGGTACGCGGGGATTTCATCTAGTCACTTTCATCATGTTGGTTCGATTTGTGTTTGCTACTTTGATAATTTGATATGTGGGTGGATCGGTGCTTAGGTGTTTTTCTTACTCAAACAAACCTCCTACTTACGATTAACCCCCTCGCAAGCATTCGCAACTACGAGAAAAGTATTAAGAATAGATTCAAACCATAGCATTAAACTTTTGGATCCAATCGGTCCCTTACGGAATAGCGCTTAAACTAGGGTTTAAGCTTCTATCACTCTCGCAACCCATCATCTAATTACTACTCCACAATGCATTCCTTAGGCCCAAATATGGTGAAGTGTCATGTACTCAACGTTCACATGACACCACTAAGGGAATCACAACATACATACTATCAAAATATCGAACACATATCAAGTTCACATGATTACTTGCAACATGATTTCTCCCGTGACCTCAAGAACAAAGGTAACTACTCACAAATAATAATCATGCTCAAGATTAGAGGGGTATTAAATAGCATATTGGATCTGAACATATAATCTTCCACCAAATAAACCATATAGTAATCAACTACAAGATGTAATCAACACTACTAGTCACCCACAAGCACCAATCTATAGTTTCGGTACAAAGATTGAATAGAAGAGATGAACTAGGGTTTGAGAGGAAATGGTGCTATTAACGATGTTGATGGAGATTTCCCTCCCAAAGATGGGAGAGTTGTTGGTGATGATGATGACGATGATTTCCCTCTCTGGGAGGGAAGTTCCCCCAGTAGAATCGCTCCGCCGGAGGGCAAAAGTGCTACTGCCCAAGTTCCGCCTCGAGACGACGGCACTCGATCCCGAAAGTCCTCCCCTTCTTTTTTTCTAGGTCAAAATGACTTATATAGTAGAATATGGGCACCAGAGCTGGGGTGGGCTGAGCACAACCCACCAGGCGCGCCTGGGGGTCAGGTGCACTCTGGTGTCTTGTGCTCACCATGTGGCCCCCCTCTGGTGGTTATTTGCTCCAGTATTTCATATTTATTCCATAAAAATTCACCGTGAAGTTCCAGTTCATTTGGAGTTATGCCGAATAGGGGGCCTGACGTAGCTTTTCCAGGTCCAGATTTCCAGCTGCCGAAATTCTCCCTCTTTTTGTGTTCCTTGCATATTATGAGGGAAAATGCATTAGAATTACACCAAAATGCATTATTATGCATTAAAACATCATAAATAATAGTCGGTAAACATGATACAAAATGGACGTATCAACTCCCCCAAGCTTAGACCTCTCTTGTCCTCAAGCAAAAACCGAAATCAAAAAATATGTCCACATGCTTAGAGAGAGAGAGAGAGAGAGGTGTTGATAAAAACAAAATACGGACATAGAAGCATCATGTAAATTATTAAAACTGCAACAAGCTTAAACATAAATTTTTTATCATAGACTTCTCATGAATAAGTAACAATTCATCACAACCTCGAAGTATAAAGCATAGACTCTATTGGAAACCAACAAACTGTGTTCTTAGTTAACTTTGCACCTACCATTCATCAATGTTTCGGGAAGGGTCGCGTATAGGAGCCTTTAGGCAAGTCCACGTACTCAACCATCTTATAGTCTTCTATGATTGCTAACACTCACCGCATACACATGAGCAAAACGTTTCAATCGGACACATAGAAAGATAGGGGCTTATAGTTTCGCCTCCCAACATACTCACCTCAAAGGTGATGTCAACAATAATAACTCATTCTACCCACATCCAACTGGATATATGTGCCTAGATCTTTCCTCACCACATGATGCTTTCCAAAAGAGAAAATAAAAAGGAATAGAGAGAAAAACTTTGACTCTTTGCATAAAAGTAAATACATGAAAGTAAAAGATAGGCCCTTTGCAGAGGGAAGCAGAGGTTGCCATGTGCTTTTTGTTTGTATGCTCAATCCCTTAGTGCAAAAGAACGTCACGCTATATTGCCCCTTGTGATAACAACCGTTATTATGCAGTATGTCGCTTTTATTCTTTGCCATCACAAGTTCGTACAACACTCAATTTTCTTTTACACTAAATGATCTAACACTTTTAGAAGCAACTTTTATTGCCTTATTGCACCGATGACAACTTACTTGAAGGATCTTACTCAATCCTTAAGTAGGTATGGTGGAATCTTGAAAATAAGATTTGGGTTTAAGGGTTTTTGGATGCACAAGTAGTATCTCAACTTCGTGCGGTATTTTTGGCTAGCAAAGATAGGGGCCAATCACCACATGTTGAAGGATCTATGACAATATAACTTCAATGCGAATATGAACAAACATAAACCATTACGTTGTCTTCCTTGTCCAACGTCAACAATTTGGCATATAATATTTTGATGGGGGCTCACAATCACAAAAGATTTCCAAGTTAGTGTATTTTTATGTGAATCTTCTCTTCCCTTATTAATTCTTTCATGAGTTGCATCATTGACCAATGCTATGTTTATCAATCCCCAATAAAATTTTCTACTTATACTTTTCCTTATGTGATGTCACTACTTACCATAAGATTAGCATATGATCTTTTTATTTATTTCCTTTCTTTTATTGAAGCATGGAAGTAAAGAAAGTAAAATTCAAAATAAACTTTATTTTATATATCGCACACGATTACAAAGATAGATCACTAAGCATACTCTCAAAAAGAAAGGATCGAACTAAACTTTTATTCTTCTAAAGCAAAAGATAACTATGGATCGAACTAAGATAAGTAAAGGCAAAAGATAGTGGAGGTGATACGATGCCGTGGCGCCTCCCCCAAGCTTGGTGGAAGCCAAGGGGAGTGCCCATACCCGATACTCAACTTTCTTTTGGTGATGAAGAAGAAGATGGTGGTGATGATGAAGTACCGATCCTATCCTCGTGTTTCCATGGTAGGGGTCCACCGTCATAGGAGGAGGAATGAGTCTCACAGGTCCTGCAACTGGCAGCCAAACTCATACCTTTAAACCTTGCCTCATATTGAAAGACTTGGTTTTGGAGATCATAGATCTGGCTTTGGAGGAAGTTGATTTGCTCGTTGAAGGTGAAGATGATGTCCTTCATGGACTTGCCATCCACCATGAGATCACGGTGTAGTCCGCGATCATGAGGTGATTGGCATTAAGTCCATGTTCCACCATCCCCTTGCACCGAAAGACCTCCTGCTCCATGGCTTCAAGCCTGGCCTCCACAGTTCCTGTCCCTTTGGGACCATGCACATTGCTGATGTGAAGCACCCCCTCATGCATCTGGATAGCCTAAGGGTGCTGCATCACCTCTCGCAGGTATGGGTTTATGATGTTCTTGAGGAACTTGTCCTTGGAGGAGCGTGATGCAGCCATGGTAGATGGGATCTGTCAGAAAACAACAAGGAAAAGAAAACAAAAGATTTCTCCATGATATGGTGGTCAATAGCTTTGGGGGTATATAAAGATTCTTTTATCTTGGGAAACAAGCAAACGAAAGAAAAACAGTGTCCGGAAGGTACCCGAGGTGGGCACAACCCACCTGGGCGCGCCTGGTGGTGCGCCCTAGTGTCTTGTGCCCACCAGAGTGACCTTCCTGGTTGTTTCTTATTTTCCTAATTTTTTTAAATATTCCAAAACTGACAAAAAATATTTTTGCGGATTTTTCGGATTCCGTTTAATTTTCGTATCACGTACCTCCTCTTTTTCACGATTCTGGAGTGTTCGGGAAGGTTTCTTTTATGTGTTCTTCCAGTGTCATAGTTTGGATAATATTGCTTTCAACATTAATGGGCGTACCTGAGATATAATGTTTTATTCGTTGCCCATTAACAACCTTCAGGTTGTACCTTCGGCATTATTTATTTTGATAGCTCCAGACCGATAAACCTCCTCGATAACATAGGGTCCTTCCCATTCGGAGAGGAGTTTTCGTGCAAAGAATCTGAAACAAGAGTTGCACAAAAGAACATATTCTCCTACTTTGAACTCACGCTTTTGGATTCTTTTATGGGGCGTGCTACGCATCCGCCGACTGATCTTTTTAAAAGTTCATCCGGTTCGTGAGCCATCAGATCATGTGCGAACGAGTGGTGGAGCGGTGTTCTTCACTTTCGCAATAGAGATAATGTTGCAGAAACCTTTGCGACAGAGGCTATGTTGCAGAAATTTTTGTAACAAAGGTCATGTTGCAGAAAACTTTTGCAACATAGGTCGTGTTGCAGAATTTTTGAATTTTTTTTGATGTTCAATTTTTTCGCAACATAGGTGATGTTACATAAGATATTTTTGCAACATAGTTGATGTTGCGGAAATCTTACAATGGAGATCATGTTGTACAAACGCCACCCGTCGTTGCCGATGTCGCAGCAGCATCGTCGTCATTCGCTGTTGCCGTTTGCAACTCCCCCATCGCAATTGCTACCGGGAGGTGTTCGTTGTTGACCGGGTACTGCATGTAGAAGGTCGGCAGGGCCATGCTGCTCGGGCGCTCCGCGGCAGTCAACGGCCCTGCGGCGGCCGTTGGTTGTGCTAAAGGCATGGAACGGCCGGACGAACTACGCCATCTCGTGTGGTGCAGGTGACCTCTCCATCTATGACTTATTGGCCACCCATGACTGAAACGAGAGATGATATAGTGATATTGGAGAGAAAGGAGATCTGGATTGGATAAGAAATGAGTGACTAGGCAAAGATAAGGGAGAAAGTAGTGCGGTGCATTAGCCAATACGGGACACGCGTCGCTCGCTAGAGGGGGCCGACGCCGAGCGCTGAATCGGCCGGGGGATTACGATCGTTTCCCTACTTTTATCATGCCATCTTGTAAATTTTTCTTTAAATAATTTGGCATTTTCATAAGCTTGGGTTCTCCATTCATCTAATGAGCTAATATCAAATAACCTCTTTTCACCAGCAAGTTTGAAATCATAGTTGAGTTCTTTAATTGCCCAATAATGTTTATGTTCTAACTCAAGAGGCAAATGACAAGCTTTTCCATAAACCATTTTACAAGGAGACATACTCATAGGATTTTTATACGCAGTTCTATAAGACCAAAGTGTATCATCTAATTTCTTAGACCAATTCTTCCGGGACCTACTGATAGTCTTTTGCAAAACTAATTTTATTTCTCTATTGCTAAGTTCAACTTCACCACTAGACTGGGGATGATAGGGTGATGCAATTCTATGGTTAACATCATACTTGGCAAGCATTTTACGGAAAGCACCATGAATAAAGTGTGAACCACCATTAGTCATTAAATATCTAGGGACTCCAAACCTTGGGAAAATAACTTCTTTAAGCATTTTAATAGAGGTGTTGTGATCAGCATTGCTAGTTGGAATAGCTTCTACCCACTTAGTAACATAATCAACAGCAACTAAAATATGTGTATACCCATTAGAGGAAGGAAAAGGTCCCATAAAGTCAAATCCCCAAACATCAAATGTTTCAACAACAAGTGAATAATTCATAGGCATTTTTTGACGCTTACCGGTATTACCTATTCTTTGGCATTCATCACATGATGAGACGAACTTACGGGCATCCTTGAAGAGAGTAGGCCAATAATAACCATATTGCAATACATTATGAGAAGTTCTGTCTGCCGCATGTTGTCCTCCATAAGCTTCAGAGTGACATTTTCATAGGAGTTGTCCCTGTTCATGCTCAGGTACACAACGTCTAATAATACCATCTACTCCTTTATAAAGATGTGGGTCATCCCAGAAGTAATTTCTTAAATCATAGAAGAATTTTTTTGTTGGTATGTGAAACTAGGTGGTAAATATTTAGCAACAATGTAATTAGCATAGTCAGCATACCAAGGAGTGTTATGAGAAACATTTATTGCAGCTAACTGCTCATCAGGAAAACTAACATCAATATGTAGTGGGTCATCAAGAATATTTTCAAGCCTAGACAAGTGATCAGCAACGGGATTCTCTACTCCTTTTCTATCAGTGCTATGCAAATCAAATTCTTGTAGCAAGAGAACCCATCTAATAAATCTAGGTTTAGCATCTTTCTTTTCCATAAGATATTTTGTAGCAGCACGATCGGTGTGACAATAACCGTAGAGTCAACAATGTAAGATCTAAATTTATCACAAGCAAACACCACTGCTAGAAATTCTTTTTCAGTAGTAGCATAATTTCATTGTGCACTTTCTAGAGTTTTACTAGCGTAATGAATAACATTGAGTTTCTTATCAACTCTTTGTCCTAAAACAGCAACAACAGCATAATCACTACATCACACATAATTTCAAAGGCAAGTTCCAATCAGATGGCTGAACAATCGGTGCAGAAATTAAGGATTTCTTGAGTGTTTTGAAGGCTTCTAAACAATCATCATCAAAAACAAAAGGAATATACTTTTGCAAAAGATTTGTAAGAGGCCAAGAAATTTAAGAAAAGTCTTTGATAAATCTCCTTTAGAAACCAATATGACCAAGGAAACAACGAATACCTTTGATATCTTTAGGACATGGCATTTTCTCAATTGCATCAACCTTAGCCTTATCCACCTCACACTACAAAAAAAAGACACATCCGTGACATTTTGGGCCGACCAATTTTTTTTTTCTGTCATACTTATGACACTTCTATGACAATAATTGTGACAAAACCCGGTGTCATCGTAGATGTGGTGGCTCCAACTTCTATGACAAAAAAACATGACAGAAAATGGGCTTTTCGTCCTAGGCAGGCCGAAGACGCAGCTGCATGACATTCTTTGGGCCGTCCATGACAGAAAAAACTGTGTTAGAAGCGAGGGCGAGGAAAATATCGGGGAGTTCCCGGTTATGGTGGGTGGTCGGGGGCCGAGCGATGAGCATTTCTCTCGTACACGTACACGCGTCGGTGCGAGGCGTTGCGCTCTAACTGAAGCCGAGCGGGGCGTCATCTAACTGAACCCGAGCGATTGCACTGTAGGTTACACGTTATTGAATCTGAGCGATCGAGCGATTCCTTTGCTACTGTTGCTAACTGAAGCCGATCGATGCTGCCTCTGGATGAACAGTGAGCGTTGTTGGGGGGGGGGGGGTTGGATGAACAGTTCCCGTTGGGGGGTTGATGAACAGGACCCCTTGGTGTTGCCCCTAGATGAAAAGGACCCTGATCGATCAAGCCGGTTGGGCATGGATGAATAGGACCCCATGGAGGGCAGGATGAACAGGACCCCGTGGAGGGAAGGTTGAACAATAGCCGTGGAGGGTTGGTTGAATACTAGCCAGTGGAGGTGTGGGTGAACAGTAGCCCGTGGAGGGGTGGTTGAACAGTACCCCATGGAGAGGGCTGGTTGAATAGTAGCCGGTGGAGGAGCGCGCGGTGGAGGCTAGATGAACAGGAGCCCGTGGATGAACAGTCACAGCTGGAGGATGGAAGAGGTCGACGATGGAGATGAACAGTAGCCCGTGGAGGCCCGTTTTGCGGTACGCCACACCCCTCCCGATGAACAGGACCCCCGTTTCGACCGTAGAGCTCCAACACAAGTCTGTTTCCTTCGTTTTGCGGTATGCCACACCCCTCCCGATCAACAGGACCCCGTTTCGACCGTAGGTGTGCAACAGAAGTCTGTTTCCTCCATTTTGCGGTACGCCATGCCCCTCCCGATGAACAGCATCCCATTTCAACCGTGGCAGGTCGAACACAAGGTCGTTTCCTCCGTTCTACGGTACGCAAGGCCCCGTTTCCATCGACTGTTCTGTTCAAGCCCTCCCGATGAACATGACGACGCATTTCGTTCCGACCCAGCCGGTTGGCTCCACATGAACACGAAGACGACACAGTTTCTCCATCTGATCCAGCCATGTACACGAGCTCTGGCTGTACGTATGCGCGAGTAGGCGTTCGAGACCCCGCCCGTATGTACATATGTGGCCATATTTTCTTTTTTGCACCCTGACCGCTGTATGTACATGTACATGCTACGTGCGCGTCTCTACTACGACACGCGCGCCCCTCTACTACGACATGTGTGCACCTCTACATTGACCAGTATGTACGTACACGTTCGCAACCAGAATGACAACGCTACGTACGCTTCAACCAGGTGGGTCCTGACTGTCAGGCACTTCCTTGCATGCGGAGATGTAGCTGGCAGGTCCCAGCAGTCAGGGGGCGAATCATTTTTCCCGTAATATAGGCGCACTTCCTTGCGTGCAAAGATGTAGCTAGTAGGTCCCAGCAGTCAGGGGGGGACATTTTTTTCATGAAATACGGTGGCCCGTCTAGTGGGTCCCTGCTGTCTGGTGGAGGAATCATTATTTTCTGCATAATAAGGAAGCACCTCCTTGCTGCGGCCGTGGACCCAACTATCAGCCTCTCCACGTACAGTACTCTTCCGATGGAAGTTGGTCATTGACCACATTGACCACGCCGCGCCGAGAGAACCAAGGTGATGGACGACGGCAAGGCCTAGGAAGGGGACAACGCGGAGCCAGGGAAGATGCGATAGTGGATGCCCACACGAAGAGGAGTACCAGGGTTCACTGGTTCGGTTGCGGTGTGAGGCTGCCGTCGCCGCAGAATAACAGGTGGTGTGGATGAGTGGAGGAATGGCCTGGCCAGCGGTGGTAGTAGTAAGGGGCGGTGAGGCCTCCGCGGCAGCACAGCCGGCCATGAGAGGCAAGAGCAGGCGGCACGGCCGACACTGGTTTGGGTGGCTGGAGCAAGAAGACTAGAGGTTGAAGAAGCACGACGGCCGTTGGATGGACATCGTACGGTAACTGCAACTAGAATCGTTTATATTGACTAAGTTGACAAAGCCCTTGGTACGCGTCAATATAGTAGGCCCACAGGTCAGTTTCCGAAGCGGTGGGCCCCAGAAGTCAGGGGGAGGAATCATTTTTTTGGCGCTGAAGCTAGAATATCCGGGATTGAAGAAGAAGCATGATATTCGTTGGATGGAGATCCAACGGCCACTGCCGCTAGAGCTGTGTGTTGACTATAAGTTGACAAAGCCTTGCATACGCGTCAACTTAATTTTTTTAAGGGGACGCGTCAACTTAGTAGGCCCACAAGTGTGTGGCAGAGAACTTATAGTCCATTGGAGATTTATAAGAATGTACAACCCATTTTTGAATTCTAATGGAATTTACTACAGCCCATTTACAGTTTGTTAAAAGTACAACCCATTTTCTAGCTAGGACAACGATTAATAATTTCAACCAACCATTCAAAACAGAATTCAATAAAATTTCCCACATTTTGATGGGATCCAAATATTTTTATCCCAAAATTTCTAGTCAGATTAAATACAATTTCAATATAAATTTGTATTACGTAAAAATCCAACGAAACATTGTGTGTGCAACAATTAATGAAATTAAAATTTCCAAAATCCAAAAATAATATTTTATAAAGTAATTACATGTTTGGTGCATTTTTTATAGTTACTGCCAAGTTTTTATAATTACATCCCACTTATTATTTCTTAAAGCCCATTTTCTTGCTAAGCCTAATGCATCCCTCCTAGGAAAGATTTGCAGCTCAGTGGGGCGGAGAATAACAAGTTGACCTTGCCTGGGTATTCCTCAAAAAAAGTATAGCTGGGCTAGCCATTTTCAGCTTGAAAAAAATTCATATCTGGGTTGGATATCTGGCCTAGGCTAGACGGGCCACAGCTCACCCAGTTAATACTCTACTCTCCTATGAACAACAACGAAAACATCGCTCAAAAAAAACTCTGCAGTACTTACAACTCAAAAACACAAATACTACTCGAGCTGCTTGGTCCCAGATGTCGGCCGCTCCTTGAGCTATTCTCTCATTTATTGACTACGTAGCTTGACAATGGTGTGGGATCGTGATGTCAGGAAACCAGGAGGAAGCAAAAAAATTACAGTTGTATATAATAAGGAGACACTTGCGTACGTGCGGCTATGGCCTTGGTGGGTCCCCACTGTCATCCTCTCCAAGTAAAGTCATCGACTCATTCCTCATGTCTGTTGACCATGTTGACAACGCGAGACAGCGGTGCCATGACGAGCGCAACAACTCGAAGGACGACGGAGAGGGCCTCACAGGCCCTACCAATGGTCTGATACAGCGCCCGCTGTCGGTGTCAAAACTGGCGGATCTCGGGTAGGGGGTCACGATCTGTGCGTCTAAGGCTAATGGTAACAGGAGGCAAGGGACATGATGTTTTACCCAGGTTTGGGCCCTCTCGATAGAGGTAAAACCCTACTTCCTGCTTGATTGATCTTGATGATATGAGTATTACAAGAGTTGATCTACCACGAGATCGTAGAGGCTAGAACCTAGAAGCTAGCCTATGATGATTATGATTGTTCTGCGGACTAAACCCTCTGGTTTATATAGACACCGGAGGGGGCTAGGGTTTACACAGAGTCGGTTACAAAGAAGGAAATCTAATATCCGGATCGCCAAGCTTATCTTCCACGCAAAGGAGAGTCCCATCCGGACACGGGACGAAGTCTTGAGTCTTGTATCTTCATGGTCCAACAGTCCGGCCAAAGTATATAGTCCGGCTGTCCGGATACCCCCTAATACAGGACTCCCTCAGTAGCCCCTGAACCAGGCTTCAATGACGATGAGTCCGGCGTGCAGATTGTCTATGGCATTGCAAGGCGGGTTCCATCTCCGAATACTCCAAAGTACCTGTTGTAACATACAGTGTCCGGCTTCCCATCAATGTTGTACTCCTAGGCTTCTGTGCTTCAATAATGTCCATCTCCATGTGTCGAGTGAATATGAGGAGCCAGAGTATTTTTACATTTGCCACCCCAGCCCTGCAGGCAAACTGTCTATTTGAAGAGACGGGGATCCTCAGATCCAAACCTAACCTTCTTCCCTTGAGCAAGCATCCAACAGAGCGCACCCGGAAAAAACCATTCCAATATGGCCGGTCGCCGCAGCTCCTCTTCTCGCTCCCTTAGATCTAAGCCAGGTGATTGGGAAGAGTGTTCTGTTCCCCATAGCCGTTTAGTAGAGTTGCAGACCCAAGGGTTTCTTCCACCGGCGTTCATGGTCCCCGTCCGAGCCGGACTAGCCACCTATAATGGCGGGGAGCAAGCGGAGATATTTCCTAACCCATCTCAGGGGGAGTGAGTATGCCTCATCCCATATTTGCTAAGAGGCGTCGGGTTTCCAATCCACCCATTCCTTTGCGGGCTCCTGGAGTTCTATGGTCTCCAGTTGCACAACTTCACCCCCACCTCCGTACTGCACATGGCAGGATATGTTGCCCTTTGTGAATTATTTCTAGGATACGAGGCTCACTTCGAGTTATGGAAGAAGTTATTCTGCCTCATCCCTCGCAATCAGGGGGAATCCATATGTCAAGTGGGCGGAGCCGAAATATGGCGCATCGCCGAGACCGGATACCAGTCCGGTACTCCCAAGAAGGCATCTGAAAACTGGCCCTTGGAGTGGTTTTATGTTGATGACGTTCCCCTTCCGGATCCAATCCGGACGGGCCTCCCTGAGTTTAACAACGCTCCGCTGAAGAAACGCCGGAGTTGGCGCCCTCGGAGGCCCCAGGAGGAAGATACCTCCTGATGTGCAGGATAAAGACACTGGCCAAATCAGGGCTGACAATAGTTGAGGTTATATCAATATGCATAATGCGGGGGGTGGAGCCACTTCAATATCGGGGGAAGCCCATGTGGCACTTCAACGGGGAAGACGATGCCACCCGCTATGGTCGTAAAGGTCTGGACTCCGCCACTGCTATGGCGAGAATACTGTTCGATTTGTATAAAGGAGAAGAAGAAGAATTCCTTCGTATTAAGCCGCGGGATGGATTTTCCATGTACAACCGCCCAAGCTGGGTAAGTCGTCACTCTTTACCCCACTCTATCCATTCTGGCGCCCTTCATCACAATCATTTACTGTGATATTTTTGAGCAGGAACTGAGGAGGGCTGTGGAAGGATTCAATAGCCCTTCCCCGCAGCCAGAGGACCCCGGAAGGGCCTTTGATCCAGGACATGAAGAAGATCTGGATATAACTGTGGAGCTTGTCGACGGGACATTTTATCAGGCCAGTTGCCATGGCACCTCGGTGGCTATTATCGCCGACTATCCCGGATTGCTGCCTATGTCGTGTGTAAGCAAAGCTGAAGCCTTACCCTCTGAAGTGGACTCCTTTCTTATACCATGCCTTATGCATAAAACATCTTATTTTTGTAGAGACGACCATCGGAACGCGACGCCGAGCCCTTGGGGGCTCGTCGGCAAAGGGCGTCCGGGCCAGGCAGGCTTAAGAGGAAGGCGGCTAGGGCTGAAATGCCATTGCAAAGGTATAGTTAGAACTTGCTCTGTGATTATCATGTTTGAAATGTGACAGCGTCCTTCGTATCCCGGCAGAAAGAGGAGTAGCCAGACTATATCCGGAGATCCTGCCGGTCACGCCTCTACCAGCCGCATTCCAGAATCGGCTTTGAGAGAGGAGGCCAACGCGGGGCCAATGCCGAATTGTCCTCCGACGGAGGATGTGGATATGCTCTCCGCCACAAATCCCGAAGTATAGAGTGCCAAGAACCACCGGCGCCGCCGGGCCATACTTTGCAATGGCATCTTTTCCGAAGAGGAATTCAATGCTTTCAATTTGGGAGACGAATACATCCGAGCTGCCCAAGGTGGGCCCGCCCGAGCGATGGACCAGTATGCGAAAGATATATAGGTTAGAAAATTTGACAAGCATTTATAGCAGTAGCCCCTAAGGCTTGCGGTTGGAACAACTGATTTAAGGATCATTTTATGCACAGTTTCTTGCAGAGAAGAATACCCAATTGTCTCAAGAGCTGGAGGAGTGCAAGACCCAGCTGAGGGCCGCGGTTGCCAAACTAGTGGAATACCAGAAGGCCTCATCTGGTAACATTTGTCTCAATAGAGAAATCTTAAAGGAATATACCAATTAGTAATTGGCTTGCTTCATAAGTCTAACAGAAAATTCTGCAGACAATCCCGGGACGAATCCGGAGATCGTAAGAGATAGCGAGTCACATCTCGAAAGACAGCTAAAGGCTAGCGAGCGTGTGCTTACGCAGGTTAGGCAGGAGAAAAACAATCTCCAAGATGCCAACGTCCGGCTGGGCATCTAATTGTCAGATGTTCGAGCTCAACTGGCGGACTCCGTGAAGGAGAACAAGAGGCTTCATCGCGGCATTTGTGGTAAGTGCCTAAACGAACTGCAGTACAGTTCGGCGAGGAAGCATATTAAAAGAGTTTATATCTATAGGTATGTTGACGGGCCGTCCTGAAGAGGAGATGCCCGGGTCCGCAGGCGATTTACCGCAAGATCTCTCACAGCTGCACGAACGAGTTCGGCAGATGATGCAGGGTATTGCCCAGGCCTTGTGGCCATCCGCTTCCCTGCCAGGAGGCATGGGGGAGCTTGTGGTTATGCTCCAAGGAGCACGGCGGCGCTTCCGGTTGTGGAAGGTGTCAGCCCGCTGACAAGGTACAAGGGAAGCCTGGGCCATGGTGAAGATGCGCTACACCAAGCTTGACCCGAACCATATGGCCGAAGTCGGACCGGCGAGGCCAGACGGGCAAGAGATTCCCGTGAGTCTGGTGTCTGACTAGGTAACGTTATCCGCAAAGTATTCCCAACAGGATTGCAAGCTAGATAGCCTATTGGATGGTATAGAGGAAGAATATAGTCAGTCCAAGTGACTATGTAATTCAATGGACATATGTAGTCCGTAGCCGGATTAAAAATCTTTTGTCATGGCGGACTTTTTCGCTTCAGCCCCCGGATCCAACAGTCCGGGGTGTATCCAAATACCTGCTCAGTTATGAAAAACCGGGGTATGCGAAGAAACAAGGCGTAGGGGTCATAAGTGCTTGAACAGACAAGTACCCAACTAGTTATGTTATATTACATGGGTAGTAAGAAACATCTTCCAGGGAGAATAGTTTCGTTAGGGGTTCCTTTCCCTGGGTACGCATGCATCGATGTACATGTCCGAACTGCGAACAAAAACACTGGATACAAAACATCTGGGGATTCATGTTGTAATAAACGAAAGAAACATCTTTTGTTCACCGACCAAATATTCCCTTATTCACAATAAACGAAAGAAACATCTTTCGGCTTCACCCAGTCTGAGGTACACATCTGGCTGAACCAGCAGTAACAATCGCAGAGGTGCTCCTCTTATGCCCTAGCTGAATTAACGGGAACGTAGGGCATAAACACAAGAGCCAGGCAACCCAGCATGGCCACATCTTAAGTCATATCGATGCATATAATGGTGAAGAAAAGGCCCATATGGAAAAAGAACACATATGTGATAGGCAGGAAGCCATGAAAGTAATTATATTTAGCTTCCGTATAGGCAGCCCCCAGGTATGGTGAACACACATAGTGCGGCCAGAGTGATCCGAGCATCTGCACTGTATTTGTCGGCGTTCTGGGAATGGGGGTACCCAGACTTGCCTGCCTGCGGCCTGCGGCATGGCTCAAGGAGCGGCCTAGTACGGCCCATCTTCATCAACACATGCTCAAGACCCTCACGAGGGGCCAAGCCTCGTGGGGCGTACGAGAGGAGGCTTCCTCAGGCATGGCCTCGTCAGGCTGGCTCGCGAGGAGGCAGAGAGATCAAGGTGGGGTATCTCACGAGGTGGTCATGACGCAAGCTGTGATGACCAAGGCCAGGCGGGCGCCGGCCTGCGCAGAGTCCGTGTTTCCTCTTTGGTGCAAAGGGGGCAAGCGCAGGCAAGGGAATCAAGCAAAGGCAACCATTTTGGTGCAACAAGATCAAGACCATCAGGACGACAGAGCGGAGGTTATCGTGGAGCCCAAGCCAGTGTCATCGTCAGGGTCTTTGGCAGGCGAGGACCAACTTTAGTCAGGATAAGTGTACTAGATGTTTCCCTTCAAAATGGCCAATTGTGGGCGCCCTTCCCGCTCAATATTTGGGAAGAGGCCCGGGGCCTTCACCTATAAATAGGACTAGCCACCCACAGGGTAGGGGAGGGGATCCGCATCTGAGACACAGAGAGAGAGGCGACTGAACTCCCCTAGCAGTTCATCGCACCAGCCAAGAACAGACCCTTGTGAGGCTGTTCTTCCATTGTACTATTCCTCATCAGCCCCAGAGGCAATCCACCACACCACAAACTGGAGTAGGGTATTACACCACAATGGTGGCCTGAAGCAGTATAAATCTTGTGTCCCTTGTGCTGTTCTTCGTGTAGTTTTAGATCCTGGCGAGGCGGTGAGACATGGGTAGGCTGGGAGTGTGATCTCCGCGTGCACCCTAGTGTTCGAACCTTGAGGGTCTGCCGGAACCCAAAATCCGACAATATTGAATACATTGTGTGAAGAATGGAAAAAGGGCTAGAAAGGAAAAAGGGAGGAACATAATTAAAAGAGCAGGCGTAAGGAGACGAACACTAAGTTCAGCACTTGGCGTAGAATCTCCGGAGTCTGGTCGCGTTCCATGGGTTCGGCTTGAGTCTGTTATCGGATGCATTACGCAGGCGGTACGCTCCTCCGGTGAGAACTTTATCAATAATGAAGGGACCCTCCCACTTAGGTTTGAGCTTGTCCTTCTTCTTCTACGGTAGGCGTAGAACGAGTTCGCCAACATTATAAGTTTTGGCCCGCACTTCTCTTCTTTGATACCGTCGAGCCTGCTGCTGATAGAATGCGGAATGGGCTTTGGCAATGTCGCGCTCCTCCTCCAGGGCATCTAAGTTGTCCTGCCGATCTAACTCGGCTTCCTTCTCTTCGTACATGTGCACGCGAGGTGAGTCGTGGATTATGTCGCAGGGTAGTACTGCTTCTGCGCCGCACACCATAAAAAATGGTGTGTATCCGGTGGTGCGATTCGGCATGGTCCGCAGCCCCCAGAGTACGGAGTCGAGCTCCTCGATCCAGTGCGTGTCCGATTCTGTCAAGGATCGCAGTAGTCTAGGTTTGATGCCGCTCATGATGAGACCATTTGCACGTTCGACCTGGCCGTTTGTTTGGGGATGGTAGACGGAGGCGTAATCGAGCTTAATGCACCAAGTCTTCACTTCATCATCTGTGAAGTTTGAGCCATTGTCAGTGATGATGCTGTGGGGGATGCCGTAATGGTGTACAACCCCTGATATGAACTCTATCACTGGTCCGGATTCGGCCGTTTTAACTGGTTTGGCTTCTATCCATTTGGTGAACTTGTCCACCATGACCAATAAGTATTTTTTCTTATGGCTTCCCCCTTTAAGAGGTCCGATCATATCCAGCCCCCAGACCGTGAAGGGCCAAGTTATGGGGATTGTTTGGAGAGCGGTAGGGGGCATATGGCTCTGATTGGCGAAGAGCTGGCAACCGACGGAATGTTGGACAAGGTCCTGTGCATCTGCCCGGGCTGTCGGCCAATAAAAACCTGTACGGAAGGCTTGCTGACAAGTGCCTGAGCCGCAGCGTGGTGCCCGCCGAGTCCGGCATGGATTTCGGCCAAGAGCTGCCGTCCTTCCTCTTCAGAGATGCATCTCTAGAGCACTCTGGTGGCGCTTTTCTTATAGAGTTCTCCCTCATGAACTTTGTAGGCCTTGGAACGCCGCACAATACAACATGCTTCATTTTGGTCCTCAAGGAGCTCCTGCCTATTTAGGTAGCCCAAGAAAGGCTCGGTCCACGGGGCGATTACAACCATGATTTTGTGGGCCGAAGGTGTTATTTCGGTGGCGGAGCCCCCAATTACGTCAGATGGTTCGGCATCTGGGGTTGTATTCGGAGCCGGACTGGTGTTGCCGGACTCCCCTTCCCATACCATGGATGGCTTGAACAGCCTTTCCAAGAATATATTAGGTGGGACAGGGTCGCGTTTAGCGCTGATGCGGGCAAGGATATCCGCTGCTTCATTGTTTTCTCGGGCCACATGGTGGAATTCGAGCCCCTCGAACTGAGCTGACATTTTGAGGACGGCGTTATGGTAGGCCACCATTTTCGGATCCTTGGCATCAAAATTTCCGTTTATTTGTGCTATTGTGAGGTTTGAGTCCTCGCGCACTTCTAGGCGTTGAATGCCCATAGAGACTGCCATCCGAAGACCATGCAATAGGGCCTCGTATTCGGCTGTGTTGTTGGAGTCTGTGTATAATATTTGGAGTACCTATTGGACCGTGTCTCCAGTGGGGGATGTCAGAACTACACCTGCTCCCAATCCGGCCAGCATTTTAGAGCCGTCGAAGTGCATGATCCAATTGGAGTATGCGCCATACTATTTAGGGAGTTCGGCTTTTGTCCATTCGGTGACGAAGTCAGCCAGTACACGCGACTTAATGGCTCGTCGTGGTTTGTATGCTATGTCGAATAGAAGGAGCTCGATAGCCCATTTAGCAATTCGTCCCGTGGCGTCACGGTTGTTTATTATGTCGTTGAGTGGTACCTGGAGGCCACCGTAATCGAGCACTCTTGAAAGTAGTGTTGCAGCTTCCGGGATGCCATGAAGACCGCGTATGCTATCTTTTGATAGTGTGGGTATCGGGATTTGCATGGAGTGAGGACAGTAGACACATAATATACCGACTTTTGGAGCGGGAACTTGTATCCGTCTGCTTCTCGTTCGACGACGAGCACTGCGCTTACAACCTGATGTGTTGCAGCTATGTATAATAGCATAGGTTCGCCAGTATTTGGCGCGGTCAGGACTGGATTGTTGGCCAATAGGGTCTTTATTTCATCCAGTCCGGCCGCGGCTGCATCCGTCCACACGAAGTTTTCGGTGCACCGAAGAAGGCGGTAAAGAGGTAGTGCCTTTTCTCCTAATCGGGAGATAAGGCGGCTTAAGGCAGCCACGCATCTAGCGAGTTTCTGGATATGCTTGAGGTCTGTTGGGATAGCCAACTGTGACAGAGCTCGGATTTTTGCCGGATTTGCTTCGATTCCTCTATTGGAAACAATGAAGCCGAGCAACTTCTCGGAGGGTACGCCGAAATCACATTTTTCTGGGTTGTGCTTGATGTCGTATGTTCGGAGGTTATCGAACGTAAGTCTCAAGTCATCTACTAAGGTTTCGACGTGTCTTGTTTTTATGACCACGTCGTCCACATATGCCTCCATTGTTTTGTTGATTTGCTTCTCCGGGCATGTTTGAATCATGCGTTGATAGGATGCACCGACATTTTTGAGTCCGAAAGGCATAGTGTTTAAACAGAAGGGACCATATGATGTTATGAAGGCCGTTGCGGCTTGGTCGGACTCTGCCATCTTTATTTGACGGTATCCGGAGTATGCGTTGAGGAAACATAGTGAGTCGTGTCCTGCGGTGGCATTGATGATTTGGTCAATGCAAGGGAGGGGGAAAGGATCCTTGGGGCAGGCCTTGTTGAGGTCTTTGAAATCGACACATAGGCGCCAGGATTTATCCTTCTTTGGTACCATTACCAAATTTGCTAGCCAATCTGGATGTTGTTGTTGTTGTTGTTGTTGTTGTTGTTGTTGTTGTTGTTGTTGTTGTTGTTGTTGTTGTTCTCCCATGGCTTGCCGTTTAGGCTCTGAGAAGCGCCTAAGAGTCTGTTTGACTGGCTTGTATCCTTTCAGTATGTTGAGGCTATGTTCGGCCAGCCTGCGTGGGATGCCCGGCATGTCTGAAGGATGCCAGGCGAAAATGTCCCAATTCTCGCGTAGGAATTCTCACAGTGCAGCGTCCATTGTGGGGCTCAACTGTGTCCCGATGGAAGCTGTCTTTGTGGGGTCCGTTGGATGGACCTAGAATTTGACTATCTCGTCCGCGGGATTGAATGAGGTGGCCTTGGGTCGTTTGTCGAGTATCACGTCGTCCCTGTCCACTGTGGCACGCAGCGGTTGTTAGTTCTTCGGCTGCTAGGGCTTGAGACAATGCTTCCAGGGCTAGTGCTGCCGTTTTATTTTCAGCGCAGAGTGCGACGTCCAGATCACTTGCTAGAGTGATGATTCCATTGGGTCCGGGCATTTTAAGCTTCATGTACACGTAGTGGGGTATAGCTTGAAAGCTCGTGAATGCATCCCGCCCTAAAAGGGCGTGGTATCCCCTGCTGAACGGGGCCACTTGGAACGTGATTTCTTCGGACCTATAATTCTCCAGGGTGCCGAATACCACATCGATTGTGATTTTTCCCGCACACCGTTCCTCCCGACTAGGGATGATTCCCCTGAAGGTTGTGCTGCTTTGCTCAATGCGGCTTTTATCAATTTCCATCTTGCTGAGCATTTCTGCATAGATAAAGTTTAATCCGCTTCCGCCGTCCATGAGTAATTTAGTGAGCCGAAAGCCGTCCACGATTGGGCTAAGGACCAAAGCGGATGGTGCCCGGACTGTCTAGAATTAAGGTTCGTCACTGGCAGTGAAGGTTATAGCAGTGTCGCTCCACGGATTTATTTTTGCCACGTGGCAGATTTCAGTGAAATTTCGATGATCTCGCTTGCGCCTATTATTTGAGGCGAAAGCCTCGAAGACTGTCAATACCACATTGTTTACTTCGACGGGATGTTGATCTACCTTATGGTTTACAAGAAGATCCTTGCCGCTTTTTGCTACCTGCCGCAGTATCCAACATGCTCTAAGGCTATGTGTTGGCGTGGTATCCGGCGTGCTGTGAATTTTGCATGGCCCATTGAGCCATTCTTCCAATACGGTTCCACGCCCTGGAGTGGGCTTTGGTTTTTTGGGAATTGGATCGGGTAACTTATGAGAGTTTTCCCTTTTAGCTCGGACGAAGGGTTTAGTGAGAGCCGGATTATCCCAGAAGTTTGTTCGGGTTTTCCAGGCGCTTTCCATCGCATAGTACTTCTGTACTATGGCTGCTAAGTCTGAAAAGTGTACTATGTCACGACGACTTATAGCATTAACGATCCCTTTGTTCGTGCAATTTTTGCAGAAAAGTGAGATTGTGTCTTCCTCGCGACAGTCCTTGACCTTGTTTATCACAAGGAGGAATCTGGCCCAGTAGCGATTTACTGTCTCTTGGGGCTCTTGTCTGATATGGGAGAGACGGCTTAAGTCTGGGTGGGTGGGCGTAGTTAAATCTGGATTCTGGTCCGATCTTACACCCAGGGGCAGAGGAGCTTCCGGGCTTGGCAGCTCGGGCTCCGGGATGTTGCCCAATTTTTCTGGCCCGTTGCCCGATTCTAAGTTCGGGGTCTGGGTCATGTCCTCCCGCGAA
The DNA here is from genome assembly GCA_963921465.1 of Triticum timopheevii. NCBI lineage: Eukaryota > Viridiplantae > Streptophyta > Magnoliopsida > Poales > Poaceae > Triticum > Triticum timopheevii. Next base: position 388,642,276 of record OY997274.1, read on the forward strand.
TGGGTATCCGGCTCAGAGATCTCGGTAATCCGGACATAGTTCGTCCTCAAAGTAGAGGGATAATCCATGTGTGGCTCTTCCACTACTGCTATCTCGTGGGTGACCGGTGGGGATTTAATATCCCTTTGGTCAGGTTTAAGCCCAATCCGATCATAGTCTATAGCGACTCCCAAAGCGGCGATGCGATCCAAGAGCTCATTAAGGGAGGAGAGCCCCATTGGATCCATCTGTTCGGCGAGTTCCGAATTGACGTGGAGGCTGTTTTTTTATGACCCGAGAGGTCATCGTCGGTGCGGCAGCCGATCGGGCGGCCATGACGAAGCTGCCTAGCCAGAGAGTTTGGCCTACCACCAGTGCTCCCCCAGAGGTGATGTTGTCCTCGACAACGAGACAACCCATCGATCCTTGCAGCGAAGACACAGAGGAACTCTCAATGAAAGCACCAATGTCGTTGTCAAAACCGGCGGATCTCGGGTAGGGGGTCCCTATCTGTGTGTCTAAGGCTAATGGTAACAGGAGGCAAGGGACACGATGTTTTACCTAGGTTCGGGCCCTCTCGATGGAGGTAAAACCCTACTTCCTGCTTGATTAATCTTGATGATATGAGTATAACAAGAGTTGATCTACCACGATTCGTAGAGGCTAAACCCTAGAAGCTAGCCTATGATGATTATGATTGTTCTGCGGACTAAACCCTTCGGTTTATATAGACACCGGAGGGGGCTAGGGTTTACATAGAGTCGGCTACAAAGAAGGAAATCTAATATCCGGATCGCCAAGCTTGTCTTCCACGCAAAGGAGAGTCCCATCCGGACACGGGACGAAGTCTTGAGTCTTGTATCTTCATGGTCCAACAGTCTGGCCAAAGTATATAGTCCGGCTGTATGGATACCCCCTAATCCAGGACTCCCTCACCCGCTGCTCATTCGGGAAGCCAGGATCATAGGGCCACATGTCCGCGATGACATTGTCGTTCGCTTGTTCATAGGTGCTAGTTGAGGAGCTGGCAGCACAGGTCCTCCTACGCTGGTAGCTCTTCCGCCATTAAGACATCGAAGTGCGGCTCCACCATCTCTATGGTGAACACAGCATGAACCGGTTTTTACAGTGGTGCCGGCTCCTGGTCGGAAGCTACATCCATCGTCTGATTCTCGCCGCTCAGCTCGGTAAGCTCGCTGGCGAGCCAGCATGTCCGGCTGCTGGACCGACCCACCGCCAAGCACGAGTCTAACTTCCCTGGCCCACCTAGACCGCCTCCCTCGCCCGCACGTGCTTCCGCCCGAAACAGTCAGCGCCACCCGCCCTGCTTCCCGGTGCAGGCGATTGCTAGGCCTTAAAACGACACAAGTGTCGTCCGTCCCTCCGTTTGCCGCCCACTTTAATGATACGCGGTTGCCAAGGCGGCTACTCCGGCGCCACACGTCCATCCCTCCGCCGCCCACCATTGCTATATAAACTGCTGCGCCGGCCATAGCTGTAGTCATCCTCCTCCGTTCCCTTTCTCCTGTCCACACCACTACTGCCCACCATGGCTTCCTCGCGCTCTAGTGCTCTTTGGGAAGGGCGGACGATGGACCACAAGGAGATGGCAGCCATTGCTGCCGATTGGCTGGCCGGCAGGCAGCCGGAGGACGAGTACGTCCCAATGGAGAACATGTTAGTCGATGATCCGGCGCCAACCCTCTCCTCTGCACCATCCTCGCCGGTGCATTGCACAAGGACCATCAGCGAGGCCCGTGCCCAATACAAGGACACGGTGAGGCAGAAGCATCAGGAGCAGTCCCCGGAGGCACAAGCCGACACCTCCTACAACCAGTATCTCCTCCAGGAGCACATGCAGGCGGAGGAGCAGATCGCCGCAGAGCGGGCAGAGTAGGAGGAGCTGCCCGAATCGTACCGCTCCGCCCGCGAGGGCCACATTGAGCGCTGGTTGTACCGCATGCGGGTGGCGGAGGCTGCGGTCGCCTACAAAGAGGGCAATGAAGTGGGCGAGGCGCTGTTTGGCGAGACCGAGGACGAGGCAGAGGAAAATGCCTGCTCTGACGAGTCCCTGCTCTGCTAGCGTCGACGAGGCCCTGCTCCGCCGAGGCCCCGCGGCGCCAACAACGAGGCAGAGGACACCGCCGGCTCCGCCGAGGCCCAGCCCCACCAGCACCGAGGCGGAGGCCCTACTACGCCGAGGCCCCCTGCCAACAACGAGGCAGAGGACATCACCGGCTCAGTCGAGGCCCCATCCTGCCGGCAACAAGGGGGAGGATTTCCCCCGCTCGGCCGAGGCGCCGCCCCGCCGGCAACGAGACAGAGGACATCGCCGGCTCCGCCGAGGCCCCGCCTCGCTGGCACCGCAGCGGAGGCCCTACTACGCCGAGGCCCCGCCCCGCCAACAACAAGGCAGAGGACATCGTTGGCTCAGTCGAGGCCCCACGCTGCCAGCAATGAGGGGGATTATTTCCTCCGCTCCGCCGAGGCGCCGCCCCGCCGGCAACGAGAGAGAGGACATCGTCGGCTCCATTGAGGCACCGCCCCGCTGCCAACGAGGCCGCGCCACATAGAAAACTAGGAAGAGTACATGGTAGGTCGCCGCCGCTCGGGTCCAAGTAAGGCCTCCGCTGGTACCCTCCGGTTGAATCCAAGCTAGGCGGGTTGACCATTGACGGACGATTAGCTTCTTGGCGGCAACATGGAGTCGGAGAGCTATGTTGGAGAAGGATACTGCTTCTACTTAACTACTGGTGCAGTTGGCTGACTAACACATGGGCCCAATAGGCATCTGGGCTACATGTTAGTTACGCAACTGCACCTGCAGTTAAGTCACTGAAGCTCAGTCCGCTGGAGAAGAAGCTTCTGTTTAGCTCAACTGGACACAGGAGGGTAGCTTCGGTGAATTAATTATACCTCCACCGCACCCCTTTCAAGTTGAAAAATGTGTGGAATGTAATGAAATCTGGCATGTTTATATGATATCCGACCATGTATGAATGAATTTAGTTTGATTAGTTCAAATTCTTGTATCACTGGCATTGGATGAACATGCAAAACAATACGAACTAGCATTATTCCCAGGGTGATCACATCGTTTGCAGCAGTTTCACATGTACTCCCTCCGGTCCTTTCTATTCTGCATACAAGTTCTATCTGCAGTCAAAGTATCTCTACTTTGACCAATGTTATAGAAAAAAGTACGAACTTTCACAATGTGTGAGATAAAAAGGAACAGAGGGAGTACAAAGAGTTTTAGCAGCATTTTAGCGTTCCTGTACATTGCAATCAAACACACAGGCCTGGCAATTCATAAGAACCTTCAAAACAATCAATTTTTATCCATCTCGGCGATTCACATGTCAGAGCCAATATTTACTTCACAGCTAAAGAATAAAGAAAAATCGATCGACGCAGCTGACAGCAAAGGGCGTCCCATTCAAAAATATCAAACGCATGTCTTCTTGCTAACATCAATGAGCAAAATTTGACAAGGTTGTCCCATTCCAAAATATCAAATGCCTACGATTGTGGAATGGGCAAGGTTTGCCATCAGTTCGGACATTGACATGGCACGTCGTGCTAAATAAACCAGCTGTTCTTTTTGTGCAGTTCCACCAAAATCAACAAAATTCGTGCGTAGCTTGTATGATTTCGCCCTTACATGTTACAACGCCTTGAACATATCGACAACTCCTTTCTTGTGGTGGAAATGAATGACTCGAAGTATTCATGATCATTTTGTGTAGTTCCCATTGAAATCAAGCTGAGCACCCCTGTTTGCACAAATACAAAAAAAGTGATCAGTATAAAGCAAACTGTACTATGAATTCACAGTTTAAACAGACACCTACATGGTCCATGTAGAGCAAACTTTAAAAAAGTGGAACTCACCGGAAAGAATCCTAGAACAACATTGTACTTGCGCATCACAACAACAAATGGAGATTTTTCAGTCCTTTTGAGCTGAAGTTAGTTTGGTCTTGTGGGGAGTAACGTAACCATCCTTCAACTTCTCCTTCTAATGAGAAGATAGACAGGGCTTCTTCATCCTGGCATAATCGGAACTAGTCACTTCACGTACTCCATATTCTTCTTCAAAGGAGGATGATCCTGTTGTGCAAAGACAAGAGGACAACTAAATGCTAGCATCCCTGTTTTCTCAAAAAAAAAGGAAAGGAAATATTTAAAACAACACAGATGAAGCACTTCTCAAGGACAATACCACTTTCTCATGACAGTATCTAAATAGTGGCACAACACCAATAGAGATGACAAAGCTCAATCATATGGATGAAATCCGTGGGCGAGAACCAACCTTTGTCAGGAGGCTTATTGTGTAGAGCATGTAGATGAAGCACCTCTCCGGAACCATCTGTTGCTATCTACCGTGGTTGTCATGCTTACTATATACTCCTCGATTAGTTTAATGTTTCCAACATCTTCTTGTGTAGTTCCACTAAAATATATGGTACCTTCAAAGAAGATCCCTGTTTGCACAAGTAGAGATAATTACATATTACATTAAGAGTGGCATCAAATCAGTGGCAAAACAATTGCTCGTTCCAGCCATAGCAATAAATTAAGATGCAGAACTAAATCTTTACTTATGTCATCACCGTTCCAGTGCTTCATTATAGCAGCGAGAGTTGATTTTTGTTTTTCTTCCGCTTGTTCTTCCCCTTCATCAATTGGTTCAATAACAAACAAGCTTCACCTTCAATGTAAGATTTGGCATGTCAATTAGGGAGCACAAGTATAGCACTAAACAACGACATTAATTTTCTGATGAAAGTGGCAAAATACAGGCCAACAATTGTGAAATATCCTTATCTTACCTCAATGGGATATTACGGCGCACATACAGATTGGAAGTCTTGTATCCATTTGTGCAATTGACTAAAATCAAGCAACATTACCGTACAAGTAGCACAACATATGAAAGCACACTGCACAATCATGTGAAAGAAGGCTAGTACTGACCTGTCATGATGCGGAATTCAAACAACTCACAAGAAGAAGATCTGAACCAAATTTGCTGACACAGATAAGAAGTAAGATCTCCTCTTGTGCAGTTTCACTAAGATCAAGCAATCAAGCAACGTTGTCGGTGTGACATTTCGGTGGAACTGTACAAAACACTTTTAAAACAAAAGTGTTTTGTGCAGTGCAACAAAAGCTCACAATAGCAACGAGGTGAAGTAGATAAACCTGTTTACACAAAGGTGGAAAGGAAACAACTAGTGGTCAATAACGGTGGATGACAAAGAATCCAACAAATAGAAGCATCTAACTTATCTAAATGGAAAGAAAGCAAGACAGTACCATTTCTCAAATGGTGGCATTGATTAATATTGACATAGAGATTATATTAACATTAAAATTCATTAAACATGTAATTTGCTTTTAACCGTGGCATTGCATCAATTTTCCGGCGGCATTATTAGAGGGTGTTTGTTTACAGGGACATTTTGGTGTAGGGACTAAAAAAACTCCATGTCAGTCCCATCTAAACCAAACAGGAGGGAATTTTAGGGACTAAAAGTGGGCATTTGACAGGAAACATTGAAAGCAAGGTGAAACATGGCGCTCTCTCCCACCCACCCACCCCTAAACCCTAGCCCTCCGGCGATCTCCACTTCCCACCAATAATTTGGTGATCCAATCCATTCATCTACCCTTGGCTTGGATTTCTCCAAGGGTAGAGTTTTTGCAGATGAGATCTACAAGGTTTTCTGGTCTCACCGTTCATCCTATGGATGATAGAGGTGCCTTCACTCTGGTTGTTTCATTCAATAGACATGATTTCAGGCACATCGAGGTTTTTTGGCCGCAGCTCTTGAATCAGTGTTAGGAGGATCGACCATTGATCTATGGGTTTCATATATTCCCGACAAGGTATTCGGCTTTAATGTTTCATGCAAGGATGTTGGCTTTTATATTGTTGACACTAGATCCTATTCCTACCCTCAATTTAAACGTTACTTTCATTTTTTGGGTAATGGGGTTCCAAATTGGTATCGTGAGTTTAAAATTTGGAAGATAGAGTGTGATGCTGAATGGATTTTGGTTAGCCCCTCAAAGCGTAGGGCGGCCTTGGGACTTCTTGTAATGCATAATCCTCCTGCTAAGTCAGCCATTAAGTCTGGATTCTCTATTCAGAAGAAATTATCTTTTGCTACGTTTCAAAATTATGATGCGTGCAAAGGGTATAGATATCATGCGTTTGCTGATTGCATTGCTGCCACTAAAAGTGCTGGTTATGAGATCCCTGATAGGGAGCGTGTGGTTATTCATCTGCCTCCGCCGGTTTAACTTAATTGGACTTTAGCCTCGTCGCCGATCATCTTTGGCACGGTGAGCACGTCGGTGATCCAACAACGTTCTGCTCTGGGGGGTACTGCCTCGGATATTGCGCCAGCTTGTTCGGGTGGGAATTCAGGCTCTTTGAACCATCCTCGCTTGGGCCCAACTTTGACCAGCCCAACTTCTGTGGTAACAGGGACAAGTTCCTCTCAAGTAGCAGCCTCTTTTGATCAAATGATTAATGATATGGTTGATGAAATTATTACATGTCAGATATGTTTTAAGCAAGGGCATTTTTCTTCTGCATGCACGTCAACTTTAAAGTGCTTGGGTTGTTCTCGGGTCGGTCATAGGAGGCATGACTGCACCCTCTTTGCTCAATGTTTGGGTTTCGTTTGGAAACCGAAACCCGTTGTCGTTCCAGTTTTCGAGGTTCAAGCTACAGGGACCGGGAATATCTCTCTGACATGATATCTACCAAACTTGGACTCCCCTACTTTGATTGTACTGTCCACTTCGCCCAATTCCTTTCACCTTGGCCCCTCGACTCCTCCGGGCTGCCCTACGGCGACACCATCTCCACCCCTAGAGCCACCATCGTTGCCGCCTGCCATGGCCAACTTTCATATGGATCCAATGCAGTATGTACCTGTTGGTCATCACATCATTGATGTTGGAGATGCAAGGTGGCTGCGCACATATGTGATGCCACACGTACCCGTTGTGCGCCGTCATGAATATTACATGCTTGGTGAGGTGATGCCAATGCGGGCTGCGAATGAGATTGGAGCTGCTCGCGAGGAAGTTGCTGACTAGCTAGATGCCCATGGTTACCAGGTTTGTTCTGTTCAGCCTTGGATCAATGTTGTGGGTCTGTTCTGAGTTAGGGATCCTGCAGTGCATTTTTCCCTTCTCCAACTTCCACCACAGCATCTGGGAAACGACCGATTCGTTCATTATATGAAGCATGACGAGGGGGAGGGTTTTTGTGGTGCTCAGGGTTTTCGCCAAGGCCTAATTATGATGCTGGGCTTTCCTTTGGATCTTCGTAACACTGATAATATCAGAGCTGCAGTGAACACCTTTGGCAAATTTTATCATTAGAATAGTCAGTATCCTTATTTGGTCAGAACTCTTGTTTTTGCATCTTTTTCTGAGGATGCACTGGTCCCACGGGATGTTGTTTTCAGTGATTATGCTGCTTGGGGAGGGGCGAGAGTGTCATGGACTACTCCTATATATATATACTTTGTGCAAACTTTGCTGAGCAGATGCCACATGACGAAGATTGGATGCCAATCAATGGAAATCCACACCCCTTCCTGGTGTGCCTTTCCCTGAGCTCCCTCCTTTCATCTTGCACCATACCCTGCCATGGGCTAGAATGATGTGCCACCACCTCCTCCTGAGCAGCCAGACATGGGAGACAACAACTGGGGTAATGCTGCCTGGGGTGAGGATGATGAGGTTGCTCAAGATGATGTGGAGGTGGAGCAGTAATCCATGGTTCCTGATCTCTTTGATGATTTTTCTGTGTTGTGGAGCAACACATTCAACCAAATTTTGTCCTGGTCTTTGATGTGGAACAACAAGCTGAGCCTGCAGTTGGTTATGAGCAGCCTGTAGTTGAGGAGCCTGTTTACAACCCTGAAGACTAGGCCATGGTGGTCTACAACCCTCCTGCACCTATTCAGAACATAGTTGAAGTTTCTGTTGTGGATGAGGCTCCACTGATGATTGCCTATAATGATGCCTGCAAAGTTTTCTATGGGCCTGAGCTGCCACCAAAGATGGCTTTTAGAAGGAATTTTGAGGCCATCCTGCACTCTGACATCAGCTTTGAGCTCTCCAAGTCCATAAAGGTGCTGCCTATTCAGTCTACTCTACTTTCCAAGAGAAGTTGGGACTTGGCCTTTGAAGTGCCAAGATTGACATATGATACATCTGAACAGGAGCATAGGCTTGTGGAAGGGCTCTTTTCCCCACTTTGATCACTGATCTTCTGATGGAGGAGAAATGCAGTCTTTTGAGCTGGTCGAGCACATCCCCCCTCCTGTAGTTTCTAATGGTACTCCTTCACAGGAGCAGAGAAAGATCAGAAGGCCCAGGAAGACTTTGGCTCCAACTCCCATTGTGGAGACTTCAGTTAGAAGGTGCACTCGTGGGTATTTGCAGAGAGATGATTTCAAACCAATCTTTCAAGAGCTACCTATGCAGTCCAAAAGGAGGAAGCCAAAGTCCAAGCCTTTCACTGCTACAGTGTCTAAGAGCTTGTAGGAGGAGACAGTTGATGATCTTCCACCTCCAACTCCTATCAGCAAGCTGCAACAGATTGGCAATGATCTGGGCATTGCAGATAACCTAATCACTGTGGAGAAGCTTATGGTTGATCCCTCTACTCCCACAAACAATGGTGCTAATGTGTAGTTACCAGTTAGTTAGTTGGGGTTGGCAGGTGTCTTATTTGGGTCTTCAGTTGTTAGAGCTTTGGTCTGTTATTTGTCCCTGTAATAATTTAGGGATAATTAGATTTATGCCCCTAGTTGTGTCCCACTCATCTGTTTTACCCCTAATTTCCAAAAGTCACCGGTTCTGTCCAAGTCACTTTCCTCCTCTTATGCTTTTGCCCTTTGACCGTTTGACCGCTAGTTTGAAAACTTCATAACTAATTCATACTAGATCAGAAAAATGCAAATAAGATACCAAAATGTTCAGAAAAACATTACCTATATGTCAGTCTCATTTGCATTCATGAAAAAAGTGTTGGAAAGTGCACATCCGAGTTTTAGCTCTTTTGATACCACCATGAATAGTAAAATCTAAAAAATACAAAAAAAATTCAAAAAAATATGGTGGAAAGAACGACAAATCTTATAAGTGCTTGCCAAGTTTCATCAGGGAATGACTTTCGTGGCAGTCATGGCAAAAAAAATAAATCTATTTTGGAGTGCTGATTGTTTTTTTTGCTGGGGCACCCATGAATGTTATTCCCTGATGAAACTTGGCAAATACTTAAAACATTTGTCATTCTTTGCCACCAATTGTTTTTGAATTTTTTGAATTTTTTTAGATTTTACTATTCATGATGATAGCATAAGAGCTAAAACTCGGATGGGCACTTTCAAACACTTTTTTCATGAATGCAAATGACACTGACATATAGGTGATGTTTTTCCGAACATTTTGTTATCTTATTTGCATTTTTCTGATTTAGTATGAATTAGTTATGAAGTTTTCAGACTGATGGTCAAACGGTCAAAGGGAAAAAGCATAAGAGGAGCGGTGACTTTTGGAAATCAGGGGTAAAACAGCCGAGTGGGACACAAGTAGGGGCATAAATCTAATTATCCCAATAATTTATGTGTGTCATGCTGGACATATGTTACTGTTATCTCTGGTGACATTAAGTGTCATCATACTTTATTATCTACTCATATCTGTTTTAGTGAGTAATGCATGTAAGAATTGGAGTGCTTTATGCTGGAATGTTAGGGATTTGAATTCTGATGCAAGGCAAAGGGCTGTCAGGCAGAAGCTGGATGGGAATCAATGTGCTATTGCTTGCTTTCAAGAGACCAAGTGTTCTTCTTTTGATTTCAGATCTATTAGATCTTTCTGCCCTAAAAGATTTGATAGTTTTTCTTTCTCCCCCTCTGTGGGTGCTTCCTGGGGCATTTTGATTATATGGAATTCTTCTACTTTTTGGGGCACTGTGATTGAGATACAGCCTTTTGCAGTCATAGTACAGTTTACTTCTAAGCAGAATAATGAGCAATGGTCCTTAATCTCTCTGTATGGTCCTTGCCAAGGGGAAGCTAGAGATAACTTTGTCAGCTGGTTGTATAATCTGCAAATTCCTATGGGTGAAAATTGGCTAGTGGTGGGTGATTTTAATTTCATAAGATCACTTGATAATAGGAGTTTGCCAGGGGGGATTTGAATGATATTTTCATCTTCAATGAAATCATTGCCCACCTAGGTTTGTTGGAACTGCCACTTAAGGGAAGATCTTACACCTGGTCTAATATGCAAGACAATCACTTATTAGAGCAGTTGGATTGGTTCTTCACATCTGTTGATTGGATATCATCATACCCTATGACTGAAGTTTTGCCCCTGGCTAGAACTGCTTCTAATCATGTACCATGTGTGGTCACAATCAAGACTTCTATTCCCAAATCTAAAATCTTTAGGTTTGAAAATTATTGGGTTGAGATTAAGGGGTTTATGGAATGTGTTGAACAGTCATGGCAGAAACCTTCTCATAAATATCATATCACTCCTAGGATTGCTGATAAGTTTAAGAGTTTAAGAGGGGATCTTAAGATATGGCAATTAAATATCTCCAAGATAAAAGTTTTGATATCTAAATGTAATGAGGTAATTGTGTGCCTTGATGGTTTAGAGGAGATCAGGCCTTTTATTTAGACCTGAATTTAATTTCAGGAAGGTGGTTAAATTGCATGTGGAAAAGCTCTTACACCTGCAATTTATATATTGGAAAAAGAGGTGTACAATTAGGTATATTAAGCTTGCTGGAGAGAACACCAAATTTTTTGATGCTATGGCCACTGAGAGGCATAGAAGAAACTCCATTGCTTCTTTAAAAGACACTGATGGGTCAGTAGTTTCTCAATATTCTCAGATGGAGGGCATTATTTGGAATTTTTTTAAGAATAGAATCAGAGTTTCTTCTGGAATTGTCATGGGCTTGGACCTTAGTACTCTTCTTACGCCAATTGATGGGTTAGATTTTCTTACAGAGCCTTTCACAAAAGAGGAAATGGATGACGCAGTTAAAGATATGCCCATTGACAAAGCCCCTGGACTTGATGGTTTCAATGGGTTGTTCTTCAAAGAATGTTGGCACATTATTTGTCAAGACTTTTATGAGTTGGTTGAGGCCTTTCATAAGGGCACTGCAAATTTGGAAAACATTAATGGTTCTTATATCACCTTGATACCAAAGAAGTTGGCTCCTGAAGGGGATGGAGATTATAGGCCAATTTCATTGACTGGGATGGGCCTTAAGTTTTTTTCAATGATGGCTGCTAAGAGATTTCAAAAGATCATTATGGAATGCATACATAAGAGTCAATATGGTTTTATTAACAGTAGGACTATTCAGGATTATATTGGTTGGTCCCTGGAATATTTGCACCAGTGTCATCAGTCAAAGAGACCTATAGTGATTCTTGAACTGGATTTTGAAAAGGCCTTTGATTCAATTGAACATGAAGCTATCTTATAGATCTTCAAATTTAAGGGCTCCAACCAGAAATGGATTTCCTTGGTCAAGCAGTTGCTTTCCACTGGGACATCATCAGTCCTCTTAAATGGTGTACCTAGAAGGTAATTTCTGTGTTAAAAGGGTGTTATACATGGAAACTTTCTCTCACCTTTACTTTTTGTTATTGCTGCTGACCTGTTGCAAACAGTGGTGAATGATATGTTCAGGAGGGGAATTTTAAAGTTGCCAATACCATGTCATGGTCAGGATTATCCCATAGTGCAATATGCTGATGATACTCTTATCATCTTACCAGCGGATAAAACCCAGCTTTTGGCTCTGAAGGACATGCTTCAAGTGTTTTCTACATCGGCTGGGCTAGTTGTAAACTATCATAAGTCTTTTATGGTGCCCATAAATGTTGATGAAGATACCACCATTGGTTTAGCTGCTGCTTTTGGTTATCAAGTGGGCAAAATGCCTTTCACTTATCTTGGTCTACTTGTTGGCACTACCAGGCCTAAAATGGTGGATTTTATGCCCCTTGTTGACTGTATGGAGAGAAGGATGACAACTAGTTCTTCTTTCCTTAACCAAGGGGAAAGACTTTAGTTCTTGAATTCTGCTCTATCTTCCATGCCCATCTTTTATCTTGGCAGCTTGCTTGCTCCTGCAGGAATTTTAAAGAAATTGGAGAGAATTCGAAGGCAATGCTTATGGAGAAAGCATAGCGATGAGCCCTCTCCATCCTTGACAAAAAGCACATGACAACCTCTGCTTCCCTCTGTGAAGGGCCTATCTTTTACTTTCATGTATTTACTTTTATGCAAGAGTGAAAGTTTTTCTCTCTATTCCTTTTATTTTTCTCCTTTGGCAAGCATCATGTGGTGAGGAAAGATCTAGGCAAATATGTCTAGTTGAATATGGGTAGCATAAGTTATTATTGTTGACATCACCCTTGAGGTGAGTGTGTTGGGAGGCAAAACTATAAGCCCCTATCTTTCTTTTTGTCCGGTTGAAACGTTTTGCTCATGTATACGCGGTGAGTGTTAGAAATCATAGAAGACTAAATGATGGTTGAGTATGTGGACTTGCCTAAAGGCTCCGATACGTGACCCTTCCCGACAAGATGATGAATTGTAGTTGCAAAGTTGACTAAGAACATAGTTTTTTGGTTTCGCGTAGACTTTATGCTTTATACTTCATTGTTGTGATGAATTGTCACTTGTTAATGAGAAGTCTATGATATAAGTTTTATATTAATGTTTATTGTTGTTATAATAAGTCACATGATGCTTCTATGTCCGTATTTTTGTTTTTATTGACACCTCTCTCTAAGCATGTAGACATGTTTTTCGATTTCAGTTTTCGCTTGAGGACAAGCGAGGTCTAAGTTTGGGGGAATTGATACATCCATTTTGCATCACGTTTTTCTACTATTATTTATGCTGTTTTATTGTATGATAATGCTTTTTGGAGTACTTCTAATGCCTTTTCTCTCATAATATGCAAGGTATGCACAAGGGGGGGGGGGAATTCTGGCAGCTGGAAATCTGGACCTGAAAAAGTTACGTCAAGTTACCTATTCTGCACAACTACAAATGAGTTGAAACTCCCCGAGGATTTTTTATGTAATATTTAAGGAATATTGGAGCAAATATGTACTAGAGGAGGGCCACCAGGTGGGCACAACCCACCTGGGCACACAAGGAAGCCCAGGCCCGCCCTGGTGAGTGCTGCCTTCCTCGGCCCACCTCCGGTGCCCATCTTCTGGTATATAAGTCATTTTGACCTAGAAAACATAAGGGGAGGACATTCGGGAAGAAGCGCCGCCACCTCGAGGCGGAACTTGGGCAGGAGCACTTTTGCCCTCCGGCGGAGCGATTCCGCCTGGGGAACTTCCCTGCCGGAGGGGGAAATCATGGTCATCATCATCACCAACAACTCCCCCATCTTCGGGAGGGTTATTTTCAATGACATCTTCACAACACCAACTCCTCTCAAACCCTAGTTCATCTCTTGTGTTCAATATTTGCATCAAAACTATAGATTGGTGCTCCTAGGTGACTAGTAGTGTTGGTTACATCTTGTAGTTGATTACTATATGATTTAATTGGTGGAAGATTATATTTTTGGATCCATTATGCTATTCAATACCCCTCTGATATTGAGCATGTTTATCATTTGTGAGTAGTTACTCTCGTTCTTGAGGTCACGGGAGAAATCATGTTGCAAGTAATCATGTGAACTTGATATGTGTTCGATATTTTGATGGTATGTATGTTGCCATTCTCTTAGTGGATTCATGTGAACGTCGACTACATGACACTTCACCATATTTGGGCCTAAGGGAATGCATTGTGTAGTAGTTATTAGATGGTGGGTTGCGAGAGTGATAGAAGCTTAAACCCCACTTTATGCGCTATTCCGTAAGGGACCGATGGGATCCAAAAGTTTAATGCTATGGTTAGAATTTATTCTTAATACTTTTCTCGTCGTTGCGGATGCTTGCGAGAGGGTTAATCATAAGTAGGAGGTTTTCTCAAGTAAGAACAGCACCTAAGCACCGGTCCACCCACATATCGAATTATCAAAGTACCGAACATGAATTAAGCCAACATGATGAAAGTGACTAGATGAATTCCCGTGTACCCTCAAGAACACTTTGCTTATCATAAGAAACCGTTTTGTCCTATCCTTTGCCTCAAAAGGATTGGGATACCTTGCTGCACTTTTGTTACTATTATTGTTATTTGCTCGTTACAAATTATCTTGCTACCAAACTACTCCGCTACCTACAATTTTAGCACTTGCAAACATTACCTTGCTGAAAACCACTTGTCATTCCCTTCTGCTCCTCATTGGGTTCGACACTCTTACTTATCGAAAAGGGCTACAATTGACACCATACACTTGTGGGTCATCAGGGGTTTCTACAACCATGTCGTGAGCTGTCCTGATGCCTTCGCTGTTGCGCCACACGCGGTCAAGCCGCCCTGCTCGGTGACCCGCCCATCGTCTCCTTTGCCAAGCCGGCTGATGCTGCCGCCTCACTAGGGACCTCCACAAGTTGCTTCACTGGGCACAGATGAGGACTCCATTGCCACGGCCTCAGCTTCTCCCCTAATGATTATCTAGTTACAACTGCAGGAGAAGACAATTTCTGTCAAATATTGGATTTGAAGACCAGGAATACACCTTGTTAAAAGGTTCCCAAGGCAAGGATCACTGTGTGGCTCATGAGGAGCATCACCTATGGAATTTTGCCTCCACGTACTGCAAGAAAGTCCCACAGTCGCCGCCTGAAGACACTACTAACGAGCTGCGTGTGAACGTGCCGCAGGCTCGCAATAGTAGTGGGTCAAACCAACAAAAGTACAAAATGGAATATGGAGCACTACTATTACTACGTGCAAAAAATAATCCACGTACAGATCATCTATCGTTCACAAACGTCAGGTGATATCCATCTAAATTTATCTTATTAGCACTTATTGTTTTTGTCAAAGAACAATTACTTTGGTTTGTGTATTTTTATGTGCAGGACGAATGAATCATTATAAAGGCTTTGTGATGCTGTGCCTATGGAGTGTGCGTTAGCATCATCATGCACCGGCGTCCGCGACCGCTTGCTGTTGAACGGGTGTGTGCAAGCCACTACCTATGCAGCTCGATCTACATCAACTCGCCGGGACCGTGCCCGCGATTGACTCGCCGTCCGCACCAGTTTACAATGCCACAGCCGACTCATCTGTGTCCTCCCGCAGCCGACTTGCCCATGATTGATTTCAGCTTCATTGTAGTGATCATCAACTCCACGACAGATACTTTCTGGCTTAACATATCAGGTGAAATCCATCCAGTATATTTTTATATTACATATTAATTTCTTTAAAAGAGCAATTACTCTAGCTTGCAAATTCTTTAATGCAGGACAAGTTGTCTACTACAAAAGGGACCATTATGTCACTAAGTTTTTGAATGACTCATACCGAGAGTATACCACGGTCAAGAATGAAGAATCTCAAGCCAACTCCTTGAGCCGTCTTAAGACTCCGGGGCTACAATGACATGACTCAGCAAATCTTGCCAGTTTCAGCAAATTCAAGAACCCTGGGTCATTGGAGGTAAAATAACCCGGTCTTGGGGGCTTCCTGCTCAATGAGCATAGCCATGATTACCCTCTTGATCTGGCTTACATGCGGTCTCATTCGTCATTTGGGGGCGACCTGCTTAATGAGCAAAGCCTTGATTCCCCTCTTGATCTGGCTTACATGCCATCTCATTGGTCATTTGGGGGTGACCTGCTCAATGAGCAGAGCCTTGATTACCCTCTTGATCCGTCTTACATGTCGTCTCATTGGTCATTTTGGGG
Source organism: Triticum timopheevii (assembly GCA_963921465.1). Lineage (NCBI taxonomy): Eukaryota > Viridiplantae > Streptophyta > Magnoliopsida > Poales > Poaceae > Triticum > Triticum timopheevii. The sequence goes on from OY997274.1 coordinate 388,658,166, forward strand.
CGACCTGATGAATGAGCAGAGCCTTGATTACCCTCTTGATCCGGCTTACATGTCGTCTCATTGGTCATTTGGGGGCGACCTGCTCAATGAGTAGAGCCTTGATTACCCTCTTTATCCAGCTTACATGTCGTCTCATTGGTCATTTGGGGGCAACCTTCTTAATAAGCAGAGCCTTGATTACCCTCTTGATCCGGCTTACATGCCGTCTCATTGGTCATTTGGGGGTGACCTGCTGAATGAGCAGAGCCTTGATTACCATCTTGATCTGGCTTACATGCCGTCTCATTGGTCTTTTGGGGGCGACCTGCTCAATGAGCAGAGCCTTGATTACCCTCTTGATCCGGCTTACATGTCATCTTATTGGTCACTTTGGGGCTTCCTGCTCAATGAGCATAGCTTTGCTTACCCTCTTGATCGTCTTACATGCCAGGTGTAAACACCAAATACCATATTAGCAGGCCTGTATGTTTGCTACTCCGTCCAGGTAATCCTAGAATGATCCGTCGTGTTCTTGACAGTCAATCTTCTAAATAAGACCCTGAACTCATCACAGTTAAAACGACGGTTTATCATGTTAGGGTCGGCTTACAGGTGTGACGGAAAATAACTCACTGGCTGTGCGGCCCATGAAAGCACTTGAAGTTTTAGGCTTGGCGGCCTATCAAAGCCATGTTTTTTCTGGATTTTTGTTTTTTCTGAAAATTTTGGATCCATATCCTTCTTCCATGTTAACATATGGTTTTCACAATTCAGGCTATGTAGCCTTAATTGTATGACTCATAATTGACTGTATTGGGTTAATAACCCACCCAGATAAGCAGACTTTAAGTCGTCAAGATATTTTCCTTGAGCAATCAACATCATGATATTTCATGCCTACGAATTATAATCATCAAGGCATGACCATGGTATCATTCTACAAGTATGTTTTTTCAATAAGTACATGAATATTTGGGGTTTCATAACCCGCCCTGGCTATGGACTTTACGTCGCCAGCATACTTTGGATTGCGCAATTGGAATCATGTGCTTACAAAATCTTTGGGTTATCACTCTCAATGGATATGGCGATGTAAGCTGACAGTATAGGTTAATTCTATAGGTATGTTTTCCTGGTTATATATGTATGCGAGGTTTGATAACCCGCCCTGGTTTTGGACTTTAAGTTGCCAGTATATTTTGGCTTGATTGGCCTTAATTCTAGTCTTTTCCATAATTGCATAAGACTATATTATGTTTGGTTTGTTACCCGCCCTGGCTTTTGATGTTAAGTCACCAGGGCATATGTTGTTTAAACTTTGTGTAGGACATGGAGAGCTATGGCTTACATAAATGATTAAGTTCGAGCCTTTCATCAAAGATTAAAATTGGCGTTTCAAAAGGGTTATCTGTTCTCAATTTTTACAAAGGCTATAAGCCGCCGTGTTATGAAAATCCCGGTTTACAATGGATGCGCATCGAGTCGTCATCGGCCAAGAGGCGCCGGGTATTTAACTCCGGATTTACTTGTCAACAGATAAAGTATTCAAATCTTCAATAGCCAAACTTGGCTGGATTTTCATTATGGTATTGAATGATTGAGGTTTCCATACCAGATAATATTATTCAAATCTTTAATAGCCAACGTGGCTGGATTTTCATTATGATTATTATAAAATGTATTATGATTGAGGTTTTCAAAGCCGCTTCAGAGCAATGCCTATTATTTCTTTATCCAAGAGTACTAGCTCACAACAGAGAGCATGGTTCAAAATTGATATGCAAAGGCTTTTAGCAACATCATCTGGACAATGGGTATGGTTTTATTAAGTCCCGAGTCACTGCAGGCATACGACCCAACACTTGGGGGCTACATTAATCAAATCAAGATTACATCGAGTATGCAAGTCCCATGTCACTGCAAGCATGCACCATGGCACTTGGGGGCTAATACAAGTTGCTTTTCAAATCATCACATTATCAACAAACCTATATATTTTAGGAAGATGAGCTGACCTTCTATCTTTTTCCATGTCCCAGCCTAGTATTATCTTACTGAGCCGGCCCTTGGGGGCTACACTGGTTGAAGTTTTTATGAGCATAAGGCAATTACAAGTCCCAGGTTACTGCAAGCAAGATAACCTGGAACTTGGGGGCTATATATGTGGAACATTCAGTTTATGACTGGTGACTCAGATGAACAACTCGTATTTCTTCAAGGTAATATGGATATGAGAGAGGTATGCCTTCAAATTTTCAGTTATGAGTGAACCAGGTCTCATATTTTTTGATGAAGAAGTTGGCAAAGGTGATCTCCTCCGGGATATTCAGACAACATAACATCATATGGATTTTTTTCATCAAAGTATGAAGTATTGAAAGTTGGCACAATGTCAGACGAATTTTATCAAGTCAAGGAAGTTGAAGCTAATAAGGGTTATCTTTTCTCCAAGGAGCTAACGTTGGTTTATTGATATGGCAGAGATTCAGAATTTTCAAGAGCTGGTTAACTGGTCTTTTTGAGTGAGCCGGTCCTTTTACGTATTTTTATTTCAAGAGTTTAGCATGAATAAATTCAAAGCTAAACTGGGGGCTAATGTTGGGGATATTCCCCACGGCCAAGACCTGGCTGGTGAGACCAGACAGTTATGACCCGGCAGACAATTATGACCCATTAGGCAGTTATGACCCAACAAGTACTTAGCCATGAAAATGAGTTGCCTGGTGTTAAGAAGCCCAAGGTGAGAAGAAGCCCACTGAGAGAAGGCCGTGTTGAGAAGTCAGAATAGGTTAAGTCTTCATCCGACTAGGACTCTACATGTATCCTTCCCCTTCAACTTATATAAGGAGGGGAGGGGCACCCCAAGAGGGTCAAGTTTTTCTAGACGTCTCAATAGACAAGTTTCGAACAATGTCAAAGTAGATGCTTGTCGGTGTCAAATCCAGCATATCTCGTAGTAGGGGTCCTAAGCTAGGCGTCTTGGAACAATGGTAACATGGACACGGGATTTTACCCAGGTTCGGGCCCTCTTGATGGAGGTAAAACCCTACATCCTGCTTTTGATTGTATTCATACGGGGGATAGTACAAAGTACGTGTGTCTACCACGAGATTGTAGTAATGAATATGAGATTGTCTATTGACTAGCCCGGCCTCGGTTTATATAACACACCAGAGGCCTAGGGTTTTTGGAGAGTCCTCGCCTTGGGCGCCAAGTTTCGTGGAGTCTTCCTTGTATGCGGCAGGGGTTGTCCAAAATGGCCCATGAGCATACGGCCATGGGGGTCCTCGGCCCAATCCAACTGATTGGGAGACGACGTGGTGAGTACCCCCCAGTCCAGGACACCGTCAGTAGCCCCCCTAAACCGGTCTTCAAGTTGGGGACACTCCTCGATTGTTCTGAACTGTTCTTCATCTTCGGTCGTCGGTCTTGAAAACTGGTTCAACAAATCTTCTCATCTTTGATCTTGAGGATCACCGAAGTGCATCGAAGAGTTTACACGTCGGGTATCCAAGAAGCCCCTTTAAGTTTCCGGCCTTTATCAATGCCTTGTTATTTTTATGCCACACCTCGGGTTTGAAATTGTTCCCGGGCGGCGGCGTCCTGTTGCTTATGAGCTCCAACGCCGGAGACCATTCAAGGTATCTTTAGCAGCCTAGCACCAATGTCGGACCACTTCCGAGCTCCAACGCCGGAATGTATCCGAGCTCTAACGCCGGACTATGTCCAAGCTCCAACACCGGATTGTTTCCAAGCTCCAACACCGGACTGTATCCGAGATGTCATAGATCACCTTGGTTCAAAAAAGTTGAAGGAGTTTAGCCGAGCTTAATGCCAGAAATGCCCTCTACGGAGCCAGCCACTAGCGTCCAGACTACTTCCGGGGTGTCTATTGTAGTCGAGCACCAACGCCGGACCGTATCTGAGGTGGTGCACCACCTCGGCCATGGGCTGATTTTTTATAAATTTAATTCCGAATTATGCAATGTAATTTCTGCCGAGATGTATAGCCAGTAGCCCTCAAAGTGCGTGCTGGCCTAATATCCGGGATGCACCTGAAGGAAACAATCAAACCGCTGACCCTAGTAGCCCCTGAGACTCAGGTCGATTCATAAAATCAGCCTGAGGATCAATTCCCAGCTCGTCAGCATACTTAGGAATAGAAACGCGGTGTGCAAAGTCCTCGAGACTCAGGTTGGGTGCGGCCGACCAACCTGAGGATAATAATCTCCTCGAAAACTATATTGCACTTTAAATTTTCTGCATTGGATTGTCAATGCAGTAGCCCCCAAGACACTGGTCGGGTGGCAACACCAGATTAGGGGATCGATGTGCCCTTTTAATATTTGTAAATAATAAGCTCGAAGCCTAGTAGCCCCCGAGCCTTAATGCGGGCATGGGAGGCTGAATTAAGGATCGATATCCATAGTAAAATCACAAATTATATGTAATGACTCTATGTATCCAAGTACTTTACGTCATTAATGCTTGGATCCGCATTGTACAAAACTTTGTTGACCGATCATTAGTTTCAACCTCCTCGGCCAGCAGCCGAGGAGTGTTTGTCCTACTTTATAAAGCCTTTATGAGGGCAAAGATTTACGACAAACAAGGCAATCCGGCTATACGGTTTTATAAACAAAGGTACGCGGAGAGACATGTTATAATATTATTTTAACATAAGAAACATTGTTCAAGGAAAATAGTCCCGCTATCGGTTCCTTTCTTTGGGTTGTCATGCTAAGCATGATCATGAAGCCTCAGCTCCGATCAATGTGGGAGGAAAAATACTGAGGATTTAGTTCGGGGAAAGCTTCCAAACTCTGTGGTCTAAATGAACCAAATTTTTACCTCCGTTGTGACTGTTTATAATCTGAAAGTGGCCCATCATCGGCTTATACCCCCTTGTAGATGCTACGCAGGGTGTTTCCACAGTAACAAAACAACCCTTAGCCGACGTCTCGGTGCCCGAAGGCGGTTGTGTTAGCGGCAACGAGGCAATCAGATATGCGGGCTTTATAACTTTCACTTAGTCATAAGAGCTTAAAGTTGGGAGGCCAGCAAGTAGCCCCCCGGTTAGTGTTCGGCAACAACCGAGGTCAAGGCTTAAGCACTTCGGCCAATGTTATGAACGGCCCGTCATTTAATATAATCATCGGACCGCTGACCAGTTTACGCTTTTTGTGACAGTTAGTTTTCGGCTTTCTCCACTGAGGTGCTTAACCATGCAAGCTGGAAGCACAATCGCAGTGGTTCTCCCTTTGCACACCTAGCCGAAAAAAGCGGAACGTAGGAGGCAAGCACAGGAGCCGGGCACCCCAACTATTGACCGAAGACACAATTCGAAGCTGATGCATATATAGCAATATCCGATAATTTTTGCCGAATCTCTAAAGGTGTCCGGCGCTGCACTGCGAGACTTATGCGGAAAACACACAAGTACTTGAAAAGTGCCATAGGATTGGAAAACCAAAAAACGTCAGTAAAAACTCGACGTCCGAACTAGATCAATTGTTTGGTGCCAATCAGAAAATTGGTCTTAGAAAAAAAAATGTGTTTCTGTCGTGCTTTAACATGACACACACTATCTCAAGACTTCAAGTGGGTCAGCCTACGGCTTCAACCTCCTATCCCGAAGGCAGAGTACTTCTTGTTAGGCTAGTTTAGCAAACTTTAGCGGCTTTGAGAGAGAAATTAGGCTTCTTGTTAGGCTAGTTTAGCAAACTTTAGCGGCTTATTGACCACACACTCCCGTCGAAAAAAGGAGTGATAGAAAAAAGACTTTGCAACGACTAAGAAGAAGAACACTTTTTATAAAACAGCTCACATAAATTTAGGAGCCCCCGAGTAACTTGGGTAAAAGAATTTTTATGTATAATGATTGTATGCACCGAAGTACTTATATCATATCTATGTTCACGTGAACTTTATACGCGTCTTAACCGACCGTCGGGTTCTCCCTCTTCGGTTGAGGCACGCAAGATGATAGTCGGCCGCACCGCCTCCAGCTCCTCATTGGCCTCCTGCTGAAACATGGCCAGCTGGGTCAAGTCCAGCATGGGATACCATGCTCGGACGAACTCCATCGCCCGCCTGGTGCCTGCCCGGGCTGCAGAAGCCTTCCAAGCCTCGAAGCAGCCAACCCCCACCTCCAGCCAGTCGGCAGTCTGACTGGGGGTGCGGGGAATCACTTCGCCAGGCCAGAGGGCAGAAAGCACCTGGGCTCCAACATGCTGAAGGCGGCGGAGCAAGCGGTGAGCTGGCTGGAGACGGGCCTGGATGGCCAAGAGCTGCTCCTCGAGCATCCGGCGAGTGTCCGGCACAATGTCAGCACCAGCCTGCCTCTCCACGTTGCGGTGGGCCTCGATGACTTGGCTGGCGGCAACAGAGTTGCCGGGGAAGTACTCTGCACGAAGAAGAAAAGAAAAAATGCGAAGTCAGATGTTGGACCAAGCAGCAGGCGGCGAACAAAGGTACGAAGAGGAAGGCGGCTTACCGTCAACCATGTCTTCAATATGGCTGTAGCCGTCATTCTGCGCCTGTCTCGACTTGGCCAACTTCACCGCCTCGGTCTCGTACTCGGCTTGGAGGGTGGTCTCGCTGTCCTTCACAGCCTTTAGGCCGCCTTGTGGCTCTCCTCCTGATCAGCCAACTTCTTGGCCAGGCGGTCGCGCTCTTGAACCGCAGCACTGCACTCAGCCTCCTTGGCATGCAGCACGGTCTGGGCTTCACCCAGTTGCTGCCGCAGGTCGACATTGGCCTCTACAAAGATGGCAAAGAAGAATCAATAGTGGGAAAGAAGTTGCCAGAAAAGATCCGGCCCGACTTCTCAGCAGTCGGCCCGAATCTCAAGGACTACACCTAGTGGGTGCCCTGAAGCGCCCCCACGACAGATAGAAGATGGAGCACTTAACTCCGTCTCTGCGTCAAGTCGGCGGTCTTCTGAGTCAGCTCCCGGGCATGGGAGTTGTAGGCGGCCGCGCGAAGTTATGATAGTCCTGCAAAAAGAACAAGTCAGCACTCGAGTTTACTAATAAGTTCCAAGCCGCCTGCTCAGCAGCCGACTCGGAACTCGGGGACTATACCCAGTGGGTGCGCTGACGCGCCCCCATGGAAGAATTCAAGAACAAGAAGCAAAAAGTGAGAAGCTTAACTGGATGGCTGACCGCGTCGCTAGGAACTCTTGGTTGTAGTTTTTCAGGGCGGCATCCTGAGACTGAAGCCGGGTCCGGATGTCTTGCGCCGCCACATTCAGCACGGCCGTCCCGCCACCCGGCGTCCACCCCGGTGAGCTGACGCTTGCTGTCTCTAGCTCTTGGGCCGACGAGCTTGAGTCCGCGGCCTTTTGTGGGTTCGGTGCTGAGGCCGCCTTCCCTGCGTGTTGGCGTGCCGGAGATCGGATCACAAGGTCCGCCCTCGCGGCCGGCTCGCCTCTTGCCGGTGGCACAGGAGGCGTTCTGGGTTGGCTGCCTTGGTCCGCCGCAGTCGGCACTGGCTGAGCCTCCTCCTTCTTCGGGGCGACGACATCTCCCTCCTCCCTCTCCATCACCGGCTGGTCGCCGTCGGCTCCCTCTGGCGGCATGACCGGGATATGAGGCGCCACGGAGCGGAGGGGGATGACGAGCTGCGGCTGGTTGCGCAAGGCTTCCTCCACCTGCACCGTGGCTGCAACATCCGCCTGGGCCTTGGCCGCAGTGTCGGCCTGCACCCTCGCCATCTCCTCCGCCGCCTCCTGCGCTGCCTTGGCAGCAGCCGCCCTCTGCTGCTCCGCCTCGCGCTCCTCACGCGCCTCCCACGCATTTTGCTCCGTCGCCGCCTCAAGCTCGACGCGAGGGTCCACGCGGTGGGTGCTGGTGGAGCCTCCCGCTGCCCCAGCCACAGAGGCGGCGACAGACCGCTCGAGAGAGAGCGGAGCTCTGCGTTATACAAGACAAAGAAAAATTAGAAGAATATTGGCATAAAGGAAGAAAAAATGCGTGAGGAAGTCGGTACTTAGGCGGAAACCATCTGCGGCTCCTTCACCACCTTGCGGAAGCGGGTGGCCTTCGCGGCCGCTTCATCCCGCTTGGTCGCTGCAATCAAGCCCTTGGGCTTCTTCGGCCGGCTGCCAAACAGGATCGGTGCGGCCCGGTGCATCTGCGCGCTGGCTCAGGAAACCGGCGTGGCAGACGAGCTCGCGCCCTGCTGGTCGAACGCCGACTGGCGGCGTGGGGCGACTTTTCCCTTGTCGCCCTCTGGCCAGTCCTCGAGGCCGGCTCTGAGCCCTGAGTCGTCTGCCTCGCCGCCTCCTCCCACGGCATCGTCATCCGAGGCGGCTGCCCCCAAGTCGGGGTCGTCCAAATTGCTCTCCGCTCGGTCGGGGAGATATTGATGCTCCAGCCCCGTGGGGCCGGCTGCCGGCTAGAGGAGGGGGCTCTGTTCCATAAGCTGAATGGTTGAGTCGGCCAGAACTCGGCAACAGAAGAAAAAAGAGAAGAAAAGGAAACTTACCATAGGCGGGGGGTCGGCGCGTGAATGCGGTTCCTTGCCGAACCACCACTCCTCTGTGAGCTTGCGGTTCGCAAGGTAGTTCACCATGTGAGCTACCTCTGCGTGAGGCATCTCCTTGGTTCACAGCCGGCTTGGGTCTCGGTGCTCGCTCATCTGCCAGATCATGTGAGGGCGGCCCTGGAGCGGGAGCACCCGGCGCGCCACGAAGGCGGTCAGCAAGTCGGGCCCGGTCAGGCCCTCTAACTTTATCAACACCTGGAGCCGCGCGATGGCGGCGGCTCCCGAAGGCGACAGCATCCTGGCCGGATACGACTAGTTAGGCCGCTTCCCAGCAGGCGGGCCGGCTATGTAAGCCGGCAGGTTGACCCAGTCGCCCTCCGCGAAGATGCTCTTCACGTAGAAGTACAACTGCTGCCACGTCTTCACCGACTGGATCAGCGCGATGGGGGGAAATGGATTGTCGGCCTCCGACCTCCGCACCGCGACGAAGGCGTCACATTGAGCCGGCATGCTCTTTACGACGGTGCCGAGCTTGGAGTAGAAGAATTCCCCCAGAGCTCGATCGTGGTGAGGAAGCCGAGGAAGCCTTCGCACAGAGTGTCCAAGGCGGACAGCAGCACCACCATGTTTGGGGTGAGGTGGTGCAGCTAGAGGTTGTAGAACTCGAGGAAGGCCCGAAAGAAGCCGCTCACTGGTAGGCCAAGGCCGCGCAGGCAGTGCGAGCGGAAGATGACCCGCTCGCCCTCCTACGGCGCCGGCGAGATCTCCCGCTCCAGTGCGAGGCGGACCCTCACGTAGTCCTTGCCGGGCAGCCGCCGCATCTTGCGGAGGAAATCAATATGGTCTTCATGGACGTTGGAGCTGTCCCAGGCTCCGACGCGCGCCATGAAGGTGAGAGTTGACGGAGAAAGCGCGGCGACGGCCAGAGCACGATCCACGGCGGCGAGCTACGGAGCAGCAAAGTGGCCGGTGGAGCGGCGCGGCGGCGAACGGCAGCGGCTACAGAGAAGAAGAAGAAGAAGAGGATAGCGGAGTGGAGGGCGAGCGCGCGTGCGTCTGTCGCTCCCCCTCACCCCCCTATTTATAGCCTACATGCGACGAAGCTGAGGGGGCAAGATGTGGGCGACGTGGGATTAATTGCACCCACTCCCCCCACGACCCGCGAATATTGCGCCTTAACGGCGTGCGGAAACTGCTGTTGGAATGCCAACCGTCCGGCTCGGCAACAGAGGATCCGCACGTCGGCCGAGGCGTGGTAGTAGCGGGCCCCAGCCTGCAGCGACTTCCCGTCGCACGCATGGGCTGGCAGGCTGGTCCAGCCGAAGGGTGCCACGTGGTGCGCAGATGGTGGGCGACCGGCGCGGAGCCCGGTGCACGCGCCAGTTGGTTCCCGCCTTCAGACTCCAAATCTTTCCAGACGACGCAACTGATCAAAGTCGGCTCCTAGCTGTCTGCTCTTCAGGATAGGAAGCTGCTTGGGCTTCTCGCCCCTCTTTCAGCCGCGAAGCTCGATGAGCTTCAGGGACTACTGTCTGAGTAAATGACCACGGGTAGCCCAACTGGCTCCCCCTGGTTCTTCAAAAAATATCGGGCTGACTAAGCCCTCAAACATCCAAGGTGCAGGCCGTCTTCTCTTGGCCGGCTGTCCCACCAGCCAGCTGCTGGAAGGCGGCAAGGCTCTAGGAGCTCTCTCGAAGAGGGCCGACTCCTAGCAGGTGGCCTGGCTCATACCCTCAAAGTTTGCACCCACATAACAGCGAGGAGACGGGGCGTGGCTACAGTAAAGCCTGCCACCCCTGAATCCTGGAGCGAGCGTGGCCACAGTGCACCCTATGGGGCGGCCACTCCCCGTCCGGCGCGGCACTGTTGCCACATTGACCATGACATCACCCACGACAGGCTGTCAGTACGGCCCGCTGGTGGCGGGCCCCTCCTGCCAAAGAGATACCAGAGGGCGGCCGAGCTTGACCAGTCGGCTTGTGGGAAGGCCGGCACCCAGCAGTCGGCCTCCCCCGCCCTGGAAGTTTGTGCACCATAAGCAGATTAGATGGGGTAAGGCTACAGTGAAAGCCCGCCAGGCGGCGGCACTGTAGCAATGCTTACCCCGACAAAGCCATCGTCACCAAGAGCAAGGCTACAGTAACTAACAGCCAACAAGACCCCCAGGCACTGGGCCCATCCTGTCGGCCCAGAGGCCGGCAGCCGGCGGGGCCCACCAGTCGGCGGGCCCCAGTGGTCAGCGTAGAAGCCGGCGACTACAGACACTGACGGCCTGGACCCACATCCAGCCGGATTACCATTTTACCCCTGGGGGGTAGGCCTATATAAACCCCCCATGGCACCCATGCAAAGGGTTGATCTCTTAGAGTTTTAGACACCACATAGAGAGAAGAGGAGAGCTAGCCTTGCCCTTTTTCTTCCTCTAGCTAAACAGCTCAAGGAGCCTCTTGTAGCTAATTGTCTTGATCTAGTGATCACGCAGAGACCCCGCAGAGCAGGACTAGGGGTGTTATCTCCACGGAGAGCCCCAAACCTGGGTAAGATTTGCCAGCGTGCATGTCTTCGCCTTATCTCATTGCCAGGCACCGGTGATGTCTTACTAGCTCCCATAATGATAAGCCACCCGTTGGCATATGTCGCACCCACCACCCGACACCCGCAGTGTGTGAATGCTCCAGGCAGGTGCGGTTGGTCTCCCTGAGCGTGCCGGTGTGCTGCACGGCGCGGGAGATGGCCGGAGCCGCCCGGGAGCCTCGCTGGAGCGTGCGGCCTCACCTTTGCCATGTTCTAATCGGGGAGGAGGAGAGAGATAAGTGGATAAGGCGGGACCCACCCGTCAGCCAAAGAGAAGGGAGGAGAGAGAGAAGTGGATAAGGCGGGACCCACCCGTCAGCCACACACGCATAGGCCCCGCCCCCACCACGTCAGATAAGTGGAAACGGCTTTTCTAAGATTTCGTTTCAACTTTTGAAAGCTTACTTTGGTTTTGCTTCAGCTAAAAGTTCGTTTTCTCTGTTCCGAAGATGTATTTTTGAGAATACACTTTCTCTTTTTCATCTCAGCCGGCCAAAGTGATTATTTTGTGCACGTTCACTGCTTTAGTTGATTTTCTACCTAAAAAGTGAATGGCCACAACTTTTCACTTGTAACTCCGATTGAGGTGAATCCAACGCCCACGTCTTTGTCTCGTCAAGCCCGTTCTGTTAATACCACTTTCAATATGGTTTGACATTCTAAAAATGACCTTTTTGGCCTTTCCCGTAAACAGACCCTCCGGGAGAGAACTATTTTCGGCGAATCTTTCCGCGATCCTTTCGCACTTCTCCCCGGTGTATCCTTCATCCCTCGGCAAGCCACCACACCCACTTGCATGATAGTCATGCAGTAGCCGTGGTTTTCAACTTGACTATTAAATAAATGTATGTTGGTTTTCCTACTGTTGTCGTGGTTTCGGTGATGCTTAGAGTTTCATGTTCACTTTCGTGCTATGTTTCGATGCATCTGGTTATCATGTAATAGTTGCCAGTGTTTCTTTCATATGTCATGCTTTGTAGTTGTACCGGTTGGTATTGGTAATGTTCTTCGTTGCATGACTATTGTTGGTTACCAAGTACCATTGATATGCATGTTTCTTTGCATCTAGTTGGTTATATGCTTACCTGGTAAAATACTTGATATGTTCTTGCATGGTATTTATTGTTTATGCTTGTGATCCTGCTATGTTTCTGAATAGTGTCCTTTTGATGTTCATGCTAGTCGGTATGCCATGCTCAGTCGGATATATGATTTATTGTTGTTGATATGTTAAGAAGTGATGTTGCACAGCCATGCTTATGTTGATATCATACTAATGCATCATAGTTGCATCTTGTTCATCTGTTATGACTCAGCTTATTGCATTCAAGTTTAACCGGATAATAGTGAACTTGAACAACTGTTGGCTGAGTCATGGTGCCACCATATCGAGCTGACCAGCGCAACCACATTTGCCTTCTATGGGAAGGTCCGAATTGGGTCTATTGTCATGCCTCTCGCCGGTGCCTCCAACGAGGGAAGGTTATGTGCGGGCGCTACCTTGGTAGGGTAGGACGGCATAAGCCTTGTGTGCCTGTTGTTGTTTGATTTTGAGCTCTTGTCCCCGTTTGGGACCGTTTATATTTTTCCACGACGGTGGCCATTGATGCCTTTGGTAGGCACGGGGCCACCCATGACTTAGTCCAGTGGGGAGTTAGTCGGAGTGGTCGGGAGAGTGTCATGGCAATAGAGAGGTTTTGTCGGAACACCGTTGGTCGACTCGAGTGGGAGTGCGAGGACATGGGTTCCGTGGTGTGGGTACAGTGTACTAACCTCTGCAAAGTGTGTGTTAAATCTGTCGATAGCCGTGCCCGCGGACAAGGGCCCAGTTCATAGTTGGTCACACAATGGGTCAACAATAATAATGATAAATTGATTAATAACAACCCTGATTCGATGAGAAAGAGGTTGATTGTGATTGAGAGAGGATCACTGAGGTATCATGGATACTGAAGTTGGTTGATCTTTATGTGATTCGTGAGAGGATCACCGTGGTATCGAGGATACCGAGTTGTTGGATATTTGTGGAGTTATACGAGAATCACGGGCAAAGGTCAGGCTCCTCGTGGTCATGTAATGATTAGTACGGTATTGTTTATACCTAGCTTGATTGGATCCTAAGATGATCGTGTGATGTCCGCAGTGGAAATTGATGTATGTGATGGTTACGAGGAAACCCGAGCAGAGGAAGTTGGTGCATGATAGTGTCATCATGTTGCATGTCGAATCATTATGTTCATATGTTCTTGCCATGGTCATATTATTCTAGCTGTATCATGTTCATGTTGTTCATGCCATGTTATTCTGATGATATCATGGGAATCATTATTAACCTGTAATTGCCATGTTGTTGTTTGTCTTGATTGCTCGTGGTTGCTGTGAGCTTGCAAGTACGTTCAATGTACTGACCTGGCATGTCATGCTAGTTTGCAAGTCATGCCGGATTTAATTGCTTGTTTGCCGTGGTCCCTTGTTTGTGAGCTAGGATGAGCGTTCCAGCCAGAGTCCCTACAGAGTGGAGTTCATCACTGTCGCCATTGTTCCGCTGCTAGAGTTATTCCACTGCTTCGTGTTGTTCTGCTGCTTGCATAGAGCAACTGTGGTAGGCGTAGTGTCGCCGTGCTGATGTAATGTCCTTGTACCCAATATAGATTGTAATAAAGAGCTGATTTGTTCTATGCTAAGCAGTGTTGTATTCCAGAGGACTTCTCCTCGATCTCCGGGCTGCAATACGGGGCATTCCAGTTTCTCTGAGCCGGGGTGCCACAGCAACTGCCTCTTGGATGGTTTAAGCCATATGTACATGCCACTCTTAGTTGGGTCTTCTACAGAACCCTCCAAGTAATGCAAGTCCGAAGTGTGTCGTTGTTCATCAAGCCGACCATGACATGTTCTTTATTTTGGATCCTCGGTTGCCCACTATTTTTGGTGTTAAGTCCGAAGGCTGCAGTCTGCTACTCTGTTCAGAGGGAGCGTTCAGTGTTCCCATTGACTATAATAACACCATTTGGTCCCGGAATTTTCAGCTTTAAGTATGCAAAATGCGGGACTGCATTGAAGTGAGATACGGTGCGCCCTAGAAGAGTGTGGTATCCGTTGCGAAAGGGAACATTGTCGAAGATTAACTCCTCGCTCCTAAAGTTCTTGGGTGACCCGAAGACTACCTCCAGTGTCACTATTCTCGTGCAAAGAGGTTCCACACCTGGTATGACACCTTTAAAGGTGGTGGTGGTCATATGGTTGTGGATGCCCATTGTCTTGATCTAAGATGAGTTGATGCCCATTGTCCTGATCATATCCGCATAAATTAAATTGAGGCAACTACCTCTGTCCATATGGATGTGGGTAAGATGGTATCCATCAATGATCGGATCCAAGACTAGAGCAGCCGATCCGCCTTGCACCATATGATCATGCTTGTCGAATGTGATTGGGTAAGACGACCATGGATTGAACTTCGAGGCAACGAGCTCCAGCGTGTAAACATCCCAAAGTGCTTGTTTACTCTCCTTCTAGGGGGTGTGGGTGGCGTAGATCACGTTTACGTCCTTCACATTGTGAGGAAACTATTTCTGGCTTCCATTATAGGGTCGCCGAGGTTCATCCTCGTCTTCACTGTGAGACTGGGCTTTACTACTGCCCTCCATTGCTATTTTGTCGGCCTGCTTGAAGACCCAATAGCTCCGGTTGGTATAGTTTGCTGGTATGTTCGAGGTACCATGCATTTGGCATGAGCTATCGAGGATCTTGTCTAGTTGGTTGGCTCTGTCTCTGTTCCTTTTAAAGGGCTTCCTTTGCTGCATAGATCTAGGTCCGTTGAACCCTGCATTTACTGCGGCGTCGTCGGTGGCGCTCCCGCCATTTTGATGCACGTGCTTGTTTTTGTTGCGTCTAGGCTTATCATTGGCGTCGCAAGCCTGTGAGGTGCCAGCCTTGCCACTTTGAGTACTGCATTCTAGCAAACTATCCTCTCCCACGCAGAAGTGGTTCATAAGTGAGGTGAGGGCTACCATGGTCCTTCACTTGTCCTGCCCGAGCAGGCGGGCGAGCCATTCATCTCGGATGTTCTGCTTAAATGCCGCAATGGCCTAGGCGTCGAGGCAGTCGATAATCTGGTTCTTTTTGGTAAGGAATCAATTCCAGAATTTCTGAGCTGACTCGACCGGTTGCTAAATGACATGGCCGAGGTCGTCGGCGTCCAGTGGACGGACATAAGTGCCTTGGAAATTTTCCCTAAAGGCATCCTCGAGTGCTTCCTAGCTCCCGATGGAATGCAAAGGCAGGCTATTCAGCCAATGCATCGCCGACCCCTTTAACTTGAGCGGCAAATATTTGATAGCGTGGAGGACATCTCCATTGTCCATTGCTACTTGTGAACTGTGATACATCTCCAAGGTATCTATAACTTTTGATTGTTCCATGCTGTTATATTATCAATCTTGTATGTTTTATATACATTTACAAGTAACTTTATATCATTTTTTGGGACTAACCTATTAATTAAGTGCCTAGTGCCAGTTGCTGTTTTTTGCTTGTTTTTCACTTTGCAGAATATCGATACTAAACGAAGTCCAAATGCCATGAAACTTTTTGGAGATTTTTTTCTCGTAATAAGAGTCCCTGCAAGCTTTGAGAGGGAAGCAGAAGATGAAAGAGGGGCCCACTAGGCACCAGGGCGCGCTAGGGGCCTCTAGCGGCCCTGGTGGGTAGTGGGGCCCACGAGCATCATTTTGACCAACCTCCGCCTCTATAAATACTCTAAAATCCCAAAACTCTCGGGGGAGTCCACAAAATACTTTTTCAGCCACTGCAAGTTCCGAAACCATGAGATCAAATCTAGAGGCCCTTTCTAGCACTCTGCCGGAGGGGGAAACAATCACAGAGGGGTTCGTCATCATCCTTGTTGCCCCTCCAATGATGCATGAGTAGTTTACCATAGGCCTACGGGTCCATATTTAGCAGCTAGATGGCTTCTTTTCTCTTGGTGTTCTTCATTACAATGTTCTCCTTGATGTTCTTGGAGCTCTATATGATGTAATTCTCTTTTGCGGTGTCTTTGTTGGGATCTGATGAATTGTGAGTTTATGACAAGATCTATCCATGAATATTATTTGGGTTTTCTCAAACTCTTTTATGCATGATTAATATAGCCTCATATTTCTTCTCCAATTTATTGGTTTGGCTTGGCCAACTAGATTGATTTATCTTGCCATGGGAAGTGGTGCTTTGTGATGGGTTCGATCTTGCGGTGCTCAATCTCAGTGACAAAAAGAGACATGCCACACATGTATTGTTGCTATTAAGGGTAACAAGATGGGATTTATTTCGTACGTGAGTTTATCTTGTCTACATCATGTCATCTTGCTGAAAGCATTACCCTATTTTCCCATGAACTTAATACACTAGATGTGTGCTGGATAGCGGTCGATGTGTGGAGTAATGGTAGTAGATGCAGAATCGTTTTAGTTTACTAATCTTGGACATGATTCCTATATATGATCATTGCCTTGGATACCATCATAATTATTTTCTTTTCTATCAATTGGCCAACAGTAATTTGTTTACCCACTGTATGCTATTTCCTCGAGAGAAGACTCTAGTGAAAACTATGGCCCTAGGGTCTATCTTTTATCATATATTAAAACCAAAAATACCTTGCTGCAATTTTCTTTTATTTATTTTCTTTTGTATTTTTGTCAGATCTATCTATCAAAACCTATACAATTTAATCTTGCTCATAACCGTTGAGGGATTGACAACCCCTCAACGCGTTGGGTTGCAAGTATTTTTTGTTTGTGTGCAGGTGTTGTTATATAGTATTGCTTGGTTCTCCTACTGGATTGATAATCTTGGTTTCATAACTGAGGGCAAAAAGTATATCTACTGTACTGCATCATCCTCTCCTCTTCAGGGAAATCCCGACATAGCTCAAAAGTAGCAAGCTGCATTGGGATCTCCTCGAAGAGGAGAGGATGATGCAGTATGATACGTCCATTTTGCATCATGTTTTCCAACTGTCATTTATAGTGTTTTCAATCAATATAATAGTTTATGGAGTAATTCTAAGGCCTTTTCTCTCATAATATGCAAGGTTTACACAAAGTGGGAGATTACTGGCAGCTAGAAATCTGCACCTGAAAAAGCTATGTTAGAGATACCTATTCTGCACTCTCCAAATGAGCTGAAATTTTACGGATATTTATATTGGAATATATAAAAATATTGGAGAAAAGAAATACCATAGGGGCCACCCAGGTGCCCACTAGGCACCAGGACGTGCCTACCCCCCCTGGCGCTCCCTGGTGGGTAGTGGGCCCCCTGGCCGGCCTCCAGTACCTATCTTCTGGTATATAAGGCCAATTGCCCTAGAAAAAAAATTAAAGAGAGGACTTTCGGGACGGAGTGCCACCCTCTCGAGGCGGAACTTGGGCAGGGAATTTTGCTCTCCGGGGGAGAGATTCCGTCGGGGATACTTCCCTCTGAGAGGGGGAAATCAAAGCCATCGTCGTCACCAACAACCCTCTCATCATGGGAGGGCCAATCTTCATCAACATCTTGAACAACACCATCTCATCTCAAAACACTAGTTCATCTCTTGTGTTCAATCTTTGTATCGAATCCTTAGATTGGTACCTATGGGTGACTAGTAGTGTTGATACATCTTAGTTGATGCTAGTTGGTTGATTTGGTGGAAGATTATATGTTCATATCTATTATGCTATTCAATACCCCTCTTATCTTGAGCATGAGTAAGTTTTGTGAGTAGTGTTCTTGAGGACATGGGAGAAGTCTTGTCATAAGTAATCATGTGAATTTGGTATTCGTTCAATATTTCAATAACATGTATGTTGTTGATTCCCTTAGTGGTGTTATGTGAACATCGACTACATGACACTTCACCATCTTTGGACCTAAGGGAATGCATTGTGGTGTAGTTATTAGATGATGGGTTGCTAGAGTGATAGAAGCTTAAACCCTAGTTTATGCGCTTTTTCGTGAGGGGCTGATTTGGATCCATGTGTCTAATGCTATGGTTAGATTTTATCTTAATTCTTCTTTCGTAGTTGTGGATGCTTGCGAGAGGGGTTAATCATAAGTGGAAGGATTTTTCAAGTAACAATAGCACCCAAGCACCGGTCCACTTCTACTTATTGAGCTTGCGTTGGATTTTCCCTTGAAGAGGAAAGGGTGATGCAGCAAAGTAGAGATAAGTATTTCCCTCAGTTGAGAACCAAGGTATCAATCCAGTAGGAGCTACACAGAAGTCCCCAATAGTTGCACCTACAAAAACAAAAGAATACTACCCAACGCGATAAAGGGGTTGTCAACCCCTTCACGGTTACTTGCAACGATGGGATCTGATAGTGATGGATATAAAATATAAGTAAAAGTGCTAAATAAAAGAAAAGTAAATAAATTGCAGCAAGGTATTTTTGTGTTCTTGATTTTGTAGATCTGAAAATAATATTATAAAAGATAGACACGGGGGCCATAGTTTTCACTAGAGGCTTCTCTCTTGAGAGAAAGCATACGGTGGGTAAACATATTACCATTGAGCAATTGATAGAAAAGCGCATAGCCATGACGATATCCAAGACAATGATCATGCATATATATAC
This sequence comes from Triticum timopheevii, assembly GCA_963921465.1. NCBI lineage: Eukaryota > Viridiplantae > Streptophyta > Magnoliopsida > Poales > Poaceae > Triticum > Triticum timopheevii. The sequence continues at coordinate 388,676,828 of OY997274.1, forward strand.
CATCACGTTCGAGACAAGTAGACCGAATCCTACCTGCATCTACTACTATTACTCCACACAACGACCGCTATCCAGTATGCATCTAGTGTATGAAGTTAATAAGAATGGAGTAACACCTTAAGCAAGAAGACACGATGTAGAAGGATAGATCCAATCAATATGAACAAACCCCATCTTTTTATCCGTAATAGAAACAATACAAATATGTGTCATGCCCCCTTCTGTCACTGGGATGGTGCACTGCAAGATTGAACCCATTACAAAGCACCTCTCCCATTGCAAGAAAAATCAATCTAGTTGGCCAAACAAATCAATAGGTCGGAGAGAAATACAAAGCTATATAAATCATGCATAAAAGATTTCAGAGAATACTCAATAATATTCATAGATAATCTAATCATAAACCCACAATTCATCGGATCTCAACAAACACACCACAAAAGAAGATTATATCGAATAGATCTCCAAGAACATTGAGGAGAACATTGTATTGAAGATCAAAGAAAGAGAAGAAGCCATGTAGCTAATAGCTATGCACCCGTAGGTCTATGGTACTACTCACAAATCATCGGAAGGGCACCAAGGTTGATGTAGAAGCCCTCCGTGATTGAACCCCCCCTCCGGCAGAGTATCGGAAAAGGTCCCCAGATGGGATCTCAAGAAGACAAAAACTTGTGGCAGAGAAAAAGTATTTTTGGTGCGCCCTCTGATCTTTGGGGAATATTTTGGTATTTATAGAAGAAAAATTAGGGTTGGAGGTACCACGGGGGCCCACAAGGTTGGGGGCACGCCCCCTGAGCTTGTGGCCACCTCGTGGCTCTTTTGGCTTCCTCCGTTGCTTCCAGGGTGTCTAGTGGCCTAAGAAAAATTGTCAAAAAATTTTGTTCCATTTGGACTCCATTTGGTATTGATTTTTTGTAAAGACAAACATAAGGGGAAAACAGCAACTGGCACTGGGCACTAGGTTAATAGATTATTCCCAAAAATGATATAAAATAGCATAATAATGCATATAAAACATCCAAGATTGATAATATAATACCACGGAACAATAGAAATTTATAGATACATTGAAGAAGTATCATCCATCCACATATCAAATTATCAAAGTAGCGCATGCGAATAAACAAACTTGATGAAAGTGACCAGATGAAATTCCCATGTGTCCTCAAGAACGCTTTGCTTATTATAGGAGACCATTCCCGCCTGTACTTTGCTACAAAAAGGACTGGGCTACCTTGCTGCACTTTTTTTACCATAAGTATTACTTGGTCATACTTTGCTATCAAACTATCTGTTACCGACAATTTCAGTGCCTATAGAAAATACCTTGCTGAAAACCGCTTGTCATTTCCTTCTGCTCCTCATTGGGTTCGACACTCTTACTTATCGAAAGGACTACGATAGATCCCCTATACTTGTGGGTCATCAAGACTCTTTTCTAGCACCGTTGCCGGGGAGTGAAGCGGTTTTGGTGAGTGGAATTTGGTAAGGAAAAAATTATACTACGTGCTGAAATTTACTATTACTTGTTACTATGGAATACCATCCTTTGAGGGGTTTGTTAGGGGTATCTTCACATCGACCGGAAGCTCAAAGAGTTGCTCCTCAACCTACTGCACCTACTGAAAATATTTATTATGAATTTCCTTCGGGTATGATAGTGAAACTACTAGCTAATCCTTATGCAGGAGATGGAACGCTACATCCTGATATGCACCTAATCTATGTGGATGAAGTTTGTAGATTATTTAAGATTGCAGGTTTACCCGGAGATGAAGTTAATAAGAAGGTATACCATTTATCTTTGAAGGGAAAGGGATTGACATGGTATAGGATGTGTGATGATGTTGGGGCTTGGGATTGGAATTGATTGAAATTGGAATTTCAGAAGAAAAAATCCTATGCAACTAGTTCATCATGATTGGAATTATATATATAATTTTTGGCCTCGTGAAGGAGAAATTATCGCTCAAGCTTGGGGGAGGCTTAAGCATATGATGTATACATGCCCCAATCACGAGCTCTCAAATGAAATTATCTTACAGATTTTTTATGCCCGACTTTCCCATGATAATCAAAACATGGTCGATTCTTCCTCTACTGGCTCTTTTATGAGCAAAGCTATTGAATTCAGATGAAATCTTCTGGAAAGAATTAAATGCAATTCTGAAGATTGGGAACTCGACAAAGGTAACGAGGCAGGTATAACACTTAAGTTCAATTGTGTTAAATCTTTTATGGATACCGATGCTTTTCACAAGTTTAGCACTTAATATGGACTTGACTCTGAGATAGTAGCCTCCTTTTGTGAATATTTTGCTACTCATGTTGATCTCCCTAAGAAGAAATGGTTTAGATATCATTCCCCTATTCAAGAAAATATTAAGGAAGCTATTATGGTTAAAGAAGAAACTATCATTTATAATCTGGACCCAGTTGTGCCTACTGCTTACATTGAAAAACCACCTTTCCCTGTTAGGATAAAGGAACATGCTAAGGTTTCAAGAGTGGTAAGCAAAAGTAATATTAGAGCACCTAGACCCTCTGAACAAACTAAAGTTAAACCAAATGTTGCTATGGTTAAAGATATCTTAGTCGATAATATTGATGGACATGTTATTTATTTATGATGTGATGCTGCTAGAATTGCTAAACCCGATGATAAAGGTAAGAATAAGCATGTTGTGGGCATGCATGTTGTCTCTGTTAAAATATAATATCATTTTTATCATGGCTTATGTGATTTGGGTGATAGTGTGAGTGCTCCCATTTTGATTATATCGAGAAATTATGAATGATATTGCCTCTGCTGAAATAGAAGATAATTATGTTATAATTAAGCTTGCTAATAGAGACACTATTGTACCACTTGGGATTGTTAGAGATGTTGAAGTCTTGTTTGGAAAAATATAATACCATACTTATTTTCTAGTTCTTTGTTCTCCACAAGATTACTTTTGTCCCATAATATTTAGTAGACCTTCCTTGAACACTGTTAATGCTAAGATTGATTGCACCAAAGAAATTGTCACTGTTAACTTTGGTGATATTTTTGATGAGTTTAATTTCTCCAAGTTCCATAGACAACCTCATGACAAGGAATTGCCTAGTAAATATGAAATTATAGCTCTTTCTTCTATTGCGTACCTCCTACCGACCATGAAAATGATATGAACTTCGATGAAAGAAATGAAATAGATAAGATGTTCTTTAACCAACAACCTATTCTTAAGCACAATTTGCTTGTTGAAACTCTTGGAGGTCCTCCTCCACCCAAGGGTGATTCTGTGTTTGAATTAAAAAAATTGCCATATACACTGAAATATGCTTATCTTGATGAAAAGAAGATATATCCTTTTATTATTAGTGTTAACCTCTCAGAGCATGAATAAAAGAGATTATTAAAAACTCTGAGGAAGCACCGTGCCACTAGTGGATATACTCTCGATGATCTTAAGGGCATTAGTCCCACTCTATGTCAGCATAAAATAAATATGGAGCCTGATGCTAAACCAGTTGTTGATTACCAACGACGATTAAATCCTAAGATGAAGGAAGTAGTAAGAACTGAAATATTAAAGCTTCTCGAAGCAGGTATAATTTATCATATAACTGATAGTAGATGTGTCCCTAAGAAAGGAGGCATTACTGTTGTTCCTAATGATAAAAATGAGCTCATTCCAAAAAATTGTGACTGGTTATAGGATGGTAATTGATTTCTGAAAACTAAGTAAAGCTACTAGAAAGTATCATTACACCTTAGATTTTATTGATCAAATGCTAGAAAGGTTGTCTAAGCACACACACTTTTGTTTCCTTTATGGATATTCCGGTTTCACTCAAATACCTGTATCATAACCCAATCAAGAGAACACCACTTTTACTTGTCCTTTTGGAGCTTATGCTTATAGACATATGACTTTTGGTTTATGCAATCCCCTTGCTACCTTTCAAAGATGTATGACTGCTATATTCTCTAACTTTTGTGAAAAGATTTTTGAGGTTTTCATGGATGTTTTTTCCGTTACTGGACTTCTTTTGATGATTGGTTAAGAAACCTTGATCGAGTTTTGCAGAGATGTGAACAAACTAATCTTGTCTAGAATTGGGAGAAGTGCCACTTTATGGTAAATGAAGGTATTGTCTTGGGGAATAAAATTTCTAAGCTTGGCATTGAAGTAGGCGAAAGATGATGCAATTGAGAAAATGCCATGTCCTAAATATGTTAAAGGTATTCGGAGTTTCCTTAGTCATGCTAATTTCTATAGGAGGTTTATTAAAGACTTATCTAAAATTTCTAGACTCTTAAATATCTCTTGCAAAAATATGTTCCATTTTGTTTTTTGATGATGATTGTGTAGAAGCCTTTGAAATACTTTAGAAAGCCTTAATTTTTGCAGCCATTGTTCAACCACTTAATCGGAATTTGCCTTTCGAAATTATGTGTGATGCTAGTGATTATGCTGTTGGTGTTGTTCTAGGACAAAGAGTTGATAAGAAATTAAATGTTATACACTATGCTAGCAAAAGCCTAGACAACGCTCAACGAAATTATGAAACTACTGAAATGAATTTTTAGCAATTGTGTTTGCTTGTGATAAATTCAGATCTTACATTGTTGATTCTAAAGTAGCTGTTCACACCAATCATGCTGCTATCAAATACCTTATGGAAAAGAAAGATGCTAAACCTAGACTCATTAGGTGGGTTCTTTTGGTACAAGAATTTGACTTGCATATTACTGATAGGAAGGGAGTAGAGCATCCCGTAGCTGATAACTTGTCTAGGTTAGAAAATATTCTTGATGACCCACTACCTATTGATGATAGCTTTCCTGATGAACAACTGGCTATCATAAATGCTTCTCGTAATACTCCTTGGTATGCAAACTATGCTAAATATATTGTTGCTAAATTTATACCACCTAGTTTTACATACCAACAAAAGAAAAAAAATATTCTATGATTTAAGACATTACTTTTGGGCTGACCCACATCTTTATGAAGAAGGAGTAGATGGTATTATTAGAAATTGTATACCTGAGCATGAACAGGAACAAATCCTACAGAAGTGTCATTCCAACGCTTATGGAGAACACCATGCGCGAGCCCGAACTGCACACAAGGTATTAAAATCTGTTTTTATTGACCTACTCTTTTCAAGGATGCTCGTAAGTTTGTATTATCTTGTGATGAATGTCAAAGAATTAGTAATGTTGGTTGGCATCAGGAAATGCCTATGACTTATTTAGTTGTTATTGAACCATTTGATGTTTGGGGATTTGATTGTTTGGGAATTTGATTATGTGGGGCCTTTTCCTTCCTCTAATGGGTATACACATATCTTGGTTGCTATTCATTGTGTCACTAAATGGTTAGAAGCTATTCCAACTAGTAATGCTGATCATAACACTTCCATTAAAATGCTTAAATAAGTTACCTTTGCAAGGTTTGGAGTCCCTAGATATTTAATAATTGATGGTGTTCACATTTTATTCATGGTGCTTTTCTTAAATTGTTTGCTAAATATGATGTCAACCATAGAATTGTATCTCCTTATACTCTCAAACTAGTGGTCAACTTGAGTTGAGTAGTACAGAAATAAAGTTAATTTTGCAGAAGACCATCAATAGGTGTCGAAAGAATTGGTCTAAGAAACTCGATCTGCACTATGGGCTTATAGAACAACTTGTAAAAACCGATCAGTATGTCTGCATATAAACTGGTTTATGGAAAAGCTTGTCATTTGCCTCTTTAGTTAGAACATAAAGCATATTGGGAAACTAAAGAAGTCAACTATGATTCCAAACTTACTGGTTAAAAGAGGTTATTTGATATTAGCTTACTAGATGAATGGAGAACCCAAGCTTATGAAAATGCCAAATTATTTAAAGAAGTTGAAAGATGGCATGACAAAAGAAACAAAAAATAGGAATTCAAAGTGGGTGAATATGTTCTATTGTACAATTCTCGTTTTAGATTTTTTGCTGGAAAACTTCTCCCTAAATGGGAAGGACCATATATCATTGAAGAAGTTTATCATTTTGGAGCCATTAAGATTAATAATGCCGAAGGCACCAATCCAAGGGTGGTCAATGGACAATGAATTAAGCATTATATTTCAGGTACACCTATTAATGTTGAAACTAACATTATTCAAACCATGACACCAGAGGAATACGTAAAAGAGACCTTCCAGAACACTCAAGAACCATGAAAAGGAAGAGGTACGTGATACGGTAAGTAAACCGATTCCAAAAATTCCATAAAAAAATTCTGTCAATTTTGGAATATTAGAAAAAATAAAATAAGAAGAAGAAACACCCGAGAAGGCAACCGAGGTGCCCACTAAGCACCAGGGCATGCCTGCCCCACCCCCGGCGCGCCCTGGTGGGTAGTGGCCCCCTTGGGAGCCTTCCCGACTCCATTTTCTTATGGTATACTTGTTTCGCAAGATAAAAATTCTTTATATATACTCCTAGAAGTTTTGGCCACCGCATCACGGAAATATCCTCTATTTTTGTTTCGTGCTATTTTTCTGTCAGATCTAGGTCACCATAGCTTCACCATGCTCTTCCAAGGACGAGTTCTACAAGAAGGTCACCAACTCCTACCTACCGAAGGTGATGAAGCACCCTCAAGCCATTGATATGCATGAGGGGGTGCTCCACATCCGGAATGTTCAAGGGCCCAAGAAGACATGAAGCATGGACACCAAGCTCGAGGAGGTGGAGCAGGAGATCTTCTAGTGCCAATGGATGGTGGAGCGTGGGCTTAGTACCAACAACTCCATGATCACAGACTTCACCCGTAATCACAAGGTGGATGGACAGTCCATGAAGGACATCATCTTCAACTTCGACGAACAAATCAATTATCTCCAAGGCGAAATTTATGATCTTCAAAATCAAAATTTTGAGTATGAGGCAAGATTCAAAGGTATGAGCTTAGTTGCAAGTTTCAGGACTCCGGGGACTCGTGCATCTTTTTATGATGGTGAACCTATGCTATGGAAGCCGTAGGACAAGCCCACTACTTCTTCATGGGTATGGGCACTCCCCTTGGCTTGTGCCAAGCTAGGGGGAGGTGCCCCGGTATCATATCACCATCACTTTTATTATCTTCACCAGTTTTTAGATTGATCCTTGGTTATTTCATGATTTAGTTGAATAAACGTTTAGTATGATCTATTTTCGAATGATAGTTTCGTGGTCTATCTATCTATGTAATGGAGTTGAGTGTTATATAATAAACATTAGTTTGAGTTTTTGCTTCTTTACTTTTATGTTTTAATCAAAATAAAGAAAATAATGAAAAAAAGCATATGCCAATCTTATGGAAAGTAATGACATTACATAAGGAAAAGTATAAGTTGTAAAAAAATTGGGAGTTGACAAACATAACATTGGTCAATGATGCAATTCATGAAAGCATTAATAAGGGAAGAGAAGATTCACATGCAAATATACTATCTTGGACATCTTTTATGACTGTGAGCCCCCATTGAGTATTTTATGCCAAATTGTTGATGTTGGACAAGGAAGACAATGTAATGATTTATGTTTGTTCATATTCACATAGAAGTTATATTGTCATAGATCCTCCAACATGTGGTGCTTTCCCAACATCTTTGCTAGCCAAAAATCTGCACCAAGTAGAGATACTACTTGTGCATCCAAAAACCATAAACCCAATTTCATGTTATGAGAGTCCACTATACCTACCGATGGATTGAATAAGATCCTTCAAGTAAGTTGTCATTGGTGCATAAAGCAATAAAAATTGATTCTAAATATGTTTAATCTTTTATTGTAAAGGAAAATAAGTGTTGTACACACATGTGATGGCAAAGTAATAAAAGCGACGGACTGCATAATAAAGGTTGCTATCATAAGGGGCAATATAACGTGACATTCCTTTGCATTAAGAGATTTTGCATCGAAAAACAAAAGGCGCATGACAACATCTGCTTCCCTCTACGAAAGGCCGCTCTTTTACTTTTATATATTTACTTTTTATGCAAGAGTCAATAGTGTTATCCTCTATTCCTTTTTATTTTTATCTTTTGGAAGCATCATGTGGTGGATAAAGATCTAGGAACATATATCCATTTGGATATGAGTGATTATGAATTATTATTGTTGACATCACCCATCACTATAAAAAAGACACATCTGTGACATTTTGGGCCGAACGAATTTTTTCCTGTCATTCTAGTTGACGATAGTCGGACGGGGGTAAATAGGAAGTTAGAGTTATGGAGACAGACCAAGTACATGATGTGCAGTTTCAGTACTACTAGGTGTGAGGAGGAGGAGGTTAGCCTTGATGGCCAGGTGGTACCTCAGAAGGACACCTTTTAGTATTTGGGGTCAATGCTGCAAGAGGATGGGGGTATTCATGAAGATGTGAACCATCGAATCAAAGGCGGATGGATGAAGTGGCGCTAAGCTTCTGGCATTCTCTGTGACAAGAGAGTGCCACAAAAGCTAAAAGGCAATTTCTATAGGACGGCAGTTCGACCCGCAATGTTGTATGGCGCTGAGTGTTGGCCTACTAAAAGGCGACATGTTCAACAGTTAGGTGTGGCGGAGATGCGTATCTTGAGATGGATGTGTGGCCACACAAGGAAGGATTGAGTACAGAATGATGATATACGAGATAGAGTTGGGGTAGCACCAATTGAAGAGAAGCTTGTCCAACATCGTCTGAGATTGTTTGGGCATATTTAGCGCAGGCCTCCAGAAGCTCCAGTGCATAGCGGGCAGACGAAGCATGCAGAGAATGTCAAGAGAGGGAAGGGTAGACTGAATTTGACATGGGAGGAGTCCGTTAAGAGAGACCTGAAGGATTGGAGTATCACCAAAGAGCTAGCTATGGACAGGGGTGCATGGAAGCTTGCTATCCATGTGCCAGAGCCATGAGTTGGTTGCGAGATCATATGGGTTTCACCTCTAGCCTACCCCAACTTGTTTGGGACTAAAGGCTTTTTTGTTGTTTGTTGTTGTTGTTTTGTATGCTTATGACACTTCTATGACGATAATTGTGGCAAAAGCATGTATCATCATAGATGTGGTGGGCTCCTACTTCTATGACAAAAAATCATGACAGAAAATGGGCTTTTTGTCCTGGGCGGGCTGGAGACGTAGCTGCATGACATTCGTTCGGCCGTCGATGACGGAAAAAATCATGGTAGAAGCAAAGCCAAGGAAAATATCGGGGAGTTCCCAGTTACAGTGGGTGGTCAGGGCCGAGCGATGCACAGAGGTTTGCACGTTTCTCTTGTGTACATGCGTGTGTGCGAGGCGTTGGCTAACTGAACCCGAGCGATCGCACGTTACTGAACCCGAGTGATCGATCCCTTGGCTGTTAACTAAACTTGAGTGATTCATTCGCATGCTGCTAATTGAACCGAGTGATTCTTTCGCTGCTGCTGCTAACTAAACCCGAGCGACTCACTGCTACTGCTTACAGAAGCCGATCAAGCCCCCGTGCGAGACGTAGCCAGCTAGTGTTGGGTTGCCTCTCGATGAACAGTGACCATCCTACCGTGCACGTGGTACGTAGAATGACTCGAGACATGGTGAGTCGGGTCAGTTGGTTGGCTGTGGATGAATAGTTCCTGGTGGGGGTTGGATGAACAAGACCCGGTGGTAGTAGGGCGTTGCCGCTGGATGAATAGGACCCCGAGCAGGCTGCCGCACCCCAGCAGGCCGGGGGTGGATGAACAGGGCCCCGTGGAGGCTCTATGAACAACAGCCAGTGGAGGCTGGATGAACAGTAGCCCGTGGAGGCCGGAGGAGGTCGACGGTGGATGAACAGTAGGTTGTGGAGGCTGGAGCGAGGCAGTAGACGGTGGATGAACAGGAACCCGTTTCGATCGTAGGCGCTCCAACACAAGTCTGTTTCCTCTATTTTGTATTAGGCTACATCCTGCCGATGAAAAGGACCCCATTTCGACTGTAGACCCTTCCCGATGAACAGGACCCCGATTCGACCATACGCGGTCGAACAGAAGGCCCGTTTCTTCCATTCTATGGTACGCCAGACCTCGTTTCGGCCGTTCCGTCCAAGCCGGCTGGCTCCCGATGAACACGACATTGTTGCTGCCGTCCGCTGCCTCTCCATGTACACAAGGCCTAGCCGTACATATGCGCGAGTAGGCGTTTGAGACCCCGCCCGTATGTACATACATGGCTGTATTTTTTGGCATCTGGCTGTACGTACGTGTACACAGTTTAGAAGGGACTTCCTGAACGGCTACGTCGGGGGCATGCCGAGTCTTCCTCCACCGCCAACTCGATGTGGTCTACTACTACACGTGTCACTGCTTGCTCGGCCATGGTTCATTGTTGCAGAGAGACCGATCGACCAGTATGTACGTAGACGTTCGCACTACTAGGAAAAGGCATGCTAGTGGCGCACCAGTTTTGCCTTCTAATGGCGCACTGCTGGTGCGCCACTAGCCTCACGCCATTAGAATTTTTTTCTAATGGTGCACCACATGTGCGCCATTAGAATCTGGTATTCTAATGGCGCACCATGCAGTGCGCCATTAGTATTCCCGTAGTGTGCCACTATTATCTGCTATACTTATAGCGCACCACATGGTAGTGCGCCATTAGTAACAATTTTTTAATTTTTTTTTGTTTTTTCTTAATCTCAGGTCACTATTTCACATATGAGATATTCAACACATATATATACAAAAAGCATCCATATAGCAATCATATCCAACACACAAGTTTCATCATATATACATACATAGCCAACACATAGTTCCGTCGTTACATATTACAAAAGTTTCACATTGTTCATCCAACACCGTTATCCATCAATTCACAAAAGTTTCACATTGATACAAAATAAAAACACAAATGGAAAAGAAGCACTCCATCCACGCAAGCTTCTATCAATTAAATCAAATCTGCAAAATGATAAACAAGAAGTTAGAAGATGAAAAAGAAGAAGACTAGAAGAATACTAGAAGAAGAAGAACACTAGAAGAAGAATAAGAAGAGTTTTGGAAAAGAAGAAGAATAAGAAGAAGACTATAAGCTTATTATGTAAACTTGATCATTTTGTGCTAACATAAGTTATTTTGGAGCTAACCTATAGGAAACTAAGCATATAAGCTCTAAGTTAGTATATTAGAGCCAACTTAGGTAAAATGAAGCTAACTTATGTCATTTTGGAAAAGAAGAAGAATAAGAAAAAGACTATAAGCTTATTATGTAAACTTGATCATTTTGTGCTAACATAAGTTATTTTGGAGCTAACCTATAGGAAACTAATCATATAAGCTCTAAGTTAGTATATTAGAGCCAACTTAGGTAAAAATGAAGCTAACCTATAGGAAACTAAGCATATTAGAGATAACATAGGTAACTAAGTATATATATATATATCATTTTGGATAGCTAACCTATAGGAGATCTGACATACCTGACAAGGTTCAGTTCTCATGCATTGTTCTTCTCCTTCTCCTTCCTCTCCCTGATGCGCCTAGAGTGGCGAGGCGGTGGAGGCAGTGGAGGCAGTGGGATGTAGTCTTCTACCACAATTGCCGTGGTCATGTCGCCCAGCTGTGGGATCGCCGGTGCCACCACTGGTGCGTGGTCATTGTCAGGCACCACCACCATCGCGAGGCCACCTTTAGGCACGACCATCGCTAGGTCATCCTCAGCCACCTCCATCTCTTGCCCATGGTCAGCCACCACCATCTCTTGCCCTTGGTCAGCCACCACCAGCGCTAGGTCATCCTCAGCCTGATGCCCATCGTCATCCTGCAGCTCCTCATCCTCACTCTGCTCCTATTCTCCCGCACTCCAGTCCGGATCATCCTTCTTGTTGTCTATGCTGCTGCCAGAATCATTGTTGCTTTCGCTACAGCCAGAATCGCTGCTGCTTACGCTACAACCATAGTTGCTGCTGCTTTGGCTGTAGCCAGTGTCGCTGCTGCTGCTCCCATTACCTGTCCAAAATGCAACAATCGATGTGAGACAAAGCCAAATGTAGAGGAATAAGAAGAGGCAGAACGTACCGGCATCATCATCGGCAGCGTAGCGCATGCGGCACATAGTCTTGTTGTACACCTTCACGATGAGCATGTTAGCGTCGTCGTCGTACCTGAAGACAAGGAAGTACCCCAACTGCAGGTCGTAGGCACGGTAGAACTTCTCCCACCCACAAGACAAGTACATGTGGCCCTTCTTGATCGCCAACTGCACATCCCACTGCCTGCGAAACCCGCTGCCGGCCTGTCGCAGCTTCACATTATTTGGCGGATCTTCACCCATCAGCATGTTCATAAAACTGTCAGGCAGCCTCTACAGTTTGGGACAATGAGTGATGTAGCAAACAACAGATATCATAATGAGATGGGTGAAGGGGAGATCTCTCGTTTTATATACCTGCGTCATGGATGATACTGAAGCCTCAAGTATGATAGTGAAGAACTCGGAAGCATCCAACTCGTACTGCGGTGTCGCAGATCGGCGGTGGCTGCTTCCCGCCATCTCTGATAAGCAGCAGAAGAGACCAATTAGTACCCATGCATGATAACAGGCATTAGTCGCAAGTACCCCATATGTCCTATTTTTAGCATAGTAATGCTAAAATTCATGGAAAATTTCAGCATTACCTTTGCTAAAAATAGGACATATGGAGTACCCGAATTTGCCGGAACGGAAGTTAATCGACATTCCGGCAAACTCAAGGGCCTCTCGGGGTACCTGCAAATTCATCACGACACAATGGTCGGAGACAAAACCCAGCAAACTAGCACCACAAAGCACATAACAAAATTCAGTAAATTTCCAGCAACTACTCATAATGCAAACAAGATTCACCTAGCAAGGTTTATTTGACATGGAGTAGTTTATTTCATAGAGTAAACATTAGCACTATTTGACAGTAAAAGGTTTTAGCTAATTTGAATTAACTGAAAGCAGCAGTACATCATTTTTATTGATAGTAAAATGTTCAAAGAAATAGAAATATCAGTACAATAGCTAGATTACACTATCAGTACACTAGCAGTAAAATGTTCATTTACTTTGAATAAACAAATATTCAAGCAGTACCAAAGAGACCAAGGATGTTGAATTCTCTTCTAAGTTTCCCCTACACTGAATGAATTAAGGCGATTTACTTATGAATCAGAACACTTAAAATATTGGATGAGTGGTCCATACTCTGTTTTTTGTTTCTACTGTTCAAAGCATAATTTTAATTAAAAGCATAATTCTCTTGATCTTGCTGTCCAGGACATGGAGAGAGAGGGAGAAGGGGCAGGGAAGCTCACCTTGGACGGCGCAGAGAGGAAGCAGGGGAGCTCGGGGTTGGCAGTGGAGGTGACCGGTGGCGGAGGACGGCAGGGGCGGGCGGGGTGGGCGCGTCGGGGCCGTGCTTGCCGGCTGATGCAGGGGCCGGAGGAGGCCCTCGCTCGTCAGAGGGAGGAGGAGAGGAGAGGAGCGGGCGGCGGGGTGAGGAACCCTAGCGCGTGCGCTTGGCCGATCCCGTTCGGGGGGCGCGGGGGAGGCGGCGGTCGGGGCGGCGGCATCGGGGCAGCACAAGACCACAGCCAGGAGAGGCGGCAGCGTCGCCGACGGTGTGCAGGCGCGGCGGGCGGAGGGGGCGGAGCAAGGCGGGACGGCGAACACGGGGGGGGGGGGGGGGGCAGCGGGTGAGATCGATGAGGCAGGGGAGAGATTCGATAGATTGGGGATTAATTAGTGTACGACTATTCTAACGGTGCACCACCATCTCGTGCGCCATAAGTATGACTATTCTAATGGCGCACCAGCGCTCGGTGCGCCATTAGAATTTTGTTCTAATCTAGCCCACTAGCCCTATCTACAACCTAACCCTATCTACAACATAACCCACCCACTAGCCTGACTGGTCAGCACGTAGCACACACACCAGGAGGTCTTGGGTTCGATTCCCAGGCTCCCCAATATTTTGTTTATGCATTTTAAATGCTGTTTTTTATATTTATTTGTGTTTAAATATGTTCAAACTTGTTTAAATCATAACAGTAATATTTTTTTATAAAAACAGTAATAATTTTTAAAAAAATATGTTCAAATTTGTTACTTGGAAATATCATCGGCGGCGGCGGTGGAACGGGGGAGGGTGCGGGGGGTGCCCGTTGGCGGCGGTGGAGCGGGGGAGGGTGCGGGGGGGCCGGGTGCTCGTCGGCGGCCGCGGTGGAGCGGGGGAGGGTTGTGGTGGGTCGTCGGCGGCGGTGGAGCTAGCGGGGGAGGGTGCGGGTGGGATCGAGATCAAGATCAAAATGTGTCCATAAAAATATACACGGTGCGCCATTAGCAGTTTTGCAAAAAAATAGAAAAAAAATATTATATACTAATGGCGCACTGCTTACAAGGTGCGCCATTACTTGGTAGAACTAGTAATGGCACACTTTGGCACCATGCGCCATTAGAGTGTATGGAAAAATGGAAAAAAAATTCAATACTAGTGGCGCACCATGTGCCCGGTGCGCCATTAGTGTCTTCCACACTAATGGCGCACATCCGACCGGTGCGCCATTAGTATATAGTAGTGGCGCACTGCTTACAAGGTGCGCCATTAGTATCAATCCTATCTATAGCCCTTTTCCTAGTAGTGTCGCGACAACACTATGTACGCTTTGACCGGGTGGGTCCCAGCTATCAGGGAGGATAAGGATGCACTTTGTTGCGTGCGAAGATATAGCTGGTGGGTTCCGGCAGTCAGGGGAGGAATCTTTTTTTGCGAGTAATAAGGAGGCACTTCCTTTGTTTCGAAGATGTAGGTGGTGGGTCCAACTGTCAGCCTCACAGCCAGAACTCCACTTCCAATGGCTGTTGTTCGTTGACCTCATTGACCACGAGGCGCTGAGAGCACCAAGGCGGTCAACGACGGCGAGGCCTAGGAAGGGAACGACAAGGAGCCAGAGAAGACGAGGCAGGTGGATGCCCACGCGGAGGGGAGTACGAGAGTTCAATGGTTCGGCTGCAGCGTAAGGCCACCGTCGCCGGAGAATAACAGGGGGTGTGGGTGAGTAGAGGGAAGGTCTGGCCAGTTGTAGTATGGTCGGTCTATGAGGCCTGCGCGGCAGCACAACCGGCTACGGGAGGCTGGAGCAGGCGGTACGTCAGGCCTGGTTTGGGTGGCTGGAGCAAGAAGACCAGAGGTTGAAGACGCAACACGACCGTTCATTTAACATCCAACGGTTAGTGCAGCTAGAATTGTTTTGACTAAGCTGACAAAGCCTGTACGCGTCAACTTAGTTGGCCCACAAGTTAGCCTCCAAATCTGGTGGGTCCCAGCTAGCAGGGGAATCTTTTTTTGCTCGTAATAAGGTGGCACTTCCATGCGTGCGAAGATGTTTTCTGGGTTTTTTTAATTTCTCATTTTTTGAGTTAGAATAAAAAGAAAACAATTTAGCATCTTTGGTACAATCTATATTTTTGCGAAATGGATCATAATAAAGCTGTTGGGTCCCAGCTATCAGGGAGAGGAAACTTTTTTCCACGTAATAAAGGAAACACTTCCCTGAGTGCGAAGATGTAGCTGGTGGCTCAACCTATCAGGTGGAGAAATCATTTGTTTTCGCATAATAAGGAGGGACTTGCTCGCGTGCGGCCATGGGCCATGCGGGTCCCTATTGTCAGCCACTCCACATTCGTGCCTCTTCCGATGGCTATCATTCATTGACAAAGTTAACCATGCTGCGCCGAGAGAACCCACGCGGTGACGATGGCGAGGCCTAGGAAGGGAATGGCTCAAAGCCGGCGAAGACACAACAGTGGATGCCCATGCGGAGGGGAGTATGAGGGTTCACTGATTTGCCTGCGGTGTGAGTCTATCGTCGCTGGAGAATAACAGGAGGTGTTGGTGAGTAGAGGAATGGCCTGGACGGCGATGGGAGTAGGGTGGGCCGGTGAGGCCTACGCGGCAGCACAGCCGGCCACGGGAGGCGGTAGCAGGCGGTACCGCCTGTGGTGGTTTGGGCGGCTGAAGCATGAATATTCGAGATTGAAGAAGCACCACAGCCGTTAGATGGACATCCAACGGCCACTGCTAATAGAATCGTGTGTTGACTATAAGTTGACAAAGCCTTGCGTACGCGTCCACTTAGTAGGCCAACAAGTGACCATTCTATCCGTTGCACAGAACATATAGCCCATTTGTGATTTGTTATAATATACAACCCATTTTTTAATTCTAATGGAATTTACTCAGCCCATTTACTGTTTGTTAAAATTATAGCCCATTTTCTAGCAAGGACAACAGTTAATAATTTCAGCCAATTGCTCAGAAAATCAACAAAACTTCCAACATTTTGATGGGATCCGAAATATTTTTCTAACCCAAAATTTAGAGTCAGATTAAATATAGTTTCAAAATAAATTTGTATTAGGTAAAAATCCAACGAAATTTTGCGCGTGCAACAAGTAATGAAATTTAAAAATGTACCTGTTCGGTGCGTTTTTTATATTTACAGGCAATTTTTTTAATTACAGCCCATTTATTATTTCTTAAAGCCCATTTCTTGGCATGTCTAATGCGGCCCAGAGAATAACAAATTGACCTGGGTTGGGTATTCCGCAAAAAGAATAGTTGGGCTAGCCATTTTCTCATTTAAAAATTAATATCTAGGCTGGATATTTGGTCGACATAAAATAATAGCCTAGGCCAGATGGGCCACAGCCCACCCAGTTGATACCCTACTCCTCTAAACAACAACAAAAACATCGCTCAAGAAAAACTCTTCTCACACCTCAAAAACACAAATATTGCTCGAGCTACTGGGTCCCAGCCATCGGCCGCTCCTTGTGCAATTCTCTCGTTTATTGACTATATAGGTTAACAATGTTGTGCAACCGTGATGTCAGGAAACCAGGAGGAAGCAAAAAAAATTATATTTGTATATACTAATAAGGGAGCACTTGCGTACGTGAGGCTATGGCCCTGGTGGGTCCATTGTCATCCTCTCCAATTAAAGTCATCTCCTGATTCCTCATGTTCATTGACCATGTTGGCAACAAGATACAACGGCGCCACGGCTAGCGCAACAACTCGAAGGAAGACAGAGAGGGCCTCGAGGGCCCTAAGGATTGTCTGACACAACACCCGCTGCTCATTCAGGAAGCGAGGATCATAGGGCCACATGTCCGTGACGGCATTGTCATTTGCTTGTTCACCGACGATTCTTCCTTCCGCGAGCCGGTGCTCATTGAGGAGATGGAGGTTGGAGCACAGGCCCTCCTGTGCTGGTAGCTCTTCCGACATTAGGGCATCAAAGTGCGGCCGCACCTGCTCTATGGTGAACACGGCATGAACCTGCTTGGGTGGTGGCGCCGACTCCTGGTTGGAAGCCACGTCCATTGTCTGATTTTTGCCAGCGAGCTCGGCGAGTTCGCTGGCGAGCAATCATGTTCGGCTGCTGGACCGGACCGCTGCCAAGCACGAGTGTGACCGCCCTGGTCCGCACAGACCCCATCCCTCGCCCGCGCACGCTTTCTGCCTGAAACGGTCAGCACCGCCCGCGCCGTTTCCTGGTGCAGGCGATTGCTCCGAATTCAAACGACACAAGTGTTGTTCATCCGTCTGCCGCCCACATTAATGATACGCAGTTGCCGAGGCAGCTACTCCGGCGCCACCCGACCGTCCCTCTGCCGCCCACCATTGCTATATAAACTGTTGCGTCGGCCATAGTTGCAGTCATCCGCCTCAGTTCCCTTTCTCCTATCCACACCACTCCTACCATGGCTTCATCACACTCCAGCGCTCTTCGGGACAGGCCTACGACAGACCAGAAGGAGATGGCAGCCATTGCTGCCGAGTGGCTGGCCGGCAGGCAGCCAGAGGATGACAACGTCCCAATGGAGAATGTGGTAGTCGATGATCCAGCGTCAACCCCCTCCTCCGTGCCATCCTCGCTGGTCCATTGCACCATGACCATCGGCGAGGCCCGTGCCCAATACACGGACATGGTGAGGGGAAGAAGCGTGAGGAGTAGTTCCGGGAGGCACAAGTCGACGCCGCTTACAACCACCATTTCCTCCAGAAGCACCTGCAGGCGGAGGAGCAGATTGCCGCAGAGCGGACGGAGCAGGAGGCGTTGCTCGTGTCGTACCGCTCCACTCGCGAGAGCCGCCTTGCACGCTGGCGGTACCACATGCGGGTGGCGGAGGTGGCAGCCGCCTACAAAGAGGGTGATGAAATGGGGAAGGAGCTATTTGGCGATACCGACGACGAGGAGGAGGACAATGCTGGGTCTGTCGAGGCCCCGTCCCGCCGGCATCGAGGCAGAGGACTTTGCCAGCTTCGACGAGGCCCTTCTCCCCCAAGGCCCCACCCCACCAATACTGAGGCAGAGGACATCACCAGCTCCGCCGAGGCCCCGCCCTGCCGGCAACAAGGGGGAGGATTTCCCCTGCTCTACCCAGGCGCCGCCCCTCCGGCAACAAGACAGAGGACATCACCGGCTTCATCGAGGCCCCGCCCCACTGCCAACAAAGCTGCTCCACACAAAAATGAGGAAGAGTAGAACACGGTAGCTCGCCGCCGCTCGGGTCCAAGTAATGCCACTGCTGCTACCAAGCTTGGCGGGTTTAGCATTGACGACCGATTAGCTTCTTGGCGGCGACGTGGAGTTGGAGAGGAGTGCTAGAGAATAAGCTTCTGTTCGGCTCAGTATGACATGGGAAATGTGCGCTGGACATCATAGATTAGGTTAATGAATTATACCTCTAGTGCACCCCTTTTAGTTGAAGAATGCATGAAATGTAATGAAATCCGACATGTTTATATTAAATGCAACCGTGTATGAACGAATTTAGTTCGATTAGTTCGAATTCTTGTATCACTGGCATTGGATGAACATGCAAAACAATATGTACAAGCATTATTCCCGGGACACATGGTGATCACCTCGTTTGCAGCAGTTTCAAACGTACAAAAAGTTTGAGCAATTTTTTAGCTTACCTGTACATTCCAATCAAACTCACAGGCGTGGAAATTCATAGAGAACATTCAAAAAAAATCAATGATTATGCATCTCAGTGATTCAAATGTCAGAGCCAATATTTACTTCATAGCTAAAGAATAAAGAAAAATTGATCGATGCTGCTGAAAGCAAAGGGCGTCCCATTCGAAAATATCAAATGCATGTCTTCTTGCTAACATCAATGAGCAAATTTTGACAAGGTTGTCCCATTCCAAAATATCAAATGTGTGTCTTTGCGTACATCAATGAGCAAACTTTGAGAAGGTTTTCCCATTCCAAAATATCAAATGCCTACGGCTGTGGAATGGGCAGTGTTTGCCATCAGTTCTGGCATTGACATGTCACATCATGCTAAATAAACCATCTGTTTTTTTGTGCAATTCCACTAAAATCAACCAACTTCGCACGTAGCTTGTATGATTTCGCCTTTATATTTTGCAATGCCTTGAACATATCTGCACCTCCTTTCTTGTAGCTAATTTTGTGCCTAGAGGTGGAAGTGAATGATTCGAGAACATTCAATGTATAGTGCATGATGAAGTATAATGGAGGGCACGAACCATCAGAACATTTTCTACAGTTCCTATTGAAATCAAGCTGAGCATCTCTGTTTGCATAAATACAAAAAAGTGATTAGTGTAAAGCAAATGCACTATGAATTGATAGTTTAAATAGGCAACCTACATTATCGATGCAGAGCACACATTTAAAAAAATGGAACTCACCGGAAAGAATCCTAAAACAACATTGTATAGGCCGTCACAGTAACAAAGATGGAGATCCATAAGTCCTTCTGAGCTGAAGTTAGTTTGTTCTTGTGGGCAATAATGTAACCATCCTTCAAATGCTTCCTTCTGATATGAAGAGGATGATCCTGTTGTGCAAAGGCAAGAGAACAACTAAATGTTGCATCTCTGTTCGCTCAAAAAAGGAAATAATTAAAACAACACAGATGAAGCACTTCTTGAGGACAATAACACTTTCTCATGAAAGTATCTAAATAGTATCACAACACAAATAGAGATGACAAAGCTCAATCATGTGGATGAAATCCGTGGACCAGTACCAACCTTTGTTGGGAGGCTTATTGTGTAGAGCATACATATGAAGCACTTCTACGGAACCATCTGTAGTTATCTACTGTGGTTGCCATGCTTACCATATACTCCTCGATGAGTTTAATGTTTCCATCATCTTCTTGTGCAGTTCCACTAAAATATATTTTATCTTCAAAGAAGATCCCTGTTTGCACAAGTAGAGATAATTACATATTACACCAAGAGTGGCATCAAATCAGTGGCAAAACAATTGCTCGTTCCAGCCATAGAAATAAATTAAGATGCCAAACTATATCATTACTTGTGTCATCACAGTTCCAGTGCTTCATTACGGCACCGGGAGTTGATTTTTGTTTTTCTTCCACTTGTTCTTCCCCTTCATCACTTGTTTCAATAACAGACAAGCTTCGCCTTTCAATGTAAGATTTGGCATGTTAATTAGGTAGCACAAGTATAGAACTAAACAACGACATTAATTTTCTGATGACAGTAGCAAAATACAGGCCAACAGTTGTGAAATATCATTATCTTACCTCAATGGGATATTACGATGCACATACAGATAGGAATTCTGGTCTCCATTTGTGTAGTTCACTAAAATCAAACAACATTACCGTATAAGTAGCACAACATATGAAATCACACTGCACAATTATGTGAAAGAAGGCTAGTACTGACCTCTCATGACGTGGAATTCAAACAACCCACAAGAAGAAGATCCGAAACAAATTTGCCAACACTGATAGGAAGTTAGATCTCATCTTGTGCAGTTCCACTAAGATCAAGCAATCAAGCAATGTTGTCGGTGTGACATTTTGGTTGAACTGCACAAAACACTAAACGAAAAGTGTTTTGTGTAGTGCAACAAAAGGTCGCAATAGCAATGAGGTGACGTAGATAACCCTGTTTACAAAGGTTCAAAGGAAACAACTACTGGTCAATAATGGTGGGTGACATGGAAGCCCACAAAAAGAAGCATCTAACTTATCTAAATGGGAAACAAAGCAAGAAACACTACTAGGAAAAGGGCTATAGATGATATGGACACGAATGGTGCACCAGACATGTGGTGCGCCACTACTATATACTAATGGCGCACCATGTGTTGGTGCGCCATTAGTGTCCAAATACTAATGGTGCACCACATCCACGGTGCACCATTAGTAACAATTTTTTTTTCCAAAACTAGTAATGGCGCACCAGGGGATAGTGCGCCATTACTAGTTAAACTAGTAATGGCGCACCAGATCCACGGTGGGCCACTAGTAATTTTTGTTCAATTTTTTTTTATTTTTTTTTATTTTTTTCAAAACTAGTAATGGCGCACCAGGAGATAGTGAGCCATTACTAGTTAAAACTAGTAATGGCGCACCAGATCCACGGTGCGCCACTAGTAATTTTTTTTAATTTTTTTTTCAATTTTTTTTTCAAAACTAGTAATGGTGCACCGTGTGTGTGGTGCGCCATTACTAGCTAGTAATGACGCACCACTCCCACGGTGCGCCATTACTAGCTTTGACCAAAAATCACCCGAATGCACCCCCTCATGGACCACCTTTTCAATCTTAAAAAAATAAAAGAAAATGATGGAAATGTCAAAAAATAAAAGAAAATAAGTTTCGCATGTGATATGTGGTCTAGTTGTTGGGAAAATTTACAAATATGAATTTCGACTTTATTTGCAAAATCTCTCTGGAAATTTGTAAAATGGGCATAACTTTTGCATACGAACTCGGATTAAAAAGATTTTATATGAAAAATCATCTACTCGAAAAGTTACATCTGAATTTCAAACTTTTGCATACGAACCCCGTTAAACATTTTCAAAATCCTCAAAATCTAACAGAAAAAAAGTTACGGGGCTTTCAAGATCTAGAGGCAAAAAAAATCAAAAAAAATTCAAACTTACTAGTGGCGCACCGTTTGCTAGGTGCGCCACTAGTAACAGAAAAAAATTGGTTTCGAATTTTTTGTTTGGAATTTTTTTTTCAAAAAATGATACGTAATATGACCGGGAAGTTTGAAATATTTTTCAAAATTTCATCATAGTCATGAACATGGACAAAGTCCTAGACATCAACAAGGTATAATAGGATTGATATGGTAGATATATCAACAAGTGCCTGTTAAGTGAGGTGGTGCTGGGGTTGGATAGAACTGTGAAGTTAAGCGTGCTCGGGCTGGAGTAGTGTGAGAATGGGTGACCTTCTGGGAAGTTTGACCACTTAGTGCGGTTTGACTTGAGATTAAGCATATTGACCCGAGATTAAGAAAAAAATGAAAAAAAAATCAGAATTTTTTTTTGAAAAAAATTGTTACTAATGGCGCAATTCTATGTGGTGCGTCATTAGTATCTGGTATACTAATGGCGCACCGTGGGCTATACTAAGGGCGCACTGCCTGGTGCGCCATTAGTATACCAAATACTAATGGCGCACCGGTGGTGCGCCATTAGTATTTAATACTGGTGGCGTGGTACTAGTGGCGCACCGGTAGTGCGCCATTAGTAGGCAAAACTGGTGCGCCACTAGTACGCCTTTTCCTAATAGTGAAAGTAGCATTTCTCAAACAGTGACATTGATTCATATTAACAAAGAGATTATATTAACAATAAAATTAATTAAACATGTAATTTTCTTTTAACTGTGGCATTGCTTCAATTTTCCAGTAGTATTATTAGATGAACAACAGCTAAAGAGTTGTACGGGACAGTGGATGCACAAGCACCATGTGCATCTACCAATGTATAAAGGGGTGATGCACAATCTGTTGCAACAAACAACCAGTGGTGCGCCATTAGTATTTAATACTAGTGGCGTGGTACTAGTTGCGCACCGGTAGTGCGCCATTAGTTGGCAAAACTGGTGCGCCACTAGTACGCGTTTTCCTAGTAGTGAAAGTAGCATTTCTCAAACAGTGACATTGATTCATATTAACAAAGAGATTATATTAACAATAAAATTCATTAAACATGTGATTTTCTTTTAACTGTGGCATTGCTTCAATTTTCCAGCGGTATTATTAGATGAACAACAGCTAAAGAGTTCTACGGGACAGTGGATGCACAAGCACCATGTGCATCTACCAATGTATAAAGGGGTGATGCACAATCTGTTGCAACAAACAACCAAGGAGAATATTTGTTTTGGTCCCATTTTTTTTTATCTTTAGACACCTTTCCCTCTGTGAGGGCAGCAAATCTAGTCCCACTCAAACTATATAACCTTGTCCCCCACCCATAGAAAGATTAGTTCCTTACAGATGAGTGTACTGCGTTCGTCATTGTTTTCCCTTTTCGACCAACATAGGTGTTGATAGCCAGTCTGCACTACTTTCCCCCTTCCTTTCCTCTTTGAACCACGTCCTAAATTCATGCTATACAACTTTCCCCACTACTTTCCTGTTTGATCCAACACTTAGATTCGAGTGCAGAAGCGAAAAAATTCCACATGCAGCTACATCAATGCCTATGGATTAAGGAAATTATACCTTAAGGTTCTCGAGGTGTGTCTCAGTCGGTGGCTGGAGACCGATCTACCTACAGTATGTACGGCAACAAGGAAGAAGGGTTCAGAGGCCCTCCCGTGCCGTCGTTGGGTGAAATAGAACAATGACGCCGGTAGTGGATTCCCTCCCTCACCGACGGCGACAACATTAAGCCTCCTTGCTTTCCCCGATGGATGGGATCCTGCCGGCTCTTTGACCAGCAATGGGGGGAAAGAGGAGAGGCGAACGTAGTCTTGTTTTAGTTGTTTAGATCTGGAAAGGGTGAGAGAGTGTGTAGAGAGCAACTACAAGCACTGAGGCTCCGGCATGTATATATATAGTGGAGAGAGAGTGTGAAGAGAGCTGACAGCGTTCTGGGAATGGGGGTCCCCAAACTTGCCTGCCTGCGGCCTGCAGCGTGGCTCAACCAGTGGCCCAGTACGGCCCATCTTCATCAACCAAAGCTCAAGACCCTCGCGAGGGGCCAAGCCTCGGGGGCGGACGACGCAAGGCCTCCTCAGGGGTGGCCTCACCAAGAAGGCTCTCGAGGAGGCGGAGAGATCAAGGCAAGGGATACCTCGCAAGGTGCCCATGACGCAAGCCATGACAATCGAGACCAGGCGGGCGCCAGCCTGCTCAGTGTCCGCATTTCCTCTTTGGTGCAAAGGAGGCAAGTGCAGGCGCGGAGTACAGAGGCATCAGGAAAAGGTTTCCTTATCTGTGCAACAAGACCAAGACCAGCAGTACGGTGGGACGGAGGTCACCATGGAGGCCAAGATGGCGTCATCACCAGTGCCTTTGGCAGGCGAAGACCACTTTTAGTCAGGATAGCTTATACTAGCTGCCCCCTTTCAAAATGGCCGTTGTTGGACCCCTTCCCGCTCAATATTTGGGAAGAGGACCAGGGCCTCTATAAATAGAGCTAGCGACCACAGTAGAAGGGAAGTGAAGTTCATCCACACCACCACCAGAACACATCTCCTCGTGAGGCTGTTCTTCCTCTGTACTGTTCATCATCAGCCCAAGAGGCAATCCACCACACCACACACTGGATTAGGGTATTACACCACAATGCTGGCCCTAACCAGTATAAAACTTGTGTCCCTTGTGTTGTTCATCGATCTAGCTTAGAACCACGGCGAGGCTGAGGGCATGTTTCGGTAGGGAGAGATCTTCGTGCGCACCCCAGAGTTTGACCCTTAAGGGTTTGGCCAGAACCCGATATCCGACATTTGGCGCGCCAGGTAGGGGTGCGCCAAAATCTTCTTTCCACTGATCTGCGTCCCATCACTTCGTCGCATCCACGGTAGACGCTCGCCAAGCTCGCGCCGAGCGTCGGGCTACTCTTGCCGCCCGTGTCGCCCAGACGGCTCCCGTCGGCGGGCCTCCTCGTCGCTCTCCATCGCCTGCCACCAACGCCGCCACCGGCCCGGCGGGGAACGAGCAGCAAGCATCTTCGCTGCACCCCTCGGTGCGGCGGGAAGGCCGCGCTGCCACTCCATCGCTGACTCCAGCTGTTTCGTCGTCGTACGCTCGTCGCGCCCCCACGGACGCGCAGGCTGCGTTGCTCCTGGCATGTGAGCTCATGCACTACCGCCCCGTCGACGACCTCTACGAAGAGTGGCTCGCTTGCATCACCGGGCTCCTCAGTGCCGTAGGGGGCTCTCTTGTGCCATCCCTCTCGTTGCCTCGCCCTCCATCATGCATGGGCGACGCGGCTCAGGGAGCACCTCCGCCACCTCTCCCCCAAGACAGTGCCCTGGCTCCAAGGCACGCGACTCCTGGATGTGACCCACTGCATCCAGCGCCCACGCAACAAGAAATAAGCTACCAAGAAATCCCTCGACGTCGAGAAGGCGCTCACGTGCTCCCTGCACCGGCACGGCAAGACCGCGTCCCTGCACCAGCGCGCCAAGATCCCGTGCTGCCCCTGGCGGTGGTGCGTGGGAACCATCAAGAGCAAGCCCCGTGTTAGCAAAGGGCTCCGGTGGCCACGGTAGGTTGCCGTGCCTTTAACACCGAGCTGCGTAGCGTCGCCTGGCTGGGCAAGTTCAAGCCGGATCTACCTCCTCGCTATCATGGTACTGCCGACCCCACCGAGTTCCTGTAGCTCTATGAGCTGGGCATCGAGGCGGCCAACGGAGACAAAAAGGTCATGGCGAACCAGTTTCCCATGGCGCTCAAGGACGGTGCCCGCACATGGCTCCTAAATCTGCCTCCCGGCTCGATCTCCTCCTGGGACGAGATGCGTAGCCGTTTCATCGCCAACTTCCAGGGCACTCGCGACCGCCCTCTGGCCGCGGGTTGATACGTCCATTTTACATCATGCTTTTATATCGATTTTTATTGCATTATGGGTTGTTATTACACGTTATGTCACAATACTTATGGCCGGCTGCTGGGATTCTGGGCTGGAAAAGGAGTAAATATTGGATACCTATTCTGCACAGCTCCAAAAGTCCTGAAACTTCACGAAATTCATTTTTGGAATTAATAAGAATTAGTGAGCGAAAGAAGTACCAGAGGGGGCCCACACCCTGGCCATGAGGGTGGGGGCGTGCCCACCCCTACTGGGCGCGCCCCCTGCCTCGTGGGCCCCCTGGTGGCCCTCCGGTTACCATCTTTTTCTATATGAAGTCTTTTACCCTGGAAAAAATCATAAGCAAGCTTACGGGACGAAACTCCGCCGCCACGAGGCGGAACCTTGGCGGAACCAATCTAGGGCTCCGGTGGAGCTGTTCTGCCGGGGAAACTTCCCTCCGGGAGGGGGAAATCATCATCATCGTCATCACCAACGATCCTCTCATCAGGAGGGGGTCAATCTCCATCAACATCTTCACCAGCACCATCTCCTCTGAAACCCTAGTTCATCTCTCATATCCAATCTTTGTACCAAACCTCAGATTGGTACCTGTGGGTTGCTAGTAGTGTTGATTACTCCTTGTAGTTGCTGCTAGTTGGTTTATTTGGTGGAAGATCATATGTTCAGATCCTTAATGCATATTAATACCCCTCTGATTATGAACATGAATATGCTTTGTGAGTAGTTACGTTTGTTCCTGAGGACATGGGTGAAGTCTTGCTATTTGTAGTCATGTGAATTTGGTATTCATTCGATATTTTGATGAGATGTATGTTGTCTCTCCTCTAGTGGTGTTATGTGAACGTCGACTACATGACACTTCACCAATATTTGGGCCTAGAGGAAGGCATTGGGAAGTAATAAGTAGATGATGGGTTGCTAGAGTGATAGAAGCTTAAACCCTAGTTTATGCGCTGCTTCGTAAGGTGCTGATTTGGATCCATATGTTTCATGCTATGGTTAGGTTTACCTTAATACTTATTTTGTAGTTGCGGATGCTTGCAATAGGGGTTAATCATAAGTGGGATACTTGTCCAAGAAAGGGAAGTACCCAAGCACCGGTCCACCCAGATATCAAATTATCGAAGTATCGAACGTGAATCATATGAGCGTGATGAAAACTAGCTTGACGATAATTCCTATGTGTCCTCGGGAGCGCTTTTCTCATTATAAGAATTTGTCCAGGCCTGTCCTTTGCTACAAAAAGGATTGGGCCACCTTGCTGCACTTTATTTACTTTTATTGCTTGCCACTTGTTACAAATTATCCTATCACAAAACTATCCGTTACCTACAATTTCAGTGCTTGCAGAAAATACCTTACTGAAAACCACTTGTCATTTCCTTCTGCTCCTCGTTGGGTTCGACACTCTTACTTATATAAAGGACTACGATATATCTCCTACACTTGTGGGTCATCAAGATTCTTTTCTGGCACCGTTGCCTGGGAGTGAAGCGCCTTTGGTGAGTGTAACTTGGTAAGGAAACATTTATATAGTGTGCTGAAATTTATTGGCACTTGTTACTATGGAAACTAATCCTTTGAGGGGCTTGTTCGGGGCATCTTCGCCCTTCCAGTAGAGCAAAGAGTTGCTCCTCAACCTACTGAACCTACTGAAAATGTTTACTTTGAAATTCCTTCGGGTATGATAGAGAAACTGCTAGCTAATCCCTTTGCAGGAGATGGAACATTGCATCCCGATTTACACCTTATCTATGTGGATGAAGTTTGTGGATTATTTAAGCTTGCAGGTATGCCTGATGATGTTGTTAATAAGAAGGTCTTCCATTTATCTTTGAAGGGAGATGCATTGACATGGTATAGGCTATGTGATGATACGGGATCTTGGACTATAAGTGATTGAAATTGGAATTTCATCAGAAGTTCTATCCTATGCCTCTTGTTCATTGTGATCGTAATTACATATATAATTTCTGGCCTCGCAAAGGAGAAAGCATCGCTCGAGCTTGGGGGAGGCTTAAGTCAATGTTATATTCATGCCCCAATCGTAAGCTCTCAAGAGAAATGATTATTCAAAAATTTAATGCTTGGCTTTCTCTCAATGATTGCACCATGCTCGATACTTCTTGTGCTGGCTCTTATATGATGAACAATATTGAATTTAAGTGGGATTTATTGGAAATAATTAAACGCAACTATGAAGATAGGGGTTCTGACGATGGTAAGGAGTCAGGTATGACACCTAAGTTTGATTGTGTTAAATCTTTTATGGATACCGATGCTTTTCGTGAATTTAGCACTAAATATGGACTTGTCTCTGAGATAGTAGCTTCTTTCTGTGAATCATTTGCTACTCACGTTGATCTCCCTAAGGAGAAGTGGTTTAAATATAATCCTCCTACTGAAGTAAAAGTAGTTGCACCTGTTACAGTTGAAGAAAATATTCTTAGAATGATCCTATTGTTCCTACTACTTATGTTGAGAAACCAACTTTCCCTGTTAGGATAAAGGATCATGCTAAAGCTTCAACTATGGTTTGTAAAAGTAATACTAGAACATATACACCTCCTGAGCAAGTTAAAGTTGAACCTAATATTGCTATCGTTAAAGATCTCTTGGCTGATAATATAGATGGGCATGTTCTTTACTTCTGTGAGGAAGCTGCTAATATTGCTAGACCCGATGCTAAGATACATAGACCTGTTGTAGGCATGCCTGTTATTTCTGTTAAAATAGGAGATCATTGTTATCATGGCTTATGTGATATGGGTGCTAGTGCAAGTGCAACACCTATTTCCTTATATAAAGAAATTATGCATGATATTGCACCCGCTGAGTTAGAAGATATTGATGTTACAATTAAGCTTGCCAATAGAGATACTATTTCACCATTTGGGATTGTTAGAGATGTTGAAGTCTTGTGTGGGAGAGTTAAATATCCTGCTGATTTTCTTGTTCTTGGTTCCCCACAAGATAACTTTTGTCCCATTATATTTGGCAGAGCCTTCTTGAATACTGTTAATGCTAAGATTGATTGTGAAAAGGATGTTGTTACAATTGGTTTGGGGGATTTGAAACATGAGTTTAATTTTGCTAAGTTCCATAGACAACCCCATGATAAAGAATTGCCTAGTAAAGATGAAATTATTGATCTTGCTTCTATTGCCGCGCCTCCTACTGATCCTTTAGAACAATATTTGCTAGACCATGACAATGATATGTTTATGAATGAAAGAAGGGAATTAGATGAAGTATTCCTTAAACAGGGTCCTATTCTGAAACACAACTTGCCTGCTGAAATCCTTGGGGATCCTCCTCTACCCAAGGGTGATCCCGTGTTTGAGCTCAAACCTTTACCTGATACTCTTAAATATGCTTATCTTGATGAAAAGAAGATATATCCTGTTATTGTTAGTGCTAACCTTTCAAAGCAGGAAGAGGAAAGATTATTGAAAATTCTAAAGAAGCACCGTGCTGCTATTGGATATACTCTTGATGATCTTTAAGGGAATTAGCCCCACTTTATGCCAACACAAAATAAAATTGGAAGAAGATGCCAAACCAGTGAGAGATCATCAACGACGATTAAATCCTAAGATTAAAGAAGTGGTAAGAAAGGAAATACTAAAGCTCCTTGAGGCAGGTATAATTTATCCCGTTGCTGATAGTCAGCGGGTAAGTCATGTCCATTATGTCCCAAAGAAGGGAGGTATTACTGTTGTCCCTAATGATAAAGATGAATTGATCCCGTAAAGAATTATTACAGGTTATAGGATGGTAATTGATTTCCATAAATTAAATAAGGCTACTAAACAGATCATTACCCTTTACCTTTTATTGATCAAATGCTAGAAAGATTATCCAAACATACACATTTCTTCTTTCTAGATGGTTATTCTGGTTTCTCTCAAATACCTGTGTCAGTAGACGATCAAGCAAAGACTACTTTTACTTGCCCTTTCGGTACTTTTGCTTATAGACGTATGCCTTTTGGTTTATGTAATGCACCTGCTACCTTTCAAAGATGCATGATGGCTATATTCTCTAACTTCTGTGAAAAGATTTGTGAGGTATTCATGGATGATTTCTTCGTTTATGGATCCTATTTTGATGATTGCTTGAGCAACCTTGATCGAGTTTTGCAGATATGTGAAGCCACTAGTCTTGTTTCGAATTGGGAGAAGTGCCACTTTATGGTTAGTGAAGGCATTGTCTTGGAGCATAAAATTTCTGAAAGAGGTATCGAAGTTGATAAAGCTAACGTTGATGCTATTGAAAAGATGCCGTGTCCCAAGGACATTAAAGGTATAAGAAGTTTCCTTGGTCATGCCAGTTTTTATAGGAGGTTCATTAAGGACTTTTCTAAAATCTCTAGGCCTCTGACTAATTTATTACAAAAAGATATTCCTTTTGTCTTCGATGATGATTGTGTAGAAGCATTTGAAATACTTAAGAAAGTTGTGATCGCTACACCTATTGTTGAACCACCTGATTGGAATTTACCCTTTGAAATTATGTGTGATGCTAGTGATTATGTTGTAGGTGTTGTTCTAGGGCAAAGAGTTGATAAGAAATTAAATGTTATTTAATATACTAGGAAAACTCTAGACACTGCCCAGAGAAATTATGCTACCACTGAAAAAGAGTTCTTAGCAGTTGTATTTGCATGTGATAAGTTCAGACCTTATATTGTTGACTCTAAAGTAACTATTCACACTGATCATGCTTCTATTAAATATCTTATGGAAAAGAAAGATGCTAAACCTAGACTTGTTAGATGGGTCCTCTTGCTCCAAGAATTTGATTTGCATATTATTAATAGAAAGGGAGCTGAGAACCCCGTTGTAGACAACTTGTCTAGGTTAGAGAATGTTCTTGATGACCCACTACCTATTGATGATAGCTTTCCTGATGAACAATTAGCTGTCATAAATGCTTCTCGTACTGCTCCATGGTATGCTGATTATGCTAATTACATTGTTGCTAAATTTATACCACCTAGTTTCACATACCAGCAAAAGAAAAAGTTCTTTTATGATTTAAGACATTACTTCTGGGATGACCCACACCTTTATAAAGAAGGAGTAGATGGTGTTATTAGACGTTGTGTACCTGAGCATGAACAGGAACAGATCCTATGCAAGTGTCACTCCGAGGCATATGGAGGACACCACGCTGGAGATAGAACTGCACATAAGGTATTGCAATCCGTTTTTTTTGGCCTACTGTCTTCAAAGATGCCCGTAAGTTTGTCTTGACTTGTGATGAATGTCAAAGAATTGGTAATATTATTAGACGTCAAGAAATGCCTATGAATATTCCCTTGTTATTGAACCATTTGATGTTTGGGGCTTTGATTATATGGGACCTTTTCCTGCCTCTAATGGATATACACATATTTTAGTTGCTATTGATTATGTTACTAAGTGGGTAGAAGCTATTCCAACTAGTAGCACTGATCATAATGCCTCCATTAAGATGCTTAAAGAAGTTATTTTTCTGAGGTTTGGAGTCCTTAGATACTTAATGACTGATGGTGGTTCACATTTTATTCATGGTGCTTTCTGTAAAATGCTTGCTAAGTATGATGTTAATCATAGAATTGCATCTCGTTATCACCCACAGTCTAGTGGTCAAATAAAATTGAGTAATAGAGAGCTCAAAATAATTTTGCAAAAGACTGTTAATAGATCTAGAAAGAATTGGTCCAAGAAACTTGATGATGCATTATGGGCCTATAGAACTGCATAAAAAATCCTATGTGTATTTCTCCATATAAAATGGTTTATGGAAAAGCATGTCACTTACCTCTCGAACTTGAACATAAGGCATATTGGGCTATTAAAGAGCTCAATTATGATTTCAAACTTGCTAGGGAGAAGAGGTTATTTGATATTAGCACACTTGATGAATGGAGAACCCAGGCCTACGAGAATGCCAAATTGTTTAAAGAAAAAGTTAAAAGATGGCATGACAAAAGGATACAAAAGCGCGAGTTTAACATAGGTGATTATGTGTTGCTATTCAACTCTCATTTAAGCTTTTTTGTAGGAAAACTTCTATCTAAATGGGAAGGCCCTTACGTTATCGAGGAGGTCTATCGTTCCGGTGCCATAAAAATCAACAACGTTGAAGGCACAAATCCAAAGGTGGTGAACAGTCAAAGAATCAAACATTATATCTCAGGTAACCCAATAAATGTTGAAACTAATATTATTGAAACCGTAACCCCGGAGGAATACATAAGGGACACTTTCCAGAATGTTTCAGACTCCAAAAAGGAATAGGTATGTGTTACGGTAAGTAAACCGACTCCAAAACAATTCTAATAGCAATTTTTCTCCGTTTTGGAATATTTAAGAAAATAGGAAAATAAGAAGTAGTCCAGGAAGGACACGAGGCGTCCACGAGGGTGGAGGGTGCGCCCACCCCTACTAGGCGCGCCCCTGCCTCGTGGGCACCTCATGTGCCCTCCGAACTCCGTTTTCTTGCACGTTACTTCTTTTGGTCAGTAAAAATTCATTATATAATCTCCCGGAGGTTTTGACCACCGTATCACGCAAATATCTTCTATCTTTGTTTCGAGCTGTTTTTTCTGACAGATCTAGAGCACCATGACGTCTCCAAGTGCTCCCAAGGACAAGTTTTTTGAGAGGGTCATCAACCCCTACTTGCGGAGGTGCTGCATCACCCTCAAACCATTGAGATGCGTGAGGGGGTGCTGCACATCCGCGATGTGGAGGGACCAAGAAGTACCGCAAGTGTGGAGGCAAGGCTCAAAGCGATGGAACAACAAGTTTTCAAGTGCCAAGGGATGGTGGAGCGCGGACTTAACGCCTACCAGATGATGATCTCGGACTTCACCAGCAACCACAAGCTGGACACCAAGGACATTGGGGAGACCATCTTCGAGCTTTATGACAAAATCAAGCTCCTCCAAGCCCATATCTATGACCTACAAAACCAAAACTGTGAGTATGAGTATAGATTCAAGAAGATGAGTTTGGCTGCAGATTTGAGGATCCCAGAGACTCGATCATCCTTCTATGATGGCGAGCCTATGCCTTGGAAGACGGACGACAAGCCTACATCCTCAACAACTCCTTCTTCACCACCTCCGAGGACATAATCACATGGGTATGGGCACTCCCCTTGGCAACCGCCAAGCTTGGGGGAGGTGCCCCGGTATCGTATCACCATCACACTCATATCTTTATTGTTTTACTTAGTTCGATCCTTTTGGTAATATCTTGATCTAGTAGAATAAAGTTTTGGTATGAATTAGCTTTGAGTTTTGCTTTGTGATCCCTCTATGTAATCGAGTCTGTGAGCTATATATAATAAAGAATAGTGTTGAGTCAAGGGCTTTGCTATCTTGCTATGATCTTGAGAAAATAGAAACAACAAAAAGAAATAAAAGAGTTCATATTGATCTTATGGATAGTAATGACTTCATATACAGAGAGTATGAGGTTTAAAAGTTGTTGAGAGTTGGCAAACACAGTTTTGGTCATCATTGCAATTAATAGGAAGTAATAAAGAACGAGAGGTTCTCACATATAAATATACTATCTTGGACATCTTTTATGATTGTGAGCACTCATTAAAGTATGACATGCTAAAGAGTTGATGTTGGACAAGGAAGACAACTTAATGGGTTATGTTTTCTCACATCTCAGTTAAAGTATATTTTCATGGATCGTCCAACATGTTGAGGTTGCCTTTCCCCCTCATGCTAGCCAAATTCCTTGCACCAAGTAGAGATACTACTTGTGCTTCCAAATATCCTTAAACCCAGTTTTTCCATGAGAGTCCACCATACCTACCTATGAATTCAGTAAGATCCTTCAAGTAAGTTGTCATGTTGCAAGCAATAAAATTTGCTCTCTAAATATGTATGACTTATTAATGTGGAGAAAATAAGCTTTATACAATTGTGTGATATGGAAGTAATAAAAGCGACGGACTGCATAATAAAGGTTCATATCACAAGTGACAATATAAAGTGATGTTCTCTTGCATTAAGATTTTGTGCATCCAACCCTAAAAGAAAAACACTAGCACCCAAATCACACAAAGCAAAACACCAATAATCTTTAATTTTAATCTTTATAGTAGGTTCCCACTCATCATTAAGTTTTCTAGGTATAGAATCTTCCAAATTAAGTTTTTCATCATAAGATTGCATCAAGGCATCAACAATATGTTTGGTAAAAGCTTTATTTTGACTATAAGCATGAGGAGAATTAACAACGGATTGCAACAAGGAAATACAACCTTTTAAATAGCAATTATCATAATCAAATTCCTTGAAATCCGAGATAGTAAGTTCAATATTATTAGAAGTAGAGGATTCTCCAATCTCACTTATACCAATTTTAGCATCAAGATCTAAAGACTCCGAATTTTTGGGACGCCTTCTAGGCAAAGTTGATTCATCATCACTCCCATAATCATCAAAATTCATATTGCAAAACATAGATCTAATCGGAGACGCATCAATAACTTTAAGATCCTCATCATTATTTTCATGGAAACTAGAAGAACACGCTTTTATAAAGCTTTCTTTTTTAGCACGCAATCTAGCGGTTCTTTCCTTGCACTCGTCAATGGAAATTCTCATTACTTTGAGAGACTCATTGATATCATGCTTAGGAGAAGAAGATCCAAGTTTAAGAGAATTAACATCAAGCGAAAGTCTATCAATGCTCCTAGCCAAATCATCAATTTTGAGCAATTTTTCTTCAAGCAAAGCATTAAAATTCTTTTGAGAAATCATAAATTCTTTCACGATATTCGCAAAATTAGAGGGCGTCTTATTAAAATTACCATAAGAATTATTGTAGGAATTTCCATAATTATTAGAGGGATTACTAGGGAACGGTCTAGCATTAAAATTTCCTCTATAAGCATTGTTTCCAAAACTATTCCTACCAACAAAATTCACATCCATAGATTCATTATTATTCTCAATCAAGGAAGACAAAGGCATATCATTGGGATCAAGAGGATTATTTTTAGTAGAAAACATCTTCATAAGTTCATCCATCTTTCCACACAAAACATTGATTTCTTCTATAGCATGCACTTTTTTATTAGAAGATCTTTCGGTGTGCCATTGAGAATAATTAGCCATAATATTATCAAGCAATTTTGTAGCATTTTCTAACGTAATTTCCATAAACGTGCCTCCCGCGACCGAATCTAAGAGATTTCTAGAAGCAAAGTTCAAACCGGCATAAAAATTTTGTATGATCATCCATAAATTCAAACCATGAGTAGGGCAATTGCGAAGCATCAATTTCATTCTTTCCCAAGATTGGGCAACATGTTGACGATCAAGTTGTTTAAAATTCATAATATCATTCCTAAGAGTGATGATCTTAGTGGGAGGAAAATACTTAGAGATAAAAGCATCTTTGCATTTGTTCCAAGAATCAATACTATTTTTAGGCAAAGATGAAAACCAAACTTTAGCACGATCTCTAAGTGAAAACGGAAATAACATCAATTTGGCAATATTGTTATCCGTATCTTTCTTCTTCTGCATATCACACAAATCAACAAAATTGCTTAGATGAGTAGAGGCATCTTCACTAGGAAGGCCGGCAAATTGATCTTTCATAACAAGATTCAGCAAAGCGGTATTGATTTCACAAGACTCAACATCATTAAGAGGAGCAATCGGAGTACTAAGGAAATCATTATTATTGGTATTCAAGAAGTCACACAACTTGGTATTATCTTGTGCCATGGCAACAAGTAATCCAACACACAAGCAAGCAGAAAAACGGCAAGCGAAAAGAGAGGAGGAGATTGGGAAAGAGAGGGCGAATAAAACGGCAAGGGTGAAGTGGGGGAGAGGAAAACGAGAGGCAAATGGCAAATAATGTAAATGCGAGGGAGATGGTATGTGATGGGTACTTGGTATGTCTTGACTTGAGCGAAGACCTCCCCGGCAACAGTGCCAGAAATCCTTCTTGCTATGTCTTGAGCTTGTGTTGGTTTTCCTTGAAGAGGAGAGGGTGATGCAGCAAAGTGTAGCGTAAGTATTTCCCTCAGTTTTGAGAACCAAGGTATCAATGCAGTAGGAGGCTCCTCAAAAGGCCCACACACCTACAAAAACAAACTGAGAACTCGCAACCAACGCAATAAAGGGGTTGTCAATCCCTTCACGGCTACTTGCGAACGTGAGATCTAATAAAGATAGTATGATAAGATAAATATATTTTTGGTATTTTATGATATAGATGCAAAAAGTAAAGATGCAAATAAAGTAGATGGAAAGCAAATATGATAAGATATAGACCCGGGGGCCATAGGTTTCACTAGAGGCTTCTCTCAAGATAGCATAAGTATTACGGTGGGTGAACAAATTACTGTCCAGCAATTGATAAAAAAGCGCATAGCTATGAGATTATCTAGGCATGATCATGTATATAGGCATCACGTCCATAACAAGTAGACCGATTCCTGCCTGCATCTACTACTATTACTCCACACATCGACCGCTATCCAACATGCATCTAGAGTATTAAGTTCAAAAGAACAGAGCAACGCATTAAGCAAGATGACATGATGTAGAGGGATAAACACATGCAATATGATATAAACCCCATCTTGTTATCCTCGATGGC
This sequence comes from Triticum timopheevii, assembly GCA_963921465.1. Taxonomy (NCBI): domain Eukaryota; kingdom Viridiplantae; phylum Streptophyta; class Magnoliopsida; order Poales; family Poaceae; genus Triticum; species Triticum timopheevii. Next base: position 388,713,337 of record OY997274.1, read on the forward strand.
AACAATACAATACGTGTCTTGCAACCCTTTTCTGTCACTGGGTAAGAACACCACAAGATTGAACCCAAAGCTAAGCACTTCTCCCATGGCAAGAAAGATCAATCTAGTAGGCCAAACCAAACTGATAATTCGAAGAGACTTGCAAAGATAACTCAATCATACATAAAAGAATTCAGAGAAGATTCAAATATTATTTAGAGATAAACTTGATCATAAACCCATAATTCATCGGATCTCGACAAACACACCGCAAATAGAGATTACATAGAATAGATCTCCACAAGAGAGGGGGAGAACATTGTATTGAGATCCAAAAAGAGAGAAGAAGCCATCTAGCTAATAACTATGGACCCGTAGGTTTGTGGTAAACTACTCACAACTCATCAGAGGGGCAAGGATGTTGATGTAGAGGCCCTCCATGGTTGCTTCCCTTTCCGGCAGAGTGCCGGCAAGGGCTCCAAGATGGGATCTCGCGGATACAGAAGGTTACGGCGGTGGAAATTGTGTTTCGTGGTGCTCCTGGATGTTTTCGGGGTACGTAGGTATATATAGGAGGAAGAAATACATCGGTGGACGCCCGAGGGGCCCACGAGACAGGGGGCGTGCCCTCCTATCTCGTGGGGCCCTTGGAGCTTTCTTGACTTGCACTCCAGGCTCTCCGGATCAGATTTGTTCCAAAAATAACACTCCTGAAGGTTTCATTCCATTTGGACTCTATTTGATATTCCTTTTCTTCGAAATACTAAAATAGGCAAAAGTACAACATAATGGGCTGGGCCTCCGGTTAGTAGGTTAGTCCCAAAAATGATATAAATGTGTAAAATAAAGCCCATAAACATCCAAAAGGGGTAATATAATAGCATGGAACAATCAAAAATTATAGATATGTTGGAGACGTATCAGCCACCTTCCTGCACTTTATTTACTTTTATTGCTTGTCATTCATTACAAATTATCCTATCACAAAACTATCCGTTACCTACAATTTCAGTGCTTGCAGAGAATACCTTACCGAAAACCGCTTGTCATTTCCTTATGTTCCTCGTTTGGTTCGACACTCTTACTTATCGAAAGGACTACGATAGATCTCCTACACTTGTGGGTCATCACGGGTGACCTGCACCGCATCAAGCAGCAGCCTGGAGAGACCTTGCAGAAATACATCCAGCGCTTTAATAGCGCCCGCCTCAAGATTCCCAAGGTGACGGATGAGGCCATCATCTCAGCGTTCTCTGATGGCATCCGCGATGTCAGGATGAAGGAGGAGCTCACCATCCACGAGGAGTTGTGCACATATCTGGAGCTGTTCAACCTGACGACCAAGTGCGCAAGGGCTGAGGAAGGACGCCTCTCCCTCCTCGAGCCTCCAGCTGCTGACCCAGAAGAGAAGAAAGCCAAGGCCAAGGACGTTAAGCGCAAAGGAGCAGCCGTGCTCGCAGCAGAGCCAGACATGAAGCGTGGAAGGGACCAACCGGAGTCGTCCAAGGGCAGCCGACCATTCTGCGCCTACCACAACCTCCACCACACCACACACTGGATTAGGGTGTTACACCACAACGGTGGCCCGAACCAGTATAAACCTTGTGTCCCTTGTGTTGTTCATCGATCTAGCTTAGAATTGCGGCGAGGCCGAGGGCGTGTTTCGGTAGGGAGAGATCTTCGTGCGCACCCTAGAGTTCGAACCTTAAGGGTTTTGCTGGAACACGATATCCGACATTTGGCGCGCCAGGTAGAGGTGCGCCGGAGCTCTTCCTTCCGTCGGCCCGCTCTCCACCAACACCGCGCTTTGCCCTCATGGCAGGCAACGCGCCTCCGGCTCCGGCGGCCGGCGCCAGCGCTAGGGCCAGGGGGCTCCGAGCCTTGGCCCCCGCCTTGCGGTAGGTGCAGTGGTCGCACAAGTTCAAGCCAGAGATGCCGCCGCGCTATGATGGTGCGGCGGACCTGCTGGTTTTCCTGCTGGTGTATGAGGAGGCCGTCCTCAAGGCCGGAGGCGACGACAAGGTCATGGCCAACTGGTTTCCCATGGCCCTCATCGGCATCCCGCACGTTTGGCTGCTCCACCTGCCAACATCTTATGTGGCCTCCTGGGAGGAGCTGCGCGACCTCTTCCTCACCCATTACGCGGCGCCGGCGCCCCCGGTAGTCGCAGCTCTCCTGGGCAGCTCGCATGTGCCACCCTCAGACCGCCACGCCAAGCCGTTATTTCTTTAGATCGGCGCCGCCCTCACGCGGCAAGGAGCTCCCCCAGGTTGGACGGCACCCAAGGCCGACCTGACCTTCAGCTCGGACGACCACCCCGTCAACACCGCCTGCTCGAGCGCGCTCCCGATGCTCTGCACGCCTACCATCTGTCAGGTGGCCGTCACCAAAACCCTCATCGACGGCGGCGCTGGCCTCAATGTGCTCTCGGTGGAGGCCTTCAGCCTCCTACATGTACCGCTGGAACGACTCCAAACCAGCAAGCCCTTCTCGGGCATCGGGGGCGGTTCCTCCAGCTCCCTGGGCAGATCCGCCTCCATGTGACCTTCGGCACCCAAGACAACTACCGCACGGAGCTGATCGACTTTGACATCGCCCGCATCGGCCTCCCATACAACGCCATCCTCGGATACCCTGCTTTGTCTCGGTTCATGGCAGCGACCCATCCGGCCTATAACCTCATGAAGATGCCCGGGAGTAGCAGCATCCTCACCATAGCTGGAGATACCAAGGATGCTCTGCTGGCGCTCAAGCTCGCCCTCAAGACAGCCGCGGCAGCGCAGCCTACCGACACGGACACCTCCAAGGACAAGGGGGCTGCACCGACCAAGAAGAAGCAGCTGTTCACCCAGGACAAGGCAGAGACCATGCAGGTGCCAGTTGAGGAGGACGGGTCCTCAGGCGCCACCTTCACCATAGGTGCAAACCTCGACCTCGACCAAGAGGAGGCGCTGGTGAAGTTCCTGTGCTCGAACAAGGATGTGTTCGCGTAAGAACCCAAGCAGCTAGCGGGGCTCCCAAGGGAGGTGATTGAGCATCACCTGAATGTGTGCCCCAATGTACGCCCCGTGAAGCAGAAAGCAAGGCGACACTCCACCGAGAAGAAGGCCTTCATCGTCCAAGAAACTCGCAAGCTGGAGGGAGCATGTGTTATTCGCGAGGTTCGCTACCCCAAATGGCTAGCAAACCCTGTTGTTGTGCCAAAAAAGGGAGGAAAGGAGCGCATGTGCGTCGACTTCACCAACCTCAACAAGGCCTGCCCTCAAGATCCGTTCCCACTCCCCCGCATCGACCAAATTGTCGACTCCACCGCCGAGTGCGACCTGCTGTGTTTCTTGGATGCATTTTTGGGTTATCACCAAATCAAGATGGCAGTAGAAAACGTGGAGAGGACAGCCTTCCTGACCCCATGTGGGGTGTACTGCTACACCTGCATGCCATTCGGGTTGCGCAGCGCGGGTGCAACCTTCCAGCGGCTGATGCACATCGCCTTGGGCCGGTAGCTCGGGAAAAACGCCGAGGCTTACGTCGACGACATTGTGGTGAAGTCTCGGGAGGCGAAGACCTTGATCCAGGATCTGGAGGAGACCTTCGCGAGCCTCCGCAAGGTGGACCTGCGAGTCAACCCGGAGAAGTGTGTGTTTGGCGTTCCTTCTGGCAAGCTTTTGGGCATCCTCGTGTCCCACATAGGGATCGAAGCCAACCCGGAGAAAGTGAAGGCAATCGAAGACATGAGTCCACCACAAACCTCAGAGAAATGCTGAAGCTCACCGGACGCGTAACTGTGTTAGGACGCTTCATCTCCAAGCTGGGGGAACGCGCCCTACCTTTCTTCAAGCTGATGAAGAAGAAGGGCCCGTTTGAGTGGACGTAGGAGGCCGACCAAGCGTTTCAAGACCTCAAGAAAATATCTGACCAGCCCTCATGTGATGGTGGCGCCGTGCCCTCTCGAGTCCCTGGTGCTCTACCTCGCCGCCACACCCTACTCCGCCAGCGCAGCTCTAGTGGCGGTTCGGGAGGAGCGCCAGCTCAAAGCTGCCTCATGACCGGCCACAGCCCCGGCCGCGGCGGCACAAGACCAAGAGGGCCTCGCGAGGACCACGGCCTCGGTAGATGGAGACCAGCCTCAGCACGAAGACGCCCCTGGGTTGAAGAGGCCGTGCCAGGCAACCAGGCACTGGGGGCTCTGTTGTCTCAGGAGGCGCCTCACCCTCCGGAGGGCACATACCTCATCAGCACACCCACCCTCGTCAAGCATCCGGTGTACTTCATCAGCACGGTGTTACGGGATGCAAGGGCATGATACCCCATGCCTCAGAAGCTCTTGCCCGCGCTATTGGTGGTGTCGCGTAAGCTGCGGCAATACTTTCAAGGTCACCCCATCAAGGTTGTCTCAGCCTACCCATTGGAAAGGGTACTCAGGATCCCCAACTCCGCTAGAAGGGTCGCTGAATGGAACATTGAGCTGCAAGCATTTCAGTTGGAGTTCAGCACAACTAGGGTCGTCAAGGGAGCCACACTTGCAGATTTTGTGGCGGAATGGACAGAGGCGCCAGGGCTCGAAGTGAGCGAGGATCGGTCACTCTCCCCTGGAAGTGAGGCACCAGATAGCTGGGTCATGTACTTCGATGGAGCATTCTCGCGGCAGGGCGCGGGGGCTGGTGCAGTGCTTATATCACCCACTCAGGACAAGCTCTATTACGCCGTGCAGCTCCATTTCTAGCAAGGCAAGAAGGTCTCCAACAACATAGCAGAGTATGAGGGCCTCATAGCAGGCTTGAAAGCTGCAACAGCACTGGGGGTGAAGCGCCTCATCATCATGGGCGATTCACAGCTCCTCGTTAACTTCTCCAACAAGGTGTACGAGCCGAAGGACGAGCACATGGAATCATATCTTGCGGAGGTGCGCAGGATGGAAAAGCAGTTTTGGGGGCTGGAGTTACAGCATGTGCCCCGTGGCACCAACCAAGAGGCTGATGACATTGCCAGGAGGGCATCCAAGCGGCTGCATCAGGAGCCTGGAGTTTTCGAGGAACGACTCTTCAAGCCATCGGCGGCACCGTCACTTTCAAGCACCGCATAGCCTCGGGAGGAACTCCCTCAGCCACCTGCCACAGGAGCCTCGGCCTGTGGCCCGACCTCGGGAGCACGTTTACTCATGGCGCTGGAGCCTCAAGAGGGATGCTGGACCACGGAATTCAAGGACTACCTGATGCAAGGGACGCTGCCAGAGAAAGAGGAGGACGCGGAACGCGTGGCCCGGCAGGCCACGACCTACTGCATCCAAGACGGTGAGCTCTACCAGAAGTGGCCAAATGACGTTTCCCTATGTTGCATCTCCAGGGAACAGGGGAAGGAATTGCTGGCTGACATACACGGTGGAGATTGTGGACACCACTCATCATCACTCTTGTGGTCGTTCGTGGAGTGCCGGCTTGAATGGCATGGGGGGCTGTCGAACGCCATGTGGGAGGAAGGGAGCAAGCGGCGCGAGTGATCGGGGCACCGGGTGAGCGGATCAGCGGGGGAATCCTCCTCCTCCCGCGTGGCATCGGCCTCGTCATAATCCGGCAAGGTGCGGAGGATGCTGGCCCTACATCTGGGAGAGTTCTCCCCCGTCCCCTCAATGGTCGCCTCCGAGTCGCGCTCCTCTTCTTCTTTGTCTTCCTCTCCTCCCCCACGGGAGTCACCTGAAGACACTTCCACTGGCGCCGCCGCCCCCTAGGCCACAGGAGGCACCGCCGGCACCAGGCCGCGCCCATCAAAGGTGGGCATGGCATCCACCACCTGTTTCCAGTCCTCACGGAAGAACAGGAGGGCAGGGGCACCCTCTAGGCTTTCCTGGTCGTCCCTAACCAAGCGGCGAAGAGCTGCGACCAGATCCTCGTCGGCCAAGGCCGCCGGGCTCAGGAAAAGCTCGTCGTCTGCGCCCCCGAGCATCCACAGCACGTGTGAATGTGCGTGAAGTGGATCCACTTGCTCCGTCAGGAACTCCCTCAGGAGCGTGGCCCCTGTCAGCTTTGCTGCCTTCGCGTTGCCCGGCCTTAAGTCGGCGTTCATCTTCTCCAGCACCAATTTTGCCGGTCATCGGTAAGCTTCGGGATCACGAGTGTGGCCCCTGGCAATATGAAGCAAGGCTCGTTGCCTGTGAAGAAGGACCAGTGCCTGTGAAGCTTGCTGCCCGTGACACTCTCACGTAATAATGAGTTGGGGCTGTACACGCCCCGGAGTCTCCAGAGAGCCACCCTCGGGCCTCGGGAGCTCCCTCCCACACCCAGTGGCAGCACTTAGCTCCGCGCTGGTGAGAAGACGTCGAAGACTAGACTAGGTGCCGGACGCGGACTTTTAGTTTTTGCCTCCCTTTCTGTGGTCGAGCTTCCTTGCTTCGGATTTAAGTTAAAATTAAGTTTGCATTTGAGTATGCGGGGGGGGGGGGGGGGGGGATGTCTTGTCTCATTTGTGTGATTTCTCGTGTTCTGGTTTTTGCCCCAGTTTGGAATTCGCACTAGATGCCTCCCCCTCGCGAGCCTCTCGCGGGCGGGGCTGGGCCAAGCGCACGCATGCATGCCGTCCCGTGGTCGGCACTCGCTCTCGCGAGGCCCTCGCCACTTGGTCAGCAGGTTCCTCAGAGGACCCTCGGAGGCTCACGGCCCCGCAAGCCTATTCAGGACTTGTCCGGGCTAAAGGTAAACTACAGCAACTAACTCATCGCAAGGCCCGTAGAATCATGTAGGTGCATGTTCGGCATTGTTTCGAAAAGCATGTGGATGACAATATTTTTACATGAGGGGCTTTCCCTCCCAAAATGCTCTTACAACTTTCAGGGCCGCGCCCGAGCTTTTGTGTGCAGGATAAACAGCAGGGGAACGCAGGATCAGTCAGACATATCGCTCACCACGCCCTCTTGGTCGCCTCCAGAAGCGTCGCTGGCACTGCTGTAGCTATCACTGGCATCACCATCACCTTCATTGGCGTTGCCGTCACCGCCATTGACAACGTCGCCACCATCCGCCACTATTATCACCCCATCATTGTCGGATGCAAAGACCCTGAAAATTGCATCCACGTTGTCCTCCATCCACCATCCCAGGTCGCCCTGGATGGCCCCGGGCACTGGGGCGATGACGGCGTCGAAGTCGAAGTGGGGATCGGAGTTCTGAAGATGGCTGAAGATGCGGGAGAATGCACGCCCAAGCAGGCTTCGGCTCCTCTCCTCGACAAGTTGGCGAGCTCTCACGGAGCAGTTCTTAGTGACTGTCCTATCAATGGAGGCATGGGACACAGGCCAAGCCATCGTCCTTTCGCACCCGTTGAAGCTGGAGGCGAGTGCAGGTCAGACCTTGCCCAGGGCCTCCAGGTTGAGCATAAGTGACCGGCGGATCGCGGCTCGATTGTAGGGGACGAACTAGTTGATGATAGGGGCTTCTTCCCCATTTTCCTTGCTAGTTGGCGCCATGGCAATGGTGGGAGCAGAGCTCAAGTCATATTGGGAGAGGAAACAGAGATTCGAGGAAGAAGGGGGAATAGGAAGCACGCTGCCAGCGAGGGGGAAATAACTGTGTAAGGCGCCGTGGCCGCCTAGCCAGGCGGATATTGGGGCAACGTGGGGAAGCGGAGATGCCCACGTCCCATCACTCGCCACGCATCAACCAAGGCCGCAGGCTGTGGGGGCCCACGGGGCTCCGCACTTGCCCTTTGGCTTCGCTTCTACGCCAAGTTCGAGCATGCCTTAGGCCCGGGGGCTACTAACGGCATTCTGGGAACGAGGGTCCCCAGACTCGCCTGCCTGCGGCCTATAGCGTGGCTCAACCAGTGGCCCAGTACGGCCCGTCTTCATCAACGAAAGCTCAAGACCCTTGCGATGGGCCAAGCCTCACGGGGCGGACGACGCAGTGCCTCCTCAGGGGAGACTCCACCAGGCAGGCTCGCGTGGAGGCGGAGAGATCAAGGCAAGGGGTACCTAGCGAGGTGCCTATGACGCAAGCCATGATGATCGAGACCAGGCGAGCGCCAGCCTGCACAGTGTCCTCGTTTCCTCTTTGGTGCAAATGAGACAAGCACAGGCGCGGAGTACCGAGGCATTAGGCAAAGGTTTCCTTATCGGTGCAATGAGACCAAGATCAGCAGGACGGTAGAACGAAGGTCACCATGGAGCCCAAGACGGCGTCACCACCAGTGCCTTTGGCAGGCGAAGACCACCTTTAGTAAGGATAACTTGTACTAGTTGTCCCCTTACAAAATGGCCATTGTTGGATCCGTTCCCGCTCAATATTTGGGAAGAGGACCAGGGCCTCTATATATAGGGCGAGCCACCACAGTAGCAGAAAAAGGTGAAGTTCATCCGCACACCACCACCACAAGAACACCTCTCCTCGCGAGGCTGTTCTTCCTCTATACTGTTCATCATCAGACCAAGAGGCAATCCACCATACCACACACTGGATTGGGGTATTACACCACAACGGTGGCCTGAACCAGTTTAAACGTTGTGTCTCTTGTGTTGTTCATCGATCTAGCTTACAATCACGGTGAGGCTGAGGGCGTGTTTCGGTAGGGAGAGATCTTCATGCGCACCCCAGTGTTTGAACCTTAATATTTTTTCCTAAACCCGATATCCGACATTTGGCTTCACAGGCATAGGCATCTTTACCACTCATCATCACTCTCGTGGCTGTTCACGAGGTGGTGCCCCAGAGGGCAGTTCGCGGACTCACGATGGCCACCCACAATGCCAACGAGTGCCAAGAGCTCAGGGCCGTTCGAGAAGGACGCTTCGGTCGATGCCCTGAGCACAACGACCGGGGTACGGCCGAGGAGGAGGACGAGGCGGAGGACGATGGGAAGACTGAGGCCCTCGCCAGGAGTGGCGTGACCGACCTCGTGAGGATCGCTGGCAGGACCAGCCTGGAGGGATCAGCATCACGAGGACCACCCCCAGGTGAAAGTGCAACTATCCCTAGGTGGTTTTGGTAATTCCTAACAACATATAGCTCATTGAGCTAATGCTATTTCAAGATGAATATTTCAGGAAAGCTCAATGATTGGCATGGCATGGATGAGAAAAGTGGACCCCTCAAAATGCTAAGGACAAAAGGATTGGCTCAAGCTCAAAGCTCAAGACTCTACATTTTATATTTTAGTGATCCAAGATCACATTGAGTCTATAGGAAAAGCCAATACTATCACGGAGGGATGAGGTGTTGCTTAATAGCTTACTTTCTCAAAATGTTGGTGATATGTGCCAAATCCCTCAACTACTTTCTCACATCCACATATGACCTAAACCAAAAGTCAAACTTGGCCCCACCGATTCTTTCTATCCGACGCCACCGAGTTCAGATGTCATAGGCACTGCCACAAACCCTAGGCAAATTGGTCTCACCGATAGGGATCTTGGTCTCACCGAGATGGGATTGTAATCTCTCTATTTCCCTTTGTAAAATTTTGGTACCACCGAGATGAGCGGTCGGTCCCACCGAGATTGCAATGTAAACTCTCTGTTTCCTTTTTGTAACATTTCGATCTCACCGAAATGAGCGAATCGGTCCCACTGATTTTACCTGACCAACTCTCTGGTTAGCTTATTACCAAAATCAGTCCCACCGAGTTTGTGTAATCGGTCTCACCGAGATTACGCTATGCCCTAAACCTAACCATATCGGTCCTACCGACTTGCATGTCGGTCCCACCGAAAATCCTAACGGTCACTAGATTTGCTGAATCGGTCTGACCGAGTTTCTCAATTCAGTCCCACCGAGTTTGGCAAGTTGTGTGTAACGGTTAGATTTCGTGTGGAGGCTATATATACCCCTCCACCTCCTCATCATTAATGGAGAGAGCCATCAGAACGAACGTACACTTCCAACTTGCATTTTTTGAGAGAGAACCACCTACACTTGTGTTGAGGCCAAGATATTCCATTCCTACCATATGAATCTTGATCTCTAGCCTTCCCCAAGTTGCTTTCCACTCAAATCTTCTTTCCACCAAATCCAAATCCTGTGAGAGAGAGTTGAGTGTTGGGGAGACTATCATTTGAAGCACAAGAGCAAGGAGTTCATCATCAACACAACATTTGTTACTTCTTGGAGAGTGGTGTCTCCTAGATTGGCTAGGTGTCACTTGGGAGCCTCCGACAAGATTGTGGAGTTGAACCAAGGAGTTTGTAAGGGCAAGGAGATCGCCTACTTCATGAAGATCTACAGCTAGTGAGGCAAGTCCTTCGTGGGCGGCGGCCATGGTGCGATAGACAAGGTTGCTTCTTCGTGGACCCTTCATGGGTGGAGCCCTCCGTGGACTCGCGCAACCATTACCCTTCGTGGGTTGAAGTCTCCATCAACGTGGATTTACGATAGCACCACCTATCGGAACCACGACAAAAACATCCGTGTCTCCAATTGCATTTGAATTCTCCAAACCCTTCCCTTCACATTCTTGCAAGTTGCATGCTTTACTTTCCGCTGCTCATGTACTCTTTGCATGCTTGCTTGAATTGTGTTAAGATTGCTTGACTTGTGCTAAGTTAGCTAAAATCTGCCAAAGACTAAAATTGGGAAAAGGATAAGTTTTTTTGGTCACGTAGTATAATCACCCCCCCCCCCTCTAGACATACTTTCGATCCTACAAGTGGTATCAGAGCCTTGGTCTCCATTTGCTTTGATTTCCATAGCTTTTGGTACTCATAGACTTGGTTTCACAACCTAGGAGAGTATGGCGTCTAGCGAGGGAAACTATCACCGTAGAGGTCCTTACTTTGATGGTACTGATTTTGCTAGTTGGAAGCATAAGATGAAAATGCATATTCTTGGACATAACCCCGCCGTTTGGGCTATTGTGTGTATTGGCTTGCAAGGTGAATTCTTTGATGGGAGAGAACCGAACCGTGAAGCTAGCGCCGAAGAGTTGAAGATGCTGCAATACAACGCTCAAGCTTGTGATATCCTCTTCAACGGATTGTGCCCCGAAGAATCCAACAAAATCATCCATCTTGAGAATGCAAAAGAAATTTGGGATACTTTGATTGATATGCACGAAGGTACCGACTCCGTCAAGGAATCCAAATTGGATGTGCTTCAAAGTCAGCTTGACAAGTTCAAAATGAAGTATGGTGAAGGTGTCGCTGAAATGTACTCTAGGCTTGCTCTTATCACAAATGAGATTGCCGGCTTAGGAAGTGAAGAGATGACCAAAAAATTCATCATCAAGAAGATCCTAAGAGCTTTGGACGGAAAATATGATACCGTGTGCACATTGATCCAAATGATGCCCAATTACAAAGATCTCAAGCCAACAGAAGTCATTGGAAGAATTGTTGCTCATGAGATGTCACTCAAGGATAAGGAGGAGCTCCACAACAAGTCAAGTGGTGCTTACAAAGCCTCATGTGAGGCCCCCACATCATCAAGTGAAAAACAAACCTTCAATGAAGAATTGAGCCTAATGGTGAAGAACTTCAACAAGTTCTACAAGAGTAGAAGCAAAGAGAGAAGCTCCAAGTGAAGGTCCTACAATGACAAAAGATCTTCTAGTAGAGAGCATAATTGCTACAATTGTGGAATACCCGGACACTATTCCAATGAGTGTACGGCTCCCTACAAAAGAAGATAAGAATCACCTAAGAGGAGAAGTGGAAGAGAGGAATCACCACCAAGAGAGAGAAGAAGTAGAGATGATCGTTATGAACGAAGAACATCCCAGAGAAGCAAGGATTCGGAAAGGAAGGACAAGTCATCAAGGAGCTACACAAAACGAAGACATCAAGTTCATGTTGGTGAATGGTTATCCGGCTCCGACTCTGACAATCACTCCGAGAAAAGCTATCACTCCAACTCCGAATATACTCAAGATGAAGGTGTTGCCGGTCTAGCACTTGTGTCAACCAACTTCTACGACATATTTGATTCACCAAATAAAGGACTTGGAAGATGCTTCATGGCTAAAGGCCCAAAGGTATCACACCCTGAGTATCTTGATTTCAATAGTGATGAAGATGACTTGTTAGGTGATGATGATTTACTTGTTGACAACTCTAGTGATGAATACTATGATGAAACACAATTAATCTTGCTAATCAAGATAAAACGAATGACAATGACAAGGAGAAGATTGAGCTTCTAACTAAAGAACTAAACACTCTTAAGTTAGCTCATGAAACTATCTTAGAAGATCATCGAGAACTTTTAAGGACTCATGAGAAGTTACGCTTTGAAAAGCTCAACCTTGAGCAAGGGCATGCGTTCTTAAAGGCGATCAATGATGATCTTCATAAGAAAAGTTCTACTTAGATTGCCAAGCATTTACTATTATCTACTTAGATGCCTCAAGTCAAGTCTAGTAACAAGAACAAGAAGGATTCTTCCTCTAGTAGTAACAATAATCATGCTAAATCCAGTGTTGTTGCTTCTAGTAGTTCTCTTGATTCCACTAATGATTCTCTTAGCCAAGTTACACTTGAGCAATAAAATAGCTTATTGAAGGGAATTATAGAGAAAGGTGTTTACAAGAGCCTTGCCGGGACTAAGCAATTCGAGGAAATTTAAGCAAGGAAGGAAGGCACCGGAAGAACCAAGGTGTTGGTTTCGAACGAAAGTTCAATGCCAATGGAGTTGAGTGGGAAGAAGATCAATACCCCAAGATGAAGTTTGTTCCTCAACAAGAGAAGTATGATCCTACTTCCTTCAAAGGGACACAAGCTCAAGATGATCTTCCACCACAAGACCACAAGCAAAAAGGCAAGGATAAGCTTCAAGAGGAGATTGATGCATTTGAAGAAGCTCCTAATGCCTTGTCCAAGTGGGTTCCCAAGACTTCATCAAGTTCTACTTCATCAAGTACGACTACAACTCCAAGGATTCCCATCAAGATGATGTGGATCCCGATGAAGAAGAACTAGAGAGTTCTCGAGGGTGACTCCGCCAACATATTTCACTCATATCATTTTGGCAAGAACAAGTGCAATCAACTTCCACATCTTGCACTAGTTCAAGGAGTCACAAACCCTCTTGTTGGTAAGACAAGGGATAAGGTAACCTAATGCTTTCATAGACATCATCTTGTGTGTGCATCACTCTATGTCTATGGATATCCTTGTTTGTTCCTTGTGGGACTAACCCGTGTAGGTATTGAAAGTGCAACTCACTCCAAAGGATTTCTCCAAATGATCTACATCAACATTCAGCATCCACATCTTCAACACCTACATGAAGTCATCATCGACAAAACCCAAGGTTAGTTCATCCCTCTTAAGGGGGGATCTCACATCTAGGGGGAGCTTTACTCTAAGAATTGATTCAAAGCAACTCAAATGGTGTGAACACAAAAATGCATTATGTAAAAGTGGTAACCCCACTTGAGCTTAAACGATGAGTATGACCTATGATCAAATGTTCTCATTTGACTCCTATGTCAATATACTCATATATGGATGACCTAGTCATCGCCAATTGCTTGATAGATGCTAGAATTGGTTGTGCATGCTTTGCCACATATTTCATTTGCCATTTTATTGTGTGAGCATGTTGGTTGCATATTTTACTCATTCGAGGACATCCACTTGTTGTTTTGATTGTTTGGTTCCTTTTTATTTTGCCAAGTGGATGGACAAGAATGCCTAAGAACCTTCTCTAGCTATCTATGCTTTTCTTGTCTCAAACTCTATTCATGCTACATCACAAAATTTGATCAAGTCAGATTCAAACCACTCTGTGTGAGGAGCACTCGGAGTCCCCGATTCATCATAGACTTAAACTTCCAAAACTTCTTTGTGCGTTTTGGTCTGACCGATTCTTCCATTTCGGTCATACCGAGATCACTAAGTCGATCTAGGTTTTCGATCTCAGTGCAACTGATTTGAAATTTCGGTCACACCGAGTTGTAACTGCTTGCAGTTATGCATCTCGGTGCCACCGAGTTGTTCCGCTTAGTCACACCGACAGGGTCAGGCTATATATATCCACGGGTCAAAATCTGGAAATTTTCTCCGAACTCTTTTGCCCGCGCTCAGCCTGCTCTGCCTCCCTGGGTCTCCGGATCGTCCTCCTTGTTGCCAGCTGCCTCCTACCACTGGTCTCCGCCGCCGTCAACGGAATTCGTCTCCGCCATTGCCGCCGTAGCAAGTCCATCACCGAACTAGGGTATGGACTTGATCTTTGTGCTATTCCTAACTCCGAATTCCTAGCACATTGTTTTGCCATTAATCTTGCCACGATTGAGATCATCATATACACCGAAAACACTCCATAGATTAGATGTGAATTGAAAATTTAGGGTTAGATTTCCGCCGAAAGCATCTCGGACCCACCGAGTTGTAGAACTCGGTTCCACCGATTCGGATAAGGCCATTGCACATGTGATTCTCGGTCTGACCGAGAATTGCAAATCGGTGTGACCGTGTTCAGGACTTTGTGAAACCCTAGCAGTCTCGGTGCCACCGAACTGTGACTCGGTCTGACAGAGTTCACTAGTTTAGGTTCCAAAAGCTGCTTCGGTATCATCGAGTTTACAAATCAGTAGATCCGAAATGCTTTATGTGGAAAACTAAAACTAAGATTTTGACTCATTCTTTTGCAAAGACCTCTGAATTTTGTGATGCTCATCTATTCTACCCCATCTATATCTATTCACAGGGTCTACTGTCAGTGTTTACAACATGTTTGATCAAAGTGATAGTCAGAACAAGTTTGAGGAGAAGGTTCAGATGAGTGAGGGCACTAGTCCCTCTAGCAGCTATAATGAGGGTAGCAGGAGCACACCAAGCAACTTACCCAAGGCAGCCACCAGAGCCAGAAAGAAGAAAACATCAGATTCTGAGGATGAAGACTATGTGTCTGTTAATGATGAGGGCACTTCCAAGAAGAAGGTGCTCAAGAAGGAGTACGGCACAGCTGCTGCCACTAAGCCTGGTATGAAGACCAAAGCACCTGCCAAAAGAATTCCCATGTCTAAGGCCAGAGCCTCTACTCAAGTACCTTTGGAATCTGAACCCAAAGAGGCTGCTGTAGAAGGGAAGAAGAGGAAGGAAAGGGTCAAGAAGACCATGGCCAGGGTTGTTGGAAAGCCTTCCATGATGGAAGAAGAAGAAGACGAAGAGGTTGCTGCACCAGCACCCAAAGCTCAAAAGCTTATGGGTGATGCCATCAGGTTAGGGGCTGCTTCATCAAAGCCCAAAGAAGCTCCTAAGGCAGATGCTCCAAAGCCCAAATCTGCACCCAAGAGGAATACAAGGAACATTCCTGCTGGAGAGAAGAACAAGACCCCAGTGCCTGAAGCTGCTGTTGAAGAAGAAGATGATGAGGAACATTTCTTGAGAAAGTTGAAGCCCAAAATTCCATATCACAATGATGTTCATCCTGTAGCTGAGGATATGAAGCTGAGGAAGGATGCAGGTCTCAGGCAGTGGAGATTGACTGATTCCTATGCAGTCAGGAGGAGAGTTGCTATGGACTACAGGTTCCATACAAAGGAACAGTAAGACTTCTATGAGACAGTGCTGCTTGACAAGAAGCCAATTGTCTGTGATATGAGATGGGTAGACTGGGAGTACATCAGGAAAAATGAAGAGCATTATCCAGGGGTGTATGACAGTTTCAATGCTTGTGGAGTGGATGACTTTGTTGGGCAGAAGCTCACAAAGTGGAATGATGAGCTTATTATGCAGTTCTACTCCACAACTCACTTCTACCCAGATGGAAAGATTTTCTGGATGTCTGAAGGTACTAGGTACCAATCATCAGTTGAAGAATGGGCAAAGTTGATCAATGCACCTAAGGAAAATGAGGATGACTTGGATGTCTATGCGAAGAAGAAGAAGGATCACAACTCCATGGCACACATGTACAGAGACATCCAAGATGCTGCTGTTGAGACACACAAGTTTGGATCAGTACATTACCTTCTGTCAGGATTGCCAACAATCAATTGGATCTTCAGGCACACTCTTTTGCCTAAGTTTGGAGATCACAAGATGATCAGAGGCCATGCCATCAACCTACTTCACATTTTTGATGTGCCTCATAGTTCAAGGTCATGAGCCTCATAGTGGAAACTATCAAGAGGACATCTGCAGATCAGAAGAGAAGTTGTGGGTATGCCCCATAGATCTAGGAGCTAATTAACTCCAAGATGGGCACTGGCACATACCTCTTGGACAAGGAACACTTGCCCATCTATCCATATTTTGAGGAAAACACAGTGGTAATGGATGAAGATGAACCATCTTCTGTCCAAGCACAAGCAAAGAAGGAGAATGCAAGAACTGAAAATGCTACAAAGATGCCAACCATTGATGAGGCATCTCGGTACTTCTTGAAGAGCAAGCAGGATCAGCTTGGCTACTTGATTGCCTCCACTCTGAGGATTGAGAAGGGACTGGCCACCCTGACTAAAAATCAGGAGAGCCTGGAGAGTATCATGGAGCATAAGTTCTATGACTTGGATGTGAAGGTCACTGAGATACAGTCAGTTGTTGAGCAACTTCAGGATGACATGCAGGAGAGGAAGGGCAAGACTACTATTGATGCTTTTGCCAGAGTGCCCAGGAGCCAGAGATCAGCTGCAGTGCCTGTTCCAGACACCAGAGCCACTTCATCTGCACCAGCTACAGCTCCTGTGCAACCAGCTCCAGCATCTACACCACCAGCTCCATCCACATCAACTGAAGTCTTCGTCCAAGGAGCCATCTCTACACCACCACCTGAATACCAAGCCTGAGAGTCGATTTAGTGCTATGCATTTTCTATGAACTTTTTGGTAACTTGTTGCCAAAGGGGGAGAAAAATGTATAGATCATAGGCTTCGAGAAAGAGTGTTGCTTTTGTTCTCTCTTATTTTGGTGGTTGAACTTTATTTGCTTGTTTGAGATACTTTATGCTTTTGTGAGATACGTGGATGATCATGTGTTTGATCATATGCTACCTTAATGCTTGTTGGATGACATTATCCTTTTATCTCTATATGATCATTCACTTTGCTTGATGATGAGTGAATGTATTTGATTATTATCATTTTGAGCGCTCTGCCAAGATGTATGTGACATGGAAGAGTAACTCATGATCCTAACTCATTGTGCATTTGCAGTCCAAAGCAAATCCTAAACTATGCACACATTTAGGGGGAGCTCTTCCATTTCACATACTTCTCAAAGTGACAATGTTTTTCAATCTTATTATCATTTGTCGAAGCTTTGACCTATATGTTGTCATCAATTACCAAAAAGGGGGAGATTGAAAGTGCAACTATCCCTAGGTGGTTTTGGTAATTCCTAACAACAAATAGCTCATTGAGATAATGCTATTTCAAGATGAATATTTCAGGAAAGCTCAATGATTGGCATGGCATGGATGAGAAAAGTGGACCCCTCAAAATGCTAAGGACAAAAGGATTGGCTCAAGCTCAAAGCTGAAGACTCTACATTTTATATTTTAGTGATCCAAGATCACATTGAGTCTAGAGGAAACGCCAATACTATCAAGGAGGGATGAGGTGTTGCTTAATGGCTTACTTGCTCAAAATGCTTAGTGATATGCTCTAAAGCCCTCAACTACTTTGTCACATCCACATATGACCTAAACCAAAAGTCAAACTCGGCCCCACTGATTCTTTCTATCCGGCGCCACCAAGTTCAGATGTCATAGCCACTGCCACAAACCCTTGGCAAATCGGTCTCACCGATAGGGATCTCAGTCTCACCGAGATGGGATTGTAATCTCTCTGTTTCCCTTCGTAACGTTTCGGTACCACCGAGATGACCGATCGGTCCCACCGAGATTGCAATGTAAACTCTCGGTTTCCTTTTTGTAACATTTCGGTCTCACCGAAATGAGCGAACCAGTACCATTGAGTTTACCTGACCAACTCTCTGGTTAGCTTATTACCAAAATCGGTCCCACCGAGTTTCTGTAATCGGTCTCATCGAGATTACGTTATGCCCTAACCCTAACCATATCGGTCCTACCGAGTTGCATGTCAGTCCCACCAAAAATCCTGACGGTTACTAGATTTGCTGAATCGGTCCGACCGAGTTTCTCAATTCGGTCCCATTGAGTTTGGCAAGATGTGTGTAACAGTTAGATTTTGTGTGGAGGCTATATATACCCCTCCACCTCCTCTTCATTCATGGAGAGAGCCATCAGAATGGACCTACACTTCCAATTTGCATTTTCTGAGAGAGAACCACCTACACTTGTGTTGAGGCCAAGATATTCCATTCCTACCATATGAATCTTGATCTCTAGCCTTCCCCAAGTTGTTTTCCACTCAAATCTTCTTTCCACCAAATCCAAATCCTGTGAGAGAGAGTCGAGTGTTGGGGAGACTATCATTTGAAGCACAAGAGCAAGGAGTTTATCATCAACACACCATTTGTTACTTCTTGGAGAGAGGTGTCTCCTAGATTGGCTAGGTGTCACTTGGGAGCCTCCGACAAGATTGTGGAGTTGAACCAAGGAGTTTGTAAGGGCAAGGAGATCGCCTACTTCGTGAAGATCTACCGCTAGTGAGGCAAGTCCTTCGTGGGCGACGGCCATGGTGGGATAGACAAGGTTGCTTCTTCGTGGACCCTTCGTGGGTGGAGCCCTCCGTGGACTCGCGCAACCGTTACCCTTCGTGGGTTGAAATCTCCATCAATGTGGATGTACGATAGCACCACCTATCGGAACCACAACAAAAACATCTGTGTCTCCAATTGCGTTTGAATTCTCCAAACCCTTCCCTTTTACATTCTTGCAAGTTGCATGCTTTACTTTCCGCTGCTCATATACTCTTTGCATCCTTGCTTGAATTGTGTTAAGATAACTTGACTTGTGCTAAGTTAGCTAAAATCTGCCAAAGACTAAAATTGGGAAAAGGATAAGTTTTAGTTGGTCAAGTAGTCCAATCACCCCCCCCCCTCTAGACATACTTTCGATCCTACAGCAGGGCAACACAGGCCTTCCTCCTCTGCCGCCAATGCCAAGAAGGAACGACCACCACCACCAGGACGAGGAGGCTGGGGGCTTCCAGGAGCCACGTGTATTGCTTGCATCTTGGGCGGAGCTCAGGCCCCAGCCTCTCAGCGCGTCTTCAAGTAGTTTGCCCGTGAGGTGAACGTCGTCCTCCCCAAGCTCGAGGCCACGCGCCCGCTCAGGTGGTCCAAGTGCGCCATCACCTTCAGCTCAACAGATCAACTCAAGTGTGCGGCTACCGCTGGCGTCCTCCCAATGCTTTGTTTCCCAGTCATCAGCAACGTGCAAGTCACTAGGACCCTCATCGATGGTGGCGCAGGGCTCAACGTTCTGTCCGTTGAGATGTTCAACAACCTCCAAGTGCCATATGATCAACTTCAGCCTACCAAGCCTTTCTCAAGAGTCACTAATGGCTCCACCACCTCGATAGGGCAGGTCCGCCTCCCTGTCACCTTCGGACATCACAACAACTACCACACCGAGCTCATCAAATTCGACATCACCCACATCCACCTGCCATACAATGCCATCCTCGAATATCCAGCCCTGGCCAAGTTCATGGCAGTAACCCACCACGGCTACAACAGTCCTCAAGATGTCAGGAAGCGGCGGAATCATCACGGTCCCCTGCGAGGAAAGAGATGCGGTGTGCTCCCTTGAGCGCACCTTTCAAGCTGCATCAATCGAGGACCCGGACAGCAAGGGTGAGAACCCTCCTGAGGCAGTCCCCAAGAAGAAGAAGACATCACCCAGCTCAAGGCCTCAGGAGGTCGGCATCTCAGGAGGTGTCACATCAGGATCCGCGCCCGTGCAAGGGGCGCCTCCTTCCATTGCATAGGAAGGCGCGCCCAGCGCCCTCCTCGGGCAGGGCTTGTGGGCTCTCTTCTGGAGGGCCTCAGACTTTGCCAAAATCACGAGGGAGGCACTCGGGCACCACTTGGAGGCGTGCTTCACTGCATGTTTCCCTCAGGAAGGCACGGGGCAAGGAAAGCCCAACCCTTGGGAGTTCATCACCAAGGCCACTCAGGAGCTTCAGTAAGCAAGAGTCATACGCGGCGACCGCCGTTTGCCTAGCATAGCTCCCCATCCAAGTGAGGATGATGGGCTGCGCGCTTGCATCGATGTCCCTGGGCTCAACCGAGCCGCATCTCAGGAGCGCCTATGGCCTTCGCGCGTGGGACGTTGCGAGGGTCCACCGCACAGCTATGTTCGCATGCCTTTTGGCCTGCCGAACGCAGCTGCCACCCACCAACGCCATCTGCAGAGCATTCTGGCAGCTCAGGAGGCCAGGCATCATGCTGTCCTGGTGGAGATGGAGATGGTCCTCGAAGAACCTCCTGGATCCCCGGAGCCTCCCGAGGCTCAGGGCTCTGGTGGCTCGTGAGGGTCGGCCTCTTCGCCGCGCGTCTTCAGCTACTCCAACACCCCCTCTACAATGATACTAGGTGACATCTTCCGAGTTCATTTCAGCTGGGAGCGCCCTCAGGGGTGCATCATTCCCAGGGCCGCGTGGGTCTGTCCCTGCGGCGTGTATCCCTTTTGCTTATGTCTGTTGTTTACCTTGCTAGGGGCACCCCTCAGGCTGCATCATCCCCAAGACGCTCGGGCCTGACCCGGTGGCATGTATCCATTCTGCGTTTATCTAAGATGATTTGCTTTTCATGCTTAACCTGCCTGCGATTATCATCTGCCGCCCGCCACGGGCCTCCTCTCCCTCATGCAAATCGCTTGCGCGTGAAGAGGGGTGCTCCTGAGCATCGCGACTCAGGAGCTCTTACTGGCTCTCCAGCCCCCACCCCCTGGCCTTGTCCACGGCATCACGACCTGGCATACCAGCGGCGGCTGAGCTCGCTCGAGGGCCGGGACCTGAGGACGTAGAGCATTTGTATCTAACCATTTCGCAAGAACACACAGCTGTCAAGATCCAAGACCAAGCGCAACCCGCCTTGAGGTAGGGCCTTGTGAGTCCCGTGCTGGCTCATGAGTGCCCAGATACACCTCGTCTAGCCCTGCCGTGCAAGCCACGTGTTAGGGCGGGGTTGTACATGCCCCGGGGGCTCCTCCTGGAGGGGTCCCCCTCCCACGTACCAGTGGAAGCACCATGCTCCGCGCTGGCTGACGACACTGCCGAGGAGCGGGTATGCCCGTACACATATGGAAGCGCTATGCTCTGCGCTGGTGATAAACAACTGAGGGCGGCACACGGCCGAATGAACCTCAGGGAGCCCAGAGCTCAGTGTCTGGCGTCATCGCAACACCTCCCCTCGGGAGTGTCATGCGAGGGGGCTGGACACGGGGGCTCCGCTCAGGTCATGCCTGAGTGCACACCACCCAGCCAGGTCCCTCAGACCTGGTCATCGCGCCTCTCCCCGAGCGGAGCCAAGGTATGAAGATCTTTTGACCGTCAAGGGGGACTCCTGAGCATCGCGACTCAGGAGCCTAACTAGTCACGTAGCCCCTCCCTCCTTAGTCCCGTCCTACTCGGGGCTAATGGCAGTTGAGGTATGCGCGGGGCCGGGCTCTGCGGATGTAAAACACAAAGAAAATAGGAAGGAAACCACAAAACATCGAAGCAAATCCTGAAGCAAATATTACAAACCATAATTGTCTTCACAATACCAAACGCAAGTTTAAACGCCTCCACGAGGCATGGTGCACATTGCAGGAGTTAAAACAGGAAATAAGCCACGAGAAGATCACCCTTGGACAACGCCGTCATTCACCAGGGGCTCCGCCTCCGCGATGGTGTTGCCCCCACCAGCTCCATCTCCCGAGGCCGCGGGATCAACAGCACCTGCCGTGGGCGTAGTGGCGAAGGCACGGAACTTCGCCAGCAACACTTCCACCTGGCCCTTCATAGCTTCAGCAGCAGTGGCGAAGCGCTCGTTGTCCACGGGCTCTAGCAGCTCGTCGAGATTGGCGCCAGGGTCGCGAAGGTAGACGTGGCTGAAGACGTGTGTCAGCACCGCAGAAGAAAGGACGTGAGCTTCTACCTCAGCCATGGGGCCGACGCCGGTCACAACTTCCTCGAGCGCCTCGACCAAGAAGGGAAGCAGCTGGGCGGGGCTGTCCTTGGCGCCAGCCAGCGGTTTCTCCAAGCCGCTCTTGTAGAGTGTCTTCAGTGCCTTGCGAGACCTCTCCTCAAGGCGAGCAAAGGCCACGCGGTCCTCAGCCAGGACCTTCGCCTTGGCGTCCAGCTCGGCCCTCCCCGCCCTCAGCTTTTGCTCCAGTGTCTCTAGCCGGCTGTGCTCAGCAGCCTGCGACTCCAACAACCGGGTCAACTCGGCATTGCGGTCGCTGACGGCGTCCTCCCGAGCCTTCATCTCCTCCTCCTTCGCTTGGTGATCGCGAGCTTCTTTGGCGAGCTCATCGCGCAAACCCTGTAGCTCGGCCTCTAGCACCTTGCAGCAGTCCTGGGCGACCGTGGCATCCTTCAATGCCACCTCACGAGTAGCTACGTCCTGGGTGGTGGCCTGCTTCTCCTCCTTAGAAGCTGTCGCGGCCCGCCTCAGTGCCGCTCGGACAGAGGCATCAGATTGAAGCCAGCCGGAGACTAGCTCCAGGTGCCCGGCTACCAGGTGGGTGTCGGCGCCTTGGAGGTCTTCTCGCAGCTGGCCCAGCTCGGAAAGGGCATGGTCCAAGACAGCACAGGAGGCAGCAGGACCCAGAACCAGGGGCACAGAATGAGGAGGCGGCAGCATGGTCACGGCTCAGGAGACTGGGGGCTCCTGAGCCTTGGCTACCTCAGCAGCAGCATCAAGCACCGGCACCTCCGGAGACTGCACGGCCACGGGGACTGGCACCCCGCCAGAGTGCTCCTCCGGGCCTCGCGAGGATGATCGGGCAGGGAAGGTGTGAACTTCACCGTCTCCCCTTCCCACGGATGAAAGCGCGGCCACGGCAGATGAGTCTGCCCCAGTCGGAGCCACCGTGTCCCCCTTCTTCTTCTTTGCCGCAAGCGGTGGCCTAACCAATTGATGGGGAACGTCAAGCCCCGACAGCAAAAATAAGAACAAGATGAAGTTCGAGCACTTACTGGTCAATCGCGGCATAGGTCACTGATCTCTTGCCGAGTTTGAAGCCTGAGAGCATCGTGGTCCGGGGTGCAGCCTCAAGAGGTCCAGAAGCAGAAGAGGGCGCAGCAGAAGGGCTGGAGGCGGCTCTGGGCAGTGCCTAGGCAGAAGTAGCCCCTCGGGAGATCAGCGCTGACCTTTCCTTCTTCAGGATCGCGGGTGGATCTTCTTCCTCCCACGTGGCGCCAGCCTCGTCGTCGTCCGGCAAGGTGCAGAGGATGCTCCCCCTGCGCCGGGGGAGGTCTCCCCCGTCCCCTCAATGGTCTCCTCTGAGCCGCGCTCCTCTTCTTCTTCGTCTTCCTCTCCTCCCCCGCGAGAGTCACCTGAAGACACTTCCACTGGCACCGTCGCCCCCTGGGCCACAGGAGGCACCGCCGGCACCAGGCCGCGCCCATCAAAGGTGGGCATAGCAGCCACCACATGTTCCCGGTCCTTGCGAAGGAACAAGGGGGCAGGGGCACCCTCTCGGCCTTCCTCGTCATCTCCAACCAAGAGGCGAAGAGCTAAGGCCAGCTCATCGTCAGCCAGAGCTGCCGGACTCAGGCGGATCTTGTCATCTGCAACCCCAAGCGTCTATATGGGGCGTGAGTGCGCCTGAAGTGGGGCAACTCGCTGCCTCAGGAACTCCCTCAGGAGTGAGGCCCGCGTCAGCTTCGCCGCCTTCACGTTGCCCGGCTTCAAGTCGGCATTCATCTTCTCCAGCACCAACTTCGCACAGTTGTCATCGAGCTTCGTGCGAGACCACCCCTCATCGGGCTGGGGCATCTCTATGGGCAGCCCCAACCGGGAGTTGATGCATCTGGCGTCCATCATGACCCACTTTCTCCGGTAGTTATCAGCCCTATTCCCGGTCATCGAGATCGCGTTGGCCTTGGAGTACGTGACAAAGTTGGCGCACGGTGAGGTGTGCTCGCCGTTGATTCGGAGGGAGAAGAATTGGCACAGCAGAGCCACGGACGGCATCACCCCAACATGCGCCTTGCAGTAGTAGGCGAAAATCGACAAAATGAGAACGGAATTGGGATGGAGATGAA
The DNA here is from genome assembly GCA_963921465.1 of Triticum timopheevii. Classification (NCBI taxonomy): domain Eukaryota; kingdom Viridiplantae; phylum Streptophyta; class Magnoliopsida; order Poales; family Poaceae; genus Triticum; species Triticum timopheevii. The sequence continues at coordinate 388,737,361 of OY997274.1, forward strand.
GGGCTTTCAACCTGTAATGGCGGAGGACGTCGTAGAAGTCGGAGAAGGGCGGAACCAGGCCGGCGACGACGGCGTTCATTAAGAAGGGGTAGAAGGTGCTCCCCTTGGCCTCCGGCTCGATGGAGCCAGCCCGGAGTTTGGTCTCCCCCATCTCGCTGCCCTCCACCGCCGTCATCAGGCGCGTGGCGGCGAGATTCTTCTCCAACATGTTGGTGGCATCCAGGGCCGCCGAATACCAAGCCGACAGCGCATCAACCTTGGCCTTGCAAGGTGGCATTGCTCGCTGAAAGGGAAGGAGTGGAGCCGATCTGGAGATTTCAGAAGCAGGGAAGCAAGGAAGGGGATCTGGAGCAAGACGAAGGGGAGCAATGAAGACAAGCCTTGCCCATGCCAGCCTTTTGTCAGTCGGACAGTTGCCGAGGCAACATGGGGAAGCGGAGACGCCCACGTCCAATCAATCACCACGCGGTGACCAAAGCCGCAGGCTGTTGGGGCACGCTGCACTCTGCACTTGCCCTTTGGCTTCGCTGCTAAGCCAAGTCCGAGCACGCCGTGGGCCCCAGGGCTACTGTCGGTGTTCGGGGAATGGGGGTCCCCAGACTTGCCTGCCTGCAGCCTGTAGCGTGGCTCAACCAGTGACCCAGTACAACCCATCTTCATCAACCAAAGCTCAAGACCCTTGTGAGCCTCACGGGGCGGATGACGCAAGGCCTCCTCAGGGGCGGCCTCACCAGGCAGGCTCATGAGGAGGCGGAAAGATCAAGGCAAGGGGTACCTCGCGAGGTGCCCATGACGCAAGCCATGACGATCGAGACCAGGCGGGCGCCAGGCAGGCGCCAGCCTGGCAGTGTCCTTGTTTCCTCTTTGGTGCAAAGGAGGCAAGCACATGCGCGGAGTACTAAGGCATCAGGCAAAGGTTTCCTTATCTGTGCGACGAGACCAAGACCTGCAGGACGGTAGGACAGAGGTCACCATGGATCCCAAGACGGCGTCATCACCAGTGCCTTTGGCAGGCGAAGACCACCTTTAGTCAGGATAGCTTGTACTAGTTGTCCCCTTTCAAAATGGCCATTGTTGGATCCCTTCCCGCTCAATATTTGGGAAGAGGATCAGGGCCTCTATAAATAGAGCTAGCCACCAAAGTAGAAGGGAAGTGAAGTTCATCTACACCAGCACCAGAACACCTCTCCTCGCGAGGCTGTTCTTCCTCCGTACTGTTCATCATCAACCCAAGAGGCAATCCACCACACCACACACTGGATTAGGGTATTACACCACAACAGTGGCCCGAACCAGTATAAACCTTGTGTCCCTTGTGTTGTTCATCGATCTAACTTAGAATCGTGGCAATGCTGAGGGCATGTTTTGGTAGGGAGAGATCTTCGTGCGCACCCCAGAGTTAGAACCTTAAGGGTTTTGCCAGAACCCAATATCTGACAAGAGCAAACCCTAGAAAACAAGCGCTGAGGCTGCAGCGTATATATTTAAGAGGTTTTCTTTTCTCTCCATAAAAATCAGTTTAAATTGTGCACGAAACGAAACTCTTTCTATAACATACTACTAGTGAAGAAAAATATTAGGGCAAAGCTAACACATGAAGAAAATTTAATGCTCGAAGGAGTCAACTCGAAATTAATGCTCCACGCCTCCCGGTCGCACTTACTATCGTTCACGTGTGGTACACGACCCTCCGAAACAACAACTGAACCACACACGGTCAAATTATTGGAAAGGTGGGTTGCACCATCCTCCAATTTTAAATATTTTGGGCACTTTTATTCGGCCTAAGTCAGTGTGCCACAGTATGTACTAAGGGTTACAGCGGGTGCTAAGAAACTAGGGCGTATTGAGAGTAATTGCAATGTTGTTTATTTGTAGGGTCACTTGCAAACTGTGAAACTCTATTATCCTCTTATTTAGTGGATGAGGAAAATCTTTTGCCTCCGTTTCGAAAAAAACGAGAAATTCAATTTTAATTATTTAGTTTGTACACTTTGCTCTCTTCCAATAATTTTGGGCACTTTTATTTGACCTAAGTCAATGTGCCACCATATCTCATACTACTCCCTCCGTATAGGTGTATTAGGACCAAGGTGCAAGCAGATTGGAGGAGAAGGAGAAACTTTACCGGTCCTTCCTCTAATCAAAGCCCTGATTTCTCTCTCTAAATGCAACAATTAATCACAACAATTAAGAGATGTCGTTTTAGCTACCATGCAGGGCCACGTATTAACTCGCATGCAAGCCAACTTTGATTCCTTGACTAATCAATGCGTAGTTGTGCTTCATGCATTGGGTTTTCGGGGGAGATAACAAGGCAGAGTAAGTAACGCTCGCTAGCAATGAGGCTAGGAGGGTATTGACATGCGAAGTTAATGAACGACGCCTAAATATTTTGGGAATATCTAATTTTCGTAGGATGACTTAGCACCTAGACGGAGGGAGTACTACCTCAGTCCAGGTTCGACAGAATACTCGTCACCTCTTGTCTTCTTGTACGTACTCCATTTATCTCGCTTCCTGTGGCTTCCCACTCCCACGATATTCCTATTCTATGAACCTGTGTGTGTGTGTGTGTATTTTAACAACGTGTATGTGTTAGGGAGAGCGACACATCGACCTACTCCTACAGAGAGATGGTGTGTAGTGTACAATTTAGCCGCGAGAGTCGGTGCATGCTCTCATTTCCGGGCGTCCGGTCATGATAGCTGCCACGCCCAGTCCTGGCCATCTTGTCATACCCAGAGCCCCTCCGTCACCCGTGCACGCTTCCCGCCCGAAACGGTCAGCACCGCTCAAGCAAATCGGTGCCGCATTCATGCTCGGGCAGAGCGGACACGACCACTCTCTGGCACCTGCGTTGAAGGGAGAAGCAAATTCAAGAGTAACTGTTGCTTCATTCGTCCAACTTACTGCTGGGTCTATGTGATTTTAAGGCTCATTGGTCATTATTACTAAGGTGGTACGACTACGGGATGTCCCACGTTTCAGCGAAAGGAGGTAGATTACAATTTTCTCCATTCTTACAACGGAGGAGTGCAAAAGCAATGAAAATACACAAGCTTAGTGATTACATGGCCCACCTCACACTATAACCATATTTTCCGGACACTGTGCGACACCTAACTCTTTAGTACATAGTAGTACGGATTGTAATTTCTCAGCGAGATAAATTTGTACAATGCTATGAAGCTTCCAGCTTCTATTTCATGTATCTTGCATCCAAGGTTGCCCCATTGCAACATTTCATCAAATAGAAAGGAGATTAACAGCATGCTATTGCATCTCAATTATTGATAGATCATAGCCAATGTACTCCCTCCGTTCCAAAATAAGTGTCTCAACTTTATGCAAACTTTAGTACAAATTTGTACTACTACTAAAGTTGACACTTATTTTGAAACAGAGACAACTAAAGAAAAAAATGATCCATGAAGTCCCTAGCCCTTGAACCCTAAACCCTAACCTGGCTTTAATTTGCTAGCGACGTTGAACCTTATGAAGAAATGAAGTTTGCAACCCTTTGACCATCGGATCATTTTGTCCAGTTTTACTAAAATCGAGATGAGCATCCCTGTGGCAAAGAAATTGAAGAAGCGTGATTAGAATAAGAATACTGGGAGTAGTTGATGAGATATAAAATCATCACAAATATAGTAGAAGCCAGTAGAGGTACGTGCGGGGCAAAGAAGTAGAGAAATATCCACATGAGCGATGTGCGCAGCTAAGGCAGTGGTGCAACCCGACTGTAAAGGAAGTTCTACCTAAGGGATGTTGCTCAACCTAGAGGAGGGCGGCGGGAGGCGGCAACTACCCATGTCACAGCAGTGAGCAAGGGACGAAGGCAACCACACCTGCTTTGTGAGAGAGAACGGCGGGGACCCCTGATCGGGACGTGCCGATAGTGGGTTTTCGCCATCGGCGACGGTGACTGCATCTACACAAAGCATCCACCCCTTCCCCCGCCGGACGTGATCCGCCCGGATGTTAGAGATGTGGCCATAGTTGTTTTGTGCGAGATAGTGTGAAGAGAGCAACCCCAGCAAGCAACCGTGTAGGCTCGTCCTGGCTATGTATATAGTGAGTCGTTTCTTTTTGTCTCCATATGAACCTATCAATATTGCATACGTGCCACTGAAGAAAAAACTTTATTTATAAATGACGCGGCACCGTTCATGCATGGTTCCGGACGCTCCATTATTTATAAGTGAGTAACTACTACTAGACACGTCAAATTGTCATGTGGGCTGCATCATCATACAGAAATGAGCTCCACAGTGTCAGGTGTGTGGTTGGGGAAGATGCAAAAGACGCAAAGAGTTCTACTAGTACTACGTGCGTGGCTGTGTGCACCTCTTCTCTTTGAGCATGGTTGTTAAAAGTATAGCCCACTACTCTATACCACGCGGTTATTATATGGGCAAAGAGTATAAGCAGTAATAATGACTAATAAGCCGTCAAATCATGAGGCCCACCCTTCTCTATGTTTGACCGAGGAAGCAACCATCATTTCACTCCCCGTTCAATATCCATCCGCTGCTACCTCTGCAAATAACTAAAAATCCGCTTCTACCTCCATAGCGTGGTCAATAATATAGCCATGTCAATCATGACGTAGAAATATCATTCACTAATACAATAGGGCTGGCTCTAAGGCTGGTGATTTTTTGTACTTTGTCTCTTTATCTCTTTGTCTCATTTACTCATTTTACATAGGAGCACGTGTAGAGGATGACTATTCCTTTCGATGGGGCTTCTTCATGGGGTTTAAGACTAAGCAGCTCCGAATTATTCCCGCTGCCCACCACTCTGAATCGTGCCATCTATGATAGTACTCCTATTGCAACAATGAGGTCCACTAGGTCTAGCACATCCTGTAAGATGACACTGTCATGCAAAACAAACATCTTGTTGCCTTCTTCATCATATAGTACATACAATTGGTGCGTACTACTAGTACTACTACTACTCCTTCTCCTATACACCTTGCGCTTGGCATCTCAAAAATATTAACCTTGCACTTGGCTCTTCGCCTCTTCGGGAAGTCGAGCAATAATGGTACTACAGTATATGGTCCTGGCTATCTGAGACCGAATGAATTGATGCATGTCCACCACGTGGGAGAGGGTCGAGGGGTGGGGGGCAAGGGAGAGTGCGTACTAGTACGTCCGTTTCAATATAGACTACATACGGAGCAAAATGAGTGAATCTACACTCTAAAATACGTCTATATACATTAGTATTTGGACTATGTACTAGTAGTTCATATTCAAATCTACTAAAAGGCATATATTTCAAACAATATGATAAGCTCTCTAATCAAGGTAGGGACGAGGAGTAACGGAGGGAGTAGTAAAATTTTCTCCTTGTCCTGTGAGCCACCGCGCGCGTGGGCGAGGGAGCGGGCGTAGGCGTAGTAAGAAAGCTTATCCTCATCCTGCGACTCTGCGAGCCACCACGCCCATGGGAGGGGGAGAGGGCGTACTAAGCAAGCTTCTCCTCGTTCTGCGAGTTGATGGGACATATCAAAAGTAATACGTACATAGTATCTCCAGTGTATAGAGCCTTGCCTCTATGGTAGGCCCCACATGGTTTGCATCTTTTTTTAAATAACGCGTCAAGTTGCAATTTGTTTGTTCACCCGTGGTACAATATCCTCCATCAAGTGGACAACCAGTACACATGTCAAATTACCACGTGGGCTACCTTTTCGTACAGAAATGAGCTCCACCGTGTATCCGCGTGGGTGTGATTGGGAAAGAGACGGGCGTACGTGCACCGTGTGTGCACCTCTTCTCTTCATGAACGTTCCCCACCGACGTGGGTGTGTGTTAGAGAGATACAAACCTAGACAAATGGCATGTGTGTTCGTGAGTGTTTTTTGTTAGGGGTGTGATTTCGTGAATGTATTTGCGGGAATATGTGTGGATGATATCTCAAAAAAATTGACACATGCAATGTGTGTGAAATATAGGCCTATCTATGTCATATATAGAGGGGGTGATCAACAAGAAGAGAGGGAGGGGTCATAGATATTGATAGAGTCGAAGAGAGGATCAAGTGTGTGGGTGTGAGATCGATGAAGAGGGCCATCAAAATGGTGTGTGTGCAAGTCAAAGATATAGGGCGACTGACCTACCGGAATGTCAGAGGGCACTGGGCAAGTTTTTGTGTGGCAGGGAGACATGACTAGAGCGCTTGATGTATCGGTGTGTGTGGGAGTGGGGGGAGGGGGAGGCAGAGACCTAACTAGAGAGGTAGATCGACTCGTATATGTGTTGATAAGGAGAGACCCAGCTATGTCTTGAGGGAGATCGGTCGACATCCATACATAAGTTAAGGACAGGAAATAGGTTGGGGCAGAGAGAGAGAGAGAGAGAGAGGGAGAAATAGAGAGAGAGAGAGAGGGGGGGGAGAGGGGTAGAGTGCTGGAGGGGTGGTGGAGTTGCTTCTCGAAGATGCTGGGAGAGGCCTACTAGAAAAACTGAGGGTACAACTGCAATATTATCAAGAAGAGTGGGGATGTGTTTTTGTGTGTGCGTGTAAGTAATAGACGTCTTGGGAGGCATGCATGGATGATGTAGGGGGACCACGTGTTTGGTACGCAGACCTAACTAGATCGGTAGATCAATTGTTGCGTGTCGGAGGAAGGGAGAGACATAACTAAGGAGGTAGATCAATCAGCGCGTGGGGAGAACGAGTAATAAACGACCTAGCTAGCTATATGTATAGTGGGAGATCGATCGGTGTACATCCATTTTTTTGAGGCAAATAAGGCCCAGAGAGATGGATAGACAGAGAGAATGGAGCTAGGAGGTGGCGCGAGAGGTCTACTAGCTAGATAGGGGGAGGAGTGTGCGATTGTGAGATCGATGAAAAGAGGGCGAGAGTTTACACGTGTGTGGGACCGTATGAGACACACAAGAGGCATGGACACAGAAAGAAGGAGATGGAAGGTGCGTGTGTATGTGGTAGGCAGACATCACTGGAGAGGTTTATCGATCAGTGTGTGTCGGAAAGGAGTTTTGGAGACCGTCGGAGAAAGACCAAAAGAATGAATGTGCGTGATGGATAGAATGTTGAGGGAGGGGGGGGGGGGCAAGGAGGGCGTGTGCATGCATGAGAGAAAGTTAGTGCTAGCTCCAAAGGTTAGAGGATTGTGTGGGTGTAAGAGACTAACAAAGATCATAATCCGATATGAAAGTGGATTCATATATTTAAATAGGAGATCATAGTGTTATAAACATATGCATGTATGAATATAGCGGTGATATGCGTGGTGTGGTTTTGGACATGTTATACCATAATGTGATAATGTGTGGCGTTTGCAACTCACAGCTAAATATCGAACAAGCTAAACCAAACTATGCATCAAACAATCTCGCATTTTATTTGAATTTGTGATAATGTGTGGCATTTGCAGCTCACAACTAAATATGGAACAATCTAAACCATACTATATATCGAACAATCTCACATTTTATTTGAATTTTTGATAATGTGTGGCGTTTGCAACTCACATCTAAATACTTGTAAGCGTAGGGGGCGGGGCACCATACATTATGTGATAAACACATTATACATATGAGACATGGTTTAGATTATGAAGATCTAGCTAGAGCTTGAAATGTACTGTGTTTTGAAATCAACATAAAGTGGATTCAAAAAATCGAGTTCGAGTTCATATAGTACACATTGTTCATAACTAACTCAACAGTAATCATGTGGTGTGTTGTGAAGATAATATACAAACGATGGTTTAACTTGACAATAATGATTATTGTTGATCTTATTAAAACGGAGAAACGAATTCAAATGGTTTAACTTGACAACAATCATTATTGTAGATCTTATTCAAATAGAGAAAAGAATTCAAATTTAGTTCATATTGAACTGGTAGTATATACGTTTGGAATGCACTAAAACGTTCATTTGAGTAGCAGGTTGCATGCATTATACACATAGAGAAATATTTTAATTGAGCATAACATGGATTCAAAGTTTTGAATGGCATTTGTAGTGCGAATTGATTTGGTACAGTACATGAGACTAGACTCTCTTGTGTGGTGCGAATTGATATTTTTTTGTTATTTCATCGAGGGAAGTGCGAATTGATTTGGTATAATACAGGTTAGGCTTGTCCAGAAATTTCAACCCTTGCCTTGTTACCCCGAAATTTTAAGATATATATTTGTCCCGTTGTGCTCCAAAAACTCCCTGCATCTCAACCCGAGCCTTGCTATCCCAAAATTACAACGCGCGCGAAAACTCCCACCTCCTACAAAATCCCGACATGCGAAATGCCAGTGATACCCCTGAACCGAAAGAACCTCCTAGCTCAAATCGGTGGGGCTACTTCCATAACTTATCCCACATTTTGGACAACAGCATCCCTAAGCAATGGTTCCCCCCTCCCATCCCATCCACCCACCCATTCGTACACCGAGGCCGTGAAAACCCATGAAGCTCCACACCCTCTTCCGTCCGCCACCCAATCGGAGCCTCTTCCTCGATAACGTCGTCCGCAGCAACACCTCGACGTCCCTTATCCACCGCACCAAATGAGGATCCATCGTCGATCTCGTCGTCCCGCCAGTTCAGCCACCCCGTCCTCCACCTCCAAGGAGCTGCCCCGACGTTCCTCTTGTCTTTCGCGCCACCTCCATTCCCACACCACCATCTTCACATGCACCATCGGAAGCGTAGCATCATCACCGATTCCTCGGATGAACCTGAGGCCTAATCGGTGGCACCAAAGAGGTTCTAAACTAATCGGCGCATTTTCTTCTTGATTCAATCTCACGGTGTTGAAGGCGCTAGGTCCCGAGCTCACATGGCGCGGCTCCATCCACGGCGGCATCGCTGACCACTTCCTCCATGGCATCGCTCCCTCCGCGGCAACGTCCACATCTGTAGGAGCTGATGCTGCTTTTGCTCTCGCATGCGCTGCTGTGCTACTCTTGCTCTCGATCCCCTGCCTGGTCTACTCTTGCTCTTGCTCCCGCTTGCGCTGCTGCTCTACTCTTGCGCGTGTTGCTGCTGCTGCACGAGCAGCAGATCCCGCTCTCGCTCGAGCCCCTGCAGCTGCTATCCGAGATGCTACTACACGACCAGCTACCCTGGCTCTCGCACGCGCTGCTGCTCCGGGCGCTGCTGCTGCTTTTCTGCTAGTAGTGCGTTCAATTTCGACAATAAAATTCTGTTTCGACAAAAAAGTTCAGTTTTGATAGTTAAATTCAGTTTCATTAGTTAAATTCAGTTCCAACAGTGAAGTTTAGAGATGAGCGGCTGACGTATTTTACATCTATCACTTTGTGGTTATGTATTTTACATCATCTATTGGAGATGCTTTTAGAATTCCACTCAGGTTAACATTGTCTCTCTTGTCCTTCTTCGGCCTTGCCGTCGTACAACTAACCGGAGCAGCTCCAACGATGAAACCCTCCATCACAGTGGAGCAGTACCCCTGGCTCCATCTCCAGATGCCTAAGATCTTCTTCCCCTCCTCCGGCAGCCAAATCAGCCGAAGCATCCTCACCGACCAACCCAATCACGTTGAGATCTCCATGGCTTCGCCAAAGAGGTTGTACACTTGTTGCATTGCTTTTTTACTCTGCATGTTATATATATTGTCCACCGAGCACACATAGTAACATGAAATACGATTAGTTTCTCCTACTATATGACAAGCGGTGAGGTACCAGGCAGCTTAGCTATCCGTGATGGACTCTCTTGAACGCCATCATTATCTATTTCTACGCATTTGAGCTGTCCATTTGTAGATGGGCCTTAGAGTTGAGCTAGTAGGGCAGTGGCCTAGGTCCAAAGTAGTAGAAGTAGGACAAAAACATTTTTTGAGTGTAGGAAAAGTGAATCGCCAATGCTTGAAAGGAAAAGCGAAGGAAAAACATAGGAATTAGAAAGTTTCCTATGGTACTACTATTCATGAATTTGGTTCAAAGGAATGGAGCAAAGGAAAACTATTGCATTTCTTCCTTTAGTACCTCCTTGAAAGAAAAACCGTAGGAATTTTAATATCCACTTGTCCTCCTTTTCAAATTCTTATTCATAAAGCACAAGAGTAAGAGATAGTAGCATAATGGCATTAAATAACCATACATTATCTTGTGGTTTGACTTAATCTCACCATGCTTCTTTGCATCTTGTGATCTTCCAATTCTTGTGAAAAAGAACCAAACACCCAGATTGGCGGAAATCCTATGTTTTTTAATTCTTTGTTTTGCATGTGCATTCCTATCCTATTCCCGTGTATTTCCTATCCCCGCGTGTTAGAATCCTCCAATTCAAACGAGTCCTTATAGAATTACTTCTCTTACAGATAGTTGTCAAAGAAAACCTTGTGTGGTTTGTCCCGATCCTGTTGCGCCGTCGTCCACCCCGGCTCAGCAGCTCCAACGACAGATGGGTCCACCACATCAGGGATGCGCCCTCCAGACTATCTTTCGCCGTCTCAGATCTTCTTCCCCGCCGCCGGCAGCCACGACAACTGCATTACCATCATCAACCGAGCAAACGACCTCGAGGACTACACAGGTCCACAAGAGAGGTCGCACTCTTTCCTGTCTTATTACGTTATGCATCTCTTAATATAACATGCTACTTTATCGTTCTGTTCACAGTTAGACTCTGATTCAGCTCCAAACTAATTCTCAAACTTGAATTTTTAAATGGTTGTGGGGTACATATCGGGACCGCAATCAATAGTATCTATCTACTATCTGGTTAATCTCTGGTGTCTACTATGAGTTTCATGTTGGGTGGGAAACAAATAGTAAACAAGCCATTATCTATATTTTTTAACTGAAGCCATTATCTGCCTGCTATCATTGGGTTTGGGTCTATCCACAGGTTGCTACTGTCACTCTAAATTTCTGCATGCACTCCTTACATAATCTCACTATGTTTTATTCCTATGCATGTCAATTATTTTACACAATAGAACTGAACATGTAGAGAAAAAGAGGCCAGCCTTGCGTGGCAATAAAATTTCATGCAGACGTCGCTCCATAGTGGGCGCAAATACAACCCCCCTCCACCCATTTCAAATTGTAATCAAGAGGAAGATAAATTTTTTGAGGGGGATTCGGAAGGAGAAGACCACTCCTATTTACCCCCTGAGGTCTTCGCTCTAACTTGGCATGCTGATGTTGGTAGTATCATGCATATGGTGCCTTGCACTGCTTAGTTTATACATAAAATATGTCATCTACTTAGTTTAGACATGCTTTTTGTGAATGCCATCTGTTTAGTTTCTTTATCTTATATGTGAATTATGCAACATCATCTTGTTTAGCCAGGCATCATATATGTGCATTTTGCAATGCCATCCTGTTTAGCCAGTCATCTTATATGTGAATTATATCATGCCATCTATTTTTTCATTACGTATTACATTTTGCAACAATGTTAGTACATTCAACTACTCTTCATGTGCATCAGCCATTTGACACGGTGATGGAAAATTCTGGAGTGAAAACAAGGTCTTCATAGAAGACTATGCTATCAGACGAAGCACATATCTCGCTGGTTACGAATTGCTCCTCGGACGAGGATTCAAAGATAGATGACCAGTCTTGTCCCCCCCCCCCCCGAGGTGTATGCTCTAACTTGGCAGGGTTATGTTGCTCATATCGTGCGTATGGTGTCTTGCATTGCTATGTCATTTGCTTAGTTTAGACATGCTTTGTGTGAAAACCACCTATTTAGTGTCTAATTACCATATATGTGAATTATGCAATGCCATATTGTTGCAAGACATTATATATGTGAATTATGCAATGCTATCTTGTTGCAAGGCATTATATATGTGAATTATGCAATGCCATGCTGTTTGGCCAATCATCATATATGTGAATTATATCATGTTATCCTTTTTTTGTATTACGTATTCCATTTGTCGACAATGTTTGAATATTCAACTACTCTTGATGACCCACAAGTATATTGGATCAATTGTAGCCCTTTTCGATAAGTTAGAGTGTCGAACCCAACGAGGAGCAGAATGAAATGACAAGTTGTGTTCGGCAAGGTAATGTTTGCAAGTGCTGGAATTGTAAGTAACAGAGTAGTTTGATAGCAAGATAATTTGTAACGAGCAAGTAACAGTAATAGTAAAAAAAGTGCAGCAAGGTAGCCCAATCCTTTTGAGGCAAAGGACAGGCCAAAACGGTCTCTTTATAATAGGCATATCGTTATTGAGGGTACACGGGGATTTCATCTAGTCACTTTCATCATGTTGGTTCGATTTGTGTTTGCTACTTTGATAATTTGATATGTGGGTGGATCTGTGCTTAGGTGCTGTTCTTACTTGAACAAACCTCCTACTTATGATTAACCCCCTCACAAGCATTCACAACTACGAGAAAAGTATTAAGAATAAATTCAAACCATAGCATTAAACTTTTGGATCTAGTCGGTCCCTTATGGAAGAGTGCATAAACTAGGGTTTAAGCTTCTGTCACTCTCGCAAGCCATCATCTAATTACTACTCCACAATGCATTCCCTTAGGCCGAAATATGGTGAAGTGTCATGTAGTCGACGTTCACATGCCACCACTAAGGGAATCACAACATACATACTATCAAAATATCGAACACATATCAAGTTCACATGATTACTTGCAACATGATTTCTCCCGTGACCTCAAGAACAAAAGTAACTACTCACAAATAATAATCATGGTCAAGATTAGAGGGGTATTAAATAGCATATTGGATCTAAAAATATAATCTTCCACCAAATAAACCATATAGTAATCAACTACAAGGTATAATCAACACTACTAGTCACCCACAAGCACCAATCTATAGTTCCGGTACAAAAATTGAACACAAGAGATGAACTAGGGTTTGAGAGGAGATGGAGCTATTGAAGATGTTGATGGGGATTGCCCTCCCCAAGATGGGAGAGTTGTTGGTGATGATGATGACGATGATTTCCCTCTCCGAGAGGGAAGTTCCCCCAGCAGAATCACTCCGCTAGAGGGCAAAAGTGCTACTGCCCAAGTTCCGCCTCATGACGGCGGCGCTCGATCCCGAAAGTCCCCCCCTTCCTTTTTCTAGGTCAGAATGACTTATATACCAGAAGATGGGCACCGGAGGTGGGGTGGGCTGAGCACAACCCACCAGGCTCGCTTGGGGGTCAGGCGCACCCTGGTGTCTTGTGCTCACCAGGTGGCCCCCCTCTGGTGGTTATTTGCTCCGGTATTTTGTATTTATTCCATAAAAATTCCCCGTGAAGTTTTAGTCCATTTGGAGTTATGCAGAATAGATGGCCTGACGTAGCTTTTCCAGGTCCATATTTCCAGATGTCGGAATCCTCCCTTTTTGTGTGTTCCTTGCATATTATGAGAGAAAAGGCATTAGAATTACTCCAAAATGCATTATTATGCATTAAAACTTCATAAATAACAGTCTGTAAACATGATGCGAAATGGACATATCAACTCCCCCAAGCTTAGACCTCTCTCATCCTCAAGCGAAAACCGAAATCAAAAAATATGTCCACATGCTAAGAGAGAGAGGTGTCGATAAAAACAAAATACATACATAGAAGCATCATGTAAATTATTATAACTGCAACAAAATTAAAAATAAAACTTTTATCATCGACTTTTATCATAGACTTCTCATAGACTTCTCGTGAATAAGTAACAATTCATCACAACCTCGAAGTATAAAGCATAAACTCTATAGGAAACCAACAAACTGTGTTCTTAGTCAACTTTGCACCTACAATTCATCATCGTTCGGGAAGGGTCATGTATAGGAGCCTTTAGGGAACTCCACATACTCAACCATCTTATAGTCTTCCATGATTGCTAACACTCACCGCATACACATGAGCAAAATGTTTCAACCGGACACATAGAAAGATAGGGGCTTATAGTTTCGCCTCCCAACATACTCACCTCAAAGGTGATGTCAACAATAATAACTCATGCTACCCACATCCAACTGGATATATGTGCCTAGATCTTTCCTCACCACATGATGCTTTCCAAAAGAGAAAATAAAAAGGAATAGAGAGAAAAACTTTGACTCTTTGCATATGTCAGCGTTCTGGGAACGGGGGTCCCCAGACTTGCCTGCCTGCGGCCTGCGGCGTGGCTCAAGTGGTGGACCAGTACGGCCCATCTTCATCAACTCAAGCTCAAGACCCTCGCGAGGGGCCAAGCCTCGCAGGGCGGTCGACGCAAGGCTTCCTAAGGAAAGGCCTCACCAGGCCGGCTCACGAGGAGGCGGAGAGATCAAGGCAAGGGTACCTCGCGAGGTCCTCGTGACGCAAGCCATGACGATCGAGACCAGGCGGGCGCCAGCCTGCACAGTGTCCTTGTTGCCTCTTTGGTGCAAAGGGGGCAAGCATAGGCGCGGAGTGCCGAGGCAACATGCAAAGGTTACCATTTCGGTGCAACGAGACCAAGACCAGCCGAGCGGCGGGACAGAGGTCACCGTGGAACCCAAGGCAACGTCATCGCCAGTGCCTTTGGCAGCCGAAGACCAACTTTAGTCAGGATAACTTGTACTATATGTTCCCCTTCAATATGGCCGTTCGTGGCTCCCTTCCCGCTCAATAGTTGGGAAGAGGACCAGGGCCTCTATATATAGAGCTAGCCACCACAGAGTAGGACACATCATCTAGAGACGGGAAGATCCATCCCAAGTAGAACACCACACCAGCTCAAGAACACCCCTCGCGAGGTTGTTCTTCCCTTGTACTGTTCATCATCAGCCCTTGAGGCAATCCACCACACCACACACTGGAGTAGGCTATTACACCACAATGGTGGCCTGAACCAGTATAAACCTTGTGTCCCTTGTGTTGTTCATCGTCTAGCTTAGATTAGCAGCGAGGCGTTGGAACATGGATCGGTAGGGGAAAGATCTTCGCGCGCACCCTGGAGTTCGAACCTTAAGGGTTTTGCCAGAACCCGATATCTGATATTTGGCGCGCCAGGTAGGGGTGCATTGGAATCTTTCTTCCGCTATCCTGCGTTCGATCGTTCATCGCATCCGTGGCTGACGCTCGCCGGGCTCGCACCGAGCGTCGAGCTGCTCTTGCTGCCCACGTCGCCCAAACAGATCGTGTCGGTGGGCCTCCCCGTTGATCTCCGTCGCCTACCACCCACGCAGCCACCGGTCGGCGGGGAACAAGCAGCAGGCGTCGTCGTTGCATCCCTCAGTGCAGCGGGAAGGCCACACTACCACTCCGTCACTGACCCCAGCTGGTTCGTCGTCGCACACCCGTCGCACTCCCACGGACGCACATGCCGCGTTGCTCCTGGCATGCGAGCTCCTGCACTACCGCCCCGTTGATGACCTCTATGAGGAGTGGATCGCTCGCATCACCGAGCTCGTCAGCGCCACAAGGGGCTCTCCTGCGCCGTCCCTCTTGCTGCCTCGCCTTCCGTCCTGCGTGGGTGATGCAGGTCAGGAGGCTCCTCCGCCACCTCCTCCCCAAGAAGGCGCCCTGGCTCCAAGGCGCGCGGCCCCTGGACGAAACCCACCGCGTCCAGCGCACGCGCGACAAGAAAGGAGCTGCCAAGAAATCCCCACCCCAAGAAGGTGCTCGCGTGCTCCCTGCACCAGCACGCCATGACCGCATCCCTGCGCCAGCTTGTCAAGACCCCGCGCTGCCTCTAGCGGTGGCGCGCGGGAATCCCCAGGAGCAAGCCCCGCGTCAGCAAAGAGCTCTGGTGGCCACCGCAGGCTGCCGTGCCTTCACCACCGAGCTATGCAGTGTCGCTTGTCCAGGCAAGTTCAAGCCGGATCTGCCTCCTCGCTATGATGGCACTGCCGACCCCACGGAGTTCCTGCAGCTCTACGAGCTAGGCATTGAAGCGGCCAATGGAGACAAGAAGGTCATGGCGAATTGGTTTCCCATGGCGCTCAAGGATGGTGCCCGCACCTGGCTCCTGAACCTGCCTCCCGGCACGATCTGCTCTTGGGACGAGATGCGCACCCGCTTCATCGCCAACTTCCAGGGCAATCGTGACCGTCCTCCAGTCATGGGTGACTTGCGCCGCATCAAGCAGCAACCTGGAGGAACCCTGCAGAAATACATTCAGCTCTTCAACAGTGCTCGCCTCAAGATTCCCAAGGTGACTGAGGAGGCCATCATCTCAGCGTTCTCTGATGGCGTCTGCGACATCAAGATGAAGGAGGAACTGGCAATCCACGAGGATTTGTGCACATCTCTGGAGCTGTTCAACCTGGCGACCAAGTGCGCAAGGGCTGAGGAGGGACGCCTCTCCCTTCTCGAGCTCCCAGCTGCTGACCCAGAAGAGAAGATAGCCAAGGCCAAGGACGTGAAGCATAAAGGAGCAGCCGTGCTCGCAGCAGAGCCAGGCACGAAGCACGGCAGGGACCAGCCGGAGTCGTCCAAGGGCAGCCGATACTGTGTGTACCACGACCTCCACACCCAAAACACCAACGAATGCCAAGAGCTTAGAGCCGTGCGATAAGGACGTGTCGGTCGATGCCCCGAGCGCAACGATCGGGGCTATGGCCGACGAGGAGGAAGAGGTGGAGGACGATGGGACAACCGTGGACCTCACCAAGGGTGGCATGGCCGGCCTCGCGAGGACCGCTGGCAGGACCAGCCTCGCGACGGGGCTTGGAGGGATCAGCCTCGTGAGGATCGCCCGCAAGGCAACACAGGCCTTCCTCCTCTGCCACCACCGCCAAGGAGGAATGACGACCATCATCAGGACGAGGGGGCTGGGGGCTTCCAGGAGTCGCATGCTATCACTTGCATATTGGGCGGTGCCCAGGCCCCAGCCTCTCAGCGCATCTTCAACAGTTTGCCCGCGAGATGAATGCAGTCCTTCCCAGGCTCGAAGCCACGAGCCCTCTCAAGTGGTCCACGTGCGCCATCACGTTCAGCTCAGCGGATCAGCTCAACTGTGCGGCAACAGCCGGGGTCCTCCCAATGCTTTTTTCTCGAGTCATCAGCAACGTGGAAGTTACCAGGACCCTCATCGATGGCGGCGCAGGACTCAACGTTCTGTCCGTCGAGATGCTCAACAATCTCCAAGTGCCATATGACTAGATTCCACCACCCCGATAGGGCAGGTCCGCCTCCCTGTCACCTTTGGACAGTGCAAGAACTAACGTACCGAGCTCATCGACTTCGACGTTGCCCACATTCGCCTGCCATACAATGCCATCCTCAGGAATCAAGCCCTGGCCAAGTTCATGGCAGTGACTCACCATGGGTATAATGTACTCAAGATGCCAGGAAGCGGCGGAGTCATCACAGTCACCTGCGAAGAGAAGGATGCGGTGTGCTCCCTCGAGCGTGCCTTCCAAGCCGCATCAGTTGAGGACCCAGACAGCAAGAGTGGGAACCTTCCCGAGGCCACTCCCAAGAAGAAGAAGACATCACCTAGCACAAGGCCTCAGGAGGCAGGCATCTCCGGAGGCACCGCGCCAGGATCTGCGCCCGTCCAAGGGGCGCCTCCTTCCATCGCATAGGAAGGCACGCCTGATGATCCCCAAGTGCAGGGAATCATCGTAGCAATTCCCAAAGGTGGAAGTGATAAGTATGGAGTGTCAAACCCACAAGGAGCTAAAGGTAAGATCAATATTCTCTCAAGCCCTATCTGCCACTGATACGACTCTACGTGCCCCGAACCTTTGCTTCCAAATAGAAACAAGAAATAAAACTGCGTTGTTGGTATAAAGAGGATAACTTTGCAAGATATCGAAGAGCTTAAATATAGAAGTAGGTGCTGTTATCATAAAGTTAGTATATAGTACTAAATAATATAAATAGCAAGTGTGGAATAATGATGGATCGGTGTGCGGAATCGTCCTAGGCAATTGTTAACAAGACAGATAGTCGTAATTGCAATTTCATATGAGGGAGAGGCATAAGCTAACATACTTTCTCTACTTGGATCATATGCACTTATGATTGGAACTCTAGCAAGCGTCCGCAACTACTAAAGATCATTAAGGTAAAATCCAACCATAGCATTAAAGCATCAAGTCCTCTTTATTCCCATACGCAACAATCCCTCTTACTCAGGTTTATGTTTCAATCACTCACCAACCCACTATAAGGGAATCATGAACGTATTGCAACACTCTACAACGGGAATCCCTCACGCTTGCGCGACACGGAGGGCACCATAGGACAGCACCAAAATAAAACATACAACTCGTACCAATCTAGACCATCAATCGACCCAAGGACAAAAGATATCTACTCAAAACATCATAGGATGGAAACACATCATTGAATCATAATATGCGGCATAAAGCACCATGTTCACGTAGAGATTACAGCGGGGTGTGGGAGAGTGAACCGCATAAAAAGAGATGAGGATGATGATGATGATGGTGATGTTGATGAAGACGATCACCGCGGCGATGATTCCCCTCCTGATGGCACTCCGGTGCCACCAAGAGAGAGGAGCAGAGATTCTACCCCTTGTGCTTCCTCCTCCTTGGCTTTCCCCCTCTGGTCCTTGGCCTTCATGGTGATGATGGACCCTCCAGGATCCTCCTCCATGGCCTCCGGTGATGATGCCCCCCTCCGGCAGGGTGCCGGAGAGGGCCTAGATTGATTTCTCATGGCTACAGAGGCTTGCGGTGGCGGAACTTCCGATCTAGGTTATTTTCCGAAGGTTTCTTTATTTATAGGAATTTTTGGCATAGGTTTCACGTCAGGGGGGTCTCCGTGCTGTCCACGAGATAGGGGGACGCGCCCTAGGGGATGGGCGCGCCCCCACTCTCGTGGGCAGCCCGGGACTCTTCTAGCCTAACTCCAATGCTCAATGGTCTTCTTTCGGTCCATAAAAAATCGTCAAAAATTGGCACGTCAATTGGACTCCGTTTGGTATTCCTTTTCTGTAAAACTCAAAAACAAGGAGAAAACAGAAACTGGCACTGTGCTCTAGGTTAATAGGTTCGTCCCAAAAATCGTATAAAATGGCATATAAATGCATATAAAACATCTTAGATGGATAATATAATAGCATGAATACTTCATAAATTATAGATACGTTTGAGACGTATCAGCATCCCCAAGCTTAATTCCTGCTCGTCCTCGAGTAGGTAAATGATAAAAGAAATAATTTATGAAGTCTGAATGCTAGCAGGTGCACAAGTTTGATCAATCATAATTTCAATCACCTTTTCTAGCATCAATATGTGTCATAATAGTAGCTTATCTCATAAAACTTTTCATGATCAAGTAACAATATATTCACAATGTCAAGTATGGTTCAGAAACTTCATCGAGAACTAACAAACTATAATCTCAGTCATTGAAGCAATTGCAATTTATCATAACATCAGAAAGAGTCAAGAATAGAGCTTTTCAGCAAGACCACATACTCAACTATCATATAGTCTTCTACAATTGCTAACACTCACGCTATACTTGTGGTTATGGAGTTTCAGCCAGACACTAGAAAGATAGGGGCTTATTGTGTTGCCTCCCAACGTATTCACCTTTAGGTGATGTCAACAATAATAGCCCATGCTAACTTACATCCAATTCGATATATATATATATATATATATATATATATATATATATATATATATATATATATATATATATATATATATCATGATCTTTCAAACACGAGGAGCTTGCCAAAAGATAAAATGAAAAAGGGAAAGGTGAGGATCACCTCGACTCAATCATAAAGTAAAAACATAAAGTAAAAGATAGGCCCTTCGCAGAGGGAAGTAGATGTTGTCATGTGCGTTTAGGGTTGGACGCATAAAATCTTAATGCAAAAGAACGTCACTTTATATTTCCCCTTGTATGTGGACCTTTATTATGCAGTCCGTCGCTTTTATTGCTTCCACAACAAGATCGTACAAAGATTATTTTCTCTGCACTAATAAGTCATACATATTTAGACAACAATTTTTATTGCCTGCAACCTGACAACTTACTTGAAGGATCTTACTCAATCCATTGGTAGGTATGGTGGACTCTCATGGCAAAACTGGGTTTAAGGATATTTGGAAGCACAAGTAGTATCTCTACTTGGTGCAAGGAATTTGTCTAGCATGAGGGGGAAAGGCAAGCTTAACATGTTTGGAAGGTCAATGACAATATACTTTAACTGAGATGTGAGAAAACATAAACCATTACGTTGTCTTCCTTGTCCAACATCAACTCTTTTAGCATGTCATACTTAATGAGTTCTTCACAATCATAAAAGATGTCCAAGATAATATATTTTATGTGAACCTCTCTTTCCTTATTTCTTCCTATTAATTGCAACGATGACCAAAACTATGCTTGTCAACTCTCAACAACTTTTATGCCTCATACTCTTTATATGTGAAGTCATTACTATCCATGTTATAAGAATATGAAACATATATAAATTCAGATTTATGACATTCAATTCATTCCCCTATTTACTCGTTGGATATACATGAAGCACATGAGTAAATGACAAACTACTCTAAAAGATATGAGTGAAGGACACTGAGTAGTCAAATAATTAACTAGCCATGGGAGGGTTCCTTTTTTATTAAATATTTCAAATCCAATGATTTTATTCAAACAGCAAGTAAAATTGAAAATACACTCCAAGCAAAACACATATCATGTGACAAATAAAAATATAGTTTCGAGTAAGGTATACCGATAGTTTTGAAGACGAAAGAGGGGATGCCTTCCGGGGCATCCCCAAGCTTAGGTGCTTGAGTCTTCCATGAATATTACCTTGGGGTGCCTTGGGCATCCCCAAGCTTAGGGTCTTCCCACTCCTTATTCTCCTCCTATCGATATCTCACCCAAAACATGAAAACTTCAACCGCACAAAACTTGATGGAACTTCATGAGATAGGTTAGTATGATAAAGAGTGAACCATTCACTTTGGTGCTGTAAAAGACAAGTTTCATAATGGTTTTCACACAATGCCTACTATACCATATCATTTCTACAATTTATATTGCGAAATATAAGCCATAGAAACTAGAAAACAAGCAAACTATGCGATGAAAACAGAATCTGTCAGAAACAGAATAGTCTGTAATGATCTAAACAATATACTTCTGCTACTTCAAAAATTATAAAATAAATTGGTGGACGTGAGTAATTTGTCTATAAATCTTCTGCAAAAATAATCAACTCAAAAGCACTCTTCTGTAAAAAAAATGACAGCTAATCTCGTGAGCACAAAGTTTCTGTTTTTTTACAGCAAGGTCACATTAACTTTCACCCAAGTCTTCCCAAAGGTCTTACTTGTCACTTTATTGAAACAAAAGCTATAAAACATGATTAATACAATAGCTTAATCATGTAGACACACAACAACAGTAAGGGTAAATATTGGCTTGTTTCCCAACAAGCGCTTTTCTTTAATGCCTTTTAGCTAGGCATGATGATTTGAATGATGCTTGCATAAAAGAACAGAGTTGAAACACAAAGAGAGCATATTGAAGAATATGACTAGCACATTTAAATATAACTCACATCCTATGCATAGGTATTTTGTGAGCACACAATTTATAGGAACAAAAGTCAACTAGCATAGGAAGGCAAAACTAGTATAACTTCAAAACTTTAAGCACATAGAGAGGAAACTTGATATTATTGCAACTCCTACAAGCACATATTCCTCCCTCATTATAATTTTCAGTAGCATCATGGATAGCAACTTTCTTCTCATGCTCAATTGGAACGTCTTCCGAAATAGTGGAATACTAACTAAAGTTGACACTCTTCCAAATCCAATTTCATAAATATCGTACGAAGATTCAACACCCTCCAAGATAGTGGGATCACTAATTCCTAAAGTTGACACTCTTCCAAATCCACTTTAAATTATAGTATTATTCATACTCCAAAAGATATAAGTGAAGTTCCTAGAGCATTCTACAATTAATATAAACTATCCAATATCCAAGCTCAAAATATATAAGTGAAGCGCACAAAGCTTTCTATAAAACCATACTTAAACGATTTAAGTGAAGCACAAAGAGCAATTCTATATGATCATAATTAAAAGATATAAGTGAAGCACATGAAGTATTCTATAAATCAATGAAGAGCTATCTCATACTAGCATGACTTTTAAAGAAAAATAAAAACACAAAGGACACAAATCGTGTGAACAAAACAAAAACCGAGGTATACCGATATCTGTTAAAGAAGAAAGATGGGATGCCAACCGGGGCATCCCCAAGCTTAGATGCTTGAGTATCCTTTAAAACATTTACTTGGGGTTCCTTGTGCATCCCCAAGCTTGAACTCTGGTCTCTCTTTATTCTTCTCACATCGGTAACTCCTCGTTCTTCAAACACTTCATTCACAAAAACATAAACAAAACCTCTGTGAGATCCATTAGTGTAATAAAGAAAACTACCACTTTAAGGTACTATAATTAACTTATTATTTATCTATATTGGTGTTAAACCTGCTGTATTCCAACTTCTCTATTGTTCATACCATTACATACTAGTCATAGATGCATCAAAATAAGCAGACAACACACGAAGGACAGAATCTGTCAAGAACAGGACAGTCTGTAGTAATCTGGAAGTTTAGTAAACTTATGTAACTCCAAATATTATGAAATAAATTTTACAAGTTGAGCAATTTGTACAGAAGTAATGTGAAAGAAAATTCAGACACATTTGAATTTCCAGTAAAATAATGCAAATTCATGCACTACAGCCAAAATTTATGTTTTTGTTCTGCACATAGTAAGCAAGCAATCTTATCATACTAAAACCAAAGCTTGGCACATTATTTTTATAATACAATGGATATATACAAGGGGATAATTATTTACAGAGAAACTTCCATGAAAAATTCTACATTGTTTCTGTGAGCATTAACACAAGTGCTCAAGGTCGACCCTCACATCTTCAATGCATAACTTTCCAATCACTTCTCTTTTTGAAAAACCTTTTTAGGCATGAGAGGCAAGTGAATAATTTTTGGTATTTTCATTCTTTAAAAAAATGTATGTTTCAACCACAACTAAACAGAAACAAAAAGGAAAAACAAAATCTACTTAGTGAAGAAAGCAAACAAAGCACACACGAGAATATCAACCCCACGCTATTGCTCCCCGGCAACGGCGCCAGAAAAGATCTTGATAATCCCCAAGTGCAGGGAATCATCATAGCAATTCCCAAAGGTGGAAGTGATAAGTATGGAGTGTTGAACCCACAAGGAGCTAAATGTAAGATCAATATTCTCTCAAGCCATATCTGCCACTGATACGACTCTACGTGCACCGAACATTTGCTTCCAACTAGAAACAAGAAATAAAACTGTGTTGTGGGTATAAACAGGATAACTTTGCATGATATCGGAGAGCTAAAATATAAAAGTAGGTGCTGTTATCATAAAGTTAGTATATATTACTAAATAATATAAATAGCGAGTGTGGAATAATGATGGATCGGTGTGCGGAATTGTCCTAGGCAATTGTTAACAAGACCGATAGTCGTCATTGGAATTTCATATGAGGGAGAGGCATAAGCTAACATACTTTATCTACTTGGATTATATGCGCTTATGATTGGAACTCTAGTAAGCGTCCACAACTACTAATGATCATTAAGGTAAAACCCAACCATAGCATTAAAGCATCAAGTCCTCTTTATTCCCATACACAACAATCCCTCTTACTCGGGTTTGTGTTTCAGTCACTCACCAACCCACTATAAGCAAATCATGAACGTATTGCAACACCCTACAATGGGAAGCCCTCACGCTTGCGCGACATGGAAGGCACCATAGAACAGCATCAAGATAAAACATACAACTCGTACTAATCTAGACCATCAATCAACCCAAGGACAAAAGATATCTACTCAAAACATCATCGGATGGCAACACATGATTGAATCATAATATGCGGCATAAAGCACCATGTTCAAGTAGGGATTACAGCGGGTTGTGGGAGAGTGGACCGCGCAAAAGAGATGAGGATGGTGATGATGATGGTGATGTTGATGAAGACGATCACCGCGGCGATGATTCCCCTCCCGATGGCACTCGGGTGCCACCAAGAGAGAGGAGGAGAGGTTCTCCCCCTTGTGCTTCCTCCTCCATGGGTTTCCACCTCTGGTCCTTGGCCTTCATGGCGATGATGGCCCCTTCGAGATCCTCCTCCATGGCCTCCGGTGATGATGGCCCCCTCCGGCAGGGTGCCGGAGAGGGCCTAGATTGATTTCTCGTGGCTACAGAGGCTTGCGGCGGCGGAACTTCCGATCTAGGTTATTTCCCAAAGGTTTCTGTATTTATAGGAATTTTTGGCGTAGGTTTCACATTAGGCGGGTCTCCGGGCTGTCCATGAGATAGGGGCGCACCCTAGGGGGGTGGGCGCGCCCCCCACTCTCGTGGGCAGCCCGGGACTCTTTTGGCCCAACTCCAATGCTCCGTGGTCTTCTTTTGGTCCACAAAAAAACTTCAAAAATTGGCGCGTCAATTGGACTCCGTTTGGTATTCCTTTTCTGTAAAACTCAAAAAAACAAGGAGAAAACAGAAAGCTGCTTCATAAATTAGGGTTAGTCCCAAAAATCATATAAAATGGCATATAAATGCATATAAAACATCATAGATGGATAATATAATAGCATAAATACTTCATAAATTATAGATAATTGGAGATGTATCAATGCCCGGCGCCCTCCTCGGGTAAGGCTCGGGGGCTCTCTCCTGAAGGGCCTCAGACTTTGCCAAGATCACGAGGGAGGCGCTCGGGCACCACTTGGAGGCGTGCTTCGCGGCACGTTTCCCTTAGGAAGGCATGAGGCAAGGAGGGCCCAACCCTCAGGAGTTCATCACCAAGGTCACTCAGGAGCTGTAGGAATCGAGAGTCATGCGCGGTGATCGCTGCTTGCCCGATGTAGCTCCCATCCAGGAGAGGATGGCGGGCTGCGCGTCTGCATCGACTACCCAGGGCTCAACCGAGTCGCGTCTCAGGAGCGTTTCTGGCCTTCGCGCGTGGGATGCTGCGAGGGTCCACCTCACAGCTACGTTCGCATGCCTTTCGGTCTGCCGAATGTGGCTGCTGCTCACTAGCGCCTGATGCGGAGCATTCTGGAAGCTTAGGAGGCCAAGCACCGCGCGTTCCTGGCGGGGATGGAGATGGACCTTGAGGGGCCTCCCGGACCCCCAGAGCCTCCCGAGGCTCAGGGCTCCGATGGCTCGTGAGGATTGGCTTCTTCACTGCGCATCGTCAGCTACTCCAACACCCGCTCTGCAATAATATCAGGTGACATCTCTCAAGTTCCATTTCAGCTGGGAGCGCCCTCAGTGCTGCATCATTCCCAGGTCGCGTGGGTCCGTCCCCGCGGCATGTATCCGTTTTGCTATGTCTTAGGTTACCTTTTTGGGGGCGCCCCTCGGGCTGCATCATCCCCAAGCTGCTCGGGCCTGACCCAGTCGCGTGTATCTTTCCTGCATCTATCTAAGCTGATCTGCTCTTCATTCTTAACTTGCCTATGATTATCATGTCTCGCCCATCACGACCCCTTTTTCTCCCTCATGCAAACCGCTTGCACGTTAAAAGGGGGGAGCCTGAGCGTCGTGACTCAGGAGCTCTTACTGGCTCTCCAGCCCTCACTCCCCGGCCTTGTCCATGGCATCACGACCTGGCATACCAGCAGTGGCTGAGTTTTCTCGAGGGTCGGGACCTGAGGATGTAGAGCATTTGCATCTAACCACCCTGCAGGAACCCTTAGCCGCCCAAGGCTCAAGATCAGGCGCAACCCGCCTTGAGGTAGGGCCTCGTGAGTCCTGCCCTAGCTCACGAGTGCCCAGATACACCTTGTCTAGCCCTACCGTGTCGGACACGTGTCAGGGCGGGGCTGTACACGCCCTGAGGGCTCCTCCCAGAGGGGGGGCCCTCCCACGTACCAGTGGAAGCACCATGCTCCGTGCTGCCTGACGACACTACTGAGGAGCGGCTATGCCCGTACACATACAGAAGCGCTATGCTCCGCGCTGGTGATAAACAACTAAGGGCAGCCCACGGCTGTATCAACCTTAGGGAGCCTAGATCTCAGTGTCTGGCCTCATCGCAATGCCTCCCCTCGGGAGCGCCGCGCGAGGGGGCTGGACACGGGGGCTACGCCCGGGTCACGCCCGAGCGCACGCCACCCAGCCAGGTCCCTTGGACATGGTCCTCGCACGCCCCTCCCCGAGCGGAGAAAAGGTATGCAAACTGTTTGCCTGTCAAGGGAGACTCCTGAGCATCGCGACTCAGGAGCCTAACTGGTCACGTAGCCCCTCACTCCTTAGTTCCAAAAGGCTAACGACGGTTGAGCTATGCGCGGGGCCGGACCCTGCCGACGTAGAACGACAGATCTACTCCCACACCCCCTCCCTATTTGCTGTTTGCATGTCAAGGGGGACTCCTGAGCATCGCGACTCAGGAGCCTAACTTGCCATGTAGCCCCTCAATCCTTAGTCCTGTCCTAGTGATCCGGTCGAGGCTAACGGCGGCTGAGGTATGCGCGGGTCCGGGCCCTGCCGACGTAGAACACAAAGCAAATAGGAAGGAAATCGAAAAATCTCACAAATTCAGAAGAAAATATTACAGACCATAAATTGTCCTCACGATACCAAACACAAGTTTAAACGCCTCCATGAGGCACAATGCATGTTGAAGGAGTTGAAATAGGAAAGAAGCCATGAAAAGATTACCCTTGGGCAGCACCGTCGCTCGTGGTGGGGTCGCACTTGTCAGCTCCACCTCCCGAGGCCGCGGAACCAGCGGCACCTCGCTTGGGCGCAGTGGCAAAGGCGCGGAACTTCGCCAACAAGGCCTCCACTCGGCCCTTCACAGCCTCAGTAGCAGCGGCGGAGGGCTCGGCATCCACAGGCTCCAGCAGGTCGTCAAGGTTGGTGTTGGGGTTGTGGAGGTAGACATGGCTGAGGATCCGTGTAAGCGCTGCGGAGGAAAGGACACGAGCCTCAACCTCGGCCATGGGGCCGATGCCGGTCACAACCTCCTCAAGCGCCTCAACCAGGAAAGGAAGCAGCTTGGCGGGGCCTTCTGTGGCTCCGGCCAGCGGCTTCTCCAGACCATCGTCATAAAGCGACTTCAATGCCTTGCGAGATCTCACCTCGTAATCCGTGAAGGCCGCGCGATCCTCGGCCAAGACCTTTGCCTTGGCGTCCAGCTCAACCCTCTCCTCCTTCAGTGTCTACTCTAGTGTCTTCAGCCGGCCGCGATTAGCTGAGAGCTCGGCGTCGCGGTCCTTGTCGGCGGCCTCCCGGGCCTTCATCTCTTCCTCCTTCGCCTGACGGCCGCGAACCTCCTTGGCGAGCTCATCACGCAAGCCCTGCAGCTCGTCCTCCAGCGCCTTGCAGTAGCCCCTGACAGTCGAAGCATCCTTCAGTGCCGCGTCGCGAGTGGCTACAGCCTAGGAGGTGACTTGCTTCTCTTCCTCAGAAGCTGTCACAGCCTGGCTCAGTGCCGCTCGGACGGAGGCGTCAGAGCGAACCCAGCCAGAGACCAGCTCTACGTGCCTAGCCACCACGCGGGGGTTGGCGCCCTAGAGATCTTCTCACAGCCGACTCAGCTCATCAGTAGTTCCGTCCAAGGCGGTAGAGGAGGCAGAGGAGACGGGAACTGGTGGAGTAGGAGGAGAAGACGGCAGCATGATCACGGCTTGAGAGGCCGGGACCTCCCGAGCCTTGGCAACCTCGGCGACAGCATCAAGCGCAGGTGCCTCCAGAGTCAGCGGGGCCACGGGGGCTAGCCCCTCACCAGAGCGTCCCTCCTGGCCTCGCGAGGACGATCAGGGAGGGGAGGTGCGAGCTCCACTGCCTCCCCTTCCTGCAGGTGAAGGCGCGACCACAGCAGACGAGCCTGCCCCGAGTGGGGCCGCCATGTCCCCATTCAGCCTCTTTGCCGCAGGCTGCGCCCTACCCAAACAATGGAGGATGTCAAGCCTTGATGGCAAAAATAAGAGCAAAGTAGAGTTCAAGTACTTACTGGCTGGCTGCCGCAGGTTCCAACGGCCTCCGGCCGAGCTTGAAGCCTGAGAGCCTCCTACGAGGCTCAGCCTCGAGAGGTCCGGCAGCAGAGGAAGGCGCACCAGAAGGGCTAGAGCTGGCTTCGGGCACCACCAGGGCTGGAGTAGACCCTCGGGGGATCAGCCCCGACCTGTCCTTCTTCGGGATCACGGGCGGGTCCTCTCCCCTTGCCTGGTGTTGGCCTTGTTGTCGTCCGGCATGGAGCAGAGGGCGCTGGAGCTGCGCCAGGGGGAAGTCTCCCCCATCTCCTTGGTGGTCGCCTCCGAGTCGCGCCCCTCCTCCCCCTCATCTTCCTCATCTCCCCCGCCGGAATCATTGGAGGACAAGTCCACCGTCGTCGTCGCCGCCTGGCCCTCAGGAGCCTCCGCCAGCACCAGACCGTCCCCGTCAAGGGTGGGCATGGCGTTCACCACCTGCTCCCAGTCATCGCGAAGGCACAAGGGGGCCGAAGCGCCCTCCGGGCTTGCCACGTCCTCTCCGACCAAGAAGCGGAGAGCTGCGGTCAGATCTTCATCCGCTAGGGCCTCCGAGTTCAGGCGGAGGTCGGCGACCGCTTCCTCGAGCCCCCACAATGGGCGTGAGTGCGCCTGAAGTGGAGCCACCTGATGCGCCAAGACCTCCCTCAGGAGCGTGGCCCCGGTCAGCTTTGCCGCCTTCATGTTGCTCGGCCTCAGGTCAGCGTTCATCCTCTCCAGCACCGGCTTCGCCTGTCGGTCATCAATTTTCATGCGGGACCACGCATCGACGGACTGGGGCAGCCCTGTAGGCAGCGCCAGCCGAGAGATGATGCACCCGGCATCCAGCATGACCCACTTGCTTCGGAAGCCGTCGGCCCTCTTCCCGGCCTTCGAGATTGCGTTCGCTTTGTAATACGCAACAAAGCTTGCACATGCCGAGATATTAGCGCCAGTGACTCGGAGGAAGAAGAAGTGGCGCCGCAAAGCCACGGAGGGCGTCACCCCGACATGCGCCTCGCAGTAGTAGGCAAAAATCGATAGAAGGAGAACAGAGTTGGGATGGAGATGCAGACCATGCAGTTTATAATGGCGGAGGACATCATAGAAGAACTCGGAGAAGGGAGGCACCAGGCCAGCGATGACAGTGCTCATGAAGAAGGGATAGAAGGTGCTCCCCTTGTCCTCCGGCTGGGCGGAGCCGGGCCGGAGCGCAGTCTCCCCCATATCGCTGCCTTGTGCCTCCATCATCAGACGCATGAGGGCAAGATTCTTCTTCGTCATATTGGGGGGATCCAGTGCCGGCGAGTACCAGGCCGACGGAGCCCCGGTCGCGGTCTTGCGAGGCACCATTGCTCGCTGGAGGAGAAAGGGGAAGCGGATCTGGAGATTTTGGAAGCAGGAGGGCGAAGAGCAAGAAAGGGGATTTGAAGCAAGGCGAATGAGAGCAATGAAGGTAAGCCTAACCCGAGCTAGCCTTTTGTCAGACGGGCAGTTGCCAAGGCAGCGTGGGGAAGCGGAGACACCCACGTTCAGTCAACCGCCACACGGCGACCAAGGCCGCAGGCTGTTGGGGCCCGTGGCGCTCTACACTTGTCCCTTCGCTTCACTGCTAAGTCAAGTCCGAGCGCGCCTTGGGCTCAGGGCCTACTGTCGGCATTCTGGGAACGGGGGTCCGGAGACTTGCCTGCCTGCGGCCTGCGGCGTGGCTCAAGTGGTGGCTCAGTACGGCCCATCTTCATCAACTCAAGCTCAAGACCCTCGCGAGGGGCCAAGCCTCGCGGGGAGGTCGACGCAAGGCTTCCTCAGGAACGGCCTCACCAGGCCGGCTCGCAAGGAGGCAGAGAGATTGAGGCAAGGGTACCTCGCGAGGTGCTCGTGACGCAAGACATGACGATCGAGACCAGGCAGGCGCCAGGCAGGCGCCGGCCTGCACAATGTCCTTATTGCCTCTTTGGTGCAAAGGGGGCAAGCACAGACGCGGAGTACCGAGGCAACAGGCAAAGGTTACCATTTTGGTGCAACGAGACCAAGACCAGCAGAGCGGCAGGACGGAGGTCACCGTGGAGCCCAAGACGGCGTCATCGCCAGTGCCTTTGGCAGCCGAAGACCAACTTTATTCAGGATAACTTGTACTAGATGTTCCCCTTCAAAATGGCCGTTGTTGGCTCCCTTCCCGCTCAATATTTGGGAAGAGGACCAGGGCCTCTATATATAGAGCTAGCCACCACAGAGTAGGACACATCATCTAGAGGCGGGAAGATCCATCCCAAGTAGAACACCACACCAGCTCAAGAACACCCCTCGCGCGGTTGTTCTTCCCTTGTACTGTTCATCATCATCCCGTGAGGCAATCCACCACACCACACACTGGAGTAGGGTATTACACCACAACGGTGGCCCGAACCAGTATAAACCTTGTGTCCCTTGTGTTGTTCATCGTCTAGCTTAGATTCGCAGCGAGGCGTTGGAACGTGGATCGGTAGGGGAAAGATCTTCACGTGCACCCCAGAGTTCAAACCTTAAGGGTTTTGCCGGAACCCGATATCCGACAGCATAAAAGTAAATACATGAAAGTAAAAGATAGGCCCTTCGCAGAGGGAAGTAGAGGTTGCCATGCGCTTTTTGTTTGTATGATCAATCCCTTAGTGCAAAAGAACGTCATGTTATATTGCCCCTTGTGATAACAACCTTTATTATGCAGTCTGTCGCTTTTATTCTTTGCCATAACAAGTTTGTACAACGCTCAATTTTCGTTTACACTAAATGATCTAACACTTTTAGAAGCAATTTTTATTGCCTTATTGCACCGATGAATACTTACTTGAAGGATCTTACTCAATCCTTAGGTAGGTATGGTGGACTCTTGAAAATAAGATTTGGGTTTAAGGGTTTCTAGATGCACAAGTAGTATCTCTACTTGGTGCGGAATTTTTGGCTAGCAAAGATAGGGGGGCAAGCACCACATGTTGAAGGATCTATGACAATATATCTTATATGTGAATATGAACAAACATAAACCATTACGTTGTCTTCCTTGTCCAACGTCAACAATTTTGGCATATAATATTTTGATGGGGGCTCACAATCACAAAAGATTTCCAAGATAGTGTATTTGTATGTGGATCTTCTCTTCCCTTGTTAATTCTTTCATGAGTTGCATCATTGACCAATGCTATGTTTGTCAATCCCCAATAAAATTTTCTACTTATACTTTTCCTTATGTGATGTCAGTACTTACCATAAGATTAGCATATGATCTTTTTATTTATTTCCTTTCTTTTATTGAAACATGAAAGTAAAGAAAGTAAAATTCAAAATAAACTTTATTATATATCTCGCACACGATTACAAATATAGATCACTAAGCATACTCTCAAAAAGAAAGGATCGAACTACACTTTTATTCTTCTAAAGCAAAAGATAACTATGGATCGAACTAAGATAAGTAAAGGAAAAAGATAGTGGAGGTGATACGATACCTGGGCACCTCCCCCAAGCTTGGTGGAAGCCAAGGGGAGTGCCCATACCCGATACTCAATTTTCTTTTGGTGATGAAGAAGAAGGTGGTGGTGATGATGAAGTAGCGATCCTATCCTTGGGTTTCCATGGTAGGGGTCCACTGTCATAGGAGGAGGAATGAGTTTCACAGGTCCTGCAACTGGCAGCCAAACTCATACCTTTAAACCTTGCCTCATATTAAAATATTTGGTTTTGGAGATCGTAGATCTGGCTTTGGAGGAAGTTGATTTGCTCGTTGAAGGTGAAGATGATGTCCTTCATGGACTTGCCATCCACCTTGAGATCATGGGTGTATTCCGCAATCATGAGGTGATTGGCATTGAGTCGACGTTCCACCATACCCTTGCACCGGAAGACCTCCTGTTCCATTGCTTCAAGCCTGGCCTCCACAGTTCCCGTCCCTTTGGGACCTTGCATGTCGCTGATGTGAAGCACCCCATCATGCATCTGGATAGCCTGAGGGTGCTACATCACCTCCCACAAGTATGGGTTTATGACATTCTTGAAGAACTTGTCCTTGAAGGAGCGTCATGCGGTCATGGTAGACGGGATCTGTCAGAAAACAACAAGGAAAAGAAAACATAAGATTTCTCCACGATATGGTGGTCAATAGGTTCGGGGGGCATATAAAGATTATTTTATATTGGGAAACAAGCAAATGGAAGAAAAACAGAGTCCGGAAGGTACCCGAGGTGGGCACAACCCACCTAGGCGCGCCTGGCTTTCCAGGCGCGCTCTAGTGTCTTGTGCCCACCAGGGTGACTTTCCTGGTTGTTTCTTATTTTCCTAAAATTTTAAATATTCCAAAACTGACAAAAAATGTTTTTGCGGATTTTTTGTAGTCCGTTTACTTTTCGTATCACGTACCTCCTCTTTTTCACGATTCTGGAGTGTTCCGGAAGGTTTATTTTATGTGTTCTTCTGGTGTCATAGTTTGGATAATATTGCTTTCAACATTAATGGGCATCCCTGAGTTATATGTTTTATTCATTTCCCATTAACAACCATCGGGTTAGTAATTCGGCATTATTTATTTTGATAGCTCTAGACCGATAGATCTCCTCGATAACATAGGGTCCTTCCCATTTGGAGAGGAGTTTTCGTGCAAACAATCTGAAACGAGAGTTGTACAAAAGAACATATTCTCCTACTTTGAACTCACGCTTTTGGATTCTTTTATGGGGCGTGCTACGCGTCCGCCAACTGATCTTTTTAAAAGATCAGCCGGGTCGTGAGCCATAGGAACATGTGCCAACGAGTGGCCAACTGGCGTTCTTCACTTTCACAACAGAGATAATGTTGCGGAAACCTTTGCGACAGAGGCTATGTTGTAGAAATATTTGCAACAAAGGTCATGTTGCAGAATTTTTTTATGTTCAATTTTTTCGCTTCATAGGTGATGTTACATAAGATATTTTCACAACATAGTTGATGTTGCAGAAATTTTACAATGGAGATCATGTTGTACAAACGCCACCCGTCGTTGCCGATGTCGCAACAGCATCGTCGTCATTTGCCATTGCCATTTGCAACTCCCCCATCGCAATTGCAACAGGGAGGTGTCCGGTGTTGACCAGGTACTGCAAGGAGGAGGTCGGCGGGGCCATGCTGCTCAGGCGCTCCATGGCAGTAAATGGCCCTGCGGTGGCCGCTGGTTGTGGTGAAGGCATGGAACGGCCAGACGAACTACGCCATCTCGTGTGGTGCAGGTGACCTCTCCATCTATGATTTATTGGCCACCCATGACTGAAACAAGAGATGATAGAGTGAGATTTGAGAGAAAAGGAGATCTGGATCGGATAAGAAATGAGTGACTAGGCAAAGGTAAGGGAGAAAGTAGTGCGGTGCATGAGCCAATACGGGACATGCGTCGCTCGCTAGAGGCGGCGGACGCCGAGCGCTGAATCGGCCGTATGATTAGGATCGTTTCCCTTCTTTTATCATGCCATCTTGTAACTTTTTCTTTAAATAATTTGGCATTTTCATAAGCTTGGGTTCTCCATTCATCTAATGAGATAATATCAAATAACCTCTTTTCACCAGCAAGTTTGAAATCATAGTTGAGTTCTTTAATTGCCCAATAATCTTTATGTTCTAACTCAAGAGGCAAATGACAAGCTTTTCCATAAACCATTTTAAAGGAGACATACCCATAGGATTTTTATACGCAGTTCTATAAGCCCAAAGTGCATCATCTAATTTCTTAGACCAATTCTTCTGGACCTATTGACAGTCTTTTGCAAAATTAAATTTATTTCTCTATTGCTAAGCTCAACTTCACCACTAGACTGGGATGATAGGGTGATGCAATTCTATGGTTGACATCATACTTGGCAAGAATTTTAAAGCACCATGAATAAAGTGTGAACCACCATTAGTCATTAAATATCTAGGGACTCCAAACCTTGGGAAAATAACTTCTTTAAGCATTTTAATAGAGCTGTTGTGATCAACACTGCTAGTTGGAATAGCTTCTACCCACTTAGTAACTTAATCAACAGCAACCAGAATATGTGTATACCCATTAGAGGAAGGAAAAGGTCCCATGAAGTCAAATCCCCATACATCAAATGGTTCAACAGCAAGTGAATAATTCATAGGCATGTCTTGACGCTTACCGATATTACCTATTCTTTGGCATTCATCACATGATGAGACAAACTTACGGGCACCCTTCAAGAGAGTAGGCCAATAAAAACCAGATTGCAATACCTTATAAGCAGTTCTGTCTGCCGCGTGATGTCCTCCGTAAGCTTCAGAGTGACATTTCCGTAGGATTTGTCCCTGTTCATGCTTAGGTACACAACGTCTATACCTTCTACTCCTTCTTTCTAAAGATGTGGGTCATCCCAGAAGTAATGTCTTAAATCATAGAAGAATTTTTTTGTTGGTATGTGAAACTAGGTGGTAAATATTTAGCAACAATGTAATTAGCATAGTCAGCATACCAAGGAGTGTCATGAGATCATTTATTACAGCTAACTGCTCATCAGGAAAACTATCATCAATAGGCAGTGGGTCATCAAGAATATTTTCAAGCCAAGACAAGTTATCAGCAACGGGATTCTCTACTCCTTTTCTATCAGTGCTATGCAAATCAAATTCTTGTAGCAAGAGAACCCATCTAATATCTAGGTTTAGCATCTTTCTTTTCCATAAGATATTTTATAGCAGCATGATCAGTGTGAACAATAACCTTAGAGTCAACAATGTAAGATCTAAATTTATCACAAGCAAACACCTCTGCTAGAAATTCTTTTTCAGTAGTAGCATAATTTCGTTGTGCACTCTCTAGAGTTTTACTAGCATAATGAATAACATTGTGTTTCTTATCAACTCTTTGTCCTAAAACAGCACCAACAACATAATCACTAGCATCACACATAATTTCAAAGGCAAGTTCCAACGAGGTGGCTGAACAATAGGTGTAGAAAGTAAGGCTTTCTTGAGTGTTTCGAAGGCTTCTGAACAATCATCATCAAAAACAAAAGGAATATCCTTTCGCAAAAGATTTGTAAGAGGCCAAGAAATTTAAGAAAAGTCTTTGATAAATCTCCTATAGAAACCAGCATGACCAAGGAAATTACGAATACCTTTGATATCTTTAGGACATGGAATCTTGTCAATTGCATCAACCTTTGCCTTATCCACCTCACACTACAAAAAATAGACACATCCGTGCCATCTTGGGCTGAACAAATTTTTTTGTCATACTTATGACACTTCTATGACGATAATTGTGACAAAACCCGGGATCATCGTAGATGTGGTGGGCTCCTACTCTATGACAAAAAATCATGACAGAAAATGGGCTTTTCGTCCTGGGCGGGCTGGAGACGCAGCTGCATGACATTCTTTGGGCCGTCCATTACAAAAAAACATGGTAGAAGTGAGGGCGGGGAAAATATCAGGGAGTTCCCAGTTATGGTGGGTGGTCGAGGGCCGAGCGATGAGCGTTTCTCTCGTACACGTACACGTGTGGGTGTGAGGCGTTGCACTCTAACTGAAGCCGAGCAAGGCGTAGCCTAACTGAACCCGAGTGATTGAACTGCAGGTTACGCATTATTGAACCCGAGCGATCGAGTGATTCCTTCGCTACTGCTGCTAACTGAAGCCGATCGATGTTGCCTCTGGATGAATAGTGAGCGTTGTTGGGAGGGGGGGTTGGATGAACAGTTCCTGTTGGGGTGGTTGGATGAACAGGACCCCGTGATGTTGTCGTTGGATGAATAGGACCCCGATCAATCGAGCTAGTTGGGCGTGGATGAACATGACTCCATGGAGGGCTGGATTGACAGGACCCCGTGGAGGGAAGGTTGAACAATAGCCGGTGGAGGGCTGGTTGAACAGTAGTCGGTGGAGGGCTGGATGACCAGTAGCCCATGGAGGGGTGGTTGAACAGTACCCCGTGGAGAGGGCTTGTTGAATAGTAGCCACTGGTGGAGCACGCGGTGGAGGCTAGATGAACAGGAGCCGGTGCATGAACAGTCACAGGTGGAGGATGGAGGAGATCGACGGTGGATGAACAGTAGCCCGTGGAGGCTAGAGGAGGTCGACGGTGGAGATGAACAATATCCCGTGGAGTCCCTTTTTGCGGTATGCCACACCCCTCCCAATGAACAGGAACCCCGTTTCGACCGTAGCGCTCCAACACAAGTCTGTCTCCTCCGTTTTGCGGTACACCACACCCGTCCTGATCAACAGGACCTTGTTTCGACCATAGGAGGTCCAAAAGAAGTCCGTTTCCTTCCTTTTGTGATATGCCAGACACCTCCCGATGAACAAGACACCGTTTCGACCGTGGCCGGTCGAACACAAGGCCGTTTCCTCCATTCTGCGGTATGCCAGGCCCCATTTCCATCGACTGTTCTGTCCAAGCCCTCCCGATGAACATGACGATGCATTCTGTTCCGACCCAGCCGGTTGGCTCCCCATGAACACGACGATGATGCAGTTTCTCCGTCCGACCCAGCCATGTACACGAGCCCTGGTTGTACGTATGCGCGAGTAGGCGTTCGCGACCCCGCCTGTATGTACACATGTGGCCGTATTTTCTTTCTTGCACCCTGGCCGCTGTACGTACATATACTTGCTATGTGCACGCCTCTACTACGACACGTGCGTGCTTCTACTACGACATGTATGCGCCTCTACATCAACCAGTATGTACGTACACGTTCGCGACCAGAATGACAATGCTACGTACGCTTTGACCAGGTGGGTCCTGACTGTCAGGCACTTCCTTGCGTGCAAAGATGTAGCTGGCGGGTCCCAGCAGTCAGGGGGCGAATCATTTTTTCCCGTAATATGGACGCACTTCCTTGCGTGCGAAGATGTAGCTGGTAGGTTCCAGTAGTCAGGGGGGAAATATTTGTTTCGCGAAATACAGTGGCCCGTCTGGTGGGTCCCTACTGTCAGGTGGAGGAATCATTATTTCCGCGTAATAAGGAAGCACTTCCTTGCTGCAGTCATGGACCCATCTGTCAGCCTCTCCATGTACAGTACTCTTTCGATGGAAGTCGGTTGTGGACCACATTGACCATGCCGCGCCGAGAGCACCAAGGCGGTGGACGACGGCAAGGCCTAGGAAGGGGATGACACAGATCCAGTGAAGAAGCGGCAGTGGATGCCCGCACGGAGAGGAGTACGAGGGTTCACTAGTTCGGCTGCGGTGTGAGGCTGTCGTTGCCGCAAAATAACAGGGGGTGTGGGTGAGTGGAGGGATGGCCTGGCTAGCAGTGGGAGTAGTAGGGGGCGGTGAGGCCTCCGCGGCAGCACAGCCAGCCACGGGAGGCAGGAGCAGGCGGCACGACCGGCACTGCTTTGGGCAGCTGGAGCAAGAAGACCAGAGGTTGAAGAAGCATGACGGCCGTTGGATGGACATCGTATGGTAACTGTAGCTAGAATCATTTATATTGACTAAGTTGACAAAGCCCTTGGTTCGTGTCAATTTAGTAGGCCCACAGGTCAGTTTCCGAAACGGTGCGCCCCAGATGTCTGGGGGAGGAATCATTTTTTGGGCACTGAAGGTAGAATATCCGAGATTGAAGAAGAAGCACGATATCCGTTGGATGGACATCCAACAGCCACTTCTGCTAGAACCTTGTGTTTACTATAAGTTGACAAAGCCTTGCATATGCGTCAACTTAATTTTTTTAATGGGACGCGTCAACTTAGTAGGCCCACAAGTGTGTGGCAGAGAACTTATAGCCCATTTGAGATTTGTAAGAATGTATAGCCCATTTTTGAATTCTAATGGAATTTACTACAGCCCATTTACAGTTTGTTAAAAGTACAACCAATTTTCTAGCTAGGACAACGATTAATAATTTCAACCAACCATTCAAAACAGAATTCAATAAAATTTCCCACATTTTGATGGGATCCAAATATTTTTATCCCGAAATTTCTAGTCAGATTAAATACAATTTCAATATAAACTTATATTACGTAAAAATCCAACGAAACATTGCACGCACAACAATTAATGAAATTAAAATTTTCAAAATCCAAAAATAATATTTTATAAAGTAATTACGTGTTTGGTGCATTTTTTTTATAGTTACTGCCCTGTTTTTATAATTACATCCCATTTATTATTTCTTAATGCTCATTTTCTTGTTAAGCCTAATGCATCCCTCCTAGGAAAGATTTGCAGCTCAACGGGGGGGAGAATAAAAAGTTGAACTTGCCTGGGTATTCCTCAAAAAAAAGTATAGCTGGGCTAGCCATTTTCAGCTTGAAAAAATTAATATCTGGGCTGGATATCTAGCCTGGGCTAGACGGGCCACAGCCCGCCCAGTTAATACCCTGCTCTCCTCTGAACAACAACGAAAACATCGCTCAAGAAAAACTTTGCAGTGCTCACACCTCAAAAACACAAATACTGCTCGAGCTGCTTGGTCCCAGCTGTCGACCGCTCCTTGTGCTATTCTCTCGTTTATTGACTACATAGCTTGACAATAGTGTGGGACCATGATGTCAGGAAACGAGGAGGAAGCAAGAAAATTACAGTTGTATATAATAAGGAGGCACTTCCGTACGTGCGGCTATGGCCCTAGTGGGTCCCCACTATCATCCTCTCCAAGTAAAGTCATCGACTCATTCCTCATGTCTGTTGACCATGTTGACAATGCGAGACGGCAGCACCACAGCGAGTGCAACAACTCGAAGGACGACCAAGAGGGCCTTGCGGGCCCTATGGATGGTCTGATACAACGCCCGTTGCTCATTCGGGAAGCCAGGATCATAGGGCCACATGTCCACGATGACATTGTCGTTCGCTTCTTCATCGGTGCTCGTTGAGGAGCTTGCAGCATAGGTCCTCCTACGCTGGTAGTTCTTCCTCCATTAGGGTGTTGAAGTGCGGCCGCACCATCTCTATGGTGAACACGACATGAACCGGTTTGCACAGTGGCGCCGGCTCCTGGTCGGAAGCTACGTCCATCGTCTCATTCTCGTCGCTCAGCTCGGTGAGCTCGCTGGTGAGCTAGCATGTCCGGCTACTGGACCGACCCGCTTCCAAGCACGAGTCTAACTGCTCTGGCCAACCTAGACCGTCTCCCTCGCCCGCACGCGCTTTCCGCCCGAAACGGTCAGCGCCGCCCGCCCTGCTTCCTGGTGCAGGCGATTGCTCCGCCTTCAAACGACACAAGTGATGTCCGTCCGTCTGTGTGCCGCCCACATTAATGGTACATGGTTGCCCAGGAGGTTACTCTGGCGCCACACATCCGTCCCTCCACCGCCCACCATTGCTATATAAATTGCTGCGCCGGCCATATCTGCAGTCATCCTCCTCCGTTCCCTTTCTCATGTCCACGCCACTACTACCCGCCATGGCTTCCTCGCGCTCCAGCGCCTTTGGGATGGGCGGACGACGGGCCACATGGAGATGGCAGCCATTGCTGCCGACTGGCTGGCCGGCAGGCAGCCGGAGGACGAGGACGTCCCAATGGAGAACATGGTAGTCGATGATCCGGTGCCAACCCCCTCCTCCGCGCCATCCTCGCCGGTGCATTGCACCATGACCCTCGGCGAGGCCCGTGCCTAATACATGGACATGGTGAGGCACAAGCATCAGGAGCAGTTCCGGGAGGCACAGGCCGACACCGCCTACAACCACCATCTCCTCCAGGAGCACCTGCAGGAGGAGGAGTGGATCGCCGCGGAGCGGGCGGAGCAGGAGGCGCTGCTCAAGTCGTACCGCCCCACCCGCAAGGGCCGCCTCGAGTGCTGGCTCTACCGCAT
Organism: Triticum timopheevii; assembly: GCA_963921465.1. Classification (NCBI taxonomy): domain Eukaryota; kingdom Viridiplantae; phylum Streptophyta; class Magnoliopsida; order Poales; family Poaceae; genus Triticum; species Triticum timopheevii. The sequence goes on from OY997274.1 coordinate 388,777,091, forward strand.
GCGAGTGGTGGAGGCTGCCTACAAAGAGGGCGATGAAGCGGGTGAGGCGCTGTTTGGCGAGACCAAGGACAAGGCAGAGGAAAATGCCAGCTCCGATGAGTCCCCACTCTGCTGCCGTCGACGAGGCCCTGTTCCGCTGAGGCCTCGCGGCGCCAACAACGAGGCAGAGGACACCGTCGGCTCCGTCGAGGCCCCGCCCCACCAGCACCGAGGCATAGGACCTACTACGCCGAGGCCCCGCCCCGCCATCAACGAGGCAGAGGACATCGCCCGCTCAGCTGAGGCCCCATCCTGCCGGCAACGAGGGGAGGATTTCCCCCACTCCGCCGAGGCGCCGCCCCGCCAGCAACGAGACAGAGGACATCGCCGGCTCCGCCAAGGCCCCGCCTCGCCGGGACAAAGGTAGAGGCCCTACTCCGCCGAGGCCCTGCCCCACCAACAACGAGGCAAAGGACATCGTCGGCTTAGTCGAGGCCCCTCGCTGCCAACAACGAGGGGGAGGATTTCCCCCGCTCCACCGAGGCGCTTCCCTGCCGGCAACGAGATAGAGGACATCGCTGGCTCCGTCGAGGCCCCGCCCTGCTGCCAACGAGGCCATGCCACACAAAAAACGAGGAAGAGTACATGGTAGGTCGCCACCGCTCGGGTCCAAGTAAGGCCACCGCTGCTACCCTCCAGTTGAAGCCAAGCTAGGCGGGTTGACCATTTACAGCCGATTAGCTTCTTGGCGGCAACATGGAGTCGGAGAGCTATGTTGGAGAAGGACGCTGCTTCTACTTAACTGCTGTTGCAGTTGGCTGACTGACACGTGGGCCCAACAGGCATCTGGGCCACATGTTAGTTACGCAACTGCACCTGCAGTTAAGTCACTGAAGCTCAGTCTGCTGGAGAAGAAGCTTCTATTCGGCTCAGCCGGACACAGGTGGGTAGCTTTGCTTAATTAATTATACCTCCAGTGCACCCCTTTTAAGTTGAAGAATGTATGGAATGTAATGAAATCCGGCATGTTTATATGATATCCGACCATGTATGAATGAATTTAGTCCGATTAGTTCAAATTCTTGTGTCACTGGCATTGGATGAACATTCAAAACAATATGTACTAGCATTATTCCCAGGGTGATCACCTTGTTTGCAACAGTTTCACATGTACTCCCTCCGGTCCTTTTTATTCTGCATACAAGTTTTGTCTGCAGTCAAAGTATCTCTACTTTGACCAATGTTATAGAAAAAAGTACGAACTTTCACAATGTGTGAAGTAAAAAGGAACAGAGGGAGTACAAAGAGTTTAAGCAACATTTTAGCGTTCCTATACATTGCAATCAAACACACAGGCTTGGCAATTCAAAGAGAACCTTCAAAACAATCAATTTTTATGCATCTCAGCGATTCACATGTCAGAGCCAATATTTACTTCACAACTAAAGAATAAAGAAAAACCGATCAACGCTGCTCATAGCAAAGGGGTCCCATTCAAAAATATCAAACGCATGTCTTCTTGCTAACATCAATGAGCAAAATTTGACAAGGTTGTCCCATTCCAAAATATCAAATGCCTACGATTGTGGAATGGGCAAGGTTTGCCATCAGTTCGGACAATGACATGGCACCTCGTGCTAATAAACCAGCTGTTCTTTTTGTGCAGTTCCACCAAAATCAACCAAATTCGCGCATAGCTTTTATGATTACGCCCTTATATGTTGCAACGCCTTGAACTTATCGGCACCTCCTTTCTTGTGGTGGAAATGAATGATTTGATGTCTACATGAACATTTTGTGCAGTTCCCATTGAAATCAAGCTGAGCACGCCTGTTTGCACAAATACAAAAAAACTGATTAGTATAAAGCAAACTGTACTATGAATTGACAGTTTAAACAGGCACCTACATGGTCCATGTAGAGCACATTTTTAGAAAAAGTGGAACTCACCGGAAACAATCCTACAACAACATTGTACTTGCACATCACAACAACAAAATGGAGATCTGTCAGTCCTTTTGAGCTGAAGTTAGTTTGGTCTTGTGGGGAGTAATGTAACCGTCCTTCAACTTCTCCTTCCGATGAGAAGATAGACAGGGCTTCTTCATCCTGGCATAATGGGAACTAGTCACTTCACGTACTCCATATTCTTCTTCAGAGGAGGATGATCCTATTGTGCAAAGACAAGAGGACAACTAAATGCTAGCATCCCTGTTTGCTCGAAAAAAAGGAAAGGAAATATTTAAAACAACACAGATGAAGCACTTCTCAAGGACAATACCACTTTCTCATGACAGTATCTAAATAGTAGCACAACACTATCGGCATTCTGGGAACGGGGGTCCCCAGACTTGCCTGCCTGCGGCCTGCAGCAGGGCTCACCAGTGGCCCAGTACGGCCCGTCTTCATCAACAAACACTCAAGACCCTCGCGAGGGGCCAAGCCTCACGGGGCGGACGATGCAAGGCCTCCTTAGGGGCGGCCTCACCAGGCAGGCTCGCGAGGAGGCGGAGAGATCAAGGCGAGGGTACCTCGCGAGGTGCTCATGACGCAAGCCATGACGATCAAGACCAGGCGGGCGCCAGGCGGGCGCCAGCCTGAGTAGTGTCCTCGTTTCCTCTTTAGTGCAAAGGGGGCAAGCGCAGGCACGGAGTACCAAGGCATCAAGCAAAGGTTTCCATATTGGTGCAATGAGACTAAGACCAGCAGGACGGCAGGACAAAGGTCACCGTGGAGCCCAAGACAACGTCATCACCAGCACCTTTGGCAGTCGAAGACCACCTTTAGGTAGGATAACTTGTACTAGCTGCCCCCTTTCAAAATGGCCGTTGTTGGCTCCCTTCCCGCTCAATTTTTGGGAAGAGGACCAAGGCCTCTATATATAGGGCTAGCCACCATAGTAGAAGGACAAGTTAAGTTCGTCCGCATTCCACAACAAGAACACCTCTCCTCGCGAGGTTGTTCTTCCTCTGTACTGTTCATCATCAGCCCAAGAGGCAATCCAACACACCACACACTGGATTAGGGTATTACACCACAACGGTGGCCCGAACCAGTATAACCCTCGTGTCTCTTGTGTTGTTCATTGTGCTAGCTTAGAATCGCGGCGAGGTTCTGGGCGTGTTTCGGTAGGGAGAAGATCTTCGTGTGCACCCCAGACTTTGAACCTTAAGGGTTTTGCCGGAACCCGATATCTGACATTTGGTGCACCAGGTAGGGGTGCGCTAAAATCTTTTTCTCTTTTGATCTGCGTCCCATCGCTTCGTCGCATCCATGGCAGACGCTCGCCGAGCTGGCACTGAGCGCTGGGCTGCTCTCGCCGCCCGTGTCGCCCAAACGCCTCCCATCGGTGGGCCTCCTCATCGTTTTCCGTCGCCTGCCGCCAACGCCGCCACTAGCCCGGCGGGGAACAAGCAGCAAGCATCTTCGCTACACCCCTCGCTGCGGCGGGAAGGCCACACCACCACTCCGACGCTGACCCCATCTGGTTCATCGTCTCACGCTAATCGCGCCCCCCCCGAACGCGCAGGCCGTGTTGCTCCTGGCACGTGAGCTCCTGCACTACCGCCCCGTTGATGAGCTCGACGAGGAATGGCTCGCTGGCATCACCGACCTCGTCAGCGCCGCAGGGGGCTCTCCTGCGCCGTCTCTCTCGCTGCCTCGCCCTCCATCATGCATGGGCGACGCGGCTCAGGGAGTGCTTCCACCACCTACTCCCCAAGAAGGCGCCTTAGCTCCAAGGCGCATGGCCCCTAGACATGACCCACCGCGTCCGGCGCCCACGCGGCAAGAAAGAAGCTGCCAAGAAATTCCTCGGCCTCAAGAAGGCTCTCACGTGCACCCTGCACCTGCACGACAAGACCGCATCCCTGCACCAGCACGCCAAGACTCCGCGCTGCCCCTTGCAGCGGCGTGCGGGAACCATCAAGAGCAGGCCCCGCATCTGCAAAAGGCTCTGGTGGCCACCGCAGGTTGCCGTGCCTTCACCTCCAAGCTACGTAGTGTCGCCTGGCCCGGTAAGTTCAAGCCGGACTTGCCTCCTCGCTACGACGGTACTGCCGGCCCCGCCGGAGTTCCTACAGCTCTACGAGTTGGGCATCGAGGCGGCCAATAGAGACAAAAAGGTCATGGCGAACTAGTTTCCCATGGCACTCAAGGATGGTGCCCGCACCTGGCTCCTGAACCTGCCACCAGGCTCGATCTCCTCTTGGGACAAGATGCGCAACCGTTTCATCGCGAACTTCCAGGGCACTCTCGACCGTCCTCCGGCCGCGGGTGACCTGCGCCGCATCAAGCAGCGGCCTGGAGAGACCCTGTGGAAGTACATCCAGCGCTTCAACGGCATTGGCCTCAAGATCCCCAAGGTGACAGACGAGGCCATCATCTCAGCGTTTTCTGATGGCATCCGCGACGTCTAGATGAAGGAGGAGCTCGCCATCCACGAGGATTTGTGCACATCTCTGGAGCTGTTCAACCTGGCGACCAAGTGCGCAAGAGCTGAGGAGGGCCGCCTCTCCCTTCTCGAGCTTCCAGCTGCTGACCCAGAAGAGAAGAAAGCCAACTCCAACGAATGCCAGGAGCTCAGGGCCGTTCGAGAAGGACGCATCGGTCGACTCCCCGAGCGCAACGACTAGGTCTATGGCCGAGGAGGATGACGAGGCGGAGGACGATGGGACGACCGAGGCCCTTGCCAGGAGTGGCGTGACCGACCTCGCGAGGATCGCTGGCAGGACCAGCCTCGCAAGGGAGCCTGGAAGGATCAGCATCGCGAGGACCGCCCGCAGGGCAACGCAGGCCTTCCTCCTCTACCGCCACCGCCAATAAGGAATGATGACCACCACCAGGACGAGGGGGCTGGGGCCTTCCAGGAACCACGTGCTATCGCTTGCATCATGGGCGGTGCCCAGGCCCCAGCCTCTCAGCGCATCTTCAAGCAGTTTGCTCACGAGGTGAATGTAGTCCTCCACAAGATCGAGGCCACGCGCCCTCTCAGGTGGTTCAAGTGCGCCATCACTTTCAGCTCAACAGATCAACTCAAGTGTGCGGCTACCGCTGGCGTCCTCTCGATGCTTTGTTCCCCAGTCATCAGCAACGTGCAAGTTACCAGGACCCTCATCGATGGCGGCGTAGGGCTCAACGTTCTTTCCGTCGAGATGTTCAACAACCTTCAAGTGCCATATGTTCAACTTCATCCTACCAAGCCTTTCTCAGGAGTTACTGACGGCTCCACCACCCTGATAGGGCAGGTCCGCCTCCCTGTCACTTTCGGACAGCGCAACAACTACCACACCGAGCTCATCGACTTTGACGTCGCCAACATTCGCGGGTATCCGGCCCTGGCCAAGTTCATGGTGGTGACCCACCATGTCTACAATGTCCTCAAGATGCCAGGAAGTGGCGGAATCATCACAGTCCCCTGCGAAGAGAAGGATGCGGTGTGCTCCCTCGAGTGCGCCTTCCAAGCTGCATCAATCGAGGACCCGAACAGCAAGGGCGAGGAGCCTCCTGAGGCACTCCCCAAGAAGAAGAAGACATCGCCCAGCTCAAGGCCTCAGGAGGTTGGCATTTCAGGAGGTGCCGCATCAGGATCTGCGCCCGTGGAAGGGGCGCCACCTTCCATTGCATAGGAAGGCGCGCCCGGTGCCCTCCTCGGGCAGGGCTCGGGGGCTCTCTTCTGGAGGGCCTCAGACTTTGCCAAAATCACGAGGGAGGCGCTCGGGCACCACTTGGAGGCGTGCTTCGCAGCATGTTTCCCTCAGGAAGGCATGGGGCATAGAAAGCCCAACCCTCAGGAGTTCATCACCAAGACCACTCAGGAGCTTCAGGAAGCAAGAGCCATACGCGGCGATCGCCGTCTGCCTGGCATAACTCCCCATCCAGGCGAGGATGGCGGGCTGCGCATCTGCATCGATTTCCAGGGCTCAACCGAACCGCATCTCAGGAGCGCCTCTGGCCGTCGCGCGTGGGACGTTGCAAGGGTCCGCTGCACAGCTACGTTCGCATGCCTTTCGGCCTGCCGAACGCGGCTGCTACTCACTAGCGCCATCCATGAAACATTCTGGCAGCTCAAGAGGCCAGGCATCACGCGGTCCTGGCGGAGATGGAGATGGTCCTCGAAGAACCGCCTGGACCCCCAGAGCCTCCCGAGGCTCAGGGCTTCGGTGGCCCATGAGGATCGGCCTCTTCGTCGCGCATCTTCAACTACTCCAACACCCCTTCTACAATGATACTAGGTGACATCTTCCGAGTTCATTTCAGCTGGGAGCGCCTCAGGGCTGCATCATTCCCAGGTCACGTGGGTCTGTCCCTGCGGCATGTATCCCTTTTGCTCATGTCTTTAGTTTACCTTGCTGGGGGCGCCCCTCGGGCTGCATCATCCCCAAGCCGCTCGGGCATGACCCAGTGGCATATATCCCTCCTGCATTTATCTAAGCTGATTTGCCGTTCATGCTTAACCTGCCTATGATTATCATCTGCCGCCTACCATGGGCCTCCTCTCCCTCATGCAAATCGCTTGCAGTTGAAAGGGGGGCTCCTGAGCATCGCGAGTCAGGAGCTCTTACTAGCTCTCCAGCCCTCACCCCTGGCCTTGTCCACGGCATCGCGACCTGGCATACCAGCGGCGGTTGAGCTCGCTCGAGGGCCGGGACCTAAGGACGTAGAGCATTTCTATCTAACCATCTTGCAGGAACACACAGCCGTCCAAGGCTCAAGACCAGGCGCAACCCGCCTTGAGGTAGGGCGTCGTGAGTCCCGTGCTGGCTCACGAGTGCCCAGATACACCTCGTCTAGCCCTACCGTGCAAGCCACGTGTCAGGGCTGGGCTGTACACGCCCCGAGGGCTCCTCCCAAAGGGGCCCCCTCCCACATACCAGTGGAAGCACCATGTTCCGCGCAGGCTGACGACACTGCCGAGGAGCGGGTATGCCCGTACACATACGGAAGCGCTATGCTCCGCGCTAGTGATAAACAACTGACGGAGGCCCATGGCCGTATCAACCTAAGGGAGCCCAGAGCTCAGTGTCTGGCGTCATCGCGACACCTCCCCTCAGGAGCGTCACGCGAGGGGGCACACTCGCAAAGGCGCGGAACTTCGCCAGCATGGCCTCCACCCGGCCCTTCACGGCTTCAGCAACAGCAGCGAAGCGCTCCTCTTCCACGGGCTCCAGCAGCTCGTCGAGGTTGGCGCCAGGGTCGCAAAGGTAGACATGGCTGAAGATACGTGTCAGCGCCGCAGAAGAAAGGACGTGAGCTTCAGCCTCGGCCATGGGGCCGACGCCGGTCACAACTTCCTTGAGTGCCTCAACCAAGAAAGGAAGTAGTTGGGCGAGGCCGTCCTTGGCACCAGCCATCGGTTTCTCTGAGCCGTCTTCGTAGAGCGTCTTTAGTGCCTTGGGAGATCTCTCCTCAAGGCGCGTGAAGGCCACGCGGTCCTCAGCCAGGACCTTTGCCTTGGCGTCCAGCTCGGCCCTCTCCGTCTTCAGCTTCTGCTCCAGCGTTCCCAGTCGGCCGTGTTCAGCGGTCAGCTCGGCGTCATGGTCCCCAATGGCGTCCTCCCGAGCCTTCATCTCCTCCTCCTTCGCCTAGCGGTCGAGAGTTTCCCTGGCAAGCTCATCGCGCAAGCCCTGCAGCTCGGCCTCCAGCGCCTTGCAACGGTCCTAGGCAACCGTGGCATCCTTCAGAGCCACATCGCGGGCGGCTGCGGCCTGGGTGGCAGCTTGCTTCCCCTCCTCGGAAGCTGTCGCGGCCCGCCTCAGCGCCGCTCGGACGGAGGTGTCAGAATGAACCCAGCCAGAGATTAGCTCCAGGCGCTTGGCTACTAGGTGGGAGTGGGTGCCCTAGAGATCTTTTCAAAGCTGACCCAGCTCGAAAAGGGCACGGTCCAAGACAGCAGATGAGGTAGAGCGACCCAGAACCAGTGGTGCAGGAGGAGAAGAGGGCAGCGTAACCACAGCTCGGGAGACTGGGGGCTCCTGAGTCTTGGCTACCTCGGCAACGGCATCAGGCGCCGACACCTCCGGAGCCAGCAGGGCCACGGGGGCTGGCACCCCGCCAGAGTGCTCCTCCGGGCCTCGTGAGGACGATCGAGCAGGGGAGGTGCGAACTTCACTGCCTCCCCTCCCCACGGATGAAGGGGCGGCCACAACAAATAAGTCTGCCCCAAGTGGAGCCATCGTGTCCCCCTTCTTCTTTTTCGCCGCAAGCGGCGGCTAACCAAGTGATGGAGAACGTCAAGCCCCGGCAGCAAAAAGAAGAACATGACGGAGTTCGAGCACTTACTGGTCAATCGCGGCATAGGCCACCGACTTCTTGCCGAGCTTAAAGCCCAAAAGCCTCTTGGTCGGGGGAGCTGCCTCGAGATGTCTAGGAGCAGAAGAGGGCGCACCAGAAGGGCTAGAGGCAGCTTTGGGCGGAGCCTGGGCAGAAGCGGCCCCTTGGGAGATCAGAGCCGACCTGTCCTTCTTCGGGATTGCGGGTGGATCCTCTTCCTCTCGCATGACGTCGGCCTCGTTATCGTCCGGCAAGGTGCGGAGAATGCTGGTGAAAGTGCTAGTATCGACTAGAGGGGGGGTGAATAGGCGATTTTCATGAGAGTCTTCAAAACTTGGAAGTTTCGAAGACAAACAACAGAAATGACCTAGTTGATATGCAGCGGAAAATAAACTACCATAAGCAAGCCATAGTCAAGTATGCAATGATATGAAAGTACAGGACGAATAGCAGCTAAGTAGTAAGGATCAGGATGGAAGATACTATGAAGCCAATCAACACTAGTAGTCAAGCAATGAAGTCAAACAGATACATAGATAGGCAATGACTTCACGAAGACAAACTTAAGTAAAGGATGGAAAGGGATAGAACCAGTCGCTTGTTGAAGACACAGGATTTGTTGGACCAGTTCCAGTTGCTGTGACAACTGTACGTCTGGTTAGGGAGGCTGAGATTTAACTCAGAAGACCTTGTCTTCACCTATTCCTGTTGAGCTAAGGACACCCAGTCCTCGCCCAATCACTCTGGTAAGTCTTCAAGGTAGACTTCCAAACCTTCACAGACTTCGTTCACCGGCAATCCACAATGACTCTTGGATGCTCAGAACGCGACGCCTAACCGGCTGGAGGATTCACAGTCCTCAAGTGTAATAAGTCTTTAGGTCACACAGACAGAAAGACTTCATTGATGCCTAACACTCTTTGGTTCTGGGTGTTTGGGCTTTGTCCTTGCAAGGATTTCTCTCTCTCAAATGCTTCGAGGTGGGTTGCTCTCAAATGACAAAAGTCGTGCACAAACTCTAAGCAGCCACCAATTTATGGTGTAGGGGGTGGGCTATTTATAGCCACAAGGCAACCCGACCTGATTTGTCCGAAATGACCCTGGGTCACTAAGGAACTGACACGTGTTCCAATGGTCAGATTTCAAACACACGCGGCAACTTGACTTGGGCTACAAGCAAAGCTGAGCCATCCAGCTCTGGATAAGATTTGCTCTCATTGTCTTCGCTCGAAGACATAGGATTTGGGTTGAGCATCACTTCAGTCACTCTGACTTAGTTCACTTGGACCCCACTTAATAGTATGGTGGTTCCTATGACTCAACAAACAAGAAAAGGAAACAACGAAACCACACAGTCTTCGCGCTCCATAGTTTTCACGTAATGTCTTCTCATGTCATAGTCTTCAATATGAATATCTTCCCATACCACCATTGTCTTCAATGTCTTCAACATTTTTAGGGGTCATCTCCGGTAGGTAAACCGAATCAATGAGGGACACTACCTGTGTTATCCTGCAATTCTCACAAACGCATTAGTCCCTCAACCAACTTTGTCGTCAATACTCCAAAACCAACTAGGGGTGGCACTAGATGCACTTACAATGTCCCCCTTTTTGGTGATTGATGACAAACTGGTTGAAGTTTTCAACGGGGATAAAGTATGTGAAATTGTAAGGATAGGGAATTGTCTTCATAAGTAGAAAGGGCTCCCCCTGAAGATGCGCATATAAGTAATTTTCTTTTGGAATGCAAATGCACATGGCAGGTTGTACTTGTGGAGATCCTCTTAAACTTCTGAAGATAATTCATCATGCATGTAATGATGTAGCAAGTAGGATGACATGCATAATGAAAAATGGACGTCTGCAGAATGATCTAAGTGCGGAAGTTACCATCGCACATGTGGAATTTATCATCGCATCACAGTAAAGAAAATAAGTAGCAGACGACCATCAAGTTTAAGTGTTACAACTCAAAGAACTAAATGTTTCAAACGCAAGAGTTGTAAGCACGAGGCAAAACATAATGCAACCGCCCATATGAACCCGCTTGAAGACTATCAACTCATACGCTTCTCCCCCTTTTGTCAGTAAGGACCAAAAAGGTTTGAAGACATAGAGCATCTACTCGTCCTCATGAGTAGGTGAAGCAGCAGGGTTGTCGTCGTTGGTTGGCGGTGCAGACGAACTTGGTGTAGTGTCGATGCGTGCAGTAGTAGGAGGTGGTGAAGTAGCATCATCTTCATCATCGATCACTCTGGCATTGACAGTTGCCGCGGAGGAAGAATATTCAGAGTCTTCAAGAGATGGAGTGCGACGTAGGACAGCAGTCCGTGGAGGAGTGGAGTCAAACTGGAATCTTTCATTGAAGCCATCGTCTTGAAGATCTGCTTCAGCACTAAGCAGGGTCAAACTCTTCCATGATCGCCGGCAAGTCTCATGAGCAACAAAGGCATTCTTGGTGGCAAGATTACGAATGCGATTGACATCCACCAAGAGGCTTTGCATCTGTCTCTTGAGCCAATAGTGATGCTTATCCTGTTTCTGATGAAGGGCCACAAGAAGTTCTCGGTCATTGAGAACGCGAGAACGCTTCCGAGGCCTTTGGGCAATGGTGCTTTCAGTGGCTTCAGTAGGTGCTCGATGAGGCAGACGAGTATTTCCAGCCAATGGATAGATTCGTGTTGCTGCTTGAACACCTTCAATGGGTTGAGTGAAGCTTTGGTGCTCGACATTCTGAAGACAAAGAGGCATCTTGGCAGGGTCAGAGTATATGGCTTCAACTGACATATCAACCTCTGGCAAAAAGATCAGATGATTGCGAGTAGAGGGCTGATAGTTGATAGCTGAGTGTCGCTTGATGAGGCGCATGACCCATGGAGCATAAAACTTCAAACCAAAAAGGTCAGATCCAGAAGCAGCAAGTTGCCTGATGAAGAATTCTTGAGTATTGAAGATGATGCCATTGAGAATGTAAAAGACCAAAGTCTTCATAGCTCCTTCTAGCTTGGCCGCTGATGAATGTCCTTTGATAGACCATAGAGTTCGCCGGATAATATGATATATTGTGCGTGGCAGATACTCAAGGTCTTCAACAAGGAACTCTATCGGATATTCAGCGTCAGATGGCAAGGGCTTCATCATGCTCAACATCTGGCTCATGTTGGGTTCTGGCTTATGGAAGATGCTCTCCAATGCATTGCGAGGTAGCTGCCAATCAGGTTCATATAACTCTCCAGGAGTGGCTAGCCCTGTCAGCTCGATGATGTCAAGAGCTTTGGCTTCATGATGAACATTTCCGGTCATCCACTCGAGGACCCATGTCTTGATATCAATGTTGTAGCCGCGAATGTGTAGAGTAGCACAGAATTGAAGCAATAGCTCTTCATTCCAGTGTTCTTTGTCAGTCACAAAGTTGAGCAGACCAGCATCATTAAAGCAATCAAGTGCTTCTTCTAAGCATGACAGTCCAGCAATGGCTTCAGTGTCAAGGCGCATATGAGGGAAAATGCGCCCTTGATCATACAAAACGCAGGAGTAATAGCTTCGCTGTTGATAGCTCCAGAAACGATCTGATGATAACTTTGGCTTTGAGTAGGGGTTCATGGCGCTGTCAAAGAAGGTATTGTGGCTCTTGAAGCCATTTGCATTGAAGGACCCTGGTGAGTTTGCAGTATCTGGAAACCTTGGCAGTCTTGGCTTTGGCTTCTGGACCTAAGGCCTATGCTCAACATGATAATCAAATTGAGGTCCAGAGGCAGTAGGCTGAGGTACCAGAATGGTCCATCGGACAGTGGTTAGCTGACCATGACTGTATGCTTACTCAATTGTATGGGGCCTTGGTGGCGGAACAGGAGCAGGGGCAAAAACTGAGGCTTCAGGCTGCACAACAGGTGCTTCAGGAGCAGTTGTCTCATTGGCTTCAGGCACAGTGGCCTCATTGGCTTCAGGAACACTGGTAGGTGCAGGCTCCACATTAGTGTTAGCCATGACTACGTCATTGGCTTCATTGGCGTTGGTGGCAGCTTCAACATTTTCAACCTCCTCTTGATGAATAGGAGGGTCGGGCACTGGCACGTTTACATCAGGAACAACTTCTTCATTAACGGGGGAAGTAGGGACACGTACGTCTTCTTGATTGTCCACGGCTGATGCAGCCAGAATGTCTTCAGCAGCTGGGGCTTCAGACTCAGAGACATTCACAGTAGGAGTGGGTTCAGAAAATACTTGACGTGCAACAGGCTGGCGTTGCACTTCTCCTTCTGGAACGCTCGACAGAGGGACTTGAGGCCTTTGTCCTTTGCGTAGCCTGCGAAATGCTGGCAACGCCTTAGGAGATGGAGTTGGCTGGGCCTCAAAGTCTTCATCTTCTTATTGCACGGGAGGTGTAGCTTGTTGTTGTTGTTGGGGAGTACTGGGGGAGTCTTGTTGCTGTGGGTGATCAGCCCACGATGCATCCTGAGCAATTGGTGTCAGAGGACGACCAATGCTGATGAGTTTGCTGTTCGTAAGAACAGGCGATGATACCACATCATGTTCGATCCGAGGAAGAACTTCATCATGTTCAACATTGTCATCATAGTGCAGAAAATCATGAAGATAAATTGAAACTGAAGACAAACCAAATGTGAAATCATTGCAATATAACGCCATGAGTGAAAACACTTCAAACAGAGAAATTTGGTGGTGGCGTTACCCACCGTATAGGAAGTATTAGACCCAGACACGACGCACAATTATCGTGGCGCTCCGAAGTCAAATTCCATGTTAATGTATTAACACTCAGAGTGTAAATCTTCATTGATTGAGGATATACATTACTTTGTGTGTCGCACATCTAAGTCATCAACATGCATAAGTGTTAGGACATGTGCCTGATCACAGGACATTAGAGGATTCCAAGATATTTAGCTCACACCGTAACTTGCAAAACCTTTTCTCATCCAAGGGCTTTGTGAAGATATCTGGAAGTTGCTCTTCAGTGTTGACGTGAATGATATCGATATGTTTCTTCATGACATGATCTCTGAGAAAGTGATGACGAATTTCAATGTGCTTTGTCTTCGAGTGCTGGACTGGATTGTTGGCTATCTTGATGGCACTCTCGTTGTCGTAGAAGAGAGGTACTTGTTTCAGGTTGATGCCATAGTCCTTGAGAGTTTGCTTCATCCATAGAAGCTGAGCACAACAGGATCCAGCAGCAATGTATTCAGATTCAGCAGTTGAGAGTGATACACAATTCTGCTTCTTTGAAGACCAACAGACAAGTGATCGACCAAGAAAATGACATGTGCCTGATGTAGACTTGCGATCCACTTTGTCACCAGCATAATCAGCATCCGAGAATCCAACCAAATCAAATTTTGAGCCCTTGGGATACCATAATCCGAGTGTTGGGGTGTAAGCCAAATATCGAAGAATTCGCTTCACAGCTAAGTGGTGCGATTCCTTTGGTGCCGCTTGGAATCAAGCACACATGCAAACACTAAGCATAATATCTGGCCTAGATGCACATAGATAAAGTAAAGAACCAATCATGGAGCGGTATACCTTTTGATCGAACTCCTTACCATTGTCGTCTGGACCAAGATGATGTTTGGCTAGCATTGGCGTCGTGTAGCCTTTGCAGTCTTCCATTCCAAACTTCTTCAGGCAATCTTTGAGGTATTTTTCTTGAGATATAAAGATGCCATTCCTTTGCTGACAAATTTGAAGACCAAGGAAGAACTTCAGCTCACCCATCATGGACATCTGATATTGCTCTTGCATCATGTACCCAAACTCATCAATATATTTCTGGTTGGTGCAGCCGAAGATTATGTCATCCACATATATTTGGCACACAAACAGTTCACCATCATAGTCTTCGTGAAGAGGGTGGGATCGAGGGATCCTGGTTTGAAGCCTTTGCTCTTCAGGAAGTCTTTGATCGTATCATACCATGCATGAGGAGCTTATTTGAGGCCATACAGTGCTTTGTTTAGCTTGTACACCATATCAGGATGTTTTGGATATTCAAAGCCAGGTGGGTGAGCTACATATACTTCTTCTTCAATCATGCCATTTAGAAATGCACTCTTCACATCCATTTGATATAGCAAGATGTTGTGATGATTACCGTAGGCTAGCAGTATGCGAATTGCTTCAAGCCTAGCTACAGGAGCGAATGTTTCATCGAAGTCAATTCCTTCAACTTGAGTGTATCCTTGAGCCTCAAGACGTGCTTTGTTTCTGACGACTTGACCATGCTCATCTTGCTTGTTTCAATATATCCATTTTGCTCCAATAATGTTATGCTTGCGAGGGTCAGGTCGCTTGACAAGTTCCCAAACATTTTTCAGCTTGAACTATTGAAGTTCTTCTTGCATGGCTTGAATCCATTCAGGTTCCATAAAAGCTTCATCTACTTTCTTGGGTTATGATATTGACACAAATGAAAAGTGCCCACAGAAGTTTGCTAGCTGTGTTGCTCTTGACCGAGTGAGTGGACCAGGTGCATTGATGCTGTCAATTATCTTCTCTATTTGAAATTCATTTGCAACACAAGGATGAACAGGACGAAGACTTTGCTCTTGCTGATCATTATCATTATTGGGAGGATTGTCTTCCGTCTGAGCATTGTCTTCAGGTTGATTAGGAGCTGAGATGATAAGTTCCTCTTCAGGCTGTCCTTCAGAGGGCATGATTTCACCAGTTCCCATCAGTTTGATAGATTCGCGGGGTGGAGCTTCGTCTAGTGTACTTGGCAGAATCTCTCACTGTGAACCATTGGTTTCATCAAATTTCACATCCATAGTTTCGACGATTTTGTAGAGATACAGGTTGAAGACTCTATAGGAGTATGAGTCCTTTCCATAGCCAAGCATGAAGCCTTCGTGAGCCTTAGGTGCAAATTTTGACTTGTGATGGGGATCCTTGATCCAGCATCTAGCTCCAAATACTCTGAAGTAACTGATGTTTGGCTTCTTGCCAGTAAGGAGCTCATAGGATGTTTTGTTCAGAAGCTTATGGGTGTACACACGGTTGATGATGTGACATGCTGTATCAATAGCTTCAGGCCAGAACTTTCTTGGTGTCTTGTATTCATCTAGCATTGTTTGAGCCATCTCAATGAGGGTTCTATTTTTCCGCTCAACGATGCCATTTTGCTGAGGTGTGTATGGAGCAGAGAACTCATGAGTGATTCCCATTGTATCCAGGTACAGATCAAGTCCGGTGTTCTTGAATTCAGTGCCATTGTCACTTCTGATATGCTTGATCTTCACGCCATAATTGTTCATTGCTCGATTGGCGAAGCGTCTGAAGACATCTTGCACTTCAGTCTTGTAAAGAATTATATGAACCCATGTGTATCTTGAGTAGTCATCAACAATGATGAAGCCATAGAGACAGGCAGTTGTTGTGAGGGTGGAGTAGTGAGTAGGTCCAAATAAGTCCATGTGTAACAGATCGAAGGGTTGAGATGTTGTCATGATTGTCTTCGAGGGGTGCTTTGCCCTTGTCATCTTTCCAGCTTCACAGGCACCACACAGATGATCCTTCTTGAACTTGACATCCTCGATGCCAATGACATGCTTCTTCTTGACGAGTGAGTGTAAGTTCCTCATGCCAGCATGTCCTAGCCTTTGATGCCAGAGCCAGCATTCTGAAGCTTTTGTGAGAAGACATACGGCAAGCTGTGGACCTGCTGAGAAATCTACCATGTATAGATCATCTTTTCGATACCCTTCAAAGACTAGAGATTTGTCAGATTCCATTAGTACAAGGCAGCGATATTTTTCAAATAGCACAATCATGTTCAAGTCACAAAGCATTGAGACAGACATTAAGTTGAAACCAAGGGATTCAACAAGCATGACTTTATCCATGTGTTGATCCTTTGAGATTGCAACTCTACCTAGACCCAATACCTTGCTTTTACCAATGTCAGCAAATGTGATGTGACTCTTGTCGGATGGACGTAAGGTTGAGTCCATGAGAAGACTTCAATCACCAGTCATATGATTAGTGCATCCACTGTCCATAATCCATTCTGAAGCTTTTGGTGATGTACCCTACAGTGCAGTTAGGAGGATAGGCTTCACAAGAGTGTTGTGAAGCATAAGCATTTGACACATATAGGGATTGTCACAACTTATATCAAAGTTAGGACAAATAGCATGACTGATAAGCGATTCAGATGTGAAGTATATAGAATGACATTTTATCATGCGTCCTTAATGTGTTTTAGGTCCCCAGCAATAGTATCGGACGCCATTGATTGCTGGCTAGAGACCGTTTTCTGCAAAAGAGATTTAGTTCTTCTTTTCCACCCACATCTTCAGGGGTGGCTTAGAAGCAATGAGTCTAAGTGCAGCATCTGAGAATTTTGGCTTTGAAGCCCTAGCAAATAGCCTTGCAGGAGATGAATGAGACTCATATGAATAAGCAGAAAAGTTCTTAGTCCTATGAACATAGCGGTTCGAAGATACACGCTCATATTCATAAGTCTGAGCATGATTTCCCTGCAAAACATTGGCGTTAGGGTGACTCAAGTGAGTCATGTATCTGTATGAAGCCTTTGGGCCAAATGAAGCTATAGGTCTGGGGTTTGTCTTCTTCCTTGGTGGTGTCATGACGACATTCACAGGAAGATTCTCAAGGTACTGCTTAGGTACCCAGATCTTCTTCATAGGTGGTCCATTCCTGCAGTTAGTACCAATGTACGTGGCAAACACTTCACCATTCTGATTCTTGAACATCTTATAGTTTGCATCAAAGGATTCATCAATGATAATAGGATTAGCACAAGTAAAGCCAGATAAAGTGGATGGATCTATTGAAGGTTCCGTTGCAGCAACCCATGTGGTTTTGGGGTACTGCTCAGGCTTCTAGTACGAGCCATCAACATTCATTTTCCTCTCGAACCTAACACCCTCTTTCCTAGGGTTTCGGTTCAGAATCTGCTTTTTGAGGACATCGCAGAGAGTCTGATGTCCCTTCAAACTTTTGTACATCCCTGTTTCAAGCAATGTCTTCAACATAGCATTTTCATCAACAATAGCAGTGGTATCATCTGCAGAGGGGTCAGTAACCACATTAGTAGGTGAAGACAATGAAACAGTAGTAGCAGTGGAACATTCAGCAACAGATGTAGCGTTATCACGCTCAATGCATTTTAGACATGTTGGTTCAAACCCATCCTGAGCAGGACTGATCTGTTGAGCGCGAAGTGACTCATTCACCTTTTGAAGATCTTCATGAGCCGCTCTCAATTTCTCAAGCTCTTGTTTCCTTTGAAGATAATCATAGGAGAGCCTTTCATAAGTAGTTGAGAGAGTTTCATGACGACCTTCAAGTTCTTGGTACTTAGCATGAAGATTTTTTATGTCTTCAACTAAGGACTGTGAACGTGTCATTTTTTCATCCAACAGGTCATCGCTTTTGTCTAACAGTTTTTGAGTATGTTCCATAGCCTTTTGTTGTTCAGTTGCAATTTTAGCAAGTGTTTTGTAGCTTGGTTTGGATTCACAATCAGAGTCATCTTCACTTGATGTTTGAAAGTAAGCATCGCGTGATTTTACCTTGGCACCACGTGCCATGAAGCAGTAGGTGGGAGTAGGATCATCTTTGACATCAGCTTCAGTGTTGGTGTGGAAGTCATTATCTTCAGTGTTGAAGATGGACTTAGCAACATAGGCTGTGGCTAGAGCCAAACTTGCTACGCCAGGGTCAGACTCCTCTCCAGAATCAACCTCCGCCTCCTCAGAAGCATACTCCTCCTCTGAATCCATTTCCTTGCCAACAAAAGCACGAGCCTTGCCAGATGAGCTCTTCTTGTATGATGAAGACTTGGAAGAAGACTTAGAAGAAGACTTAGAGGATTTCTTCTTCTTCTTGTCATCAGAATCATATTCCTTGCTCTTCTTCTTCTTCTTCTCATTATCCCACTGTGGACACTCAGATATGTAGTGACCAGGTTTCTTGCACTTGTGGCAGGTTCTCTTCTTGTGATCATGGGTGGAAGCTTCATCATTCCTTGAGCTAGTTCGTGAAGACTTTCTGAAGCCTTTCTTCTTGGTGAATTTCTGAAACTTCTTCACTAGCATAGCAAGCTCTTTTCCAATGTCTTCAGGATCTTCAGAACTGCAATCAGATTCTTCTTCAGATGAGGAAACAACTTTTGCCTTCAAAGCGCGAGTTTGGCCATAGTTTGGGCCATAGATATCTCTTTTCTCAGAAAGCTGGAACTCATGTGTGTTGAGCCTCTAAAGTATATTAGACGGATCGAGTGACTTGAAGTCAGGATGTTCTTGTATCATGAGGGCAAGGGTGTCAAAGGAGCTGTCGATTGATCTCAGTAGTGTCTTGACGATTTCATGCTTGGTAATCTCAGTCGCGCCAAGAGCTTGAAGTTCATTTGTGATATCAGTGAGGCGATCGAACGTGAGCTGGACATTTTCATTGTCGTTTCTCTTGAAGCGGTTGAAGAGGTTGCGAAGAACACTGATTCTTTGATCTCTCTGGATTGATACGCCTTCGTTGACCTTGGATAGCCAGTCCTAGACTAGCTTTAATGTTTCTAGAGAACTCACATGACCATACTGTCCTTTGGTCAGATGACCACAGATAATGTTCTTGGCAGTAGAATCTAGTTGAATGAACTTATTGACATTAGCAGGGGTGACACCTTCACCAGTTTTGGGAACGTCGTTCTTGACGACATACCAGAGATCGACATCAATGGCTTCAAGGTGCATACGCATCTTATTCTTCCAGTAGGGATATTCAGTTCCATCGAAAACAGGGCAAGCAGCGGAGACTTTGATTATCCCTGCAGTCGACATAGCTAAACTCCAGGTGGTTAAACCGAATCACACAGAACAAGGGAGTACATCGCTCTGATACCAATTGAAAGTGCTAGTATCGACTAGAAGGGGGTGAATAGGTGATTTTTATGAAAGTCTTCAAAACTTGGAGGTTTCAAAGACAAACAACAGAAATGACCTAGTTGATATGCAGCGGAAGATAAACTACCATAAGCAAGCCATAGTCAAGTATGCAATGATGTGAAAGTACAAGACTAATAGCAGCTAAGTAGTAAGGATCAGGATGGAAGATAGTATGAAGCCAATCAACAGTAGTAGTCAAGCAATGAAGTCAAACAGATACATAGATAGGCAATGACTTCACGAAGACAAACTTAAGTAAAGGATGGAAAGGGATAGAACCAGTCGCTTGTTGAAGACATAGGATTTGTTGGACCAGTTCCAATTGCTGTGACAACTGTACGTCTGGTTAGGGAGGCTGAGATTTAACTCAGAAGACCGTGTCTTCACCTTATTCCCCTTGAGCTAAGGACACCCAGTCCTCGCCCAATCACTCTGGTAAGTCTTCAAGGTAGACATCCAAACCTTCACAGACTTCGTTCACCGGCAATCCACAATGACTCTTGGATGCTCAGAATGCGACGCCTAACCGGCTGGAGGATTCACAGTCCTCAAGTGTAATAAGTCTTCAGGTCACACAGATAGAAAGACTTCAGTGATGCCTAACACTCTTTGGCTCTGGGTGTTTGGGCTTTGTCCTCGCAAGGATTTCTCTCTCTCAAATTCTTCGAGGTGGGTTGCTCTCAAACGACAAAAGCCGTGCACAAACTCTGAGCAGCCACCAATTTATGGTGTAGGGGGTGGGCTATTTATAGCCACAAGGCAACCCGACCTGATTTGTCCGAAATGACCCTGGGTCACTAAGGAACTGACACGTGTTCCAACGGTCAGATTTCAAACACACGCGACAACTTTACTTGGGCTACAAGCAAAGCTGACTCATTCAGCTCTGGATAAGATTTGCTCTCATTATCTTTGCTCGAAGACATAGGATTTGGGTTGAGCATCACTTCAGTCACTCTGACTTAGTTCACTTGGACCCCACTTAACAGTACGGTGGTTCCTATGACTCAACAAAGAAGAAAAGGAAACAACGAATCCACACAGTCTTCGCGCTCCATAGTCTTCACGTAATGTCTTCTCATGTCATAGTCTTCAATATGAATATCTTCTCATACCACCATTGTCTTCAATGTCTTCAACATTTTTAGGGGTCATCTCCGGTAGGTAAACCGAATCAATGAGGGACACTACCTGCGTTATCCTGCAATTCTCACAAACGCATTAGTCCCTCAACCAACTTTGTCATCAATACTCCAAAACCAACTAGGGGTGGCACTAGATGCACTTACAGCTGGCCCTGCGCTGGGGGGAGGTCTCCCCCGTCCCCTCAGTGGTCGCCTCCGAGTCGCGCTCCTCTTCTTCTTCGTCTTCCTCTCCTCCCCTGCAGGAATCACCAGAAGACACTTCCACTGGCACCGTCCTCCCCTGGGCCATAGGAGGCTCCGCCGGCACCAGGCCACGCCCATCAAAGGTGGGCATGGCATCCACCACCTGCTTCTAGTCCCGAGGAGGAACAGGAGGAACAGGTCATCTCCAACCAAGAGGTGGAGAGCCGCAGCCAGATCCTCGTCGGCCAAGGCCGCTAGGTTCAGGCGAAGATCGTCGTCCGCGCCCCCAAGCGTCCACAACAGGCGCGAGTGCACCTGAAGTGGAGCCACCCGCTGCGTCAGAAACTCCCTCAGGAGCGTGGGCCCCTGTCAGCTTCGCCGCCTTCACATTGCCCGGCCTCAGGTCGGCGTTCATCTTCTCCATCACCAACTTTGCCCAGCTGTCATCAAGCTTTGCGTTAGACCACCCCTTGTCGGGATGGGGCGGCTCCATTGGCAACACCAACCGGGAGTGGATGCATCCGGCATCCATCATGACCCACTTGCCCCGGAAGCCGCCAACTCTGTTCCTGGTCTTCGAGATCGCGTTGGCCTTGGAGTACGCGATGAAGCTAGCGCACGCCAAGGTATGCTCGCCGCTGATTCGGAGGGAGAAGAAGTGGCGTAGCAAAGCCACAGACGGCATCACCCAAACATGCGCCTCGCAGTAGTAGGCGAAAATCGACAAAAGGAGAACGGAGTTGGGATGGAGATGAAGGGCCTGCAACCTGTAATGGCGTAGGACGGCGTAGAAGAACTCGAAGAAGGGCGGAACCAGTCCGGCGACGATAGCGTTCATGAAGAAGGGGTAGAAGGTGCTCCCCTTAGCCTCCGCCACGGCGGAGCCAGCCCGGAGTTTGGTCTCCCCCATCTCGCTGCCCTCCATCGCCGTCATCAGGCGCGTAGCAGCAAGATTCTTCTCCGACATGTTGGGGGCATCTAGAGCCGGCGAATAATAAGCCGGCAGGTCGTCGGCCTTGGCCTTGCGGGGCGCCATTGCTTGCTGAAAGGGGAGGAATGGAGCGGATCTGGAGATTTCAGAAGCAAGGGAGCAAGGACGGGGATCTGGAGCAAGGCAAGGGAAAGCAACGAAGGCAAGCCTTACCCAGGCCAGCCTTTTGTCAGTCAGGCAGTTGCCGAGGCAGCGTGGGGAAGCGGAGACGCCCACGTCCAATCAACCGCCACGCGGTGACCAAGGCCTAGAGTTCGAACCTTAAGGGTTTTGCTAGAACCCGATATCCGACAAACACCAATAGAGATGACAAAGCTCAACCATATGGATGAAATCCGCGGGCGAGTACCAACCTTTGTCAGGAGGCTTATTGTGTAGAGCATACAGATGAAGTACTTCTCCGGAACCATCTGTTGCTATCTACCATGGTTGCCATGCTTACTATATACTCCTCGATTAGTTTAATGTTTCCAACATCTTCTTTCGTAGTTCCACTAAAATATATGGTATCTTCAAAGAAGATCCCTGTTTGCACAAGAAGAGATAATTGCATATTACATTAAGAGTGGCATCAAATCAGTGGCAAAACAATTGCTCGTTCCAGCCATAGCAATAAATTAAGATGCAGAACTATATCATTACTTGTGTCATCACAGTTCCAGTGCTTCATTATAGCACCGGGAGTTGATTTTTGTTTTTCTTCCACTTGTTCTGCCCCTTTATCACTTGGTTCAATAACAGACAAGCTTCGCCTTCAATGTAAGATTTGGCATGTCAATTAGGGAGCACAACTATAGCACTAAACAACGACATTAATTTTCTGATGAAAGTGGCAAAATACAGGCCAACAATTGTGAAATAACCTTATCTTACCTCAATGGGATACTACGGTGCACATACAGATTGGAAGTCTTGTCTCCATTTGTGAACTTCACTAAAATCAAGCAACATTACCGTACAAGTAGCACAAGATATGAAAGCACACTGCACAATCATGTGAAAGAAGGCTAGTACTGACCTGTTATGACGCGGAGTTTAAACAACTCACAAGAAGAAGATCTGAACCAAATTTGCTAACACAGATAGGAAGTAAGATCTCCTCTTGTGCAGTTCCACTAAGATCAAGCAATCAAGCAACGTTGTCGGTGTGACATTTTGGTTGAACCGCACAAAACACTCTTAAAACAAAAGTGTTTTGTGCAGTGCAACAAAAGGTCACAATAGCAACGAGGTGAAGTAGATAACCCTGTGTACACAAAGGTGGAAAGGAAACAACTAGTGGTTAATAACGGTGGATGACACAGAAGCCAACAAAAAGAAGCATCTAACTTATCTAAATGGGAAAGAAAGCAAGACAGTACCATTTCTCAAATGGTGGCATTGATTAATATTAATATAGAGATTATATTAACAATAAAATTCATTAAACATGTAATTTGCCCTTAACTGTGGCATTGCATTAATTTTCCGGTGGCATTATTAGAGGGTGTTTGTTTACAGGGACATTTTGTTGATGGGACTAAAAAAAACTCCATGTCAGTCCCATCTAAACCAAACATGAGGGACTTTTAGGGACTAAAAGTGGGCATTTGACAGGAAACATTGAAAGCAAGGTGAAACATGGCGCTCTCTCCCACCCACCCACCCCTAAACCCTAGCCCTCCGGCGATCTCCACTACCCACCAATAATTTGGTGATCCAGTCCATTCATCTTGTCCGGCGTTCCAAGATCTCTCTTCTCATGTCTTCAGAGATGGATCCCTCGCTTGGATCTACCCTTGGCTTGGATTTCTCCAAGGGTAGAGTTTTTGCAGATGAGATCTACAAGGCTTCTGGTCTCACCGTTCATCCTATGGATGATAGAGGTGCTTCACTCTGGTTGTTTCATTCAACAGACATGATTTCAGGCTCACCAAGGATTTTGTGGCCATAGCTCTTGAATCAGTGTTAGGAGGATCGGCCATTGATCTATGGGTTTAATATATTGCCGACAAGGTATTCAGCTTTAATGTTTCATGCAAGGATGTTGGTTTTTATATTGTTTATACTAGATCCTATTCATGTCCTCAATTCAAATGTTACTTTCATTTATGGGGTAATGGGGGTCCAAATTGGTATCGTGAGTTTAAAATTTGGAAGAAAGAGTGTGATGCTGAATAGGTTTTGGTTAGCCCCTCTAAGCGTAGGATGACCTTGGGACTTCTAGCAATGCATAATCCTACTACTAAGTCAGCCATTAAGTCTGGATTCTCTATTCAAAAGAAATTATCTTTTTCTACGTTTCAAAATTATGATGCGTGCAAAGGGTATAGATATCATGCGTTTGCTTATTGCATTGCTGCCACTGAAAGTGCTGGTTATGAGATCCCTGATAGGAAGCGTGTGGTTATTCATCCGCTTCCGCCAGTTTATATTAATTAGACTTTAGCCTCACCACCGATCGTCTTTGGCACGGTGAGCATGTCAGCGACCCAACAATGTTCAACTTTGGGGGGTACTGCCTCGGATATTGCGCCGGCTTGTTCGGGCGGGAATTCAGGCTCTTCGAACCAGCCTCGCTTGGGCCCAACTTTGACCGGCCCAGCTTCTGTGGTAACAGTGCCAAATTCCGCTCAAGCAGCGGCCTGTTTTGATCAAATGATTAATGATATGGTTGATGAAATTGTTACGTGTCAGATATGTTTTAATCAAGGGCATTTTTCTTCTGGATGCACGTCAACTTTAAAGTGCTTGGGTTGTTCTCGGGTCGGTCATAGGAGGCGTGACTGCACCCGCTTTGCTCAGCATTTGGGTTTGGTTTGGAAACTGAAACCCGCTCTCGTTCCAGTTTCCGAGGTTCAAGCTACAGGGGCCGGGAATATCTCTCTGACAGGATATCTACCAAACTTGGACTCCCCTACTTTGATTTCACCGTCCACTTCACCCAATTCCTTTCACCTTGGCCCCTTGACTCCTCCGGGATCCCCTCCGGCGACACCATCTCCACCCCAGAGCCACCATCACTGCCGCTTTCCATGGCCAACTTTCATCTGGATCCAATGTGGTATGTACCTGCTAGTCATCACATCATTGATGCTGGAGATGCAAGGTGTCCGCGCACATATGTGACGCCACACGTACCCATTGTATATTGTCATGAAGATTACATGCTTGCTGAGGTGATGCCAGTGCCGGCTGCGAATGAGATTGGAGCTGCTCGCGAGGAAGTTGCTGACTGGCTAGATGCCCATGGTTACCAGGTTTGTTTTGTTCAGCCTTGGATCAATGTTGTCGGTCTATTCCGAGTTAGGGATCCTAAAGTGCATTTTCCCTTCTCCAACTTCCAACACAGCATCTGGGAAACGATCGATTCGTTCGTTTTATGAAGCGTGATGAGGGGGAGGGTTTCCATGGTGCTCAGGGTTTTCGCCAAGGCCTAATTATGATGCAGGGCATTCCTTTGGATCTTCGTAACACTGATAATATCAGAGCTGCAGTGAACACCTTTGGCAAATTTCATCATTAGAATAGTCAGGATCCTTATTTTGTCAGAGCTCTTGTTTTTGCATCTTTTTCTGAGGATGCACTAGTCCCACGGGATGTCGTTTTCAGTGATTATGCTGCTTGGGGAGGGGCGAGAGTGTCATGGACTGCTCCTATATATATACTTGGTGCAAACTTTGCTGAGCAGATGCCACATGATGAAGATTGGATGCTAATCAATGGAAATCCACACCCCCTTCCTAGTGTGCCTTTCCTTGAGCTCCCTCCTTTCATCTTGCCACCATACCCTGCCATGGGCTGGAATGATGTGCCACGACCTCCTCCTGAGCAGCCAGACATGGGAGACAAAACTGGGGTAATGTTGTCTAGGGTGAGGATGATGAGGTTGCTCAAGATGATGTGGAGGTGGAGCAGCAATCCATGGTTCTTGATCTCTCTGATGATTTTTCTGTGTCTGTGGAGCAATGTCAGTGTCAAAACCGGCGGATCTCGGGTAGGGGGTCCCGAACTGTGCGTCTAGGCGGATGGTAACAGGAGACAAGGAACACGATGTTTTTACCCAGGTTCGGGCCCTCTCGATGGAGGTAAAACCCTACTCCTACTTGATTGATATTGATGATATGGGTAGTACAAGAGTAGATCTACCATGAGATCAAGGAGGCTAAAACCTAGAAGCTAGCCTATGGTATGATTGTTGTAATGGTTGTTCGTCCTATGGACTAAAACCCTCCGGTTTATATAGACATCGGGGAGGGCTAGGGTTACACAGAGTCGGTTACAATGGTAGGAGATCTACATATCCGTATTGCCAAGCTTGCCTTCCACGCCAAGGGAAGTCCCATCCAGACACAGGACGAAGTCTTCAATCTTGTATCTTCATAGTCTTGGAGTCCGGCTGACGATGATAGTCCGGCTATCCGAACACCCCCTAGTCCAGGACTCCCTCAGTAGCCCCTGAACCAGGCTTCAATGATGATGAGTCCGGCGCGCATATTGTTCGGCATTGCAAGGTGGGTTCCTCCTCCGAATAATTCATAGAAGATTGCGAACACCAGGATAGTGTTCGGCTCTGCAAAATAATTTCCACATTCCACCGCAGAGAGAATATCATGTACACAGGTTCGATCTGCTGACGTATCTTGTAGCGTGACATCACGCCACTACCAGGCCTTTACTTGAATCGTTTTCTATTATACCACCTCAGCGCGTTTAGCGAAGCGGTTTCCTTGGCACGTCTTGTTGAAGCAGAGATTGTGTTCCCCTTATTCCGGGATTCTCATCAATATGGACGTGGGTAACCCAACCGCGCCCGTCACCACGCCCCCTCTATCGAAGGCGAGTCCCGAACGGTCACGAAGACGGCTCTTGGTATTCTCCCTCTTTATAACAGGACCAAGGCTCGTTTCTTTTCTTCAATCCTCCATCGAATCTTCTCCTTGCTCCAAGTTCCAACACCCAGAGCCCAGATTCAAGCGCTTCGGACCTTCAACAATGTCCGGCTCCGACCTTAAGGGTCGATGGATGCCCTCCTCCGTCACGGAGGAGGACGTGCTAAAGCTGCGAGAGGCCGAGTACCTGTCTTACGAGATTTCGCACGGGTTGCCCGCCAAAGGGTAGGCCATCCCCACCCCGAGCCCGGCGAGTACGTCGTCTTTGTGTCCCACCTCTGTCGGGGTTTAGGCTTCCCGATGGATCCTTTTGTAAGAGGGCTCATGTTCTACTATGGGTTGGAATTCCATGACTTGGCTCCGGAGTCCATCCTCCATATTTCCTCATTCATTGTTGTCTGCGAAGCCTTCCTCCGCGTCACCCCCCACTTCGGCCTGTGGCTGAAGACCTTCAATGTGGAGCTGAAGATGATCGGGGGGCGTCAAGCAGAGTGCGGCGGGGCGGCCGTAAGCAGGAGGGCCGATGCCCCGTGGCCCGAGGGCTCCTTCCAAGAGGAGCTCGGCTTGTGGCAGCAGGAGTGGTTCTATATCACCGCTCTGAAGGGCAGCAGGCAGAAACCGCCGCCCTTATTCCGCTCGGGACCTCCACGACGGTTGATGTCGTGGGTCAACAAAGGGCTCAACTGGGGGCCGTCAAAGGACGTGCCCCTACTGCAAGGCCGGATTCGAGACCTCCAAGCGAGGGAAGTCGATCTGGTCTTGGTGACGCAGGTCATGCTGATTGGGCGTCTCCTGCCCTACAAACGCCGTCCTCTCCGGCTATGGGAGTTCAATCCGGAGGGACCACGGATTCTCCAACACTTCATGGGTACAACACCCGTGGAGATGTACAAATTGTTCTTCGGATCACGGGAGGTGTGTCCGGAATTGACCGAGGATGCTAGCCTAAGCTGCAATCGCCCGGATACTCAAGTAAGTAGCTCAGTGTTCGGACACACCGTTTGTTTGCCTTTCTACAATTTGCCTTTTAACCCGTTGTCCTTTAACAGGAGTGGATAGCGCAAGCAAAGCTGATACGGTGTCCGGCCCCCCTCCCGGAGACCGCGCCGGATCCCATGCTAGTTAGGATGCTGGAGGTTGCGCCTTCAGAAGAAGGCGACGGGGAAAATAAGGGAGCTACCGCCTCGCCCAAGGAGGCGCTTGAAAAAAGGGGGGATCGAGAATCCCTCCCTCCAGGGGGAGAAGAGGACCGCCTCTGGAGACCCGGAGGCCAAAGCCCCTAAGCACGGGAAGAGATCTTCACCGGAGGGTCCTGCGTCCGGGGAGGCCCCGGCCGCACAGTCTCCCCTAAAGAATCAGCCCTCCAGCGAGCCGTAAGTAGAGAAAAGAGATCTCGGTAATAAGAGACATCCCTATCTGTGCTTCTGAGGATAACCGAATTTTTGCCTTGTAGTTCGGATCTCCGACCTTCTCAGATGAGCTCATCTTCGGGGGATCTTCGTTCGGAGATGGTGGAGAGCGAGACGCCTTCGTCTGCTGCGCCGTCGGATAGGGCGGACGAGCCTGAAGTGTCATCACGGAGGGTATCCCCGAGCCCAGCAGAGCCGAAGAATTCGGCGCCGACTATTGTTCGGCCGGGGGAGCTGAAGGATCTGCTTGAGAGGGCGTCCATCTCAGAAGATCACCATGCATTGATGAGTATGGTGATTGGAAGGATTTCATCCGCCGAAGGCGGATTGCATAATGCCATCAGGAGTTTGCTGGCGGGGTTTGAGGTATGTAAAAATGACACCCCTTTTTGACAGTTTTGCACATAAAGTGCGCCTTGTATAGATAGTAGCCCCTGAGACTCGGTAGGTTGTCAAAAGCGACAGCGTGCCGAGGATCAAAATCGCAGGTATTGAGTGTCGCCTTTCCTATGCAGGTGGCGGATAGTCCGGGGGCTAGCCGGACTGATGGAGTTGCTGAATTAAAGCGGCAACTCGATGTTGCGGATGCGGACATCGCGCTAGTCAACAAGCGACTTGACGAGTCGCAAGGTAAGTTGTTTCTCCGCAGTCACCTATTAAGGGAGCCAAAGCCCACCTCTTACAATATTTGCGCTTGACGCAGATGGTGCCGCTGCTGTGGAGAGCCTTCGGGCAGAACTTTCTCAAGCCAAGGAGCAAGCCAGAAGAAGTGATGCGGCTGCCTCGAGGGCGGCCGAGGAGTTAGAAGCCGAAAGGGCTGCACACTGCCGAAGCAGGGAAGAGATGGCCGAAATGGCCGTTAAGTTAAAGGATGCTACTGACCGCAATGAGGCTCTTGAAAAGGAGCGCCTATCGGAGCGGGAAGACCTGGGGAAGGCCACCGCCGAAGCCAGTGATGCCCGTTCTGCAATGCGGGCTATAAAGGAAGAGCTGCGACAGGCCAGAGACATTGTGGCTGGCAAGCCTTTTTTTCTGCACCGCAGGTTTACGGATCCAAAGTATGTCTAGCTTGGCCAGCTGTGGGGTCCGGAGGATCCTTATATGGACTTAGCGGCGAGTGCGGCGGATGCCATTGTGCACTTCCGAAGTCAGAAGGATCACAAGACGGAAGAGTTGTTTTGGTCTCAATTCCATAGTCTCGATCGTTCACTTCCGCTGACCGATCGGTTGGCCTAATGGGCTGAGCTGAATAGGTTGTCCGGACTTGCCATGACGGATATCGTGACTCATGTCTGGCCGGATAGGCCCAAGCCGAAGAGCTATTTTGGCTTATTGCAGCAATTTCTTGGGGCGGTGCCGCATATCAAGGCGATGAAGCGGTCGGCCTGCATAGAGGGTGCATGGATGGCACTCGCCCGTGTGAAGACACATTGGACGGAGATGGATGCCACCGCTGTTGCGACCAAGGGTTCGGACGAGAGCCGGTTACCCGCCGAGCACTATTTTGGGGAAGTTCTATGTGGTGCTCGTGTAATAGAGTCGCAGTGCTCAAAAAATGTCACGTTCAAATGAACGTTTAATTTTATAAAACAATGTTTATGATGTAGGCTCTTTTTGTACTTGTGCGTTCAAGTATTGAAATATCTCCTGTGCGGCCGTTTATGTATACGTATGTATAACCTGAAAGATGGCAGTCGTCGGCTTCAGCCCCCACGCACAAGGTGCGGGGGTGTTCGCAAAAATAGCGCATTTTCACACTTAATCCGACGTCTCGGTCCTCTTAAGGAGGTGGTAGCATAGCAAACGAGGGAACCGGACTATAATGCTTTATCACTTTCACTTAGCCATTGGAGTTCGAGGGTGGGACTACGATATAGCCCCTGGGGGCACCGCGCTCTCCAAATTCGGGGCGCGTATGTGCCTGACTGGGAAACGGTCCTTCGTCAAAGCGGAGGAATTCTAAACATTCCGGTGGTCGATCGAGTGGTTGACCAGTCTCTCGCTGTATCATGACAGTCAGTTTTCGGCTTTCTCTACTGAGGTGCTCGCCCAGCCGAACTGGGGCACAATCGCAGTAGTTCTCCTGGTGCCGCGTTAGCTGATGATACGGAACGTAAGGCAGCAAAACACAGGAGCCAGGCAAACCCAACATTTGACCAAAGACATGATTCGGAGCTGATGCATATAAGGCCTAACTCGAGACGCCGAACACTCCCTAAGGTGTTCGGTCTTTATAATAACGGGCGGAACAATGCCCTAAGCCCCTAGTGTCCAGGTACGGGCGAGGTCCTCTGACGCGGCCGATGCCAAAACGTCAGTCTCCTCTCTGGTTATCATGAAAAACCAGGGGATTATAGCAACAAGATACAGTAAAAAAGGTTTACGCATGGTCTTAATCTGAAAAGAATCCTTGCAACGGGTCCCTACTGCACGTCTGCGCCCGTGTCTCCGTTGTGCCGTATCCTGGACGGATGTGCATGTTGTTCATCTGTAAAAAGAGAGGAACTTAGTTTGAAAAGAAATCGTGCGAAAAGTGCATAAAAAATTAATAAATTAATAAAGCTGAGCCTATATTAGCTCATTGTTGCTTATATGCACAGCCCCTTGTGAAGGGACGGGAGCCCCTAGCTTATTTATGCCGGAATCATCTAGCCGTGTCCGGGGTCTTTGAATGACCCTCTTAATGAAATGATGCCACGTGGACCGGGCATTTTAAGTGTAAGAGACGCCTAATGTGGTATTGCATTAAAGCGGACAAAAGCTTTACGTCCCAATAGTGCTTGATAGCTACTTTTGAATGGGGCAACATGAAATATTAGCTTTTCGCGTCAGAAGTTGTCTGGTGACCCGAACACTACTTCTAGTAATAAGGAGCCTATGCACTTGGCGTAAGGGCCTGGCGTCACTCCTTTAAAGGAAGTGCGGCTATGTCGAATTTTAGTAAGGTCTATCCCCAACTTGCGGGTTGTGTTCGGATATAGCAGGTTTAAATCGCTGCCACCGTCCATCAGGACTTGTGTAAATTGTAGTCCGTCGATTATAGGATCCAGTATCAGGGCAGTCCATCCTGCGTTTCGAATGCTTTTGGAATAATCCAGGTGGTCGAAAATGATTGGTTTTGACATCCAACTTCGAGGTTCCACTGGGGTGGACCGTGCGGCACTTATTTTAGCGGGTGCCGCATTGTTTTTCCGTAATATCTCATGAAGTGAGTTTACTGTTTTGACTTCTTGTGGGAAAGTCTTTTGTTTTCCGGTGCTCTGCTAGTGGGGTTCATCATCATCCTCGCTTGGTGCGTCGAGCCCCTTGTGTTCGGCGTTGAGTCGGCTGGACTGTTTGAAAACCAACAATCTCGGTGGGTGTGGTTTGCAGGCCTTCCGGAGGTACTGTGGATTTGACATATCCGATCCAGAATTTTGTTTAAGTTGGATAGCTCATCACTGTTGTCCTTAAGAGGCAGTGTTTTGTTGTTTGGCCGCGAGCTTTTGAATCCGGTGTTAACCGCCGTGTTCTTTGGGCTTTTTTCTTTATTCCGGCACTGATCTTTTCGGCGCCGTGATTTTCCGTTTCCATCTCTGATCTCGGATGTACTCGGGTCACTGGTGCTGCATCTTGCTAGCCAGCTGTCTTCCCCGGCGCAAAAGCGGGTCATGAGGCTTGTTAGCGCGGCCATTGTCCTCGGCTTCTCTTGGCCAAGGTGTCTGGCGAGCCATTCGTCTCAGATGTTGTGTTTAAAAGCTGCTAAGGCTTCAGCGTCCGGACAGTCGACTATTTGGTTCTTTTTGGTAAGGAACCTGTTCCAGAATTTGCGCGCTGACTCTCCGGGCTGTTGAGTTATATGACTTAGATCGTCTGCATCCGGAGGGCGGACATAAGTCCCTTGAAAATTCACTCTAAACGCGTCCTCGAGCTCTTCCCAACTTCCAACAGTGTTTTCTGGAAGGCTTTTGAGCCAATGCCGAGCTGGCCCTTTGAGCTTGAGGGGTAGATATTTTATGGCGTGGAGATCATCTCCTCTAGCCATGTGTATGTGTAGTATATAATCCTCTATCCAGACTCCAGGGTCTGTTGTTCCGTCGTATGCCTCTATGTTTATGGGTTTGAACCCTGCTGGAAATTCATGGTCCAGCACCTCATCAGTGAAACATAGTGGGTGTGCGGCGCCCCTGTATTTGGGTGTGCCGCTGTCTTCGAACACTTGGCGTGTTGTGTTGCTTCCTGGGGCCCTCTGTTTTGGCCCGTAAATGGACCTGGCTGGGCCGTCTGTTTTCCCAGGATCATGAGTTGGCTTGTGTGCGGCGCCGCTTGTCGCTTTTGGCCTGTCATCTGGTCGTCTATCCGGCCAGGCGGCTTCTTTATTTTTTGACTGTGGTGGCTCTATGGCTTCCTCGTCAAATTCTGGCAGCAGCTTGCGCTTCGGGTAGCTCTTTAATTGATGGCCATTGCCATATTTGTCTGCGGTTTTGAGCACTTTGCTCCACCTCATTCTGAGTATGTCCTCCGCTGTTTTGAGCTTCCATTTTTCCTTCTTCAGACTTCTTGCAGTGGCGACGAGTCCTTTGTGAAGGTTCTTATGCTCCGGTGGTGTGTCCGGCGTGAGGTCGTCTGGACTGTTGGTTTCGCCGGGCATGGATTGATTATCCGATTCGTCCTGTTCGGACGGTTGCTTGTTTGCATGTTCGTCGTCCACTGGTTTGCCCTGCTCTATTGCTGGGTCATTAGGAGCGCTGTTTTTGTCAAGGCGGGACTTAGGGCGGCGTCTGCGTCGCTGTTTTGGTTGTTTGTCAGCGGGATTATCCTGTGCCGCGCCCCGTTGGTCCTCGTTATCGCTTCCTTTTGGGGTGTCCACCATATATACACCATGGGTTGGGGTGGCCTTCCAGTGCTCGACGAGCGCTGGTTCTTGATCGTCTCCGGCACCGTCGTCCATACCGTCGATGTCTTCGGAGTCGTATTCTAGCATGTCGGTTAGATCATCGACAGTGGCTACAAAGTGGGTGGTGGGTGGGCTTTGAATTTCTTCGTCGTCCGCATCCCAACCATCCTGGCCGTAGTTCGGCCAGGGCTCTCCGGATAGCGAGAGATACTTTAGCGAATTTAGGATGTTGCCAAAGGGTGAGTGCTGAAAGATGTCCACGGCGGTGAACTCCATGATCGGCGCCCAATCGGATTCGATTGGCAGGGGCGCAGGAGGTTCAGAGTCCGGCAGGGAGTCCGGCACCTCGGAGTCACGAGCTTTATAAGGGACGAGGTCAGTGTTCGGCTCCATCGCCGTGGAAGTTGCAGCCCCCGAGGCGGTGTCCAGCCGCCCGTCCTCGAGCTACGCGATCGGCTCCGAATTATGTGTCGGAGCGGATTCATGTGCGGCCTCCAAAGTACTGTCCGGCGGCAGAGCTAGATCATACCCATCGTGACAGTGTGGCACGCTCGGCTGCGGCTTGGATCCATCGAAGATCAAGTCTCCGCGGATATCCGCCGTGAAGTTTAGGCTTCCAAATCTGACCTGATGGCCAGGGGCATAGCTTTCGATCTGCTCCAGATGGCCAAGTGAATTGGCCCGCAGTGCGAAGCCGCCGAATACGAAGATCTGTCCGGGGAGAAAAGTCTCACCCTGGATGGCGTTGGTGTTGATTGAAGAAGCCATCAAGCCTATCGGTGAGGGCACAGAGGAACTCTCAATGAAAGCACCAATGTCGGTGTCAAAACCGGCAGATCTCGGGTAGGGGGTCCCGAACTGTGCGTCTAGGCAGATGGTAACAGGAGACAAGGAACACGATGTTTTTACCCAGGTTCGGACCCTCTCGATGGAGGTAAAACCCTACTCCTACTTTGCCGCAGTGGCGTGAGGCGCTCCCGCGGCAACAGTGCTTGCCACGGTGGAGCGTGGGGCGGAGGTCGCGCGAAGAGCAGATCGAGGCGAAGCACACGAGCGGTTTACCCAGCTTCAGAGCTCTCCGGAGAGATAATACTCCTACTGCTACATGTCTGAGTGTATTGAGTTCTTGCTCGGGAGCGCTGAGTGCTACAGTACACACTAGCTGCTAACGAGACCGAGCGCGGGTGTTTTTCTGCCTTCGAACCCCCCTCTACTGCCTTTTATATACTCAAGGGGTCACCGACAGGTGGCAACATAGACAAGGGTAAAAATGGAAAGGTGTTGCAGTTGGTACAACTACCCATACAGTGTATCATACCTAACCCTGACGGCAGGGGACAAAGGAATTAAATGCCCGTCTGCGTCGCCCAAATAGTGCAAAAAGGGACCATCAGGGAAAAAGGGACCGCGGTGACCTCTTGTCAGCGTCGCTTGCCAGCGCGCACCGCTGGCTGCACAGCCTCTTGCCACGCGCGCCTGGAAAGGTCCCAGGGCGACATGTTGGTGGATGTGCTGGAGCGTTGGCACAGAGTGGTAGCTTGCCACGGCAAGCGCCTTGCCGCGGTCGTTGTCTTGTCGCGTCCAGAAGCTTGTCGTTCACCGGGCCTCGCCGGGACGCGTGGCGCGTCGCGGCAAGTTCCTTGAGATGCCTTGGTTGGCCTTCCCGGCAAGCTCCTCTTGCCGGGGCCTTGTCTCCTTAGCTTGAACACTTTGTTCTTGAATGGCTCCAAAGGAACCACGGAGGACCTTGGCGGTCACCCAGATCCTACGCCTCAGGCTTGCCGGGCTCACTATAGGCGCCGTTGGCGCAGATTTCCTTCGCCGTCGCATCGCCCCCCTGCAGGAGAGGAGGAGACCCGCCTGGGAGTTCCAGAATGCGGCGGACATCATGAGGCTGCGCCCGGGCCTCAACTTCAACTTCACTGTCCTGGAACTGGAGGCGATGCTCCAGGAACTGTTCAAGTACGACCGTCAACATCCCGAAGTGTTCAGGTTGTCGAAGGGTGTCGTCCCGCTGTGCAACAACTCCTCGCTCGACCGCATCCGTGCAATGATGCCGCTGTGCGATTCTCATGGAATTGTCCCAACTTGGCAAGAGCCTGCAGACGACGTCGTGCAGGAGTTCTTTGATGGCTTGGTAGAAGTGCCGGTCCGCTCCGATGAGCAGAAAAGCCTCACTCGCGACACCACCGATGCGGAGATGCAGCGCATCGCCACTAGGCTGGATGAGGCGGCGGCGGCCACTGCCGCGGGCGAGTTTGGATTCACCGTGGAGGAGGCAGAGGCAGCAGAGGCGGCAAGCCTTGCCGAGCGAGAGTGGCTTGCCGGCGAGGGAGAGCTTGCCGGTCCTGAAGTCGAGTCGAGCGAGCTCGCCGAGGGTGCGAGCGGCTCGTCGAAGACCAACTCCTCTTCCTCCTCATCTTCAGACAGCTCGCCGCAAGCAGAGCCCCTAGCTACACCAAGAAGGCGTCTCCGCAAGGCCGGGGACGTAGCGGGGCGGCATGCTTGATTTATATTGATGATATGGGTAGTACAAGAGTAGATCTACCACGAGATCAAGGAGGCTAAACCCTAGAAGCTAGCCTATGGTATGATTGTTGTAATGGTTGTTCGTCCTACGGACTAAAACCCTCCGGTTTATATAGACACCGGGGAGGGCTAGGGTTACACAGAGTCGGTTACAATGGTACGAGATCTACATATCCGTATTGCCAAGCTTGCCTTCCACGGCAAGGAAAGTCCCATCCGGACACGGGACGAAGTCTTCAATCTTGTATCTTCATAGTCTTGGAGTCCCGCTGACGATGATAGTCCGGCTATCCGAACACCCCTTAGTCCAGGACTCCCTCAAGCAACACATTCAGCCAAATTTTGTCCTGGCCTTTGATGTGGAACAGCAAGCTGAGCCTGTAGTTGGTCATGAGCAGCTTGTAGTTGAGGAGCCTGTTTACAACCCTGAGGACTAGGCCATGGTGGTCTACAACCCTCCTGCAGCTGTTCAGAACATAGGTGAAGTTTCTATTGTGGATGAGGCTCCACTGTTGATTGCCTCTAATGATGCCTGCAAAGTTTTCTATGGGCCTGAGCTGCCACCAGAGATGGCTTTTAGAAGGAATTTTGAGGCCATCCTGCACTCTAACATCAGCTTTGAGCTCTCCAAGTCCATAAAGGTGCTGCCTATTCATTCTACTATGCTTTCCTAGAGAAGTTGGGACTTGGCCTTTGAAGTGCCAAGATTGACATATGATACATCTGAACAGGAGCATAGGCCTGTGGCAAGGGCTCTTTTTTCCACTTTGATCACTGATCTTCTGATGGAGGGGCAATGCAGTCTTTTGAGCTAGTTGAGCACATCCCCTCTCCTGTAATTTCTGATGGTACTCCTTCACAGGAGCAGAGAAAGATCAGAAGGCCCAGGAAGACTTTGGCTCCAACTCCCATTGTGGAGACTTCAGTTAGAAGGTGCACTCGTGGGTCTTTGCAGAGAGATTCTTTCAAACCAATCTTTCAAGAGCAACCTATGCAGTCCAAAAGGAAAGCCAAAGTCCAAGCCTTTCACTGCTATAGTGTCTAAGAACTTGCAGGAGGAGCCATTTGATGATCTTCCACCTCCAACTCCTATCAGCAAGCTGCAACAGATTGGCAATGATCTTGGCATTGCAGATGACCTAATCACCGTGGAGAAGCTTATGGCTGATCCCTCTACTCCCACAAACAATGGTGCTAATGTGTAGTTACCAGTTAGTTAGTTGGGGTGGCAGGTGTCTTATTTTTGTCTTCAGTTGTCAGGGCTTTGGTCCCTTATTGGTCCCTGTAATAATTTATGTGTGTCATGCTGGACATACATTACTGTTATCTCTAGTGACATTAAGTGTCATCAGACTTTATTATCTACTCATATCTGTTTTAATGAGTAATGCATGTAAGAACTGGAGTGTTTTATGCTGGAATGTTAGGGGTTTGCATTCTGATGCAAGGCAAAGGGCTGTTAGGCAGAAGCTGGATGAGAATCAATGTGCTATTGCCTGCTTTCAAGAGACCAAGTGTTCTTCTTTTGATTTCAGATCTATTAGATCTTTCTGCCCTCAAAGATTTGATAGTTTTGCTTTCTCCCCCTCTGTGGGTGCTTCCTAGGGCATTTTGATTATATGGAATTCTTCTAATTTTTGGGGCACTGTGATTGAGATACAGCCTTTTGCAGTCATAGTACAATTTATTTCTAAGCAGAATAATGAGCAATGGTCCTTAATCTCTGTGTATGGTCCTTGCCAAGGGGAAGCTAGAGATAACTTTGTCAGCTAGTTGTATAATCTGCAAATTCCTATGGGTGAAAATTGGCTAGTGGTGGGTGATTTTAATTTCATAAGATCACTTGATAATAGGAATTTGCCAGGGGGGATTTGAATGATATTTTCATCTTCAATGAAATCATTGCCCACCTAGGTTTGTTGGAACTGCCACTTAAGGGAAGATCTTACACCTGGTCTAATATGCAAGACAATCCCTTATTAGAGCAGTTCGATTGGTTCTTCACATCTACTGATTGGATATCATCATACCCTATGACTGAAGTTTTTCCCCTGGCCAGAAGTGCTTCTGATCATGTACCATGTGTTGTCACAATCAAGACTTCTATTCCCAAATCTAAAATCTTTAGGTTTGAAAATTATTGGGTTGAGCTTGAGGTGTTTATGCAATGTGTTGAACAGTCATGGCAGAAACCTTCTCATAAATCTCATATCACTGCTAGGATTGCTGATAAGTTTAAGAGTTTAAGAGGGGCTCTTAAGAAATGCAACTAAATATCTCCAAGATGAAAGTTTTGATATCTAAATGTAATGAGGTAATTGTGTGCCTTGATTGTTTAGAGGAGCTCGGGCCTTTATTTAGGCCTGAATTTAATTTCAGGAAGGTGGTTACACCTGCAATTTATATATTGGAAAAACAGGTGTACAATTAGGTATATTAAGCTTGCTTGAGAGAGCACCAAATTTTTTCATGCTATGGCCACTAAGAGACAGAAGAAACTCCATTGCTTCTTTAAAAGACACTGATGGGTCAGTAGTTTCTCAACATTCTCAGATGGAGGGCATTATTTGGAATTGTTTTAAGAATAGAATGGGAGTTTCTTATGGAATTGTCATGGGATTTGACCTTAGTACTCTTCTTATGCCAATTCATGGGTTTGATTTTCTTACAGATCCTTTCACAAAAGAGGAAATGGATGACACAGTCAAACATATGCCCATTGACAAAGCCCCTCGACCTGATGGTTTCAATGGGTTGTTCTTCAAAAAATGTTGGCACATTATTTGTCAAGACTTTTATGAGTTGGCTGAGGCCTTTCATAAGGGCACTGCCAATTTGGAAAACATTAATGGTTCTTATATCACCTTGATCCCAAAGAAGTTGGCTCCTCAAGGGGTTGGAGATTATAGGCCAATTTCATTGACTGGGATGGCCCTGAAGTTTTTGTCAAAGATGGCTGCTAATAGATTTCAAAAGATCATTATGGAATGCATACATAAGAGTCAATATGATTTTATTAAGAGCAGGACTATTTAGGATTGTATTGGTTGGTCCCTAGAATATTTGCACTAGTGTCATCAGTCAAAGAGACCTATAGTGATTCTTAAACTGGATTTTGAAAAGGCCTTCGATTCAATTGAACATGAAGCTATCTTGTAGATCCTCAAATTTAAGAGCTTCAACCAGAAATGGATTTCCTAGGTCAAGCAGTTGCTTTCCACTGGGACATCATCAGTCCTCTTAAATGGTGTACCTGGAAGGTAATTTCTCTATAAAAAGGGTGTTAGACAAGGAGACTGTCTCTCACCTTTACTTTTTGTTATTGCTGCTGACCTGTTGCAAATAGTTTTGAATGATATGTTCAGGGGGGAATTTTAAAGTTGCCAATACCATGTCATGATCAGGATTATCCCATAGTGCAATATGCTGATGATACTCTTATCATCTTACCAGCAGACAAAACCCAACTTCTGGCTCTGAAGGACATGCTTCAAGTGTTTTCTACATTAGCTAGGCTAGTTGCCAACTATCATAAGTCTTCTATGGTGCCCATAAATGTTGATGAAGATACCACCATTGGTTTAGCTGCTGCTTTTGGTTGCCAAGTGGGCAAAATGCCTTTCACTTATCTTGGTCTACCTGTTGGCACTACCAGGCCTAAAATGGTGGATTTTATGCCCCTTGTTGACTTTATGGATAGAAGGATGACAACTAGTTCTTCTTTCCTTAAACAAGGGGAAAGACTTCAGTTCTTGAATTCTGCTCTATCTTCCATGCCCATATTTTTTCTTGGCAGCTTGCTTGCTCCTACAGGAATTCTAAAGCAATTGGAGAGAATTCGAAGGCAGTGCTTATGGAGAAAGCATAGGGATGAGCCCTCACCATCCTTGACAAAAAGCACATGACAACCTCTACTTCCCTCTGCGAAGGGCCTATCTTTTACTTTCATGTATTTACTTTTATGCAAGAGTCAAAGTTTTTCTCTCTATTCCTTTTATTTTTCTCCTTTGGCAAGCATCATGTGGTGAGAAAAGATCTAGGCACATATGTCTAGTTGAATATGGGTAGCATAAGTTATTATTGTTGACATCACCCTTGAGGTGAGTGTGTTGGGAGGCGAAACTCTAAGCCCCTATCTTTCTTTGTGTCCGGTTGAAACGTTTTTCTCATGTGTACGCGGTGAGTGTTAGCAATCATAGAAGACTAAATGATGGTTGAGTATGTGGACTTGCCTAAGGCTCCGATACGTGACCCTTCCTGACAAGATGATGAATTGTAGTTGCAAAGTTGACTGAGAACATAGTTTGTTGGTTTCGAATAGAGTTTATGATTTATACTTCATTGTTGTGATCACTTGTTAATGATAAGTCTATGATTAAAACGCTATGATATAAGTTTTATATTAACGTTTATTGCTGTTATAATAAGTCACATGATGCTGCTATGTCTGTATTTTTGTTTTTATCGACACCTCTCTGTAAGCATGTAGACATGTTTTTTGATTTCGGTTTTCGCTTGAGGACAAGCGAGGTCTAAGCTTGGGGGAGTTGATACGTCCATTCTACATCATGTTTTCCTACTATTATTTATGTTGTTTTATTGTATGATAATGCTTTTTGGAGTATTTCTAATGCCTTTTCTCTCATAATATGCAAGGTATGCACAAAGGGGGAATTCTGGCAGCTGGAAATCTGGACTTGAAAAAGTTACGTCAAGTTACCTATTCTGCACAACTAGAAATGAGCTGAAACTCCCCGAGAATTTTTATGTAATATTTAAGGAATATTGGAGCAAATAAGTACTAGAAGAGGGCCACCAGGTGGGCACAACCCACCTGGGCGCGCCAGGAGGCCCAGGCCCGCCCTTGTGGGAGTTGCCTTCCTCGGCCCACCTCCGGTGCCCATCTTCTGGTATATAAGTCATTTTGACCTAGAAAACATAAGGGAAGGACATTCGGGATGAAGCGCTGCCGCCTCGAGGTGGAACTTGGGCAGGAGCAATTTTGCCCTCCGGCGAAGCGATTCCGCCTGGGGAACTTCCCTCCCGGAGGGGGAAATCATCATCATCATCACCAACAACTCTCCCATCTTGGGGAGGGTTATCTTCATCGAAATCTTCACAGCACCAACTCCTCTCAAACCCTAGTTCATCTCTTGTGTTCAATCTTTGTATCAAAACTATAGATTGGTGCTCCTGGGTGACTAGTAGTGTTTATTACATCTTGTAGTTGACTACTATATGGTTTAATTGCTGGAAGATTATATTTTTGGATCCATTATGCTATTCAATACCTCTCTGATCTTGAGCATGTTTATCATTTGTGTGTAGTTACTTCTGTTCTTGAGGTCACGGGAGAAATCATGTTGCAAGTAATCATGTGAACTTGATATGTGTTCGATATTTTGATGGTATGTATGTTGCCATTCTCTTAGTGGATGCATTGTGTAGTAGTTATTAGATGGTGGGTTGCGAGAGTGACAGAAGCTTAAACCCCACTTTATGTGCTATTCCGTAAGGGACCGATTGGATCCAGAAGTTTAATGCTATGGTTAGAATTTATTCTTAATACTTCTCTTGTAGTTGCATATGATTGCGAGAGGGTTAATCATAAATAGGAGTTTTGCTCAAGTAAGAACAACATCTAAGCACCGGTCCACCCACATATCAAATTATCAAAGTTCCGAACATGAATTAAGCCAACATGATGAAAGTGACTAGATGAATTCTCGTGTACCCTCAAGAACACTTTGCTTATCATAAGAAACCGTTTTGGCTTGTCCTTTGCCTCAAAAGGATTGGGCTACCTTGCTGCACTTTTGTTACTATTATTGTTATTTGCTCGTTACAAATTATCTTGCTACAAAACTACTCTACTACCTACAATTTTAGCACTTGTAGACATTACCTTGCTGAAAACCACTCGTCATTCCCTTCTACTCCTCGTTGGGTTCGACGCTCTTACTTATCGAAAAGGGGTACAATTGAACACATACACTTGTGGGTCATCAGGGGTTTCTACAACCATGTCGCGAGCTCTCCCGATGCCTTCGCTGTTGCGCCACACGCGGTCAAGCCGCCCTGCTCAGCGACCGATGCCGCCGCCTCACTGGGAACCTCCACAAGTTGCTTCGCCGGGAACAAATGAGGACTCCATTGCCACGGCCTCAGCTTCTCCCCTAATGATTATCTAGTTACAACTGCAGGAGAAGAAAATTTCTGTCGAATATTGGATTTGAATGCCAGGAGTACACCTTGTTAAAAGGTTCCCAAGGAAAGGATCACTGTGTGGCTCATGAGGAGCCTCACCCATGGAATTTTGCCTCCACGTACTGCAAGAAAGCCCCA
Source organism: Triticum timopheevii (assembly GCA_963921465.1). Classification (NCBI taxonomy): domain Eukaryota; kingdom Viridiplantae; phylum Streptophyta; class Magnoliopsida; order Poales; family Poaceae; genus Triticum; species Triticum timopheevii. The sequence goes on from OY997274.1 coordinate 388,818,620, forward strand.
CAGTCGCAGCCTGAAGACACTACTAACGAGCTGCATGTGAACGTGCTGCAGGCTCGCAACAATAGTGGGTCAAACCAACAAAATTACAAAATGGAATATGGATCACTACTATTACTACATGCAGAAAACAATCCACGTACAGATCATCTATCGTTCACAAACATCAGGTGATATCCATCTAAATTTATCTTATTAGCACTTATTATTTTTGTCAAAGAACAATTACTTTGGCTTGTATATTTTTATGTGCAGGACAAATGAATCATTATAAAGGTTTTGTGATGCTGTGCTTCTGGAGTGTGCGTTAGCATCATCATGCACCGGCGTCCGCGACCGCTTGCTGTTGAACGGGTGTGTGCAAGCCGCCGCCCGTGCAGCTCGATCTACATCAACTCGCCGGGATCGTGCCCGCAATTGACTCACCGTCCGCACTAGTTTAAAACGCCACGCCCGACTCATCTGTCTGCTCCCGCGGCTGACTTGCCATTGGTTGATTTCAGCTTGACTGTAGTGATCATCAACTCTGCGACAGATACTTTCTGGCATAACATATCAGGTGAAATCCATCCTATATATTTTTATATTACATATTAATGTCTTTAAAAGAGCAATTACTCTAGCTTGCAAATTCTTTAATGCACGACAAGTTGTCTACTACAAAAGGTACCGTTATGTCACTAAGTTGTTGAATGACTCATACGGAGAGTATACCCCGGTCAAGAATGAAGAATCTCAAGCCAACTCCTTGAGTCGTCTTAAGACACGGGGGCTACAATGACATAACTCAGCAAATTCAATAACCTCGGGTCATTGGAGGGAAAATAACCCGGTCTTGGGGGCTTCCTGCTCAATGAGCATAGCCATGATTACCCTCTTGATCTGGCTTACATGCCGTCTCATTGGTCATTTGGGGGCGACCTGCTCAATCAGCAGAGCCTTGATTACCCTCTTGATCTGGCTTACATGCCGTCTCATTGGTCATTTGGGGGACCTGCCCAATGAGCAGAGCCTTGATTACCCTCTTGATCCGGCTTACATGTCGTCTCATTGGTCCTTTGGGGGCGACCTGATCAATGAGCAGAGCCTTGAATACCCTCTTGATCCGGCTTACATGTCGTCTCATTGGTCATTTGGGGGCGATCTGCTCAATGAGCAGAGCCTTGATTACCCTCTTTATCCGACTTACATGTCGTCTCATTGGTCATTTGGGGGCAACCTGCTCAATAAGCAAAGCCATGATTACCCGCTTGATCTGGCTTACATGCCATCTCATTGGTCATTTGGGGGCGACCTGCTCAATGAGCAGAGCCTTGATTACCCTCTTGACAGGCTTACATGCCGTCCCATTGGTCTTTTGGGGGCGACCTGCTGAATGAGCAGAGCCTTGATTACCCTCTTGATCCGGCTTACATGTCGTGTTATTGGTCACTTGGGGGCTTCCTACTCAATGAGCATAGCTTTTCTTACCCTCTTGATCGGCTTACATGCCAGGTGTAAACACCAAATCCCGGGTTAACAGGCCTGTATGTCGTTCCTACTCCATCCAGGTAATCCTATAATGATCCGTCGTGTTCTTGGCAATCAACCTTTTAAATAAGTCCCTGAACTCTTCACAGTTAAAATGGCGGTTTATCATGTGAGGGCCGGCTTACAGGTGTGATGAAAAATAACTCAGTGGTTGTGCGGCCCATGAAAGAACTTGAAGTTTTAGGCTTGGCGGCCTATGAAAGCCATGTTTTTTCTGGATTTCTATTTTTTCTGAAAATTTTGGATTCATATCCTTTTTCCATGTTAACATATGGTTTTCACAATTCAGGCCATGTAGCCTTAATTCTATGACTCATAATTGACTGTATTGGGTTAATAACCCGCCCAGATAAGCAGACTTTAAGTCGTCAAGATATTTGCCTTGAGTAGTCAACATCATGATATTTCATGCCTACGAATTATAATCATCAAGGCATCACCATGGAATCATTCTACAAGTATGTTTTTTCAATAAGTACATGAATATGTGGAGTTTCATAACCCGTCCTGGCTATGGACTTTAAGTCGCCAGCATACTTTGGATTGCGCAATTGGAATCATGCGCTTACAAAATCTTTGGGTTATCACTCTCACCGGATATGGCGATGTAAGCCGATAGTGTAAGTTAATTCTATAGGTATGTTTTCCTGGTTATATAAGTATGAGAGGTTTGATAACCCGCCCTGGTTTTGGACTTTAAGTCGCTAGTATATTTTGGCTTGAATGGCCTTAATTCTAGTTTTTTCCATAATTGCATAAGACTATATTATGTTTGGTTTGTTACCCGCCCTGGCTTTTCATGTTAAGTCGCCAGTGTCGGTGTCAAAACTGGTGGATCTCGGGTAGGGGGTCCCGAACTGTGTGTCTAAGGCTAATGGTAACAGGAGGCGGGGGACACGATGTTTACCCAGGTTCGGGCCCTCTCGATGGAGGTTATACCCTACTTCCTGCTTGATTGATCTTGATGATATGAGTATTACAAGAGTTGATTTACCACGAGATCGTAGAGGCTAAACGCAAGTAGCTAGCCTATGATTATGATTGTTCATGTGCTACGGACTAAACCCTCCGGTTTATATAGATACCGGAGGTGGCTAGGGTTACATAGAGTCAGTTATAGAGAAGGAGATCTACATATCCGAATTTCCAAGCTTGCCTTCGATGTAAAGGAGAGTCCCATCCGGACACGGGACGAAGTCTTCAATCTTGTATCTTCATAGTCCAACAGTATGGCCAAAGTATATAGTCCGGCTGTCCGAGGACCCCTTAATCCTGGACTCCCTCAGTAGCCCCTGAACAAGGCTTCAATGATGATGAGTCCGGTGCGCAGATTGTCTTCCACATTGCAAGGCGGGTTCCTTCTCCGAATACTACATAGAAGATTTTGAACACGAGAGTCGTGTCCGGCCCTGCAAAACAAATTCCACATACCATCGTAGAGAGCACAATATTCCACAGATCTAATCTGCTGACAATTTTCCCTAGTGTGACAACACACCACGGCCCGGTCATTATTCGAACCGTTTTTCACAACCTGCCACCGCACATATCGCGAGGCAGTTTTATTGGCACGTCTTGTCGAAGCAGAGACCGTGTCCCCTTATCATGGGATTCTCATCAATACGGGTGTGGGTAACCCAACCGTGCCATCAATCGTGGCACTTGGGGAATAAGCAAATTTACCGGGCAAGTAGGGAGGCACAGGATCTCTGCTGCCTTTATAAGGGGATAAGAACTCCCCTTTTCACCCACGCCTTCTTCTTCCTCTGCTCATCCATTCCTTTTCGCTCGAGCCCTTGTGCCCAAGTGTTTGTCTTCTTCGCCCAAAAAGGTTTCCCGAAAATGTCCGATTCCGGAGCAGGAGGCAAGTGGATGGCCTCTACCGTCCGGGAGAAGGATATCAAAAAACTTCGGGGGGGGGGGGCAGGTATTTGGCCAAGAGAATCGGCGACCGTCGCCCGACGGCAGGACAGATCATCCCTACTTCGGAACCCCATGAGAGGGTGGTATTCCTCCCTCATTTTTTCTGCGGGCTAGGGTTTCCCCTCCACCCATTCGTTCGCGACATCATGTATTATTATGGGATTGATTTTCCTGATCTATCCCCCAATTCCTTCCTCGACATCTTGACATTCATCGTCGTGTGCGAGGCCTTCTCCTCATTCCGCCACACTTTGGCTTATGGCTGAAAGTTTTTAATGTGAAGCCCAAGGTAGTGGGCGGCGAGCATGCCGAGTGTGGAGGCGCCATGGTGAGCAAGATGCCCAACATTACATGGTGAATAGGTACTTTCATTGATTCCGTCAAGGAGTGGCAGCAGGAGTGGTTTTACATCACCGAGCCACGCGGCAAGGAATGGGCCGCCGCTCCGGAGTTCAAATCCGGAGCCCCCTGCGACTGACGTCTTGGCCCAAGAAGGGCCTGAACTGGGCTTCGTCTGATGAACTATCGGTGCTCCAGACGCGCATCCAATATATGGAAGAGAATAACATCAAGCTTGTCAATGTAGTCCAGGTGATGTTAGTTCGCCGGATTCTACCTTGTCAACATCGGGCTTGCAGTTTATGGGAGTTTGACCCGGCCAAGCACCAGACCCTGCTAGAGCTCTTTGGCTCCTCGCACAAGGACATCTGGAAGGTGCTTTTCAAGTCCGGCTAATCGTGGCCGGACTCAACCGAGGACGGCGGGTACCAATTGTCCTGCCCTGCAAGTTCAGTAAGTAATCGTACGTTAACAATTCATATGTTTTATTGGCATATCCTTAGGAAGATGCTTAATGTATTTCCCACAACTTTCCTAGGGCTGGGCGAAGAAGGCGGGGCGGATCTACTGTCCGGCCCCGCTGCCAGAAGAACCGGCCGGCCCACTTCTGACAAAGATGTTAGTCCCGGCGCCTTACAAGGCACCAAAGAATAAGGCCGAAAAGGAGGCCAAGAAGACCAGGGGCGGCCTCCGTCATCGTGGTGCTTCGGACACAAAATCCGAAGACTCCAATGCCCATTCTTCCTCCGAAGAGGACGAGGAGGAGGAGGGAGACGAATCCTCCGCGGGAAGAAGAAAGAAAAGGACGACCTCCACATCCTTGGAGGCCGAGTCGCCTAAAAGGGGAAAACTCCCCTTCCAGAGGAGTCCACTGCGGCCGCCGATAGCAGCCCGGAGTGGGATCCCAGGGCCCAGCCCCTGGTGAACCCGTGATTATAAAATCCAAACATGCTTATGCGTCCAGACTTGTCATGGCATAACACTTTAATCGGAGCCGTACTTCTTATAGTCCTGCGAGGTCCCGCGCCAAACAATCGTTGTCAGAGGACTTTCTGGGTTCAGATGCTATGGAGAGCGGGGCACCCCCGAAGGCCCCCTCCCCTAGACATGTTAATGACACCTAGGTTTCGTCCCAGAAGGACCCAGGCCACGGGGGGCGGGGGGGGGGGGGGGGGGAGGGGGGAGATCGCAAAGGCGGCGCCAGTGGGCCAAACTTCAGGGTCCGGACACACGGGAGAGAAGGCTCCCATGGATGTCGACGGCGGGGGTCGTCTTGAATCCGGCCCCCAGCCGGACACGATTCTGGAGACTAATAAGGCCCCAGAATCAGACAGGCGGCCTCCATTGACTGCAGGGGGTGTGTCTGTTCCACCGGCAACCTCTGTCCAACCAGAGGTGGCGGATACTTTATTAGCGGCGCTGAAGAGCGCCTCCATCGTTGATGAACACCGTGCCCTTATGGGTGCGGTGATTGAGAAGATTCAGTTCGCTGAGAGTGGACTGAATGAATCCTGTATCAGCCTTATGAGAGGCTTTGAGGTATGTTTTATGAGGTTTGTAAGAGTGTCATGGTATAGATAGCAACCCCTGATACACTGTTTGATGAAAGAAAGAACTGGACAGAGGATCAAATTTATGTTCGCAGGAGACTAACTTGATGACATCTATCTCATTTTTTAATAAGCAGGCGTCTGTAGCGACTGCCTCCTCTCATTCTGTTGAAGTATACAGACTGAGGCATAGTCTGGAGCTGGCCGAAGGAGAACCTGGCCGAGTGAAGAAATAGCTGGAGGATAACCAAGGTATGCAGAAAACTTGTTCATTTATCACAAATGAATAAGTGTGCATGATTAAAATATTTTTATGATGTGCTCTAGGGGCGACGGCCGAAATTGAGGCTCTTAAGAAGGCTGTGGCCGAAGCCGCAGAGCAAGCTCTCCGTGAGAATCACGAGGCCAGAGTTATTGAAGCTGAGCGAGAGCTTAAGGAGGCCGTGAAGAAATGCGAGACCTTGGAGCAGAGTTTATCGGGGAAAGAATCCGAACTCTCCCAGGCTCGCAAAGCTGCAAGTGATGCCCGGGGGGAAGCCCAAGGTTCCCTGAAGGAAATCCAGGAGGCGAGGAAGATTGCGGCTGGTAAGGCTTTTTCTATACAAAGCGGGTATTTGAAAGGAGAAAATCTAGTTGAGAGTTTGAATTCTTATTTCTCCAAGGGTATTTGCGGAGCTGCCGCGCAGCATATCTGATGCCGCCCAATTCTACTGAGCCGAAGATATGAATATTGCGGATAAGCTCTTCTGGATGTATTATCTAGCGCGGATAAGGCGGCCGAGCTAGCCATGAAGGATTTAATTACCCGGTTGTGGCCCGCCGAGCCGATTTCGAGTAGTTACTTCGGGCTCGTGAAGCGGCTTGTGAGTGCCTGCCCTCGACTCGAAGTCATAAAGCGGTCAGTCTGCATAGAAGGTGCGCGAATGACCTTTTCCCACGCAAAGGTGCATTGGGGGAAGATGGATGCGGAAAAGCTGATGACCGAGGGACCGCCGGAGGGAAAGGAGCACCGCAAGCCCGAGCTATATTATGAAGGTGTCTTGAAAGGAGCCCGCCTTGCGTCGGAGCAATGCAGCAAGGACATTATATTTCCAGGAATACGGTCATGTTTGTCCTTTGTAATGTTTGAGCAAGGTCATTTCTATTATTTATTGCTTGCCGTTTGAAAGTTTTTCCTCTTGTGCGGCCATTTTATATACTAATCCTGAGAGTTGGCCAGTCGTCGACTTCTGCCCCCACGTAGTAAGTACGGGGGTGTTCGGGATAAACATGAGCACTCTTTATCCCAGTTTGGGTCCTTGAAGGAGGTGTTCAACACAGTGAACCAGGAAATCAGACTAGGCCCGACCCTTGGTGTTTGGAAGACCGCACGAGGGGCTCTGTAAGCGCCTGATAGGAAGAAAAGCCGATCCATCGCACGCTGCATTGGTTATGGAATTATGCGGAAGAAATCCTTAAAGATTTTACAACCTCTCGAATAGCTGACCAGCTCTCGCTGCATCATGACATTTAGTTTTCGGCTTTCTCTACTGAGGTGCTCGTCCGGAAGAACCGGGACACAATCACAGTAGTTCTCCCTATGCTATCTTAGCCGATATAGCGGAGCGTAAGGTAACAGAACATAGGAGTCGGGCAAACCCAACTATTGACCCAAGACATGATTCGGAGCTGATGCATATAATGCTATAAGTTCGGGGTGCGAACTGCCATGAAGGTGTTCGGACTTTTTTGCCGTAGTATGGGTATAATGAAGCCCTTGGCATATTAAGGCATATCGCATATGCAGCTTCCTTTTAACAAAAGAGTTTTAATAAGAATAGCAGTAGACAAGCATCATATAAACCCACATGTTGTATTTGAATAATACGTCAATGTGTATGAGTACAGGTAATGTGATAAAAAGAAATATGACTGCGGAACCTGCTGAGACCAGGCGGGAGGAAGTTGTATGCGGATCCGGAGTGTAGTCGGATGATCATAGAGGGGAATATCTAGAGATTCCCTTACGCACTCGAACTGTCTCCACGCCATCCATCCTGGCCTACGCAAAGGTGAACCTGCAAAGAAAATGTAAGAAATGGTTGTGCGCCACAGAGCGGTTGAGCCACGGTGTGTGGCTTGTCTTAACTTTTTGCCGGAGTGTTTTTAATTAAGCTCCGGGCGAGCCGGGCTATCCTGCCGCGCAGTAGTTCGGACTCCTTTGGCGGTGTCCGGCAGCTTGGCTATTGACTCGAGGTTCGATTGAAAGGTGTCATCTGTTGCTCTTGCTGTTAAAGCGGTGGTAGAATCTTCGGCAATGAGGGGGAGTTTGGCCCTGCCATTAACCATGATGATGCTGCGCGGACCGGGCATCTTGAGTTTACGGTAGGCATAATGTGGTACCGTGTTGAACTGAGCGAACGCGGTTCGCCCGAGCAATGTCTGATATTCACTTCAAAAGGGGACAATGTCGAAGTCTAACTCTTCGGTATGGTAACTGTCCGGAGATCCGGAGCCACTTTCACTGTGATTGAGCCCGTGCAACAGGCCTCTACACCTAGTATGACACCTTTGAAAGTGATTTTTGTGGGCTTGATCCTTGAGGGGTCGATGCCCATTTTACACATTGTATCCTGATAGAGCAGGTTCGGGCTGCTACCACATTCCATAAGGACTCGTGCGAGGTGGAATCCGTCAATGATGGGGTCGAGGACCAATGCCGCCAATCTGCCATGACGGATACTGGTAGGATGGTCCCTGTGATCGAAAGTGATCGGGCAAGAGGACCATGGGTTGAACTTTGGGGCGACTGGCTCCATTGCATAGACGTCCCTTAGTTCACGCTTCCGCTTGGGAATATGGGTTGCATATATCATATTCACCGTTTTCACCTAGGGAGGGAATTTCTTCTGTCCTCCTATGTTTGGTGATCGGGGATCCTCGTCGTCATCTTCGCTTTGAGACCCCTTCCCCTTGTTTTCGGCACCTGACCTGCCGACTTGTCTAAAGACCCAGCATTCTCTGTTGGTATGATTGGCCGGTGTTCTTGGGGTGCCATGAATTTGGCACGAACGGTCGACTATGCGGTCCAAACTGGATGGGCCTGAATTTTTTTTGTTGAATGGCTTTTCCGCTGACTGGACTTGGAGCCACTGAATCCGGCATTGACTGCCATGTCTTCGGCACTATCACCGTTTTTGTGACGCTTGTGTTTGTTGCGTCGTGGTTTGTCGTTGCTATCCCTGGCTTTTGATGTGCCATGATTGCTTGCTGTGTTGTTGCTACGAGCCAACCAGCTATCCTCGCCCGCACAAAAGCGGGTCATGAGTGTGGTGAGGGCTGCTATGAACATTGGCTTTTCTTGGCCGAGATGTCGGGTAAGCCACTTGTCACGGATGTTATGCTTAAAGGCCGCTAGGGATTCGGCATCCGGACAGTCGACAATTTGGTTCTTTTTAGTTTGCAACTGGGTCCAAAATTTCCTGGTTGACTATCCGGGCTATTGGGTTATGTCACTTAGATCATCAGCATCGGGTGGTCGCACATAAGTGCCCTGGAAGTTGTCAAGGAATGCGTCTGCCAGGTTCTCCCAACTCCCAATGGAGTTTGCCGGCAAGCTATTCAGCCAATTCCGAGCCGGTCCCTTGAGTTTTAGTGGGAGGTACTTGATAGCGTGTAGATCATCTCCGCAGGCCATTTTGGATATGGAGGAAGAAATCTTCTATCCATATCACAGGGTCTGTAGTACCATCGTATGATTCAATGTTCACGGATTTAAACCCTGTTGGGAATTCATGATCCATTACTTCATCAGTGAAGCATTGGGGGTGTGCGGCGCCTCTATGCCGGGCTACATTGTATTCGGTCTTGCTGGACTTTTGTTTAGTGTATCCGGCATGACGGTCATCGTCATGCGTTGTGGCACGCCCCAGTGATCCGTAGATCGATCTTGATTGTCCTGCTTTGTTTTCTAATATGTCTCGCAGGTCCTTCGTGTAGCCCCGGGCCTTCGTGTTTTTTCTTGATTGGAGACGGGGTGCGGTCTGGACATTGGGCTGGTACGCCACTTTGTCTCGGCCACGAGGTGGCCGGTCAGCCACATCATGCGTTGGTAGTGTGGGCTTTAACGCCTCCTCCTCGAGTTGAGGTAGCAACCTGCGCTTTGGGTAACTTTTCGCAGGGCGCTCGAGTCCATATTCCTCGGTAGCCAGGACCTCGGTCCATTTATCAGTTAGCAGATCTTGATCAGCTTGAAGCTGTTGCTGCTTTTTCTTCAGGCTTTTTGTAGTGGCTATAAGCCGGCGCTTGAAGCGCTCCTGCTCAACGGGAACCTCAGGCACGATGAATTCTTCATCGCCAAGGCTCACTATGTCTTCGGAGAGAGGCATGAAATTATCATCCTCTGATTCTCCATCTGTTACCTGTTCCTTGGGGCTAGCTTGCCCATCTTCTTGATCGGCCTGCTCGAAGCCTGGCTGGGTAGGATTGTTTTCCTCTTCGGCACCATCTGGATTGTTATCATCTCTTGTGCCGGTATCACTATTTTTGCTATGGCGGGGCTTGGAGCAGAGCCTATGACGCCGGTGCGTAGATTGCTTCTCCAGGGGATTATCTTCCGTTGCCTCATTGCCATTGCTTTTTTGGGGGTATCCACCATATATATATATCATATGATGAGGTGGTTATCCAGCACCCTATAGGCGGTGGTTCCTGTTCTTCTCTTGCATCGTCGTCCATACCGTCGATGTCTTCGGAGTTGAAGTCAAGCACGTTGGTTAAGTCATCGATATTGGCTATTAAGTGGGTGGTGTGTGTGGAACGAATTTCTTTGTCGTCCGCTCCCCACTCGAGCCGAACATAGTTCGGCCAAGAGTCTCCTAATAAGGAGATAGACCTTAATGAATTTAGCACATAAACCAAGGGCGAGTGCTGAAAGATATCCGCAGAGGTGAACTCCATGACCGGTGCCCAATCAGATTCGATAGGCATGGACGTACGCGGTTCGGATCCTGTAGCTGGAGACGAGTCCGAGGGTCCGATGATACCGGCCTCATAGGACGTGGGGTCAGTGTTCAGCTCCAAGGACAATGAGTGTGCGGCCTCCGTGGCGGGGTCCATCCACCCGTCCTCGGATGGCACAATCTGCTCCGGATTGATTCCTGGGGCCGCCACAGGCACGATCCCCCGAACACTGTCCGATGGCAGATCTAAGTCATGCTCGTCATGACTGTTCGGTGCACCTAACATAGGGCTCGGATTTGTCGAAGATCAAGTCTTCGCGGATATAGGCAGTATAGTTCAAGCTTCCAAACCTGACCAGATGGCCAGGGGCGTAGCTACCGATCTGCTCCAGATGGCCAAGCGAGTTGGCCCGCAGTATGAAGCCGCCGAATACGAAGATCTGTCCGGGACACGTCGTTGAAGATGATGGAAGGAGCCATCAAGCCTTATCGCGACAGCACAGTGGAACTCTCCATGAAAGCACCAATATCGGTGTCAAAACCGACGGATCTCGGGTAGGGGGTCTCGAACTATGCATCTAAGGCTAATGGTAACAAGAGGCGGGGGACACGATGTTTACCCTGGTTCGAGCCCTGTCGATGGAGGTAATACCCTACTTCCTGCTTGATTGATCTTGATGATATGAGTATTACAAGAGTTGATCTACCACGAGATCGTAGAGGCTAAACCCTAGAAGCTAGCCTATGATTATGATTGTTCTTGTCCTACGGACTAAACCCTCCGGTCTATATAGACACCGGAGGGGGCTAGGGTAACACAGAGTCGGTTACAGAGAAGGAGATCTACATATCCGAATTGCCAAGCGTGCCTTCCCGTAAAGGAGAGTCCCATCCGGACACGGGACGAAGTCTTCAATCTTGTATCTTCATAGTCCAATAGTCCGGCCAAAGTATATAGTCCGGCTGTCCGAGGACCCCTTAATCCAGGACTCCCTCAGCCAGGGCATATGTTGTTTAAACTTTGTGCAGGACATGGAGATCTATCACTTACATAAATGATTAAGTTCGAGCCTTTCATCAAAGATTAAAATTGGTGTTTCAAAAGGGTTATCTATTCTCAATTTTTACAAAGGCTATAAGCCTCCGTCTTATAAAAATCCCAGATTACAATAGATGTTCATTGAGTCGTCATCGGCCAAGAGGCGCCGGGTATTTAACTCCGGGTTTACCTGTCAACAGATAAAGTATTCAAATCTTCAATAGACAAACTTGGCTATATTTTCATTATGGTATTGAATGATTGAGGTTTCCATACCAGATTATATTATTCAAATATTTAATAGCCAACGTGGCTGGATTTTCATTATGATTATTATAACATGTATTATGATTGAGGTATTCAAAGTCGCTTCAGAGCAACGCCTATTATTTCTTTATCCAAGAGTACTGGTTCACAATAGAGAGCATGGTTCAAAATTGATATGTAAAGGCTTTTAGCAACATCATCTAGACAATGGGTATGGTTTTATTTAGTCCCGAGTTGCTGCAGGCATACGACCCGACACTTGGGGGCTACATTATTCAAATCAAGATTACATCGAGTATGCAAGTCCCATGTCACTGCAAGCATGCACCATGGCACTTGGGGGCTAATGCAAGTTGCCTTTCAAATCATCACATTATCAACAAACCTGGATATTTTAGGAAGATGAGCCGGCCTTCTATCTTTTCCATGTCCCAGCCCAGTATTATCTTACTGAGCCGGCCCTTGGGGGCTACACTGGTTGAAGTTTTTATGAGCATAAGGCAATTACAAGTCCCAGGTTACTGCAAGCAAGACAACCTGGCACTTGGGGGCTATATATGTGGAACATTCAGTTTATGACTGGTGACTCAGATGAACAACTCGAATTTCTTCAAGGTAATATGGATATGAGAGAGGTATGCCTTCAAATTTTCAGTTATGAGTGAACCAGGTCTCATATTTTTTTATGAAGAAGTTGGTAAAGGTGATCTCCTCCAGGATATTCAGACAACATACCATCATATGGATTTTTTTATCAAAGTATGAAGTATCGAAAGTTGGCACAATGTCAGACGAATTTTATCAAGTCAAGGTAGTTGAAGCTAATAAGGGTTACCTTTTCTCCAAGGATCCAACATCTGTTTATTGATATGGCAGAGATTCGGAATTTTTAGGAGCTGGTTAACTGGTCATTTTGAGTGAGCCGGTCCTTTTACATATTTTTACTTCAAGAGTTTAGCATGAATAAATTCAAAGCTAAACTGGGGGCTAATGTTGGGGATATTCCCCATGACCAAGACCTGGCTGGTGAGACCAGACAATTATGACCCGGCAAACAGTTATGACCCGTCAGGCAGTTATGACCCAGCAAGTACTTAGCCATGAAAATGAGTTGCCTGGTGTTAAGAAGCCCAAGGTGAGAAGAAGCCCACAGAGAGAAGCGCATGTTGAGAAGTCAGAATAGGTTAAGTCTTCATCCGACTAGGACTCTACATGTGACCTTCCCCTTCAACTTATATAAGGAGGGGCGGGGCACCCCAAGAGGGTCAAGTTTTTCTAGACGTCTCAATAGAAAAGTTTTGGACAATGTCAAAGTAGATGCTCTTGGGATAGAGGTAGCGTAACCTCTCCCTTGTAACCAAGATCGTCATAAAGATCAATATCAATCAAGCAGGATGTAGGCTTTTACCTCCACTATGAGGGGCCAAACCTGGGTAATATCTCACGTCCGTCGTTCAACTCAACCCCTCTCAAGCTACCACATAGATGCGTTGGCCTCATGACTAAGTCCGAACACTAGGACATCTGCCGTGACAAATCCATGACACATATGGAGGCCTTGTCCGGTACTCTGCCCGAGGGGGAATAGATCACGTAAGGCTTTTACATCATCGTTGCTTCCCTTTCGATGATGTGTTACTACTTTACCACAGACCTACGGGTCCATAGCTAGTAGCTAGATGGATACTTCTCTCTCTTTGATCTTCAACACAATGTTCTCCTTGATCTTCTTGGAGTTCTATTCGATGTAATCTTCTTTTGCGGTGTCTTTGTTGGAATCCGATGAATTGTGGGTTAATGTTCAGATTATTCATGAATATTAATTGAGTCTTCTCTGAGTTATTTTATGCATGATTGTTATAGCTTTATATTTCTTTCCGACAAAGAGAGAGGTGCATTAGCAGAGCTCGAGAAGCTCCGCCTGGCACATGCCCAGATCCAGACCCAGGTTCAGGCGGATCGTGGAGTGCTCCAGCAAGTGAGCTAGATCGCTGCTGGTAAGCTATTTCTGCTTCAATGTTTTTCAACCGCAAGTGGTTGATCGAGCTCATCTAGCTATGGCGATCCATCGAGGCCTTCGCGGATCTCCTGGGGAGCGTAGCGGATGCCGACATCTACTTCGGGGTGTGGGAGGGCCATGCGATGGAGAGAGCATTCTTGCAGCAATTTCAGGTGCCCTCGCATCCGGAGCTACTGAATCATCAAATGAAGTAGCTGATGGAGCTCTTCCGCATGGCAAGGCTAGCACTTGAAGACCTCTGTGCCAACCTTTGGCCCACTGGGGCACTAACGACCAGCCTCTTCGGGCTCCTTACCCAGCTGCGAGAGGCTATCCCTCCAGTGGCGCGCTGGAAGCGGTCTGCATGTCTGGAGGGTGCCCAGCGGGCCTATGCTCGTGTGAAGATGCATTATCGGCACGTCGAGGCTGCAGACGTGGCTTCCATCCCCCACCCCCGGAAGGGAAGAATCGGACCTTAGAGAAGTATCTTGTCAGGGTGGTAGAAGGAGCCCCGATCACAGAGGCCGAGTGTCCTAAGGACACTTTGTATTTATAGATGGCACTTCAGAATGCTAAAGTGTAGTAGGATGTAAAAACTTCCTTTTGTTTTAAATGGCTACGACTTTTCATGTCGATGTATGATTTTATGCTTTATATTTTTTGACTCTTGTGTGACCGTTTTAAACTGAAAGAGACCAGCCATTGGCTTCGGCCACTTCGTGCAACACACAAAGAGTGTTTCATAGGCAATCACGACCCTTAGCCGACGTCTCGGTTCCCAAAGGCGGTCCATGCATGCAGAAACAAGGCAATTAGACTATTGCGGCTTTATTACTTTCACTTAGTCGTAGGAGCTTGACTGTGAGGGTTGATGACGAGCCCCCCGTATTTTAATGTGGCTGGCTGTGTAGCCAGGGTATAGGGCCCACGACAACTTCGGTTGATGTGATAAAGAGCCTTGTTTAACATGGGTTATCTCGAACGAGAAATTACTTGATGCTGTCATCAGACCAGTTTACACTTACCTAGACAGTCAGTTTTCGGATTTCTCCACTGAGGCGGTTTGCCATTCGAGCTGGCAGCGCAATCACAGTGGTTCTCCATTTACACCCCTAGCCGAATTGATCGAAAAACATAAGGGGTAAGAACAGGACCGGGCAACCCAACTATTGACCAAAATCTAAGTTCAAAACTGGTGCATATAACGCAACATCCGAGACATCGAATAGATACCTCAGACTTGTAATTTGGGGCATGAGATTAAAAGCGAAGCCCTTGGTAAAGAATAATTGTATCATAAAAGTATTCTTTTGGGCTCAAAGGCCTTGGATGTAAGGAAATGCTCAATAACTTCAAGGGGCGCAATTTGTTTATTTCATATGGTCAAGCTGTACATGTCAAGCTTTGGCAAAAGGTAATTTGTAAAAGATACAATGCAAAGAGAAAAAAAGGAGTACAAACAGGACGGCCATGTCTCTAGGTTTATTAGCCTGAGCCACTTCTTGTTGTATGTCTGCGTCTCCGTGCTATTGACCAGCTCAGCTCCATTTGATAGCAAAGTTGTTATGGGTTGTCTACTACCCCGACTGCTAGCTTGGTGCTTTTGTTGGCCGGGTCATTTAAAGAGGTATGCAACTATCACAGCCTGATATTTGGCCCTCTCCTTTTCTTTTGATTTTCAAAGATTTTTGCCTGAGTTTTCTTTTTCCGTGGATGTGTAGTGTGGAAACTGAAGAAGATGACCTCTTCTTTCTTTCCAGACTGGCTTGTCATCTCCCTATCCAAACAAGACCTTGCCATTTTTATCCTAGCCCAAATCCCAATATTCTTTTTATTGGGAATATTCATTTTCTATTAAAGGAATTATCCTTTTTGCCCTAGGTTTTGAAGCAACCTATATTTCCATCACTCCTAAATTCCCATATAATTCACATAATTTGTTTGGGTCATATCTTCATCAAATGTGGCAAAACTTTTCATTGTCATGTTCAAAAATAATCCTCAAATAATTCTTTTCTGATTCTGCCCTAACTGGCACATTGTGAAGAAAGTGCTATTTTCCTTTGCCCAGTTGACCTAAAACTTCTTAGACATCTTTTCTTGTCCATATCATTGCCACATGGCAAAATGCAACCTCATTTGCCTAATAATCATTTATTAATCATTTTCCAAAGTTTCTGTCCAAAAAGAAACTTTGTGCAGGAGGTACAAGCTAGGCATATCCAAATGAGTTGAAATTTATGCAGGACCTCAATATCATCATATCATAGCTCTCCACCAAATTTGAGATCATGTCATGCCTCCATGCAAGCTCATCTTCAATTCTTTGTTTCTGTCCAAATTTTCAGTTTGTGAAGCAAGTATATTTTATCTTGCTCCATTATGGCTGAAAACTTTCCTAGGCCTTCTCCTATCCATATAACCTATCTCCACCAATTTTGGGCATATTTCATCTAGCCATTATTCCTCTAGAATTTTATAAGTTTCTGTCCAAAGGAGATGTTTGTGAAGCAAGTACCTTTTTGGTTTATCCAATTGGTATGAAACTTTTACAGCATCTTCATATCACCAAATAACCTTGCCATGCAAAATCTCAGCTCAAGTGGCTTCTTCAATTGAGTGCATCATCATAATCTTGATTCTGGACCATTTTGGTCAGTTGCAAAGCAAATATATTAATGCTTGATCCATTTCCCCTCAAACTCCCAGAACTGTAGTCCTTGCTATCCTAAACCTCCCTCACATATTGTTTGCATCTTAACCTCACTAAGTTGATCATAGTTTCATGCTCTAGTTTGCAACAGCAAACTTCAGAGGTTATTTCCTATCTAACCAGAACATCTTTTACCAAGCCACCACCTCAGTTGCAAGCTCCACTGGAAGGACTAACCCCCATAAATCATTTGGCCGATTGTGAGGCACGGTGTGCACTAGTGCACGCGGTGATCACGAGCTTTGGCATGTCATGCGCGCGCTTTGCGGTCATTGGCTGTGAGCTGCATGGTTTGTTGCTCGGGACCCCCCCCCCCCTCTCATCGTTCTCGCGCAACCGGTCATGTCTAATAGCTAGTCCGTATCGTCCTATTCCCCTGGACTCATCTCCCCCTCCTGAAGCCTCCTCCTCGACGCTCGTTGCCGCTCTCCCAAGGGAGCACTGTGGCCGACAACGTTTTAATGGCGCCCGGCCTCTTCCTCTGCCCCACTTAGCTCCTCCTGCCCCCATGCACTTTGTAGCTCATCCATTTCCTCCTTCGTCGCGTTCCCACGCCTCCCCATGATCGATGAGCTTGTCAGAGCATCGGCCGGACATGCCCAGCGGCACATGAGCTTGACCTCCCTCGCCCCGGCTATAAGTAGCCCTCCCCGCAACCTCCCGAGCTCACCATCCTCCTCATCGAGCTCCTCTACGCCTCCCAGACCCATCCATCTATCTCCAGGAGCACTCCTCGCTCATCAATGCCGCCATGGCTGCTGCCCTCCTCTACCTAAATTCGGTCGAAGCCAAGCCCCTCCCTCCTCTCCACACTTCCATCAGATCTCCACCTTCCCCTAGAGCCCCCTAGCGCTCGCAGTTCCCCTTCCATGGCCTCTGGCCACAAGCTCCATCGCTGCCCGGAGCCGCCGTCTGCTGCAGAGGTGGCTCTGCTCAATGCCGTCTTCCCGCGGTGTGTGAATGCTCCAGGCGGGTGCATTTGGTTTCCCTGAGCGCTGGTGTGCTGTATGGCGCGGGAGATGGCCGGAGCCGCCCGGGAGCCTCGCCGGAGCGTGTGTCCTCGCCCCTGCCCTCTTTTGATCGGGGAGGAGGAGAGAGGAAGAAGAGAAGGGAGGAAGAAAGAAGTGGATAATGTGGGACCCACCCATGAGCCACACACGCGTAGGTCCCTCCCCCGCCACATCAGCTAAGTGGAATCAGCTTTTCTAAGATTCTGTTTTCAACTTCTGAAGGCTGTTGGGGAACTTAGTAATTTCAAAAAAATTCCTACGCACACGCAAGATCATGGTGATGGCCTAGCAACGAGAGGGGAGAGTATTGTCTACGTACCCTCGTAGACCGTAAGCGGAAGCGTTATGACAACGTGGTTGATGTAGTCGTACGTCTTCACGATCCGACCGATCCAAGTACCGAATGTATGGCACCTCCGAGTTCAGCACACGTTCAGCTTGATGACGATCCCCGGACTCTGATCCAGCAAAGTGTCAGGGATGAGTTCCGTCAGCACGACGGCGTGGTGACGATGATGATGTTCTACTGGCGCAGGGCTTCGCCTAAACTCCGCGACGATATGACCGAGGTGGAATATGGTGGAGGGGGGCACCGCACACGGCTAAGGAACGATCACGTAGATCAACTTTTGTGTCATGGGGTGCCCCCCTGCCCCCGTATATAAAGGAGCAAGGGGGGAGGAGGCCGGCCCTAGGAGGGGGCGCGCCAAGTGTGGAGTCCTACCTGGACTCCCTAGTCCTAGTAGGATTCCATCACCCTTGTTGGAGTAGGAGAAGGGGAAAGAGGGGGATAGGAAGAAGGAAAGGGGGGCTGCGCCCCTTGTCCAATTCGGACCAGAGGGGGGTGCGCAGGCCTCCTTCCTTTTGGCCTCTCTCCTCTATTCCCGTATGGCCCAATAAGGCCCATATACTCCCCGGCGAATTCCCGTAACTCTCCGGTACTCCGGAAAATACCCAAATCACTCGGAACCTTACCGAACTCCGAATATAGTCGTCCAATATATCGATCTTTACGTCTCGACCATTTCGAGACTCCTCGTCATGTTTCCGATCTCATACGGGACTCCGAACTCCTTCGGTACATCAAAACTCATAAACTCATAATAAAATTGTCATCGAACCTTAAGCGTGCAGACCCTACGGGTTCGAGAACTATGTAGACATGACCTAGAACTATTCTCGGTCAATAACCAATAGCGGAACCTGGATGCCCATATTGGCTCCTACATATTTTACAAAGATCTTTATCGGTCAAACCGCATAACAACATACGTTGTTCCCTTTGTCATCGGTATGTTACTTGCCCGAGATTCGATCGTCGGTATCCAATACCTAGTTCAATCTCGTTACCGGCAAGTATCTTTACTCGTTACGTAATGCATCATTTCATAACTAACTCATTAGCTACATTGCTTGCAAGGCTTATAGTGATGTGCATTACCGAGAGGGCCCAGAGATACCTCTCCGACAATCGGAGTGACAAAATCTAATCTCGAAATACGCCAACCCAACATGTACCTTTGGAGACACCTGTAGTACTCCTTTATAATCACCCAGTTACGTTGTGACGTTTGGTAGCACCCAAAGTGTTCCTCCGGTAAACAGGAGTTGCATAATCTCATAGTTATAGGAACATGTATAAGTCATGAAGAAAGCAATAGCAACATACTAAACGATCAAGTGCTAGGCTAACAGAATGGGTCATGTCAATCACATCATTCTCCTAATGATGTGATCCCATTAATCAAATGACAACACATGTCTATGGTTAGGAAACATAACCATCTTTGATTAATGAGCTAGTCAAGTAGAGGCATACTAGTGACTATATGTTTGTCTATGTATTCACACATGTATCATTGTTTCCGGTTAATACAATTCTAGCATGAATAATAAACATTTATCATGAAATAAGGAAATAAATAATAACTTTATTATTGCCTCTACGGCATATTTCCTCCAGTCTCCCACTTGCACTAGAGTCAATAATCTAGTTCACATCGCCATGTGATTTAACATCAATATTCATATCTGTACATGATTAACACCCATAGTTCACATCGTCATGTGACCAACACCCAAAGGGTTTACTAGAGTCAATAATCTAGTTCACATCGCTATGTGATTAACACCCAAAGAGTACTAAGGTGTGATCATGTTTTGCTCGTGAGAGAAGCTTAGTCAACGGGTCTGTCATATTCAGAGCCGTATGTATTTTGCAAATATTCTATGTCCACAATGCTCTGCACAGAGCTACTCTAGCTAATTGCTCCCACTTTCAATATGTATCCAGATTGAGATTTAGAGTCATCTAGATTGGTGTAAAAGCTTGCATCGCTGTAACTTTTTACGATGAGCTCTTTTATCACTTCCATTATCGAGAAACATATCCTTATTCCACTAAGGATAATTTTGACCAATGTCCAGTGATCTACTCCTAGATCACTATTGTACTCCCTTGCCAAACAAGGGTAGAGTATACAATAGGTCTAGTCCATAGCATGGCATACTTTTATAGAACCCATGACTGATGCATAGGGAATGACTTTCATTCTCTTTCTATTTTCTGCTGTGGTCAGGATTTGAGTCTTACTCAATTTCATACCTTTGCAAAACAGGCAAGAACTCTTTCTTTGACTGCTCCATTTTGAACTACTTCAAAATCTTGTCAAGGTATGTACTCATTGAAAATCTTATCAAGCGTCTTGATCTATCTCAATAGATCTTGATGCTCAATATGTAAGTAGCTTTACTGAGGTCTTTGTTTATGCTTTGTAGAATAATTCTACATTATTTCCAATCATCAATATGTCATTTACATATACTTATCAGAAATGCTGTAGTGCTCCCACTCACTTTCTTGTAAATACAGGCTTCACTGTAAGTCTGTACAAAACTATATGCTTTGATCAACTTATCAAAGCGTATATTCCTACTCCGAGATGCTTGCACCAGTCCATAGATGGATCGCTGGAGCATGCACATTTTGTTAGCACCTTTAGGATTGACAAAACCTTCTAGTTGCATCATATACAACTCTTCTTTAAGAAAACCATTAAGGAATGCAGTTTTGACATCCATTTGCCAGATTTCATAAAATGTGGCAATTGCTAACATGATTCAGACAGACTTAAGCATCACTACAGTTGAGAAAATCTCATTGTAGTCAACACCTTGAACTTGTCAAAAACCTTTTTGCGACAAGTCGAGCTTTGTAGATAGTAACACTACTATCAATGTCCGTCTTCCTCTTGAAGATCCATTTATTTTCTATGGCTTGCCGATCATCGGGCAAGTCCACCAAAGTCCACACTTTGTTCTCATACATGGATCCTATCTCAGATTTCATGGCCTCCAGCCATTTTGCGGAATTTGGGCTCATCATCGCTTCCTTATAGTTCGTAGGTTTATCATGGTCTAGTAACATGATTTTCAGAACAGGATTACCGTACCACTCTGGTGCGGACCGTACTTTGGAAGACCTACGAGTTTCTTTAGTAACTTGATCTGAAGTTTCATGATCATCATCATTAGCTTCCTCGCTAATTGGTGTAGGAATCACTGGAACTGATTTCAGTGATGAACTATTTTCCAATTCGGGAGAAGGTACATGTAACGCCCCGGATTCGATGCGCCAGGTGTCTGCTAGTTATTCGCCGTCTTTGCCATGTCATTTGCTTGCGTGTTGCACTTTGCCATTTCATCATCTGCATTTCATATCATGTCATCATGTGCATTTCATTTTGCATACGTGTTCGTCTCATGCATCCGAGCATTTTCCCCGTTGTCCGTTTTGCAATCCGGCACTCCTATGTCATCCGGCGTTCCCCTTTTGTCTTCTGTTGTGAGCGGGTATTAAACTTTCTCGGAATGGCCCGAGGTTTGCCAAGCGGCCTTGGTATAGCACCGGTAGACCGCCTGTCAAGTTTCGTGCCATTTGGAGGTCGTTTGATACTCCAACGGTTAACCGGGTAGCCGTAAAGCCTCTTTTGTTTGCAGCCCAACACCCCTTCCAAAGTGGCCCAAAACCCACCTAACTCCCCTCCATGCTCTCGGTCGTTCGATCACAATCACGTGGCCGAAAACCGCTCCTCATTTGGACTCTCCTAGCTCCCTCTACCTATATATATGTGGCCTCCCCCGAAATTCTCGCAGTCCAAACCCTAGCTTCGTCCTCCGCCGCCACCGGACGCGTCCGCCCCATGCCGGACACGTCCGTGCCCGCGCCCGCAGCCAATCATGGCTCGCCACGTGGCGCGTCGCCGCCCGCCTCCGGCGCGGCTCGCCCGAGCCCGTCGCGGGCCCGCGCGCCGCCGCCGCCCGACCCGGGTCGCCCGCGCCCCCGCGGCCGAGCCCCGCCGCCTCCGCCGCGGCACGCCGCCGCCGCCCACGCTCCCGGCCGCCGCCGGCAACCTCGCTCCGCCGCCCGTCCTCCGCCGGCATGGCCTGCCGCCGCGCCGCGCGCCGGAGCCCTCCGCCGCCAGCCTCTGCCTCGAGCTCCTCCGCCGACCCAGCCCGTCGCCGCCGGCCCCGCCGTGGCCGACCCCGGTCTCCGCCACCCGCCGCCGGCGAGCTCCCTGCGCCGGCCGCCGCCCCTCACCGGCGCTTGCCCCGCGCCCCGCGCCGCCTCTCCGCGCCGCGCCTCTCCGCCTTCGCCTCCTCACCGCGCCCCTCCGCTCCGGCACCCGTGCTCCGCCCCTTCGTCCTCCGGCGACGTCTCCGGCGACCTCCCCGGCCAACTCCGGCGAGGCCCGAGATCGGGATGAGATCCACCAGGCCGCCATCCAAACGGCGCCCCGAGCCCCGGATCCCTCCGTCCCGGGTCCTCCCCGTCCACGTTTTCGCGAGGTGATAAATCTGCTAAGTCCCCATATTATTGCATTATCATGCCATGTTTGACCTGCTGTATCTCTGCATCCGTAGCTCTGTTTCGTGCGTGAAATATGTAAAATTGTTCGTCTCGACGAGTACTTCATTTAATTCCATTGCATCATTTTCATTTGAGTTCATCTTGATGCCCGAAATGCTGTTGGAAGAGTGCATGTTGATGTTAATCTGCTGAAACTGTTATAACTTGCTCATTTATCATTTTTGCCATGATTGATGTGGTGCATCCTATGAGGTTGATGTCTACATGTATGTTGATCTATGCCATGCCATCTTTCTAGGGGTGTATACCATGAATTTTTGCGAGTTGTGTGCTGAGTGTATCAAGCTTGCTAAGTAGGGTAGTTGCTGTTGCTGTTTTCCTAACAGATTCTGTTATATTTTGTTGCTATGTTAACATGCTTCTACTAATCATTCTATGCATAATCTGGAGATGTCCTATAAACATGTTTTGATCTACATGTCATGCTCTATCCATTCATGCCTTTGGTTGCAATTATAGCCTGCTGTATCATGTTGTTATCTTGCTCTAAAGTTGCTTGATAATGTTGCTGTCAACCTGTTAACATTAAGTTCACTAGTTCCCATGTGTTTTTCTAGTGATCCATGTACCCTATGACCTTGCTCTTGCCATGCTTAGCTTCACAAACATGCCTTATTACTATTGTTTGCCTTTCCATGCCATGTATTGCTCTGTGGTGAGTGGTTCAAGCTCACCAACATGCCTACTTATTGTTGTTTCTGCCATGTTTGAATCTGTAATATAACTTGCCATGTTTACACGGGTGCCATCATATTTTCTATGCCTTTTTGGCTCATGGTCAGTAAGGGACTTTTGATCTATGCTATCAGTAGATTCATGCCATGCCTTTGTTTGCCATGATTAGTTCCTGTAACATGTTGTTTGATTGCTCTAAACATTGCAACCTAATGTTATTTCCTGATAAGTCTGAAACTGTTATTATTTGCAATCTTACCATGTCCTTTTGAGCATGTTCTAATTGTTTCTGGAGATAGCTCAGTGTTCATGTTTTGTTACGCTTTACCTGTACTTCATGCCCATGCCTTTTGTTATTATGTTGGGGTGCTGTAGCTTATTGTTTTGATGCTTGCAAGATGCCTAGTTGTTGCTATGGACAGATTGTTGTTATGACTTGTATAGTGTGTATGTGTGTTGCACCGTTGCTCCGTTTTGAGTGTGCTCTATATGAAAATTGCTTGTTTTTGTTTGTAGCTTCATATTATCATGTTGCATCCTTGTTTTGAGGTGTTTGCTTGATGTTTGTATGCATTTTGCATCAATGCCATGTTTAACTTGTTGTGCTCATATCTTCTAGGCCGTAGCTCCGAATCTAATGAACTTTATATGTAACTTGACTAGAATTTCGTGTAGTTCATCTTGGTGCATCTTAACTTGCTGTTTAACAACTTGAGCATAAGGTTTATTCAGTTATGGACCAATTTCGAAATTTGCATATGAGGACTTACCGGAATTGTTATATGTTGTTTCCGGCCTCATTTAAACTTGCCTTGATGTGTTGTTCTTGTTTGCATCATCTCTTGCCATGAGTAGCTTCATGTAGCCTTTTCATGCATCATGCTTGTTGTGCATCATGCCTTGTTCATGTGTGGTGTGTTTACCATGTTGTGTGCTTCTTCTCGATAGTTCCCGTTTCGTTGCGATCGTGAGGATTCGTTCGTCTACGTGTGGTTCGTCTTCGTGGCTTCATCTTCTTCATGGACTCGTTCTTCTTCCTTGCGGGATTTCAGGCAAGATGATCGCTACCCTGGATCTCACTACTATCATTGCTATGCTAGTTGTTTCGTTCTATCGCTATGCTGCGCTACCTATTACCTGTTTATCAAGCCATCCCATATTGCCATGAACCTCTAACCTTTGACACCTTTCCTATGCAAACCGTTGTTTGGCTATGTTACCGCTTCTGCTCAGCCCCTCTTATAGCGTTGCTAGTTGCAGGTGAAGTTGAAGATTTCTCCATGGTGGACAGGATTTTGGTTGGGATATCACAATATCTCTTATATTATTAATGCATCTATATATTTGGTAAAGGGTGGAAGGCTCGGCCTTATGCCTGGTGTTTTGTTCCACTCTTGCCGCCCTAGTTTCCATCATACCGGTGTTATGTTCCCGAATTTTGGCGTTCCTAACGCGGTCGGGTGATTTATGGGACCCCCCTGACAGTTCGCTTTGAATAAAACTTGTCCAGCAAGGCCCAACCTTGGTTTTACCATTTGCCTCACCACCACCTATACCCTTCCCTTGGATCGGCCAACCCAAGGGTCATCTTTATTTTAGCCCCCCCGGGCCAGTGCTTGTCTAAGTGTTGGTCCGAACCGAGCCGCCTGCGGGGCCGCCTCGGGGAAACTCGGAGTCTGGTTTTACTCGTAGACTGTCTCATCCAGTGTTGCCCTGAGAACGAGATATGTGCAGCTCCTATCGGGATTGTCGGCGCATCGGGTGGTCTTGCTGGTCTTGTTTTACCATTGTCGAAATGTCTTGTAAACCGGGATTCCGAGACTGATCGGGTCTTCCTGGGAGAAGGTCTATTCCTTCGTTGATCGCGAGAGCTTGTCATGGGCTAAGTTTGGACACCCCTGCAGGGTATAAACTTTCGAGAGTCGTGCCCGCGGTTATGTGGTAGATGGGAATTTGTTAATGTCCGGTTGTAGACAACTTGACACCAGATCCGAATTAAAACGCGTCAACCGTGTGTGTAGCCGTCATGGTCTCTTCTCGGCAGAGTCCGGGAAGTGAACACGGTTTCTGTGTTATGTTTGACGTAAGTAGGTGTTCTGGATCACCTCTTGATCATTTCTAGCTTCACGACTGTTCCGCTTGTTTCTCTTCTCGCTCTCTTTTGCATATGTTAGCCACCATACTTGCTTAGTCGGTGCTGCAACCTCACCACTTTACCCCTTCCTTTCCCATTAAGCTTTGCTAGTCTTGATACCCATGGTAATGGGATTGCTGAGTCCTCGTGGCTCACAGATTACTACAACAACAGTTGAAGGTACAGGTTTTGCGATGATCTTGACGCGAGAACGATGTTCTTTGTTTTGGAGTTCTTCTTCTGCTTCTTCTTCGATCAGGGGATAGGTTCCAGGTCGGCAGCCTGGGCTAGCAGGGTGGATATTGTTTGAGTTTCTGTTTGTGTTTCATCCGTAGTCGGATGATGCTCTGATGTATTGTCATGTTGTATTCATGTGGCATTGTATGCCTTATGTATGTATCCCCATCTATTATGTAATGTTGATGTAATGATATCCACCTTGCAAAAGCGTCTCAATATGCGGGTCTATCCTTGGTGGGACCTTCGAGTTCCTTTTGGATAGGGTCGCATATTGGGCATGACAGTACAGTTACATCATAAAGTTCTACTTTCTTCCCACTCACTTCTTTCGAGAGAAACTACTTCTCTAGAAAGGATCCATTTTAGCAACGAATATCTTGCCTTCGGATCTGTGATAGAAGGTGTACCCAACAGTTTCCTTTGGGTATTCTATGAAGACGCACTTCTCTGATTTGGGTTCGAGCTTATCAGGTTGAAAACCTTTTTCATATAAGCATGGCAACTCCAAACTTTAAGAAACAACAACTTGGGTTTCTTGCTAAACCACAGTTCATATGGTGTCGTCTCAACGGATTTAGATGGTGCCCTTTTAACGTGAATGCAGCTGTCTCTAATGCATAACCCCAAAACGATAATGGTGAGAGACATCATAGATCGCACCATATCCAATAAAGTGCGGTTACGACGTTCGGACACACCATAACATTGTGGTGTTCCAGGTGGTGTGAGCTGTGAAACTATTCCACATTGTTTTAAATGAAGACCAAACTCGTAACTCAAATATTCGTCTCTGCGATCAGATCGCAGAAATTTCATTTTCTTGTTAGGATGATTTTTCCACTTCACTCTGAAATTCTTTGAACCTTTCAACTATTTTAGACTTATGTTTCATCAAGTAGATATACCCATATCTGCTCAAATCATCTTGTGAAGGTCAGAAAATAACGATACTTGCCACGAGCATCAACACTCATTGGATCGCATACATCGGTATGTATTATTTCCAATAAGTCAGTAGCTTGTTCCATTGTTTCGGAGAATGGAGTTTTATTCATCTTGCCCAAAAGGCACGGTTCGCAAGCATCAAATGATTCATAACCAAGTGATTCCAAAAATCCATCTTTATGGAGTTTCTTCATGCGCTTTACACCGATATGACCCAAACGGCAGTGCCACAAATAAGTTGCACTATCATTATTAACTTTGCATATTTTGGCATCAATATTATGAATATGTGTATCACTACGATCGAGATCCAACAAACTATGTTCATTGGGTGCATGACCATCGAAGGTTTTATTCATGTAAACAGAATAACAATTATTCTCTAACTTTAAATGAATAATCGTATCGCAATAAACATGATCAAATCATATTCATGCTTAACGCAAACGCCAAATAACATTTATTTAGGTTTAACACACTAATCCCGAAAGTATAGGGAGTGTACAATGATGATCATATCAATCTTGGAACTACTTCCAACATTCATCATCACTTCCCCTTCAACTAGTCTCCATTTATTCTGTAACTCCTGTTTCGAGTTACTAATCTTAGCAACCGAACAAGTATCAAATACTCAGGGGCTACTATAAACACTAGTAAGGCACACATCAAACACCTGTAT
The DNA here is from genome assembly GCA_963921465.1 of Triticum timopheevii. Lineage (NCBI taxonomy): Eukaryota > Viridiplantae > Streptophyta > Magnoliopsida > Poales > Poaceae > Triticum > Triticum timopheevii. Next base: position 388,845,533 of record OY997274.1, read on the forward strand.
ATAAAATATACCCTTGTTCACTTTGCCATCCTTCTTATCCACCAAATATTCAGGGCATTTCCGCTTCCAGTGACCATTTCCTTTGCAGTGTAAGCACTCAGTTTCAGGCTTTGGTCCAGCTTTGGTCTTCTTCACGGGAGTGACAACTTGTTTGCCATTCTACTTGAAGTTTCCCTTTCTTCCCCTTTGCCCTTTTTCTTGAAACTAGTGGTCTTGTCAATCATCAACACTTGATGCTCTTTCTTGATTTCTACCTTCGTCGATTACAACATCACGAAGAGCTCGGGAATCGTTTTCGTCATCCCTTGCATACTATAGTTCATCACGAAGTTCTAGTAACTTAGTGATGGTGAATAGAGAATTCTGTCAATCACTATCTTATCTGGAAGATTAACTCCCAGTTGATTCAAGTGATTGAAGTACACAGACAATCTGAGCACATGCTCACTAGTTAAGCGATTCTCCTCCATCTTTTAGCTATAGAACTTGTTGGAGACTTCATATCTCTCAACTCGGGTATTTGCTTGAAATATCAACATCAATTTCTGGAACATCTCATATGGTCCATGACGTTCAAAACGTCCTTGAAGTCCCAATTCTAAGACGTTAAGCATGGTGCACTAAACTATCAAGTAGTCATCATATTGAGCCAGCCAAACGTTCATAACGTCTGTATCTGCTACTGCAATAGGTCTGTCACCTAGCGGTGCATTAAGGACATAATTCTTCTGTGTAGGAATGAGGATAAACCTCAGATCACGGATCCAATCCGCATCATTGCTACTAACATCTTTCAACACAGTTTTCTCTAGGAACATATCAAAATAAACATATGAAAGCAACAACGCAAGCTATTGATCTACAACATAATGTGCAAAATACTACCAGGACTAAGTTCATGATAAATTTAAGTTCAATTAATCAAATTACTTAAGAACTCCCACTTAGACAGACATCTCTCTAGTCATCTAAGTGATCACGTGATCCAAATCAACTAAGCCATAAATGATCATCACGTGAGATGGAGTAGTTTTCAATGGTGAACATCACTATGTTGATCATATCTACTATATGATTCACGCTCGACCTTTCGGTCTCCGTGTTCTGAGGCCATATCTGCATATGCTAGGCTCGTCAAGTTTAACCTAAGTATTCTGCATGTGCAAAACTGGCTTGCACCCGTTGTAGATTGACGTAGAGCTTATGACACCCGATCATCACGTGGTGTCTGGGCACGACGAACTTTGGCAACGGTGCATACTCAGGGAGAACACTTCTTGATAATTTTTAGTGAGAGATCATCTTAAAATGTTACCGTCAATCAAAGCAAGATAAGATGCATAAAGGATAAACATCACATGCAATCAATATAAGTGATATGATATGGCCATCATCATCTTGTGCTTGTGATCTCCATCTCCGAAGCATCGTCATGATCACCATCGTCACCGGCGCGACACCTTGATCTCCATCGTAGCATCGTTGTCGTTTACACCATCTATTGCTTCTACGACTATCGCTAGCGCTTAGTGATAAAGTAAAGCAATTACAGGGCGTTTGCATTTCATACAATAAAGCGACAACCATATGGCTCCTGCCAGTTGCTGATAACTTCGGTTAGAAAACATGATCATCTCATACAATAAAATATAGCATCACGTCTTGACCATATCACATCACAACATGCCCTGCAAAAACAAGTTAGACGTCCTCTACTTTGTTGTTGCAAGTTTTACGTGGCTGCTATGGGCTTAGCAAGAACCATTCTTACCTACGCATCAAAACCACAACGATAGTTTGTAAAGATGGTGCTGTTTTAACCTTCGCAAGGACCGGGCGTAGCCACACTTGGTTCAACTAAAGTTGGAGAAACAGACACTCGCTAGTCACCTATGTGCAAAGCACGGCGGTAAAACCAGTCTCGCGTAAGCGTACGCGTAATGTCGGTCCGGGCCGCTTCATCCAACAATACCGCCGAACCAAAGTATGACATGCTGGTAAGCAGTATGACTTGTATCCCCCACAACTCACTTGTGTTCTACTCGTGCATATGACATCTACGCATAAAACTTGGCTCGGATGCCACTGTTGGGGAACGTAGTAAATTCAAAAAAATTCCTACGCACACGCAAGATCATGGTGATGGCATAGCAATGAGAGCGGAGAGTATTGTCTACGTACCCTCGTAGACCGTAAGCGGAAGCGTTATGACAACGCGGTTGATGTAGTCGTACGTCTTCACGATCCGACCGATCCAAGTACCAAATGTACGGCACCTCCGAATTCAGCACACGTTCAGCTCGATGACGATCCCCGGACTCCGATCCAGCAAAGTGTCGGGGATGAGTTCCGTCAGCACGACGGCGTGGTGACGATGATGATGTTATACTAGCGCAGGGCTTTGCCTAAACTCCGCGACGATATGACCGAGGTGGAATATGGTGGAGGGGGGCACCGCACACGGCTAAGGAACGATCACGTAGATCAACTTGTGTGTCATGGGGTGCCCCCTGCCCCCGTATATAAAGGAGCAAGGGGGGAGGAGGCCGGCCCTAGGAGGGGGCGCGCCAAGTGTGGAGTCCTACTAGGACTCCCTAGTCCTAGCAGGATTCCACCTCCCTTGTTGGAGTAGGAGAAGGGGAAAGAGGGGGATAGTAAGAAGGAAAGGGGGGCTGCGCCCCTTGTCCAATTCGGACCAGAGGGGGGGTGAGGGAGTCCTGGACTAGGGGGTGTCCGGATAGCCGGACTATCATCATCGGCCGGACTCCAAGACTATGAAGATACAAGATTGAAGACTTCGCCCCGTGTCCGGATGGGACTTTCCTTGGCGTGGAAGGCAAGCTTGGCGATATGGATATGTAGATCTCCTACCATTGTAACCGACTCTATGTAACCCTAGTTGTCGGTGTCAAAACCGGCGGATCTCGGGTAGGGGGTCCCGGACTGTGCGTCTAGGCGGATGGTAACAGGAGACAAGGGACACGATGTTTTTACCCAGGTTCGGGCCCTCTCGATGGAGGTAAAACCCTACTCCTGCTTGATTGATATTGATGATATGGGTAGTACAAGAGTGGATCTACCACGAGATCAAGGAGGCTAAACCCTAGAAGCTAGCCTATGGTATGATTGTTGTAATGGTTGTTCGTCCTACGCACTAAAACCCTCCGGTTTATATAGACACCGGGGAGGGCTAGGGTTACACAGAGTCAGTTACAATGGTAGGAGATCTACATATCCGTATTGCCAAGCTTGCCTTCCACGCCAAGGAAAGTCCCATCTGGACACGGGACGAAGTCTTCAATCTTGTATCTTCATAGTCTTGGAGTCCGGCTGTCCGGACACTCCCTAGTCCAGGACTCCCTCAGTAGCCCCTGAACCAGGCTTCAATGATGATGAGTCCGGCGCGCATATTGTTCGGCATTGCAAGGCGGGTTCCTCCTCTGAATAATTCATAGAAGATTGCGAACACCAGGATAGTGTCCGGCTCTGCAAAATAATTTCCACATTCCACCGCAGAGAGAATATCATGTGCACAGGTTCGATCTGCTGACGTATCTTGTAGCATGACATCACGCCACTACCAAGCCTTTACTTTAATCGTTTTTTATTATACCACCTCAGCGCGTTTAGCGAAGCGGTTTCCTTGGCACGTCTTGTCGAAGCAGAGATTGTGTTCCCCTCATTTCGGGATTCTCATCATTACGGACGTGGGTAACCCAACCGCGCCATTGATGGTGGCGCTTGGGAGATAAGCGAGTTTTACCAGGCCGGTGGGGACGCATAGTTTTCGTCCGCCCATATATAGGGGGATAAGGATCCGCCCTTTTTACCTACGCCTTCTTCCTCCTTTGCTTATCCATCTCCGCGCACTCTCGAGCTCCAGCGCCCAAGTCCGTGCATCTCGCCTCGACCTTCTCTGACCATGTCCGGAGTGGAAGGCAAATGGTTGGCCTCCACCATTACGGAGGAGCACATCCCAAAACTGCGCAGCGCCGGATACCTTTCCGGCGACATCGCGCACTGGCGTCTCGACAAGGGGCAGCTCATCCCCACCCCCAGGCCCCATGAGAGGGTCGTTTTCCTTCCCCACTTCCTCCGCAGACTGGGCTTCCCGTTGCATCGCTTTGTACGGGGGCTCATGTACCATTACGGCCTGGATTTCCATGATCTGGCGCCAGACTTCATCCTCAACATCTCGGCGTTTATCGTCGTGTGCGAGGCCTACCTCTGCATCCAGTCCCACTTCGGCTTGTGGCTCAAGACCTTCAACGTCAAGCCGAATGTGGTGAAGGGCACTCAAGCGGAGTGCGGAGGCGCCATGTTGGGCAAGATGCCCAACGTCATCTGGCTCGAAGGGGCCTTCGTGTAGTCCATCAAGGGGTGGCAATCGGGGTGGTTCTACATCACCGAGCCGCGCGACCCTAAGTGGGCGGCGACCCCCGAGTTCAGATCTGGTATCCCTATGCAGCTCACCTCCTGGAAAGAGAAGGGCTTGCTATGGGGCAGTTCGGAGGAGCTGACAGGACTCCAGTCCTGTCTTCAGACCCTGGTGAACAAGAAGCTTAGGCTTGTCAATGTGATCCAGGTCATGCTCATCCGCCGGATCCTCCCCTGCCAACAACGGGCTTTCAATCTGTGGGAGTTTGATCCGGCACAGCACCGGACTCTGAGCGGGCTCTTCGACACGACGTATGAAGCCGTCTGGAGGGTGCTGTTCAAGGGCGGAGAAGCCCCCGCGTCCGCAACCGAGGATCGTGGATTCAGCACCAAGCGCCCGGCCGGTGAGGTAAGCTTCGTTATCCTCTATGGGACAGTTGTTTTCTTTCATAGTTTGACTCTATGTGAGATCTAAACTCCCAATGCCTTTGACAGGACTGGCAGAGGACGTCCGGACAGGTAGACTGTCCGGCTCCCCTTCCTGAAGACCAAGCGGATGCACGCTTAACGGGGCTGCTGGTACCGGCACTCTATGTGGTGCCGGAGAAGAAGGCCAAGACGAAGGCCACGGGAACTCGAAGAAGTTCCCGGCGCCAGGTGATATCAGACTCATTTTCCGATGGCTCCGAGGCGGACTCCTCCCCCGAAGACGAGGAGGAGAAAGAGGACTCTCTCCCAGAGGAGGGAGAGAGGAAGAGGAAGGGGGTCCAAGAGGGGAAGAACTATTCCCCCGGACGGCTCCGCCAACGCCAATGTTGGCGACGAAGAGTGGCCCTCAAGGGCTAGGCCTCCGGCAAGATCGTAAGTATCTGGATTCCTGAATGGTTTATAATTTCTCTTTTGTGTCACATAGTGTCCTTCTAATGCCGCACTCTGCCTGCAGTCCGGCCGATGATGATCTCCCCGCTTCATCGAGAGGGTCGTTGGCTCTGTCGGATGTAGATTCCATCCCGACTGCCTCTACCCCTCGCGCCACTGAGGATGCCGAGGTGGGATCCCGGGAAGGGACCCATCGGGAGGAGGCTCCGGAGGCACCACAAGGCAGCCTCCTGGACTTTGCATCGGACTCCACGCCGGAACCCGCAGTGGTTCCGGAGTCCGGCAGGCGGCCCCTTCGCAAGAAGGGCTAGACCGTGACGCCGGCGGCCCCCGTCCAACCGGAGGCACCGGACAACTTGTTGGAGGCGCTCAAAGGCACTTCCATTGAGGAAGAACACCGCACTATTATGAGTGCGGTGATTCAGAAGGTTCAGCTTGCCAAGGGCGGGCTGACCGAAGCCTGCAGTAGCCTTCTAACAGGCTTTGAGGTAAGAAGTTAAAATTATGTAATGTAATACCGCATAGACAGTAGCCCCTGATGCTCGGTTCGGTGTTTGGAAAGAAAAGCCGGACTGAGGATCTAAAAAGATATACGCAGGGTTGCTAAAAATTATGTCAATATGGGCTTGCAGGCTGCACTGCTGACCTCTGCCGCACTTACTGCGGAGGTTGGTGCTTTGAAGCAGGATCTCGAGCGGTCCGAGCAAGAGCTCGGTCGTGCCAAGAAGCAGCTCGAGGACAAAGAAGGTGAGTAACACCACTTTGAATAGTAACCTTACAGAAAAGGATTTAGGTTGCAATAAATATAACAAGGATAACGTGGGTACTGCAGGGGCCACGAACGAGGTGGCAACCCTGAAGGAGGCTGTGTCCGCGGCCGAACACAATGCGGCCGCGGAACGGGCAGAGCAGGAAAAGCAGGAGGCGCGGGTGGCGGAAGTGCGGCAAGAGCTCCAGGTTCTCATGGAAAAGCATGAGAGTTTGGAGCGCGACTCAAAGACTCGAGAGTCCGAGCTTGCCTCAGCTCTCAAAAGTGCCAAAGCTACCAAGGCCAAGGCCCATAAGGCCCTCCAGGAGATTGAGGCGGTGAAGAAGATAGCGGCGGGTAAGGCATTTTTCATGCAAAGCAAGCATGTTAATATAAATTACCTATTACTTACCCGAATTCGGAGCTCTCCAGGGGCGTTTGCAGATCTGCCTCGCAGTGTATCCGATGTCGCCGCATTCTACCGTGGCGAGGTGGGGAGCTCAACAGAAAAGGTTTTCTGGTCTCAGTACGCTGAGTCCGGACATCCGGTGCCCCCTAGCGACCAGCTGAAGCAGCTGGTCGAACTCCACAAGGTAGCCGAGCAGGCCATGAAGGGCCTCATAGTCCAGCTGTGGCCTGGAGAGGCCATGCCTGGGAGCTACTTCGGCCTCGTGTGGTGACTGGTGGATGCGTGCCCCTGGGTGGAGGTCATCAAGCGCTCCGCCTGTATTGAAGGTGCTCATTGGGCCCTTGCCCGCGCAAAGGTGCACTGGGGCAGGCTGGATGCGGAGAGGCTTATCACTGACGCGCCGCCAGCGGGCAAGGAGTATCGTACGCCCGAGATGTACTATAAGACTGTCCTGAAGGGTGCCCGCAAGATTGCGGATGAGTGCCCCAGAGATGTAATTATTGAGTAAACTCGCTATGTGTTATCCTATGCACTGAAAACTTTGTTCATATGCGCTAAGCAACGCTTGTTTGATTTAAAATATTACCTTCTGTGCGGCCGTTTATAAAATCTGAGAGATGGCAAGTTGTCGGCTTCAGCCCCCATGCCACTAGTGCTGGGGTGTTCGGGATAAACTTGAGCACTCTTGTTCCCATTTTTGGGTCCATCTAGGGAGGCGCTCAACACAACGAACAAGGCAACCGGACTTATAATGCTTGAACACTCTCACTTAGCCATAGAATTCTATAATTTTAAATTTCGGCGAAGCCCCTAGTATTTGGAAGACCGACTTCGGGGAGCTATCTACGCCTTGGCCGGACATTATCCGGTTCTTCGCTCCAAGCGGCATAAGTCTTTAGGGACTAGAAAAGACCTCTCGAAAGCGACCAGTCTCTCGCCTTATCATGACAGTCAGTTTTAGCTTTCTCCACTAAGGCGCTCGCCCAGCTCAACCGGGGCGCAATCGCAGTGGTTCTCCCAGTGCTACCTTAGCCGACAGAACAGAACGTAAGGTACCAAAACATGGGAGCCGGGCAAACCCAACTATTGAACCAAGACATGATTCGGAGCCGATTCATATAATGCTATAAGTTCGGGGTGCCGCACTTGTGAAAGTGTTCGGACTTATCACACCATAATGCGGGGAACATAAGCCCCTGGTGTATTCGGCCGTACCAAATTGTACGGGTGCAAGATGTCATTAATGAACATATATGTAAGGTAATGCAATTATAGGCAAAAAGGTGTTGCATTATTTATTCAAGGAATTCTGCTATGAGTGCAGAACGATACAAATAGTGCAGTAAGCAAGGGATTGGACTAATTAGACGTGTCTCCCTCCAGGGGTAGGCTGCGGAATGGTGTATTTAACAAATTTAATGCTCGTAATGGAGACCACCTGAGTGTTCGTCGCGGCCTTTGTCCCTCCCTGGCTGTTGCATCGTGAGTTCGGCAGGGTCGCCGCCGGACAGGGCCTCTGGTGAACGGAGTCTTGTGTATAAAAAGAAGGAAAATAAAAAATAAAAAGAGCGACACACTTTGGAGCCCCTGGTGCGGTCGAGCCGCACTCTAGGTCAATTGTGGTCGTGCCCCTCCCCCTATGCCCATGGTATCTCCAGAGCGTGATGATGTACGCGGAGAGCTGGTCTTGCAATCATGTGAGGGCTGGGGTTGGGGCCGCATTGCTACGCGTGCTCGGAACGTGCCAGGTGGTCTTGATTGATGTTGCTCCAGGCGCGTTTGGCCGTGTCCGGTCGTTTAACGGCCGGACTCGAAAATTACCTTAGAAGGCTGCTCTGTACTTCTGTCGCGAGAGCTGCTGTATGTTCCTCTGTTCGGAGGGAGTGTTCCGTATTTCTGTTGACCGTGATGACTCCACGAGGGCCTAACATCTTGAGCTTGAGGTATGCATAATGCGTCACCGCGTTGAACTTTGCGAACGCGGTTCGTCCGAGCAGAGCATGATAGCCGCTGCGGAACGGAACTATGTCGAAGATTAACTCCTCGCTTCGGAAATTATCCGGGGATCTGAAGACCACTTCCAGTGTTACTAAGCCTGTACAATTGGCCTCAACACCTGGTATGACGCCTTTGAAGGTCGTCTTTGTAGGTTTAATCCTTGAGGGGTCTATGCCCATCTTGCGCACTGTATCCTGATAAAGCAGGTTCAGGCTACTGCCGCCGTCCATCAGGACTCTCGTGAGGTGAAATCCATCGACGATTGGGTCTAAAACCAATGCGGTGAATCCGCCATGGCAGATACTGGTTGGATGGTCTCTTCGATCGAAAGTGATCGGGCAAGAGGACCATGGATTGAACTTCGGGGCGACTGGCTCCATCGCGTATACGTCCCTCAGTGCACGCTTCCGCTCCCTCTTGGGTATGTGGGTTGCGTATATCATGTTTACCGTCCGCACTTGTGGGGGGAAGCCCTTCTGTCCTCCACTGTTGGGCGGCCGAGTCTCTTCCTCGTCATCGCTGTGCAGCCCCTTGTCATTGTTTTCGGCAATTAACTTGCCTGCCTGCTTGAATACCCAACAATCTCTGTTGGTGTGGTTAGCTGGTTTTTCGGGGGTGCCATGTATCTGGCAAGAGCGGTCGAGTATTCGGTCCAAATTGGACGGACGGGGGGTGGTTCTTTTGAATGGCTTCTTCCGCTGACTGGGTTTAGAGCCTCGGAATCCGGCGTTGACTGCCGTATCCTCATTGTTGTCGCGGTTAACGCGGCGTTTATTTTTGCTTCGACGCGACCTGCCATTGTGGTCCTTAGTATCCGGACTGCCAGCATTTTTACTGAGGTTGTTGCTGCGAGCTAGCCAGCTATCCTCTCCCGCACAGAAGCGGGTCAGTAATGATGTGAGGGCTGCCATGGATTTCGGATTTTCCTGTCCTAGGTGCCGGGCTAGCCATTCGTCGCGGATGTTATGTTTGAAGGCTGCGAGGGCCTCTGCATCCGGACAATCGACGATTTGATTTTTCTTTGTTAAGAACCGTGTCCAGAATTTCCTGGCAGATTCGTCTGGCTGCTGAATTATGTGTCTTAGGTCATCGGCGTCCGGTGGTCGCACGTATGTGCCCTGGAAGTTGTCGAGGAATGCGGCTTCCAGGTCCTCCCAACACCCAATTGACTCTGCAGGCAGGCTGTTAAGCCAATGCCGAGCTGGTCCTTTAAGCTTGAGCGGGAGATATTTGATGGTGTGGAGATCGTCGCCGCGGGCCATATGTATATGACGGAGATAATCTTCGATCCAAACCGCGGGGTCTGTTGTGCCATCGTAGGATTCAATGTTTGAAGGCTATGCGGCGCCTCTGTATTGAGCAATATCACGACGTAGCTCGAGGGAGCGTTGTCTGCTGTGTTCGGCCCGGCCGGAGTTGTTGTATCCGGCGTGACGGTATTCGTCGTGGGTCGTGGGGCGCCCACGTGATCCATAGATAGATCTGGATTGTCTTGCCTTGTCCTCCAATATATCCTGCAAGTCCGGCACATTCCCCCGTGGCTTCGTACTTTTCGAGCGATGCCGGGGTACGGTCTTGATGGAGGGCTTGGATGCCTCTCTGTCGCGACCACGGGGTGGTCGGTCAGCCGTATTGTGCGCTGGTGATGAAGGTATGTATGCTTCCTCCTCTAATCGGGGGAGCAACTTGCGTTTTGGGTAGCTCTTGGAGGGGCGTTCGAGTTCATACTCTTCGGCCGCGAGGACCTCGGTCCATCTGTCGGCCAGCAGGTCTTGATCAGCTTGAAGCTGCTGCTGCTTTTTCTTTAGGCTATTTGTTGTGGCCATTAGCCTATGTTTGAAACGCTCTTGTTCGACAGGATCCTCGGGAACGACGAATTCGTCGTCGTCGAGGCTTGCCTCGTCTCCGGAGGGAGGTATGTAATTATCATCCTCGACCTCTTCGTCTGCCACTGTCTTGTGAGGGCTTGCTTCTGCATCCTCCTGCGCTGAATCTTGCTGGAGGGGGTTGTCTTCGGCACTTTCTGGGGTGTTATTATCTCCTGTGCCGGAATCTCCATTCTTACTGTGGCGGGATTTAGAGCGGCGCCGCTGACGTTGGCGTTTGGGCCTCCGCTATTTCTTCACCATCTCCGTCTTTTGGGGTGTCCACCATGTATATGTCGTATGAAGAGGTGGTCTTCCAGTGCCCTGTAGGCGCTGGTTCTTGATCGTCTCCGGCATCGTCGTCCATACAGTCGATGTCTTCGGAGTCGTAGTCTAGCATGTCTGTTAGATCGTCGACAGTTGCTACGAAGTGGGTGGTGGGTGGGCTTTGAATTTCTTCATCGTCCGCATCCCAACCATCCTGGCCGTAGTCCGGCCAGGGCTCTCCGGATAGCGAGAGATGCTTTAGCGAATTTAGGATGTCGCCAAAGGGTGAGTGCTGAAAGATGTCCGCAGCGGTGAACTCCATGATCGGCGCCCAATCGGATTCGATTGGCAGGGGCGCAGGAGGTTCGGAGTCCGGCAAGGAGTCCGGCACCTCGGAGTCACGAGCTATATAATGGACGAGGTCAGTGTTCTGCTCCAGCGCCGTGGAAGTTGCAGCTCCCGAGGCGGTGTCCAGCCACCCGTCCTCGATCTGCGCGATCAGCTCCAAACTATGGGTCGGAGCGGATTCGTGTGCCGCCTCCAAGGTATTGTCCGGCGGCAGAGTTAGATCATGCCCATCGTGACAGTGTGGCACACTCGGCTGCGGCTCGGATCCATCGAAGATCAAGTCCCCGCGGATATCTGCCGTGAAATTTAGGCTTCCAAATCTGACCTGATGGCCAGAGGCATAGCTTTCGATCTGCTCCAGATGGCCAAGTGAATTAGCCCGCAGTGCGAAGCCGCCGAATACGAAGATCTGTCCGGGGAGAAAAGTCTCACCCAGGACCGCGTTGTTGTTGATTGAAGAAAAGTCTCAAGCCTATGGGTGACGACACAGAGGAACTCTCAATGAAAGCACCAATGTCGGTGTCAAAACCGGCGGATCTCGGGTAGGGGGTCCCGGACTGTGCGTCTAGGCGGATGGTAATAGGAGACAAGGGACACGATGTTTTTACCCAGGTTCGGGCCCTCTCGATGGAGGTAAAACCCTACTCCTGCTTGATTGATATTGATGATATGGGTAGTACAAGAGTGGATCTACCACGAGATCAAGGAGGCTAAACCCTAGAAGCTAGCCTATGGTATGATTGTTGTAATGGTTGTTCGTCCTACAGACTAAAACCCTCCAGTTTATATAGAGACCGGGGAGGGCTAGGGTTACACAAAGTCGGTTACAATGGTCGGAGATCTACATATCCGTATTGCCAAGCTTGCCTTCCACGCCAAGGAAAGTCCCATCCGGACATGGGACGAAGTCTTCAATCTTGTATCTTCATAGTCTTGGAGTCCGGCTGACGATGATAGTCCGGCTGTCCGGACACTCCCTAGTCCAGGACTCCCTCACTAGCCCTCTCCGGTGTCTATATAAACCGGAGGGTTTTAGTCCGTAGGACACACAACCATTACAACAATCATACCATAGGCTAGCTTCTAGGGTTTAGCCTCCTTGATCTCGTGGTAGATCCACTCTTGTACTACCCATATCATCAATATCAATCAAGCAGGAGTAGGGTTTTACCTCCATTGAGAGGGCCCGAACCTGGGTAAAAACATTGTGTCCCTTGTCTCCTGTTACCATCCGCCTAGACGCACAGTTCGGGACCCCCTACCCGAGATCCGCCGGTTTTGACACCGACATTGGTGCTTTCATTGAGAGTTCCTCTATGCCGTCACCGACAGGAAGGATGCCACTTCCCGTCTTTAAAGATGGTATCTTCGCCAAAGGAGCCTTGGCCACCGGCCAAACTATCCGGCTGGGTAGTTTTCTCATGACCGCCTGTTCGGCCACCGCTTGAACGATGACCTCTCAGGTCATCAAAAGCAATCTTCGCGTCAACTCGGAATTCGCCGAGCAGCTGCATCCAATAGAGATCTCGTCCGTAAACGATCTCTTGGATCACATCGCTGCCCTGGGAGTCGCTCCAGACTACAATCAAATTGGGCTGAAAACCGATCTGAGAGAGATTAACTCTCCCCAGGTTACCCACCACGTTGCAGTGGTAGAGGAACAACACGGCGACTCTTCTCCTGTACTAAAAACTAGTCATGTCCGGGCTCCCGAACCCTCCATGCCGGATTCCCGTGGAGGGACGGACTTCGATCAAGCACTGAACCTAAAGTCAGGCATCGGACCGGACTCGTTGGACAACGCACAACAATCCAAGCTTCCAAATTCGGAAACGTCTGGGCCCTTGAGCCTCGAGATTGGTAGGGCTCCGGACTCAATTCCACCCACCCACCCAGACATATGCGATCTATCTCAAATCCGGCAAGAGCCCGCCGAAACAGTACATCATTACTGGGCCAGATTCCTCCTGGTTATGGACTGGATAAAGGACAGCCGAGAGGAAAACGCAATTTCAATTTTCTGCAATAATTGCAGGGACGAGGGAATCTTGAACGCCGTCAGTCGCCGTGAAATTACACGCTTCGCCGACCTGGCATCCATAATACGAAAGTACTGTGCGATGGAGAGTTTCCGGAAAACCGAAACTAAGTTTTGGGACAATCCGGCCCCGAATACAACCCTAGTCCGTAGCAAAAGGGTGCATCACACTCAGGCACCAGGTACAAAAACCAAAAAGCAAAAACCCCATAAAGGGCACGGAACCGTACTGGAGGGATGGCTCAGCGGACCCTGTAAACTTCACAGTACAGAAGGCGCCACCCCAACACATAGCCTTCGAGCATGTTGGATATTGCGGCAGGTGGCCAAAAGTGGCGATCAGCTTCTAGCCCTGGAAAACCACTCCAACAGTACCAGTACGGTGTCAGCAGTCTTCGAGACTTTCGCATCAAATAATATGCGAAAACGAACAATCCGCAGCCTTGCCGAAGTCTACCAAGTAGCAACAACAAATCCATGGAGCGACACGGCCATCACCTTCAACGCCAGCGATGAACCTAAATTCCGAACAACTCGAGCACCAGCCGCATTGGTCCTCAGTCCAATAGTGGACGGCTTTCGTCTTACCAAGGTACTCATGGATGGCGGCAGCGGACTAAACCTCATCTACGAGGAAACTCTTCAAAAAATGGAAATAGACTGGAGCCGCATTGAGCGAAGCAGCACAACCTTTAGAGGAATAATCCCTAGCCGGGAAGCGCGCTACAAAGGAAAAATCACACTTGATGTGGTGTTCGGCTCGCCGGACAATTACAGGTCCGAAGAGGTCACGTTCCAAGTGGCCCCATTCAGTAGCGGATATCATGCTATATTAGGACGAGAGGCATTCACAATTTTTCAAGCCATACCCCATTACGGGTACATGAAGCTTAAGATGCCTGGGTCCGACGGAACAATCACTCTTGCTAGTGATCCGGACATAGCACTCCGCGCCGAAAACAAGACAGCCGCATTAGCCCTGGAGGCACTATCCGAAGCCCTAGCGGCAGAAGAACTCACTGCGCTGCGCTCTACGGTAAATAGGGACGATGTGATACTCGATAAGAGATCCAAGTCCACCTCTTTTAATCCAGTGGATGAAATAGTCAAATTCCAGGTCCATCCAACGGACCCAACAAAGACGGCCTCCATCGGGGCACAGTTGGACCCTAATGTAGATGCCACACTGCGAGAATTCCTTCGGGAAAATTGGGACATCTTTGCCTGGCACCCTTCAGATATGCCAGGAATCCCACGAAGATTGGCAGAACACAGCCTAAACATCCTAAAAGGATTCAAGCCAGTAAAGCAGGCTCTTCGGCGATTTTCCGAACCCAAAAGACAGGCAATGGGAGAAGAGCTAGCCAAACTACTGGAAGCCGGATTCATCAGAGACATCAAACATCCGGACTGGCCAGCAAACCTGGTAATGGTACCAAAGAAAGATAAATCATGGCGCCTATGTGTCGATTTTAAAGACCTCAACAAGGCCTGCCTAAAGGATCCCTTCCCCCTCCCCCGCATCGACCAAATAATCGATGCTACTGCAGGGCACGATTCACTGTGCTTCCTTGACGCATACTCCGGCTACCACCAAATAAAGATGGCGGAAGCGGACCAAGCCGCAACGGCATTGATTACTCCATATGGACCATTCTGCTTCAACACGATGCCCTTCGGACTCAAAAACGCCAGCGCAACATATCAACGCATGATTCAGACATGTCTGGCTACCCAGATCGGCAAAACAGTAGAGGCATACGTAGACGACATAGTCGGCAAAACCAAACACGTCGAGACTCTAGTAGACGATTTGAGGCTCACATTCGACAACCTCCGAGCATATGACATTAAGCTGAATCTGGAGAAATGCGTTTTCGGCATACCAGCCGAAAAGCTCCAGGGCTTCATTGTATCCGGTAGAGGAATTGAAGCAAACCCAGCCAAGATCCGAGCTCTGTCACAGCTGGATATTCCAAAAGACCTCAAACAAATACAAAAATTGACTGGATGCGTGGCGGCTCTAAGCCGCTTTATCTCCCATTTAGGAGAAAAGGCATTGCCCCTCTATCGCCTCCTCAGGCACACCGAACACTTCGAGTGGACGGATGCTGCCACTGTCGGACTCGAAGAAATAAAAGCCATATTGGCAACAAATCCGGTCCTGGCTGCGCCTAACCTGGGCGAACCAATGTTGTTATACATCACGGCAACACATCAAGTTGTAAGCGCGGTACTCGTCGTCGAACGAGAAACAGAAGGGCACAAATTCCCTCTTCAAAAACCAGTGTACTACGTATCCACTGTCTTAACTCCCTGCAAGTCCTGTTACCCGCACTATCAAAAGATAGCATATGCGGTGTTCATGGCATCCCGGAAGCTCCGACACTACTTTCAAGAGTGTTCAATAACAGTGGCCTCCGAAGTGCCCCTCAACGACATTATAAACAACCGCGACATGACGGGCAGGATTGCGAAATGGGCCATTGAGCTCTTACCATTCGATATAACTTATAAACCTCGGCGAGCTATAAAGTCGGAAGTCTTGGTTGACTTCGTCGCCGAATGGACTGAAGCCGAACTCCCTAAAGAGTACGGCGCATACTCCAATTGGATTATGCATTCCGACGGCTCCAAAATGTTGGCCGTCTTGGGGGCTGGCGTCGTATTGACGTCCCCAACCGGGGACATAGTCCAATACGTACTTCAGATAATGTACACGGACTCCAACAATGCAGCCAAATACGAGGCCCTCCTACATGGCCTCCGGATGGCAATCTCCATGGGCATTCAACGCCTAGAGGTGCGTGGGGATTCAAACCTTGCAATATCCCAAGTAAATGGGGACTTTGACGCCAAGGATCCGAAAATGGTAGCCTATCGTAACGCTGTCCTAAAAATGTCAGTTCGGTTCGAAGGACTCGGATTCCACCACGTAGCCCGAGATAATAACCAAGCAGCCGACATATTGGCACGCATCAGCGCGAAACGCGACGTTGTCCCTCCAAACATCTTCCTGGAACGGCTCTTTAAGCCATCCGTACTATGGGAAGAAGAGTCCGGAAATAACAACCCGGAGGCAGCCACACCACCCAACACAGAACAATCTGACATAATCAGCGACTCAGCTGATGAAATAACACCTTCAGCCCACGAAATAATGGTAGTAATCGCCCTGTGGACAGAGCCATTCCTAGCCTACTTACTTAGGCAGGAACTTCCCGAAGAACAAAATGAGGCCTGCTGCATAGTCCGGCGATCTAAAGCCTACAAGGTCCACGAGGGAGAACTCTATAAGAAAAGCACAACCGGAGTCCTTCAAAGGTGTATCTCCGAAGAGGAAGGGCGAAACCTTCTGGCTGAAATTCATGCCGGACTAGGCGGACACCACGCCGCAGCGCGGGCCCTGGTAGGCAAGGCATTATGTACAGGATTTTATTGGCCGACGGCCCGGGCAGATGCTCGGGACTTAGTCCAAAGATGTGTCGGTTGTCAGCTCTTTGCTAATCAGAGCCATATGCCACCCACCGCCCTCAAAACTATACCCATTACCTGGCCGTTCGCGGTCTGGGGGCTTGACATGGTCGGACCCCTTAAAGGGGGAACCCACAAGCAAAGGTACCTATTGGTCATGGTGGACAAATTCACCAAATGGATAGAGGCCAAGCCAGTTAAAATGGCAGAGTCCGGACCAGTGATAGACTTCATATCCAGGGTAGTACACCATTATGGTGTCCCCCATAGCATCATTACCGATAACGGCACGAACTTCACGGCCGACGAGGTTAAATTATGGTGCAAAAATATGGGTATTAAGCTCGATTATGCTTCAGTCTATCATCCTCAAACCAACGGTCAAGTGGAACGAGAAAATGGTCTAATAATGAGCGGCATCAAACCCAGACTAGTGCGGTCCCTTACGGAATCTGACACGCACTGGGTAGAGGAGCTCGACTCCGTACTCTAGGGGCTGCGGACAACGCCCAACCGTACTACCGGATTCACACCATTTTTTATGGTATACGGCGCAGAGGTAGTTTTGCCCTGCGACATCATTCATGACTCACCTCGAGTGCGCATGTACGAAGAAAGAGAAGCCGAGCTAGATCGGCGGGACAGCTTGGATGCATTGGAGGAAGAACGCGACGTCGCTAAGGCTCGTTCCGCATTCTATCAGCAGCAGGCTCGAAGATATCAAAGCAGAGAAGTACGGGCTAAGACTTACAATGTTGGCGAACTAGTTCTACGCCTGCCGGGCAAGAAAAAGGACAAGCTCAAGCCCAAATGGGAGGGGCCCTTCATTATCGATCAAGTCCTGACCGGCGGAGCGTACCGTCTGCGAAATGCGTCGGACAACCGACTCGAGCCGAACCCATGGAACGCAGCCCGCCTCCAAAGATTCTACGCCTAGCGCCGGACTAAGAGTTCGTCTCCTTCCCCCGTCCAAATTTTTACACTTCAGCTAACTTTCGTTTCTCTTTTTTCTCTCACCCTTTTCATAAAAGCCCTTAAAGGCCTACTTGCGCATTGTTCGCACACACTTGATGTGCTATCCGCACTCATTATACCTGGGGGCTTCTTTACCAGAAGCTTACTTACAAGGGCTTCATGCCCAGCACATGTGTCAAACTTCCACATGTACCTTTTATTCACCATTATATGCATCGATATGACTTAAGTTTTGGCCAAGCTGGGTTGCCTGGCTCCTGTGCTTACCCCTACGTTCCCGATTGTTCTGCTAGGAGGTAAAGGGAGCACCTCTGCGATTGTTACTGCCGGGTCAGCCGGATGTGTACCTCAGACTGGGTGAAGCTGAAAGCTAGCGTTCTTAAGGGAATATTCGGTTGGTGACTTGAAAGATGATTTTTTACCTATTTATTTATCTGCCCCCAGATGTTTTCCTGCTCTTTTCGCAGTCCGGACATGCACTTTAGGGCATGCCTCCCAGGGAAAGGAACCCTTAACGGAACTATTCTCCCTGGAAGATATTTCTTACTAACCATGTAATATAACATAACTAGTTGGGCACTTGTCTGATAAAGCACTAATGACCCCTACGCCTGGTCTCCATGCATGCCCCCGTTGTTTCTTAACCGAGAAGGTATTCGCACACACTCCGGACTCTAGGGTCCCGAGGTTGAAGCGAAAAGGTCGGCAAAGACAAACGATCTACAACCTGGCTAGAAGGCATTTTACATGTCATTTTAAAATACATTGTCAAATCGACTGACTGTGTTCCTCCTCAATCCCGTCTAACAGGCTGTCTAATTTACAGTCCCGTTGGGAATATTTAGTGGCCAACTCTACTTGGCCGTACACTAAACTCACAGGGATCTCCTTCCCATCGGGCCCCACAGGTCCGACCTCGGCCATGTGGTTGGGATCCGCCTTCTTGTACCGCGTCTTCACCATGGCCCAGGCCTGCCTGGCACCTTGGCGGCAGGCCGAAATCTTCCATAAACGGAAGCGCTGCCGCGCTCCCTGAAGCTTCTCCGCAAGCTCTCCAAGGCCCTCGGGTAGGGAGAGGGACAGCCATAAAGCCTGGACGACGCCGCTCATCGCCTGCCGAACTCGTTCGAGCAGTTGCACCAGCTCGGGAAGTTGATCACCCGTTGATACAGGCATCTCCTCCGCAGGGCGACCTGTCAGCACACCTACAGACATATTTCTGTCAATTGACTTCCTCGCCGAACTCTTCTTTTCAAAGGAGTTCGCTCAAGCACTTACTATAGATGCCGCGACGAAGCCGCTGATTCTCCTTCACGGAGCCAGACAACTCGGCCCGAACACCTTTCAACTCCTCTACAAGCTAGGCATGGGCATCCTGGAGTTACTTCCTTTCCTACTGCACCTTCTTCAGCACCCTCTCGCCGGCCTTCAGCTGGCGCAGTAGTTCTTGCTTGTCCGGATCCAGTCCGGCAACACCTGCAATGTCATTGTCAGACTTACACGCACGCCGCACACCGATTATCTTTTTGAAATAATGTGTTACCAGGAGGGGTCTCTGTGTTTCCTCCTGCGGCAGCTAGTGCGGCCTTGAGTTGGGCCTTGCACTCTTGTAGCTCCTGGGACAACTGGGTATTCTTCTCTGTAAGATCCTGCATATCAAATGATCCTTAAATCAGTTACTCTAACTACTTTAAGTCTCGGGGGCTACTGGCATATACAACTATTAAAATCTCTTACCCGTATGTCCTTTACATACTGCTCCGTGGCTCTGGTCAAACCATCTTGAGAAGCACGGAGGTGTGCGTCCCCCGTGTTAAAGGCATTCAACGCCTCAGGGGAGAAGCACGCGTCACGAAAAACTGTCCGGCGGCGCCTATGGTTCATGGCGCTCTCCACCTCAGACCTAGTGGCGGACAGTCTGCCGGCATCCTCCATTGGAGGAGTATCCGGCTCGCGCCTTGCGCTCGCCTCCCCCTCCAGACCAGGTGTTGGAGCCTGGCTGGCAGAGGCTTGGTTGGCAACCTCTACGCCCACAGTCCGGCGGGCACTCTTTCTCCTGCAAAAGTCATGAGCATTCAAACACTTCCTATGAAATTTGTCCTAAATAACAACCGATAGTTATACCATTGCGGCGACGTTTCGATACGCCCACCAGATCTTCGGCCGATCCCGGCCCTTTGCGGCCATGACGAGTGGCATCATTCTCCCCATTGAAATCCCACATGGGGTGGCCCCTGTACAGCGGCTGCACCCCCCGCATAATGCACGTGGCCATGACTCCAATCATGGTCAATCCGGAATGGGCCAATAACCTTATCCGACCCATCAAATAATGGACGCTCTTGTCTTCCTCCAGCTGGGGGTTCCGCAGACGCCAACTCAGGCGTTTCTTCAGAGGAGCATTGCTGAACTCCGGGAGGCCGATCCGAACAGGGCCTGGCAGCGGAGCGTCTTCTACATAAAACCATTCTGAAGGCCAGTCTTCAGACGCCTTCTTAGGGGTTCTGGATGGATATCCGGTCCCGGCGATGCGCCATATTTCGGCACCCCCCACTTGATATATGGACCCCTCATGAGAGCGGGTACAAGGCAGAATAACCTCTTCCATAGCGCAAAATGGGGCTCGATTCCCAGGAATAGCTCGCAAAGAGCTACGAAGCCCGCAATATGCAGAATCGAGGCGGGCGTGAGGTGATGGAGCTGGAGTCCGTAGAACTCCAGAAGCCCGCGGAGGAATGGATGTACAGGAAATCTGAGTCCCCTTATCAGATAGGGGACGAAGCATACCCGCTCCCCTTTGTTGGGACTTGGGGTGGCCTCCGCTTGCTTCCCACCTTTGTAGGTGGCCAGCCCGGCTCAAACCGGAACCATAAAGGCCGGAGGAAGATATCCCTCCGCTTGGAGTGTCACTAGCTCGTTGTGCGGGACAGAACATCTCCCCCAATCTCCTGGCAGAGGGCTGGGAGCGCGAGAGGAGGAGCCGCGTCGACGGTCCATGGTGGAATGGATTTTTGGTCAGGAGCGCTCCGATGAGTACTCGCGGAAGGAAGATGGTGTGATTTGCATCTGGATTCTTGCCTCTCTTATAGGCAGATTATTTGCGCAGCTAGGGGGTAAAACATAAAAGATACCCTGGCTTTTCGCATTCGTGCGACGCCTGGAAGAAGGCCATTATTGGGCGTGGAAGCCAAGAAGCGCAACATTGGTAAGGGAGCCGGACACTGTTCGGCAGGTACATGGAACTTGAAGGAGAACCCGCCTTGCAACGCCGAAGACAATATATGCGCTGGACTCGTCATCGTTGAAGCCTGGTTCGGGGGCTACTGAGGGAGTCCTGGACTAGGGGGTGTCCGGATAGCCAGACTATCATCATCGGCCGGACTCCAAGACTATGAAGATACAAGATTGAAGACTTCGCCCCGTGTCCGGATGGGACTTTCCTTGGCGTGGAAGGCAAGCTTGGCGATACGGATATGTAGATCTCCTACCATTGTAACCGACTCTGTGTAACCCTAGCCCTCTCCGGTGTCTATATAAACCGGAGGGTTTTAGTCCGTAGGACACACAACCATTACAACAATCATACCATAGGCTAGCTTCTAGGGTTTTAGCCTCCTTGATCTCGTGGTAGATCCACTCTTGTACTACCCATATCATCAATATCAATCAAGCAGGAGTAGGGTTTTACCTCCATCGAGAGGGCCCGAACCTGGGTAAAAACATCGTGTGCCTTGTCTCCTGTTACCATCCGCCTAGACGCACAGTCCGGGACCCCCTACCCGAGATCCGCCGGTTTTGACACCGACGGGGGCGCAGGCCTCCTTCCTTTTGGCCTCTCTCCTCTATTCCTGTATGGCCCAATAAGGCCCATATACTCCCCGGCGAATTCCCGTAACTCTCTGGTACTCCGAAAAATACCCGAATCACTCGGAACCTTTCCGAACTCCGAATATAGTCGTCCAATATATCGATCTTTACGTCTCGACCATTTCGAGACACCTCGTCATGTCCCCGATCTCATCCCGGACTCCAAACTCCTTCGGTACATCAAAACTCATAAACTCATAATAAAACTGTCATCGAACCTTAAGCGTGCGGACCCTACGGATTCGAGAACTATGTAGACATGACCTAGAACTATTCTCGGTCAATAACCAATAGCGGAACCTGCATGCCCATATTGGCTCCTACATATTCCACGAAGATCTTTATCGGTCAAACCACATAACAACATACGTTGTTCCCTTTGTCATCGGTATGTTACTTGCCCGAGATTCAATCGTCGGTATCCAATACCTAGTTCAATCTCGTTACCGGCAAGTCTCTTTCCTCGTTATGTAATGCATCATTCCGTAACTAACTCATTAGCTACATTGCTTGCAAGGCTTATAGTGATGTGCATTACCGAGAGGGCCCAGAGATACCTCTCCGACAATCGGAGTGACAAAACCTAATCTCGAAATACGCCAACCCAACATGTACCTTTGGAGACACCTGTAGTACTCCTTTATAATCACCCAGTTACGTTGTGACATTTGGTAGCACCCAAAGTGTTCCTCCGGTAAATGGGAGTTGCATAATCTCATAGTTACAGGAACATGTATAAGTCATGAAGAAAGCAATAGCAACATATTAAATGATCAAGTGCTAGGCTAACGGAATGGGTCATGTCAATCACATCATTCTCCTAATGATGTGATCCCATTAATCAAATGACAACACATGTCTATGGTTAGGAAACATAACCATCTTTGATTAATGAGCTAGTCAAGTAGAGGCATACTAGTGACTATATGTTTGTCTATGTATTCACACATGTATCATGTTTCCGGTTAATACAATTCTAGCATGAATAATAAACATTTATCATGAAATAAGGAAATAAATAATAACTTTATTATTGCCTCTAGGGCATATTTCCTTCAAAGGCATACTTTGGTTTTGCTTCAGCTAAAAGTATGTTTTCTCCGTTCCGAAGATGTATTTCTGAGAATACGCTTTCTCTTTTTCAGCTCAGCCGGCCGAAGTGATTATTTTGTGAACGTTCACTGCTTTAGTTGATTTTCTGCCTAAAAAGTGAACGGCCACAACTTTTCACTCGTAACTTCGATTAAGGTGAAACCAACGCCCACGTCTCTGTCTCGTCGAGCCCGTTCTGTTCCTATCATTTTCGCTATGGTTTGACATTCTGAAAATGACTTTTTTACCCTTGCCCGTAAACAACCCCTCCGGGAGAGAACTGTTTCCGTTGAATCTTTCCGCGATACTTTCGGACTTCTCCCCGGTGTATCCTTCATCCCCAGGCAAGCCATGACACCAACTTGCATGATACTCACACTAGCCGTGGTTTTCAACTTGAATATTAAATAAATGTTTGCTGGTTTTGCTACTGTTGGCATGGTTTAGGTGATGCTTAGAGTTCCATGTTCACTTTCGTGCTATGTTTCGATGCATCTAGTTATCATGTAATAGTTGCCAGTATTTCTTTCGTCTCTCATTCTTGGTAGTAGTACCTATTGGTATTGGTAATGTTATTCGTTGCATGACTATTGTTGGTTACCAAGTACCGTTGATATGCATGTTTCTTTGCATTTAGTTAGTTATATACTTACGTGGTAAAATGCTTGATATGTTCTTGCATGGTATTTATTGTTGATGCTCGTGGTCCTGCTATGTTTCTGAGTAGTGTATTTGCGATGTTCATGCTAGTCGGTATGCCATGCTCAGTCGAATATATGATTTATTGTTGTTGATATGTTAAGAAGTGATGTTGCACAACCATGCTTATGTTGATATCATGCTCATGCATTGTAGTTGTATCTTTTTCATCTGTTATGACTCAGCTTATTGCATTCAAGTTTAACCGAATAATAATAAACTTGAACAACTATTGGCTGAGTCATGGTGCCACCATTTCGAGTTGACTAGTGCAACCACATTTGCCTTTTACGGGACGGTCCTAACTGGATCTATTGTTATGCCTCTCGCCGGCGCCTCCAACGAAGGAAGGTTATGCGCGGGCGCTACCTTGGACGGGTAGGAGGGCATAAGCCTTGTGTGCCTGTTGTTGTTTTCTTTTGAGCTCATGTCCCCGTTTGGGACCGTTTATGTTTTGCCAGGACGGTGGCTATTGATGCCTTTGGTAGGCACGGGGTCACACATGACTTAGCCCAATGGGGAGTTAGTCGGAGTGGCCGGGAGAGTGTGATGGCAGTTGAGCACTTTTGTCAGAATGCCGTTGGTCCACCCGAATGGGAGTGTGAGGCCATGGGTTCCGTGGTGTGGGTACAGTGTAATAACCTCTGCGGAGTGTGTGTTAAATCTATCAATAGCCGCGCTCGCGGACAAGGTCCCAGTTCATAATTTGTCACACTATGGGTCAACAGTAATAATAATAACTTGATTAATAACAACCCTGGTTTGATGAGAAAGAGGTTGGTTGTGATCGAGAGAGGATCATTGAGGTATCGTGGATACCGAAGTTGGTTGATCTTTATGTGATTCGTGAGAGGATCACCGTGGTATCGAGGATACCGAGTTGTTGGATATTTGTGGAGTTAGGCGAGAATCACGGGTAAAGGTCAAGCTCCTTGTGGTCATGTAATGATTACTACAGTATTGTTTATACCAAGCTTGATTGGATCCTAAGATGATCGTGTGATGTCCGCGGTAGAAAGTGATGTATGTGATGGTTACAAGGTAACTCGAGCAGAGTAAGGTGGTGCATGATAGTGTCACCATGTTGCATGTCGAATCATTATGTTCATATGTTCATGCCATGCTCATATTGTTCTAGCTGTATTATGTTCATGTTGTTCATGCCATGTTATTCTGATGATGTCATGTTAATCATTATTAACCTGTAATTGCCATGTTGTTGTTTGTCTTGATTGCTCTTGGTTGCTATGATCTTGCAAGTACGTTCAATGTATTGACCTGGTGTGTCATGCCAGTTTGCAGGTCATGCCGGATTTGATTGCTTGTTTGCCGTGGATCCATTGTTTACAAGCTAGGATGAGCGTTCCAGCCAGAGTCCCTATGGAGTGGAGTTCATCACTGTCGCCGTTGTTCTGCTGCTAGAGTTATTCTGTTGCTTCGTGTTTTTCTACTGCTTGCATAGAGCAACTGTGGCAGGCGTAGTGTCGCCGTGCTAATGTAATATCCATATACCCAATATAGATTGTAATAAAGAGTGGATTTGTTCTATGCTAAGCAGTGCCGTATTCCAGAGGACTTCTCCTTGATCTATAGGCTTGAATACCGGGCGTTCTGGTTTCTCTGAGCCAGGGTGCCACAAGGCTTGGTTTTAGTGCAGGTCTGGCTGTAGGACACCCTAGCCCGTGCGAGCATTAGAAAATAGTAGTATAGACCCTAGTTGGTTTGTTGCACTTGATTGCTGCATTTTTTGTTGCATAGCATGCATATAGACTCATTATCTTGTCACTAACGGTTAATCTTGTGATTGTAGGTGGCATCGGTTTCGATCCACTACCCGCACCCTCCTTCTTTGCATGACTGCTCTTCGGTGTTTGGCGTCATCTCTGTCCCAGAAGAGTGATGCCCTCGTATCGAGTGTTCCAGACACCATTTGCAGGAGTTATGCTCAGGTATCGTGTCGATATCTTTCCGCCACCTACCCATATTGTTTCGGTGATATATTTGTTTCTATCTCGAATCATGCCATCCATCTCGTCCCTTTGGCAACCCTTACTGATCTTGGTTATCAGAAAAGGGCAATGCCAGCAAGCCTTGCTTTTCCATCGCTATACTACCCTGTCATTTATTCTTTGGACGTGTACGATTCCCATTGGTACACTTGATGATGATGTGGTTGTGGCCGTTGCATCTTGTGACATGATCATCGAGGCCATCCTCGCCTCCGTATCTATCCAGATGTAACTGGTGTTCAGCCACCACTTGGTGTAGCCTTGGTTACGCCAACTCCTTCCGCACGCAGATTCACTTTCGTGCACACCGCCACATTATATTAGATTGTAATACCGGAGTTTCTGCAAGATTTGTGTGCCTAGGTGTGCATGCATATTATTGTGTGAGTAGCAGTAATATGTGATGATGTCTGATTATTCATATTATTACTATGCTTGTGTGCTTTTGTTTTCGTTGTTTCTTTTGCTTCTTTCTTTGGGCCTTCGGTGTTACATATTTTTTCCCTTATTAAAGCTGCTCGTCAACCGACACCAGACCCGAAGAGTCAGCACGGAATGCATATATTTGGAAACCCGGCTAAACAGAATGGAATTATCAGCATTTCAGTGAAATTGGGAACATCCCGTCTGAATGCAAATGATAACCTAGGGTGACTATCAGCATTAAGTTTACATTAGTTTGCACTCCCCACAACAGTATGGAATTCTCAGCCGACTGCATTGAGACTTGGGGATATCTGATCATGATACGGATAATCAAGTTTGCCTCAGTATGCCCCCCTCATGGCAGTAATGATCAAATCAGCAAGAAGATAAATTGTGAGCAAGATTGACAGAATATTATCATTCAAAGGTATGGGTCAGATGCAAGGTTTGACTCTTCGTTGAGGATGATTTTGGAAACATGATATACCTGGAAGCAAGCAAAAATATGGCATGTATTTAATACTCAGAAATAAGGATAGTCCAGCAAAACCTCGTTTCATACAAGAAATCAACAACAGAAATATTAAGATGGTAGATATATGTGGTAATCGACCCGCATATCACAATGAGAAGCTTCTGGTGTAAGCAACCCAGTCTTCCCTCGGAAGCTACCAGAGAACTTCCAAGGCACGATTCCTCAGTATGATACATGGCTGAATTCCCAGGCAAGTTACCTTGTCTTCTTCAATAAGAAACCGTAAAAGCTTTCGGTATAAGGTACCGAGTCTTTCCCCAGCTAATTCTTTAAGGGGGGAAGCTTCTGAAGCATGATACCTAGTCTTCCTCAGCAAGATAGTCTAATGGCTTCTAGCATAAGTCATCCAATCTCCCTCAGTACGACATTGGTGCAAGAGATTACACTGTGAATTGATAGGGCAATGAATCCCAAGAATCAGATCTGCAACAGTCTGGTCAGAAGCAAGAATCAGTCAGAACCCAAGTCTGCCTTAGGAATCCAATTCTCATATTGGGAGCATGCTGCCAAATTCTTGCAAGTCACCGGTATGATGATGAAGTCAAGATAAGGATCCGACAATCTCACGAGTCATGCAAGAATAAGAAAGTCAGTTATACACCTCAGTTGGTGATGCAAGAACCAACAAATTTTGGAGAAAGACAACATGGGACAGCAAATATTGTCAGTACTCAGTCAGGCGAGATTCCTCATACCCGACCCGGTGATATCATTCGTCACCACTTTGTATGCTTTACATCAAAAATGAGTTAGATGCAAGCACATGTGAACCCGGCATAGTTCCCACGGTACATGAACAAGGATAAGTTACGATTGCCAAAATATTGCACCCGACAATACCTATGGTCACATGAAGTATGACCAAGATCTTTCAACCGGACCCAGACAAGAAAACAAGAATGAAGGAGCAAAGATCGATGATACAGGTATGAAAATTGTTCCATGACCCACATGGTGTAGATACCCCGGACAATCTTAGTCAGTATTGATCACCACGAATATTCACCTGCGAGGTCTACTCAATTTTGGTAAGGACCCCATATCCAGACAACCCGCTCAGCCAACAGCATGTGCTCAGATTTATCAGTATCGAATATCTTAGCCTGTCAAGTCAGACCCAAAGTCAATTCAACTGTTTGATTCCAACGACTACGGTAAAGCTTCACACAGCCTACTATCCCATGGGTATCCCGACAAAATGAGCAATCCGAATGAGGAATAACAGACTCAAAGCATGAGACCTCACTTATGTGAATCATCAAAGGATATCCGGACATGAGCAAAAGTCCTTTTGCCAGACCCACCGTCTGTCAAGGACGAGGATATTATCATATAAGGTCATTGAGGGAGTCCTGGATTAGGGGGTATCCGTACAGTCGGACTATATACATCGTCCGGACTATTGAAGCGTGAAGATGCAAGACTTAAGACTCCGTCCCATGTCCGGATGAGACTCTCCTTTGTGTGGAAGACAAGCTTGGAGATCCGGATATTATGTTTCCTTCCTTGTAACCGACTCCATGTGAACCCTAGCCCTCTCCGGTGTCTATATAAACCGGAGAGGTTGGTCCTTAGAAGACCGTTCACAATTACAATCATAATCATCATAGGCTAGCTTCTAGGGTTTAGCCTCTACGATCTCGTGGTAGATCTACTCTTGTTCTACTCATATCGTCAATATTAATCAGCAGGAGGTAGGGCTTTACCTCCATCGAGAGGGCCTGAACCTGGGTAAACATTGTGTCCCTTGCTTCCTGTTACCATCAGCCTAAGACGCACAGATCGGGACCCCCTACCCGAGATCCACCGGTTTTGACACCGACATTGCTGCTTTCATTGAGAGTTCCTCTGTGTCGTTGCTGCAAGGCTTGATGGCGCCCTCAATCGTCAACAACACGGTCCAGGGCGAGACCTTTCTCCCCGGACAGATCTTTGTATTCGGCGGCATCGCACTGCGGGCCAATTCACTTGGCCATCTGGAGCAGATCGACAGCTACGCCCCTGGCCACCAGGTCAGGTTCGGAAACTTGAATTACACAGCCGACATTCGTGGAGACTTGATCTTCGACGGATTCGGGCCTGTGCCTAGAGCACCGGATAGTCACGACGAGCACAGCTTAGACCTGCTGTCGGACAACGCTTGGGATATCACCCCTGCAGTAGCCCCAGACCTAAATCCAGAGCAGGCTGCGTTGCATAAGGATGGAGGGATGGACACTGCCCTGCAGGCCGCACACTCATCGGCGGTGGAGCCGAATACAGGCCTCACTTCTGAGGAAGCCTGTAACTCCGGACCCCCAGACTCATATCCGGTTGTTGGTTCTAGTCCGCACACTCTCGAGCCACCTGAGCCAGGTTGGGCTCCGGTGATGGAGTTTACCACCGCGGACATCTTCCAGCACTCGCCCTTTGGCGACATGCTGAACTCATTAAAGTCTCTCTCTTTGTTAGGAGGCTCTTGGCCGAACTATGTCCGGCTTGAGTGGGAAGCAGGCGACGAAGGAATTCGCTGCCCACCCTCCACCAACTTCATTGCCACGATCGATGATCTAACCGACGTGCTTGACTTTGACTCCGAAGACATCGACAGTATGGACAACGATGCAGGAGAAGTACAGGAACCGCCGCTCACAGGGCGGTGGACAGCCACCTCCTCATACGATATATATATATGGTGGACACTCCGAAAGAAACCAATGGCGATGAGGCAACGGAGGATAACTCTTCAGGGAGAAAAACAAAGCATGGGCGTCGTCGATGCTGCTCCAAGCCCCGCCACAGCAATACCGTCCCAAGAGACGAAAACTATCCGGACGGTGCAGAAGAGGAATACAACCTTGATCAACCCGCCTTCGATCAGGGCGAGCAGGATGATGAGCAGGTCAGCCCAGATGAACAGGCGACCGATGGATATCTGGAGGAGGACAACTACATGCCCCCCTCCGAAGACGAGATTAGCCTCGGCGACGACGAGTTCGGCATGCCTGAGGATCCCGTGGAGCAGGAGCACTTCAAGCGTCAGCTTATGGCCACTGCGAGGAGCCTGAAAAAGAAGCAGCAGCAACTCCAGGCTGATCAAGACCTGCTCATAGATAGATGGACTGAAGTCCTGGCAGCCGAGGAATACAGACTCAATCACCAAACGTCTAACCGGCCACCCCGTGGTCGGGACAAAACAGGATATCAGCCCGAATACTAGCCCGCACCCCCACGCCAATACACTACGGCCCAGGGCAACAGGCAAGACCTGCAAGATATACTGGAAAACAAAGCAAGACAGCCAAGATCGATCTACGGATCGCGGGGGCGTGCCCCAGCACGCGACGATGACCGTCGTGATGGATACACCATAAACAAGTCCGGCCGGGCTGAACACAGCCACCCAGACCAATTCGAACTGCGTAGCCACATAGCCTGGCACAGAGGCGCCGCACACCCCCTCTGCTTCACTGACGAAGTGATGGATCATGAATTCCCAGAAGGGTTCAAGCCCGTAAACATCGAATCATATGATGGCACAACAGACCCCGCAGTATGGATCGAAGATTTCCTTCTCCACATTCACATGGCCCGCGGAGACGATCTACACGCCATCAAGTATCTTCCCCTTAAGCTCAAAGGACCTGCCCGACACTGGTTAAACAGCCTGCTAGCAAATTCCATTGGCAGTTGGGAAATCCTGGAAGACGCATTCCTCGACAACTTCCAGGGCACATATGTGCGACCACCGGACGCCGATGACTTGAGCCACATTACTCAACAACCCGGAGAGTCAGCCAGGAAATTCTAGACTCGGTTCCTTACTAAAAAGAACCAAATAGCCGACTGTCCGAACTCCGAAGCCCTGGCGGCTTTTAAGCATAATATCCGTGACGAGTGGCTCACCCGACACCTCGGCCAGGAAAAACCCAAGTCCATGGCAGCTCTCATAACGCTGATGACACGCTTTTGCGCGGGCCAAGACAGCTGGTTGGCTCGTAGCAGCACCACGCCACATTCTGGCACTTCGGATGTATGTGACAACAACATCAAGCCACGGCGCAATAGACACAAGCGACGGAACAACGGCGACAACACCGAAGACACGGCAGTCAACACCGGATTCAGCGGATCCAAATCCAGTAAGCGGAAGAAGCCGTTCAAAAGAAACAGTTAGGGACCGTCCAGTCTGGACCACATACTAGAATGCTCGTGCCAAATTCATGGCACTTCAGACAAGCCAGCCAACCGCACCAACTAATACTGCTGGGTGTTCAAATAGGCCGGCAAAATAAACACTAAAAACAAGGACAAGGGGCTACACAGCGACGATGACAAGGAGCCCCGACGTTTGAACACAGGGGGACAGAAGAAATCCCCCCCCCCCCCAGGTGAAAACGGTCAACATGATCTATGCCACTCACATTCCCAAGCAGGAACGGAAGCGAGCACTATGGGACGTCTATGCGATGGAGCCAGTCGCCCCCAAATTCAACCCATGGTCAGCTTGTCTGATCACCTTCGATCGTAGGGATCACCCTACTAGCATCCATCATGGCGGCTCAGCCGCATTGGTCCTAGACCCAATCATCGATGGATTCCACCTCACGCGAGTCCTTATGGACGGCGGCAGCAGCCTGAACCTGCTTTATCAGGACACAGTGCACAAAATGGGCATCGACCCTTCAAGGATCAAGCCCACCAAAACCACCTTTAAAGGTGTAATTCCTAGAGTAGAGGCCCGCTGTACGGGCTCTATAACATTGGAAGTGGTCTTCGGATCTCCGGACAACTTCCAAAGCAAACAGTTAATCTTTGATACCGTCCCTTTCCGTAGTGGTTACCACGCACTCCTCGGACGAACCGCATTCGCTAGATTCAATGCGGTACCACACTATGCATACCTCAAGCTCAAGATGCCAGGCCCGTGCGGGGTCATAACAGTCAACGGAAACATGGGCCGCTCTCTTCGTACAGAAGAGCATACTGCAGCCCTCGCGGCAGAAGTGCAATGCGGCCTACTCTGGTAAACCACCAATCTGGCGACGACAACTTCGGGCACCATCAAGCGAGTCTGGAGCACCCCGCAACAAGATCACCAGGCACGCCAAGAGCGCTACTAGCAGTCCAGCCTCTGCTCAAACCCCATCAAAGCAGCATTCGTGCCACGCGTACACAACTACGCACTCAAAATACCATGGGCACAGGCGGAGGCGCAGTAGTCACTCAGTCAACAGTGCGGTATCACCGCAGCATAATTTCATAACCCCCCCTTCCTTTTTTTATTTCTTTCAGGACACTGCCTTAGGGCAGCCTCTTCAGAAGAGCCGGATTGTCGGACCTATGCAGGGGAGAAAACCAAGGAGGCAACAGGCTTTGCGCACAGAAGGAAATACCCAGGTGGAATCTATTTACGATCCTTATACCTGTTATAACTATCTATACGCGGCCTGCCCCTAGATAGGACATGTCAAATAGTCCTATTTATCTCCACTTAATGCATTCATTGTAAAAATACGCTTAAACGTATTATTCATCAATGGGAGATCATATATAGCGTCACCTTATTATTCTTACTTGAGCATTTTTCTTACAAATGTTTATTTTATATTGCATCCGTACACCTTGGTACGGTCAGTTTGCCAGGGGCTTCTCATGGCGCCCCGTAATACGGTAAGTAAAGTCCGAACACTTTCAACAGTGTGGCACCCCGAACTTATAGCACTATATGCATCAGCTCCGAATCATGTCTTGTGTCCACAGTTGGGTTAGCCCGGCTCCCTTGTTTTGGTACCTTACGTTCCGTTACATCGGCTACGGTAGCGCAGGGAGAACTACTGCGATTGTGTCCCGGTTCTTCCGAACGAGCACCTCAGTAGAGAAAGCCGAAAACGGACCGGCATGATGCGCCGAGAGCTGGTCGCTGTTCGAGAGGTTGTCACGACCGGTTTGCCAATAAAACATTTATTGAGAAACCGTCCTTATATAGACCAGTATAGGAAAATCTTCCTTACTTGTAGACAAATCCTTGATACAGAAATCCAGAAGTACTAAATATTATACAAGGTTGAGCTGAGGCTGCTCAACAATTTATTACAAGCACGCCGATATTATACATAAAGGCGGATATGACACAAGGGTATGGTGGCATAACTACTGACTCGTAATAAAAGTGGTGGTGGATATGTCACAGTGAGGTGGGTGACATGACTCCTAAATCTTACAGCTCATCGAGCGCCGGAGTGAGGCTCGACGATTTTATTCGGGTAGCAGAAGTGTATATCATACAAGTGACCAATTCCAGGATCGCACGGGACTGACTGGGACTCCTCTAGGCGTCAGACTCGCTATCGTACTCTTCATCCATAAGATCGCCTTCGTCAACATCTGGCCAAATCAACATGCCAGGTGAGTACTTTGAATGTACTCGCAAGACAGTTTGGACATAAGATATAACAAATGCAAACATGATGCACATGACCAGATTAGAAATGCACACTCAGATAATAAATTTGCACGGCATGTTAAATAAATAGGAAGTCAGGCGGTAGTCCTCCTGAAATCCCAATAAAACAATTGAAGACCGATAGGGTGTCTGAAGCGACGCCTCGAAAGGTAAAAAATAAATTAACATGCCGCAGAGGGGCGTGAGGGCGACACCGCCTAAAGGGCTTATGTTGAAATGTAAATAACAGTGTGTGCCACAGTCAGACGTCTTAAGCGACATCTCGAAAAGGGCTTATAATGAAAGTAAATAACATGTATGCGACAGTTGGACGTCTGAGCGACATCATGTAAAGGGCTTATATCAAAAGTGAATAACGAGCATGCCATAGTTGGACGTCTGAGCGACATCACATAAAGGGCTTATATCAAAAGTAAATAAAAAGAATGCCATAGTCGGATGTCTGAGCGATGTCACATAAAGGGCTTATGTCCAAAGTAAATAACAGGTATGCCACAGTCGGAC
Source organism: Triticum timopheevii (assembly GCA_963921465.1). Classification (NCBI taxonomy): domain Eukaryota; kingdom Viridiplantae; phylum Streptophyta; class Magnoliopsida; order Poales; family Poaceae; genus Triticum; species Triticum timopheevii. The sequence goes on from OY997274.1 coordinate 388,878,488, forward strand.
GTTTGAGTGACATCACATAAAGGGCATATATCAAAAGTAAATAAAAAGAATGCCACAGTCGGACGTCTGAGCGACGTCTCATAAAGGGCTTATATCAAAAGTAAATAACAAGAATGCCATAGTCGGACGTCTGAGCAACATCACATAAAGGGCTTATATCCAAAGTAAATAACAAGAATGCCACAGTCCGACGTCTGAGCGACATCACATAAAGGGCTTATATTTCACCATTCAAATTCAAGTAGCTCATGAATTTAAATCATCACAAGGAAATACTCAGTACATAATAATAAACGGGTTAGTCCATCCACAGGAATAACATTCAGCCGGGTTTACCACTCATGTTCATTCACTGGAGATTGTCACTGAAACTGACACTGAGACTGTCGATGAGCCGGACATTGAGACTGACACTGACACTGACATAAATATGTTGATCACAGTCCTTGACCCTAGATACGGTTACTCGAATGGTCTTGACTCTGCAGAGTTTGTACTCTTTACCCACAGCCAACGGATTTCCGTAGTCACAACGGACTAATTCCGTTTACAGTATTTTAGAAGAAAAACATCTAACCATAACACACCCATTCCACATCCCGCTGCCAGGAATCACCCTAGGCAACGTTCAAGAAAAACTTTAAGACGGGGAGGCCACAACCTCGAGTAGCATGGGATCAAATTTATATCGCGCGCTCTAAGGGGTGCCCCCCTCTCGGTCCCAATCGGAAACACCCATGCCCCCTGACCGGTTGACGGGCTTTAATCCAGCGCCATGGAACCCTCATCATGGCCCCTCTATTTGGTGTGTACGAGGAAAGAGGTTTGCAACTGACTAGACCGCATTCTTTGCAGAAGACATGTGGTAGCACGAAAAGGAGACGAACGGGAACATGACTTGATCCACGTTAAAACTGGAGTTACACGGTTGGCATAAGACTGGCATGCTTCAACAATACCAGCTTGGAACCTATCATGCCACCACATGATCAAGTTATCTGACCATCATATAAACTCATCGAATTTCGAAGCTCACTTGTAGCTTGCTTTGCATGCAATATAACATTCACTAATGCTTAGATGAACATGCCATGAGAAAAATTACTCAAGTAAACATGCAAGACACTCATCATATCAAAGGTTCAAACATGCTTGCCTGGTTCGGAGTAGTCAGAGTCTAGCTCGGTGAAGTTTGCGGCTCCATCACCTCCGACGGTATCTACGTTTAAAAAAAATCGGATACTAACGTAAATACCATGCGTGCATAAAATTTGTTCCAAATAATTTTCAAATAAATATGATTAAAAACTAGATGGAAAAATAAAGATAACAGAAAAAGAATCAACTGAAAATCATCTTTTATTTAAAAGTTATAAGGGTTTTAGTCCATGGACTAATCTGTGATGAAACAGAAACTTCCCAGGGGCTAGTTTAGAAAAAGACAGAAAACGTTTCGGTTAGAAAACGTATTTTGCCCGAAGGCGCTTTCAGAAAAAGTTTCAAAAAAAAAAGCTGATGAGGGGGTCCCACCCGTTAGGTTTAAAAACCAAAACAGAGTCTTGCCGGCGCCCGAGGCTTGCGGTGGTCGCCGGCGTCGATCCACGGTGAGGTAGAGGAAACGGGGGGTACCTACGGACTCACTGAGCTCTCCCGCGTCTGTGGGTGGTGGAGTTGGTCGTCGGCGAGCACCACGTCCACGGCGGCCTTCACTCCGGCGGACGGTGGTTCAGGCGGTGATGGATCTCGCTAATGAGGTCTGCAAACGTCAAATTGGGACTCGGGTTAGAAGAGTGGGTGCACTAGGAGGTTGCTGACAAGGTTTGGGAGGCGGGGGTTCCCTCACCGGAGAGAATCGTGCCGGAGCCCGAAGCAGATTGGGGCGGCTGGAGTCAGGGAAGAAGACCTCCTCGAGGCCCTCCTAGTGGCTGGGGGCGGTTCTGTTGAGGTGGAGGGGTGGTGCTTGGTCAAAGGCGAGCTCTGGGTCGCTATTTATAGCCGGCCCGAGTCGGTTGCCGAGAACGGGATAACTCCAGCGAGTGATTACGGCGAGGCAGTGGTTGGGCTAGAGGTTTAGGTGATTGGGCATCATCGTGTTGGTCCACTAGTTCCGTTCAAGGGCTAAACATGGCATGACTTGGGTGATACTCCAAGCTCTCAACGGAACGGCCTCTCGGGCACGTCGGCGGCAGGGAGCGCGCTTTGTTCTTTTCGGGCCACAACGACGGCTCTGCCGCACGCACAGGGGAGGGGACGGCCACGCGAAGGCTTCTGGTGGTGTGGGCGGTGCTGGACGGCGCCGTATGGCAGGCCTGGCCCCTGCTGGCCGCCACGGCCGGTTCTGCCACCGCGGAAGACGCCGGCGTTGGCGAGACACGTCGCCACCAATGCTTGCGTCCGTCCAAACGACCGTGCGGTGCACTGGATAAGAGGAAGGAGCAGGGAGCAGGGCGCCAATGTGTGCACTAGCGACATTGATGCTGTGGTTCTGAAGAAAAGACACTGACGACAGAACTGAATCACTGAACTTTCTGAATTTTGACAGGAACAGTGCACGCCGGCTGTTCGATGAAATGTTTTGGGCACATGGAAATATTTTCTTCAGCTAATCCTTGGTGAGGTGACCTCTTGATGCATCTAGAGGCTGCCTGATTTTTCTCAGATTTTTAGGAGAAGAAAAAGAATGAATTTCACCAAAAATGGCAAATCTGGTTCAAACTTGCAGCAAGTATATTTTGAAAAATTTGAACTGTGGACCAGTGGATCTTGATGGATCTTGGTTGAGGGTACTAAGGACTAGCCAGAGGAGTTTATTTGGGACCAAGTCTCAAAGGGATTCTGGTGGTTCCTTTGTAAATCATCAAGGCCCAAATAAATGACAGAAAATGCTTTTGAGGGAAAAATAAATTAAAAAAATTAAAGGAGGTAGAGACTTGCTAGAATGGGATGCTTGGTTTGATCCAAAGTGGGGATGTGGGTTTTGGAAGAAATATTTCTACATAGGCCATGGCAAGAGAGAGATCTTTAAATGGAAAACGAATAAATCCATAATCCATAGGATTTCTTTTTAATAAAAAGAATTGTAAAACCTCCCAATACTATTTGTGTTGAGCCAACACAATATGAAAAACCCTTAAAACCAAAAATCAATGTCGGAGTAATGGGCCACGGGTAGGCTAACCCGAGCCCCAGAACCTTTCAAGACATCGGGGCAGACTGTGCCCCTCACGTACCTACGGCGACTCCAAGATGGCTGAGTCCCAGAGGCAACTCGCATTCAAGCCGAGTCCCAGGGCGAATCCAAGATGACCGAGTCCCAGAGGCGACTCCCATTCAAGCCGAGTCCCAGGGCGACTCCAAGATGGACGAGTCCCAGAGGCGACTCCCATTCAAGCCGAGTCCCAGAAGCGACTCCAAGGAAGCCGACTGTGGGGAGTCGGCCCGCGACTCCAACCACCCGATAATTAAAGGCAGGCATGGCCACAGTGCGCCACACCCACGGGGATCTCCGCCCGGCACGGCACTGTTGCCATGCCCGCCCTGACATCAGCCCTTAGGGCGGGGCCCTGTACCCACGACGCCTTGTCTGTATGGCCCGGAGATGGCGGGGCCTACCAATCAGCGAGAGTATTGAAGACGGCGAGAGTGCCGAGAGTCGGACCCATTGGGAGTCGGCCCCATGGAGTTGGCCGGCTCCTCCCACGGGCCCCACATGCCATTAACCAGATGCGATCGGGGAATGGCCACAGTGATCGCCCGCCAGGCGGCGGCACTGTTGCCATGCCCCCCTGACCAAGCCCGCCTCATTAGAAGCATGGCTATAGTAATCAGCAGCAGGCAAGACCCGCCCGCGGCGGACACGGGCTGACGCCCTCGTACCAGGCCAGTCGGCGGGACCCACCAGTCGGCGGGCCCCAGGAGTCGGCGGAGAAGACGGCGCCTGAGAGACAGACGGCTGGGACCCGCACCCAGCTAGTTTTTACCATTGTAACCCTGGGGGGTAGGCCTATATAAACCCCCCAGGGCACCCATGCAAAGGGTTCACATCCATTAGCATTAGACAGACCACATAGGAAGGAGAGAGCTAGCCGTGCCCTCTCCTACCTCCAGAAACAGCTCTAGGAGCAAGCTTGTACTCACTTTGCCTTAGTGATCATGCGGAGACCCCGCAGAGCAGCAGTAGGGTTGTTATCTCCTCGGAGAGCCCTGAAGCTGGGTAAGATCCGCCGGCGTGCATGTCTTCGCCTCATCCCGTTTCCAGGCACCGGCGATGTTCTACTCGCCCCCACCATGACAAGCCATCCTTTGGCATATGTCGCACCCAACCCCCGACATTTGGCGCCCACCATGGGGCCTGGTGCACCGTTGTCCGGAGATCTGTTCTGGACGGGAACCCTCTTCCTCCCTAGCGAGCGCAGCCAGCCAGGCTCGCCAGACGGAGTTTGCCTCGACACGCTGCGCGGCGCTGAGGCCGTCTGTGCAGCGAGCTGCCTCGCCGAACTTGTCGGAGAGGTTCGCCTCTCCGACGAGCCTGCATCCGACGCAGACACGGGTGGCCCCGAGAGCCTCCTCGCGGGCCTCCTCGACCAAATCCACGTCACCGGCAAGCCTGCCGTGGACTTGGAGTCTGTAGGCTCCACCGACCCGATGCTGGTCGAATCCGAAGCCGTGTCGATCGACACTTTCCCCACCAACGTGGTGGTCTACGACGAGCCGCTTCCTCGCGAGGAGAGCGGCGGAAGCGCCGTCACGGAGGTGCTCGTCATCAGCCACGATGAGCGCTCCAGTGAGGGAGCTCAGGACCCGCTCGACGCGGCTCTGCAAGGCCAGACTGCGCCTATCCCAGAGGACACAGACGCCGAGATGGTGGAGACACGCCGCCTTCAGATCATCGAAGGCGCCAAGAAGCTGGCGAGCATGAGGCGCTTGTCAGAAGCCTACCAGTGCAAAATGGATCGCGCCGTGGGAGGCTCGCTGGCTCCGACTGGGCCTAGCCGCCTAGGCGCGGTCCGACAATGCGGCGCGACCATCGCCGACTTGTTCGGGGCCAATCGCCCCGTATACGCCACCCTTGTGGAGAACATACGCGCCGCCCAAGCGGCGACTGACGAGCTGAAATACTTCGAAGGCGAAGAGCACCGCATGATGACGGAGCGAGTCCAGTAGCTCCTCGACGTGGTTGCTGCACAGAACGCGGCCGGCGGCCGCACTAAGGCGCCACGGCAGCTAAACGACGACTTGCCTCCCCGCCGAGATCAGGGCGTGACGTCTCGGAAGCCGACTGTTGGAGTCCGCAGAAGGAAAGACAAAGAGCCGGCTGTCAGTCGCAGTCAGACTCGCATCACCATCGAGCGCGACCAAGACGGCCATCCGAGAGCAGTGGAGCGGCAGGACGACTACCTGCCTCCCCCAACGAGAAGAGAACGGCGAGTTTCCCCGCCGCCTGTTGAGCATCCGACTCTCGGTGGCCGCCTTGGCCGCCGAGAGGGAGTCGGAGAGAATGACGCCCGCCATCGGATCGACCGACTCCACCGATCCCTGGCGCTGGAAGAAGAAGATGAGCTGGGTCCTCCTTGCTTTGGACCCCGCATCCGAGACGAGCCTTTCCCCAAAGGGTTCACGCTCCCCCGAGACACACCCAAGTACACCGGCTCCATGATGCCAGAATACTGGCTAATTGATTACTACACGGCCGTCAGCATAGCGAATGGCAACAAGTGAGTTGCCGTGAAGTATGTTCCACTCATGCTCCAGGGCACGGCCCGGACATGGTTGAACAGTCTGAAGCCCCGCAGCATCAACAGCTGGGTCGACTTCACCAAGGCCTTCATCCGCAACTTCACAAGCACGTACAAGCGACCTCCCAAGCAGCGCCAGCTTTCCTTGTGCGTGCAAGGCCCTGATGAGTCAACACACGACTACCTCACGCGCTGGGGCGAGCTTCGGAACTCCTGCGAGGGCATACACGAGGTGCAGGCTATCGAGTACTTCACCGCCGGGTGCCGAGAAGGCACCCTCCTCAAGCACAAGCTCCTCTGCGACGAGCCATAAACCCTCGACGAACTGCTGGTCAAAGCAGACAAGTACGCCACCGCCGACTCCTCCATGAAGACGGAAATTCAAGTCAATGCGGCTGGCAAAGTGGCTCCTCAGGCTCCCAGAACACCAGCTGGAGACAGCAGTCGACGAGAACAACAGAACGACAACAAACACAAGGCCCAACAGCCGACTTCCAACAGTCGGCAGGTTGCGACAGTCGAAGATCAACAGCCGGAGGGGCAGCCTCCGGCCAAGCGACAGAAAGGCGGCAAGTCCAACTGGTTGCCGGCCATCTCTTATGAGCAGACTCTGGATGGTCCCTGCAAGTTCCACAGTGGCGCGAAGCCGTCAAATCATACCACCCGAAAGTGCCACTGGCTTACCAGAATCGCCAAGGGAGACGGCCTCCTTCCTCACCCGCCTGCGGGGCCGCCGCCTCCACCGCCGCGCCAGCAGCCGGCTGCACGTCCAGTCGGCGCAGTACAAGACGAGTACCCAGAAGAGCATGGAGCCTATGTGGTGTTCACCAGTGTGGCTGATGATCGACGCAGCAGACGGCTACAGCAGCAAGAAGTAAATGCAGTGGCAACAGATACTCCAGAATTTATGCATTGGTCCGAGAAGCCTATCAGTTGGAGCAGAGCGGATCACCCAGAGGTGATGCCGAATCCGGGCTCCTATGCCCTGGTCCTAGGTGCTTCCTTGGCCACTGATAGGCGGGCAACCCGCTTTTCGAGAGTGCTGATAGACGGAGGCAGTAGCATCAACATCCTGTACAAAGATACTATGGAGAAGCTAGGAATCAAGCAAAGACGGCTGCAGAGCAGCCGGACTGTGTTCCATGGTATTGTACCCGGCCTTTCCTGCTCATCAATCGGCAAGATCCTGATAGACGTCCTCTTCGGAGACAAAGATAATTTCCGCCGAGAGCCAGTCTGGTTTGAAGTAGTGGACCTTGAAAGCCCATACCATGCACTTCTTGGCCGACCTGCACTGGCCAAGTTCATGGCGGTTCCTCACTACGCCTACCTCAAGGAAAGATGCCGAGTTCCAAGGGGATTCTGACCGTCGCTGGCGACTACAAGAAGTCATCCGCTTGCGCAGCTAAGAGCAGTCGGCTGGCCGAGCCCCTGGTGATCGCAGCTGAGAAGCGGCTCCTTGATCGGGTCGTGGCGACGGCCGGAAAGCAGCCAGAGATGTCGCCTGACCCCAAGGAGTCGGAAGCTGAGGGTTCGTTCAAGCCGGCCAAAGAGACTAAGAAGATACCCTTGGACCCGGAGCACCCAGAGTGGTACGCTATCATGGGTACAAACCTTGACAGTAAATAGGAAGGCGAGCTCGTCGATTTCCTCCATGAGAATCGAGTCATCTTTTCATGGTCCCCTAAGGACATGCCAGGTGTACCGACGGAATTCGCTGAGCACAAGTTACATGTCCGACCAGATGTGAAGCCCGTCAGGCAGCCCTTGCGCCGCCAGTCAGAAGAGAAAAGAAGTGTTGTTGGAGAAGAGATAGCCCGGCTCCTGGCGGTCGGCTTTATTATGGAGGTGTTTTTTCCAGAGTGGTTGGCAAACCCGGTCTTGGTACTGAAGAAAAACAAGCAGTGGCGGATGTGCATTGATTACACAAGCCTCAACAAAGCCTGCCCGAAGGACCCCTTGGCTTTGCCAAGAATCGATTAGGTGATAGACTCCACAGCCGGATGCGAGCTGTTGAGTTTCTTAGATGCATATTCAGGATATCACCAGATCAAGCTGAACCCGGCAGACAGACTGACCATGATGTTCGGAGCCTTCTGCTACATGACCATGACGTTCGGCTTCAGGAATGCCGGCGCCACCTTTCAGCGTTGCATGCAGAAGTGCCTCCTCAAGCAACTCGGCAGAAATGCCCACGTTTACGTGGATGATGTGGTGGTGAAGACGGAGAAGCGTGGGACGCTGCTGGAAGACCTAAAGGAAACCTTCAAGAACCTGCGCCGATTCCAAATCAAGCTCAACCCTGAGAAGTGCGTTTTTGGAGTACCAGCCAGCCAGCTCCTTGGCTTCCTGGTCTCTGAACGCGGCATAGAGTGCAACCCTGTGAAGATCAAAGCCATCAAGAGGATGGAGGTACCCAGCCGACTGTTAGATGTGCAGAAGTTCACCGGCTGCTTGGCGTCCATCAGCCGATTCATCAGCCAGCTAGGCAAGAAAGCTCTGCCTTTGTATCAATTGATGAAGAAGACCACCTTTTTTGAGTGGAGCCACAAGGCGGATGAAGCATTTCTCCAGCTAAAGAAGATGTTGACTACTCCCCTGTGTTGGCGGCCCCGACTCCCAAAGAGCCCATGCTCCTGTACATCGCCGCCACCAGCCGAGTAGTCAGCACAGTCATTGTAGTCAAATGCAAAGAGGAAGGCAAGGCGCTCCCTGTCCAGAGACTGGTGTATTACCTGAGCGAGGTACTGTCGACCTCCAAGCAGAACTACCCCCACTACTAGAAGATGTGCTACGGTGTGCATTTTGCCGCCAAGAAGCTGAAGCCTTACTTTCAAGAGCATCCAATTACGGTGGTTTGCACAGCGCCGCTGGCCGAGATCATTGGGAGCCGAGACGCTTCTGGCCGAGTAGCAAAATGGGCCATAGATTTAGCTCCCTACACCATCTACTACCAGCCCTGCACCGCCATCAAGTCGCAAGCACTGGCCGACTTCCTCGTCGACTGGGCCGAGACCGAGTACCTGCCGCCAGCTCCCGACTCCACCCATTGGCGGATGCATTTCGACGGCTCCAAGATGCGCACCGGCCTGGGAGCCGGCGTCGTCCTCACCTCCCCCAAAGGCGACAAGCTCAAATATGTGCTGCAGATCCACTTCGCCGCCTCCAACAACATCGCCGAATACGAGGCGCTCATTCATGGGCTCCGGCTTGACAAAAAACTCGGCATTCACCGGATCCTGTGCTATGGCGACTCCGATTTGGTGGTCCAGCAGTCATCTGGCGACTGGGATGCCAAAGATGCAAACATGGCGAGCTACCGCTTCCTGGTGCAGCAACTCAGTGGATACTTCGAGGGGTGCGAGTTCCTTCACGTGCCAAGAAATGACAACGACCAAGCAGACGCCTTGGCACGAGTCGGCTCCACCCGCCAAGCAATACCATCCGGCGCCGCTCTTCAGCGCCTCCTTAAGCCGTCTATCAAGCCTTTACCAGAATCAGACTCCATCTTTGTGCCAGCTCCCCCCGAAGAAGTCGGATCCGACTAAGAGCCCCAGCAGACGGCCCCAAGAAAATCACAGTCGAAGCCAGCTCGGGGACTTCAGAACCCGGCCCGGGGACTGCGCCAGTCGGCCCGGGGACTTCAGAACCTGGCCCGGTGACTGCGCCAGTCGGCCCGGGGACTTCGTCAATCTAGCAAGCGGCCGCAGACTCCAGCCCGCCGCCTCCCAGCCCAGTCGCCCTTGTCCAAGTCGCTATGGTGGCGGTTGAAGAAATAGCAGCACCCTCGTGGGCGCAGCCCATCCTCAAGTTTCTAGTGAACAGAGAGCTGCCAACTGATGAAATCTTGGCTCGGCAAGTGCAATGCCGAGCGGCAGCCTACACCATAATTAACAGAGAGCTAGTCAGGCGCAGCGTTACTGGTGTCTACCAGCGCTGCGTGGAGCCAGAGCAAGGCCAAGCAATTCTCAGAGACATCCATCAGGGCGAGTGCGGCCACCATGCAGCTTCAAGAACACTCGTCACCAAAGCCTTTCGGCACGGTTTCTTCTGGCTGACTGCCCTGGAAGAGGCCAAGGAATTAGTCCAAAAATGCAACGGTTGTCAAAAGTTCCGCTCCAAGCCGCTTCAGCCGGCTTCCGCGCTGAAGACAATACCCATTGCTTGGCCCTTTGCAGTTTGGGGCCTGGACATGGTGGGACCATTCAAGACGGCCCGAGGCGGCCTAACTCATCTGCTTGTTGTGGTAGACAAGTTCACCAAGTGGATAGAAGCAAAGCCCATCAAGAAGTTAAACGGTCCGACTGCAGTAACTTTCATTGCCGACATCATGGTGCGGTACGGCATACCACACAGCATCATCACCGACAATGGCACAAATTTTGCCAAAGGCGCCTTGGCCCGTTTCTGCGTGACGCAGGGCATCCGACTGGACTTAGCGTCTGTTGCCCATCCGCAGTCAAACGGCCAGGTGGAGCGAGCAAACGGCCTCATCCTGTCTGGCATCAAGCCTCGACTGGTCGAACCACTCGAGCGTTCGGCTGGCTGTTGGCTTGAGGAGCTGCCAGCCGTCCTCTGGAGTCTGCGCATGACTCCAAAAAAGTCAACCGGCTTCATGCCTTTCTTCCTCGTCTACGGTGCCGAAGTCGTCATCCCGACGGACATAGAGTTCGACTCTCCACGAGTCACCATGTACACCAAAGAGGAAGCTGAAAGAGGGCCGGCTGTTGACACTCAGCCGGTCCGGCATCTACCAGCAGAGTCTGCGCCGATACTACAACCGGAAGGTCAGGCCGAGATCGTTTCAAGAGGGCGACCTTGTGCTCTAGCTGATTCAGCGAACAGCCGGCCAGCACAAGTTGTCGGCGCCTTGGGAAGGCCCCTTCATCATCAGCAAAGTGCTGGGCAACGGCTCCTACTACCTAATCGACGCTCAGAAGCCTCGAGCGCGCAAGAGGGATGACTCTGGCAAGGAGTCAAAACGGCCATGGAACGCAAATCTTCTCCAAAGATTTTACAGTTAATGCAGTATGTACCACGCTATCCTTTGTATTAAAGTACTGAGACTTTGGGCCCCCGAGACAAGCTCGGGGACTGCCCTTTTGGTTATTTGCATGATAAGAATTATGCCTCTGAGTATGCTACTCTTTGTTATGCCGCTTGGCACCGGGTTCGACTAGTCGGCCCGGGGACTCGCCGTCTTACGCTATGAAATGCTTCCTGCAGTCGGACAAGTAGTGTGCTGCGCTTAAGACGTCTCCTGTCGAAAGCCGCAGCTCGTAGAGCGACTGTTGGTAGGCAGAGAGTAAGCAAGAACGAGCGCACACACGAAAATGGTCAAGGACTCAAAGCATATGTATAGCCCAAGCCGGCTTCCAGCATCTCTCTGCAGAGCCGACTCTTGAATAGTCGGCTCGCCGCCTTCTATCCAACTTGTTAAAAAACTCTAAAAAGGCCAAGTACTTGCCTTCCCTAAAGTAGCCGAGCATTTGACCTGCGGCAGTCCGCGGAGCGGCTCTTCGCCTGGCAAAGCGGCGACTATGGAAAGGCGGCAAAGGAAAAAGTCAAAAAGAGCAATAAGCAAGGAAAGATAGAAGGCAGATAGATATTTACATAGCAAAGGCCTCTGGCCAAGTTCAAGATACACCCCGCGGGTGGAATTGTGCAAATTAACAAGTTCTTCAAAAGACTATGAAAGCAGATAAAGTAAAGACAAGATGGCAGCCTAAGGAGCGGCAGACGGGTTCGGAGGGTCGGCCGAGACGACGGTGTCAGGCGCTGGAGCGGCCGACTGGGCAGTCTCGGCTTGGTCGTCTCCGGCAGTAGCCGGCTGAGGCTGGTCGTCCGCTCCGTCTTCTGGCGCCTCCGTCTCGTCTCCGTCCCCCGCCTCGTCTTCCTCTTCAGTGCTGGATCCGATCACCTCCGCCGAGTCCTCGTCGTAGTCGGGGTTCATCCCGAACCACTGCGGAGGCACCTCCTCGCCGTTCGCAGCCCGCTCGGGAATGAAGACGCTGGTGTCGGTGTAGTCGGCGATCGCCGCCGCACGCTCGATGAGGGCGCCTTCCACAGCTGCCAGTTCTGCCTGGACCTCTGACCGGAGTGCGGCCAGCCGGTTCGGGTCTAGTCCTGGGTACCAGGCCTTGACGAATTCCAAGGCCCGGCACGCTCCATCCTGGGCCGAGGAACCCTTCCAAGCCTCAAGACGGCCGGCCGCGACCTCCAGCCAGTCGGCAGTCCGACTGGCAGTGCGCAGAGCCGGCATGCCTGGCCACAGGGCGGAGATCGCTTGGGCCCCGGCGCGTTGATGCCGGCACAGCAGCTGGTGGGTCGGCCACAGACGGGTCTCAATTCTCAGGAGCTGCTCATCAACGGTCAGGGGAGCATTGGCGGCGATCTCCTCGCCATTCGCCCTCCGTGCCTTGCAATCAGCTTCGATGGCTCGATTGACCGCTTGCGAGTGGCCAGGGAAGAAGTCTGCCCAAAACAGAAAGAAGCAAAAGAGAAAATCAGCAGTCGGCCTGACTTATAGCCGGCAGCTCGAGGAAAGAAAGCAAAGAAACTCACCATCGACAATGTCCTCGATCTCGTGGAAGCCGGAAGTCAGCATCGCCTCCCTGTCAGTCCAGGAGGAGCGCTCTATCTCGAACTCGGCCAGGAGAGCAGTCTCTTTCTTCCCTGCCTCGTCCTGAGCCGCCTTGAGCAGCTCCTTCTGCTCCGCCAACTGCTCGGCCAGCAAGTCGCGCTCTTTGGCGACCTTGCCGCACTCCTCCTCCTTGGCGCGAAGGGCCGTGCTGACTTCGCCTAACCGTTCCTGAAGAGTAGCATTGGCCTCTGAAAAACAAAGAGAAAAGATGTTAAGTCGTCAACAACAAAGGTCGCCGGGGAGATCTGGCGCGACTGCTCAGCAGTTGGCCCGAATCTCGGGGACTACAGCCCACGGGTGCGCCAGCGCGCCCTGCAAAAAAAGAAGAACTTACTCCGGCTCTCCGACAAGTCGGCAGTTTGCTTCTCCAGCCGCTCAACGTTAGTTTTGAAGGCGGTGACGCGGAGGTTGTGATAATCCTGTGATAAAAAATCGGACAAAGACAAAAATGAGGAACTTGCCAGATTAAGTTCCGGGCCACCTGCACAGCAGCCGGCCCGAAACTCGGGGACTACACCCAGTGGGTGCGCTGGCGCGCCCCCACAGAGAAGAACGAGAAGAGACAAAGTCAAAAAAGAAAAACGTACCCGGATAGATGCTCGCGACGCCAGATGCGCCCTGGTGCAGCCCTGGATGGCTTCGCCCTCAGCTCACAGCTTCGCCTGCACGTCCAGGAGCGCCTGGTTCAGCGGACCGTTGCCGCCTCCTCGCACCCATCCAGTAGGCGCAGCACTTGAGGCCTCGGCATCTGGAATGGCTGAGCTGGCGGCGCCGGCTTCCAAGGGGCGTGGCGCCGAGGCCGCCTTCGCAAGGCGGCGGCGCGCTGGTGAGGCGACTTGAAGAAGCAGCCTCGCTACCGCCTCATCCTCAGCCGGCGGCATTGGAGGGCCCGCCGGCTGCTTGCCATGCGGCGGAGGCGGCGGTGGCGGCGAGGCCGTGCCCGACGTCGAGGCCTCGCCACCGTCCTTCTCCACGATGGAGTGCTCCCCGCTGACTTCTCCAATCTGCCCCGTGAACTCCGGGGGCGGCGGCGCGGAGTTCAGCGGGACGACAAGCAGCGCCGACTGGCGGTGCGCGGTCTCCTCCGCCCGCTGTTTTGCTGCGGCGGCGGCTTCAGCCTCCTCCAGCTTCTTCTGGGCGGAGGCCGCCGCTTTCTCGGCCTTCGCCTTCTCCAGACGGTCGGCCTCTTCCTCGTCACGCTTCTCCATCGCGTTGCATTCCGTCGCCTCTCGGAGGTCGGCGGCAAGGTCAATCCGCCGAGTGTTGGCGGACGTCTCGGCCGACCCCATGACAGAGGGGACGGCGACCCTCTCAAGAGAAAGAGGGGCCCTGAAGCAAAAAACAGAATGAAGAAGGCTCGGAAAAGATCCGTCAAAGAAAACAAGACAAAGATAGTCAACACTTACGCAGAGACCAGTGGCGGCTTCTTCACTTCCTTACGGAAGCGGTTGGCCTTCGCGATAGCCTCCTCCCACTTGGTTGCGGCGGCCGCCCCCTTGAACTTTTTCGGCCGACCACCGAGCGAACTCGGCACAGCCCGGCGCTTCTTTGCACCGACTTGACCAGCCAAGCCGGCGGAGGAGCTCGCGCTTGGATGGCTGGCTTTTGGTTGACGGCGCGGGACGACTTCGCCGTTGGCCTCATCTTCTGGCCTATCGGCGAAGGTTGCCGAGGGCCGGAAGCCGCCTTCTGCTCCTCCTCCTCCTCCTTTGGCGTCGGCCTCCATCGCTGCCGCCCCCAAGTCAGGGTCGTTGATGTCGCTCTCCGCTCGATCTGGAGCGAACTCGCGGGGCGGCCCCGTGGCGCCGGCTGCAGGCTGGATGAGGGGGTCCTGACTCGAAGAACCAAGGAAATCTGAAGTTGGATTCGGCTACAAAGAAAAAACAGAAGACAAAAGATTTGACTTACCACAGGCGGAGGGTTGGCACGCGAGTACGGCTCCTTGCCGAACTACCAGTCTTCCGCGAGCTCGCGGTTCGCGATATGATTCACCATGTTTGCCACCTCCACGCGGGGCATCTCCCAGGTGCTCATCTGGCTCGGGTCTCGGCGGTCGCTCATCTGATAGATCAGATGAGGTCAGCCTTGGAGTGGGAGGACTCGGTGCGCCATGAAGGCGGCCAGCAAGTCGGCTCCGACCAGGCCCTCCGACTGCGTCAACACTCGGAGTCGCACGACGGCGGCGGCATCGGCAGGAGTCAGCATCTTGGCCCGATTGGACCAGCTGGGAAGCCTCCCAGCCGGCGCGCCGGCTTCATAGTGCGGCAGGTTGACCCAGTCGCCTTCTGTGGCAACGCTCTTCACAAGAACTACGAACGCTGCCACATCTTCACCGACTTGATCAGCGCGATGGAAGGGAATGGGTTGTCGGCGGTCGACCTGCGCATGGCGATGAAGGCGCCGCACTGGGCCGGTATGCCGGCGACGTGCGTGCCGAGCTTCGCTTGGAAGAACTCTCCCCATAGCTCGAGGGTGGGGAGAACACCGAGAAAACCCTCGCACAGGGTGGCGAAGGCGGCTAGCAGTACCACCGTATTCGGGGTGAGGTGGTGCGGCTGGAGTCCGTTGAACTCCAAGAAAGAGCGGAGGAAGCCGCTCGCCGGCAGGCCCATGCCGCGCATGAGGTGCGAGAGAAATATGACCCGCTCGCCCTCCTCCGGCGCTGGCCTTATCTCCCCCTCCGGCACAGCGCGGGCTTGCACCAGGTGCACGCCGGGGAGCCGGCGCGTCCTGCGGAGGTGCTCGATGGCGTCATCGTCCATCCTAGAACCATCCCACGCGTCGGAGCGAACGGCAGAAGCCGCGGCGGAGGAAGAGCTCATCACTACGGTGCGGTGCGGTGTGGTGCGGCGAAGGCAGGAAGAAGAAGAGGCAGGAGGAAGCGGGGGAAGCAGGGAAGAACGAGCGCGCACTTCGCCGTCCCGCTCCTCCCGCCTATTAATAGGCCCGTAGGCTGGGAAGCCGATGGGGCGGCGTGGGATTAACTGTGCGCCAGCCCCCACGCCCCCCATGATTAACCCCACGAAGTTACTGCGCGCAGTAACGACGTGGGGAACCCAACCGCCCGCCCGGCCGCATCGGATCCGTTTGCGTGCCGAGGCGCGGTAATGGCGGGCCCCGCCTGACAGCCCGTCCCGTCGCGCGCGTGGGCAGGCAGACTGCCCCTACGACGTGGCGCCGTGTGATGGGGCCGTGGCGGGCGACTGCGGGAAGCATACAAGGCACGCCGCCTGGTTCCCACCGCGACGCTCGAAACACCTCGAGGGGCAAGACGGCCCTCGGAGAGTCCGACTCCAGCTAGTCAGCTTGAGCATGACGGCCCTCAACGAATCCGACTCCAGCCGGTCGGCCTGGAGGAAGGCGGCCATCAAAGCCTGCTTTCCTCGTCTGAAGAATGAAACTACTGAGGCACATGACGTATCACCCTCGGAGCCTCACCAGCTTCGGGAACTACTCTCAGAGTAATGGGCCACGGGTAGGCTAACCCGAGCCCCAGAACCTTTCAAGACATCGGGGCAGACTGCGCCCCTCACGTACATACGGCGACTCCAAGATGGCTGAGTCCCAGAGGCGACTCCCATTCAAGCCGAGTCCCAGGGCGACTCCAAGATGACCGAGTCCCAAAGGTGACACCCATTCAAGCCGAGTCCCAGGGCGACTCCAAGATGGCCGAGTCCCAGAGGTGACTCCCATTCAAGCCGAGTCCCAGAAGCGACTCCAAGGAAGCCGACTGTGGGGAGTCGGCCCGCGACTCCAACCACCCGATAAATAAAGCTAGGCATGGCCACAGTGCGCCACACCCACGGGGATCTCCGCCCGACGCGGCACTGTTGCCATGCCAGCCCTGACATCAGCCCTTAGGGCGGGGCCCTGTACCCATGACGCCTTGTCTGTACAGCCCGGAGATGGCGGGGCCTACCAGCCAGCGAGAGTATTGAAGACGGCGAGAGCGCTGAGAGTCGGACCCGTTGGGAGTCGGCCCCCTGGAGTCGGTCGGCTCCTCCCACGGGCCCCACACGCCATTAACCAGATGTGACCGGGGAATGGCCACAGTGATCGCCCGCCAGGCGACAGCACTGTTGCCATGACCCCCTGACCAAGCCCGCGTCATTAGAAGCACGTCTACAGTAATCAGCAGCCGGCAAGACCCGCCCGCGGCGGACACGGGCTGACGCCCTCGTACCAGGCCAGTCGGTAGGACCCACAAGTCGGCAGGCCCCAGGAGTCGGCGGAGAAGTCGGCGCCTGAGAGACAGACGGCTGGGACCCGCACCCAGCCGGTTTTTACCATTGTAACCCTGGGGGTAGGCCTATATAAACCCCCAGGGCACCCATGCAAAGGGTTCGCATCCATTAGCATTAGGCAGACCACATAGGAAGGAGAGAGCTAGCCGTGCCCTCTCCTACCTCCAGAAACAGCTCTAGGAGCAAGCTTGTACTCACTTTGCCTTAGTGATCATGCGGAGACCCCGCAGAGCAGCAGTAGGGGTGTTATCTCCTCGGAGAGCCCTAAAGCTGGGTAAGATTCGTCGGCGTGCATGTCTTCGCCTCATCCCGTTTCAAGGCACTAGCGATGTTCTACTCGCCCCCACCATGATAAGCCATCCTTTGGCATACGTCGCACCCAACCCCCGACAATCAAGGTTGAGAAGGACCTTTCTTAAAAAAATTGTCATTAAAGAATTTGAGAAGGAGAGTCCCTCTTTAAAAAAAATTGAAATAACCTCCTTTAAATCAAATAAAGATTTTAATAAAAACCAAATCAACAATTTTGGAGTGTTACAACACCTACCCCCTTAGGAAAAATCTCGTCCCCGAGATTTCAGCTATCCTCAAATAGGTGTGGGTACTCTTTCCGAAGAAAATAATCTCTTTCCCATGTTGCTTCATCCTCGGTGTGATTGCTCCGTTGAACCTTGAAAAACTTAATTGTTTTCTGATGGGTCCTCCTTTCAGACTCCTCCAATATTATTGGACGTTCCCTGTAGGTGAGGTCTGGTTGCACGTCAATGCTCTCATGAGACACATGCTTCTTTGGGTTGCTTACACATTTCCTCAATTGTGAGATGTGGAACACGTCGTGGACGTCTGATAGTTCTTTGGGTAAGTCTAGCTGGTAGGCTACTGTGCCTCTTCGTGCAGTCACACAGAAGGGTCCAATAAACCGTGGAGCTAGCTTTCCTTTAACTTTGAATTGTTGCAGGCCCCTCATAGGAGATACTCGTAGGTACACATATTCACCGGGATCAAAGCTAACTTCATGATGTTTTTGATCATAATAACTCTTTTGTCGGCTCTGGGCTGTCTTGAGTCGATCCCTGATTAGTTTAACTTTCTCCTCAGCTTCCTTGAGCATGTCAGGGCCGAAGATACTTCTGTCTCCTGTTTCTGACCAATTTAATGGGGTACGGCATCTTCGTCCGCACAAGGCTTCAAAAGGTGCCATTTGCAGACTGGCTTGGTAACTGTTGTTGTATGCAAATTCGGCATACGACAAGCTTTCTTCCCAACTGGTTCCATAGGTGAGAACACATGCTCTCAGCATCTCCTCTAGAATTTGGTTCACACGTTCAGTTTGTCCTCCAGTCTGGGGGTGGTATGCTGTACTGAATACTAGTTGAGTTCCCAAAGCTTGTTGTAAATGATCCCAAAATCTAGAGAAGAATTGACTGCCTCTGTCGGATATTATAGTCTTTGTAATTCCATGGAGACAAACTATACGGGAGAGATAAAGTTTGGCAAGCTTCTGAGTGGTGCGGGTTGTCTTTACTGGGATGAAATGTGCCACCTTAGTCACTCTATCTGTGATGACCCATATGGCATCATTTCCGTGTCGTGACTGAGGTAGTCCGACAATAAAATCCATTCCAATCTCGTCCCATTTCCACTCAGGTATCTTGTTTGGCTGTAATAGTCCTGCTGGTTTCTGGTGCTCGGCTTTAATGCACTGACATGAATCACAACATGTAATGAATGTGGCTATATCCCTCTTCATACCGTGCAACCAAAATTTTTCCTGAATGTCCTTGTACATTTTGGTCCCTCCAGGATGGATTGAATATGGAACGGTGTGGACTTCGGCTAGAATTTGCTGTTTGAGGTCCTCTATATTTGGTATGCAAAGTCTGTCTCCGTACCATAATATTCCCTTATCGTCTATGACGAATTCTGAGGCCTTGCCCAAACTCACTTTTCTTTTTATGCCTTCGATGCTGGGGTGTCCATGCTGAGCCTCCTTAATCTGTTCCATTAGGGTAGGTTGTATTTCCAAATTTGACACATTGCCCTCAGTGACCATCACCAAGTTGAGTTTGGCGAACTCCTGTTGAAATTCAGGTCTCAACTTCTGTAGACTGTCGTTGCCCGAGCTGGGGTTTCGACTAAGAGCATCTGCCACTACATTCGCCTTTCCTGGATGGTAGTGAATGCCAACATCATAATCTTTCACTAATTCCAACCATCGCCGTTGTCGTAAATTGAGTTTTGGTTGTGTGAAAATATATTTGAGGCTTTTATGGTCCGTATATATTTCACAACGATTTCCAAGCAAAAAGTGCCTCCACTCTTTAAGTGCATGAATGACTGCTGCCAACTCCAAGTCATGAGTAGGATAATTTTCTTCATGCTTTCGTAGTTTCTTGGAAGCGTATGCGACTACTTTGCCTTCTTGCATTAATACGCATCTGAGGCCTTTTCGGGATGCATCACAATACACTTCAAAACTTTTCTGTATGTCTGGTACAACCAATACTGGTGCTGTTGTTAATTTCCTTTTGACTTCTTGGAAACTTTTCTCGCAAGCTTCAGTCCATACAAATTTCTTATCTTTCTTGAGTAACTGTGTCATTGGTTTTGCTATGGTGGAGAACCCTTCAATAAACCTTCGGTAATATCCTGCCATTCCCAAGAAACTTCGTACATCTGTTACGTTGGCTGGTGGTTTCCAGCCAAGTACGGCCTTGACTTTTTCTGGATCTACGGCAACACCTTCTTGAGTCAATACATGGCCTAGAAAACCAACCTGTCTTAACCAAAATTCACATTTGCTGAACTTGGCGTATAATTGATGTTTCCTTAATTCTCCCAGCACAATTGTGAGATGCTCAGCATGTTCTTCTGGTGTCTTGGAGTATACCAGAATATCATCAATGAACACCACAACAAATTTGTCCATAAATTTCATAAACTTTTTGTTCATGAGGTGGACAAAATATGCGGGGGCGTTTGTCAGTCCAAACGGCATTACTGTAAATTCATATAGTCCGTATCTGGAGGTGAATGCTGTCTTAGGGATATCTTCTATCTGTACCTTTAATTGATGATACCCCAATATTAAATCATTTTTTGAGAAAACCTTGGCTTGTGCGAGCTGGTCAAATAAATCATTTATCCGTGGCATCAGATATTTGTTTTTGATGGTGACCATGTTGAGTGCTCGATAGTCTATACATAATCTCAGTGTCCCATCCTTTTTCTTGGCAAATAATACTGGTGAACCCCAAGGTGAGGAACTGGCTCGTATCAATCCTTTGTCCAGTAATTCGTTTATTTGCTTATTTAATTCTACCAACTCGGAGGGTGCCATTCTATAGGGCTTCTTGTAAATGGGGGTGGTTCCAGGTGCTAGTTCAATGCTGAACTCTATTTCCCGGTCTGGTGGCATGCCTGGTAGTTCTTCGGGAAATACGTCGGGGAACTCACACACCACTGGAACTTTTCTTAACTCTGAAACGTCCACCTTGTTCAACCTTGGTTGTCATGATATCTGTCTTTCTTGAGCTGCAATTTTTATCGTCTTC
Organism: Triticum timopheevii; assembly: GCA_963921465.1. Lineage (NCBI taxonomy): Eukaryota > Viridiplantae > Streptophyta > Magnoliopsida > Poales > Poaceae > Triticum > Triticum timopheevii. Next base: position 388,898,664 of record OY997274.1, read on the forward strand.
CCGTGATGATGAGTAAGAATTACAGTCTGATTGAAGCAGTCGATAAATCCCTTGTTGGTGGTTAACCAGTCCATTCCTAGGATAACATCCATTCCTTTATTTTCCAATACAATGAGGTTTGCCTGAAACTTTAGTTTCTCAAACTCAATAACCACACCTTGGCAGTAACTCTGAGTGATTTGCTTAATCCCGGGGGACTTGATGATCATGGATTTTTCCAAGGGAACCATCGAAAAATCATTTTGCAAAGGAAATTTCTTTGAAATGAACGAGTGAGAAGCTCCAGAATCAAACAAAACCGTGGCAGGTATTGTGTTGACAGGGAACATACCGAGTACGATATCCGGTGCATTTTGAGCTTCCTCCTTGGTCACATGGTTCAAGTGACCCTTCTTGTGATTGTTATTTGGGTTGAAGTTGTTACGCTTGGGTGTTGAATTATTTCCACTGTTCTTTGGCTTGGGGGCCGAGTTTCTCGGTTTTCAGCACTGTTTGGCATAGTGTCCTTCTTCTCCACAAGCGTAGCAAGTAACACCTGGGCGATATGTAAACTCCTTGTCCCTTGCATGAAATTTTTTTGTTTGGGCATGGAACATTGGTCATGGATTTGTTTGCTCCATTCTTCTGAAAATCAGGCTTGTTCCGGTTGTTGTGAGCATGAGTAGTCTTTTCCCTTTTGCGCTTGCGAAAATCCTCCAAGCTGCGGCGCTCATTTTCCAATGTAATGGCTTTGTCCATAAGTGTTTTGAAATCCGGAAAGATGTGTACGACCAGCTGGCATTTAAGTGCTGGTGCCAGACCGTCCAAATTTTTTTCCATCTTTTTTTATTTTCAGTCATGTGCTCTTCGTTGGTATAACGAGATAATTGAGTAAACTGACTATTGTACTTAGTCACTGTCATGCTTCTCTACTTGAGGTCATCAAATTCCCTTTTCTTGATCTTCATAATGCTTCTGGGAATGTGCGCCCCACGAAAACCTTCTTTAAATTCTTCCCAGGTGATGTTATTTTCATTGGGGTGCATGTGTAGGAAATTCTCCCACCATGATGCAGCTGCTGAAGTGAGGTAGTGAGGTGCAAAAAGTACCTTCTCACGGTCCGAACATTGTGCAATAATTAATTTCCTTTCGATGTCTCGAAGCCAATCATCGGCCTCAAGCGGTCTATCAGTGTGAGAGAATGTTGGGGGACGTGTCTTTTGTAGTTCAGACAATTTGGAATGCTGCTGATATGTTTCACGGTGATTTCCCATATTGATAACATGATTCATCATTTCTTGATGCTGCTGCTGGTTTTGCTCATAAAGGCGGCATACTTGAGAAAATGCTGCTTCATTGCCTTGCTGGCTTGACTGCCCCTGTGTGAAATTGTTACTTGTCTGGGTACCATAATTTTCTTCCGGCGGACTTGGCATGGAACGAGTCCAGGGACGAGGCATTTTTCACTCTGGGGTATTTTTGCAGAATTCATGAGAAAAACTAAGTGGCAAAAATAAATAATTTTGCAAAGGCGGAAATTTACAAACTCCAACATTTTTCAAGAAAATACTTGATTGCGCATGGAGAAGGACCGCTCAGTACATATCTTACATGCAAGCCGTAATTATACAATACATCACTCAGGATGTGCATACACATTCCTGACATGTTATTTAGGCTAGTGCACTTCTCCCAGTTCCTACATGATGCGCACACAAACTACTTCTCACCAAACCTATATACATATAAACATATCCTACAAGCTGGTACATCGCACGGCTATTAGGCGCACTCAGTCGGAGATGGTAAGAACTTCCCTTGGCCTGCCGAGGTTAAGACCCAGTGATGCTGGAGACTCAACCTCCTCCTCACTAATAGGCTCCAGATGCGAAGTACTGAGTTGAGGAGCTGGTGCGGGCGCGGCAGGTGGTGCAGCACTGACTGGAGTAGGAGTAATGACTTGGTCAAACACCTAAGTGGTAGGCAGGCGGCGAGCGGTGGCGAAGATGGCAGGTGTATAGGATGTTGAGGACGAGACGAAAGTCAGTGGTGGTGCTGTATGGAGGAGCTCCCTCCTGTTGGCGGAACAGCCCTGCACGAAGTCCATACGAGCAGCCACAAAGTCGTCCACGAGATTATCAAAAGCTGCCTCAAGAGCTTTGACGTACTCAAAGCCTCATCTCTCTCTCCCCTAGGGCAGGCAAATGCACAGTGACAAGTGTATGGCACGTGGCAGGGGTGGTAGCGGTAGCGACGAGCCTTCATCGAAGGAAGAGCATCCCGGAGACGAGCTATCGCCTCACGGGCAGCCATCTGCATGGCATGCCTCTCCGTAGGCATGGCCCTTCCCACAAATCGGAAGCGGCGTGACTCAGAACGTCCTCCCTTAAATGGCACCACGGCCTGGTGCATAGACACGCTATCGCTGATCTTGTCCTGGTAGAGTGTGAACCCCGGACGAGCCGATGGCCCGATCGCGACCTTGGTGATGGAGACGAGCAGCTTGATAAACCCCTCAGGTACATTGGCGAACACCTGTGACTCACAGTCGCTGCCAGCCATCTACAAAGTTAGACAAAAATTCCGAACAGTCAAATCATAAATTTATGATGACCAATAGAAAATTGCTACATTTGCTAAATATTAAAATAGCACTTATCACGCTAATAACCGATTAGCGGTCGCACCTAGTGGCTTCCTACAGTCAGCCTGGCTCTGATACCAAGGTTGTCACGACCGGTTTTCCAATAAAACATTTATTGAGAAACCGTCCTTTATATAGACCAGTATAGAAAAATCTTCCTTACTAGTAGACAAATCCTTGATACAGAAATCCAGAAGTACTAAATATTATACAAGGTTGAGCTGACGATGCTCAACAATTTATTACAAGCACGCCGATATTATACATAAAGGCGGATATGCCACAAGGGTATGGTGGCATAACTACTGACTCGTAATAAAAGTGGTGGTGGATATGTCACAGTGAGGTGGGTGACATGACTCCTAAATCTTACAGCTCATCGAGCGCCGGAGTGAGGCTCGATGATTTTATTCGGGTACCGGAAGTGTATATGATACAAGTGATCAATTCCTGGATCGCACGGGACTGACTGGGACTCCTCTAGGCGTCGGACTCACTATCATACTCTTCATCCATAAGATCGCCTTCATCAACATCTGGCCAAATCAACAAGCCAGGTGAGTACTTTGAATGTACTCGCTAGACAGTTTGGACATAAGATATAACAAATGCAAACATGATACACTTGAGCAGATTAGTAATGCACACTCAGATAATAAATTTGCACGGCATGTTAAATAAACAGGAAGTCAGGCGGTAGTCCTCCCAAAATCCCAATAAAACAACTGAAGACCGATCGGGTGTCTGAAGCGATTCTCGAAAGGTAAAAAAATAAATTAACATGCCGCAGTCAGGCGTTAGGGCGCCACCGCATAAAGGGCTTATATTGAAATGTAAATGACAGTGCGTGCCACAGTCGGACGTCTTAAGCGACATCTCGAAAAGGGCTTATAATGAAAGTAAATAACATGTATGCCACAGTCGGATGTCTGAGCGACATCACGTAAATGGCTTATATCAAAAGTGGGTAACGATCATGCCACAGTCGGACGTCTGAGCGACATCACATAAAGGGCTGATATCAAAAGTAAATAACAAGAATGCCACTGTCAGACGTGTGAGCGACGTCACATAAAGGGCTTATATCCAAAGTAAATATCAGGTATGCCACAGTCGAACGTCTGAGCGACATCACATAAAGGGCTTATATCAAAAGTAAATAACAAGAATGCCACAGTCGGACGTCTGAGCGACATCACATAAAGGGCTTATATCAAAAGTAAATAATAAGAATGCCACAATCGGACGTCTGAGCGACGTCACATAAACGGCTTATATCCAATGTAAATAACAAGAATGCCACAGTCGGACATTTGAGCGACATCACATAAAGGGCTTATATTTCACCATTCAAATTCAAGTAGCTCATGAATTTAAATCATACCAAGGAAATGCTTAGTACATAATAATAAACGGGTTAGTCTATCCACAGGAATAACATTCAGCCGGGTTTACCACTCATGTTCATTCACCGGAGATTGTCACTGAAACTAACACTTAGACTGTTGATGAGCCGGACGTTGAGACTGACACTAACATAGATATGTTGATCATAGTCCTTGACCCTAGATACGGTTACTCGAATAGTTTTGACTCTGCAGAGTTTGTACTCTTTACCCACATCCAACGGATTTCCGTAGTCATAACGGACTAGTTCCGTTTACGGTATTTAGAAGAAGCAAATCTAACCAGTACACAACCATTCCACATCCCGCTGCCAGGAATCACCCTAGGCAACGTTCAAGAAAAACTTTAAGACGGGGAGGCCACAACCTCGAGTAGCATGGGATCAAATTTATATCGCGCGCTCTAAGGGGTGCCCCCCTCTCGGTTCCAATCGGAAACACCCATGCCCCCTGACCGGATGACGGGCTTTAATCTAGGGCCATGGAACCCTCATCATGGCCCCTCTATTTGGTGTGCACGAGGAAAGAGGTTTGCAACTGACTAGACTGCATTCTTTGTAGAAGACATGTGGCAGCATGAAAAGGAGACGAACGGGAACAAGACTTGATCCACGTTAAAACTGGAGTTACATGGTTGGCATAAGACTGGCATGCTTCAACAATACCAGCTTGCAACCTATCATGCCACCACATGATCAGGTTATCTCACCATCATATAAAGTCATCGAATTTCGAAGCTCACTTGTAGCTTGCTTTGCATGCAATATAACATTCACTAATGCTTATATGAACATGCCATGAGAAAACTACTCAAGTAAACATGCAAGACACTCATCATATCAAAGGTTCAAACATGCTTGCCTGTTCGGAGTAGTCGGAGTCTAGCTCGGTGAAGTTTGCGGCTCCGTCACCTCCGACGGTATCTACGTTTAAAAAAATTGGATACTAACGTAAGTACCGTGTGTGCATAAAAGTTGTTACAAATAATTTTCAAATAAATATGTTAAAAAACTAGATGGAAAAATAAAGATAATAGAAAAAGAATCAATTCAAAATCATCTTTTGTTTACAAGTTATAAGGGTTTTAGTCTAGGGACTAATCTGTGATGAAACAAAAACTTCCCAGGGGCTAGTTTAAAAAGGACAGAAAACGTTTCGGTTAGAAAACGTATTTTGCCCGAAGGCGCTTTCAGAAAACGTTTCAAAAAAAGTAAAAGCTGATGAGGGGGTCCCACCCGTCAGGTTTAAAAACCAAAACAGAGTCCCACCGGCGCCCGAGGCTTGCGGTGGTCGCCGGCGTCGATCCACGGTGAGGTAGAGGAAACGGAGGGTACCTACGGATTCACCGAGCTCTCTCGCGTCTGTGGGTGGTGGAGTTGGTCGTCGGTGAGCACCACGTCAATGGCGGCCTTCACTCCGGCCGACGGTGGTTCGGGCGGTGATGGATCTTGCCAAGGAGGGCTGCAAACGTCAAATTGGGACTGGGGTTAGAAGAGTGGGTGCAGTAGGAGGTTGCTGACAAGGTTTGGGAGGCGGGGGTGGCCTCACCGGAGAGAATCATACCGGAGCCTGAAGTGGATCGGGGCGGCCGGAGTCAGGGAAGAAGACCTCCTCGAGGCCCTCCTAGTGGCTGGGCGCGGTTCTGGTGAGGTGGAGGGGTGGTGCTTGGTCGAAGGCGAGCTCTAGGTTGCTATTTATAGCCGGCCCGAGGCGGTTGCCAAGAACGGGATAACTCCGGGTTTGTGATTACAGCGAGGCAGTGGTCGGGCTGGAGGTTTAGGTGATTGGGCATCATCGTGTTGGTCCACTGGTTCCGTTCAAGGGCTAAACTTGGCATGACCTGGGTGATACTCCAAGCTCTCGACGGAACAGCCTCTCGGGCACGTCGGCGACAGGGAGCGCGCTCTGTGCTTTCCAGGCCACGACGATGGCTCTACCGAACACACAGGGGAGGGGACGGCCACGTGGAGGCTTCTGGTAGTGTGGGAGGTGCTGGACGGCGCCGTATGGCAGGCCTAGCCGCTGCTGGCCACCACGGTCGGTTCTGCCACCGCGGAAGACGTCGGCATTGGCGAGACACGTCACCACTGACGCTTGTGTCCGTCCAAACGACCGTGCGGCGCACTAGATAAGAGGAAGGATCAGGGAGCAAGGCGCCAACGTGTGCACTGGCGAGATTGATGCCGCGGTTCTGAAGAAACGACACTGACGACAGAACTGAATCACTGAACTTTCTGAATTTTGACAGGAACAGTGCACGCCAGCTGTTCGACGAAATGGTTTGGGCACGTGGAAATATTTTTCTTGAGCTGATCCTTGGTGAGGTGACCTCTTGATGCATCTAGAGGCTGCCTGATTTTTCTCAGATTTTTAAGAGAAGAAAAAGAATGAATTTCACCAAAAATGGCAAATCTGGTTCATACTTGCAGCAAGCATATTTTGAAAATTTTGAACTGTGGACCAGTGGATCTTGATGGATCTTGGTTGAGGGTACTAAGGACTAGCCAGAGGTGTTTATTTGGGACCAAGACTCAAAGGGATTCTGGTGGTTCCTTTGTAAATCATCAAGGCCCAAATAAATGACAGAAAATGCTTTTGAGGGCAAAATAAATTAATAAATAAATTAAAGGAGGTAGAGACTTGCTGGAATGGGATGCTTGATTTGATCCAAAGTGGGGAGGTTGGTTTTGTAAGAAATATTTCTACATAGGCCGTGAAAGTTATAAAGCCGCATAGTCCGATTGCCTTGTTCGCTGCGCCCGATATGTCCTTAAGGGACCAAAAATTTGGATAAAGAGTATCCGGGTTTTTTCAGGAACACCCCGGTACTAGTTGCATGGGGGCGGAAGCCGATGACTGGCCTACTTTTTGTATTCTATAATCAGTCGCACAGAAGGTAATATTTTAAATCAAACTGTGCTACATAGCACAAGTAACTTCGTCTTTGAATTACAACAGCAGTAGAGGTACATTTAGTCAAAGATCTTGTCCTTGGTACATTCATCGGCCACGAGACAAGCGCCCTTCATAATGCCATCATAGTACTTCTCGGGATGGCGCAGCGCCTTGCCCTCCGGCGGCCCGTCCTTCACCAGCTTCTCCGCATCCAGCTTGCCCCAATGCACCTTCGTGCGGGCAAAGGCCCGGCGGGCACCCTCAATGCAAACGGATCGCTTGATCACTTCAAGCCGGGGATAGGCATTCACCATCCGCTTGATCAGGCCGAAGTAGCTAGTTGGCAGGGGCTCACCAGGCCACATCCGGACTATGAAATCTTGCATAGCCACTTCGGCCGCCCTGTGGAGTTTGACCAACTACATCAGTTGGTCAATCAGAGGCATTGGGTGTTCGGCCCCAGCATACTGGGACCAGAACAACTTCTCCGTGGAGCTCTCCTCCTCGGCACGGTAGAACTCCGTGGTGTCTGAGACGCTGCCTGGCAGATCTGCGAATGCCCCTGGAGAGCTCCGAATCCGGGTAAGTAAAAGAAACGCCTCCTCCACATGTTTGCTTTGCATAAAGAATGTCTTACCCACCGCTATCTTCTTGGCCGCCTGGATTTCTTGCCGTGCCTTGTCGGCTTCGGCCTTGGCATCTTTCATACTCACAAGGGCCTTCGCAAGTTCGGCCTCTTTCATCTTCAGATCATGCTCCACGGACTCAAACTTTTTGTCGAGGTCCAGGAGCTCCTGCTGTACCTTGCCCACTGTAGCACTTTGCTTTTCGCGCTCCTTGCATTCCAAGGCCGCCTTATTTTCAGCCTCGGCCAGCGCTTTCTTCAAGGACGCCACTTCGGTGGTGGCCCCTGTTACACAGTCACGATGCTTCGTCATTAGACTAATCGATTCTATCTATCCTTAAATACATAAGAGCGGTGAATCACTCACCTTTGTTCTCTTCGAGCTGCCTCTTCGTGAGGTCGAGCTCTACCTGCGCCTGCTCCAGGTCCTGCTTTAGTTCGGCGACCTCGGCTGTGTGGGCAGCAGCGGCAAGCAGCACAGCCTGCTCATTCACATGCACATTTATTATTAGACTCCTACGGATTATAATTCACCCTCCATTTGGCTTTTCTTTCCGAACACCAAACAGAGTATCAGGGACTACTACCTATCAGGTGGTAATTTCACACATTCTATTACTTACCTCAAAGCCTGTCAGGAGGCTGGTGCAAGCTTCGGTTAGTCCGCTCTTGGAGGACAAAACCTTCTGAATCACCGCACTCATAAGAGTACGGTGCTCTTCATCCATAGAAACGTCGCGAAGGGCTTCCAGCAGACAATCCGATGCCTCGGGCGTGACGGAAGTCTTCGGCACGGACGGTTCACCCTCCCTAACGAGGGGCTGCCCGCCTGAGTCCGAAACCGTTGGAGGTTCCGGAGCAGTGTCCGGCTGAGAGCCCGGCCTATTGCGGCTCTCATCGACATGATCCGCGGGGATCTTGAAACCCGCATGTCCGACGTCCGGAATTCGCCTTCGGGCGTCTCCAGAGTCACCTCCCCCCGCTCTAGGAGCCTTCAGGACAACACCTCTGTGTCATCCGCGGGCTGAGGAGTAGTTGCCGTCGGGAGCGATTTCATCGCTGAATCGCTCAGGGACCCGGCCGAAGAAGATACCTTAGGATGAACCCTGGCCGGACTGCATATATGTTCAGCATTATAAAAAAACTATGAAGTAAAGTCATGATAGAGTGAGGATACTTACGATCGCGCTAGGGGCTTTCCCCTGGGCAGCCACCCCTCCTCGCTATGGGCGGCCATGGCGGAGTAGTTAGAAGGGACAACTTTCCCTTCTTGGACGTCCCGGCCTCCCCATCCGGGGCGGTTTTCCTCTTTTTCTCCTCCCTAGTGCGGGGAGGTGGAGTCTCTTCTTGCTTCCCCCCGCCTCCGCGGGAGGAATCTGCCTCGTCATCGTCAGACGACGTGGATATGACGGCCTTGCGCCGAGTGCCTTTCCCGGACCCCTGGTCCGCCTTCTCGGGCCCCTCACCCTCTTCGGGTGGGGTGGCCCCTTCTTCTTCTTTTTCCTCCCCTTCGGGGGAGGAGTGTGCCTCGTCGTCTTCGGACGAGGCTTCCGGCACAACCTTACGCCGGAGACCCTTTCGGGTCCCCGGGGCCTTCTTTTTGGCCTTCTTCTCTAGCACCTTGTAGGGCGCCGGGGCTAGAATCTCCATCAGGAGAGCATCAACTGGGCCTTCTGGCAGCGGAGCCAGATAGTCAATCTGCTCCACTGTCTCCACATAATCCTGAACAAATATGCACAATTACTTAAGACTCCCCCATGAATATATGGGGAAGAACCGAATCTGGTGGTAGTCTGAAAACTCACCTGACTAGGAGGCCGCGCGGCCTGAAGCCCACGGTCCTCGGATGTGGGAGGAGGTACTTCGGAAGCCTTGAACAGCGCCTTCCATGCATCTTTATGTGTCATGCCATAGAGCCTCTGAAGCGTCTGGTGTTCGACTGGGACGAACTCCCACAGATTAAATGCCCGCCTTTGGCACGGGAGAATCCGGTGAACGAGCATGACCTGGATCACATTGACGAGCTTGATGTTCTTGTCCTTCATGCTCTTGATGCAGGTCTGGAGTCCGGTCAACTCTGTAGATTTGCTCGAGGACATGCCCTTCTTTTCCCAGGAGGTCAGCCGGGTTCCGGATCGGAACTCGGGGGTTGTCGCCTAGTTGGCGCCGCGCGGCTCGGTGATGTAGAACCACCCCAACTGCCACCCCTTCACGGTTTCCGCAAAGGAGCCATCAAGCCAGGTGACGTAAGGCATCTTGCCCACCATGGTCCCTCCGCACTCCGCTTACTGGCCGCCCACGATCTTCAGCTTCACACAGAAGATTTGCAGCCACAGGTTGAAGTGAGGCTTGATGCAGAGGAAGGCCTCGCACACGACGATAAACCCCGAGATGTTGAGGATGTAATTCGGGGCTAGATCATGGAAATCTAGCCCATAGTAGAACATGATCCCGCGGACGAAGGGGTGAAGTGGAAACCCCAGTCCACGGACGAAGTGGGCGAGAAACACTACCCTCTCGTGGGGTCCCGGTGTTGGAATGACCTGCAATTCGTCTGGTAGCCGGTGCGCTATGTCTGCGGCCAAGTATCCAGCCGCCCGAAGATTTGCGATGTGCTTCTCCTTCACGGTGGAAGCCACCCACTTGCCTCCTACTCTGGACATGTTTAGCTGTGCGGAGAAGACTTGGGCTAGGGCGCTGGAGCTCGAGGGGGCAAGAGTGGGCAAAGGAGGAAGAAGGCATGGGTAAAAATGGAGAACTCTTATCCCTTTATAGCAGCGACGAAAGAGGTGCACCTCCCCACTCGCCCGTTGAGAATCGCTTACTTCCCAAGCGCCATGATTGATGGCATGGTGGGATTACCCATACCCCTATTGATGAGAATCCCAAGATAAGGGGACACGATCTCTGCTTTGACAAGACGTGTCAACAAAACCGCCTCGCAATATGCGTTGTGGCTGGTTGTACGAAAACAGTTCGAATAATGACCCGACCGTAATGACATGTCATGTTGTCTAAAAAAGTTGTCAGCAGATTGGATTAGTGAAATATCATTCTCTCTACGGCGGTATGTGAAGATAATTTTGCGGATCCGGACACGATTGAAGTGTTTGATAATTACCTTGGAGTATTTGGAGAAGGAACCCGCCTTGCAATGCCGAAGACAAGACTGCGCGCCGGACTCATCGTCATTGAAGCCTGGTTCAGGGGCTACTGAGGGAGTCCTAGATTAGGGGGTATCCGGACAGCCGGACTATATACATCGTCCGGACTATTGAAGCGTGAAGATGCAAGACTCAAGACTCCGTCTCGTGTCCGGATGGGACTCTCGTTTGCGTGGAAGACAAGCTTGGCGATCTGGATATGATGTTTCCTTCCTTGTAACCGACTCAATGTAAACCCTAGCCCTCTCTGGTGTCTATATAAACCGGAGAGGTTGGTCCTTAGAAGACCGATCACAATTACAATCACAATAATCATAGGCTAGCTTCTAGGGTTTAGCCTCTACGATCTCGTGGTAGATCTACTCTTGTACTACTCATATCATCAATATTAATCAAGCAGGAAGTAGGGTTTTACCTCCATCAAGAGGGCCCAAACCTGGGTAAACATTGTGTCCCTTGCTTCCTGTTACCATCAGCCTAAGACGCACAGATCAGGAGCCCCTACCCGAGATCCGCCGGTTTTGACACCGACAGTCATACCCCTTCATGCTGGCCACGACAAGCGACAGTCAAATATGTGGAACGAATCTGATACTCAAGACAGTAGACTAGTCAGGATAATTCAGAAATTCCTGCGATAAGTCGGGATCTGTCAGGAAAACGGTTATGTCTCAACTCACTGTTTGGAACCCGACGAACTTGCATTTAGTGGAGACACCCAATGCAAGGAGTCAGAGCTTGGGTGTTCATCAGGACAATCTGATCACCACTTCATGGAAGATTTTCACCACAGACACAACCATCGGAAATCACTCTCAGATTTGCAAGACAAACATATATTTCAGTCATGGTAATCTCAAATAAGTCAGCAGATATGAAAAGAAATGGAGCCAGTATTAGCAGGAACATATGAGGTAAGATCTGTCAGAATGTGTATACAGTGAAACAAACCACCCTAGAGCCAGTAAGGTAAGCTAGATGAAGAATTTAGTGGGAGCAATCAATAAAGGGAAAAGGATACCCGAGTTGGAAAAGGTTTCCTTAAGGTTAGTTATATTCACACTTGTTCCCGGAGCAACCAAATCTCAAGGACAAGATTTCTTTAAGGGGGGGAGGTATGTCATAGCCTGATTTTTGCCCCTTCCTTTTTCTTTTGATTTTCTAAGATTTTTGCCCGAGTTTTCTTTTCCGTGGTTATGTGGTCTGCAAACTGAAGAAGATGACCTCTTCTTTCTTTCCAGAGTGTCTTGTCACCCCCTATCCAACCCTAGACCTTTCCATTTTTATCCTAGCCCAAATCCCAATATTCTTTTTATTGGGAACATTCCTTTTCTATGAAAGGAATTATCCTTTTTACCCTAGGTTGTGAAGCAACCTATATTTCCATCACTCCTAAAATTCCCATATAATTCTCATAAATTGTTTGGGTCATATCTTCATCAAATGTGGTAAAACTTTTCATTGCCATGTTCAAAAATAATCCTCAAATAATTCTTTTCCGATTCTGCCCTAAATGGCACATTGTGAAGCAAGTGCTATTTTCCTTTGCCCAATTGACCTCAAACTTCTTAGACATATTTTCTTGTCCATATCATTGCCACATGCCAAAATGCAACCTCATTTGCCTAGTAATTATTTATTAATCATTTTCCAAAGTTTCTGTCCAGAACAAAACTTTGTGCAGGAGGTACAAGCTAGGCATATCCAAATGAGTTGAAATTTATGCAGGACCTCAATATCATCATATCATAGCTCTCCACCAAATGTGATATCATGTCATGCCTCCATGCAAGCTCATCTTCAATTCTTTGTTTCTGTCCAAATTTTTAGTTTGTGAGGCAAGTATATTTTATCTTGCTCCATTATAGCTGGAAAATTTCCTAGGCCTTCTCCTATCCATAGAACCTATCTCCACCAAATATGGGCATATTTCATCCAGCCATTATTACTCTAGAATTTTTCCAAGTTTCTGTCTAGAGGAAATGTTTGTGAAGCAAGTACCATTTTGGTTTATCCAATTGGTATGAAACTTTTACAGCATGTCCATATGACCAAATAACCTTGCCATGAAAAATCTCAGCTCAAGTGGCTTCTTCAATTGAGTGCATCATCATAATCTTGATTTTGGACCATCTTGGTCAGTTGCAAAGCAACTATATTAATCCTTGATCCATTTCCCCACAAAACTCCCAGAACTGTAGTCCTTTCTATCCTAAACCTCCCTGACATATTGTTTGCATCTTAACCCCACTAAGTTGATCACAGTTTCATGCTCTAGTTTGCAACAGCAAATTTCAGAGGTTAATTCCTATTTAACCACTACATTTTTTACCGAGCTACCACCTCAGTTGCAACCTCCACTGGAAGGACTAACCCCCAGACATCTTTTGGCTGATCGTGTGGCACTGTGTGCACTAGTGCACGCGGTGATCACGGGCTTTGGCTGTCATGCACGCGCTCTGCGATAGTTTGCCGTGAGCTGCTTGGTTTCTTGCTCGGCCCCCTCCCCCTCTTGTCGTTCTTGCGCTACTGCCCGTGTCCAACAGCTAGCCCATGTTGTCCTCTTCCCCCTGGAATCATCTCCCTCTCCCGAAGCCTCATTGTCGGTGCTCGTCACCGCTCGCCCACAGGAGCACTATGGTCGACAATGTTTTAATGGTGCCCGGCCTCTTCCTCTGCCCCCCTTGGCTCCTGCTGCCCCGTGCACTCTGTAGCTCGTTCATTCTCTCCCTCGTCGTGTTCCCACACCTCCCCGTGATCAATGAGCTCGTCAGAGCATCGGCCGGACATGCCCAGTGGCACCTAAACTCGATCTCCCTCGCCCCGGCTATAAGTAGCCCTCCCCGCGACCTCCCGAGCTCACCAGCCTCCTCATAGAGCTCCTCTACGCCTCCCTGACCCATCCATTAGCCCCTCCCTCCTCTGCACCACTTCCAGCAGACCTCCACCTTCCCCTAGAACCCCCCAGCGCTTGATGTTCCCCTCAAATGGCCTCTGGCCGCAAGCCCGATCGCCGCCCGAAGCTACCATCTGCTACAGCCACAGCTCTGCTCGACGTCGTCCTCCCTGCGGTGTGTGAATGCTCCAGGCAGGTGCGGTTGGTCTCCTTGAGCATGCCGGTGTGCTACACAGCGTGGGAGATAGCCGGAGCCACCCGGGAGCCTCGCTGGAGCGCGCGGCCTCACCTCTGCCCTATTCCGATCGGGGAGGAGGAGAGAGGAAGAAGAGATGGGAGGAGAGAGAGAAGTGGATAAGGCGGGACCCATTCGTCAGCCACACACGCATAGGCCCCGTTCCCGCCACGTCAGATAAGTGGAAACGGCTCTTCTGAGATTTCGTTTCAACTTCTGAAAGCGTACTTTGCTTTTGCTTCAACTAAAAGTTCATTTTCTCCCTTCCGAAGATGTATTTCTAAGAATACACTTTCTCTTTTTCATCTCAGCTGGCCAAAGTGATTATTTTGTGAAGGTTCACTGCTTTAGTTGATTTTCTGCCTAAAAAGTGAATGGCCACAACTTTTCACTCGTAACTCCAATTGAGGTGAATCCAACGCCCACGTGTTTGTCTCGTCAAGCCCGTTCTGTTACTATCATTTTCAATATGGTTTGACATTCTGAAAATGACCTTTTTTCCCTTGCCCGTCAACAACCCCTCCGGGAGAGAACTATTTCTGGTGAATCTTTCCGCGATCCTTCCACACTTCTCCCCGATATATCCTTCATTCCCAGGCAAGCCACAACACCCACTTGCATGATATTCATGCAGTAGCCGTGGTTTTCAACTTGAATATTAAATAAATGTCTGCTGGCTTTGCTACTGTTGTCGTGGTTTCGGTGATGCTTAGAGTTTCATGTTCACTTTCGTGCTATGTTCGATGCATCTGGTTATCATGTAATAGTTGCCAGTATTTCTTTCGTATGTCATGCTTTGTAGTAGTACCTGTTGGTATTGGTAATGTTCTTCGTTGCATGACTATTGTTGGTTACCAAGTACCATTGATATGCATGTTTCTTTGCATCTAGTTGGTTATATGCTTACCTGGTAAAATGCTTGATATGTTCTTGCATGGTATTTATTGTTTATGCTCATGATCCTGCTATGTTTCTGAGTAGTGTACTTTTGATGTCCATGCTAGTCGGTATGCCATGCTTAGTCACATATATGATTTATTGTTGTCGATATGTTAAGAAGTGATGTTGCACAGCCATGCTTATGCTGATATCATGCTCATGCATCGTAGTTGCATCTTGTTCATCTGTTATGACTCAGCTTATTGCATTCAAGTTTAACCGGATAATAATGAACTTGAACAATTGTTGGATGAGTCATGGTGCCACCATATCGAGCTGACCAGTGCAACCAGATTTACCTTTTATGGGAAGGTCCTAAATCGGTCTATTGTCATGCCTCTCGCCCGTGCCTCCAATGAGGGAAGGTTATGCGCAGGCACTACCTTGGCCGGGTAGGACGGCATAAGCCTTGTGTGCCCGTTGTTGTCTGATTTTGAGCTCTTGTCCCCGTTTGGGACCATTTATATTTTTCCACGACGGTGGTCGTTGATGCCTTTGGTAGGCACGGGGCCACCCATCACTTAGTTCAGTGGGGACTTAGTCGGAGTGGTCGGGAGAGTGTCATGGCAGTAGAGCAATTTTTTTCAAAACACCGTTTGTCCACCCGAGTGGGAGTGGGAGGACATGGGTTCCGTGGTGTGGGTACAGTGTACTTACCTCTGCAAAGTGTGTGTTAAATCTATCGATAGCCGCGCCCACGGACAAGGGCCCATTTCGTAGTTGGTCACACTATGGGTCAACAGTAATAATGATAACTTGATTAATAACAACCCTAATTCGACGAGAAATAGGTTGATTGTGATCGAGAGAGGATCACTGAGGTATCACAGATACCGAAGTTGGTTGAACTTATGTGATTTTGTGAGAGGATCACCATGGTATCGAGGATAACGAGTTGTTGGATATTTGTGGAGTTATGCGAGAATCACGGGCAAAGGTCAAGCTCCTTGTGGTCATGTAATGATTACTATGGTATTGTTTATACCTAGCTTGATTGGATCCTAAGATGATCGTGTGATGTCCACAGTGGAAATTGATGTATGTGATGGTTACGAGGAAACCCGAGCAGAGGAAGTTGGTGCATGATAGTGTCATCATGTTGCATGTCGAATCATTATGTTCATAATTTCATGCCATGGTCATATTGTTGTCGTTGTATCATGTTCATGTTGTTCATGCCATGTTATTCTGATGATATCATGTCCATCATTATTAACCTGTAATTGCCATGCTGTTGTTTGTCTTGATTGCTCTTGGTTGCTGTGAGCTTGCAAGTACATTCAATGTACTGACCTGGCGTGTCATGCTAGTTTGCAGGTCATGCGGGATATTATTGCTTGTTTGCCGTGGTCCCTTGTATGCGAGCTAGGATGAGCGTTTCAGCCAGAGTCCCTATGGAGTGGAGTTCATCACTGTCGCCATTGTTCCGCTTCTAGAGTTATTCCACTGCTTCGTGTTGTTCTGCTCCTTGCATGGTGCAACTGTGGCAAGCGTAGTGTTGCCATGCTGATGTAATGTCCTTGTACCCAATATAGATTGTAATAAAGAGCTGATTTGTTCTATGCTAAGAAGTGCCATATTCCAGAGGACTTCTCCTTGATCTCTGGGCTGGAATACGGGGCGTTCCGGTTTCTCTGAGCCAGGGTGCCACAGCAACTGCCGCTCGGATGGTTTAAGCCATATGGACATGCCACTCTTAGTTGGGTCTTCTACAGAACCCTCCAAGTAATGCAAGTCCGAAGTGTGTCATTGTTTGTCAAGCCGACCATGACATGTTCTTTATTTTGGATCCTCGATTGCCCATCATTTTTGGTGTTAAGTCCGTAGGCCGCAGTCTGCTCCTCTAATCAAAGGGGGCATTCAGTGTCTCATTGACTATAATAACACCGTTTGGTCTCGGAATTTTCAGCTTTAAGTATGCAAAATGCAGGAATGCATTGAAATGAGATACGGTGTGCCATAGAAGAGTGTGGTATCCGTTGCGAAAGGAAACAATGTCGAAGATTAACTCCTTGCTCCTAAAGTTCTTGGGTGACCCGAAGACTACCTCCAGTGTCACTATTCTCGTGCAACGAGCTTCCACACCTGGTATGACACCATTAAAGGTGGTGGTGGTGGGTTTGATCTAAGATGAGTCGATGCCCATCGTCCTGATCATATCTGCGTAAATTAAATTGAGGCAGCTGCCTATGTCCATATGAATGTGGGTCAGATGGTATCCATCAATGATCGGATCCAAGACTAGAGCAGCCGATCCGCCTTGCACATTATGATCACGCTTGTCGAATGTGATTGGGTAAGCCGACCACGGATTGAACTTTGAGGCAACGGGCTCTAGTGCGTAAACATCCCGAAGTGCTCATTTCCTCTCCTTATAGGGGTTGTGGGTGGCGTAGATCATGTTTACGTCCTTCACATTGTGAGGAAACTGTTTCTGGCTTCCATTATAGGGCCGCCGAGGTTCATCCTCATCTTCACTGTGAGGCTAGGCTTTACTGCTAGCCTCCATCGCCATTTTGTCGGCCTGCTTGAAGACCCAGCAGTTCTGGTTGGTACGGTTTGCTGGTATGTCTGAGGTACCATGCATTTGGCATAACCTATCAAGGATTTTGTCTAGATGGCTGGCTCTGTCTCTATTCCTTTTAAAGGGCTTCCTTTTCTGCGTAGATCTAGGTCCATTGAACCCGACATTTACTGCAGCGTCCTCGGTGTCGCTCCCGCCATTTTGATGCACATGCTTGTTTTTGTTGCGTCTGGGCTTACCATTGGCGTCGTGAGCCTGTGAGGTGCCAGCCTCTCCCGCGCGAAAGTGGTTCATAAGTGAGGTGAGGGCTACCATGGTCCTTCACTTGTCCTGCCCGAGCTGGCGGGCGAGCCATTCATCTCAGATGTTCTGCTTAAATGCCGCAATGGCCTAGGCGTCGAGGCAGTCGATAATCTGGTTCTTTTTGGTAAGGAATCAATTCCAGAATTTCTGAGCTGACTCGACCGGTTTCTCAATGACACGGCTGAGGTCATCGGCGTCCAGTGGACGGACATAAGTGCCTTGGAAAATTTCCCTAAAGGCGTCCTTGAGTGCTTCCTAACTCCCAATGGAATGCGGAGGTAGGCTATTCAGCCAATGCCTCGCCGGCCCCTTTAACTTGAGCGGCAAATATTTGATAGCATGGAGGACATCTCCATTGTCCATTGCTAGTTGTGAACTGTGATACGTCTCCAAGGTATCTATAATTTTTGATTGTTCCATGCTGTTATATTATCAATTTTGGATGTTTTATATACATTTACAAGTAACTTTATATCATTTTTTGGGACTAACCTATTAACTAAGTGCCCAGTGCTAGTTGTTGTTTTTTGCTTGTTTTTCACTTTGCAAAATATCGATACCAAACGAAGTCCAAATGCCACGAAACTTTTTGGAGATTTTTTTCTCGCAATAAGAGACCCTGCAAGCTTTGAGAGGGAACCAGAAGATGAAAGGGGGGCCCACTAGGCAGCAGGGTGCGCTAGGGGCCTCTAGTGGCCCTGGTGGGTAGTGGGGCCCACGAGCATCATTTTAACCAACCTCCACCTCTATAAATACTCTAAAATCCCAAAACCCTCGGGGGAGTCCAAAAAATACTTTTTCCGCCACTACAAGTTCCAGAACCACGAGATCAAATCTAGAGGCCCTTTCTAGCACTCTGCCGGCAGGGGAAAAAATCACAGAGGGGTTCTTCATCATCCTTGTTGCCCCTCTGATGATGCGTGAGTAGTTTACCATAGGCCTACGGGTCCATAGTTAGCAGCTAGATGGCTTCTTTTCTCTTGGTGTTCTTAATTACAATGTTCTCCTTGATGTTCTTGGAGCTCTATACAATGTAATTCTGTTTTGCGGTGTCTTTGTTGGGATCTGATGAATTGTGAGTTTATGACTAGATCCATCCATGAATATTATTTGGGTTTTCTCTAACTCTTTTATTCATGATTAATATCGCCTCATATTTCTTCTCCAATTTATTGGTTTGGTTTGGCCAACTAGATTGATTTATCATGCCATGGGTTCAATCTTGCGGTGCTCAATTTCAGTGACAAAAAGAGACATGACACACATGTATTGTTGCTATTAAGGGTAACAAGATGGATTTATTTCGTACGTGAGTTTATCTTGTCTACATCATGTCATCTTGCTTAAAGCATTACTCTGTTTTCCCATGAACTTAATACACTAGATGTGTGCTGGATAGCGGTCGATGTGTGGAGTAATGGTAGTAGATGCAGAATCGTTTTAGTTTACTAATCTTGGACATGATGCCTATATATGATCATTGCCTTGGATACCTTCATAATTATTTTCTTTTCTATCAATTGGACAGCAGTAATTTGTTTACCCACCGTATGCTATTTTCTCGAGAGAAGACGCTAGTGAAAACTATGGCCCCAGGGTCTATCTTTTATCATATATTAAAACCAAAAATACCTAGCTGCAATTTTCTTTTATTTATTTTATTTTGTATTTTTGTCAGATCTATCTATCAAAACCTATACAATTTAATCTACGCGTTGGGTTGCAAGTATATGTTGTTTGTGTGAAGGTGTTGTTATATAGTATTGCTTGGTTCTCCTACTGGATTGATAATCTTGGTTTCATAACCGAGGGCAAAAAGTATCTCTATTGTACTGCATCATCCTCTCCTCTTCCGGGAAATCCCAACATAGCTCAAAAGTAGCAAGCTGCATTGGGATTACCTCGAAGAGGAGAGGATGCTGCAGTATGATACGTCCATTTGGCATCATGTTTTCCAACTGTCATTTATAGTGTTTTCAATCAATATAATAGTTTATGGAGTAATTCTAATGCCTTTTCTCTCATAATATGCAAGGTTTACACAAAGAGGGAGATTACTGGCAGCTGGAAATCTGGACCTAAAAGAGCTATGTCAGAGATACCTACTCTGCACATCTCTAAATGAGCTAAAATTTTACGAAGATTTGTTTTGGAATATATAAAAATATTGGAGAAAAGAAATACCAGAGGGGGCCACCCAGGTGCCCACTAGGCACCAAGACGTGCCTACCCCCCTAGCGCGCCCTGGTGGGTAGCAGGCCCCCTGGCTGGCCTCCAGTGCCCATCTTCTGGTATATAAGGCCATTTGCCTTAGAAAAAAAATAAAGAGAGGACTTTCGGGACGGAGCGCCACCCTCTCAAGGCAGAACTTGGGCAGGGAATTTTGCTCTCCGGGGGAGAGATTCCACCGGGGATACATCCCTCCGGGAGGGGGAAATCAAAGCCATCGTCATCACCAACAACCCTCTCACTGTGGGAGGGCCAATGTTCATCAACATCTACAACAACACGATCTCATCTCAAAACACTAATTCATCTCTTGTGTTCAATCTTTGTATCGAATCCTTAGATTGGTACATATGGGTGACTAGTAGTGTTGATTACATCTTGTAGTTGATGCTAATTGGTTTATTTGGTGGAAGATCATATGTTCATATCTATTATGTTATTCAATACTCCTAGCTACCGAAGGTGATGAAGCACCCTCAATCCATTGAGATGCATGAGGGGGTGCTCCACATCCGGGATATTCAAGGGCCCAAGAAGACAAGAATCATGGAGGCCAAGCTCGAGGAGGTGGAGCAGGAGATCTTCTAGTGCCAAGGGATGGTGGAGCGTGGGCTTAGTACCAACCACTCCATGATCACGGACTTCACCCGTGATCACAAGGTGGATGGAAAGTCCATGAAGGACATCATCTTCAACTTAGATGAACAAATCAATTATCTCCAAGGCCCAATTTATGATCTTCAAAATCAAAATTTTGAGTATGAGGCAAGATTCAAAGGTATGAGTTTAGCTGCAAGTTTCAGGACTCCGGGGACTCGTGCATCTTTTTATGATGGTGAACCCATGCTATGGAAGCCGTAGGACAAGCCCACTACTTCTTCACGGGTATAAGCACTCCCCTTGGCTTGTGCCAAGCTAGGGGGAGGTGCCCCGCTATCGTATCACCATCACTTTTATTATCTTCACCAGTTTTTAGTTTGATCCTTAGTTATTTCATGATTTAGTTGAATAAACGTTTAGTACGATCTATTTTCGAATGATAGTTTCGTGGTCTATCTATCTATTTAATCGAGTTGAGAGTTATATAATAAACATTAGTTTGAGTTTTTGCTTCTTTACTTTTATGTTTTAATCAAAATAAAGAAAATAATGAAAAAAATCATATGCCAATCTTATGGAAAGTAATGACATTACATAAGGAAAAGTATAAGTTGTAAAAAAAATTGGGAGTTGACAAACATAACATTGGTCAATGATGCAATTCATGAAAGAATTAATAAGGGAAGAGAAGATTCACATGCAGATATACTATCTTGGACATCTTTTATGACTGTGAGCCCCCATTAAGTATTTCATGCCAAATTGTTGAGGTTGGACAAGGAAGACAATGTAATGATTTATGTCTATTCATATTCACATAGAAGTCATATTGTCATAGATCCTCCAACATGCGGTGCTTTCCCAACATCTTTGCTAGCCAAAAATCTGCACTAAGTAGAGATACTACTTGTGCATCCAAAAACCTTAAACCCAATTTCATGTTATGAGAGTCCACTATACCTACCGATGGCTTGAATAAGATCCTTCAAGTAAGTTGTCATCGGTGCATAAAGAAATAAAAATTGTTTCTAAATATGTTTAATCTTTTATTGTAAAGGAAAATAAGTGTTGTACACACTTGTGATGGCAAAGTAATAAAAGCGACGGACTGCGTAATAAAGGTTGCTATCATAAGGGGCAATATAACGTGACGTTCCTTTCCATTAAGAGATTTTCCATCCAAAAACAAAAGGCGCATGACAACATCTGCTTCCCTCTACGAAAGGCCGCTCTTTTACTTTTATATATTTACTTTTTATGCAAGAGTCAATAGTGTTCTCCTCTATTCCTTTTTATTTTTATCTTTTGCAAGCATGATGTGGTGGATAAAGATCTAGGAACATATATCCATTTGGATATGAGTGATCATGAGTTATTATTGTTGACATCACCCATCACTATAAAAAAAGACACATCTGTGACATTTTGGGCCGAACGAATTTTTTTCCTGTCATTCTAGTTGACGATAGTCGGACGGGGGTAAATAGGAAGTTAGAGTTATGGAGACAAACCTAGTACATGATGTGTGGTTTCAGTACTACTAGGTGTGAGGAGGAGGAGGTTAGTCTTGATGGCCAGGTGGTACCTCAGAAGGACACCTTTCGGTATTTGGGGTCAATGTTGCAGGAGGATGGGGGTATTGATGAAGATGTGAACCATCGAATCAAAGCAGGATGGATGAAGTGGCGCCAAGCTTCCGGCATTCTCTGTGACAAGAGAGTGCCACAGAAGGTAAAAGGCAAGTTCTACAGGACGATGGATCGACCCGCAATGTTGTATGGCGCTGAGTGTTGGCTGACTGAAAGGCGACATGTTCAACAGTTAGGTGTGGCGGAGATGCGTATGTTTAGATGGATGTGCGACCACACGAGGAAGGATCGAGTCCGGAATGATGATATACAAGATAGAGTTGGGGTAGCACCAATTGAAGAGTAGCTTGTGCAACATCGTCTAAGATGGTTTGGGCATATTCAGCGCAGGCCTCCAGAAGCTCCAGTGCATAGCGGACGGCTGAAGCATGCAGAGAATGTCAAGAGAGGGCAGGGTAGACCAAATTTGACATGGGAGGAGTCCGTTAAGAGAGACCTGAAGCATTGGAGTATCACCAAAGAGCTAGCTATGGATAGGGGTGCGTGGAAGCTTGCTATCCATGTGCCAGAGCCATGAGTTGCTATAATCTATATTTTCGCGAAATGGATCATAATAAAGCTATTGGGTCCCAGCTATTAGGGAGAGGAAATTTTTTTCCACGTAATAAAGGAAACACTTCCCTGAGTGCGAAGATGTAGCTGGTAGCTCAACCTATCAGGTGGAGAAATCATTTGTTTTCGCATAATAAGGAGGGACTTGCTCGCGTGCGGCCATGGGCCATGCGGGTCCCTATTGTAAGCCACTCCATGTTTGTGCCTCCTCCGATGGCTATCGTTCATTGACAAAGTTGACCACGCCGCGTAGAGAGAACCAACATGGTGACGATGGCGAGGCCTAGGAAGGGAACGACTCAAAGCCGGCAAAGACACAATAGTGGATGCCCATGCGGAGGGGAGTATGAGGGTTCACTGATTCACCTGCGGTGTGAGGCTGTCGTCACCGGAGAATAACAGGAGGTGTTGGTGAGTAGAGGAATGGGCTGGACGGTGATGGGAGTAGGGTGGGCCGGTGAGGCCTATGCGGCAGCACAGCCGGCCACGGGAGGACGTAGCAGGCGGTACTGCCTGTGGTGGTTTGGGTGGCTGAAGCATGAATATCCGAGATTGAAGAAGCACCACAGCCGTTAGACGGACATCCAACGGCCACTGCTAATTGAATCGTGTGTTGACTATAAGTTGACAAAGCCTCGCGTACGCGTCCACTTAGTAGGCCAACAAGTGACCATCACATCCGTGGCATAGAACATATAGCCCATTTGTGACTTGTTATAATATACAACCCATTTTTTAATTCTAATGGAATTTACTCAGCCCATTTACTGTTTGTTAAAATTACAGCCCATTTTCTAGCCAGGACAATGGTTAATAATTTCAGCCAACCGCTCAAAAAAATCAACAGAATTTCCAACATTTTGATGGGATCCGAAATATTTTTTAACCCAAAATTTAGAGTAAGATTAAATATAGTTTCGAAATAAATTTGTATTAGGTGAAAATCCAACGAAATTTTGCGCGCGCAACAAGTAATGAAATTTAAAAATGTACCTATTCTATGCTTTTTTTTAATATTTACAACCAATTTTTTTAATTATAGCCCATTCATCATTTCTTAAAGCCCATTTCTTGGCAAGTCTAATGCGGCCCAGAGAATCACAAGTTGACCTAGGTTGGGTATTCTGCAAAAAAGGAATAGCTGGGCTAGCCATTTTCACATTGAAAAATTATTATCTGGGCTGGATATTTGGTCGACATAAAATAATAGCCTAGGCCAGATGGGCCACAGCCCGCCCAATTGATACCCTGCTCCTCTGAACAACAAAAAAAACACCGCTCAAGAAAAACTCTGCTCACACCTCAAAAACACAAATACTGCTCGAGCTGCTGGGTCCCAGCCTTTGACCGCTCCTTGTGCAATTCTCTCGTTTATTGACTATATAGGTTAACAATGTTGTGCGATTGATATGTCAGGAAACCAGGAGGAAGCAAAAAACATATAGTTGTATATACTAATAAGGAGGCACTTGCGTACGTGCGGCTATGGCCCTGGTGGGATCCACTTTCATCCTCTCCAATTAAAGTCATCTCCTGATTCCTCATGTTCATTAACCATGTTGACAATGCGAGACGACAGCCCCACGGCTAGCGCAACAACTCGAAGGAAGATGGAGAGGGCCTCGCGGGCCCTACGGATGGTCTGACACAACACCGGCTGCTCATTCAGGAAGCGAAGATCATAGGGCCACATGTCCGCGACAGCATTGTCATTCGCTTGTTCACCGGCGATTCTTCCTTCCGTGAGCCAGTGCTCACTGAGGAGATGGACGTTGCAGCGCAGGTCCTCCTGCGCTGGTAGCTCTTCCGCCATTAGGGCGTCGAAGTGCGGCCGCACCTGCTCTATGGTGAACACGGCATGAACCGGCATGGGTGGTGGCGCCGGCTCCTGGTCGGAAGCCACATCCATCGTCTGATTGTTGTCGCCGAGCTCGGCGAGCTCGCTGGTGAGCGATCATGACTAGCTGCTGGACCGGACCGCTGCCAAGCACGAGTCTGACCGCCCTGGCCCACACAGCCCCCCTCCCTCACCCGCGCATGCTTTCCGCCTGAAACGGTCAGCACCGCCCACACCGCTTCCCGGTGTAGGCGATTGCTCCGAGTTCAAATGACACAATTGTCGTCCGTCCATCTGCTGCCATATTAATGATACGCGGTTGCCCAAGCGGCTACTCCGACGCCACCCGACTATCCCTCTGCCGCCCACCACTGCTATATAAACTACTGCGTCGGCCATAGCGGCAGTCATCTGCCTCAGTTCCCTTTCTCCTGTCCACACCACTCCTACCATGGCTTCCTCATGCTCTAGTGCTCTTTGAGACGGTCATACGACAGACCAGAAGGAGATGGCAGCCATTGCTGCCTTCTGGCTGGCCGGCAGGCAGCCGGAGGACGACAACGTCCCAATGGAGAACGTGGTAGTCGATGATCCGGCGCCAACCCCCTCCTCCGCGCCATCCTCGCTGGTCCATTGCACCATGACCATCGGCGAGGCTCGTGCCCAATACATGGACATGGTGAGGCAGAAGCATGAGGAGTAGTTCTGGGAGGCACAAGCCGACGCCGCCTACAACCACCATGTCCTCCAAGAGCACCTGCAGGCGGAGGAGCAGATTGCCGCAGAGCGGGCGGAGCAGGAGGCGCTGCTCGAGTCGTACCGCTCCACCCGCGAGAGCCACCTTGCGCGCTGGCGGTACCGTATGCAGGTGGCAGAGATTGTGGCCGCCTAAAAAGAGGGCGATGAAGTGGGCAAGGAGCTATTTGGCGAGACCGACGACGAGGCGGAGGACAATGCCGGGTCCGTCAAGGCCCCGTCCCGCTGGCACCAAGGTGGAGGACTTCGCCAGCTTCGGCAAGGCCCTGCTCCTCCAAGGCCCCGTCCCGCCAACAACGAGGCAGAGGACATCACCGGCTCCGCCGAGGCATCACCCTACCGGAAACAAGGGGGAGGATTTCCCCTGCTCTGCCCAAGCGCCGCCCCTCCGGCAACGAGACAAAGGACATCGCCGGCTTTGTTCAGGCCCCGCCCCACTGCCAACGAGGCCGTGCCACACAAAAAATGAGGAAGATAAGAACACGGTAGCTCGCCGCCGCTCGGGTCCAAGTAATGTCGCCGCTGCTACCCTCCGGTTGAAGCCGAGCTTGGCGGGTTTAGCATTGACGACCGATTAGCTTCTTGGCGGTGACGTGGAGTCGGAGAGGTGTGCTGGAGAATAAGCTTCTGTTCGGCTCAGTCGGACATGGGAATTGTGCGCCGGACATCATAGATTTGGTTAATGAATTATACCTCGAGCGCACCCCTTTTAGTTGAAGAATGCATGAAATGTAATGAAATCTGGCATGCTTATATGAAATCCAATCGTGTATGAACGAATTTAGTTTGATTGGTTCAAATTCATGTATCACTGGCATTGGATGAACATGCAAAACAGTATGTACTAGCATTATTCCCGGGACACATGGTGATCGCCTCGTTTGCAGCAGTTTCAGACGTACAAAAAGTTTGAGCAATTTTTAGCTTACCTATACATTGCAATCAAACTCACAGGCCTGGAAATTCATAGAGAACATTCAAAACAATTGATGATTATGCATCTCAGTGATTCAAATGTCAGAGCCAATATTTACTTCACTACTAAAGAATAAATAAAAATCGATCGATGCTGCTGAAAGCAAAGGGCGTCCTGTTCGAAAATAACAAATGCATGTATTCTTGCTAACATCAATGAGCAAATTTTGACAAGGTTGTCCCATTCCAAAATATCAAATGTGTGTCTTTGCGTACATCAATGAGCAAACTTTGACAAGGTTTTCCCATTCCAAAATATCAAATGCCTACGGCTATGGAATGGGCAGTGTTTGCCATCAGTTCGGACATTGACATGTCACATCGTGCTAAATAAAACATCTGTTGTTTTTGTGCAGTTCCACTAAAATCAACCAACTTCGCACGTAGCTTGTATGATTTCGCCTTTATATGTTGCAATTCCTTGAACATATCTGCACCTCCTTTCTTGTAGCTAATTTTGTGCCTGGAGGTGGAAATGAATGATTCGATAACATTCGATGTATAGTGCATAATGAAGTATAATGGAGGGCACGAACCATCAGAACATTTTCTGCAGTTCCCATTGAAATCAAGCTGAGCATCCCTGTTTGCATAAATACAAAAAAAGTGATTAGTGTAAAGCAAATGCACTATGAATTAACAGTTTAAACAGACAACCTACATTATCCATGCAGAGCACACATTTAAAAAAATGGAACTCACCGGAAAGAATCCTAAAACAACATTGTATTGGCCATCACAGCAACAAAGATGGAGATCCGTGAGTCCTTTTGAGCTGAAGCTAGTTTGTTCTTGTGGGCAATAATGTAACCAGCCTTAAAATACTTCCTTGTGATATGAAGAGGATGATACTGATGTGCAAAGGCAAGAGAACAACTAAATGTTGCATCCCTGTTCGCTCGAAAAAAGGAAAGGAAATAATTAAAACAACACAGATGAAGCACTTCTTGAGGACAATAAAACTTTCTCATGATAGTATCTAAACAGTAGCACAACACCAATAGAGATGACAAAGCTCAATCATATGGATGAAATCCGTGGGCCAGTACCAACCTTTGTCAGGAGGCTTATTGTGTAGAGCATACAGATGAAGCACTTCTTCGGAACCATCTGTAGTTATCTACTGTGGTTGCCATGCTTACTATATCTCCTCGATGTGTTTAATGTTTCCATCATCTTCTTGTGCAGTTCCACTAAAATATATTTTATCTTCAAAGAAGATCCCTGTTTGCACAAGTAGAGATAATTACATATTACATTAAGAGTGGCATCAAATCAGTGGCAAAACAATTGCTCGTTCTAGCCATAGCAATAAATTAAGATGCAAAAATATATCATTACTTGTGTCAACACAGCTCCAGTGCTTCATTACGGCACCGGGAGTCGATTTTTGTTTTTCTTCCGCTTGTTCTTCCCCTTCATCACTTGGTTCAATAAAAGACAAGCTTCGCCTTCAATGTAAGATTTGGCATATCAATTAGGGAGCACAAGAATAGCACTAAACAACAACATTAATTTTCTGATGACAGTAGCAAAATACAGGCCAACAGTTGTGAAATATCATTATCTTACCTCAATGGGATATTACGATGCACATACAGATTGGAAGTCTGGTCTCCATTTGTGCAGTTCACTAAAATCAAACAACATTACCTTATAAGTAGCACCACATATGAAATCACACTGCACAATCATGTGAAAGAAGGCTAGTAATGACCTCTCATGACGTGGAATTCAAACAACCCACAAGAAGAAGATCCGAAACAAATTTGCCAACACGGATAGGAAGTTAGATCTCCTCTTGTGCAGTTCCACTAAGATCAAGCAATCAAGCAACATTGTCGGTGTGACATTTTGGTTGAACTACACAAAACACTAAACCAAAAGTGTTTTGTGTAGTGCAACAAAAGGTCTCAATAGCAATGAGGTGAAGTCGATAACCCTGTTTACAAAGGTGCAAAGGAAACAATCACTAGTCAATAATGGTGGGTGACACAGAAGCCCACAAAAAGAAGCATCTAACTTATCTAAATGGGAAACAAAGCAAGAAAGTAGCATTTCTCAAACAGTGACATTGATTCATATTAACAGAGAGATTATATTAACAATAAAATTCGTTAAACATGTAATTTTGTTTTAACTGTGGCATTGCTTCAATTTTCCAGCGGTATTATTAGATGAACAACAGCTAAAGAGTTGTACGGGATAGTGGATGCGCAAGCACCATGTGCATCTACTAATGTATAAAGGGGTGATGCACAATCTGTTGCAACAAACAACCAAGGAGTATATTTGTGTTGGTCCCATTTTTATTATCTTTAGACACCTTTCCCTATGTGAGGGCAGCAAATCTAGTCCCGCTCAAACTATATAACCTTGTCCCCCACCCATAGAAAGATCAGTTCCTTACAGATGTGTGTACTGCGTTCGTCATTGTTTTCCCTTTTCGACGAACATAGGTGTTGGATAGCCAGTTTGTACTACATTCCCCCTTCCTTTCCTCTTTGAACCACGTCCTAGATTCATGCTATACAACTTTCCCCACTACTTTCCTGTTTGATCCAACACCTAGATTCGAGTGCAGAAGCGAAAAAAATTCCACATGCAGCTACAGAAATGCCTGTGGATTAAATAAATTATACCTTAAGGTTCTCGGGGTGTGGCTCGGTCGGCGACCGGAGACCGATCTGCTTACACTATGTACAGCGACAAGGAAGAAGGGGTCAGAGGCCCTCCCGTGCCGCCATTGGGTGAAATAGAACAAGGACGCCGATAGTGGGTTCCCTCCCTCGCCGACGGCGACAGCGTTAAGCCTCCTTGCCTTCCCCGACGGACGGGATCCTGCCAGCTCTTTGACCAGCAATGAGGGGGGGAGAGGAGAGGCCAACACAGTCTTGTTTTAGTTGTTTATATCTGGATAGGGTGAGAGAGTGAGTAGGGAGCAACTACAAGCACTGAGGCTCCAGCGTGTATATATAGTGGAGAGAGAGTGTGAAGAGAGCAAACCCTAGAAAACAAGCGCCGAGGCTGCAGCGTATATAGTTGGAGTGGTTTTATTTTCTCTCCATAAAAATCGGTTTAAATTATGCATGAAACGGAACTCTTTAGTGAAGAAAAATATTAGGGCAAAGCTAACACGTGAAGAAAATTTAACGCTCGAAGGAGTCAACTCTAAATTAATGCTCCACACCTCCCGGTTGCACTTACTATCATTCACGTGTGGTACACGACCCTCCGAAACAACAACTGAACCACACACGGTCAAATTATTGGAAAGGTGGGTTGCACCATCCTCCAATTTTAAATATTTTGGGCACTTTTATTCAGCCTAAGTTAGTGTGCCACCGTATGTACTAAGGGTTAGAGCGGGTGCTAAGAAACTAGGGTGTATTGAGAGTTATTGCCATGTTGTTTATTTGTAGGGTCACTTGCAAACTGTGAAACTCTATTCTCCTCTTATTTAGTGGATGGGGAAAATCTTTTGCCTCCATTTAAAAAAAACGTGAAATTCAATTTTAATTATTTAGTTTGTACACATTGCTCTCTTCCAATAATTTATGGCACTTGTATTCGACCTAAGTCAATGTGCCACCGTATCTCGTGCTACTCCCTCCGTCTAGGTGTATTAGGACCCAGATGCATGTAGATTGAGGAGAAGGAGAAACTTGACCGGTCCTTCCTCCAATCAAAGCCCTGATTTCTCTCTCTAAATGCAACAATTAAGAGATGCCATTTTTGGTACTAGGCAGGGCCACGAATTAACTCGCATGCAAGTCGACTTTGATTCCTTGACTAATCAATGTGTAGTTGTGCTTCATGCATTGGGTTTCTGGGGGAGATAACAAGGCAGAGTAAGTAACGCTCGCTAGCAACAAGGCAAGGAGGGTATTGAGATGCGAAGTTAATGATCGACGCCTAAACATTTTGGGAATATCTAATTTTCGTAAGATGACTTAGCACCTAGACGGAGAGAGTACTACCTCAGTCCAGGTTCGATGGAATATTCGTCACCTCTTCTCTTCTTGTACGTACTCCATTTATCTCGCTTCCTGTGGCTTCCCACTCCCACGATATTCCTATTCTATGAACATGTGTGTGTGTGTGTGTGTGTTTTAACAACGTGTGTGTGTTAGAGAGAGCGACACATCGACCTACTCCTACAGAGAGATGGTGTGTAGTGTATGATTTAGCCGCGAGAGTCGGTGCATGCTCTCATTTCCGGGCGTCCGGTCGTGATAGCTGCCACGCCCGCTCCTGACCATCTTGGCCCACCCAGAGCACCTCCAACACCCGTGCGCGCTTCCTGCCCGAAATGGTCAGCGCCGCTCTAGAGAATTGGTGCCGCATTCTTGCTCGGGCAGAGCGGACACGATCTCTCACTGGCGCCTGCGTTGAAGGGAGAAGCGAATTCAAGAGTGATTGTTTCTTCATTCGTCCAACTTATTGCTGGGTCTATGTGATTTGACGGCTCATTAGTCATTATTACAAAGATGGTACGATTGTTGGATGTCCCACGTTTCGGCGAAAGGAGGTAGATTACAATTTTCTCCATTCTTATAGCGGAGGAGTGCGAAAGCAGTGAAAATACGCAACCTTAGTGATTACATGGCCCACCTCACACTATCACCATATTTTATGGACACTGTGCGACACCTAACTCTTTAGTACATAGTAGTAAGGATTGTAATTTCTTAGTGAGATAAATTTGTACAATGCTATGAAGCTTCCAGCTGCTGTTTCATGTATCTTGCTTCCAAGGTTGCCTCGTTGCAATATTTCATCAAATACAAAGGAGACTAACATGCATGATATTGCATCTCGATGATTGATAGATCATAGCAAATATGTACTCCCTCCGTTCCAATATAAGTGTCTCAACTTTGTGCAAACTTTAGTACAAAGTTGTACTACTACTAAAGTTGACACTTATTTTGAAACAGAGACAACTAAAGAAAAAAACAATCCTTGAAGTCCCTAGCCCTTGAACCCTAAACCCTAACCTAGCTTTAATTTTCTAGCGACGTTGAACCTTCCGAAGAAATGAAGTTTGCATCCCTTTGACCAACGGATCATTTTGTGCAGTTTACTAAAATAGAGATGAGCATCCCTGTGGCAAAGAAATTGAAGAAGCGTGATTAGAATAAACTACTGGGAGTTGTTGATGAGACATAAACTCATCACATATATAGTAGACGCCAGTAGAGGTACGTGCGGGGCAGAGAAGTAGAGAAATATCCACATGGAGCGATGTGGGCAGCTGGGGCAGTGGTGCAAGCCGACTGTAAAGGAAGTTGTACCTGAGGGATGTCGGGATGTAGCTCAACCTAGAGGAGGGCGGCAGGAGGCAGCAACTACCCACGTTGCGGCAGTGAGCAAGGGACGAAGGCAACCACACCGGCTTTGTGATAGAGAACATCGGGGAACCCTGATCTAGACGTGCCGACAGTGGGTTTTTGCCGTCGGCGACGGTGACTGCATCTACACAAAGCATCCACCCCTTCCCCCGGCGGACGTGATCCGCCCGGATGTTAGATATGTGGCCATAGTCGTTTTGTGTGAGAGAGTGTGAAGAGAGCAACCCCATCAAGCAATCGTGTAGGCTCGTCTTGGCTATGTATATAGTGGAGTGGTTTCTTTTTCTCTCCATATGAACCTATTTATATTGCATACGTGCCACTGAAGAAAAAAACTTTATTTATAAATGACGTGTAACATTCCAAATTTTTAATTTGGAAGGTTATACATTAGATCATCATTGCATATCATATTTTATTGCATTTTGGTTGATCCTAGAAATTCTACGCAACTCAAGGACCCACGGAGAGAGTTGGGGATATCGTTATTTTCATATTTGAGTTTTCTCAAATTTTGAAAAGAGGATCATTTGATTTTAATTATTTTTCTCTTCGAATATTTCTTACATGAAAATAAAAGAGAGGGGACAAAATGACTTCCCCAAAATAAAGAAATATTGGAGGTTAAATATTAAAATCAAATAGTATTTTTATTCGGTGTTTTATTGCTATTTTATTTGAATTAGGAAAAAATGCGTTTTTCAAAATTGCATTAGAGGCCCAAATAAATGTTCACTTTGTCGGCTATAATTTTAGAGGACGGGGAAATTTTATTTCAGGATTTGTGGAGTCTGTTTAGTATTTCTTTTCTTTGTTTTTCTGCGCGTCGGAATTAATTTTTTTTTAAATCCCACCGACCTAGCCGGGCCGTGCCAGACTAGGACTCTAGTCCGGCCGGCCCTTTAAGAGGCGAAGGCCCGACCCACCAGCGCTGCCGCCCCAAATCCCTAGCGCCGCCGCCCGAACCGCCCCGCCGCCTCCGGTTCCGCGGCGCCGCCGCGTCGCCCTCGCCGCCCCGGAGCCGCCGCCGCCCCATTCCGCTGCCCTGCCGCCGAATCCCCTCGCCGCCGCTGCCGCCAGCCTTGCCGTAGTCACCACCGACCCCGCCGGATCTCGCCGAGGTAGCCCGCCGACCGTCGTCCGTTTTCGCGAGGAAACCGTCCGGTTTTTTTTCAAAACCCTAGGTTATTTTATTTTAGATCGTTTTTTTCTGGTTTAGTTAAATAACGGACGTTCATCCGTACATTCATTTTAACGAATGGTGATCGTCTGTTAGCCGCAGACAGCGAATGTTCGTTCATTAGCCTGTTCGTCAGTTTTTCTTTTTCCACGGTTTTTCGCGATTATTTTCGATCGCGATTTTTGCCCTGATTTTCGTTTTAGTTATCTTTTCGCTCGTTTATCAGAATTAGGCAATTCAAGTGCCTAGATCTTCGTCTCGAAACCCTCTTTCTGTTTAATCAACTTGAACAAGATATTGGTACTGTAAAATTTGACTTAAGTCCAGATTAGTAAATGGATCTTGTTTCTTTCGTAGTTTGAGTTTCATTGCTTCCTTTGATTTGATTCTTTTTGCAAACCAGAGTTCTTAAGTTGAACTTTCTAGTTAGATCTCTTATTTGAGTTTTACCCGTGCTTATAGTTGAGTGCTTATTGTATGCTTTGTTTGTTTGTGATAGAGTACCCGGAGTGCGAAGCGTGCTACTATGAGTCTCTAGGTTTTGCGGATCATCAGCAAGGCAAGTAACACTTTGATCATACCTCTTTACTACTCAGTTTTATTGCATTAGATCAATCCTCAAACAATTGCATTGTTTGGATCTGATTAACATGTGGGTTTTGGGAAGTAGATGATGAGGTAGAACCTATTACCCTGTTTATTATCAAACCTTGGGAGTTACTTCTATGTTATGCTTATATTGCTATGCTATGCTTGTAGACGTGGTTTGATTCGAGTGATTCTTGACAGATGTGAGAGTTTTATTAATGGTTAACTTAAGGTGGCTAATTTAATACACATCTGGGTGGATTGCTTGAGGCACCCTGGAGTACCTAGTGGTTGTCAGGGCACCTGGAGAATCCAGTGTTGTCCTAGGATATCCCGCAGTACCCGTGTGATCATCCTACGGTCCGCCACCCAGGCTCAAAGGGATCATAAGATTATTCATGCTAGAAACTTTCGTGTGCAGCCACAAGATATTATGGGCTCTAGCATAGTTGAGTATGTTGCATGACCTCTTTCAGTGGTGGGCTAGCAGATGTAGGGGAAAGTAAGTGTAACTGTCCACCCAGAGTAAAGAGTTATTGTTTCAGAAAGACTGTGTCTCGATTCTTCGACCATGGATGTATTCGAGTCTTGTGGGGAAAAGTGCGCAAACCACTGCAGAGTGTGCAAACTAATCATGGTTAGTCGTGCCCCTGGGTATGGACGTTTTGAATATCTAGTTCTTGGATTATCATGTTGATCTCGTCACTCTTAATATAAATTGATTGGGTTTAATGATGATGCTTAATTGGGATTGAGTTGGAGGAAACTTCTCAATGTTCAACAACCACCATGATAGTTAAATAAAATTATTCCTTTGTTGTAGGAAAAAATTGACTTTATGCAAAACTGTAACCATAGAGCTTTCCACCAGCCATATATGCATGTAGTGATAGCATTTATTCTGTTCAATACTCTATGTGTTACATTGCCAGCATATTCCATGTGCTGGCCCATTTCGGGCTGCAATGTTCATGTTGCAGACTTTTCAGACGACGAGTAAGGTGCCATAGGTCGTTGTCTTTCACTCAGTGATGCCTTTGGAGTTGATGGAATCACTTTATCTTCCAAGCCTTCCGCTGTATCGATTTTAGATGGCCTTAAGCCATATTATTGTAATAAGTTCTCTTTTGAGACACTCGACGTAATAAGTGTGTGATTGCTACTCTGTTATAATCCTCAACTACTATGCGTGTTAGCATTACTGATCCAGGGATGACACTTATGCACAGAGATCAGACTGTTTGAGGTCTGGTCGCTACAAGATGGTATTAGAGCACACGCTGACTGTAGGACATGACCACTAAGCTAAGGCCCTAGATCACTACTCTCTTCTCATTTCTGACTCCTCTCCCTTTTCTACTCTATAGGATGGCGGATGCAAGGAACAAGTTCACCCAACCGGATGAAGATACACCTTTTGGACGAAACTTGAAGGAAGTTACTAGATACCTGAACATCAGAATACCAAGCTTCATCGGGACCTACATCGCCACTTTACCAGAAGAGGAGCATTGGATGATTCGAGTTCAAGTTCCCGGAAGGACTTTCATGCTAGTCACTGAGCCCGTAGAGTTTTCCTTTGATGCACCAACCTGGAGTCTAGGAAATGGCATGGCAGCCCACATCACCATGGGACGCATTGGAGAAGTTTACCACAAGGATCTCAAGGATACTATCTACCAGATTTGTGGGCGCCGAGATGAGCAATGGGAGATGATCAACACCAGGAAGGATAGATCCATTGCAGCTTTCATCCAGGAGTTAAACTAGCACATTCGTCGCCAGGAGAACCAGATGTGCGCAAGCATGATAGATCTGAAGAAGGCAATGACCAGGATCACGAACTCAAGTCTAAATGCGATGGATATGAGGAGGAAATGACAATACTCGTGGAGAAAATGACGATCTGACGAGGAAGCTAGGAGTATTCATGGGAGACCCCGCGCCAGGAGGAGAAGACGACGATTCCACTTGTCCTGAGAACTACATCATCATCGACGACACCGACTCAGACCCCGATGATAGAGATGATGACTATGTTGATGAAGATGGAGCAGATATTATGGAGTCTTCCACCGATCAAGTTTTCTAGTTGACCACCATATTAGTAGTAGTATTCCCCCATGTATATAGTATAGTCCGAGCAGTTTTGTAATGATAGTTAGACCGATTGTATGCCCTTGTTTGAATTGATTGAAGCGATATGTTTGTGTTTGTCTCATGTGCATATGGGTAGTGTTTTCCCTCCAGCTCTCATTCTATTCTGTTTTCTCATCTTTTCTAAACCCATCGGATGCCTCCGAGACGCGACAATGGATTTGCTTTCCCGCCGGAGCTCACTCAGTCGATCCAGCAGCAGAATGCCTTGATGCAGATACTAGTCCAAAATCAGAACCAGGGGAACAACAACAACAACCCACCACCACCACCACCTGTTGATCACTTAGCCCGTTTTCTAAGGCTGAATCCGCTGGTGTTCTCCAGTAGCACCGAGCCGATTGTTGCAGATGATTGGCTCCGCAACATTGGAAGGGAGTTAACCACTGCAGGATGCATAGATGCGGAGAGAGTGTGTTTTGCCGCACATCAGCTTGATGGACCCGCAGCATCATGGTGGGAGAATTTCACAGCCACTTACCCCATCGACACTGTCACATGGGACCAGTTTCAGCAGGCTTTTCGCACCGCCCATGTTTCAGCAGGAGCTATGGCCATGAAGAAGCGCGAGTTTCTCAACTTGCTCCAAGGAGAACGCATAGTGAGCCAGTATGTGGATGATCTTAGTAAGTGAGCACGTTATGCCCCGGATGACGTTGCTACAGATGCAGCTAAGTAGGAGAAGTTTTTCGAAGGACTGAATGATGAGCTGAGCATGCAGTTGATTGTGGCAAACTTCAACAACTACCAGGAGCTGGTAGATAGAGCTCTTATGATTGAAGGGAAGCAGTAGCAGATTGATAACCACGAGAGGAAGTATGGACAAGGGAAGTACAATTCAGGAGCTCAGCAGAGACCCTGTTTTACCCCAAACTCAGGAGGACACATTCACCATAACCATGGAGGGCACAATTCCAACGGATGGAGTTCTCACAACCATAGTGGCCCCAAGAATGGGAATAGGAATGGAGGAAGCAACGGCCAGAACCGTTCCAACCCAGCAACGCCCGCCAAGAAGGATCTAAGTCACATTACTTGTTTCAAGTGCGGGAAGAATGGACATTATGCCACGAAGTGTTCTGAAGCAAAGAATGGAAATGGCAATGGAAGCTCTGGGAAGAAGCCCAACCCTATCAACAGCGGACAAGTGAACCACGTTAACATGGAGGAGGTTGAAGCACAACCAGATGTAGTAATAGGTAAGTTTTTGGTTAAGTCATTTACTGCAATCGTTCTTTTTGATACTGGTGCATCGCATTCATACATATCAAGGGGATTTTTGGATAAGTATAAGTTGCCCACCAAAGTTCTTAGAACACCTATGTTAGTAAGTTCGCCAGGAGCAGAACATATGGCAAGCGATGTTTTGAGATGCCATTGACCATAGGTAGGCATGTTTTCCCCTCAGACCTGATAATTCTGGAGTCGCAAGGTTTGGATGTGATTTTGGGTATGGATTGGCTATCGATGTATGGAGGGAACATCGATTGCGCCAGTAAGTCGATTATACTCACCACCCCGGAAGGAAGGAGGATTAAGTATGTATCCCGTCATGTGCCGAAGAGGACTCAAGTGAATTCCTTATCAGGAGTTGTACAAGAGGAAGTACTAGTGGTGAAGCATTTCCCTGATGTATTTCCGGAGGAGTTGCCAGGCATGCCACCG
This sequence comes from Triticum timopheevii, assembly GCA_963921465.1. NCBI lineage: Eukaryota > Viridiplantae > Streptophyta > Magnoliopsida > Poales > Poaceae > Triticum > Triticum timopheevii. Next base: position 388,935,816 of record OY997274.1, read on the forward strand.
GATAGGGACATTGAGTTTTTTATTGATCTTTTGCCAGGCATAGGGCCAATATCTAAGAGACTGTACAGGATGCCCGCCAAGGATTTGGAGGAAATTAAGAAGCAGATTAAGGAGTTACTGGATAAAGGCTACATTCTCCCAAGTTCGTCACCTTGGGGATCACCAGTGCTTCTAGTGGAGAAGAAGGATGGATTGTTGAGGATGGTTGTTGATTATCGTGGATTGAATGAAGTAACAATCAAGAACAAGTACCCACTGCAGATGATCAATGATCTGTTTGACCAGTTGCAAGGAGCTAAAGTATTTTCCAAGATCGATCTGCGATTAGGATACCACCAGCTGAAGATTCAAGAGCAGGATATACCTAAGACATCTTTTACCACAAGGTACGGGCTAGATGAGTATACCGTTATGTCATTTGGTCTGACTAATGCACCTGCATATTTCATGAACATGATGAACAAGGTGTTTATGAAGTTTTTGGATAAGTTTGTCGTGGTGTTCATTGATGACATATTGGTCTACTCGAAAAATGAAGAGGAGCATAAGGAGCATTTGCGTTTGGTACTTGGGAAGCTCAGAACATCAGTTATATGCCAAGTTTAGCAAGTGTGAGTTTTGGTTGAAGGAAGTTGGATTCCTCGCACATGTTATATCCGAAGAAGGAATAGTAGTAGACCCCACCAAGGTTGTCACTGTGACAAATTGGGAAGCACCCACGTCAGTGGGAGAGAACCGGAGTTTTCTTGGACTTGCAGGATACTATAGGAGGTTCATTGAGAATTTCTCGAAGATTGCAAAGCCCATGACGGAGTTGTTGAAGAAGGACACCAAGTTCAAATGGACTGAGGAATGTGAGGCAAGTTTTCAGGAATTGAAGAAACGATTGGTTACAGCCCCAGTGTTGATTCTTCCAGATCAACGCAAGGATTATCAAGTGTATTGCGACGCTTCTCGTCGAGGACCTGGAGTAGTGCTTATGCAGGAGGGAAGAGTTGTTTCATATGCCTCACAACAGCTTAAACCCCATTGAATTATGCTACACATGATTTGGAGTTAGAAGCCGTAGTGCATGCGTTGAAGACATGGAGACATTTTCTGATCGAAACCATTGTGAGGTGTACACACATCACAAGAGTTTGAAGTATATCTTCACGTAGAAGGAGTTGAATCTCAGGCAGAGGAGATGGTTGGAACTCATCAAGGATTATCATATGAGGTTGCATTACCATCCCGGAAAGGCTAACGTAGTAGCAGATGCGTTGAGTCACAAGAGTCATGTCAATACACTCATGACCGGAGAGTTACCCAAGAGTTAGCAGAGGATCTTCGTGAGCTATGTTTGGAAATAGTTCCAAGAGGCTATGTAGCAGCATTGGAAATTTAGTCTACTTTGATGGATAAGATCAGAGAAGCTTAGAAGACTGACAAGGAGATTGCCGAGATAAAGGAAAGGATGAGCAAAGGAAAGGCTAAAGGATTTCGTGAGGATGAGCCCGATACCTTATGGTTTTAGGACCGCGTATATGTTCCTAATGACCCGGAGATCAGGAAGTTGATTCTGCAAGAGGCCCATGATTCGTCGTATTCGATTCACCCAGGAAACACCAAGATGTATCTGGATTTGAAGGACAGTTTCTGGTGGACTGGAATGAAGAAGGATATTGCGGAGTATGTAGCAGTTTTGATTTATGTCAAAGAGTGAAGGCAGAGCATCAGAAGCTAGCAGGATTGCTACAGCCATTGCCGATACCCGAATGGAAGTGGGATAAGCTAGGCATGGATTTTATCACAGGATTGCCTAGGACTTGTTCAGGCTATGACTCGTTCAGGCTCATTTCATCCCAGTGAAGACCACTTACACCAGTGCTAAGTTGGCAAAGATATACATGACCAAGATCATATATCTGCATGGAGTTCCGAGGACCATTGTATCAGATAGAGGGACCCAGTTTTCCTCAAGGTTCTGGAATCAATTGCATGAGAATTTGGGTACCAGGCCAGAATTCAATACAACCTTTCATCCACAGACAGATGGACTGACCGAGAAAGTCAATTAGATTCTGCAGGACATGTTGAGAGGTTGTGCAATAGATTATGGATCTAGTAGGGACGACAATTTGCCATATGCAGAGTTCTCTTACAATAACAATTATCAAGCCAGTTTGAAGATGGCCCCTTTCGAAGCTTTGCACGGAAGGAGGTGCAGGACACCGTTGTTATGGGATGAAGTTGGAGACCATCAGTTGTTTGGACCAAATTTGATTAAAGAGTCTGAAGAGAAGGTTAAGCTGATTCGCGATAGACTCAAGGTAGCCCAGTCCTGGCAGAAGGGCTATGCGGATTCGAAACGCAAGGAGACAGTTTACGAAGCCGGAGACAGAGTGTATCTTCATGTGTCCCCACTTCGAGGAGTTAAACATTTTGGAGTTAATGGAAAATTAGCACCATGATTTGTGGGACCATACAAAGTTTTGGAACGTATGGGAGAAGTTGCTTACAAGTTGGAATTGTCAGGAGTTCACGATGTGTTCCACGTTTCCCAGTTGAAGAAGTGTCACACAGAGATGGCCGATATCCCTCTAAGAGATACAGTTCCATTGGAAGCGATTCAGTTGGATAGCGATTTGACCTACGAGGAGAAACCAATCAAGATTCTCAAGTTTGCCAGCCGAGTCACACGCAGCAAGGTTATCATGTTCTGCAAAGTTCAGTGGAGCCACCATATAGAGGATGAAGCCACCTGGGAACAAGAGGAAGACCTACGGAAGGACCACCCTCACCTATTTTCTAGCCAACCCGAATCTCGAGGGCGAGATTCATCTTAAGGGGGGTATGTTTGTAACATCCCAAATTTTTAATTTGGAATGTTATACATTAGATCATCATTGCATATCATATTTTATTGCATTTTGGTTGATCCTAGAAATTCTACGCAACTCAAGGACCCACGGAGAGAGTTGGGGATTTCGTTATTTTCATATTTAATTTTTCTCAAATTTTGAAAAGAGGATCGTTTGATTTTAATTAGTTTTCTCTTCGAATATTTCTTACATGAAAATAAAAAGAGAGGGGATAAAATGACTTCCCCAAAATAAAGAAAGAATGGAGGTTAAATATTAAAATCAAATAAGATTTTTATTCAGAGTTTTATTGCTATTTTATTTGAATTAGGAAAAAAATCATTTTTAAAAATTGCATTAGAGGCCCAAATAAATGTTCACTTTGTCCTCTATATTTTTAGAAGACGGGGAAAATTTATTTCAGGATTGTTGGAGTCCGTTTAGTATTTCTTTTCTTTGTTTTTCTGCGCGTGGAATTATTTTAAAAAAATCCCACCGACCTAGCCGGGCCGTGCCCGACTAGGACTCCAGCCCTGCCGGACCTTTAAGAGGCGAAGGCCCGAGCCGCTAGCGCCGTCACACCGAAACCCCAGCGCCACCGCCCGAACCGCCCCGTCGCTGCCGGTTCTGCGCCGCCGTCCCGCGCAGCCGCCGCGTCGCCCTCGCCCCCTCAGGAGCCGCCACCGCCCCGTTCCGCCGCCCCGCCGCTGAATCCCCTCGCCACCGCCACCGCCAGCCTCACCGGAGTCGCCGCCGACCCCCCGGATCTCGCCGAGGTAGCCCGCCGACCGTCGCATGTTTTCACGAGGAAACCGTCCAGTTTTTTCGAAACCCTTGGGTATTTTATTTTAGATTGGTTTTTATTTTTTTCCGGTTTAGTTAAATAACAGACGTTCGTCTGTACGTTCGTTTTAACTAATAGTGTTCATCCGTTAGCCGTAGACAGTGAACGTTTGTTCGTTAGCCTGTTCGTCAGTTTTTCTTTTTCCAGGGTTTTCCGCGATTATTTTCGATCGCGATTTCTGCCCTGATTTCGTTTTAGTTTATCTTTTTGCTCGTTTATCGAAATTAGGCGATTCAAGCGCCTAGATCTTCGTCTCGAAGCCCTCTTTCTGTTTAATCAACTTGAACAAGATTTTGGTACTACTAAATTTGACTTAAGTCCAGATTAGTAAACGGATCTTGTTTCTTTCGTAGTTTGAGTTTCGTTGCTTCATTTGATTTGATTCTTTTTTCAAACCGGAGTTCTTAAGTTGAACTTTCTAGTTAGATCTATTATTTGAGTTTTACCCATGCTTCTAGTTGAGTGCTTATTTTATGCTTTGTTTGTTTGCGATAGAGTACCCGGAGTGCGAAGCGTGCTACTACGAGTCTCTAGGTTTTGCGGATCATCAGCAAGGCAAGTAACACTTTGATCATACATCTTTACTACCCAATTTTATTGCATTAGATCAACCCTCAAACAATTGCATGGTTAGGATCTGACTAACATGTGGGTTTTGGGAAGTAGATGATGAGGTAGAACCTATTGCCTTGTTTATTATAAAAACCTTTGGGAGTTACTTCTATGTTATGCTTATATTGCTATGCTATGCTTGTAGACGTGGTTTGGTTCGAGTAATTCATGATAGATGTGAGAGTTTTATTAATGGTTAACCTAAGGTGGCTACTTTAATACACATCTGGGTGGATTGCTTGAGGCACCCTGGAGTACCCAGTGGTTGTGAGGGCACCTGGAGAATCCAGTGTTGTCCTAGGATATCCCGGAGTACCCGTGTGATCATCCTATGGTCCGCCACCCAGGCTCAAAGGGATCATAAGATTATTCATGCTAGAAACTTCCATGTGCAGCCACAAGCTATTATGGGCTCTAGCATAGTTGAGTATGTTGCATGACCTCTTTCAGTGGTGGGCTAGCAGATGTAGGGGGGAGTAGGTGTAACTGTCCACCCAGAGTAAAGAGTTATTGTTTCAGAAAGACTGTGTCTCGATTCTCTGACCATGGATGTATTCGAGTCTTGTGGGGAAAAGTGCGCAAACCTACAGAGTATACAAACTAATCATGGTTAGTCGTGTCCTTGGTTATGGACATTTTGAGTATCTAGTTCTTGGATTATCATGTTGATCTCGTCACTCGTAATATAATTTGATTGGGTTTAATGATGATGCTTAATTGGGATTGAGTTGGAGGAACCTTCTCAATGTTTAACAACCACCATGATAGTTAAATAAAATTTATTCCTTTATTGTAGGGAAAAATTGGTTTTATGCAAAACTGTAACCATAGAGCTTTCCACCAGCCATGTATGCATGTAGTGATAGCATTTATTCTGTTCAATACTCTATGTGTTACATTGCCAACATATTCCATGTGCTGACCCATTTTGGGCTGCAACATTCATGTTGCAGACTTTTCAGACGACGAGTAAGGTGTAATAAGTTGTTGTCTTTCACTCAGTGATGCCGTTGGAGTTGATGGACTCACTTTATCTTACAAGCCTTCCGCTGCTATCGATTTTAGATGGCCTTAAGCCATATTATTGTAATAAGTTCTCTTTTGAGACATTCGATGTAATAAGTGTGTGACTGCTACTCTGTTATAAATCCTCAAGTACTATGCATGTCAGCATTACCGATCCAGGGATGACACTGATGCACAGAGATCAGACTGTTTGAGGTCTGGTCGCTACATGACGCGGCACCGTTCATGCGTTGTTCCCGACCCTCCATTATTTATAAGTGAGTAACTACTACTAGACGCGTCAAATTGTCATGTGGGCTGCATCATCATACAGAAATGAGCTCCACAATGTCTCATGTGTGGTTGGGGAAGACGCAGAAGACGCAAAGAGTTCTACTAGTACTACGTGCGTGGCTGCGTACACCTCTTCTCTTTGAGCATGGTTATTAAAAGTATAGCCCACTACTCTATACCACGCGGTTATTATATGGGCAAAGAGTATAAGTAGTAATAATGATTAATAAGCCGTCAAATCACGAGGCCCACCCTTCTCTATGTTTGACCAAGGAAGCATCCATCATTTCACTCCCCGTTGAATATCCATCCGTTGCTACCTTTGCAAATAACTAAAAATCCGCTTCTACCTCCATATCATGGTTAATAATATAGCCATGTCAATCACGATGTAGAAATATCATTCACTGATACAATAGGGCTGCCTCTAAGGCTGGTGATTTTTTGTACTTTGTCCCTTTCTATTTTTGTCTCATTTACTCATTTTACATAGGAGCACGTGTAGAGGATGGCTATTCCTTTCGATGGGACTTCTTCATGGGGTTTAAGACTAAGCAGCTCCGAATTATCCCCGCTGCCCACCACTCTGAATCGTGCCATCTATGATAGTACTCCTATTGCAACAATGAGGTCCACTAGGTCTAGCACGTCCTGTAAGAAGACACTGTCATGCAAAACAAACATCTTGTTGCCTTGTTCATCACACAGTACATACAATTGGTGCTTACTACTAGTACCACTACTACTCCTTCTCCTATAAACCTTGCGCTTGGCATCTCAAAAATATTAACCTTGCACTTGGCTCTTTGCCTCTTCAGGAAGTCGAGCAATAATGGTACTACAGTACATGGTCCTGGCTATCTGAGACCGAATGAATTGTTGCATGTCCACCACATGGGCGAGGGTCGAGCGAGGGTCAAGGGTTGAGGGGCAAGGGAGAGTGCATACTTGTACGTCCGTTTCAATATAGACTACATACAGAGCAAAATGAGTGAATCTACACCCTAAAATACGTCTATATACATTAGTGTTTGGAGTATGTACTAGTAGTTCATATTCAAATCTACAAAAAGACATATTTCAAACAATATGATAAGCTCTCTAACCAAGGTAGGGACGAGGAGTAACGGAGGGACTAGTAAAGTTTTCTCCTTGTCCTGCAAGCCACCGCGTGTGTGGGCGAGGGAGCGGGCGTAGGCGTAGTAAGCTAGCTTCTCCTCATCCTACGACTACGAGCCACCGCGCCCATGGGCGGGGTAGAGGGCGTACTAAGCAAGCTTCTCCTGGTTCTGCGAGTTGACGAGACATATCAAAAGTAATACGTACAGAGTATCTCTAGTGTATAGAGCCTTGCCTCTAAGGTAGGCCCCACATGGTTTGCCTCTTTTTTTAAATAACGCGTCAAGTTGCAATTTGTTTGTTCACCCATGGTACACGATTCTCCATCAAGTGGACAACCAGTACACGTGTCAAATTACCATGTGGGTTGCCTTTTCATACAGGAATGAGCTCCACCGTGTACCCGCGCGGGTGTGATTGGGAAAGAGACGGGCGTACGTGTGCCGTGTGTGCACCTCTTCTCTTCGTGAACGTTCCCCACCGACATGGTTGTGTGTTAGAGAGATACAAACATAGACAAATGGCTGTGACGCCCGGATATTTAAGCTACAGTGAACCTTCGCTAATGATGCCACGTCACCTCGATTACTGTTGCTAATCTCGCGTTATTTCGAAGCCGATACAAATTCAAATTCGAAATAAAGCCAAACATCAAAAGTTTTCAAAAGTTAAAACAAAAATGTTCGGGAGGTGCCATAATTTGCATATGTAAATATGGTGCAATAAACACATTTTTATAAAATGCCTAGATATTTTATAGAGGATGGAAACAACAAACCAATTAAATAAAAAGAAAAGCAGAACCTAAGTAAACAAAAAAAAGCCTGCTCCCTTCCCCCCCACTAGGCCTCGGCCCAGCTGACCATCGGGCCAACCAGGCTGGCCCACCCGCGCCTACTAACCCCCACCGGGTCAAACCCTATCCCACCGACACCCCACTTCCCCACTCGCTCGCCTCTCCCTCTCCCCCCTCCTCTCGATCCCATTTGGATTGGGGAGGGGCCCGACCCCATCGACCGCCATCGCCCCGCTTCTACCTCGCCGGCGCGCCCGCGCCCGAGGAACCGCCGCCTCCCTGCCGGACAGGCCGTCCTCGACCTCCTCCTCGCCGACCCCCCCTCTCCCTCGCCCCCGTATGCCCGATCTGGATCGGGAGGGGGCCGCCCCGACGTCGCCGGCGCACTCGACAACGCCGCCGCTCGCCGTCCCTGGAACCACCTCGACGCCGCGCCTCATCGCCCGATGCCGTCCGAAGCTACCCCACCTCACCAACATCGCCGGACCACCATCGTCCCCGTCCACCTCGAGCTCGCTGCCACTCCCCTACACCGTCCGTGAGCACTTCCCTCTCTTCCCGTCCCCGTCGCTCGTTCCGGCCGTCGACGTTGCCGCACATGCGCTGACCGGCCCCTGCCCGTTGCCCGCCTCCAACCACACGCCCGCGACCACCCCTGGCCGCTCGCGCCGTGGCCATCGCCCCCGCGGCTGCGTCCGGCGCCCGCGCCCTGGATTCCCGCAGTCACCGTGGCCCGACCTCTCCCCCACGCCCCTTCCTGCCTGGCCTTCACACCCCCTAGCATCGCAGCTCCGGCTAGTCCCGCTCGAGCGCCCACGGCTCCGGTCCCCTCCATCCCGCTGTCCAGTTTCGGCTGGCGCTCGTGTGGCCCCTGGCCGCCGGCGCCCGCGCCCGCGCCCAGCTCTCCCTCGCAGCCTGGGTGGGCTACACCCGCACCCCCGTTTCGCCAGCGCTCGCTACCTGCTAACCCTGCCCGATAGGCCCTTGTGTCTATGACACGTAGGGCCCGCCTTAAAAAAAGAACTATAAAAATAATAATAATAACAAAAATAGTAAATAATATATTAATTAGTTAATTAATTAACCCTGATTAATTAACCTAATTAGTTAATTAACGCACTAATATCTCACTGACTAATGGGGCCCACACTTAACTAATCCTAATTAGTTTAAAACAAACCCTATTTCACCTCTGTCTCAATGACAGGTGGGTCCCACTGGACCCACGGGCCAAGTTTAACTCTGGTCAGCTGGGTTTGACCTGCTGACGTCGTGGTGATGTCATGCTGACATCAACTTTCACTGTTCTGGATAATGTTAGAATTAAATAATTAAATAAATTCTAAAAATGATTAAATCTTTTAAAATTAATATAAAATAAATCGTAGCTCGGATGAAAAAACTTTCTACATGAAAGTTGCTCAGAACGACGAGACGAATCCGGATACGCAACCCGTTCGTCCGCCACACCTCCCTAGCATAGCTAACACGCAACTTTCCCCCTCTGGTTCACCTGTCCAAAAACGCGAAACACCGGGGATACTTTCCCGGATGTTTCCCCCTTTCGCCGGTATCACCTATTACCGCGTTAGGGTACACCTAACACCGCTCATTGTCTTGTCATGCATCGTCATGCTTATGTTTGCATTGTATTTACTGTTTCTTCCCCCTCTTCTCTCCGGTAGACTACGAGACCGACGCTGTTGCTGCCCAGTTCGACTACGGAGTTGAAGAACCCTCCTTGCTAGAGCAACCAGGCAAGCCCCCCCCCCCTTGATCACCAGATATCGCCTATTCTTCTCTATACTGCTTGCATTAGAGTAGTGTAGCATGTTACTGTTCGGTTACTCCTATTCTGTTGCATAGCCTGTCATTGTTGCTACAGTCATTGATACCTTACCCACAATCCTAAATGCTTAGTATAGGATGCTAGTTTATCATCATTGGCCCTACCTTCTTGTCAGTCTGCCTTGCTATACTATTGGGCCGTGATCATTTGGGAGGTGATCACGGGTATATACTATACATACATACATACTACAGATGGTGACTAAAGTCGGGTCCGCTCGAAGAGTACCCGCGAGTGATTCACGGATTGGGGGCTGAAAGGACCTTTGTCCCGACGGCCCTCTGTGTGGATCTTTGTGGCAGAGCGACAGGGCAGGTTGAGACCACCTAGGCGAGAGGTGGGCCTGGCCCTGATCGGCGTCCGCGGTTGCTTCATAATAACACGCTTAACGAGATCTTGGTATTTGATCTGAGTCTGGCCATTTGGTCTATACGCACTAACCATCTACGCGGGAGTAGTTATGGGTATCCCGGCGTCGTGGTATCAGCCGAAGCCTTCGTGACGTCAGCGACTGAGTGGCGCGCGCTAGATTGGACTGGAACGCCACTAGCCTAGGTCTGCTTCCGGCCGCGTACGCAACGTGCAGGTGTGCAAAGGGCGATGGGCCCAGACCCCTGCGCGCATAGGATTTAGACCAGCGTGTTGACCTCTCTGTTGCGCCTAGGTGGGGCTGCGGCGTGTTGATCTTCCGAGGCCAGGCATGACCCAGCAAAGTGTGTCCGGCCAAATGGGATCGAGCGTGTTGGGTTATGTGGTGCACCGCTGCAGGGAAGTTAATCTATTCGAATAGTCGTGTCCCTCGGTAAAAGGACGACCCCGGAGTTGTACCTTGACCTTATGACAACTAGAACCGTATACTTAATAAACCACACCCAGACAAGTTCCACAGACAACCCGGTGATCGCTTTTCCACAGGGCAACGAGGAGCGGATCGCCGGGTAGGATTATGCTATGCGATGCTACTGGAGATGCTACTTGGAGATGCTACTTGGAGGACTTCAATCTACTCTCTTCTACATGCTACAAGACGGAGGCTGCCAGAAGCGTAGTCTTCGATAGGACTAGCTATCCCCCTCTTATTCTGGCATTCTGCAGTTCAGTCCACTGATATGGCCTCCTTACACATATACCCATGCATATGTAGTGTAGTTCCTTGCTTGCGAGTACTTTGGATGAGTACTCACGGTTGCTTTCTCCCCCCTTTTTCCCCCATTCCTTTCTTTCTGGTTGTCGCAACCAGATGCTGGAGTCCAGGAGCCAGACGCCACTGTCGACGACGACCCCTACTACACTGGAGGTGCCTACTACTACGTGCAGCCCGCTGACGACGACCAGTAGTAGTTAGGAGGATCCCAGGCAGGGGGCCTGCGCCTCTTTCGATCTGTATCCCAGTTTGTGCTAACCTTCTTAAGGCAAACTTGTTTAACTTATGTCTGTACTCAGATATTATTGCTTCCGCTGACTCGTCTATGATCGAGCACTTGTATTCGAGCCCTCGAGGCCCCTGGCTTGTATTATGATGCTTGTATGACTTATTTATGTTTTTAGAGTTGTGTTGTGATATCTTCCCGTGAGTCCCTGATCTTGATCGTACACGTTTGCGTGCATGATTAGTGTACGATTGAATCGGGGGCGTCACAAATTGGTATCAGAGTCGACTGCCTGTTGAAATCCCCCTTTCCAACTCCTTGGCCGAAGTCGAGTCTAGACATTGCAAAACTTTTACTAACATGGCTGTGTGGCTTAAGGGCCCACGTCGCCATTGGGTGGTACTAGGATCTTTTACTCCTCGACCTTTACTCTGGGACTCTGATCTCACTTCTATTCGGGTTAAACAATTTTTACTAACTCTGACTCTAGGTTCTCGATAATACTTTCTCCCGGAGAGCCTCTTCAGTCCAGATGATTACTTGGTGCACCGAAGGATTTCGAAGATACTCTCCGATGTTCTCTCGAGACTTTGAGCCTGTTGCGTTTGCAATTCCCCTTCCACCGTCAACCCTTATGGATAACTACTTTCAGTTGTTATTCTTATATTCATCCCCAGTTGGTCTTGTTATTACAAGATACCCCGAAACACTCGTCGTTGTTTCGATAATCCTTTAAGCTTACTGCCTTGCTGTTCTTTGTCACCTGAATACCCATACGGATAATTCTCGCACTTATCGAGTATCCGCTCATCCCCCAGTTGTTCATGTATTTCACAATGGTCTTCGAAATATTATTCGATCCTCCAAAAATCCTTAGTAACTTATTGCTCTGCAATACTTGACTACTTGCATGATGGATGCTTTCCATATGTCTGACAATATTCGTTAGTATTCTTAGGCACCGACATTTTGATCCTTTTGATTCAACATGAGTGCGAATGCACGCAATTATCAGTTGATCCTTTTAAATTATCTTTCCGGCTCAGACGTCATTTTAAACATGAGCTGGTTCTCAACCAATCCAATTGCCGTCGATTGTACCCCTAAGGCTATTCTACTTACCCACCCCTAATCAGAACATTGCTTCTGATCCCTTGATTTGAAAATCTTAATTCCTTTGCATTTGAGCTCTGGATTAGTCAGTTGTTTCTATAATCCACTGCCCTTGCATTGTTACTTCCTCTGGTTGTGTGCCGATGCTCACATCAGCTCTGTTATGCACCGGCAGATCCTTTAACGGATTTTATCGGACATCTCCCTTCATGTTCAATAACCTTGTGAGCCTTCCCTCGGATACATAATGCCTTTGTTAAATTGTATCATCTACTTTCTCAACCTTGCTCTACATTCGAGCTTGTGATATTTACTCTTGAAACTTGTGGTATATGTTTATAAGAAGCCCCTATGGGTTGAACATATGCCTTCTCTAAACCGTGTGAACCCGAAAGTTTTCACGAGTCATACTCTTTTGTTGCTTCGCTAGATAAAATTTCAACACTTCAACTTCTTCGAAGACGGGAAGTGAATGAAAGGTTATGCATTGAAGAAGTGGGAGTCGACCTTGAACTTTGTGTTCATGCCCATGGACATGATGTAGATCCTATCATGGAAACTTCTTGTAATAATAAATATTTCCTTGATAAATATCATCTGGTAGCTGTGAATTGATCCTTTGCAACCGTGGTTCCGACCATGTTTGTTCTCCTTTGATTTTATTTCTCGGACAAGTTAAATTACTTGCCTTCTACAGATCAGTACGCCTTCCCAACCTCTATTTTGTTCTACCTTCGAGTATTACCCCCTGGTATCTCGAGAATATCCACCCATTGCACTTCATCTATGAAATTCTGACGAAGTAGTACCTTTCCCATCATAGTCACTCCACGGGTTCTGGGTTGTCGTCAACCGAGAACACCAATTGGTGAATCGAATCAATACTGAGATTCATTACTCTTAGTACTTTGTTGTTGAGAAGTTTAATACTCCATCACGTAACTCCTAGCTTGATCGGCTATATCATTATCATGCTAAACCTTAACTATGCTACCTGGTCCTTAATCTCGGAGCCCAACTTTCAATGATGAGCTAAGCTTACGTCGAGCTTCCTCGTCCTATCAATTCTCCTTGAACAACAAACTTGATTCCAAGTTTGTGTCGTACCCTTGGTTCCAATAACCTTTCGCTTCACCATTCATTTGACCTGATGTCATCGCCGATCGATTACATCTTGAAATCTCTCGACAAAGTGTATCGTGATCATCATCAACCTTATGAGCTCTTCCAGGATATCAATTGAGTTCATGATGAGAAATACTATCCTTGCCCTCGATGATCTGTGTTATCATCCACCACTTTATTGCCTTCCCAGCAACACAACCTTGTTCGTGTTTGATGTTATACCTTGAGTTCCTTGCTATCTAGCAATTGTTCTCCCTTACCTTGGAATATTAACATCTCTTATGTCATCAATGTTGTGAGAATTTCACCACCGCTTAAGAATTCTTGGTATGGTGATACTTCTCACCATCACCATTTTTTTTCTTGGGTCCTCGTGTTGGTTCCAATCGGGGTACCAACAAGTGAGAGGTGCTGTTTGGATTCTGCCCTTCTAGCAACCCTATTGCTTTGAAGTTAATGGTCGGCCATTCATTCTTAGACTATTGATTATTGAATCACCATTCCGACATTGGTCGTGCAACCTAGCCCATATTTCGGGTCCACCTTTCAACCAATGTTTAATTGTGCATGTTTTTCATTGAGCATACATCATTTTACCATTTGATCTGACAAATGTTATATCCTTGTTCACATAATTGTGGAAATCCATCTTTTGTTAACCTCGATGGATTGTCGCTGAGTCAATCAGTCACCTCCTCACCTCTCCTTGATTTAATGGTGAACCCCTGTTCGGAACTCGCTACCATAGTTCATTTCCGAGAATCATATAATGTCATCTCGTCAATTGTGTTGCACCTCTTCTTCTCAGGCATCCTGAGTTTAAGGTGTCCTGACACCATTCAGATTTGAAGCTTGTCAAATATGATGGCTGGAACATTTTCCAAGAGTCATAGCATTGATCTTTATATAACCCAGTAAGGTGATGTCATGTCTAGCACACCTGGCGGAAGGACCTATTGTTATAAGTTCCATTTTGGCAAGGTTAACCATTCTTCCATGAGGAAATTATAAGACTTATTCTATAAGTTGTTCTCGATGGATCCTTTGTTTCCAGAGTCTGATCTTCACCTGATGACCATGTCAATGCTATCTCAAAGCATGTCGGTGGTACTCTGATTTTCAACAAGAACATTTGAAGCCCAATGCTAAATGTTTCCTGCTCAATTATCCGAACACCGTTGTATGGGTAACATCACGAAATTCCTCTCCCTTCACCTCAATGGTTCTCTACTTTCTATCCTGTCATGGATATCATGCCCCGCTTGTCGAAGGATATACCCCTGAAATGTATGTGCATACACATTTTTCTCCCCATTGTTCTGATTAAACCTGGTAATCACCTTTCCTTTCCATTGGTTTGCTTAACCCTTCTTGTAATCTATATTATATAAGCAGTAGTATTCTTCTGCTTATGTAAAACACCTTGGTGTACAACCGTGTCAGTAAGACCCTGTTGCTTTTGTTGATAGCATTCCGGTAACCACCGATGGACGAGAACTTTGCCTATTGGTCCGCCTCGTTCAACGAGCAGGAAAAGGGTTCTCTTCGTCCCTCACACTTGGTATCGATGTTGTTGCCGGCATAACTGACAGGCTACCCTCTGACATGCCTTGCTATCGTGATCATCCAAAATGTCAGCCCCCTTTCTACTTTAAACCACATGGTGGCCCCATAACCCACAGTTCCACAGGATCGAAATCCGACTCTCCGGTACACCCTGTTGCCAAAGTTATTCCTAGAGCTTGGCTTCGTATGTAGTTCACGGGCCACCTGCCTATTGATCTATTCTCGTATCAGACGCAATACTTATTCCCATTGCTCTGAACCCCTTTCACATTTCGTATCAGGCAACAAATGATTTTCTATCCACTTGAAACTTCTTACTGCACCTTCCTACCTTGCTCTCGGTATTTTCTTCAGTTTCAACTCGAGAGTTACTTTCTGCCACCTTCCCCGATGTTATCGACTAGGTAGTCAACCTTGTAGAGGTCTGTTCTTTCGGAATAACCACCCTTTATTCTTTTGCAAGAACGATGGAGATCCTGAAGAAAGGACGACAATTTCATCATGATGCGTTGAGGCATAGGAGTGAAGACATCAATGCTATGGATCGACCTCTTCGAGGAGAGCAACCGAAGACGAGAAGACCCGTTAGACTTTCGTAACCAGAACTTCCCCCCTTACACCCCTCTTAAATCTCAGGACGAGATTTCTTGTAGTGGAGGAGAATTGTGACGCCCGGATATTTAAGCTACAGTGAACCTCCGCTAATGATGCCACATCACCTCGATTACTGTTGCTAATCTCGCGTTACTTCGAAGCTGATACAAATTCAAATTCGAAATAAAGCCAAACATCAAAAGTTTTCAAAAGTTAAAACAAAAATGTTCGGGAGGTGCCATAATTTGCATATGTAAATATGGTGCAATAAACACATTTTTATAAAATGCCTAGATATTTTATAGAGGATGGAAACAACAAACCAATTAAATAAAAAGAAAAGCAGAACCTAACTAAAGAAAAAAAAGCCTGCTCCCTTCCCCCCACTAGGCCTCGGCCCAGCTGACCATCGGGCCAACTAGGCTGGCCCACCCGCGACTAACAACCCCCACCGAGTCAAACCCTATCCCACCGACACCCCACTTCCCCACTCGCATGCCTCTCCCTCTCCCCCCTCTCCTCTCGATCCCATCTGGATTGGGGAGGGGCCCGAGCCCATCGACCGCCATCGCCCCGCTTCTACCTCGCCAGCGCGCTCGCGCCCGAGGAACCGCCGCCTCCCTGCCAGACAGGCCGTTCTCGACCTCCTCCTCGCCGACCCCCCTCTCCCTCACCCCCGTCTCCCCGATCTGGATCGGGAGGGGGCCGCCCCGACGTCGCTGGCGCCCTCGACAACGCCGCCGCTCGCCGTCCCTGGAACCACCTCGACGCCGCGCCTCATCGCCCGATGCCGTCCGAAGCTACTCCACCTCACCAACATCGCCGGACCGCCATCGTCCCCGTCCTCCTCGAGCTCGCTGCCACTCTCCTACACCGTCCGTGAGCACTTCCCTCTCTTCCAGTCCCCGTCGCTCGTTCCGGCCGTTGACGTTGCTGCACATGCGCTGACCGGCCCTTGCCCGTTGCCCGCCTCCAACCGCACGCCCGCGACCACCCCTGGCCGCTCGCGCCGTGGCCGTCGCCCCCGCGGCTGCGTCCGGCGCCCGCGCCCTGGATTTCCACAGTCGCCGTGGCCCGACCTCGCCCCCACACCCCTCCCTTCCTGGCCTTCACACCCCCTGGCATCGCAGCTCCGGCTAGTCCCGCTCGAGCACCCACGGCTCCGGTCCCCTCCACCCCGCCGTCCTGTTTCGGCTGGCGCTCGTGTGGCCCCTGGCCGCCGGCGCCCGCGCCCGCGCCCAGCTCTCCCTCGCTGCCTGGGTGGGCTACACCCGCACCCCCGTTTCGCCGGTGCTCGCTACCTGCTAACCATACCCGATAGGCCCTTGTGTCTATGACACGTAGGGCCCGCCTTAAAAAAAAGAACTATAAAAATAATAAAAAACAAAAAATAATAAATAATATATTAATTAGTTAATTAATTAACCCTGATTAATTAACCTAATTAGTTAATTAACACACTAATATCTCACTGACTAATGGGGCCCACACATAACTAATCCTAATTAGTTTAAAACAAACCCTATTTCACCTCTGTCTCAATGACAGGTGGGTCCCACTAGACCCACGGGCCAAGTTTGACTCTGGTCAGCTGGGTTTGACCTGCTGACGTTGTGGTGATGTCATGCTGACATCAACTTTCACTGTTCTGGATAATGTTAGAATTAAATAATTAAATAAATTCTAAAAATGATTAAATCTTTTAAAATTAATATAAAATAAATCGTAGCTCGGATGAAAAAACTTTCTACATGAAAGTTGCTCAAAACGACGAGACAAATCCCGACACGCAGCCCGTTCGTCCGCCACACCTCCCTAGCATAGCAAACACGCAACTTTCCCCCTCCGGTTCACCTGTCCGAAAACGCGAAACACCGGGGATACTTTCCCGGATGTTTCCCCCTTTCGCCGGTATCATCTATTACCGCGTTAGGGCACACCTAACACCGCTCATTGTCTTGTCATGCATGGTCATGCTTATGTTTGCATTGTATTTACTGTTTCTTCCCCCTCTTCTCTCCGGTAGACTACGAGACCGACGCTGTTGCTGCCTAGTTCGACTACGGAGTTGAAGACCCCTCCTTGCCAGAGCAACCAGGCAAGCCCCCCCTTGATCACCAGATATCGCCTATTCTTCTCTATACTGCTTGCATTAGAGTAGTGTAGCATGTTACTGTTCGGTTACTCCTATTCTGTTGCATAGCCTGTCATTGTTGCTACAGTCATTGATACCTTACCCGCAATCCTAAATGCTTAGTATAGGATGCTAGTTTATCATCATTGGCCCTACCTTCTTGTCAGTCTGCCTTGCTATACTATTGGTCCGTGATCACTTGGGAGGTGATCATGGGTATATACTACACATACATACATACTACAGATGGTGACTAAAGTCGGGTCCGCTCGAAGAGTACCCGCGAGGGATTCACGGATTGGGGGCTGAAAGGACCTTTGTCCCGACGGCCCTCTGTGTGGATCTTTGTGGCGGAGCGATAGGGCAGGTTGAGACCACCTAGGCGAGATGTGGGCCTGGCCCTGATCGGCGTCCGCGGTTGCTTCATAATAACACGCTTAACGAGATCTTGGTATTTGATCTGAGTCTGGCCATTTGGTCTATACGCACTAATCATCTACGCGGGAGTAGTTATGGGTATCCCGGCGTCGTGGTATCAGCCGAAGCCTTCGTGACGTCAGCGACTGAGTGGCGCGCGCCGGATTGGACTGGAACGCCACTAGGCTAGGTCTGCTTCCGGCCGCGTACGCAACGTGCAGGTGTGCAAAGGGCGATGGGCCCAGACCCCTGCGCGCATAGGATTTAGACTGGCGTGTTGACCTCTCTGTTGTGCCTAGGTGGGGCTGCGGCGTGTTGATCTTCCGAGGCCGGGCATGACCCAGGAAAGTGTGTCCGGCCAAATGGGATCGAGCGTGTTGGGTTATGTGGTGCACCCCTGCAGGGAAGTTAATCTATTCGAATAGCCGTGTCCCTCGGTAAAAGGACGACTCGGAGTTGTACCTTGACCTTATGACAACTAGAACCGGATACTTAATAAAACACACCCAGACAAGTTCCACAGACAACCCGGTGATCACTTTTCCACAGGGCAACGAGGAGAGGATCGCTGGGTAGGATTATGCTATGCGATGCTACTGGAGATGCTACTTGGAGATGCTACTTGGAGATGCTACTTGGAGGACTTCAATCTACTCTCTTCTACATGCTGCAAGACGGAGGCTGCCAGAAGCGTAGTCTTCAATAGGACTAGCTATCCCCCTCTTATTCTGGCATTCTACAGTTCAGTCCACTGATATGGCCTCCTTACACATATACCCATGCATATGTAGTGTAGTTCCTTGCTTGCGAGTACTTTGGATGAGTACTCATGGTTGCTTTCTCCCCCCTTTTTCCCCCATTCCTTTCTTTCTGGTTGTCGCAACCAGATGCTGGAGTCTAGGAGCCAGACGCCACTATCGACGATGACCCCTACTACACTTGAGGTGCCTACTACTACGTGCAGCCCGCTGACGACGACCAGTAGTAGTTAGGAGGATCCCAGGTAGGAGGCCTGCGCCTCTTTCGATCTGTATCCCAGTTTGTGCTAGCCTTCTTAAGGCAAACTTGTTTAACTTATGTCTGTACTCAGATATTGTTGCTTCCGCTGACTCGTCTATGATCGAGCACTTGTATTCGAGCCCTCGAGGCCCCTGGCTTGTATTATGATGCTTGTATGACTTATTTATGTTTTTAGAGTTGTGTTGTGATATCTTCCCGTGAGTCCCTGATCTTCATCGTACACGTTTGCGTGCATGATTAGTGTACGATTAAATCGGGGGCGTCACAATGGCGTGTGTATTCGTGAGTGTTTTTTGTTAGGGGTGTGATTTCATGAATGTATTTGTGGGAATATGTGTCGATGATATCTAAAAAAATTGACACATGCAATGTGTGTGAAATAGAGGCCTATCTATATCATATATAGAGGGGTGATCCACAGGAAGAGTGGGAGGGGTCATAGATATCGATAGAGTCGAAGAGAGGATCAAGTGTGTGGGTGTGAGATCGATGAAGAGAGCCATCAAAATGGTGTGTGTGCAAGTCAAAGATATAGGGCGACTGACCTACCGGAATGTCAGAGGGCACAGGGCAAGTTTGTGTTTGGCAGGGAGACATGACTAGAGCGCTCGATGTATTGGTGTGTGTGGGGGAGGGCGGAGGGGGGAGGCATAGACTTAACTAGAGAGGTAGATCGACTCGTATATGTGTTGAGAAGGAGAGACCCAGCTATGTCTTGAGGGAGATCAGTCGACATCCATACATAAGTGAAGGATGGGAAATAGGTTGGGACACACACACACACATAGAGAGAGAGAGAGAGAGAGAGAGAGTGAGAGAGAGAGCAAGAGAGAGAGAGAGAGAGAGAGAGGGAGGGAGGTAGAGAGAGAGAGGGGGAGGGAGGTAGAAAGATAGAGGGGGGAGAGAGGGGTAGAGTGCCGGAGGGGTGGTGGAGTTGATTCTCGAAGATGCTGGGAGAGGCCTACTAGACAAACTGAGGGTACAACTGCAATATTATCAACAAGAGTGGGGATGTGTTTCTGTGTGTGCATGTACGTGATAGATGTGTTGGGAGGCATGCATGGATGATGAAGGGGGACCACGTGTTTGGTAAGCAGACCTAAATAGATCGGTAGATCAATTGTTGCATCTCAGAGGAAGGGAGAGACATAACTAAGGAGGTAGATCAATCGACGCATGGGGAAAACAAGTTATAAACGACCTAGCTAGCTATATGTATAGAGGGAGATCGGTCGGTGTACATCCATTTTTAGAGGCAAATAAGGCCTAGAGAGATGGATAGACAGAGAGAATGGAGCTAGCAGGTGGCATGAGAGGCCTACTAGCTAGATAAGGGGAGGAGTGTGTGAGGGAGTCCTGGATTAAGGGGTCCTCGGACAGCCGGACTATATACTTTGGCCGGACTGTTGGACTATGAAGATACAAGATTGAAGACTTCGTCCTGTGTCCGAGTGGGACTCTCCTTTGCGTTGAAGGCAAGCTTGGCAATTCGGATATGTAGATCTCCTTCTTTGTAAACGACTCTATGTAACCCTACCCCCTCCGGTGTCTATATAAACTGGAGGATTTTAGTCTGTAGGACAACAACAGTCATTATCATAGGCTAGCTTCTAGGGTTTAGCCTCTACGATCTCGTGGTAGATCAACTGTTGTAATACTCATATCATCAAGATCAATCAAGCAGGAAGTAGGGTATTACCTCCATCTAGAGGGCCCTGATACATCTCCGTCGTATCTACTTTTCCAAACACTTTTTCCCTTGTTTTGAACTCTAACTTGTATGATTTGAATGGAACTAACCCGGACTGATGTTGTTTTCAGCAGAATTGCCATGGTGTTGTTTTTTGTGCAGAAAATAAAAGTTCTCGGAATGACCTGAAACTCCACGGAACACCTTAGAAAAAATAAAGGAATAATCGCGTTTTACGATACAGAGCCGCCGCCAAGCCCTAATCTCTCTCGGGAGGGCTGATCTGGAGTCCGTTCGGGGCTCCGGAGAGGGGGATTCATCGTCGTCGTCATCATCAACCATCCTCCATCACCAATTTCATGATGCTCACCTCCATGAGTGAGTAATTGCATCGTAGGCTTGCTGGACGGTGATGGGTTGGATGAGATTTATCATGTAATCGAGTTAGTTTTGTTAGGGTTTGATCCCTAGTATCCATTATGTTCTGAGATTGATGTTGCTATGACTTTGCTATGCTTAATGCTTGTCACTAGGGCCCGAGTGCCATGATTTCAGATCTGAACCTATTATGTTTTCATGAATATATGTGTGTTCTTGATCCTATCTTGCAAGTCTATAGTTACCTACTATGTGTTATGGTCCAGCAACCCCGAAGTGACAATAATCGGGACCACTCCCGGTGATGACCGTAGTTTGAGGAGTTCATGTATTCACTATGTGCTAATGCTTTGTTACGGTTCTCTATTAAAAGGAGGCCTTAATATCCCTTAGTTTCCAATAGGACCCCGTTGCCACGGGAGGGTAGGACAAAAGATGTCATGCAAGTTCTTTTCCATAAGCACGTATGACTATATACGGAATACATGCCTACATTACATTGATGAACTGGAGCTAGTTCTGTGTCACCCTATGTTATGATTGTTACATGACGAAACGCATCTAGCATAATTATCCATCGCTAATCCGGTGCCTATGAGGTTTCCATATACTAGTTCTCGCTTATTTACTTTTCCGTTGCTACTATTACAATCACTACAAAATACCAAAAACATTACTTTTGCTGTCTTTACTTTTGTTACCATTACCACTACTATCATATTACTTTGCTACTAAACACTTTGCTGCAGATACTAAGTTTCAGGTGTGGTTGAATTGACAACTCAGCTGCTAATACTTGAGAATATTCTTTGGCTCCCCTTGTGTCGAATCAATAAATTTGGATTGAATACTCTACCCTCGAAAACTGTTGTGATCCCCTATACTTGTGGGTTATGAAGACCTTTTTCTGGCGCCATTTCCGGGGAGCATAGCTCTATTCTTTGAGTCACTTGGGATTTATATCTGCTGGACACTATGAAGAACTTGAAAGATGATCGAACTACTATTTTGCCCTCAACTACGAGGGGAGGTAAGGGACTGCCATCTAGCTTTGCACTAGATTGTCCTTCTGTTATGAGTAAGTTTGCGACACCTAAACCTGTTACTGCTATGAATTCTGATATGTCGCATGTTATTGATGATGCCACTTCTGCTATGCATGATACTTATGATGAAAGTACTTCTATGCTTGATACTACTATGTCCCTTGGTGAATTTCTTGATGAGCAAATTGCTAGGTCTGGAGAAAGAGAAATTATTGAACCTGAACACGATGATGTGAGTGATGATGAACCTATGCCTACTATTCTTGAGGGGTATCTTTTTGATGTTGAATCTTCTACAGCTATTCTTGCTTTCCAGGATAGACGTGAACTTAAGAGGTTGCTAGTTAAATGGAGTAAAGAATCTTTTAGAGATAGAATGAAACCCGACCTTGCTTTTGCTACTTCACCTATCTGTGTTCCTGATCAGGATTATTATGATTTTTCTGTTGATCCAGATATAATTACTTTGGTAGAATCTGATCCTTTTTATGGCTATGAATCTCAAACTGTTGTGGCACATCTTACTAAGTTAAATGATACAGCTTCCCTATTTACTAATAATGAGAGATCGCGCTACCTTTATTTACTCAAAATATTTCCGTTCTCATTAAAGGGTGATGCTAAGATATGGATTAATTCTCTTGATCCTGGTTGTGTGCAAAGTCCCCAGGATATGATTTATTACTTCTCTGCTAAATATTTCCCTGCTCATAAGAAACAAGCTGCTTTGAGGGAAATATACAATTTTGTGCAAATTGAAGAAGAAAGTCTCCCACAAGCTTGGGGGAGGCTTCTGAAGTTACTTAATGCTTTGCCTGATCATCCTGTTAAGAAACCTGAAATATTTGATATCTTTTATAATGGACTAACTGATGCTTCCAGAGATTACCTGGATAGTTGTGCTAGTTCTCTTTTCAGGGAAAGAACTCCGGATGACCCTGAAATTCTATTGAATAATATGTTGGCAAATGAAAATAATTGGGCACCTCCCGTGCTACCTCCTGAGCCAGTTCCTGAGCCAATTACTGAGCCTATTCCTAAACCAACCCCGAAGAAGAGAGGTGTTTTATTTCTCAGTCCCGAAGATATGCAAGAAGCAAAGAAATCTATGAAAGAGAAAGGTATTAAAGCTGAAGATGTTAAGAATTTACCTCCTATTGAAGAAATTCATGGTCTTAATTTACCGCCTGTTGAAGAAGTATATGATCTCAATTACTTATTTACTGAAGAACCTCCCGATATCCCGACATAGGTAGTAAAGGTAAATTCTCTCTATAGATATGATAAAGCTGAAGTCCCTCCTACTAAAATTGCTAGTCAGTGCTTGGATGAGTTTGATGACTTTATGTTTAAGCAAGATGACTTTAATGCTTATTTTGGTAGACAATTAAAACATAATACCTTTATGATCAAACGCTTGGGTGATTATATGGCTGATATTAGAGGTGAACTTAAACTTGTTAGCAAACATGCTTCTATGGTTACCACTCAAGTAGAACAAGTACTTAAATCTCAGAAAGAAGTGCTTGATGAAATAAATAGTAAGAAAAATGATTATGATGTTAGAGTGGCTACTAGAACTGGTAGAATGACTCAGGAACCTTTGTATCCTGAAGGCCACCCTAAGAGAATCGAGCAAGATTCTCAGAGAAATAATATTGATGTACCTAGTTCTTCTAAAAGGAAGAAAAAGAAAAATGATAGGACTTTGCAAACTTCTAGTGAACCTATTGCTGAACCACCTGAGAGTCCAAATGATATCTCTATTTCTGATGTTGAAACACAATCAGGTGATGAATATGAACCTAGTGATAATGTTAATGATAATGTTCATGTTGATGCTCAACCTAGTAATGATAATGATGCAGAAGTTGAACCTGCTGTTGATCTTGATAACCCACAATCAAGGAATCAACGTTATGATAAAAGAAACTTCGTTGCTAGGAAACATGGTAAAGAAAGGGAACCATGGGTTCAGAAACCCATGCCTTTTCCTCCGAAACCATCCAAAAAAAAGGATGATGAGGATTTCGAGCGCTTTGCTGAAATGATTAGACCCATCTTTTTGCGTATGCAATTAACTGATGTGCTCAAAACAAATCCTTATGCTAAGTATATGAAGGATATCATTACTAATAAAAGAAAAATACCTGAAGCTGAAATTTCCACCATGCTTGCTAATTATACTTTTAAGGGTGGAATACCAAAGAAACTTGGAGATCCTGGAGTACCTACTATACCATGCTCCATTAAGAGAAATTATGTTAAAACTGCTTTATGTGATCTTGGAGCCTGTGTCAGTGTTATGCCTCTCCCTTTATATCGTAGACTTGATTTGAATAAGTTGACACCTACTGAAATATCTTTGCAAATGGCCGATAAATCAACTGCTATACCTGTCGGTATTTGTGAGGATGTGCCAGTTGTGGTTGCAAACGTTACTATTTTAACGAACTTTGTTATTCTTGATATTCCCGAGGATGATAGTATGTCTATTATTCTTGGAAGACCTTTCCTTAATACTGCAGGGGCTGTTATTGATTGCACCAAAGGCAATGTCACTTTTCATGTTAATGGCAATGAGCACACGGTACACTTTCTGAGAAAACAACCTCAAGTTTATAGTATCAACTCTATTGGAAAAGTTCCATCGATTATATTTGGAGGTTTTGAATTTCCTCTCCCTACTATCAAGAAAAAGTATGATATTCTTATTGTTGGGGATTCTCATATCCCCGTTGAGGTAACTTAGTGTTATTCAAAATTACTCCGGTTCCATGATTATTCAGAATGAGTTTGTTAACAAGACTTGATCAACCTTGTTACTGGGTTCATTTTGATGATCACGAGATGGATGAAACTAGAAGCACAACCTTCTGTACCCTCTTTATATTTTCTGTTATTTAGTAGAAATAAAGTAAGATAATATTTTTCTGTCTGTCTCCTAACTTATCCGTGCAATATAAAAATATCCCGAAAATAAAAGTCCTCAGAATGCCATTCCAATTTAATATGATTTTTTGGGAATATTTGAGGATTTACTGTGCAAAAATTACCACGGGGGGAGCTGCCACCTAGCCACGAGGGTGGAGGGCGCGCCCTACCCCCCTTGGCACGCCCCCCTGCCTCTTAGGCCCACGGTGGCCCTCCTCCGCTTATTCCTGCACCCATCTTCTTCCTCTGTCTCACACAAACACGAAAAACCAACTCAAGCACGAGTTCCAGCCCCCGTTGCTGTGATTTTCGATCCCCTTGCTCAAAGCACCTCTCGCAATTAGTTTATGTTCCTTGGTATGTGACTCCTCCAATGGTCCAATTAGTTTATGTTCTGGTGCTTTATTCATTGCAAATTTGTGCTGCATAGGTGACCATGTTCTTGAGCTTGCATGTCAAATTTATATGGTTCCACGTAGTTCCAATGCTTTATATAGGCCCTAGGCACTTGTGGGAGTTGTTGCTATCAATTTTATTTAAGTTGGTTCACTTTTATTTGAAGTTACTAAAAATTTCAGATTGTTTTAGAAATAATGAAGAGACTTTTGAGGGGCTCGTAGAGCTGAAGCTCTAAGGAAAAACAAAAGGAAGAAGAGGAGAAGCCCAAATTTAATTTGCACGCATCGCGGAGGTCCGGCCGTGCGAATGGCCTTCCGATGACTTCTTAAGGAGAGCCGGGATTTATGAGGATTTCTATTTATTGATTGAAAATGCTGGCCTGACCAACTTCCTCCACAACCAACATCATCAGTATCTCTTGCTCACAAATACTTTTGTGCAAAACTTCTACTTTTTCCCTAAGAAATCACCTCCAACAGTAGAGTTTCATTTATATGACGTTGTTAAAGATATGACATTAGCCGAATTCGGCGAGGTTTGCAGAATACCCTTTGAGGGCACCTTAGATGAACCCCACTGTAACGAAGTAGAAGCTTTTATTAACACTATCACTATGGGAGAAATAAGGAAGGTTTCTGATGCAAGGATCACTAGCATACATTTTCCTGTTTTACGCTACTTTGCCTTATTTGCTAGTCGTTGCTTAATTGGACGCGGGAACTCTGGGAACCTTAGCATTCCTAATATTATTATTTTGCTCCATGGTTTATACCGCAATAACTCTGTTAGTATGGGTGGAATTGTTGCTAGACGGTTAAGTCTGAACCATACTAAGGGCCCCATCTTCGGAGGCATTTATGCTTCACGCCTAGCTGAACATTTTGAAATACCTATTAGGCATGAGGAGAAAGAAGAAACAGCGCTGCCCAGTGCTTATTTAGATTAGATTTTCTTGTTAAGAATCGCGAAGGGGAGCTCAAATATAAATTATACTTTGATAAACATCACCCTGAGACTATTACTTTGCATGCTCCTTCTTTGCTTAACTTGTCCGCAGAACCTCACATCGTTCCATGGTCGGCTGTTCAAGCCTATTGGAATCCTGCACCAGCCCCGAAGCTGGAGCCACAAGATGAGCCTCCACGACTATCTGTTTATTCTTGGGATCCAGAGGAGGCTGCCAGCCAGTGGCTGCCGGAGCCTTCTTCGTCATAGTATGACCCCAGCTTCACCTATGGGTATCCGCCAGGCTGTCCCTGGCAATAGACCAACTTAGGCCAAAAGCCTAAGCTTGGGGGAGTATGTATTTCCCACCGACATTACATTCATGTTCACACACACACTCATCGCTAGATGTCGGTGCTCATACTCTTTCACTGTATTATCCATGCTAGTTTAAACTTCTTTTTCCTGCTTTCTTCTTGTGTGTTTGATAAACTTTAAGAAAAACAAAAAAAATTAGTTAGTTTACGTTCCATGCTTGTAGTAGAATTAAAAAAGAAAACCCAAAAAAATATTCCCCGTTCTTCTTTTACTTGTTGGGAGCTTTCCCGTGTAAATAGTTTTTATTTTCTTTTCCTTTCTTTGGGGGTCAAGAAGACCATATTGAAAATGCTTAGTGGCTCTTATATGCATGATTGTTTATTTAACTTAGAACCCATATTACTTGTCTTCTCTCTTGAGTTGAATGCTTGCAGATTCCAGCTTAGTCCAATGCACGTGCACTCTTATTATTATACACACTATTCGGTCATGCAAGTGAAAGGCAATGATGATGATATATGATGGACTTATTGGGATGAGAAAAGCTGGTATGAACTCGACCTCCCTTGTTTTTGTAAATATGATGATTCATCGTTCATGATTCAGCTTTTATGAAGTAAACATATTTGAAATGACATTTAGAGACTATAGTTGCTTGTGCCATGCTTGATTAGCTATGAGTTATAATGGTTTACCTTGCGTGCCAACATGCTATTAGAATGATTATGATGTGGTATGATGGGATGGTATCCTCCTTTAAATGTATTGAGTGACTCGACTTGGCACATGTTCACGCATGTAGTTGAATCAAATCAACATAGCCTTCATGATATTTATGTTCATGGTGGATTATATCCTACTCATGCTTGTATTCGGTGTAAATTAATTTTAATGCATGTTTACGACTGTTGTTGCTCTCTCAGTTGGTCGCTTCCCAGTCTTTTGCTAGCCTTCACCTGTAATAAGCGGGAATACTGCTTGTGCATCCAAACTCCTTAAACTCCAAAGTTATTCCATATGAGTCCACTATACCTTCCTATATGCGGTATTTACCTGCCGTTCCAAGAAAATTTGTATGTGCCAAACTCTAAACCTTCAAATAAACATTCTGTTTTGCATGCTCGAATAGCTCATATGTCAACTAGAGCTGCCCTTATCTTCCGTGTTAGGCGGGTTATTCTCAAGAGGAGTGGACTCCGCTCCTCATTCACGAGAAAATGGCTGGTAACCGGGATGCCCAGTCCCATGCTTTATGCAAACTAAATCAAAATAACTGCAAACAAAACTCCCCATGGGACCCGTTGAATGTTGGAGGCACTCGTTGGTTCGAGCAAGCCATGGATTGATGCTTGTGGAGGAAGAGGAGTATAAACTTTACCATTCTGTTTGGGAACCGCCTATAATCTGTTTAGCATGGAAGATATCATCGTCTTTTAGTTGTTATGTTGACAATGAAAGTATGCTGCTCAAAATATAATTTATCTCTATTTCAAAACCGAGCTCTGGCACCTCTACAAATCCCTGCTTCCCTCTGCGAAGGGCCAATCCATTTACTTTTATGTTGAGTCATCACCCTTCTTATTAAAAGCACCTGCTGGAGAGCACACTGTCATTTGCATTCATTATTATTGGTTTATATTGGGTATGACTTGATTGGATCTCCTTTACCATGAATTACAATGTTTAGTCAGTCCTTGATCTTTAAAGGTGCTCTGCATTTATGTTTTGCAGTCTCAGAAAGGGCTAGTGAGATACCATTTTGTTATATCATGTTATGATTATTTTGAGAAAGTGTTGTCATCCGAGTTTTATTATTATGGCTCGCTAGCTGATTGTGCTATTGATATGAGTAATTGTGCGACCTACGTGTTATTGTGAGTAAGGTTAGTTCATAGTAATTGTTGAAACTTGAATACTGGCTTTTCATGTTTACAACAACAAGAGCAAACAGAGTTTGTAAAAGTTGTTCTTTTTCTCTTTTTCTCTTTCAGTTTGTCAACTGAATTTCTTGAGGACAAGCAAGGGTTTAAGCTTGGGGAGTTGATACATCTCCATCGTATCTACTTTTACAAACACTTTTGCCCTTGTTTTGAACTCTAACTTGTATGATTTGAATGGAACTAACCCGGACTGACGTTGTTTTCAGCAGAATTGCCATGGAGTTGTTTTTTTTTTGTGTGCAGAAAATAAAAGTTCTCGGAATGACCTGAAACTCCACGGAACACCTTAGAAAAAATAAAGAAATAATCGCGTTTTTCGATACGAAGCCGCTGCCAAGTCCTAATCTCTCTCGGGAGGGCTGATCTGGAGTCCGTTCGGGGCTCCGGAGAGGGGGATTTGTCGCCGTCGTCATCATCAACCATCCTCCATCACCAATTTCATGATGCTCACCGCCGTGAGTGAGTAATTGCATCGTAGGCTTGCTGGACGGTGATGGGTTGGATGAGATTTATCATGCAATCGAGTTAGTTTTGTTAGGGTTTGATCCCTAGTATCCTATATGTTCTGAGATTGATGTTGCTATGACTTTGCTATGCTTAATGCTTGTCACTAGGGCCCGAGTGCCATGATTTCAGATCTGAACCTATTATGTTTTCATGAATATATGTGTGTTCTTGATCCAATCTTGCAAGTCTATAGTCACCTGCAATGTGTTATGATCCGGCAACCCCGAAGTGACAATAATCGGGACCACTCCCGATGATGACCGTAATTTGAGGAGTTTATGTATTCACTATATGCTAATGCTTTGTTCCGGTTCTCTATTAAAAGGAGGCCTTAATATCCCTTAGTTTCCAATAGGACCCCGCTGCCACGGGAGGGTAGGACAAAAGATGTCATGCAAGTTCTTTTCCATAAGCACGTATGACTATATACGGAATACATGCCTACATTACATTGATGAACTGGAGCTAGTTCTATGTCACCCTATGTTATGACTGTTACATGACGAACCGCATCCGGCATAATTATCCATCGCTAATCCGGTGCCTTCGAGTTTTCCATATACTGGTTCTCGCTTATTTACTTTTCTGTTGCTACTATTACAATCACTACAAAATACCAAAAACATTACATTTGCTGTCTCTACTTTTGTTACTGTTACCAGTACTATCATATTACTTTGCTACTAAACACTTTGCTGCAGATACTAAGTTTCAGGGGTGGTTGAATTGACAACTCAGCTGCTAATACATGAGAATATTCTTTGGCTCCCCTTGTGTCAAATCAATAAATTTGGGTTGAATACTCTACCCTCGAAAACTGTTGCGGTCCCCTATACTTGTGGGTTATCAGGCCCGAACCTGGGTAAAACATTGTGTCCCCTGCCTCCTATTACCATTAGCCTTAGACGCACAGTTCGGGACCCCCTACCCGAGATCTGCCTGTTTTGACACCAACATTGGTGCTTTCATTGAGAGTTCCACTGTGTCGTCGCGGTAAGGCTTGATGGCTCCTTCAATCATCTTCAATGATGCGGTCTAGGGGGAGGTTTTCCTCCCTGGACAGATCTTCGTATTCGGCGGCTTCGTACTGCGGGCCAACTCGCTTGGCCATCTGCAGCAGATCGATAGCTACGCCCCTGGCCATCAGGTCAGGTTTGGAAGATTGAACTATACTGCCGACATCCGCGGAAACTTGATCTTCGACGGATTCGAGCCCATGTCAGGCGCGCCGGACGGTCATGACAGGCATGACTTTGATCTGCCATCGGACACTATTCGGGAGATTGCGCCTATGGTGGCACCGGGAATCAAACCGAAGCAGATCGCATCCTCCGAGGACGGATGGATAGACCCGGCCACGAAGGCCGAACACTCACCGGCGTTGGAGCCGAACAATGATCCCACCTCCTATGAGGGTGGTGTCATCTGACCCTCGGACTCGTCTCCGGGTACAGGATCCGAACCGCGTGCGTCCGTGCCTATCGAATCTGATTGGGCACCAGTCATGGAGTTCACCACCGCGGATATTTTTCAGCACTCGCCTTTGGGTGACGTGCTGAACTCATTAAGGTCTCTTTCCTTGTCGAGAGATTCTTGGTCGAACTATGTCCGGCTCGAGTGGGACGCAGATGACGACGAAATTCGTTCCCCACCCACCACCCATTTCATAGCCACTGTCGATGACCTAACCGACACGCTCGATTTCGACTCCAAAGATGTTGACGGTATTTATGACGATGCTAGAGAAGAACAGGAACCACCGCCCACTGGGCGCTAGACTGCCACCTCATCATACGATATATATATGGTGGACACACCAAGAGAAGGCGATGGTGACGATGCAACGAAGGACACTCCCGTCGATAAGCCATCAAAGCGGCGCCGTAGGCGCCGCTCTAAATCCCGCCACAGTAAAAACAATGACAACAGCGCAAGAAATAATAATACCCCGATTGACTCCAAAGGAAAAGAAGACCCCATGGACCTAGCAATGGAGCAGGATGAGCCAGGGGACAATGAACATAGTCCAGAGCTGATGTCAGATGACGCCGATCCCGAGGGTAAAATTCACCAACCTGTCTCCGGAGAGGAGAACAGCCCCGACGATGACGCATTCATCATCCCAGAAAAACTCTTGGAACAAGAGAACCTCCACAGAAGGCTTATTGCCACCGCGAGGAGCCTAAAAAAGCAGAAGCAAAGGCGTAAGGCCGCGCAGGATACACTCAACCTCACGTGGAACAAAGTGCTCGACACAGAAGAAAAATACGGCGGCGATCGTCACACAAAGGGCTATCCAAAGCGCAAGCTGCTGCCCGAATTCGACGACGAGGCCATAGAGCCCATTCAGGCGAAAACAACCGATCAGCCGGACCGACCGCCCCATGGCCGTGACAAGACGACTAATGATGCCACACACAAGACAGCACACGATTTACGTGAGCTCCTGGGCAAAAAGTCCGGTATGGCCAGGTCCATCTATGGATCTAGGAAGCGCGCTTCGGCACAGGATCAGAGCTACCGAAACGATCACATTGATCGAATACCAGCTAGGAATCAGCCCCGAACACAACAACCATCGACAGCATGCCACGACACGTCCAAATACAGGGGTGCCACACAACCCTGTGCTTCACCGATGATGTGCTGGACCATGAATTTCCGGAAGGATTTAAACCCGTGAATATAGAGGCATGCGACGGAACTACAGAACCTGGGGTCTGGATTGAGGACTTTATCCTTCA
Source organism: Triticum timopheevii (assembly GCA_963921465.1). Lineage (NCBI taxonomy): Eukaryota > Viridiplantae > Streptophyta > Magnoliopsida > Poales > Poaceae > Triticum > Triticum timopheevii. Next base: position 388,967,418 of record OY997274.1, read on the forward strand.
TATCCACATGGCTCGCGGAGATGATCTCCACGCCATTAAATACCTACCCCTCAAATTGAAAGGACCAGCTCGGCACTGGTTGAAAAGCCTTCCTCAAAACTCAATTGGAAGTTGGGAAGAACTTAGGATGCTTTTAGGGCCAATTTTCAAGGGACCTATGTACGACCTCCGGACGCAGACGACCTAAGTCACATAATTCAACAACCCGGAGAGTCAGCCCGAAAACTCTGGAACAAATTTCTTACTCAAAAGAATCAAATAGTCGATTGCCCGGACGCCGAAGCCTTAGCAGCCTTCAAACACAGTATCCGGGACGAATTTCTTGCCAGACACCTCGGCCAAGAAAAGCCGAGGACAATGGCAGCCTTAACAAGCCTTATGACCCGCTTTTGCGCGGGCGAGGCCAGCTGGCTGGCCCGTAGCGGCACCAGCAACCGAGGCACATCCGAAGTTAGGGATGGCAACGGGAAACCGCAACGCAACAAAAACAAGTGTCGAAACAATGATGGCAGCCCAGAGAACACGGCGGTCAACACTGGATTCAGGGGCTCTGGACCTGGTCAACGGAAGAAGCCATTTATAGGTAGCAGAGATGGACCATCTAGCCTAAACAAGATTCTTGACAAATTATGTCAGATTCACGGCACCCTCGAAAAACCTGCAAATCACACCCATAGAGAATGTTGGGTTTTCAAGCAGGCCGGCAAGCTAAATGCCGAACACAAGGGGAGGGAGACGCCAAGTGAAGACGAGGATGAGCCATGCCAGCCGAACACTGGAGGAAAGGAAAAATTCCCACCAGAAGTCAAAACAGTGAATATGATTTACGCAACTCACATTCCAAAGAGTAGGTGCAAATGCGCACTCCGAGACGTATACGCTGTGGAGCCCGTCGCCCCCAAATTCAATCCCTGGTCGGCCTGCCCGATCACCTTTGATCGCAGGGATCATCCGACTAGTATCCGGCATGGAGGATCGGCTACCTTGGTGCTCGACCCAATAATTGATGGATACCATCTCACCCGAGTCCTTATGGACGGCAGCAGTAGTCCAAACCTGATATACCAGGACACTGTACGCAAAATGGGGATAGACCCGTCAAGAATTCGCCTAAGCAACACTACCTTTAAAGAAGTGATACCAGGCGTCGAGGCCCACTGTACGGGCTCTCTAGTACTAGAGGTTGTATTCGGTTCCCCCGACAACTTCAGAAGCGAGGAACTAACCTTCGACATTGCTCCATTCTGAAGCGGCTATCATGCACTACTTGAAAGAACAGCCTTTGATCGTTTTAATGTAGTACCACACTACGCCTACCTTAAAGTTAAGATACCCGGTCCATGCGGCGTCATCATAGTTAGCAGAAATACAGAGCGTTCCTTGTGCGCGGAAGAATACGTGGCGGCTCTAGCAGTCGAACACTGAGCGGTCCCTCCAACCAGAATAAACGGTCGGTCGTCAAGACCACGGACACGGTTAGACGAGTCCGGCGCTCAACCAAACATGACAGCCCAGTTGGGATTTCCCCATAAAATATGCTAGGGGCTGCTCGCAAAAAAAGCCCATAGTTTGGCTCGACCCTATTAATACAATAACATATTGCATTTTCATGGTTCATTCAGATTAACAAACTCCTCGCACGAAGTCTTTCACCTGGGGTTTTTCCTTTTTACAGATGATCATCGTGCTACACCCTTCCAGGATACGGCACAACGGAGATAAAGGCGCAGACGTGCAGCAGGGCCCCGCTCAAAGGTTTCTTTTTAGATTAAGACCCTGCGTAAACCTTTTTAATGTCTCTTGTTGCTTTTTCCCCTGCGGAAACTTTATACAACCGGGAGGGATACTGGTGTTTTCGGCATTTTTGTCACACCAGACTATTGCTCATACCTGGAAACTTAGGGCTTATTATCAAGGGCGTTATTCAGCCCAGTACACATTATAAAGTCCGAATACCTTAGGGAGTGTTCGACGTCGCGAGTTTGTCCTTATATGCATCAGCTCGAAATCATGTCTTCAGTCAAATGTTGGGTTTTCCCGGCTCCCGTGTTTTGCTACCTTACGTTCCGCTCTATCGGCTAAGGCGGCACCGGGTGAACTACTGCGATTGTACCCTGGTTCATCTGGATGAGCACCTCAGTAGAGAAAGCCGAAAACTGACTGTCATGATACAGCGTGAGACTGGTCAACCACTCGATGACCCAGCGGAATCTTCGCAATTCCTCCACATTAATGAAGGACCGGTTTCTCGGTCACGTACATACGCGCACCATATCCGGATGAACGCAAAAGTACCAGGGGCTATATAGTAGCCCCACCGTCAAATTCCTACGGCTAAGTGAAAGTGTTAAAGCTATATAGTCCGATTGCCTGGTTCGCCGCGCTATCACCTCCTTAACGGACCAAGACGTTGGATCAAGTGTGACTACGCGTTTTCTCGAACACCCCCGCATTATATGCGTGGGGGCTGAAGCCGACGACTGCAAACTTTCAGGTTATATACATACATAAATGGCCTTTATAATCAAAATAGTATTGTCTTTACAATCGAAATAGCCTTTATAATCAAAATAGCATTGTCTTTACAATCGAGATACATGCCATTCCAACATGGCACTCTTCGAGCACTGAGCCTCTATTAAACGGGCGCCTTCTAAGACTTCTTCAAAATAGTGCTCGGCCGAGTCCTGGCCTTCCGCCGCACCCTGGGTTGCAATAGCGGTGGTTTCCATCCCAGCCCAGTATGTATTAACATGAGCAAGAGCCATCTGTGCACCCTCTATGCACGCCGACCTCTTCACAGCATCGATATGCGACACAGCACCAAGGAATTGTTGCACCAATCCAAAATAGCTGTCTGGCCTTGGTCCACGTGGCCAAAGATGATCCACGACAGACCTCATAGCAAGCCCGGACAACCTGTGGAGTTCGGCCCAGGCGGCCATCTTTTCATTCAACGGCAGCGGACGCGTCGGGGCACTGAACTGCAACCAGAATAACCTTTCAGCCTTATGGTCTTGCTGATCTTTGAAAAACTCGGTCGCATCAGCAGCACTCTTTGCCAGGTCCGCATACGCGTCTGCAGCACTCAACAACTTATCTAGAGGGGCATACTTCGGATCTCCGAATTTCATCCGAACAAATAGGTCTTCCCAGCCACGATGTCTATGGCTTCACGAAGCTCCTCCCTTATCCCTCTCATTTCACAGCGGGTTTCCTTGGTTGCCTCCACGGCCTTCTTCAGGTCAGCCGCTTTTGCTTGATTTTCCTTTTCAAGGAGCTCACGGCGGTTGGCGGCATCTTTCAGCTCGGTAGCCATCTGGGCTATCTTTTCTTCGCTCCAGCGATGAGCAGCCTGTTCGGCTCTTAACTCTTCGACCGCCTTTAGGGCGGCCACATAACTTCTTAGAGCTTGTTGCTTGGCTCGAGCAAGCTCCGCCCGAAGGATCTCTACGGCAGCAGCCCCATCTGCAGTCACAATATATCATAAGATACTAGCATAATGCTCCTTTTACAATTTACTAACATGCCGAACATACATACCCTGGGCCTCGTCAAGCCGCTTGTTAACAAGCGCGATGTTGGCATCCGCCACGTCTAGCTGCCGCTTCAGTTCGGCAAAATAAGAAGTCCGGTCAGCCGCGGACAATCAGCCGCCTGCATATAAAAAGCAGCGCGATTATCACCTAAGATTACGATCCTCTGTTTGCCACCTCTGGGCGGCGACCAGAGTCTCAGGGGCTACTATCTACACAGAGCACACCTAGCATGTGCAGTACCATCAGAAATACATATATTATTTTGCGTACCTCGAAGCCGCTCAGCAGAATTGTAAAGGCTTCATTCAATCCACTTTTGGCGGATGAAATCCTCTCAATCACCATACCCATTAAGGTACGATGTGCCTCTAAGATGGGCACTCGCCCCAGCAGACCCATCAGTGTGTATGGCTGTATGCCAGACAATCCCGGACTCCTCCTATCGTTCTCCTTGGGAGCGGAATAGCCCGAACCACGGGTAGCCGAAGTGTCAACTTCTGGCCTCGGCGGATCGGGAGAAATCCTCCGTGAGGACACCTCGGGGTCGTCCGCCCCATGTGACGGGGAGGTAGGGGGAGGCGTTTCGCTCTCCATCATCTCCGGAGGAAGATTCCCCAAAGATGAACTCTGCGGAGAAGGGCTACGAGCCGGACTGCAACAAATATGTTTTCGTTACTATCCTCAGAGACAAAACGAGACATGTTTACCAAATTACTCTTTTACTTACGGCTCGGCGGAGGGCTGGCCCCCTTGCGGGCGCTGCACGGTAAGGACGCCCCCTGGGGCAGGGCCCCTTGGCGAGGGTTTCTTCCCTCGTTTGGAAGCCTCAGTTTCCAAGTCTTCAGAGGCGGCCCTTTTCTTACCTTGAGGAGAGGGGGTTTTAGATTCCCCTCCCCGATTATCCTCCTTCGCAGAGGCACTTACTCCCTCGATTTGGATGTGTAGAATATGAGGCCCACCTGTGGCTTCTCTATCCCTCCCCTCGTCTTCTCCTGATGGCACCTAATACGGGGTCCGGCGAGCCTTCGGGAAGAGGGGACGGACACCTATCCTCTCTGCTTTCTTTAGCCAGTTCTGGTGGAGAGCAATTTTTTCAGATAAACATAAAGGATGGTGTGTTCAGTAGCAGAAGTACCTACCTGGGTATCCGGACTGTTGCAGTTGAGACCCACATCCTCGGTGGTGTCCGGACACTTTATTCGTGATCCGAAGAACGACCCATACATCTCTTTGAGCATCATGCCGAAGAATTGTTGAACGGTTCGCGGTCCTTCCGGGTTAAACTCCCACATATGGAGCAGGACGACGTTGGTAGGGCAGGACTCGACGAACCAGCATCACTTGCATTATCTTGACAAGATTGACATCCCTCTTGAGAAGGTCTTGGATGCGGCTTTGCAGTGTCAGCACATCGTTAATCAGCCCCCAGTCCAGCCCCTTGTTGACCCATGACACCAGTTGCGACGGAGGGCCCGAGCGGAATGTTGGAGCAGCCACCCGGTTTGTACCTCGGGGAGCTGTGATGTAAAACCACTCCTGCTGCCATAAATCAGAAGTTTATGCGAAAGAACCCTTTGGCCATGGGGCGTCGGCGCCTTTGCTTATTATAGCGCCTCCGCACTCCGCGCGACACCCGTCAATCACCCTCGGCCTCACATTGAAGGTCTTGAGGCATAGTCCGAAGTGGGGGGTGATGCGGAGGAAGGCTTCACACACGACGATAAACGACGAGATGTGAAGTACGGAATCCAGAGCTAGATCGTGGAAATCTTGTCCGTAGTATAACATGATCCCTCTCATGAAGGATCAACGCTAAAACCTAGCCCTCGGAGAAAGTGGGAGATAAAAACGACAATCTTGTTGGGTTCGGGAGTGGGCACGACCTGCCCTTGAGTATAGCCTATGCGGAATCTTAGCGGTGAGATACCTGGCCTCCCTAAGTTTCTTGACGTCCTCCTCTGTGACGGAGGAGGCCATCCACCGACCTTGAAGGTTGGACCTGGACATGGTTGAAGTTATGAAATGCTTAGCTTAAGCCTTGGGTGTTGGAACTCGAGGTTTGGGAAGGGAAGGATCAAGCATGGGAAGAAAACGACAGGCCTTGGCCCCCTTTATAAAGAGGCCGAATATCAAGCGTCCCCCGCGTGACCGTTTGGGACTTCCCTAAAATCGAGGAGTCATATTAAACAAACACGGTTGGGTTACCCACACCTATATTGATGAGAATCCTGTGATAAGGGGAACACAATCTCTGCTTCGACAAGACGTGCCAATAGAACCACCTCGCATTACGTGTAGTGGCTGATTGTGAGGAACGGTTCGAATAAAGACCGGGCTGTGGCATGATGTCATAAAAGGCCGTCAGCAGATCAGATCTTGGAATATTGTACTCTCTACGGTGGTATGTGGAATTTGTTTTGCAGAGCCAGACACGATCCTTGTGTTAGGAATCTTTTATGGGGTATTCGGAGAAGGAACCCACCTTGCAATGCTAAAGACAATCTGCGCGTCAGACTCATCGTCATTGAAGCTTGGTTCAGGGGCTACTGAGGGAGTCCTGGATTATGGGGTCCTCGGACAGCCGGACTATATACTCTGGGCGGACTGTTGGACTATGAAGATACAAGATTGAAGACTTCGTCCCGTGTCCGGGTGGGACTCTCCTTTGCATGGAATGCAAGCTTGGCAATTCAGATATGTAGATCTCCTTCTCTGTAACCGACTCTGTGTAACCCTAGCCCCCTCCGGTGTCTATATAAACCGGAGCGTTTTAGTCCGTAGGACAACAACAATCATTATCGTAGGCTAGCTTCTAGTGTTTAGCCTCTACGATCTAGTGGTAGATCAACTCTTGTAATACTCATGTCATCAAAATCAATCAAGCAGGAAGTAGGGTATTACCTCCATCGAGAGGGCCCAAACCTGGGTAAAACATCGTGTCCCCTGCCTCCTGTTACCATTAGCCTTAGACGCACAGTCGGGACCCCCTACCCGTGATCCGCCGGTATTGACACCGACAGTGTGCGATTGTGAGATCGATGAAAAGAGGGGCGAGAGTTTACACATGTGTGGGACCGTATGAGACACACGAGAGGCATGGACACAGAAAGGAGGAGATGGAAGGTGCATGTGTATGTGGTAGGCAGACATCACTTGAGAGGTTTATTGATCAGTGTGTGTCAGAAAGGAGTTATGGAGACCATGGGAGAAAGACCTAAAGAAAAAAATGAATGTGCGTGATGGATAGAATGCTGAGGGAGGGGGAGGGCAAGGAGGGCGTGTACATTCACGAGAGAAAGTTAGTGCTAGCTCCGAAGGTTAGAGGATTGTGTGGGTGTAAGAGACTAACAAAGATCATAATTCGATAACAAAGATCATAATTCGAATATAGAGGTGATACGCGTGGTGTGGTTTTGGACATGTTATATCATAATGTGATAATGTGTGGCGTTTGCAACTCATAGCTAAATATCGAACAAGCTAAACCATACTATGCATCAAACAATCTCGCATTTTATTTGTATTTGTGATAATGTGTTGCGTTTGTAGCTCACAACTAAATATGGAACAATCTAAACCATACTCTATATCGAACAATCTCACATTTTATTTGAATTTGTGATAATGTGTGGCATTTGCAACTCACATCTAAATACTTGTAAGCGTAGGGGGCGGGGCACCATACATTATGTGATAAACACATTATACATATGAGACATGGTTTAGATTATGAAGATCTAGCTAGAGCTTGAAATGTACTGTGATTTGAAATCAACATAAAGTGGATTCAAAAAATCGAGTTCGGGTTGATATAGTACACATTGTTCATATCTAACTCAACAGTAATCATGTGGTGTGTTGTGAAGATAATATACAAATGATAGTTTAACTTGACAATAATGATGATTGTTGGTCTTATTAAAAGATAAACGAATTCAAATGGTTTACCTTGACAACAATCATTATTGTAGATCTTATTCAAATAGAGAAAGGAATTTGAATTCAGTTCATATTGAAGTGGTAGTACATACATTTGGAATGCACTAAAATGTTCATTTGAGTAGCAGGTTGCATGCATTACACACATACAGAAATATTTTAATTGAGCATAACATGGATTGAAAGTTTTGAATGGCATTTGTAGTGCGAACTGATTTGGTACAATACACGAGACTAGACTCTCTTGTGTGGTGTGAATTGATTTTTTTGTTTTTTCATCGAGGGAAGTGCAAATTGATTTGGTACAATACAGGTTAGGCTTGTCCGGAAATTTCAACCCGTGCCTTGTTACCCCGAAATTTTAAGATATATATTTGTCTCATTGTGCTCCGAAAACTCCCTCCATCTCAACATGAGCCTTGCTATCCCAAAATTACAACGCATGTGAAAACTCCCACCTCCTACGAAATCCCGACAAGCGAAATGCGAGTGATACCCCTCAACCGAAAGAACCGCCTAGCTCAAATCGGTGGAGCTACTTCCATAACTTACCCCACATTTTGGACAAGAGCGTCCCTAAGCAATGGTTCCCCCCTACCATCCTATCCACCCACCCATTCTACACCGAGGCTGCAAAAACCCACGAATCTCCACACCCTCCTCCGTCCGCCACCCAGCCGGAGCCTCTTCCTCGATGACATCGTCCACAGCAACACCTCGAAGTCCCTCATCCACCGCACCGGGTGAGGATCAATCATCGATCTTGTCGTCCTGCCAGTTCAGCCACCCCGTCCTCCACCTCCAAGGAGCTGCCCCGACGTTCCTCTTGTCTTTCGCGCCACATCCATTCCCACACCACCATCTTCACCTGCACCATCGGAAGCGGAGCATCATCACTGATTCCTTGGATGAACCTGAGGCCTAATCGGTGCCACGAAAGAGGTTCTACACTAATCGGCGCATTTTCTTCCTGATTCGATCTCACAGTGTTGCAGGCGCTCGGTCCCGAGCTGACATGGCGCGGCTCCATCCACGGCGGCGTCGCCGGCCACTTCCTTCATGGCATCGCTCCCTCGGCTGCAACGTCCACATCAGTAGGAGCTGATGCTGCTTTGGATCTCGCACGTGCTGCTGCGCTACTCTTGCTCTCGATCCCCTGCCTAGTCTACTCTTTCTCTTGCTCGCGCTGCTGCTCTCCCTCTTGCTCTTGCTCATGCGCGCGTTGCTGCTGCACGAGCAGCAGATCCTGCTCTCGCTCGAGCCCCTGCAGCTGCTAACCGAGATGCTGCCATATGACCAGCTGCCCCAGCTCTCGCATGCACTACTGCTCCGGGCGCTGTGCTGCTGCTGCTTTTCTGCTAGTAGTGTGTTCAATTTCGATAGTAAAATTCAGTTTCGACAACAAAATTCAGTTTCGATAGTTAAATTCAGTTTCAATAGTTAAATTTAGTTCCGACGGTTAAGTTTAGAGATGAGCGGCTGATGTATTTTACATCGAGCACTTTGTGGTTATGTATTTTACATCATCTATTGGAGATGCTTTTAGAATTCCACTCAAGTTAACATTGTCTCTCTTGTCCTACTTCAGCCTTGCCGTCGTACAACTCACTGGAGCTGCTCCAATGATGAAACCCTCCATCAAAGTGGAGCAGTACCCCCGGCTCCATCTCCAGACGCCTAAGATCTTCTTCCCCTCCTCCGACAGCCAAATCAGCGGGAGCATCCTCACCGAACAACCCAATCACGCTGAGATCTCCATGGCTTCGCCAAAGAGGTTGTAAACTTGTTGCATCGCTTTTTTTACTCTGCATGTTATATATATTGTCAACTGAGCACACATAGTAACGTGAAATATGATTACTTTCTCCTACTATATGACAAGCGGTGAGGTACCAGGCAACTTAGCTATCCATGATGGACTCTCTTGAACGCCATCATTATCTATTTCTGCGCGTTTGAGCTATGCATTTGTACAAGGGCCTAGGAGTTGAGCTAGTAGGGCAGTGGCCTAGGTCCAAAGTAGTAGAAGTAGCACAAAAACATTTTTTGAGTGTAGGATTTTCCCCGTTCAAGCCTGCCTACTACAATCGCCAATGCTTGAAAGGAAAAGTGAAGGAAAAACATCGGAATTAGAAAGTTTCCTATGCTACTACTATTCATGCATTTGGTTCAAAGGAATGGAGCACAGGAAAATTGTTGGATTTGTTCCTTTAGTGTCTCCTTGAAAGAAAAACCGTAGGAATTTTAATATCCACGTGTCCTCCTTTCCAAATTCCTATTCATGAAGCACAAGAGTAAGAGATACTAGCATAATGGCATCAAATAACCGTACATTTTCTTGTGGTTTGACTTAATCTCACCATGCTTGTTTGCATCTTGTGATCTTCCAATTCTTGTTAACCAAACACCCAGATTGGCAGAAATCCTATGTTTTTTAATTCTCCGTTTTGCACATGCATTCTATCCTATTCCCGTGTATTTCCTATCCCTGCGTTGTTAGAATCCTCCAATTCAAACGAGTCCTTACAAAATTACTTCTCTTACAGATAGTTGTAAAAGAAAACCTTGTTTTTTTGTCCTGATCCTGTTGCGCCGTCGTCCACCCCAGCTCAGCTGCTCCAACGACAGAAGTGTCCACCACATCAGGGATGCGCCCTCCAGACTGTCTTTTGCCGCCTCAGATCTTCTTCCCCGCCACCAGCAGCCACGACAACTGCATTACCATCATCAACTGAGCAAACGACCTCGAGGACTACATAGGTCCACAAGAGAGGTCGCACTCTTTCGTGTCTTCTTACGTTATGCATCGCTTAATATTACATGCTACTTTATAGTTCTGTTCACCGTTAGACTCTGAGTCAGCTCCAAACTAATTCTCAAACTTGAATTTTTAAATGGTTGTGGGGTACATATCGGGACCGCAATCAATAGTATCTGTCTACTATGTGGTTACTCTCTGGTGTCTACTATGAGTTTCATGTTGGGTGGGAAACAAATAGTAAAGAAGCCATTATCTGTATTTTTTAACTCAAGCCATTATCTGACTGCTATCATTGGATTTGGGTCTATCCACAGGTTGCTACTATCACTCTAGATTTCTACATGCACTCCTTACATAATCTCACTATGTTTTATTCCTATGCATGTCAGTTATTGTACACAATGGAACTGAACATGTAGAGAAAAAGAAGCGAGCCTTGTGTGGCAATAAAATTTCATGCAGATGTCGCTCCATTATGGGCGCAAATGCAACCCCCCTCCACCCATTTCGGATTGTAATTAAGAGGAAGATAACTTTTCGGAGGGGGATTCGGAAGGAGAAGACCACTCCTATTTACCCCCTGAGGTCTTCGCTCTAAGTTGGCATTCTCATGTTGGTAGTATCATGCATATGGTGCCTTGCATTGCTTACTCTATACATAAAATATGTCATCTGCTTAGTTTGGACATGCTTTGTGTGAATGCCATCTGTTTAGTTTCTTTATCTTATATGTAAATTATGCAACGCCATCTTTTTTAGCCAGGCATCATATATGTGCAATTTGCAATGTCATCCTGCTTAGCCAGTCATCTTATATGTGAATTATATCATGCCACCTATTTTTTCATTACGTATTACATTTTGCAACAATGTTAGTACATTCAACTACTCTTCGTGTGCATCAGCCATTTGACACGGTGATGGAAAATTCTGGAGTGAAAACAAGGTCTTCAGAGCAGAAAATGCTATCAGCCGAAGCGCATATCTTGCTGGTTACGAATTGCTCCTCGGACGAGGATTCAGAGACAGATGACTAGTCCTGTCCCCCCCCCCCAAGGTGTATGCTCTAACTTGGTAGGGTTATGTTGCTCATATCGTGCGTATGGTGTCTTGCATTGCTATGTCATTTGCTTAGTTTAGACATGCTTGGTGTGAATGCCACCTATTTAGTGTCTAATTACCATATATGTGAATTATACAATGCCATCTTGTTGCAAGACATTATATATGTGAATTACGCAATGCTATCTTGTTGCAAGGCATTATATATGTGAATTATGCAATGCCATGTTGTTTAGCCAATCATCATATATGTGAATTATATCATGCTATCCTTTTTTTTGTATTACGTATTCCATTTGTTGACAACGTTTGTATGTTCAACTACTCTTGATGACCCACAAGTATATTGGATCAATTGTAGCCCCTTTTGATAAGTAAGAGTGTCGAACCCAACGAGGAGCAGAATGAAATGAAAAGTGGTTTTCAGCAAGGTAATGTTTGCAAGTGCTGGAATTGTAAGTAACAGAGTAGTTTGATAGCAAGATAATTTGTAACGAGCAAGTAACAGTAATAGTAACAAAAGTGCAAAAAGGTATCCCAATCCTTTTGAGGCAAAGGACAGGCCAAAACGGTCTCTTTATAATAGGCAAATCATTCTTGAGGGTACACGGGGATTTCAACTAGTCACTTTCATCATGTTGGTTCGATTTGTGTTTGCTACTTTGATAATTCGATATGTGGGTGGATCTGTGCTTAGGTGTCATTCTTACTTGAACAAACCTCCTACTTATGATTAACCCCCTCGCAAGCATTCACAACTACAAGAAAAGTATTAAGAATAAATTCAAACCATAGCATTAAACTTTTGAATCCAATCGGTCCATTACGGAATAGCGCATAAACTAGGGTTTAAGCTTCTGTCACTCTCGCAACCCATCATCTAATTACTACTCCGCAATGCATTCCCTTAGGCCCAAATATGGTGAAGTGCCATGTAGTCGACATTCAGATGACACCACTAAGGGAATCACAACATACATACTATCAAAATATCAAACACATATCAAGTTCACATGATTACTTGCAACATGATTTCTCCCGTGACCTCAAGAACAAAAGTAACTACTCACAAATAATAATCCTTCTCAATATTAGAGAGGTATTAAATAGCATATTGGATCTAAACATATAATCTTCCACCAAATAAACCATATAGTAATCAACTACAAGATGTAATCAACACTACTATTCACCCACAAGCACCAATCTATAGTTCCGGTACAAAGATTGAACACAAGAGATGAACTAGGGTTTGAGAGGAGATGGTTCTATTGAAGATGTTGATGGAGATTTCCCTCCCCAAGACGGGAGAGTTGTTGGTGATGATGATGACGATGATTTCCCTCTCCGGGAGGGAAGTTCCCTAGCGGAATCGCTCCGCCGGAGGGCAAAAGTGCTACTGCCCAAGTTCCGCCTCGAGACGGTGGCGCTCGATCCCGAAAGTCCCCCCTTCCTTTTTTCTAGGTCAAAATGACTTATATACCAGAAGATGGGCACCAAAGGTGGGGTGGGCTGAGCACAACCCACTAGGCGCGCCTGGGGGTCAGGCGCACCCTGGTGTCTTGTGCTCACCAGGTGGCCCTCCTCTGGTGGTTATTTGCTCCAGTATTTCGTATTTATTCCATAAAAATTCCCCGTGAAGTTTTAGTCCATTTGGATTTATGTAGAATAGGTGGCCAGATGTGGCTTTTCCAGGTCCAGTTTTCCAGCTGCAGGAATTCTCCCTCTTTGTGTGTTCCTTGCATATTATGAGAGAAAATGCATTAGAATTACTCCAAAATGCATTATTATGCATTAAAACATCATAAATTACAGTCGGTAAACATGATGTGAAATGGACGTATCAACTCCCCCAAGCTTAGACCTCTCTTGTCCTCAAGCAAAAACCGAAATCAAAAAATATGTCCACATGCTTAGAGAGAGAGGTGTCAATAAAAACGAAATACGGACATAGAAGCATCATGTAAATTATTATAACTGCAACAAACTTAAACATAAAACTTTTATCATAGACTTCTCATAGACTTCTCGTGAATAAGTAACAATTCATCACAACCTCGAAGTATAAAGCATAAACTCTATTGAAAACCAAAAAACTGTGTTCTTAGTCAACTTTGCACCTACAATTCATCATCGTTTCGGGAAGGGTCACGTATAGGAGCCTTTAGGCAACTCCACATACTCAATCATCTTAAAGTCTTTTATGATTGCTAACACCCACCGCATACACATGAGCAAAATGTTTCAACCGGACACATAGAAATATAGGGGCTTATAGTTTCGCCTCCCAACATACTCACCTCAAAGGTGATGTCAACAATAATAACTCATGCTACCCACATCCAACTGGATATATGTGCCTAGATCTTTCCTCACCACATGATGCTTTCCAAAAAAGAAAACAAAAAGGAATAGAGAGAAAAACTTTGACTCTTTGCATAAAAGTAAATACATGAAAGTAAAAGATAGGCCCTTCGCAGAGGGAAGATAAGGTTGCCATGCGCTTTTTGTTTGTATGCTCAGTCCCTTAGTGCAAAAGAACGCCACGTTATATTGCCCCTTGTGATAACATCCTTTATTATGCAGTCTGTCGCTTTTATTCTTTGCCATCACAAGTTCGTACAATGCTCAATTTTCTTTTACACTAAATGATCTAACACATTTAGAAGCAATTTTTATTACCTTATTGCACCGATGACAACTTACTTGAAGGATCTTACTCAATCCTTAGGTAGGTATGGTGGACTCTTGAAAATAAGATTTGGGTTTAAGGGTTTCTAGATGCACAAGTAGTATCTCTACTTGGTGCGGACTTTTTGGCTAGCAAACATAGAGGGGCAAGCACCACATGTTGAAGGATCTATGACAATATAACTTCTATGCGAATATGAACAAACATAAACCATTACGTTGTCTTCCTTGTCCAACGTCAACAATTTTGGCATATAATATTTTTATGGGGGCTCACAATCACAAAAGATTTCCAAGATAGTGTATTTGTATGTGAATCTTCTCTTCCCTTATTAATTCTTTCATGAGTTGCATCATTGACCAATGATATGTTTGTCAATCCCCAATAAAATTTTCTACTTATACTTTTCCTTATGTGATGTCACTACTTACCATAAGATTAGCATATGATCTTTTTATTTATTTCCTTCCTTTTATTGAAACATGAAAGTAAAGAAAGTAAATTTCAAAATAAACTTTATTATATATCTCGCACACGATTACAAAGATAGATCACTAACATACTCTCAAAAACAAAGGATCGAACTAAACTTTTATTCTTCTAAAGCAAAAGATAACTATGGATCGAAGTAAGATAAGTAAAGGCAAAATAAAGTGGAGGTGATACAATACCGGGGCACCTCCCCCAATCTTGGTGGAAGCCAAGGGGAGTACCCATACCCGATACTCAATTTTCTATTGGTGATGAAGAAGAAGGTGGTGGTAATGATGAAGTAGCGATCCTATCCTCGGGTTTCCATGGCAGCAGTCCACCGTCATAGGAGGAGGAATGAGTCTCATAGGTCCTACAACTGGCAGCCAAACTCATACCTTTAAACCTTGCCTCATATTAAAAGACTTGGTTTTGGAGATCGTAGATCTAGCTTTGGAGGAAGTTGATTTGCTCTTTGAAGGTGAAGGTGAAGATGATGTCCTTCATGGACTTGCCATCCACCTTGAGATCACGGGTGTAGTCCGCGATCATGAGGTGATTGGCATTGAGTCCACGTTCCACCATCCGCTTGGACCGGAAGACCTCCTACTCCATAACTTCAAGTCTGGCCTCCACAGTTCTCGTCCCTTTGGGACCTTGCACGTCGCTGATGTGAAGCAGCCCCTCATGCATCTGGATAGCCTGAGGGTGCTGCATCAACTCCCGCAGGTATGGGTTTATGATGTTCTTGAAGAACTTGTCCTTGGAGGAGCGTGATGCGGCCATGGTAGATGGGATTTGTCAGAAAACAACAAGGAAAACAAAACAGAAGATTTCTCCATGATACGGTGGTCAATAGGTTTGGGGGGTATATAAAGATTCTTTTATCTTGGGAAACAAGCAAACAGAAGAAAAACAGAGTCCGGAAGGTACCCAAGGTGGGCACAACCCACCTGGGCGCGCCTGGCTTGATAGGCGCTCCCTAGTGTCTTGTGCCCACCAGGGTGACCTTCCTGGTTGTTTCTTATTTTCCTAAATTTTTAAATATTCCAAAACTGACAAAAAAAAATTTCGGATTTTTCGGTGTCCGTTTACTTTCATCACGTACCTCCTCTTTTTCATGATTCTGGAGTGTTCCGGAAGGTTTCTTTTATGTGTTCTTCCGGTGTCATAGTTTGGATAATATTGCTTTCAACATTAATGGGCGTACCTGAGATATAATGTTTTATTCGTTTCCCATTAACAACCTTCAGGTTAGTAATTCAGCATTATTTATTTTGATAGCTCCAGACCGATAAACCTCCTCGATAACATAGGGTCCTTCCCATTCGGAGAGGAGTTTTCGTGCAAAGAATCTGAAACGAGAGTTGTACAAAAGAACATATTCTCCTACTTTGAACTCACGCTTTTGGATTCTTTTATGGGGCGTGCTACGCGTCCGCTGACTGATCTTTTTAAAATATTAGCCGGGTCGTGAGCCATAGGATCATGTACCAATGAGTGGCCGAGCGGCGTTCTTCACTTTCTCAACAGAGATAATGTTGCAGAAACCTTTTCGACAAAGGCTATGTTGCAGAATTTTTTGCAACAAAGGTCATGTTGTAGAAAACTTTTGCAACATAGGTCATGTTGCAGAATTTTTTTTATGTTCAATTTTTTCGCAACATAGGTGACATTACATAAGATATTTTTGCAACATAGTTGATGTCGCGGAAATTTTACAATGGAGATCATGTTGTACAAACGCCACCCGTCGTTGCCGATGTCACAGCAGCATCGTCCTCATTCGCCGTTGCCGTTTGCAACTCCCCAATCGCAATTGCAACTGGGAGGTGTCCGGTGTTCACCGGGTACTGCATGGAGGAGGTCGGCGGGGCCATGCTGCTCGGGAGCTCCGCGGCAGTCAACGGCCCTGCGGTGGCCGCTGGTTGTGGTGAAGGCATGGAACGGCCGGACGAACTATGCCATCTCGTGTGGTGCAGGTGACCTCTCCCTCTATGAGTTATTGGCCACCCATGACTGAAACGAGAGATGATAGAGTGAGATTGGAGATAAAAGGAGATCTGGATCGGATAAGAAATGAGTGACTAGGCAAAGATAAGGGAGAAAGTAGTGCAGTGCATGAGCCAATACGGGACACGCGTCGCTCGCTAGAGGCGGCGGACGCCGAGCGCTGAATCGACTGGGTGATTATGATCGTTTCCCTTCTTATATCATGCCATCGTGTAACTTTTTCTTTAAATAATTTGGCATTTTCATAAGCTTGGGTTCTCCATTCATCTAATGAGCTAATATGAAATAACCTCCTTTCACCAGCAATTTTGAAATCATACTTGAGTTCTTTAATTGCCCAATAATCTTTATGTTCTAACTCAAGAGGCAAATGACAAGCTTTTCCATAAACCATTTTATAAGGAGACATACCCATAGGATTTTTATACGCAGTTCTATAAGCCCAAAGTGCATCATCTAATTTCTTAGACCAATTCTTCCGAGACCTATTGACAGTCTTTTGCAAAATTAATTTTATTTCTCTATTGCTAAGTTCAACTTCACGACTAGACTGGGATGATAGGGTGATGCAATTCTATGGTTAACATCATACTTGGCAAGCATTTTACGGAAAGCACCATGAATAAAGTGTGAACCACCATTAGTCATTAAATTTCTAGGGACTCCAAACCTTGGGAAAAAAACTTCTTTAAGCATTTTAATAGAGGTGTTGTGATCGGCACTGCTAGTTGGAATAGCTTCTACCCACTTAGTAACATAATCAACAACACCCAAAATATGTGTATACCCATTAGAGGAAGGAAAAGGTCCCATAAAGTCAAATCCCCAAACATCAAATGGTTCAATAGCAAGTGAATAATTCATAGGCATTTCTTGACGCTTACCGATATTACCTATTTTTTGGCATTCATCACATGATGAGACGAACTTATGGGCATCCTGGAAGAGAGTAGGCCAATAAAAACCAGATTGCAATACCTTATGAGCAGTTCTGTCTGCCGCATGATGTCCTCCATAAGCTTTAGAGTGACATTTCCGTAGGATTTGTCCCTGTTCATGCTCAGGTACACAACGTCTAATAATACCATCTACTCCTTCTTTATAAAGATGTGGGTCATCCCAGAAGTAATGTCTTAAATCATAGAAGATTTTTTTGTTGGTATGTGAAACTAGGTGGTAAATATTTAGCAACAATGTAATTAACATAGTCAGCATACCAAGGAGTGTTATGAGAAACATCACCTTACTGCTCATTAGGAAAACTATCATCAATAGTTATCAGCAACGGGATTCCCTACTCCTTTTCTATTAGTACTATGTAAATCAAATTCTTGTAGCAAGAGAACCCATCTAATAAATCTAGGTTTAGCATCTTTCTTTTCCATAAGGTATTTTATAGCAGCACGATCGGTGTGAACAATAACCTTAGAGTCAATAATATAAGATCTAAATTTATCACAAGCAAACACCACTGCTAGAAATACTTTTTCAGTAGTAGCTTAATTTCATTGTGCACTCTCTAGAGTTTTACTAGCATAATGAATAACATTGAGTTTCTTATCAACTCTTTGTCCTAAAACAGCACCAACAACATACTCACTAGCATCACACATATTCAAGGGCAAGTTCCAATCAGGTGGCTGAACAATAGGTGCAGAAATTAAGGCTTTCTTGAGTGTTTTGAAGGCTTCTAAACAATCATCATCAAAAACAAAAGGAATGTCCTTTTGCAAAATATTTGTAAGAGGCCAAGAAATTTAAGAAAAGTCTTTGATAAATCTCATATTGAAACCAGCATAACCAAGGAAACTACGAATACCTTTGATATCTTTAGGACATGGCATTTTCTCAGTTGCAACAACCTTAGCCTGATCCACCTCACACTAAAAAAAAGACACATCCGTGACATTTTGGGCCGAACAAATTTTTTTGGTCATACTTATGACACTTCTATGACGATAATTGTGACAAAACCCGGTATCATCGTACATGTGGTGGGCTCCTACTTCTATGACAAAAGATCATGACAGAAAATGGGCTTTTCGTCGTCGGCGGGCCGGAGACGCAGCTACATGACATTCTTTGGGAAGTCCATGACAGAAAAAACCGTGGTAGAAGCAAGGGCGAGGAAAATATCAAGGAGTTCCCGGTTACAGTGGGTGGTCGGGGGCCGAGCGATGAGCGTTTCTCTCGTACACGTATACGTGTGGGAGCAAGGCATTGCGCTCTAACTAAAGCCGAGCGAGGCGTTGCCTAACTGAACCCGAGCGATTGCACTACAGGTTACGCATTATTGAACCCGAGCGATCGAGCGATTCCTTCGCTACTACTGCTAACTAAAGCCGATCGATGCTGCCTCTAGATGAACAGTAAGTGTTGTTGGGGGGGGTGGATGAACAGTTCTTGGTAGGGGGTTGGATGAACAGGATCTCGTGGTGTTGCCGCTGGATGAACAAGACCCCAATCAATCGAGCTGGTCGCGCGTGGATGAATAGGACCCCGTGGAGGGCTGGATGAACAGGACCCCGTGGAGGGAAGGTTGAACAATAGCCGTGGAGGGCTGGTTGAACAGTAGCCGGTGGAGGGCTGGATGAACAATAGCCCGTGGAGGGGTGGTTGAACAGTACCCCATGGAGAGGGCTGGTTGAATAGTAGCCGGTGGAGGAGCGCGCGATGGAGGCTAGATGAACAGGAGCCCATGGATGAATAGTCGCAAGTGGAGGATGGAGGAGGTCGACGGTGGATGAATAGTAGCCCGTAGAGGCTAGAGGAGGTTGACGCTGGAGATGAACGGTATCCCGTGGAGTCCCGTTTTGTGGTACGCCACACCCCTCCCAATGAACAGGACCCCCGTTTCGACCGTCGCGCTCCAACACAAGTCCGTTTCCTCCATTTTGCGGTAAGCCAAACCCCTCCCGATCAACAGGACCCCGTTTCAACCATAGGAGGTCCAACAGAAGTCTGTTTCCTTCGTTTTGCAGTACGCCAGACCCCTCCCGATGAACAGGATCCCGTTTCGACCGTGGCCGGTCGAACACAAAGCCGTTTCCTCCCTTCTGCAGTACGCCAGGCCCCGTTTCCATCGGCTGTTCCATCCAAGCCCTCCCGAGGAACACGACGACGCATTTCGTTCTGACCCAGCCGGTTGGCTCCCCATGAACATGATGGCATCGCAGTTTCTCCGTCCGACCCAGCCATGTACACGAGCCCTGGCTATACGTATGCGCGAGTAGGCGTTCGAGACCCCGCCCGTATGTACGTACGTGGCCGTATTTTCTTTCCTGCACCCTGGCCGATGTACGTACATGTACATGCTATGTGCGCGCCTCTACTACGACACGTGCATGCTTCTACTACGACATGTGCGCGCCTCTACATCGACCAGTATGTACGTACACATTCGCGACCAGAATGACAATGCTACGTACGCTTTGACCAGGTGGGTCCTGACTGTCAGGCACTTCCTTGCGTGCGAAGATGTAGCTGGCGGGTCCCTGCAGTCAGTGGGCGAATCATTTTTCCCGTAATATGGACGCACTTGCTTACCTGCGAAGATGTAGCTGGTAGATCCCAGCAGTCAGGGGGAAACATTTTTGCGCAAAATACGGTGGCCCGTCCAGTGGGTCCCTGCTGTCAGGTGGAGGAATCATTATTTTCCGCATAATAAGGAGGCACTTCCTTGCTACGGCCATGGACCAAACTGTCAGCCTCTCCACGTACAGTACTCTTCCGATGGAAGTCAATCGTTGACCACATTGACCACGCCGCACCGAGAGCACCAAGGCGGTGGACAATGGCAAGGCCTAGGAAGGGGACGACGCGGAGCCAGGGAAGATGCGGCAGTGGATGCCCACACAGAGAGGAGTACGAGGGTTCACTGGTTCGGCTGCGGTGTGAGGCTGTCGTCGCGGAAGAATAACAGGGGGTGTGGGTGAGTGGAGGGATGGCCTGGCCAACGGTGGGAGTAGTAGGGGCTGGTGAGGCCTCCGCGGCAGCATAGCAAGCCACGGGAGGGAGGAGCAGGCGGCACGACCGGCACTGCTTTGGGCGGCTGGAGCAAGAAGACCAGAGGTTCAAGAAGCATGACGGCCGTTGGATGGACATCGTACGGCAACTGCAGCTAGAATCGTTTATATTGACTAAGTTGACAAAGCCCTTGGTACCGTCAATTTAGTAGGCCCACAGGTCAGTTTCCGAAACGGTGCACCCCAGATGTCAGGGGGAGGAATCATTTTTTGGGCGCTGAAGCTAGAATATCCGAGATTGAAGAAGAAGCACGTTATCCGTTGGATGGACATCCAACGGCCACAGTTGCTAGAACCATGTGTTGACTATAAGTTGACAAAGCCTTGCATACGCGTCACCTTAACTTTTTCAAGGGGACACGTCAACTTAGTGGGCCCACAAGTGTGTGGCAGAGAACTTATAGAACATTTGAGATTTGTAAGAATGTACAACCCATTTTTGAATTCTAATGGAATTTACTACAGCCATTTATAGTTTGTTAAAAGTACAGCCCATTTTCTAGCTAGGACAACGATTAATAATTTCAACCAACCATTCAAAACAGAATTCAATAAAATTTCCCACATTTTGATGGGATCCAAATATTTTTATCCCGAAATTTCTAGTCAGATCAAATACAATTTCAATAAATTTGTATTACGTAAAAACCCAACGAAACATTGCGCGTGCAACAATTAATGAAATTAAAATTTTCAAAATCCAAAAATAATATTTTATAAAGTAATTACGTGTTTGGTGCATTTTTTATAGTTACTGCCCAGTTTTTATAATTACATCCCATTTATTATTTCTTAAAGTCCATTTTTTGTTAAGCCGAATGCATCCCTCCTAGGAAAGATTTGCAGCTCAGCGGGGCGGAGAATAACAAGTTGACCTTGCCTGGGTATTCCTCAAAAAAAAGTATAACTGGGCTAGCCATTTTTAGCTTGAAAAAAATAATATCTGGGCTGGATATCTGGCCTGGGCTAGACGGGCCACAGCCCGCCCAGTTAATACCCTTCTCTCCTCTGAATGAAAACATCGCTCAAGAAAAACTCTGAAGTGCTCACACCTCAAAAACACAAATACTACTCGAGATGCTTGGTCCCAGCTATCGGCCGCTACTTGTGCTATTCTCTCGTTTATTGACTACATAGCTTGACAATGGTGTGGGACCCTGATGTCAGGAAACCAGGAGGAAGCAAAAAAAATACAGTTGTATATAATAAGGAGGCACTTGCGTACGTGTGGCTATGGCCTTGGTGTGTCCCCACTGTCATCCTCTCCAAGTAAAGTCATCGACTCATTCCTCATGTCTGTGACCATGTTGATAATGCGAGACAGCGGCACCATAGCGAGCGCAACAACTCGAAGGACGACGGAGAGGGCCTCGCGGGCCCTACAGATGGTATGATACAGCGCCCGCTGCTTATTCGGGAAGCCAGGATCATAGGGTCACATGTTCATGATGAAATTGTCATTCGCTTTTTCACCAGTGCTCGTTGAGGAGCTTGCAGCACAGGTCCTCCTATGCTGGTAGCTCTTCCGCCATTAGGGCGTCGAAGTGCGGCCGCACCATCTCTATGGTGAACACGACATGAACCGGTTTGGACGGTGGCACCGGCTCCTGGTCGGAAGCTACGTCCATCGTCTGATTCTCGTCGCTCAGCTCGGCGAGCTCGCTGGCGAGCCATCATGTCCGGCTACTGGACCGACCCGCTGCCAAGCACGAGTCTAACTACTCTGGCCCACCTATACCGCCTCCCTCGCCGGCACGCGCTTTCTGCCCGAAGCGGTCAGCGCCGCCCGCCCCGCTTCCTGGTGCAGGCGATGGCTCCACCTTCAAACAACACAAGTGTCGTCCGTCCGTCCGTCTGCCACCCACATTAATGATATGCGGTTGCCGAGGTGGCTACTCTGGCGCCACACGTCCGTCCCTTCGCCGCCCACCATTGCTATATAAACTGCTACGCCGGCCATACCCACATTCATCCTCCTTCGTTCCCTTTCTCCTGTCCACACCACTACTTCCCACCATGGCTTCCTCATGATCCTGTGCTCTTCGGGACGGGTGGATGACGGACCACAAGGAGATGGTAGCCATTGCTGCCGACTGGATGGCCGGCAGGCAGCCGGAGGACGAGGACGTCCCAATGGAGAACATGGTAGTCAATGATCCGGCGCCAACCCCCTCCTCCATGCCATCCTTGCTGGTGCATTGCACCATGACCATCGGCGAGGCCCGTGCCCAATACATGGACACGGTGAGGCAGAAGTGTCAGGAGCAGTTTCGGGAGGCACAAGCCGACACCGCCTACAACCACCATCTCCTCCAGGAGTAGATCGCCGCGGAGCGGGCGGAGCAGGAGGCGCTGCTCGACTTGAACCGCTCCGCCCGCGAGGGCCGCCTCGAGCGCTGGCTGTACCGCATGCGGGTGGTGGAGGCTGCGGCCGCGTACAAAGAGGGCGATGAAGCGGGTGAGGCGCTGTTTGGCGAGACCGAGGACGAGGCAGAGGAAAATGCCGGCTCCGATGAGTCCCCGCTCTGCTGGCGTTGATGAGGCCCTGCTCCGCCGAGGCCCTGCAGCGCCAACAACGGGGCAGAGGACACCGCCGGCTCCACCGAGGCCCCGCCCCACCAGCACCGAGGCGGAGGCCCTACTACGCCGAAGCCCCGCCCCGCCAACAACGAGGCAGAGAACATCGTCAGCTCAGCTGAGGCCCCATCCTACCGGCATCGAGGGGGAGGATTTCTCCCACTCCGCCGAGGCGCCACCCCGCCAGCAACGAGATAGAGGACATCGCCGGCTCCGTCGAGGCCCCGCCTCGCCGGCACCGAGGTGGAGGCCCTACTCCACCGAGGCCCCGCCCCGCCAACAACGAGGCAGAGGAGATCATCGGCTCAGTCGAGGCCCCACGCTGCCAGCAATGAGGGGGAGGATTTCCCCTGCTCCGCCGAGGCGCCGCCCCGCCGGCAATGAGACAGAGGACATCGCTGGCTCCTTGGAGGCCCCGCCCCGCTGCCAACGAGGCCGCGCCACACAGAAAACGAGGAAGAGTACACGGTAGGTCGCCGCCGCCCGGGTCCAAGTAAGGCCACCGCTACTACCCTCCGGTTGAAGCCAAGCTAGGCGGGTTGACCATTGACGGATGATTAGCTTCTTGGCGGCAACATGGAGTCGGAGAGCTATGTTGGAGAAGGACGCTGCTTCTACTTAACTGCTGGTGCAGTTGGCTGACTGACACGTGGTCCCAACAAGCATCTAGGCCACATGTTAGTTACGCAACTGCACCTGCAGTTAAGTCACTGAAGCTCAGTCCGCTGGAGAAGAAGCTTCTGTTCGGCTCAGCCGGACACAGGTGGGTAGCTTCGGTTAATTAATTATACCTCCAGCGCACCCCTTTTAAGTTGAAGAATGTATGGAATGTAATGAAATCCAGCATGTTTATATGATATCCGACCGTGTATGATGAATTTAGTCTGATTAGTTCAAATTCTTGTATCACTGGCATTGGATGAACATGCAAAACAATACGTACTAGCATTATTCCCAGGGTGATCACCTTGTTTGCAGCAGTTTCACATGTCCCTCCGGTCCTTTTTATTCTGCATACAAGTTTTGTCTGCAGTCAAAGTATCTCTACTTTGACCAATGTTATAGAAAAAAGTATAAACTTTCACAACGTGTGAAGTAAAAAGGAACAGAGGGAGTACAAAGAGTTTGAGCAGCATTTTAGCGTTCCTGTACATTGCAATCGAACACACAGGCCTGGCAATTCATAGAGAACCTTCAAAACAATCGATTTTTATGCATCTCAGCGATTCACATGTCAGAGCCAATATTTACTTCACAACTAAAGAATAAAGAAAAATCGATCGACGCTGCTGACAGCAAAGGGCGTCCCATTCGAAAATATCAAACGCATGTCTTCTTGCTAACATCAATGAGCAAAATTTGACAAGGTTGTCCCATTCCAAAATATCAAATGCCTACGATTATGTAATGGGCAAGGTTTGCCATCAATTCGGACATTGACATGGCACCTCGTGCTAAATAAACCAGTTGTTCTTTTTGTGCAGTTCCACCAAAATCAACCAAATTCGCGCGTAGCTTGTATGATTTTGCCCTTATATGTTGCAATGCCTTGAACTTATCGTCACCTCCTTTCTTGTGGTGGAAATGAATGATTCGATGTATTCATGAACATTTTGTGTAGTTTCCATTGAAATCAAGCTAAGAACTCCTGTTTGCACAAATACAAAAAAAGTGATTAGTATAAAGCAAACTGTATTATGAATTGACAGTTTAAACATGCACCTACATGGTCCATGTAGAGCACACTTTAAAAAAATGGAACTCACCGGAAAGAATCCTAGAACAACATTGTACTTGCGCATCACAACAACAAAATGGAGATATGTCAGTCCTTTTGAGATGAAGTTTGTTTGGTCTTGTGGGGAGTAACATAACCATCCTTCAACTTCTCCTTCTGATGAGAAGATAGACAGGGCTTCTTCATCCTGGCATAATCGGAACTAGTCACTTCATGTACTCCATATTCTTCTTCAGAGGAGGATGATCCTGTTGTGCAACGAGAAGAGGACAACTAAATGCTAGCATCCCTGTTTGCTCAAAAAAAGGAAAGGAAATATTTAAAACAGCACAGATGAAGCACTTCTCAAGGACAATACCACTTTCTCAGGACAGTATCTAAATAGTAGCACAACACCAATAGAGGTGACAAAGATCAATCATATGGATGAAATCCGTGGGCGAGTACCAACCTTTGCTAGGAGGCTTATTGTGTAGAGCATATAGATGAAGCACTTCTCCGGAACCATCTGTTGCTATCTACCGTGGTTGCCATGCTTACTATATACTCCTCGATTAGTTTAATGTTTCCAACATCTTCTTGTGCAGTTACACTAAAATATATGGTATCTTCAAAGAAGATCCCTGTTTGCACAAGTAGAGATAATTACATATTATATTAAGAGTGGCATCAAATCAGTGGCAAAACAATTGCTCGTTCCAGCCATAGCAATAAATTAAGATGCAAAACTATATCATTACTTGTGTCATCACAGTTCTAGTGCTTCATTACAGCACCGGGAATTGATTTTTGTTTTTCTTCTGCTTGTTCTTCCCCTTCATCACTTGGTTCAATAACAGACAAGGTTCACCTTTAATGTAAGATTTGGCATGTCAATTAGGGAGCACAAGTATAGCACTAAACAACAACATTAATTTTCTGATGAAAGTGGCAAAATATAGGCCAACAATTGTGAAATATCCTTATCTTACCTCAATGGGATATTACGGTGCACATACAGATTGGAAGTCTTGTCTCCATTTGTGCAGTTCACTAAAATCAAGCAACATTACCGTACAAGTAGCACAACAAATAAAAGCACACTGCACAATCATGTGAAAGAAGGCTAGTACTGACCTGTCATGACGTGGAGTTCAAACAACTCACAATAAGAAGATCTGAACAAAATTTGCTAACACGGATAGCAAGTAAGATCTCCTCTTGTGCAGTTCCACTAAGATCAAGCAATCAAGCAACGTTGTCGATGTGATATTTTGGTTGAACTGCACAAAACACTCTTAAAACAAAAGTGTAACAAAAGGTCACAATAGCAATGAGGTGAAGTAGATCACCCTGTTTACACAAAGGTGGAAAGGAAACAATTAGTGGTCAATAACGGTGGATGACACAGAAGCCGACAAAAAGAAGCATCTAACTTATCTAAATGGGAAAGAAAGCAAGACAGTACCATTTCTCAAATGGTGGCATTGATTAATATTAACATAGAGATTATATTAACAATAAAATTCATTAAACATGTAATTTGCTTTAAAATGTGGCATTGCATCAATTTTCAGGCGGCATTATTAGAGGGTGTTTGTTTACAGGGACATTTTGGTGTAGGGACTAAAAAAACTCCGTGTTAGTCCCATCTAAACCAAACTGGAGGGACTTTTAGGGACTAAAAGTGGGCATTTGACAGAAAACATTGAAAGCAAGGTGAAACATGGCGCTCTCTCCCACCCACCCGCCCCTAAACCCTAGCCCTCCGGCGATCTCCACTTCCCACCAATAATTTGGTGATCCAATCCATTCATCTTGTCCGGCGTTCCAAGATCTCTCTTCTCATGTCTTCGGAGATGGATCCCTCGCTTGGATCTACCCTTGGCTTGGATTTCTCCAAGGGTAGAGTTTTTGCAGATGAGATCTATAAGGCTTCTGGTCTCACCGTTCATCCTATGGATGATAGTGGTGCCTTCACTCTGGTTGTTTCATTTAGTAGGCATGATTTCAGGCTCACCGAGGATTTTGTGGCCGTAGCTCTTGAATCAGTGTTAGGAGGATCGGCCATTGATCTATGGGTTTGATATATTGCCGACAAGGTATTCAGCTCTAATGTTTCATGCAAGGATGTTGGTTTTTATATTGTTGATACTAGATCCTTTTCCTGCCCTCAATTCAAATATTACTTTCATTTATGGGGTAATGGGGGTCCAAATTGGTATCGTGACTTTAAAATTTGGAAGAAAGAGTGTGATGCTGAATGGGTTTTGGTTAGCCCCTCTAAGCGTAGGGCAGCCTTGGGAATTCTTGCAATGCATAATCCTCCTGCTAAGTCAGGCATTAAGTCTGGATTCTCTATTCAGAAGAAATTATCTTTTGCTACGTTTCAAAATTATGATGCGTGCAAAGGGTATAGATATCATGCGTTTGCTGATTGCATTGCTGCCACTGAAAGTGCTGGTTATGAGATCCCTGATAGGGAGCGTGTGGTTATTCATCCGCCTCCGCCAGTTGATCTTAGTTGGACTTTAGCCTCGCCGCCGATCGTCATTTGCACGGTGCGCACGTCGGTGATCCAACATCGTTCTGCTTTGGGGGTACTGCCTTGGATATTGGACCAGCTTGTTCGCGCGGGAATTCAAGCTCTTCGAACCACCCTTGCTTGGGCCTAACTTTGACAGGCCCAACTTCTATGGTAACAGTGCCAAGTTCCTCTCAAGCAGCGGCCTCTTTTGATCAAATGATTAATGATATGGTTGCTGAAATTGTTACGTGTCTGATATGTTTTATGCAAGGGCATTTTTCTTCCGCGTGCAACTCAACTTTAAAGTGCTTGGGTTGTTCTCGGGTCGGTCATAGGAGGCGTGACTGCACCCGCTTTGCTCAGCATTTGGGTTTGGTTTGCAAACCAAAACCCACTGTCGTTCCAGTTGCCGAGGTTCAACTACAGGGGCCGGGAATATCTCTCTGACAAGATATCTACCAAACTTGGACTCCCCTACTTTGATTGCACCGTCCGCTTTGCCCAATTCCTTTCACCTTGGCCCCTTGACTCCTCCGGGCTCCCCTCCGGTGACACCATCTCGACCTCTAGAGCCACCATCGTTGCCGCCTGCCATGCCCAACTTTCATCGAGATCCAATGCAGTATGTACCTGCTGGTTATCACATCATCGATGCTGGAGATGCAAGGTGGCCGCGCACATATGTGATGCCACCCGTACCCATTGTGCATCATCATGAAGATTACATGCTTGCTAAGGTGATGCTAGTGCCGGCTGCGAATGAGATTGGAGCTACTCGCGAGGAAGTTGCTGACTGGCTAGATGCCCATGGTTACCAGGTTCGTTCTGTTCAGCCTTGGATCAATGTTGTGGGTCTGTTCCGAGTTAGGGATCCTACAGTGCATTTTTCCCTTCTCCAACTTCCACCACAGCATCTGGGAAACGATCGATTCGTTCATTTTATGAAGCATGATGAGGGGGAGGGTTTTCGTGGTGCTCAGGTGTCATGCCCAATATGCGACCCTATCCAAGAGGAACTCGAAGGTCCCACCAAGGATAGACCCGCATATTGAAACGCTTTTGCAAGGTGGATATCATTACATCAACATTACATAATAGATGGGGATACATACAAAAGGCATACAATGCCAAACGAATACATCAATACAACATACATAAGATGAACATCCAACTACGGATGAAACACAAACAGAAGCTCAAACGACATCCACCCTGCTAGCCCAGGCTGCCGACCTGGAACCTATCCCCTGATCGAAGAGGAAGCAGAAGAACTCCAAAACAAGCAGACATCGCTCTCACGTCATGATCATCGCACAACATGTACCTGCAACTATTATTGTAGTAATCTGTGAGCCACAAGGACTGAGCAATCTCATTACCATGGGTATCAAGACTAGCAAAGCTTACTGGGAAAGGAAGGGGTAAAGTGGTGAGGTTGCAGCAGCAGCTAAGCATATATGGTGGCTAACATACGCAAATAAGAGCGAGAAGAGAAGCAAACGGAACGGTTGTGAAGCTAGCAATGATCAAGAGGTGATCCTGAACTCCTACTTACGTCAAACATAACCCAAAGACCGTGTTCACTTCCCGGACTCCACTGAAAAGAGACCATCATGGCTATACACACGGTTGATGCATTTTAATTCGAATCTGGTGTCAAGTTATCTATAACCGGACATTAACAAATTCCCATTTGCCACATAACCGCGGGCACGGCTCTCAAAAGTTTATACCCTGCAGGGGTGTCCCAACTTAGCCCATGATAAGCTCTCGCGATCAACGAAGGATATACCTTCTCCCAGGAAGACCCGATCAGTCTCGGAATCCCGGTTTACAAGACATTTCGACAATGGTAAAACAAGACCAGCAAAGCCGCCCGATGTGCCGACAAATCCCGATAGGAGCTACACATATCTCGTTCTCAGGGCAACATCGGATGAGACTAGCTACGAGTAAAACCAGACTTCGAGTTTCCCCGAGGTGGCCCCGTAGGTAGCTCAGTTCGGACCAACACTCGAAGGAGCACTGGCCCGGGGGGGGGGCTAAAATAAAGATGACCCTCGGGCTCCGGAAACCCAAGGGAAAAAGGGCTAGGTGAGGCAAATGGTAAAACCAAGGTTGGGCCTTGCTGGAGGAGTTTTATTCAAAGCGAACTGTCAAGGGGGTCCCATAAATCACCCAACCGCGTAAGGAACGCAAAATCCGGGAACATAACACCGGTATGACGGAAACTAGGGCAGCAAGAGTGGAACAAAACACCAGGCATAAGGCCGAGCCTTCCACCCTTTACCAAGTATATAGATGCATTAATTAAATAAGAGATATTGTGATATCCCAACATAATCCTGTCCACCATGGAGCAATCTTCAACTTCACCTGCAACTAACAACGCTATAGGAGGGGCTGAGCAAAGCGGTAACATAGCCAAGCAAGGGTTTGCTAGGAAGGGTGAAAAGGTTAGAGGCTGACATGGCAATTTGGGAGGCTTGAAGAGCAAGCGATAGGTAGCACAACATAGCGATAGAACG
Source organism: Triticum timopheevii (assembly GCA_963921465.1). Lineage (NCBI taxonomy): Eukaryota > Viridiplantae > Streptophyta > Magnoliopsida > Poales > Poaceae > Triticum > Triticum timopheevii. The sequence goes on from OY997274.1 coordinate 388,997,269, forward strand.
AAGCAACTAGCATAGCAATTATAGTAATGAGATCCAAGGTGACGGTCATCTTGCCTGAAATCCCGCTAGGAAGAAGAACAAGTCCATGAAGAAGACGAACGGGAGTAGTCGAACGAATCCTCACAATCGCAACATTATCGGAACTAAGAAGCAACACCGGAAAGAAACAAACAACATGGTAAATGCACAAGCATAAACATGGCATGATGCACAATCAAGTATGATGCATGTCCAGTTAAATGAGGCATGGCATGGCAAAGTGCACAAATAATGCTACAAGTTAAGTGGAGCTCAATATGCAACAAGTTGCATATTGACAAAACACCACATCAATTATTTAGTTCTCTCTCGTATAAGCTACCAAACAATATTAAATGTTGTTAAACATGGAAAGAGGTGAGGCATAATAAAACTACCTATCTAGGCAAGTTTAAATGAGGACGGAAACAACAAATAACAATTCCGGAAAATCCTCATGTGCATATTTTAGATTTGGTACTGTTCTTCCCTAAAACATATTTTATTGTTGTTATACAGGAAAATAAAGTGGACCATGTTAAACTAGGCATTTTCCACCACATTTACATATAAAGTTTATTAAAATTGGAGCTACGGTTATTTAGTTATGAAATAAATCATTTTAGCATGGCAATTGAGCAAATTTAATCAAAGAGCATTTTAAACATTTCAAACATATATGAAAGTGGCAAATATGAAACTAGATGAAATTCTAAGCATTTTACATATTTAAACCATTTTAATCCGATGCACGGTTCATGAGATATTAAATGCATGAACATGAGGGTCTTTTCTGTAAAACAGTAATTCGCTGGATAATAGGGAAAATCGCAGCGCAGGGAAAAAACTACGCGGGCCAAATCTGGCTGGGCCAACGGTGTATAGGAGAGGCTGGGGTCTGCTCACCCTTGGGCTTCGGCCGGGTTCAATGCGAAGGCTGCAGGAGGCCGGTTCCTGGGCTGGGCCTTGGAGGATTGGCTGGAGGCGATCGAGGCCTCATGGTCCACGCGTGCGCGGTCAACGCACGCGGTCAAGCGGCGCTCGATGCAGAGGCGATGTAGTGGCTATGGCGGGCGCGAGGTTCAGCAGAAGGGCAGCAGCCATGGCGAGGAGGTCAATGCAAGGCCAGCAGGGACTTGGCGCGGTCCAGGACAACGGCCTCAGGTCAGGGGAAGCGGTCTTGGTGCGGCAGGAGGAGGCCGAGGCGCCATGGCAGGGGAACAGCCTCGTGAAGCAGGACGACGGCGGCGGACTTGGCGCGTTCTCCAGCGAGGGCGACGTAGCTTGAGGCGGGGAAGACCCAGAACGGGACGAAGCCGGCAGATCCGAGGCGGAGGTGCGGCTGGCCTGGCAGATTAACGCGGTGGAGCTGCTCGGCCTCGAGGTGCTGTGGGTCCTGTCGGCGAACAGAGAGAGAGAGAGAGCTGAGAAAATAAGGGAGGGAGAGACAAATGGAGCAGGAGGGAAGGAAGGGACGCGATACAGGGACCTGCTGGTTCGGCGGCTCTGCTCGGAGAGGGGGCCGGCTGCGTGGGAGGCTAGCGAGGCAGGGGAGCAACGGCCTGGTGGCGACAACTCGCACGGGAAGAGTCGAGGAGGCTTGGGTGCAGCGAGGCTGTGGCCTCGATCCCAGACTGGATTGAGTGCCAGCTGGAGCGTCGGTGGAGGGCGGCGCTCCGGACTGCTGCTGCTGCTTGTGTGGCCGACGTGAGGTGGGGCATGGAGGAGCTCCTCTCCTCTGGACCGAACAGGGAGGAGGCAGCGATTCGGGGAAGGGGGAGGCTTGGACGGCAGCTGGATCGAAGAGGGGAGCGGGAGGCGCGGCTGCGGTTTGCTGCGGATTTTTTTGGTGGAGCGGGAAATACGGGAGGCGGTCAGAGGGAGGTGGATCTGAGATGGATGGTGGTTGGCTCATTGGGGAAGACGAGGAGGAGACCAGGTGGGCTGGCGGCAGCACGATGGGAAAGGATGGATGGGACGGCTAGGCTCTAGGGTTAGGTAGGTTATATAGGTAGGTTGGTTAGCTTAGGGCAAAACGAACCCTCCGATTAGAATCGAACGGTCGAAAACAAACAAGTTAGGGAGTCCAAAAGAGAAAACAGAGATGTTTTAGGGATGTTGGGGGATGATCCGGACCCATCGGTCATGACCGTGCGGTTCGGGTTGGGGGAAGTTTTCGGACACAGACGAGGGGTCGATGCACTGTGCAAAGAGGGTCAAACGGTCGGACAACAATGAACGGTTGATCTCGAAAGGGATAACAAAGTCAAGGGGGGAAGGCGGCAACTACGAACGGATGCAAGTTTTATGAAAACATATGGATGCGATGCACATGATGCTATGAGATGAAATGCAAGACATGAACAAAATGCAAAACAAACGACAAAACCCAACCACGAAGGAAATATCATATCGCATCTCCGGAAAAGGCAAGATTTGGAGTTACGAATATGGAAAGTTGTATCCGGGGCGTTACATCAGGGTTTTTGCCAAGGCCTGATTATGATGCTCGGCATTCCTTTGGATCTTTGCAACACTGATAATATCAGAGTTGTAGTGAACACCTTTGGCAAATTTCATTATTAGAATAGTCAGGATCCTTATTTGGTCAGAACTCTTGTTTTTGCATCTTTTTCTGAGGATGCGCTGGTCCCACGGGATGTTGTTTTAAATGATTATGCTACTTGGGGAGGGGCGAGAGTGTCATGGACTGCTCCTATATATATACTTGGTGCAAACTTTGCTGAGCAGATGCCACATGACGAAGATTGGATGCCAATCAATGGAAATCCACATCCCCTTCCTAGCGTGCCTTTCCTGAGCTCCCTCCTTTCATCTTGCCCCCATACCCTGCCATGGGCTGGAATGATGTGCCACCACCTCCTCCAGAGCAGCCAGACATGGGAGATAACAACTGGGTAATGATGTCTGGGGTGAGGATGATGAGGTTGCTCAAGATGATGTGGCGGTGGAGAGCAATCCACGGTTCTTGATCTCTCTGATGGTTTTTCTGTGTCTGTGGAGCAACACATTCAGCCAAATTTTGTCTTGGTCTTTGATGTGGAATAGCAAGCTGAGCCTGTAGTTGGTCATGAGCAGCCTGTAGTTGAGGAGCATGTTTACAACCCTGAAGACTGGGACATGGTGGTCTACAACCCTCCTGCACCTATTCAGAACATAGTTGAAGTTTCCGTTGTGGATGAGGCTCCACTGATGATTGCCTCTAATGATGCCTGCAAACTTTTCTATGGGCCTGAGCTGCCACCAGAGATGGCTTTTAGAAGGAATTTTGAGGCCATCCTGCAGTCTGTCATAAGCTTTGAGCTCTCCAAGTCCATAAAGGTGCTGCCTATTCAGTCTACCTTGCTTTCCAAGAGAAGTTGGGACTTGGCCTTTGAAGTGCCAAGATTGACATATGATACATCTGAACAGGAGCATAGGCCTATGGCAAGGGCTCCTTTTCCCACTTTGATCACTGATTCTTCTGATGGAGGGGCAATGCAGTCTTTTGAGTTGGTTGAGCACATCCCCCCTCCTGTAGTTTCTGATGGTACTCCTTCACAGCAGCAGAGAAAGATCAGAAGGCCCAGGGCTCCAACTCCCATTGTGGAGACTTTAGTTAGAAGGTGCACTCGTGGGTCTTTGTAGAGAGATGGTTTCCAACCAATCTTTCAATAGCTACCTATGCAGTCCAAAAGGAGGAAGCCAAAGTCCAGGCCTTTCACTCCTACAATGTCTGAGAACTTGCAGGAGGAGCCAGTTGATGATCTTCCACCTCCAACTCCTATCATCAAGCTGCAACAGATTGGCAATGATCTTGGCATTGCTGATGACCTAATCACTATGGAGAAGCTTATGGCAGATCCCTCTACTCCCCCAAACAATGGTGCTAATGTGTAGTTACCACTTAGTTGGGGGTGGAAGGTGTCTTACTTTGGTCTTCAGTTGTCAGGGCTTTGGTCTCTTATTGGTCCATGTAATTTATGTGTGTCATGCTGGACATATGTTACTGTTATCTTTGGTGACATTAAGTGTCATCAGACTTTATTATCTACTCATATTTGTTTTAATGACTAATGCATGTAAGAACTGGAGTGTTTTATGTTGGAATGTTAGGGGTTTGAATTCTGATGCAAGGCAAAGGGCTGTCAGGCAGAAGCTGGATGAGAGTGCTATTGCCTGCTTTCAAGAGACCAAGTGTTCTTCTTTTGATTTCAGATCTATAAGATCTTTCTGCCCTAAAAGATTTGATAGTTTTTCTTTCTCCCCTTTGTGGGTGCTTCTGGGGGCATTTTGATTAAATGGAATTCTTCTACTTTTTGAGGCACTGTTATTGAGATACAACCTTTTGCACTCATAGTACAGTTTATTTCTAAGCAGAATAATGAGCAATGGTCCTTAATCTCTGTGTATGGTCCTTGCCAAGGCGAAGCTAGATATTACTTTGTCAGCTGGTTGTATAATCTGCAAATTCCTATGGGTGAAAATTGGCTAGTGGTGGGTGATTTTAATTTCATAAGATCACTTGATAATAGGAATTTTCCAGGGGGGATTTGAATGATATTTTTATCTTCAATGAAATCATTGCCCACCTAGGTTTTTTGGAACTGCCACTTAAGGGAAGATCTTACACCTGGTCTAATATGCAAGACAATCCCTTATTAGAGCAGTTGGATTGGTTCTTCACATCTGCTAATTGGATATCATCATACCCTATGACTGAAGTTTTACCCTTGGCCACAACTGCTTCTGATCATGTACCATGTATGGTCACAATCAAGACTTCTATTCCCAAATCTAAAATCTTTAGGTTTGAAAACTATTGGGTTGAGCTTGAGGGGTTTATGGAATGTGTTGAACAGTCATGGCAGAAACCTTCTCATAAATCTCATATCACTTCTAGGATTGCTGATAAGTTTAAGAGTTTAAGAGGGGCTCTTAATAAATGGCAACTAAATATCTCCAAGCTGAAAGTTTTGATATCTAAATGTAATAAGATAATTGTGTGCCTTGATGGTTTAGAGGAGCACATGCCTTTATTTAGACCTGAATTTAATTTCAGGAAGGTGGTTAAATTGCATGTGGAAAAGCTCTTACACCTGCAATTTATATATTGGAAAAAGAGGTGTACAATTAGGTGTATTAAGCTTGTTGGAGAGAACACCAAATTTTTGCATGCTATGACCACTTAGAGGCATAGAAGAAACTTCATTGCTTCTTTAAAAGAAACTGATGGGTCAGTAGTTTCTCAACATTCTCAGATGGAGGGCATTATTTGGAATTCTTTTAAGAATAGAATGGGAGTTTCTTCTGGAATTGTCATGGGCTTTGACCTCAGTACTCTGCTTATGCCAATTGATGGGTCAGATTTTCTTACAGAGCCTTCCACAAAAGAGGAAATGGATGTCACCGTCAAACATATGCCCATTGACAAAGCCCCTGAACCTGATGGTTTCAATGGGTTGTTCTTCAAAAAATGTTGGCACATTATTTGTCAAGACCTTTATGAGTTGGCTGAGGCCTTTCATAAGGGCACTGCAAATTTGGAAAACATTAATGGTTCTTATATCACCTTGATCCCAAAGAAGTTGGCTCCTGAAGGGGTTGGAGATTATAGGCCAATTTCATTGACTGGGATGGGCCTTAAGTTTTTGTCAAAGATGGCTGCTAATAGATTTCAAAAGATCATTATGGAACGCATACATAAGAGTCAATATGGTTTTATTAAGAGCAGGACTATTCAGGATTGTATTGGTTGGTCCCTGGAATATTTGCACTAGTGTCATCAATCAGAAACCTATAGTGCTTCTTAAACTGGATTTTGAAAAGGCCTTCGATTCAATTGAACATGAAGCTATCTTGTATATCCTCAAATTTAAGGGCTTTAACCAAAAAATGGATTTCCTGGGTCAAGCAGTTGCTTTCCACTGGGACATCATCAGTCCTCTTAAACGGTGTACCTGGAAGGCAATTTCTCCGTAAAAAGGGTGTTAGACAAGGAGACTGTCTCTCAGCTTTACTTTTTGTTATTGCTGCTGACCTGTTGCAAATAGTGATGAATGATATGTTCAGGAGGGGAATTTTAATGTTGCTAATACCATGTCATGATCAGGATTATCCCATAGTGCAGTATGCCGATGATACTCTTATCATCTTACCAGCAGATAAAACCCAACTTCTGGCTCTGAAGGACATGCTTCAAGTGTTTTGTACATCAGCTGGGCTAGTTGTCAACTATCATAAGTCTTCTATGGTGCCCATAAATGTTGATGAAAATACCACCATTGGTTTAGCTATTGCTTTTGTTTGTCAAGTGGGAAAAATGCCTTTCACTTATCTTAGTCTACCTGTTGGCACTACCAGGCCTAAAATGGTGGATTTTATGCCCCTTGTTGACTGTATGGAGAGAAGGATGACAGCTAGTTCTTCTTTCCTTAACCAAGGGGAAAGACTTCAGTTCTTGAATTCTGCTCTGTCTTCCATGCCATGTTTTATCTTGGCAGCTTGCTTGCTCCTGCAGGAATTTTAAAGCAATTGGAGAGAATTCGAAGGTAGTGCTTATGGATAAAGCATAGGGATGAGCCCTCATCATCCTTGGCATCATGGGAACTCATCTGTAGGCCTAAAAATAAAGTTGGTTTGGGAATGCTAAACTTGGGTGTACAAAACATGGCTCTTTTGCTCAAACATTTGCACAAATTTTTAAATAGGGTGGATCTGCCATGGGTCTCTCTTATTTGGGACACATACTACCATTCTTTTGTACCTCAAGGGACTGATAGTTGTGGTTCTTTTTGGTGGAAAGATATTTGTAAGCTGCTGGATCATTTTAGGAACACAACTTGGGTTCAAATCAATTCTGGACATTCTGCTCTGTTCTGGTCCGATAAATGGAAGATTGGTGATTCAGTGGCACCCTTGCAAACAAGGTTCCCTAGGCTATTTTCTTATGTGAAAGATCCCTGGATTACAGTCTCTGAAGCCTTCCAATCATAGGATATGATTCTTATGTTCCATTTGCCTTTATCTGCACAGGCATATCAAGAATTTATGACAGTGCAGGATTTAATGGCCTCCTGCAGTAGGGAAGTGGAGGCAACTGATATATGGTACTGGCATGGGACATGTAATGCTTTCAAGCCTAAGTTTTTCTACTCTTTCATGCATTCTAACATGTCTTTTAACCCTCTCTTTCTGTGGATATGGAAATCTTCCTACACAATGAAAATCAAAGTGTTTGCCTGGATGTTAATTATGGATAGGCTCAATACTAAAGATATGGTTGAAAGCAGGCATTGGCATTTGGATGATGGAGTTAGTTGTATTCTTTGTCCCTTGAGGACACGTGAGACCAGGAATCACCTATTCTTTGAATGCAATTTCAGTGTGAGAATGTGGAACTATCTTCAAGTTACATGGCCACCTGGGGATGACATGTCTGCTATTGTTCCACAAGCTAAACAGGACTTTGCAAAAGCCTTCTTTACTGAAGTTGTTTTTGTTACTTGCTGGAACATTTGGATAATCAGGAATGCAAGAGTGTTCAGACATGAGAGGCAGAGTTTTAATAAATGGAGAAGTGCTTTCATCCATGATATTACACTCATGCAACACAGAGTCAAGGCCGGATATAAGGAGGAGTTACTCAAATGCATTTCCTTTCTACCTCCATGAGGTTTTCTATACTAGCTTCTTAGTTCTTCCTCATTTTTTTCTTTTCTGATTACCCCTTGTAATCTATGTACATTGTATACTTTTCCTTATGAATAAAAGTTAAATGTCGTGGGGGGTTTTCCCTACAGTCACTACTCAAGAAAAGTGGGCATTTGGGACTAAAGAAAGAAGACCCCGAGGGAGTCTTTTTGGGACTTTTTCCAACAGTTGTCCCTACCCCGCATCGCACCTTGTCTCTATTAGTTCATTGCTAGGGGTAACATGGTCTTTTAGCATGTCATTTAATAACCTCTAGTCCATGTTTAGTCCCTGGAACCAAGCAGGTAGGGACTAGGGAGTTTTTAACCAAACAGGGCCTTAGATTAACAACAGCTAAAGAGTTGCACGGGATAGTGGACGCACCAGCACCATGTGCATCTACCGATGTATGAAGGGGTGATGCATAGTCTGTTGCAACAAAGAACAGACAACCAAGGAGCATATTTGTGTTGGTCCTAGTTTTGTTATCTTTAGACACATTTCCCTATGTGAGCGCAGCAAATCTAGTCCTGCTTAAACTCTACAGCCTTGTCTCCCAAAACAAAAGATCAGTTTGTTATAGATGTGTGTACTGCGTTTGTCATTGTTTTCCCTTTTCGACCAATGTAGGTGCTGGATAGCCAGTCATTACTAGTAATTTCCCCCCTTCCTTTCCTCTTTGAACCACGTCCTAGATTCATGCTATACAACATTCCCCCATTCCTTTCCTCTTTGAACCACGTCTTAGATTCATGCTATACAACTTTTCCCCCTTCCTTTCCTTTTTGAACCACGTCCTTGATTCATGCTATACAACTTTCCCCACTACTTTCCCCCATTCCTTTCCTCTTTGAACCACGTCCTAGATTCATGCTATACAATTTTCCCCACTACTTTCTTGTTAGATCCAACACCTAGATTCGAGTGAAGAAGCGGAAAAGGCCCACATGCAGCTAGAGCAATGCATGTGGAATAAGTAAATTATACCTTAAGGTTCTTGGGGTGTGGTTCGGTGGGCGACCGGAGGCCGTTCGGCCCACACTATGTACGGCAGCGAAGAAGAAGGGGTTGGAAGCCCTCCCGCGCCGCTGCTGGGTGAAAGAGAACAGATGCGCTGGTAGTGGATTCCCTCCCTCGCCGACGGCGACAATGTTAAGCCTCCTTCCCTTCCCGATGGACGGATCCTGCCGGCTCTTTGACCAGCAGTGAGGGGAGAGAGAGAGAGGCCAACGAAGTCTTGTTTAGATCTGGAGAGGGTGAGAGAATGTGAAGAGAGCAACTACAAGCACTGAGGCACCAGCGTGTATATATATACTGGAGAGAGAGTGTGAAGTGTGCCGAGGCTGCAGCATATACGTGATGAGGTGATTATACGGTCACTACGAGATCATATAGCTCCGTATCCATCCATTTTGACCAGTCAAAGAATCCTCGTGGCACCGCCCCAGATCACTTCCTTTCTCTGTCATGCGGGGCCTACTTGTCATTGGGTGGAAGAAAGAAGTCGAACAAAAACAAAATTATGCTCAAGTGTAGTTATCTAACCCGAGACCTCAAGTTTGATGAGCGAACAGGCTAACCAGCTACACCACCCTCCCGTTATGTTCAACGAGAGGAAAATAACCTTTTATACATTCCTGCATTCGTGTGACAAGCATGCCGTGTTTTTTTGCATGGGAGCATTGGGATTTAAATCATAATCATGTCATATGGATTTTGTGGTAAGACTATCCAAAGTGGGAGTAACATAGGTGGTAACATCACACATCTTTAGGCAAAATAGATGATGTGGCGAGTAATTAATGAGGAAAGAGAGGCATGTGGTAACATATCTAGTTACTGTAACATCACACATACCAAGACAAAATGAGTCTACAATCTAATAAATGAAGTGTTGCATGATACCATACAATGTTACCCCCCACTATAGAGGTAGTAACATAGACTAGTAACATATGCATGTTACTAGTCTAAGTTACTATCCATTGTGACTAGTCTAAGGTCTTTTGGGATTTAAAGAGTTGTTGGTAGTACAGAAATAATGCAGCCTTAGTCACCTTACCTCTCTCCATGTAGTATGTTGGGTCCCACCAGTCAGAGGGTGAAACAAACAAATTAATAAGAATAATTAAAAGCGCCAGCGGTGTATCTTACCTCACACATCTCGCTACTACTCGTGAACACTATCCAATTGATCCCTCTGTTCGCTCACATACTATTTTAAGTGAATCCTTATTATAACATGCACACAATTTTGGGCACTTGTATTCGACCTAAGTCAATGTGCCACCATATCTCGTACTACTCCCTCTGTCTAGGTGTAATAAGTCACGTTAGAAGATGCAGCGGGACCAAGGTGCAAGCAGTTTGGAGGAGAAGGAGAAACTTGACCGGTCCTTCCTCCAGTCAAAGCCCTAATTTCTGTCTCTAAACGCAACAATTAATCCCAACAACTAAGAGATGCTGTTTTAGCTACCATGCAGGGCTACGTATTAACTCGCATGTAAGCCGAATTTGATTTCTTGACTGATCAACGCGTGTTGCGCTCCATGCATTGGGTTTTCGGGGGAGATAACAATGCAGAGTAAGGAGCATTTGGTTACATTGCTTAGGCTAGTCATAGTGGTGAGTAACTTGGACTAGTAACATGCATACGTTACTAGTCTATGTTACTACTACGCGAAGTTTGCCATCGGAAGCGAGCCGATCTCACTCTCCTGAGCTAGCAAGGTTTTTCTAGCCCACCCAAGCTAGCTGGCCCACCAAAGCTAACATATTTTAATAGTTCCAAGCGCCTAACCTTGATCGTCTAGGCTATAAGCTGTTCTTGCTAAGGATCCAAACGCTCCCTAAGTAACAACACTCGCTAGCAACAAGGCCAGGAGGGGATTGAGATGTGAAGTTAATGGATGATGCCTAAACATTTTGGGAATATCCAATTTCCGTAAGATGACTTAACACCTAGACGGAGGGAGTACTACTCCTCAGTACAGGTTTGATGGAATATTCGTCACCTCTTCTCTTATTGTACATACTCCATTTGTATCTCACTTCGTGTGGCTTCGCACTCACACGATATTCCTATTCTATGAACATGTGTGTGCATGTGTGTGTGCATGTTTGTGTTAGAGAGAGAAACACATCGACCTACTCCTACAGAGAGATGGTGTGTAGTGTACGATTTAGCCGCGAGAGTCGGTGCATCCTCTCGTTTCCGGGCATCCAGTCGGGACGGGTGGACAGCTGCCACACCCGCTCCTGACCAGCCTGGCCCACCCAAAGCCCCTCCATCGCCCGCGCACGCTTCCCGCCCAAAACAGTCAGCACCGCTCCAAAGAATTGGTGCCGCATTCATGCCCAGGAAGAGCGTACGTGACCTCTCACTAGCGCCTGCGTTGAAGGGAGAAGCGGATTCAAGAGTGATGGTTGCTTTGTCCGTCCAACTTACTATTGGGTCTATGTGATTTGACGGCTCATTGGTCATTATTATTGAGGTGGTAGGACTGCTAGATGTCCCACGCTTTCGGCGAAATGAGGTACTACTAGATTACAATTTTCTCCATTCTTACAGCGGAGGAGTGCGAGAGCAGTGAAAACACGCAGGCTCGGTGATTACACGGCCCACCTCACACTATCATCATATTTTCTGCACACCGTGCGGCACCTAATTATTTACATAGTACTAGTATACTACGTACTGTAATTTATCAGCGAGATAAATTTGTACAATGCTATGAAGCTTCCAGCTTCTGTTTTATGTATCTTGCATCCAAGGTTGCCCATTGCAACATTTCATCAAATACAAAGGAGACTAACATGCATGCTATTGCATTTCAATTATTGACAGATCATAGCCAATATGTACTCCCTCCATTACAAAATAAGTGTCTCAAGTTCATGAAAACTTTAGTGGAAAGTTGTACTACTACTAAAGTTGACACTTATTTTGGAATAGAGTCAGCTAAAGAAAAAACTGATCCATGCAGTCCCTAGCCCTTGAACTGTAAACCAGGCTTTAATTTGCTGGCAACGTTGGAGCTTCCCAAGAAATGAAGTTTGCAACCCTTTGACCATCGGATCATTTTGTGCAGTTTCACCAAAACCAAGATGAGCATCCCTGTGGCACAGAAATTGAAGAAGCGTGATTAGAATAAGATTACTGGGACTAGTTGATTAGACATAAACTCTTCACAAATATAGTACGTGGAAGCAATTAGAGGTACGTGGGGGGCAAATAAGTAGAGAAATATCCACATGGAGTGATGTGGGCAGCTTGAGCAGTGGTGCAAGCCGGCTGTAAAGGGAGTTGCACCTGAGGGATGTCGGGACGTAGCTCAACCTAGAGGAGGGCGGCGGGAGGCGGCAACTGCCCACGTCGCGGAAGTGAGCAAGGGATGAAGGCAACCTCACCGTCTTTGTGAGAGAGAACGGCGGGGACCCCTGATCGGGATGTGCCGATAGTGGGTTTTCGCCATCGGCGACGGCGACCGCATCTACACTAAGCATCCACCCCTTCCCCCGGCGGACGTGATCCACCGGGATGTTGGATATGTAGCCACAATCGTTTTGTGCGAGAGAGTGTGAAGAGAGCAACCCCAGCAAGCAACCGTGTAGGCTCGTCGTGACTATGTATATAGAGGAGCGGTTTCCTTTTCTCTCCATATGAACCTATTTATATTGCGTACGTGCCACTGAAGAAAAAAAACTTTATTTATAAATGACGCGACACCTACTACTCGTTCTCCTATAAACCTTGTGCTTGGCATCTCCAAAATATTAACCTTGCGATTGGCTCTTCGCCTCTTCGAGAAGTCAAGCAATAATGGTACTGCAGTATATATCGTTCTAGCTACATGAGACCGATTGAATTGCTGCACGTCCACCACATGGACGAGGGTCGAGGAGCGAGGGAGAGTGCTTACTATTACGTCCGTTTCAATATGGACTACATATGGAGCAAAATGAGTGAATCTACACTCTAAAATACGTCTATATACGTCTACATGCAAAATGTATTTTTTATAGTGGCCTTGTCTAAGTAAATGGAGGGAGTACTAAAGGACATATATTCCAAACAATATGATAATCTCTCTAACCAAGGTAGGGACGAGGAGTAAATGAAGGGAGTAGTAAAATCTCCTACTCGTCCTGTGAGCCACCGCGCGCGTGGGCGAGGGAGAGCGGGCGTAAGGAGTACTATACTAGTAAGCAAGCTTCACCTCATCCTGCGAGCCACCGTGCCCATGTCTCCTTGTTTTGCGAGTTGATGGGACACATCAAAAGTACTCCAGTGTATAGAGCCTTGCCTCTAAGGTAGGCCCCACATGGTTTGCCTCTTTTTTAACATAACGCGTCAAGTCGCAATTTGTTTGTTCACTTGTGGTAGACGATCCTCCTCCATCAAGTGGACAACTAGTACACATGTCAAATTACCACGTGGGCTGCTTTTTCGTACAGAAATGAGCTCCACCGTGTACCCGCGCGGGTGTGGTCGGGAAAGAGACGGGAGTATGTGCGCCATGTGTGCACCTCTTCTGTTCATGAGATACAAACCTAGACAGATGGCATGTGCATTCGTGAGTGTTTTTTGTTTGGGGGGGGGGGGTTGTGATTTCGTGAATGTATTTGTGGGCATATGTGTTGATGACATATCAAACAAAATTTTGCATGCAATGTGTGTGAAATGGGGGCCTATCCATATGATATATAGAGGGCTGGGCGATCCACAAGAAGAGAGGGAGGGGTCATAGATACCGATAGAGTCGAAGAGAGGATCAAGTGGGTGGCTACGAGATCGATGAAGAGAGCCATCGAAATTGTGTGTGTGCAAGTCAAAGATACAGGGCGACTGGCCTACGAGAACGTCAAAGGGCACATGTCAAGTTTGTGTGTGGCAAGGACACATGACTAGAGCGCTTGATGTATCGGTGTGTCGGGGGGGTGGGGGGAGGGGGAGGCAGAGGCCTAACTAGAGAGGTAGAACGACTCGTATATGTGTTGAGAAGGACAGACCCAGCTATGTCTTGAGGGAGATCAGTCGACATCCATACATAACTCAAGGACGGGAAATAGGATGGGACAGAGAGAGAGAGAGAGGAGAGAGAGAAGGATGGAGAGGGGTAGAGTGCTGGATGGGTGATGGAGTTGCTTCTCGAAGATGGTGGGAGAGGCCTACTAGAAAAACTGACGGTAGAACTGCAGTATTTTCAATAAGAGTGGGGACGTGTTTCTGTGTGTGCCTGTGCGTGATAGATCTGTCGGGACGCATGCATGGATGATGAAGGGGAACCATGTGTTTGGTATGCAAACCTAAATAGATCGGTAGATCAATTGTTGTTTGTCGGAGGAAGGGAGAGAGATAACTAATGAGGTAGATCGATCGACGCGTGGGAAAAAATGAGCTATAAGGACCAAGCTAGCTATATGTATAGAGGGAGATCGGTCGGTGTACATCCATTTGTTAGAGGCAAATAAGGCCCAGCGAGACGGATAGATAGAGAGAATGGAGCTAGGAGGTGGTGCGGGAGGCCGAGCTACTAGCTAGATAGGGGGAGGAGTGTGCGGTTTTGAGATCGATGAAAAGAGGGGTGAGAGTTTACACGTGTGTTGGACCGTATGAGAGACACGAGGCATTGACACAGAAAGGAGGAGATGGAAAGTGCGTGTGTATGTTGTAGGCAGACATCGCTAGAGAGGTTTATCGATTGGTGTGTGTCGGAAAGGAGTTGTGGAGACAGTGGGAGAACGACCTAAAGAAAAAAATGAATGTGCGTGATGGATAGAATGCTGAGGGAGGGGGAGGGCGAGGAGGGAGTGTGCATGCATGAGAGAATGTTAGTGTTGGCTACAAAGTTTAGAGGATTGTGTGGGTGTAAGAGACTAACAAAGATCATAATTTGATATGAAAGTGGATTCATATATTTGAATAGGATATCATAGTGTTATAAACAAATGCATGCATGAATATAGTAGTGGCCTACGTGCTGTCGTTTTGCAGATGTTATACCATAATGTGATAATGCATGGCGTTTGCAACTCACAGCTAAACGTCGAACAATCTAAACCATACAATACGTCGAACAATCTCACATTTTATTTGAATTTGTGATAATGTGTGGCATTTGCAGCTTACAACTAAATATCGAACAATCTAAACAATATTATATATCGAACAATCTCACATTTTATTTGAATTTGTGGTAATGTGTGGTGTTTGCAACTCACATCTAAATACATGTAGGCGTAGGGGGCGGGCACCATACATTATGTGATAAACACATTATAAAAATGAGACATGTGAGCTTGAAATGTACTGTGATTTGAAATCAACATAGAGTGGACTCAAAAAATCGAGTTCGAGTTCATATAGTACACATAGTTCATATCTTACTCGAGAGTAATCATGTGGTGTGTTGTGAAGATAATACACAAACTATGGATTAACTTGACAATAATGATGATTGTAGATCTTATTAAAATAGAGAAATGAATTCAAATGGTTTGACTTCAGAATAATCATTATTGTAGATCTTATTCAAATAGAGAAACGAATTCAAATTTAGTTCGTATTGAAGCGATAGTAGGTTGTGGTGTGAATTGATTTGGTACAATACACGGGACTAGACTCTCTTGTGTGTTGTGAATTGATTTCTTTTTGTTTTTTCGTCGACGGAAGTGCGAATTGATTTGGTACAGTACATGTTAGGCTTGTTTGGAAATTTCAACCCGCGCTCTGTTACCCATGAAATATTTAAGATATATCTTTGTCTCGTTGTGCTCCAACAACTCCCTCCATCTCAACACGCGCCATGCTATTCGAAAATTACAATGCGCGTGAATACTCCCACCTCCTGTGAAATCCCGACATGCGAAATGCCCGTGATACGCCTGAACCAAAAGAACCGCCTCAAATTGGTGGGGGTACTTTAGTAACTTACCCCACATTTCGAACAAGCGCGTCCCTGAGCCATGGTTCCCCACTCCCATCCCATCCGCCCACCCATTCGTACACACAGGCCACGATAACCCGCGAAGACCCACACCCTCCTCCGTCCGCCACCCAGCCGGAGCCTCTTCCCCGACGACATCGTCCACAGCAACACCTTGACGTCCCTCATCCACCATACCGAATGAGGATCCGTCGTCGATCTCGTCGTCCCGCCAGTTCAGCCACCCCATCCTCCACCTCCAAGGAGCTGCCCCGATGTTCTCCTCGTCTTTCGCGCCACCTCCATTCCCACACCACCATCTTCACCTGCACCACCATAAGGAAGCATCATCACCGTTTCCTTGGATGAAGTTGTGGCCTAATCGGCGCCAACAAGGAGGTTGTACACTAATCGCCGCATTTTCTTCTTGATTCGATCTCACGGTGCTACTGGCGCTCCGTCCCGAGCCGACACAGCGTGGCTCCATCCATGACGGCGTCGCCTGCCACTTCCTCCATGGTGTCGCTCCCTCGGCGACGACGTCCACATTAGTAGGAGCTGCTGCTGCTTTAGCTCTCGCTCGTGCTGCTGCTCTGCTCTTGCTCTCGGTCCCCTTCCTGGTCTGCTCTTGCTATTGCTCTTGCTCTTGCTATTCCTCTTGCTCTTGCTCACGCTGTTGCTCTCGCTCTTGCTCTTGCTTGTGATGCTGCTCCGATTTAGCTACACTTCAGTCGACTGAATCGACTTTTTGGTCAGTCAATTTTCAGGGGGTGGGAGGGCTCGTCGGAGTTAAGGAAGGACCAGCAGCAGTGGGAAGGGGGCTCACCGGAGAGGTACCCCACTATCTATCTTAGGGTTCAGGGTGGGGGCGGTGGTCGCCGGCGGTGGTCGGGCAGTGGCATGGGGATTGCCGGAGAAAAAGCTCGGCATGGGCAGCCTAGAGGGATGGCCGGGGAGACGGCGGACCGGCGGTGGGGAGTGTTTTAGCGGCGGGCGGGGCAGCGCACTGCTGGGGGTGACGGGGGGCGGATGTTTGACCATGGTGGCTGGCGGCTCAAGGGGGTGGAGGTTGAAGATGAACTACAGGCCCTTGATTTCGTATCCAATGGATGGAAAATCGACTGACCAGAGATGAAAAAGTCAGTCGACTGACGTGTAGCCTCACCTCTAGTGCGTTCAGTTTCTATAGCAAAATTCAGTTTTGACAGTTAAGTTCAGTTTCGACAGTTAAATTCAGTTTCGACTGTTAAGTTCAGAGATGAGCGGATGATGTATTTTACATCTAGAACTTTGTGGTTATGTATTTTACGTCATCTATTGGAGATTCTATTAGAATTCCACTCAGGTTAACATTCTCTCTCCTGTCCTGCTTCAGCCTCGACGTCGTACAACTCACCGGAGCTGTTCCAACGATGAAACACTCCATCACAGCAAAGCAGTATCCTGGGCTCCATCTCAAGATGCCTAAGATCTTCTTCCCCTCCTCCGATAGCCAAGTCAGCCGGATCATCCTCACCGACCAACCCAATCACACTGAGATCGACATGGCTTCGCCAAAGAGGTTGTACACTTGTTGCATCTCTTTTTTACTCTACATGTTATATATATTGTCCACTGAGCACACGCAGTAACGTGAAATACGATTAGTTTCTCCTACTATATGATAAACAGTGAGGTACCAGGCAACTTAGCTATCCATGATGGACACTTTTGAACGCCATCATTATTTATCTCTATGCATTTGAGCTGTGTATTTTTCGATGGGCCTCGGAGTTGAGCTAGTAGGGCAGTGGCCTGGGTCCAAAGTAGTAGAAGTAGCACAAAAACATTTTTTGAGTGTAGGCTTTTCCTTGCTCAAGCCTGCCTACTAGAATCACCAGTGCTTGAAAGGAAAAGTGAAGGAAAAACATTGGGATTGGAAAGTTTCCTATGGTACTACTGTTCATGCATTTGATTCAAAGGAATGGAGCAAAGGAAAACTGTAGGATTTGTTCGTTTAGAGTCTCCTTGAAAGAAAACCGTAGGAATTTTAATATCCACTTGTCCAACTTTTCATATTCCAATTCATGAAGCACAAGACTAAGAGATAGTAGCATAATAGCACTATAACCGTACATTTTCTTGTGGTTTGACTTAATCTCACCATGCTTCTTTGGATCATGTAATCTTCCAATTCATGTGAACCAAACACCCAGATTGGCAGAAATCCTGTGTTTTTAAATTCTCTGTTTTGCACATGCATTCCTATCCTATTACTGTGTATTCCCTATCACTGCGTTGTTAGAATCCTCCAATTCAAACGAGCCCTTACAGAATTACTTCTCTTACAGATAGTTGTCGAAGAAATGCGTGGTTTTTCCCGATCCTGCTACGCCGTTGTCCACCCCAGCTCAGCTGCTCCAACGATAGAAGGGTCCAGCACAGCAGGGATCCGGCCTCCAGACTATCTTTCGCCGCCTCAGATCTTCTTCCCCGTCATTGGCAACCATGAAAACTGCATTACCATCATCAACCGAGCAAATGACCTCGAGGACTACATGCATGGGTCCACAAGAGAGGTTTTTGTGGAATTAACACGTCAGATGTCCTCAAGAAAGAACTTAGTCGTGGAGCCATCGCTACGGGTTAGCTTGAAGGGGTTAAACTGGGCAAGGTACACGGGAGTTTATACTAGTTCGGCCCCTTTGATGAGGTAAAAGCCTACGTCTAGTTGTGATGGAATTGATTGGTTTTCAATGATCAGGGAGCGGATACGCTTTGCCTGAGTCTCGAGTTGTTGTTAGTTGTCCCTGAACCGCCGCCGGGTCATCCCTTTATATACACAGGTTGACGCCCGACCGGTCTACAGAGTCCCGAGACCGACTCATATAAGGGTCCGGCTCGGTCTCTCCTTTCCTAACTTACAACAGAAGTTACATAACCATGGCGGTTTGCTATCATGGGCCTTAATCCGCCTTTGGGCTCCGGCCCTCTATGCTTCATAGTAAAACGCCATCTTCTGAGTCTTCATGGGCTTCGCTATGGTTGAGGGTAAACCGGCCCCTCCTGGGCGGTTTATACTCATAGTTATATCCCCAACATTAGGCCCTAGAGTGATTTGAACCTGTTCATGTCAATCTTCAGTACTTAGAAAAATCCTGTGAATATCTTCCTTCATTTCTTGTAAAACGCCATGAAGTCTTCCTTTATAAACTTTGTTAATCCGCCGTGACGTCACCCTCTGGATACAGCAACGGATCATCATGACGTCATCTTTGTAAAAAACGAATAAAAAAGATTCCCTTCATTTAATGTCATCCCGGAAATCGAGGCGACAGCTGCTCCACTTGCCGCTTTAGACTCCTTGATTTTCACGCCTGTCACTTATCTCCCTTCCCTATTATGAATAAGCCCGACAGGTACTTTCATTTACTTCCCTTCTCATCTTCTTCCTCGCGACCCGAAGAACCCTAGCGCCGCCGCCGCCGTGGATCTTCGAATCTGCACCAACCAAGGCCGCTGCATCATCCTGTTTGTTCCAGAGACCCTGTCGCGTTCCTCCGCCACCGAGTGGCCCTGGTAAGTTCATTTTCCTGTACCCTAGATCTTCATTAGGGTTTTCGAGTTCATCCATGTCTGCCACCGTTCCTCAGCTCTTCTGCAGCCTTCTCTTTAGCCCTTTTACTGATGGTATATATATGCATCTGCTAGCTTTGATTTGCGGCTAGATCCATTTTTATAGTCCACCATCCCGTGGCTTCTTGCTGCTCCAAACAGACTGTGTCTGGATCTTATCTGTTCTTCTTAGCGCCATTGTAGGGTTCAGGAAAATTTTCTTTAGTTATCCACGGTAGATCCAAAATTGTACTGTGATATTGTGAAACCTGTTTTTGTAACACTTAGCAGATTTTTTGAATCCTGGCCCATCTGCCTACGGGCGGTTTAACCTTTGATAACCAATCCGCCATATATCATTAGCCCTCTCTTAAACCGCCAACTGAACTTGCACGGCAATTTGTCCGGTTTAACACTGAATAGTACACTTGAACCGCTAGTTGTAAACCGACTTTTATTTTTCCTTTCAATTTCCCTTCGAGATGACCAAACAATTCTCTGCTTGCAATTGGGTTCCGTCCCGGATCATGGAAACACAAATCAACGGATATGTCACCACTGGCGCTTTAGCCTCAAAAAGGGTCCTTCATTGGCGAGTTCCGGGCTCTGAATGCCCACCTAAACCTCAAGATGGAGAAGTGATTGTATTTATGCAACACTTGGACCGGGGATTCAGCCCGCCCAGATCAAAAAATATCCGGGAGGTCCTCGCAAGCTTCCAACTCCATCCACAAGATATTGGACCGAACTGCGTGTCGAATATATGCAACTTTCAAGTATTCTGCGAAGTCTACCTTCAAGAAGAGCCATCTGTGGAGTTGTTTCGGGATTTTTTTCATTTGAACCGCCATACAGAATTCTCGGATGGTCCCAACACAGAGCTTGGTGGTGTTTCAATTCAGAAAAGGAAAGAAGTTGATTTCCCTCATGCAAAACATCATAGCCATCCTAAAGATTGGAACCAAACTTGGTTTTATTGCCAGAACACTGCCCCTGATGGAGAAAATCCTTTGTCGGGTTATCGCCCTCACCGGCTTAGCAACGGTCACCCATTACTTTCACGCTTATCCGCCGCAGAACGGAAAAACTTTGCACCTGAAACTCGCCAAGCTCCGGGCTCTCATGGCCAACGGTTTGACTGGCATTGATCTTGTCCGCTAGTGGGTTTCTTGGGGCATTTTGCCTTTAAGCCGCTGCCCCTGATTGATGCATGAATATACTGGCAACGTCAAAGACCCTCAACAATATCATGAAGTAGTAATGACGGACCTTGAAGTTACTGAATCTGTGAAGAAGATGCTTGATGAAACGATCTCTGCATGCAGCCAAACCGGGTTGCCACCTTTTTGCGTCTCCAATCAACCGCCAGCGGTAAAGTTCATCTTAATACTTACTGATTCGCCTCCGCATTAATTATGTGCTAACCTTTTCTTGCCTTAATTTCATAGGCTAATAGCTCCTTCTGGAAACGGACCAAACCGGCCAGGGCTCATCGTGCAAAGAGCAAGGTCACCAAGAAAATTGCCAAGAAGAAAACCACCGAGTTTTCTGATCCGCCAGAAGATGAGGAATCAGACGCAGAGGTAGAACTTGACTCACTTGGTTCCTTTTTCGTACATCTTATTGACAATGATTATTCCCAGGATGATGGTGAGGCCCGTCACGCAGACCATGTTGAGGTAATCACTCTTTCTTCCGATTCAGATCTTGTACCGGTTCAAAGAGTTCGCCGTACAGTTCGGAAAGTAAAACACTCTCACCCCCTTGCTCATTTGGGTCCAAAATTTTCTTTGAACACACAGCAAGCCGTAGAGCGTTGCACAACTGCGCACAGTGGTCAGCAAATCACTTCATCCGGTCTAGCACATACACCAACCCAGAAACGTCGTCCAGAGGTGACTTGTTCTCCTGAGAAACTTTGTCCTTTGAAGGGTTTCTTCCGATTCCCACTCAATCCGTGTGACCCGAATTATCAGGCATCTTCCAACTCGTCTGGCGGTTCATCAACCACTCAGCTGCCTCCCCTCAAGGCCGTCGCTGGGTAAGTACATTGTTCCTCAATTTGTTTCTTCATGTGTCGGTTTATCATATTCTAACTGTTGATGTTGTAGTGCCAAGGCCCGGTTAAGTAAGAAAGCCAAGACTAGCGGCCCTACTACAATGTTGATCCGGAGAAGACCCCAGAGAATGATAGCGAAAATCCTGAGATTTCCATAGACAGCTCTGCTCCGCAAAACCCAGGCGCTGATGCTAACCCGCCAGAAGGTGAACCGGATATACATGTTGATACATCACATCCTCATGCCACTCCTCGAAGTACAATTGTTAAGCAGTGAGATTCAACTGCTGATCCGCCAAGCCTTGCTACCAGACCGCCGAGCCCTGCTGCCAAAGCGCCAAGCCCAGTTAAGAAGAATGTCAATCCATCAAGCCTAGCCAAAGATGATGATGTTGTTGTTACTGGCACTGCCTATACCACCCCTGGCAATCCGGTTTCTCTATCAAGGCACACTGCCAAGGACAAATTTGCTGCTATGAGCAAGGGGAAGGGGAAGACTGATTTGTCAGCCTATGTTGATCTTTCTGCGCAAGACCTTCACTCCGGATTCTCGAACCGGCTTTACACCAGCCGGGATTATGAAGCCGGTTTGGTAAATCTGATTAAGGAGCGCTATGAGGTAATTCTCAAAACACCATCTTTATTCTGTCCACTCCTTGTATTGTAGCCCCCAAGGGCCGGTTTGTCTTAGAAAGTCAAACCGGGACTTTTATATTCCGTAGCGTACTTTGTTGATTTGTGTATTTTGTGATCAAACACACATTAGTCCCCAAGTGCCATGATTAAAACTTGTATTAATCCGTGGGACTTCAACAATCAGTAGAAAAAAAATGATGCACATTAGCCCCCAAGTGCCAAGTGTATAACTAGTGATATGCTTGGGACTTTCAAGGAAGATATTGACATGCTCTTCTGACTGCTGTAGACTGAGATAAATCAACATGTCTCTCAAATTGCGGATCTTCAAGAGAATCTTAAATCCCAACAAGCAGAAACCACCAAGGCAAAAGATGAGTTAAAAACCGCTTTAACCACCATGGAGCAGCTCAAAGAGTGGTTCAAGTCTGAAAGGGCCAACTGGGACACCGAAAAGGTTGGATTGCTGAAGCAGGCGGAAGACGCTGAATCATCTCTTAAACTGGCGGCGGAAGAACTTAGTGTATTGAAATGCCAAGTTAATGCCATGACTTCTGCAATATTTGATAAGTACCTTTTGCCAATGCTTTGTGAATGTCTAGCTTTGAAATTTTCCCAGTTTAACATGAAATTTTTAAAACGTTGTAGGTAGCCGCATTGCTCATCTGGGCTCTGATATGCGGAGGAAACTAAAGGCCGCCTATATGCTGATTGAACAGCTGTCACAGCCCCAGTTCAGGCCTTGCTTGTCTTTGCATTAGCTTCCATGCATCATGTTTAAATTTCTCTTAAATATGAAATGGGGATGACAGAACCCCCAGCACCCCTTTAAACCAATTAGGGTTTACTAAAACCTTTTTCAATGAACCTAAAATGCCCTTCTAAAATGTTCATCATCTTTGCCTTGGTCTAGAATCTCTGACAAAAATGGTGCACAATTTTCTAGGACACATAAGGTCACTGAATTAAATCATATGCTATTTGCAATTGGGCATTTAAATGCTATATATTATTTTAAGTGCTCAATTAATTCTGAACTTAAGTGAGGGCTGTTAGGAATAATCCAAACAGAGCCCACAATTATCTTCAGGATTTTTGAAAACATTCTGGTATTTTTAGTAAAGCCCTAAAGACTACAGAATAATAGAAAAATAGAAACTAAAAATAGGAAAACCAGAGAGAGAGAGCCTACCTGGGCCACTTACCTGGCGCCCCACCACGGCCCAGCAGAGGCCCAGCCCACTGGCCCTTGCCAGTCATCACCGACCTCCTGCCAGGAGGACAGCGCGCGCGTGGCCGCCGCGCGCGAGCACACACTCCGCCACCTCCTGCTTGCGGCTGAGCTTCTGGACGCCTTGGACGCCGACATGCACCCCTCTGGAACTCTCTCACTCTCTCCCGACCTCTTCCCCCTCCTCTGCTTTCTCTCCCTTTCTGCCCGAGCGGAGCTTGCCGCCGCCGTACGCCGTAGACGCAGCCTCCGTGCTCCCCTCGCCTCACCGACGTGTCCACGAGCATCGCCACGCCTCCCTCGTCCTGCCCGTCCAGCCATGCCTTGCCGGAGGCCCTGCATCGACACCACCTTCATCATCTTCGTCGCCGGCCGCCGGAGATCCCTCTCGCCGCCCCGCTCGCTCCGGTGCTTCCCCGAGCACGCCAAGGCCACCTCTGCACTCGCCGTGAGCTCCTCTACCGATCCCCCCTACTCCCATGTCCATTAGCTCATCGTAGCCCTCGTTTCCGTGGAGACCGAGACCTCACCAGCGCCGGACTTGTCGCCGTCGTCATTTTGGTTCGCCTCCGTCCAAACCGAGCACGTCACTGCACTCAGTGCAGTCCCAGGAGCCCGTAGCGCCCACTAGCCCCTCCTCCCATGCACCGTAGCGTCGAACCCGTCGTTGTACGAACTCCGGCCGCCGCCTTGGAGCTCGCCGTCGTCGGCTCCGGCCACCATAGGCCCGGCCTCGACCACCACTCGACGCGCGCCTGCAAGGGCTCTCCAACGAGCCCAAGAACGGCCTCGTCCGTGCCCTGTGGGTGTTTTTCGAGCCGCGCCGCCGTCTCGGGCCCCGCCGGTGTCGAGCCACCGGCAGGTTTGACCCGCTGACCAGGGGTTTGACCCCCCAGGCCCCTGCTTATTTTAGTATTAGGTTTAATTAGTGTTAAGTTAACTTAGTTAATTAGATGAGCCACTGACATGTGGGCCCAGGTCCTAATTAACCAAGGTTAGTGCTAACCTAACACTAACTAACGCTGTTAGTTAGTTGTTACACCGACATGTGGGTCCCAGCCGTCAGGTTTGACCTGGGCTGGCGCCTTTGACCTGCTGACGTCACACTGACGCCAGGCTGACGAAGTAAATCCTTTTCTGGATGGGATAATTGATTTTATGCCCCTAGTTGGGTCACACTCGGGAGGTTTACCCCTAGTTTCCAAAAACACTTGTTCCTGCCCAAACCACTTTGCTCCTCTTATGCTTTTGCCCTTTGACCGTTTGACCATCACTTTGAAAACTTCATAAAAAATTCATACTAATTCAGAAAAATTCAAATAAGATATCAAAATGTTCAGAAAAGCATCACCTATATGTGCATGTCACTTGCATTCATGAAAAAAGTGTTGGCCAGTCCCCATCTTAGTTTTAGCTCATATGACCTTAGCATGAATAGGAAAATCTAAAAAATATCTAAAAATTCTGAAAACAATTGGTGGCAAACTTTAACCAATGCTTTGAGTGCTTGCCAAGTTTCATAAGGAAATGACATTCGTGGAAGTCGTGGCAAAAAAACAAAAATCAATGCCCAAAAATTTCATTTTTTCCCACGACTTCCACGAATGCCATTCCCTTATGAAACTTGGCAAGCACTGAAAACATTGGTCAAAGTTTGCGGCCAAATTTATTTTAGAATTTTTAGAATTTTTTTAGATTTTATTATTCATGCTAAGGTCATATGAGCTAAAACTAAGACGGGGACTGGCCAACACTTTTTTCATTAATGCAAATGACATGCACATATAGGTGATGTTTTTCTGAACATTTTGATATCTTATTTGAATTTTTCTGAGTTAGTATGAATTTTTTATGAAGTTTTCAAAGTGATGGTCAAACGGTCAAAGGGCAAAAGCATAAGAGGAGCAAAGTGGTTTGGGCAGGAACAAGTATTTTCGGAAACTAGGGGTAAACCTGCCGAGTGGGACACAACTAAGGGCACG
The DNA here is from genome assembly GCA_963921465.1 of Triticum timopheevii. Classification (NCBI taxonomy): domain Eukaryota; kingdom Viridiplantae; phylum Streptophyta; class Magnoliopsida; order Poales; family Poaceae; genus Triticum; species Triticum timopheevii. The sequence goes on from OY997274.1 coordinate 389,022,409, forward strand.
AAATTAATTATCCCTTTCTGGATTTATTCTTATTTAGGAAATTCTAGAAAATATCCAAAACTTCTAAAAATCATATAAAATCAACCGTAACTCCAAATGAGATAAATTATATATGAAAAATGATCAGAAAAATCCAATCTATCCATCTGTACCATTTTCATGCATGTTAGAACAGCTTATAGCTTCTGTTTAGCACAAATCATATAAATGGCATTTAAATGTCCACATATGGAGTTTGAATTTGAATCTTGAATTCAAACCAACTTCATTTAACCTGCTGCTAGTTGCATTAGCTCAAATCACAGCATATTGCCATGTCCTAATCATGCATCATATTGTGCATTGCTTTGATTGTGCTTTCTTCTGTGTTGCCGGTATTTGTCCCCTCTCGATAGACGTGCTACCGACGATGAGATCGATGAAACCGATGAAGAGCTATACTATCTTCAGAAGTGCCAGGCAAGAAAAACCCCCTTGTTCATTCCGATACAATCCTACTCCCTCGCTCCTACTCTCTTTTACTGCATTAGGAAAACAGCGATTCATCTGTTACTTGTTGCGGTAGCTGAACCCCTTTATCCTCTGCATGACCTGTCATTGCCACAGTAAATAGATGAAACCCACTAGCATGAGTGGGAGTTGTTTGAGCCCTGTTGTGCCTACTCATTCATGTTTGTTTGTCATGCCTGCTATTGCTTAGAGTTGAGTCAAGTCTGATTCATCGGGGATGAATCAGAGGTGTGTGAACATGTCCTATTGTGTGTGAGCTAAGTGTGTGAACACGATTTGGTAAAGGTATCGGTGAGAGGCCATGTAGGAGTACATGCTGGGTTGTCTCATTGAAGCCATCCTCAGGAACTGAGTTCTGTGTTTGTGATCCATGATTCAGCTACTACCATGCATTGGGTCCTGAAATATGACCCCGCTCGACTTCTTAATCACCCTTGTCCTCTGTCCAGGAGTTACAAGTAGTTTATGGTGTTTGTAGTATGCTGGAGGCCGTGCGCAGCGCTGACCGGAGGGGTGGGCTGTGATGCGGTAGGCACGTGGCACGGTGTACCGGGAACCCGTTTGGTGTCTCGGGAACCCTGCACACATCGTTTGGGGCTGTGAGCGAAACTCCGGCCGGATCTCCTCGCGGATGGAACCCGAATAGGCGATAAACCTGGACTAGAGACTTGAGTGTTTAGGTAGGTCGTGGTCTACACCCACGTCGGCTTTCACTTTAAGTCTGCCGAGCACATGTCGTGTGCAGACGCTAAGTGGTGGAAACATGTATGAAGAAGTACACCCCTGCAGGGTTAACATCATCTATTCGAATAGCCGTGTTCGCGGTAGAGGACTTCTGGGTTGCCTATAACAGTTCATAGACAAGTGAAAGTGGATACTCTAAAATACGCAAGATAAGCGTGAGTGCTATGGATGGCGTTCTCGTAGGGAGATGGGAGCGGATCCATAGTGGTGTATTGATATGGTGAATATGTGGACTCGTGTGCGCCACCTCAAAAGAGTTACTTGCAGTCGTAGTTCAGGATAGCCACCGAGTTAAAGCTGGCTTGCTGCAGTTAAACCCCACCATCCCCTTTGTTGATAATGATACATATGTAGCTAGATCTGATGTAAGTCTTGCTGGGTACATTTTACTCACGTTTGCCTATTTTATGTTTTTGAAGAGAGACGTCAGTCTCACTAGTAGTTCCGCATGGACTTCGACGTTTAGCTTGTTACCTCAGCTACGATCTTGTGCCCTCGACAGGATCTGGTAGATAGTCAGGCTTCTCGGCATTTTTCATTTGTAGATGTCTATACTCAAACATGTTAAGCTTCCGCTTGTGCTTTGACTTGTATGCTCTGAATGCTGGGTCGTGAGACCCATGTTTGTAATATCTCGCTCCTCAGAGCCTATTGAATAAAATACTTGAGTTGTAGAGTCATGTTGTGATGCCATGTTGTATTTGCACATATCGAGCATATTGTGTGTATGTTATTGAAATGCTTGGTATGTGTGGGATCTGACTATCTAGTTGTTTATCCTTAGTAGCCTCTCTTACCGGGAAATGTCTCCTAGTGCTTCCACTGAGCCATGGTAGCTTGCTACTTCTCAGGAACACTTAGGCCGGCCGGTATGTGTCCTTCTTCGTTCCTGTGTCTGTCCCTTCGGGGAAATGTCACGCGATGAATACCGGAGTCCTGTTAGCCAGGTACAGCCCGGTTCACCGGAGTCCTGTTAGCCCAGTGCTACAGCCTGGATTCACTCGCTGATGATCGACACGTTCGATGCTGGGTCATGGATGCCTGTCCCTGTAGGTTTGTGCCACTTTGGGTTTACGACTAGCCATGTCAGCCCGGGCTCCTTATCATATGGATGCTAGCGACACTATCATATACATGTGCCAAAAGGCGCAAACGGTCCCGGGCAAAGGTAAGGCGACACCCATGGGAATACCGTGTGTGAGGCCGCAAAGTGATATGGGGTGTTACATGCTAGATCGATGTGGCATTGAGTCGGGGTCCTGACAGGTTTGGTATCAGAGCCTGACTGCCTGTTGGATTACCAAGCCAAACTGGTCGAAGTTGTGTCTAGAAATGCTTTAGTTATATAAGGGAATTGATTCTAGGATGGAACGTAAGGCTCTTTTTACTCCTTATACCTCATGGCCTTCTGATCTGAGTCATCCTCTTCTCTTCTACGGGGTTTAAGAACTAGGCTTCTCATCTATCTATCAGGATGACGTGTTACTAATCCATAGACTTATAGAATTGATAGTTTCAAATCTCAGTTCAATTTTTACTACTTCCTTATGTTCATAGCTGGCCTCAGAACCTTGATATTGTGATGTTGAGTGGTCATGCCACTATTTTGCAGGATGTCTCAAATCATTTTGAGCATTTACAGCCGTTATGCTGTCCGAGTCATCCCAGATTTCTAAGTAGTCTAATGCATTTGCAAATCCCTTCTCTCCATTCTTATGTTCATTTGGGCCAGATTAATCACACAAATTAGTGTGTTGAGGTACTCCGCCGCCTCAACATATATGTTGGAGCTATTATTATGAACCTAGGTGTTTTAGGGAGTCACCCAGTAATCCAGCCATGTTTTCTGTTCCCGGTGTGATGATTCTGGCCATTATTTACGAAAGCATCTTGTGATGCCATTTAGTAGTAGGTATTCTATTCCTGGGTTCTTGAACCCGAGGTTCACCCTACTTACCTCCTGTTGATAGTGTTCGCTAGTTCCTTAGTAACTTTGCGATAGTCCTTGAGGTCCGTGGTATTTCCTTCTTCCAAATACTATGAACCGCTTATGGCAGAAGTTCCTCGCTGAACCAAAGGATCACAATCAGAGTACTCTTGAGGAGTTCTCCATTCATAATTGTGAATCTGCCAGTTCTACCCTTTCCGCATGGTTATCCGGAAGAAATGTTGAGCTTCGCTCGACATACTAATCTATGCATCCACCACTCAGAAAGATATATGTTCCTTTGAGTTGTCCCTCTTTAGTTGTTTTCTGACCTCCAGCTATCAATTGATAATCAAGAGTATGCGTGCATTCGTTTATCGATGCCTATTACTCTTGTGGTTCGTCAAGCCATTCTATCCGGAATGACTTGGAGAAACAAACTCCAGTACCTCATCCATATCTAGAATTTAGTCAAAGCAGTTGTATTCCGCAGATCAAAATGCCAAACCAACTTTTGATTCTGTTCTGCCTCGGAGTATTACCCCCTTTATGTCAGGATTGTCATGAGGATTGCACCATTTCTCATGAATTCTTGACGTAGTGATACTTCTCACTATCATTATTAATTCCTCGGTTCCGTGTTGTTGTAACCGGAGTGCGGACAAGTGAACTGTGATGTGTGAAATCGATACTCCTAGCAACCTTGTTGCTTGGTAGTTAATGGACAATAGTCTCATTCTTAGCGTGTTGGTTATTAAATCATCATCCTAAGATTGATCGTGCTACCTAGTCCTTATCTCTGGTGCTCTCTTCGATCAGTGAGTTAGGATTATTCAGTCCTTTGCTTATTTGATCATATCGTCTTGCTCTGAAAAGCAAGATTGTTCTCGAGCTTAGTAACTTATCGGTGGTTCGTGATTTTCCGGATATCTTCTCGGAAGTATTACTAGGTTGTCCCCTGACTGCTATGTTGAGCTCGTGATCAAGTTGGTTTCTTGTAAATCACCCCTTCTCCAAGAACCTGTGTTGGATACCCTGAACTGATTGGTTAAGCTAAACAACAACTTGGAGAGTTGAGAGATAAAAGCTTGTCTGACTTAGTTCACTTCCAAAGGGATATCTTTGTGTGTGTGTGTGTGTTGAAGAAAGATGATATCTTCATCAATTGGTCCTTGTGATCAGTTGTTGGACCTATTGTCTTACCCCATCTTTGATTTGAGTATGGGTTATTGTCAAATGAAATCAGAACCAACGATGTTCATAATGTTGTCTTACTCATGGTTGATCCCTCGAGCATACATCATTATATTTTTTTGGTCTGACCAATGTTATCCCCGTGTTCACATGATGGTGGAAGTCCACTGATATGGAAATTTCGATGAGTTGCTATTGAGTCCATCAGCAGCATTTTGTCTCCCCCATGATTCATGTTGAACATCGACCTAGCGTTGAAAATTTTGTAAGCAATGCCTTCGTGTTTCGTTCATGAAGCTTATGTTTGGATGGAAGGAGTGACTTCCTCGAATTCATGTGCATTTGGTGCAAGTTGCCGCCGTGAGTTCGAGACAGATTGTTTTGTTTTCTCTGGATTCATCCCAAGTCAGTCATGCATGTGCGAAGTATGCTATGGTTTGACAGGCTCGCTACCTCCATTCCACATGTATCCCCTAGTACACCAAGCCACTGATTGATTTGTTCGAGGAGAAGAAGTTCCTTCTTAAGAGCAAGACTTATGCAAGGACTTCGATATCCTTGATGATGGTTCCCCCTCTGAACTCGGTAGTGTTTAATTATAAGACTACTACATGGCCATGCTTGTCTGGGACAACGTGTTCACATGTTTGTAGCAAAACCAGCTCATGTTTTGGAGCCTGCTATCATAGTTCATTCCCGAGATTCTCGCAACGTCATCTTGTCGATTTGTGTTGCAAACTTTCATTTTACTTTCTAGACTCAATGAGTCTGGATTATTCTAACACCATCCAGATCTGAATCTCAGGCAGATATGATGGTTGGAACATTTTCCCAAGAATTATAATATTGGTCTCTCTGTAACCCGGTAAAGTGGATGTCGTGGCCAACACACCCAGCCGGAAGACCTATTATTGTAGTATCTTGATTGAAGAAGTTGGCCACCTCCCCATAAGGACTTCGTAGGATTTACTCCCTAGCTGTGCCTTATGATTTTTGTGTTTCCGAAGTCCGACCTTTACTTGATGTTCTAGATACCAGACCATTTCAATGAATGGGATACGCTAGTACATCAAGGAGAACATTAGAAGCGGAGTGCTAAATGTCTCTCGGTCGATTATCCAGATTTCGTTCCTTGGCCTTGCTAAGGTGAAATCTGAGAAAGGGTTTGTAACGCCCCGGATTCGATGCGCCAGGCGTCTGCCAGTTATTCGCTATCGTTGCCATGTAATTTGCAAGCGTGTTGCATTTTATCATGTCATCATGTGCATTTCATTTTGCATACGTGTTCGTCTCATGCATCCGAGCATTTTCCCCGTTGTCCGTTTTGCAATCCGGCACTCCTATGTCCTCCGGCGTCCCCCTTTTGCCTCTTTTCATGTGCGGGTCTTAAACGTTCTCGAAATGGACCGTGATTTGCCAAGCAGCCTTGGTATACCACCGGTAGACCGCCTGTCAAGTTTCGTGTCATTTGGAGTCCGTTTGATACTCCAACGGTTAACCGGGTAGCCGCAAAAGCCCTCTTTTGTTGCAGCCCAACACCCCCTCCAAAGTGCTCCAAAACCCATCCTAACCCCCTCCATGCCCTCGGTCGTTCGATCACGATCGCGTGGCCGAAAACAGCACCTCATTTGGACTCTCCAAGCTCCCTCTACCTATATAAACACCTCCTCCCCCGAAATTTCGGATCAAATCCACCCCTAACCCTAGCCCCGCTCCTCTCCGCGCCGCCGGACACGTCTGGTCCGGCCGGACAACGTCCGCGCCGCCGCGCCCGGCGAATCCCAGTGCGCCGCCGGCCCGCCGAGCCCGCGACTGGCCCCCATGGCCCAGCTCATGCACCGCCGCTCCGCGGCCCGCGCCCTCCCTGCGCCGCCCGACCCGCGGGCGCGCGCGCCGCCCGTCGCCGGACCGGGCCGCCGCCGTTCGCCAGTGTGCCGCCCGCATCCTCCGCCACCGGCCTCTTCGCACCTCCATCCCCGCCGCCCTGCCGCGCCGGCCTCGTCCCCGCCTCGGCCGGGAGCTCCGCCGCCCGAGCTCCCCGTCAACTCCGCCACCCGGCCGCGCCCTCCTCCACCTCTCCGCGACCAGATTCGACCGAATCCGGTGAGATCCAGCCCGGATCCGCCATCTCCGGCCCTCCCCGACGTCTTCCTCCATCTCCGGTGAACTACTCCGGCGAGCATCTCCAGCCTGCCTTGAAATCCGTGCAGACCCGAGGTTGACCCCGAAATTCCTAAATCCCTGATATTTGCATGATCATGCCATGTTCATCACATCATAACTTGCTGCATAGTGCTCCGTTTCGTGCGTGTAATATGTCAAATTGTTCGTCTCGACGAGTAATTCATTTCATTCCATTGCTTAATGTTCATTTGAGTCCATCTTGATGCCTGAATCATTGTTGTAAGGGTGCTATGTGATGTTAATCTGCTGAAACTGTTATAACTTGGTGATTTGTCATTTTTGTTGCATTTGATGTGTGCATCCTATGAGGTTGATGTCTACATGAATTTTGATCTATGTCATGCCATCTTTCCAGAGGTGCTATCCATGTATTTTTGTGACTTGTGTACTGAGTGCATCGAGCTTGTTAAGTAGGGTACTTGCTGTTGCTGTTTTCCTGACTGATTCTGTTATATTTTGTTGCTATGTAAACCTGCTTCTACAAGTCATACCATGCATATTCTAGAGATGTTCACTAAGGATGTTTTGTTATACATGTCATGCTCTATCCATTAATGCCCCTGGTAGCATTTATAGCTTGCCGTAACATGCTGTAATCTTGCTCTCAAATTACTAAATATTGTTGTTGGTAGCCTGTTAACATTAAGTTCAATGTTGCCATGATTGTTTCTAGTGATCCATGTACCCTATGAACTTGCTCTTGCCATGCTTAGCTTCATAAACATGTCTTCTTACTGTTGGTTGCCTTGCCATGACATGTATTGCTCTGTGGTGAGTGGTTCAAGCTCACCAACATGCCTACTTATTGTTGTTCCTGCCATGTATGAATCTGTCATATAACTTGCCATGTTTACATGGGTGCCATCATATCTTCTGATCCTTTTTGGCTCATGGTCAGTAAGGGACTCTTGTTATATGCAATTAGTAGAGTCATGCCATGCCTTTGTTTGCTATTATAAGTTCCTGTAACATGTTGTTTAATAGCTCTAAACATTGAAACCTGATAATATTTCTGCTAACGACTGAAGCTGTTATTATTTGCAATCTTTCTATGTCATTTTGAACATGTTCTAGTGATTTCTGGAGATAGCTCACTGTTCATGTTTTGTCAAGCTTTACCTGTACTTCATGCCCATGCCTTTTGTTCTTATGTTGAGGTGCTGTAGCTTGTTGTTTTGATGCTTGTAATATGCCTAGTTGCTGTTTTGGACAACTTGTCCTTTAAACTTGTATAGAGTGTGTGTTGAACCGTTGCTCCGTCTTGAGTGTGCTCTATATGAAACTTGCTTGATTTTGCTTGAATTTTCATATTATCATGTTGTATCCTTGTTTTGAGGTGTTTGCTTGATGTTTGTTTGCATTTTTGCATCAATGCCATGTTCAACTTGTTTTGCTCATATCTTCTAGGTCGTAGCTCCAAATCTAATGAACTTTATATGTAACTTGACTAGAATCTCGTGTAGATCATCTTGATGCATCTTAACTTGCTGTTTAACAACTTGAACATAAGGTTTATTCAGTTCTGGACCCATTTCGAAATTTTCTTATGAGGACTTACCGGAATTGCTATATGTTGTTCCCGGCCTCATTTAAACTTGTTTTGATGTGTTGTTCTTGTTTGCATCATCTCTTGCCATGAGTAGCTTCATGTAGCTTTGTCATGCATCATGCTTGTTGTGCATCATGTCTTGTCTATGTGTGGTGTGTTTACCATGTTGTGTGCTTCTTCTCAATAGTTCCCGTTTCGTTGCAATCGTGAGGATTCGTTCGTCTACGCTTGGTTCTTCTTCGTGGCTTCATCTTCTTCATGGACTCGTTCTTCTTCCTTGCGGGATTTCAGGCAAGATGACCGTAACCTTGGATCTCACTACTATCATTGCTATGCTAGTTGCTTCGTTCTATCGCCTTGCTGTGCTTCCTATAACTTGTTCTTCAAGCCTCCCAAATTGCCATGAACCTCTAACCTTTGACACCCTTCCTAACAAACCTTTGCTTGGCTATGTTACCGCTTTGCTCAGCCCCTCTTATAGCGTTGTTAGTTGCAGGTGAAGTTGAAGATTGCTCCATTGGACAGGATTATGTTGGCATATCACAATATCTCTTAATTAATTAATGCATCTATATATTTGGTAAAGGGTGGAAGGCTTGGCCTTATGCCTGGTGTTTTGTTCCACTCTTGCCGCCCTAGTTTCTGCCATACCGGTGTTATGTTCCCGGATTTTGCGTTCCTTACGCGGTCGGGTGATTCATGGGACCCCATTGATAGTTCGCTTTGAATAAAACTCCTCCAGCAAGGCCCAACCTTGGTTTTACCATTTGCCTCACCACCACCTACTTTTTCCCTTGGGAGTCGCTCTCTCGAGGGTCATCTTTATTTTAGCCCCCCCCCCCGGGCCAGTGCTTCTCTAAGTGCTGGTCCGAACCGAGCCGCCTGCGGGGCCCCCTTGGGGAAACTCGAGGTCTGGTTTTACTCGTAGCTTGTCTCATCCGGTGTTGCCCTGAGAACGAGATATGTGCAGCTCCTATCGGGATTGTCAGCGCATCGGGCGGTCTTGTTGGTCTTGTTTTACCCTTGTCGAAATGTCTTGTAAACCGGGATTCCGAGACTGATCGGGTCTTCTTGGGAGAAGGAATATCCTTCGTTGATCGCGAGAGCTTACCATGGGCTAAGTTGGGACACCCCTGCAGGGTATTAAACTTTCGAGAGCCGTGCCTGCGGTTATGTGGCATATGGGAATTTGTTAATGTCCGGTTGTAGATAACTTGACACCTGATCCGAATTAAAACGCATCAACCGCGTGTGTAGCCGTGATGGTCTCTTCTCGGCGGATCCCGGGAATTGAACACGGTCTTTGGGTTATGTTTGACGTAAGTAGGAGTTCAGGATCACCTTTTGATCATTACTAGCTTCACGACCGTTCCTTTGTTTCTCTTCTCGCTCTCATTTGCGTATGTTAGCCACCATATCATCCTTAGTCGCTGCTGCAACCTCACCACTTTACCCCTTCCTTTCCCATTAAGCTTTGCTAGTCTTGATACCCATGGTAATGGGATTGCTGAGTCCTCGTGGCTCACAGATTACTACGACAACAGTTGCAGGTATAGGTTATGCGATGATCATGACGCGAGAGCGATGTTTGCTTGTTTTGGAGTTCTTCTTCTGCTTCTTCTTCGATCAGGGGATAGGTTCTAGGTCGGCAGCCTGGGCTAGCAGGGTGGATGTCGTTTGAGTTTCTGTTTGTGTTTCATCCATAGTCGGATGGTGCTCTTATGTAAGATGATGTTGTATTCGTGTGGCATTGTATGCCTCTTGTATGTATCCCCATCTATTGTGTAATGTTGATGTAATGATATCCACCTTGCAAAAGCGTTTCAATATGCGGGTCTATCCTTGGTGGGACCTTCGAGTTCCTTTTGGATAGGGTCGCATATTGGGCGTGACAAGTTGGTATCAGAGCCTCGACCGACCCTAGGAGCCCCCTTGATTGATCGTGTAGTTTGGCCATTGTCGAGTCTAGAAAAAAAACTGATTTTGGAGTCTAGTTATATCGGAGAGTAGGAATTCTTTTGACTCCTCAGCCCCTTCGTCGCTCTGGTCAGGAATCTTGACGTAGGTGTTTTGACTTACTCCTCTTCCCCTTCAAACTTTCTTTAGGATCACGAAGTGGTTTTTCGATCGTTGTTCCTCAGCTCTTTGCATTTGGTGCATTTATTGTCAATGTGATTCGACCCTCTCCGTTTTTGCAAGTTCAATCCTCAGTTCGTTTTCTTTTTCCCACCCACCCACCCCTTTTCTTCTTGGAGCCGGAGTCCGTGATCAAGTATCCATCCTACTCGTGCAAAGCATTTGCATTCTTTCAACCGGTGTTTCCTCTTGAAGTTATTCATCGGTTTTTCCCCTTCCAAGTTGCCTTTGTTTTTCCCGCCCTCCCACCCTCTTCTTTCCGGAGCCTGAGTCTGTTTCGAGCATCGATTTCATTTGTGTGGAGCCTTTTCAGTCTTTCGTCAATTGTTTCAACCGGTGAATTCTCTTTTGTTTGACATTCTTCATCTCTTTTCCGGTGGACTCAATTCAAGTTTTTCGGTGTTGATCATATTCTTTTCCTTGAATCAAGTGTTCTCCTTGCTAGTTTTCTCTCACCATTCAATCATTCCGGAGTTTGGAAGACATCTCAGGAGATGCGTATGTGTTCCAATTAAGTTGAGGTTGTCACCTCATTCGAATATTTCAATTGTTCCGGTGCATCATCTACCTCTTCAACAATCCTTTCCAATGGTGTTTTCTTTTAGTGGGCCATAACCCACAGGTCTTTTCCTAGGATCTTACCTAACTCTTCTAATTTCCCCGGAGCTATACTCTAATTCTTTTCAAAGTGTGATGTAAGAATGGATTCCATCAGTCACATGCCTTCTCCAAGATCGCTTTCAAATTCTTTTCATTGTTGGCTCAACCTTTTCGGTTTTCATTCTCCCGGAGTATCTCAGAAATTTTGGTGGTCTTTCTCGTCGTCATTTGAAGACCGAAGAAGAGTTCCTCTTAAATCTTGTCCGTTCTTCCGAAGTTTCGTGGTTCTAGCTTCATATTATCCTCTCAAATTACTCCATTTGTCAGATATTCTTTTCTTACCCATCCGGAGTATGTCAGGAGTTGTTTTTCCCGTTTCTTTTCACCGGAGGCCATCGTTCCAGAAGAATTCTTCGTCCTCACATTTCAGCTACCGTTATCCAATTATCCCGGCGCTTCGTTCGAATGTTCTTTAATCAGTTCGAGTTCTTCCTATTCTTTTGCACCTAAACCCCCTCCAGCATATTTGTTCTTCTAATTCTTCCCGGTGATTCATTCTCTTTCGTCAGTCATTTCCGAATTCTAACGGTGATTTGTTCAAGATTCTTTTCCTTGTTTATCATATTAATTCATTCATTCTTTTCAATCCTACCGGTGGTTCATGAAGACCTTCTCAAGTTCACGATATGCCACTTCTCAATCTTTTTCAAGAAGAATAAGTGGTATGAAAAATCCATTGCTTGTCATTAATTTAATTTGATGAAGGATAAGCTTACAATAAATCTTATTCTTATTTCATCCAAGTGATAAATCCCTTCTTTCGGAGTTTGTTCTTGATGAATAAATTCGAGTTCCAAGAGCTTTCATCTTTTCTTTTCCGGAGTTCAAATTTCCTCAGCCATTTCGTCGGAACCTCCATCTAAATCATCGCAAGCTTTAATCTTATTCTTTCTTCATTCATTCGATCTCATCGTCCTTTTGTCACCGGAGTTCTTCATGGTGGTTCTTCATGATTTAACTCATTCTTTCGAGAGTTCATAAAGATTCTAATCAAAGGAGCTCAAGTATCCTTCTTCTTGCTTCTCGAGGTGCAATTAATTTTCCGTATTCTTTCGAAGTGGAGTTTTGCATTTCTTTGTTCTTCTCAGCTATCCAATCATTTCCGTTTGTGGCTGGTTATCACCTTATGATCTGGAGATGTTACCTATAAGCCCACAACAAGCTTATTTCTTTTCGTTGTTGATTTTCTCAACAACTCCGTTCAATCCTTTCTTCTGAGGTTGCTTTCTATTCCATTCGTGGCACAAGTTGTCATTTTCTTCTCTGTTCTTTTCATTCAACTCTTTCAATTCTTCTGGAGGCATTGCATTGTTCATCTCGTCAAGTGTCATCCCATCTTGTGAAGCTCGTGTTCTATTCCTTCCATCTTCAGCCGGAGTGCTGCCTAAATCCTTTCAGTCTTATTCGTTTCTTATCTCGTTCTAACCGGAGTGGTTTCATAGTCTATCTAATTCCGTGAGCTTTCGATTCTCGTCATTCTCGTCGTTCCTCTCTTCTTCTTGAGTGCTCTCGATTCTTTGCTTCTTCTCTTGAGTTATTCTTTCCCTCTTCCTTTTTCTCTTCCGTCTCGGTCCTAAGATCTCGGGACGAGATCTCTTGTTAGTGGAGGAGTGTTGTAACGCCCCAGATTCGACGCGCCAGGTGTCCGCCAGTTATTCGCCATCGTTGCCATGTCATTTGCTTGCGTGTTGCATTTTATCATGTCATCATGTGCATTTCATTTTGCATACGTGTTCGTCTCATGAATCCGAGCATTTTCCCCGTTGTCCGTTTTGCAATCCGGCACTCCTATGTCCTCCGGCGTCCCCCTTTTGCCTCTTTTCATGTGCTGCTGTTAAACATTCTCGGAATGGACCGTGATTTGCCAAGCGGGCTTGGTATACCACCGGTAGACCGCCTGTCAAGTTTCATGTCATTTGGAGTCCGTTTGATACTCCAACGGTTAACCGGGTAGCCGCAAAAGCCCTCTTTTGTTGCAGCCCAACACCCCCTCCAAAGTGTCCCAAAACCCATCCTAACCCCCTCCATGCCCTAGGTCGTTCGATCACGATCGCGTGGCTGAAAACCGCACCTCATTTGGACTCTCCTAGCTCCCTCTACCTATATAAACACCTCCTCCCCAGAAATTCCGGATCAAATCCACCCCTAACCCTAGCCCCGCTCCTCTCCGCGCCGCCGGACACGTCCGGTCCGGCCGGACAACGTCCGCTCCGCCGCGCCCGGTGAATCCCAGCGCGCCGCGTGGCACCCGGCCACTGCGCACGCCGCCGGCCCGCTGAGCCTGCGACTGGCCCTCGCGGCCCAGTTCCCGCGCCGCCGCTCCGCGGCCCGCGCCCTCCCCGCGCCGCCCGTCTGCCGCCCGCGTCCTCCGCCGCCGGCCTCGTTCGCACCTCCATCCCCGCCGCCCTGCCGCGCCGGCCTCGTCCCCGCCTCGGCCGGGAGCTCCGCCGCCCGGGCTCCCCGTCGACCCCGCCGCCCAGCCGCGCCCTTCGCCGGTCGCCGCCCGCCGCCCGCGCCGTCCCGCCGCAGCTCCCTCCTCCACCTCTCCGCGCCCAGACCCGGCCGGATCCGGCAAGATGCAGCCCGGATCCGCCATCTCCGGCCCTCCCCGACGTCTTCCTCCATCTCCGGCGAACTACTCCGGCGAGCATCTCCAGTCCGCCTCGAAATCCGTGCGGACCCGAGGTTGACCCCGAAATTCCTGTCCCTGATATTTGCATTATCATGCCATGTTCATCACATCATAACTTGCTGCATACTGCTCCGTTTCGTGCGTGTAATATGTCAAATTGTTCGCCTCGACGAGTAATTCATTTCAGCCCATTGCATCATGTTCATTTGAGTCCATCTTGATGCCTGAATCATTGTTGTAAGGGTGCTATGTGATGTTAATCTGCTGGAACTGTTATAACTTGGTGATTTGTCATTTTTGTTGCATTTGATGTGTGCATCCTATGAGGTTGATGTCTACATGTGTTTTGATCTATGTCATGCCATCTTTCTAGAGGTGCTATACATGTATTTTTGTAACTTGTGTACTGAGTGCATCGAGCTTGTTAAGTAGGGTACTTGTTGTTGCTGTTTTCCTGACTGATTCTATTATATTTTGTTGCTATGTAAACCTGCTTCTACAAGTCATACCATGCATAATATGGAGATGTTCACGAAGGATGTTTTGTTATACATATCATGCTCTATCCATTCATGCCCCTGGTTGCATTTATAGCCTGCTGTAACATGTTGTAATCTTGCTCTCAAATTGCTAAATATTGTTGCTATCAGCCTGTTAACATTAAGTTCAATGTTGCCATGATTGTTGCTAGTGATCCATGTACCCTATAAACTTGCTCTGGCCATGCTTAGCTTCATAAACATGTCTTCTTACTGTTTGTTGCCTTTCCATGCCATGTATTGCTCTGTGGTGAGTAGTTCAAGCTCATCAACATGCCTACTTATTGGTGTTCCTGCCATTTATGAATCTGTCATATAACTTGTCATGTTCACATGGGTGCCATCATATCTTCTGATCCTTTTTGGCTCATGGTCAGTAAGGGACTCTTGTTATATGCATTTAGTAGAGTCATGCCATGCCTTTGTTTGCCATGATAAGTTCATGTAACATGTTGTTTGATAGCTCTAAACATTGCAACCTGATGTTATTTCTGCTAACGACTGAAGTTGTTATTATTTGCAATCTTTCTATGTCATTTTGAACATGTTCTAGTGATTTCTAGAGATAGCTCACTTTTCATGTTTTGTGAAGCTTTACCTGTACTTCATGCCCATGCCTTTTGATCTTACGTTGAGGTGCTATAGCTTGTTGTTTTGATGCTTGCAATATGCCTAGTTGCTGTTTTGGACAGCTTATCCTTTAAACTTGTATAGAGTGTATGTGTTGAACTGTTGCTCCGTTTTGAGTGTGCTCTATATGAAACTTGCTTGATTTTGCATTAAGTTTCATATTATCATGTTGCATCCTTGTTTTGAGGTGTTTGCTTGATGTTTGTTTGCATTTTTGCATCAATGCCATGTTTAACTTGTTTTGCTCATATATTCTAGGCCGTAGCTCCAAATCTAATGAACTTTATATGTAACTTGACTAGAATCTCGTGTAGATCATCTTCATGCATCTTAACTTGCTGTTTAACAACTTGAACATAAGGTTTATTCAGTTCTGGACCCATTTCGAAATTTGCTTATGAGGACTTACCGGAATTGCTATATGTTGTTCCCGGCCTCATTTAAACTTGTTTTGATGTGTTGTTCTTGTTTGCATCATCTCTTGCCATGAGTAGCTTCATGTAGCTTTGTCATGCATCATGCTTGTTGTGCATCATGTCTTGTCTATGTGTGGTGTGTTTACCATGTTGTGTGCTTCTTCTCGATAGTTCCCGTTTCATTGCAATCATGAGGATTCGTTCGTCTACGCTTGGTTCATCTTCGTGGCTTCATCTTCTTCATGGACTCGTTCTTCTTCCTTGCAGGATTTCAGGCAAGATGACCGTCACCTTGGATCTCACTACTATCATTGCTATGCTAGTTGCTTCGTTCTATCGCCTTGCTGCGCTTCCTATAACTTGTTCTTCAAGCCTCCCAAATTGCCATGAACCTCTAACCTTTGACACCCTTCCTAACAAACCCTTGCTTGGCTATGTTACCGCTTTGCTCAGCCCCTCTTATAGCATTGTTAGTTGCAGGTGAAGTTGAAGATTGCTCCATGGTGGACAGGATTATGTCGGGATATCACAATATCTCTTATTTAATTAATGCATCTATATATTTGGTAAAGGGTGGAAGGCTCGGCCTTATGCCTGGTGTTTTGTTCCACTCTTGCCGCCCTAGTTTCTGTCATACCGGTGTTATGTTCCCGGATTTTGCGTTCCTTACGCGGTCGGGTGATTTATGGGACCCCCTTGATAGTTCGCTTTGAATAAAATTCCTCCAGCAAGGCCCAACCTTGGTTGTACCATTTGCCTCACCACCACCTACTTTTTCCCTAGGGAGTCGCTCTCTCGAGGGTCATCT
Organism: Triticum timopheevii; assembly: GCA_963921465.1. NCBI lineage: Eukaryota > Viridiplantae > Streptophyta > Magnoliopsida > Poales > Poaceae > Triticum > Triticum timopheevii. Next base: position 389,038,338 of record OY997274.1, read on the forward strand.
TTATTTTAGCCCCCCCTCGGGCCAGTGCTTCTCTAAGTGCTGGTCCGAACCGTGCCGCCTGCCGAGTGCTTCTCTCATCCGGTGTTGCCCTGAGAACGAGATATGTGTAGCTCCTATCGGGATTGATGGCGCATCGGGCAGTCTTGCTGGTCTTGTTTTACCATTGTCGAAATGTCTTGTAAACCGGGATTCCGAGACTGATCGGGTCTTCCTGGGAGAAGGAATATCCTTCGTTGATCGCGAGAGCTTATCATGGGCTAAGTTGGGACACCCCTGCAGGGTATTAAACTTTTGAGAGCCGTGCCCGCGGTTATGTGGCCGATGGGAATTTGTTAATGTCTGGTTGTAGATAACTTGACACCTGATCCGAATTAAAACGCATCAACCGCGTGTGTAGCCGTGATGGTCTCTTCTCGGCGGAGCCGGGAATTGAACACGGTCTTTGGGTTATGTTTGACGTAAGTAGGAGTTCAGGATCACCTTTTGATCATTACTAGCTTCACGACCGTTCCTTTGTTTCTCTTCTCGCTCTCATTTGCGTATGTTAGCCACCATATCATGCTTAGTCGCTGCTGCAACCTCACCACTTTACCCCTTCCTTTCCCATTAAGCTTTGCTAGTCTTGATACCCATGGTAATGGGATTGCTGAGTCCTCGTGGCTCACAAATTACTACAACAACAGTTGCCGGTACAGGTTATGTGATGATCATGACGCGAGAGCGATGTTTGCTTGTTTTGGAGTTCTTCTTCTGCTTCTTCTTTTATCAGGGGATAGGTTCCAGGTCGGCAGCCTGGGCTAGCAGGGTGGATGTCGTTTGAGTTTCTGTTTGTGTTTCATCCATAGTCGGATCGTGCTCTTATGTAAGATGATGTTGTATTCGTGTGGCATTGTATGCCTCTTGTATGTATCCCCATCTATTATGTAATGTTGATGTAATGATATCCACCTTGCAGAAGCGTTTCAATATGCGGGTCTATCCTTGGTGGGACCTTCGAGTTCCTTTTGGATAGGGTCGCATATTGGGCGTGACAGGGTTGTCTTTCTATGCATCTGCATTGTCCATCACTATTCGTCAAGGTAGTAAGATGTGTTGCCAGGATCCTTGTCTCGGATATTGGTAAAACCTTGATGAATATGGAAATGCTCAAGTTCTTGAAAGCTCGCACAAGCATTAGGTGCTATCATAGTTACCAACCGGGATTGTTCTCAGTTTCCCCGGTTATGCTATAACCATTCCAATAGTGGAATCACTCTCTGCTATTGGGTTTCTCCCCAGTTACTAGAATCATTCCCAGCATTTGTGTTTTGTTCCCAGCTTGCACCGTCATTGTGCCAGCCTATCTTGGGTCCCATCCATTTCCAATGATAAGAAAAATCATCCCTTGTGTTGTCTTCAACAAGGTAGTCCACATCATCCATTCTAGCCCGAGAATGTCATTCTTTCAGACTGCTTCAAATGATCGATTGTGATTTGCCTTAGGCTGGTATAAAGAGTTTCAATGATCTCTGAATCAAAGGTAATTCTTTTTGCCACTTAAGGGGATATATCTACGAGTCACCATCCCTAAGGTGTCTTGTTGTTGTATCATGGAAACTCAACTCCTCGCTGCGTTGACAACCGATTACCACCTTCTTAAGTGCGGAATTGTTGCCTACCTAGTGAACCTTCGACATCTGTTCCACTCCATCCCTTTGGATGAATGCTTCGTATCTTAGCTCGAGAGATGTTCTTACCTCTCACTCCATGAGTTGATCTTGAATACTCGATCTTCGAGGAGATCGTTTTCTGGAGAGTCTCCTTCTTTCATCATCGTGTTGGATGAAGACCTCGCAAGCAAAGACGTCAAGATCGATTGAGTCAACAGATCAACACCATCGAGAAGACAGTTGGATCATGAAGTTTGTGATACTTAGTGTCCCCTTTGTCTTCTTACCTCACGTCTTGAATCTCGGGACGAGATTCTTGTTTAGTAGGGGTGAGTTGTCACAGCCCCAGTTCAGGCCTTGCTTGTCTTTGCATTAGCTTCCATGCATCATGTTTAAATTTCTCTTAAATATGAAATGGGGATGACAGAACCCCCAGCACCCCCCCTTTAAACCAATTAGGGTTTACTAAAACCTTTTTCAGTGAACCTGAAATGCCCTTCTAAAATGTTCATCATCTTTGCCTTGGTCTAGAACCTCTGACAAAAATAGTGCACAATTTTATAGGACACATAAGGTCACTGAATTAAATCATATGCTATTTGCAATTGGGCATTTAAATGCTATATATTATTTTAAGTGCTCAATTGATTCTGAACTTAAGTGAGGGCTGTTAGGAATAATCCAAACAGAGCCCACAATTATCTTCAGGATTTTTGAAAACGTTATGGTATTTTTAGTAAAGCCCTAAAGACTACAGAATAATAGAAAAACAGAAACTAAAAATAGGAAAACCAGAAAGAGAGAGAACCTACCTGGGCCACTTACCTGGCGCCCCACCATGGCCCAGCAGAGGCCCAGCCCGCTGGCCCCTGCCAGTCATCACCGACCTCCCGCCAGGAGGACAGTGCGCGCATGGCCGCCGCGCGCAAGCACACGCTCCGCCACCTCCTGCTTGCCACTGAGCTTCTGGACGCCTTGGACGCCGACACGCACCCCTCTGGAACTCTCTCACTCTCTCCCGACCTCTCCCCTCTCCTCTGCTTTCTCTCCCTCTCTGCCCGAGCGGAGCTCGCCACCGCCGTACGGTGTAGACCCAGCCTCCGTGCTCCCCTCGCCTCCCCGACGTGTCCACGAGCATCGCCACGCCTCCCTCGTCCTCCCCGTCCTGCCACGCCTCGCCGGAGGCCCTGCATCGACGCCACCTTCATCATCTTTGTCGCCGGCCGCCAGAGATCCCTCTCGCCGCCCCGCTCGCTCCGGTGCTTCCCCGAGCACGTCAAGGCCACCTCTACACTCGCCGTGAGCTCCTCTACCGATCCCCCTACTCCCATGTCCATTAGCTCATCGTAGCCCTCGTTTCCGTGGAGACCGAGACCTCACCGGCGCCAGACTTGTCGCCGTCGTCGTTTTGGTTTGCCTCCGTCCAAACCGAGCACGTCACTGCACTCAGTGCACTCCCAGGAGCCCGTAGCGCCCACCAGCCCCTCCTCCCATGCACCGTAGCGCCGAACCCGTCGTTGTCCGAACTCCGGCTGCCTCCTTGGAGCTCGCCGTCGTCGGCTCCGGCCACCATAGGCCCGGCCTCGACCACCACTCGACGCGCGCCTGCAAGGGCTCTCCAACGAGCCCAAGAACGGCCTCGTCCGTGCCCTGTGGGCATTTTCCGAGCCGTGCCGCCGTCTCGGGCCCCGCCGGCGTCGAGCCGCCGGCAGGTTTGACCCGCTGACCAGGGGTTTGACCCCCCCAGGCCCCTGCTTATTTTAGTATCAGGTTTAATTAGTGTTAAGTTAACTTAGCTAATTAGATGAGCCACTGACATGTGGGCCCAGGTCCTCATTAACCAAGGTTAGTGCTGACCTAACACTAACTAACGCTGTTAGTTAGTTGTTACACCGACATGTGGGTCCCAGTCGTCAGGTTTGACCTGGGCTGGTGCCTTTGACCTGCTGACGTCACACTGACGCCAGGCTGACGCAGTAAATCCTTTTCTGGATTTATTCTTATTTAGGAAATTCCAGAAAATATCCAAAACTTCTAAAAATCATATAAAATCAACTGTAACTCCAAATGAGATAAATTATATATGAAAAATGATCAGAAAAAATCAAATCTATCCATCTGTACCATTTTCGTGCATGTTAGAACAACTTATAGCTTCTGTTTAGCACAAATCATATAAATGGCATTTAAATGTCCACATATGGAGTTTGAATTTGAATCTTGAATTCAAACCAACTTCATTTAACCTGCTGCTAGTTGCATTAGCTCAAACCACAGCATATTGCCATGTCATAATCATGCATCATATTGTGCATTGCATTGATTGTGCTTCCTTCTGTGTTGCCGGTATTTGTCTCCTCTCGATAGACATGATACCGACGATGAGATCGATGACACCGATGAAGGGCTATACTATCTCCAGAAGTGCCAGGCAAGCAAAACCCCCTTGTTCATTCCGATACAATCCTACTCCCTCACTCCTGCTCTCTTTTACTGCATTAGGACAACAACGATTCATCTGTTACTTGCTGCGGTAGCTGAACCCCTTTATCCTCTGCATGACCTGTCATTGCCATAGTAAATAGATGAAACCCACTAGCATGAGTAGGAGTTGTTTGATCCCTGTTGTGCCTACTCATTCATGTTTGTTTGTCATGCCTACTATTGCTTAGAGTTGAGTCAAGTCTGATTCATCGGGGATGAATCAGAGGAGTGTGAACATGTCCTACTGTGTGTGAGCTAAGTGTGTGAACACGATTTGGTAAAGGTATCGGTGAGAGGCCATGTAGGAGTACATGGTGGGTTGTCTCATTGAAGCCGTCCTCAGGAACTGAGTTCTGTGTTTGTGATCCATGATTCAGCTACTACCATGCATTGGGCCCTGAAATATGACCCCGCTCGACTTCTTAATCACCCTTGTCGTCTGCCCAGGAGTTGCAAGTAGTTTCTGGTGTTTGTAGTATGCTGGAGGTTGTGCGCAGCGCTGACCGGAGGAGTGGGCTGTGATGCGGTAGGCACGTGGCACGGTGTACCGGGCGCCCGGTTGGTGTCTCGGGAACCCTGCACACATCATTTTGGGCTGTGAGCAAAACTCCAGCCGGATCTCCTCGCGGATGGAACCCGAATAGGCGATAAACCTAGACTAGAGACTTGAGTGTTTAGGTAGGTCGTGGTCTACACCCACGTCGGCTTTCGCTTGAAGTCTGCCGAGCACATGTCGTGTGCAGACGCTAAGTGGTGGAAACATGTATGAAGAAGTACACCCCTGCTGGGTTAACATCATCTATTCGAATAGCCGTGTCCGCGGTAGAAGACTTCTGGGTTGCCTATAACAGTTCATAGACAAGTGAAAGTGGATACTCTAAAATACGCAAGATAAGCGTGAGTGTTATGGATGGCGTTCTCGTAGGGAGATGGGAGCGGATCCATAGTGGTGTATTGATATGGTGAATATGTGGACTCGTGTGCGCCACCTCAAAAGAGTTACGTGCAGTCGTAGTTCAGGATAGCCACCGAGTTAAAGCTGGCTTGCTGCAGTTAAACCCCACCATCCCCTTTGTTGATAATGATACATATGTAGCTAGATCTGATGTAAGTCTTGCTGGGTACATTTGTACTCACGTTTGCCTATTTTATGTTTTTGCAGAGAGACATCAGTCTCACTAGTAGTTCCGCGTGGACTTCGACGTTTAGCTTGTTACCTCAGCTACGATCTTGTGCCCTCGACAGGATTTGGTAGATAGTCAGGCTTCTCAGCCTTTTTCATTTGTAGATGTCTGTACTCAGACATGTTAAGCTTCCTCTTGTGCTTTGACTTGTATGCTCTGAATGCTGGGTCGTGAGACCCATGTTTGTAATATCTCGCTCCTCGGAGCCTATTGAATAAAATACTTGAGTTGTAGAGTCATGTCGTGATGCCATGTTGTATTTGCACATATCGAGCATATTGTGTGTATGTTATTGAAATGCTTGGTATGTGTGGGATCTGACTATCTAGTTGTTTATCCTTAGTAGCCTCTCTTACCGGGAAATGTCTCCTAGTGCTTCCACTGAGCCATGGTAGCTTGCTACTGCTCCGGAACACTTAGGCTGGCCGGCATGTGTCCTTCTTCGTTCCTGTGTCTGTCCCTTCGGGGAAATGTCACGCGATGAATACTGGAGTCCTGTTAGCCCGCTATAGCCCGGTTCACCGGAGTCCTGCTAGCCTAGTGCTACAGCCTGGATTCACTCACTGATGACCGACACGTTCGATGCTGGGTCATGGATGCCTGTCCCTGTAGGTTTGTGCCACTTTGGGTTTACGACTAGCCATGTCAGCCTGGGCTCCTTATCATATGGATGCTAGTGACACTATCATATACGTGTGCCAAAAGGCGCAAACGGTCCCGGGCAAAGGTAAGGCAACACCCATGGGAATACCATGCGTGAGGCCACAAAGTGATATGAGGTGTTACATGCTAGATCGATGTGGCATTGAGTCGGGGTCCTGACAACAGCTGTATACCGGTGCCCAACGGGTTATCTGCGCATCTTCCTATGACAATGCGGCCCCAACACCGATCAAGGACACGCTGGCCAGGTTATCTATAACGCCAGCACAGATAGAAGAGTTGAAGCGATCTGCTACCAGGGCTGGCACTTTGTTAGCACTGACTCGAGCCAAAGCATGTATAGCTGATCTTGATCCGGTTGATATAGCCAAGGGCTTCCCCAGTGAACAAGAAAACGGAGCAGTGTTTGATAACGAAGCCCTCAAACGTGTGACGAGGGAGATGCGTCCTCTGGCGAGTCAGTTGGCAGAAGAAGCTAACTTGATGGTTCGATCCTTCTATGATGCTAACAACAAACGGGTTGAGGTTGTCATTCCAGAAGTGCAAAATCTTATTCCGCCAATCCGTAAGCACACTTACGCTCCTGACGTTGATCCGACTGAGCTTATAAGTGAAGATGCTGTCTTTCAGGCCTTAACCCGGATTGAATGGACCACCACTGACTTCCAGCCATTGGACGGGGAGGAGGAGGTTGAACCGACGCCAGATGACCCATCTACTTCACATCAACATGGCGATGAAGCTTGATCCGACAATCTGGTTGATATGTCAGAAACTATCCGGTTTAAAACAATTCCATATTTTGGGCCATTAAGTGCCTTGTAATAGGGTAGCAAAAATACTTTGATCTGCTCCCATCGTGTAGTGGGAGATACTTTATGTGATCCGCCATTATAATTTCAATGTTGGTTCATATATCATAATATGCAATTCCTATGCCTGTGATGTAATATCACTTTAGTTGGTTTACCAACTTTGATTGCAATAACGGTGCAGACCCAAATCTATAATTTTTGTATAACTTCATCATGTACTTGATGACGTATAATAATTCATACGGCTGATGATAAACACCAGATGATCAAAACTGGCGACAAGTAGTCAAAGCCAGGCCGGGTTAACAAACTCCAGTTTGATAATAAGGTCTGTCAACTTGTAGTTGAAAACCATGCCGGTTTAAGAAACACCGGGCTAATAAGATGACTGAGAAGTCATACCAGGTCAAAGAAACCAGTTTAACATAAAATTTATCAAAAGAAAAGTGACAAAGGCAAATAAAATCATGTAGTCGAGGCTTTTCGAGGGCTACCAGGCCCAAATTCGAGGCTTTTCATGGGCTGCAGGCCGCTGAGTTGAACCATTTAACAAAGCCTTTTAAGATGGACCTCCAACTAACCAATCACCGTTTTAACTTTGACAAGTTCAGGGTCTCAAGGAGAGTAACTGGCAAACGTTCGGAGGGTCATGCCAGGATTACCTGGATAGGAGTGTCTTACGTGATGAAGGCGGGTTAACCCGGGGTTTTAGGTAAATATACCAGGCTTCCAAGCCATGGGTCAATACCCAGCTACAAGGGTCCTTTCAAACTCCTTGGTATTTGACACAAGGAGCCCCCAAGTAACGTGATGAGTTGGGCTCATTGGGTGCCTATGTTTGAGCTGTGCATAGCATCCAGACTCTCTTTGGCCCCTGGGTGTGAAGATCCCAAGCTATGTTGTGGCGTGATAACCGGTTTAATATGTAGTACTACGCTTTGTCAGCTGAAGCCCCCATGTAACTCAAAGGATATATGAGAAAAAACAGCAGAGGCCCTGCTTATAGCAAGGATGCTGGTTTATTTATTGATCATAATATATACATTGTCGAAATATGTACATAAGAAGAGCCTATGGCTCAAGTGTAGTAAGGCCGTAGGAGAGCTATGTTCCACGGTCGCCGGGTCTCCTCCTTAGAGCTACGTGAGTTGTCTCGAACGTCAATGAGGTAGTATGATCCGTTGTGCAGATGTTTGCTGACCACAAATGGCCCTTCCCAAAGCGGGCATAACTTGTGCATGTCGGTCTGATCCTGGATGAGCTGGAGCACCAAGTCGCCTTCTTGAAAGGTTCTTGTCCTAACCCGGCGGCTATGATAACGCCGCAGGTCTTGTTGATAAAACCGCCGATCGAGCCAGAGCCATATGCCGTTTCTCATCTAACATGTCCAGCGCATCTTGGCGTGCTTGCTCGTTGTCCGCTTCAACATAATTAGCAACCCGGAGCGAGTCATGACGAATATCACTTGGTAGGACTGCCTCTGCCCCGAATACCATGAAGAAAGGTGTATAACCTGTTGATCGACTGGGGGTGGTGTTGATGCTCCATAACACAGAAGGCAATTCTTCCACCCAACAACCCGGTGTCCGCTTCAAAGGAATCACGAGCCGGGGTTTAATACCCTTCAAAATTTCTTGGTTGGCTCGCTCTGCTTGACCGTTGGATTGAGGGTGCACCACAGATGCTAAGTCAAGCTGGATGTGCTCTTTCTGACAGAAATCCTCCATCTCACCTTTGGAAAGGTTTGTACCATTATCCATGATAATACCGTGTGGAAAGCAAAAACGGAAGATAATCTTTTTGAGAAATTGAACTGCCGTAGCTGCATCACACTTGCTGATAGGCTCCGCTTCAACCCACTTGGTGAATTTATCAACTGCCACCAACAGGTGGGTCTTCTTGTCCTTGGAACGCTTAAAGGGCCCCACCATATCAAGCCCCCAAGTAGCAAAAGGCCAAGTGATAGGAATCATCTGTAGTTCTTGAGCCGGAACATGAGCTCTGCGTGAAATTTTTTGACTAGCATCATATCGCTTTACCAGATACTCCGCATCAGCATGAGCTGTCAACCAGTAGAACCCATGACAAAAAGCTTTTGCAACCAGGGACTTTGAACCGGCATGATGACCACAATCCCCTTCATGAATTTCCCGTGGGATTTCTTGGCCTTCTTTCCGAGAAACACAACGCTGAAATGTGCCTGAAACGCTATAGCAATGTAACTCGCCATTGTGAATAACCATGCACTTGGATCACCGGACTATTTGCCAAGCCATGACTTCATCATCTGGTAACTCACCCCGATTCATATATGCTAGATATGGAACCGTCCAATCCGGTACAACATGCAAAGCGGCCACCAATTGAGCCTCCGGATCAGGAACAACCAAATCCTCTTCTGTAGGCAACTTAACAGACGGGTTATGCAAGATATCTAAAAAGGTATTGGGAGGTAATGGTTTACGCTGAGATCCAAGCCGGCTTAAAGCGTCTGCTGCTTCGTTTTTGCGCCGATCGATATGCTCAACCTGATACCCTTCGAAGTGACCCGCCATAATATCCACCTCACGTCTGTAAGCCGCCATGAGTGGATCCTTGGAATCCCAAGTACCAGAAACTTGCTGAGCCACCAGATTAGAATCTCCAAAACTACGAACTCGACTTAAGTTCATCTCTTTAGCCATACGGAGACCATGGAGTAAAGCTTCATACTCAGCTGCATTGTTAGTACAGGGAAACATCAAGCGGAGAACATAGCAAATTTTATCACCTCGAGGGGAAGTAAGGACAACTCCAGCCCCCGAGCCCTCCAGCTGCCTGGATCCATCAAAATGAATAGTCCAGTATGTATTATCTGGTTTTTCTTCTGGCGCTTGCAACTCGATCCAATCATTGATAAAGTCCACAAGGGCCTGAGATTTGTTGGCTGTTCGAGGCACATACTTCAAACTGTGTGGACCAAGCTCAATTGCCCACTTTGCAACCCAGCCAGTCGCTTCCCTGTTTTGAATTATATCGCCCAAAGGAGCAGAACTAACCATTGTGATGGGATGGCCTTGAAAGTATTGCTTGAGTTTTCGACTTGCCATAAAAACCCCATACACCAACTTCTGCCAATGTGGATAGCGTTGTTTTGACTCGATCAGGACTTCACTGATGTAGTATACAGGTCGTTGAACCGGATATTCCTTCCCAGCCTCCTTACGCTCAACCACAATTGCTACACTGACCGCTCGGGCATTGGCAGCCACGTATAACAGCAAGGGCTCATTATCAACTGGAGCTGCAAGAACCGGCGGTTCAACCAACTGCCATTTTAACTCCTCAAAAGCCGCACTGGCTGCGTCACTCTAGACGAAATCGTCTGTCTTTTTCAACATTTGATACAAAGGAATTGCCTTCTCTCACAAATGGCTGATAAACCGGCTAAGGGCTGCAATCCGACCCGCCAGGGATGTAATCGCCTTGATTTTTTTCGGATTAGCCTCAATGCCCCTGTTGGATACCAGAAAACCTAAGAGCTTGCCTGCAGGAACACCAAAAACACATTTATCTGGATTAAGCATCATTTTGTAAACACGAAGATTGTCAAACGTCTACTTGAGGTCATCTATCAGTGTTTCCTTCTTCCTGGATTTTACTACAATGTCATCCACATAGGCATGAACAATACGCCCAATCTGCGTGTGAAGACAATTCTGCACACAATGCTGATAAGTTGCCTGGGCACTCTTGAGCCCAAAGGGCATAGAAACATAGCAGAAGGCTCCAAAGGGAGTGATGAAGGCTGCTTTCTCCTGGTCCTTAACTGCCATCTTGATCTGATGATAACCTGAATAAGCATCCAAAAAACTCAGGCGCTCACAACCCGCCATCACATCAATGATCTGATCAACATGCGGGAGAGCAAAGGGATCGGCCGGACAAGCTTTATTCAAGTCCGTGTAGTCCACACACATATGCCAAGTGCCGTTTTTCTTAAGAACAAGCACCGAATTAGCCAGCCATTCAGGATGAAACACTTCAACGATAAACCCAGCAGCCAACAGCCAGGCTACCTCTTCACCAATTTCCTTGCGTCCTTCCTCATTAAAGTGACGAAGAAATTGCTTGACCGGTTTAAACTTGAGATCAATATTAAGAGTGTGCTCAGCGAGTTCCCTCGGTACACCTGGCATGTCAGAAGGCTTCCATGGAAAAATGTCCTGGTTCTCACGGATGAACTCGATGGGCGCGCTTTCCTATTTCGGATCCAGATTTGAGCTGATGCTGAACTGCTTGGACGGATTGCCAGGCACGAAGTCAACAAGTTTAGTCTCGTCAGCCGGCTTGAAATGCAGGGTTGGGTCATGCTCAGTGGTGGGCTTTTTCAGAGGGGTCATATCTACCGGATCAACATTTTCCTTATAAAACTTTAGCTCCTCTGTAGCACAAACCGACTCAGCATAGGCCGCATCACCTTCCTCGCAATCCAAAGCAATTTTACGACTTCCGTGAACCATAATAGTCCCTTTATGACCCGGCATCTTGAGTTGCAAGTAAATATAACAAGGCCTCGCCATGAATTTTGCATAACAGTGTTGGACGGGCTCTGGATTCTCACCACTTCAAAGGTCAATGTCTCAGACCAGGAGTCATGTTCATAACCAAACACAACTTCCAAAGCGATCTTACCTACAGGATATGCCGATTTACCTGGTACCACACCATGAAAAACAGTGTTGGACGGTTTAAGACTCTTGTCTGTCAACCCCATGCGACGGAAGGTCTCATAATACAGAATGTTGATACTGCTTCCTCCATCCATGAGTACCTTGGTGAACTTATAACCTCCCACCTGAGGCGCCACCACCAAAGCCAGGTGACCCGGATTGTTAACCTGGGCCGAATGATCCTCCCTACTCCACACAATAGGTTGTTAGGACCACCGCAGATAACGTGGTACTACCGGCTCAACACCATTAACTGCCCTCTTGTGAAGCTTCTGATCACGCTTGCACAAACTAGTGGTGAACACATGATACTGTCCACCATTCAACTGCTTTGGGTGACTCTTAACCCGACTGCTGCTGATTTCCTTGATTACTCTGCTGGTTATTACCACCTTGGTTGTTCTGGTTGCCCTGACTATTCTGAAATCCAGAGTTTGAGCCGCCGCCACCATTAAAACCTGGACCTGAACCGCCTGATGGACCCTGATCATAACGGAAAAGATCAGAGTTTTTGAACTCCTTCATAATGCTACAATCCTTCTAGAGATATGTTGCAGGAACCTCCTTGGTCCCATGCTTTGGGCAGGGCTGATTCAACAAGAGCTCCAGATTCATTCCGCTGCCGCGCTGGGGCGGTTTACCCTTACGACGCTACACATTAGCATTAGCCACAAAATCTGAATCCGCGTTACGCTTACTGTTATTCCCATGACCTCCTTGGTTGTGCTGTTGTCCCTTTGCACCGCCGTTCTTCTTTCCCTTCTCCGGTTTCTCATCATCAGAATCGGGATCCTTGGTATTATCAGAATCAGCATACTTGACCAAGGCTGCCATGAGGGTTCCCATGTCACTGTAGTGGCGCTTGAGCCGTCCCAACTTCATCTTCAGTGACTTAAACCGGCAATTGCGCTCCAGTGTTATGATCGCTTGACCAGCGTTAATCCGGTCGGACGAATGCAAAACTTATGAAACCCGGCGTACCCAATGAGTTGTTGACTCGTTCTCCCCTTGAACACAAGCATCCAGGTCCACAATGGATATGGGTTGTTTGCACGTGTCTTTGAAATTGGCTCTAAACCGGGCCTTCAGCTGATCCCATGACTTGATGGAGTTAGCTGGCAAATTTTTCAACCAAGTACGGGCCGTCCCTTCCACCATCATCGTGAAGTACTTTGCGCAGGCCGCTTCATCCACATCTAGCATCTCCATTGCCATCTCATAACTCTTGACCCATGCCTTAGGTGTCTGATCCGCAGTATAATTAGGCACTTTACATGGACCCTTGAAATCTTTGGGCAGACGCACATTACGGAGAGCCGGAATAAGACACGGCACTCCCCAGGAACTGAAGGCAAGCCCGGTGCCTCGGTCTAAGGACGCTGCTGGCTGAACCAGGGCGGGTTGATAATGACCCAAAGCGGCCTCCCTTCGTGCTCTGCCATTATCCACCACATCTTGAGCATTACGACGCCGAGCACTGCTAGACACTTCTGGTTCATCCATGTGCCTGCTATAGCTTGGGCTCGGACGAGGGGTTGAATGAATTCTATCCCGGCTATAAGAATAAGCCTGCTGCTGTACCACGGCGGTTTGAAGAAGGTCCCTAGCCCGCCGCATTTCAATTGCTGCCACTGAATCGCCCTCCATTGGAATGGCTGCCAGGCGTGATGCTGCGGCAATCATATTATCCAGAGGGCTCGAGAAGTGACCCGACGGTATAGACACGTATTGTGGCGGGTTATCTGTTTGCTGGGGTGGCTCTGTTATCCATAGTTGATCCAGAGCTGTCCTAGGCGCATCAGTCCAGTTTGCAGCTACCGGATTGCTCGACCCAGCGCCTGGTGTTTGAAAGAGGTTCAATCCTTTGTAGACCGACAGCAGACGAGACCGGTACTTCCTTCGCATTACATCCTCTGATGCGGTCCGATCCAGCATGAGCCATTAATTCTGCGCCTGTATCTGCTGTGACTGGGTATCCAAAGCGGCCCATTCTTCAGCCATCCTAGCATCCTCAGTTGCCAGGTCTTCTTTAGCCTGTGCTATCTGGTCCTTCAGCTTCGCAATGTCCGCATTGTGCTGATCCCGCGTCTCCGGGGTGACTGCCATGGTTAACAAAGTCGCCCAGGCATCCATCAAACCGGAGAGGATTTGAGCCGGTCGGCGCGCCGAGACTCCTACCGCGGCTGCTGATCCGGTATTCATTGCCGCTGTAGATGAAGATTGCAAAGTGGGCTGTGTTCCAGCCATGTAAACAGCAACCTGACTTGGCGGTTCAAGGAGGTCCGGAATACTGTTGCCATCGAAATATCCTTCGAACACACCGTTATGAATCCGGTACAAGGACTCGGTTTCACCAGTGGATGACTCCCCGTCGGAATAGACGGCCGTCTCGTCTTCAGACACCGGTTCAGATCCGATCTAATGGACACATCCTACGAATGCACGCTTCATGGCGGGCTTAACCCGGGCTGGACTCGCACGCTGAGCCGTTTCGATGAGATCGGTGCAGATGTCCGGCTCAGGGCCCGGTTCGCCGATCTTGCCGATGAAGACATGAATTCCGCCAAAGGGGACCCGGTACCCGTACTCGATTGAGCCGGCCTCGGGGCCCCACCCTTCGTCGTCGATGTAGAGCTTGCCGCGGTGACTCTTGGTCATCCGGCTGACCACGTATCCCTTGAGTCCTTCAGAGCTGCCCTTCAAAACTCGAAACCACCATGCGATAGCCCCACGGTGGGCGCCAACTGTCGTGGAATTAACACGTCAGATGTCCTCAAGAAAGAACTTAGTCGTGGAGCCATCGCTACGGGTTATCTTGAAGGGGTTAAACCGACAAGGGACACGGGAGTTTATACTAGTTCAGCCCCTTCGATGAAGGTAAAAGTCTACGTCTAGTTGTGATGGAATTGATTGGGTTTCGATGATCAGGGAGCGGATATGCTTTGCGTGAGTCTCGAGTTGTTGTCTGTTGTCCCTGAACCGCCGCTGGGTCATCCCTTTATATACACAGGTTGACGCCCGACCGGTCTACAGAGTCCTGAGACAGACTCATATAAGGGTCCAGCTCGGTCTCTCCTTTCCTTACTTACAACACAAGTTACATAACCATGGCGGTTTGCTATGATGGGCCTTAATCCGCCTTTGGGCTCCGGCCCTCTATGCTTCATAGTAAAACGCCATCTTCTGAGTCTTCATGGGCTTCGCTATGGTTGAGGGTAAACCGGCCCCTCCTGGGCGGTTTATACTCAATAGTTATATCCCCAACAGAGGTCGCACTCTTTCGTGTCTGCTTACGTTATGTATCGCTTAATATTACATGCTACTTTATCGTCTTGTTCACCGATTAGACTCTGAGTCAGCTCCAAACTAATGGTCAAACTTGAGTTTTTAAATGGTTGTATGGTATATATCGGGGCCTCAATCAATAGTATCTATCTACTATCTAGTTAATCTCTGGTGTCTACTATGAGTTTCATGGTGGGTGGGAAAGAAACAGTAAAGAAGCCATCATCTGTATTTTTTAACTGAAGCCATTATCTGCTTGCTATCATTGGTTTTGGGTCTATCCACAGGTTGCTACCATCACTCTGGATTTCTGCATGCACTCCTTACATAATCTCACTATGTTTTATTCCTATGCATGTCAGTTATTATACACAATGGAACTGAACATGTAGAGCAAAAGAGATGAGCCTTGCGTAGCTATAAAATTCATGCAGACGTTGCTCCATGGTAGACGCAAAGGCAGCCCCCCTCCACCCATTTCGGATTGTAATCGAGAGGAAGATATCTGTTCTGAGGGGGATTCAGAAGGAGAAGACTACTCCTATTTACCCCCTGAGGTCTTCGCTCTAACTTGGCATGCTGATGTTGGTTATATCATGCATATGGTGCCTTGCATTGCTTACTTTATACATCAAATATGTCATATGCCTAGTTTAGACATGCTTTGTGTGAATGCCATATGTTTAGTTTATTCATCGTTTATGTGAATTATGCAGTGCCATCTTGTTCAGCCATTTGAAGCGGTGATGGAAGTATCGAGAATGAAAACAAGGTATTCAGAGCATGCAATGCTACCTACTGAAGCAGACATCTTGCTGGTTATAGATAGCTCATCAGAGGAGGATTCAGAGACAGATGACCACTCCAATTTCCCCCCTGAGGTCTATGCTCAAACTTGGCAGGGTTATATTACCCATGTCATGCATGTTGTCTTGCATTGCTTAGTTCTTATATCATATATGGATTGCCATCTGCTTACTTGCTTACCATATAAATCATATATTTGAATCATATCATGCCATCATGTTTATACACAACATTTATCTGAATTATGGCATGCCAACCCATTTAATAAAGACATCATATAGTTATATCATCTCATCCTATTTAGTGTTTACGATCATCATATTTTGAATTATGTCATTCTATCCATGAATTATATCATGTTATCATGTTTCCATAGGCGGCATATGTGAATTGTGGCATGCCAACCTATCTAATAAACACATTATATAGTTATATCATGTCATCCTGTTTACATAGTCATCGTATTTTCAACTATGTCTTTCCATCCTTTTTAGTTTGCCATCATATATGTGAAATTGTGTCCTGCTATCTGATACGTCTCCAACGTAACTATAATTTTTTATTATTCCATGCTATTATATTACCCCTTTTGGATGTCTATGGGCTTTATTTTACACATTTATATCATTTTTGGGACTAACCTACTAACCGGAGGCACAACCCGTATTGCTGTTTATTTGCCTATTTTAGTATTTCGAAGAAATGGAATATCAAACGGAGTCCAAATGGAATGAAACCTTCGGGAGCATGATTTTTGGAACGAACGTGATCCGGAGAGCTTGGAGTGCAAGTCAAGAAGCACCCGAGGCCCCCACGATATAAGAGGCCGCCCCCCCCCCCTGTAGGGCGCGCCCCCTGTCTCGTGGGCCCCTCGGGCGGCCACTGACGTACTTCTTCCTCCTATATATACCTACGTACCCCGAAAACATCCAGGGGAACCACGGAACACAATTTCCACCACCGTAACCTTCTGTATCCGCGAGATCCCATCTTGGAGCCTTTGCCGGCACTCTGCCGGAGGGGGAATTGACCACGGAGGGCCTCTACATCAACATCCTTGCCCCTCCGATGAGTTGTGAGTAGTTTACCACAGACCTATGGGTCCATAGTTATTAGCTAGATGGCTTATTCTCTCTTTTTGGATCTCAATACAATGTTCTCCCCCCTCTCTTGTGGAGATCTATTCGATGTAAACTCTTTTTGCGGTGTGTTTGTCGAGGTCCGATGAATTGTGGGTTTATGATCAAGTTTATCTATGAATAATATTTGAATCTTCTCTGAATTCTTTTATGTATGATTGAGTTATCTTTGCGAGTCTCTTCGAATTATCAGTTTGGTTTGGCCTACTAGATTGGTCTTTCTTGCCATGGGAGAAGTGCTTAGCTTTGGGTTCAATCTTGCGGTGTCCTTACGCTGTGACAGAAAGGGTTGCAAGGCACGTATTGTATTGTTGCCATCGAGGATAACAACATGGGGTTTATATCATATTTCACGAGTTTATCCCTCTACGTCATGTCATCTTGCTTAATGCGTTACTCTGTTCTTATGAACTTAATACTCTAGATGCATGCAGGATAGCAGTCGATGTGTGGAGTAATAGTAGTAGATGCAGGCAGGAGTCGGTCTACTTGTTATGGACGTGATGCCTATATACATGATCATGCCTAGATAATCTCATAACTATGTGCTGTTCTATCAATTGCTCGACAGTAATTTGTTCACCCACCGTAATACTTATGCTATCTTGAGAGAAGCCTCTAGTGAAACCTATGGCCCCTGGGTCTATCTCTTATCATATTTGCTTTCAATCTACTATTATTTGCATCTTTACTTTTTGCATCCATATTATAAAATACCAAAAATATATTTATCTTATCATACTATCTTTATTAGATCTCACTTTTGCAAGTGGCCGTGAAGGGATTGACAACCCCTTTATTGCGTTGGTTGTGAGTTCTCAGTTTGTTTGTGTAGGTGCGTGGGACTTTTGAGGAGCCTCCTACTAGATTGATACCTTGGTTCTCAAAACTGAGGGAAATACTTATGCTACACTTGCTGCATCACCCTCTCCTCTTCAGGGAAAACCAACGCAAGCTCAAGACGTAGCAAGAAGGATTTCTGGCGCCGTTGCCGGGGAGGTCTTCGCTCAAGTCAAGACATACCAAGTACCCATCACAAACCTATCTCCCTCGCATTTACATTATTTGCCATTTGCCTCTCATTTTCCTCTCCCCCACTTCACGCTTGCCGTTTTATTCGCCCTCTGTTTCCCAATCTCCTCGTCTCTCTTTTCGCTTGCCTTTTTCAGTTTGCTTGCGTGTTGGATTACTTGTTGCCATGGCACAAGATAATACCAAATTGTGTGATTTCTCGAATACCAATAATAATGATTTCCTTAGTACTCCGATTGCTCCTCTTAATGATGTTGAGTCTTGTGAAATCAATACTGCTTTGCTGAATCTTGTTATGAAAGATCAATTCGTCGGCCTTCCTAGTGAAGATGCCGCTACTCATCTAAACAATTTTGTTGATTTGCGTGATATGCAAAATAAGAAAGATACAGATAACAATATTGTAAAATTGAAGTTATTTCCATTTTCACTTAGAGATCATGCTAAAGTTTGGTTTTTGTCTTTGCCTAAAAATAGTATTGATTCTTGGAACAAGTGCAAAGATGCTTTTATCTCTAAGTATTTTCCTCCCCTTAAGATCATCACTCTTAGGAACGATATTATGAATTTTAAACACCTTGATCATGAGCATGTTGCCCAATCTTGGGAAAGAATGAAATTGATGCTTCACAATTGCCCTACTCATGGTTTAAGTTTATGGATGATCATACAAAATTTTTATGCCGGTTTGAACTTTGCTTCTAGAAATCTCTTAGATTCGGCCGCGGGAGGCACCTTTATGGAAATCACATTAGGAGATGCTACAAAACTTCTTGATAATATTATGGCTAATTATTCTCAATGGCACACCGAAAGATCTTCTAGTAAAAAAGTGCATGCTATAGAAGAAATCAATGTTTTGAGTGGAAAGATGGATGAACTTATGAAATTGTTTGCTACTAAAAAATACTCCTCTTGATCCCAATGATATGCCTTTGTCTTCCTTGATTGAGAATAATAATGAATCTATGGATGTGAATTTTGTTGGTAGGAATAGTTTTGGAAACAATGCTTATAGATGAAATTTTAATGCTAGATCGTTCCCTAGTAATTCCTCTAATAATTATGGAAATTCCTACAATAATTCTGATGGTAATTTTAATAAGATGCCCTATGATATTGAGAATAGTGTGAAAGAATTTATGATTTCTCAAAAGAATTTTAATGCTTTGCTTGAAGAAAAATTGCTCGAAGTTGATGATTTGGCTAGGAATGTTGATAGACTTTCTCTTGATGTTGATTCTCTTAAACTTAGATCTTCTCCTCCTAAGCATGATATCAATGAGTCTCTCAAAGTAATGAGAATTTCCATTGATGAGTGTAAGGAAAGAACCGCTAGATTGCGTGCTAAAAAAGAAAGCTTTATAAAAGCGTGTTCTTCTAGTTTCCGTGAAAATAATGATGAGGATCTTAAAGTTATTTATGCATCTCCAATTAGATCTATGTTTTGCAATATGAATTTTGATGGTTATGGGACTGATGATGAACCAACTTTGCCTAGAAGGCGTCCCAAGAATTCGGAGTCTTTAGATCTTAATCCTAAATTTGGTAAAAATGAGATTGGAGAATCCTCAACTTACAATAACATTGAACCCACTATCTTGGATTTCAAGGAATTTGATTATGATAATTGCTCTTTAAAAGGTTGTATTTCTTTGTTGCAATCCGTTGTTAATTCTCCTCATGCTTATAGTCAAAACAAAGCTTTTACCAAACATATTGTTGATGCCTTGATGCAATCTTATGATGAAAAACTTAATTTGGAAGTTTATATACTTAGAAAACTTAATGATGAGTGGGAACCTACTATAAAGATTAGAATTAAAGATTATGAGTGTTTTGCTTTGTGTGATTTGGGTGCTAGTGTTTCCACGATTCCGAAAACTTTATGTGATATTCTAGGTTTCCATGATCTTGATGATTGCTCTTTAAATTTGCACCTTGCGGATTCCACCATTAAAAATCCTATAGGAAGGATCAATGATGTTCTTATTGTTGCAAATAGAAATTTGGTGCCCGTAGATTTTATCGTTCTTGATATGGATTGCAATCTTTCTTGCCCTATTATTATTGGTAGACCTTTCCTTAGAACGATTGGTGCGATTATTGATATGAAGGAAGGGAATATTAGATTCCAATTTCCCTTAAAGAAAGGCATGGAGAACTTTCCAAGAAAGAAAGTCCAATTACCTTATGAATCTATCATGCGTGCTACTTATGAATTTAGTGCCAAAGATGGCACTCGTTAGATCTATCTTTGCTTTTATGCCTAGCTAGGGGCGTTAAACGATAGCGCTAGTTGGGAGGCAACCCAATTTTTCTTTATGTTTTTTGTTTTTGCTCCTGATTAGTAATAAATCTTGCATCTACCCTCTGGTTAGATGTGTTTTTATTTTTTAATTAGTGTTTGTGCCAAGTAGAACCTATAGGATAACCTACGATTATAGTTGATTTGATTCTGCTGAAAAACAGAAACTTTGTGCGCACGAATATAATTTTTTTAAATCACAGGAACGTGATTTTGCGTTGATTCTTTTTTCTGCTGTTCAAAAAACAAATTTTCCAGGACTTCCTATTTTGGTAGGATTTTTAGAGTTCCAGAAGTTTGCGTTAGTTACAGATTGCTACAGACTGTTCTGTTTTTGACAGATTCTGTTTTCGTGTGTTGTTTGCTTGTTTCAATGCATATATGGCTAGTAAATTAGTTTATAAACCATAAGGAAGTTGGAATACAGTAGGTTTAACACCAAAATAAATAAAGAATGAGTTCATTGCAGTACCTTATGTGGTGGTTTTGTTTTCTTTCACTAACGGAGCTTAGAAGATTTCCTGTTGAGTTTTGTGTTGTGAAGTTTTCAAGTTTTGGGTAGAGCTTTTATGGACTATGTAATAAGGAGTGGCAAGAGGCTAAGCTTGGGGATGCCCATGGCACCCCAAGATATTCAAGTATAGCCAAAATCCTAAGCTTGTGGATGTCCCGAGAAGGCATCCTGTCGGTGTCAAAACCGGCGGATCTCGGGTAGGGGGTCCCGAACTGTGCGTCTAGGCGGATGGTAACAGGAGACAAGGGACACGATGCTTTTACCCAGGTTCGAGCCCTCTTGATGGAGGTAAAACCCTACTCCTTCTTGATTGATATTGATGATATGGGTAGTACAAGAGTGGATCTACCACGAGATCAAGGAGGCTAAACCCTAGAAGCTAGCCTATGGTATGATTGTTGTAATGGTTGTTCGTCCTACGGACTAAAACCCTCCGGTTTATATGGACACTGGAGAGGGCTAGGGTTACACAGAGTCGGTTACAATGGTAGGAGATCTACATATCCGTATTGCCAAGCTTGCCTTCCACGCCAAGGAAAGTCCCATCCGGACACGGGACGAAGTCTTCAATCTTGTATCTTCATAGTCTTGGAGTCCGGCCGATGATGATAGTCCGGCTATTCGGACACCCCTAGTCCAGGACTCCCTCATTAGCCCCTGAACCAGGCTTCAATGACGATGAGTCCGGCGCGCATATTGTTCGGCAAGGCAAGGCGGGTTCCTCCTCCGAATTGATTCATAGAAGATCGTGAACACCAGGATAGTGTCCGGCTCTGCAAAATAAATTCCACATACCACCGTAGAGAGAATAATACGTACACAAGTTCAATCTGCTGACGTATTTTGTGGCATGACTCACACCACTACTAAGTCTTTACTTGAATTGTTTTTATTATACCACCTCAGCGCGTTTAGCAAAGCAGTTTCCTTGGCACGTCTTGTCGAAGTAGAGATCGTGTTCCCCTTATTTCGGGATTCCCATCAATACGGACGTGGGTAACCCAACCGCGGCCGCTGCCACGCCTCCTCTATCAAAGGTGAGTCCCAAACGGTCGCGGGGACGGCTCTTGGTATTCTCCCTCTTTATAATGGGACCAAGGCTCGTTTCTTTTCTTCAATCCTCAATCGAATCTGCACCTCACCTCGAGTTCCAACACCCAGAGCCTCAGATTCGAGCGCCTCGGACCTTCAACGATGTCCGGCTCTGACCTACAGGGCCGGTGGATGCCCTCCTCCGTCACAGAAGAGGACGTGCAAAAGCTGAGAGAAGCCAAGTACTTGACCTACGAGATTTCGCATAGGTTGCCCGCCAAAGGGCAAGTCATTCCCACTCCCGAGCCCGGCAAAAGCGTCGTGTTTGTGTCCCACCTCCGTCGGGGTTTAGGCTTCCCGATGGATCCTTTTGTGAGAGGGCTTATGTTTTACTATGGGTTGGAATTCCACGACTTTGCTCCGGAGTCCATCCTCCACATCTCATCATTCATTGTCGCCTGCGAGGCCTTCCTCCGCACTACCCCCCACTTCGATTTGTGGCTTAAAACCTTCAACGTGGAGCCGAAGATGATCGAGGGGTGTCAAGAAGAGTGCGGCGGGGCGATTGTAAGCAGGAGGGCCGGTGCTCCATGGCCCGAGGGCTCTTTCCAGGAGGAGCTCGGCTTGTGGCAACAGGAGTGGTTCTATATAACCACTCCCAAGGGCAGCAGGCAGAAGTTGCCGCCCATATTTCGCTCGGGCCCTCCATAGTGGCTGATGTCATGGATCAACCAAGGGCTCAACTGGGGGCCATCAAAGGACGTACCCCTATGGCAGGGCCGGATTCGAGACCTCCAAGAGAGGGAGATCAATCTGGTCGTAGTGATGCAGGTTATGCTGATTCGGCATCTCCTACCCTGCAAGCATCGCCCCCTCCGTCTGTGGGAGTTCAATCCAGAGGGGCCACGAGCTCTTCAACACTTTATGGGTACGACACCCGTGGAGATGTATAAATCGTTCTTCGGATCACAAGAAGTGTGTCCGGAATCGACCGAGGATGCCGGTCTAAGCTGCAATCGCCCGGATGCTCAGGTAAGTGGCCCTGTGTCCGGACACACCGTTTGTTTGCGCCTTCTTGAATTTGCTTTTTAACCAATCGTCCCTTGAATAGGAGTGGATAGCGCAAGCGAAACTGATACGGTGTCCGGCCCCCCTCCCGGAGACCGCGCCGGATCCCGTGCTGGTCAGGATGCTGGAGGTTGCGCCTTCAGAGGAAGGCGGAGGGGAAAACAGAGGAACTACCGCCTCTACCAAGGAGGCTTTTGAGAAAGGGGGGATCGAGAATCCCTCCTTCCAAGGGGAGAAGAGGACCGTTTCGGAAAACCCGGAGGCCAAGGCCTCGAAGCGGGGGAAGAGATCTTCACCAGAGGGTCCTGCGTCTGGGGAGGCCCCGGCCGCACTATCTCCCCTAAGGAATCAGCCCTCCAGCGAGCTGTAAGTAGAAAAAGGGGAGTTTTGTAATAAGGGACATCCCTATTTGTGCTTCTGAGGATAACCTAAGTTTTTACCTTATAGTTCAGATCTCCGTCCTTCTTAGATGAGCTCGTCTTCGGGGGGCCTTCGTCCGGAGATGATGGAGAGCGAAACGCCTCCATCTGCCGCACCGTCAGGTGGGGCGGACGATCCTGAGGTGTCATCACGGAGGGTATCCCCAAGTCCAGCAGGGCTAGAGATTTCGGCACCAACTGGTGTATGGCCGGAGGAGCTGAAGGATCTGCTTGGGAGGGCGTCTATCTCAGAAGGTCACCGTACATTGATGAGTATGGTGATTGGAAGAATTTCATCCCCCGAAGGCGGGCTGCATGATGCCGTCAGAAGTTTGCTGGCGGGGTTTGAGGTACGTAAAAATGACATACCTTTTGACAGTTTTGCACATAAAGCGCGCCCTGTATAGATAGTAGCCCCTGAGACTCGGTATGTTGTCGAAAGCGACAGCGTGCCGAGGATCATAATCTCAGGTATTAATTTTCGCCTTTCCTACATAGGTGGCGGATAGTCCGGTGGTTAGCCGGACTGATGGAGTTGCTGAACCAAGGCGGCAACTCGATGTTGCGGATGCGGACATCGCGTTGGTCAATAAGCGACTTGACGAGTCGCAAGGTAGGTTGTTTCTCCGTGGTCACCTAGTAAGGGAGCCGAAGCTCACTCCTTACAACATGTTTGTTTGATGCAGGTGGTGCCGCTGCTATGGAGGACCTTCGAGAAGAGCTTGCTCGAGCCAAGGAGCAGGCCCGGAGGACTGATGCGGCTGCCTCGAAGGTGGCCGAAGAGCTAGAAGCCGAAAGGGCTGCTCACTGCCGAAGCAGGGGGGAGATGGCTGAAATGGCCGTGAAGCTGAAAGATGTAACCGACCGCTATGAGGTTCTTGAAAAGGAACGCCGAGCGGAGCAAGAAGACCTGAAGAAGGCCACCGCCGAAGCCAAGGATGCCCGTTCTGCATTGAGGGCTATAAAGGAGGAGCTGCGCTAGGCCGGAGATATTGCGGCTGGCAAGCCTTTTCTGCTGCGCAGGAGGTTCACAGATCCGAAGTATGCTCAGCTTGGCCAGCTGTGGGGTCCGGAGGATCCCTATATGGATTTAGCGGCGAGTGCGGCAGATGCTGTTGTGCACTTCCAAAGTCAAAAGGATCACGAGACGGGAGAACTTTTTTGGTCTCAATTCCACAGTCTGGAGTGTTCACTTCCGCTGACCGATCGGCTGGCTGAGTGGGCTGAGCTGAATAGATTGTCCGGACTTGCCATGACGGATATCGTGGCTCATGTCTGGCCGGATAGGCCCAAGCCGAAGAGTTATTTTGGCTTATTGCAGCAATTCCTTGGGGCGGTGCCGCGTATCAAGGCGATGAAGCGGTCGGCTTGTATAGAGGGTGCACGGATGGCCCTCGCCCGTGTGAAGACATACTGGACGGAGATGGATGCCACCGATGTTGCAACCCAGGGTTCGGACGAGAGCCGGTTACCCGCCGAGCACTATTTTGGGGAAGTTCTGTGAGGTGCTCGTGCAATAGAGTCGCAGTGCTCAAAGAATGTCATGTTCAATGATCTTTATGATTTGTAAAACGATATTTATAATATAAGCACTTTTTATACTTGTACGTTCAAGTATTGAAATATCTCCTGTGCGGCCATTAATGTATACTTGTGTATAACCTGAAAGATGGCAGTCTTCGGCTTCAGCCCCCACGCACATAGTGCGGGGGTGTTTGCAAAGTAGCGCATTTTCACACTTAATCCAACGTCTTGGTCCTGTGAAGGAGGTGGTAGCGTAGCAAATGAGGCAACTGGACTATAATGATTTATCACTTTCACTTAGCCATAGGAGTTCGAAGGTGGGGCTACGACATAGCCCCTTGGGGCACCGCGCTCTCCGAATTCGGGGCGTGTATGTGCCTGACCGGGAAACGGTCCTTCGTCAAAGCGGAGGAATTCTAAACATTCCGGTAGTCGATCGAGTGGTTGACCAGTCTCTCCCTATATGATGACAGTCAGTTTTCGGCTTTCTCTACTGAGGTGCTCGCCCGGCCGAACCGGGGCACAATCGCAGTAGTTCTCCTGGTGCCACGTTAGCCGATGATACGGAACGTAAGGCAGCAAAACACAGGAGCCGGGCAAACCCAACATTTGACCAAAGACATGATTCGGAGCTGATGCATATAAGGCCTAACAAGAGACGTCGAACACTCCCTAAGGTATTCGGTCTTTATGATAATGGGCAGATCAATGCCCTAAACCCCTAGTGTCCAGGTACAGGCGAAAATTTCTAACGCGGCCGATGCCAAAACGCCAGTCTCCTCGTCGGTTATGGTGAAAAACCGGTGGATGTGAATCAACAAGAGATAGTAAGAAAGGTTTACGCAGGGTCTTAATCTGAAAAGAATCCTTGCCACGGGTCCCTGCTGCACGTCTGCGCCTGTGTCTCCATTGTGCCGTATCCTGGACGGGTGTACACGCTGTTCATTTGTAAAAGAAAGGAACTTAGTTTGAAAAGAAATCGTGCAAAAATTGTATTAAAAATCGAAGTATGAATGAATGAATAAAGCTGAGCTTTTATTGGCTCTTTATTGCTCATACGCATAGCCCCTTGTGAAGGGGTGTGCGGCTAGGGAGCCCCTAGTTTATTTATGCCGGACTCGCCTAGCCGTGTCCGGGGTCTTGAACGACCTTTTAATGAGATGATGCCGCGTGGACCGGGCATTTTAAGTGTAAGAGACGCGTAGTGCGGTATTGCGTTAAAGCAGACAAAAGCTTCACGTCCCAACAGTGCTTGATGGCTACTTGTGAATGGGGCGACATGAAAGATTAGCTTTTTGCGGCGGAAGTTCTCGGGTGATCCGAACACAACTTCTAGTAGTACGGAGCCCGCGCACTTGGCGTAAGGGCCTGGCGTCACTCCTTTGAAGAAAGTCCGGCTATGGCGAATTTTAGCAGGGTCTATCCCCAACTTGCGGATTGTGTCCGAATATAGCAGGTTTAAATCGCTGCCGCCGTCCATTAGGACTTGTGTAAATTGTAGTCCGTCGATTATGGGATCCAATATCAGAGCAGTCCATCCTGCGTTTCGAATACTTCTGGAATAGTCCAGGTGGTCGAAAGTAATTTGTTTTAACATCCAATCTCGGGGTTCCGCTCGGGTTGACCGTGCGGCACGTACTTTAGTGGGTGCCGCACTATTATTCCGTATTATCACATGAAGTGAGTTTACTGTTTTGACTTCTTGTGGGAAAGTCTTTTGTTTCCGGCGCTCTGCTGGTGGGGTTCGTCGTCATCCTCTCTTGGCGCGTCGAGCCCCTTGTGTTCGGCGTTGAGTTGGCCGGACTGTTTGAAGACCCAACAATCTCGGTGGGTGTGGTTTGCAGGCTTCCCGGGGGTATTGTGGATTTGACATATCCGATCCAAAATTTTGTTTAGGTTGGATAGCTCGTCGCTGTTGTCCTTAAGAGGCAGTGTTTTGTTGTTCGGCCGCAAGCTTTTGAATCCGGCATTGACCGCCGTGTTCTTTGGGCTCTTTTCTTTATTTCGGCGCTGGTCCTTTCTGCACCGTGATTTTCCGTTTCCATCTCTGGTCTTGGATGTACTCGGGTCACTGGTGCTGCATCTTGCTAGCCAGCTATCTTCCCCCGCGCAAAAGCGGGTCATGAGGCTTGTTAGCGCGGCCATTGTTCTTGGCTTTTCCTGGCCGAGGTGTCTGGCGAGCCATTCGTCTCGGACGTTATGTTTAAAAGCTGCTAAGGCTTCGGCGTCCGGACAGTCGACTATTTGGTTCTTTTTGGTGAGGAACCTGTTCCAAAATTTGCGCGCTGACTCTCCGGGCTGTTGGGTTATGTGACTTAAATCGTCTGCATCCGGAGGGCGGACATAAGTCCCCTGAAAATTTGCTCTAAACGCGTCCTCGAGCTCTTCCCAACTTCCAATGGTATTTTCTGGGAGACTTTTGAGCCAATGCCGAGCTGGCCCTTTGAGCTTGAGGGGCAGATATTTTATGGCGTGGAGATTGTCTCCTCTAGCCATATGTATGTGCAGGATGTAATCCTCAATCCAGACTCCGGGGTCTGTTGTTCCGTCGTATGCCTCCATGTTTACGGGCTTGAACCCCGCTGGAAATTCATGATCCAGTACCTCATCGGTGAAACATAGTGGGTGTGCGGCGCCTCTGTATTTAGGTGTGCCGTTGTCTTCGAAAACTCGGCTTGTTGTTTTGCTTCCTGGGGCCCTCTTCTTTGGCCCATAAATGGACCTAACCGGGCCATCTGTTTTGCAAGGATCATGTGCCGGCTTGTGTGCGGCGCCGCTTGTCGCTCTTGGCCTGTCATCTGGTCGTTTATCCGGCCAGGCGGCCTCTTTGCTTTTTGACGTGGGGGCTCTACGGCCTCCTCGTCGAATTCGGGCAGCAACATGCTCTTCGGGTAGCTCTTTGTTTGGTGGTTGTTGCCATATTTGTTCGCGGTCTTGAGTACTTTGCTCCACCTCATTCTGAGTATGTCTTCCGCTGTTCTGAGCTTCCGTTTCTGCTTCTTCAAACTTCTTGCAGTGGCGACAAGCCTTTTGTGAAGGTTCTTATGCTCCGGTGGTGTGTCCGGCGTAAGATCTTCTGGACTGTTGTTTTTGCTGGGGATGGGTTGATTATTCGATTCATCCTGTTCGGATGGTTGCTTGGTTGCATGTTGGTCGCCCACTGGTTTGCCCTGCTCTATGGCTGGGTCATTATGAGCGCTGTTGTTATCAAGGCAGGACTTGGGGCAGCGCTTGCGTCGCTGTTTTGGTTGTTTTTTGGGGGAATTATCCTTCGCCGCGTCCCATTGTTCCTCGTTATCGCTCCCTTTTGGGGTGTCCACCATATATACATCATGAGTTGAGGTGGCCTTCCAGTGCTCGGTAGGCGCTGGTTCTTGGTCGTCTCCGGCATCGTCGTCCATACCGTCGATGTCTTCGGAGTCATAGTCTAGCATGTCGGTTAGATCGTCGACAGTGTCTACAAAGTGGGTGGTGGGTGGGTTTTGAATTTCTTCGTCATCCGCATCCCAACCATCCTGACCGCAGTCCGGCCAGGGCTCTCCTGATAACGAGAGATGCTTTAGCGAATTCAAGATGTCGCCAAAGGGTGAGTGCTGAAAGATGTCCGCAGCGGTGAACTCCATGATCGGCGCCCAATCGGATTCGATTGGTAAGGGCGCAGGAGGTTCGGAGTCTGGCGAGGAGTCTGGCACCTCGGAGTCACGAGCTTTACGAGGGACAAGGTCAGTGTTCGGCTCCATCGCCGTAGAGATTGCAGCTCCCGAGGCGGTGTCCAGCCACCTGTCCTCGATGTGCGCGGTCGGCTCCGAACTAGGGGTCGGAGCGGACTCATGTGCGGCCTCCAGGGCACTGTCCGGCGGTAGAGCTAAATCATACCCATCGTGACAGTGCGGCGCGCTCGGCTGTGGCTCGAATCCATCGAAGATCAAGTCTCGGCGGATGTCGGCCGTGAAGTTTAGGCTTCCAAATCTGACCTGGCGGCCAGGGGCGTAGCTTTCAATCTGCTCCAGATGGCCAAGCGAATTGGCCCGCAGTGCAAAGCCGCCGAACACGAAGATCTGTCCGGGGAGAAAAGTCTCACCCTGGACTGCGTGGTTGTCGATGATTGAAGGAGCCATCAAGCCTATCGGTGACGACACAGAGGAACTCTCAATGAAAGCACCATTGTCGGTGTCAAAACTGGCGGATCTCGGGTAGGGTGTCCCGAACTGTGCGTCTAGGCGGATGGTAACAGGAGACAAGGGACACGATGTTTTTACCCAGGTTCGGGCCCTCTCGATGGAGGTAAAACCTTACTCCTGCTTGATTGATATTGATGATATGGGTAGTACAAGAGTGGATCTACCACGAGATCAAGGAGGCTAAACCCTAGAAGCTAGCCTATGGTATGATTGTTGTAATGGTTGTTCGTCCTACGGACTAAAACCCTCCGGTTTATATAGACACCGGAGAGGGCTAGGGTTACACAGAGTCGGTTACAATGGTAGGAGATCTACATATCCGTATTGCCAAGCTTGCCTTCCACGCCAAGGAAAGTCCCATCCGGACACGGGACGAAGTCTTAAATCTTGTATCTTCATAGTCTTGGAGTCCGGCCGATGATGATAGTCCGGCTATCCGGACACCCCCTAGTCCAGGACTCCCTCACATCCCCTCTTTCGTCTTCGTTCATTGGTAACTTTACTTGGAGCTATATTTTTATTTACCACATGATATGTGTTTTGCTTGGAGCGTCGTGTATTATATTAGTCTTTGCTTTTTAGTTTACCACAATCATCCTTGTTGTACACACCTTTTGGGAGAAGCCTATTAGATTATAATTTGCTAGAATACTCTATGTGCTTCACTTATATCTTTTGAACTTAATAGTTTTTGCTCTAGTGCTTCACTTATATCTTTTTGAGGGTCTCTTAGAACAGCATGGTATTTGCTATGGTTTTAAAGTTGGTCCTAGAATGATGAGCATCCAAGTTGGGTATAATAAAAACTATCATAGAAAGTGAATTGGATGCTAGGATCAACTTGATGCTTGATAATTGTTTTGAGATATGGAGGTAGTGATATTAAAGTCATGCTAGTTGGGTGATTATGAATTTAAAAGAATGCTTGTGTTGAAGCTTGTGATTCACGTAGCATGCACGTATGGTGAACCGCTTTGTGATGAAGTTGGAGCACAATTTTATTTATTGATTGTCTTCCTTATGAGTGGTGGTCGGGGACGAGCGATGGTCTTTTCCTACCAATCTATCCCCCTAGGAGCATGCGCGTAGTACTTTGGTTTTTGATGACTTCTAAATTTTTGCAACAAGTATATGAGTTCTTTTGATTAATGTTGAGTCCATGGATTATATGCACCCTTTCACCCTTCCACCATTGCTAACCTCTCTAGTACCGCGCAACTTTCGCCGGTACCATATACCCACCATTTACCTTCCTCAAAACAGCCACCATACCTACCTATTATGGCATTTCCATAGCCATTCCGAGATATATTGCCATGCAACTTTCCACCGTTACGTTCATATGACACGCATTACTTTTGTCATATTGCTTTTTGCATGATCATGTAGTTGACATTGTATTTGTGGCAAGGCCACCTTCATGATTTTCATACATGTCGCTCTTGATTCATTGCATATCCCAGTACACCGCCGGAGGCATTCATATAGAGTCATATCTTGTTCTAGTTTTGAGTTGTAAATCCATAAAAGTGTGATGATCTTCATTATTAGAGCATTGTCCTACTGAGGAAAGGATGATGAATACTATGATTCCCCCACAAGTCGGGATGAGACTTCGGACTTTAAAAAAGAAAAAAAAGAGAAAAAAATGAGAAAGGCCAAAAGAAAAAAAGGGAGGCCAAAGAAAAGAAAAAAAAGAAAAACAAAATGAGAGAAAAAGAGAGAAGGGACAATGCTACTATCTCTTTTTCCACACTTGTGCTTCAAAATAGCACCATGATCTTCATGATAGAGAGTCTCATATGTTGTCACTTTCATATACTAGTGGGAATTTTTCATTATAGAACTTGGCTTGTATATTCCAATGATGGGCTTCCTCAAAAGTGCCCTAGGTCTTCGTGAGCAAGCAAGTTGGATGCACCCCACTTAGTTTCTTTTGTTGAGCTTTCATATATTTATAGCTCTAGTGCATCCATTGCATGGCAATCCGTACTCACTCACATTGATATCTATTAATGGGCATCTCCATAGCCCGTTGATACGCCTAGTTGATGTGAGACTATCTTCTCCTTTTTCTCTTCTCCACAACCACCATTCTATTCCACATATAGTGCTATGTCAATGGCTCACGCTCATGTATTGCGTGAAAGTTGAAAAAGTTTGAGATTATTGAAGTATGAAACAATTGCTTGGCTTGTCATCGGGGTTGTGCATGATTAAATACTTTGTGTGATGAAGATAGAGCAACAGCCAGACTATATGATTTTGTTGGGATAACTTTCTTTAGCCATGTTATTTTGAGAAGACATGATTACTTTGATTAGTATGCTTGAAGTATTATCATTTCTTATGTCAATATGAACTTTTATTTTGTATCATTTGGATCTGAACATTCATGCCACAATAAAGAAAATTACATTGAGAATTATGCTAGGTAGCATTCCACATCAAAAATTTCTTTTTTATCATTTACCTACTCCAGGACGAGCAAGAATTAAGCTTGGGGATGCTTGATACGTCTCCAACGTATCTATAATTTTTTATTGTTCCATGCTATTATATTACCCCTTTTGGATGTCTATGGGCTTTATTTTACACATTTATATCATTTTTGGGACTAACCTACTAACCGGAGGCCCAGCCCGTATTGCTGTTTTTTTGCCTATTTCAGTATTTCGAAGAAAAGGAATATCAAACGGAGTCCAAACGGAATGAAACCTTTGGGAGCGTGATTTTTGGAACGAACGTGATCCGGAGAGCTCGGAGTGCAAGTCAAGAAGCACCCGAGGCCCCCACGAGAAAGGAGGCTGCACCCCCCCTGTAGGGCGTGCCCCCTGTCTCGTGGGCCCCTCGGGCGGCCACCGACGTACTTCTTCCTCCTATATATACCTACATACCCTGAAAACATCCAGGGGCACCACGAAACACAATTTCCACCACTGTAACCTTCTGTATCCGCGAGATCCCATCTTGGAGCCTTCGTCGGCACTCTGCCGGAGGGGGAATCGACCACGGAGGGCCTCTACATCAACATCCTTGCCCCTCCGATGAGTTGTGAGTAGTTTACCACAGACCTACGGGTCCATAGTTATTAGCTAGATGTCTTATTCTCTCTTTTTGGATCTCAATACAATGTTCTCCCCCTCTCTTGTGGAGATCTATTCGATGTAAACTCTTTTTGCGGTGTGTTTGTCGAGATCCGATGAATTGTGGGTTTATGGTCAAGTTTATCTATGAATAATATTTGAATCTTCTCTGAATTCTTTTATGTATGATTGAGTTATCTTTGCAAGTCTCTTCGAATTATCAGTTTGGTTTGGCCTACTAGATTGGTCTTTCTTGCCATGGGAGAAGTGCTTAGCTTTGGGTTCAATCTTGCGGTGTCCTTACCTAGTGACAGAAAGGGTTGCAAGGCACGTATTGTATTGTTGTCATCGAGGATAACAAGATGGGGTTTATATCATATTGCATGATTTTATCCCTCTACATCATGTCATCTTGCTTAATGAGTTACTCTGTTCTTATGAACTTAATACTCTAGATGCATGTTGGATAGCGGTCGATGTGTGGAGTAATAGTAGTAGATGCAGGCAGGAGTCGGTCTACTTGTTATGGACGTGATGCCTATATACATGATCATGCCTAGATAGTCTCATAACTATGTGCTTTTCTATCAATTGCTCGACAGTAATTTGTTCACCCACCATAATACTTATGCTATCTTGAGAGAAGCCTCTAGTGAAACCTATGGCCCCCGGGTCTATCTCTTATCATATTTGCTTTCAATCTACTTTTATTTGCATCTTTACTTTTTGCATCCATATTATAAAATACCCAAAATATATTTATCTTATCATACTATCTTTATTAGATCTCACTTTTGAAAGTGGTCGTGAAGGGATTGACAACCCCTTTATTGCGTTGGTTGTGAGTTCTCATTTTGTTTGTGTAGGAGCGTGGGACTTTTGAGGAGCCTCCTTCTGGATTGATACCTTTGTTCTCAAAACTGAGGGAAATACTTACGCTACACTTGCTGCATCACCCTCTCCTCTTCGGGGAAAACCAACGCAAGCTCAAGACGTAGCACTATCCTGTTTAGTTAGCCATCATATATGTGAAATTGTGTCATGCTATCCCGTTTGGTTAGACAACACAAATGTGAATTATTTCATGCCCTCTTTTATTCCCCACTATCCATTGCACATGTTTATCATACAATGTCTGTACATTGAATTACTTTTCTTGTTTATCAACCATTTGAATTGGAGAGAGTGATGGCAGTATCTAAGGGAGTAACAACATGGTCTTCAGAAAAGATAGTGCTACTAGTCGATGCAGATAGAACCACGGTTGTACTTGCCCAAGAACCAGCCCCACTACACCTAACCCAGACTCTCGCAGATTTTACCCCTACCCAGTTGGATAGAGAACGATCTACTCCCCTTCTAACCTCAACCCCAGCAAATAGTAACCCAGTTCCAGTTGACACAACACTGTCTCCACCACAGAGCATCCACACACGAGAAGTTAGTAAGGGAACTGCAGTGCCCAAAGCACGAGGACCACCACTCTGAACCCCAACTCAACGCTTAAAGCAGAATAAGAATTGTTCTTAGGTCAGGTTCTGTAGCTATGGTTCATACTCCTTTGTTCTTGCATCATTGTATATACTCATACCAACTATTTTCAAATTTCATGGATGGGATTGAAACTCCAATGGCGCAATGGGTATGTTTTAAACCTGTTTCTTTAACTGGTTTGCTATTGTAACTTGCTCTATGCTGATTTCAGTTTCAATTGAATAAACAGTTATGTTCTCATGTCATGCACATTACAAGTGTTGCTATTGCTCTGCATTTTCCCACACATATATTCAGTCTATTCTGCTTTGTCTTAAATAGATATTATTTGAGCTATGTCTCTATCTTGATTTGACAACAAAAACTAGAATGATATAGACCATACAGTGACCATGGTACATAGATATATGTTTGTTTCATGTTGTCATCCTTTCCACTTTACTACTGAACTGATTTACCAAAATGAGTTTCATATATAACATGGTAAACCTGTGATGTGTCTGCTTGTTTCTCTTTTAGAATGCGGACAAAATATTGGAGAAGAGTACCCCATTATGCAGATAAGGTTCAAGATAGTGAGACATCCCTGTTGGTCTCCAAGAAAGCTGATAAAAACTATCCTGACGATAGTGAGACAACCCAAAAGTCATGTCTTGATGTAGCGTTCGAGTTACTCGCCACTACTGCTGGCACAAGCTCTTCAAACTCGCTGCCTGAATCAGTTCGTCTTCTCGAGTCTCAGTTTCAAGTTGAAAGACATCGATCATAGGTGCTGCTGCACGAAGCCGAAGGACTGATGAAGTCCCTACAGAATTCGGATGCATATTTTCTGGTGCAACAGTAAGCGCTGGACGATTTAAGCGCCAAACAATAGAAAGTTAATAAGCTTGCTAACCATCTTGCCAGCATTATGGGTACCCATGATATTGTTTCTTGAGCTCTTGTGAAGTGGTTTCAGTTCTGGACTTTTTTGCTGTGGCTTTTATTTGCACTGGTCGCCAACTTTGACAACCTGTGTTGATATGCTGCTTTGTTCCCTATATTTGCACTGGTGGCGAACTTTGATGCCCAGTGGATGTAATATGTGTAATAGCCATGATAGCCTAGCATAAGTTGCTTGCTTATTTATTTCCTTGTTGTCTTCTTTATTTGTTTGTTTGTAGTCAGTGTAGTTCTTTTTCTGCGGTTTGCTAGTGGCCACAATAACATATTTTTTAAAACTAGGCCACAATAACCATGGGCTACATGTTTACTGTAGTGACCATGGGCCTCCAACGGGCCATAGAAACAATGGACCTTCTACGGGTCGTGGCATCAATGGGCCTTCTACAAGCTGTATGATCGATCGGCCAAACATGGGCCGATAACGACCGCATTATGGGTCGTAAATGGGCTAGAGTTGGAATCATCCGTTCATGGGCTGACCATAATAGGTCATTGTTAATTGGCCGTATTTGATGACACTATGAAAATAGCCCAACGAATTAATGGGCCACAAACGGGACGACTGTAACCACGGGCTGAATTTGGCCCACAACCAGAAAAGGCCAGTAACGGGCCGTAAGTAACCGAATGCTGGAAACGAGCCCAAGTATAAATGGGCCCTGAGAAGGCCGAAAGATAACACTGGCTGGAAATGGCCCAATGGAATAATGGGCCGTTAATGGGTATAAAGCAACACACTGGAACGGGCCAGTTTCACCACAGGTCGTTAATGGGAAAAGACTTACAAAGGACCTCATATGGGCCGAAATATGTCATGGGCCGGAAGTTACAATGAGTTGGAATCATATTGGACGGCCCAGATGACGCTACTGGGCCTAATTCGGATAGGTCGTAACGGGTCGTGAGTTAGCGGGCTGTAAATGGGCTATATGCGAACAGGCCATTAACAGGCTTTCCGTGGGCCGGCCCGCTACCTTTTAACCAAGTCAAACGGGCCGGCCTTTTCACCAGAATGGGCCTCTATTGGGCCGTGCCATGTTTTGACATATCATAGGCGCCTCCGGTCCAATGAGTGGATGACATCTGTCCCAACGATGAACCGACACGTGGTTCCTTTGGTCATTGAGAATTTTACACGTGGAAAAGCCCCACTGGTCCGGGCTATTAACGGGTTATCGGATCCAAAACTGAACCCGATAGCTTAACGGCGACCCTTTATGGTCGTTGCCACGTGTCAGTTACCCTTGACGAAAGCGCTTCCATGATGCGCCATTTATCATCATGGAAGTGGACACTTCTGTGATGATAATTTTGGTAATGTCATGGAACACTTCTACGACAGCACAGGTATGACTATCTTTATTTTGCCAAAAAATCGTCATGGATATACATGCATGACAGAAAACGTGACCTACTGTGACAAACACATATCATCACGGAAGTGTATTTTTGTTGTAGTGCATGAGGTGATTAAGTTGGGAGG
Organism: Triticum timopheevii; assembly: GCA_963921465.1. Classification (NCBI taxonomy): domain Eukaryota; kingdom Viridiplantae; phylum Streptophyta; class Magnoliopsida; order Poales; family Poaceae; genus Triticum; species Triticum timopheevii. The sequence goes on from OY997274.1 coordinate 389,074,162, forward strand.
CAAAATTATAAGCCCCTATCTTTCTCTATGTCTGGCTGATTTTTTTGCTCCATATGTATGTTGTGAGTGTTAGTAATCATAGAAGACTAAATGATGGTTGAGTATGTGGACTTGCTAAAAAGCTCCAACATGAGACACTTCCCAAAAATATGATGAATTGCAATTGCATTATTGATTAAGAACATAGTTTGTTAGTTTTCAAGGAAGTATGTGCCTTATACTTCAATGGTGTGATGAATTATTAATTTCTCATCAGAAGTTATATGATAATGAATATTGCTATTATAATATTGATCATGATGCTACTATGTCCGTATTTTGTTTTTGTCAACACCTCTGTCTCTAAAGATGTGGACATGATTATCGATATCAGCTTTTGCTTGAGGAAAAACAAAGTCTAAGCTTGGGGGAGTTGGTACGTCCATTTTGCATCATGATTTCCTACTATCATTTATAGTGTTTTCAACCAATATATCACTTTGTGGAGTAATTAAAATGCCTTTTCTCTAATAATATGCAAGGTTTACACAAAGACGGAGATTACCGACACCTGGAAATCTGAACCTGGAAAAGCTATGTCAGAGCTATTCTACACATCTCCAAATGGGCAGAAATTTTACAAAGATTTATTTTGGAATATATAAAAATTATTAGAGAAAAGAAATACCAGAGGGGGACACCCAGGTGCCCACTAGGCACCAGGGCGCGACTACCCCCAGGCGCGCCCCGGTGGGTAGTGTACCCACTGGCCAGCCTCGGGTGCCCATCTTCTGGTATATAAGGCCTTTTGCGCTAGAAAAATAAAGAGAGGACTTTCAACTTGGGTAGGAGCATTTTTGCTCTCCGGTGGAGAGATTCCGACAGGGATACTTCCCTCCGGGAGGGGGAAATCGAAGCCATCGTCATCACCAACAACCCTCTCATCGTGGGAGGGCCAATCATGATCAACATCTTCAACAACACCATCTTATCTTAAAACCCTACTTCATCTCTTGTGTTCAATCTTCATATCAAATCCTTAGATTGGTACCTATGGGTGACTAGTAGTGTTGATTACATCTTGTAGTTGATGCTAGTTGGTTTATTTGGTGGAAGATCATATGTTCAGATCTATTACGCTATTCAATGCCCCTTTGCTCTTGAGCATGAATATGTTTTGTGAGTAGTTACTTTTGTTCTTGAGAACATTGGAAAAGTCTTGTCATAAGTAATCGTATGAATTTGGTATTCGTTCGATATTTTATGATATGTATGTTGTTGATTCCCTTCGTGGTGTTATGTATGAATATCGATTAAATGACACTTCACCATCTCTAGGCCTAAGGGAATGCATTGTGGAGTAGTTATTAGATGATGGGTTGCTAGAGTGACAGGAGCTTAAACCCTAGTTTATGCATTATTCCGTATGGTGCTGATTTGGATCCATATGTCTAATGTTATGGTTAGATTTTATATTAATTCTTTTCAGAGTTGCAGATGCTTGCGAGAGGGGTTAATCACAAGTGGGATTCTTGTTCAAGTAAAATAGCACCCGAGCACCGGTCCACTCACATATCAAATTATCAAAGTAGCAAACGTGAATCAAACAAACATGATGAAAGTGACAAGATGAAATTCTCGTGTGTCCTCAAGAACGCTTTGCTTATTATAAGAGACCGTTCTAGCCTCTCCTTTGCTACAAAAAGGATTGGGCTACCTTGCTAAACTTTTGTTACCATTACTATTACTTGCGCAATACAAACTAGTTTGCTATCAAGCTACCTGTTACCAACAATTTTAGTGCGTGCAGAAAATACTTTGCTGAAAACCACTTGTCATTTCCTTATGCTCCTCGTTGGGTTCGACACTCTTACTTATCGAAAGGACTATGATAGATCCCCTATACTTGTGGGTCATCATAGTACAATACAGATAAGTACTCCCCTCGGCTATGAAACCAAGGTTATCAATCTAGTAGGAGAACCAGGCAACACTATAATAGCACCCGCACACAAACAACAAATACTTGCAACCCAACGCGTAGACGTGTTGTCAATCCCTCAGCGGTTATGAGCAAGATTAAATTGTATATGTTTTGATAGATAGATCTGACAAAAATATAAAATAAAATAAATAAAAGAAAATTGCAGCAAGGTATTTTTTGTTTTAATATATGATAGAAAATAGACCCGGGGCCATAGTTTTCACTAGAGGCTTCTCTAGAGAAAATAGCATACGATGGGTAAACAAATTACTGTTGGGCAATTGATAGAAAAGCAAATAATTATGATAATATCCAAGGCAATGATCATGTATATAGGCATCACATCCAAGATTAGTAGACCAAAACGATCCACACATCGGCCGCTATCCAGCATGCATCTAGTATATTAAGTTCATGGAAAAACTAAGTAATGCTTCAAGCAAGATGACATTATGTTGACAAGATAAACACATGTATGAATAAACCCCATCTTGTTACCCTAAATAGCAAAGATACATGCGTGTCATGTCTCTTTCTATCACTGAGATTGAGCACCGCAAGATCGAACCCACCATAAAGCACCTCTTCCCATGGCAAGATAAATCAATATAGTTGGCCAAACCAAACCAATAAATCGGAGAAGAAATACAAAGTATTAATCATGCATAAAAGAGTTCAGAGAAAACCCAAATAATATTCATGGATAGATCTGATAATAAACTCATAATTCATCGGATCCCAACAAACACATCGCAAAAAGTCATTACATCAAATAGATCTCTAGGGACACCAAGGAAAAAATTGTATTGAATATCAAAATGAGAGAAGAAGCCATCTAGCTACTAACTATGGATCCATTAGTCCATGGTAAAATACTCACGCATCATCGAAGGGGCAGCAAGGATGATGATGAACCCCTCCGTCATTGTTTCCTCCTCTGGCAGAGTGCCGAAAAAGGCCTCTAGATGGGATCTCGTGGTTCTGGAACTTGTGGTGGAGGAAAAAGTATTGCGTGGGCTCCCTGGTAGGTTTCCTGATTTTAGAGAACTTATAGAGGCGGGGTTAGGTCAAACAAAGGCTTGTGGGCCCCACTATGTACCAGGGCACGCCTCAGGCCCCTGGCGCGCCCTAGTGCCTAGTGGGCCACTCCTTCGTCTTTTCGTTCCATGACGAAGCTTCCATGGTCTCTTATTTCCAGAAAAAAATCTCCAAAAAGTTTCATGGCATTTGGACTTCGTTTGGTACTGATATTCTGTAAAGGAAAAAACAAGCAAAAATCACCAACTGACACTATGCATTAATTTAACAGGTTAGTCCGAAAAAATGACATAAAGTTACATGTAAATGTATATAAAACATCCAAGATTGATAATATAATAGCATGGCATAATAAAAAGGTATAGATGCGTTGGAGACATATCATCCATGTATACGGAGAAGGAAATCCTCGATCCACACAGATGGATCAGTCGTGCCATCGGACGATTCTATGTTGATGGGTTAAACCCATCTGGGAACTGGTGTTCCATTACCCTGTTTGTAAAACAGATTGGGTGAGCGGGGCCTCGGATCCTAGCGGTTGCGTGTCGGACATCGAAAGATATCCTTGTATAGGCTTGATCCCAAGCTCGATCGTTCCTATCCAACCGTGCCTTATAGTTGTCGAGTCCAGTGGGCGCACGCCTTCTTGATCCGTAAATGGACCATGGTGGCACCCGATTTGCCTCTATCTAGCATCGAGCGTCATGAGGCTCCAAGTAATCAACAAGGTTCTTGCCATGACGGCGTGGCGTTGTTTGGGTGTGGAAATTTTCCCGCACACGCTTGTTACGCCCTCTAGGGTGTCGGTCAGGTTGATCCACCCGTCCGCATGTTAAAGGCACGTTGTAAGTTAGTTCTTCATCGAACTCGGGTTGAAAATGCCTGCGTGGATAATATTTAGGTGCACTACGGCATCGTTCTTCGCCATCATTCTCGGCCGGGAGTGTTTCGACCCACTTTTCTTTCAATGAGTCCTCATTGGCTTGCAGTTGCTGCTGCTTCTGTTTCATACTTTGGGTGGTGGCCACGAGGCGCCGCCGAAAGCGTTCTTGCACAAAGGAGTCTTCGAGGACTACATAGTCCTTGGTACCAAGCCTCTTGACTTCCTCGGATTCAGGTAAGTAGTTGTCTTCAGCCCCTTCAAAGAGGTCATCGGGATCCACGTCCTCGGGGATTCCTTGAGGGATGGCGTGTCGCTCTGGGGAGGCTTGAAAATCCTCTCTGGGATTGCCAACCCCATCGATTGTGGCGTTGTTCCCACTAGGGTCCCCATTGGTGCCCCGTCCATGTCTTTGTCGATGTCTTGGAGGGTTTTGGGGAGTATCAACCATGTACACATCGTAAATAGATGTTGTAGTCCACTTACCGGTGTTTACCAGCAGCGAAGTGGTTTTTGTAGGGCCGTCGGCATCTTCATCCATGTCGGTGGCCTCGTCGTAGTCTAGCACATCAGTTAAATCATCGATCATGCGACTAGGTGGGTGTTGGGTGAGACAAAAATTTCCCGTTCATCGACTTTAAGTCTAATCTTTTCATAGACCAAGGTCTGGCCATCTGAGATTGATAAGCTCTGGAGGTGATCAAGCATCTCGTTTAAGTGAGATAGCTCCTCGGGGTTCATAGCCTGGCTATAGGCCGGGATGACTTCAAGCATGATCGATGGAATCGGTGAATCGCTTTACGGGATCTTGGCCTCGTAAGTGGCCGGAGTTAATTCAAGATATGTTACTGGGGTCGGTTCTAATCCTGATGTAGTGTCCGGAGCCAGACTCGTATCAACATAGGGATTTGATGCTGTGATAGGATTATCCAAGGTGGGGTGATCGATTCCTCCGCACGGCCCAATGGCGCTGGGGAGCCTGATCCGAGGGAGATAAGTTCCAGGGTCGAGCCTCTGATGTCTGATAGGTCCTAGATACATACAGTCATGCATCCCGACAGGACGAGCTCGCCTTAGGAATCTGTGGTGTATTCCAAACCTCTGAAAGTCATGATCTAATATGGGGCATAGTTCTCGACCGGGTCCAGATGGCCGGCCTAGTTGGCGCAAAAGGTCATGCCGCCGAACACAAAAATTTGGTCGGGGACGTATCCATTCCCGTAGCAGCGTTGCAATTAATCTGCAGACGAAACATCGATCCTTCTGTTGATCTCACAATGGAACTCTCAATGAAAGCACCAGTACCCGAGTTGTGGATCTCGGGTCGGTCGTAACAGGAACAAAGGAGACGATGTTTACCCAGGTTCGGGCCTTCTTGATGGAGGTAAAACCCTATGTCCTGCTCTTGTTTATATTGATGATGATGTATCGAGTACTTGCTTGATCTACCTCGAGATCGTAAGTTGTGTTCTAACCCTAGGGCTAGGCGAATGTGATTGTGACTGGATCCCCCTTATGGGCTAAACCCCTCGGCTTATATACACGCCAGGTGGGGCTCCAAGGGTTACATGGTCAGTATCCAGGGATGCGTATGGAGGCAACAGGAGTTGTCTTGGAGTATACGTCAAGTCTTTGGTAGGCGTAGTCTTGGTCCGGCGTGTAGCTTCCGGATTCCACATCAATGAGAATGAGGCCTACAGGCAAAGACCGAGGACTATGGGCCGACCAGGTTGGTACCCCCTAGTCTAGGACACCGTCATGGAGCATGACAAGGCTATATGATTTTGTAGGGATAGTGTTAGGACTGAGTGTATATCGACCAAAGGGGGTGGGTGATTGGGAGATTCAAAAAATTCTTTTGAATGATTTGAAACTGATCCCAATCACAGCAGCAGAATAAATGAAAGGGGGAAATGAAATGAATTAATCCTCGTCTTTAGAAGCATATTTCTCGATGAAAGAAGTGATAACAGTAGGAGCTTGGGAAATCACGGGTTTAACTATGATGAGAGTAATACAACATGCAAACAGATACAGTAGAAAGAGACACAACATGATACAGGTGGCGTGAGAGATGTAAGATGATTGATCGAGGTGAAATGAGGATGGCTAAATAGAATGATGACAATGCAACAAGATGAGATACGAAGATTAACTTAAGTGAATGACAGCAATGACAGATATGAAAGCAAACTAATGCACATGGTAATGATCAGACAAACTATCGGTACAGAGCACGAATGAAAACTGCTGAATTAAATGCAGTAAAGTAGATTGAACCAGTGGTGCTCGATGGCGACAGAGATTTGGTACACTAGTTCACCCTTCCGCCAAAGGGCTACGTTAGGTTGGAGGGGATGTTACTTAACACAGAAGATAAACTCTCTTCACCCTATTCTCCTTCAACTCGAAGCTGATCAGACTCCATATGATTTTACTTGTGGTAGATCCTTGTCGGCGATCTCCAAACCTTCGGTCGACCTTCCTGAACGACAATCACTCTTGGTTGCTGAAGATCTAGCTCGGTGAAGACAACAACTCTTCAACACTCGAGCGGAAACCTATCAGTCTAGAGAGTGCACATCTCTCAAGAGTAATAGGTACAAGAACTCTAACTCAGAACTACTGTGATGCTAAACCACTGTCTAAGTTTGGGCTCTTGATTTTTCTCTCGGTGGATCTTAAAACTCAAATCACTCGGAGAGGTGTTCTCAAATCAATCTTCTCAAAAATCTCAAGCGGAGCAGCCAACGGACAATGTTGGTGCGGAGTGGCTATTTATAGCCGCAGCCTTCCCTGATGGGAAATGACAAAATTGGACATGACGAGCAGCCAATGACTGAATGACGAGAGTTCAACGGTCAGAATTTGAGCACAACGGTAACATTACTTGCGGAGCAAGTAATGCTAACTCCTCAGTTCGAAAGATATCTCCTGCAGCATGAAGAACAACATCTACTGCTGCCAGGTAATCATTCGGAGCATAAAGAGATTTCTCCCGCATAGGTTTTGGGCTAAGCATCACATCGGATCTAAGCTTCGAGAACCTATACCCCTCTTAATAGTTGATACGTCCATTTTGCATCATGTTTTCCTACTGTTATTTATGTTGTTTTATTGTATAATAATGCTTTTTAGAATAATTCTAATGCCTTTTCTCTCATAATATGCAAGGTATGCACCAAGGGGGAGAATTCTGGCAGCTGGAAATCTGGGCCTGAAAAAGCTACGTCAAGCTACCTATTCTGCACAACTCCAAATGAGCTGAAACTCCCCGAGGATTTTTTATGGAATATTTAAGGAATATTGGAGCAAATAAATACCAGAGGAGGTCCACCAGGTGGGCACAACCCACCTGGGCGCGCTAGGAGGCCCAGGTGCGCCCTGGTGGGTGCTGCCCTCCTAGGCCCACCTCCGAATTTTGACCTAGAAAAATAAGGAGAGGACATTTGGGATGAAGCGCTGCCACCTCGAGGCAGAACTTGGGTAGGAGCACTTTTGCCCTCCGGCGGAGCGATTCCGCCAAGGGAACTTCCCTCCCGGAGGGGGAAATCATCATCATCATCATCACCAACAACTCTCCCATTTTGGGGAGGATTTTCTTCATCAACATCTTCACGGCACCACCTCCTCTCAAACGCTAGTTCATCTCTTGTGTTCAATCTTTGTATCTAAATACAGTGGTGCTCGTGGGTGACTAGTAGTGTTGATTACATCTTGTAGTTTCTTACTATATGGTTTATTTGGTGGAAGATTATATGTTCAGATCCATTATGATATTCAATACCCCTCTGATCTTGAGCATGTTTATCATTTGTGAGTAGTTACTTTCGTTCTTGAGGTCACGGGAGAAGTCATGTTGCAAGTAATCATGTGAACTTGATATGTGTTCAATATTTTGATGGTATGTATGTTGCCATTCTCTTAGTGGTGTATTGTGAACGTCGACTACATGATACTCCACCATATTTGGGCCTAAGGGAATGCATTGTGGAGTATTTATTAGATGGTGGGTTGCGAGAGTGACAGAAGCTTAAACCCCAGTTTATGCGCTATTCCGTCAGGGGCCGATTGGATCCAAAAGTTTAATGCTATGGTTAGAATTTATTCTTAATACGTTTCTCATAGTTGTGGATGCTTGCGAGAGGGTTAATCATAAGTAGGAGGTTTGTTCAAGTAAGAACAACACCTAAGCACCAGTCCACCCACATATCAAATTATCAAAGTACCAAACATGAATTAAGCCAACATGATGAAAGTGACTAGATGAATTCCCGTACCCTCAAGAACACTTTGCTTATCATAAGAAACCGTTTTGGCCTGTCCTTTGCCTCAAAAGGATTGGGCTACCTTGCTGCACTTTTATTACTATTATTGTTACTTGCTCATTACAAATTATCTTGCTACCAAACTACTTTGCTACTTTCAATTTTAGCACTTGCAGACATTACGGTGCTGAAAACCACTGGTCATTTCCTTCTGCTCCTCGTTGAGTTCGACACTCTTACTTATCGAAAAGGGCTACAATTTACCCCATACACTTGTAGGTCATCAAGGCAATTTTCTGGCACCGTTGCCGGGGAGTGAAGCGCTCTTGGTAAGTGGAAATTGGTAAGGAAAGATTATTACTACGTGCTGAAATTTATTGTCACTTGTTACTATGGAAAACAATCCTTTGAGGTGTTTGTTCGGGGTATCTTCACATTGACCGGAACAACAGTTAGTCACCCCTCAACCTACTGCACCTACTGAAAATATTCAATATGAAATTCCTTCATGTATGGTAGACGAATTGCTAGCTAATCCTTATGCAGGAGATGGAACCGAACATCCTGATATGCACTTGATATATGTGGATGAAATTTTTGGAATGTTTAAGCTTGCAGGTTTTCCCGGAGATGAAGCTCAGAAGAAGGTTTTCCCTTTATCTTTGAAGGGAAAAGCATTTACATGGTATAGGCTATGCACGTTATTGGATCTTGGAACTGGAACCATTTGAAATTGGAATTTCATCAAAAAATTATCGTATGCATTTAGTTCATCCTGATCGGAATTATATATATAATTTTTCGCCTCATGAAGGAGAAAGTATCGCTATAGCTTGGGGGAGGCTTAAGTCAATGTTATATTCATGCCCCAATCATGAGCTCTCGAGAGAAATTATTATTCAGAATTTTTATGCTCGACTTTCTCGTAATGATCAATCCATGCTCGATACTTCTTGTATTGGTTCTTTTATGAAGAAGACTATTGAATTTCGGTGGGATCTTTTAGAAAGAATTAAATGCAACTCTGTGATTGAGAACTTGACGAAGGTAAAGAGTCAGGTATTGAACCTAAGTTTGATTGTGTTAAATCTTTTATGAATATCGATGCTTTTCAGAAGTTTAGCACTAAATATGGACTTGACTCTGAGATAGTAGCCTCCTTTTGTGAATATTTTGCTACTCATGTTGATCTCCCAAAGGAGAAATGGTTTAAATATAATCCATCAATTAAATAAGAATTTAAAGAACTGGTAAAAGCTAAAGAAGAAACTATCATTTACAATGTTGATCCAGTTGCTCCCTAAGGAACATGCTAAAGCTTCAACTTTGGTTAACAAAAGTTATGTTATGGTTCAAGACCTCTTAGTGGATAATATTAATGGGCATGTTATTTAATTCTATGGTGAAGCTTCTAGAATTGCTAAACTTGAAGGAAAAGATAAACATAGACTTGTTGTTGGCATGTCTGTTGTCTTAGTTAAGATAGGAGATCACCGTTATCATGGGTTATGTGACCTAGGTGCTAGTGTGAGTGCTATTCCTTTCTCCTTATATCAAGAAATTTAAGATGAAATAGCACCTGCTGAAATAGAAGACATAGATGTTACTATTAAACTTGCTAATAGAGATAATATATCACCAATTGGGATACTTAGAGATGTTGAAGTCTTGTGTGGGAAAATAAAATACCCTACTGATTTTCTTGTTCTTAGCACCCCACAAGATAACTTTTGACCCATTATATTTGGTAGACCTTTCTTGAACACTATCAATGCTAAAATAGATTGTGAGAAAAAAACTGTCAGTGTTAGCTATGGTGATGAATCTCATAAGTTTATTTTTTCCAAGTTTAGTAAACAACCTCATAAGAAAGATTTGCCTAGTAAGGATGAAATTATTGGTATTTCTTCTATTGATGTGCCTCCTACTGATCCTTTAGAAAAATATTTTCTAGACCATGAAAATGATTTGCATATGCGTGAAAGGAATGAAATAAATAGAATCTTTTTCGAACAACAACCTCTGCTTAAACACAATCTGTCTATTGAAACTCTAGGAGGTCCTCCTCCACCTAAAGGTGATCCTGTGTTTGAACTAAAACAATTACCAGACACTATGAAATATGCCTATCTTGATGAAAAGAATATATATCCTATTATTATTAGTGCTAACCTTTCAGAACATGAAGAAGAAAGATTATTGAAAGTTCTAAGGAAGCACATGGCTGATATTGGATATACTCTTGATGATCATAAGGGCATTAGTTCCACTCTATGCCGGCACAAGATTAATATGGAACCTGATGCTAAACCCGTTGGTGATATGGAAGAACTAGTAAGAACGGAAATATTGAAACTTCTGGAAGCAGGTATAATCTATCATATAGCTGATAGTAGATGGGTAAGTCTTGTTCACTGTGTCCCTAAGAAGGGAGGTATTACTGTTGTTCCTAATGATAAGAATGAGCTTATTCCACAAAGAATTGTCACATGTTATAGAATGGAATTGATTATAGAAAATTAAATAAAGCTACTAGAAAAGATCATTGCCCTATGCCTTTTATTGATCAAATGTTAGAAAGATTATCTAAGCACACACATTTTTTTCTTCCTTGATGGATACTCTGGCTTTTCACAAATACTTGTTTTACAATCTAATCAAGAAAAGACCACTTGTCCTTTTAGAACATTTGCTTATAGATGTATGCCTTTTGGGTTATGTAATGCACCTGCTACCTTTCAAAGATGTATGACTGCTATCTTCTCTGATTTTTGTGAAAAGATTGTTGAGGTTTTCATGGATGACTTTTCTATTTATGGGAAGTCTTTTGATGATCGTTTAAGCAATCTTGATCGAGTTCTGCAGAGATGTGAACAAACAAATCTTGTCTTGAACTGGGAGAAGTGCCACTTTATGGTTAATGAAGGTATTGAGGTGGACAAAGCCAATGTTGATGCAATTGAGAAAATGCCATGTCATAAAGATATATCAATGGTATTCATAGTTTCCTTGGTCATGCTGGTTTCTTTAGGAGGTTTATCAAAGACTTTTCTAAAACTTCTAGGCCTCTTACTAATCTTTTGCAAAAGGATATTCCCTTTGTGTTTGATGATGATTGCATGGAAGCCTTTGAAACACTAAAGAAAGCCTTAATTACTGCACCTATTGTTCAACCACCTGATTGGAACTTGCCTTTTGAGATTATGTGTGATGCTAGTGATTATGTTTTGGTGTTGTTGTAGGACATAGAGTTGATAAGAAACTAAATGTATTCATTATGCTAGTAAAACTCTAGACAGTGCTCAACGAAATTATGCTACTACAGAAAAAGAATTCTTAGCAGTTGTGTTTGCTTGTGATAAATTAAGATCTTACATTGTTGATTCTAAAGTAATTGTGCACACTGATCATGTTGCTATAAAATATCTTATGGAAAAGAAATATGCTAAACCTAGACTCATTAGGTGGCTTCTTCTGCTACAAGAATTTGATTTGTGTATCACTGATAGGAAAGGAGCAGAGAACCTAGTAGCTGACAACTTGTCTGGACATGAAAATATTCTTGATTACCCACAACCAATTAATGATAGGTTCCCTGATGAACAACTAGCTGCAATAAATGTTTCTCATAGTACACCTTGGTATGTTGACTATGCTAATTATATTGTTGCTAAACACATACCACCTATCTTCACATACCGACAAAAGAAAAAAAATGCTTCTATGATTTATGACATTACTTTTGGGATGACCCACATCTTTATAAAGAAGGAGTAGATGGTATTATTAGACGTTGTGTACTGAGCATGAACAGGAACAAATCCTACGGAAATGCCACTCTGAAGCTTATGGAGGACATCCCGCAGGAGACAGAACCGCTCATAAGGTATTGCAATCTGGTTTTTATTGGCCTACTCTCTTCAAGGATGCCCGTAAGTTTGTCTCATCTTGTGATGAATGCCAAAGAATAGGTAATATCAGTAAGCGTCAAGAAATGCCTATGAATTATTCACTTGCTGTTAAACCATTTGATGTTTGGGGATTTGACTTTATGGGACCTTTTCCTTCCTCTAATGTGTATACACATATTTTGGTTGTTGTTGATTATGTTACTAAGTGGGTAGAAGCTATTCCAACCACTAGTGCTGATCACAACAACTCTATTGAAATGCTTAAGGAAGTTATTTTTCCAAGGTTTGGAGTCCCTAGATATTAAACAACTGATGGTGGTTCACACTTTATTCATGGTGCTTTCTGTAAAATCCTTGCTAAATATGATGTTAATCGTAGAATCGCGTCATCTTATCACCCTTAGTCTAGTGGTCAAGTTGAACTTAGTAATAGAGAAATATAACTAATCTTACAAAAGACTGTTAATAGGTGCCGGAAGAATTGGTCTAAGAAATTAGATGATGCACTTTGGGCTTATGGAATGGCTTATAAAAATCCCAGGGGTATGTCTCCATATAAAATGGTTTATGGAAAAGCTTGTCATTTACCTCTTGAGTTAGAACACAAAGCATTTTGGGAAATAAAAGAACTAAATTATGATTTTAAACTTGTTGGGGAAAGAGGTTATTTGATATTAGCTCATTATATCAATGGAGAACCCAGGCTTATGAAAATGCTAAGGTATTCAAAGAAAAAGTTAAAAGATGGCATGACAAAAGAATCCAAAAGCGTGAGTTCAAAGTCCGAGAATATGTTCTTTTGTACAACTCCCGTTTCAAATTTTTGCAGCAAAACTGCTCTCCAAATGGGAAGGACCCTATGTCATCGAGGAGGTCTACCAATCCATAGCTATGAAAATAAATAATGCCGAAGGGACTAACCCAAAGGTTGTCAATGGGCAATGAATAAAACATTATATCTCAGGTACGCCAATTAATTTTGAAAGGAATGTTATCCAAACTTTGACACTGGAAGAACACATAAAAGAGTCCTTCCGGAACGCTCCAGAATCGTCAAAATAAGGAGGTACGTGATATAATAGGTAAATGTACTCCAAAAAATCCGCAATTTTTTTGTCAGTTTTGGAATATTTAGAAAATTAGGAAAATAAGAAACTTCCAGGAAAGTGGCCCTGGCGGGCACGATACACCAGGGTGAGCGAGGCATGCCTGGCGCGCCCAGGTGGGTTGTGCCCACCTCGGGTTCTTTTCGGTCTCCGTTTTTCTTCCGTTCTGCTTGTTCCCCTATATAAAAAAATCTATATATACCTCCCGAACCTGTTAACCTCCGTATCATGGAGAAATCTCCTGTTTTCTTTTCTCTCTGTTTTCCTGTCAGATCTGGAATAATGTCATCCCAAGACTTGGAGGGTGAGAGCTATGATGCTGACGGATGTCGCTTGAAGCTACGTCGGGTTTTTCCCCAAAGAGGAAGGGATGATGCAACACAGCGGTGGTAGGTATTTCCCTCAGATATGAAACCAAGGTTATCGAACCAGTAGGAGAACCAAGCAACACAATGTAAACAGCCCCTACATAAAAAGAACAACACCTCGCAACCCAACGTGTTAAAGGTTTTGTCAATCCCTTTCGGGGTACGGCGCATCAAGATAGGCAAAGGACGTAAGGTAAATTTGTAGATCGGATGAATAGATCGCGGAACAAATAAATTGCAGCAAGGTATTTTTGTGTTTTTTAGTTTAATAGATCTAAAAATAAACGCAAGGAAAAAGTAGATTGCAAGGCCAAGATATGAGAAAGAAGACCCGGGGGCCGAAGGTTTCAGTAGTGGCTTCTCTCGAGAAAAATAGCAAACGGTGGGTGAACAAATTACTGTTGGGCAATTGATAGAACTTCATATAATCATGACGATATCCAGGCAATCATCATTACATAGGCATCACATCCAAGATTAGTAGACCGACTCCTGCCTACATCTACTACTATTACTCCACACATCGACCGCTATCCAGCATGCCTCTGGTGTATTCAGTTAATGGAAAAACGTAGTAATGCAATAAGAACGATGACATGATGTAGACAAGATCCGTTTATCTATTGCGGCAGATATGGATCCCGTCTTTTTATCCTTAGTAGCAACGATACATACATGTCGGTTACCTTTCCGTCACTGGGATCAAGCACCGTAAGATCGAACCCACTACCGGGCACCTCTTCCCATTGCAAGATAAATAGATCAAGTTGGCCAAACTAAACCCAAATATTGAAGAAGAAATAAGAGGCCATAAGAGATCACGCATACATGAGATCAAAGAACTCAAATAACTTTCATGGATATAAAAAGATATAACTGATCATAAACTCGAAGTTCATCAGATCCCAACAAACACACCGCAAAAAGGACTTACATCATATGGATCTCCAAGAGATCATTATATTGATAATCAAGAGAGAGAGAGAGAGAGGAAGCCATCTAGCTACTAACTATGGACACGAAGGTCTACAAAGAACTACTCACGCATCATCGAAGAGGCACCAATGGAAGTGGTGAACCCCTCTGTGACGGTGTCTAGATTGGATATTGGTGTTCTGGACTCTGCGGCGGCTGGATGAAAATTCCGTAGACTCCCCTAGGGTTTCTGGAAGAGCAAAGAGTTGGTCCAGGGGGCACCCGAGGTGGGCACAACCCACCTGGGCGCGCCTGCGCCTCCTAGCGTGCCCAGGTGGGTTGTCCCCTCCTCTGGACTCCCCCCAAGTGCAACCAGGGCCCATTGTGTTCCTTATGGTCCATAAAAAATCATCGTAGATTGGCGTGGTATTTGGACCCCTTCTGATATTGATTTCCTGCGATGTAAAAAACTTGCAGAAAACAGCAACTGGCACGTGGCACTATGTCAATAGGTTAGTACCAAAAAATGATATAAATGACTATATAATGATTATAGAACATCCAAGATTGATAATAAAACAACACGGAATAGTCAAAAATTATAGATACGTTGGAGGCGTATCAACATCCCCAAGCTTAACTCGTGCTCGTCCTCGAGTAGGTAAGTGATAAAACAAAATTTTTGATGTGGAGTGCTGTTTATCATGTCATATCATATTCTTTTCTTCATAGCATGGACATTTGGACTTTTATGTAATTCAAAAAAATAGTCTAGTTTCGACATAATAATTTAGATACTCAAGCATATCAACATGCAACCATGTCTTTCAAAATATCAATGCTAAAAGAAGTTATCCCTAGCAAATCATGCTCAAACATTGATCCATTCATGAAACACACTCGAATATTAGCTACACCCAATACTTAAGTACGATCATATTGTCCCCTAGTTGGTGCTTTTATAAGAGAGGATGGAGACTCAATTTCAAAAAATAAAAATTGCATAAAGTAAAAGAAAGGCCCATCGCAGAGGGAAGTAGTGATTCGTAGAGGTGCCAGAGCTCAAAGCGAAAAATTAGAGATAAAAACATTTTGGGAGGTGTATCCATCCCACCAATGAAAACGACTTGGAGCATCCCAACACTTTCCATGCTAGATATATCATAGGCGGTTCCCAAACAGAAAATAAAGTTTATTCTTTTTCCACCATAACTTTCACTTTTCATGGCTAACTGTATCCACGGGTGCCCTCCATACCAACACTTTCCAAGGAATTTATTATTTGACAACATAAAGTAAATTCAATTTTGCATTTCGGGACTGGGCATCCCTAATACCTTTGCCATACTCTTGTGCAATGACAAGTGAATAAACACTCATCGTGAGAATAACACATCTAGCATGGAAAATATTAGCTACCCGTTACCGCTCCGCGAGCGAAACAAACACACAAAAGAGAAGTTCATTTTGAAAATTAGAGATGTCACATGCAAATTTGCTTAGAATGGCAAAAGAATACCTCATATAGGTAGATATAGTGGACTCATGTGGCAAAACTGGTTTAAAGGATTTTGGATGCACAAGCAGAGATCATACTTGGTCCAAAATGAAGGCTAGCAAAAAGATTGAGAAGCGACCAACCAAGAAACGAATAATCTCATAAGCAAGCATTAAGCATAATTAACACCGAATAATGCACCATAAGTAGGATATAATTTTCATTGCCTGATTATTGACTTTCGTGCATGCATAGGGAATCACAAACCTTAACACCAATATTCTTTCTAGCGCACAATTACTCACCAACATGACTCACATATCAAATCATCATATCTCAAAACTATTACTAAGAATCAAGTTTATTTTGTCCAATGATCTTCATGACTTATTTTTTCTTTCTTTATCCTTATTGGATATCTATCACTTTGGGACTAGTTTTCATGTGTTGCTTTTCATAAGCTCAAACAAATATAAGTGAAGATCATGATCATAACATTTTTTTTTCTTTCTCTCAAAATAATTTAAGTGAAGAAAGAGAGAATTTCTTCAAAATTTTACTAAATCTCAAATTAATCTATGTGAAGCAAGAGAGCATTTCTCCAAAAATAATAAGCACACCGTGCTCAAAAAGGTATAAGTGAAGCACTAGAGCAAGTCCATTGCTCATAAAAATTGAAGTGAAGCATAGAGAGAAATTCTAACAAGTCATGACATAATTTTGGCTCTCTCAAATAGGTGTGTCCAGCAAGGATTGATAACTTAAACCACAAAATAAAACAAGAAAAGACACATATCATACAAGACGCTCCAAGCAAAACACATATCATGTGATGAATAAAAATATAGTCTCGAGTAAAATACCGATGGTCGTTAGAAGAAAGAGGGGATGCCGCTCGGGGGAATCCCCAAGCTTAGTTGGTTGTTCATTATTGGTTAATATCTTGGGATTCCGGGGCATCCCCAAGCTTAGGCTCTTCTATCCTTCTTTCATCCATCGTGAGATAACCCAAAACTTGAAAACTTCAATCACACAAAACTCAACAAAACCCTTGTGAGATCTGTTAGTAAAAGAAAGCAAACCACTACTATAAGTACATGTGTCAAACCAATTCTTATTTTGTTTTTGTATTATATCTAATGTATTCCAACTTTTCTATGGCAAAAACTCATCAAATAAAACCATAGATCCATCAAAATAAGCACACAACACAAAGAAAACAGAATCTGTCAAAACAGAACAGTCTGTAGTAATCTGGAACTTTTGAATACTTCTGTAACTCTAACAATTATACCAAATTAGGAAGACCAGAATCATTTGTATATTAATCTTCTGGAAAATGAATCAGAGTAAAAGCTATTTTTTGTGATTTATGATAATTATCTTTGTGAGCACAAAGTTTCCGTCTTTTTCAGCAAGATCGAACAACTATCACCCTGGAAGATCCTAAAGGCTTTACTTGGCACAAACACTAATTAAAACACAAAAAACGCAATCATAACAGTAGCATAATTGTGCTAACACCCAAGAACATAAAGCAAAAAGCAAAAATAATTTTTATTCATTGGGTTGCCTCCCAACAAGCGCTATAGTTTTACACCCTTAGCTAGGCATAAAGCAAGGATCTAAGTTTTGTCATACTTCTTCTTATTAATTTTCTTAGAGGTATTTTCATCATGGGGTATTGTCAACACAACATAAAACATATTATCCATGGAAACTTTAGCATTTCTCAGTTGGTTTTCATCATAGCCCCTTTGATTACTCGCAACAATCCAATAGTAGTGTTGATTAACATTATTAAAAACTTGTTGGATTATATCTAGAACGGGGACCTCCTTTTTAAGATTCTCATCAAAGATCTTATTATCCCCAAGTAGATGCCTTAGTGCATAATCACTATTGTAAAGAATTTCATCTATCACGGGTTTTTCACGATTCATACCATAAAAATCAAAGATTTCCCTAGCTTCCCGTATTATGTAGTCAAATTCATTTATAAGAACGAGGGTGGCCAACTTTTTGGCCCTAGGATTCTTTATGTCAGGGAGCTCAAAAACAATCTTTGCAAAGTAGGATGGGTACGAATAAATTTACTTTCAAGTTTCAGAACTAGTGCTGAAATAGCATCCGCATAAGATCTAGTAGTTTTAAGTATGTGAGCATCATCAAGACTTAGATTCCCAACACAATTGAAAAATTCTTGAATATGTTCTTTTCCCATAACATTCCATTGCCCTAAGATAAAAGTTTTAGCATCCAGATTGCCCGTACGTCCAAATTTAGGAGGTAGGACATCATCTATTGGTGCCATACCAAAATCACTCATGATTGCAAGCAAAGGATAGATCCGACAAGAAAATGGCGAATGGAAAAAGATAGGCGAATAAAACGGCAATTTTTTGTGAAGTGGGGGAGAGAAAAACGAGAGGCAAATAATGTAAATTGCAAGGAGATGAGATTTCTGATTAGGAACCTAGTTATTTTGAAGATCCTCCCCGGCAACGGCGCCAGAATGGGCACGTGGCCGGGATACTATCTTGACTTGATCCTCCCCGGCAACGGCGCCAGAAATTGCTTTTGATGTCGCTTGAAGCTATGTTGGTTTTTTCCCCAAAGAGGAAGGGATGATGCAGCACAATAGTGGTAGGTATTTCCCTCAGATATGAAACAAAGGTTATCGAACCAGTAGGAGAACCAAGCAACACAACGTAAACAGCCCCTGCACACCAAGAACAACACCTCGCAACCCCACGTGTTAAAGGGGTTGTCAATTCCTTTCGGGGTACGGTGCCTCAAGATAGGCAAATGACGTGAGGTAAATTTGTAGACAGGATAAATAGATCGCGGAACAAATAAATTGCAGCAAGGTATTTTTGTGTCTTTTAGTTTAATAGATCTAAAAATAAACCCAATGAAAAAGTAGATCGCAAGGCAAATATATGAGAAAGAAGACCCGGGGTCGTAGGTTTCAGTAGTGGCTTCTCTCGAGAAAAATAGCAAACAGTAGGTGAACAAATTACTGTTGGGCAATTGATAGAACTTCAAATAATCATGACGATATCCAGGCAATCATCATTACATAGGCATCACATCCAAGATTAGTAGACCGACTCCTGCCTGCATCTACTACTATTACTCCACACATCGACCGCTATCCAGCATGCATCTAGTCTATTAAGTTCATGGAAAAATGGAGTAATGCAATAAGAACGATGACATGATGTAGACAAGATCCGTTTATCTATTGCGGCAGATATGGATCCCGTCTTTTTATCCTTAGTAGCAATGATACATACGTGTCGGTTCCCTTTCTGTCACTCGGATCAAGCATCGTAAGATCGAACCCACTACTAGGCACCTCTTCCCATTGCAAGAGAAATAGATCAAGTTGGCCAAACAAAACCCAAATATCAGAGAAGAAATACGAGGCTATAAGAGAACACGTGTACAAGAGATCAAAGAACTTAAATAACTTTCATGGATATAAAAAGATATAACTGATCATAAACTCGAAGTTCATCAGATCCCAACAAACACACCGCAAAAAGGACTTACATCATATGGATCTCCAAGAGATCGTTGTATTGATAATCAATAGAGAGAGAGGAGGCATCTAGCTACTAACTACGGACCTGAAGGTCTACAAAGAACTACTCACGCATCATCGGAGAGGCACCAATGGAAGTGGTGAACCCCTCCATGATGGTGTCTAGATTGGATCTCGGTGTTCTGGACTCTGCGGCGGCTGGATGAATATTTTGTCGACTCCCCTAGGGTTTCTGGAATATTGGGGTATTTATAGAGCAAAGAGTCGGTCTAGGGGGCATCCGAGGTGGGCACAACCACCTGGGTGCGCCTAGGCCTCCTAGCGCGCCCAGGTGGGTTGTCCCCTCCTCGAGACTCCCCCCATGTGCAAGCAGGGCCAATTGTGTTCTTTTTGGTCCATAAAAAATCATCGTAAATTGGCGTGGTATTTGGACCCCTTCTGATATAGATTTCCTGCAATGTAAAAAACATGCAAAAAACAGCAACTGGCACTTGGCACTATGTCAATAGGTTAGTACCAAAAAATGATATAAAATGACTATATAATGATTATAAAACATCCAAGATTGATAATAAAACATCATGGAATAGTCAAAAATTATAGATACGTTGGAGAGGTATCACTGACCTCATCGCAAAACCCAAAGTCTGTGGGGATGTGGAACACTATGGCTGGACCTCGGAGGAAGAAGAAGACATTGATCCTAAGAGGAAGGAGGAGACAAGCTTGGAGGAGGATGAAGTTCCATTGCCCCAACCTGGGGACATGCATGTTGAATTTAAGAACTCATGTCTCCCCAATAAAGCAAAGAGGCCTAAGATCCCGTTTATCCCTTTTTCATCTCTTGCAGGAAAATAAGCAAGATTTATGCAAAAAGGTGTTGGAGCTTGAGTGGGAGATCCGAGAACTGAGACATGAGAACTTCGTCCTCAAGCGTAAGCTAAGGAAGAAAGACAAGAAACCACTGTCTACTTCATCACCACCAAAAGAAAACTGAGTATTGGGTATGGGCACTCTCCTTGGCTTCCGCCAAGCTTGGGGGAGATGCCCCGGTATCGTATCAATCTCCACTATCTTTTGCCTTTATTTTCTTAGTTCGATCCATGGCTATATTTTTCAATTAGATGAATAAAAGTTTATTTCAATCCTTGCTTTTTGTGAGTTTGCTTAGTGATCAATCCTTGTAATCGTGTGCAAGATATATAATAAAATTTAGTTTGAGTTTTGCCTTATTTACTCTCTTGTTTCAATAAAAAGAAACGAAATAAAAGAAAAAAAGATCATATGCTAATCTTATGGTAAGTGATGACATTAGGCAAGGAAAAGTATAAGTAGAAAATTTTATTGTAGATTGACAAAAAATATCATTGGTCAATGATGCCACACATAAAAGAATTATTAACGGAAGAAAAGATTCACATATAAATACACTATCATGGAAATCATTTGTGATTGTGAGCACCCATCAAAATATTATATGCCAGAATTGTTGACGTTGGACAAGGAAGACAACTTAATGATTTATGTTTGTTCATATTCACATAGAAGTCATATTGTCATAGATCCTTCAACATGTGGTGCTTGCCCCTATCTTTGCTAGACAAAAACTCCACACTAAGTAGAGATACTACTTGGATTCCAAAACCCTTAAACCCAATCTTGTTTGGGAGTCCACCATACTTACCTATGGATTGAGTAAGATCCTTCAAGTAAGTTGGCATTGGTGCAAAAAGGGCAATAAAAATTGCTTATAAAAATGTGAGATCATTTAGTGTAAGGGAAAATTGAGCGTTGTACAAACTTGTGATGGTGAAGAATAAAAGTGACAGACTGCATAATAAAGGTTGCCATCACAAGGGGAAATATAACGTGACATTCTCTTGCACTAAGGGGTTGAGCATACAAACAAAAAGCGCATGGCAACCTCTGCTTCCCTCTGCGAAGGGCCTATCTTTTACTTTCATGTATTTACTTTTATGCAAGAGTCAAAGTTTTTCCCTCTATTCCTTTTATTTTTCTCCTTTGGCAAGCATCATCTAGTGAGGAAAGATCTAGGCACATATGTCCAGTTGAATATGGATGGCATAAGTTATTTTTGTTGACATCACCCTTGAAGTGAATGACTTGGGAGGCGAAACTATAAGCCCCTATCTTTCTTTGTGTCTGATTGGAACGTTTTGCTCATGTGTACGTGGTGAGTGTTAGAAATCATAGAAGACTAAATGATGGTTCAGTATGTGGACTTGCCTAAAGACTCCGATACGTAACCCTTCTTGAAAAGATGATGAATTGTAGTTGCGAAGTTGACTCAAAACATAGTTCGTTGATTTACAATAGAGTTTACGCTTTATACTTCAATGTTGAGATGAATTGTCACTTGTTCATGAGAAGTCTATGATGAAAGTGCTATGATAAAAGTTTGATATTGAAGTTTGTTGTTGTTATAATAAGTCACGTGATGTTGCTATGTCCGTATTTTTGTTTTTATCGACACCTCTCTCTCTCTAAGCATGTGGACATGTTTTCCGATTTCGGTTTTCGCTTGAGGAAAAGTAAGGTCTAAGCTTGGGGGAGTTGATATGTCCATTTTGCATAATGTTTTCCTACTGTTATTTATGTTGCTTTATTGTGTAATATTGCTTTTTGGAGTAATTCTAATGCCTTTTCTCTCATAATATGCAAGGTATGCACCAAGGGGGAGAATTCTGGCTGCTGGAAACCTGGGCCTGAAAAAGCTACATCAATCTACCTATTGTGCAAAACTCCAAATGAGATGAAACTCCCAGAGGATTTTTTATGGAACATTTAAGGAATATTGGAGCAAACAAGTACTAGAGGAGGGCCACCAGGTGGGCACAACCCACCTGGGCGCGCCAGGAGGCCCAGGCGCGCCCTGGTGGGTGCTGCCCTCCTCGGCCCACCTCCGATGCCCATGTTCTGGTATATAAGTCATTTTGACCTAGAAAAAAATAAGAAGAGGACATTCGGAACGAAGAGACACTACCTCGAGGCGGAACTTGGAAAGGAGCACTTTTGCCCTCCGGCGGAGCGATTCTGCCGGGGGAACTTCCCTCCCGGAGGCGGAAATCATCGTCATCATCATCACCAAAAACTCTCCCATCTTGGGGAGGGTTATCTTCATCAACATCTTCACAGCACCAACTCCTCTCAAACCCTAGTTCATCTCTTGTGTTCAATCTTTGTATCAAACTATAGATTGCTGCTCGTGGGTGACTAGTAGTGTTGATTACATCTTGTAGTTGATTACTATATGGTTTATTTGGTGGAAGATTATATGTTCAGATCCATTATGCTATTCAATACCCCTTTGATCTTGAGCATGTTTATCATTTGTGAGTAGTTTCTTTCGTTCTTGAAGTCACGGGAGAAATCATGTTGCAAGTAATCATGTGAACTTGATATGTGTTCGATATTTTGATGGTATGTATGTTGCCATTCTCTTAGTGGTGTCATGTGAACGTCGACTACATGACACTTCACCATATTTGGGCCTAAGGGAATGCATTGTGGAGTAGTTTTTAGATACGGGTTGCGAGAGTGACAGAAGTTTAAACCCCAGTTTATGCGCTATTCCGTAAGAACACTTTGCTTATCATAAGAAACCGTTTTGGCCTGTCCTTTGCCTCAAAAGGATTGGGCTACCTTGCTGCACTTTTGTTACTATTATTGTTACTTGCTCGTTACAAATTATCTTTCTACCAAACTACTCCGCTACATACAACTTTAGCACTTGCAGACATTACCTTGCTGAAAACTGATATGTCTCCAACGTATCTATAATTTTTGATTGTTCCATGCTATTATATTACCCGTTTTTGATGTTTATGGGGTTATTTATAGACTTTTATATTATTTTTGGGACTAACCTATTGTGGGGACCCCGACTCATAAGTCGTGATCACCGAATGCACGTGTACAGTGATCCCAGAGATCAATGCTCACTGAACACACAGAAGCTGAATAACAAGAGTCTTACATCCATACATACCGTATTACACAAGTAGGACCATTATGGTCGAGTCTTGAGTATAGCATCGCAGCGGAAATCTTCGTCGATAACTTGGACCCATGCCATTTGCCTTAACCCTACAGGCATTCTGACTGGAAAGCGTCCTAGCTCGCATGTTCGTCATCGAAGTATTCTTCATCATATCCTGTTCTTTCAAGCCTGGCCAATAAAATAACCAGTGGCAAGCCAATGAGTACTTTGAATGTACTCGCAAGCAACCCATGTTTTGGTTCAAGATACAACAACGCATGATATAGGTAAATTTTGCATAAAGCTAGTTTTGAGTGCAATGACATGTTCAACAACTTTGTAAGGCATGCATCAAGAGAATTCAAGTAACCATGGGGACAGGTTACAGATATCAACATATATAGAGTGGGCACCAACCCATCTAACATAAATAGAGTGGGCACCAACCCATCTCAATCATGTCAAGTCCCTTGACTTGACCCATGTCATTTTATCAACACACACACACTTGGTTTGTAAACAAGTGGACGTAGCCCAAGAGCGGTTACCCAACTGTCCTTGACCGTGGACACGGCTATTCGAATAGTTTTACACTCTGCAGAGGTTGCACACTTTACCCACAAGATTCGGGGAACTTCCGTGTCATCCATGACCCGCGATACCTTAAGTACCCGGGGTAAGCACCCGATCACTACCTTTCCCTAGACGACACTAACATGGAGTCCACTCGATTGGCAGTGACCCCCGTGCCCAACATTTCACATAACATTTTCGTGGAGCCTTGCTCCCATATTTACCACATACCACTGGCACGGGGTACCAACGGTGTGTCCGGTGCCCCATAAAAATGTTCTTGGTCGCCCTACCTGGCACGACCCCGTCCCGAGAGAGAGCACCAACTCTCCCCCGTCACTAGTAATGCGGGCTCCAAGCTAGTATCGGTCTAGGTACTCAATAATGCCCTTTCCCATATAAGGGTACAGTGGTTGCGCATGTAAGGTTGGAATAACGGTCGCAACTTCGACCAATCCATTTTGAAAACAACACACACTTTCCTCGGTACACCACTTCGTCATCAAGTGGTTACCCATCTCATCATCTCCCTCGGGCATAAGTGGCACCCGACGGGGTTTTTGAAAAGTCCTTTGAAAATACTTTGCCTCCTTCCCCTGCATATTCCCGCGTAGCACTACTTTAGCATCCTATCTACTCCCACCGGCATAACCCTCATAAGAAGGTAGGTCCATGCACAATGCAAGTATCAACGAGGAAGTAGCAGCGGAAACCAACCCACGTTGTTCACCATCTCATCATGATCCCGATGCAATAATAATAAAGAGCTATATGACATGGATAAAAAGGGTTTCATAGACATGGTCAAAGGGCTGCTTGCCTATTTTAACAAAGTCTTTGAGTTCTTCAAATATCTCTGGTCCAACTCTGAGCATTCGTCTACTTCGTCAACTATTGTCGAAAGCAACCATAATAAGCAACACAACAAGGCAGGAAATAAAAGTGCTCTAAAAATATGAGTTGGACTTTTCTGGGATACCTCTGGTCATATGAGGGATGACCAAAGTGGTTTCATTAGGATTTGATCAATGGACATCTCTGAACATTTCAATATGATGGAATCAAGGGATTAATGGGTTTGCAAGAAGTGTACAGAAACATTATTTTCAAAAATGGGCAGAGGCACCCATTTGACAAAGCATGATTTTAGAAGCATCTAGGAATTGGTTTCACTGGATTTGGAGTTGAAATGATTTTCCTATGAATTTACAAAGTTGTCAAATATGAAGAAATGGCTCATTATTTTGTGGGGTACAGAAAGTATTAAGAAAAATGTTCGTAAACTAAGTTATGAACTTAGATGCATCTAGGAATTGGAATCATGGCATTTGGAGCAAGTTTGAGCTCCCTGTGATTTTCTAAAGTTCATCACAGAAATAAGAAAAATAGGGTTTGGTAAATATTTGTGAAGAAAGGTTCTCGGGAAAAATGTGCATGTTGCATCACCAGATAGGTCATGATTTATAGAGTCACTAGAAATTTGAATCATCAAATTTGGAGTTGATTTGATTTATTTGTGGATTTTTGAAGTTGACTGGAAAAAGAAAAAGACCAAGGCTTTACCGAAACGGGCTGGATCTGGGCGGCGGCGGCGCGCTCTGGCGAGGGATAACTGATGGGCCGGCCCAGCTGCGTAGCCGCGCGGGAGAAGAGGCCACGTCGAAGGCGTACTAGCCCAGGGCGTCTTCACCGCGGGGAGGTGGACTCCAGTTGACCCGCTTCCACTTAAACGACGGGGCCCGCCCACCGGGTCGCTGACGAGCGGGGCCCGCTTGTCGGGTTCGTCCTCAACCTCCCACGCGGGCGCGACAGGAGACAGAGGAGGCGAGGCCGGACGGTGCGGGCGCTCTCCCCGGCGGTACCAGCCACCTCCGGCGACACCCGGAGTACCGGAGCGCTCAGGAGGCCATGCCGCATCCAACCGTGGGTGGCACGGTCCCCCCGGGGCACCGGCTGAGCAGGGCGCTGGCCGCGGCGGACGAGACCGGCGGTGAGGTTTGGGCACGGTGAGGCAGGCACGGGGAGGAAGGAATGAGGTGCGGGGAGAGTTGGCGGTGGTGCTGGTGCTGCTCTGGAACAAAGATGTCGGGAGGAGGGGCACTAAGTGGCGCGAATTTAGGCGGAGCCCGATGGCTCGGCTCCGGCCATGGAGGTGGATGGAGGGCGCGGGGAGAGAAGTGAGTTGGTCCAGGGGGTCAACGGGAGTGGGAGAGGGCGAAAGGAGGCCAGAGAGGGCTCGGGGGTGGCCTTAAATAGAAGGGGGCGAGGTGTACCGTGGCTCGTGCGCCGTCGAGCTCCTAGCCGTTGCTGGAGGCCACGGGGGCGCGCGTGGGCGTGTCTGGGGTGTTCGTGGGGTTGGTCTAGGGCGAGAGGAGGGGAGAGAAGGAGTGGGGAAGGGCCAGGGTGCCGCGCGTGTGAGGCGCTCCATTGGAGCGCTCGGGCGGCCTCTGTTCGCTAGCGCGGAGGCGCGGGGAGGGGGAGAGAGAGGTACCCTGACCGCGTAGCGTGTTGCGGATGCCGAGGTACCTCGACTGGCGCGAGGGGGAGGCTCGAGGTGGTCGGGTGGCTTGGGCAGAGAGCAGCTACAGTGCGTGGGAGCACTGTAGCGCGCTCTGGAGCACGCCTTTGGCATGCCATGGCATAAAAAGTGGAAAGTGGGCGCGGCCACTGGTGTCCAGCAGTGCTAGGGAGTAGTAAAGAAAGGGGGGGAAGCATTTGATGCCATGGAGGGCCACTGGAACGAGGATGGTGGTGAGAAAGGAGAAGAATGCTGTTGTCCAGAAGGGTAAATGGGGGTGTTTCACCCCTCAATCATTGAGCTGAGGCCAGGGAAGAGTTACTGGAGATAGGAGAAGACTAGGAGGAGATGTGGTAAAAAGTTGAGCTCAAGGAGAATAGTGCAAGTGGTCAAAATGGTGATTTTTGAAATGTGACAGAAGGTGTTTGATGCAAATTTGGGCAAGCAAATTAACTCCACTTGATATGAAGATTAACAGGATCAAGTGTCATATATAAATGGGGTTGATCACCAAGTTGGAGCTCATTTGGAGGAAGTTGCCAATGTAACTTTGGCAAACCCTAGAAATGAACAGAAATGGGTTTCCCAAGATTTAGTCATGAAAATATGTTCTCCTTGATGCACTACTTGGTGTAGTGTCATCATTTGATCATGTGATCATGCTCACAAAAGTTGGAATCAAGGAGAGAAAGTTTCCAATGTAGAGTTGTTCAAATTTGGTTCTGGACAGGAATGGTTTTGGGGCACTTTGATCAAGTTAACTTGCTCTCCAACTTGTGCCACTTGATCTAGATGAATAATTAGGACATTTGAGAATGTTCACAAGGTTTGAGATTATTTGGGAATGTTTTGCAATGTAAAGTTGCTCAAACTTCAAAATGGACAGAAATGGTTTTGAGGGGATTTGATGATGTTATCTTGTTCTCCAAGACATGAGACTTGGCAAGATCACCAAATATGTCATATGTGACATGATAGAATTTTCTTGGAATTTTTGGAGAATATTTCCTTTGTAAATATTTCAAAAACTTGAAATATTCAGAAAGGGTTTTTGAGGGGTTTGACCAATATTTTGAACATGACCATGTGTTGAAACTCTTATATATGGAAAATATATGTCCACTGAGTTTTCCTAATTTTTGTCAAATATTTTTGAAACAATAAAATAATTTTTCCCTATTAAAGACCATTTCTGGCCTTAAGAAAAAGATTTTAAATAAAATAGGAAAATAACATTTAAAATTATATTTTTGTGGTTTCTGGGTATCCTATATCTAATAGGAGTCAAATATATTTTTGAAAAGATTTTTACTGCCCTTAATTAAGTACTTGTAGTGCAACCCTCAATTCAGGGGTTTTTGAAAAAAAAAACTAATTTTTGAAAAAAATACTATTTGGGCAAATTATTTTTGTAAGAAAATATTTTATGTCCTATACACATGGCATGATCATTGGTTCAAGAGTTTGGAGGATTTATTTGATTTCTAGAGCACTTGCAAACAGCAGACAAACATTCAATCAAAGCAAAGACAAAACATTCAAAAGTTTTTGTCAAACCACATTTTAGCATGATTTATTGACTTAAGTGTTGTGGCATGAAAATCAGGGTGTGACAGACCTACCCCCTTACAAGAATCTCGTCCCCGAGATTCCCAGACTAGGCTTTAAAGAGATACGGAAACTCGGATCTAAGGTAGTCTTCACGCTCCCAAGTTGCTTCTGCTTCAGTGTGGTTGCTCCATTGGACCTTGAAGTACTTGATGGTGCGGCTTCGAGTGTGTCGCTCAGCCTCATCCAGAATGCAGATGTGCCTCTCATGGTAAGTCAAATCAGGCTGAAGGTCAATGGCTTGGTGATTGACATCCTTGTAAAGATGAGGCTTGTCTGGAACTTGGAGACACTTCCGGAGTTGTGACACGTGGAACACGTTGTGCACATCGGATAGTGCAGGTGGAAGTTCCAACTGGTAAGCCACTTCTCCTTGTCGTTCAGTGATCTTGGAGGGGCCGATGTATCTTGGTGCAAGCTTCCCCTTAACATGGAATCGCTGGGTTCCCTTGAGAGGTGTGACCCGGAGATAGACATGGTCTCCAACTCGGAAGTTCATGTCTCTACGACGTGAGTCAACGTAGCTCTTCTGTCTTGACTTGGCAGTCTTCAAACGCTCTCTGACAAGCTGGACTTGCTCCTCTGCTTCACGAAGGATATCAGGCCCAAAGACAAGTCCTTCTCCGGTCTCTGACCAATTGAGGGGTGTGCGGCACTTCCGTCCGTATAACACTTCAAATGGTGCCATCTGAAGGCTTGACTGATAACTATTGTTGTAAGAGAACTCGGCGAAAGGGAGGCAGTCTCCCCACCTAGCTCCATATGCTAAGACACAGGCTCGGAGCCTGTCTTCGAGTATCTGATTTACTCGTTCTGTCTGACCTCCGGTCTGTGGGTGTAAAGCAGTGCTGAAGGACAACTTGGTCCCCATGGCCTCTTGGGAACTTCTTCCAGAACCTTGAGGTAAACTGGGTTCCTCGATCTGACACAATCTCCTTGGGAACACCATGAAGGCTCACAATTTGGTTGATGTAGAGACTGGCTAACTGGTTCCCCTTGTAGGTCGTCTTGACCGGAATTAAGTGGGCCACCTTGGTCAAATGGTCAACAATGACCCATATGGAGTCATGTCCCTTGCTTGACCTGGGTAAACCGGTGATGAAATCCATCCCGACTTTGTCCCACTTCCATTCAGGCACCTTCAGGGGTTGCAACAATCCAGCGGGTCGCTGATGTTCAGCTTTGACTCTCTGGCATACATCACACTTTGCAACATAGGTGGCAATCTCCCTTTTCATCCCGTGCCACCAGAATCTTTCCTTCAGGTCTTGATACATCTTGGTTCCTCCAGGATGGATGGAATACGGGGTGTCGTGAGCTTCTTGCAAGATCAGATTCTTGAGCCCAATCTTGTTGGGTACGCAAATGCGATTCCCAAACAACACGACTCCTTGCTCATCTTCTGTGAAACTTGGGGCTTTGCCCGCCTTGATCTTCCTCTTGATGCCTTCAATACTCTCGTGTCCCGTCTGAGCTTCTTTAACCTCATCCATCAGGGTCGGCTTGACTTCAAGGTTAGCTAAGAATCCTGGTGCAACCAGTTCCAACCCGAAGCTTTCAAGTTCTTCATACAAGGCGGGTAGCTTGCCTTAAGCATAGCATTCAAGGAACAAGCCTTTCTGCTTAATGCATCTGCTACCACATTAGCCTTCCCAGGGTGGTATTGAACACTGAGGTCATAATCTTTGATCAACTCTAGCCATCTTCTTTGCCTCGTGTTCAATTCCCTTTGAGTGAAAATATACTTCAGACTTTTGTGATCCATGTATATCTCACATCACTTCCCTAAGAGGTAATGTCGCCATGTCTTCAGGGCATGAACCACTGCTGCTAGCTCAAGATCATGAGTAGCATAGTTTTATTCATGAGGCCGTAGTTGCCTTTGAGAGGAGTGGCTTGCAGATATGCACGATCTTCAACGCGGAAGCTCACTCCTTGACGACGGTGGTTGGTATAGTTCTTCCTCCTTGACATGGCGGTGATCGGATGTTCCCTAACCAGCTGATCAACTCTTCTTCCGTCTTCATGTGGACATACATGTCCTCAAGTAAGGGTGATGATTTACTGGCCCAAGTACTCTATGAAGTATTTTGGGTACGTAGAGTGGGCTGAGGCATTGGTGAGGGTCACGGTTGAGCATTGGTCAAGGTCTTATTGATCTAGAGCCAAGGCCCAAGGTCATGATCCGACCGTGTTGTGGCTTGGTAGGGCATAAGGGTTTCAAGGATTCTAGGGTGCGGATGAACATTTATCATCCTATCTTTAAGTACGGTTTCTGAGATGCCAATAGTCTATCTAGTCCTTTAAACAAATCACATCATATCACTGATAGCATCATTTCGTATAGGCCAACTCCAATCATCACTCGTGCTATTCATATCCTCATGACTCCCAAGAGGAGGTCTAACAAAGTCATATATGTCTACGATCCCCAAACTCATGTGTGTGGCTACCCCTAAAAATCCATGGGTAGAGCATACAAGCTTCCAAGCTGGAATAAAACAGGACAATCCAAGTGCTCACCCTATTCTTCCAAGGCCCATACTAGTGCATCTCTATCCTAAGGAAACACGTCGTACGCCACTCCAAGATCTTGTTTCCTTCCTATGAATCAACTCCAACAACCTGTTAACTTCCATTAATCACTGCATGATCCATTAATTCTACTAATCCAACACCTATGCTGGTGTTCCACATGATCTTCTAAAGTCCTTATAATCCCCGAATACTTGAAAGAGCTATATTTACTATAGTCAGTCCACCAATTCCCATTATCATGGTCAAGTAAACCCCAAGGTCAAGCTTATATTTGACTCTAGATCATCTTCGACAATTAATCCAATCTCCTAGTTTATTGTCCACCGAGAATCATGGTATCATGATCGAGATCATCAGTCTAAATCCAATTTACTCCGAACCATGCAGACATGCTCAGCATCTATATTCAACTAGAATCACCTACTTAAATCCAAATCTTTTGTCCAACGAGAATTCCTACATGTTCCCCCAAGTCATTTACGTAATATCAATTGTCTCCTAACAATATCCCATGGCTAAGTTAAATCCAAATACTTCCAAGAATTCCAGCTTGCGATCATGATTGTCATATAAATCCAATTTACTCAGGGGTAACGAAAGCTATGCTACTCTATAATCATGATCCCACCAAGTTCATCACCAACATGGTAGCCTCATAATCCACCAAATAGTCTCGGACGATTCCTCAAAGTTATTGATATAAACTCACCAAGTCGTCTGTCCCCAAATCCTATATCCTCAAACTGGTCTTTCCTATGGCATCATCAGTCCTGGTGCTATATTAGGATGATAATGTGCTTGTTCACTATGTCCACTAGTTCCATAATGAACCCCGTGTTGTGCGAGGTTTACAGAGGCTTAACTGGTTCTCTTGCAATTCTGTGGGTCAAGCACATGGTTAAGGACTGGGGTATCTCATGAAGTCTCGAAGGGTCTAGGAATGGGTTTCTAGTCTGGAGGGTTAAACATAACTCTATGGGGTTTCACTTGGTCGAGGAGGCTGCAACAAAAGTCTTCATTGCTAGTTGGTTGCTGAAGCAGATTTCTTGGTGCACCTTGTCTTGCTGGTCTTCAGTTGAGGAGAGAGAGACGAGAGGAAAAAGTAGCATAGAGGAGGTGGGATGCCTAAAGGGGGTTCTATAGTGCAGGTGCAAACAAACAAGTGCCAAAAGGCCAAACACAAACAACAGAATAAGGCAGGTGATATGGTCGCGTACTTGTTGCCTAGGGCAAAAAGGGCGACTGATATCAAAAACACAACAAATAAAAGCAAGCAACACACAATCATGGTTCTACTCGAACCATCATACGGACTCGACTGCGCATAGGGGGTACACGACTCATCCTACCCTAGGGGTTCTCGGACTCCATAGTCGTGCCTTGTGCCTCGTGCAGTCTCCCGGGTTTCCTCAGGTGCTGCTACATCTCTTATAGTTGTTTGATGAAACGATCCTGGTTGAGCTTGAAGAGTCTTCAACAACTTCTTGCCTGTTGAACTGATGGGGTGAAGGTGGCTCCTCATAACTGGCATTGAGTTGGTCTTCTATTGTCTTCTTAATCACGACGATCCCTTTTTGTCTTCTAAGCCGTTGATGGTACCAGGTAGGTAATCCTTTATGCAATGACATTATCAAGGCGTAATAGAGGTCCATCATGTCGGTTACGTTGATGACAACTTCGACACCAAGAGCGGGGGATGAGGAGAACCGTTTTCCTGCTCACTATGGTGAGGCGGACCAAATGGCTAGGTTCTCATCCATCGGTGGTTGCCGATACAACAACGGTAGTGATAGGGTTACTCTATTAGCGATGTATATCATGTTCTTGCATAACCTATGCCCTGGTCGTCGTAGGCTAACGTTGCATCATCTTGGAGCAGTGTCAAGGGTGTCGCCATCTCGTGGGTCTTCATGTCCTCATTCCTTGAGGATGTATCTTCTGTTGGTGTCGTCTTGTTGTGGTGTTGCCAATCTTGTGTTTAGGAGATGTGGGTGA
The DNA here is from genome assembly GCA_963921465.1 of Triticum timopheevii. Classification (NCBI taxonomy): domain Eukaryota; kingdom Viridiplantae; phylum Streptophyta; class Magnoliopsida; order Poales; family Poaceae; genus Triticum; species Triticum timopheevii. The sequence goes on from OY997274.1 coordinate 389,106,894, forward strand.
ATGTCTGGCAAGGCGTCTTCCTTCTAGATTATCCATGAGGATTACAAGGAATCCAGTGGTCAGGGGCACAAGGATTCTAGCGACCATTAAATTTGAAGGGGAAGAGGAAAGTATATCTTAGTTTTTGAAAAAAAACTGAGAAGGGAAGAGAAGTATAGATTGTTTTGAAAACTAGTAGTAGTTTCGAAATATTTTTACCCTAACTAACAACCATGCTAACTAAGGCTTCCTACAGTCAGGATGGCTCTGATACCAGCTCTGTGGGGACCCTGACTCATAAGTCGTGATCACCGAATGCACGTGTACAGTGATCCCAGAGATCAATGCTCACTGAACACACAGAAGCTGAATAACAAGAGTCTTACATCCATACATACCGTATTACACAAGTAGGACCGTTATGGTCGAGTCTTGAGTATAGCATCGCAGCGGAAATCTTCGTCGATAACTTGGACCCATGCCATTTGCCTTAACCCTACAGGCATTCTGACTGGAAAGCGTCCTAGCTCACATGTTTGTCATCGAAGTATTCTTCATCATATCATGTTCTTTCAAGCCTGGCCAATAAAATAACCAGTGGCAAGCCAATGAGTACTTTGAATGTACTCGCAAGCAACCCATGTTTTGGTTCAAAATACAACAATGCATGATATAGGTAAATTTTGCAAAAAGCTAGTTTTGAGTGCAATGACATGTTCAACAACTTTGTAAGGCATGCATCAAGAGAATTCAAGTAACCATGGGGACATGTTACAGATATCAACATATATAGAGTGGGCACAAACCCATCTAACATAAATAGAGTGGGCACCAACCCATCTCAATCATGTCAAGTCCCTTGACTTGACCCATGTCATTTTATCAACACACACACACTTGGTTTGTAAACAAGTGGACGTAGCCCAAGAGCGGTTATCCAACTGTCCTTGACCGTGGACACGGCTATTCGAATAGTTTTACACTCTGCAGAGGTTGCACACTTTACCCACAAGATCCGGGGAACTTCCGTGTCATCCACGACCCGCGATACCTTAAGTACCCGGGGTAAGCACCCGATCACTACCTTTCCCTAGACGACACTAACATGGAGTCCACTCGATTGGCAGTGACCCCCGTGCCCAACATTTCACATAACATTTTCGTGGAGCCTTGCTCCCATATTTACCACATACCACTGGCACGGGGTACAACGGTGTGTCCGGTGCCCCATAAAAATGTTCTTGGTCGCCCTACCTGGCACGACCCCGTCCCGAGAGAGAGCACCAACTCTCCCCCGTCACTAGTAATGCGGGCTCCAAGCTAGTATCGGTCTAGGTACTCAATAATGCCCTTTCCCATATAAGGGTAGAGTGGTTGCGCATGTAAGGTTGGAATAACGGTCGCAACTTCGACCAATCCGTTTTGAAAACAACACACACTTTCCTCGGTACACCACTTCGTCATCAAGTGGTTACCCATCTCATCATCTCCCTCGGGCATAAGTGGCACCCGACGGGGTTTTCGAAAAGTCCTTTGAAAATACTTTGCCTCCTTCCCATGCATATTCCCGCGTAGCACTACTTTAGCATCCTATCTACTCCCACCGGCATAACCCTCATAAGAAGGTAGGGCCATGCACAATGCAAGTATCAACGAGGAAATAGCAAAGGCAACCAACCCACGTGGTTCACCATCTCATCATGATCCCGATGCAACAATAATAAAGAGTTATATGACATGGATAAAAAGGGTTTCATAGACATGGTCAAAGGGTTGCTTGCCTGTTTTAACAAAGTCTTCGAGTTCTTCAAATATCTCTGGTCCAACTCCGAGCATTCCGTCTACTTCGTCAACTATCGTCGAAAGCAACCATAATAAACAACACAACAAGGCAGGAAATAAAAGTGCTCTAAAAATATGAGTTGGACTTTTCTGGGATACCTCTAGTCATATGAGGGATGACCAAAGTGGTTTCATTAGGATTTGAACAATGGACATCTCTGAACATTTCAATATGATGGAATCAAGGGATTAATGGGTTTGCAAGAAGTGTACAGAAACATTATTTTCAAAAATGGGCAGAGGCACCCATCTGACAAAGCATGATTTTAGAAGCATCTAGGAATTGGTTTCACTGGATTTGGAGTTGAAATGATTTTCCTATGAATTTGCAAAGTTGTCAAATATGAAGAAATGGCTCATTATTTTGTGGGGTATAGAAAGTATTAAGAAAAATGTTCATAAACTAAGTTATGAACTTAGATGCATCTAGGAATTGGAATCATGGCATTTGGAGCAAGTTTGAGCTCCCTGTGATTTTCTAAAGTTCATCACAGAAATAAGAAAAATAGGGTTTGGTAAATATTTGTGAAGAAAGGTTCTCAGGAAAAATGTGCATGTTCCATCACCAGATAGATCATGATTTATAGAGTCACTAGAAATTTGAATCATCAAATTTGGAGTTGATTTGATTTATTTGTAGATTTTTGAAGTTGACTGGAAAAAGAAAAAGACCAAGGCTTTACAGAAACGGGCTGGATCTGGGCGGCGGCGGCGTGCTCTGGCGAGGGATAGCTGACGGGCCGGCCCAGCTGCGTAGCCGCGCGGGAGAAGAGGCCACGTCGAAGGCGTACTAGCCCCAGGGCGTCTTCACCGCGAGGAGGCGGACTCCAGTTGACCCGATTCCACTTAAACGACGGGGCCCACCCACCGGGTCGCTGACGAGCGGGGCCCGCTTGTCGGGTTCATCCTCAAACTCCCGCGCGGGCGCGATGGGAGACAGAGGAGGTGAGGCCGGATGGTGCGGGCGCTCTCCCCGGCGGTACCGGCCACCTCCGGCGACGCCCGGAGTACCGGAGCGCTCAGGAGGCCATGCCGCATCCAACCATGGGTGGCACGGTCCCCCCGGGGCACCGGCTGAGTAGGGCGCTGGCCGCGGCGGACGAGACCGGCGGTGAGGTTTGGGCACGGTGAGGCAGGCACGGGGAGGAAGGAATGAGGTGCGGGGAGAGTTGGCGGTGATGCTGGTGCTGCTTTGGAACAAAGAGGTCGGGAGGAGGGGCACTAAGTGGCGCGAATTTAGGCGGAGCCCGATGGCTCGGCTTTGGCCATGGAGGTGGATGGAGGGCGCGGGGAGAGAAGTGAGTTGGTCCAGGGGGTCAACAGGAGTGGGAGAGGGCGAAAGGAGGCCAGAGAGGGCTCGGGGGTGGCCTTAAATAGAAGGGGGCGAGGTGTACCGTGGCTCGTGCGCCGGCGAGCTCCAAGCCGTTGCTGGAGGCCACGAGGGCGCGCGTGGGCGTGTCTGGGGTGTTCGTGGGGTTGGTCTAGGGCGAGAGGAGGGGAGAGAAGGAGCGGGGAAGGGCCAGGGTGCCACGCGTGTGAGGCGCTCCATTGGCACGCTCGGGCGACCTTTGTTCGCTAGCGCGGAGGCGCGGGGAGGGGGAGAGAGAAGGAGGCCGACCGCGTAGCATGTTGCGGATGCCGAGGCACCTCGACTGGCGCGAGGGGGAGGCTCGAGGTGGTCGGGTGGCTTGGGCAGAGAGTAGCTACAGTGCATGGGAGCACTGTAGCGCGCTCTGGAGCACGCCTTTGGCATGCCATGGCATAGAAAGTGGAAAGTGGGCGCGACCACTTGTGTCCAGCAGTGCTAGGGAGTAGTAAATAAAGGGGAGGAAGCATTGGATGCCATGGAGGGCCACTGGAACGAGGAGGGTGGTGAGAAAGGAGAAGAATGCTGCTGTCCAGAAGGGTAAATGGGGGTGTTTCACCCCTCAATCATTGAGCTAAGGCCAGGGAAGAGTTACTGGAGATACGAGAAGACTAGGAGGAGATGTGGTAAAAAGTTGAGCTCAAGGAGAATAGTGCAAGTGGTCAAAATGGTGATTTTTGAAATGTGACAGAAGGTGTTTGATGCAAATTTGGGCAAGCAAATTAACTCCACTTGATATGAAGATTAACAGGATCAAGTGTCATATATAAATGGGGTTGATCACCAAGTTGGAGCTCATTTGGAGGAAGTTGCCAATGTAACTTTGGCAAACCCTAGAAATGAACAGAAATGGGTTTCCCAAGATTTAGTCATGAAAATATGTTCTCCTTGATGCACCACTTGGTGTAGTGTCATCATTTGATCATGTGATCATGCTCACAAAAGTTGGAATCAAGGAGAGAAAGTTTCCAATGTAGAGTTGTTCAAATTTGGTTCTGGACAGGAATGGTTTTGGGGCACTTTGATCAAGTTAACTTGCTCTCCAACTTGTGCCACTTGATCTAGATGAATAATTAGGACATTTGAGAATGTTCACAAGGTTTGAGATTATTTGGAAATGTTTGGCAATGTAAAGTTGCTCAAACTTCAAAATGGACAGAAATGGTTTTGAGGGGATTTGATGATGTCATCTTGTTCTCCAAGACATGAGACTTGGCAAGATCACCAAATATGTCATATGTGACATGATAGAATTTTCTTGGAATTTTTGGAGAATATTTCCTTTGTAAATATTTCAAAAGCTTGAAATATCCAGAAAGGGTTTTTGAGGGGTTTGACCAATATTTTGAACATGACCATGTGTTGAAACTCTTATATATGGAAAATATATGTCCACTGAGTTTACCTAATTTTTGTCAAATATTTTTGAAACAATAAAATAATTTTTCCCTATTAAAGACCATTTCTGGCCTTAAGAAAAAGCTTTTAAATAAAATAGGAAAATAACATTTAAAATTATATTTTTGTGGTTTCTGGGTATCCTATATCTAATAGGAGTCAAATATATTTTTGAAAAGATTTTTACTGCCCTTAATTAAGTACTTGCAGTGCAACCCTCAATTCAGGGGTTTTTGAAAAAAAAACTAATTTTTGAAAATACTATTTGGCCAAATTATTTTTGCAAGAAAATATTTTTATGTCCTATACACATGGCATGATCATTGGTTCAAGAGTTTGGAGGATTTATTTGATTTCTAGAGCACTTGCAAACAGCAGACAAACATTCAATCAAAGCAAAGACAAAACATTCAAAAGGTTTTGTTAAACCACATTTTAGCATGATTTATTGACTTAAGTGTTGTGGCATGAAAATCAGGGTGTGACACCTATTAACCGGAGGCCCAGCCCAATTGATGTTTTTTTTGCCTATTTTAGTGTTTCGAAGAAAAGGAATATCAATCGGAGTCCAAACGGAATGAAACCTTCGGGAGAGTTATTTTTGGAACAAATGCAATCCAGGAGACTTGGAGTGGACGTCAAGAAGCAAACGAGGCGGCCACGAGGCAGGGAGACGTGCCCTAGGGGGGTGGGCGCGCCCCCACCCTTGTGGCTCCCCTGACCGACTTCCTTCGCCTATATATATATCTACGTACCCCGAAAACATCCAGGAGCACCACGAAACCCTATTTCCACTGCCGCAACCTTCTGTACCTAGGAGATCCCATCTTCGAGCCTTTTTCGGCACTTCGCCAGAGGGGGAATCGGTCATGGAGGACTTCTACATCAACACCATAGCCTCTCCGATGAGTTGTGAGTAGTTTGTCATAGACCTTCGGGTCCATAGTTATTAGCTAGATAGCTTCTTCTCTCTCTTTGAATCTCAATAGAAAGTTCTCCTCGATCTTCTTGGAGATCTATTTGATGTAACTCTTTTTGCGGTGTGTTTGTCGAGATCCGATGAATTGTGGGTTTATGATCAAGTTTATCTATGAGAAATATTTGAATCTCCTCTGAATTCTTTTATGTATGATTGATTATCTTTGCAAGTCTCTTCGAATTATCAGTTTTGTTTGGCCTACTAGATTGATGTTTCTTGCAATGGGAGAAGTGCTTAGCTTTGGGTTCAATCAATATTGTGGTGTCCTTTCCCAGTGACAGCAGGGGCAGCAAGGCAGGTATTGTATTGTTGCCATCGAGGATAAAAAGATGGGGTTTATATCATATTTCTTGAGTTTATCCCTCTACATCATGTCATCTTGCCTAATGCGTTACTCTGTTCTTATTAACTTAATACTCTAGATGCATGCTGGATAGCGGTCGATGTGTGGAGTAATAGTAGTAGATGCAGGCAGGAGTCGGTCTACTTGTCGCGGACGTCGTGCCTATATACATGATCATACCTAGATATTCTCATAATTATGCACTTTTCTATCAATTGCTCGACACTAATTTGTTCACCCACCGTAATACTTATGCTATGTTGAGAGAAGCCACTAGTGAAACCTATGGTCCCCGGGTCTATTCTCTATCATATAAGTTTCCGATCTACTTTATTTTGCAATCTTTACTTTTCAATCTATATCAAAAAAAATACCAAAAATATTTATCTTATTATTATCTCTATAAGATCTCTCTTTTGCAAGTGGTCGTGAAGGGATTGATAACATCTTTATCGCGTTGATTGCGAGGTTCTTGTTTGTTTCTGTAGGTACGAGGGACTTGCGTGTAGCCTCCTACTGGATTGATACCTCAGTTCTCAAAAACTGAGGGAAATGCTTACGCTACTTTGCTGCATCACCCTTTCCTCTTCAAGGGAAAACCAACGCAGTGCTCAAGAGGTAGCAAGAAGGATTTCTGGCGCCGTTGCCGGGGAGGTCTTCGCACAAGTCAAGACATACCAAGTACCCATCACAAATCTTCTCCCTCGCATTACATTATTTTCCATTTGCCTCTTGTTTCCCTCTCCCCCACTTCACCCTTGCCGTTTTATTCGCCCTCTCTTTCCCGTTCGCCTCTTTTTCGCTTGCCTCTTGTGTGCTTGTGTGTTGGATTGTTTGTCACGATGGCTCAAGGTAATACTAAATTGTGCGAATTTTCCAATGCCAACAATAATGATTTCCATAGCACTCTGACTGCCCCTCTTACCGATGTTGAATCTTGTGAAATTAAAGCTGCTTTGTTGAATCTTGTCATGAAAGATCAATTCTCTGGCCTTCCTAGTGAAGATGCTGCTACTCATCTAAACAACTTTGTTGATTTGTGTGATATGCAAAAAAAGAAAGACATGGATAATAATATTGTTAAATTAAAGTTATTTCCGTTTTCACTTAGAGATCATGCTAAAACTTGGTTTTCATCTTTGCCTAAAAATAGTATTGATTCATGAAATAAGTGCAAAGATGCTTTTATCTCTAAGTATTTTCCTCCCGCTAAGACCGTCTCTCTTAGAAACAATATTATGAATTTTAAGCAACTTGATCATGAACATATTGCACAATCTTGGGACAGGATGAAATTAATGATTCGTAATTGCCCTACACATGGATTAAACTTTTGGATGATCATATAAAAATTTTATGCCAGATTGAATTTTTCTTCTAGAAATCTTTTAGATTTGGCCGCGGGAGGCACTTTTATGGAAATCACTTTAGGAGAAGCTACTAAACTCCTAGACAATATTATGGTTAATTATTCTCAATGGCACGCCAAAAGATCTACTAGTAAAAAAGTTCATGCGATAGAAGAGATCAATGTTTTGAGTGGAAAGATGGATGAACTTATGAAATTATTTGCTAATAAGAGTGCTCCTATTGATCCTAATGATATGCCTTTGTCTAATTTGATTGAGAATAATAATGAATCTATGGATGTGAATTTTGTTGGTAGGAATAATTTTGGTAACAATGGTTATAGAGGAAACTTTAATCCTAGGCCCTTCCTAGAAATACCTCTAATAATTATGGTAATTCCTACAACAACTCTTATGGAAATTTTAATAATATGACCTCTGATTTTGAGATTTGTGTTAAGGAATTTATGATTTCTCAAAAGAATTTCAATGCTTTGCCTGAAGAAAAATTGCCTAAGATTGATGAATTGGCTAGGAACGTGGATAGAATTTCTCTTGATGTTGATTCTTTGAAACATAGATCTATTCCACCTAAGCATGATATCAATGAGTCTCTCAAAGCCATGAGAATTTCCATTGATGAGTGCAAATAAAGAACCGCAAGGATGCATGCTAAGAAAGATTGCTTTATAAAAGCTTGTTCTTCTAGTATTCATGATAATAATGATGAAGATCTAAAAGTGATTGATGTGTCCCCTATTAAATCTTTGTTTTGCAATACGAATCTTGGTAATAATGGGACTGGAGATGAGTCAACTTTAGTTAAAAGGTGCCCCAATGAGTCGGAGTTTTTAGATCTTGATGCAAAAATTGGTAAAAGTGGGATTGGAGAGGTCAAAACTTTACATACCATTATTTTGGATCTCAAGGAATTTAATTATGATAATTGTTCTTTAATAGATTGTATTTCCTTGTTGCAATCCGTGTTAAATTCTCCTCATGCTTATAGTCAAAATAAAGCTTTTACCAAACATATCGTTGATGCTTTAATGCAATCTTATGAAGAAAAACTTGAATTGGAAGTTTCTATCCCTAGAAAACTTTATGATGAGTGGGAACCTACTATTAAAATTAAAATTAAAGATCATGAATGCTATACTTTGTGTGGTTTGGGTGCTAGTGTTTCCACGATTCCAAAAACTTTATGTGATGTGCTAGGTTTCCGTGATTTTGATGATTGTTCTTTAAACTTGCACCTTGCTGATTCCACCATTAAGAAACGTATGGGAAGGATTAATGATGTTATTATTGTTGCAAATAGGAATTATGTGCCATTAGATTTTATTGTTCTTGATATATATTGCAATCTTTCATGCCCTATTATTCTTGGTAGACCTTTCCTTAGAATGATTGGTGCAATTATTGATATGAAGGAAGGAAATATTAGATTCCAATTTCCATTAAGGAAAGGCATGGAGCACTTTACTAGAAAGAAGATCAAATTACCTTATGAATCTATTACGAGAGACACCTATGAATTGAATACCAAAGATGGCAATACTTAGATCTATTCTTGCTTTTATGCCTAGCTAGGGGCATTAGACGATAGCGCTTGTTGGGAGGCAACCCAATTTTATTTTTGTTCTTTAATTTTTGCTCCTGTTTAGTATTAAGTAATTCATCTGGACTCTGCTTAGATGTGGATTTATGTTTTAATTAGTGTTTGTGCCAAGTAGAACCTATAGGATCATCTTGGGTGATAGTTAATGTGATCTTGCTGAAAAACAGAAACTTTAGCGCGCACAAGAATAATTTTAGTAAATCACACAAACATGATTTTTAGTTGATTCTTTTTGAAGTTGATTAATAGACAAATTTCCTAGGACTTCCTATTTTTTTAGGATTTGTAGAGTTCCATAAGTATTCTAAAGTTACAGATTGCTACAGACTGTTCTGTTTTTGACAGATTCTATTTTTCGTGTGTTGTTTGCTTATTTTGATGAATCTATGGCCAGTATCGGGGGGTATGAACCATAGAGAAGTTGGAATACTGTATGTTTAACACCAATACAAATAAATAATGAGTTCATTACAGTACCTTAAAGTGGTGGTTTGCTTTCTTGCACTAACGGAGCTCATGAGATTTTCTGTTGAGTTTTGTGTTGTGAAGTTTTCAAGTTTTGGGTAAAGATTTGATGGATTATGGAATAAGGAGTGGGAAGAGCCTAATATTGGGGACGCCCATGGCACCCCAAGGTAAAATTAAAGTACAACCAAAATTCAAAGCTTGGGGATGCCCCGGAAGGCATCCCCTCTTTCGTCTTCGTCCATCAGTAACTTTATTTGGAGCTATATTTTTATTCACCAAATGATATGTGTTTTGCTTGGAGCATCTTGTATGATTTTGGGAGATACACACATGAATTGGAATTTATTAGAATACTCTATGTGCTTCACTTATATCTTTTGAGCTAGACAGTTTTGCTCTAGTGCTTCAATTATATCTTTTTAGAGGACGCCGGTGGTTTTATTTTGTAGAAATTATTGATATCTCATGCTTCACTTATATTATTTTGAGAGTCTTTTAGAACAGCATGGTATTTTCTTTGGATATAAAATTAGTCCTAATATGATGGGCATCCAAGTTGGGTATAATAAAAACTATCATATAGAGTGCATTGAATACTGTGAGAAATTTGATGCTTGATGATTGTTTTGAGATATGAGGATGGTAATATTAGAGTCATGATAGTTGGGTAGTTGTGAATTTGAGGAATACTTGTGTTAAAAGTTTGTGATTCCTGTAGCATGCACGTATGGTGAACCGTTATGTGATGAAGTTGGAGCATGATTTATTTATTGATTGTCTTCCTTATGTGTGGAGGTCGGCATCGCGCGATGGTTACCTCCTACCAACCCTTCCTCTAGGGGCATGCGTGTAGTACTTTGTTTTGATAACTTGTAGATTTTTGCAATAAGTATATGAGTTCTTCATGACTAATGTTGAGTCCATGGATTATACGCACTTTCACCCTTCCACCATTGCTAGCCTCTCTTGTGCCGCGCAACTTTCGCCGGTACCATACACCCACCATATACCTTCCTCAAAACAGCCACCATACCTACCTATTATGGCATTTCCATAGCCATTCCGAGATATATTGACGACTTTCCACCGTTCCGTTTATTATGACACGCATCATCATTGCCATATCGCTTTTGCATGATCATGTAGTTGACATCGTATTTGTGGCAAAGCCACCATTCATAATTCTTTCATACATGTCACTCTTGATTCATTGCATATCCCAGTACACCGCCGGAGGCATCAACTTAGAGTCATATTTTGTTCTAAATATTGAGTTGTAATTCTTGAGTTGTAAGTAAATAAAAGTGTGATGATCTTCATTATTAGAGCATTGTCCCAAGTGAGGAAAGGATGATGGAGACTATGATTCCCCCACAAGTCGGGATGAGACTCTGGACTTTATGAAAAATAAAAGAGGCCAAAGAAGCCCAAATAAAAAAAGAGGCCAAAGAAGCCCACCAAGAAAATGAGAGAAAAGAGAGAAGGAACAATGTTACTATCCTTTTTCCACACTTGTGCTTCAAAGTAGCACCATGATCTTCATGATAGAGAGTCTCCTGTGTTGTCACTTTCATATACTAGTGGGAATTTTTCATTATAGAACTTGGCTTGTATATTCCAATGATGGGCTTCCTCAAATTGCCTTAGGTCTTCGTGAGCAAGCGAGTTGGATGCACACCCACTTAGTTTCTTTTGATGAGCTTTCATACACTTATAGCTCTAGTGCATCCATTGCATGGCAATCCCTACTCACTCACATTTATATCTATTAATGGTCATTTCCATAGCCCGTTGATTCGCCTAGTTGATGTGAGATTATCTTCTCCTTTTTTGTCTTCTCCACAACCACCATCTGTCGTGGGAAACGAACACCTATGGGGCAGGGCCCCTTCTCGGTCCGGCAGGGAGCAGAGGACGCACGAAGAGTAGATCGAGGCGAGGCACGCGACGGATTTTACCCAGCTTCGGAGCTCTCCGGAGAGATAAAACTCCTACTGCTGCTTTGTGGTGGTATTACGTTCTTGCTCGAGAGCGCGAGAGTTCTGTAGTTTCGAATGAGTCGAACCCCCTCTATGTTGCGCATGGGCCTCCTTTTATAGGTTAAAGGGGTCACCGACAGGTGGCAACGCAGACAGGGGTACAAATTTAAAAAAGGGGGGGTTGGTACAATTGCCTCTATAGTGCACCCTACCTAACTCTGACGGCAGGGGACAAGAGCATTTAATGCCCGTCCGCGTCGCCCAATAGTGCAGAAAAGCGACCGTTAGGGGCGCCACTGTTCACCACGATGGCCTTCTCGTCATCTCCACTTGCCACCTCGCACCGCTTGGCTGCACAGCTTCCCGCCACGTGCGCCTGGAACGATCCTATGGTGACACGTCAACGGATGCGATGGAGCGTGGGCATAGAGTGGTGGCTTCACCGCGGCAAGCGCCTTGCCGCGGTCGCTGTCTTGTCGCGCCCGGAAGCTCGTCGCTCGCCAGGTCTTGCCGGGACATGCGGCGCGTCGCGGCAAGTTTCTTGAAATGCCTTGGTTGGCCTTCCCGGCAAGCTCCTCTTGCCGGGGCCTTGTCCTTCCTGGCAAGCTCCCCTTGCCGGGGCCTTGTCTTCTTAGTCAAAACACTTTGTTCTTGAATGGCTTTAATGGGAACTACGGAGGATCTTGGCGGGCACCCGGCAAGCCTTGCTGCGGGGTGCTGCGACTGCCCGTCAAGGTAGTCAGAGTCAGGATTCGGAGTCGGATCGATTTTCCTTAGGCAGAATCGAGTCATAGTATCGAGTCGTGGAATCGAGGATTCTACTACATTTACTCAAATAAGATATTTTGTATCCACAGAAGAAATTTATATGGGTTCTATAGAGTTTTGACACTAAATATAGAGCAAAGACGTACACATCAATGCGTTCTACTCCACTTCTTTTTATGGCTAACCTACTATTAGCTTGGATGGAACATATATGAGAGGAAAATATATAGAACATTGAAATCTTCAACGCACGAAATCTTGACGCATCCTCCTTCCCACACCAATTCCGTTTTGTCAACAAGTCTGATCCTCAATTTTGATCTAGGTTTTCAGAGCGAGATCAAAGGTGTCGGCGGCTGAGCATTTGGGCTTGGGAGGGTTATAGAGGGCCATGAGGCATGTGAAAATGGTTTGGATGAATGCATACTATTCTGCTACAACTAAACAAATGGCTTACATAAATTAGTAGAATTGGACATAGTCCATAGCATACTATTCTGCTACATGATTCTATGATTTGGATCGCGATTCAACATGGATTCTACCTGATCCGGATTCATAGTGGGACTTGGATCGACATGGTTTCATAGGGTCATGAAGTCGTAGGATTCTAGGAGTCGAGTCGGGATTCTGACTACCTTGCTGCCCATGCACAAGTTCGGGATACTAAGGTACCCCTACTTTAGTACACCGACAGGAGCCCCCGGGCCTGGGCCACACACGGTGCCGAGCGCTGTTGGGCCAGGCCCAAAACAGGGCACGGGCACACGCGGCCTGGGTCCACACCATATCTAACTCCGTATCCACCGCGCCCTCCCGTAACGGCACGCGTCGAACGCGGCGTCGTGGGAGAGATCGTGGGTGATTCTTTAATCGAAAAAGGCGTAACGTTCGCCTCCTCCTCTTTATAAGCAGGGGAAACAGGGGTCGTTCCCCCACCTTCGCCACTTGCGGTTCCTTCCTCAGAAATCTCCGCCGCTCCCCTCCGCTTCCCAAGCCGAAAGAGAGAAGCGCTCCGCCCCCCGCCGCCGCCGTCGCCGCCAACGCCCTCGCCCTCCCCCACCGCCTCCGTCATGGCTCCGAAGACCGGGAAGGGTGCGAAGTCGGCCGAGGCGCTGCGGCTTGAGGCACTGCGGAAGGAGCGGGCACTCTTCCCCCTTGAGCTCTCCGCGAAGGAGCTGAGGGAATGGTTCTACCTCTTATGGTCGACGGAGACGCGGGCGCATCCGCGCACGCAGGTACTCTCCGCCGAAGCTTCTACCTCAAAATGGTGTCCAAAAGGATACCCCTTCTTCCCACTGTTCTTCTATTGCGGGCTCTGCCCGCCCTTTTCCGATTTCTTCTGTGACATCATGAACACAGACGGGCTCCATCTCCTCGATTTCACCCCCAACGCCGTTCTGACCATGGCGGTTTTCGCACACCTTTGCGAGAACTTCGTCGGAATCCACCCAAACGTAGCCCTTTTCCGCCACTACTTCATGCCCCGGGTCGAGAAGAGAGCCCTTATCTGGCGGGATCGCCTGGATCTCGAGAGCCGGTATGAAGGAGGTCTATCTGGAGGGGGAGCTCCGTAGCAAATGGGAGGAGTGGAGAGCGGAATGGTGTTGGATTGTTGATGAGGATCCGTAGCCATTCATCAACTTGCGCCAAGCCCGAGTAGTGCGCGGCGGCGATTGGAGCGCCCTGGCGACGGACGAAGCTAAGCTGAAGATCGCCACCACCTGGATCTTGCGGCTCAGGCTTGCCGGGCTCACTGTAGGGGCTGTTGGCGCGGACTTTCTTCGCCGCCGCATCGCCCCTCTGCAGGAGAGGGGGAGAACCGCCTGGCTATTCGGGGGCCCGGCGGATATCATGAGGCTGCGCCCAGGCCTCAATTTTAATTTCACTGTCCTGGAGTTGGATGGGACGCTCAAGGTGCTGTTCAAGCATGACCCCAACCATCCCGAGTGGTTCAGGCTGCCGCAGGGCGTCGTCCCATTGTGCAACAACTCCCAGCTCGATTGCATCCGTGCAATGATGCCGGAGTGCGACTCGCACGGGATTATCCCAACTTGGCAGGAGCCCGCCGACGACGTCCGCGCCGACGAGCAGAGGCTCCTCACCCGCGACACCACCGATGATGAGATGCGGCGCATCGCCACCAGGGTGGAAGAGGCGGCGGCGGCCGCCACCACGGGTGAATTTGGGTTCACTGTGGAGGAGGCAGAGGCGGCCAAGGCGGCAAGCCTTGCCGATCGAGAAGAGCTTGTCAGGGAAGTCGTCGGCGAGGGAGAGCCTGAAGCCGAACTGAGCGAGCCCGCCGAGGGCGCAAGCGGCTAGCCGTCTTCGAGCAGCTTGCCGCAGGCGGAGCCCCCAGCGCAGCCCCCAGCTCAACCAAGAAGGCGCCTCCGCAGGACCGGAGACACAGCAGGGCGGCAGGCAGGCCAACAGCCACCGCGCCGCGGGACACGCTCCACCGCGACAAGCACCGTTGCCGCGGGAGCGTCTCATGTCGTGCCGGCAACTGGAGCGGGGTCCTCTCGAGCCGCCGCTTCTGATCCTTCCGCAGCCCCCGCCAAGCATCCAAGGGAGCCTACTCCTCCGCCTCGTCGCGCTGAAAGAGTACCGGACTTCGACCTCTCCGCGCTGAGCTCCGACGAGGAGGAAGAAGAGGAGGAGGAGTAAGACTTTCTTCTCGTTGTGCTTATATTTCTTCGATTCTTGCTGTTTCTTGTCTTGTATCTGATCTGCTTCCCTCTGAACCTTGTTCCTTTTCAGGACTCTGGCCGAGAGAGCGGCGAAGAGGGCCAAGGTCCCCGTGGTTGTCATCGAGGACGACCCCGTTGTGACAACAGAGGGCGCGTCCGAGACCACCTTGTCGGACCCGGCAATCTCTCCTCGAAGCAGCCCCCAGCGCAGCCCCCAGCGTAAGTATTTGTTCACTTCCTGTTGTGGGGGGCGCATGAGTGCTCTTTCCTTGTTGATATCTTGATTGTTGGTTTGCTTGCATAGGAGCAGAACAGGCCCAACAGGAACAACCAGAAGCCGCTCCTGAGGTGCTATCTGCTTCAACTACGCCGCCAAGGGACGATTCCCTGACAAGGGAGCGCTCTCCGACAAGGGAGAGGTCCCCGGCAAGGGGCAGTTCTCCGGCAAGGGATGGGACCAGTGGTCCCCCGGTGGTGGAGCCCATGATTATAGAGCCCAGCACAGGTAATCCTTCTTGTCAGAAAACTTCCCTTGGGTTCTTCTTCTTCTGACCTTCTTTTTTGGATATTTGCTTAACTTTTTCTCCCTCTTCTTGTCTTTAGATCCTCCCTCCATGGAGCCGATGGAGACCGATGCTACCGGCGAGGAGAACGCGCGCGGCAACACTGGCGATGCCGCTGCTACTGAGGAAGAGGCTGGCGCTGATGATCCTGCCAACGAAGAGGCCGCCAAGGCTGCTGGCACAGGAGCTGGCGAGGGGTCCGGCGATCGCACTGACGACCCGGGGGCCGCAGGAGCACAAGGCGCTACGCCGACCGCCGATCCCTCCGCCGCTGACGTTGCGCCAGGCTCCGAAGAGTCCCAGCCCGGCGCCTACTTGAAGGCCGGCAACGGTGTCTTCATCAAGCTTCCCTGGGAGTCAAGCTCCAGGGCGCCGGTCGAGGGAGAGGCTTTTGACGGAGAAGTGCTCGCCTCTGCTGGGCTGACAGTGGTTGACACGCCAAGCAGTAGTAGCGGCGAGTCTGAGGAGGAGCAGCTGCTCCGGAAGTTGGTGTCACTCTACCGCGCCCGACAAGCGAAGCTGGAGTCTCGGGAAGCGCTTGTCACGCAGACGGGAGTGGACATAGAGAAGCATGCGGAGGAGCTCCAGAGCCGCAACCAAGAGGCCCTCCGGTCCATCGCGGAGGAGAGGGCGCAGCTTGCCGAGGCGCGGAAGGCCTTACTCCTCGAAAAAACTGAAGCTGAAGAGCAATAGAGGCTTGCCGCCGAGGAGCTGTCCACCCGGGAAGGTGAACTGACGCAGCGGAAAGTCAATCTGGACAGCTACGAGGAGGAGCTTGCCGCGCGTGAGCAATCACTTGGCGGGGCACTCAAGGAAGCGAAGGACGCTGCCGCAGCTACCGAGGCCGCCAAGAAGGAACTGGAGGTGAAGATGACGCAGCTGGAGGCTGATCTGAAAGGGAAAGATGAGGAGCTTGCCGCGCTCCAGCGCGAGCGCGAGAAGGACGCCCTCGCTCATGGCGATCTGCAAGTTCAACTCGCCGATAAGGGCAAGGAACTGAACGCCGCCAAAGACTCAAATGCTGATCTGGAGCTGAAGCTGGCCACGCTGACTGAGACGCTGGACGGCGCCAAGAAGCGAGAGGAGGACTTGAAGGGGGAGATCAAGGCCAACGAGGAGCTGCTAACGAGGGCCGCCGAGACTCAAAACACCTTCAGGGCTACGGTGGAGCTCTGGACAGAGGGCCTCGTCAACATTGCTGCAGTCATTGACGAGGAGCTGGCACAACTGGACTTGGCGGGCTTCGGGTACTCCTCCGACGAGAACCTCCAGCCCAGCGCCAAGCTCACTCTGTTCTTCAAGGGAGTGGCGACGGCTCTCCAGCAACTCCGGGAAAGGATCCCAAAGCAGCTGGCTGACGAGTCGCGCGCAATCTGCGCCAGAGTTCTGGAGAAGGTGTTGGTGAAGGTGCTCTTCCGCAATCTGGGCCTCAACCTCACCAACGTCCTTAAAAAGCTGCCGGCGGGTGCTGATCTTGAAGAGCTCAAGGCCCTTGTCGCACCCATTGTGGACAAGGTGAATGAAGTCAGGAGGGTTGATGGCGGCCGCGTAGATTAGGCCGCATGTTTTTCTCCTTTTTCTTGCTGCTGCCAAACATGTTACGGGAACAATCTATTAGAGCGCGGCAAGTTATCATTGTAATATAACTTTATTTTGGGCAGTATTCGCTATGTTATTTCCTTTACTTGATTCCTCCCTTTGTATGTTTTTCTACCCTACGCTTTCAGGGAACTTGCCGGCATAGGCACCCTTGCCGCGAGCACTGAGTGCGGAACATCAGCAGCTTGCAGGCGGTGTCGCTTTCGGCAAGAAACCTTGTCGCAACTAGTTGCAACACACTTAAGTTGTTGAGCGGACTCGAAACAAAGTAAGGGCGCAACTAGCTACGAGTGGTTCCTCCGCGCACAGGTTTTCCATACAAAGCACGGTCGTTCAAGGAAGATAACTTAAAAAAAATTAAACTGATTGTGCTCAAACTTTGGCACCTTAGCTTTTCTGTCGTTTGTGTCCCGGCAAGGCGATACTTTTCTTGAACGACACCTGGTCCACACCATTATCTCCTCCTCCCCCCCCCCCCGGTAAACTTGTGGGCGAGGGAACCTTCCTTTCTTGAGAAAAAGAAAGAAGATAAAATAAAGATATGGAGCCTTAAGGCTCGTTGTTGCTTACCGGGGGCAAGTGCTGCACAAAGTGTTAGGTAATACATGCAAAAGAAAGAAAGCACGAATTTTGACAACATGTGTGGGGCATATGATCTTTATTTATGCACGGGATCTGCGCCCGGCTTTGTACAAAGGGTTACATGCAACAGCGGCAAAGCTTGTACAAAAGGTGGTTGCCGGAACGGGTTCCGGCAACCGCGCCTTATGGGTAAAACTTACGAAGATGCTCAATGTTCCAGGAATTACTCACCGGAAAGCCATCTTCATTCTCAAGGCGGACAGCGCCAGGCCTAGTGACTCGCTTTACCCGATAAGGGCCTTCCCACTTCAGCGTCAACTTGTTGGAATTCTTGGCGGATTGAACGCGCCGAAGAACAAGGTCGCCTTCCTCGAGACTTCTGGCATTGACTTTGCAGCTATGGTAGCAACGCAAAGCTTGCTGGTATCGAGCAGCTCGTACAGCAGCCTGAAGACGATCTTCCTCGAGGAGCAGCGCGTCATCTTGCCGCAGCTGCTCTTGCTCTAGCTCATCATAAGCGAGCACTCGAGGCGATCCGTACACGAGTTCCGTGGGGAGAACTGCCTCTGCTCCATAGACGAGAGCAAAAGGTGTCTGGCCAGTGGCTCGATTTGGCGTCGTCCTGATCGACCAAAGAACCACTGGCAGCTCCTCGATCCAGTTCCTTCCGCACTTGTGCAGCCTGTTGAAAGTCCTGGTCTTGAGCCCACACAACACTTCAGCATTTGCCCTCTCTGCTTGACCGTTGCTTCTCGGGTGAGCAACAGAAGCGAAGCAGACCTTGGCGCCAAGATCTTGGATGTACTGCATGAAGGTGCGGCTCGTGAATTGCGTGCCGTTGTCGGTGATGATCCTGTTGGGGACTCCGAAACGGCAAACAATCGACCTGAAGAATTTGAATGCTGACTGTGCCGTCACCTTCCTCACTGCCTCCACTTCCGGCCACTTTGTGAACTTGTCGATTGCAACGTACAAGTACTCAAAGCCCCCGACAGCTCGGGGAAAGGGGCCGAGGATGTCGAGCCCCCAGACCAAAAGTGGCCAGGATAAAGGGATCGTCTAGAGAGCTTGAGCTGGCTGGTGTATCTGTTTGGAATGGAACTGGCACGCTTCACACCTGGTTACTTGTGCAGTTGCATCCTGGAGGGCTGTTGGCCAAAAGAAACCTTGCCGGAATGCTTTGCCGGCAAGTGCTCTTGCGCCAATGTGGTGGCCACATATGCCTCCATGTATCTCCGCCAACAGCTCCTGTCCATCCTCCCGGGGAATGCACTTCAATTTCACTCCGTTGAATCTTCTTCTATACAGTATGTCGTCGACAAACTGGTACATACTCGATTGTCGGGCTACTCTTTCCGCTTCTCCTTGCTCTTCGGGAAGTTCTCCTATTTGAAGGAAATGGACAATCTGCTGTGCCCATGCTGGAGCTTGTGGCTCGACAACAAGGACTAAAGGCACATATGCTGCTGCGGGAACATCCGCTTCTACGGCAAGAATCTGTGGCTCAGCCGGAGCGTGATGTTCCCTGGCAAGCTTGCCAGAGCAAAACTTGTCAGGGGCGTCTGCTTCAACGAAACAAACCCTAGGGCTTTCCGGAGCAGACTGCCCCTCAGCACTCTTTGTGTTGATTTTGGGGACCTTCTTGGCGGCGGCTTCGGGGAGCTCTGCCAGAAAGTAGTCACCAGAAACCAACTTCCTCTTCCTGTTCTGTCTAGTTGATGGTGTTACAGATGGTTGAGTCATCTTGAGCACAAATATTCCTGGTTCCACAGGTAACTTGAGTGCGGTGCACTTTGACAGGCCATCTGCGATGTCATTCTGGGCTCTCGGAACGTGTTCCATCTGCAAGCCTTCAAAATGCTCTTCCAACTTTCTCACTTCGTCAATGTAAGCTTCCATCAACGGACTCTGATAATCTTTGTTTACTTGTCGGACGACAAGTTGTGAGTCACCCCTCACAATGAGCTTCTTGATCCCAAGGTCTGCAGCGATCCTGAGTCCGGCAAGCAAACCTTCATACTCCGCAGTATTGTTTGTTGCTTGCTTCTTGGGAAAGTGCATCTGGACCACGTACTTGAGGTGCTCTCCGGTGGGTGTGACAAGTAACACGCCCGCACCGGCGCCTTGCAGCGAGAAGGCACCATCAAAGTACATGATCCATTCTTTGTTTGCCTCCTTGACGGGGATTCTCGTTTCTGGAGATTCTTCATCAGGTGTTGGCATCCATTCTGCTATGAACTCTGCCAATGCTCGGCTCTGGATAGTTGAGGTACTCTCAAACTTGAGGCCAAAGCTTGACAGTTCCAGTGCCCACTCGACAATCCTGCCTGTTGCTTCTGGATTTTGCAATATGCTCTTCAACGGAAAGCGAGTGACAACTGTGATCTCATGTGCTTGAAAGTAATGGCGCAGCTTTCTCGAGGCCATGAGAAGGCCAAAAAGCAACTTTTGTACACCAGAGTACCTTGATCTTGCCCCCTGCAGAAGGGAACTGACAAAGTAAACTGGGCACTGCACCATTTTCTTCTGCTTCTCTTCTTGTGGCTGTGTGCAGATCCATCCTTGTCGGGACCAGGGCTTGTCGGGGAAGCCCCCTGCTTGTCGCTGGATGCGCTTGCCGTGGTTGCTGGCTCATCATCCGCCTCTCTTTCCGCCACTAACGCAGCACTAACCACTTGATTGGTTGTCGCTAGATATAGCAGCAACTTCTCTTGTGGCTTAGGTGCGACAAGTATTGGAGTGGAGGACAGGTATCTCTTCAAGTCCTGGAGCGCAGCCTCTGCTTCCGGAGTCCATTTCATTGGACCCGCCTTTTTCAATATTCTGAAAAATGGCAGGGCGCGCTCCGCGGACTTAGAGATGAACCTGCTGAGAGCAGCTACGCAGCCGGCAAGCCTCCGCACATCCTTGACGTGCTTCGATGTTTCGATCTGTTCAATGGCCTTGATCTTGTCGGGATTGGCTTCAATCCCCCGCTGAGATACAAAGAACCCGAGAAGTTTGCCGGAGGGGACTCCAAACACACACTTCTCGGGGTTGAGCTTAAGGTTGATCTTGTGCAGATTTGCAAAGGTCTCGTCCAAATCCTGGATCAGAGTTGCTATGTCTTTGCTCTTGACCACTATGTCATCCATGTAAGCTTCTACATTTCTGTGCAGCTGTGGCTCAAAAGCTTCGTGGACTACCCTTGCAAATGTTGAACCAGCATTCTTTAGTCCGAAAGGCATCCTTACAAAGCAATATGTGCCACATGGAGTAATGAATGCGGTTTTCTCCTCATCCTCTTCTGCCATGAAGATCTGATGATATCCTGAATATGCATCAAGAAATGAAAGCAAATCACATCCTGCCGTGGAGTCGGCAATATGGTCAATGCGCGGCAAGGGAAATGGATCTTTGGGACAAGCTTTATTAACATCAGTGAAGTCAATACAAAGCCTCCATTTTCCGTTCGCCTTGCACACAACTACAGGATTGGCCAGCCACGTTGGATGGAGCACTCCTCTTACAAGGCCTGCTGCTTCCAATTTCTTGATCTCTTCTGCAATGAATTCTTGGCGTTCCACTGCTTGTTTCCTGACTCTCTGCTTGACGGGCCGCGCGTGAGGACAGACGGCAAGGTGGTGCTCAATCACTTTCCTGGGAACACCGGGGATGTCAGATGGTTGCCATGCAAACACATCGACATTCGCCCGCAGGAAAGCAACGAGCGTGCTTTCCTATTTAGGGTCAAGCGTGGCACTGATGGTGAAGGTACCACCAGTGCCGTCCTCCTTGGCGGCCACTTTCTTAGTCTCTGGTGAAGCTGTCTTTGCCTTCTTACACTTGCCGATGGAGCTTGATGGTGCATCCTCGACGGTAGCGCAGCACTCCGAAGAGGTGCGCTTGCCGGAGTGGGCATCAGAGCTCTTGCCGGACTTGGTCTTCTTCTTCCCCCCGGGAGCTTCAGCGGCAAGTGGTTTGCGTTCTGCTGCGGCTGCTGCTTGCCGGTAGATCTTGTCGGTGCAGATAAGGGCATCTTTCTTGTCGCCAGGGACAAAAATGACACTTATCGGACCAGGCATCTTGAGCATGTTATAGGCATAGTGAGAGGCTGCCATGAACTTGGCGAGCGCTGGACGACCGAGTATCCCATTATAGGGCAATGGGAAATCAGCAACGTCAAAAGTGACTTTTTCTGTTCTGAAGTTCAGCTCACTGCCAAAGGTCACTGGCAACGTGATCTTCCCCTTCGGCTTGCTCCTTCCCGGGTTGATTCCTGGGAAAGTGCCGGTCTCTTCGAGCTCGCTGTCGGGGATCTGGAGCTTCTGGAGTACCGCTGAGGAGATCAGGTTCAAGCCGGCCCCGCCGTCAACCAGCATCTTTGTGACCTTGAGGTTGCGGATAGTTGGTGAAACCAACATCGACAAGCACCCGACCGCAGTTATGCGATCAGGGTGATCCTCAACGTCAAAGATGATAGGCGTGCTGGACCATTTCAGAGGCTTGCGCGACTCAACTGATGGTTCTGCTGCATTAACTTCCCGCACCCACTGTTTGAGCTGGCGGTGCGAAGTATGCATAGAAGCACCGCCGTCAATGCACAAAACCTCTGTTGCCTTCTGAAACTCCGGCTTGTCGGCCTCATCCTCATCCATCTCTTCATCTTCGTCTTCGTCTTCATCCTTGTCGCGGCCGCGGGGAGGCCTGTCTCCTTGCCGCTGCTTGGCCTTGCCGCGGCGCCCTCCCCGGCCGGGATACTTCTTGCCGGATCCTCCACCACCTTCTTGGGCCTTCTCCTTGTCGCGTCGCTCGTGTTCAGCTTTCTGCAGTTCAACAAGCTGCTCAACTTTCTTGCAGGTCTGGAGATCATGGCCCTTGGTGTGGTGGATCTTGCAGTACTGCTTGCCGGAGCCGTCCTGCTTGTCGGCGGCCACCACGGCCTCGCCGGAGTCGCTAGCTTTGGCCTTCTCGGCGCCACCTCCGTTGCCGGACTGCTCGATGACTAGCACATCTTTTGCTTTCCTCTTTCTGTTGTTCCGCCGCCGGCTTTTCCTTGCCGGGGCGGCATCCTCACTGTCAGACCCTTCTGCTCCTGTATTCTCTCCGGGGAGTTTCCTCCCCTCTTCAGCACGTGTGCACCTATCGGCCAGGGCATATAGCTCGCTGACGTCTCTGATTTTGCACATCGCCATCTCCTCCCTCATCCTGCGATTTCGCACGTTCTGATGAAACGCACTGATGACCGCGGCAGGGTGGACGTCTGGGATGTTGCGTTGCACTTGGCTGAATCTCTGAATGTACTTGCGTAGGGGCTCTCCTTCCTTCTAGGCGAGCAGATGAAGATCGCTCTCCTGGCCATGGGGCTCGTGGCCGCCTGTGAAGGCGCCGACAAACTGATGGCACAGATCTGCCCATGAGGAGATGGAGTTGTACGGCAAGTGCATGAGCCAAGATCTGATGTTGGGCTTGAGCACCAGCGGGAAGTAGTTGGCGAGGATCTTCTCGTCGCGCCCCCCAGCAGCCTGCACTGCGATGGTGTAGACGCTGAGGAACTCCGACGGGTGCAACCTGCCGTCATACTTCTCGGGTACATCTGGCTTGAAGTTCTTGGTACTGGGCCACTGGACTTGCCGCAGCTCGCGAGTAAACGCAGGGCAACTTACCGCGTACGGCAAGTCGCCTGGTTCCCCTGGCGGATGCATATTGACAGTGGGCCCAGCGCGCTGGTCTGATTGACGCCGCGCTTCTCTTCGACGCTCGATTCGAGTACGAGCGTCCTCTTGCTGTCGTTCTTGAAGAACTTGGCGCTGATCACGACGAACTCGTGGATCTGACGACGCCGTGGAGTCGGTGTCGAGGTTGACCCGGCGAGTCGGCGATCTTGGCCTTTGGGGTGGGGAGTGCACGGTGGTTGCTCCCCCACCGATCTTGTCGCCATCGACCCGCGCCTGGGCATCTTGCCGCGGCTTCGAAGTGGTCGGTTACCGGGGAGTGTCGCCGTTGGCGAAGCCGATGAGGCTCTGAATGGTGGCCCTCCAGTTGTCGATCTTGTCTGGCGCTGGAGGGTAATCTAGAAGCAGTTAGGCTCGGGCCAACGCTTCTTCTGGAGTCTTGGGTGGCGGCGGCGAACGGCGCGAGGAGCGAGATATGCTCGCACTTCTAACAATGTTAGAAGGAGCAGCATCTCGCCCAAGCGACCGCGCCGCGCTCGTGCCAGCATGTTGACGTGCATGCTGATCTTGAGCGTCCCGAGATCCACCAGCTTGGCCTTGACCCAACGAATGTATGGTAACGCGCGTACCATGACGTTGTCTGTCCCGCGCCTCTTGAGAGGGGCGCGGTGCATGTACGGACGCAGAGGTCTGTGCAGCCTTGTCCTTCGACTTGGCAGCATCGTGAGCTCCCTCATCAACGCCCGTTCCATCGCCGGCGTCTACACCACCACCCGTTTGCTCCGGTGGCGGCAGGATTGACGCAGATGGACCAGCCACCTCCGAAGCCTTCCTCTTCGGTGGCATGTCGATGAAGATGATGAAGATGTGGCTCGCGTGAATGCCGGATCTGGTCAACCTCGACGCCCCCCTACCTGGCATGCCAAAGATGTCGTGGGAAACGAACACCTATGGGGCAGGGCCCCTTCTCGGTCCGGCAGGGAGCGGAGGACGCACGAAGAGCAGATCGAGGCGAGGCACGCGAGGGATTTTACCCAGCTTCAGAGCTCTCCGGAGAGATAAAACTCCTACTGCTGCTTTGTGGTGGTATTACGTTCTTGCTCGAGAGCGCGAGCGTTCTGTAGTTTCGAATGAGTCGAACCCCCTCTATGTTGCGCATGGGCCTCCTTTTATAGGTTAAAGGGGTCACCGACAGGTGGCAACGCAGATAGGGGTACAAATGTAAAAAAAGGGGGGGTTGGTACAACTACCTCTACAGTGCACCCTACCTAACTCTGACGGCATGGGACAAGAGCATTTAATGCCCGTCCGCGTCGCCCAACAGTGCCGAAAAGCGACCATTAGGGGCGCCACCGTTCACCACGATGGCCTTCTCATCATCTCCACTCGCCACCTCGCACCGCTTGGCTGCACAGCTTCCCGCCACGTGCGCCTGGAACGATCCTACGGCGACACGTCGACGGATGCGCTGGAGCGTGGGCATAGAGTGGTGGCTTCGCCGCGGCAAGCGCCTTGCCGCGGTCGCTGTCTTGTCGCGCCCGGAAGCTCGTCGCTCGCAGGGTCTTGCCGGGACGTGCGGCGCGTCGCGGCAAGTTTCTTGAAATGCCTTGGTTGGCCTTCCCGGCAAGCTCCTCTTGCCGGGGCCTTGTCCTTCCCGGCAAGCTCCCCTTGCCGGGGCCTTGTCTTCTTAGTCAAAACACTTTTTTCTTGAATGTCTTTAATGGGAACTACGGAGGATCTTGGCGGGCACCCGGCAAGCCTTGCCGCGGGGTGCTGCGACTGCCCGTGCACAAGTTCGGAATACTAAGGTACCCCTACTTTAGTACATCGACACCATCCTTTTCCACATATAGTGCTATGTCCACGGCTCACGCTCATGTATTGCGTGAAGATTGAAAAAGTTTGAAAATACTAAAGTATGAAACAATTGCTTGGCTAAAACCGGGGCTGTGCATGATTTAAATATTTTGTGTGATGAAGATAGAGCATAGCCTGCAGACTATATGATTTTGTAGGGATAACTTTCTTTGGCCATGTTATTTTGAGAAGACATGATTACTTTGTTAGTATGCTTGAAGTATTATTACTCTTATGTCAATATGAACTTTTATCTTGAATCATTTGGATCTTAACATTCATGCCACAATAAATAGAATTACATTGAGAAATATGCTAGGTAGCATTCCACATCAAAAATTCTGTTTTTATAATTTACCTACTCGAGGACGAGCAGGAATTAAGCTTGGGGATGCTTGATACGTCTCCAACGTATCTATAATTTTTGATTGTTCCATGCTATTATATTACCCGTTTTTGATGTTTATGGGCTTATTTATACACATTTATATTATTTTTGGGACTAACCTATTAACCGGAGGCCCAGCCCAAATTGCTGTTTTTTGCCTACTTCAGTGCTTTGAAGAAAAGGAATATCAAACAGAGTCCAAATGGAATGAAACCTTCGGGAGAGTTATTTCTAGAACAAACGCTATCCAGGAGACTTGGAGTGGATGTCAAGAAGCAAACGAGGCGCCACGAGGCAGGGAGGCGCGCCCTAGGGGGGTGGGCACGCCCCCACCCTCGTGGGCCCCTCATGGCTCCCCTGACGGACTTCCGTCGCCTATATATATCTACGTACACCGAAAACACCTAGGCGCACCATGAAACCCTATTTCCACTGCCGCAACCTTCTGTACCCGGGAGATCCCATCTTGGAGCCTTTTCTAGCGCTCCGCCGGAGGGGGAATCGATCACGGAGGGCTTCTACATCAACACCATAGCCTCTCCGATGAGTTGTGAGTAGTTTACCACAGACCTTCGGGTCCATAGTTATTAGATAGATGGCTTCTTCTCTCTCTTTGAATCTCAATACAAAGTTCTCCTTGATATTCTTGGAGATCTATTTGATGTAACTCTTTTTGCGGTATATTTATCAAGATCCGATGAATTGTGGGTTTATGATCAAGTTTATCTATGAGAAATATTTGAATCTCCTCTGAATTCTTTTATGTATGATTGGTTATATTTGCAAGTCTCTTCGAATTATCAGTTTGGTTTGGCCTACTAGATTGATCTTTCTTGCAATGGGAGAAGTGCTTAGCTTTGGGTTCAATCTTGCGGTGTCCTTTCCCAGTGACAGCAGGGGCAGCAAGGCACGTATTGTATTGTTGCCATCGAGCATAAAAAGATGGGGTTTATATCATATTTCTTGAGTTTATCCCTCTACATCATGTCATCTTGCCTAATGCGTTACTCTATTCTTATGACTCTAGATGCATGCTAGATAGCGGTCGATGTGTGGACTAATAGTAGTAGATCCAGGCAGGAGTCGGTCTACTTGTCGCGGATGTCGTGCCTATATACATGATCATGCCTAGATATTCTCATAACTATGCACTTTTCTATCAATTGCTCGACACTAATTTGTTCACCCACCGTAATACTTATGCTATGTTGAGAGAAGCCACTAGTGAAACCTATGGCCCCCGGGTCTATTCTCTATCATATAAGTTTCCGATCTACTTTATTTTGCAATCTTTACTTTTCAATCTATATCATAAAAATACCAAAAATATTTATCTTATTATTATCTCTATAAGATCTCACTTTCGCAAGTGGTCGTGAAGGGATTGACAACCCCTTTATCACGTTGGTTGCGAGGTTCTTGTTTGTTTGTGTAGGTACGAGGGACTTGCGTGTAGCCTCCTACTGGATTGATACCTCAGTTCTCAAAAACTGAGGGAAATGCTTACGCTACTTTGCTGCATCACCCATTCCTCTTCAAGGGAAACCAACGCAATGCTCAAGAGGTAGCAAGAACGATTTCTGGCGCCGTTGCCAGGGAGGTCTTCGCACAAGTCAAGACATACCAAGTACCCATCACAAATCTTCTCCCTCGCATTACATTATTTGCCATTTGCCTCTCGTTTTCCTCTCCCCCACTTCACCCTTGCCGTTTTATTCACCCTCTCTTTCCCGATCGCCTCTTTTTCGCTTGCCTCTTGTGTGCTTGTGTGTTGGATTGTTTGTCACAATGGCTCAAGATAATAATAAATTGTGTGACTTTTCCAATACCAACAATAATGATTTCTTTAGCACTCTAACTGCCCCTCTTACCGATGCTGAATCTTCTGAAATTAATGCTGCTTTGTTGAATCTTGTCATGAAAGATCAATTCTCTGGCCTTCCTATTGAAGATGCTGCTACTCATTTAAACAACTTTGTTGATTTGTGTGATGTGCAAAAGAAGAAAGACAGGGATAATGATATTGTTAAATTAAAGTTATTTCCGTAGGTACAATTACAAATTTTAATTATTACTTAGCAATTTTAGGCAATAATGCGGAATATGAAGGTGAGCCTAACAATTGCAAGTGTAGTACTAAGTACTAAGCAAGTAACACGAGTATGTAAGTAATCGAGCACAATATGATATAAGTAAGTGCTAAGAGACAAGTAACCACAAGTAGAAAGTTAGGTTAGGAATAACCGCAACTCCGGGAAACGAGGATGTATGCTGATGTTCACTTCCTTGGAGGGAAGCTAGTCACCGTTAGAGAGGTGGATGTTACCACGAAGGCACACCAACGCCACGAAGGCTCACCCTATTCTCCCTTTGAGACAACACCACAGAGGCGTTTCTCAACCACTAGTGGTAGACCTTGGGGTGGTCTCCAAACCCTCACAAACTTTTCTGGGGGTAATCACAAAGGTCGATTCCTCTCCGAAAGACTCCTACTGCCTAGGAGTCTCCAACCTACAAGAGTAATAAGAACGATGGGGAAAAGCTCAAGACTTGCTGAAATCACGAATTCCTTTGGTGCAAAGAAGGGGAAGGAGTGGATCTATCACTTGATTGGAGAATTTCTCTCAAATGTTCCTAAATCACTTGTGGATCTAGGATTTGGTGTAGAGGATTGAGAGAGAGAGAGTGAAAAGTGTTCTTGTCAAGCTCCAAGTGAATGGTCAACCTCATCCCGTGGAAGGGAGAAGCCTATATATAGTGGGTGTGGAAAAAATAACCGTTTAAGCCACTTAAGTGCACAGAAGAATTCGGACGTCTGGTGGCACAAATATGTCCGGACGTCCGACAGTTATCGGTCGTTCAACCGCTGGGAACACATAAGCCACGAATCAGCACACAGCACACGGACGTCCGAGACGTGCCGGTCGTCCGGAGAGGCCCGGAAATCCGTTAATATTGTTCTGTGGAGGAAATACCGGACGTCCGAGACGTGCCTGTCTTCCAGAGACCGGACGTCTGAAGAGGTTCAGAAATCCGTGAATACCGTTCTGTAAGAGAAACACCGGACGACCATAGAGAGCCGGACGTCCGGACAGCTGAGAGGAATCGGACGTCCATAGAGTACGGACGTGAGGAGAGAAAAACTGGAGTTGGTGGGTTTGAGCAAATCTTTCACTAGATCCAATGATCCCCTCTTAATAGTGCGGGATCCCTATACTCAAGAACAAACCATAAACAAAGCCAAGGCTAATGTATTGTATCTCCGATCTTGAGTTATATGCATTTGTCCCTAGTCATGATCCACACACGGCCTTTGAGACATAATCTTGGGATATACTTGATAAACATGATTAGTCCCAACATGCATGTTGTCATCAACATCAAAATATGATCAAGGGCATGATTGCACTTTCTATCTCCCCCTTTTTGGTAGTTGATGACAACATATATGCACACACATAAAAAATCAAAAGGATTTGTTGTGGAGCTCAATAAACAAAGAATAAGCATGGAGAGAGCTCCCCCTCAATATGATACCATAAAGAATAAACATGAAGAGGGCTCCCCTCGATATGATACCAACACAACCAAATCTCATACACAAGATAATTAAGACAATAAGCTCCATATAGGTTCATCACTCATAGCATAGAACATAAGTCTCTAAAATCCCATAACATGAGTTCGATACAAGCTAATAAAAAACATAACAATGAGTTCGATTACAAGCTAATATCATCTAATCGCATAGTGCCTACTCCCCCTTGGCATCAAATACTCAAAAGGGAGAGGTCATAACAGCATCAGAGAGCATCATCATCATCATCATCATGTGCACCACTGCCACCAGCCTCGTCAAAGAAGTCAGCCCACTCAGGACTCAAGGGAAAACCAAAATCAGAAGGTGGCTCATCAGGAAAACGGTCGTCATCACTCACATCAAACACTCTGGAGTCTCTCAATCGAGTCTTCAGAGCATTCTTGGAGGTGATAAGGCGCGTGACAACATCGTGATTTTGGGAGCAGTTAAAAGTAACAGCCTTCATCAAGGCAGAGTGGGCCTTCCCTAGAAAGCGAGCAATGCGACCAAAGGGTGCAGATCTGGAGGGAGCAGAATGAGGGATGCTAGCACCAGTGCGGCGCGGATGAGCAGAATAGGAAGAGTCCTTGGGAACATAGTTATTGGCCATGTGAGGGGGAATGACCCATCGCTCATGCAAATGAGTGCGGACAATAGGAAACGAGGCCACACTCTCGATGAATGCCCAAAGAAAGGGAGCATGAGGAAAGGCCCGCTTGTGCTGAAAAGAAGCGAGGCGAATCTCATGCCATAGAAAATGAGGCACATTGATCTTCCCTTTTGGAGACGCATAGAGGCGATGCATGAGATCGATGCAGTAGCTACTGTAGGACCCCTTGTCACCCATCTTAGGATAAATGGTGCCAATGACACATTGATAGATAATGAAGAAAGGAGCACGCCAAATGGAAACTTGGTTAAAACCCTTATGTTTCTCATCATTACTCAGTTGGGGTATGGGTTTGATAAGATCAGCACATGCATCAGGGCCCTTGGGTCTATGGTCGGGGTCATCATTGTGAATTTTGAACCTGGTGTCAGGAAAACCAAGGGCAACAACAAATTGAGAGTAGGAAGACGAGAGCTTTGTGTCGGAGGTCATCCAAGTAACAGTGTTATTTAGACCGAAGAAACATGTGGCATAAAATTGATGAATGGAGGCTTGGTTAAAGTCATGTTGAAATGTAAATGGGGAGGCAAGATTGGAGGACTCAATGAGCTCAATACCCCAGAATATTTTTCTGGATGAGTGCGAATATGCTCTAAATCAATGCACAGATGCAGAGAAAGACCCATAGGAATGATGATAGTGGTAAAAATGTCAGCTTGGACATTAGTGCGAAACGATTGTCCCTAGAGTCATGAGCAATCATAAATTGATCAACATCACGACGCAACTTAAGATAGGAGGCAATGGGAACCAGGTTGAACCGCTTAATGTGACGGCCATGTGGTAAAGGAGGTTCAAGCGAGATATCACGAGCATCACCGTGAGGTTGGACCGGATGAGGTGGAGGCTGGAAGGTGCGCTGCCGAGTCCCCGACTTGGGAGCAGTGGTGCGAACAGGGACAGGCTCTCCTCTCTCCATATGAGCTAGCTCATCTTCATAGTCATAGCCCTTCAACGAGTCTTTGCTTGGAGAGTGGCGAGGTGGAGGAACACGCTTCCTAGGACGAGCCCGTTCTTGGGAATCGTCGGAGTCACCGTGATGGGAGGGACGAGACAACCCAGATGGGGGGTCCTTACGAGCAGTGCTCTTGGTCTTCACCATTCCGACCTAGAAGAGGAGGGAAACCCAAATCAACAACCCACCACCATAGATCAATGAATCGATGGATGAGAGAAGAAGAGATTGTTGCTACCTCGGAGTGAAGAACGCGGAGGAGGACGACGACTGGAGAGAATCCTGCAATGGTCCGTGCCGGGGACAGTGGCGACCCGAGTGGCGTCGCGACGGCGAGGGACCCAGGAGGCGAGCGGCCATGGCGAGGGGCACGAGCGGCGAGCGGCCGCGGCGAGGAGCAGCGAGACAAGGGCGGCGGCGGTGGGGAACAGAGGAGAGGGGGCGAACGGATTAGGGTACACTGACCCAAAACGCACCCCGCACTATATATAGGAGCCTGAGAAATATCCGAACGACCGGCCTGAGGACACTAGAAGGATTTTAACGGACGACTAGAGTTCGACGGACGTACGGTGCCAGAGAAAAGTCCGGACGACCGGGAAACTACGGACGTCCGGCGCCTGGGCCAGGGAAAATTTAACAGACGTCCGGATAGGCCGGACGACCGGAAATATGATACCAGAGAGAATTTTACGGACGTCCGGTACATAGAGGACGTCCGGAAGCATATAAGAATTTTTTAGAGGAGTAGGGTGCAATTATTTGTGCTACTAACCATGATGAGGAGATGATTATTATAGTACGTAGTAAGGTGCAATGGTATAATCTGTTAAGCAATGTGTATCCTATGCCAACAATTCTAAAACTTATACCGCTCATATAGTGTTCTAATTGACAAGAGTGGTGGCTATTGCCACCATATATGAGTATACGTGACATGGCACGGAAAGATTGGAACTTTGAGTGCATAATCACTACTCCATCATTGAAAGCACCATAGTTAGATGACATGGTAGCTTTGAGAGTGTTTGTTCTTTTTATGCATTTCATAGCGTGAGGATACTCATGAGTTGAGTGTCTCCCCCTAAATATATGCCTACATTAAGACAAGATATTAATTTCATGCATGAATGGGTACTAGATTTCACATAATGTTGTCAAGCTCCAAGATACCAAGTTCACGCCTAAGTCGACAAAACCTTGCTTCATCCAATGGTTTGGTGAAAATATCTGCTAGTTGCAAATCTGTACCAACATGATCAATGTGAATATCACCCTTTTCCACATGATCTCTCAAAAAGTGATACCTAATATCAATGTGTTTGGTGCGGGTATGATCCTTGGGGTTCTCAGCAATATTGATGGCACTTTCATTATCACATAGAAGAGGCACATGTCTATAGGTGTTACTGTAATCCTTCAAGGTTTGCCTCATCCATAGTAATTGAGTTGCACAACTGGCGATTGCAATGTATTCAGCTTCTGCGGTGGAGAGGGCAATACAATTTTGTTTCTTCACGGACCAACTTACGAAGGAGCGTCCAAGAAACTGACATGCGCCGGAGGTGGACTTAAGATTCACTTTGTCTCCAGCCCAATCCACATCCGTGTACCCAATGAGATCGAACTTAGCATCCTTGGGGTACCATAAACCCAACTTTGGGGTGTGAACAAGGTATCTAAGAATATGCTTAACCGCCTTATGATGATTTTCCCTAGGGGAAGCTTGAAATCTAGCACACATGCATACACTGAACATGATGTCTGGTCTAG
This sequence comes from Triticum timopheevii, assembly GCA_963921465.1. Taxonomy (NCBI): domain Eukaryota; kingdom Viridiplantae; phylum Streptophyta; class Magnoliopsida; order Poales; family Poaceae; genus Triticum; species Triticum timopheevii. The sequence continues at coordinate 389,139,297 of OY997274.1, forward strand.
ATGCACAAAGGTAAAGTAGGGAACCAATCATAGAGTGGTAAATAGATGGGTCGAAAGGAATACCATTTGTGTCTTCAATAAGTGCAATTTTGGTTGTCATCGGTGTCTTGCGTGGACTAGCATCAGACATGCCAAACTTCTCTAGAATATCCTTGAGGTATTTTGCTTAAGACAAGAAAATTCCTTCTTGAAATTGTTGATTTGAAATCCGAGAAAGAACTTCAAATCCGCATTGAGTGACATTTCAAAATTCTTGGTCATTGAAGCCGCAAACTTCTTGCACAAATGAATGTTAGGAGAACCAAAAATGATATCATCTACATAGATTTGGCATAAGATCAAATCACCCTTGTCCCTCTTAGTAAAAAGAGTGGGATCGATCACCCCTCTCACAAAACCATCATTGAGTAAAAACTTCTTAAAATGATCATACCAAGCATGAGGTGCTTGTTTGAGGCCATACAAAGCCTTATGAAGTTTATACACATAGTCTTTGTGATCAGGATCAACGAACCCAGGTGGTTGTGACACATATACTTCTTCTTGTAGAGGACCGTTAAGGAAAGCACTCTTCACATCCATTTGATGTAAAGTAAAACCATTGAAAGTGACATAAGCAAGTAAGATGCGAATGGATTCAAGACGGGCAACGGGGGCAAAGGTCTGACCAAAGTCCAAACCTTCAACTTGTGAGTACCCTTGTGCCACTAACCTTGCTTTATTACCAATGATTACACCATTCTCATCTTGCTTGTTCTTGAAAACCCATTTTGTTCCAATGATGTTCTGCTCAGTAGGTGGCCTCTTGACTAATGACCACACTTGGTTGCGTTCAAAACTGTTCAACTCTTCTTGCATAGCAACGAGCCAATCGTTGTCCATCAATGCATCTTGTACCTTGAGGGGCTCAACACTAGACACAAACGAGAAGTGAGCACAAAAGTTTGTCAAATGTTTACAAGTGACTACCTTCCGATATGTCAGTGAGAATTTTGTCAACATCAACATGACCGGCGACTCCAGGCATGATGGAGGTTAGGGTTTCTCGCGGTTCAACTTCATGTCCATCATCCACGTCCTCAACATATGGATCATTAATGTGTGGTGGAAGATCTTCTTGTTCATATTGCATTTGTTGAGGTTCATCATCAATGATTGGACTTTCTTGTTCTTGCCCTTGATGATGATCTTGTTCTTGAAGAATATCATGAAGAGGAACTTGATCATCTTCTTGTACTTGGACTAGGGGCATTGGTTGAACAATAGGAGTTTGTGGTGGTATGGGTGTCGAAGTAGTTTGATGATGTGTGAAACTTCCATCTTCTTCTTCATCATCATGAGGTTCTTGTTCCATTGGAAGAAGTGCACCAACACCCATGGTCAAAATATCTTGAGAGGGATCTTCTTCACCTAGATCACTTAGATCAACTTGCTCCCCATGGGAGCCATTAAATTCATCAAGCACCACGTCACAAGTTTCTACAACACATCCATTGGATTTGTTGTAGACTCTATATGTGTGAGAGTTTGATCCATAGCCAACAAATATGCCCTCAATTGTTTTGGATTGAAATTTTCCTAACAATTCTCTTTTGTTGAGGATGAAACATTTGCACCCAAATACACGAAAGTACTTGAAATTTGGCTTGTTCCCAGTTAGGAGCTCAAATGGAGTCTTTTCCAATATAGTGCAGAGGAAGAGCCGGTTTGATGCATGACAAGCAGTGTTGACAGCTTCGGCCCAAAAACTATGTGGTGACTAGTATTCATCCAACATGGACCTTGCCATCTCCACAAGTGTATGGTTCTTCCTTTTGGCTACACCATTTTACTGAGGAGTGTATGGAGCTGAATATTGATGCTCAATCCCTTCATCACTAAGGAATTCTTTCAAGGTATAGTTCTTGAACTTAGATCCATTGTCACTTCTTATTGCCAAGATTTCTTTGTCAAACTTGCGTTGTGCTTGCTTGGCAAAATCAATGAAGGTGATCTTCATCTCGTCCTTGGACTTGAGGAAAAACACCCATGTATATCTTGAGTAATCATCAACAATGACAAGTCCATACTTTTTCCCACCAAGACTATCCCATGAAGGAGGCCCAAAAAGATCCACATGAAGGAGCTCTAGGGGTCTTGAAGTAGACACAATGTTTTTGAGAGGGTGCTTTGATTGATGTTGCTTCCCGGCTATGCATGCACTACACACACGATCTTTCTCAAAAGAGACATTAGTTAGTCCAAGGATGTGATTCCCCTTTAAGAGATCTTGAAGATTTCTCATGCCAACATGGGCTAGCCGGCGATGCCATAGCCACCCCTTGTCGGCCTTGGCCATTAGACAAGTTGCATGGAATGAGCTCTCTTTCGAGAAATCAACCGTGTAAAGGTTGCCATCCAACTCTCCAACAAAGGCCACTTCGAGAGTATCTCTCTTAAAGACTTTCACATCCGTTAGTCCAAAGAGTGTATCATAACCAACAGAAGCCAATTGGCGAACAGAAAGCAAATGGTATTTAAGGGATTGGACAAGCATGACATTTGCAAGAGACATGTCATTTGTGATAGCCACCTTGCCCAACCCGAGTACCTGTCCTTTTGAACCTCCACCAAACAAAATGCTCATGAATGGTTGAACAGCTTCCATGAAATCGTAGAGCAATTTACTATCTCCGGTCATATGATTAGTACATCCACTATCAATCCCCATTTTAATCCACCGGAGAAGGCAACCTACACACAATTATGACTTGGTTAGAGGCACCCATTTTACAATGGGACCTCTCAAGTTAGTCACAAGGGTCTTAGGGACCCAAATAGCATAGAATCGGAATGCATTTTGAGGACCAACAAATTTTGCATAAACTTCTCCATCCTTAGTCTTACGAAGAACATAGGATGGAGGCATGAACTATTTTGGCTTGTTGAGAGTGGGCATGCCCCTTGTGGCTTTCCCACTAACAACCTTACCTTTATCCTTGTGCCCTTCTTGTACAAATGTTTCTTTTAGAGGGGTTGTGCACTTTTGAGAGGACGTCTTCTTCTTATTTGTGCTTGGGTCAAACCCGACTCCCTCGTTGGCAAACACCTCATAAGGTTCTTTTGCCCTTGAGCACATGTCATGAGACCTTTCTCGATTTGAGCCTTGAATAAGTGATTTTCCTCAAGAATAGATGCTAGATCACTACTTGGGCTAGAGTTTCAAGATAAGTAAGTTTGCGCGTCTCAAAACTCTTTGTAGGAAGGGTGAGCTCTTCTTCAGTAGTCTTGAGGGACACGGATAGAAGCTCACAATCCTTAGAGAGAGAAGCATGAGACTTCACAAGCTTACTTTTATCATTCATCAACTCTTCGCAAGAGTCAATAGCCTTTTTCAAGGAGGCAAGATCTTTAATATGAACATCAATGTTTGCACCAATTTTTAAGCATAGTTCATCATTTCGTGCTTCCTCATATTGGACTTTCCGCTCAAGGATTTCACATTTTTCCTTTTCCTCGGTGACGAGGGTTTCGAGTTCCTTAATGGTGATGGTCTGCTTACTCACCATCTCCATAAGCATACGAAACATAGTGAGCTTCTTTCCTTTGAGGGAGCACATGAACTTATTAAGTTTAGCAAGCATGGGATCATCTAGATCATCATCCTCATTACTATCCTCTGCATCAAGATACTCATCACTAGGAGTAGAAGGAGTGAAAAGAGGAGGATTTGATCGTGGGATTACCTTGACCTTGTCAGGAGAGCTTTGGTCCTCTCCATCTTCTACCACGGCCTTTGCCATTAGACACTTGTGGGCATTACCCTTGTAGCCTTTCATGTAGTTGTAGGTGACCACATCACCACTCTTGTTCACTAACCTCAAAGTGTTTTGAGAGTCTTGAGCAACTCTGGCAACACCACTAACATCATCCGGATCGGATTCTTCTTGAGCAACCATTGCTTTCCCATTCCTCTTCTTGAGCTTGGAGTTCAAAGGATTTAGCAACTTCTTCTTGGGAAAGGTCTTGGGAAACCTTGGTTTATCCTCTCTCTTCTCATAAGGGCACTCGTTCGAGAAGTGGTTGGTTTCTTCACAGTTGTAGCATTTTCTTACTTTCTTCTTTTGAAATCTTCCCTTGAATTTTCCCGTGCTAAACTTCTTGACAAAAAGAGCCATGTCTTCATATGAAGGGCCCTCATCGGATTCAATCTCATCACCATCTTCATTATCATCATCATCTTCTTCTTCTTCACTTTGCTCATCTTCACATACATGCTTGACCTTCAATGCAATATTGATCTTTGATGTTGGAGTACCATGCATGGCAAGATGTTTTGTGGCATTTGCCTTTGACTCTTAGAATAGTTGGAAGGTGGATATGATGTCATCTGTAGTCATTTCCTTGAAGTCATGGTGTTGTCTTATGTCCCACACCATTTGATGGTAATATGGGGCAAGGGCATGAAGCAACTTATCCACAAGGAATCGCTTAGTCATGTTGAATCCATCTTGTGTCTTGTCACACTCACACGACTCAATCTCAGCGGCGAGAGTCATGAGACGCTCAAGGAGTTGATTGGGAGTTTCACCTTACTCCATACAAAAGTTTTGCAATTGCCCCTTGGCAATTTCATATTGAGCACTACGGAGGTTGGAGGTACCGGTCTTGGATCTTATAATGCTTTCCCATAGTTCCTTGGCACTTGTGATGCGTATGAACGATCTCCTTTGCTTTTCAACCATACCTCTCCTTATACACATGGTTGCAGTGTCATTGAGATTCTTTTCATAAATTTCTCTTGGTGTAGGATTCTTTGGATCAACCACATGGTACCCATACTCCAAGATCTCCAGCATCTCATCGTTTCCATATCGAAGATGATCCTGCATAGCAACTCTCCACAAGGCAAAATCGGAAGTGGCATCAAGTAAAGGAGGTTTGCCTTGAGGATTATATTTCAGTTTCTCAACTTGGGGTATTGCATAAAGCCAAGGAACACCGGAGTGATCATTGCTAGGAGGTTGTTGACCAAGTGACGGAGCAGTCACAGTTGGCCTCGAAGCCGCACCACCCGAAAGTGGTGCAAGCACCGTGGACAATGCATGTAGCTAATCTCATTTGGACCAAGGCCTCAAGAGAAGCATCATGCTCCTCTTTTTGCTTAGCAAGGGCCCGTTCCAGATCCTCGGAAGTAAAGGAGTTGACTTTAGAAGAAACCTCGCCTTTATCCTTCGGATCTGCAACAAGGGGAGTACCATCGGGGTTCATCTCACTCTAGGGCGGTTAAGCCACAAGAATAGAGCACAAGGCTCTGATACCAATTGAAAGGATCGAGATGGACCTAAAGTGGGGTTGAATAGGTACAATTACAAATTTTAATTATTACTTAGCAATTTTAGGCAATAATGCGGAATATGAAGGTGAGTCTAACAATTGCAAGTGTAGTAGTAAGTACTAAGCCAGTAACACGAGTATGTAAGTAAGAAAGCACAATATGATATAAGTAAGTGCTAAGAGACAAGTAACCACAAGTAGAAAGTTAGGGTTAGGAATAACCGCAACTCCGGGAGACGAGGATGTATGCCGATGTTCACTTCCTTAGAGGGAAGCTAGTCACCGTTAGAGAGGTGGATGTTACCACTAAGGCATACCAACGCCACGAAGGCTCACCCTATTCTCCCTTTGAGACAATACCATGGAGGCGTTTCTCAACCACTAGTGGTAGACCTTGGGGTGGTCTCCAAACCCTCACAAACTTTTCCGGGGGTTATCACAAAGGTCGATTCCTCTCCGAAAGACTCCTACTGCCTAGGAGTCTCCAACCTCGAAGAGTAATAAGAACAATGCGGAAAAGCTCAAGACTTGCTCAAATCACGAAATCCTTTGGTGCAAGGAAGGGGAAGGAGTGGATCTATCACTTGATTGGAGAATTTCTCTCAAATGTTCCTAAATCACTTGTGGATCTAGGATTCGGTGTAGAGGATTGAGAGAGAGAGAGAGTGAAAAGTGTTCTTGGCAAGCTCAAAGTGAATGGTCAAGCTCATCCCGTGGAAGGGAGAAGCCTATATATAGTCGGTGTGGAAAAAGTAACCGTTTGAGCCACTTAAGTGCACAGAAGAGGTCAGACGTCTGGACAACACCGGACGTCCGGTGGCACAAGTATGTCCGGACGTCCGACAGTTATCGGTCGTCCGGCCACTGGGAACACATAAGCCATGAATCAGCACACAACACACGGACGTCTGAGACGTGCCGTTCATCCGGAGACCGGACATCCAGAGAGGCCCAGAAATCCGTAAATATTGTTCTGTGTAGGAAATACCGGACGTCCGAGACGTGCCGGTCGTCCAGAGACCGGACGTCCGGAGGGGTTCTAAAATCCGTGAATACCGTTCTATAAGAGAAACACCGAACGACCGTAGAGAGCCGGACGTCCGGACAGCTGAGAGGAATCGGACGTTCGTAGAGTACCGGACGTCCGGAGAGAAAAACTGGAGTTGGTGGGTTTGAGCAAATCTTTCACTAGATCCAACGATCCCCTCTTAATAGTGAGGGGTCCCTATACTCAAGAACAAACCGTAAACAAAGCCAAGGCTAATGTCTTGTATCTCCGATCTTGAGTTATATGCATTTGTCCCTAGTCATGATCCACACACGGCCTTTGAGACATAATCCTAAGATATACTTGATAAAAATGATTAGTCCCAACATGCATGTTGTCATCAACATCAAAATATGATTAAGGGCATGATTGCACTTTCAACAAGGCTACATGGTTCTGACTAACGACTCCCACCTGAGATGGGTGTCACTCGTGTGAGTTGGTGTTGGGTAACATAGCAGCATGCAATTTCAAAATTTTCCTATGCTCACGCAAGATCTATCTAGGAGATGCATAGCAACAAGAGGGGGAGAGTGTGTCCATGTACCCTCGTAGACCGAAAGCGGAAGCATTTGACAACGTGGTTGATGCATTCGAACCTCTTCTCGTTCCGACCAATCAAGCACCGAATGTACGACACCTCCGAATTCTGCACACGTTCTGCTCGATGACGTCACTCGAACTCTTGATCTAGCAAAGTGTCGAGAGAGAGTTCCATCAAGATGACGGCATGGTGACGGTGATCGTGAAGTGATCCATGCAGGGCTTTGATGACCCACAAGTATAGGGGATCGCAACAGTTTTCGAGGGTAGAGTATTCAACCCAAATTTGTTGATTCGACACAAGGGGAGCCAAAGAATATTCTCAAGTATTAGCAGCTGAGTTGTCAATTCAACCACACCTGGAAACTTAGTATCTGCAGCAAAGTGTTTAGTAGCAAAGAAATATGATAGTGGTGGTAACGGTAACAAAAGTAAAGACAACAAAAGTAATGTTTTTGGTATTTTGTAGTGATTGTAACAGTAGCAACGGAAAAGTAAATAAGCGAGAACTAGCATATGGAAAAATCGTAGGCACAGGATTAGTGATGGATAATTATGCCGGATGCGGTTCGTCATGTAATAGTCATAACATAGGGTGACACAGAACTAGCTCCAGTTCATCAATGTAATGTAGGCATGTATTCCGTATATAGTCATACGTGCTTATGGAAAAGAACTTGCATGACATCTTTTGTCCTACTCTCCCGTGGCAGCGGGGTCCTATTGGAAACTAAGGGATATTAAGGCCTCCTTTTAATAGAGAACCGGAACAAATCATTAGCACATCGTGAATACATGAACTCCTCAAACTATGGTCATCACCGGGAGTGGTCCCGATTATTGTCACTTCGGGGTTGCCGGATCATAACACATAGTAGGTGACTATAGACTTGAAAGATAGGATCAAGAACACACACATATTCATGAAAACATAATAGGTTCAGATCTGAAATCATGGCACTCGGGCCCTAGTGACAAGCATTAAGCATAGCAAAGTCATAGCAACATCAATCTCAGAACATAATGGATACTAGGGATCAAACCCTAACAAAACTAACTCGATTACATGATAAATCTCATCCAACCCATCACCGTCCAGCAAGCCTACGATGCAATTACTCACGCACGGCGGTGAGCATCATGAAATTGGTGATGGAGGATGGTTGATGATGACGACGGCGACGAATCCCCCTCTCCGGAGCCCCGAACGGACTCAAGATCAGCCCTCCCGAGAGAGATTAGGGCTTGGCGGCAGCTCCGTATCGTAAAACGCAATGATTTCTTCTCTCTGATTTTTTGTCTGCGAAAGCCAATATATGGAGTTGGAGTTGGCGTCGGAGGGCCACCAGGGGGCCCACGAGGTAGGGGCGCGCCCAGGGGGGCGCGCCCCCACCCTCGTGGACAGGGTGTGGGCCCCCTGGTCTTCATCTTTTGCGAGGATTTTTTATTGTTTTTTCTAAGGTGTTCCGTGGAGTTTCGGGTCAGTCCGAGAACTTGTATTTTCTGCACATAAAACAACACCATGGCAATTCTGCTGAAAACAGCGTCAGTCCGGGTTAGTTCCTTCAAATCATACAAGTTAGAGTCCAAAACAAGGGAAAAAGTGTTTGGAAAAGTAGTTACGACGGAGACGTATCAACTCCCCCAAGCTTAAACCCTTGCTTTTCCTCAAGCAATTCAGTTGACGAACTGAAAGAGAAAAAGAAAAACTTTTACAAACTCTGTTTGCTCTTGTTGTTGTAAACACGAAAAGTCAGCATTCAAGTTTCAGCAATTATTTTGAACTAACCATACTCACAATAACACGTAGGTCTCACAATTACTCATATCAATAGCATAATTAGCTAGCGAGCCATAATAATAAAACTCGGATGACAACACTTTCTCAAAATAATCATAACATGATATAACAAAATGGTATCTCGCCAGCCCTTTCTCAGACCGCAAAACATAAATGCAGAGCACCTTTAAAGATCAAGGACTGACTAAACATTGTAATTCATGGTAAAAGAGATCCAGTCAAGTCATACCCAATATAAACCAATAATAATGAATGTAAACGACAATGTGCTCTCCGGTGGGTGCTTTTAATAAGAAGGATGATGACTCAACATAAAAGTAAATAGATAGGCCCTTCGCAGAGGGAAGCAGGGACTTGTAGAGGTGCCAGAGCTCGGTTTTGAAATAGAGATAAATTATATTTTGAGCGGCATACTTTCATTGTCAACATAACAACTAAAAGACGATGATATCTTCCATGCTAAACAGATTATAGGCGGTTCCCAAACAGAATGGTAAAGTTTATACTCCCCTTCCTCCACAAGCATCAATCCATGGCTTGCTCGAAACAACGAGTGCCTCCAACATTCAACGGGTCCCAAGGGGAGTTTTGTTTGCAGTTATTTTGATTTAGTTTGCATAAAGCATGGGACTGGGCATCCCGGATACCAGCCATTTTCTCGTGAATGAGGAGCGGAGTCCACTCCTCTTGAGAATAACCCGCCTAACACGGAAGTTAAGGGCAGCTCTAGTTGACATATGAGCTATTCGCGCATGCAAAACAGAATGTTTATTTGAAGGTTTAGAGTTTGGCACATACAAATTTACTTGGAACGGCAGGTAAATACCGCATATAGGTAGGTATAGTGGACTCATATGGAATAACTTTGGGGTTTAAGGAGTTTGGATGCACAAGCAGTATTCCCGCTTAGTACTGGTGAAGGCTAGCAAAAGACTGGGAAGCGACCAACTGAGAGAGCGACAACAGTCGTAAACATGCATTAAAACTAATTTACACCGAATACAAGCATGAGTAGGATATAATCCAGCATGAACATAAATATCATGAAGGCTATGTTGATTCAACTACATGCGTGAACATGTGCCAAGTCGAGTCACTCAATTCATTTAAAGGAGGATATCATCCCATCATACCACATCATAATCATTCTAATAGCATGTTGGCACGCAAGGTAAACCATTATAACTCATAGCTAATCAAGCATGGCATAAGCAACTATAATCTCTAAATGTCATTGCAAATATGTTTACTTCATAATAGCTGAATCAGGAACGATGAATCATCATATTTACAAAAACAAGAGAGGTCGAGTTCATACCAGCTTTTCTCATCCCAATAAGTCCATCATATATCATCATTATTGCCTTTCACTTGCATGACCGAACGGTGTGTATAATATTAAGAGTGCACGTGCATTGGACTAAACTGGAATCTGCAAGCATTCAACTCAAAAGAGAAGACAAGTGATATGGGCTCTAAGTTAAATAAACAATCATGCATATAAGAGCCACTAAGCATTTTCAATATGGTCTTCTCGACCCCCATAGAAAGGAAAAGAAATAAAAACTATTTACACGGGAAAGCTCCCAACAAGCAAAAGAAGAACGGGAAATATTTTTGGGTTTTCTTTTTAATTCTACTACAAGCATGGAAAGTAAACTAACTAATTTTTTTGGTTTTTCTTAAGGTTCATCAAACACACAAGAAGAAAGCAGGAAAAAGAAATGTAAACTAGCATGGATATTAAAGTGAAAAAGTATGAGCACCAACGACTAGTGTGTGAACATGAATGTAATGTCGGTGGGAAATACATACTCCCCCAAGCTTAGGGTTTTGGCTTAAGTTGGTCTATTGCCAGGGACAGCCTGGCGGATACCCGTAGGTGAAGCTGGGGTCATACTGTCACGCAGCGGCTATTGCCGCCTGAGCTGTAGCGTGGAGTCGAGCAGCCTCCGCTCTCCTTTCGTACTCATCTGCCTCCTCTCTGGTAATAATATATCTTATTTTTTCCTGTGAATCAAAGAAAGTAGGGGTAGGAAGAGCAATATGGACTACACGACATCTGTTAAAAATTAGTCGATACTGGAGAGGTGGTTCAGTCCTCACAACAAACTGGCAGGAAACCATAAAATCAAAATCTAAATAAGAGGGAGGTAACTCCATATCACCCTCACAAATGTCTATCTCAAGAAAATTAGCTAAGCGGGTTGCATAAATTCCTCCAAAGAAATCTCCGCTATGTCTATTCTGATGCAACCTGCGGGCTACAATGGCTCCCATATGATAAGATTGGTCTCCTAACACAGCACTCCTGAGAATGCTGAGATCAGGGACACACATGTTACATGATTCATCCTTAGCATTTATGCATCTACCTATGAAGAGAGCAAAATAATGTATAGCAGGAAAGTGAACGCTTCCTATAGTAGCTTGTGTTATATCTCTAGATTCCCCCACAGTTATTTTAGCAAGAAAGTCTATATATTCAGATTTAGGGGGATTCCTGACATTGCCCCAAGATGGAAGTTTGCAAGCAGAAGTAAAATCCTCTAACTCCATGGTATACGATTTGTCATAAAGGTCAAACATGACTGAAGGAGAATTACGCGAAGATGAAAACTCAAACCTCCTCACAAATGAACTTGTGAGATCATGATACTGGGGGCATTTGTCAGCTTCAAAGTCCTCAAGACCGGCGTTACTCAAATATGTGCTAAATTCTTCTTTGATTCCCACTTGATTCACAACATTTTCCGATGGCCATTCACAAGGCCTCACAGGAGCGTCTCTTGGTGGTTCCTCGTCAGCATCACATATTGCAAGCCTGGGACCTTGCTTCCTTGAAGGACCACCTTGGAACATCCTCCTAAGCATATTGTTTCCTCTGAAAAACTTCTGAAATTTTTAGTAACTTCAAATAAAAGTTAACTAACTTCAATAAAATTGATAGCAACAACTCCCACAAATGCCTAGAGCCTATATAAAGCCTTAGAACTACTTAGAACCATATAAATTTGACATGCAAGCTCAAGAACATGGTCACCTATGCAGCACAAATTTGCAATGAATAAAGCACTAGAACAAAAACTAATTGGACCAATGGAGGAGTCACATACCAAGGAACAATCTTCCCAAGCAGTTTTGCGAGAGGTGCTTTGAGCAAGGAGATCGAAAATCACAGCAACGGGGGCTGGAACTCGTGCTTGAGTTGGTTTTTCGTGTTTGTGTGAGGCAGAGGAAGAAGATGGGTGCAGGAATAAGTGGAGGAGGGCCACCGTGGACCCACGAGGCAGGGGGCGCGCCCAGGGGGGTAGGGCGCGCCCTCCACCCTCGTGACTAGGTGGCAGCTCCCCCTGGTAATTTTTGCACAATAAATTCTCAAATAATCCCGAAAAAATCATATTAAATTGGCATGGTATTCCGAGGACTTCTATTTTCGGGATATTTTTATATTGCACGGATAAATCAGGAAATAGGTAGAAAAATACTATTTTATTTTATTTCTACTAAATAACAGAAAATATAAAGAGGGTATAGAAGGTTGTGCTTCTAGTTTCATCCATCTCGTGATCATCAAAATGAACCCACTAACAAGGTTGATCAAGTCTTGTTAACAAACTCATTGAATAATCACGGAACCGGAGAAATTTCGAATAACACTAAGTTACCTCAACAGGGATATGAAAATCCCCAACAATAAGAATATCATACTTTTTCTTGAGAGTAGGGAGAGGAAATTCAAAACCTCTGAATATAATCGATGGAATTTTTCCAATAGAGTTGATACTATAAACTTGAGGTTGTTTTCTCGGAAAGTGTACTGTGCGCTCATTGCCATTAACATGAAAAGTGACATTGCCTTTGGTGCAATCAATAACAGCCCCTACAGTATTAAGGAAAGGTCTTCCAAGAATAATAGACATACTATCATCCTCGGGAATATCAAGAATAAGAAAGTCCGTTAAAATCGTGACGTTTGCAACCACAACAGGCACATCCTCACAAATACCGACAGGTATAGCAGTTGATTTATCAACCATTTGCGAAGATATTTCAGTAGGTGTCAACTTATTCAAGTCAAGTCTATGATATAAAGAGAGAGGCATAACACTGACACCGGCTCCATGATCACATAAAGCAGTTTTAACATAATTTCTCTTAATGGAGCATGGTATAGTAGGTACTCCTGGATCTCCAAGTTTCTTTGGTATTCCACCCTTAAAAGTATAATTAGCAAGCATGGTGGAAATTTCAGCTTCAGGTATCTTTCTTTTATTAGTAATGATATCCTTCCTATACTTAGCATAAGGATTTGTTTTGAGCACATCAGTTAATCGCATACGCAAAAAGATGGGTCTAATCATTTCAGCAAAGTGCTCAAAATACTCATCATCCTTTTTCTTGGATGGTTTCGGAGGAAAAGGCATGGATTTCTGAACCCATGGTTCCCTTTCTTTACCATGTTTCCTAGCAATGAAGTCTCTTTTATCATAACGTTGATTCTTTGATTGTGGGTTATCAAGATCAACAGCAGATTCAACTTCTACATCATTATCATTACTAGGTTGAGCATCAACATGAACATTATCATTAACATTATCACTAGGTTCATGTTCACCACCTGATTGTGTTTCAGCATCAGAAACAGAGATATCATTCGAATTCTCAGGTGGTTCAGCAATAGGTTCACTAGAAGTTTGCAATGTCCTATCATTTTTCTTTTTCTTCCTCTTAGAAGAACTAGGTACATCAATATTGTCTCTCTGAGAATCTTGCTCGATTCTCTTAGGGTGGCCTTCCGGATACAAAGGTTCCTGTGTCATTCTACCAGTTCTAGTAGCCACTCTAACAGCATAATCATTTTTCTTACTATTCATTTCATCAAGAACTCCTTTCTGAGCTTTAAGTACTTGTTCTACTTGAGTGGTAACCATAGAAGCATGTTTGCTAACAAGTTTAAGTTCACCTCTAATATCAACCATATAATCACCCAAGCGTTTAATCATATAGGTATTCTGTTTTAATTGTCTACCAAAATAAGCATTAAATTCATCTTGCTTAAACATAAAGTCATCAAACTCATCCAAGCACTGACTAGCAATTTTAGTAGGAGGGACTTCAGCTTTATCATATCTATAGAGAGAATTTACCTTTACTACCTGTGTCGGGATATCAGGAGGTTCTTCATTAAATAAGTAGCTGATAGCATATACTTCTTCAATAGGCGGTAAATTAAGACCATGTATTTCTTCAATAGGAGGTAGATTCTTAACATCTTCAGCTTTAATACCTTTTTCTTTCATAGATTTCTTTGCCTCTTGCATATCTTCGGGACTGAGAAATAGAACACCTCTCTTCTTCGGAGTTGGTTTAGGAATAGGCTCGGTAATTGGCTCTGGAACTGGCTCAGGAGGTAGCTCGGGAGGTGCCCAATTATTTTCATTTGCCAACATATTATTCAATAGAATTTCAGCGTCATCCGGTGTTCTTTCCCTGAAAAGAGAACCAGCACAACTATCCAGGAAATCTCTGGAAGCATCAGCCTCCCCCAAGCTTGTGGAAGACTCTCTTCTTATGAGCAGGGAAATATTTAGTACAGAAGTAATAAATCATATCCTAGGGACTTTGCACACAACCAGGATCAAGAGAATTAAACCACATCTTAGCGTCACCCTTTAATGAGAATGGAAATATCTTGAGTAAATAAAGGTAGCGCGATCTCTCATTATTAGTAAATAGGGCAGCTATATCATTTAACTTAGTAAGATGTTCCACAATAGTTTCAGACTCATAGACATAAAAAGGATCAGATTCAACCAAAGTAATTATATCTGGATCAACAGAAAAATCATAATAATCCTGACCAGGAACACATATAGGTGAAGTAGCAAAAGCAAGGTCGGGTTTCATTCTATCTCTAAAAGATTCTTTACTCCATTTAACTAGCAACCTCTTAAGTTCCTGTCTATCCTGGCAAGCAAGAATAGCTACAGAATATTCAGCATCAAAAAGATAACCCTCAGGAATAGCAGGATATTATCATCATCACTAACATCATCGTGTTCAGGTTCAATAATTTCTCTTTCTCTAGACCTAGCAATTTGCTCATCAAGAAATTCGCAAGGGGCACAGTAGTATCAAGCATAGTAGTTTCATCATAAGTGTCATGCATAGCAGAAGTGGCATCATTAATAACATGCGACATATCAGAATTCATAGCAGTAGTAGGTTTAGTTGTCACAAACTTACTCATAACAGAAGGACAATCTAGTGCAAGGCTAGATGGCAGTCCCTTACCTCCCCTCGTAGTTGAGGGCAAAATAATAGTTTGATCATCTTTCAAGTTCTTCATAGTGTCCAGCAGATATAAATCCCAAGTGACTCAAAGAATAGAGCTATGCTCCCTGGCAACGGCGCCAGAAAAAAGTCTTGATAACCCACAAGTATAGGGGATCGCAACAGTTTTCAAGGGTAGAGTATTCAACCCAAATTTGTTGATTCGACACAAGGGGAGCCAAAGAATATTCTCAAGTATTAGCAGCTGAGTTGTCAATTCAACCACACCTGGAAACTTAGTATCTGCAACATAGTGTTTAGTAGCAAAGTAATATGATTGTGGTGGTAACGGTAACAAAAGTAAAGACAGCAAAAGTAATGTTTTTGGTACTTTGTAGTGATTGTAACAGTAGCAACGGAAAAGTAAATAAGCGAGAACCAGTATATGGAAAACTTGTAGGCACCGGATTAGTGATGGATAATTATGCCGGATGCAATTCGTCATGTAACATTCATAACATAGGGTGACACAGAACTAGCTCCAGTTCATCAATGTAATGTAGGCATGTATTCTGTATATAGTCATACCTGCTTATGGAAAAGAACTTGCATGCCATCTTTTGTCCTATCCTCTCGTGGCAGCGGGGTCCTATTGGAAACTAAGGGATATTAAGGCCTCCTTTTAATAGAGAACCGGAACAAAGCATTAGCACATAGTGAATACATGAACTCCTCAAACTATGGTCATCAACGGGAGTGGTCCCGATTATTGCCACTTCGGGGTTGCCGGATCATAACACATGGTAGGTGACTATAGACTTGCAAGATAGGATCAAGAACACACATATATTCATGAAAACATAATAGGTTCAGATCTGAAATCATGGCACTCAGGCCTTAGTGACAAGCATTAAGCATAGCAAAGTCATAGCAACATCAATCTCAGAACATAATGGATACTAGGGATCAAACCCTAACAAAACAAACTTGATTACATGATAAATCTCATCCAACCCATCACCGTCCAGCAAGCCTAGGATGCAATTACTCATGCACGGCGGTGAGCATCATGACATTGGTGATGGAGGATGGTTGATGATGACGACGGCGACGAATCCCCCTCTCCGGATCCCCGAACAGACTCCAGATTAGCCCTCCTGAGAGAGATTAGGGCTTGGCGGCGGCTCCGTATCGTAAAACGCGATGATTTCTTCTCCCTGATTTTTTTCACCCCGAAAGCCAATATATGGAGTTGGAGTTGGCGTCGGAGGGCCACTGGGGGCCCACGAGGTAGGGGGCGCGCCCAGGGGGGCGCCTCCCACCCTCGTGGATAGGGTGTGGGCCCCCTGGTCTTCATCTTTTGTGAGGATTTTTTATTGTTTTTTCTAAGGTGTTCCATGGAGTTTCAGGTCATTCCGAGAACTTTTATTTCTGCACATAAAACAACACCATGGCAATTCTGCTGAAAACAGCGTCAGTCTGGGTTAGTTCCATTCAAATCATACAAGTTAGAGTCCAAAACAGGGGCAAAAGTGTTTGGAAAAGTAGATACGACGGAGACGTATCAGGCTTCGCCTAAGCACTACGTGAATATGACCGGGGGCGTAAACTGTGGAGGGGGCGCCGCACACGGCTAACAATGGTTGGCGTGTGTTCTAGTGGTTCCCCCCCCCCCATATATATATATATATATATATATATATATATATATATATATATATATATATATATATGTTGGAGGGGAGGATAGGCAGCCAAGGGGACACCCCAAGTAGGAGGAATCCTACTTGGGCACCTCCCAATTCGGTATCCCCCCTTTCCTATTCCTATTTGGAGTAGGAAGGGAAGAGTGGCAAGGGGGAATCCTGTTCCCTTTTTCATTTCCTCCTTCCGCTTTCCTCCTCCAATTTTGCCAGCCCATATGGGGGGCGTACCAGCCCCTTTGTGGCTGCTGTGTTTCCCCTCTTGGCCCATAAGGCCCATATCTTTTGTCGGGGTGCCCGAAACCCCTTCCGGTGACCCGATAAGTACCCGGTGCTTCCCGGAACACTTCCGATGTCTGAATACCATCATACTATATATGAATCTTTACCTCTCGACCATTTCGAAACTCCTCGTCATGTCCATGAACTCATCTGGGACTCCGAACAACATTCGGTCACCAAATCACATAACTCATATAGTAACAAATCGTCATCGAACGTTAAGCGTGCGGACCCTAAGAGTTCGATAACTATGTAGACATGACCGAGACACCTCTCCGGTCAATAACCAATATCGGAACCTGGATGCTCATATTGGCTCCTACATATTCTACGAAAATCTTTATCGGTACCGTAATGACAACATACGTTATTCCCTTTGTCATCGGTATGTTACTTGCCTGAGATTAGGTCATCGGTATCTTCATACCTAGTTCAATCTCGTTACCGGCAAGTCTCTTTACTCGTTCCATAATACATCATCCTGCAACTAACTCATTACTCACATTGCTTACAAGGCTTCTTATGATGTGTACTACCGAGAGGGCCCGGAGATACCTCCCCGATACTCGGAGTGACAAATCCTAATCTCGATCTATGCTAACCCACAAATACCTTCGGAGATACCTCTAGAGCATCTTTATAATCACCCAGTTACATTGTGACGTTTTATAGCACACAAGGTATTCCTCCGGTATCCGGGAGTTGCATAATCTCATAGTCAAAGGAATATGTGTATGACATGAAGAAAGCAATAGCAATAAAACTGATGGGTCTTGTCCATCACATCATTCGCCTAATGATGTGATCCCGTTCATAAAATGACGACACATTTCTATGGTTAGGAAACTTAACCATCTTTGATTAACGAGCTAGTCCAGTAGAGGCTTACTAGGGACACGGTGTTTTGTCTATGTATCCACACATGTATTAAGTTTCCGGTTAATACAATTCTAGCATGAATAATAAACATTCATCATGATATAAGGAAATATAAAATAACAACTTTATTATTGCCTCTAGGGCATATTTCCTTCAGTCTCCCACTTGCACTAGAGTCAATAATCTAGTTCACATCGCCATGTGATTTAACACTGATAGATCACATCGTCATGTGATTAACACCCATAGTTCACATTGCCATGTGACCAACACCCAAAGGGTTTACTAGAGTCAATAATCTAGTTCACATCGCCATGTGATTAACACCCAAAGATTACTAAGGTGTGATCATGTTTTGCTTGTGAGAGAAGCTTAGTCAATGGGTCTGTCACATTCAGATCCGTATGTATTTCGCAAATTTTTATGTCTACAATGCTCTACATGGAGCTACTCTAGCTAATTGCTCTGAATCTCAATACGTATCCATATTGAGACTTAGAGTCATCTAGATTAGTTTTAAAGCTTGCATTGTCGTAACGCTTTATGATGAGCCCTTTATCACCTCCACAACTGAGAAACATTTCCTTAGTCCTCTAAGGATAATTTTGACCGATATCCAGTGATCTACTTCTGGATCACTATTGTACCCCCTTACCAAACTCATAGCAAGGCACATAATAGGTCTGGTACACATCATGGCATGCTTTACAGAACCTATGGCTGAGGCATAGGGAATGACTTTCATTCTCTTTCTATCTTCTGCCGTGGTCAGGCTCTGAGTCTTACTCAACTTCACACTTTACAATATAGGCTAGAACTCCATCTTTGACTGATCCATTTTGAACTCCTTCAAAATCTTGTCAAGGTGTGTGCTTCATGAAAGTCCTATTAAGCATCTCGATTTATCTCTATAGATCTTGATGCCCAATACATAAGCAGCTTCAACGGGGTCTTTCATTAAAAAACTTTTATTCAAGTATTCTTTTATGCTATCCAGAAATTTTACATCATTTCCAATCAACAATATGTCATCCACATATAATATTAGAAATGCTATAGAGCTCCCACTCACTTTCTTGTAAATGCAGGCTTCCCCAAAAGTCTGTGTAAAACCATATGCTTTGATCACCTCATCAAAGCGTATATTCCAGCTCCGAGTTGCTTGCACCAGTCCATAGATGGATCGTTGGAGCTTGCACACTTTGTTAGCACCTTTAGGATCGAGAAAACCTTATGGTTGCATCATATACAACTCTTTTTTAATAAATCCATTAGGGAATTCATTTTTGATATCCATTTGCCAAATGTCATAAAATGCAGCAATTGCTCACATGATTCGGACAGACTTAAGCATCGATACGAGTGAGAATATCTCATCGTAGTCAACACCTTGAACTTGTCGAAAACCTTTCGCGACAATTCAAGCTTTGAAGATAGTAACACTACCATCAGTGTCCGTCTTCCTCTTGAAGATCCATTTATTCTTAATGGCTTGCCGATCATCGGGCAAGTCCACCAAAGTCCACACTTTGTTCTTATATATGGATCCTATCTCAAATTTCATGGCCTCAAGCCATTCATCGGAATCTGGGCTCATCATCGCTTCCTCGTAGTTTGTAGGTTCGTCATGGTCTAGTAAGATGATTTCTGGGACAGGATTACCGTACCACTCTGGTGCGGAACGTGCTCTGATTGACCTACGAGGTTTGGTAGTAATTTGATATGAAGTTTCATGGTTATCATCATTAACTTCCTCTCTAGTTGGTGTAGGCGTCACGGGAACAGATTTCACTGATTTGCTACTTTCCAATTTGAGAGAAGGTACAATTACCTCATCAAGTCCTACTTTCCTCCCACTTACTTCTTTCGAGAGAAACTCCTTCTCTAGAAAGGTTCCATTCTCGACAACAAAGATCTTGCCTTTGGATCTGTGGTAGAAGGTGTACCCAATTGTTTCTTTTGGGTATCCTATGTAGACGCACTTCTCCGATTTGGGTCCGGCCTTATCAGGGTGAAGCCTTTTCACATAAGCATCGCAACCCCAAACTTTAAGAAATGATAGCTTAGGTTTCTTGCCAAACCACAGTTCAAACGGTGTCATCTCAACTGATTTAGATGGTGCCCTATTTAACGTGAATGCAACTGTCTCTAATGCATAATCCCGAAAATGATAGTGGTAAATCGGTAAGAGACATCATAGATCGCACCATATCTAATAAAGTACGGTCATGACATTCAGACAGACCATTACATTGTGGTGTTCCAGGTGGCATGAGTTGTGAAACTATTCCACATTGTTTTAAATGAAGGCCAAACTCGTAACTCAAATATTCGCCTCTGCGATCAAATCGTAGAAACTTTATTTTCTTGTTACGATGATTCTCCACTTTACTCTAAAATTCTTTGAACTTTTCAAATGTTTCAGACTTGTGTTTCATTAAGTAGATATACCCATATCTGCTCAAATCATCTGTGAAGGTCAGAAAATAATGATACCCGCCGCGAGCCTCAACACTCATCGGACCGCATACATCGGTATGTATTATTTCCAACAAGTCAGTTGCTCGCTCCATTGTTCCAGAGAACGGAGTTTTAGTCATCTTGCCCATGAGGCATGGTTCGCAAGCATCAAATGATTCATAATCAAGTGATTCCAAAAGCCCATCTGCATGGAGTTTCTTCATGCGCTTTACACCGATATGACCTAAACATCAGTGCCACAAATATGTTGCACTATCATTATCAACTTTGCATCTTTTGGCATTAATATTATGAATATGTGTATCACTACGATCGATATTCAATAAACCATTGACATTGGGTGTATGACCATAGAAGGTTTTATTCATGTAAACAGAACAACAATTATTCTCTGACTTAAATGAATAACCTTATTGCAGTAAACATGATCTAATCATATTCATGCTCATCGCAAACACCAAATAACATTTATTTAGGTTGAACACTAATCCTGTAGGTAGAGGTCATGTGCAATGGTGATCGTATCAACCTTGGAATCGCTTCCAACATTCATCGTCACCTCGCCCTTAACTAGTCTCTGTTCATTCTGCATCTCCCGTTTCGAGCTACTAATCTTAGAAACTAAATCGATATCAAATACCCAGGGGCTACTACGAACACTAGTAAGGTACACATCAATAACCTGTATATCAAATATACCTTTGTTCACTTTGCCATCCTTTTTATCTGCCAAATGTTTTGGGCAGTTCCACTTCCAGTGACCATTTCCTTTGAAGTAGAAGCACTCAGTTTCAGGCTTGGGTCCAGCTTTGGGCTTCTTCCCGGGAGTGGTAACTTGCTTGGCATTTTTCTTGAAGTTCCCTTTCTTTCCCTTTGCCCTTTTTCTTGAAACTAGTGGTCTTGTTAACCATCAGCACTTGATGCTCTTTCTTGATTTCTACCTTCGCCGATTTCAGCATCGTGAAGAGCTCGGGAATTTTTTCGTTATCCCTTGCACATTATAGTTCATCAATAACTTCTAGTAGCTTGGTGATAGTGAATAGAGAACTCTGTTAATCACTATCTTATCTGGAAGATTAACTCCCACTTTATTCAAGTGATTGTAGTACCCAGACATTCTGAGCATATGCTCACTGGTTGAGCTATTCTCCTCCATCTTGTAGGCAAAGTACTTGTCAGAGGTCTCATACCTCTCGACACGGGCATGAGTCTGAAATACTAATTTCAACTCTTGAACATCTTATATGCTCCGTGGTGTTCAAAATGTTTTTGAAGTACCGGTTCTAAGCGGTAAAGCATGGTACTATCAATTAGTCATCATACTGAGCTTGTCAAACGTTCATAATGTCTACATCAGCTCATGCAATAGATCTGTCACCTAGCGGTGCATCAAGGACATAATTCTTCTGTGCAGCAACGAGGATAATCCTCAGATCATGGACCCAGTCCACATCATTGGTACTGTCATCTTTCAAGTTTTCTCTAGGAACATATCAAAAACATAAGGGATCTATAACGCGAGCTATTGATGTACAACATAATTTGTAAGTACTATCCGGACTAAGTTCATGATAAATTATAGTTCAATTAATCATATTACTTAAGAAGTCCCACTTAGATAGACATCCCTCGAGTCATCTAAATGATCACGTAATCCAAATCAACTAAACCATGTCCGATCATCACGTGAGATGGAGTAGTTTTGAATGGTGAACATCTCTATGTTGATCATATCTACTATATGATTCACATTCGACCTTTCGGTCTCTAGTGTTCCGAGGCCATGTCTGTACATGCTAGGCTCGTCAAGTTTAACCCGAGTATTCCGCATGTGCAAAACTTTCTTGCACCCGTTGTATGTGAATGTAGAGCTTATCACACCCGGTCATCACATGGTGTCCCAGCACGACGAACTTTCGCAACGGTGCATACTCAGGGAGAACACTTATACCTTGAAGTTTTAGTAAGGGATCATCTTATATGCTACCGCCATAGTAAGCAAAATAAGATGCATAAAAGATAAACATCACATGCAATCAAAATATGTGACATGATATGGCCATCATCATTGATGACCCGCAAGTATACGGGATAGTTGTAGCCTCTTTCGATAAGTAAGAGTGTCGAACCCAACGAGTAGCTAAAGGTAGAACAAATACTCTCTCAAATCCTATCGGCCACTGATACGACTCTACGCACGCTTGACGTTCGCTTTACCTAGAACAAGTATGAAACTAGAAGTACTTTGTAGGTGTGATAGGATAGGTGTCGGTGTCAAAACCGGCGGATCTCAGGTAGGGGGTCCCGAACTGTGCGTCTAGGCGGATGGTAACAGGAGACAAGGGACACAATGTTTTTACCCAGGTTCGGGCCCTCTCGATGGAGGTAAAACCCTACTCCTGATTGATTGATATTGATGATATGGGTAGTATAAGAGTGGATCTACCACGAGATCAAGGAGGCTAAACCCTAGAAGCTAGCCTATGGTATGATTGTTGTAATGGTTGTGTTGTCCTATGGACTAAAGCTCTCCGGTTTATATAGACACCGGAGAGGGCTAGGGTTACATAGAGTCGGTTATAATGGTAGGAGATCTACATATCCGTATCGCCAAGCTTGCCTTCCACGCCAAGGAAAGTCCCATCCGGACACGGGACGAAGTCTTCAATCTTGTATCTTCATAGTCTAGGAGTCCGGCTGACGATGATAGTCCGGCTGTCCGGATACCCCCTAGTCCAGGACTCCCTCAATTGGTTTGCAAGATAATAAAGAACACGTAAATATAAACTAGGGGCTGTTTAGATAAAGATGCAATAAAGTAAGTACTAGTAGAGAGCTTTTTGTTACGAGAAAGTTATTTGTCCAAGGCAATCGATAACTAGACCGGTAATCACTATTGCAATTCTATTTGAGGGAGAGGCATAAGCTAACATACTTTCTCTTCTTGGATCATATGCACTTATGATTGGAACTCTAGAAAGCATCCGCAACTACTAAAGATTCATTAAGGTAAAACCCAACCATAGCATTAAAGTATCAAGTCCCCTTTATCCCATACGCAAACAACCTACTTACTCGGGTCTGTGCTTCTGTCACTCATGCCACCCACCATAAGCAAATCATAAACATATTGTGAACCCTACAGCGGGAATCCCTCACGCTTGCGCGACACGGAGGGCACCATAGGACAGCACTAATACTAAAACATGCAACTCAAACCAATCACGATCATCAATTAACCCATTAGACAAAACGGATCTACTCAAACATCATAAGATAGCCATACATCATTGGGAAATAATATATATCATTGAGCACCATGTTTAAGTAGATATTACAGCGGGTAAGAGAGGGGTTACACCGCTGCATGGGGGGGGGGGAAGAGTTGGTGATGAAGGCGGTGATGTTGTTAGTGAAGATTGCGGTGATGATGATGGCCCCTAGTGGCGTTCCGGTGCCACCTGAAGCAAGGGGGAGAGAGGCCCCCTTCTTCTTCTTCTTCCTTGACCTCCTACCTAGATGGGAGAAGGGTTACCCCTCTGGTCCTTGGCTCCCATGGCGTGGGAGGGGCGGGAGCCCCTCCGAGATTGGATCTATCTCTCTGTTTCTGCGTTCCCTGATTCTGCCCCTTCACCGTTTCTTTTATATCCGGAGATCCGTAACTCCGATTGGGGTGAATCTTTCGCCCAGATTTTTCTCATAAAATTAGCTTTCTTGCAGCAAAAGAAGAGCGTCAACTGCCTTACGGGTGACCCACGAGAGTGCCAGGCGCGCCCAGGGGGGAGGGCGCACCCCCCTGTCTCGTGGCCACTTCGGACACCGTTTCGCGTTGATTCTTTCTCTGGTAAATCCCAAATATTCCAAAATAATTCTCCGTCCGTTTTTATCCCGTTTGGATTCCGTTTGATATTGGGTTTCTGTGAAACATAAAATATGCAATATACAGGAACTGGCACTGGGCACTGGATCAATATGGTAGTCCCAAAAATAGTATAAAAAGTTGCCAAAAGTATATGAAAGTTGAATAATATTGGCATGGAACAATAAAAAATTATAGATACGACGGAGATGTATTAGCATCCCCAAGCTTAATTCCTGCTCGTCCTCGAGTAGGTAAATGATAAAAAGATAATTTTTGGTGTGGAATGCTACCTAGCATAATCTTGATCATATGTCTAGTCATGGCATGAATATTAGGACACGAGTGATTCAAAGCAATAGTCTATCATTTGACATAAAAACAATAATACTTTGAGCATACTAATAAAGCAATCATGTCTTTTCAAAACAACAAGGCCAAAGCAAGCTTATCCCTACAAAATCATATAGTTTGGCCATGCTTCATTTTCGTCACACAAAATGCTCCCATCATGCACAACCCCGATGACAAGCTGAGAAATTGGTTCATACATTTTAACGCGCTTCAGCTTTTTCAACATTCATGCAATACATGAGCGCAAGCCATGGATATAGCACTATAGGTGGAATAGAATATGATGGTGGAGGTTTATATGGAGAAGACAAAAAAGGGAGAAAGTCTCACATCGGCGCGGCTAATCAACGGGCTATGGAGATGCCCATCAATTGATGTCAATGCGAGGAGTAGGGATTGCCATGCAACGGATGCACTAAGAGCTATAAGTGTATGAAAGCTGAAACTGAAAACTATGTGGGTGTGCATCCAACTTGCTTGCTCATGAAGACCTAGGGCATTTGAGGAAGCCCATCGTTGGAATATACAAGCCAAGTTTTATAATGAAAATTCCCACTAGTATATGAAAGTGACAACATAGGAGACTCTTTACATGAATAACATGGTGCTACTTTGAAGCACAAGTGTGGAAAAAGGATAGTAACATTGCCCCTTTTATTTCTTTTTTTGGGTGGTCTTCTTTGGCCCCCTTTTTTATTTAGGCTTCTTTGGCCTTTCCCTTTTTTTTCATTTTTTTTCTCTTTTTTCTTTTTTTCATGGGACAATGCTCTATAATGATGATCATCACACTTTTATTTACTTACGACTCAATATTACAACTCGATACTGGAACAAAGACATGACTCTATATGAATGCTTCCGGTGGTGTACCGGGATGTGCAATGATCTAGCGTAGCAATGACATCAAAAAACATACAAGCCATGAAAATATCAAGCTAGCTATCTTACGATCATGCAAAGCAATATGACAATAAATGCTCAAGTCATGTATATGATGATGATGGAAGTTGCATGGCAATATATCTCGGAATGGCTATGGAAATGCCATGATAGGTAGGTATGGTGGCTGTTTTGAGGAAGATATAAGGAGGCTTATGTGTGATAGAGCGTATCATATCACGGGGTTTGGATGCACCGATGAAGTTTGCACCAACTCTCAAGGTGAGAAAGGGCAATGCACGGTACCGAAGAGGCTACCAATGATGGAAAGGTAAAAGTGCGTATAATCCATGGACTCACATTAATCGTAAAGAACACATATACTTATTTCAAAAGTTTATTAGCCCTCGAAGAAAAGTACTACTACGCATGCCCCTAGGGGGATAGATTGGTAGGAAAAGACCATCGCTCGTCCCCGACCACCACTCATAAGGAAGACAATCAAAGAAACACCCCATGCTTCAAATTTGTCACACAACGGTTACCATACGTGCATGCTACGGGACTTGAAAACCTCAACACAAGTGTCTCTACAATCCATAACCACCCAGTAGCATGACTCTAATATCACTATCTTTATATCGCAAAACTATTGCAAGGAATCAAACATATCATATTCAGCGATCTACGAGTTTTTGTAGGATTTTATGACTAACCATGTGAATGACCAATTCCTGTTATCTCTCTAAATAGGTATAAGTGAAGCAAGAGAGTTTAATTCTTTCTACAAAAGATATGCCCACGCTCTAACAAATATAAGTGAAGTAAAAGAGCATTCTACAAATGGCGGTTTTCTATGTAAAGAGAAACAGGCAATCCAAACTTCAAATGATATAAGTGAAGCACATAAAGCATTCTATAAAGCCATACTCAAAAGATTTTAGTGAAGTGCAATGAGCATTCTATAAATCAACCAAGGACTATCTCATACCAGCATGGTGCATAAAAGAAAAATGAAAACTAAATGCAAAAGACGCTCCAAGACTCGCACATATCGCATGAACGAAACAAATACGAAAACATACCGATACTTGTTGAAGAAAGAGGGGATGCCTTCCGGGGCATCCCCAAGCTTAGACGCTTGAGTCTCCTTGAATATTTACTTGGGGTGCCTCGGACATCCCCAAGCTTGAGCTCTTGCCTCTCATCCTTTTCCTCATATCGAGACCTCCTCGATCAAACACTTCATCCACACAAAACTTCAACAGAAAAACTCGGTAAGATCCGTTAGTATAATAAAGCAAATCACTACTCTAAGTACTGTAGCAAACCAATTCATATTTTGTTTTTGCATTGTGTCTACTATAATATATCTTTTTCATGGCTTAATCCACTGATATAAATTGATAGTTTCATCAAAACAAGCAAACTATGCATCAAAAACAGAACCTTTCAAAAACAGAACAGTCTGTAGCAATCTGAACATTCACCATACTTCTGGTACCCCAAAACTTATACCAAAATTAGGAAAAATAAACAAGTTGTACAGCAAGACATTGTAAAAAGAATCAGAACCGTTTGACGTTCCAGTTAAAAATGTAAAATCGTGCAGTAGAGACAAAGTTTCTGTCCTGCACCGTACAAAAAAACAAGCATTGTAAACATCCTAAAGGAAAACCTTGGCACACTATTTTTATAATACAATGGAATTATACAAGGGGATAATTATTTTTGTTGAAAAATTTCTGTAATTAATATTCACAAAGTTTCCGTGAGCATGAACAAAGTTCACGGAGCTCTCCCACTTAACAATGCTTGTCTTTCTCACTTTCACTTTCCTTTTTGAAAATTTTTTAGGTTCCCCTCTTTATTTTTGTGTTTTTAAACTATATAAAATCACATAACAGAAATAAATGACCCTCTAAAACTTCCGGGTTGTCTCCCTGGCAGCGCTTTCTTTAAAGCCATTAAGCTAGGCATTTGGTGCTCAAGTAATGAATCCACCCGGATCCCAAGGTATATCAAAGCCAATTTTAATTAACAATGATTTGTAATTTAGTAGTGAGCACAACGTAAGATATATCAAGCAATGACGAAGTCTAACTCTCTTCCTATGCATCCGCATGTCATAAAATAACAATTCATGCACACCAAGTAAAGGCCAATGCATACTATAAGCAGTTTCTTGCAATTTCATACTATGGGAAACATAGAGAGGTGGAAATATAGTTACTCTCTCATAATAATTGTAAGTAGGAGCAGCAAGCACATGCATATTACATTCATCAAAATTATCATGTGCAATGGTAGAAAGCAACCCATCAATATAATCCTTAATAAGCACAAATGTCTCCGATATAGTGTAGTTTGGAGGATTCAAAAAGATAATAGGACTATCATGCGTGGGTGTAATTGCAACAATTTCATGTTTAACATAAGGAACTATAGAAAGTTCATCTCCATAAGCATAATTCATATTGGCATCTTGGCCACAAGCATAGCAAGCATCATCAAAAAGGGATATTTCAAGAGAATCAACAGGATCATAGCAATCATCATAGCAATCATCATTCGGTAAGCATGAAGGGGAATTAAACAATGTATGAGTTGAAGAGTTAATCTCATTAGAAGGTGGGCACGGGTGATCAATCCGCTCTTCCTCCTTTTGTTCTTCGCTCTCCTCATCATCTTTTTCATCCAACGAGCTCACAGTTTCATCAATTTCTTCTTCCATAGCTTCCTGCAAAATATTAGTCTCTTCTTGGACAGCGGAGAATTTCTCAATATATAGTTTGACATAGGCATTAGAAGCATAATTATCATAACAATATTCAAGTATGTCAAAAAAATTCGATTTGTAGAGAATAGCATCACACTTTTCAATCAAAGAAGCAATTTCATAAGCACCCTTAAAAGCAACAAATCCTTCAATTTGTTGAACATCATAGTAATTATAAACACCCTTATCATATGAAGATACGATTCCATTATCAATAAACTCACATTGGTAGGGAAGGTGTTTCTTAGGGTTTTCAGAACAACAAGTAATATCATATATTTCACATAAATTCCAAGCATAGCATTGCAAACAATGAATTTGATCCAGTAAAAGTTTCCCTTTTTAGATATACGGTGTCACACATAACAAGCATGCTCATCTAAAGATTTGCGCTCAACTAAGCTAGTTGGGGTTTCAGCACGAGCACAAAGGGATCGAAGATGATCCAAGTAAAAAGCTTCAGGAGTGTGATAGATTTTGAGTGGTTCCTCAACCATTGGTTCAGTAGGTACAACTAATTGTTTTGGTATTTTGCGTTTCCTAGCCATAACAAAAGATAGAAAACAACTAAGAACAGCAAATAAAAATTACTTATTGATAAAGCAAACAAGCACACACGAGAATATTCACCCCATGCTATGACTCCCCGGCAATGGCGCCAGAAAAAGGTCTTGATGACCCGCAAGTATACGGGATAGTTGTAGCCTCTTTCGATAAGTAAGAGTGTCGAACTCAACGAGGAGCTAAAGGTAGAACAAATACTCTCTCAAGTCCCATCGGCCACTGATACGACTCTACGCACGCTTGACGTTCGCTTTACCTAGAACAAGTATGAAACTAGAAGTACTTTGTAGGTGTGATAGGATAGGTTTGCATGATAATAAATAACACGTAAATATAAACTAGGGGTTGTTTAGATAAAGATGCAATAAAGTAGGTATTAGTAGAGAGCTTTTTGTTACGATAAAGTTATTTGTCCAAGGCAATCGATAACTAGACCGGTAATCACTATTGCAATTCTATTTGAGGGAGAGGCATAAGCTAACATACTTTCTCTTCTTGGATCATATGCACTTATGATTGGAACTCTAGCAAGCATCCGCAACTACTAAAGCTTCATTAAGGTAAAACCCAACCATAGCATTAAAGTATCAAGTCCCATTTATCCCATACGCAAACAACCTACTTAATCGGGTCTGTGCTTCTGTCACTCACGCCACCCACCATAAGCAAATCATAAACATATTGCGAACCCTACAGCGGGAATCCCTCATTCTTGCGCGACACGGAGGGCACCATAGGACAGCACCAATAATAAAACATGCAACTCAAACCAATCACGATCATCAATTAACCCATAGGACAAAACGGATCTACTCAAACATCATAAGATAGACATACATCATTGGGAAATAATATATAGCATTGAGCACCATGTTTAAGTAGAGATTACAGCGGGTAAGAGAGGGGTTACACCATTGCATAGAGGGGGGGGAGAGTTGGTGATGAAGGCGGTGAAGTTGTTGGTGAAGATTGCGGTGATGATGATGGCCCCCGGTGGCGTTCCGGCGCCATCGGAAGCAATGGGGAGAGAGGCCCCATTCTTCTTCTTCTTCCTTGACCTCCTCCCTAGATGGGAGAAGGGTTTCCCCTCTGGTCCTTGGCTCCCATGGCGTGGGAGGGGCGAGAGCCCCTCCGAGATTGGATCTATCTCTCTGTTTCTACGTTCCCTGATTCTGCCCCTTCACCGTTTCTTTTATATCCCGAGATCCTAACTCCGAGGTGAATCTTTCGCCCAGATTTTTCTCATAAAATTAGCTTTCTTGCGGCAAAATAAGAGTGTCAACCACCTTACGGGTGATCCACGAGAGTGCCAGGCGCGCCTGGGGGGGAGGGCGCGCCCCCCTGTCTCGTGGCCACCTTGGACACCGTTTCGCGTTGATTCTTCTTCCGGAAAATCCCTAATATTCCAAAATAATTCTCCATCCATTTTTATCCCGTTTGGATTCCGTTTGATATTGGTTTTCTGTGAAACATAAAACATGCAACAAACAGGAACTGGCATTGGGCACTGGATCAATATGTTAGTCCCAAAAATAGTATAAAAAGTTGCCAAAAGTATATGAATGTTGAATAATATTGGCATGGAACAATCAAAAATTATAGATACGACGGAGATGTATCAGCATCCCCAAGCTTAATTCATGCTCGTCCTCGACTAGGTAAATGACAAAAAAGATAATTTTTGATGTGGAATGCTACCTAGGATAATCTTGATCATATGTCTAATCATGGCATGAATATTAAAACACGAGTGATTCAAAGCAATGGTCTACCATTTGACATAAAAACAATAATACTTCGGGCGTACTAATAAAGCAATCATGTCTTTTCAAAACAACAAGGCCAAAGCAAGCGTATCCCTACAAAATCATATAGTTTGGCCATGCTTCATTTTCGTCACACAAAATGCTCCCATCATGCACAACCCCGATGACAAGCCGATCAATTGGTTCATACTTTTTAATGCGCTTCAGCTTTTTCAACCTTCACAGAATACATGAGCGCAAGCCATGAATATAGCACTATAGGTGGAATAGAATATGATGGTGGAGGTTTATATGGAGAAGACAAAAAAGGGAGAAAGTCTCACATCAACGTGGCTAATCAACGGGCTATGGAGATGCCCATCAATTAATGTCAATGCGAGGAGTAGGGATTGCCATGCAACGGATGCACTAAGAGCTATAAGTGTATGAAAGCTCAAACTGAAAAGTAAGTGGGTGTGCATCCAACTTGCTTGTTCATGAAGACATAGGGCATTTGAGGAAGCCCATCATTGGAATATACAAGCCAAGTTCTAATGAAAATTCCCACTAGTATATTAAAGTGACAACATAGGAGACTCTCTATATGAAGAACATGGTGCTACTTTGAAGCACAAGTGTGGAAAAAGGATAGTAACATTGCCCCTTTTTGGGGGGGGGGGGGGGTGGGCTTCTTTGGCCCCCTTTTTTATTTAGGCTTCTTTGGCCTTTCCACTTTTTTTCTTTTTTTCTTTTTTTTCTTTTTTTCATGGGGCAATGCTCTATAATGATGATCATCACACTTTTATTTACTTACAACTCAATATTACAACTCGATACAGGAACAAAGACATGACTCTACATGAATGCTTCCGGCAGTGTACCGGGATGTGCAATGATCTAGCGTAGCAATGACATCAAAAAATAGACAAGCCATGAAAACATCATGCTATCTATCTTACGATCATGCAAAGCAATTTGAAAATAAATGCTCAAGTCATGTATATGATGATGATGGAAGTTGCATGGCAATATATCTCGGAATGGCTATGGAAATGCCATGATAGGTAGGTATGGTGGCTGTTTTGAGGAAGATATAAGGAGGCTTATGTGTGATAGAGCGTATCATATCATGGGGTTTGGATGCACCGGCGAAGTTTGCACCAACTCTCAAGGTGAGGAAGGGCAATGCACGGTACCGAAGAGGCTAGCAATGATGGAAAGGTAAAAGTGTGTATAATCCATGGACTCACATTAATCATAAAGAACTCATATACTTATTGCAAAAGTTTATTAGCCCTCGAAGAAAAGTACTACTATGCATGCCCCTAGGGGGATAGATTGGTAGGAAAAGATCATCGCTTGTCCCCGACCGCCACTCATAAGGAAGACAATCAAAGAAACACCCCATGCTTCAAATTTGTCACACAACGGTTACCATACGTGCATGCTACGGGACTTGCAAACCTCAACACAAGTGTCTCTACAATCCACAACCACCCACTAGCATGACTCTAATATCACCATCTTTATATCGCAAAACTATTGCAAGGAATCAAACATATCATATTCAGTGATCTACGAGTTTATGTAGGATTTTATGACTAACCATGTGAATGACCAATTCTTGTCATCTCTCTAAATAGATATAAGTGAAGCAAGAGAGTTTAATTCTTTCTACAAAAGATATGCCCATGCTCTAACAAATATAAGTGAAGTAAAAGAGCATTCTACAAATGGCGGTTTTCTAGGTAAAGAGAAACAGGCAATCCAAACATCAAATGATATAAGTGAAGCACATAAAGCATTCTATAAAGCAATACTCAAAAGATTTAAGTGAAGTGCAATGAGCATTCTATAAATCAATCAAGGACTATCTCATACCAGCATGGTGCATAAAAGAAAAATGAAAAATAAATGCAAAAGACGCTCCAAGACTGGCACATATTGCATGAACGAAGCGAATACGAAAACATATTAATACTTGTTGAAGAAAGAGGGGATGCCTTCCGGGGCATCCCCAAGCTTAGATGCTCGAGTCTCCTTGAATATTTACTTGGGGTTCCTGGGGCATCCCCAAGCTTGAGCTCTTGCCTCTCTTCCTTTTCCTCATATCGAGACCTCCTCGATCAAACACTTCATCCACACAAAACTTCAACAGAAAACTCGGTAAGATCTGTTAATATAATAAAGCAAATCACTATTCTATAAACCAATTCATATTTTGTTTTTGCATTGTGTCTACTGTAATATAGATTTTTCATGGCTTAATCCACAGATATAAATTGATAGTTTCATCAAAACAAGCAAACTATGCATCAAAAACAGAATCTATCAAAAACAGAACAGTCTGTAGCAATCTGAACATTCATGGTACTTTTTGTACCCCAAAAATTCTAAAAAAATTACGAAAAATAAAGAAGATGTACATCAAGACAGTGCAAAAAGAATTAGAACCGTTTGACATTCCAGTTAAAAATGTAAAATCCCTCACTACAGACAAAGTTTCTGTCCTGCACCGTACAAACCAACAAGCATTGTAAACATCCTAAAGGCAAACCTTGGCACATTATTTTTATAATACAACGGAATTATACAAGGGGATAATTATTTTTGTTGAAAAGTTTCTGTAATTAAGATTCACAAAGTTTCCATGAGCATGAACAAAGTTCAAGGAGCTCTCCCACTTCAACAATGCTTGTCTTTCTCAATTTCACTTTCCTTTTTGAAAAGTTTTTAGGTTCCCCTCTTTATTTTTGTGTTTTTAAACTATATAAAAGCACTCAAAAGAAATAAATGACTCTCTAAAACTTCCAGGTTGTCTCCCTGGCAGCGCTTTCTTTAAATTGATTAAGCTAGGCATTTGGTGCTCAAGTAATGAATCCACCCGGATCCCAAGGTATATCAAAGCCAATTTTAATTAACAATGATTTGTAATTTAGTAGTGAGCACAACGTAAGATATATCAAGCAATGACGAAGTCTAACTCTCTTCCTATGCATCGGCATGTCATAAAATAATAATTCATGCACACCAAGTAAAGGAAAATGCATAGTATAAGAAGTTTCTTGCAATTTCATAGTATGGGAAACATAGAGAGGTGGAGATATAGTTCCTCTCTCATAATAATTGCAGGTAGGAGCAGCAAGCACATGCATATTACATTCATCAAAATTATCATGTGCAATGGTAGAAGGCAACCCATCAATATAATCCTTAATAAGCACAAACTTCTCTGATATAGTGTAGTTTGGAGAATTCAAAAAGATAATAGGACTATCATGCGTGGGTGTAATAGCAACAATTTCATGTTTAACATAAGGAACTATAGCAAGTTCATCTCCATAAGCATAATTCATATTGGCATCTTGGACACAAGCATAGCAAGCATCATCAAAAAGGGATATTTCAAGAGAATCAACAGGATCATAGAATTCATCATAGCAATCATCCTTCGGTAAGCATGAAGGGGAATGAACGAATGTATGAGTTGAAGAGTTACTCTCATTAGAAGGTGGGCACGGGTGATCAATCCGCTCTTCCTCCTTTTGTTCTACGCTCTCCTCATCATCTTTTTCATCCAATGAGCTCATATTTTCATCAATTTCTTCTTCCATTGCTTCGTGCAAAATATTAGTCTCTTATTGGACAGCGGAGAATTTCTCAATATATAGTTTAACATAGGCATTAGAAGCATAATTATCATAACAATATTCAAGTATGGCAAAATTTTCAGATTTGTAGAGAGCAGCATCATACTTTTCAATCAAAGAAGCAATTTCATAAGCACCCTTAAAAGCAACAAATTCTTCAATTTGTTGAACATCATACTAATTATAAACACCCTTAGCATATGAAGATACGATTCCATTATCAATAAACTCACATTGGTAGGGAAGGTGTTTCTTAGGGTTTTCAAAAAAACAACTAATATCATATATTTCACATAAATTCCAAGGATAGCATTGCAAACGATGAATTTGATCCAGTAAAAGTTTCCCTTTTTCAGATATACGGTGTCGCACATACCAAGCATGCTCATTTAAAGATTTGCCCTCAACTAAGATAGTTGGGGTTTCAGCACGAGCACAAAGAGATCGAAGATGATCCAAGTAAAAAGCTTCAGGAGTGTGATAGATTTTGAGTGGTTCTTCAACCATTGGTTCAGTAGGTACAACTAATTTATTTGGTACTTTGCGTTTCCTACCCATAACTAAAGATAGAAAACAACTAAGAATAGCAAATAAAAATTACTTAGTGATAAAGCAAACAAGCAAACACGAGAATATTCAACCCACACTATGACTCCGCGGCAATGGCGCCAGAAAAAGGTCTTGATGACCCGCAAGTATACGGGATAGTTGTAGCCTCTTTCGATAAGTAAGAGTGTCGAACCCAACGAGGAGCTAAAGGTACAACAAATAATCTCTCAAGTCCTATCGGCCACTGATACGACTCTACGCATGCTTGGCGTTCGCTTTACCTAGAACAAGTATGAAACTAGAAGTACTTTGTAGGTGTGATAGGATAGGTGAGGGAGTCCCGGATTAGGGGGTGTCCGGATAGCCGAACTATCACCGTTGGCCGGACTCCTAGACTATGAAGATACAAGATTGAAGACTTCGTCCCGTGGCCGGATGGGACTTCCCTTGGCATGGAAGGCAAGCTTGGCAATACGGATATGTAGATCTTCTACCATTGTAACCGACTCTGTGTAACCCTAGCCCTCTCCGTTGTCTATATAAACCGGAGGCTTTTAGTCCGTAGGACGAACAACAATCATACCATAGGCTAGCTTCTAGGGTTTAGCCTCTTTGATCTCGTCATAGATCTACTCTTGTACTACCCATATCATCAATATTAATCAAGAAGGAGTAGGGTTTTACCTCCACCGAGAGGGCCCGAACCTGGGTAAAAACATCGTGTCCCTTGTCTCCTGTTACCATCCGCCTAGACGCACAGTTCGGGACCCCCTACCCGAGATCCGCCGGTTTTGAAACCGACTTTGGTGCTTTCATTGAGAGTTCCTCTGTGCCGTCGCCATCAGGAAGGATGCCTCGTCCCGTCTTTAAAGATAGCACCGTTGCTAAAGGAGCTTTGGCTATCGGCAAACTCTCTGGCTAGGCGGTTTTCTTATGACCGCCTGTTCGGCCGCCGCGCCGACGATGACTTCTCGGGTCATCAAAAGCAATCTTCACGTCAACTCGGAACTTGCCGAGCAGCTAGATCCGATGGAGCTCTCCTCCTTAAACGAGCTCTTGGATCGCATCGCCACCCTAGGAGTCGCTACAGACTACGATCAGATTGGGCCTAAAACCGATCTGAGAGAGATCAACTCTCCCCAGGCCACCCACCACATTGTTGTGGTGGAGGAACAGTACGACGACCCTTCTTCAATATTAAGGACTAGTTATGTCCGGATTCCCGACCCCGCCATGCCGGATTCCCGCGGAGGGACGGACGTCGATCAAGTCCTGAACCTAAAGTCAGGCAGCGGGCTGGATTCATTGGACAATATCCAAAAACCCAAGCTTCCAAGTTCGGAAACTTTTCGGCCCTTGAGTCTTAGATTGGACGGGGTTCCGAATTTAACACCACCCGCCCACCCAAACATAAGCGATCTATCCCGAATCTGGCAAGAGCCCGCTGAAACAGTACACCATTACTGGGCCAGATTCCTCCTGGTTATGGACAGGATAAAGGACTGCCGCGAGGAAGACGCAATTTCACTCTTCTGCAATAATTGCACAGACAAGGGAATCCTAAACGCCATAAGTCATCGTGAAATTACATGCTTTGCCGACTTGGCGTCCATAGTACGAAAGTACTGTGCGATGGAGAGCGACTGGAAAACCGAAACCAAATTTTGGGATAATCCGGCCCTGAATACAACCCTAGTCCGAAATAAAAGGGTGCATCATCGCCGGGCACCTGGGTCAAATACCAAAAAGCAAAAACCTCCTAAAGGGCACGGAACCATACTGGAGGGATGGCTCAATGGACCCTGCAAAATTGATAGTACAGAGGGCGCCACGCCAATTCATAGCCTTCGAGCATGTTGGATACTACGGCAGGTGGCTAAAAGTGGCGAAGAGCTT
Organism: Triticum timopheevii; assembly: GCA_963921465.1. NCBI lineage: Eukaryota > Viridiplantae > Streptophyta > Magnoliopsida > Poales > Poaceae > Triticum > Triticum timopheevii. The sequence goes on from OY997274.1 coordinate 389,175,901, forward strand.
CTAGCTCCAGAGAACCAGCCCAGCAATACCAGTACGGTATTAACAGTCTTCGAGACTTTCGCATCAAATAATATGCGGAAACGAACACTCCGCAGCCTTGCCGAAATCTACCAAGTAGCAACAATGAATCCATGGAGTGACACGGCTATTACCTTTAACGCCAGTGACGAACCTAAATTCCGAACAGCCCGAGCACCAGCCGCATTGGTCCTCAGTCCAATAGTGGACGGCTTTCGCCTTACTAAGGTACTCATGGACGGCGGCAGCGGATTAAACCTCATTTACGAGGAAACCCTTCAAAAAATGGAAATAGACTGGAGCCGCATTGAGAGAAGCAGCACAACCTTTAGAAGAATAATCCCTTGTCGGGAAGCATGCTGCACAGGAAAAATCACACTGGATGTGGTGTTCGGCTCGCCGGACAATTACAGGTCCGAGGAGGTCACGTTCCAAGTGGCCCCGTTCAGCAGCGGATATCACGCTTTATTAGGGCGAGAGGCATTCACAATTTTTCAAGCTATACCCCATTACGGGTACATGAAGCTCAAAATGCCCGGGCCCAACGGAATCATCACTCTTGCCAGTGATCCTGACATAGCACTCTGCGCCGAAAATAAGACAGCTGCACTAGCCCTAGAGGCACTATCCGAAGCCCTAGCGGCCGAGGAACTCACTGCGCTGCGCTCCACGGTGAACAGGGACGATGTGATACTCGATAAGAGATCCAAGTCCACCTCTTTTAAGCCAGCGGACGAAATAGTCAAATTCCAAGTCCATCCAACGGACCCTACAAAGACGGCATCCATTGGGGCACAATTAAGCCCTGATGTAGACGCCGCACTACGAGAATTCCTACAGGAAAATTGGGACATTTTTGCCTGGCACCCTTCAGACATGTCAGGAATCCCACGCCGGCTGGCCGAGCACAGCCTAAATATCCTAAAAGGATTCAAGCCAGTCAAACAGGCTCTTCGGCGATTTTCCGAACCCAAGAGACAGGCAATGGGAGAGGAGCTAGCCAAACTATTGGAGGCCGGATTCATCAGAGATATAAAACATTCGGACTGGCTAGCAAACCTGGTAATGGTACCAAAGAAGGACAAATCCTGGCGCCTGTGTGTCGATTTCAAGGACCTTAACAAGGCTTGCCCAAAGGATCCCTTCCCCCTTCCCCGCATCGATCAAATTATCGACGCTACCGCAGGGCATGATTCATTGTGCTTCCTCGACGCATACTCCGGCTACCACCAAATTAAGATGGCAGAGCCAGACCAAGCCGCAACGGCATTCATTACTCCATACGGCCCATTCTGCTTCAACACAATGCCCTTCGGGCTCAAAACGCCGGTGCAACATATCAGCGCATGATTCATACATGTCTGGCAAACCAGATTGGCAAAACAGTGGAGGCATACATAGATGATGTGGTCGTCAAATCCAAGCATATCGAAACCCTAGTAGACGACTTGAGGCTCACATTCGACAATCTCTGAACATACGACATTAAGCTGAATCCGGAAAAATGCGTCTTCGGCGTACCAGCCGGAAAGCTCTTGGGCTTCATTGTATCCGGTAGAGGAATTGAAGCAAACCCAGCCAAGATCCGAGATCTGTCACAATTGGATATCCCAAAAGACCTCAAACAAATACAAAAATTGACTGGATGCGTGGCGGCCCTAAGCCGCTTTATCTCCCGTTTGGAAGAAAAGGCATTACCCCTTTATCGCCTCCTCCGGCACACCGAACACTTCGAGTGGACTGATGCCGCCACGGCCGGACTCGAAGAAATAAAAGCCATATTGGCAACAAATCCGGTCCTGGCCGCGCCCAACATGGGCGAACCAATGTTATTATATATCGCGGCAACACATCAAGTTTTAAGCGCGGTGCTCGTCGTCGAACGAGAAACGGACGGACACAAGTTCCCCCTTCAAAAACCAGTTTACTACGTGTCCACTGTCCTAACTCCATGCAAGTCCCGGTATCCACATTATCAAAAGATAGAGTACGCGGTGTCCATGGCATCCCGGAAGCTGCGACACTACTTTCAAGAGTGTTCGATAACAGTAGCCTCTGAAGTACCTCTTAATGACATTATAAACAACCGCGACGCGACTGGCCGGATTGCAAAATGGGCCATCGAGCTCCTCCCATTCGACATAACCTATAAACCACGGCGAGCTATCAACTCGCAAGTTTTGGCTGACTTCATCGCCGAATGGACTGAAGCCGAACTCCCTAAAGAGTATGGCGCATATTCCAATTGGATCATGCACTTCGCCGGCTCCAAAATGTTGGCCGGCCTGGGGGCTAGCATCGTCCTGACGTCCCCAACTGGAGACACTGTCCAATACGTGCTCCAGATAATGTACACGGACTCCAACAACGCAGTCAAATACGAGGACCTTCTACATGGCCTCCGGATGGCGGTCTCCATGGGCATTAAATGCCTAGAGGTGCGCGGGGATTCGAACCTCACGATATCCCAAATAAATGGAGACTTCGACACCAATGATCCGAAAATGACATCTTACCGTAACGCCGTCCTAAAAATGTCAGCTCGGTTTGAAGGGCTTGAATTTCACCATATAGCTCGGGATAATAACCAGGCGGCGGACGTATTGGCACGCATTGGCGCAAAGCGCGATGCCGTCCCTCCCAATATCTTCCTAGAGCGGCTGTTCAAGCCATCCGTACTGTGGGAAGGGGATTCCGGAAACAACAATCCGGACCCAACCGCACCACCCGACACCGAACATTTTGACACAATCGGTGGCTCTGCCAATGAAATAACACCCTCAGCCCACGAAATAATGGCAGTCGTTTCCCCGTGGACCGAGCCATTCCTAGCCTACTTAACTAGGCAGGAACTTCCCGAGGACCAAAACGAGGCCCGCTGCATAGTATGGCGATCTAAAGCCTATAAGGTCCATGAGGGAGAGCTTTATAAGAAAAGCACAACCGGAGTCCTTCAAAGGTGTATCTCCAAAGACGAAGGGTGAAATCTTCTGGCTGAAATTCATGCCGGACTCGGTGGGCACCACGCCGCAGCCCGGGATCTTGTAGGCAAGGCCTTCCGTATAGGATTTTATTAGCCGACGGCCCGGGTAGATGCACAGGACTTAGTCCAACGATGCATCGGTTGCCAGCTCTTTGCTAATCAAAGCCACATGCCACCCACCGCCCTCAAAACTATACCCATCACCTGGCCGTTCGCGGTCTGGGGGCTTGACATGGTTGGACCCCTTAAAGGAGGAACCCACAAGCAAAAATACCTATTGGTCATGGTGGATAAATTCACCAAATGGATAGAGGCCAAGCCAGTTAAGACGGCCGAATATGGACCCGTGATAGACTTCATATCAGGGGTAGTACACCATTACGGCGTCCCCCATAGCATCATCACGGATAACGGCACGAACTTCATGGCCGACGAGGTTAAACTCTGGTGCAAAGACATGGGCATCAAGCTCGACTATGCTTCAGTCTATCACCCTCAAACTAACGGTCAAGTCGAACGAGCAAATGGTCTAATCATGAGCGGCATTAAACCCAGACTAGTGCGGTCCCTTAACGAATCTAACACGCACTGGGTAGAGGAGCTCGACTCTGTACTCTGGGGGCTGTGGACCATGCCGAATCGCACTACCAGATTCACACCATTTTTTATAGTATACGGCGCAGAGGCAATTTTGCCCTGCGACATAATTCATGACTCACCTCGCGTGCGGATGTACGAAGAAAGAGAAGCCGAGCTGGATCGGCAGGACAGTTTGGATGCCTTAGAGGAGGAGCGCGACGTGGCAAAAGCTCGTTCCGCATTCTATCAACAGCAGGCTCGAAGATATCAAAGCAGAGAAGTACGGGCCAAAACTTAAAATGTTGGCGAACTAGTTCTACGCCTGCCGGACAAGAAAAAGGACAAACTCAAGCCCAAATGGGAAGTTCCCTTCATCATCGACCAAGTCCTGACCGGCGGAGCATACCGTCTGCGAAACGCATCGGATAACTGACTCGAGCCGAACCCATGGAACGCAGCCCGTCTCCGAAGATTCTACGCCTAGCGCTGGACTCCGAGTTTGTCTCCTTCCTCCGTCTATATTTTATACTTTAACTGTCTTTTATTTCTCTCCTTCTCCCTCCTTTTTTTTGAAGTTGTTGAAGGCTCGTTTGCACATTGTTCGCACACATTTGACTCGTTATCCGTGCTCAGTACACCTGGGGGCTTCTTTAACAGAAGCTTATGTATACAGGCTTTATGCCCAACACATGTGTCACACTTCCGCATGTACCTTGTATTCACCATTATATGCATCGATATGACTTAAGTTTTGGCCAAGCTGGGTTGCCTGGCTCCTGTGCTTACCCCTACATTCCCGATTGTTCGGCTAGGTGGTAAAGGGAGCACCTCTGCGATTGTTACCGCCGGGTCAGCCGGACGTGTACCTCAGACTGGGTGAAGCCGAAAGCTAGCGTTCTTAAGGGAATATTCGGTCGGTGAACTAAAATACGAATTCTTACTTATTCATTATCTGCCCCCAGATGTTTTTCTGCTTTTTTCGCAGTCCGGACATGCAATTTAGGGCATGCCTCCCAGGGAAAGGAACCCCTAATGGAACTATTCTCCCTGGAAGATGTTTCTTACTAACCATGTAATATAACATAACTAGTTGGGCACTTGTCTGATAAAGCACTTATGACCCCTACGCCTGGTCTCCACTCATGCCCTGGTTCTTACATAACCGAGAGGGTATTCGGACACACTCCAGATTGTCGGGTCCCGAGGTTGAAGCGAAAAGGTCCGCTGCGACAAACGATCTACAATCCGGCTAGAAGGCATTTTACATGTCATTTTAAATTACATAGTCAAATTGACTGATTGTATTCCTCTTCAATACCATCTAATAGCCTGTCTAGTTTACAGTCTCGCTGGGAATACTTTGCGGCCAACTCTACTTGGCCGTACACTAAGCTCACAGGGATCTCCTTCCCATCGGGCCCCACAGGTCCGACCTCGGCCATGTGGTTTGGGTCAGCCTTCGTGTACCGCGTCTTCACCATGGCCCAGGTCTCCCTGGCGCCTTGACGGCAGGCCGATATCTTCCATAGCCGGAAGCACCGCCGTGCTCCCTGAAGCTTCTCTGCAAGCTCTCCAAGGCCTTCGGGTAGGGAGATGGATGGCCACAATGCCTGGGCAACGCCTCTCATCACCTGCCGAACTCGTTTGTGTAGTTGCAGCAGCTTGGGAAGTAGGTCACCCGTTGAACCGGGCATTTCCTCTGCAGGACGACCTGTGAGCATACCTACAGACATATTTCTGTTAATCGACTTCCTCGCCAAACTCTTCTTTTCAAAAGTTCGCTCAAGCACTTACTATAAATGCCGCGACGAAGCCGCCGATTCTCCTTAACGGAGTCAGATAGCTGGGCTCGAACATCCTTCAGTTCCTCACCCAACTGGGTGTTGGCATCTTGGAGATTATTTTTCTCTTGCCTCACCCTTGTAAGCACACTCTTGCCGGCCTTTAACCAGCGCAGTAGCTGTTGCCTGTCCGGATCCAGTCCGGCGCCATCTGCAATATTATTGTCAGACTTATACACACGACACATTTAGCAAATTACTTCTCTTTCGAAGCATATATTACCAGAGGGAGTCTCTGTGGCTTCCCTTGTCGCGGCTAGTGCGGCCTGAAGTTGGGCCTTGCACTCTTGAAGCTCCTGGGACAGTTGGGTATTCTTTTCTGTAAGATCCTACATAACAAATGATCCTTAAATCAGTTATTCTAACTTTTTAAGTCTCGGGGGCTACTGGCATATATAACTGTCAAAATTCCTCACCCGTATGTCTTTCACATACTGCTCCGTGGCTCTGGCTAGACCATCTTGAGCGGCACGGAGGTGCGCATGTCCCGAATTAAAGGAATTCAATGCCTCTTGGGAGAAACATGCATCACGAAGAACTGTCCGGCGGCGCCTATGATTCATGGCACTCTCCACCTCGGATTTGGTGGCGGACAATCTGTCGGCATCCTCCGTTGGAGGAGCATCCGACGCACGCCTTGTATTCGCCTCCCCCTCCGGACCTGGCTTTTGAGCCTGGCTGGCGGAGGCTCGTTTGGCAACCTCTCCGAACACAGTCCGGCGAGCGCTCTTTTTCCTGAAAAGATCACGAGCGTTAGCATGCCTTCCAGGAATCTTTCCTTGAAACACGGTGGCGCGCCATGCCGTTGTGGTGACGTCTCAATCCGCACCGCACTTCTTTTCCGCATGCTGGGCTGAGTAGCCCCTTGTTGGCCAGCCGCCGCGGGCTCGGCTTCCCGCCTCAAAGGGACCCCCTGCGAAACACCATTGGTATACGGTGATCAGAAATCAGCACGGATGGGTCATGGTATCAGGACTTCTGTCACAGTTACCTGGGAGGCTGGAAATATTCCGGGGTAGTCGGCCGTAATGGCGACCAAAGCATTGTCGATGCTAAGTTGGTGGAACACCCCATCGATCAGCTCCACCTTTATGTCCGGATCCTCTCCGGAGGCCGGATCTAGGGACCGTTCCGGATCCTCGGGTTGTGGAGCCGGGATGTGTATATCTTCTACGGCCCGGCGCAGTTCTTGCGTCGATATCACAAAATGAGATACTTAACCATGGGAATGTGGATCGGATAGGCAAAAAGAAATGTCCGCTTACCCAGCTTCGAGGATTCTTCATAGAAAACCCGTTCAGTGGATTGACATGGAGAAAATTCTCCTTTTCCCCTTTGTACAGGGCGGACAAGATCTTCACCAGATCGGCGACCGATCCCGGCCCCTTACGACCATGACGGGTGGCATCATCCTCCCCGTTGAAATCCCACATGGGGTGGCCCCTATACTGGAGCGGCTGCACCCCCCGCATAATGCATGTGGCCATGACCCCGATCATGGTCAATCTGGAATGAGCCAATAATCTTATTCGGCCCATCAGGTAAAGGACGTCCCTGTCATTCTCCCATTGAGGGCTCCGCGGACGCCAACTTAGGCGTTTCTTCAGAGGAGCATTACTGAACTCCGGGAGGCCAATACGAACTGGATCCGGCAGCGAGACATCTTCCATGTAAAACCATTCCGAGGGCCAGTCTTCGGACGCCTTGCTCGGGGTTCCGGATAGGTATCAGCGGTGCAGCATAGCTCGGCTCCGCCCACTTGATATATTGACCCATCATAAGAATGGGGTACGAGGCAGAATAATCTCTTCCACAGTGCAAAATGAGCCTCGACGCCCAAGAACAGTTCACAAAGGGCCACAAAGCCCACAATGTGCAGAATGGAGGCAGGTGTAAGATGGTGCAGCTGGAGCCCGTAGAACTCCAGGACCCCCGGAGAAACGAATTTATTGGAAATCTGAGTCCTCTTATCAGATAAGAGAGGAAGCATACCCGCTCTCCTTTGGAGGGGCCAGGAACGCTCTCCGCCTGTTTTCCGCCCTTGTAGGTGGTGAGTCCAGCTCGAACCGGAACCATGAAGGCTGGGGGAAGAAATCCCTTGGTTTGGAGCGCCACTAGCTCACTGCGCGGGACCGAGCATCTCTCCCAATATCCAGGCTGAGGGCTGGGAGCACGAGAGGAGGAGCCGCGTCGACTGTCCATGATGGAATGGATTTTTGTCAGAGGCGCTCCGATGAATGCTCGCCGAGGGAGGATGGTGTGAATCGGATCTAGATCCCCTTCCCTTTTATAGGCGGCTCATTTGCGCAGCTAGGGGGGTAAATGAAAACATACCCTGGCTTTTCACATTCATTCAACACGTGGAAGATGGCCATTATTGGGCGTGGAAGCCGAGGAGCGCGATATTTACAAGAAGTCGGACACTATTCAACACAGGATTTGGAGAAGAACCTGCCTTGCAATGCCGAAGACAATCAACACACCGGACTCATCATCATTGAAGCCTGGTTCGGGGGCTACTGAGGGAGTCCCGGATTAGGGGGTGTCCGGATAGCCGAACAATCACCGTTGGTCGGACTCCTAGACTATGAAGATACAAGATTGAAGACTTCGTCCCGTGTCCGGATGGGACTTTCCTTGGCGTGGAAGGCAAGCTTGGCAATATGGATATGTAGATCTCCTACCATTGTAACCGACTCTGTGTAACCCTAGCCCTCTCCGGTGTCTATATAAACCGGAGGGTTTTAGTCCGTAGGACGAACAACAATCATACCATAGGCTAGCTTCTAGGGTTTAGCCTCTTTGATCTCGTGGTAGATCTACTCTTGTACTACCCATATCATCAATATTAATCAAGCAGGAGTAAGGTTTTACCTCCACCGAGAGGGCCGAACCTGGGTAAAAACGTCGTGTCCTTTGTCTCCTGTTACCATCTGCCTAGACACACAGTTCGGGACCCCCTACCCGAGATCCGCCGGTTTTGACACCGATAATAGGTTTGCAAGATAATAAATAACACGTAAATATAAATTAGGGGTTGTTTAGATAAAGATGCAACAAAGTAAGTATAAGTAGAGAGCTTTTTGTTACGAGAAAGTTATTTGTCCAAGGCAATGGATAACTAGACCGGTAATCACTATTGCAATTCTATTTGAGGGAGAGGCATACGCTAACATACTTTATCTTCTTGGATCATATGCACTTATGATTGGAACTCTAGCAAGCAGCCGCAACTACTAAAGATTCATTAAGGTAAAACCCAACCATAGCATTAAAGTATCAAGTCCCCTTTATCCCATACGCAAACAACCTACTTACTCGGGTTTGTGCTTCTGTCACTCACGCCACCCACCATAAGCAAATCATAAACATATTGCAAACCCTACAGCGGGAATCCCTCTTGCTTGTGAGAAACGGAGGGCACCATAGGACAGCACCAATAATAAAACATGCAACTCAAACCAATCACAATCATCAATTAACCCATAGGACAAAACGGATCTGCTCAAACATCATAAGATAGCCATACATCATCGGGAAATAATATATAGCGTTGAGCACCATGTTTAAGTAGAGATTACAGCGGGTAAGAGAGGGGTTACACCGCTGCATAGAGGGGGGAACAGTTGGTGATGAAGGCGGTGAAGTTGTTGGTGAAGATTGCGGTGATGATGATGCCCCCCAGTGGCGTTCTGGTGCCACCGGAAGCAAGGGGAAGAGAGGCCCCCTTCTTATTCTTCTTCCTTGACCTCCTCCATAGATGGGAGAAGGGTTTCCGCTCTGGTCCTTGGCTCCCATGGCATGGGAGGGGCAAGAGCCTCTCCGAGATTGGATCTATCTCTCTGTTTCTGCGTTCCCTGATTCTGCCCCTTCACCGTTTCTTTTATATCCGGAGATCCGTAACTCCGATTGGGGTGAATCTTTCGCCCAGATATTTCTCATAAAATTAGCTTTCTTGCGGCAAAAGAAGAGCATCAACTGCATTATGGGTGACCCACGAGAGTGCCAGGTGCGCCCAGGGGGGGAGAGCTCGCCCCCCTGTCTTGTGGCCACCTCGGACACCGTTTCACGTTGATTCTTCCTCCGGAAAATCCCAAATATTCCAAAATAATTCTCTGTCCGTTTTTATCCCGTTTGGATTCCGTTTGATATTGGGTTTCTGCGAAACATAAAACATGCAACAAACAGGAACTGGCACTGGGCACTGGATCAATATGTTAGTCCCAAAAATAGTATAAAAAGTTGCCAAAAGTATATGAAAGTTGAATAATATTGGCATGGAACAATCAAAAATTATAGATACGACGGAGACATATCAATCATCTTGTGCCTTTGATCTCCATCTCCAAAGCACCATCATGATCTCCATCATCACCGGCTTGACACCTTGATCTCCATCGTAGCATCATGGTCGTCTCGCCAACTATTGCTTCTACAACTATCGCTAATGCATAGTGATAAAGTAAGGCAATTACATGGCGTTTGCATTTAATACAATAAAGCGACAACCATAAGGCTCCTGTAAGTTGCCGATAATTTCTACAAAACATGATCATCTCATACAACAACGCATATCACATCATGTCTTGACCATATCATATCACAACATGCCCTGCAAAAACAAGTTAGACGTCCTCTACTGTGTTGTTGCAAGTTTTACGTGGCTGCAATGGGCTTCTAGTAAGAACTGTTCTTACCTATGCATCAAAACCACAACGGTGATTTATCAAGTTTGTTGTTTTAACCTTCAACGAGGACCGGCAATAGTCAAATTTGATTCGACTAAAGTTGGAGAAACAGACACCCACCAGCCACCTTTATGCAAAACTAGTTGCATGTCTGTCGGTGGAACTGGTCTCATGAACATGGTCATGTAAGGTTGGTCCGGCCCGCTTCTTCCAACAATACTACTGAATCAAAATAGGACATTGGTGGTAAGCAGTATGACGATCACCGCCCACAACTCTTTGTGTTCTACTCGTGCATATCATTTACGCATAGACCTGGCTTGGATGCCACTGTTGGGTAATGTAGCATGCAATTTTAAAAATTTCCTAAGCTCACGCAAGATCTATCTAGGAGATGCATAGCAACAAGAGGGGGAGTGTTTGTCCACGTACCCTCGTAGACCAAAAGCGGAAGCGTTTGACAATGTGGTTGATGTAGTCAAAGTTCTTCTCGTTCCGACCGATCAAGCACCAAACGTACGTCTCCTCCGAATTCTGCACATGTTCATCTCGATAACGTCCCTCGAACTCTTGATCTAGAAAAGTGTCGAGGGAGAGTTTTGTCAGCACGGCAGCATGGTGATGGTGATGGTGAAGTGATCAGCGCATGGCTTAGCCTAAGCACTATGTGAATATGACCGGAGGCATAAACTATGGAGGGGGCACCGCACATGGCTAACAATGGATGGTGTGTGTTCTAGCAGTGCCCCCCACATATATATAGGTTGGAGGGGAGGAGAGGTAGCCAAGGGGGTGCCCCAAGTAGGAGGAATCCTACTTGGGCACCTCCCAATTTGGCATCCCCCTTTCCTATTCCTATTCGGAGTAGGAAGGGAAGAGGGGGAAGGGGGATCCTATTCCCTTTTTCCTTTCCTCCTTCCCCTTTCCTTCTCCAATTTGGCCCGCCCATATGGGGAGCGCACCAGCCCCTTTTGTGGCTGGTGTGTTTCCCATCTTGGCCCATAAGGCCCATATATTTTGCCGGGGGTGCCCGGAACCCCTTCCGGTGACCCAATAAATACCCGGTGCTTCCAGGAACACTTCCAGTGCCCGAATACCATCGTCCTATGTATCAATTTTTACCTCTCAGCCATTTCGATACTCCTCGTCATGTCCATGATCTCATCCGGGACTCCGAACAACATTCGGTCACCAAATCACATAACTCATACAATAACAAATCATCATCGAACATTAAGCATGCGGACCCTATGGGTTCGAGAACTATGTAGACATAACCGAGACACCTCTCCAGTCAATAACCAATAGAGAAATCTGGATGCTCATATTGGCTCCTACATATTCTACGAAGATCTTTATCGGTCATACTGTAATGACAACATACGTTATTCCCTTTGTCTCGGTATGTTCTTGCCCGAGATTCGATCGTCGTTATCTTCATACCTAGTTCAATCTTGTTACCGTCAAGTCTCTTTACTCGTTCCATAATACATCATCTCGCAACTAACTCAGTAGTCACATTGCTCACAAGGATTCTTATGATGTCTATTACCGAGAGGGCCCAGAGATACCTCCCCAATACTCGGAGTGACATATCCTAATCTCGATCTATGCCAACCCAACAAACACCTTCGGAGATACCTGTAGAGCATCTTTATAATGACCGAGTTACGTTGTGATGTTTTATAGCACACAAGCTATTCCTCCGGTATCCAGGAGTTGCATAATCTCATAGACAAAGGAATATGTATATGGCATGAAGAAAGCAATAGCAATAAAACTGAACGATCGATATGCTATGCTAACGGATGGGTCTTCTCCAGCACATCATTCTCCTAATGATGTGATCCCGTTCATCAAACGCATGTCTATGGTTAGGAAACTTAACCATCTCTGATTAACGAGCTAGTCTAGTAGAGGCTTACTAGGGACATGGTGTTTTGTCTATGTATCCACACATGTATTAAGTTTCCGGTTAATAAAATTCTAGCATAAATAATAAACATTTATCATGATATAAGGAAATATCTATAAAATAAAAACTTTATTATTGCCTGTAGGGCATATTTCCTTCAGTTGGTAGGAGCGTGGGATTGAGTGAGAGAAGGTTTTGCGTGGTTTCCTCTACTAGTACATAAGGGGGCACCGGAGCCCGGATATGGGTGGAGTAATCTTGTAATCCCACCCACACACACCCACCCACACACACACACACACACACCCACACTTGTCTCTAGAGCAAGAACTAGAATGTAGGATGTAGGAAGTTACACCTCCTCGGTGGCCTGAACAAAAATAAACAAAGCCTCAATCTCTAAAGTGATCTTAACTGCTTAACCCCCTCGCCGAATCTCTAGAAGGGGATCCCCATGTTCCTTTATCTCAGCGATCATCCAACAACATCTGGCGCGCCAGGTTGGCAATCAAGGCATCGGATCTCTCTAACGAAAGCTTCCCCGACCATGTCGGACCACGGGTAGCAGCAACCCCCTGCGGCCCATTCCATCCAAGAGGACCATTTAGGCGGGTGGTGGTGGACCCTCATCGAAGCTGGCCGGGAAGCAAGTCCTCGATGATAGGAACCGTCTGGTCTGAAGCAGGCTGGACTCCGGGGGTGGGCCTGGCATCGGCATTACACGCCACACACACACACACACACACACACACACACACACACTTAAGGAACCCCCTCATGTCGTTGGAGAAAAATGTCCCCGAGGGTGATGGCTCCGGGAGATGGCAAACTTGGTGGACACTTCACATTCCCAGTCGATGACCAGGAGCTCTTGCAATGCCTCTAGGCATGACCTCTCGCGCTTTGCCCGTACGGTGGCTTCCCATCCTCACGCGTCCAGATGGGGCTCCATTGCTTAGACACCACCTCTCTGCTTATGCGCACAGAGAATGCTCAAGCTGTCATCAAGCATCGTCGGGAGAGAAGGAGCACACTAGAGGATTACAAAGACAAGGTGTCCTTGGGCTCTCCATGGATTCTACACATGTTTCCATAGTCCCAAGGGTCCACCCCTGCCATAGGGTTAGCTGCCAAGCCTTCACCCTAGAGCTTGTGCATGTCGCTTGGCATGGGAAGTTTCGTCCTGACCTGGAACAGAAGTACGATGGGTCTTTACACCCTATCGACTTCCTCTTGCTCTGCACCACGGCCATACAAGCAACCGGGGCTGCTGAAAAGCTCATAAATGGTTCCCCATGGCCTCCTAGGGTCCCTCTTTGTCGTGGCTCATGAACCTCCCACGGTGCTTATTTAGTTCATGGGGCGAGCACTGCCACCAGTTCGTGGCCAACTTCTAGGGCACTTTTGTGCACTCAGGCAAGGAGAGTGACCTCCATGATATTAGGCAGAAGAAGAGGGAGGTGATGAGGCATTTCATCCAACATTTTTGCAACATCCATAATATGGTCCACAAGGTGCCCTCCTGCCATCATCTTCGCTTTCTGCCAAGGTGTCTATGATGAGAAGATACTGCAAAATCGTTTGTCCTCTAAATGGCCTCCTCCTCTTAATATTTCTATGGAAGGAAACCCTTTTTCATACCACTTGCATAGCCGGCCGGGATGGGTTGATGCTCTCCCCACGTCGTCCATGCGAGGGCTCACCATGACACCACAGAGTGAGTTGTAGTAGGTGGTGACTTCATGTATTGTCCCGTCGTCTTACCCTTATGATACTTGGGTGATTAATCCCTTTAATTATCTGGTAAAGAAGTAGCAAGGATTCTCACCTTTTTCCCTAGAGGTAACTGTCGGTGTCAAAACCAGCAGATCTCGGGTAGGGGGTCCCGAACTGTGCGTCTAAGGATCAATGGTAACAAGGGATGATGGGGTCACAATGCTTACCCAGGTTCGGGCCCTCTTAAAGGAGGTAAAACCCTACGTCATGCTTCATTGTATTGAGTGAGTATAGGGGCTACAAGAGTTGATCTACCTCGAGATCGTAATGGCTAATCCCTAGTTCTCTAACCTATGTGAATTTTGATAGCCTCTACGGACTAAAACCCTCCGGTTTATATACACACCGGGGGGCTTAGGGTTGGACAGAGTCGGTTTGTAGACGAAGGAAATAACATATCCGGACACCAATCTTGCCATCCATGCATATGGGAGTCCTACCGGACACGGGGGGGGGGGGGGGGAGGTCTTCTGCTTGTATCTTCACGGCCCATCAGTCTGGTCCATATCAAATAGATTGAACACCCAAGGACCCCCCCTAATCCAGGACTCCCTCAGTAGCCCCCGAACTTTCCTTCGATGACGATGTGGTATTCGGCTTGTGTTTTCAGATTTGCAAGGCAGGTTCTTCATCATACTTCGGACGGAGGACAACCCGGCCCTGAGCTTCTCGTTCTGCCTTTATGACTCCTTCCCTATCATCGCCTTGATTTCCATGCGACAAGCGAATGTGAATGGTCCATAATAACTTTTTAGAGGTACGCCCCTGACCACAAAGGGACGGCTCCTATATAAAGAGGTTAGATCGCCAAGTGCCATCCACATCGTGCTGAGAACATCAGGGCTAGCAACGAAAAACTTCAAAACATGGCCAGTGCTCCTAGCTCTTCCTCGCGCCCTCATGGCCCTCAAGAGGAGGATTGGTGGAGCTGCTCAGTGTCTCATCTTCAGTTGAGTCGACTTCAGGCACAGGGATATCTCCCTCTCGCAGATATAGTCTCTGTGCGAGCGGGATTGGCCTTGATTGGCAATGATGTGCTAGCAGAAAATTTCCCCAACCCCAATAGGGAGGAGAGAGTGTGCTTTGTTTCGTTTCATCTGCGAGGCTTAGGATTTCCAATCCATCCCTTTTTCAGGGGCCTATTGGAGTTTTACAGGATCCAACTGCACAACCTCACCACAAGTTCGATTCTACATATCTCGGGTTTTGCCGCTCTATGCGAATTGTTTCTAGGTTGCAAGGCCCATTTCGACCTATGGAGAAAGTTCTTTTGCCTCGTCCCTCGTCGAGGGGGTTCCGTATTTGAGGTGGGCGCTGAAGTACGGTGCATAGCCGGATCAGGCTACCCTATTGGAACTCCCAAGGAGGTATCCCAAGAATGGTCTTCAGAATGGTTTTACATTGAGGACGTCCCACTTCCAGACCCAGTTTGGCATGGCCTTCCCAAATTCTCTAGTGCTCCTTTGAAGAAACACCTCAATGGGCGCCCCCGGAGTCCCAAGGAGGAAGATGGTGCGGAAGAAAAGAGGTTGGTCGGCAAGGTCAGATTGCTTGCTCATTCCGAGCTACCGATAATCGAAGTCATGGCCATCGCAACAAAATGATGTATTCAGCCCCTTCAATCCAGAGTAACTCCTTTATGGTATTACAACAGAGAGGACGACGCATCTTGTTACAGACGCAAGGGCCCGAACTGGCCATAATCCTAGTCAATCTGTACAAGGGGGAGAAAGAAGACTTCCTCCGCTTAAACTACCGAGAAGGCTTTTCCATGTACAACCCCATCGAATGGGTAAGCTTTTGATTATTAGCGCTATTGTACCTTGTTATCTAGGCATGCTAATCAAATTGATCTTGTTGTCTTAAAACAGTCATGGAGGAAGGAGGTCAGGAACATCTATTGTCCCTCCCCACAGCTAGAGGATCACGCTTGCAATGAAGACCCTGACTTCTGCGATGATTCGGATATATACATAGAATTCGATGATGGGGTATTTTATCAGGAGAGCCTTGACAGCTCGGAAGTGGCTATTATAGCCGACTACCCCCGCCTTTATCCTTTCTCCATTGTAAGTACTCAAAAAGCTTCCTCAAGAAGATTCCCCTACTTGCACCTTATCCACTATATTAAATTGTATTTCATAGGATCAGCGCTTGATAAGCCATACTGCATCGAGAGCGGTCTCTACACAGGGCGATCGCTCCAAACAAAAGGAAACCGGGAGCGCTGTCGAGCCCCGTCCTTCTTCAAAGAGGTATGTCCTTTGATATGTGCCTAAGCATGAGATCAAATTGTTAAACTTCTTCTTTACCTTTATTTTTGGAGGAGCAGGCGGCAAACCGTAGGATAACGCCCTACTAGCCAAATATCAACTTATCCGGCACCAGACTCGTCAACCAGGACGAGGGCTGATATAGTGCCAGATCTACCCCCTCATGAGGATTCAGATGACATATCCGTCATGAATTCCAAGGTGGAGATCCTGATGAATCATCGTCGACTGAAAGAGACCATGCATGCTCCAGTCTTCACTGAACAGGAATTTACTGAACTCAGCTCCATGGATGCATATATCGGAGTCGTGCCGGACTTGCTAGAGTTACTCAACTGTTTTCAAAGGATATACAGGTAATAGTTTGTGCAAATTTAATAGATATATGCCAGTATCCCCCGAGACTTGAAGCGGTTAAACCAACCGATTTAAGGATTGTTATGACCTGTAGGTTCTCAGGGAGAAGAACAACGCGATGTCCCAGGAGCTGAAAACATACCAGACAAAGATGAATGTCGTTCACCATAGAGCTGGTGGAGATGAAAAAGGCCACAATGACCACTGATTAGAAGAACAAACTTGAGGAGGAAAAGGATAAACAAGCCGAAGAAATAAAGATTTTAAGGCTCGGCTATCGGCCGTGCAGAAAGAAAATAAGAAGCTGAAGGGCGGCATATTCGGTATGACCTTTTGAACCATCCAAAGGACTTTATAGTATCCCAGAGTTCGGATTATCACAACTTTGTTGTTGTAGGTCTGTTAACCGGTCGGCCTGAAGAGGAAGTATCTAGATTTCGAGGCGACGTGCTGAAGGAACTGTCCGTGGTGCATGAATGAGCAAGGAAAGCTATGACAAGCATGGCTAAAGCCCTATGGCCATCCGATGCCCCTCCAGAAAGTATGGAGGGATTGGTGAACCTGTTCAAAGGTGCACAACATCGTTTCGAGCTATGGAAGTCGTTCGTTGATGTCTACTATGCAAATTTATTCTTGTAGGCTCGTGTTGGGCCTCCAAGCGCAAAGTTTTGTAGGACAGTAGCAATTTTCCCTCAAGTGGATGACCTAAGTTTTATCAATCCATGGCAGGTGTAGGATGAAGACGGTCTCTCTCAAACAACCCTGCAACCAAATACAAGAAATCTCTTGTGTCCCCAACACACTTAATGCAATGGAAAATTGTACAGGTGCACTAGTTCGGCAAAGAGATGGTGATAAAGTGTAGTATGGATGGAATAAATATATTTTTATAATCTGAATAAATAAAAATAGCAAGGTAGCAAATAGTAAACGTGCACAAAAACGCTGTTGCAATGCTTGAAAATGAGGCCTAGGGTCCGTAATTTTGCTAGTGCAATCTCTCAACAATGCTAATATAATTGGATCATATAACCGTCCCTTAACGTGCAACGAAGAATCGCTCCAAAGTTCCTATCTAGCGGAGAACATACGAAGAAATTGTTTGTAGGGTACGAAACCACCTCGAAGCTATTCTTTTCAATTGATCTATCCAAGAGTTCGTACTAAAATAACACCAAATAATTTCAGATTCATAATACTCAATTCAACACAAAGAACTTCAAAGAGTGCCCCAAGATTTCTACCGGAGAAACAAAGACGAGAACGTGCATCAACCCCTATGCATAGATTACCCCAATGCCACTGCGGGAATCCACGAGTTGAATGCCAAAACACATATCCAGTGAATTAGTATGATACCCCATTGTCACCACGAGTATTCATATGCAAGACATATATCAAGTGCTCTCAAATCCATAAAAACATTCAATACGATAACAACGAAATCTCAAAGGGAAAAACTCAATTCATCACAACAAGATAGAGAGGGGAAAACACCATATGATCCGACTATATTAACAAAGCCCGCGATACATCAAGATCGTGACATCTCAAGAACACGAGGGACTGAGAGAGAGAGAGAGATCAAACACATAGCTACTGGTACAAACCCTCAGCCCCAAGGGTGGACTACTCCCTCCTCATCATTGTGGACGCCAGGATGATGAAGATGGCTACCGATTATGATCTCCCCCTCTGGCGGGGTGCCGAAATGGGGTCTAGACTTGTTTTCGGTGGCTATAGAGCCTTGCGGAGGCGGAACTTCTGATCTAGGTTAACCCCAAGGTTTTTTGGAATATTTGGTGATTTATAGGGCAAAGAGGGGCGTGAGAGGCCACCGAGGTGGGACAACCGACCTGGGCGCATGCCCCGATGGGTTGTGCCCCCTCGGGCACCTCCCAGGTTCTTCTCTGGCCCACTGGATGTCTTTTGGTCCATAAAAAATCCACAAGAAGTTTCGCGGTGTTTGGACTCCGTTTGATATTGATTTCCTGCAACGTAAAAAACAAGCAAAAAACAGCAACTGGCACTGGGCACTTGGTCAATAGGCTAGTCCCAAAAAATGATATAAGTTGCTATAAAAAGATTGTAAAACATCCAAGAATGATAATAAAATAGCATGAATACTTCATAAATTATATATACGATGGAGACGTATCATCCACATGCCGGAAGGTGCACGAGACGCGTGGGAAATTGTGAAAACACGCTACACTGGACTCGATTAGAATCATATGGCCCGAGTTGGACCTCAGGGACCAGACGGAAAAGAGATTCCCGTGAATTTGGTGCATGACCAAGTGATGATAGCTACGAAATATCTGCAAGAAGACTATAGTTTAGACAGTCTTATATATGGCATAGACAAAGAGTAGGCGTTTGATTCGTATCAATGTACCTTTATGATTGAACTTATCTCCAACTGAACACGTCAAAATTTGTCATCGTGGGCTTTCGGTTTGAACCTCCGAACCAAGAAGGTGGAGTATTTCCGGATACCATGTGAGAATGTAAGAAACATTCATTATGTCCAGAAACCTAGCAATCCAGTCATATTGCTCAAACAGACAAAATTTGTTGCGGGAGTTATGTTATATTACCTCTTTAATGTAAGAAACATCTTACAAGGAAAATAGTCGCGTTAAAGGTTCCTTTACTTGGGTTGGCATGCTTAATTACACGTGCCTAGGCTTTATTTCCGAATTACGGGGAGCCTATCCCATATATTTTTAGAAGAGTTACGAAAATGTAAACAATTTGTCATTGTTTGCCGACCAATTATTCTCTTAAGAACGCTAGCTTTCGGCTTCACCCGTCTGAGGTACAGGTCCGGATTACCCGGTTGTAACAATCACAGAGGTGCTCCCTTTACACCCTAGTCGAACAATCGGGAACGTAGGGTACAAACACAGGAGCAAGGCAACCCAGCTTGGCAAAAATTTAAGTCATAGAGGTGCATATAATGGCAGAAAATTTGTATATAACAAACGACATCGACAATGTAAGCCACAGGCTTTTAGTAATAAGATTCGTCAAAGAAGCCCCCAGTCATAATGGGGTGTATACATTTAAAGATGTGTACCCTTAACAGTTTGGTAGATCCAAACATACCCTGGGGAAAAAGGGAGAATAAATAAAAAAAGGAAGAAAGAAGAGCAGAAAAAAGGAGCCTAGTCAAAGAAACATAAAGGAGGCGGCTGAGCTAGGCGTAGAACCATTGGAGCCGAGCAGCGTTCCATGGATTTGGCTCAAGGCGATTATCCGATGCATTATAAAGGCGATAGGCTCCTCCTGTGAGAACTTCATCTATGATGAAGGGTCCCTCCCATTTTGGTTTGAGATTGTCCTGCTTCTTCTCTGGGAGATGTAAGATGAGATCGCCGATGTTGTATGTCTTGGCCTGCACTTCTCTACTTTAGTATCGCCTGCCCCGTTGCTGATAGAATGCGGAACGGGCCTTTGCAATATCATGCTCCTCTTCAAGCCCATCTAGGTCATCCTCGTGATTGAGCTAGGGTTCTCTCTCTTCGTAAATGCACACTCGAGGTGAGTCATGAATAATGTTGCAGGACAAGACCACTTCTGCACTATACACCATACAGAAAGGTGTGTATCCGGTCGTCCGATTAGGCATGGTCCACAGCCCAGAGCACAAAATCAAGTTCCTCAAAACAATGCTTATCTGACTCCTGCAGGGAGCACACCAGTCTGGGTTTAATGCCGCTCATTATTAGACCATTGGCCCATTCAACCTGGTCGTTAGTTTGAGGGTGGTATACAGATGCATAGTCGAGCTTAATGCCCAATTAGCACACCAGTTTTTCACCTCATTGGCGGTAAAATTGGAGCCATTATCAGTGATGATGTTGTGCGGGACACCATAACGGTATATCATGCCGGATATAAAGTCGATCACTGGCCCTGCTTCAGCCATTTTTACTGGTTTGGCCTCTATCCACTTAGTGAATTTCTCCACCATTACCAGTAAATATTTCTTTTTGTGGCTCCCCCCCTTTAAGGGGTACAACCATATCTAGCCCCCAGACCGCAAAGGGCCAAGTGATGGGGATTGTTTGTAAGGCAGTGGGAGGCATATGACTTTGATTGGCGAAAAGCTAACATCCTACACAACGTTGCACCAAGGCTTGTCTGTCTGCCCGGGCCGTTGGCCATAAGAAAACTATCCAGAAGGCCTTTCTTACAAGGGTCCGAGCTGCAGCGTGATGGACGCCCAGACTAACATGTATTTTAGCCAAGATTTGTCGTCCTCCTCTTCGGAGATGCACCTTTGGAGGACTCCAATAGTGCTTTTCTTGTATAGTTCACCTTCGTGAACTTTATAGGATTTAGAACATCGAACTATGCAATGGGCCTCATTTTGATCATCAGGAAGCTCTTGCCTATTAAGGTAGGCCGGGAAGTGTTCGGTCCATGGAGCAATAACGGCCATGATTTCCTGGGCGGAGGGTGTTATTTCGGTACCCGAACCCCCGATGGTCTCCGTATTGTGTTCGGCTGCTGGGGGCATGATCAGGTCTGGACTAGTGTTTCCGCTCTCGTCCTGCCACACCACGGATGGCTTAAAGAGCCTTTCCATAAAGGTATTAGGCGGGACGGGATCGTGCTTGGCGCCCATTCGAGCAAGGATGTCCGCTGCCTGATTACTGCCTCGAGCAACATGATGAAACTCGAGCCCTCAAACCGAGCTTGTATTTTTATATGGTGTATTCATACGCCGCCATTTTTGGATCTTTTGCATCGAACTCTCCATTTATCTGGGATATTGCGAGGTTTGAATCACTGCGCACCTCTAGGCTTTGTATGCCCATGGAGACAGCCATTCGGAGACCATGTAGAAGTGCCTCCTATTCGTCTGCGTTATTGGAGTCTGTATACATGATTTGCAGCACGTAGCGGATTGTGTCCCCCATGGGGGATGTCAAGATGACACCAGCCCCTAGTCCGGCTAGCATTTTAGAGCCGTTGAAGTACATGATCCAGTGGGAGTATGAACTGTACTCTGTAGGGAGCTCAGCTTCCGTCCACTCAGCGATGAAGTCAGCCAACATCTGAGATTTAATTGGTCGGCGCGGCTTGTATGTTATTTCAAATGGTAAGAGCTCAATGGCCCATTTAGCTATGTGGCCGGTGGCACCCTATTATTTATAATGTCATTGAGTGGTACTTCGGATGCCACCGTGATCGAACACTCATGAAAATAGTGTCGGAGCTTTCGGGATGCCATAATGACCGTGCAAGCTATCTTTTGATAGTGAGGGTATCGGGATTTGCATGGATAAGGACTGCCGATACATAGTATACTGGTTTCTGGATGGGGAATTTATGTCCCTCTTCCTCTCGTTCAATGACAAGTACGACGCTCACTACCTGGTGAGTCACCAATATATAAAGCAACATAGGCTCGCCAATACTTGGAGTGGCTAGGATTGGGTTGCCTTCCAATAACGTTTTTTTAATCCGGCTGTAGCCGCCTCCGTCCATTCAAAGTGGTTGGTGCGTCTGATCAGTCTATAAAGTGGTAATGCCTCTTCTCCTAATCTGGAGATGAAGTGGCTCAAAGCTGCCACACACCCAGCTAGTTTTTGGACCTGCTTTAAGTTTGTTGGTATGGCCAGTTGTGACAAGGCTCAAATTTTGGCTGGGTTTGCTTCAATTCCTATATTGGAGACAATGAACCCGAGCAGCTTTCCGGCTGGGACGCCCAAAACGCATTTTTCCGGATTGAGCCGTATGTCATATGTTCGGAGGTTGCCAAATGTGAGGTGGAGATCTTTCAGCGAATCAACTTATTTAGTCTTAATAACCAAGTCGTCCACATATGCTTCCACTTTCTTGCCAATTTGTTTTTCCAAACATGTTTGAATCATGCATTGGTAAGTGGAACCGGCATTTTTAAGCCCAAAAGGCATAGTGTTAAAACAGAAAGGCCCGTACGGGGTAATGAACGCCGTTGCGTCCTGGTCTGACTCCTTTATCTTAATCTGACGGTATCAGGAGCAAGCATCGAGGAAACACAATGAGCCGTGTCCCACGGTCGCTTGATAATCTAATCAATGCACGGTAATGGGGAAGGGTCTTTGGGGCAAGCCTTATTAAGGTCTTTGAAATCGACACAAAGGCGCCAGGATTTATCGTTTTTCGGCACCATGACCAAGTTGGCTAGCCAATCCGGTTGTTTTACTTCTCTGATGAACCCAACATCGAGTAGTTTAGCTAGCTCCTCCCCCATAGCTTGTCGTTTGGTTCAGAAAATCATTGTAGCATTTGCTTTACTGGTTTGAACCCCTTGGTTATGTTGTGGCTATGTTCGGCCAATCTGCATGGGATCCCGGGCATGTCCGAAGGGTGCCAGGCAAAGATATTCCAATTTTCGTGCAGGAATGCTCGTAGGGCAGCATCGACCGCTGGATCCAGCTATGCACCGATTGACGCTGTTTTGTTAGGATCTGTCGGGTGCACTTGAAATTTAATTATTTCATCTGCTGGTTTAAAAGAGGTAGATTTGGGCCTCTTTTCGAGGATCACGTCATCTTTGTCCACCATGGATCGCAGGGTGGTTAGTTCTTCGGCCACGAGGGCTTCGGATAGTGCCTCGAGGGCCAAAGATGCAGTTTTGTTTTCGGTGCGGAGTGATTTATTCGGATCACTTGTAACTGTGATTATTCCATTGGTCCGCGGCATGTTAAGATTCGTGTACCCGTAATGGGTTACGGGTTGGAAGCGTGAGAAGGCGTCCCGCCCCAAAAGGGCATGATATTCGCTGTTGAAGGGGGCCACGTGGAAGAGCAACTCTTTGGACCTGTAGTTCTCAGGCGTGCCGAATACTACCCCAAGTTTGATTTTCCCTGAACATCGTGCTTCTCGACTAAGGATGATGCCTCGAAAGGTGGTATTGCTTTGCTTGATCTGTGCTCTGTCAATATGCATTTTGTCGAGCATGTCCTCGTAGATGAGGTTGAGCCCACTACTGCCGCCCATGAGCACTTTGGTAAGTCGGAAGCCGTCCACAACTGGGTTTAAGACCAAGGCGGCGGGTGCTCGGACTGATCGGGTCCTTGGTTCGTCGTCAGCGGTGAAAGTTATAGCCGTGTCATTCCATGGTCTTATTGTGGCTGCTTGGTTTCTTTCGGAGAGGTCATGGAGTGCCTGTTTGCGCCGATTATTTGAAGAAAATGTCTCGAAGGCCATGAAGACGTTGAGATCATCATCCTCCGGAGAATACTTCTCTGGAGTAGTGGGGGTGAGGATAGCCTCGCCGCTTTTAGCCACCTGACGGAGTTTGTCACGCCCGAAGGCTGTGAGTTGGTTCGGTGCTCGGCGTTGCATGTATCTGACATGCACTACAAAAAAATACACTTCCATGATGATACGTGTTTGTCATAGTAGGTCATGTTTTCTGTCATGCATGTAAATCCATGACAATTTTATGATAGATTCAAGATAGTCATACATGTGTTGTCGTAGAAGTGTTCCATGACATTACTAAAATTATCATCACGGAAGTGTCCACTTCCATGACGATAAATCGCGCGTCATAGAAGTGTTTTCGTCAAGGGTGACCGACAGGTGTCATCCTCCGTAACGGAACGCCGTTAAGCTATCGGGTCCGGTTTTGGATCCGATAACCCGTTAATAGCCCGGACCAATGGGGATTTTCCAAGTGTAAAATCATCATTGGCTGGAGGAAACATGTGTCAGATCCGCGTTGGCACAGGTGTCACTCATCCAATGGGCGAGATGCGCCTATGGTATGTTGACACGTGGACCGGCCCAAAAGTGGCCCATAAGGTTTAAATGGGCTGGCCCGACCATAATGGGCCGGCCAGCTAAAGGCCCACGAGATTTTGCGGACCATAATGGGCTGGCCCAGCTAAAGGCCCACAAGATTTTGCGGGCCATAATGGCCAGCCCAGCTAAAGGCCCACAAGATTTTGCAGGCCATAATGGGTCGGCCCAGGTAAAGGCCAACAAGATTTTTGTGGACCATAATGGGCCAGCCAAGCTAAAGGCCCATGAGATTTCGCCAACCATAATGGGTCGGCCCAGCTGAAGGCCCACAAGATTTTGAGGACCCTAGTAGGCTGGCCCATTAACTAGCTGCCATGTTTTGGGCCAAAATGCTGGCCCATATTTCATGTGGTTCATTAACAACCTGCCATGTTCCGGGCCTAATAATGGCCCATATGAGATCCGGCCCATTAAAAGCCTATCACGTTCTGGGCCAAATTACGGCCCAGATCAGGTCCGGCCCCTTAAGAGGCTTTGGGCTAAATTATGGCCCATATCATATTTGGCCCGTCAACTGGATGCTATGCTTTTGGGCCCACTTGCTAAAGGCCCATTTAGTAATTCGGCCTGATATTTCTTTCGGCATGTTAAAGGCCCATTTAACATTTCGGCCCTCTATTTATTTTGGCCTGTTAAAAGCCTGTCATATAGTTGGGCCTAACTACGACCCGGTTTGCATCCGGCCTGCTCGCTGCCGATAATCTGATTGGGCCAAACAAGGACTAAGATAATTTTGGCCTGTTAAAAGCCCATGATTTGATTGGCACAATCATGGGCCGGGGTCCATTTCGGGTTGCTGCCGGCCCGTGAGATGTTCGGCATGTTTCAGGCCCAACCTACTTTTCAGCCTCCTAAATGCCCATTGAGTTTTCCTGCGAAAAGAGGGTCGGCGGTCTACTCAGCCTATTAAAGGCCCAAATCTACTTGTGGGCTAGTTTACATTTAGGCCTTTTAACGGACCAAGATGACGGGGCCCATGATGCGGATCATACATCGTGATTGCATGGAGGCCCGATTACATACCGTAATTTTACGGTTTGGCCGGTTTACTGAGAAGACAAGATATATATACAGTAAAATAACTACAGCATCGTGAATAAAAAAAAACCTAGACTATACAATAAAGAAATTACGGCATATTACATCCACTAGGCATCAAAGTTCGCCACTCTGATAATAAAGCACAAGCAGACAGCAGATTACATACACTGGGCATCAAAGATCGCCACCAGTGCAAATAAACACGCCGACAAAATAATATACAAAACCGACATCACTTCAATAGAGTTCAGGAAAGGTTAGCCCTGCTCGGGAGCTGCAGCGCAAGCAGCTGAGCAAGCTGATGAGACTACGCTTGTTTAACACTTATATCCTCCTCACTCTGAAAGAAAAACAAGCAGACAGATGAGAGGTTTTGCACATAAAAGTATCAGTGCTGACAATTCATCACATTTCTTACTGATGAATAAAGTGACACAGTTTAAAATTGCATTAACACAATATGGTATTGTTCAGGTCAAGACATGGCAGGAAATGACATTGTGAACTTTAAAGAGACATTTTAAATAATAGTAGAATGATATGACATTGTTCATAGTTAAAACATTACAGAATATGACACTGTGATGTAGTGGGTAGGTTCACCACACCACTGAGGATTATGGATCAAGAACAGAATCATACATGTAGTGCAAAAAAAGATCACTTGCTATGTGTAGTTTAATTTACATGGTATGAAGAAATAACTTGGTTGTACAACTGAAAACTTAAATTGAGAAGGACAAACTTTTGTTTATGAACTACATAATAAACTTTAAACATGCAATTTGATGCAAACACCAAAAATAAACAGTTGTTGCAGTCATTCCTAACCAAATATACACAACAAAGTTTGAAGGCTTGAGAAGGACAAACTTACATTATTGGTGAAGACATGCTTTATAAAGCCCTTGTCCATGCTGATGGGGGGGGGGGGCAATTCAAGAAGTTCACCACAGAATGTTCTTCATAAGCATTGCCTTTATTCTACATTTTGTTAAGAGTAAATATAGATGTGATAATTTAAGAAAAAATGGAGAATATTTAAGATAAGATGAAGAGTGATGCTACATAACCAAGTAGCTATAAATGTAAGTACACCGATACAGGCAAAAGGTACAGCCAAGAGCAACGTAGAGCAAAACTTCTTGAGTACCATCGGTGTTGTCCAACCTTATGGTAAGAGTAAATATAGATCTAATGTGTGGAAAATGGAGGGCAAAGGAAAATAAGCTGCAGAGTGATGGTACATGAACAACTACCTGTCAATATAAGTACTCTGATAAAGGATAACAAGTACTTACAAGAACAATGCAGAGCTAAAAAATTCCATTGGCATTGGATATATTCTACACTAATGTACCCATTCATACACATCAGATAATTTGGAGTGAATAATTGATAAGGAAGCTATCATGCATATTGCTGTCACATGATGAACCAGGTATGTATGCAAGTACAGTGATACGGGACAACAGGTACTAACAAGAGCAAAGCAGTGGGCAACATATTTGCGATATCCTATCGTTCTTTCCAAACCGGAATTCTTCTTCGAGCAGATTTCCTACAAAAAAGATCCGTAAGGCACATGCGGAAAAGTAGAAGTTCAAATTGTCATGTGATTTCATAGACAGTACCTCATCCTGGGAACGAGACCAGTGCATAACAAGGTTTTTCCATTCAATGTCTTCTAAATTTAGCACATGAGACTTCACCAGAAATTCGTTTATAGACTTGCCATCAAAGTGTGATTTCCTCAAGTAACACCGATACTGCTGCAATGCTTCCTTGAAAAGCACAAGCAAGTTTTGCTCATCATGACTATCCAGATTGACCCTCGCCTACTTACAACAATGTAATGTAAATCATTGATGTGTTCAATTAGTAGAAAACAGGAAAATAATAACCATGAATAATAGCACTTACACGTAAGTTGGACAGGAAGATGTGAAAATGGTGTTTGTCTTCACTATAATCTTCCCATGATGGGAATATATGCACGTAGTCCCTAACAACATTGAAAGCATTGTCTTTTAAACTAGGAATAACTGGAATGGGGTTCCAATCTGCAGGAATTGGTCGTCTCTGCGGTTGGGATAGGTCTTCGGCCGGCGGACTTGCTGTACTTTTTGCTGGAGTGGGATTTTTCGGTGGTACGGCTGGTGCTATGGCAACTGAAATCGGTATACCTTTTGCTGGAGTGCAGGTCCTGTGTGGTGGGGCTAGTGGTGTGGCCAGTGAAGTATGGGTACAGTCTGTTGGGGTCGGTCCTACGTTTTGTGTCACTGGTTGTACAACCAATATAAGTGGGGTGCTGTCTGATTTCTCCGGCACCACCACGTTTTTCAAGGACTTTGCTGGTGCTCCTTCAGGTTCAGCAATCACCCTCTTCCTTTTTGATATCTGATGCACAAGAACAACATTTGAGTGGAAAAACATGGTATGATGACAGATGGAATATGTATTGATAATGGATGGGCATGGCATCTCGACATATATGATGAGTAAACTAAGCAGATGGTGGTGCAACAAAGTAGAAGAAATGCAGGACAACATATGCAAGATAGGCGCAATCAATAAAACCTTGCCAAATTAGAACAGTCACCTTGATGGGTGAACAGGACAGGCCATCTACCTTTAACTCCTCGAGGTTAGAATAGTCATTAGGATCATATTCTGAACAAGAATCAACAGGTGGGGAGCGTATGAGTTTCATTGCATCCAGAATGGCACTCAATGCCTTGGTGCTAATTTTGTAAGTCATTGCAGTGTTTAGCTTCAGTGGACTGCTGCTAGTGCGACACAAAGCAGCTACACAGATCATAGTGTAGATATAACAGGAAAACCGTAAGCATTAGAGTAAAATCAGCAAAGTGGAACTTGCTAGAATATATGTGCTAGTATTGCTAGTACGGCTAGAAAGGCTTCGGATACCAGCTCTCTTCAACTGAAGGTGTGGTACTGTTAATATCAGTGTAACTCTCAAAGGCGACACTGCTCCCCGCATTTCCTTGCTATTCTTATATGATTCAAGTGGGCAGGACACTACAAATCCTATTCCTATGTTTTACAAAATCCTACGAATCAAAGAGGCCCGAAGAGTTCAAAGTGTCCATCACAACCGACCGTATAGACCTCTACACTGCAAATGTCCCTGCTCATCTTCACTACAAGGAACATACTGTACTACTATCATACTCCCTCCGTTCCAAAATATAAGTCTTTGTAGAGATTTCCACTATGGATCACATACAGATGTATCCAGATACATTCTAGAGTGTAGATTCACTCATTTTGCTCCATATGTAGTCCATGGTGGAATCTATACAAAGACGTGTATTTAGGAATGGAGAGAGTACTTATTAAACAAGAACGGAAGAGGAACGTGCTAAAGAAGAGCAAGCAGATTTTGGATAATAAAATGTTCATTGCGCAGTGCCCACACATGATGAACCAGAGCGCATTAAGAATGCAACTCCCTGATGTCTCTCGACCATTTCAGGCGGTTGGATGAAGATCCTACATCTCCTAACCCTTCTTCTACCTCGTCTCTGATTCTTCCCATACAGAACACCGCAAGGGCCGCCGGCCGGACCACCGGCACCCACCGCCTGTGTTCCTCCGCCGCCCCCACCCGCATCGAGTTTTCTTCATTTGGAGAGGCCCCACCACCGCCCCCCACAACCACCGTCCCCATTCGAGCCCCTTCCTTCACACTGGCGAACTCTGGCGAGCTCTAAAAAATCGAGTGACCGAATTCTGAAATTTAGTCTACTGTGATTTAACTAGTGCGGAATATGAAAGGGGAAAACCATAAGCATTGGGAGTATAGTGTTGAGCGTGCCATGGTGGATCTGAAGGTGCAAACCGGACAAAGGCAACTTTGCAACCAATGTTTGCTTTCAACTAGCAAGTAAGTGATGGATAGGAAATCAGAGTAAAGCAGTGGCGATCTATTTTCTTGCTGTGATAAATAAGATGAGCAGATACGAAAGAGTACCGCCTCTGGTGCGGCACCGTGTATGCGTCTGCTGAGAATTTGACGGTGCTGCGGTAGCGATGCTTCTCTGCAGCATGGAAGCAGATCTAGGAGGGACGATGGCGGCAGGGCGTGGTGGACGAGACGGTTGTAGGAGTGGCGCCGGCAAGGTGGACGATGACGGGGATGAAACGAGAGGACAGGATGCAAGAATCCTGGTCCGAAGACGTGGATGAGAGAGGTCGATATCTTGTAATGGATGGCGGCGTCGGGGTATCAGCTCCGGCATGGTGGAGGAGGATGGTGGTGGATGGGGTGGCGGACGGAGGAGGCTGGGGTGGATAGGGTGTTTTGGCGCTCACGGAGTTTGAATGGGGAAATGGAGGTAGAGAAGAAGGGCGGAACCACGTCTTCAGGGAGCGCTTGTCTCAAATGCGAGGAAATTTACAAACTTAGCTCCCGTTTCAAATTTCCTACATCACAACAATATTAGTCGGTTGGGGATAGGACGGTAATCTCGCATACACCGAATATTTGCCGACGAGAGTTTGTTTTTGGCGCCCACCGTGTATGAATTGGGGAGGGAGTCGATTTCGGCCGATGATACACTGTGTTTCGGCGCCCAACGTGTATGTATCCGGGTGAGAGGTGGTTATGTCACGTTTGAGTGAAATTAGAAACCTACCCCTATCGAAACCTATAGAAATCAAGCAGATAGGCTTTGTGTGGCAGGGATAGGCAGTAGTAATTTCCATCTCGCAGATTTGGGTTTCGTGCGGTTACTGCGACTTTCCCCACTTCTTTCAAATTTTGCAGAGTGCATGTTTACCGTGCCAACTCAATTCGAATCCCCTTTGTATTCTATTTTTTGGGCAGGATCCATTTTCGATTGGAATAAAATTCTATATACATCATTTTTTATATATGCTTTCAAAAGCACAACAAAGAATTCTGCTCCTTTATATGTATAATGTGATTTACAAATACAATGATCTCAAAATCATAAGGTTGAATTCAAAAAATTTAAACCAAATTATGTTCTACTAAAATGTATGGATCAGTAATATCTACATATTAAATAACATAGATGCGCGTGAATTCATATGACTATGCATGTTTGATAGATCAATTTTGGTTTGAGTATGGATTTCATGTATCATCATCTCGAATTCAAATATTTGAATCCCTTTTATGTTCACTCCTTTCACGCCCATCTCTCTCGCATGCATGCTCCTTCATGTAGCTATCACTCCCTTTTCTCCAGCTCACCCGCATGCTCACTTCATGTTTCTCCTATCCTTGCAAACATGGTCTCTCGACGTCTCCCTTGGGAAGTGTCACACTCTCCCTATCATTATACATTACACGGTTTTGATTATCTCTCACGTCTCTACCATTCTCTAGTATCACTAGGTACCTAAGCTTTCTTTTTCACTGCCACACACACAGTCTCCACTCGTCTTTCACTTTGTCTTTCTCTCTATGGGATTCTCTCACACACCCTATATGTCTCTAGATATGACTCATACCCCTAAAATTACTCTCTCTCTCCTGTAGACACAACATTTGTTGCGGTTTCCTTTTCGTCTCCATCCTAGAATGACATTATTCATTTGTTTACGGATCAGACAAACTCCCCCCCCCCCTCTCTCATAACTCCTGCTTCCACTACCCTTCCCGACTACCGTCTCTCTCTCTCTCACACACACACAAAACTCTCGCTTGCGCACCCCTGACTTGTATTTCTTTCACAAACATTTATCAACTAGCCTCTAGATAGGTTTATACACCCACACACTCGGGCTTCCACTATTGCATACATGTCTCTCTCCTGCTCCTTGTATCTATGTAGATTTGTCTTCCCTTCTTGAGACACGCCCTCTCGATCATGCACACACACACTATCGCCTCATTTTAAGCTGATACGTCTCGCACACACACTCTTTGTGTCTTTGTTACACATGCACTCCGTCCTCCTCCTCTCTCCCTCTCTCTCACACACATGGGCTTTTAGCAACAACTAGCAAGATGCCCATGCGTTGCACGGAACATCAAGATGCATTTGTATGAGTATTTTATCTTGTGGGAGAAAAGGATAAACGAGGGAAGGCCTTATTCGCAAATGTGGAGAGGGGTGTGCGTATCTTTTTGCAAAATTGACATAGTTTCCTTCCTATCCGTCAGATATAGATCGGACGGCCTATATTGCGGGATGGCAGGCACACGATCATCACTGACTATGCTTTTTATAAGAGTAGGGATAAAAACAGAGTTGGTGATGATGGTGGGCCTGCCATCCTGCAAGATAGGCCGTCCGATTTATATCTGATGGTAGGAAGGAAACTATGGCAATTTACCCGCACTCCTCTCCACATTTGCAGATAAGGCCTTCCCTCGTTCATCCTTTTCTCCCACAACATCTTGATGTTCCGTGCAATGCACGGGCATCTTGCTAGTAAGAGTATAAATTAGACATATACCACTTCTCAAATATTGAAACCAACACCATTCCTCCCTTATCTCATCAAAACCGCCAAAGGAATATATTTTGAGTGAAACATAACATATTTTAAGTGATATATGTATTTCAAAACTAGAATCTTTTTTCTATCAAATCCGTGAATATGTATTAATCTACTTTGATCGTGTGGCAACGCAGTGGCACATTGCTAGTAGTTATTATAATTTTTTAGACACCAGACAAATGGTGGAGTACATATACGAAGAGAAGAGGTGCACTCACGCAGTCGGTCTCTCACTGTCTCGCACACATGAGAGTTACGTAAAGGCAACGTTAACAAATAAACCCTAAAACCCTAGGTGCATGATTGTTGCATGCGCGGGTACCAGGTACGTGGTGGAGCGCACCTTTGTAGGAATTGTCAGCTCGCATGATAATTTGATCCGTAGGAGTTGATGGTCGGGACCACAGGTGAACGACTTGGAGGCGGTGGCTCACCAGTTGCCACAGATCGAGTAGCCACGTTTAAAATATCATTTTTTAGTGGGGTTAAGAGTTCCGATTTTCAATGGAGCGTTATAAGTACTAAGTAGTTTTTAGAACGATTGGTATGGAGCGAAAATGGAATTCATAACTACTACTACGTACCTCCTTGGCGTATGTTTGTATGGGTTTATGTTGCGAGATGTTGAACCTGGTAGTTCTAGGGAAAATACTATGGTTTAGATGTTGGTTTTCAGTAATGAAAATTAGAAGGGGGAAACCCTTCTTTGATTAAAAAGACTACTACTTCCGTTCTGGTTTGCTAGTCCCCATCGTATTTTGGGTCAAAGTTTGTCCATGAATTTTACTTGTAAAATGTGAATGGAAACGAGATTTTGTTATACCCAAACAAAAAAGGACTGGAGGGAGTGATTACTCTGACACATACGCGACCTCTCATAGCGCAGGCATTGAACCGGCGCGCCGGCCAAGAGGGCCCCACTCGCTGCAAGCCTGGCTGAACACACCTCCTCGCCGCATGCAACCGGCTTCAGACTGCCCTACGTGCCTTCATTGAATCCGCGCGTGTGTCAACAACACGTCCTTCTGCGAGCCGGCCAGCATTTTAGAACACAAAAATGACCAAAATATAATTAATTACGCATGGTCTTGACTTGTTGTGCTCGCACTGGTAGCAGGAACTAGAGGTTTTTCTTTATTTATAACTCTCCTCACATTTTTTTTGGCTTTAAAGTGAATCATGGTTGTGGACATTATCTATGAATGTGCAGATATCTGTGAACATGAGTTCGATGTGGAAGTTGAACTTGGAATGTTGGGCTTGCGCGTGAACTATACCATGTCCAATGCTTTGTCTGTTATTGTTTGGAAAGTAATTGTTGTTATTACATGACCCAAAAAAATTGTGCCACATCAGTAGATGCACAGACATCACAACAGGCATGCTGACTGGATAAACATTTGAACCTAACTATTATGAAGGAAATTTTGTATTGACAACAATTTTAGATAGCAGGAGACGCCTAGCCTGCTCTGCCTCTGCTAGCTTATTTCTGGCTTCTACCATCTCTTCTTTGGCTTGGGTGAAGAGAGCACATGATTGCTCTTTTCGCTTCTTCAGGAACTCAGCTACATTCTCAAGGGTTGCTGCATGCTTTCTTTCAGCCTTTACTAAAGCCACGAGGACACGAACAGCTGACGACTCCACCTGGCTTGTGTGTAATCCAGCATCATCTGGGAATTTGCACCTTGTGTCTAATCCAACATCATTAGGGAACTGGCACCTTGTGTGTAATCCAGTCTCATTTTGGAAACATGATCTCGAGGTTGACCGTACTTCCCTCCTTGCAGGAACTGCATCCTGACATGAAGTTACTTCTTTTTTTAGATCAATACTCAGAGAAACCCAGATCCATTTAGTAGAAGCCAGATAATCAGGACTCAGAGAAGTGAATTCAAAAGAAAAAAAATATAAAAACAGACTACAAGATGAGAACACCCACTTCCTACATCAAGCTAAAAATGAAAGCATTAGGACGATTAAGACTCTTCTTATTACACATCGAAGAACATGAGGCTAAGAGAAACAGAAACTACAATATATACACATCGAAGAACACGAGGCTAAACGAAAGTAATTGAAAGGGTGTTACTTACCAAAGCTCGTTTTACAGGTTTGGTGCAGCTCCTCTTTAACTTGCCATGCTCGTTGAAGATGTCCCCAATATCCCTTGTTTGGTCTTCATTGCTCCTCTGCATGTTCACACTCGTGGTTATAAAATTTCAACATGGCAAGAAAATATACTACTAGTAATACTCGCGCATCTTGTGGGCAACATTAAAGCACTAGTCTACCATGTTAGAGCATTTCCAACAGAATTGCAACGCGCGCCGCTTTAAAAGAGCGTTTACAGTGCTGAGATTGAGAAGTGGAGATAGAGTAGAGACTAGAGAGTAGAGGATAGTTCTCATCATAGATAGATAAAAAGATAGATAATTGAACTACTCCTCGTCGTCCGACTCCTCCTCGGTGATGTCCTCCTCTGACGTCTGCCTGTAGGCGTGAAAATACCGATCGTCGTCGAATTCCCAGGGCATTGGCGCCAAAGCGCCATGGCTTCCTAGTCCATCTCGGCGATGCCGAGACGGTGCTCCTGCCTCCGGTTGTCGCGACGATCCTCGTCGGTGATAACCCGCGGCAGAGGCACGAGCTCTTGCACCCGATCCCGCGTCAGCATGTCGGGGAAGTTCAATGTTCTATGAGGCCACCGGGGGCGCCACGCCGCCGTGTCGTACGCGCAGGCGGCCTTGTTGGCGGTGTCAAAATTGCTGAGGCCGAGGCGCATCCCGCGGAACCGGATCTCGGCGGAGAAGCCGCCGGAGGGGCGCGCATCGGACGCCGTGGTATCCCCAAGTTTCCCGGTGACGCTACGGCGTGGTGGCGCGGCGGCGGCGAGGCGAGAAAGAGCGAGGAGAGAGCGGTGGCGAGGCACAGAGCGGGGAGAGAGCGGTGGAAAGGCACAGAGTGGTGGGAGGCCGTTGGATTTTATAAAGTGCGTCGGACACCGCGCGCCAAAACTAGTGTACGCCCAACCGCTTTTTCCCGCGCGCGCACAATCCTTTCCCGATGTCCCTGCTATCTCTACTCTCTTGTCTATTATTTTATTTACTTTATATTTAATATTTATCTCTACTTCTCTACTCTCTACTTTTTTTCTCTACTCTTATAAAAAAATAGAGTTGGTGATGATGGTGTGCCTGCCATCCTGCAATATAGGCCGTCCGATTTATATCTGACAGATAGGAAGGAAACAATGGCAATTTTGCAAAAAGATACCCACACCCCTCTCCAGATTTGCAAATAAGGCCTTCCCTCGTTCATCCTTTTCTCCCACAAGATAAACTACTCATACAAATGCATCTTGATGCGTGCAACGCATGGGCATCTTGCTAGTTCTAAAAAACTTTCCATCATTTGCCACATTACTGGTTGCAGATGAAAAACCTACCCAAGCACAGCACGATACAGGAGCGACGCACAATTACAAGCTGATATTATGTTGGACAATGGAGGCTATAACCAATTACTTTTACGGGAACAATAGCAACCAGGAAATTTGAAGGGTAGGTATGAACAAAATTGGAACTGCACATGTACTCCTACACACATTACCAATCGAGGAGGAGAACGATGGTCGCGGCGGCCTCTATGCATCATGGTCGGCAACGGGAGTCAGTTCATTTTCCACAATGGTGGTGCTTCTGTGCTTGGCGTCGGCTTCCGGGAAGCAGATCCGAGACCGTGGAAGACGGTGCCGGGAAGAGGCTCCGTGTACGACGAAGACGGTGGACCAGCTCCAGTGCGGCGTACGAGGTCATCGATGAGGCAGGTGCACTGCGATGGACGAGTGCGCTGATGTAGAAGGGGAGGAGTACGAAGGCTGTGGTGCCGTGGAGAAGTCTGTTTTGCGGTGGGGATAGAAAATGTAGAGTATTCAGGTATACTACTGTGGGTGTCGGGGTGGGGTTGGCTGGGTAGGGTGAACCTGAAGTTACGAAAACAACCCCCTACCAAGCATCATCCGTAGGCATGTTCCAAAGGCTATGATGGTAACTTCCCACTGCTCGAAGCAGGGTCGCGGGAGACTTTTCCGCCGACCTCAAAATTTTGTAACACTGAACTCCCCGTGTGGCGTGTTGGGTGATTCGGCTAAGCAACTAGCGAGTAGTACTAGTAACTACTAGTACTCCCTCCGTTTTTATTAACTCTGCATATTAGGTTTGACCGAAGTCAAACTTCCTATAGTTTGACCAAGTTTATAGAAAAATATAAATATTTACCATAACAAATATGTATGATGTGAAAGTACATTCAATAATGAATCTAATGGTATTTATTTGTTATTGTATATGTTAATATTTTTGTTATAAACTTTCTGAGAGTTTACAAAACATACACATTTGTTTTCTTAGTTTGTAGTGAATTAATCATTTGTTGAAATTGTGAAATAAATATATTAGGCTACTGATTTCGAATGTAATGGTCTATACAATTCAATAGTTACAATCATTGTCGAATTCCAAGATGTATACAAGGACTATAGTACTTCACAACATTCTCAAACTCACATAATCCCAGTCAAATGAGAATCTAAATGCATTTCATAGTTATTACTTTGTAGGATGCAACAAAACCAACCATAACTCTACATCATCCATTATAAAAGCAACGTTTTGAACATATCCCAATGTGTGAATGAAACATGCAGAGAGAGCTTGCGAAGATGGAGCAGATAGGGCGGGAAAGATTGTACGTGTGTGGATGAGAGAGTAGAAGACAAACCTAACAAGACAGACAAAGAGAGAGAGAGAGAGAGAGAGAGAGAGAGAGGAAGAAGTTAGGTCTGTGAGAAAGATCGAGACATGTAATATACGTGAGATGCGTGTGCATCCGGATTCTGTACACCTGGAAGGAGAAGAGACAACAGGTTTGATGAGAGAGCTAGAAAAACATGGACGAGAGGGGAAGGATCTCATGGGTTGAGGGATTGATAATTTTGTGCGGGGGAGAGAGGGATTGGTAATTTTGTGCGGGAGAGAGAGGGTGGGGGGAGGAGTCAGTCAGTCGTCGTCACATCATCCTGCTTCCAAATGGCCCCGCATTCTCTAGCACAGTGTGGTCACCGTCTTCGATCTCCTTGATGCCCTCTTTGAAGATTGAGGTGTTGTGCATGCTGGGGTGCAGAGAAGCACAAGCGAGAGTGGTCACCATATAACCTTGGATGGGGATGAATTGTGTGCTCGGGGGAGGGGGTGTGTGCGTGTGTAGGACCTTGAAGTATGTCTAGAGGGGGGGTGATTAGACTACTTGACCAATAAAAACTTAACCTTTTCCAATCTTTAGAGTTTGGCAGATTTTAGCTACTTTAGGACAAGTCAAGCAATTATCACACAATTCAAGCAAGCATGCAAAGAGTGTATAGGCAGCGGAAATTAAAGCATGCAACTTGCAAGAAAGTAAAGGGAAGGGTTTGGAGGATTCAAACGCAATTGGAGACATGGATGTTTTTGGCGTGGTTCTGATAGGTGATGCTATCGTACATCCACGTTGATGGAGACTTCAACCCACGAAGGGTAACGGATGCACGAGTCCACGGAGGGCTCCACCCATGAAGGGTCCACGAAGTAGCAACCTTGTCTATCCCACCATGGCCATCGCCCACGAAGGACTTTCCTCACTAGCGGTAGATCTTCACGAAGTAGGCGATCTCCTTGCCATTACAAACTCCTTGGTTCAACTCCACAATCTTGTCGGAGGCTCCCAAGTGACACCTAGCCAATCTAGGAGACACCACTCTCCAAGAAGTAACAAATGGTGCATTGATGATGAGCTCCTTGCTCTTGTGCTTCAAATGATAGTCTCCCCAACACTCAACTCTCTCTCATAGGTTTTGGATCTGGTGGAAAGAATATTTGAGTGGAAAGCAACTTGGGGAAGGCTAGAGATCAAGATTCATATGGTAGGAATGGAATATCTTGGCCTCAACACATGATTAGGTGGTTCTCTCTCAGAAATGGTAAGTTCAAAGTGTAGGTTCGTTCTGATGGCTCTCTCCACGAATGAAGAGGAGGTGGAGGGGTATATATAGCCTCCACACAAAATCTAACCGTTACACACAATTTACCAAACTCGGTGGGACCAAATTGTTAAACTCGGTCGGACCGATTTAGTAAACCTAGTGACCGTTAGTGATTTTCGGTGGGACTGACATGCATCTCAGTGAGACCGACTCGGTTAGGGTTAGGGCATAACGTAATCTCGGTAAGACCGATTACACAAACTCGGTGAGACCGATTTGGTAATAAGCTTTCAAGAGAGTTGGTTAGGTAAACTCGGTGGGACCGATTTGCTCTTTTCAGTGAGACCGAAATGTTACAAAAAGGAAACAGAGAGTTTACATTTTAATCTCGGTGGGACCGATCGCTCACTTCGGTTAGACCGAAACATTATGAAGGGAAAAAGAGAGATTACAACCCCATCTCGGTGAGACCGAGATCCCTATCGGTAAGACCGATTTGCTTAGGGTTTGTGACAATGGCTATGACTTTTGGAATCGGTGGCGCCGGATAGGAAGAATCGGTGTGACCGATTTTGGCTTTGGGTTTAGGTCATTTGTGGATGTGGGAAAGTAGTTGAGGGTTTTGGAGCATATCACAAAGCACATGAAGCAGGCGGCTCATTAAGCAACACCTCATCCCTCCTTGATAGTATTGGCTTTTCCTATAGACTCAATGTGATCTTGGATCACTAAAATATAAAATGAAGAGTCTTGAGCTTTTGAGCTTCAGCCAATCCTTTGTCCTTAGTATTTTGAGGGATCCACTTTCATCATCCATGCCATGCCATTCATTGAGCTTTCCTGAAATAATAGTCTTGGAATAGCATTAGCTCAATGAGCTATATGTTGTTATGAATTACCAAAACCACCTAGGGATAGTTGCACTTTCAATCTCCCCCTTTTTGGTAATTGATGACAACATATAGATCAAAGCTTCGACAAATGATAATAAGATTGAATAACATCATCGCTTTGAGAAGTATGTGATAAGAAAGAGCTCCCCCCAAATTTTTGCATGGGTTAAGATTTGCTTTGGACTGCAAATGCACAATGAATTAGGCTCATGGGTTACTCTTCCATGTCACATACATCTTGGTGGAGCGCTCAAAATAATAAACATTGAATACATGCACTCATCATCAAGCATAGTGAATGATCACGTAAGGTAGATAGGATAATATCATCAAACATGCATAAGTGTAGCTTATGATCAAACACATGATCATCAATGTCTCACAAGCATAGTATCTCAACCAAAAGCAAACAAAGTTTGAAAAACCACCAAATAAAGCAAGAGAGAATAAAAGCAACACTCTCTCTCTCGAAGCCTATGATCTATACATTTTTCTCCCCCTTTGGCAACAAGTTACCAAAAAGTTCATAGAAAATGCATAGTGCTAGATCGACTCTCACGCTTGATCTTCTGGTGGTGGTGTCCTGATAACTCCAAGGACGAAGGCTTCAGTTGAAGTAGAGGGTGCTGGAGCAGCATCCTCTTCCTCTTCTTCAGAATCTCTTCTCATTGAGGGCTTTCCAAGGACCTTGGCAGTTGTGGTTCTTGCTCTCTTCTTTTTCTTGTCTTGAGCCCCATCATCCTCTGACTCAATTGTGAATTTCATAGTCTCTCCAGTAGGAACTTTCTGAGGTTTGGATGATGTATCTTTCCTTGCAGGTGCCTCTTTGGGTTGATCCTGAGCTGGCACTTGAGTGGACTTTCTGGCCTTTGGCATTGGTGTCCTCTTGGCAGGAACTTTCTTCTTCAGACCTGGTTTAGTGCTCTGTGCAGAGCCATATTCTTTCTTGAGAACTACCTTCTTGGAAGTAGCCTCATCTTCCTCAGCTTTGTAATCTTCATCCTCTGAATCTAAAGTTCTTTTCCTCCTTTTCCTAGTAGCAGCCTTAGGCAAATTGCTAGGAGTACTTCTGCTCCCTTCATCTATAGTTGAGGGACTAGTGCCCTCACTCAAGTCCATCTGCTCTTCTGACCTGTTCTGGCTGTCACTCTGATCTGACATACTGCAAAAGTTGTCTGCTGACCCTGTGAAGAGTTATAGATGAGATAGAATAGATGAGCATCACAAAATGCAGAGATTTTTGCAAAAGAATGATTCAAAAGTTCAGTTTTAGTTTTCCATAGAAAGCATTTCGGATCAACCGATTTTCAAACTCGCTGATACCGAAGCAGTTTTGGAACCTAAACTGATGATCTCGGTTGGACCGAGTCTCAGTTCGGTGGCACCGAGACTGCTAGGGTTTCACAGAATCCTCAGATCGGTCGCACCGATTAGTAATTCTCGGTCAGACCGAGAGTCACTAGTGCAATGGCATAAGCCAAATCGGTGAGACCGAGTTTTTCAACTCGATGGGTCCGAGATGGTTTCGGCTGAAACCTAACCCTAAAAATTTGAATCTCATCTAATCTATGGATTACTTTGGCTGGATAGAGGAGTCTCAATCGTGGCAAGAATTAATAAGAATACAATGTGCTAGGAATCAGACGTGGATAGCACAAAGATTGAGTCCATAGCCTAACATGGCGGTGGACTCGCTACGGTGGCAACGGCAGGGACGAAATCCATTGACGGCAGCGGAGACCAGCGACAGGAGGCTGCTGGCGACAAGGAGACGATCCGGAGACCTCCGATGGCAGAGCGAGCTATTGCGCGGGCGAAGGGTTTCGAAGAAATTTCCAAAATTTTGCCCGTGGCTATATATAGCCCGACCCTGTCGGTGTGACCGAGTGGAACAACTCGGCGGCACCGAGATGCATAACTGTGTACAGTTACAGCAAATCGGTGTGACCAAAAAGTTCAAATCGGTTGCACCGAGATTGAAAACTCAGATCAACTTAATGATCTCGGTAGGACCGAAATGGAGGAATCGGTCAGACCGAGAGGCACAAAGAGGTTTTGGAAGTTTAAGTCTATGACGAATCGGGGACTCCGAGTGCTCCTCACACAGAGTGGTTCGAATCTGACTTGATCAAATTTTGTGATGTAGCATGAATAGAGTTTGAGATGAGAAAAGCATAGATAGCTAAAGAAGGTTCTTAGGCATTCTTGTCCATCAACTTGGCAAAAAGAAAAGAAACCAAACAATCAAAACAACAAGTGGATGTCCTTGAATGAGTAAAATATGCACCAACATGCTCACACAATATGATGGCAAATGAAATATGTGGCAAAGCATGCACAACCAATACTAGCATCTATCAAGCAATTGGCGATGACTAGGTCATCTATATATGAGTATATTGACTTAGGAGTCAAATGAGAACATTTGATCATAGGTCATACTCATCGTTTAAGCTCAAGTGGGGTTACCACTTTTACATAATGCATTGATGTGTTCACACCATTAGGGTTGCTTTGACTCAATTCTTAGAGTTAAGCTCCCCCTAGATGTGAGATACCCCCTTAGAGGGATGAACTAACCTTGGGTTTTGTCGATGATGACTTCATGTAGGTGTTGAAGATGTAGATGCTCAATGTTGATGTAGATCATTTGGAGCAATCCATTGGAGTGAGTTGCACTTTCAACTTTCCTGCATGGGTTAGTCCCACACGGAACAAACAAGAATATCCATAGACATAGAGTGATGCACACACAAGATGATGTCCATGAAACCATTAGGTTACCTTGTCCCTTGCCTTACCAACATGAGGGTTTGTGACTCCTTGAACTAGTGCAAGATGTGGAAGTTGATTGCACTTGTTCTTGACATAATGATAGGAGTGAAGAATGTTGGCGGAGTCACCCTCAAGAACTCTCTAGTTCTTCTTCTTCGGGATCCACATCAACTTGATGGGAATCCATGGAGTTGTAGTTGTACTTGATGAAGTAGAACTTTATGTAGTCTTGGGAACCCACTTGAACGAAGCTTTAGGTGCTTCTTCAAATGCATCAATCTCTTCTTGAAGCTTGTCCTTGCCTTTGTTCTTATGGTCTTGTGGTGGAAGATCATCTTGAGCTTGTGTTCCCTTGAAGGAAGTAGGATCATACTTCTCTTGTTGAGGAATAAACTTTGTCTTGGGGTATTGATCTTCTTCCCACTCAACTCCATTGGCATTGAACTTTCGTTCAAAACCAACACCTTGATTCTTCCGGTGCCTTCCTTGCTTGCGTACAATTTCCTCGAATTGCTTACTCCCGGCAAGGCTCTTGTAAACGCCCTTCTCTATAATTCCCTTCAATAAGCTATTTTCTTGATCAAGTGTAACTTGGCTAAGAGAATCATTAGTGGAATTAAGAGAACTACTAGAAGCAACAATATTGGATTTGACATTATTATTATTGTTACTACTAGAGGAAGTATCTTTCTCGTACTTGTTACTAGATTTGACTTGAGGCATGTAAGTAGATAAGAGTAAACGCTTGGCAATATAAGAAGAACTTTTCTTGCGGAGATCATCATTGATTGCTTTTAAGAACTCATGCTCTTTCTCAAGATTGAGCTTTTCAAAGCGTAACTTCTCATGAGCCCTTAAAAGTTCTCGATGATCTTAGAAGATAGTTTCATGAGCCAACTTAAGAGTGTTTAGTTCTTTAGTTAGAAGCTCAATCTTCTCCTTATCATTGTCATTCATTTT
The DNA here is from genome assembly GCA_963921465.1 of Triticum timopheevii. Taxonomy (NCBI): domain Eukaryota; kingdom Viridiplantae; phylum Streptophyta; class Magnoliopsida; order Poales; family Poaceae; genus Triticum; species Triticum timopheevii. The sequence continues at coordinate 389,218,329 of OY997274.1, forward strand.
ATCTTGATTAGCATGATTAATTGACGTTTCATCATAGTATTCATCACTAGAGTTGTCAACAAGTAAATCATCATCCACAAGCAAGTCATCTTCATCACTATTGAAATCAACATACTCAGGATGTGTTACCTTTGGACCTTTGGCCATGAAGCATCTTCCAACACCTTCATTTGGTGAATCAAATATGTTGTATTAGTTGGTTGACACAAGTGCTAGACCGGCAACACCTTCATCTTGAGTATATTCGGAGTCGGAGTGATAGCTTCTCTCGGAGTGATTGTCGGAGTCGGAGCCGGAAACCCATTCACCAACATGAGCTTGATCTCTTCGTTTTGTGTAGCTCCTTGATGACTTGTCCTTCCTTTCCGAATCCTTGCTTCTCCGTGAGGGTCTTCGCTCATAACGATCATCTCTACTCCTCCTCTCTCTTTGTGGTGATTCTTCTCTTTTGCTTCTTCTTCCTGGAGAATCTTCTCTTCTTTTGTAGGGTGTCGTACACTCATTGGAATAGTGTCCAGGTCTCCCACAATTGTAGCAGTTGCGCTCTCGACTAGAAGATCTCTTGTCATTGTAAGACCTTGACTTGGAGCTTCTTTCTTTGCTTCTACTCTTGTAGAATTTGTTGAAGTTCTTCACCATTAAGCTCAATTCTTCATTGAAGGTTTGTTTCTCACTTGATGATGTGGGGGCTTCTCTTGAGGCTTTGTAAGCACCACTTGACTTGTTGTGGAGTTCCTCCTTATCCTTGAGTGACATCTCATGAGCAACAATTCTTCCAATGACTTCCGTTGGCTTGAGATCTTTGTAGTTTGGCATCATTTGAATCAACATGCACACGGTATCATACTTTCCATCCAATGCTCTTAGGATTTTCTTGATGATGAATTTGTCGGTCATCTCTTCACTCCCTAAGCCGGCAATCTCATTTGTGATAAGAGCAAGCCTAGAGTACATTTCAATGACACCTTCACCATCCTTCATTTTGAACTTGTCAAGCTGACTTTGGAGCACATCCAACTTGGATTCCTTGACGGACTCGGTACCCTCATGCATATCAATCAAAGTATCCCAAATTTCCTTTGCGTTCTCAAGACAGCTGATTTTGTTGAATTCTTCGGGGCACAATCCGTTGAAGATGATATCGCATTCTTGAGCATTGTATTGCAGCTCTTCAGTTCTTCCGCATTAGCTTCACGGTTCGGTTCTCTCCCATCGAAAAATTCACCTTGCAAGCCAATACAAATAATTGCCCAAATGGCGGGGTTACGTCCAAGAATATGCATTTTCATCTTATGCTTCCAACTAGCAAAATTAGTACCATCAAAGTAAGGACCTCTACGGTGATAATTTCCCTCGCTAGACGCCATACTCTCCTAGGTTGTGAAACCGAGGCTATGACCACCAAAAGCTATGGAAATCAAAGCAAATGGAGACCAAAGCTCTGATACCACTTGTAGGACATTGAATTATGTCTAGAGGGGGGGGTGATTAGACTACTTGACCAATAAAAACTTAACCTTTCCCCAATTTTAGAGTTTGGCAGATTTTAGCTACTTTAGGACAAGTCAAGCAGATCATCAAATACCTGAGACACTGCCTTTGGAGAGGACCTGATATGGAGGACAAAAGGCCTGCTTTGGTAGCATGGACCACAGTGTGCAGACCAAAAGACCAGGGAGGCCTAGGTGTTTTAGATATCTTCACTCATAATAAGACCCTGCTCATGAAAAACCTTCACAAATTCTTCAACAGACATGATATTCCCTGGGTAAACTTGATCTGGGAGACATATTATAATGATGGAAAATTACCAGGGGACAACATGATTGTATCATTCTGGTGGAAATCCAACTTAGCCCTCCTTGATCAGTACAAATCTATTGCTAGATGTAATGTGGGGGATGGTGTTAGTGCTTTCTTTTGGGATGATCTATGGAACCAAGCAATTCTTAAACACCAATTTCCCCACATGTTCTCTTTTGTCAGAAACCCCCAGCTGAATATACAACAAGTTTTGCAGACTGAGTACCTGCAGGACTTATTCTTCCTCCCCTTGACAACTGAGGCCTATGAGGAATTCTTACAAATGGAAGACATTTGTATTGCCATGAGACAATCTGAACACTTAAACTCTTTAGACACTTGGAGCTACATTTGGGGAACTGAGCACTACTCCTCCATCAAACCATATAAAGTATTAATTGGTCACAAACAGACACCACCTCACTTCAACTGGATCTGGCAGAGTTCCTACCAACCAAAGCATAAAGTTTTCTTCTGGCAACTTCTACATGATCGAGTTAACACCAGAAACTTACTTAGAAGGAAGAAGTTTGCGTTGGAAGATTACAATTGTGCTGTGGGAGGCTGTCCTATAGAAGAAACATTACATCATCTCTTTTGGGGCTGTCCTTTTGTTCAGCAATGTTGGGACTTCATTTGTCCCACAAGAGCCCCAAACCTGTCTGTGTTAGAAGCATTCCAAGACCTCAAAGATAAGATAAGGTACCCATTTTACATGGAGATAATCATTCTTGGAGCTTGGGCCATTTGGATCACCAGAAACAATAAAATATTTGAGAATATTGCACCTTCTTTCCAAGGGTGGAAGTTCATTTTTCTGGAGGAATTGAAGCTTCTCAAATATAGGATGAGGAAGAAGCATGAGAGGCAATTCTCAGTTTGGCTTGATGGCCTGTTGTAATTTATTCTTCTTAGGCTAGATAGTTGCTCAACTTCTTTCTTTCTTTTTTTTCTTTTTTTCTTTCTTTCCTCTCTTCTTTCTAGTTTTTCTTAGGTCTTTAGCCTTTTGATTTCTTGGGCTTACCTCAAGCCTATGAGACTATTTTGTTGTTCTGTTTTTATTAATAAAAATTGCAGTGGGGTTTTACCCTATTGTTTCTAGTCAAAAAAAGTCAAGCAATCATCACACAATTCAAGCAAGCATGCAAAGAGTGTATAGGCAGCGGAAATTAAAGCATGCAACTTGCAAAAAGTAAAGGGAAGGGTTTGGAGGATTCAAACGCAATTGGAGACACGGATGTTTTTGGCGTGGTTCCGATAGGTGGTGCTATCGTACATCCACGTTGATGGAGACTTCAACCCACGAAGGGTAACGGCTGCGCGAGTCCACGGAGGGCTCCACCCACGAAGGGTCCCCGAATTAGCAACCTTGTCTATCCCACCATGGCCATCTCCCACGAAGGACTTGCCTCACTAGCGGTAGATCTTCATGAAGTAGGCGATCTCCTTGCCCTTACAAACTCCTTGGTTCAACTCCACAATCTTGCCGGAGGCTCCCAAGTGACACCTAGCCAATCTAGGAGACACCACTCTCCAAGAAGTAACAAATGGTGCGTTGATGATGAACTCCTTGCTCTTGTGCTTCAAATGATAGTCTCCCCAACACTCAACTCTCTCTCATAGGTTTTGGATCTGGTGGAAAGAAGATTTGAGTGGAAAGCAACTTGGGTAAGGCTAGAGATCAAGATTCATATGGTAGGAATGGAATATCTTGGCCTCAACACATGAGTAGGTGGTTCTCTCTCAGAAATGGTAAGTTGGAAGTGTAGGTTCGTTCTGATGGCTCTCTCCATGAATGAAGAGGAGGTGGAGGGGTATATATAGCCTCCACACAAAACTTAACCGTTACACACAATTTACCAAACTCGGTGGGACTCGTTAAACAAGGTCGGACCGATTTAATAAACCTAGTGACCGTTAGTGATTTTCGGTGGGACTGACATGCATCTCGGTGAGACCGATTTGGTTAGGGTTAGGGCATAACGTAATCTCGGTAAGACCGATTACACAAACTCGGTGAGACCGATTTGGTAATAAGCTTTCCAGAGAGTTGGCCAGGTAAACTCGGTGGGACCGATTTGCTCTTTTTGGTGAGTCCGAAATGTTACAAAAAGGAAACAGAGAGTTTACATTGCAATCTCGGTGGGACCGATCGCTCACTTCGGTTAGACCGAAACGTTACGAAGGGAAACAGAGAGATTACAACCCCATCTCGGTGAGACCGAGATCCCTATCGGTAAGACCGATTTGCTTAGGGTTTGTGGCAATGGCTATGACTTTTGGAATCGGTGGTGCCAGATAGGAAGAATTGGTGTGACCGATTTTGGCTTTGGGTTTAGGTCATTTGTGGATGTGGGAAAGTAGTTGAGGGTATTGGAGCATATCAGAAAGCACATGAAGTAAGAGGCTCATTAAGCAACACCTCATCCCTCCTTGATAGTATTGGCTTTTCCTATAGACTCAATGTGATCTTGGATCACTAAAATATAAAATGAAGAGTCTTGAGCTTTTGAGCTTGAGCCAATCCGTTGTCCTTAGTATTTTGAGGGATCCACTTTCATCATCCATGCCATGCCATTCATTGAGCTTTCCTGAAATAATAGTCTTGGAATAGCATTAGCTCAATGAGCTATATGTTGTTATGAATTACCAAAACCACCTACGGATAGTTGCACTTTCAGTGTGCTGTGTGTGTGTGTGTGTGCGTGCGTGCGTGTGTGTGTGTGTGTTGGATATTGAGAGAAAACAAACCTAAGGAGAGAAATGTGTGTGTGTGTGTGTGTGACGAAAAGCTACATGATAAATAGGGTATTCACGAAGAGATTGTGCGTGCGAGATAGAGAGAAATGTGCGGGCCTTGAGGTGGGCAGGGGCCGGGTGAGGGTGTCAAATGTGCACGTTGATGCATGTGTTACATGCGATCGTGCGAGGGATGGACGATTCGAGAGAGATGGTTGTTGTGTTACGGATGCTCCTCTCTCTCTCTCTCTCACACACACACACACACAAGTAAAATAGAAGACTGTTCTCTCATGTATACACGACGTATCGGCATCTGTCTACGTCTCACTCATGCATGATCATTTGCACATTCACACATCTCTATGTCTCTATCACACGCACACCGTCTCCACATTGCCCTTCCACCACAACACACATATGGACACATACACACGTTCTCTCTCAGTCACACCCACAAAATCAGTATTAAAAAAACTAGGGCGCACCTAAAAACGTCCAAATCGAAATAAACATGAACTGGAGCTAAATTCAAATATATGGAAATATTGTAGCGTCAAGAACTTTCCCAGGAAAAAAAACTTGAGTAATATTCGGGGATTGTTTTCACACACACAAAAAGGTTCGGTGGAGTCCTTCGAGCGCGACACGATGACGCACCGTTCGATCGACCGCGCGGCCTTGGCTCTCGCACTTGCATAGGATTCTGTATCGTGGTTGTGGTAACTAATATAAGCGCTGCCTCAATCTAATGTTTACGTGTACTAGTACGGTTTTCTTTTAAGTTTGACCAACCCTATATAAAACTAAACTAAGCTCTCATACGTGCACTCATCAATATGCCGCCACCGCCATTGTGCATGCTGGTGCCCGCCTTCTCCGGCCAACAATTTCTCGCCCATCACCACCGTGTCGCCGCAATCCCTGTGCCATGAAGCTGAAGGCTCTCCCGCTCACTTCGTCTGCAGTCCCTCCTCGCGATGCCGCCACGCTACCAAGCACGCGAGCAGCTGGTGGAGTCGCTTCTATGCATGCAGCATATGAAGAGGAGGACGAGCTCGTGCTCCAGCACGTCGGCGAGGAGGCACTAGCGTGTCATTGTCGTCTCTACCCGTGCGGAGGAGGCGCCATGATGGCTGTCACGGTGGAAGCCGGCCACGCCCCACCGAGCCCGCAAACCGGCTGCAGACGTGGAATCTACCTTTGAGACCTTGAATGCCACGTGGATCCTGCAATCTGAAGGAGCACTTTGGGTGAGTCAACTCTTGTGAGCCGTTGGATGCAACATGGATTGCTAGAAGGGCTTCTTCAACCTCTGAAATTGATGCACGATTCATCTTCTCTGCCCGCCACACGCCTAACCGCCTGCCGCCGCTGCCCCACCCTCCCCTGAACCGCCTGCCACCGCCATGATCCCCCCCACCCCCGCCATCCATTTAACCCCGGGCACGATCCATTTTTTTCCGGCGAACTGCATTCCACACCCAACACTCATAAGATAGATCAAGGGCACTGATACGTCTCCAACGTATCTATAATTTTTGATTGTTCCATGCTATTATATTACCACTTTTGGATGTTTATGGGCTTTATTTTACACATTTATATCATTTTTGGGACTAACCTACTAACCGGAGGCCCATCTCGTATTGCAGTTTTTTTGCCTATTTCAGTATTTCGAAGAAAAGGAATATCAAACGGAGTCCAAACGGAATGAAACTTCGGGAGTGTGATTTTTGGAACGAACGTGATCCGGAGAACTTGGAGTGCAAGTCCAGAAGCAAACGAGGAGGCCAGGAGATAGGAGGGTGCGCCCACCCCTCCTGGGCGCGCCCCCTGTCTCCTGGGCCCCACGAGCAGCCACCGACATACTTCTTCCTCCTGTATATACCTACGTACCCCGAAAATATCCAAGGAGCCAACGAAAAACAATTTCCACCGCCATAACCTTCTGTATCCGCGAGTTCCCATCTTGGAGCCTTCGCCGGCGCTCCACGGGGAACCGACCATGGAGGGCTTCTACATCAACACCATAGCCCCTCCGATGAGTTGTGAGTAGTTTACCACAGACCTTCGAGTCCATAGTTATTAGCTAGATGGCTTCTTCTCTCTTTTTGGATCTCAATACAATGTTCTCCCCCTCTCTTGCGGAGATCTATTCGTTGTAAACTCTTTTTGCGGTGTGTTTGTCGAGATCCGATGAATTGTTGGTTTATGATCAAGTTTATCTATGAGAAGTATTTGAATCTTCTTTGAATTCTTTTATGTATGATTGAGTTATCTTTGCAAGTCTCTTCGAATTATCAGTTTGGTTTGGCCTACTAGATTGATCTTTCTTGCCATGGGAGAAGTGCTTGGCTTTGGGTTCAATCTTGCGGTGTCCTTACCTAGTGACAGAAAGGGTTGCAAGGCACGTACTGTATTGTTGCCATCGAGGATAAAAAGATGGGGTTTATATCATATTGCATGAGTTTATCCCTCTACATCATGTCATCTTTCTTAATGCGTTACTATGTTCTTATGAACTGAATACTCTAGATGCATGCTGGATAGCGGTCGATGTGTGGAGTAATAGTAGTAGATGCAGGCAGGAGTCGGTCTACTTGTCACGGACGTGATGCCTATATACATGATCATGCCTAGATAATCTCATAATTATTCGCTTTTCTATCAGTTGCTCGACAGTAATTTGTTCACCCACCGTAAAACTTATGCTATCTTGAGAGAAGCCACTAGTGAAACCTATGGCCCCCGGGCCTATCTTCTATCATATAAGCTTTCAATCTACTTTTATTTGCCTCTTTACTTTTTGCATCTATATTATAAAATACCAAAATACATTTATCTTATCATACTATCTCTATCAGATCTCACTTTCGCAAGTGGCCGTGAAGGGATTAACAACCTCTTTATTGCGTTGGTTGCGAGTTCTTTGTTTGTTTGTGTAGGTGCGTGGGAATTTTGAGGAGCCTCCTTGATTGATACCTTGGTTCTCAAAAACTGAGGGAAATACTTACGCTACTATTGTTGCATCACCCTTTCCTGTTCAAGGAAAACCAACGCAGGCTCAAGATGTAGCAAGAAGGATTTCAGGCACCGTTGCCGGGGAGGTCATCTCTCAAGTCAAGACATACCAAGTACCCATCACAAACTCATCTCCCTCGCATTTACATTATTTGCCATTTGCCTCTCGTTTTCCTCTCCCCCACTTCATCCTTGCCGTTTTATTTGCCCTCTCTTTCCGAATCTTCTCTCTCTCTCTTTTTCGCTTGCCTTTTCCGTTTGCTCATGTGTTAGATCGTTTACCTTGTCGTTATGGCTAGTCCTCCTATCCTTTTCATCACTCCCGAACATGAAATGCTTAACTTTAAGCAAAGGGAGGGAGAAAAATTAAAAGATGCTTGGCATAGAATTTGCAATGCTCAAAATAGATCTACTAGGAAGCTTTCTACTTCCATTCTCCTTCGCAATTTTTATGTAGGCATTACTCCTTGGAATAGATGCGTTCTTGATACCATTGCCGGAGGGGATTTCTTGAGTAGCTATATGTTTGATGCTTATAATGTTATGTTAGATTTGTTTGGCCCACCACCTCTTTTGGTTAATGGAACTATTTTAACTTTGGAACATGTTATGCAACGGCTTGAAATTATTGAAAATAAAGTTGCCACTGTTGAGTTGATTGAAAATTTGGATAAAAAGATTCATAATCACATTACCCAATATGGATCTAGGGTTGGAGTTACTTTGAAAAATCTTAAAGAGAAAGAACCTATAGTTAATGAAAAAATAGATCTAGATTCTGCAAGAATCGGTAAACTTGAGGATATCATTACCAACTTAGGTTCCGCATTTTATTCCATGAAAAAGACTGCAAAACCCCCTACCAAAACTGCCAAGTTTATTTATGTTCCTAAAAATAAGGGTGAATCTTCTAGTAAGGGAGACGCGGATCTCAAATCCATAAGTGTTCATCCCAATTGTCTCTCTATCATTAAGGAACCTTTTGCTACAAAGGAATTTCTGGAATTTTTCCCTACAGGTTTAATCATTGCTAAAAAGGGAGAAACCCCTAAAGATTATAAGTGCTCTATTGAGGAATTGAGTGCCAAAGATGGCACTACTTAGATCTATCTTCGCTTTTATGCCTAGCTAGGGGCGTTAAACGATAGCGCTAGTTGGGAGGCAACCCAATTTTATTTGTGTTTTTTGTTTTTGTTTCTGTTTAGTAACAAATTTTGCATCTACCTTCTGTTTAGATGTATTTTCATCTTTTAATTAGTGTTTGTGCCAAGTAGAACCTATAGGATAACCTATGACGATAGTTGATTTGATTCTGCTGAAAAACGGAAACTTTGCACGCACGAAATTATTTTTGTTAAATCACAGAAATGTTTTTTTTTTGCGTTGATTCTTTTTGCTGCTCATCAATAGATAAATTTTCCAGGACTTCCTATTTTGGTAGGATTTTTAGAGTTACAGAAGTTTGCGTTAGTTACAGATTGCTACAGACTGTTCTGTTTTTGACAGATTCTGTTTTTCGTGTGTTGTTTGCTTATTTTGATGCATCTATGGCTAGTAAAATAGTTTATAAACCATAAAGAACTTGGAATACAGTAGGTTTAACACCAAAATAAATAAATAATGAGTTCATTACAGTACCTTATGTGGTGGTTTCATTTTCTTTCACTAACGGAGCTTATAAGATTTCCTGTTGAGTTTTGTGTTGTGAAGTTTTCATGTTTTGGGTAAAGCTTTGATGGACTAGGGAATAAGGAGTGGCAAGAGCCTAAGCTTGGGGATGCCCATGGAACCCCAAGATATTCAATAGTAGCCAAAAGCCTAAGCTTGGGGATGCCCCGGGAAGGCATCCCCTCTTTCGTCTTCGTTCATTGGTAACTTTACTTGGAGCTATATTTTTATTCGCCACATGATATGTGTTTTGCTTGGAGCGTCGTGTATTATATTAATCTTTGCTTTTTAGTTTTCCACAATCATCCTTTCTGTACCCACCTTTTGGGAGAAGCCCACTTGATTGAATTTGCTAGAATACTCTATGTGCTTCACTTATATCTTTTGAGCTTGATAGTCTTTGCTCTAGTGCTTCACTTATATCTTTTAGAGCACGGCGGTGGCTTAATTTTGTAGAAATTGCTAGTCTCTCATGCTTCACTTATATTATTTTGAGAGTCTTTTAGATCAGCATGGTATTTGCTATGGTTATAAAATTGGTCCTAGAATGGTAGGCATCCAAGTTGGGTATAATAAAAACTATCATATGAAGTGAATTGGATGCTATGATCAATTTGATACGTGATAATTGTTTTGAGATATGGAGGTAGTGATATTAAAAGTCATGCTAGTTGGGTGATTATGAATTTAAAGAATGCTTGTGTTGAAGTTTGTGATTGCCGTAGCATGCACGTATGGTGAACCGCTTTGTGATGAAGTTGGAGCACAATTTTATTTATTAACTGTCTTCCTTACGAGTGGCGGTCGGGGACGAGCGATGGTCTTTTCCTACCAATCTATTCCCCCTAGGAGCATGCGCGTAATACTTTGTTTTTGATGACTTGTAGATTTTTGCAATAAGTACATGAGTTCTTTTACTAATGTTGAGTCCATGGATTATACACACTCTCACCCTTCCACCATTGTTAGCCTCTCTTGTGCCGCGCAACTTTCGCCGGTACCATACACCCACCATATACCTTCCTCAAAACAGCCACCATACCTACCTATTATGGCATTTCCATAGCCATGCCGAGATATATTGCCATGCAACTTTCCATCGTTCCGTTTATATGACGCGCATCATCATTGTCATATTGCTCTTTGCATGATCATGTAGTTGACATCGTATTTGTGGCAAGGCCACCTTCATAATTTTCATACATGTCACTCTTGATTCATTGCATATCCCCGTACACCGCCAGAGGCATTCATATAGAGTCATATTTTGTTCTAGTCTTGAGTTGTAAATCAATAAAAGTGTGATGATCTTCATTATTAGAGCATTGTCCCAGTGAGGAAAGGATGATGGAGACTATGATTCCCCCACAAGTCGGGATGAGACTTCGGACTTTACAAAAGAAAAAAGAAAAAAAAGGAGAAAGGCTAAAAATAAAAAAAGAAAGGCCAAAAAGAAAAACAAAGAAAGGCCAAAGAAAAAAAGAAAAAAAGAGAAAAAAGGAAAAAAAAGAAATGAGAGAAAAAGAGAGAAGGGCAATGCTACTATCCTTTTACCACACTTGTGCTTCAAGGTAGCACCATGATCTTCATGATAGAGAGTCTCCTATGTTGTCGCTTTCATATACTAGTGGGAATTTTTCATTATAGAACTTGGCTTGTATATTCCAATGATGGGCTTCCTCAAAATGCCCTAGGTCTTCATGAGCAAGCGAGTTGGATGCACACCCACTTAGTTTTTTTTGTTGAGCTTTCATACATTTATAGCTCTAGTGTATCCGTTGCTTGGCAATCCCTACTCACTCACATTGAAATCTATTAATGGGCATCTCCATAGCCCGTTGATACGCCTAGTTGATGTGAGACTATCTTCTCCTTTTTGTCTTCTCCACAACCACCATTCTATTCCACATATAATGCTATGTCCATGGCTCATGCTCATGTATTGCGTGAAAGTTGAAATTTTTTGAGATTACTAAAGTATGAAACAATTGCTTGGCTTATCATCAGGGTTGTGCATGATTAAATACTTTGTGTGATGAAGATAGAGCAACAACCAGACTATATGATTTTGTAGGGATAACTTTCTTTAGCCATGTTATTTTGAGAAGACATGATTGCTTTGATTAGTATGCTTGAAGTATTACTATTTCTTATGTCAATATGAACTTTTATTTTGAATCATTTGGATCTGAACATTCATGCCACAATAAAGAAAATTACATTGAGAATTATGCTAGGTAGCATTCCACACCAAAAATTCTGTTTTTATCATTTACCTACTCGAGGACGAGCAGGAATTAAGCTTGGGGATGCTTGATACATCTCCAACGTATTTATAATTTTTTATTGTTCCATGCTATTATATTACCCCTTTTGGATGTTTATGGGCTTTATTTTACACATTTATGGCATTTTTGGGACTAACCTACTAACTGGAGGCCCAGCCCGTATTGCTGTTTTTTTTTTTGCCTATTTCAGTATTTCGAAGAAAAGGAATATCAAACGGAGTCCAAATGGAATGAAACCTTCGGGAGCATGATTTTTGGAACGAACGTGATCCAGAGAACTTGGAGTGCAAGTCAAGAAGCAAACGAGGCGGCCAGGAGATAGAAGGGTGCGCCCACCCCTCCTGGGCGCCACCCTGTCTCCTGGGCCCCACGAGCGGCCACCGACGTACTTCTTCCTCCTATATATACCTACGTACCCCAAAAACATCCAGGGAGCCAACGAAAAACAATTTCCACCGCTATAACCTTCTATATCCGCGAGATCCCATCTTGGAACCTTCGTCGGCGCTCTGCCGGAGGGGGAATCGACTAGGGAGGGCTTCTACATCAACACCATAGCTCCTCCGATGAGTTGTGAGTAGTTTACCACAGACCTTCGGGTCCATAGTTATTAGCTAGATGGCTTCTTCTCTCTTTTTGGATCTCAATACAATGTTCTCCCCCTCTCTTGTGGAGATCTATTCGATGTAAACTCTTTTGGCGGTGTGTTTGTCGAGATCCGATGAATTGTGGGTTTATGATCAAGTTTATCTATGAGAAATATTTGAATCTTCTCTGAATTCTTTTATGTATGATTGAGTTATCTTTGCAAGTCTCTTCGAATTATCAGTTTGGTTTGGCCTACTAGATTGATCTTTCTTGCCATGGGAGAAGTGCTTGGCTTTGGGTCAATCTTGCGGTGTCCTTACCTAGTGACAGAAAGGGTTGCAAGGCACGTATTGTATTGTTGCCATCGAGGATAAAAAGATGTGGTTTATATCATATTGCATGAGTTTATCCCTCTACATCATGTCATATTTCTTAATGCGTTACTCTGTTCTTATGAACTTAATACTTTAGATGCACGCTGGATAGCGGTCGATGTGTGGAGTAATAGTAGTAGATGTAGGCAGGAGTAGGTCTACTTGTCACGGACGTGATGCCTATATACATGATCATGCCTAGATAATCTCATAATTATTCGCTTTTCTATCAATTGCTCGACAGTAAGTTGTTCACCCACCGTAAAACTTATGCTATCTTGAGAGAAGCCACTAGTGAAACCTATGCCCCCGGGTTTATCTTCTATCATATAAGCTTTCAATCTACTTTTATTTGCATCTTTACTTTTTGCATCTATATTATAAAATACCAAAAATATATTTATCTTATCATACTATCTCTATCAGATCTCACTTTCGCAAGTGGCCGTGAAGGGATTGACAACCCCTTTATTGCGTTGGTTGCGAGTTCTTTGTTTGTTTGTTAGGTGCGTGGGTCTTTTGAGGAGCCTCCTATTGGATTGATAACTTGGTTCTCCAAAAATGAGAGCCATCACCCTTTCCTCTTCAAGGAAAACCAACGCAAGCTCAAGACGTAGCAGGCACCCTGCCACCCTAATATATATACTGGGGTAGCTTCTCTGCCATCTTCTTCCTTCGCTCCGTCGAACTTCTTTCACAAATCGACTGACCCAAATTATACTACTAGTACAAATGTATTAATTACAGTAGGAACACGAAGATACGAGCAGTAGTACCAACTGCAAGAAGAACAGTAGTAAGACATAGTACTAGTACTACTGTACATACTAAAGAGTTCAAATAACGAGAAGAACGTAAAGTCCAAATAACGAGAAAGAACATAAACATAGTTCTGCTGGGGGTCAGCACAACACACCCCTGAAAATAAACTACGCAACTAGTCCGCTTGACACTGCAGTAGAACCAGCATGAGTGACGGCACTGCCACCTACTCGGAGTCCAAGTTCACGTCCTTGACTTCGTCCTCGTCCCTCTTCCTCTTGCTCTTCGTCGATGCTTCTTTGCTTGAACCGAACACTGGGCTCTGCTTCTTCATCCAACCCTTGTAGACATTTAAACAAAGGTAGGCATCCATTGCTGCGTACAGGATGTGATCTTCATCTAATGTCTTCGACTCCCATGCATATTGAAACTCGTGGTGAGATTTCTTCAGTTTAGCGTACGAAGGATCAATCATGGTTGCTGCCAGGGTCAGCATTGAAGGCTGAGAGGAGGATACCAGGCTTGCCTTCTGGAGATCGAAGGGCTGGCCTACAACGAGGCCTATCTGACCCAGGACATCCCTATCGTTCCTAAAGTCTACAGTAACGAATTTCACTCTTTCATCCTTGAGGAAGTTCTTAAAATCTTGGCACTCAATGTCCGCATGGCATATGTGGTAGACCTAGCACACGTTATGTACGCAAACCTGGATCACGGCGGGCTTCTTCTTCTCTGCCTCCTTTAGAATCTTCTCTCTTTCCAGGACTGTGGTGTACTCAACATCTATCCCAGCGACCCACTCATTCGTTGAACTGTTGAACATGCGTAGGAAGCGAGCAAGGCATGCTTTCGCCGTCGCGGATCCACGTGTGTAGATGACGATGAACTCATCGCCGGTGATGGCTCTAACCTGGTACTCAGCGGCGACCATGGAGATTTGGGAGGCCATGGATTTTGGAGGAGGGTTAGGAGAAGTTGAAATGGTGTAATGTGAAAGGACGGGACGAGTGTGAGCAAACTGTTGTAAGGTACTGTACTAGTAGAAGACGGGGACGAGTAGGGCGGTGAATGGTGTGGGGTTGCTGGCTTGCCTGGTAGATAAACGGCTACAAGCCCCCAAAGAGTTCTCAAGAACTATGTGGGACCCACTAGATGTCATGTCTACTAGACCCATATCGTAGGTCTGACGGTATAGCTTCTGCCTGTTCGCACGCCATGCCGACACGTGGATGTAACTTCACTTAATTCCGTCAACCATCGCGCCTCCCACGACCTTTGCCTCCCTCGCGTGGTCGCGCCCTTTCAGACTTCGACCGCCTATAAATGAGCAATTATTTTGCCTACTCCGCATGCGTGATACTCCCTCTGGTCCTTTTTAGTTTCGTCAATCGTTTGCAAAGTGTTTGACCAAATTTATACTAAAAATATCAATATCTACAATACTGATCATAATGAGTATAAGAAGTACGTTTTATAATGAGTATAAAAATATTGATTTGACATTGTGAATGTTGATACAGTTTTCTATAAGTTTTGCCAAAGTAGAGGTACATTGACTTCAGACAAAACTTAAATGCACAATGTAGACTAGTTCCTCCATCCAGGTACGTGCCATGTCCTATCTTGTCATCACAACAAGGTTAGCTATTAGAGTACTACTACCTCCCTTCTAGTTTAAAGGGCTCAATTAAAATTTTTCACCTACTCTTAGCAATATAGTGGCGGTGGAATAGTTTTTGTAGTCTGCAAAAGTACTCAACTAATGTTGTGGTTCTTCACAAAAAAATGTGTTTACCAATGCATGCATGAACACTAGTTACTCTAACCCCCCTCTCTTCTTTAATTCCTTGCCACATCAACATGTTTGCTATTCTCGTATGCATGATACCAGCTAAGGTACCACCATTATGGCCAGCCTTAATCATCGCATGCAATAATTTAGTGCACCATGAAATATGAACATGTGTGGGGCGTGTATGTTTTTAATGACTTGAGAATATACCTAGCCCAACATGCAAGATGAATTATTATGCATCATTCCACATACCTGCTGGAAGCCCGTTCGTCTCCAAATCTTTTCCTCTCCATGTGTGGAAACAATATGCCTGCCAGACTCTCCTTCTCCCTCCGGCGGTCCCACCACTCCACCCCGTGTGGAAAAAAATCTGCATGCATGACTCTCCTCCCCCCGCGCTCGTCCAATCCGTTGTGACCAGCAATATTTCCACCCCTTCCCTCCCCTGTAATTTACTCCAACAAATATGCCCACATAGTTGTTACATTAATCACGCAACATATCTTACGGGACGCTTCTTCACTTACTTAACTGCAGGTGCGTTGGGTCACTGGCATATGGGCCCAACAAGGGTCTGGCCCACATGTCAATGACGCAACTGGACCTGCAGTTAAGTCAGTGCAGCTCAGTCCATATCTTACGTAGGTGTGCCATTGCTCGCTATATATATTGCGCCTCCCCCGGCATTCAGAAGAACACTCGCGTTCATCTCTATCTCCTCCTCCTCCCTCTCACGTCGACCACCATGGCATCGCCCCTCCCAAGCCCTAGGCGCCCCTTGCTGCACTGCGCGAACGGTCATGTGTCGTTGCTCCGATCCTCATCGCCACTAGTCGAGGAGGACGCGTCGGTGTTCCACTCCTCGCCACGACTGTCACGCCCAATATGCGACCCTATCCAAAAGGAACTCGAAGGTCCCACCAAGGATAGACCCGCATATTGGAACACTTTGCAAGGTGGATATCATTACATCAACATTACATAATAGTGGGGATACATACATAAGGCATACAATGCCACACGAATACAACATCATAATACATAAGATCAACATCCGACTACGGATGAAACACAAACAAAAGCTCAAACGAAATCCACCCTGCTAGCCCAGGCTGCCGACCTGGAACCTATCCCCTGATCGAAGAAGCAGAAGAAAAACTCAACGCAAGCAAGCATCGCTCTCGCGTCATGATCATCGGATAAACCTGTACCTGCAACTGTTGTTGTAGTAATCTGTGAGCCACGAGGACTCAGCAACCCATTACCATGGGTATCAAGACTAGCAAAGCTTAATGGGAAAAGAAGGGGTAAAGTGGTGAGGTTGCAGCAGCGACTAAGCATGATATGGTGGCTAACATACGCAAACGAGAGCAAGAAGAGAAACAAAGGAACGGTCATGAAGCTAGCAATGATCAAGAGGTGATCCTGAACACCTACTTACGTCAAACATAACCCAGAAACCGTGTTCACTTCCCGGACTCCGCCGAGAAGAGACCATCACGGCTACACACGCGGTTGATGCGTTTTAATTCGGATCTGGTGTCAAGTTATCTACAACCGGACATTAACAAATTCCCATCTACCACATAACCGCGGGAACGACTCTCGAAAGTTTATACCCTGCAGGGGTGTCCCAACTTAGCCCATGACAAGCTCTCGCGATCAACAAAGGAATAGACCTTCTCCCAGGAAGACCCGATCAGTCTCGGAATCCCGGTTTACAAGACATTTCGACAATGGTAAAACAAGACCAGAAAGACCTCCCGGGGTGCCGACATCCTGATAGTAGCCGCGCGTATCTCGTCTCAGGCCACGACCAGATGAGCAGTACGTACAACTAGAACCAGCCCTCAAGTTTCCCCAAGGTGGCGCTGCAAGTGGCTCTAGTTTGGACCAACACTTAGACAAGCATTGGCCCGGGGGGGCTGAATAAAGATGACCCTCGAGAGAGCGACTCCCAAGGGAAAAGTAGGTGGTGGTGAGGCAAATGGTAAAACCAATGTTGGGCCTTGCTGGAGGAGTTTTATTCAAAGCGAACTGTCAGGGGGGTCCCATAAATCACCCGACCACGTTAGGAACGCAAAATCCGGGAACATAACACCGGTATGACGGAAACTAGGGTGGCAAGAGTGGAACAAAACACCAGGCATAAGGCCGAGCCTTCCACCCCTTACCAAATATACAGATGCATTAATAATATAAGAGATATTGTGATATCCCAACATAAACCCTGTCCACCATGGAGAAATCTTCAACTTCACCTGCAACTAGCAACGCTATAAGAGAGGCTGAGCAAAGCGGTAACATAGCCAATCAATGGTTTGCTAGGAAGGGTGTCAAAGGTTAGAGGTTCATGGCAATATGGGATGGCTTGATAAACAGGTAATAGGTAGCGCAGCATAGCGATAGAACGAAGCAACTAGCATAGCAATGATAGTAGTGAGATCCAGGGTAGCGGTCATCTTGCCTGAAATCCCGCTAGGAAGAAGAACGAGTCCATGAAGAAGATGAAGCCACGAAGACGAACCACACGTAGACGAACGCATCCTCACGATCGCAACGAAACGGGAACTATCGAGAAGAAGCACACCACATGGTAAACACATCACACATGGACAAGACATGATGCACAACAAGCATGATGCATGACAATGCTACATGAAGCTACTCATGGCAAGAGATGATGCAAACAAGAACAACACATCAAGGCAAGTTTAAATGAGGCCGGGAACAACATATAACAATTCCGGTAAGTCCTCATATGCAAATTTCGAAATTGGACCACAACTGAATAAACATTATGTTCAAGTTGTTAAACAGCAAGTTAAGATGCACCAATACGATCTACACGAGATTCTAGTCAAGTTACATATAAAGTTCATTAGATTCGGAGCTACGGCCTAGAAGATATGAGCAAATCAAGTTAAACATGGCATTGATGCAAAATGCATACAAACATCAAGCAAACACCTCAAAACAAGGATGCAACATGATAATATGAAACAACATGCAAAATCAAGCAAGTTTCATATAGAGCACACTCAAAACGGAGCAACGGTGCAACACACACACACTATACAAGTCATAGCAACAATCTGTCCATAACAGCAACTAGGCATCTTACAAGCATCAAAACAATATGCTACAGCACCCCAACATAATAACCAAAGACATGGGCATGAAGTACAGGTAAATCATAACAAAACATGAACACTGAGCTATCTCCATAAACAACTAGAACATGCTCAAAAAGACATGGGAAGATTGCAAATAATAACAGTTTCAGACTTTAGCAGAAATAACATCAGTTGCAATGTTTTGAGCAAGCAAACAACATGTTACAGGAACATATCATGGCAAACCAAGGCATGGCATGAATCTACTGATAGCATAGATCAAAAGTCCCTTACTGACCAAGAGTCAAAAAGGATCAGAAAATATGATGGCACCCACGTAAACATGGCAAGTTATATTACAGATTCATACATGGCAGGAACAACAATAAGTAGGCATGTTGGTGAGCTTGAACCACTCACCACAGAGCAATACATGGCATGGAAAGGCAACCAACAGTAAGAAGGCATGTTTGTGAAGTTAAGCATGGCAAGAGCAAGGTCATAGGGTGCATGGAACACTAGCAAAGCACATGGGAACTAGTGAACTTAATGTTAACAGGCTGATAGCAACATTATCAAGCAACTTTGGAGCAAGATATGAACAATCTACAGCAAGCTATAAATGCAACCAGGGGCATGGATGGATAGAGCATAACATGTAGATCAAGACATGTTTATAGAGCATCTCCAGATTATGCATAGAATGATTACTAGAAGCATGTTAACATAGCAACAAACTATAACAGAATCTGTCTAGCAAAACAGCAACATCATGTACCCTACTTAACAAGCTCGATTCACTCACCACAAGTCATTGCATGACAATATAAGCATAGCATCATCAAGAAGACATGTTTTTGAAACAAACCAAGTCAAGAACAAGTCCATAGCATGCAAGGATCAACTATAGCAACCTTGGCCAAATTGAATAACATGTAAACAATCTGCCAGGAAACATTTTGAAGCAAAAGTAGAGCACTCAAATGACATGCTAGACTACTCCATAATTGCAAACAAGAGAATGAATGGATAGACAATAACCATATGTTCAAAA
This sequence comes from Triticum timopheevii, assembly GCA_963921465.1. Lineage (NCBI taxonomy): Eukaryota > Viridiplantae > Streptophyta > Magnoliopsida > Poales > Poaceae > Triticum > Triticum timopheevii. Next base: position 389,237,540 of record OY997274.1, read on the forward strand.
CACCCTTACTGAAGTATCTCAAAATATGCATGGATCTCTCTGAAGCATCAAGTTTACAAGGCATCAAAATAACAGCAGAACAGGGACTAAAATCAGCAATATCACGAAGCCTAGTTTGCATGCTTGTGCTAGTCACCACATTGATCAAAAAAATACATGGCATATACCCCTGGAAAGATGGCATGGCATAGACCAAAACACATGAAGACATCAACCTCATAGGATGCACACATCAATCATGGCAAAAATGACAAATGAGCAAGTTATAACAGCTTCAGCAGATTAACATCAACATGCACTCTTTCAACAGCATTTTGGGCATCAAGATGGACTCAAATGAAAATGATGCAATGTAATGAAATGAAGTACTCGTCGAGACGAACAAGTTGAAATATTATACGCACGAAACGGAGCTACGGATGCAGAGATACAATGCGATGAACATGGCCTGATTATGCAAAATCTCGAGGACTTAGAGAAAAACGAGGGGGGGGGGAAGTCAACCTCGTTCCAGATCCAGATCCGGGCGGCACGGAACCCGAGGTTCGCCGGGGATTCTGCCGGAGTTGGGGAGGGGGCGAGGAGGAGCGCCGGTGAGGGAGGAGGAGGCGACCGGCGTCGAGCTCCGGTGGTGGGGCGACGTGCGGCGGCGGGGCGGAGCACGGGAGGCGGGGCGAGGCCGGCGGCGACGCTCCGGACGGCGAGGCGGCGTGGGCGCTTCGACGGTGGGGACAAGGGGCGGCGGACGGCGAGGCGGCGGCCGGCGCCGGCGCGGGGCCGCGGCGGCGGGGCACGGACGCAGGCGGCGGGAGGCTCGGGCGGCGCGCGGGGCGCACAGCGGCGAGGCGCCCGGCGGGCGGTGGCGGCCTTCGGCCCGGGCGGCGGCGGAGGGCGAGCGCGGCGACGCGGGCGGCGGCGCGGGCTCCCTCGGGCCCGGCGCGGCCCGGGGCGGGTCCGATCTGGGCCCTCACGGGCCGCGGCGGCGGGGACGAGAGAGAGAGGCGCGAAGGTGACGTATCGGCGGCGGATTGGTCGGGGGCGACGGCGCGGACATGTCCGTCGGCGGCGGGGAAATGTCCGGCGGCGCGAGAGGAAGGAGGCTAGGGTTTAGACTGCGGGAATTTCGGGGGAGGCCACATATATATAGGTAGAGGGAGCTAGGAGATTCCAAATGAGGAGCGGTTTTCGCCCACACGATCGTGATCGAACGACCGAGAGCATGGAGGGGAGTTTGCTGGGCTTTGGGTCACTTTGGAAGGGGTGTTGGGCTGCAAACAAAAGAGGCCTTTGCGGTTACCCGGTTAACCGTTGGAGTACCAAACGAGCTCCAAATGGCACGAAACTTGACAGGCGGTCTACCGGTGCTATACCAAGGCCGCTTGGCAAACCTCGGTCCATTCCGAGAAAGTTTAACACCCGCTCACAACAGGAGAGAAGAAGGGGACGTCGGATGACATAGGAGTGTCGGATTGCAAAACGGACAACGGGGAAAATGCTCGGATGCATGAGACAAACATGTATGCAAAATGAGATGCACATGATGACACGATATGAAATGCATATGATGACATGGCAAAGTGCAACACGCAAGCAAATGACATGGCAACGACGGCGAATAACTGGCAGACAGCTGGCGCATCGAATCCGGAGCGTTACAGCGACGCGTCGAGGTGGACACGTCGGCATTCCCAATCTTGCCAGCATGCGCATCGGAGGACGCGTCGGCTGCCCGCTACGAGGAGAATGCTGCACCACCCGCTGAGCCCCCCAGCCTTGAGGAGCTTTGGAAAGAAATGGATGTCACCATGTGGGAGGCTTTGCCACCGGCGGAGCACGCAAAAATAGAGGCGGAGAAGAAAGTCGAGGAAGAAAAGCACGCCACGGGGCAAGTTGCCTGGCAGTTCTATGTCGCATCCGAGAGAGTCAGGCAATTGGCTCTTTGGCAGAAGGCTCCTGCAAGGGCCGTGACGATGGTGGAGGACACCCATGCCAAAGCCCTGAGTGCAGTCGGGCCCAAGCGCCTCATCTACGCTTTGCGGTACGTGGATCGGGTGCACGCTTCCACCGAGGAGGAGTACCTGTTGGCGCCGGATTACCAGACTAGTGAGATCGCGCTTTCCCGCTGGCAAACCACCAATCTGCACCTGCGAGTTGCGTGGCTGAGGAAGAGGTGTTCTGTCGGCACACTGGGAAACAGCCGCGCACCAGGGCACTCGTGGCGCACCGCAAGCGCTCCTGCGAGCGCAGTGGCTTTTAGTAGGAGTATAATTTAGTTTCGTAAGGTGATCTCATTAGTTTTGGGACGCAAATGATAAATCCTAAACGTTCAGGAATTATTAGCGTCCTTAATTAAGTATGTAAGAGGCAAAGTTTGGAAACCTTGTGTATCCGTACGCATTTTGTAAGTACGTGCATACAGCACAAAGTTTACTATATACTATCGCACTACACGTCTCTCTCTATATATGCTTGCAGACTGTGCTACTCCCTCTGTGCAGGTGAATAAGTCATCTTTGGTTGTGCACCATGACCAAGAAGGAGGGAAGACTTTATACGCCTAGACGGAGGGAATACTGCTATTACTTATGTAAGTGCAAATGCACGTTTTAACATTACGATGTGGTTTTTGTAAAAGTAGAAAAACAACACTAGTCAAGCTTGTGAAACGATTCAATGCAAAAAAATGCAAAAATGCTCGTTTGATTGTTTACTTTTAGCTTCCTTCTCTGTGTTATTTCTCTGTCGTACTTTGTATGGAGTATCTCACTGGTCGGAAAGGCATGCAAATTCCCAAACCACTTCCTACACCCTGTATCGAATTTTTTGCCTAACAACTTGTGCCTTGCAATTGGAATTCCAACTTGAGTACTAGTACTACTAGTAGGAGTACCAGGGGCCAGTTCATTTAGGCTTCTAGATTAGTAGTAATCCCATTACTACTAGCTCCGTCATGGTTTATTGGTCCCCATTGTAATCTGTGTCAAATTTTGATCATAAATTTAACTAATGAAATGTTTGTGCATGTCACATGCACCAACATTTTATCAGTTAAATGTTTGGTCAAAATTTACCACAAATTACAACGGTGACGAATAAACCAGGACGGAGGTACTAGTAGTAGTTTAGAAGCCCAAGTAAATGAGTGAGGCGCCTTAATGTTACTCTCCACTATGACTAGTCTTATGGGAAAAGCTGGGGAAGAGACGAGTTATTTTTTAAGCCGCCAAAAGAACTGGCCCTAGGAGTAGTAGCTAGGGATACTAGGCGTAGTAGCTAGGGACCGATTGTGCGAGATGAATCGGAGAAAGTAAATGCAGAGAGATGAAATGCAAAAAAGACGGAGGGATGTGATGGTTGCTTGTTCATTTATTTTACCAGGCCACTTATTACTGGCAGTGGTTGGGTTTTGTGATATGACGACTTTACTGCCGCGCCACGAGCGGGGTGAGACTCCCGTGCAGCACCGCCCTCTACACTTGTACTACATCGGTTGTGGTTTATTAGTCCCCCATTGAATTTGACTGAAGATTTAACTGACAAAATGTTAGTTCATGTCAACAAAAACTATATCATTGGATTCGTATTTGAACATAGTTTTCAATGATATAATTTTAGGTGACATGCATTGTCACAACCCTAGAATTTGATTGCAAATAGTTGCACAAGCATCCATGCATCATGTCTAAATTTCTCTGAAAGTTGAAATGGGGATTGTTCAAACCCTAGCACCAAATGAATTCAACTAGGTTCAATAAAAAATATCTTGAATAAACCCAAATGCCCTTTAGAAAAGTTCATGATTTTTGTTAAAGGTGAAAACCCCTGCCAAAAATGATGCACATATTTCTAGGCGATTCTGGATTTTTTTGACTTAAATCTTATTGAATTTGACTTTGGGCATTTAAAAACTATAAATAATTTAAATGCCCAAATAATGTTGGAACTATTTTTGGGCCACTGAAATAAATTAGCAAGTGTCCATGAATATTTTTAGGATTTTAGCAAATTCCTTGGTATTTTTCCTAAGCTCAAAACAGAGGCAAATAATTAGAAAACAAAAACAAATTAGAAAACAGAAGAGAGGGAGAGCTTACCTGGCCTCACCTGAGCAGGCCACCTGCCTGTGCGGCCCAGCACTGCAGCTGGCCGTCCCAGGAGCTGGCCCAGCCCACCACCGCTGCCAGTCATCCCCCTCCTCTTGCCAGAAGGCAGAGGAGAAGCGGAGCACGCCCCCGCGCGAGCGCGCCACGCCGACGGCAGCCTCCCTGCCTCCCCAGCTCTCTAGTCGCGTCGCGGAGCTGCCACGAACCCCTTTGCCTCTTCCCCTCTCTCCCTGGTTCCTCTCTCCCCCTTGTGTTCGCGCGCGCAGCCACCGAGCGCCTCGCGGCGCGCCGACGAGCACCACCACGGCCACTGGCCTCCGCACGCCTCCCCGACGCGCCAAGAAGCCCCGCCGTAGACCTCTACGCCGTCTCAGCCAAGCCACGCGAGCGGAAGAGCCCTGCAGCATCGTCCCCGTCCTCATCATCAACCTCCGGCCGCCGGCAACCTCGCCGTGGATTCGCGGGCTCCAGTGCATCCCCGACCTCATCGACTAAACCATCAAGTTCACCGTGAGCTCCTTCCTGTTTCCCCTCCTTTGCTTTGCTCGTTCCCGTGCCACAGCACCCCCACCCGCGTTCCCGAGCACCGCCGTCCGCCATGGCCGCCCAGCTCCCTTGCCCCGAGCCCCTCCGCCCGAACACGTGGCACCAGAGTTCTTCTGGTGGCCCGTGGGTGCCATCTAGGCCACCAGCTCCTTCCCTACCGCCCTGCAGCCCCGCGCCCGCACCTGACCGAGCTCCGGCCGCCATCGTGGTCGACGCCGCAGTCGTCTCCGGCCGCCACAGCACATGCCACTTCCACCATCCGAAGCCCCGCAGCAGCAGCTCCCCAATGCGCCCAGCCGTGCAAGCAGCCGTGGCTGCAAACAGCCGGCCGGCGATCGCTGTCGTGCACTACTTAGCGCTGGCGATTAGTCGCCGGCTAACCCGTCGTTAGCTGCCTAACCATCTTGTTAACCACCCCTGACCCACAGACAGCCGGGCCCCACCTGTTTAATTAACCGGATAAAGAAATTAGTTAGAATTAGTCTAATCCCAGTGGACCCACGCGTCAGCATTGACCATGCTGACGTGGCCTTTGACCGGGCCCACCTGTCTGTGACACTAGGCATCACTGGCTCACTAAACGGCGGGCCCACGTGTCAGGTTTGCCCTGGAGGCGCCTAGTTGACCTGCTGACATCAGGGTGATTTCATGCTGACGCAATATGTATTTTCTCGATTTATTTTATTTCAGGAAATTCAAGAAAATGTCCTAAGTTTCTAAAAATCATAGAAAATAATCTATAACTCAGAATGAAATAAGTTATATATGAAAAATTATCAGAAAAATCCAATCTACCCATCTGTGCTGGTTTCATGCATGTTTAAACAACTTAACCTTGCTGTTTAGATGAAACATGATAATGCACTTATATGAGTTCATAGCTTAGGCTTGTATTTGAATCTTTGATTCAAATAAGCTCAAACCACTCTGGTTTTAGTTGCATTAGCCCAACATACAGCATATTGACATGTCATGATCATGCATCATATTATGCATTGCATTGATTGTATTTCTTCTCTGTTGCCGGTATTTGTCCCCTCTCGGTAGACGATGTTCCGACGTTGTGATCGTTGACACTGATCAAGACTCAATGCTATCTTCAGAAGTGCCAGGCAAGCAAAACCCCCTTGTTCATTCTGATACAATCCCACTCTCTCGCTCCTGCTCTCTTTTACTGCATTAGGACAACAACAATTCAACTGTTACATGCTGCGGTAGTTGAACCCCTTTCCTCTGCATGACCTGTCATTGCCACAGTAAATAGATGAAACCCACTAGCATGAGTAGGAGTTGTTTGAGCCCTGATGTGCCTACTCATTCATGCTTGTTTGTCATGCTTGCTACTGCTTAGAGTTGAGTCAGGTCTGATTCATCGGGAATGAATTGGAAAGTGGTGAACAAGTCCTACTGTGTGTGAGCTAAGTGTGTGAACACGATTTGGTAAAGGTAGCGGTGAGAGGCCATCTAGGAGTACATGGTGGGTTGTCTCATTGAAGCCCTCCTTAGGAACTGAGTTCTGTGTTTGTGATCCATGAACAGCTACTACCACGCATTGGAATGCTTAAGTGCCCCTCTCGACTTATTAATCAACCTGATCTCTGTCCAGGAGTTGCAACTAGTTTCTGGTGTTTGTAGGTAGTGTTAGTAGTCTACCAAGTGGCACCCAGTACAGGTGGGCTTGGAACAGACTAGGCACAGTGGCCGGTGTACCAAGTGGCACCCGGATGGTGGACTTGGGAACCCTGCACACATTGTTTGGGGCCGTGAGCGACACCCCGTCCGGATCTCCTTGCGGATGGAACCCGAATAGGCGATAAACCTGGATGAGAAACTTGTGTGGTTTGTCAGGTCGTGGCCGACTCCCTCGCCAGGCTTCCACTTGAAGGTTGCCGAGATACACGAGGTGTACATGGCGGTAAGTGGCGAGAGCGTGTGTGAAGAAGTACACCCCTGCAGGGTTAATATGATCTATTCGAATAGCCGTGTCCGCGGAAAAGGACTTCTGGGTTGCCTGTACAGTTAATAGACAAGTGAAAGTGGATACTCTAAAATACGCAAGATAAGCGTGAGTGCTATGGATGGCATTCTCGTAGGGAGACGGGAGAGGATCCGTAGTGGTGTATTGATAGGGTGAATATGTGGACTCGTGTGCGCCACCTTAAAAGAGTTACATGCAGTCATAGATCAGGATAGCCACCGAGTCAAAGCTGGCTTGCTGCAGTTAAACCCCACCATCCCCTTTGTTGATAATGATGCATATGTAGATAGTTCTGATGTAAGTCTTGCTGGGTACATTTGTACTCACATTTGCCTATTTTACGTTTTTGCAGAGACTTCCGTCTCACTAGTAGTTTCACGTGGACTTCGATGTTTAGCTTGTTACCTCAGCTACGATCTTGTGCCCTCGGCAGGATCTGGTAGATAGTCAGGCTTCTCAGCCCTTTTCATTTTTAGTTGTCTGTTCTCAGACATGTTAAGCTTCCGCTTGTCCTTTGACTTGTATGCTCTGAATGTTGGGTCATGAGACCCATGTTTGTAATATCTCACTCCTCGGAGCCTATTGAATAAAATACTTGAGTTGTAGAGTCATGTTGTGATGCCATGTTGTATTTGCACATATCGAGCATATTGTGTGTATGTTTTTGAAATGCTTGGTATGTGTGGGATCTGACTACCTAGTTGTTTATCCTTAGTAGCCTCTGTTACCGGGAAATGTCTCCTAGTGCTTCCACTGAGCCATGGTAGCTTGCTACTGCTCCGGAACACTTAGGTCAGCCGGCATGTGTCCTTCTTCGTTCCTGTGTCTGTCCCTTCGGGGAAATGTCACGCGATGAATACCGGAGTCCTGTTAGCCCGCTACAGCCCGGTTCACCGGAGTCCTGTTAGCCAAGTGCTACAGCCTGGATTCACTCGCTGATGACCGACACATTCGATGTTGTCTCATGGATGCTTGTCCTTGTAAGTGAGTGCCACTTTGGGTTTACGACTAGCCATGTCAGCCCGGGCTCCTTATCATATGGATGCTAGCGACACTATCATATACGTGTGCCAAAAGGTGCAAACGCTCCCGGGCAAAGGTAAGGCGACACCCGTGGGGATACCGTGCGTGAGGCCGCAAAGTGATATGAGGTGTTACATGCTAGATTGATGTGGCATTGAGTCGGGGTCCTGACAGCTTCGGTATCAGAGCTTGACTGCCTGTAGGATTACCAAGCCAAACTGGTCGAAGTTGAGTCTAGAAATTCTTTAGTTATATAAGGGAATTGATTGTGGGATGGAATGTAAGGCTCTTTTTACTCCTTATACCTTATGGCCTTCTGATCTGAGTCATCCTATCTTTCCTACGGGGTTAAGGAACTAGGCTTTCTCTTCTTTCTATTAGGATCACGTGTTACTTATCCGTAGACTTATAAGATTGATGGATTCAGGTCTCAGTTCAGTTTCTACTACCTCCGTGTGATGACAGTTGATCTCAGAACCTTGATATTGTGATGTTGAGTGGTTATGCCACCATTTTGCAGGATGTTTTAAATCCTTTTAAGAATTTACAACCGTTATGCTATCCGAGTTATCCCAGGTTTCCAAATAGTCTGATGCATTTGCAACTCCCTTCTTTCTGTTCCCGACGTTCCTTTGGGCCAGATTAACACACTAATCAGTGAGTTGAGGTACTCTATTGCATTGACGTATATGTTGGAGCTATTATTATGACCCTAGGTGTCTTAGAGGATCACCAGGTAATCTAGCCATGTTTTGTGTTCTCAGTGTAATGATTCTGGCCATTATTCTCGAAAGCATCCTGTGATGCTACCTAGTAGTAGGTATTCTATTCCTGGGTTCTTGAACCCGAGATTCACCCTACTTACCTCATGTTGATATTGTTTGCTCATTCCTTTAGGATATTAGCAACCTTTGCATTAGTCCTCGAGGTTCGTGGTATATCTTTCTTCCGAATACCATGAACTGCTCATGGCAGAAGTTCCTCGTTGAACCGAAAGATCACAACCAGAGTGTTCTCGATGAGTTCTCTACTCTATATTGTGACTCTACCAGTTATACCTTCCTGCTTGGGTTATCCGGAAGAAACCTGCTGAACTTGGTTCGACATACTAATCCATGCATCCACAACTCAGAAAGTTCTGTGTTCTTTGAGTTGTCCCTCTTTAGTTTTTTTTTCTGGCCCTCGTCTATCAATTGATAGTTAGGAGTAGTTATGCTTTCGTGTTCCTCGATGCCCACTACTCTTGTGGTCTGTCAAGCCATTCTATTCTGGAATGACTAGGAGAAACAAACCCCAGTACCTCTTCCATATCCGGGATTGGGTCAAAGTAGTTTTATTCCGCGGATCAAAATGCCAATCCGGATTTTGATTATGTTCTACCCTAAAGTATTACCATCCTATGTCGAGAATGTTATGAGAATTGCAGCATCTCTCATGAATTCTTTATGCAGTGATACTTCTCACCATCATCACTCGTTCCTCGGTCCTCGTGTTGTTGTAATCAGAATGCAGACAAGTGATTTGTGATGTGTGAAATTAATACTCCGAGCAACTTGTTGCTTGGTAGTAAATGGACAGTATTCTCATTCTTAGCGTGTTGGATATTGAATCATCATTCTAAGATAGATTGTGCTACCTAGTCCTTATTTCTGGTGCACTCTTGATCAATGAGTTAGGATTGTCCAATCCCTTGCTTATTTGACCGTATCGTCTTGCCCTGAAAAGCAAGATTCTCGAGCTTAGTGACATATCGGTGGTTCGTGTTTTCCCGAATATCTTCTCGGAAGTATTACCAGGTTGTCCCCTGACCCTTATGTTGAGTTCGTGATCAAGTTGGTTTATTCTTGTAAACCACCCTTTCTCCAAGAATCCATGTTGGATACCCATGAGCTAGTTGGTTAAGCTAAATAACAACTTGGAGAGTTGGAAGATAAAAGCTTGTCTAACTTAGTTCATTTCCAAAAGGGATATCTTGTGTTTGTGTGTTTGTTGTAGAAAGATGATTTCTTCATCGATTGGTCCTCGTGATCGGTTGTTGAATCTATCATCTTGTCCAAACCTTGATTTGAGTGTGGGCTATTATCAAATCAAATCAGAACCAACGATGTCCGTAATGTTGCCTTACTCGTGGTTGATTCCTCGAGCATACACCATTACATCTTTTGGTCTGACCAATGCTATCACCGTGTTCACATGATGGTGGAAGTCCAGTGATATGGAAATTCCGATGAGTTGCTGTTGGGCCCATCAGCAGCATTTTGTCTCCTCCATGATTCGTGTTGAACATCCAGCTAGTGTTGGAAACTTGTGTAAGCATTTTCTTCATGCCCCGTTCATGAAGTATATATTTGGATGAAAGACGTGACCTCCTCTCATTCATGTGCATTTGATGCAAGTTGCCGCCGTGAATTTGAGAAAGTTAGTCTTGCTTCCCCTGGAATCGTCCCAAGTTAGTCATGCATGTGTGAAGTATTCTGTGGTTTGGTAGATTAATTACCTCCACTCCATGCGTAATTCCTAGCACCCCAAGCCACTGATTGATTTGTTCAAGGAAAAGAAGTCCAGCGCGTGTAAAGACTTCGAAATCCCTTATGATGGTTCCCCACTAGAACTCGGTAGTGTTTTGTTGTAAGACTACCATGTGTTCATGCTTGTTTGGGACAACGTTTTCACATGTTTGTAGCAAAACCAGCTCATGTTTTGGAGCTTACTACCATAGTTCATTCCCCGAGAATCTCGCAACGTTATCTCGTCGATTTGTCTTGCAAACATTCATTTTCATTTCTAGACTCGATGAGTCTGGAATATCCTGACACCAACCAGATCTGAATCTCAGGCAGATATGATGGTTGGAACAATTAACAAGAACTATTATATTGGTCTCTCTGTAACCGGTAACGTGGATGTCGTGGCCAACACACCTAGCCGGAAGGCCTATTATTGTAGTAACTTGGTTGAAGAAGTTGGTCACCTCCCCATAAGCATTTCGTAGGAATTACTCCTTATGGATTCTTGTGCTCCCGAAGTCCGGCCTTTTACTTGATGTTCTAGATACCAAACCACGTAAATGGGTTACGCGAGCACATCAAGGAGAACATTAGAAGAGGAGTGCTAAATGTCTCTCGGTCGATCATCCAGATTTTGTTTCCTTGGCCTTGCTAAGGTGAAATCTGAGAAAGTGTTATCTTCCTTTGCATCTGCATCGTCCATCGCTATTCATCATGGTAGTATGTTGTGTTGTCCGCACCCTTGACACGGATGTTGGTAAAACCTTGATGATTATGGAAATGCTCAAGTTCTTGAAAGCATGCACAAGCACTAGGTGCTATCATAGTTACTAACCGGGATTGCTCCCAGCTTCCCCGGTTATGCTATAACTTTTCAGCAGTGGACTCACTCTCTACTGTTGAGCTTCTCCACGGTTACTAAAATCATCCCTTGTGTTGTTTTCAACAAGTTAATCCACATCATCCGTACTAGTCCGAGTATGTCATTCTACCAAACTCCTCCAAATGATCGATTGTGATTTGTCTTAAGCTGGTATAAAAGAGTTCCAATGATCTTTGAATCAAAGTAATTCTTTTTGCCACTTAAGGGATGATTCCACAAGTCACCTCCCCCGAGGTGCCCCGTTATCGAATCATGACAATTATCTCCTTGCTACTTTGGAACCATGCACCATCTTACTCAAGCATGGAATTGTTGCCTACCAATTTGAACCTTCGTCATCTGTTTCACTCCATCCCTCTGGAGGTATGTTTTGTGCCTCAGGTCGAGAAATGTTTCAATGTCTCATTTCGTGAATTGATCGTGAGTTGCTCGATCTCCGAGAAGATCGAATCCTGTAGAGTTTATTTCTGTCGTCGTGTTGGATGAAGATCTCGAAAGCAAAGATGTCAAGATCAAGATGATGATCGAATCAACGTTCTTATGAAGTACAAGTCGGATCATGAAGATCAAGTTAGCTTGTGTCCCACTGTCTACTTACCCCATGATTTGAATCTCAGGACGAGATTCTTGTTTAGTGGGGGTGAGTTGTCACAGCCCTAGAATTTGATTGCAAATAGTTGCACAAGCATCCATGCATCATGGATAAATTTCTCTGAAAGTTGAAATGGGGATTCTTGACACCCTAGCACCAAATGAATTCAACTAGGATCAATAAAAAAATATCTTCAATAAACCCAAATGCGCTTTAGAAAAGTTCATGATTTTTGTTAAAGGTGAAAACCCCTACCAAAAATGATGCACATATTTCTAGGCCTTTCTGGATTTTTTTGAATTAAATCTTATTGAATTTGACTTTGGGCATTTAAAAAGTATAAATAATTTAAATGTCCAAATAATATTGGAACTATTTTTGGGCCACTGAAATAATTCAGCAAGTGTCCATGAATATTTTCAGGATTTTAGGAAATGCCTTGGTATTTTTCCTAAGCTCAAAACAGAGGCAAATAATTAGAAAACAAAAACAAATTAGAAAACAGAAGAGAGGGAGAGCTTACCTCGCCTCACCTGAGCAGGCCACCTGTCTGTGTGGCCCAGCACTGCAGCTGGCCGGCCCAGGAGCTGGCCCAGCCCACCACCGCTGCCAGTCATCCCCCTCCTCTTGCTAGAAGGCAGAGGAGAAGCGGAGCACGCCCCGCGCGAGCGCGCCACGCCGACAGTAGCCGGCCTTCCTCCCCAGCTCTCTAGTCGCGTCGTGGAGCTACCATGAACCCCTTTGCCTCTTCCCCTCTCTCCCTGGTTCCTATCTCTCCCCCTTGTGTTCGTGCCCGCAGCCACCGAGCGCCTCGCGGCGCGCCGATGAGCACCACCACGGCCACTGGCCTCCGCATGCCTCCCCGACGCGCCAAGAAGCCCCGCCGTAGACCTCTACGCCGTCTCAGCCAAGCCACGCGAACGGAAGAGCCCTGCAGCGTCGTCCCCATCCTCATCTTCAACCTTCGTCCGCCGGCAACCTCGCCGCCGATTCGCGGGCTCTAGTGCATCCCCGACCTCATCGACTACGCCATCAAGTTCACCGTGAGCTCCTTCTCGTTTCCCCTCCTTTGCTTTGCTCGTTCCCGTGCCACAGCACCCCCGCCCACGTGCCTGAGCACCGCCGTCCGCCATGGCCGCCCAGCTCCCTTGCCCCGAGCCCCTCCGCCCGAACCCGTGGCACCAGAGTGCTTCTGGTGGCCCGTGGGTGCCATCTAGGCCACCAGCTCCTTCCCTACCGCCCTGCAGCCCCGCGCCCGCACCTGAGCGAGCTCCGGCCGCCGTTGTGGTCGACGCCGCGGTCGTCTCCGGCCGCCACAGCACATGCCACTTCCACCATCCGAAGCCCCGCAGCAGCAGCTCCCCAACGCGCCCAGCCGCGCAAGCAGCCGTGGCTGGAAATAGCCGGCCGGCGATCTCCGTCATGCACTGCTTAGCGCCGGCGATTAGTCGCCGGCTAACCCTTTGTTAGCTGCCTAACCATCTTGTTAACCACCCCTGACCCATAGAAAGCCGGGCCCCACCTGTTTAATTAACCGGCTAAAGAAATTAGTTAGAATTAGTCTAATCCCAGTGGACCCACGTGTCAGCATTGACCATGCTGACGTGGCCATTGACCGGGCCCACCTGTCTGTGACACTAGGCATCACTGGCTCACTGACCGGCGGGCCCACGCGTCAGGTTTGACCTGGAGGCGCCCAGTTGACCTGCTGACATCAGGGTGATGTCATGCTGACGCAATATGTATTTTCTGGATTTATTTTATTTCAGGAAATTCAAGAAAATGTCCTAAGCTTCTAAAAATCATAGAAAATAATCTATAACTCAGAATGAAATAAGTTATATATGAAAAATTATCAGAAAAATCCAATCTACCCATCTGTACTGGTTTCATGCATGTTTAAACAACTTAACCTTGCTGTTTAGATGAAACATGATAATGCACTTATATGAGTTCATAGCTTAGGCTTGTATTTGAATCTTTGATTCAAATAAGCTCAAACCACTCTGGTTTTAGTTGCATTAGCCCAACATACAGCATATTGACATGTCATGATCATGCATCATATTATGCATTGCATTGATTGTATTTCTTCTCTGTTGCCGGTATTTGTCCCCTCTCGGTAGACAATGTTCCGACGTTGTGATCGTTGACACTGATCAAGACTCAATGCTATCTTCCGAAGTGCCAGGCAAGCAAAACCCCCTTGTTCATTCTGATACAATCCCACCCTCTCGCTCCTACTCTCTTTTACTGCATTAGGACAACAACGATTCAACTGTTACATGATGCGGTAGTTGAACCCCTTTCCTCTGCATGACCTGTCATTGCCACAGTAAATAGATGAAACCCACTAGCATGAGTAGGAGTTGTTTGAGCCCTGATGTGCCTACTCATTCATGCTTGTTTGTCATGCCTGCTACTGCTTAGAGTTGAGTCAGGTCTGATTCATCGGGAATGAATTGGAAAGTGGTGAACATGTCCTACTGTGTGAGCTAAGTGTGTGAACACGATTTGGTAAAGGTAGCGGTGAGAGGCCATGTAGGAGTACATGGTGGGTTGTCTCATTGAAGCCGTCCTTAGGAACTGAGTTCTGTGTTTGTGATCCATGAACAGCTACTACCACGCATTGGAATGCTTAAGTGCCCCTCTCGACTTATTAATCAACCTGATCTCTGTCCAGGAGTTGCAACTAGTTTCTTGTGTTTGTAGGTAGTGTTAGTAGTCTACCAAGTGGCACCCAGTACAGGTGGGCTTGGGACAGACTAGGCACAGTGGCCGGTGTACCAAGTGGCACCCGGATGGTGGACTTGGGAACCCTGCACACATCATTTGGGGCCGTGAGTGACACCCCATCCGGATCTCCTTGCGGATGGAACCCGAATAGGCGACAAACCTGGACGGGAGACTTGTGTGGTTAGTCAGGTCGTGGCCGACTCCCTCGCCAGGCCTCCGCTTGAAGGTTGCCGAGATACACGAGGTGTACATGGCAGTAAGTGGCAAGAGCCTGTGTGAAGAAGTACACCCCTGCAGGGTTAATATGATCTATTCGAATAGTCGTGTCAGCGGAAAAGGACTTCTGGGTTGCATGTATAGTTCATAGACAAGTGAAAGTGGATACTCTAAAATACGCAAGATAAGCATGAGTGCTATGGATGGAATTCTCGTAGGGAGACGGGAGCGGATCCGTAGTGGTGTATTGATATGGTGAATATGTGGACTCGTGTGCGCCACCTTAAAAGAGTTACATGCGGTCGTAGATCAGGATAGCCACCGAGTCAAAGTTGGCTTGCTGCAGTTAAACCCCACCGTCCCCTTTGTTGATAATGATGCATATGTAGATAGTTCTGATGTAAGTCTTGCTGGGTACATTTGTACTCACGTTTGCCTATTTTACGTTTTTGCAGAGACTTCCATCTCACTTGTAGTTTCACGTGGACTTCGACGTTTAGCTTGTTACCTCAGCTACAATCTTGTGCCCTCGGCAGGATCCGGTAGATAGTCAGGCTTCTCAGCCCTTTTCATTTTTAGTTGTCTGTTCTCAGACATGTTAAGCTTCCGCTTGTGCTTTGACTTGTATGCTCTGAATGTTGGGTCATGAGACCCATGTTTGTAATATCTCACTCCTCGAAGCCTATTGAATAAAATACTTGAGTTGTAGAGTCATGTTGTGATGCCATGTTGTATTTGCATGTATCGAGCATATTGTGTGTATGTTTTTGAAATGCTTGGTATGTGTGGGATCTGACTATCTATTTGTTTATCCTTAGTAGCCTCTCTTACCGGGAAATGTCTCCTAGTGCTTCCACTGAGCCATGGTAGCTTGCTACTGCTCCGGAACACTTAGGCTGGCCGGGATGTGTCCTTCTTGGTTCCTGTGTCTGTCCCTTTAGGGAAATGTCACGCGATGAATATCGGGGTCCTGTTACCCCGCTACAGCCCAGTTCACCGGAGTACTGTTAGCCCAGTGCTACAGCCTAGATTCACTCGCTGATGACTGGCACATTCGATGCTGGGTCATGGATGCCTGTCCCTGTAAGTTTGTGCCACTTTGGGTTTACGACTAGCCATGTCAGCCCGGGCTCCTTATCATATGGATGCTAGCGACACTATCTTATACGTGTGCCAAAAGGCGCAAACGGTCCTGGGCAAAGGTAAGGCGACACCCGTGGGGATACCGTGCGTGAGGCCGCAAAGTGATATGAGGTGTTACATGCTAGATCGATGTGGCATTGAGTCAGGGTCCTGACATGCGTCAGCATTGATCGTACTATATATAATGTTAGTTCAATTTTTGGTCGTACTAATCTATAGTAAGGTTCCCATGCGTTGCACGGAAGAGTGAAATGCATTGATCGGGGAGTTGTTTATTTTGACAAAGGATGTGGGGGTCATCTCATGTGTAACGGGTATCGATAGGTTTCTTCGGATATTATTTCATCTCTAGAGCTCACAAACATCCGGGTGAAATGGATAAAAAGGTATCTTTTGCAAACAAAAGCATTCAACTGTTCAACCTGCATCCAAAACTTATGAAGAAATAACACTTATTGTGCTTTGCAAGAAATGATCTTTAAGAATTAGTTTTTGAGTATTGATTGTTATACATGTTGGCTACAGATGACATGCACTTTCTTATAGTCAACAGTTGGCTATTCTATTAAGTATTAACCATGCCCTTATACACCTAGATGGAGGGATTAAATCAGGATGACTTGGAAGGGGCAGAGGAGATGTAAGAAATGGTTCATAGTAAGTCTTTCACCAGTATTGTAGTAAAAATTCATACATGGAAGATTCTAGACTAAACCATAAACGGATACACTTATATTCATGCGCGATACTCCAGTAGAGCAAGATCATGCATGGAAGTCTCCACATTCTTAAACAGTGGATTACATTGAGCGAAGACTAATGATCAACATTTAACTTGATAATGCATATGTCCAGGTGAACCTCCTTGGAGTCCCCGTGCACCACGTTGGGGGGGGGGGGAATCATACCATGCGTCTTCCATGTCCACATCGGTGGGAAGGTCCCAGCTCGGTAGAGTCCAAGTCAGCTTCCTGTAGCCAGTGTCGCCGCCCACGTAGCTCGGAGGGGTAGTAACAGTGAGCACGCACCCGTACATCGGCCTGGTGTCGGTGTCAGCGTCAGCGGCGTGGCCCCTGACGCACAATACAGAGATGGGGCGGCGGCCTATGCGGGCCTCACCGGTGCCCACGATCAAGAGGAAGATGCTACCGTCCTCCTCCGAGACTAGCAGGCGGCGGTGATCCTCCAGCGACTCTGGCATGGTGAACGGGTAGCACATCTTGTACTTGATGTTCTCCGCCAAGGGCCAGTACTGACCGCTACACGCATCCGTGAGTTGATGCACGATGTCCGCCGGTGATCCCCAAAACGGCATTGGGCACTCATAGCAGTAGACAAAGGGCTCCTTGGAGGCATCGACCAGGCCGTCCATGAAACGGATGTGGCTGTAGGGGACGTTGCACCAGTTGAATATATGAGCAAGTTACTACGAGATTTGATCCAAATAAGCACAAAATAAAGCATGACGGCTATAACAAAGATTAAACTAATCATGTTGACTGGCATAGTAGATGAACAGAAAGAATCTAGTAGGATACAGAGTAGAAACATGAATTCTACCACGATTTTGAACAGGAAGGACAGAAACACATACGGTGCAACGGGAGCAGCACCGTTGGCATTGAGGTTGCCGCCCATCTCATTGAGGAAGAGGTTGCTAAGGTCGGGGAAGAAGTCGTTGTCGGTGAAGTCGTGGCTGCTAGCAGTCGTGAGAGTGCGCTCCCCAAATTTTAACAGTGCCCGCTGAATGGAGCGCAGGAGGGAGTGGTTGTAGGGGACGTTGTGGCCGTCAAATGGAGCGCAGGAGTAGCACACGAAGCAGTAGATGGTGCTCCTCCCTAAGTCTCTATCTATACTCTTATCTCTATTTCTACTACTCTTCTTTGTTTTTTATAACAAATCAAATAGTACTGCGTCGTCCACTGCACGCCCGGCTGAACACGCCTCCTCGCCTCCATCATCACCAACTGAGTCTTTTATAGGACTAGGAGTAGAGAAAAAACCGAGTTGATGATGACGGTGTGCCGTGCAATGCACGGGCATTGATACGTCTCCAATGTATCTATAATTTTTTATTGTTCCATGCTATTATATTACCCGTTTTGGATGTTTATGGGCTTTACTAAGAACTTTTATATTATTTTTGGGCCTAACCTATTAACCGGAGGCCCAACCCAAATTGCTAGTTTTTTTGCCTATTTTAGTGTTTCGCAGAAAAGGAAGATCAAACGGAGTCCAAACGGAATGAAACCTTCGGGAGAGTTATTTTTGGAACAAACGCAATCCAGGAGACTTGGAGTGGACGTCAAGAAGCAATCTAGGAAGCCATGAGGCAGGGAGGCGCGCCCTTGGGGGGTGGGCGCGCCCCCACCCTCGTGGGCCTCTCGTGGCTCCCCTGACCGACTTCCTTCGCCTATATATATCTACATACCCTGAAAACATCCAGGAGCACCAGGAAACCCTATTTTCACCGCCGCAACCTTCTGTACCCGTGAGATCCCATCTTGGAGACTTTTCCGGCACTCTGCCGGAGGGGGAATCGATCACAGAGGTCTTCTACATCAACACCATAGCCTCTCCAATGAGTTGTGAGTAGTTTACCACAGACCTTCGGGTCCATAGTTATTAGCTAGATGGCTTCTTCTCTCTCTTTGAATCTCAATACAAAGTTCTCCTCGATCTTCTTGGAGATCTATTCGATGTAACTCTTTTTGCAGTGTGTTTGTCGAGATCCGATGAATTGTGGGTTTATGATCAAGTTTATCTATGAGAAATATTTGAATCTCCTCTGAATTCTTTTATGTATGATTAGTTATCTTTGCAAGTCTCTTCGAACTATCAGTTTGATTTGGCCTACTAGATTGATCTTTCTTGCAATGGGAGAAGTGCTTAGCTTTGGGTTCAATCTTGCAGTGTCCTTTCCAAGTGACAGCATGGGCAGCAAGGTAGGTATTGTATTGTTGCCATCGAGGGATAAAAAGATGGGGTTTATATCATATTGCTTGAGTTTATCCCTCTACATCATGTCATGTTGCCTAATGTCTTACTCTGTTCTTATGAACTTAATACTTTAGATGCATGCTGGATAGCGGTCGATGTGTGGAGTAATAGTAGTAGATGCAGAATCATTTTGATCTACTTTTCGCGGACGTGATGCCTATATACATAATCATGCCTAAATATTCTCATAACTATGCACTTTTCTATCAATTGCTCGACAGTAATATGTTCACCCACCGTAATACTTACGCTATCTTGAGAGAAGCCACTAGTGAAACCTATGTCCCTCGGGTCTATTCTCCATCATATAATTTTCCGATCTAATTTATTTTGCAATCTTTACTTTTCAATCTATATCATAAAAATACCAAAAATATTTATCTTATTATTATCTCTATCAGATCTCATTTTTGCAAGTGGCCGTGAAGGGATTGACAACCCCTTTATTGCGTTGGTTGCGAGGTCCTTGTTTGTTTGTGTAGGTACGAGGGACTTGCGTGTAGCCTCCTACTGGATTTATACATTGGTTCTCAAAACTGAGGGAAATACTTACGCTACTTTGCTGCATCACCCTTTCCTCTTCAAGGGAAAACCAACGCAGTGCTCAAGAGGTAGCAGGCATCTTGCTAATTTTTTTTGCATATAATTCCAAACACCACGTAGACACGGTCTTTGACCATTTTACAACTATGTTAGTATCATATTTAGTGGTCAGCCGGTGCAAGTTATAGCCCCGGGTGTTTTAAACTTTTTGTAGTAATGATATCTGGCGATTGTTCGGCACGAGCTCAATCCTTGCGAATCCTATGTAACCGTCAGATTTCCATCCGACGGTGGCCTATTTTTAAGCCATAGTATTTGACAAAACCGCCACCCTTACACACATATTGTAACTGTGTCGCGGGAATTTGCAACGGCCATGTCTCCCATTGAACGTTTGTTGGGGATTGGAGTTAGCACCGATGGCGGTTCGTAGTCGTTCCACGCATGGGCATTGAAGTTTGTAACTATTTTAGATTAGAAAATACTACTCCTCCAGTGCTAGTAGTAGAGCAGAGTCCTACTCCACTACTACTCTACTCAAGAAAGTTAGGGCATAGTAGTAGGTATTTTAGGGAGTACCAGTACTGTGATCACTCAAGCAAGTTGTCTGACTTCGATATGATCCTATGCTGCTGGTATGTGTCTCATAAGTCAACGACGTGTTGTAGTCATCGTCACCTGTCCACTTCCCGCAGCACATATTTGCTTCTCCATCTTTGTCCGCACATAATCTCGTCCAATCTTCCATCCCCGCTAAGGCGCCTCCCCCTCGTCCGAAACCCAAGAACTAACAATGGAAAAACCGAGCAGCGTCTACTGAAAGAGTGGCTGGAATTCGCTCCCCACAGAGGTAATCAAGCTCATTGTTTCGCGTGTGGACAATCTCAGTACCATGCCGCTTGCCGTGTGCTCGTCGGGGCTGTACAGTTTACTCAAAGCCCTCAGGCCAGAGCTTTTTAAGCCAGCTCCTTGCTTGCTGATGCCACCTGATCTTCAGAAACGGCGTGTCACACAGCATAACGATCGTAGGGTGGCGAGCATCAACCCCCTTGACTGTGATCCGATCCCCATCACCCTCAACTACATTAAAGGTATGTACTGGGTTGGCATGAACATGTCTTGGATGGTGCTCGTCGACGGTCGCGGCAGCTGTATGCTCGTGAAGGTCTACACCCGGTGATTGATCCCCCTTCCTTCGATTAACACTGCACTGCTTTGGCACCGCCGCCCAGAATACTCGGAATCTTACAGTGGCCAACATGATACCAAGTTTGATTTGCTCAAGGTTGTAATCTGCCAAGTGCCCACAAGATCTACGAATTATAAAGACTTCAGGCTAATTGCGTTCTTCAACCGCGGTCTCGCCTATCTGACAAGTCACTGCGGTAAGTGGATAAATCTGCACGTCCATCGCAGGATCATACATCCTCCATGGTTCTTTGATGCCATTGAACACAAGGGCTTCATTTATGCTATCGACTCCTTCTATGGCTGGACGTATTGCTGGCCTACTCCAGTCATTGCTACAAATGGCTGTTACAGCAGTATGTTACTTTCCTATGATATCATGATGGCTTGCTTATATTACTGTCAACATTTACTGAAAAAATATTCATGCTCATAACATGTTGTTCTTAAGATTGACTACATTAAGAGCCCTTTTTTATTTGACTCCAACTTGATATGATGTTGTAAGCCACCTGGTGTCCCTACCCTTCCTAATCCCATAACCTTTCAAAGAAAAGCGACATGAAAGTTGCAGGTGGTTCCTGGCTCGATCAGACGACAGCGAACGATTGATGATCGTTCGCATGTATCGGACGTGTTATTTCGCGGAATACAATCACAGTCACTGCAAGGTCTTTGAGCAGGATCCCAGCTTCTCTGGACCTTCAGGAATTTTTGACTGGAGGCTGGTAAGTAGCCTTGGTACACGCTCTTTGTTCGTCGGACTGAATTATCCGATTAACCAGCAGATAACCAATGGCAAGGATCATGAAGGCAACGTGGTTTCGTTCATCAAGCAAAACTGTGTGTACACAGCATACCATGCGTCTCTGCTTGCACCATACCCTAATATGTGCCGCCACGCTCTTCAGCCCAAAGTAGGAGAGAGGGTCCCAAGTATCAGACTTCGACCTGCCGGTTCGAGTTTCCCCCATCAGGCACCCATCTGGTTCAAGCCGTCAGCCAATCTCCACAGCTTAATAAATAGTAACGTCTAACTGAGCCAGTTAGTTAGATGCGTACACTTGGTGTAGTAGGATCTTTATTTAGTTTGATGCATACACTTTTTCTTTTTTGGTAGCCCTTTTGTAATGATGGCTGATGTTTGGTTTGGAAGAGAGAGCTGCATCATTACTCTTCTGGCCGGCTTACTGTTTCTGTTGCACCCCTAGCCCTGGTTGCTATTGTTGTTGTTTTCAATGTACAATCAGTAGTATATTTCGTCTGCTGGTTGAATAAATGTGTTGTTAAAACAACAAACACAATGTTTTGGAAGTCGTTGCATGGTCCGATCCTTTAGTGCCCCGTACCGTACGTAGCGCATACTATTTTTCATACAGAACACATTTTCCACTTGTTGATAGCATGCAGCCCACTGATGAAGACCCAATAGGGGAGCCCATAATTAACTGGAAGGGAGGCTCTCACATGAATCCAGCACAGGTACATGCTCATGGTCCCCTAAACGTAAATAACTAAATAAATAAATAAATAAAGCTAAATGCTCATGCACCAGTTCTTTAAATACACGATTAAACAGGAGGATATTATTTCCTATGATAGTGTCATTACATTCAGTCGATATTATTCTTAGGCAAAGATAGCGACCAGTCTTCTTTTTCCCAGCATTTTCTTCCTGCAACCAACGGACCCATGCAAATCGTAGTCAACATTGTAAATAGTTCTGGTCCATTTTTCTTTTTCAATAAGAATGTCAAACCTAGCCCAGCACATTGGCGACAGCACTTTATCCTCCGCCTTAGTGCGCTCGCCACGGCGCCGCCGTCCGGCCCTGTCAACATAATATTTTTCGAAATGGTCCCTATCAACATAGTGAATTGGGAGAGGACTGTAGTTGTGAGTATGACAGTACGGACCCACCAGGTCCGCTCCCGAACACAAGTAAGTGCCTCTTTTACTACTCAGATGCACCCCTCGTTTTTTTACTCTAATCCACCCTGCTGATATCTGGGAGCCACATCATTTTCAACGTATATGCTGAGGGAGTATTTCATTGGATTTAACATGACATAATACTAATTTGTTTTTAAATTTGTTTTAGTATGGCTACTAATTTTTGGATTAAGAATATTTTGTTCCACAGCAAAAATATGCGAATTTTCAAAATTTCGCACATATTTAGTTCAATTTTTTAACCCTGGTACTGACCAGAAAATGGGCAGCAATTATAAAAATGGAAAACGGGCTGCAATAAATTCCATATGAATTAGAAAATGAGTAAAAATTATAAAAATAATAACAAATGGGATGTACATGCCACAGATTTCGAGGCTGACTTGTTTACGCAAGGCTTTGTCAGTCAACACACGATTCTAGCAGCATTGACTGTTGGATGTCCATCCAACGACCGACGTGCTTATTCAATCTCTGATCTTCCTGCTCCAGCCGCCTAAACTAGCGCCGGCGGGACTGCCTGCTCCCTTTTGTGGCCCGCTGTGATCCCACGCAGGCTTCACCGGCCCCCCTACTACTTCCGCTGGCCTGGCCGCACGCAATCAACTGCCTCCTTATTATGTGAAAAAATGATTGCTCCCACTGACATCTGGGGCGCACCGGTTGGGAGGCTGACCTATGGGCCTACTAAGTTGACACGTATGCAGGGCTTGTCAACTTCGTAAACAAATGATTCTAGCAGCAGTAACCGTTGGATTTGAATCAAACGGTCCTGATGCTTCTTCAATCGCTGCTCTTCTTGCAGTAGCCGCCCAAACCAGCGCCGGCGAGACGCCTGCTCCTGCCTCCAGTGGCCTGCTGTGCTGCCATTGAGGCCTCACTGCCCCCTACTACTCCCACCGCTAGACAGGCCCTGTGGCGACGGCAGCTTCACACCACAGTCGAACAAGTGAACCCTCGTACTCCTCTCCGCGTGGGCATCCACTGTCGCGTTTTCCCCGGCTCTGCATCGTCCCCGTCCTAGGCCTCGCCGTCATCCACCGCCTTGGTGCTCTCGGTGCGGCGTGGTCAACGTCATCAAGGAACGACTTCCATCGGACGTGGACTGTACGTGGAGAGGCTGACAGCTGGGTCCACGGCCGCACACAACGAAATGCCTCCTTATTATGCGCAAAATAATGATTCCTCAAGCTGACATCTGGGACCCATCAGAAGGGCCTCTGTATTTCATGAAAAAAATGTCCCCCTGCTAACAGGTCAGACCCACCAACTATATCTTCGCACGCAAGGAAGTGCCTCCTTATTACGCACAAAAAAATGAATACTCCTCCTGCTAGCTGGGACCCAGCATAGTGGGATGCTTACTTGTGGGCCTACTAAGTTGACGGGGATGGAGGGCTTTGTCAACTTAGTCAATATGAAAGATTCTAGCTCCAGTGACAGTACGATGTCCATCCAACGGCCGTAGTGCTTCTTCAACCTCTGGTCTTCTTGCTCCAGCCGCCCAAAGCAGCGCCGGTCATGCCGCCTACTCCTGCCTCCCATGGCCGGCTGTGCTGCCGTGGAGGCCTCACCACCCCCTACTACTCCCACCGCTAGCCAGGCCATCCCTCCACTCACCCATACCCCCTGTTATTCTGCGGCGACGATAGCCTCACACCGAAGCCGAACCAGTGAACCCTCGTACTCCTCTCCACATGGGCATCCATTGTCGCGTCTTCCCCGGCTCCACATCGTCCCCTTCTTAGGCCTTGCTGTCGTCAACCGCCCAGGTGCTCTCGGCGCTGCGTGGTCAACGTGGTTAAGGAACGACTTCCATCGGACGTGGACTATATGTGGAGAGGCTGACAGCTGGGTCCACGGCCGCAGCAAGGAAGTGCCTCCTTATTAGACGGAAAATAATGATTCCTCCACCTGACAGCAGGGACCCACTGGACGGGCCACTGTATTTCGTGAAAAAAACGTTTCCCCCTGACTGCTGGGACCTACCAGCTACATCTTCGCACGCAAGGAAGTGCGTCCATATTACGAGCAAAGAAAAAATGAATCGCCCCCTGATTGCTGGGACCCACTAGATACATCTTCGCACGCAAGAAAGTGCCTGACAGTCGGGACCCACCTAGTTGAAGCGTATGTAGCGTTGTCATTCTGGTCGCGAACGTCTACATACATATTGGTCGATGTAGAGGCGCGCACGTGCCGTAGTATAGGCGCGCACGTAGCATTTACACATACGTACAGTGGCCAGGGTGCAAGAAAGAAAATACGGCCATGTACGTACATACGGGCTGGGTCTCGAATGCCTACTCGCGCATACGTACGGCCAGGGCTCATGTAGATGGCTGGGTCGGAACGGAGAAACTGCGTCATCATCGTGTTCATGGGGAGCCAACCGGCTGGGTTGGAACGGAATGTGTAGTCGTGTTCATCGGGAGGGCTTGGATGGAAGAGCCGATGGAAACGAGGCTTGGCGTACCGCATAACGGAGGAAACAGCCTTGTGTTCGACCGGCCACGGTCGAAACGGGATCCTGTTCATCAGGAGGGGTCTGGCATACCGCAAAACGGAGGAAACGGACTTCTGTTGGACCTCCTACGGTCGAAACAGGGTGCTGTTGATCGGGAGGGGTGTGGCATACCGCAAAACGGAGGAAACAGACTTGTGTTCGAGCGCTACGGTTGAAACGGGGGTCCTGTTCATCAGGAAGGGTGTGGCGTATCGCAAAATGGGACTCAACGGGATAATGTTCATCTCCACCGACGACCTCCTCCAGCCTCCACGGGCTACTGTTCATCCACCGTCGACCTCCTCCAGCCTCCACATGCGACTATTCATCCACGGGCTCCTATTCATCCAGCCTCCACCATGTGCTACTCCACCGGCTACTGTTCAACCAGCCCTCTCCACGGGGTCCTATTCAACCACCCCTCCATGGGCTACTATTCATCATGCCCTCCACCGGCTACTATTGAACCAGCCCTCCATGGGGTAGTCCTATTCATCCAGCCCTCCACGGGGTCCTGTTCATTGGGTCATTTTCATCCAGAGGCAACACCATGGGGTCCTGTTCATCCACCCCCACCGGGAACTGTTCATCCAACCCCCCCCCCCCCCCAACAATGCTCACTGTTCATCAAGAGAAGGAGGTAGCAGGGTTCGATCAGTTTCAGTTAGCAGCAGTAGTGAAGGAATCACTCGGGTTCAGTAACGTAGCTAGTGCAATCACTCGGGTTCAGTTAGAGCCCAAAGCCTCGCTCGGGTTCAGTTAGAGCCCAACTCCTCGCACACACGCGCGTACGTGTACGAGAGAAACGCGCATCGCTCGTCCCCCAACCACCCACCGTAACCGGGAACTCCCCGAAATTTTCCTCGCCCTCGCTTCTACCATGGTTTTTTCCGTCATCGACGACCCAAAGAATGTCATGCAGCTGCGTCTCTGGCCCGCCCAGGACGAAAAGCCCATTTTCTGTCATGATTTTTTGTCATAGAAGTAGGAGCCCACAACATCTATGATGATATCGGGTTTTGTCACAATTATCATCATAGAAGTGTCATAAGTATGACAGAGAAAAATTCCGTTCGGCCCAAAATGTCACGGATGTGTCTTTTTTGTAGTGATGGTTTGTCAAAGAGTTCGTCAAGAGCAGACCTGTGTCCCGCAAAGGGTTTGTTTTTCTTGCTGGCGGGCTTATGATTGGATGTCTCATAAGGGTGTACCCGTTTTGCCCGGGCAGTGCACTGCTTAAAGGCGGTGGGTTCCAATTGGATTTTTTGGGACTTCCATGTGCTTTCCATCATGCAGTACTTCCATACTACGTGCGATAGCTTTGTGAAATTCTGTATGCGATGGCGGTCGAGGGCATTTCAAATTCCCTTATTGGTGCAATTTTGATGAAAAAACCGAGACCGCGTCATCATCGCAGCAATCTTTAATCTTGATGTTAACAAGTAGAAACCTAGCCCAAAAGTAGTGGACCGTCTCCTAAGGTTGCTTTCATACATACATCAGTCGTATATGTCTGGAGAGCCTGAATTGCTTGGAGAGTATTGATTGTGGTGGGCGGGTGGTCTGAAGCTTGAATGCCGGCCGAAATTTGTGTTTCAAGCTTGTAAAATCTCCGAGGTCACCAGTTCGGGCCTGGGAAGATATAAGTGCTCCCCGAACCTGAAGTCTGGCCATGAGCTTGGGGCGCGGGACCTCCTCGGAAGGAAGAGTATCTGGTTCAATGGGTTGGGTGATCCGAACATAGTTGTTTTTAATTTAGGGCAAGAAGTGTTCTTGTCTCATTCCTCGATGACCGCCATCAGGTTAGTGATCGGTGGGAGATTGATTTACCTCTGGTCGGGTTTAAGCCTGATCCAATCATAATCTGTGGAAAGCCCTAGGGCGGTGATGCAATCTAGCAGCTCGTTCAAGGATGAGATGTCTACTGGATCCATCTTTTTGGAGTGTTCGAGACCGATGCGGAGGCAATATTTGGCGATTGCGTGGGGCGCCGACGGCGTGATGGACGTGTGGGTTCCCATGGTGATACCGTTGAGCTGGAGGACCTGTCCTAAAGCTAGGCTACTTCTAGAAGTGATATCATCGTTGATGACAAGGCGAATCATCGATCCTTCTATCGACAACACAATGGAACTCTCAATGAAAGCACCAATGTCGGTGTCAAAACATGCAGATCTTGGGTAGGGGGTCCCGAACTGTGCGTCTGAGGATCAATGGTAACAAGGGATGATGGGGACACAATGTTTACCCAGGTTCGGGCCCTCTTAAAGGAGGTAACCTATGTCCTGCTTGATTGTATTCTATGAGTATAGGGGTTACAAGAGTTGATCTACCTCGAGATCGTAATGGCTAAACCCTAGTTGTCTAGCCTATGTGAATTCTGATAGCCTCTATGGGTAAAACCCTCCGGTTTATATACACACTGGAGGGGCCTAGGGTTGTACAGAGTCGGTTTGTAGAGGAAGGAAATAACATATCCGGTCACCAATCTTGCCATCCGCACATATGGGAGTCCTACCCGGACACGGGGGGAAGGTCTTCTGCTTGTATCTTCATGGCCCATCAGTCCGGCCCATATCAAATAGACCGGACACCCGAGGACCCCCTATTCTAGGACTCCCTTAGTAACCCTGAGTTATTGAACCCACGATAGGAAGGCACCCATGAAGTCAGAGATTTCTACCAAGCTTTTGCAAGAGTATTAATTCCAGCTTTTGAACGAATCGAAATTAAGTTGAAACTAAAAACACTTATCATAAAAATAGGCAAGGGTATGAGGACTTTTCTTACAACCATATATTTGCGGATGGGATCATCATGATATTAATTTGTCTTCTGGAAGGCATCCATCAAGATGTGCTTGCAACGTATCGAAGTGGGGGATTGATAACCCACAGAGGATCACGACACTCTTCGAGGGTAGTATTTCACCCCAATTTATTGATTCGACACATGGGGAGCCAAAATATTTATGAGCCTTAGCAGTTGAGTTGTCAATTCAACCACACCTCGAAAATAATATCTTTGCAACAAAGTGTTTAGTAGCAGAGTAGTTTGATAATTTTGATTGTAGCAACAGTAACAAGAACAATAACAGTAGCAGTTTTGTGGTGACTGTAATAGCAGTAGCAAAAGTAGTAACTTAGCAAAGATCAATATGAGAAAAGCATAGGCATTGGATCAGCAATGGGCATTTGTGTTGGAGGATATTCATCATATAACAGTCACAACCTAGAGCAATACACAATAGCTCCAATTTATCAATTCAATGTAGGCATGTACTCTGTATATAGTCATACATGCTTATAAGAAGAACTTGCATAACATCTTTTGTCCTACCCTCCAGTGGCAGCTGGGTCCATAAGGAAAACTAAGGGATATTAAGGCCTCCTTTTAGTAGAGAACCGGAACAAAGCAGTAACACATAGTGAATATATGAACTCCTCATACTACAATCATCACCAGAGTGAATCCCAATTATTGTCACATTGGGGTCTATGGATCATAACACATAATAGGTGCATAAGACTTGCAAGATAGGATCCAAAACTTACTTATATTCATGAATACATAATAGGTTTAGATCTAAAATCATGGAACTCGGGCCCTAGTGACAAGCATTAAGAATAACAAAGTCATAGCAACATCAATCTCAGAACATAGTGGATACTCGGGATCAAGCCCTA
Organism: Triticum timopheevii; assembly: GCA_963921465.1. Taxonomy (NCBI): domain Eukaryota; kingdom Viridiplantae; phylum Streptophyta; class Magnoliopsida; order Poales; family Poaceae; genus Triticum; species Triticum timopheevii. The sequence goes on from OY997274.1 coordinate 389,266,143, forward strand.
ACAAATTGACTCGATTACATGATAAATCTTATCCAACTCCATCACCTTCTAGCACGCCTACGAAGGAAATACTCACTCCTGATGTTGAGTATCATGGAATTGTTGATGATGATGACAACGGCTATGAATCCCCCTCTCCAAAGCCCCGAATGGACTCCAGATCAGCCCTCCCGATGTAGAACGGGAGGTGGCAGCTGCTCCATATTGTAAAACGCGATGACTCCTTCTCTCTGATTTTTTTCTACAGACAGTATTTGTGGAGTTGGAGGTAGGGCAAATGTCGGCGTTCTGGGAACAGGGGTCCCCAGACTTGCCTGCCTGCGGCCAGCGGCGTGGCTCAAGGTGTGGCCTAGTACGGCCCATCTTCATCAACTCAAGCTCAAGACCCTCGCGAGGGGCCAAGCCTCACAGGACGTATGACGCAAGGCTTCCTCAGGAACGGCCTCACTAGACAGGCTTGCGAGGAGGTGGAGAGATCAAGGCAGGGGTACCTCACAAGGTGCTCATGATGCAAGCCATGACGATCGAGACCAGGCGGGCGCCAGCCTGCGCAGTGTCCTTGTTTCCTCTTTGGTGCAAAGGGAGCAAGTGCAGGCGTGGAGTACCAAGGCATCAAGCAAAGGTTACCATTTTGGTGCAACGAGACCAAGACCAGCAGGGCGGCAGGATGGAGGTCACCATGGAGCCCAAGACGGCGTCATCGTCAGTGCCTTTGGCAGCCGAAGACCAACTTTAGTCAGGATAACTTGTACTAGATGTTCCCCTTCAAAATGGTCGTTGTTGGCGCCCTTCCCGCTCAATATTTGGGAAGAGGACCAGGGCCTCTATATATAGAGATAGCCACCATAGTAGAGGGCATCAAGTTCTCATCTCATCGAGTGGCGGGAAGATCCATCCCAAGTAGAACATCGCACCAGCTCAAGAACACCTCTCGCGAGGTTGTTCTTCCCCTGTACTGTTCATCATCAGCCCCTGAGGCAATCCACCACACCACACACTGGATTAGGGTATTACACCACAACGGTGGCCCGAACCAGTATAAACCTCGTGTCCCTTGTGTTGTTCATCTTAGATTCATAGCGAGGCGTTGGGACGTGGATCGGTAGGGGAAAGATCTTCGCGCGCTCCCCAGAGTTCGAACCTTAAGGGTTTGCCGGAACCCGATATCCGACAGCAAACAGAGGCTCATGGGACCCACGAGCTCATGTAGTGTGCCCTAAGAGGGTGCCACTTGAGCTTGTGGGCCTGTGGTGGGCCCCCTTCAGCTGGTCTTTCCGCCAATAATTCTTATATATTCCATAGAAATTATCCGTAAATTTTCAACCCAATCCGAGAACGTTAATTTCTGTACAAAAATAACACCATGGTAGTTCTGCTGTCAACGCCAATCCAGGTTAGTTTCATTCAAGTCATGCAAATTAGAGTCCAAAATAAGAGCAAAAGTGTTTGAAAAAGTAGATACGTTAAGTACGTATCAACTCCCCCAAGCTTGACTCATTGCTTGTCCTCGAGCAATTCACTTGACAAATTTAAAGTGATATAAAACTTATAAAACTCTTTTGTTCTCATTGTTGTATATATACTTAACTAGTGTCAAGTTTGAGGAAAGATTCTAAACTAACCATATAAATGAAAACACTTAGGTCTCCAATTTGCTCATCACAATAACATAATCAACTAGCGAGCAATAATAAGATATCTCGGATGCCAACAACTTATCAAAACAATCATGATATAATATGATAACATGTTATCTCACTATCCCTTTCTGAGACCGCAAAACATAAATGCAGAGTACCTCTGAAGTTCAAGAAGCGACTAAAAATTGTAATTCATGCTAGAAGAGATCTAGTCATGGTCATATCCAACATTAACTAGACTCAATGCATGTTAAACTAAGAATGACAATATCTCTCTCAAAGATGGTGCTTGAATGAGAATGTGATGACTCAACAATAAAAGTAAATAACATGAAAATAAATAGAAAGTCCCTTCAAAAAGGGAAGCAGAGATTTCCAGAGGTGCCAGAGCACAAAACTTAAAACTGATATGAATACACTTTGAGTTGTGTGCTTTTCCTGTCAATGTCACGACAAAGGATTTCAATATCATCCATACTAAACACATTATCGGCGGTTCCCATGCGGAAATGAAAAGTTTACTCCCCCTCAACCATACAAACACAAGCCATGGCTAGCCGAATTCACGGGTGCCCTCCAAACGATCAACTTTCCAGGGGGAGTTTATTTTATTATCTTTTTATTTATTTTTGTTTACCAGGTTTGGGCATCCCAATTACCAGCCTCTCCTGTTCAATGACAAGTGAATAAACACACATCATGAGAATAACCCACTTAGAATGGAAGATTTTCACCGCCCAATCGCTCCATGAGCGGTATGGGAACACATAACATATGTTTATTTGAATGTTTAGAGATGGCACATGCAAATTTACGTGGTACGGCAAGGTAATACCGTATATAGGTAGATATGTTGGACTCATTTGGAACAAATTTGGGTTTCAAGATTTGGATGCACAAGTAGTATTTCCGCTTAGTAGAGGCAAAGGCTAGCAAATAGATTGAGAAGCAACCAACTAGACAGCGACAACAGTCATAATCAAGCATTGCGATTATTTAACATTGAATACGAGCATGGGTAGGATATAGACACCTTGAATAAAAATATCACGAAGGTTGCATTGGTTTTGAATCAACTACATGTGTGAACATGTGCCAAGTCAAGCCACTCGAATTATTCAGAGGAGGATACCAACCTAACATACTACATCACAATCATTCTAATGCAAGTTGATACTCAAGATAAATCATTATCCACTCCTAACTACTTAAGCATGGAATGAGAAATTATTATCTCTAATTGTCATCACAAACATGTTTACCCATAATATGCTAAATCAAGATTTACCGAGTTAAACATATTTACAGAAACGGAAAACAAGAAGAGTTCATACCACCTTTCCTTCATGGCAATCACCTCATTAAATCATCGTCATGATTGCCTTTTACTTGCATGACTGAATGATGTGAAGATAATAATACTACAAGTGTGTCATGGAATAAGCTTAAATCTGCAAACATTTATTCAAAGGAGAATACAAGGAAATATTGGTCTTTTGTTAGATCAAAGGTAGTGCATATGACAGCCGCTCAACTAGTATTACGAAGTCTTCTCCTTACGACAACTCAAAGAAAAGGAAAAGAATTTCAAAGAAATACACTAAAACAATTGTGGAGCTTTTAGTTTTTCTGAACAAAGCAAACTAACGAAGGAAAACGTAAAGCGAGAAAAACTATTTACACAAAAGAACTCCTAACATATGACAGAAGAAGAAACGAGAAATATTTTTGGGTTTTCTTTTACTACTATGAACTAACTAAACAAGAAAGAGAATCGAAAAGAAGAGATAAATATTTTTGTATTTTCAAAGTTTTCAAACACGCAAGAGAAAGCAAAATAATAATCTAACATGGATCTACAACGAAAAAGGATAAACACCGACAACTGGAATGAAAGTGTGATACATGAATGTAATGTAAGTGGGAATACGTACACTCCAAAGCTTAGGCTTTTGGCCTAACTTGGTCTAGGGCCATGGTTGGAAATAATATGATCCAGGGAAACACTAAGGCTGTGGAGGCTCCCACTGATAGGCAGGTTCTAGGGCTACTACAGGGGTTTCCCATGTCATCAGGCCCCTGACACCTTACCATTATTAATGAAATCATGCTTAGTCATGCTATCATAGTCTAAATACTTCATGGGAAAAGCTCATCTTCCTCATGTCTAATAGGGATCTCGGAATATTTAGCGAGGCGAGAAGCATAATTTCCACCATAGATGGCACCCTTAGAGTGGTTCATGTGTAACCGATGTGCAACAATAGCTCCCAACATAAAAGTCTTGTTACCATATAGTGCACAATGCAAGATAGCAAGATCAGGTGAACTAAGCATTCCACTCTCCCACCTACCAGTTAAACACCTCCCCGCAAATAATGAAAAGTAACACAAGACAGGAAAATGTAAATTAGCAACTCTCGCACCAGAAACTCCTCCTGTCTTCCTCATAGTTATGTCAAATATAAAATTTTTAGCATCCCTAGGACGTGGCTCTAGAGGGCTGCCCTCATTGGGAATTCGGCATACTCGAAAAAATCTATCCAGTGTCATTTCATATGGGATATCCTACGGATGGAATGTTATAGCGGGTGTCTCTCTCCTAGCGTAAAAGTGGAAATTTTGCACAAAAGTATTGGTGAGGAGGAGGTACTAATCACGCTTCTCTTCCAGGAATGGAGTGAGTCCGACATTATTCGCCAAATAATAGAAATCCTCTTGAATGCCTGCACCCCTCAATAATGCATCATTTGGCCATTCGCACGGCCACACCTTGGTCGCATGAGGGAGGTTGTACTTGGGCTTCTCCTTCGAAGTTTCTTCCGAATTCCTGCTTGAAGAACCTCTCACAATCCTCCTATGCATTTTCTTTCCTCTGAAATATTTCTGAAATTTTTAGTCCCCAAACTAAAAGTGAATGAAACTCAGCAAAATTGATAGAAACTACTCCCACAAGTATCTAGAGGCTACATCATGCATCAAAACTACTTAGAACCATACAAATTCAAGATGCAAGCTCATATACATGGTCACCAATAGTAGAAAAATAAGCAAAATATAATCCACTTGAACAAAAACTAACTAGACTATCAGAGGAGTCACATACCAAGGAGCAATTCCTCTGAACAATTTTGGAAACGGAGCTCCGAGCAAGGAGATCGAAAATCGCAGGAAAATGAGGAAGAACACGGGGTAGAGAGAAAGGGTGATTTTTAGAGGTGGAAGAATGCAATGGGCAACTGCACTAAGTGAGGGGGGCCCTTTGGGACCCGCGAGCTCACATGTCGCGCCTAGGGGGTGGGCACGCCGTGTGAGCTTGTGGCTCATAGTTGCACCCCCTCGGGTGTGTTCAGTGCCAAAAACTATAATATATTCTGTAAAAATCATACAAATTTTCAGGTCACTCAGAGAACTTTTATTTTCGGGACATTTTTATTGCACAGATAATTCAGAAGACATCAGAATCATGGTATTTTACTCTATTATTAAGCTATAAATGACAGAGAGCAAACTAAGTACATTAGGTTGTGCTTTACTAGATTCATTGACCACATGACCCTAAAAAGAATCCATTAATAAGGTTGATCAAGTCTTATTAACAAACTAATTCCAATTAACATGAAACCGAATAACTTTCATATAACACTAGTGTCGGTGTACTAAAACATGTGCTTTAGTACCCGGACTTACGCACAGACAGCGATAGCTTCCCGGACGGCAACAGCTTGCTGGAGGATGACTCTAATCAAGACACAAGACTTGGTTGCTAAAACCATGAAGAAGTCCTCTAGGCAGGTCATTGAGAAGTACTAAGATTTCAGTAGGTGTGAACTTATTCAAATCAAGTCTTCTATATAAAGAGAAAGGCATAACACCAACACCAGCCCCTAAATCACACAAAGTAGTTTTAACATAATTATTTCTGATGGAGCATGGTATAGTAGGAATTCCAGGGTCTCCTAATTTCTAAGGTATTTTTCCTTTAAATGAATATTTTGCAAGCATAGTGAAGATCTCACTGTCGGTGTCAAAACCGGCGGATCTCGGGTAGGGGGTCCCGAACTGTGCGTCTAAGGCTAATAGTAACAGGAGGCAGGGGACATGATGTTTTGCCCAGGTTCGGCCCTCTCGATGGAGGTAATACCCTACTTCCTGCTTGATTGACCTTGAAGATATGAGTATTACAAGAGTTGATCTACCACGAGATCGTAGAGGCTAAACCCTCGAAGCTAGCCTATGATTATGATTGTCCTTTTTCTATGGACTAAACCCTCCAGTTTATATAGACACCGGAGGGGGCTAGGGTTACACAGAGTCGGTTACAAAGAAGGAGATCTAACATCCGAATCGCCAAGCTTGTCTTCCACGCAAAGGAGAGTCCCATATAGACACGGGACGAAGTCTTGATTCTTATATCTCCATAGTCCAACGGTCCGGCCAAAGTATGCAGTCCGGCTGTCCGGATACCCCATAATCCAGGACTCCCTCAGTAGCCCCTGAACCAGGCTTCAATGACGATGAGTCCGGCGCGCAGATTGTCTTCGGCATTGCAAGGCGGGTTCCATCTCCGAATACTCCAAAGCAAATCTCGAACACTTAAATCGTGTCCGGCTCTACAAGACGATTTTCACATACCACCGTAGAGAGAACAATATTCCACGAACTAAATCCGCTGATATATTTTTTATAACTTGATATCACATTGTGGTCCGGTCCTTACCGGAACCATTTTTCAACCAGCTACTGCGCATATAGCAAGGCGGTTTCCTGGGCATGTTTTGTCGAAGCAGAGATCGTGTCCCCCTTATCACGGGAATTTCATCAATACGGATGCGGGTAGCCCGACCGTACCGCCAATCGCGGCAAGTGGGGAACAATCAGGTTCCATCAGGAAAGTAGGGAGGCGCAAAAGTTTTTATTGCCTTTATAAAGATATAAGATCTCTTCCTCTTTAACCACGCCTTTTCCTTCCGCTCGTCCATTCCCTTTCTCTCGAGCCCTAGCGCCCAAGTGCGCGTCTTCTCCACCAAAAAGAGGTTCTCCGAAGATGTCCGGATCCGGAGAAGGAGGCAAGTGGATGGACTCTACTGTCCAGGAGAAGGATATCAATAAGCTTCGAGGGGCTGGTTACTTGGCCAAGAAAATCGGCCACCGTCTTCCGACGGCGGGACAGATCGTCCCTAATCCGGAGCCTCACGAGAGGGTTGTGTTTCTTCCTCACTTCGTCCGCGGGCTCGGGTTTCCCCTTCACCAATTTGTTCGCGGCATCATGTATTATTACGGGATTGATTTTCATGATATGTCCCCTAATTCTTTCCTTAACATCTCGACGTTTATCGTCGCGTGTGAGGCCTTTCTCCGTATTTCGCCACACTTCGGCCTATGGCTGAAGATCTTCAATGTGAAGCCCAAGGTGCTGAACGGCGAGCACGCCGTGTGTGGAGGCGCCATGGTGAGCAAGATGCCCAAGGTCACATGGCCGACAGGCACCTTCAATGATTCCGTCAAGGAGTGGTAGTAGCATTGGTTCTACATCACTGAGTCGCGCGGAAAAAAGTGGGCCGCTGCTCCCGAATTCAGATCCGAAGCCCCCCTGTGGCTCACGTCCTGGCCCAAGAAGGGCCTGAACTGGTCCTCATCCAATGAGCTGTCGGTGCTCCAAACGCGCGTCAAGGGCGTGGTAGACAAGGACGTCAAACTCGTCAATGTAATCCAGGTGATGTTAGTTCGCCTGGTTCTTCCTTGCCAACACCGGACCTGTAATTTGTGGGAATACGACCCGGCCGAGCACCCGACCCTGCGGGAGCTCTACGGCTCCTCATACAAGCATATCTAGAAGGTTCTCTTCAAGTCCGACAAACCGTGGCCGGACTCCGCCGAGGATCATGGGTATCAATTGTCCCGCTCCGCAAGTCCGGTAAGTTATCGCTATGTTCTATCCATCCATGTTTAGTTGGCATACCCCAAGGGAGACGCTTTATCATGCTTTGCACAATCACCCCAGGAATGGACGAAGAAGGCAGGGCGGATATATTGTCCGGCCCCGCTGCCAGAAGAACCGGCAGGACCACTTTTGACGAAGATGCTCGTCCCAACACCTTACAAGGCGCCGAAGAAAGATACCTTCAAGGAGGCCAAGGAGACCCGGAGCGGCCTTCGTCGCTGCGATGCTTCGATCACAAAATCCAAAGACACCAACGCCCATCCTTCCTCCAAAGATGAAGTGTCGGTGTACTAGAGTAGGGGTACCCTAGTATCCCGAACTTGTGCATGGGCAGTCGCAGCGCCCCGCGGAAAGGCTTCCCGGGTGACCGCCAAGGTTCTCCGTGGTTCCTTTGGAGCCATTCAAGAACAAAGTGTTTAAGCCAAGAAGACAAGACCCCGGCAAGAGGAGCTTGCCGGGAAGGCCAACCAAGGCATTTCAAGGAACTTGCCGCGACGCGTCACGCGTCCCGGCAAGGCCCGGTGAGCGACAAGCTTCCGGACGCGACAAGACAACGACCGCGGCAAGGCGCTTGCCGCGGCAAGCTACCACTCTGTACCCGCGCTCCAGCACATCCACCAACATGTCGCCCTGGGACCTTTCCAGGCGCGCGTGGCGAGAGGCCGTGCAGCCAGCGGTGCGAGGTGGCAAGCGACGCTGACAAGATTGCCACCGTGGCGAGCAGTGGCGCCCCTGACGGTCCCTTTTTGCACTGTTTGGGCAACATAGACGGGCATTTAATGCCTTTGTCCCCTGCCGTTAGGGTTAGCTAGGATACACTGTACAAGTAGTTGTACCAACCGCAAGACTTTTCCATTTTTGCCCTTGTCTACGTTGCCACCTGTCGGTGACCCCTTGAGCTTATAAAAGGAGGCCCATGCGCAACGTAGAGGGGGGGGTTCGAAGCCAGAAAGCACTCACGCTCGGTCTCGTTAGCAGCTAGAGTGTACTGTAGCATTTAGCGCTCCCGAGCAAGAACACAATACAAATCAGACATGCAGTAGTAGGAGTATTATCTCTCCGGAGAGCTCCGAAGATGGGTAAATCGCTCGTGTGCTTCGCCTCGATCTGCTCTTCGTGCGACCTCCGCCCCCCGCCAAACCGAAAGGGGCCCGGTCTGCCAGCCCCATAGGTGTTCGTTCCCACGACATCTATGGCGCGCCAGGTAGGGGGCGTCGAGGCTGTGTGAACCTGATCCGACGTTCACACGAGCTAGATCTTCATCTTCTTCATCGACATGCCACCAAAGAAGAAGGCATCGGAGGTGGCTTCTCCGTCCACGTCGATACCACCACCACCGGAGCAAACGGGTGGTGGGGTAGACGCGGGCGGAAGAACGGGCGTCGACGAGGGAGGCCACGGTGCCTCCAGGTCCAAGAACAAGGCTGCGCAGACCTCGGCGTCCGTACATGCACCGCGCCCATCTCAGGAGGCGCGGGACCGACAGCGTCATGGTACTCGCGGTACCATACGCTCGTTGGACCAAGATCGAGCTGGTGGATCTCAGGGTGCTCAAGACCAGCATGCACGCCAACATGCTGGCACGAGCAAGACACGGTCTCCTAGATGGGATACTGATCCTTCTAACATAGTTAGAAGTCCGAGCATATCCCGCTCCTCGCACCGTTCACCACTACCACCCTCCACTCCAGCAGAAGCTTTGGCACGAGCTCAACTGCTCCTGGATTACCCTCCAACGGCGGACAAGATTGACGAATGGAGGGCCACCATTCAGAGTCTCATCGGCTTCGCCAACGGCGACACTCCACGGCAGCCGACTACAGTGCAGCCGCGGCAAGATTGCCAGGCGCGAGCCGATGGCGACAAAACTGGTGTTGGTGCAACCACCGTGCACTCTCTACCCCGAAGGCCAAGATCACCGACTCGCCGGATCCAGCTTGACGACGACTCCACCGCGTCATCACATCCACGAGCTCGTCGCGATCAGCGCCGAGTTCTCCACGAACGACAGCAAGAAGACGCTCGTACTCGCATCGAGCGTCGAAGAGAAGCGCGGCGTCAATCGGACCAGCGTGCTGGGCCCGCTGTCGACATGCATGCGCCAGGGGAACCAGGCGACTTGCCATCCGCGGTAGGTTGCCCTGCGCTCACTCGTGAGCTGCGGCAAGTCCAGTGGCCCAGCACGAAGAATTTCAAGCCAGACGTACCAGAGAAGTACGACGGCAAGTCGCATCCGTCGGAGTTCCTCAGCATCTACACCATCGCGGTGCAAGCTGCTGGGGGGCGGGACGAGAAGATCCTTGCCAACTACTTCCCGCTGGTGCTCAAGCCCAATGTCAGGTCCTGGCTCATGCACTTGCCGGACAACTCCATATCCTCCTGGGCAGATCTATGCCATCAGTTTGTCGGCGCCTTCACAGGCGGCCACAAACCCCATGGCCAAGAGAGCGACCTTCATCTGCTCGCCCAGAAGGAAGGAGAGTCCCTGCGCAAGTTCATTCAGAGATTCAGCCGTGTACAACACAACATCCCAGATGTCCACCCTGCCGCGGTCATCAGCGCGTTCCATCAGAACGTGCAAAACCGCAGGATGCGGGAGGAGATGGCGATGTGTAAGTCAGAGACGTCAGTGAGCTATACGCCCTGGCCAACAAGTGTGCACGGGCTGAGGAAGGGAGGAAACTCCCTAGAGAGAATACAGGAGCAGGGGGATCTGACAGCGAGGATGCTGCCTCGGCAAAGAAAAACCGGCGGCAAAACAACAGACAGAAGAAAGGCAAAGATGTGCTAGTCGTTGAGCAGTCCGACAACGGAGGTGGCGCCAAGGAAGCCGAAGCTGTGGCAGCCGCCGACAAGCAGGACAGCACCAACAAGCAGTACTGCAAGATCCACCGCACCAAGGGCCATGATCTCCAAAGCTGCAAGAAGGTCGAGCAGCTTGTCAAGCAGCAAAAGGCTGAGTACGAGCAGCGCGACAAGGAGAAGGACCAAGAAGGTACTGGAGGATCCGGCAAGAAACGTCCCGGCCGGGGAGGACGCCGCGGCAAGGCCAAGCAGCGGCAAGGAGACAAGCCTCCCCGCGGCCGCGACAAGGATGAAGATGACGACGACGATGAAGATATGGATGATGACAAGGCTGATGAGCAGGAGTTCCAGAAAGCTACAGAGGTCCTGTGTGTTGACGGCGGTGCTTCTCTGCATACTTCACACCGCCAGCTCAAGCAGTGGGTGCGGGAAGTCAATGTGGCAGAACCACCCGTCGAGTCACGCAAGCCTCTGAAATGGTCCAGCACGCCTATCATCTTTGATATTGAGGACCACCCTGATCGCATAACTGCGGTCGGGTGCTTGCCGATGTTGGTTTCACCAACTATCCGCAACCTCAAGGTCACTAAGATGCTAGTTGACGGCGGGGCCGGCTTGAACCTGATCTCCTCCGCGGTACTCCAGAAACTCCAAATCCCTGACAGCGAGCTTGAAGAGACCAGCACATTCCAAGGAATCAATCCGGGAAGGAGCAAGCCGAAGGGAAAGATCACGTTGTCGATGACATTTGGCAGCGAGTTGAACTTCAGGACTGAGAGGGTCACTTTTGATGTTGCTGACTTTCCATTGCCTTACAATGGGATACTCGGCCGTCCAACACTCGCCAAATTCATGGCAACCTCTCACTATGCATACAACATACTGAAGATGCCAGGCCCGATAAGTGTCATCTCTGTCCCTAGCGACAAGAAGGATGCTCTTATCTGCGCCGACAAGATCTACCGGGAAGCAGCAGCCACAACAGATCGCAAGTCACTTGCCGCTGAAGCTCCCGGGGGGAAGAAGAAGACCAAGTCCGGCAAGAGTTCTGATGCCCACTCCGGCAAGTGCACCTCTTCGAAGTGTTGCGCTACCGTCGAGGACGCACCATCAAGCTCCACCGTCAAGTGTAAGAAGGCAATGGAAGCTCCGCCAGAGACCAAGAAGGTGTCCGCCAAGGAGGACGGCACTGGTGGTACCTTCACCATCAGTGCCACTCTCGACCCTAAATAGGAAAGCGCGCTCGTTGCTTTCCTGCGGGCGAACGTCGACGTGTTTGCGTGGCAACCGTCTGACATCCCCGGTGTTCACAGGAAAGTAATCCAGCACCATCTTGCCATCTGTCCTCATGCGCGACCCGTCAAGCAGAAAGTCAGGAAACAAGCAGTGGAGCACCAAGAGTTTATCGCAGAAGAAATCAAGAAATTGGAAGCAGCAGGCCTTGTCAGAGGAGTGCTCCATCCTTCGTGGTTGGCCAATCCTGTAGTCGTGCGTAAGGCAAACGGGAAATGGAGGCTTTGTATCGACTTTACCGATGTTAATAAAGCTTGTCCCAAAGACCCATTTCCCTTGCCGCGCATTGACCAGATTGTTGACTCCATGGCTGGATGTGACTTGCTTTCATTTCTTGACGCATATTCAGGATATCATCAGATCTTCATGGCAGAAGAGGATGAGGAGAAGACCGCATTCATCACTCCATGTGGCACATACTGTTTCATACGGATGCCTTTCGGTTTAAAGAATGCTGGTTCAACATTTGCAAGGGTAGTCCATGACGCTTTTGAGCCACAAATGCACAGAAATGTGGAAGCCTACATGGATGATATAGTGGTCAAGAGCAAGGACATGGATGATATAGTGGTCAAGAGCATGGACTCCGGAAGCGGAGGCTGCGCTGCAGGACTTGAAGAGATACCTGTCCTCCACTCCAATACTTGTCGCACCTAAGCCACAAGAAAAGTTGCTGCTGTATATAGCGGCATCCAATCAAGTGGTTAGTGTTGCGTTAGTAGCGGAGAGGGAGGCGGATGATGAGCCAGCAACCACGGCAGATACATCCAGCGACAAGCAGGGGGCTTCACCGACAAGCTCTGGTCCCGGCAAGGATGGATCTGCGTAGGCGCGTGAGGAGATACAGAAGAGAATGGTGCAGCGCCCAGTTTACTTTGTCAGTTCCCTTCTGCAAGGGGCTAGGTCAAGGTATTCTGGTGTGCAGAAATTGCTTTTCAGCCTTCTCATGGCCTCGAGAAAGCTGCGCCATTACTTCCAAGCACATGAGATCACAGTTGTCACTCGCTTTCCGCTGAAGAGGATACTGCAGAATCCAGAAGCAACAGGCAGGATTGTCGAGTGGGCACTGGAACTGTCAAGCTTTGGCCTCAAGATTGAGAGCACTTCAACTATCCAGAGCAGAGCATTGGCAGAATTCATAGCGGAGTGGACGCCAACACCAAATGAAGAAATTCCAGAAACGAGCATCCCCGTCAAGGAAGCAAGCAAAGAGTGGCTGATGTACTTTGATGGTGCCTTCTCGCTGCAAGGCGCCGGCGCGGGCGTGCTGCTTGTCGCGCCCATCGGAGAACACCTCAAGTACGTAGTCCAGATGCACTTTCCCAAGGAGCAAGCAACGAACAATACTTCAGAGTATGAAGGTTTGCTTGCCGGTCTCAGGATCGCAGCAGACCTTGGGATCAAGAAGCTCATTGTCAGGGGTGACTCGCAGCTTATCGTCCGCCAAGTGAACAAGAATTATTAGAGTCCGTTGATGGAAGCTTACGTTGATGAAGTGAGAAATTTAGAAGAGCACTTTGACGGCCTACAGATGGAACATGTTCCAAGAGCTCAGAACGACATTGCCGATGGCCTGTCAAAGTGCGCCGCACTTAAGTTACCTGTGGAACCAGGGATCTTTGTGCACAAACTGACTCAACCATCTGTAACACCATCAACTGGACAGAGTAAGAAGAGGAAGTTGATTTCTGGTGACTATTTTCCGGCAGAGCTCCCTGAAGCCGCCGCCAAGAAGGTCCCTAAGATCAACACCAAGGGTGTTGAGGAGCAGCCTGCTCCGGCAAGCCCTAGGGTTTGTTTCGTTGAAGCAGACGCTCCCGACAAGTTTTGCTCCGGCAAGCTTGCCGGAGAACATCAAGCTCCGGCTGAGCCGCAGGTTCTCGCCGTAGAAGCGGATGTTCTCGCAGCAGCATATGTGCCTTTAGTCCTTGTTGTCGAGCCGCAAGCTCCAGCATGGGCACAGCAGATTGTCCATTTCCTTCAGACAGGAGAACTTCCTGAAGAGCAAGAAGAAGCGGAAAGAGTAGCCCGGCAGTCAAGTATGTACCAGTTTGTCGACAACACACTGTACAGAAGAAGACAACAGTGTGAAATTGAAGTGTATTCACCGGGAAGATGGACAAAAGCTGTTGGCAGAGATACATGGAGGCATATGTGGTCACCACATTGGCGCAAGAGCACTTGCCGGCAAAGCATTCCGGCAAGGTTTCTTTTGGCCGACAGCCCTCCAGGATGAAACTGCACAAGTAACCAAGTGTGAAGCGTGCCAGTTCCATTCCAAGAAGATACACCAACCAGCTCAAGCTCTCCAGATGATCCCTTTATCCTGGCCATTTTCGATCTGGGGGCTCGACATCCTCGGCCCCTTTCCCCGAGCTAGCGGGGGCTTTGAGTACTTGTACGTTGCAATCGACAAGTTCACAAAGTGGCCGGAAGTGGAAGCAGTGAGGAAGGTGACAGCACAGTCAGCAGTCAAGTTCTTCAGGTCGATTGTTTGCCGCTTCGGAATCCCTAACAGGATCATCACTGACAACGGCACGCAATTCACGAGCCGCACCTTCATGCAGTATGTCCAAGATCTTGGCGCCAAGGTCTGCTTCGCTTCTGTTGCTCATCCGAGAAGCAATAGTCAAGCAGAGAGGGCAAATGCTGAAGTGTTGTGCGGGCTCAAGACCAGGACTTTCGACAGCCCGCGCAAGTGCGGAAAGAACTGGATTGAGGAGCTGCCGGTGGTTCTTTGGTCGATCAGGACGACGCCAAATTGAGCCACTGGCCAGACACCTTTCCCTCTAGTCTATGGAGCAGAGGCAGTTCTCCCCACGGAACTCGTATACGGGTCACCTCGAGTGCTCGCTTATGATGAGCTTGAGCAAGAGCAGCTGCGACAAGATGACGTGCTGCTCCTTGAGGAGGACCGTCTTCAGGCTGCTGTACGAGCTGCTCGCTACCAGCAAGCTTTGCGCCTCTACCATAGCCGCAAAGTTAATGCCAGAAGTCTCGAGGAAGGCGACCTTGTTCTTCGGCGCGTTCAGTCCGCCAAGAATTCCAACAAGTTGACGCCAAAGTGGGAAGGACCTTACCGGGTGAAATGAGTCACTAGGCCTGGCGCTGTCCGCCTTGAGACCGAAGATGGCTTTCCGGTGAGCAACTGCTGGAACATTGAGCATCTTCGTAAGTTTTACCCGTAGGGCGCGGTTGTCGGAACCTGTTCCGACAACTACCTTTTGTACAAGTCTTGCCGCTGTTGCATGTAATCCTTTGTACAAAGCCGGCCGCAGACCCCGTGCATAAGTAAAGATCATGTGCTCCGCGCATCTTGTCAATTTCATGCTTTCTATTTTTTGCATGTGTTATCTGACACTTTGTGCAGCACCTAACCCCTGTGAGCAATAACGAGCCTTAAGGCTCCATATCTTTATTTTCTCTTCTTTCTCTTTCTCAAAGAAAGGAAGGTTCCCTCGCCCACAAGTTTGCCGGGGGGACGGAGGAGATAATGGTGTGGACCAGGCGTCGCTCAAGAAAGTTTCGCCTTGCCGGGACGCAAACGATAGAAAAGCTAAGTTGCCAAAGTTTGAGCAATCAGTTTTAGAATTTTTAAGTTATCTTCCTCGAACGACCGTGCTTTGTATGGAAAACCTGTGCGTGGAGGAACCAACTCGTAGCTAGTTGCGCCCTTACTTTGTTTCGAGTCCGCTCAACAACTTAAGTGAGTTGCGACTAGTTGCGACAAGGTTTCTTGTCGGTAACGGCACCACTAGCAGGCTGCTGACGTCCCGCACTCAGCGCTCGCGGCTAAGGTGCCTGCGCCGACAAGTTCCCTAAAAGCGTAGGGCAAAATCATACAAAGGAAGGAATCAAGGAAAGGAAATAACATAGCAATCGATACCCAAAATAAAGTTATATACAAGATAGCTTGTCGCAGCTCTAATGGATTGTTCTCATAACATCACTAGCAGCAACAAGGAAAGAAGGAAATGGGCGGCAAAATCTACGCGGTCGCCATCAACCCTCTTGACCTCGTTCACCTTGTCCACAATGGGTGCGACAAGGGCCTTGAGCACTTCCAGATCAGCATCCGCCGGCAGCTTCTTGAGGACGTTGGTGAGGTTGAGGCCTGCGTTGCGGAAGGCCACCTTCACCAACACCTTTTGAAGAACTCCGGCACAGATCTGGCACGACTCGTCGGCCAGCTGCTTTGGGATCCTCTCCCGGAGTCGCTGGAGGGCCGTCGCCACGCCTTTGAAGAACAAGGTGAGCTTGGCGCTGGGCTGGAGGTTCTCATCAGAGGAATACCCGAAATCCTCCATCCCCAGCTGCGCCAGCTCCCTGTCGATGACTGCGGCGATATTCACGAGACCCTCTGTCCAGAGTTCCATGGTCTCCCTAAAAGTGTTTTGGGTTTCGGCAGCCCTCGTCAGCAGCGCTTCGTTGGCCTTGATCTCCTCCCTCAAGGCCACCTCCTGCTCCTTGGCGCTGTCCAGCGTCTTGGTCAAAGTAGCCAGCTTCAACTCAAGATCTGCGTTGGAGTCCTTGGCGGCGCTAAGCTCCTTGCCCTTCTCGATGAGACGACCCTGCAGCTCACCATGGGCGTAGGCATCCTTCTCGCGCTCACGCTTGAGCGCGGCAAGCTCTTCGCCGCTCATCTTGAGATCGGCCTCCAGCTGCGCCACCTTCGTTTCCAGCTCCTTCTTGGCGGCCTCGGCAGCTGCGGCAGCATCCTCTGCTTCCTTGAGAGCCCCGCCAAATGTTTTCTCGCGCGCAGCAAGCTCCTCCTCGTGGCTGTCCAGATTCACCTTCCGCTGTGCCAACTCGCCTTCCTGCGCAAACAGCTCCTCGGTGGCAAGCCGCTGTTGCTCTTCAGCTTCTGCCTTCTCGAGGAGGAAGGCTTTCCGCTCCTCGGCGAGTTGCGCCCGTTCCTTTGCCAGGGACCGGAGGGCTTCCTGGTTACGACCCCGAGCTCCTCCGCATGCTTCTCGATGTCCACTCCCGCCCTCGCGACAAGCGCTTCTCAGGATTCTAGCTTGGCCTGTCGAGCGCGGTAGAGCAACACCAGCTTCCGCAGCAGCCGCTCCTCCTCAGTCTCGTCGATGCTGCTGCTTGGCGCGTCAACCAGCGTCAGCCCAGCGGAGGCAAGCACCTCTCCATCAAAAGTTTCTCCTTCGACCGGCGCCCTGGAGCTTGATGCCCAGGGGAGCTTGATGAAGACGCCATCGCCAGCCTTGAGATAGGCGCCGGGCTGGGGCTCTTCGGGGCCTGATGCTGCGGCACCGGCGGAGGGATCGGCGGTTGGCGTAGCGCCTTGCGCTCCTGCGGCCTCAGGGCCGTCAGTGCGATCGCCAGACCCTCGCCAGCTCCTGCGGCAGCAGCTTTGGCGGCCTCTTCGCCGGCGGGCTCATCAGCGCCAGCTCCTTCGGTGGCAGAAGCGTCGTCGGTGTTGCCGCGCGCGTTCTCCTCTCCGGCAACCTCGGTCTCCATCGGCTCCGTGACAGGTGGATCTGAAGGCCGGAAGAGGGAGAAAAGCCAAGCAAATATCCAAAAAGAAAATCAGAAAAAGAAGAACCCAAGGGAAGTTTTCAAGCAAGAGGGTTACCTGTGCTGGGCTCTTCAGTCGTGGTCTCCACCACCGGGGGGTCGCTGGTGCTGTCCCTTGCCGGAGAACTCTCCCTTGCCGGAGAACGCTCCCTTGACAGGGAATCCTCCGTTGGCGGTGTAGTCGAAGCAGATACCATATCGGGGGCGGCTTCCGAGTGCTCCTGGTGAGGCTGCTCTGCTCCTACACAAACCAACAGTCAGATATCAGCAAAGAAAGAACACCCATGCGCGCCATAACAGCGGGAAGTAAACCATATACTTACACTGGGGGCTGCGCTGGGGGCTGCTTTGGGAATGATTGCCGGGTCCGGCAAGGTGGTCTCGGGCGCGCCCCCTGCTGTCGCGGTGGGTTCGTCCTCGATGACAATCATCGGAGCCTTGGCTCTCTTCGCCGCTCTCTGGGCCAGGGTCATGAAAAGGAATGAGTTCAGAGTAAAGAAAATCAGATACAAGACAAAAACAGCAAGAATTGAAGAACTACAAGTACAGCAAAGAATCTTACTCTTCTTCTTCCTTGTCGGGGCTGAGTGCGGAGAGGTCGAAGTCCGGCCCACCTTCGGCGCGACGAGGCGGAGGAGTGGGTTCCCTTAACCGCTTGGCGGGGGCAGCGGCAGGAGCAGAAGCGGTGGTCCGGGAGGACCCCGCTCCAGTCGCCGCAGCGGTGTGAGGTGCTCCCGCGGTAGCAGTGCTTGTCGCGGTGGAGCGCGTCGCGCGGCGCGACGGCTGTTGACTCGTCTGCCGCCCTGCTACGTCCCCGGCCTTGCGGAGACGCCTTCTTGGTGGAGCTGGGGGCTGCGCTGGGGGCTCTGCTTGCGGCAAGCTGCTTGAAGATGGCGGGCCGCTCGCACCCTCGGCAGGCTCGCTCGACTCGGCGTCAGGCCCGGCAAGCTCTTCCTCGCCGGCAAGCCACTCTCGCTCGGCAAGGCTTGCTGCCTCTACTGCCTCTGCCTCCTCCACGGTGAATCCAAACTCGCCCGCGGCAGCGGCTGCCGCTGCCTCTTCCGCCCTAGTGGTGATGCGCTGCATCTCCGCATCGGTGGTGTCGCGGGTGAGGCTCTTCTGTTCATCGGAGCGGACCGCCAGCTCCACCAAGCCATCGAAGAACTCCTGCACAACGTCGTCTGCGGGCTCTTGCCAAGTTGGAACAATTCCATGCGAATCGCACAAAGGCATCATTGCACAGATGCGATCGAGCGAGGAATTGTTGCACAGCGGGACGACGCCCTTTGGCAGCCTGACCATTCGGGATGTTGAGGGTCGTGCTTGAACAGCACCTTGAGCATCGCGTCCAGTTCCAGGACAGTGAAGTTGAAGTTGAGGCCCGGGCGTAGCCTCATAATGTCCGTCGGACCCCCGAATTCCCAGGCGGGTCTCCTCCTCTCCTGCAGGGGGGCGATGCGGCGGCGAAGAAAATCTACGCCAACAGCGCCTACAGTGAGCCCGGCAAGCCTGAGGCGCAGGATCCGGGTGACGGAGATCTTCAGCCTATCGTCTTCCGGGGCCAAGCTGCTCCAATCGTTGCCGCGCACTGCAGGGGCTTGGCGTTGGGCAGTAAATGGCTGCGGGTTCTCTCGATAATCCAGCACCAGTCTGCTCTCCACTCCTCCCATTTGCTGCGGAGCTCCCCCTCCAGATAAGCTTCCTTCTTGCCGGCTCTCGAGATCCAGGCGATTCCGCCGGATAAAGGCTCTCCTCTCTCAACTCGGGACATAAAGAAGTGGCGGAAAAGAGCCACGTTTGGGTGGACTCCGACAAAGTTTTCGCAGAGATGCGCGAAAACTGCCATGGTCAGAACGGCATTGGCGGTGAAGTCAAGGAGGTGGAACCCGTAGGTATTCATGATGTCGCAGAAGAATTCAGAGAAAGGCGGGCAGAGCCCGCAGTAGAAGAACAACGCGAAGAAGGGATATCCGTTCGGAGCCCGTTCCGAAGCGGCGGCGGAGAGTACCTTCGTGCACGGATGCGCTCGCGTCTCCGTCGACCAGAAGAGGTAGTAGTACTCCCTCAGCTCCTTCGCGGCGAGCTCGGGGAGGAAGATTGCCCGCTCCTTTCGCAGCGCCTCGAGCCGCAGCGCCTCGGCCGACTTCACGGCCTTCCTGGCTTTCGGAGCCATGGCGGAGGTGGTGGGGGAGATCGACGGCGTTGGTGGCGCTGGTGGCGATGGGGGGCGGAGCGCTGCTCTCTTTCGGCTTTGGAAGAAGGGGGGAGCGGCGGAGATTTTTGAGATTGGAATAGCAACGGCGAGATGGGCGAACTGCCCCTGTTTCCCCTGCTTATAAAGAGGGAGGGGCGGATGTTCCGTCTTTCCGAATAAAGAAACCACCCACGATCTCTCCCACGACGCCGCATTTAACGCGTGCCGTTAGGGGAGGGCACGGTGGATACGGAGTGAGATATGGCGTAACCCAGGCCGCGCGTGCCCGTGCCCTGTTTTGGGCCTGGCCCAACAACGCTCGGCACCGTGTGTGGCCCAGGCCCGGGGGCTCCTGTCGGTGTACTAGAGTAGGGGTACCCTAGTATCCCGAACTTGTGCAAGGGCAGTCGCAGCGCCCCGCGGCAAGGCTTGCCGGGTGACCGCCAAGGTCCTCCATGGTTCCTTTGGAGCCATTCAAGAACAAAGTGTTTAAGCCAAGAAGCCAAGATCCCGGCAAGAGGAGCTTGCCGGGAAGGCCAACCAAGGCATTTCAAGGAACTTGCCGCGACACGCCAAGCGTCCCGGCAAGGCCCGGTGAGCGACAAGCTTCCGGACGCGACAAGACAATGACCGCGGCAAGGCGCTTGCCGCGGCAAGCTACCACTCTGTACCCGCGCTCCAGCACATCCACCAACGTGTCGCCCTGGGACCTTTCCAGGCGCACGTGGCGAGAGGCCGTGCAGCCAGCGGTGCGAGGTGGCAAGCGACACTGACAAGATTACCATCGTGGCGAGCGGTGGCGCCCCTGACGGTCCCTTTTTGCACTGTTTGGGCGACACAGACGGGCATTTAATGCCTTTGTCCCCTACCGTCAGGGTTAGGTAGGATACACTGTAGTTGTACCAACCGCAAGACTTTTCCATTTTTGCCCTTGTCTATGTTGCCACCTGTCGGTGACCCCTTGAGCATATAAAAGGAGGCCCATGCGCAACGTAGAGGGGGGGTTCGAAGCCAGAAAGCACTCACGCTCAGTCTCGTTAGCAGCTAGAGTGTACTGTAGCATTTAGCGCTCCCGAGAAAGAACACAATACAAATCAGACATGCAGCAGTAGGAGTATTATCTCTCCGGAGAGCTCCAAAGCTGGGTAAATTGCTCGTGTGCTTCGCCTCGATCTGCTCTTCGTGCGACCTCCGCCCCCCGCCGAACCGAAAGGGGCCCGGTCCGCCAGCCCCATAGGTGTTCGTTCCCATGACATGAAGAGGAGGAGGAAGAAGACGATTCCTCCATGGGGGGGGGGAAATAAAAGGACGGCCTCCTCATCCTTGGAGGCCGAATCACCAAAGTGGGAAAAAAATCCTCTTCCAGAGGCGTCCACCGCGGCTACCAGTTGCAGGCCGGAGTGGGATCCCAGGGCCCAGCCCCTGGTAAAATCGTGAGTACACGAAATCCGAAAATGCCCACGCGCCCAGGACCACTAAGGTGTAATATTTTAACTTGCGCCATACTTTGTGCAGCCCGGCGAGGTCTGGCGCCGAACAGTCCTCATCAGAGGATTCGCTGAGCTCAGATGCCCTAGAGAGCGAGACGCCTCCAGAGGCCCCTTCCCCGAAGCCCGGGCATGACACCAAGGTGTCATCCCAGCGGGACCCAGACCAGGGAGGGCACACCTCTGCGGCCGGACACACGGGAGCAACGGTTCCTATGAACGTCGACGGCGGGGGCGATCTTAGATTCGGCCCGCAGCCGGACACGGTCCTGGAGGCCTTTGAGGCTCCAGGATCAGGCAGGCAGCCCCCCTTGACGGAAGGAGGCGAGCCCGCTCTGCCGGCAACCTCTGTCCAACCAGAGCTGCCGAGCGGCTTATCGACGGCGCTAAAGAGTGCTTCCATCGTCGATGAACATCGCGCCCTTATGGGTGCGGTGATTGAAAAGATTCAGTCCGCTGAGAGCGGACTGAATGAATCCTGCATCAACCTTATAAAAGGCTTTGAGGTATGTTTTAGGAACCTTTGAAGATTGTCATAGTATGGATAGTAGCCCCTGATGCACTGTCCGGTGAAAGAGAGAACCGGACAGGGGATCAAATTTCCGCTTCGCAGGTGACTCCGTTAATGACACATATCTCTTTGTTTAAAAACAGGCGTCTGTAGCAACGATCGCCTCTCATACTGCGGAAGTGTCCGGACTAAAGCAGAGTCTGGAGCGGGCCGAAGAAGAACTTGGCCGAGTGAAGAAGCAGTTGGAGGATAAGCAAGGTATGTCGAAACCTCGATAAGTTTAGCACATATGTGTAGTTGTGCCTGATGAAATTACTTGTATTGCGTGCTCTAGGAGCAAATGCCGAAATTGAGGTACTAAATGGTTGTGGCCGAAGCTGACAAGAAGGCCGCCGCGGAGCAGGCTCTTCGCGAGAGGCACGAGGCCAGGGTCATTGAAGCTGAACGAGAGCTCCAGGAGGCCGTGAAGAAAAGCGAGACTTTGGAGCAGAGTCTAGTAGGGAAAGAATCCGAACTCGCCCAAGCTCTCCAAGCCGCAAATGATGTTCGGGAGGAAGCCCGAGGTGCTCTAAGGACATTCAGGAGGCAAGGAGGATTGCGGTTGGTAAGGCTTTTTTATTCAAAGTGATTTGTATGTAGTAACATGAGAAATTCAAAGTGACAAATTGAATTCTTATTTCACCAGGGGCGTTTGTGGACCTGCCACGCAACATATCTGATGCTGCTCAATTCTACCGGGCTGAGGAGAAGAAGGTTGTGGAAAAGCATTTCTGGTCGCAGTATTTGGCGCTGAATTATCCAGTGCCATTTGTCGATCAGCTGAAGCAGCTGATCGAACTGCACTATGCGGCCGAACTAGCCATGAAGGACTTAGTTGTTCGGCTGTGGCCCGCTGAGCCAATTCCAAGCATTTACTTCGGGCTCGTGAAGTGGATTGTTGGTGCTTGCCCTCGGCTCAAAGTCATTAAGCGGTCGGTCTGTATAGAAGGTGCATGAATGGCATTTGCCCGTGCGGAAGTGCACTGGGGGAAGCTTGATGCTGAAAAGCTGATGACGGGGGACCGCCGGAGGGTAAGGAGCACCACAAGCCCGAATTATATTATGATGGTGTCCTGAAAGGAGCCCGCCTTGTGGCGGAGCAATGTGCCAAAGACATTATATTTCCCTAAAGACAGTCATGATGTCCTTCGTAATGCGTAACACTGGCACTTTTATTATTTATTGCATGTTATATAAAAGATTTTCTTCCTGTGTGGTCGTTTGATATATATGAATCCTGAGAGTTGGCCAGTCGTCGGCTTCTGCCCCCACATAGAAAGTACGGGGGTGTTCGGGATATACCTGAACACTCTTTATCCCATTTTTGGGTCCTTGAAGGAGGTGTTCATCATAGCGAACCAGGCAATCATACTATAGGGCTTTATCACTCTCACTTAGCCATAGGAATTCGAGTATGGTAGGCGTAGCCCCTGGTGTTGGGAAGACCGTAGGAGGGGCTCTAACAGCGCCTGATCGGAAGACCAATCCGTCGCACTCTGCATTTGTTATGGCATTATGCAGAATAAATCCTTAAAGATTTTACAACCTCTCGAACAGCTGACCAGCTCTCGCCGTATCATGACAGCCAGCTTTCGGCTTTCTCTACTGAGGTGCTCGTCCGGAAGAACCAGGACACAATCGCAGTAGTTCTCCCAGTGCTACCTTAGCCGATGGAGTGGAACGTAAGGTACCAAAATATGGGAGCCGGGCAAACCCAACTAATGACCCAAGACATGATTCGGAGCTGATGCATATAGTGCTATAAGTTCGGGGTGCCGAGTGACCGAGAAGGTGGCCAGACTTTGTTGCCATATTATGGGTACAATGAAGCCCCTGGCGTAGTAGGGCATGACGCTATGTGCGGGTGCCGTTATGACAAAAAAGGCGTCAATGAGGAATGACAGCCGGTAAGTGTCGTATGACTCTATATGTTGTAATGGAGCGACACGTCTATGCGTATGAGTATGGTTTATGCTATAAAAGGAGGTATGCTGGCGGAACCTGTTGCGACCGGGCGGGAGGAAGCTGTGTGCGGATCCGGAGTGTATTCGGGTTGTCTTCTTGGGGAATATTTGTGTATTCCCTCTTTGTGCATCCAAGCTGATTCCATGTCGCCAGTCCTGTTCTGCGCAAAAGTGAGCCTGTAAACAAAATGCTTAGAGACATTTGTGTGTCATAGGTGGTTGAACCGCGGGGCCCTCTCCAGCTTATGCCGGAGTGCTTGATTGTAGCCTGGTCGAGCCGGGCTATCATGCCGTAAAGTAGCTCAGACTCCTTTGTTGGTGTCCGAGGGGTTGGCTGTCGAATCGAGGTTCAATAAAAAGGCACAACTCGCTACCTCAGCGGCGGTATACTTTCCAGTGTCAGGGTGGAGGTCGGCCTTGCTCGTAATTGTGACTTTGTCGTGTGGGCTTGGCATGGTGTGGTACCGCGTTGAATCGAGCCAACGCGGTTCGTCCCGGCAGTACGTAATAGTTACTGAATAAGGGGACGATGTCGAAGACTTATTCTTCGGCATGGTGATTTTTTGGTGATCCGAAGACAACCTCCAGGGTGGTGGGCCTGTAAAACTGACCTTTACACCTGGTACGACATCTTGAGAAGATGTTTTTAGTGGCTTTGGTTCTCGAGCGGTCAATACCTATCTGGTGCACTGTGTCCTGGTGTAGCAAGTTTGGGCTGCTGTTTTATGCCAATAGGGGCTCGCGTGAGGTGGAACCCACCAACTATTGGGTCGAGGATAAGTGCAACTGAATTGCCATGGTTGAAATTGGCTGGACGGTCTGTGTCATCGGAGATGATCGGCCATATTTTTGTACCATGGGGTGACTTGTATTGTTTAGTCAGCGTCCCGAGGAGTACACATTCGTTCCCATTTGGAGATGTGGGTGGTGTTTATCACGTTCGCCTTGTTGGTTTGTGGAGAGTTTTCTTTTTCCTCATGATGTATGATGGTCTGGCTCCTCGTTGTCTTCATAGCTTTGAGACCCCTTCTTATTGTTTCTGGCGCGTGACCGGCTGGTTTGTTTTGAAGATCTGGCATTCTCTATTGGTATGATTAGCTGTTGTTTTGGGGGTAGCATGAATTTTACATGGGTGGTCGAGTGTGCTGCCCGGGCTGGATGGGCCTGAATTGTTCTCTTTCCGCTGACTAGACTGGGAGCCGCGGAATCCAGCATTGACTGCCGTGTCTTGGTCGTCATCGTTATTTTTGTGACGCTTATGTTTATTGCGTCGAGGTTTATGGATGGTGTCTCGCAATTCCTGTGTATTTCCCCGGACCGTGATGTATTGGCGTTGGGGTGTGGGTTCTAGGACCTCCTCCTCAAGTTGAGGTAGCAACTTGTGCTTTTGGTGCCCTTCGGTGGGGCGCTCGAGTCTGTATTCCTCGGCTGCCAGGACCTCAGTCCATCTGTCTGTGAGCAGATCTTGGTCAGCTGGGAGCTGTTGCTGCTTCTTTTTCAGGCTTCTTGCAGTGCCCATAAGTCGTCGCTTGAAGCGCACCTGCTCTACGGGATCCTCAGGCACGCCGAATTCATCGTTGCCGAGGCTCACCTCATCTTCGGAGGGAGGCATGTGGTTGTCCTCCTCCAAGTATCCGTTCATCGCCTGGTCATCTGGGCTAACATGCCCGTCTTCCTGTTCGGCCTGCTCGAAGCCAGGCTGACCAGGATTGTATTCGTCGTCGGCACCATCTGGATTGTCTTCTTCTCCTGTGCCGGTATTGCTGTGGCGGGGCTTAGAGCGGCGCCGGTGATGCCCATGCTTTGATTTCTTCCCTAAGGGGTTATCCTCTATTGCCTCATCGCCATCAGTTTCTTTGGGAGTGTCCACCATATATATATCATACGAGGAGGTGGCTGTCCAGTGCCCCGTGGGTGGTGGTTCCTGTTCTTCTCCTGCATCGTCGTCCACACCGTTGGTATCTTCGGAGTCAAAGTCAAGCACGTCGGTCAAATCATCGACAGTGGCGATGAAGTGGGTGTTGGGTGGGTAACAAATTTTCTCGTCACCTGCTTCCCACTCGGGCCAGACATAGTTCGGCCAAGAGTCTCCTGACAAAGAGAGAGACCTTAATGAATTCAGCATGTCGCCGAAGGGCGAGTGCTGAAAGATATCTGCAGCGGTGAACTCCATTACCGGAGCCCAATCGGATTCAATGGGCCCAGGTCCGTACGGTCTGGAACCTACAGCCGGACACAAGTCCGAGGTTCCGGTGACACAAACTTCCTTAGAGGTGGAGTCTGTGTTTGGCTCTACCGCCGATGAGTATGCGGCCTCCGGGGCGGGATCCATCCACCCGTCCTCGGACGACGCGATCTGCCCCGGATTTAGGTCCGGAGCTACTGCAGGTGCAATATCCTGAATATTGTCTGATAGCAGATCTAAGCCGTGCTCGTCGTATTGTTCGACGCTCCTAGTGTAGGCCTGAGTTCGTCGAAGATTAAGTCTCCGCGGATATCGGTTGTGTAGTTCAAGTTTCCGAACCTGACCTGATGGCCAGGGGCATAGCTGTCGACCTGCTCCAGATGGCCAAGCGAATTAGCCTGCAGTGCGAAGCCGCCGAACACGAAGATCTGTCCAGGGAGAAAAGTCTCACCCTAGACCGTGTTGTTGTTGATGATTGAAGGAGCCATCAAGCCTTGCTGCAACGACACAGAGGAACTCTCAATGAAAGCACCAATGTCGATGTCAAAACCGGTGGATCTCGGGTAGGGGGTCCCGAACTGTGCGTCTAAGGCTAATGGTAACAGGAGGCAGGGGACACGATGTTTTACCCAAGTTCGGGCCCTCTCGATGGAGGTAATACCCTACTTCCTGCTTGATTGACCTTGATGATATGAGTATTACAAGAGTTGATCTACCACGAGATCGTA
Source organism: Triticum timopheevii (assembly GCA_963921465.1). Classification (NCBI taxonomy): domain Eukaryota; kingdom Viridiplantae; phylum Streptophyta; class Magnoliopsida; order Poales; family Poaceae; genus Triticum; species Triticum timopheevii. Next base: position 389,292,465 of record OY997274.1, read on the forward strand.
GAGGCTAAACCCTAGAAGCTAGCCTATGATTATGATTGTCCTTTTTCTATGGACTAAACCCTCCAGTTTATATAGACACCAGAGGGGGCTAGGGTTACACAGAGTCGGTTACAAAGAAGGAGATCTAACATCCGAATTGCCAAGCTTGTCTTCCACGCAAAGGAGAGTCCCATCTGGACACGGGATGAAGTCTTGCGTCTTGTATCTTCATAGTCCAACAGTCTAGCCAAAGTATACAGTCCGGCTGTCAAGATACCCCCTAATCCAGGACTCCCTCACTCACCCTTTAGTATTTTTTTCTTAATAGTGAAAATATCTTTCATATATTTAGAATCTGGAGGCATTTTCATAAATTTTGTCAAAGGTGTTCTCAGATACAAAGGTCTAAGCATTTCAACAAAGCAATTAAAAGCCTGACCATCTCTATATTTAGCAGCCTTACTAGGAAAAGGCATAAGTTTTTGAACTCGTGGTTCTATTTCCTTACCATGTTTTCTAGCAATGAAATCACTTTTATCATATCTTTTACTCTTCAGAGGTGGGTTATCAATATCAACCACAGGTTCTATTTCTACATCATTATTAGATTCTTTATCATTGTCTGGTTGAGCATCAATGTCAATACTAAAACCAGCAGACATCGGGGCAGGGGGTCCCGAGCTGTGGATCTTGGATCTACGGATAACATGAGACGAAGAAGACATTATTTACCCAGGTTCGGGCCCTCTCAAACAGGTAATAGCCTACATGTTGCTTTGATTGTATTGATGATGATGTATCGAGTACAAGCTTGATCTACCTCAAGATCATAAGTTGTGTTCTAACCCTAAGGCTAGGTGATTATAGTTGTGACCGTCCTCTCTATGGACAGAACCTCTCAGCTTATATAGATGTTGGGGGGTACCTAGGGTTACACATGCTTGGTTGCCAATCTAGGGATAAACTTGCCGACGGCCGATGCCATCCTTGGAGTACACATCAAGTCTTCGGCAGAGTCCATTTTGATCACTCGAAGTGCGAGGGTCCTGGTGTCCTTCCTTATGACAATGGTGGGCTGTAGGGTCAGCCCATGGACTATGAGCGAACTAGGTTGGTACCCCCTAGTCCAGGACACCATCAGTAGCCCCTGAACTGGTCTTCGACGCCGAGGAGGACGATCTTCTTTGGACATATTACTTTGGCCTTGGAGTCTTAGGCTTGACAGATGAGTTCCTATACAAAATTTGAGTTCGTCTTTGGAGTCTTTGGACCGGCAAACGAGTTCTCTTCTTAGATGACTCTCTCCAATGATCCAGGATCTTCCACTATTTTTGGGTTTGTTCTTTAAAGGAATCAGCCCTCTGGCCATGGCCTAACCAAATTCATTTGCATCCGAAGACGCGAGATAAAGGCCAACCGGGTATGTGTGAACAGTACCTATGGACTGACAACTTCTCTAAAGTGTCACAATCTATTACTAGGCGGGTTAGTTACTGTTGCTCCAATCGTGGCCCGAGGCCGTTTTTCTCATTGGCATGTATCATCAAAGTAGAGATCGTGCCCCGTATTTTGGGGGATATCATCAAGATTTTGTTTATCCCTATCAGTGTAATGGCACCTTTTGTTAGGTCATGGAGATTTCCACGGCGTAGCAAGGGGGACTCTTGGCCTTTCTTAGGCCTATAAGAGCAAATGGGGAGTAGTAACGATCCCCTACGCTCCCATTGCATCGCTTTCGTATACAATCACCTGAGTTCCAGCTCCAAGATCTAGCCTCAAACTCACCCGTCTCCTCCAGCATGCACACAGCTTCCATTTCTAGAAATGGCCGACGCAACCATGAAAGGACACTGGACTAGCTCCCTCATATGGAGGGCGTGATCCAGGAGTTGTGGAACGCGGGGTACATCCCTGCCAATGTTGCTTGCCGGCCCCCGGAGCCGAACCAGCAAGTCCCCACTCCCTAGCCATGGAAGAGGGTCATCTTCGTTCCCCACCACGTCTGAGGTCTGGGTTTCCCGCTGCACCCCTTCGTGCGTGGGGTCCTTTTCTACTACGGGCTAGATTTCCACCATCTAGCCTCGAATTCCATTCTCTGTCTCGCGATGTTCATCATCATCTGTGAGTCCTTGCTCCACATTGAGCCACACTTTGGCCCTCAGAGGAGGCTTGTTTCATGGAAGAGGAAAGGCCTGGACTAGGGTAACCACGAAGAGGTGGTAGAGCTACAACATAAAGTAAAATTTCGGGTAGATTAGAAGAAGATCAAGCTGGTGAACGTGCTGGACGTCATGCACTGCTGCATCCTTACACTCCAGTTTCGAATGAGCTCGATGTGGGCTTACAAGCCCGAGGACGTGCCACCAGTGAAGCACTTCTTCTGGACCTCCCTGGTCGGGATGTGGACGGTGTTGTTCAAGCCATCCCAAAACAAATTCCCTCCTGAGGGGACAGGCTATGGCTTCGATGTCAAGCATGACGCCCCTGAGGTAACTATAACACACAATTCTATATTGTGTATCTTTTTTATCTTGCAATCGAACCCATTCTTTCTTTTCTTAGAAATGGATCCTCAAGGAACAACAAATGTTGTGCCCGGCTCCGATGCCCGAGGAGGATAGGTCGCCTCAGCTCATGACCCTTCTGTCCGAGGAGCCATATGTGGTTTCGACCAAGGAGTCAAGGAGACCAAAGGGGAAGGGCGTCCCTCACATCCGGGAACCTTCAGAGGCCCGGTCTGAGGAGACCCATGCCTTCTCCACTCATGAGGAGGGAGAGGAGGAGGCCGAAGAGATCATGGCGGGACGAGTGCCTTTCCCAAAAGGAAAAAGGGTGGCGTTCGGAGACGCCGAGGAGGAAGCACACCCATGCGACAGCAAGAGGCTACGCAAGGCCTCAGTCAATCCATCCGGCTAACAAGTCGTGCCATCCCAAGTCACGCTATCCGAGTTGTCAGATGGTGACCACTTCCAGCCGAACGTACGAAACTGTCACCCCGAGGTATTTTTAACAATCTGAATAGTCTTGGTATTTCATATAGTTCATAATATGCGACATGATCTGTCGGTGTACTAAAGTAGGGGGGTACCTTAGTACCCCGAACTTGTGCACGGGCAGTCGCAGCAACCCGCGGCAAGGCTTGCCGGGCGTCCGCCAAGATCCTCCACGGCTACTTTGATGCCATTCAAGATCGAAGTACTCAAACCAAGGCCCCGGCAAGAGGAGCTTGCCGGGAAGGCCAACCAAGGTCCCGGCAAGAGAAGCTGGCCGGGAAGAAAACAAAAGCCCCGGCAAGAGGAGCTTGCCGGGAAGGCCGACCAAGGCATCTCCAGAAGACTTGCCGCGGCGCCCCGCGCGTCCCGGCAAGGCCCGACGGCCGGCAAGCTTGCCGGCACGACAAGAGAAGGGCCGTGGCAAGGCACTTGCCGCGGCAAGGCGGCCACCCAGAATCCAGCGCATCCGGCGACGTGTCACCCCAGGGCCGCCCCTGGGGCACGTGGCGGGGCGTTGCGTAGCCATGCGGAGCAAGGTGGCAAGCGGAGCTAGCAGAGACGCCATCGTGGCAACCGGTGGCTCACCTAGCGGTCATTCCTTTGCACTATTTGGGCGACCGGACGGGCATTAAATGCCCCTGTCCCCTGCTGTCAGAGTTAGGTAGGGGACACTGTTGGTCACTGTTACACCAACCTGTGTTTTTACCTTTCTACCCCCTCTTCTTACGCTGCCACCTGTTGGTGCCCCCTTTAGACTATAAAAGGGAGGCCCATGCGCACGTAGAAGAGGTTTGGTCCATTTGGACACAGGCAACACCACCATACGCTCGGACCCTCGAGCAAGATCAAATATGAACACAAAGCAGCAGTAGGAGTTTTATCTCTCCGGAGAGCTCCGAAGCTGGGTAAAAATCGCCCGTCTCCCCAGCGCGCGCCCGACCTCGATCTGCTCTGCGCGCGGCCTCCGCCCCCCTTGCCGGACTAGAAGGGGCCCCCCGTGCCCCATAGGTGCTCGTGGCCACAGAGAGATACGCCCCGACATCTTTGGCGCGCCAGGTAGGGGGTGCGTCGAGGTCGTGAGCATCTGATCCGGTCTCCGCGTGCGCTGCATCAACGCCTTCATCAACATGCCACCGAAGAAGAAGCCTTCGGAGGTGGCCGCTCCGTCTACATCGATTCCGCCACCACCGCCAGAGCAAACGGGCGGTGGAGTGGACGCCGGCGGAGGAGCGGGCGCCGACGGTGGGACTCATGTCGTCACCAGATCCAAAAATAAGGCCCCACAAGCGTCGGCGACCGTGCAGACACCGCACCCATCCCAGGAGGTGCAAGGTCAACAACGCCCCGGTGCACCTAGCACCGTGCTCACATTGGAGCAAGGCCAAGCTGGTGGGTCCCGGGACGTTCGAGGTCAGCATGCACGCCCGCATGCTGGCGCGAGCGAGGTACGGTCGCCCGGGCGGGGTGTTGCCCCTCCCAATCCAGTTGGGAGTCCGAGCACATCCCGCTCCTCGCGCCGCCCGTCGCCACCGCCACCCAAGACAGCAGAGGAAGCGCTGGCCCGAGCCCAGCTGCTTCTAGACTACCCTCCGGCGCCGCACAAGATCGACGACTGGAGGATGACCATATACAGCCTCATCAGCTTTGCCAATGGCGGCAAGCCCCGGCAACCAAGCATATCGAGGCCCCGGCAAGGCGCCCAGGCGCAAGCCGACGCAGACAAGACCGCTGGGGGTGCCACCTCCAAGCACTCCCAGCCCCGAAGGCCAAGATCGTCGGCTCGTCGGACCAACCCTGATGGCGACTCCACCGCGTCGTCGGACCCGCGAACCCGACGCGATCAACGCCACGTTCTCCAATAATGGCAGCACGAAGACGCTCGCACTCGCATCGAGCGCAGAAGGGAAACGCGACGTCAATCTGACCAGCGTGCTGGGCCCACTGTCGACATGCATGCACTAGGGGAGCCAGGAGACTTGCCGTACGCGGCAGGTTGCCCTGCGTTCACCCGCGAGCTGCGGCAAGTGTAGTGGCCCAAAACCAAGAACTTCAAGCCAGACGTGCCCGAGAAGTATGATGGCAGGATACATCCATCGGAGTTCCTCAGCATCTACACCATCGCGGTGCAGGCTGCCGGAGGGCGCGATGAGAAGATCCTCGCCAACTACTTCCCGCTGGTGCTCAAGCCCAATGTCAGATCTTGGCTCATGCACTTGCCGGACGGTTCCATCTCTTCATGGGCGGACCTGTGTCATCAGTTTGTCGTCACCTTCACGGGTGGCCACAAGCCTCATGGCCAGGAGAGTGACCTCCACTTGCTCGTCCAGAAGGAAGGGGAGCCCCTGCGCAAGTACATACAGAGATTCAGCCAGGTGCAGCGCAACATCCCAGACGTCCACCCTGCCGCAGTTATCAGCGCGTTTCATCAGAACGTGCGTAACCGCAGGATGAGGGAGGAGATGGTGATGTGCAAGATCAAAGACGTCAGCGAGCTCTATGCTCTGGACGACAAGTGTGCACGGGCTAAGGAGGGGAGGAAAATCCCCGGAGAGGTTGCAGGAGCAGAAGGATCTGACAGTGAGGAGGCCGCCCCGGCAAGGAAGAACTGGAGATGGAACAACACGAAAAGAAAGACTAAGGATGTGCTAGCTGTTGAGCATTCCGGCAACGGAGGCGGCTCTGACAAGGCCAAGGCCGATGACTCCGGCGAGGCTGTGGTAGCCGCCGACAAGCAGGATGGCTCCGGCAAGCGGTATTGCAAGATCCACCGCACCAAGGGCCACGATCTCCAAACCTGCAAGAAGGTCGAAGAGATGGCGGAGCTACAGAAAGCCGAGTACGAGTGCCGCGATAAGGAGAGAGCCCAGGGAGGTGGCGGAGGATCCGGCAAGAAGCTTCCCTCCCGGGGAGGACACCGCGGCAAGTCCAAGCCACGGCAAGGAGATAGGCCTCCCCGCGGCCGCGACAAGGACGAAGATGAGGATGAGGAGGATGAGATGGAGGAAGATGAGACCGATGACCAAGAGTTTCAGAAGGCGACAGAGGTGTTGTGCATCGACGGTGGCGCCTCTCTGCACGCCTCGCACCGCCAACTCAAGCAGTGGGTGCGAGAGGTGAACGCAGCGGAGCCGTCCGTCGAGGCGCGCAAGCCTCTGAAATGGTCCGGCACGCCCATCATCTTCGATGTTGAGGACCACCCTGATCGCATCACTGCGGTCGGATGCTTGCTGATGTTGGTCTCACCAACAATCCGCAACCTCAAGGTCACGAAAATGTTGGTTGACGGCGGGGCCGGCCTGAACCTGATTTCCTCCGCAGTGCTCAAGAAGCTCCAGATCCCCGACAGCGAGCTCGAAGAGACTGGTACCTTTCAAGGGATAAATCCGGGAAGAAGCAAGCCCAAGGGGAAGATCACATTGCCAGTGACGTTTGGCAGCGAGCTGAACTTCAGGACAGAGAGGGTCACCTTCGATGTTGCTGATATCCCATTACCCTACAATGGGATACTCGGCCGACCAGCGCTTGCCAAGTTCATGGCAGCCTCTCACTACGCATACAATGTGCTCAAGATGCCTGGCCCGATGAGTGCCATTTATGTCCAAGGTGACAAGAGGGATGCACTCATCTGCGCCGACAAGATCTATCGGGAAGCAGCAGCCGCAGCAGAGCGCGAGCCACTTGCCGCTGAAGCTCCCCGGGGGAAGAAGAAACTCAAGTCCGGCAAGTGCAGCTCTGATGCCCACTCCGGCAAGCGCACCTCCCCGGAGTGTTGCACTGCCGTCGAGGACGCACCATCGAGCTCCACCGGCAAGTGCAAGAAGGCAAAGGCAGAGCCGCCAAAGACTAAGCCCGGCAAGAACAGCTCTGGTACCTGCTCCGGCAAGCACGCCTCCCCGGAGTGCCGCGCTGCCGTCGAGGATGCGCCTTCGAGCTCCACCAGCCAGTAGGGCGAAGAAAGCGTCCAGTTTCAAGCTTTTGAATTGTATTCCTTGAGAATCCGTACCTTGTACAAAGAACCTGTGCGCAGAAGGGTCGAATCGTGGCTAAGTTGCGCCCTTGATCCGTTTCGAGTCCGCTCAACGATGAAAGCGCGCCGCAACTAGCCCGACGAGTTCTTCCTGCCGGAAGCAACACCGCCAGCGGGCTGCTGATGTCCCGCACTCAGCAAGTGTGTTTGCGCCGGCGGGTTCCCTGAAAGCGCGAGGGGGTGAAAACGTACAAGGGAGGAAGTCAAGGGAGGAGTGCAGCTTCGCCGGACCGCGGAAAACGGAAAAGCTAAGTCACCCGAGCTTGAGTGCATAACACCTTTTAGTTCTAAGCTCTTATGTTATATTCCTCGAACGTTCGTCCCTTGTACGAAAAACCTGTGCGCGGAGGAACCAACTCGTGGTTAAGTTGCGCCCTTGCTTTGTTTTCGAGTCCGCTCAACAATACAAGCGCGCTGCAACTGGCCCGAGAAGGTTTCTTGCCGGGTACAACACCGCCAGCGGGCTGCTGACGTTCCGCACTCAGCATGTGTGTTAGCACCGGCAAGTTCCCTGGAAGCGAAGGGTAGAAACGTACAAGGGATGCAATGAAGTAGGGGACGTAACATAGCAAGGCCTTGCCGTGGGACGTCCTTCGTATGTAAAACTTGTGCGCAGAGGAGCTAACTCGTGGTTAAGTTGCGCCCTTGCTTTGTTTTCGAGTCCGCTCAACAATACAAGTGCGCTGCAACTAGCCCGAGAAGGTTTCTTGCCGGGTACAACACCGCCAGCGGGCTGCTGACGTTCCGCACTCAGCAAGTGTGTTAGCACCGGCAAGTTCCCTAGAAGCGTAGAGTGTAAACATACGAAGGGCAAAGCATGGCATTGCGCTGCCCAACTTGAAGTTACATTGCAAAGAGTAACTTATTATGATGCTGTCTTAGTTATTTTTTATGACTAAAATGACAGCAAGGAAAAACCATAAGGGCGCACTGGCGCAAAGGCCCCGGCAAGCCGATCTCGCTGGGGGCTGCAAGTACCGAAGTTCCTTCGCGGCAGGCCAAGATCCCCGGAGGCTGCGACGCCAGCGGCAAGGGCAAGGAAAGGCACACCAGCGCCTAGGTCTCGGCGGAGCTAGAGTTGCCGGGGGCTGCAAACACCAAGATTCACCCCCGGCAAGCTAAAGTCGCCGGGAGCTGCGGTGTCAGATAAGTTTTTCATCCCTCGTCATGCATCCTCTTATGGGCTGGGGAAAGCGAGGCCGCGTCCTTGAACGAATATGTCTTGTAAAAAAACCTGTGCGCGGAGGAACCGGCTCATAGCTAGTCGCGCACCGACTGTTGTTTCGAGTCCGCTCGACAATTTAGGTGAACTGCGGCTAGCTCAACGACAAGGTTTCTTGTCGGTCGCGGCACCGCCGGCAGAGAACCAACTCGTAGCTAGTTGCCTTACTGTCGTTTCGAGTCCGCTCAACGACTTAAGTAAGCCGCGACTAGCTCCGCGACAAGGTTGCCTGTTGGTTGCAGTTCCGTTGCCGACGTTCCACACTCGGCGCTCACGGCAAGGTGCCCGCGCCGGCAAGTTCCCTAAAAGCGTAGGGCAAAAACTTACAAGGCACAAACTCAAGTAAAGGACTTAATCCGGCAAGCATTCCCCTCTTTTCATTAAAAACATCCCAATTTAGTACAAGTCCATAGAGGATGAAAAACATGATAGAGAGGATTACAAGTTTTAAATACAGCTAAGGCCCGAGGGCTTACAAATTAAAAGATAAGATGCCCGTAATCCCTCTCTTGTTTCTCTCTTCAGGGAGTAGGTCAAGGAGGCCCCGGCAAGAGAAGCTTGCCGGGGAAGGCAAAAGGGGCACCTAGGTGAGCTACGGGTGCCAGAAGACACCAAGAGAACACCCCGGGGGCTGGCCAGGAGCTTGGCGGAGATGGAGGCGCCGGAGGCAGAGCTCGAAGACGGGGCGGCAGGACGTCAGCACGCTGTCGAGGGCACCTCGCCCTCGTACTCCGACTTGACGGCCTTGCCACCACCCTATGCCAGCCGCCCAAGGAGACGGCCCCGGGGAGTTCAGAAGGCCGTCAACCCGGATGATGGGGTCGCCGGTGGCACGCGAGACGGCGTCCGACGCCTAGTCGGACCCGACGTCCTCGTCGTCGCTATCGCTCCCCTCCTTGTCACTCTCACTCGAGTAGGGGCCTTCGCTATCGGAGGAGCTGTCCACGCAGCATCTCGCCCGGATGCCGGAGTCCCCGAAGACCTTGACGGCGAGAAGGTCGCCCTCCATTAACTTAAAATGGAGGGTAAACCCCGCCGTCAAGTTGTGGATGAGGGCGAACGTCTTCCACCCTCGATCGAAGTACATCACGCCGGGGGCTGGGGATACGACACTGACTCGAGTGCCGCTTATCCCGCAGCCCCTCATGCGCAACTCCAGCATCTCGGGCGGGTCCGGTTCCATCGCGCTCGCAAACGGAGCCGGAAGCCGGAGGCGTCGACGAGGTGCCTGGCGCAGCTTGACGAAGAACTCCCAGGGGTCGTCCCCGATGTGGACCGCCTTGAGGAGAGGAGCCGCCGGCGGAGACGGGGGTGGCGCACCACCCCGGCCGCCTCTTCCCCGAGCGCCTCGGCCACGCCCTCGACCTCGTCCACGGCCTCGCCCCCTCCCCCTTCCCCTCGCGGCCGGCTCCGCCACCGCAAGGGCGAGAGAGGGAGGGGTGCGCTGTCTGGCGGCAACCCTCGCCGCCATTGATGAAGGGCCAGGGTTCCCTTTCTCCATGACAAGTGGGAGAAAGGGGAGCAGTAGTTAAAAGAAAGAAGGAGATGAGGGAGTGCGGGCTTCCGTGCCCCCCCTCCTGCTCTTTATAAAGGAGCAGGGTAGGAGCCCGGCCGCCCCGCTCGGCGAATCAAGGCACGGGAGAGCAGGGAATTGGGACCGACCCGCTGCCTCTGCTCTCGCCGGCCCGGATTCCCAATCTCACCGTCCGTGACCCCAAGCGCATGGGAGCCGCATGGCAGGGATGCAGCGCCGAGTGGACAGGTGAGGCGATCTCGCCCCACCCCGTGAGCATGGGAGTGGACGCCTCAAAAGCCGCACACTAGCACCGTCCAGTAAATGCACCACGCCCCCGCGCCTACCTCCATTTAGGTAGGAGGGCGTGAGCCGTCCCCGTCATCATGGCTTGATGCATGCTCGCGAGGCTCGGCCCCGCACGCGCCGCCAACGTCGCCCATGATGCCGCGTTTGACGCGTGCCACTCCGAGCGTGCGCGGCGGAAGCGGAGTCCGATGCGGTGTGACCTAGGCCGCGCGTGCCCGTGCACTGTTTTGGGCCTGGCCCAACAGCGCTCCGCACCGTGTATGGCCCAGGCCCGGGGGCTCCTGTCGGTGTACTAAAGTAGGGGGGTACCTTAGTACCCCGAACTTGTGCACGGGCAGTCGCAGCAACCCGCGGCAAGGCTTGCCGGGCGTCCGCCAAGATCCTCCACGGCTACTTTGATGCCATTCAAGATCGAAGTACTCAAACCAAGGCCCCGGCAAGAGGAGCTTGCCGGGAAGGCCAACCAAGGTCCCGGCAAGAGAAGCTGGCCGGGAAGAAAACAAAAGCCCCGGCAAGAGGAGCTTGCCGGGAAGGCCGACCAAGGCATCTCCAGAAGACTTGCCGCGGCGCCCCGCGCGTCCCGGCAAGGCCCGACGGCCGGCAAGCTTGCCGGCACGACAAGAGAAGGGTCGTGGCAAGGCACTTGCCGCGGCAAGGCGGCCACCCAGAATCCAGTGCATCCGGCGACGTGTCACCCCAGGGCCGCCCCTGGGGCACGTGGCGGGGCGTTGCGCAGCCATGCGGAGCAAGGTGGCAAGCGGAGCTGGCAGAGACGCCATCGTGGCAACCGGTGGCTCACCTAGCGGTCGTTCCTTTGCACTATTTGGGCGACTGGACGGGCATTAAATGCCCCTGTCCCCTGCTATTAGAGTTAGGTAGGGGACACTGTTGGTCACTGTTACACCAACCTGCGTTTTTACCTTTCTACCCCCTCTTCTTACGCTGCCACCTGTTGGTGCCCCCTTCAGACCATAAAAGGGAGGCCCATCAGCACGTAGAAGAGGTTCGGTCCATTTGGACACAGGCAACACCACCATACGCTCGGACCCTCGAGCAAGATCAAATACGAACACAAAGCAGCAGTAGGAGTTTTATCTCTCCGGAGAGCTCCGAAGCTGGGTAAAAATCGCCCGTCTCCCCAGCGCGCGCCCGACCTCGATCTGCTCTGCGCGCGGCCTCCGCCCCCCTTGCCGGACTAGAAGGGCCCCCCCGTGCCCCATAGGTGCTCGTGGCCACAGAGAGATACGCCCCGACATGATCCCCCTCTTCTTAGTCCGAGCGCGTCCTTATCGACGACAACATCTTGAGCAGGCTCCCTCCACCTCTCATGGCGGAAAGCGAGACCGACGAGAACGCCACGACTCCCCGTGCTCATGAAGAGCTGGGGGTAGCGAAATCACACCCAACCCCCTCCATCGATGCCACGGGGCCGGTATCAAAGTTCCTTTGGCTGAGGTTGAGACCTCGACCAATTAGGACCAATTGGAAGAAGTCCCTGAGGTCCTAGAAGGCGGATTGGGCCGTACAGAGTCCACGGTCCAAGTGACTCTGGCATTATCATAGTAGCCCGGGGCTTCCATCCACACCACTACGGTGGGGAGACCCGAGGTGTCTCCACCCACCCCTCCTGCCCCATGGCAGGTCTATAGGGGGTGGCCCGAGGAGATGGAGCTGGCCTTAACGGGCTCCTCCATTGCGGAAGAGCACCATGACCTCGTCGGCATGGCGCTGTGCGGCTTCTCGTCGTAGAGGCGGGAACACACAAGGTCTTTAAAGGACTCTTTAGAGGCTTCGACGTATGTTTCACATGTCCACACTTACCTTCTATCGTATGTTAGCTTAGTTTGACACTTGCTTTATCCAGTAGCCCTCTTCGGATATGATTGAAAGGCACTGTCCAAAGATTTTAAAATTACAAACATACATGCACACATAGCAAGCAGTAGTACCTGAGCTGCAAGTTAGTTTCAAAAAACTGTTTGGGGGGGGGGGATTATACGTTTATAAAAAAGTAAAGATGTAGTACCCCCGAGACTCTGGTTGGGTTTGAAAGAGCCAAATAGAGGATCGAATTCGATGTCAGGAGCCTAATAAGTGAATATGTGTGTAGTCCTCATCTTCGGCTTGATATGCCTCCAACGTATCTATAATTTTTTATTGTTCCATGTTGTTATATTATCAATATTGGATGTTTTACAATCATTTTATAGCAACTTTATATCATTTTTTGGGACTAACCGATTGACATAGTGCCCACTGCCAGTTGCTGTTTTTTGCTTGTTTTTTACTTCGCAGAAAATAATACCAAACAGAGTCCAAATTCAATGAATCTTTTTGGAGATTTTTTTGGACTAGTAGACACACAATGGGCCAAGCTACCAGAGGGGGGATCCGAGGGGAGCACAACCCAGCTAGGCGCGCCTGGGGGCCCAGGTGTGCCCTGGTGGGTTGTTCCCACCTCGGCCGCCTCCCGCACCACCTCTTTGCTCTATAAATACCCCAATATTCCAAAAACCCTAGGGGAGTCGACGAAACACAATTCTAGCCGTCGCAAGTTCCAGAAACCACAGACCCAATCTAGACACCATCACAGAGGGGTTCATCATCCTCATTGGTGCCTCTCCGATGATGTTTGAGTAGTTCATTGTAGACCTACGGGTCCGTAGTTAGTAGATAGATGGCTTCCTCTCTCTCTTTTGATTCTTAATACAATGGTCTCTTGGAGACCTATTTGATGTAACTCTTTTTGCGGTGTGTTTGTTGGGATCCGATGAATTTTGAGTTTATGATCAGATCTATTTTATCCATGAAAGTTATTTGAGTTTCGATCTCTTATATGCATGATTACTTATAGCCTCGTATTTATTCTTCGAATCTTTGGTTTAGTTAGGCTGACTAGATCAATTTTTATTGCCATGGGAAGAGGTGCTTTGTGATGGGTTTGATCTTACAGTGCTCAATCCCAGTGACAGAAGGGGAAATGACACATTTGTCGTTGCTATTAAGGGTAACAAGATGGGGTCTATTCCTACATGAATAGATCTTTTCTACATCATGTCATCGTTCTTATTGCATTACTCTGTTTCTCCATGAACTTAATACACTAGATGCATGCTGGATAGTAGTCGATGTGTGGAGTAATAGTAGTAGATGCAGGCAGGAGTAATCTCAGACGTGATGCCTATATAATGATCATTGCCCGGATATCGTCATAATTATTTGAAGTTCTATCAATTGCCCAACAGTAAAAAAATTACCCACCTATGATATTTTTCTCGAGAGAAGCCACTAGTGAAATCTACGGCCCCCGGCTCTCTTCTTTATCATATTTGCCTTTGAGATCTATTTTTCTTTGCTTTTGTTTTCACATCTATTAATCCAAAAATGCAAAAATACCTTGCTGCAATTTTTTGTTATTTATTTTATCTCGTGTTCCCGCGAGATATATTTATCCAATCTACTACAATTTTATCTATCTTTTTACCCGGGAGGGATTGACAACCCCTCTTTTACGTCGGGTTGCAAGTACTTGTTCTTTGTGTGCATGTCGGAGAAACGAACACCTATGGGATCACAAGGATATCTTCTACGGTTGGCAGGGAGAGAGCTGCACGAAGAGCAAGTCTAGTGATCAGCGCGAGGGATTTTTACCCAGGTTCGGGCCGCACTCGTGCGTAAAACCCTAGTCATGCTTGTCTGTATATTCTGTGTTCTTGAGCTCTTAAACTACTGCGGTGCATGCGTAGTACAAAAAGTCTGAATCCTCTCTCAGTATGCCTCGGGCCTCCATTTATATGTCAAAGGGGTTGCTACATCGGCACACAGGAGGTGGAAAGTATCTAAAGTGTACATACTTATCGCTTGGAACCGTAGGACAAACGCATTTAATGCGCTCCCAACGTGCCCTCTTGCTTTATCGGGGACGGTAATAGAAGTCGTCCCGTCCGTCGCCGCTCCTCCTTGCCTTGACATGCGTCCAGGCTGACAAGGCATGCAGGGCCAAACTGGCTAGCTAGCTGCTGTGTTGGCGTGATGGTAGAGCCTCCACGAAGATCTGTCTGCCACCACGCAGGCGTCTGCCTAGTTGGCATGCTGATCATCGTGCTGGAGTGGTGGTGATGTGGCAAATCCTTGTCGGGTGTGGGCCTGGCTGTGGCCCCGCAATTGTCCCCTGCAAGGCTTGCTGGGGGCTTTGCGGTCGGTCCCGGCAAGACTTCGTCTTCTGGTTCCACGTGGGCCCACAGGCCATCAGTCTTCACAAAGATCTACATGCTACTATGCATGTGTTCCCAAGTCTTGGCCTCGACGCTATCAATGGTGTCAAAGCTCTCGGCCTCAAGGGTAATGGCCTTGTTGGCTTTTCATAAGTTGCTCCGGCAAGTCTCTTGCCGGGGCCACATAGGCTGCCCCGGCAAGGATGTTGCCAGGGGAGGCCCAATATGTCTTCTGCTCCTTGTTCTTTGACTTGATTGTTGCCTTGATAGCCTTGTGTTTCGTCTCCTGCTGCCCTGCCAAGCCTTGCCGTGGACATGGCTACAACTGCCCGTGCACAAGTACGGGTTACAGAAGATCCCATACTTTTGTACACCGACAAGACCCTCGGGCCTGGGCCACACGTAAGCGCAAAGCGTAGTTGGGCCAGGCCCAAAGTAGTGGGCGGGCACGCATGGCAGAGACATATATCTTCCATGATCCCCTCATCAGTTGCGCTTCCCCATGATCTGCATTGAGTGCGTGACGTGGGGGTCGTGCATGGGACGAGTGCAGCATGCTTGCGTCACCTCGCAGTGGATAGTAAAGAGGCGGTCCGCGCCCCCTCATAAAAAAGAGGAATTCACAGGGGCGCTACTCATTTACTAAGTGGACTTGGGTCGTGGCCTGCATGGTGCCGCACCCCACGATCACGGGGTGGAACGGTCGCCCCACTTGTCTTCGTGCCTCTGGCTCGTTTGCCACGTGTCCTTCATGCCTTAGGAAGGGCAGGCGGCGGATGCGTAGGGCATGAGCATTAACACCGAGACGGGAAACCAGGCATCACTGATTGGGGCGGCGGGTCGGCCCTGATTCCCTGCGCCTCGGGAGGCTGCATTGGTTGAGCAGGGCGGATGCCCTTGGTTTGGGAGGTCAGGCCCCGGCCCCGCCCTTCTATAAAAAGGGAGAGGGACGGTGTCTTTCCGCATTCGCCTTCTCCTCCTCCTTCTGCTTAGTATCTTTCTTCCATTCGCCATGGTGAGAGGGCGTGTTGGTGCTTGAATGGCGGTGACGAGGGCTTCTGCTCGACAGCGCGTTCCCCCTCCTCCGGAGCTCCCGATGGCGGAGCCCACCGCGAGTGCGAGAGGGAGGGACGAGGCCGAGGTCGCCGCGGTGCCCGGGGAAGAGGAGGACGGGGCGGCGCACCGGCTGCGCTTCTGCTGGTGGCCCCTCCTCCAATGAAGGGCCATGTCAGAGACCAGCCCCGTGAGTTCTTCATCAGGTTGTACAAGCCCGTGTGCGGGAACGGCAGCATGTGGGTCGACGATGACTTCCCCGCCCATCATGTCATGTACCTTCGCCATGGGTGGAAAACTTTTGCACGCGCCCACAGCTTGTCGGAGGGGCACGTTCTCCAGTTCAAGTTAATGAAGAACGGCCTGCTCTCCGTCAAGGTCTTTGGAAGCTTAGGAATTCGCTTAGGCTGCTCCACGGAGAGCTCCACGGACAATGAAAGCTCCTCCTCGAGTGATAGTGACGAGGAGGACATCGCCAGCATCGACGACGGTAGCAGGCGGGAGGACGATGACTCCGACTAGCTGAACATCAATGGCAGCACCATCATCTGCTCCGCCTCCTCCCCCGGCAACACGCCTTGCCGGGGGTTGCGTCCAACTGGCTCTGGCGTCGGTGGTCGATGGGCTACCCCGCCAAGCTCTCCATCGATGCGTTCCCCATGCCCATCTCCGTCTTCACTTGCCGTACCTGGGGAGGAAAAGGGCAAGAACGGGGATTACAGGTCACTTATCTTCTTTTTATTTGTAGGCACTTGCCAAATCTTTAACTTTCTAGATAATGTAATCTCTCAAGTCCATGTTACATTGTACTTGCATCAGCATGTCAATGAAAAAGACGAGCTTTGCCGGGAACTCATGCATGTATATGTCCATGCAGAGGAGAAACGCCTCTTTAATGTAAATAAACGAGTTCTCCCGACATGCTGTCTTGCCGGCGCCTTCTGTGCCTGCCGAAGAATCACATCTGCCGTGTTACAGGTAAAGGGCCTAGCCCCCTGCCAATCTCTTTTTATCAAAGGCTGATGCAACCATTCCGACCGAAGCAGCGTTCGGGTCAGAAATGAGAGTACCCGAGTTTAAAAAGAGCGGCGACGTTTTCTAATGCACAAGTCACATGTTACGAACATGAATGGGCAAGAGGTGAACTTTATCTGTTTTGTTCACCGGAGATGTCGTGCCGGGCGGTCTTCTCAACTTCTCGCCGGAGCCAAGACCACGACAAGAATGGCGACCGAGCATCTTTACTGTGGCTGGAAAGAAAAGAGGATAGGAGCATTGAACCTTGGCGGTCCATTAGTATCTGCTGGAACCAAAGGCGGTATGATATCCTGGACAAGCATGCATATACGTTTATACATAAAACATGGAAGTCAATGGGAAACTGTACATACTAAAAGTTATCTGACTGCTGATAACCCACAAGTATAGGGGATCGCAACAGTTTTCGAGGGTAGAGTATTCAACCCAAATTTATGGATTCGACACAAGGGGAGCCAAAGAATTTTCTCAAGTATTAGCAGTTGAGTTGTCAATTCAACCACACCTGGATAACTTAATATCTACAGCAAAGTATTTAGTAGCAAAGTAATATGGTAGTAACGGTAACAGTAGCAAAAGTAACAGTAGCAGTTTTGTAGTAATTGTAACAGTGGCAACGGCAAAGTAAATAAGCAAAGAGCAATATGTGAAAAGCTCATAGGCATTGGATCAGTGATGGATAATTATGTCGGATGCGATTCCTCATGTAATAGTTATAACATAGGGTGACACAGAACTAGCTCCAGTTCATCAATGTAATGTAGGCATGTATTCCGAATATAGTCATATGTGCTTATGGAAAAGAACTTGCATGACATCTTTTGTCCTACCCTCCCATGGCAGCGGGGTCCTATTGGAAACTAAGGGATATTAAGGCCTCCTATTAATAGAGTACCGGACCAAAGCACTAACACTTAGTGAATACATGAACTCCTAAGACTACGGTCATCACCAGTAAGTATCCCGATTATTGTCACTTCGGGGTTAATGGATCATAACACGTAATAGGTGACTATAGACTTGCAAGATAGGATTAACTCACATATATTCATGAAAACATAATAGGTTAAGATCTGAAATCATGGCACTAGGGCCCTAGTGACAAGCATTAAGCATAGCAAAGTCATAGCAACATCAATCTCAGAACAGTGGATACTAGGGATCAAACCCTAACAAAACTAATTTGATTACATGGTAAATCTCATCCAACCCATCATCGTCCTGCAAGCCTATGATGAAATTACTCACGCGGCGGTGAGCATCATGAAATTGGTGATGGAGGATGGTTGATGATGATGATGGCGATGGACTCCCCTCTCCGGAGCCCCGAACGGACTCCAGATCGGCCCTTCCGAGAGAGTTTAGGGCTTCGCGGCGGCTCCGTATCGTAAAACGCAATCAATCTTTCTCTCTGATTTTTTCTCCCCAAACGTGAATATATGGAGTTGGAGTTGAGATCGGTGGAGCTTCACAGGGCCCACGAGGCAGTGGGCGCGGCCTAGGGGTGCGCGCCCCCCACCCTCGTGGATAGGGTGTGGGCCCCTGACGTTGATTCTTTTGCCAATATTTTTTATTAATTCCAAAAGGTTGCTCCGTGGATTTTCAGGTCATTCTGAGAACTTTTATTTCTGCACAAAAATAACACCATGGTCATTCTGCTAAAATAGCGTCAGTCCGGGTTAGTTCCATTCAAATCATGCAAATTAGAGTCCAAAACAAGGGCAAAAGTGTTTGCAAAGTAGATACTACGGAGATGTATCAACTCCCCCAAGCTTAAACCTTTGCTTGTCCTCAAGAAATTTAGTTGATAAACTGAAAGTGATAAAGAAAAACTTTTACAAACTCTGTTTGCTCTTGTTGTTGCAAATATGTAAAGCCAGCATTCAAGTTTTCAGCAAAGATTATGAAATAACCATATTCACAATAACACTTAGGTCTCATGTTTACTCATTTCAATGGCATAATCAACTATCAAGCAATAATAATAAATCTCGGATGACAACACTTTCTCAAAACAATCATAATATGATATAACAAGATGGTATCTCGCTAGCCCTTTCTGAGACCGCAAAACATAAATGCAGAGCACCTCTGAAGATCAAGGACTGACTAAACATTGTAATTCATGGTAAAAGAGATCCAGTCATACCCAATATAAATTAATAGTAATTCATGCAAATGACAGCGGTGCTCTCCAGCGGGTGCTTTTCAATAAGAGGGTGATGACTCAACATAAAAGTAAATAAATAGGCCCTTCACGGAGGGAAGCAGGGATTTGTAGAGGTGCCAGAGCTCGATTTTGAAATAGAGATAAATAACATTTTGAGTGGTATACTTTCACTATCAACGTAACAACTGAGAGATCTCGATATCTTCCATGCTACACACATTATAGGCGGTTCCCAAACAGAATGGTAAAGTTTATACTCCCCCACCACCAACAAGCATCAATCCATGGCTTGCCCGAAACAACGGGTGCCTCCAACTAACAACAATCATGGGGGAGTTTTGTTTGCAATTATTTTGATTTCATTTAAGCATGGGACCGGGCATCCCGGTTACCAGCCATTTTCTTGTGAATGAGGAGTGGAGTCCACTCCTCTTGAGAATAACCCGCCTAACATGGAAGATATAGACAGCCCTAGTTGATACATGAGCTGTTCGAGCATACAAAATAGAATTTCATTTGAAGGTTTAGAGTTTGGCACATACAAATTTACTTGGAATGGCAGGTAGATACCCCATATAGGAACGTATGGTGGACTAATATAGAATAACTTTGGGGTTTATGGATTTTGGATGCACAAGCAGTATTCCCGCTTAGTACAAGTGAAGGCTAGCAAGAGACTGGGAAGCGACCAACTAGAGAGCAACAACAGTCATGAACATGCATTAAAATTAATCAACACTGAGTGCAAGCATGAGTAGGATATAATCCACCATGAACATAAACATCGTGAAGGCTATGTTGATTTTGTTTCAACTACATGCGTGAACATGTGCCAAGTCAAGTCACTCGAATCTTTCAAAGGAGGATTCCACCCTATCATACCACATTACAACCATTTTAATAGCATGTTGGCACGCAAGGTAAACCATTATAAACTCCTAGCTAATTAAGCATGGCATAAGCAACTATAATCTCTAATTGTCATTGCAAACATGTTTATTCATAATAGGCTGAATCAGGAACAATGAACTAATCATATTTACAAAAACAAGATGGGTCGAGTTCATACCAGCTTCTCTCATCTCAATCAGTCCATCATATATCGTCATTATTGCCTTTTCATACCAACTTCTCTCATCTCAATCAGTCCATCATATATCGTCATTATTGCCTTTCATTTGCACGACTAAACATTGTGGATAATAATAATAGTGCACGTGCATTGTACTAAGCTAGAACCTGCAAGCATTCAATTCAAGGGAGAAGACAAGGTAATATGGGCTCTTGGTTAAATCAACAATAATGCATATGAGAGCCACTCAAAATTTTCATCATGGTCTTCTCCTCTCGACCCGCAAAGAAAAGAAAAGAAATAAAAACTATTTACACGGGAAAGCTCCCAACAAGCAAAAGAAGAACGAGAAATCTTTTTGGGTTTTATTGTAATTACTACTACGAGCATGCACGGAAAGTAAACTAGCTAAAAGCTACAACTAATTTTTTGGTTTTTATTAAAGTTTATTTAAACACACAAGTAAGCAAGAAAAGGAAATAAACTAGCATGGATAGTACAATGAAAAGTATGAGCACCGACAACTAGAATGAGTGTGTGAACATGAATGTAATACGAGTGAGAAATACGTACTCCCCAAGCTTAGGCTTTTGGCCTAAGTTAGTCTATGCCCATGGATAGCCCGGCGGATATCCGAAGTTGTAACTGGGGTCGTACTGAGATGCAGCAGCCATCGCGTCATGAGCTGCAGCTTGGAGGCGAGCTGCCTCCGTCCTCCTCTCATACTCATTCGCCTCCTCCCTGGTTATAATATATCTTATTTTTGCCTGTTAGTCCAAGAAAGCAGGAGCAGGAGAGTAATATGGACAGTGCGACGTCTGTCAAAGATTAGTCGATACTCGAGGAATTGTTCGTTCCTCTCAAGAAACTGATGGCTAACCCTGACATTATAATCTAAATAAGCAGGAGGCAACTCCATATCCCCTTCATGTATGGGTATCTCAAGAAAATTAGCTACACGGGTTGCATAAATCCCACCAAACAAATCTACAGTTAAACCATTATTATGCAACCTACATGCAATGATGGCCCCCCGGGTTATATTGTTTATCTCCTAACACCAAACTCCTAAGAACACTAAGATCAGGAACACACATGTGACATGCCTCATCCTTACCATTTATGCATCTACCGATAAAGAGAGCAAAATAATGTATAGCAGGAAAGTGAATGCTCCCAATGGTAGCTTGTGCTATTTCTCTGGATTCCCCCAGAGTGATACTAGCAAGAAAATCTTTAAATTCAGATTTGCGAGGTTCACTAGCACTACCCCATTGCGGGAGTTTACAAGCAGTAGTAAAATCTTCTAAATCCATTGTCACGCCCAATATGCGACCCTATCCAAGAGGAACTCGAAGGTCCCACCAAGGATAGACCCGCATATTGAAACGCTTTTGCAAGGTGGATATCATTACATCAACATTACATAAATAGATGGGGATACATACAAGAGGCATACAATGCCACACGAATACAACAACACATCATCCATAAGATCAACATCCGACTACGGATGAAACACAAATAGAAGCTCAAACGACATCCACCCTGCTAGCCCAGGCTGCCGACCTGGAACCTATCCCATGATCGAAGAAGCAGAAGAAGAACTCCAAAACAAGCAACATCGCTCTCGCATCATGAACATCGCATAACCTATACCTGCAACTGTTGTTGTAGTAATCTGTGAGCCACGAGGACTCAGCAATCCCATTACCATGGGTATCAAGACTAGCAAAGCTTAATGGGAAAGGAAGGGGTAAAGTGGTGAGGTTGCAGCAGCGACTAAGCATGATATGGTGGCTAACATACGCAAATAAGAGCGAGAAGAGAAGCAAAGGAACGGTCGTGAAGCTAGCAATGATCAAGAGGTGATCCTGAACACCTACTTACGTCAATCATAACACAGAAACCGTGTTCACTTCCCGGACTCCACCGAGAAGAGACCATCACGGCTACACACACGGTTGATGCGTTTTAGTTCGGATCAGGTGTCAAGTTATCTACAACCGGACATTAACAAATTCCCATCTGCCACATAACCGCGGGCACGGCTCTCGAAAGTTTATACCCTGTAGGGGTGTCCCAACTTAGCCCATGACAAGCTCTCGCGATCAACGAAGGAATAGACCTTCTCCCAGGAAGACCCGATCAGTCTCGGAATCCCGGTTTACAAGACATTTTGACAATGGTAAAACAAGACCAGCAAAGCCGCCCGATGCGCCGACAATCCCGATAGGAGCTGCACATATCTCGTTCTTAGGGCAACACCGGATAGGTCAGCCTACGAGTAAAACCAGACCTCGAGTTGCCCCGAGGGGCCCCGCGGTCTGTCCGGTTCAGACCAGCACTTAGAGAAGCACTGGCCCGGGGGGGCTAAAATAAAGATGACCCTCGAGAGAGCGACTCCCAAGGGAAAAGTAGGTGGTGGTGAGGCAAATGGTAAAACCAAGGTTGGGCCTTGCTGGACAAGTTTTATTCAAAGTGAACTGTCAGGGGGTCCCATAAATCACCCGACCGCGTTAGGAACGCAAAATCCGGGAACATAACACCGGTATGACGGAAACTAGGGCGGCAAGAGTGGAACAAAACACTAGGCATAAGGCCGAGCCTTCCACCCTTTACCAAGTATATAGATGCATTAATAAAATAAGAGATATTGTGATATCCCAACATAACCCCGTCCACCATGGAGAAATCTTCAACTTCACCTACAACTAGCAACGCTATAAGAGGGGCTGAGCAAAGCGGTAACATAGCCAAACAACGGTTTGCATAGGAAAGGTGTCAAAGGTTAGAGGTTCATGGCAATATGGGATAGCTTGATAAACAGGTAATAGGTAGCGCAGCATAGCGATAGAACAAAGCAACTAGCATAGCAATGATAGTAGTGAGATCCAGGGTAGCGGTCATCTTGCCTGAAATCCCGCAAGGAAGAAGAATGAGTCCATGAAGAAGATGAAGCCACGTAGACGAACCAAGTGTAGACGAACGAATCCTCACGATCGCAACGAAACGGGAACTATCGAGAAGAAGCACACAACATAGGTAAACACACCACACATGAACAAGGCATGATGCACAACAAGCATGATGCATGACCAAGCTACATGAAGCTACTCATGGCAAGAGATGATGCAAACAAGAACAACACACCAAGGCAAGTTTAAATGAGGCCGGGAACAACATATAACAATTCCGGTAAGTCCTCATATGCAAATTTCGAAATTGGTCCAGAACTGAATAAACCTTATGTTCAAGTAGTTAAACAACAAGTTAAGATGCACCAAGATGATCTACACGAAATTCTAGTCAAGTTCCATATAAAGTTCATTAGATTCGGAGCTACGGCCTAGAAGATATGAGCAAAACAAGTTAAACATGGCATTGATGCAAAATGCATACAAACATCAAGCAAACACCTCAAAACAAGGATGCAACATGATAATATGAAGCTACATGCAAAATCAAGCAAGTTTCATATAGAGCACACTCAAAACGGAGCAACGGTGCAACACACACACACTATACAAGTCATAGCAACAATCTGTCCATAACAGCAACTAGGCATCTTGCAAGCATCAAAACAACATGCTACAGCACCCCAACATAAGAACAAAAGGCATGAGCATGAAGTACAGGTAAAGCACAACAAAACATGAACACTGAGCTATCTCCAGAAACAACTAGAACATGCTCAAAAACACATGGTAAGATTGCAATTAATAACAGTTTCAGACTTTAGCAGAAATAACATCAGGTTGCAATGTTTAGAGCAAGCAAACAACATGTTACAGGAACTTATCATGGAAAACAAAGGCATGGAATGAATCTACTAATTGCGTAGATCAAAAGTCCCTTACTGACCATAAGCCAAAAAGGCATAGAAAATATGATGGCACCCATGTAAACATGGCAAGTTATATTACAGATTCAAACATGGCAGGAACAACAATAAGTAGGCATGTTGGTGAGCTTGAATCACTCACCACAGAGCAATACATGGCATGGCAAGGCAACCAACAGTAAGAAGGCATGTTTGTGAAGTTAAGCATGGCAAGAGCAAGGTCATAGGGTGCATGGATCACTAGCAAACAATCATGGAAACATTGAACTTAATGTTAACAGGCTGACAGCAACATTTTCAAGCAACTTTGGAGCAAGATAACAACATGTTCCAGCAGGCTTGCAACCAAGGGCACGAATGGATAGAGCATGACATGTAGATCAAAACATGTTTATAGGACATCTCCAGATTGTGCACGAAATGAAGTACTCGTCGAGACGAACAATTTGACATATTACACGCACAAAACGGAGCTACGGATGCAGAGATATGATGGCATGAACATGGCATGAAAATATGAAAAACTGGGGACTTAGGCAAAAATTATACCCTCCGAAACTAGACGGGGTCATGCGGGACGGAGAGATCTGGTTCGGGCGCGGGGTGTTTGGATGCCGGGATGGGTGGATCTGGTCCATCTTCCCGGATCCGGCGGACTCCGGCGAGGGCGAACTCCGGCGAGCTCCTAGCGGTGCGGGGAGGAGCCGGAGATGGCCGGCGGCGACTGGGGAGGACGGATCCGGCCGTGTCCGGCCCGGATCCGGCTGAAGGCGAGGCCAGCAACGGCGGAGGATGGCGGGGCGGCGGCCGGAGCTGGCGCCGAGGGAGGCGGCGAGCTCCGCGGGCGACGACGGCGGATGGCGACTCCGGCGGCGTGGTTCGGATCGGCGGGACGCGGGCGGTGCACGGGGTCGGCGAGGAGGAGCGGATGGCCGAGCGGTGGAGGCGGGCGCCGGCCGGGCGGAGGCGGAGGCGAGCGCCGGCCGGTCGGCGGCGGCGGCGGCGGGCCAGCGCCGGCGGCGGGGAGCCGGGCCGCGGGGCGGCCGGCGGTGGCAACGCGGAGCGGGGCGCGGAGGGGCGCGGGCCGCGCGGGGGCCGGCGGCGGGCCTGGCGGGCCGCAGGCGGCGCGCGGTGGCCGGGCCACGTGGCGCTCCCCCGTTGGCTGGAGCGGCGGCGGCGGACGCGTCCGGCGCCGTTCGGACGTGTCCGGCGCGCGGAGGAAGAAGGAGGCTAGGGTTTGGGGGGATTCATCCGCGAATTTCGGGGGGGGTGGCCTATTTGTAGGTAGAGGGAGCTAGGAGAGTCCAAATGAGGTGCGGTTTTCGGCCACGCGATCGTGATCGAACGACCGAGAGCATGGAGGGGAGTTAGATGGGTTTTGGGCCACTTTGGAAGGGGTGTTGGGCTGCACACAAAAGAGGGCTTACGGTTACCCGGTTAACCGTTGGAGTACCAAACGACCTCCAAATGGCACGAAACTTGACAGGCGGTCTACCGGTGCTATACCAAGGCCGCTTGGCAAACCTCAGGCCATTCCGAGAAAGTTTAACACCCGCACACGAAAGGAGACAAGAAGGGGACGCGGGGTGAGATAGGAGCGCCGGATTGCAAAACGGACAACGGGGAAAATGCTCGGATGCATGAGACGAACACGTATGCAAATGCGATGCACATGATGACATGATATGAAATGCAGATGATGACATGGCAAAGTGCAACACGCAAGCAAATAACAAGGCAACGACGGCGAATAACTGGCAGACACCTGGCGCATCGGATCCGGGGCGTTACATCCATGGAATAAGATTTATCATAAAGATCAAATAGGACATTGTGAGAATTATGCGAAGATGTAAATTTAAACCTTCTCACAAAGGAATCAGTTAAATGGTAGTATTGAGGGCACTTATCTTGCATGAAGTCCTCAAGATCAGCATTACGCACATATGGATCAAATTCATCCTTGATGCCTACTTTGACCATAAACTCCTCTGACGACCATTCACAAGGCCGCACGTAAGCTTCCCTCGGTGGTTCATCGTCCTGCTCACGTATTGCGAGCATGGGTCCTTGCTTACTTAAAGAACCACCTTGGTACATTTTCCTGGGCATATTTCTTTCTCTGAAAAATTTCTGAAAATTTTAGTAACTCAAAATAAAAGTGAACCAAACTCAACAAAATTGATAGCAACTACTCCCACAAGTGCCTAGAGACTATATCATGCATTAGAACTGCTTGGGACCATATAAATTTGACATGCAAGCTCAAGAACAGGATCACCTAGGCAGCAAAAATTTGCAATGAATAAAGCACTAGAACAAAAACTAATTGGACCAT
The DNA here is from genome assembly GCA_963921465.1 of Triticum timopheevii. NCBI lineage: Eukaryota > Viridiplantae > Streptophyta > Magnoliopsida > Poales > Poaceae > Triticum > Triticum timopheevii. The sequence continues at coordinate 389,318,237 of OY997274.1, forward strand.
TGGAGGAGTCACATACCAAAGAACAATCCCCCAAAGCAGTTTTGTGAATGGAGCTTTGAGCAAGGAGATCGAAAATGGCAGCAAAATGAGCTAGAACTCGTGCTTGAGCTGGATAGTGATTTTTTTGGGAGGAAGAAGAAGAGTGTGGGTGTGGGAATAAGTGGAGGGGGGCCACCATGGGCCCACGAGGCAGGGGGCACGAACGAGGGGGATGGGCGCGCCCTGGACCCTCGTGGCCAGGTGCTTGCTCCCCCTGCTGTGTTCTCAGTGCCAGATATTCTCAAATATTCTAGAAAAAATCATATTTCATTTTCAGGGCATTTGGAGAACTTTTATTTTTGGGGTATTTTTTATTGCATGGATAAAAATTCAGAAAACAGACAGAAAATACTATTTTTGCTTTATTTATTCTAAATAACAGAAAGTAAAAGGAGGGTAAAGAGAGTTGTGCTTTCTAACTTCATCCATCTCATGCTCATCAAAAGGAATCCACTAACAAGGTTGATCAAGTCTTGTTAACAAACTCATTCCGAATCGCGTGAAATGGGAGAAATTTCGAATAACACTAGGTTACCTCAATGGGGATATGTATGTCCCCAACATTAAGAATATCATATTTCTTCTTGACAGTAGGAAGAGGGAATTCAAAACCTCCAATAATAATCGATGGAATTTTTCCAATAGAATTGATAATGTGAACTTGAGGTTGTTTCCTCGGAAAGTGTACCGTATGCTCATTACCATTACCATGAAAAGTGATATTGCCTTTGTTGCATTCAATAATATCCCCTGCAGTATTCAAAAAGGGTCTACCAAGGATAATCGACATACTATCGTCCTCGGGAATATCAAGAATAACAAAGTCCGTTAAGATAGTAACGTTTGCAACCACAACAGGCACATCCTCACAAATACCGACAGGTATAGCAGTTGATTTATCAGCCATTTGCAAAGATATTTCAGTGGGTGTCAACTTATTTAATTCAAGTCTATGATATAAAGAGAGAGGCATAACACTAACACCGGCTCCAAGATCACATAAAGTAGTTTTAACATAGTTTCTTTTAATGGAGCATGGTATAGTTGGTACTCCTCGATCTCCTAGTTTCTTAGGTAGTCCACCCTTAAAAGTATAATTGGCAAGCATGGTGGAAATTTCAGCTTTCGGTATCTTTCTTTTATTTGTAATAATATCCTTCATGTACTTAGCATAAGGATTCACTTTAAGCATATCAGTTAAACGCATACGCAAAAAGATAGGTCTAATCATTTCAGCAAACCACTCAAAATCCTCATCATCCTTTTTCCTGGATGGTTTAGGAAGAAAAGGCATGGGTTTCTGAACCCATGGTTCTCTTTCTTTACCGTGCTTCCTAGCAATGAAGACCCTCTTAACATTGATTCTTTGATTGTGGGTTATCAAGATCAACAGCAGGTTCAATCTCTACATCATTATTATTGCTAGGTTGAGCATCAACATGAACATTATCATTAACATTATCACTAGGTTCATGTACGTCACCATATTGTGTTTCAGCATCAGAAATAGAAATATCATTGGGATTCTCAGGTGTTTCTACAACAGGTTCACCAGAAGCATGCAAAGTCCTGTCATTTTTCTTCTTCTTTTTAGAAGGACTAGGTGCATCAACATTATTCCTCTGAGAATCTTGCTCAATTCTCTTATGGTGGCCCTCAGGATACAAAGGTTCTTGAGTCATTTTACCCGTTCTAGTTGCTACTCTAACTGCAAAGTCATGTTTATTATTATTTAATTCATCGATCAAATCATTCTGAGCCTTAAGCACTTGTTCTACTTGAGTGGTAACCATATAAGCATGTTTGCTAATGAGTTTAAGTTCACCTTTAACTCTAGACATATAATCACTCAAGTGTCCAATCATATAAGCATTACTCTTCAATTGTCTACCAACATAAGCATTGAAATTTTCTTGTTTAGCCATAAAGTCATCAAATTCATCCAAGCATTGGCTAGCAAACTTAGTAGATGGGATTTCAACTTTATCATATCTATAGAGAGAATTTACCTTTACTACCTGTGTCGGGTTATCAAGACCATGTATTTCTTCAACGGGTGGTATATTAAGGCCATGTATTTCTGCAACAGGAGGTAAATTCTTAACATCTTCAGCTTTAATACCTTTTTCTTTCATAGATTTCTATGCCTCTTGCATATCTTCAGCACTGAGAAATAAAACACCTCTTTTCTTCGGAGTTGGCTCAGGAAGAGTCCAATTGTTTTCATTAGTCAACATATTATTCAATAGCAATTCAGCTTGATTGACTGTCCTTTGCCGGAAAACACAACCAGCACAACTATCCAGCTGGTCTCTGGAAGCATCGGTTAGTCCATTATAAAAGATATCAAGTATTTCATTCTTCTTAAGAGGATGATCGGGCAAAGCATTAAGTAATTGGAGAAGCCTCCACCAAGCTTGTGGGAGACTCTCTTCTTCAATTTGCACAAAATTATATATTTCCCTTAAGGCAGCTTGTTTCTTATGAGCTGGGAAATATTTAGCAGAGAAGTAATAAATCATATCCTGGGGACTACGCACACAACCAGGATCAAGAGAATTAAACCAAGTTTTAGCATTACCCTTTAGTGAGAACGGAAATATCTTAAGGATATAGTAGTAGCGAGATTTCTCATCATTAGTGAACAGGGTGGCTATATCATTCAATTTAGTAAGATGTGCCACAACAGTTTCAGATTCATAGCCATAAAAAGGATCAGATTCAACCAAAGTAATTATCTCAGGATCGACAGAGAAATCATAATCCTTATCAGTAACACAGATAGGTGAAGTAGCAAAAGCAGGGTCATATTTCATTCTAGCATTCAGAGACTTTTGTTTCAGCTTAGCTAACAACTTCTTAAGATCAGATCTATCATTGCAAGCAAGAAAATCTCTAGCTGTTTCTTCATCCATAACATAATCCTCAGGAACAACACGCAATTCATATTTAGTGGGAGAACCTTCATCGTCACTTTCATCAATATTATCAGTTTCAATAATTTCATTCTCTCTAGCCCTAGCAAGTTGTTCATCCAGAAATTCACCTAATGGCACAGTAGTATCAAGCATAGAAGTAGTTTCATCATAAGCATCATGTATAGTTGAAGTGGCATCATCAATAACAAGCGACATATCAGAATTAATAGCAGAAGCGGGTTTAGGTGTCGCAAGCTTACTCAAAACAGAAGCAGAATCAAGTGCAGAGCTAGATGGCAGTTCCTTACCTCCCCTCGTAGTTGAGGGAAAAATCTTAGTTCTTTCGTCTTTCAAGTTTCTCATAGTGATCAGCAGATATAAATCCCAAGTGACTCAAAGAATAGAGCTATGCTCCTCGGCAACGGCGCCAGAAAATAGTCTTGATAACCCACAAGTATAGGGGATCGCAGTAGTTTTCGAGGGTAGAGTATTCAACCCAAATTTATTGATTCGACACAAGGGGAGCCAAAGAATATTCTCAAGTATTAGCAGTTGAGTTGTCAATTCAACCACACCTGGATAACTTAATATCTGCAGCAAAGTATTTAGTAGCAAAGTAATACGGAAGTAACGGTAACAGTAGCAAAAGTAACAGTAGCAGCTTTGTAGTAATTGTAATAGTGGCAACGGCAAAGTAAATAAGCAAAGAGCAATATGTGAAAAGCTCGTAGGCATTGGATCAGTGATGGATAATTATGTCGGATGTGATTCCTCATGTAATAGTTATAACATGGGGTGACACAGAACTAGCTCCAGTTCATCAATGTAATGTAGGCATGTATTCCGAATATAGTCATACATGCTTATGGAAAAGAACTTGCATGACATCTTTTGTCCTACCCTCCCGTGGCAGCGGGGTCCTATTGGAAACTAAGGGATATTAAGGCCTCCTTTTAATAGAGTACCAGACCAAAGCATTAACACTTAGTGAATACATGAACTCCTCAAATTACGGTCATCACCAGTAAGTATCCCGATTATTGTCACTTCGGGGTTAATGGATCATAGCACGTAATAGGTGACTATAGACTTGCAAGATAGGATCAAGAACTCACATATATTCATGAAAACATAATAGGTTTAGATCTGAAATCATGGAACTCTGGCCCTAGTGACAAGCATTAAGCATAGCAAAGTCATAGCAACATCAATCTCAGAACATAGTGGATACTAGGGATCAAACCCTAACAAAACTAACTCAATCACATGGTAAATCTCATCCAACTCATCACCGTCCAGCAATCCTACGATGGAATTACTCACGCACGGCGGTGAGCATTATGAAATTGGTGATGGAGGATGGTTGATGATGAGGACAGCGACGGATTCCCCTCTCCGGAGCCCCGAACGGACTCCAGATCAGCCCTCTCGAGAGAGTTTAGGGCTTGGCGGCGGCTCCATATCGTAAAACGCGATGAATCTTTCTCTCTGATTTTTTTTCTCCCCGAACGTGAATATATGGAGTTGGAGTTGAGGTCGGTGGAGCTTAAGGGGGCCCACGGGGTAGGGGGCGCCCCCCACCTTCGTGGACAGGGTGTGGGCCCCCTGACATTGATTCTTTCGCCAATATTTTTTACTAATTCCAAAAAGTTGCTCCGTGGATTTTCAGGTCATTTTGAGAACTTTATTTCTGCACAAAATAACACCATGGCAGTTCTGCTGAAAACAGCGTCAGTCCGGGTCAGTTCCATTCAAATCGTGCAAATTAGATTCCAAAACAAGGGAAAAAGTGTTTGGAAAAGTAGATACGACGGAGACGTATCAACTGCGCATAGGGTCTATGCCTGGCTCTGTACATACGGTTACATGCCTTGCTGGCAAGGCTAGTACAAAAGGGGGTTGTCGGGGCTCACGACAACCACGCCTTACAGGTAAAACTTGCGAAGATGTTCGATATTCCAGGAGTTGCTCACCGGAATGCCATCTTCGGTCTCCAGGTGGACTGCGCCGGGCCTGGTGACTCGTATTACCTGATAAGGGCCTTCCCACTTTGGCGTCAACTTGTTTGAATCTTGGCGGATTGAACCCGTCGAAGAACAAGGTTGGATTCCTCAAGGCTTCGGGCATGAACCTTGTGGCTATGGTAGGGGGAAGAAGTTGTGAGAATCTGGTCTAGCAGTTAGGGCAGCAGTTTCTTCATTGCCATGGCTCCGAAGAAGAAGACGATCGCAGCAGTCGGTTCGTCTGGAGCCGCTCTGCCCGTGACAGCGTGGATGGGTGACGTGGCAGATGCTAGTGGTAGTGGAGATCAAGATCATCCATGCCACCCTGGTACGAGAAGCCAGTCGAGCGGCGTCGTCTGTAGCAGCAACGACGATCCGCGCAGCAACAAAAAGCTAAGTCACGCCAAACCTTTAGTAATTTCCTTTTTATGAGGTTATTTCCCTCAAATGGTGTTGGTTTTTGTATGGAAAACCTACATGCGAAGGAACCCTGCAAATATTGGCAGCGCCCTTGTTCTGTTTCGAGTCCGCTCAACAGCTCAAGTGGCTGCGCCAAGAACGGTAAGGTGGCTTGCCCGGCAGCGACACCCCCAAGCAGGCTGCTAAGGATATGTTCCTCAAAGCGCCCACGGCAAGGGTTAACGCATCGGCAAGCCTATCCAACTAAGCATAGGGTGTAGTACGTACAAAGCGAGATCAAACAGGAAAATAACATGCATTTAGTTCAAAGCACAGTGAAAGTTATATTACATCAATGATTCCCGCGTTTCTAACTTAAGATAAAATCGTCTTGGGTGCAAACTTGCCGTGGCAACAAGAAATGGAGCAGCTAATCCCGGCGCTGGCCCTCCAGCCTCTTGACTCCGCTGAGGCAATTGATGATGGGCTCAATGTGCTCCTCAAGTGCTTGGAGGTCTGCATCCTCTGGCAAGCTCTCAAGCACATTGGCGAAGTCGATGCTGGGGTTCCAGTGCGCCACCTTGGTGAGCACCTTGGTCAAACGCCCTGGCGGAGCTTCCGGGCCTCTTCGGCCAGATAACTTGCCCTGTTGGAGTGGAGCAGCTTCAGGGCATCGAGGACGCCCTCGAAGAACAGGGTCAGCTTGGCACTATCGCTCATGTTTATTTCATGGGAGAACATGAAGTTTGGCATGCCCATGGCGGACAGCTGCATGGTGAGCCTCTCTGCAACATCCACAAGGCGGCTGGTCCTGAGCTTCGTGCCGGCCACAAGCTCGTTGTGGGTGGCGGTGGCGTTCTGCAGCAGCTACCTCTCATCCGCGAGATCCTTGATCAGGGTATTTTCATCGGCCCTGGTCTCTGAAAGTGTCCTCTCCAGAGTCTCTAGCTTCAGCTTCAAATCAGCAATGCAGTTGTTGGCATCGGAGAGCAGCTTGGTTTTGTCGGAGATAGTGACCTGCAGATCTGCCAGGGTGTGGACAGTCATGTCCCTGTCCTTCTTCAGCCTCGAGATCTCCTTCCTCAACTCCTCCAGCTCCAGCTCCAGCTTCTCCACCTTGCCGGCCAGTTCATTCTTGGCGGCATCTGCGGCTTCAGCCCCGTCAACGGCCTCCTTCAGCTTGCCAGCATGGTCCAGAGCCAAAGCATCGAGTGCTTCTTTGTGCCCCTGTTTCAGCTCCTAGGTCCGCTGCATGACAAGCCTTTCAACTTCTTCGTCCTTGGTGTGAAGCTTGGCGGCAAGCGTCGCTTCACGGGCAAACCAAGTCCTCTTCTTGGGCGTCAAGCAGGATGCGGTGCTACATCTGGTCAGATTCGTCCTTGGCGGACTTTGCCTTCGCCACTTCCTAGGACTTGTTGAAGTCAGCCTTCTTCAGGAGGAGCTCTCGTTGGCGCTCGTCCAGCTTGTCCTGGGTGGCCTTCAGATCCTGCCGGGCCTCGGCGAACCAGACTCACATTTGAGTAACACGCTCCTGAAAGTCTGCCTCTGCCTTGTCCATGACTGCCATTTTGGGGTCCACCTTGTCCTGGCGGGCGCGGTAGAGCGCCTTGAGCTTCTGCAAGTTGGCACTCATGGCCTGGAGGAGCTGGTCTTCCTTGGTGCTGCTACTACTGGTTCTCGATTCATCAACAACCTGGAGCCCGGCAGTGGTGAGGACCTCGTCATCAAAAACCGCCCTTCGTCTGGCGTTCCGATGCTTGCCGTCCCTGGGAGGCTGACGAACAGATCGTCGCCCACCTTCAAATACCTACTCAAGGTAGGGGCTAAGGAGGAAGAGGGTTGGTCATCGACCACCTCCTCCCCGGCTGGCTCCTTGGCGGCCTCCCCAGTGGTGGCCTCGCCGGTCTCCCTGGCAGGCCGCATGGCGACCTCCTCGGCAGCGACCTTGCAGGCCCCTTGGCGGCCTCCTCAGCAGCGGCCTTGCCGGCCTCTCCAGTAGACCCCTTGGCGGCCTCCTCGGCGGCAATATTGGCGGCCTCAGCCTCAGCATCCTTGGCGGTCTCCTCGATCATAGCATCGATGTCTGCCTGGTCCATCAAGAGAGGATCTGGAGACCAAAAGGGAGAGTAAGGCAAAGCCAAAACCAAAGTTCAAGAAGAAGAAAAGAAAGGAAATCATGGCACAAGTGGCAAGGGGTGAGAGGTGAACAACTTACCTGTGCCGAGTGGAGAGGAAGCGTCTCCCTCCCCGACAACATCCGTTGCCGGGACGGGGTCGCTAGCACCTAAACCCACCTCCTCCTCCTCCATGCGCGTGGGCTCATCAGTGGATTCCCTTGCCGTGGACACCCCTCTGGTTGGCGTGGTTGACGGGGGCGGCGTGTCAGGGGTGGCCCTCGGTGGCTCCTCCTACTGCTGCTTTTCTCCTGCAAACCTAGCAAGGTCAGCACTAAAGAACTCCAATTCCCGCCAGCAAGAAATAAGTACCAGACTTATGCTGGGGGCTGGGGTGGGGGCTGCGCTGGAGGCTGGTCTCCGGGCTGACGAAGGTCAACCCCGGCGCACGAGAAGTGCTTGCCAGGGGCTCGTCGCTCGTTGGGGCCCTGGCTCTCTTTACCACCCTCTGAGCCAGTGTCTCGGTATCCCTACAAAGACAAGATCAAGTCAAGACAAGATAATCCATATAAAGAATCATAGAATGGATGGGGAGGCAAAGTGCTTACTCATCCTCCTCTTCTGTCCTCCTCTTCCTCTTCGGGCTGAAATACCCAAGGTCGAATTCGGCCACTGGGGCTGTGTCCATGAAGGGAGGAGGAGGAGAAGGAGTCCTGGACTGCTTGGTCGAGGAGGAGGTGACGGCCTTGGCTTTCTTTGCCACCGCGGCCGTGGCCTTCTTTGCCGCCGCGGCTTCCTTCTCTACCGCTACGGCCGCGCGCCTTGTCTGGCGCATGGGTTGCGCCTAGGCCCCTTGTCACTGCATGACCTTGTCGGGCCAGACTGGCTCGCTGGAGCCGACCTGCCGCAAGACCCGTTTCTTCTTCGGGGATGACGGCTCGTCCGCGTTGGATCCCTCCTCAGCCGACTCCTCGGTCGTCTCCTCGGCCTCCTCGGTCGTTTCTTCGACCGGGGGAGCCCCGGCACCAGTGCTGCTGGGGCCCCCGACAGACTCCGCCCATTCGGCAAGCTTCATCTCCTCTTTGGCCTCCTCGGCCTCGTCCTCCACGGTGCCAAGGCTGTCGGCCTCCTTGACAAGTGTCGTCTCCTCCAACCTGGTGGTGATGTACTCCATCTCTTCCTCAGTAGTGGGGCAGATGAATTACGGCTCGTCATGGACGTACCCCTCCGACAAATTGTCGAAGAACTTCTGCACTATCTCTGCTTCTGGCTCGACCCAGGTCGAGTCGAGGCCATGCACATTAAACGCCGGTGTCATGGCGATGATGGCGGTCAGGCAAGAGTTATTGCTCAACGGGACCACCCCCGCTGGCAACTTGAATGGCTTGTCCACCTTGCCGGTCTTGGCAGCCTTGCGGAACCTCTCGGCCTCGTCGGTCTCATCAACCTTGAGCTGAAAGAGCCGTTGGCCGAGATGCACGTGCTGGATCACTGTGAAGTTGTAATTCAGGCCGAGGCAAAGCCTCATGATTTCAGCCACATTCTTGTAGTCCCAGGCCGGCCTCCCCTTGTTGTGCGAAGGAGCGATGCGGCGATGGATGAAATCAGCCCCGATCATATCGAGCGTAAGCCTGGCTGAAGTGAGTAGGTGGATCCTAGTGGTGGTGACCGTGAACTTCCCGTCGTCGACGTCGAGCTTTTCCCCAGTCGTTGCCACGGACCGGCAGCTTTCGACAGACCTGGCAGAACTCCCGCCGATCCTTCTCCTTGATCCAACACCACCGGCCCCGCCATTCGTCCCACTTGTCCTTTGTAGAACCCTTCAGGTACATGCCCTTGCTCTGAGCCCTTGGAATCCAAGTGACACAGTCGGAGATGGAGCGCCCCGTCTGGATGCGGGGAACGAAGTAGTGGCGGAATAGTGTCGTGTTGGGGTGCACCCCGGCGAAGCCCTCGCAGAGGTGGGCAAATAAGGCCATGCACGCCACGGCATTCGGCGTAAAGTCCAGGAGATGGAAGCCGCAGGTGTGCATGATGTCATTGAAGAAGTCGGAGAAAGGGGGCAGAGCCCACAGGAGAAGTAATCGATGAAGAAAGGGTATTTATCTGACCCGGGCTTGGCAAAGCGAGCAGGGATGAACTTCGTGGCAGGATGCCCCGACGTCTCTCTCCCCCACAAGGGCTTGAATTTTTCCCTGAGGGTGAGTGCGTCGACCGTCGAGACGAAGAGGGTGTGCTTCTTTCGTAGCTTCACCAGCTCACTTTTCGGCACTTCCTTCCCCGCAGTGGCCTTGGCCACTCCCTTGCCTTTGCTTGCCTTGGGTGCCATGGCGGCTGAGAAGAGGCGAGGGGTCAAGAAGCAATGGAAGCATGGCGGCGGCAAAGAAGAGGCGAGAAGATCTGGTTTGCGCTCGAGGAAGAAGGGGGGAATGACGGTTCCTAGACTGGAAAAGACGCAGAGGGAAAATGAGCAGCGCCCACGCGGATTCCTCTTTTGTTGGGGAAGGCACGGGCCGCTTCTTTACCATTTACTGCAGGGTGATGCAGGTGTGCTGCAGCCGTTCCACGCACGACCCCCGCGTCACGCACTCGGTACGGATCGTGGGGAAGTGCAACTGGCGAAGATTTTATAGCGGTTTAAACCCTGCCATGCGTGCCCGCGCACTGCTTCAGGACTTGCCCAACTACGCTTTGTGCTTACGGGTGGCCCAGGCCCGGGGGCTCATGTCGGTGTACAATAGTATGGGCTCTTCTGTACCCCTTACTTGTGCACGGGCAGTCGTAGCCACAACTACGGCAGGGCTTGGCAGGGCAGAAGAAGGCAAAACACAAGGCTATCAAGACAGCAATCAAGTCAAAGAACAAGGAGCAGAAGACAGACTGAGCTTCCCCCGGCGACATCCTTGCCGGGGCAGCCTATGTGGCCCCAGCAAGAGCCTTGCCAGAGCAACTTATGAAGCACCAGCAAGGCCATTACTCTTGAGGCTGAGAGCTTTAACACCACTGACAGCGTCGAGGTCAAGACTTGGGAACGCATGCATAGTAGCATGCAGATCTTTGTGAAGACTGATGGCCTGCAGGCCCACGTGGAACCAGAAGATGAAGCCCCCCGGCAAGACCCTTGCCAGGGACGACCGCGAAGCCCCTGACAAGCCTTGCCGGGGACGATTGCGGGGCCACAGCCAAGCCCGTACCTGACAAGGATTTGCCACCTCACCACCACTCCAGCGCGACGACCAGCTTGCCAACTAGGCAGACGCCTGTGTGGCGGCATGCAGATCTTCGTGGAGGCTCTACCACCACGCCAACACAATAGCTAGTTAGCCAGTGTGGCACTGCATGCCTCGTCAGCCTGGACGCGTGTCAAGGCAAGGAGGAGCGGCGACGGACGGGATGGCTTCTGTTACCGTCCCCGATAAAGCAAGAGGGCATGTAGGCAGCGCATTAAATGCGTTTGTCCTGCGGTGCCAAGCGATAAGTATGTACACTGTAGATACTTTCCACCTCCTGTGTGCCGCTGTGGCAACCCCTTCGACATATAAAAGGAGGCCCGAGGCGTACTGAGAGAGGATTCGGACTTTTTGGAGTAGGCATGCACCGCAGCTAATTCAAGAGCTCAAGAACACATAATATACAGACAAGCAGGACTAGGGTTTTACGCACCAATGCAGCCTGAACCTAGGTAAAAATCCCTCCGCTCATTACTAGAACTGCATTTCGTGCAGCTCTCTCCCCACCAACCATAAAAGGGATCCTCGTGATCCCAAAGGTGTTCGTTTCCCCAATAGTGTAGGTACCATTTTCATAGTGTTGCGTGGTTCTCCTACTGGTTCGATATCCTTGGTCTCATCACTGAGGTAAATACCTACCATAGCTGTGTTGCATCATCCCTTCCTCTTTGGGAAAATACCTGTCGGCGTTCTGGGAACAGGGGTCCCCAGACTTTCCTGCCTGCGGCCCGCGGCGTGGCTCCACCGGTGGCCCAGTACGGCCCGTCTTCGTCAACCAACGCTCAAGACCCTCGTGGGGGGCCAAGCCTCACAAGGCGGACAACACGAGGCCTCCTCGGGAGTGGCCTCACCAGGCAGGCTCGCGAGGAGGCGGAGAGATCAAGGCAGGGGGTACCTCGCGAGGTTCCCGTGATGCAAGCCATGACTACCAAGGCCAGGCGGGCACCAACGCGCGCAGTGTCCTCGTTTCCCCTTTGATGCTAAGGGAGCAAGCACAGGCGTGGAGTACCGAGGCATCAGGCAAAGGTTTCCATATCGGTGCAACAATACAAGACCAGCAGAACAGCAGGACGAAGGTCATCGTGGAGCCCAAGACGGCATCACCACCAGCGTCTTTGACAGACAAAGACCACCTTTAGTCAGGATAGCTTGTACTAGCTGTCCCCTTTCAAATTGACCATTGTTGGAAGCCTTCCTGCTCAATATTTGGGGAGAGGACCAGGGCCTCCATAAATAGGACTAGCCACCACAGTAAGGGGGACGATCGACCGATTCCCCCCGAGCAACCCACCAAGCACAAGAACACCTCTCCTTAGGAGGTTGTTCTTCCCTTGTACTGTTCATCATCAGCCTAAGAGGAAATCCACCACCACCACATAGGAGTAGGGTATTAGACCACAACGATTGCCTGAACCTGTATAAATCTTGTGTCTCTTGTGTTGTGAGTTCATCGAGCTAAGCTTAGGGATTGCAGCGAGGCTGAGAGCGAGATTCGGTAGGGGGAAATCCTCGTGCGCACCCCAATGTTTGAACCTCAAGGGTTTTGCCGGAACCCGAAATCCGACATTTGGCACACAAGGTAGGGGTGCGCCAAAGTCTTCCTTCCGATGATGCGCATCTCGTCGCTTCGTCATATCCATGTCTGACGCCCATCGGGCCCGCGCCGAGTGCCGGGCCACTCTCACCGCTCGCGTCGCCCAGACGGCTCCTGTCGGCGGACCTCCCCGTCGTTCTCCGTCGCCTACCGCCAATGCTGCCATCGGCCTGGAGTGGAACGAGCAGCAAGCATCCTCACTGCACCCCTTGGTGCAGCGGGGCGGCCGCACTGCCACTCCGTCGCTCACCCCAGTCGGTTCGTCGTCCCACGCTCGTCGCGCCCCCACGGACGCGCAGGCCGCGCTGCTTATGGCACGTGAGCTCCTGCGTTACCGCCCCGTCGATGACCTCTACGAAGAATGGCTCGCTCGCATCACCGAGCTCGGAGCACCGCAGAGGGCTCTCCCGCACCGTCCCTCTCGCTGCCTCGCCCTCCGCCAGGTATGGGCGACGTGGCTCATGGAGCGCCTCCACCACCTCTGCCTCAAGATGGCGCCCTGGCGCCAAGACGCGCGGCCCCTGGGCGTGACCCACCGCGTCCGGCGCCCGCGCGACAAGAAAGAAGCTGTCAAGAAATCCCTCGTCCTCAAGAAGACCCACCGCGTGCTGCCCATGGCAGCGGTGCGCGGGAACCATCAAGAGCAAGCTCCGCGTTAGCAAAGGCCTCGGTGACCACAACAGGCTGTCGCGCCTTCACCCCGAGCTGCGTAAGCCGCCTGGCCGGGCAAGTACAAGTCGGACCTACCTCCTCGCTATGATGGCACCCCCGATCGGGCGGAGTTCTTGCAGCTCTACGAGCTGAGCATCGAGGTGGCCAAAGGCGACAAGAAAGTCATGGCAAATTGGTTTCCCATGGTGCTCAAGGACGGTGCCTGCTCGTGGCTCCTGAACCTGCCTCCCGGCTCGATCTCCTCTTGGGACAAGATGCGCAGCCGCTTCATCGCCAACTTCCAGGGCACTCGCGATCGCCCCCGGGCCGCGGGTGACCTGTGCCGCATCAAGCAGCAGGGGGGAGACCTTGCAGAAATACATCCAGTGCTTCAACAGCGTCCGCCTCAAGATCCCCAAGGTGATAGACGAGGCCATCATCTCAGCGTTCTTTGATGGCATTCGTGATGTCAAGATGAAGGAGGAGCTCGCCATCCATGAGGAGTTGTGCACATCCCTGGAGCTGTTCAACCTGGCGACCAAGTGCGCAAGAGCTAAGGAGGGACGCCTCTCCCTCCTCGAGCTCCTAGCTGCCGACCCAGAAGAAAAGAAGACCAAGGCCAAGGACGTGAAGCGCAAGGGAGTAGACGTGCTCGCGGTGGAACCACACACGAGGTGCGGCAGGGACCAGCCGGAGTCGTCCAAGGGCAGCCAACCATTCTGCGCCTACCACAACCTCCACACCCACAACACCAACGATTAGCAGGAGCTCAGGGCTGTTCGAGAAGGACGCTTCGGTCGACGCCCCAAGCGCAATGACCGGGGCTACGGCCGAGGAGGAGGACGTGGCGGAGGACGATGGGACGATCGTGGCCCTCTCCAAGAGTAGCGTGACCGACCTCATGAGGATCGCTGGTAGGACCAGCCTCGCGAGGGCGCCTGGAGGGATCAGCCTCACGAGGACCGCCCCCAGGGCAACGCATGCCTTCGTCCTCTGCCGCCGCCACCAAGAAGGAATGACGACCATCATCAAGACGAGGGGGCTTGTCGGTGTTCTGGGAACGGGGGTCCCCAGACTTGCCTGCCTGCAGCCTGCGGTGTGGCTCAAGGGGTGGCCTAGTATGGCCCATCTTCATCAACTCAAGCTCAAGACCCTCACGAGGGGCCAAGCCTCGCAGGGCGGATGATGCAAGGCTTCCTCAGGAGTGGCCTCACCAGGAAGGCTCGCGAGGAGGCGGAGAGATCAAGGCAGGTGAGGGAGTCCTGGACTAGGGGGTGTCCGGACAGCCGGACTATCATCGTCCGCCGGACTCCAAGACTACGAAGATACAAGATTGAAGACTCCGTCCCGTGTCCGGATGGGACTTTCCTTGGCGTGGAAGGCAAGCTTGGCGATACGGATATGTAGATCTCCTACCATTGTAACCGACTCTGTGTAACCCTAGCCCTCTCCGGTGTCTACATAAACCGGAGGGTTTTAGTCTGTAGGACACAACATCCATTAAAACAATCATACCATAGGCTAGCTTCTAGGGTTTAGCCTCCTTGATCTCGTGGTAGATCCACTCTTGTACTACCCATATCATCAATATTAATCAAGCAGGACGTAGGGTTTTACCTCCATCAAGAGGGCCTGAACCTGGGTAAAACATCGTGTCCCTCGTCTCCCGTTACCATCCGCCTAGACGCACAGTTTGGGACCCCCTACCCGAGATCCGCCGGTTTTGACACCGACATTGGTGCTTTCATTGAGAGTTCCTCTGTGTTGTCACCGATAGGCTTTATGGCTTCTTCAATCAACAACAACACCGTCCAAGGTGAGACTTTTCTCCCCGGACAGATCTTCATATTCGGTGGCTTCGCACTGCGGGCCAATTCACTTGGCCATCTCGAGCAGATCAAAAGCTACGTCCCTGGCCGTCAGGTCAGATTTGGAAGCCTAAACTTCACGGCGGACATCCGCGGAGACTTGATCTTCCATGGATCCGATCCGCAGCCGTGCGTGCCGCACTATCACGATGGGCATGATCTAACTCTGCCGCCGGACAGCGCCTTGGAGGCCGCACACGAATCCGCTCCGACCCATAGTCCGGAGCCGATCACGCAGCCCGAGGACGGGTGGCTGGACACCTCCTCGGGAGCTGCAATTTCCACGGTGATGGAGCCAAACATTGACCTTATCCCCTATAAAGCTCGTGACTCCGAGGTGCCGGACTCCGAACCTCCTGCACCCCTGCTAATCGAATCCAATTGGGCGCCGATCATGGAGTTCACCGCTGCGGACATCTTCCAATACTCACCCTTTGGCGATATCCTAAATTCGCTAAAGCATCTCTCACTATCCGGAGAGCCCTGGCCGGACTACGGCCAGGAGGGTTGCGATGCAGACGACGAAGAAATTCATACCCCACCCACCACCCACTTTGTAGCCACTGTCGACGATCTAACAGACATGCTAGACTATGACTCCGAAGACATCGATGGTATGGACGACGATGCCGGAGACGATCAAGAACCAGCGCCTACAGGACACTGGAAGACCACCCCAACACACGACGTATATATGGTGGATACCCCAAAAGGAAGCGACGACGAGGAACAACAGGGCGTGACAAAGGATAATCCCACCGATAAACAACCAAAACAGTGACGCAAGCGCCGCCCTAAGCCCCGCCTCGGCAAGGACAGCCTTCCTAATGACCCAGCATTAGAGCAGGGCAAACCAGTGGACGACGAACATGCAACCAAGAAACCGTCCGAACAGGACGAATTGGATAATCAATCCAATCCCGGCGAAACCAACAGTCCGGACGACCTCACACCGGATATACCACCGGAGCATAAGAACCTTCACGGCAGACTCGTCGCCACCGCAAGAAGCTTGAAGAAGGAGAAACGGAAGCTCAAAACAGTGGAAGACATACTCAGAATGAGCTGGAGCAAAGTGCTCAAAACCGCAGACAAATACGGCAATGGCCATCAATCAAAGAGCTACCCGAAGCGCAAGCTGCTGCCAGAATGTGACGAGGAAGCCATAGAGCCTCCATAGTCAAAAAACAAAGAGGTCGTCTGGCCGGATAGACGGCCAGAGGATAGGACAAAATCTACAAGCAGCGCCGCACGCAAGCCGACTCATGACCCTGGGAAAACAGATAGCCCAGCCAGGTCCATTTACGGGCCAAAAAAGAGGGCCCCAGGAAGCAACACAACACGCCAAGTGTTTGAAGACAGCGGCACACCCAAATACAGAGGCGCCGCACACCCACTATGTTTCACCGATGAGGTGCTGGATCATGAATTTCCAGCAGGGTTCAAACCCATAAACATAGAGGCATACGACGGAACAACAGACCCTGGAGTCTGGATAGAGGATTACATACTACACATACATATGGCTAGAGGAGATGATCTCCACGCCATAAAATATCTACCCCTCAATCTCAAAGGGCCAGCTCGGCACTGGCTCAAAAGCCTCCCAGAAAACACTATTGGAAGTTGGGAAGAGCTCAAGGACGCATTTCGAGCAAATTTTCAAGGGACTTATGTCCGCCCTCCGGATGCAGACGATCTAAGTCATATAACTCAACAGCCCGGAGAGTCAGCGCGCAAATTCTGGAACAGGTTCCTTACCAAAAAGAACCAAATAGTCGACTGTCCGGATGCGGAAGCCCTAGCAGCTTTCAAACACAACGTCCATGACGAATGGCTCGCCAAACACCTCGGCCAAGAGAAGCCGAGGACAATGGCCGTGCTAACAAGCCTCATGACCCGATTTTGCGCAGGGGAGGACAGCTTGCTAGCAAGATGCAGCACCAGCGGCCCGAGTACATCCAAGATTAGAGATGGAAACGGAATATCACGACGCAGAAAGGATCAGCGCCGGAATAAAGAAAAAAGGCCAAAGAATACGGCGGTCAACGCCGGATTCAAAAGCTCGCGGCCAAACAACAAAACACTGCCTCTTAAGGATAACAGTGATGAGCTATCCAACTTAAACAAAATTTTGGATCGGATATGTCAAATCCACAGTACCCCCGGAAGGCCTGCAAACCACACCCACCGAGATTGTTGGGTTTTCAAACAGTCCGGCTGACTAAATGCCAAACACAAGGGGCTCGACGCATCAAGCGAGGATGATGATAAACCCCACTAGCAGAGCACCGGAAAACAAAAGACTTTCCCACAAGAAGTCAAAAACAGTAAACTCACTTCATGTGATATTACGGAAAAACAATGCGGCACCCGTCAAAATAAGTGCCGCACGGTCCACCCCAGCGGAACCTCGAAGTTGGACGTCAAAACCATTCACTTTCGACCACCTGGATTATTCCAGAAGCATTCGGAACGCAGGATGGACTGCTCTGATATTGGATCCTATAATCGACGGACTACAATTTACACAAGTCCTGATGGACGGCGGCAGCGATTTAAACCTGCTATATCCGAACACAATCCGCAAGTTGGGGATAGACCTTACTAAAATTCGACATAGCCGCACTTCCTTCAAAGGAGTGACGCCAGGCCCTTACGCCAAGTGCACAGGCTCCTTATTACTAGAAGTTGTGTTCGGGTCACCGGACAACTTTCGACGCGAAAAGCTAATCTTCCATGTCGCCCCATTCAAAAGTAGCTATCAAGCACTATTGGGGCGTGAAGCTTTTGTTCGCTTCAACGCCATACCACATTACTCGTCTCTTACACTCAAAATGCCCGGTCCACGTGGCATCATTTCATTAAGAAGGTCATTCAAAGAACCCGGACACGGCTAGACGAGTCCAGCATAAATAAGCTAGGGGCTCCCTAGCCGCGCACCCCGTCACAAGGGGCTGTGCGTATAAGCAATAATGAGCTAATATAGACTCCGCTTTATTTATTTATTGATATTTTTCATACACTTTTTCGCACGATTTCCTTTCAAACTAAGTTCCTCTCTTTTTACAGATGAAGACCGTGCACACCTGTCCAGGATAACGGCACAACGGAGACACAGGCGCAGACGTGCAGTAGGGACCCGTTGCTAGGAATCTTTTCAGATTAAGACCCTGCGTAAACCTTTTTTACTGTCTCTTGTTGTTATAATCCCCTGGGTTTTTTTCATGATAACCAGAGAGGATACTGACGTTTTGGCATCAGTCGCGTCAGAGGACCTCGCCCGTACCTGGACACAAGGGGCTTAGGGCATTGTTTCGCCCGTTATTATAAAAGACCGAACACCTTAGGGAGTGTTCGGCGTCTCGAGTTAGGCCTTATATGCATCAGCTCCGAATCATGCCTTTGGTCAAATGTTGGGTTTGCCCGGCTCCTGTGTTTTGCTGCCTTACGTTCCGTATCATCGGCTAACATGGCACCAGGAGAACTACTGCGATTGTGCCCCAGTTCGGCTGGGCGAGCACCTCAGTAGAGAAAGCCGAAAACTGCTGTCATGATACAGCGAGAGACTGGTCAACCACTCGATCGACCACCGGAATGTTTAGAATTCCTCCGCTTTGACGAAGGACCGTTTCCCAGTCAGGCACACACGTGCCTCGAATTCGGAGAGCGCGGTGCCCCAGGGGCTATATCGTAGCACCACCCTCGAACTCCAATGGCTAAGTGAAAGTGATAAAGCATCATAGTCCGGTTGCCTCGTTTGCTACGCTACCACCTCCTCAACAGGACCGACACGTCGGATTAAGTGTGAAAATGCGCTATTTTTGCGAACACCCCCGCACCTTGTGCGTGGGGGCTGAAGCCGACGACTGCCATCTTTCAGGTTTTACACACGTATACATAAACGGCCGCACAGGAGATATTTCAATACTTGAACGCACAAGTACAAAAAGCGCTATATCATAAACATTGTTTTACAAGATAAAACATTCATTTGAACGTGACATTTTTCGAGCACTGCGACTCTATTATACGAGCACCATGCATAACTTCCCCAAAATAGTGCTCGGTGGGTAACCGGCTTTCGTCCGAACCCTGGGTTGCAACAGCGGTGGCATCCATCTCTGTCCAATGTGTCTTCACACGGGCAAGGGCCATCCGCGCACCCTCTATGCAGGCCAACCGCTTCATCTCCTTGATATGCGGCACCGCCCCAAGAAACTCCTGCAATAAGCCAAACTAGCTCGTCGGCTTGGGCCTCTCCGGCCAGACATGAGTCACGATATCCGTCATGGCAAGTCCGGACAACCTATTCAGCTCAGCCCATTCGGCCAACCGATCGGTCAGCGGAAGTGAACGATCCGGACTATGGAATTGAGACCAAAATAGCTCTTCCGTCTTGTGATCCTTCTGACTTCAGAAGTGCACAACGGCATCCGCCGCACTCGCCGCTAAGTCCATATATGGATCCTCCGGACCCCACAGCTGGCCAAGCTAGGCATATTTTGGATCCATAAACCTGCGGCGTAGCAGAAAAGGCTTGCCAGCCACAATGTCTCCGGCCTGGCGCAGCTCCTCCTTTATAGCCTGCATTGCAGAACGGGCATCCTTGGCTTCGGCGGTGGCCTTCCCCAGGTCTTCTCGCTCCGATAGGCGCTCCTTTTCAAGAGCCTCATTGCGGTCGGTAGCATCCTTCAATTTAATGGCCAGTTCGGCCATCTCTTCCCTGCTTCGGCAGTGTGCAGCCCTTTTGGCTTCTAACTCCTCGGCCGCCCTCGCGGCGGCCGCATTACTCCTTCTGGCTTGCTCCTTGGCTTGAGCAAGTTCTGCCCGAAGGCTCTCCACAGCAGCACCACCATCTGCGTTAAGCACACATATTGAAAGAGGTGGGCTTTGGCTCCCTTAATAGGTGATTGCGGAGAGAAAACTTACCTTGCGACTCGTCAAGTCGCTTGTTGACTAGCGCGATGTCTGCATCCGCAACATCGAGTTGCCGCATTAATTCAGCAACTCCTAGTACGGCTAGCCCCCGGACTATCCGCCACCTGCATAGGAAAGGTGACACTCAATACCTGCGATTTTGATCCTCGGCACGTTGTCGCTTTCGACAACCTACCGAGTCTCGGGGGCTACTATCTATACAGGGCGCACTTTCATGTGCAAAACTGTCAAAAAGGCGCGTCGTTTTTACGTACCTCAAAACCCGCTAGCAAACTCCTGACGGCATTATGCAATCCGTTTTCGGCGGATGAAATCCTTCCAATCACCGTACTCATCAATGCACGGTGATCTTCTGAGATGGACGCCCTCTCAAGCAGATCCTTCAGCTCCCCCGGCCGAACACTAGTCGGCGCCGAACTCTTCGGCTCTGCCGGACTCGGGGATACCCTCCGTGACGACACTTCAGGCTCGTCCGCCCTATCCGACGGCGCAGCAGACGGAGGCGTCTCGCTCTCCATCATCTCCGGACGAAGATCCCCCGAAGACGAGCTCATTTGAGAAGGTCGGAGATCCGAGCTACAAGGTAGAAAACTCGGTTATCCTCATAAGCACAAATAGGGATGTCTCTCGTTACCAAACTCCCTTTTTTCTACTCACGGCTCGCTGGAGGGCTGATGCTTTAGGGGAGATTGTGCGGCCGGGGCCTCCCCGGACGCAGGACCCTCTGGAAAAACTTCTTCCCCCGCTTAGGGGCTTTGGCCTCCGGTTTTTCGGAGGCGGTCCTCTTCTCCCCCTGGAGGGAGGGATTCTCGATCCCCCCTTCTTCAAGCGCCCCCTTGGACGAAGTGGTAGCTCCTCCATTTTCCCCTTCGCCTTCTTCTGAAGGCGCAACCTCCAACATTCTGACCAGCACGGGCTCCGGCACGGTCTCTGGGAGGGGGGCCGGACACCGTATCAGCTTTGCTTGCGCTATCCACTCCTGTTGAAGGATAACGGGTTAAAAGGCGAATTGTAGAAAGGCAAACAAATGGTACGTCCGAACACTAAGCTACTTACTTGAGTATCCGGGCGATTGCAGCTTAGGCCGGCATCCTCGGTCAATTCCGGACACACCTCCTGTGATCCGAAGAACAACTTGTACATCTCCACGGGTGTCGTACCCATGAAGTGTTGGAGAATCCGTGGTCCCTCCGGACTGAACTCCCATAGCCGGAGAGGACGGCATTTGCAGGGCAGGAGACGCCTAATTAGCATGACCTGCACCACCACGACCAGATCGATCTCCCTCGCTTGGAGGTCTCGAATCCGGCCCTACAATAGGGGCACGTCTTTTGACGGCTCCCAATTGAGCCCTTGGTTGACCCATGACATCAACCGTCGTGGAGGTCCCGAGCGGAATGGAGGCGGCGGCTTCTGCCTGCTGCCCTTTGGAGCGGTGATATAGAACCACTCCTGCTGCCACAAGCCGAGCTCCTCTTGGAAGGAGCCCTCGGGCCACGGGGCATCGGCCCTCCTGCTTACGGCCGCCCTGCCGCACTCTGCTTGACGCCCCCCCGATCATCTTCGGCTCCACATTGAAGGTCTTCAGCCATAGGCCGAAGTGGGGGATGACGCGGAGGAAGGCTTCGCAGACGACAATAAACGCGGAAATATGGAGGATGGACTCCGGAGCCAAGTCATGGAATTCCAACCCATAGTAAAACATGAGCCCTCTCACAAAAGGATCCGCCGGGAAGCCTAAACCCCGACGGAGGTGGGATACAAAGACGACATACTCGCCGGGCTCGGGGGTGGGGATGGTCTGCCCTTCGGCGGGCAACCTGTGCGAAATCTCGTAGGACAGGTACTTGGCTTCTCGCAGCTTTAGCACGTCCTCCTCCGTAACGGAGGAGGGCATCCACCGGCCCTGAAGGTCGGAGCCGGACATTGTTGAAGGTCCGAAGCGCTCGAATCTGGGGCTCTGGGTGTTGGAACTTGGAGCAAGGAGAAGATTCGGTGGAAGATTGAAGAAAAGAAACGAGCCTTGGTCCTATTATAAAGAGGGAGAATACCAAGAGCCGTCTCCGTGACCGTTCGGGACTCGCCTTCGATAGAGGAGGCGTGGCGACGGGCGCGGTTAGGTTACCCACGTCCGTATTGATGAGAATCCCGGAATAAGGGGAACACGATCTCTGTTTTGACAAGACGTGCCAAGGAAACCGCTTCGCTAAACACGCTGAGGTGGTATAATAAAAAACGATTCAAGTAAAAACTTGGTAGTGGTGTGACGTCACGCCGCAAAATACGTCAGCAGATTGAACTTGTGCACATATTATTCTCTCTACGGTGGAATGTGGAATTTATTTTGCAGAGCCGGACACTATCCTGGTGTTCACAATCTTCCATGGATTATTCAAAGGAGGAACCCGCCTTGCAATGCCGAACATTATGCGCGCCGGACTTATCGTCATTGAAGCCAGGTTCAAGGGCTACTGAGGGAGTCCTGGACTAGGGGGTGTCCGGACAGCCGGACTATCATCGTCCGCCGGACTCCAAGACTACGAAGATACAAGATTGAAGACTCCGTCCCGTGTCCGGATGGGACTTTCCTTGGCGTGGAAGGCAAGCTTGGCGATACGGATATGTAGATCTCCTACCATTGTAACCAACTCTGTGTAACCCTAGCCCTCTCCGGTGTCTATATAAATCGGAGGGTTTTAGTCCGTAGGACACAACATCCATTACAACAATCATACCATAGGCTAGCTTCTAGGGTTTAGCCTCCTTGATCTCGTGGTAGATCCACTCTTGTACTACCCATATCATCAATATTAATCAAGCAGGACGTAGGGCTTTACGTCCATCAAGAGGGCCCGAACCTGGGTAAAACATCGTGTCCCTCGTCTCCTGTTACCATCCGCCTAGACGCACAGTTCAGGACCCCCTACCCGAGATCCGCCGGTTTTGACACCGACAGCAGGGGTACCTCACGAGGTGCCCAAGACGCAAGCCGGGACGATCGAGACCAGGCGGGCGCCGGCCTGCGCAGTGTCCTTGTTTCCTCTTTGGTGCAAAGGGGGCAAGCGCAGGCGCGGAGTACCAAGGCATCAAGCAAAGGTTACCATTACGGTGCAATAAGACCAAGACCAGCAGAGACGCAGGACAGAGGTCACCGTGGAGCCCAAGACGGCGTCATCGCCAGTGCCTTTGGCAGCCGAAGACCAACTTTAGTCAGGATAACTTGTACTAGATGTTCCCCTTCAAAATGGCCATTGTTGGCTCCCTTCCCGCTCAATATTTGGGAAGAGTGCCAGGGCCTCTATATTAGAGATATCCACCACAATAGAAGACAAACGGATCTGGATCTGACCCAGAGCCAACAGAGATGGAGCAATTCCTCTCCAAGCACATCACCACAAGAACACCTCTCGCGAGGCTGTTCTTCCCCTGTACTGTTCATCATCAGCCCTAGAGGCTATCCACCACACCAAACACTGGATTAGGGTATTACACCACAATGGTGGCCCGGACTAGTATAAACCTTATGTCCCTTGTGTTGTAAATCGTTTAGCTTAGATTGGCAGCGAGGCGTTTGGACGTAGATAGACAGGGGGAAGATCTTCGCGCGCACCCTAGAGTTCGAACCTTAAGGGTTTTGCCGAAACCCGATATCTGACATTTGGCGCGCCAGGTAGGGGTGCGCCAGAATCTTTCTTCTGTTGTTCTGCATTTGATCGTCCGTCGCATCCATGGCTAACGCTCGCCGAGCTCGTGCCGAGCGTTGGGCTTCTCTCGCTGCCCGCATCGCTCAGACGGCTCCCGTAGGTGGGCCTCCCCGTCGTTCTCTGTCGCCTGCCGCCAACGCAGCCACTGGCCTGGCGGGGAACAAGCAGCAGGCCTCGTTGTTGCATCCCTTGGTGCAGCGGGAAGGCCGCACCGCCACTCCGTCGCTGACTCCAGCCGGTTCGTCGTCGCACGCCCGTCGCGCTCCCACGGACGCGCATGCCGTGTTGCTCCTGGCACGCGATCTCTTGCACTACCTCTCCGTCGACAACCTCTAGGAGGAGTGGCTCACTCGCATCACTGAGCTCGTTAGCACCATAGGAGGCTCCCCTGCACCGCCCTCTCGCTGCCTCGCCCTCCGTCCTGCGTGGGTGATGCAGCTCAGGAGGCGTCTCCGCCACCTCCTCCCCAAGAAGGTGCCCTGACTCCAAGGCGCGCGCCCCCTGGACAAGACCCACCGCGTCCAGCGCCCGTGCGACAAGAAAGGAGCTGCCAAGAAATCCCTCGCCCCCAAGAAGGTGCTCGCGTGCTCCCTGCTCCAGCACGTCATGATCGCATCCCTGTGCCGGTACGTCAAGACCCCGCGCTGCCCCTGGCGGCGGCGCGCGGGAATCCCCAGGAGCAAGCCCCGCGTCTACAAAGGGCTCCGGTGGCCACCGCAGGCTGCCGTGCCTTCACCACCGAGCTGTGCAGTGTTGCCTGGCCGAGAAAGTTCAAGCCGAACCTGCCTCCTCGCTACAACGGCACTGCCGACCCAACGGGGTTCCTGCAGCTCTATGAGCTGGGCACCGAAGCGGCCAACGGAGACGAGAAGGTCATGGCGAATTGGTTCCCCATGGCGCTCAAAGATGGTGCCCACACCTGGCTCCTGAACCTGCCTCCCGGCACGATCTCCTCTTGGGACGAGATGCGCACCCACTTCATCGCCAACTTCCAGGGCACTCGCGACCACCCTCTGGTCACGCGTGACCTGCGCCGCATCAAGCAGCAACCAGGAGAGACCCTGCAGATGTACATCCAGCGCTTCAACAACGCTCGCCTCAAGATTCCCAAGGTGACCGAGGAGGCCATCATCTTAGGGTTCTCTGATGGCGTCCACGACGTCAAGATGAAGGAGGAGCTGGCAATCCACAAGGATCTGTGCACATCTCTGGAGTTGTTCAACCTGGCGACCAAGTGCGCAAGGGCTGAGGAGGGTCGGCTCTCCCTTCTCAAGATCCCAGCTGCTGACCCGGAAGAGAAGAAAGCCAAGGCCAAGGATGTGAAGCGCAAAGGAGTAGCCGTGCTCGTAGCAGATCCAGACACGAAGCGCGGCAGGGACCAGTCGGAGTCATCCAAGGGCAGCCGGTACTGCGTGTACCACGACCTCCACACCCACAACACCAATGAATGCCAAGAGCTCAGGGCCAGACGAGAAGGACGTATCGGTCGACGCCCCGAGCACAATGATCGGGGCTACGGCCGAGGAGGAGGAAGAGGTGGAGGACGATGGGACGACCGAGGCCCTCGCCAAGGGTGGTGTGACCGACCTCGCGAGGACCGCTAGCAGGACCAGCCTCGCGAGGAGGCTTGGAGGGATCAGCCTCGCGAGGATCGCCCGTAGGGTAACACGGGCCTTCCTCCTCTGCCGCCACCGCCAAGAAAGAATGACGACCATCATCAGGACGAGGGGGCTGGGGGCTTCCAGGAGCCGTGTGCTATCGCTTGCATCTTGGGCGGTGCCTAGGCCCCAGCCTCTCAATGCATCTTCAAGAAGTTTGCTCGTAGGGTGAACACAGTCCTCCCCAAGCTTGAGGCCACATGCCCTCTCAAGTGGTCCATGTGCGCCATCACGTTCAGCTTAGCGGATCAGCTCAAGTGTGCAACTACAGCTGGTGTCCTCCCAATGCTTTGTTCCCCAGTCATCAGCAATGTGCAAGTTACCAGGACCCTCATCGATGGCGGCGTAGGGCTCAACGTCCTGTCCATCGAGACATTCGACAATCTCCAAGTGCCGTATGATCAGCTCCAACCAACCAAGCCTTTCTCAGGAGTCACTGACGGCTCCACCACTCCGATAGGGCAGGTTCGCCTCCCTGTCACCTTCGGGCAGCGCAAGAACTACCGTACCGAGCTCATCGACTTCGACGTTGCCCACATTCGCCTGCCATACAATGCCATCCTCTGATATCCAGCCCTGGCCAAGTTCATGGCAGTGACTCACCATGGATACAATGTCCTCAAGATGCCGAGAAGCGGTGGAGTCATCACAGTCCCCTGTGAAGAGAAGGACGCGGTGTGCTCACTCGAGCGTGCCTTCCAGGCTGCATCAGTCGAGGACCCAGACAGCAAGAGCGGGAACCTTCCTGAGGCAGTTCCTAAGAAGAAGAAGACATC
The DNA here is from genome assembly GCA_963921465.1 of Triticum timopheevii. NCBI lineage: Eukaryota > Viridiplantae > Streptophyta > Magnoliopsida > Poales > Poaceae > Triticum > Triticum timopheevii. Next base: position 389,344,132 of record OY997274.1, read on the forward strand.
GCCCAGCTCAAGGCCTCAGGAGGCAGGCGTCTTCGCAGGCATCACGTCAGGATCTGCGCCCGTCCAAGGGACGCCTCCCTCCGTTGCATAGGAAGGCGCGCCCGGTGCCCTCCTAGGGCAAGGCTCGGGGGCTCTCTCCTAGAAGGCCTCTGACTTTGCCAAGATCACGAGGGAGGCGCTCGGGCACCACTTGGAGGCGTGCTTCGCAGCACGTTTCCCTCAGGAAGGCATGAGGCAAGGAGGGGCCAACCCTCAAGAGTTCATCACCAAGACCATTCAGGAGCTGCGGGAATCAAGAGTCATGCGCGGTGATCGCCGCCTACCCGGCGTAGCCCCCCATCCAAGCAGGGATGGCGGGCTGCGCGTCTGCATCGACTACCCAGGGCTCAACTGAGTCGCGTCTCAGGAGCGTTTCTGGCCTTCGCGCATGGGATGTTGCGAGGGTCCACCTCACAGCTACGTTCGCATGCCTTCGGCTTGCCGAACACGGCTGCTGCTCACCAATGCCTGATGCAGAGCATTCTGGAAGCTCAAGAGGTCAGGCACCGCACTTTCATGGCGGATATGGAGATGGACCTTGAGGAGCCACCCGGACCCCCAGAGCCTCCCGAGGCTCAGGGCTCCGATGGCTCATAGCTTCTTCACCGCGCATCATCAGCTGCTCCAACACCCGCTCTGCAATGATATCAGGTGACATCTTTCGAGTTTCATTTCAGCTGGGAGCGCCCTCAGGGCTGCATTATTCCTAGGTCGCATGGGTCCGTCCCTGTGGCATGTATCCGTTTTGTTTATGTCTTTAGTTCACTTTCCTGGGGGCGCCCCTCGGGCTGCATCATCCCCAAGCCGCTCGGGCCTGACCCAATGGCATGTATCTTTCCTGCATCTATCTGAGTTCGTTTGGCTTCATGCCTAACCTATCTATGATTATTATCTCCTGCCCTCGCGGCCCCTTTTCTCCCTCATGCAAACCACTTGCACGTTAAAAGGGGGGCGCCTAAGCATCGCGACTCAGGGGCTCTTACTAGCTCTCCAGCCCTCACCCCCTGGCCTTGTCCACGGCATCCGACCTGGCATACCAGCGGCGGCTGAGTTTGCTCGAGGTCCGGGACCAGAGGACGTAGAGCATTTGCATCTAACCACCCTGCAGGAACCCTCAGCCACCCAAGGCTCAAGATCAGGCACAACCCGCCTTGAGGTAGGGCCTCGTGAGTCCCGCGCTGGCTCACGAGTGCCCAGATACACCTCGTCTAGCTCTACCGTGCCGGCCAAGTGTCAGGGCGGGGCTGTACACGCCCCGGGGGCTCCTCCCGAAGGGGGGGGCTCCCACATACCAGTGGAAGCACCATGCTCCGCGCTGGCTGACGACACTCCCGAGGAGCGGCCATGCCCGTACACATATGGAAACGCTATGCTCCACGCTGGTGATAAACAACTGAGGGCAGCCCACGGCTGTATCAACCTCAGGGAGCCCAAAGCTCAGTGGCTGGCCTCATCGCAATGCCTCTCCTCGGGAGCGCCATGCGAGGGGGCTGGACATAGGGGTTGCACCCGGGTCACGCCCGAGCGCATGCCACCCAGAGGTATGAAGACCGTTCGAGCGTCAAGGGGGACTCCTGAGCATCGCGACTCAGGAGCCTAACTGGTCACGTAGCCCGTCACTCCTTAGTTCTGAAAGGCTAACGGCGGTTGAGGTATGCGCGGGGCCGGGCCCTGCCAACGTAGAATGACAGATCTACTCCTACGCCCCCTCCCTATTTGCTGTTTGCGCGTCAAGGGGGACTCCTGAGCATCGCGACTCAGGAGCCTAACTTGCCACGTAGCCCCTCACTCCTTGCTCCCATCCTGGTGATCCGGTCGGGGCTAACGGCGGCTGAGATATGCGCGGGGCCGGGCCCTGCCGACGTAGAACACAAAGCAAATATGAAGGAAACCACAAAATCTCACAAATTCAGAAGCAAATATTATAGACCATAAATTGTCCTCACGATACCAAACACAAGTTTAAACGCCTCCACGAGGCACGGTGCATGTTGCAGGAATTAAAATAGGAAAGAAGCCGCGAGGAGATCACCCTTGAGCAACGCTGTCGTTCGCCGGGAGCCCCGCCTCGGTGGTGGAATTGCGCTTGTCAGCTCCACTTCCCGAGGCCGCGGAACCGGCAGCACCTGCCTTTGGCGCAGTGGAGAAGGTGCGGAACTTCGCCAACAAGTCCTCCGCCCGGCCCTTCACGGCCTCAGCAGCAGCGGCGGAGCGCTCGGCGTCCACAGGCTCCAGCAGGTCGTCAAGGTTGGCGTCGGGGTTGCGAAGGTAGACGTGGCAAAGGACCCACGTCAGCGCTGCGGAGGAAAGGACGCGAGCTTCAACCTCGTCCATGGGGCCGATGTCGGTCACGACCTCCTCAAGCGCCTCGACCACGAAGGGAAGCAGCTTGGCGGGGCCGTCCGTGGCTCCAGCTAGTGGCTTCTCCAGGCCATCGTCATAAAGCGACTTTAACGCCGTGCGAGATCTCACCTCGTAGTCTGTGAAGGCCGCGCGATCCTTAGCCAAGACCTTCACCTTGGCGTCCAGCTCAGTCCTCTCCGCCTTCAGCTTCTGCTCTAGTATCTTCAGTCGGCCGCGTTCGGCAGACAGTTTGGTGTCGCGGTCCCTGACGGCGGACTCCTGAGCCTTCATCTCTTCCTCCTTCACCTGATGGTCGTGAACCTTCTTGGCGAGCTCATCATGCAGGCCTTGCAACTCGTCCGCTAGTGCCTTGCAGCGGCCTCGGACAGTTGAAGCATCCTTCAACACTGCATCGCAAGCGACTATGGCCTGGAGGTGACTTGCTTCTCCTCCTCGGAAGCTGTCACAGCCTAGCTCAGCGCCGCTCGGACGGAGGCGGTAGAGCAAACCCAGCCAGAGACCAGCTCTAGGCGCCCGGCCACCAGGCGGGGGTTGGCGCCCTGGAGATCTTCTCGCAGCCGACTCAGCTCATCAGCAGCACGGTCCAAGGAGGTGGAGGAGGCAGAGGAGACGGGAACCGGTGGAGTAGGAGGAGAAGACGGCAGCGTAATCACGGCCTGGGAGGCTGGGACCTCCTGAGCATTGGCAACCTCGGCAACAGCATCAAGCGCCGGTGCCTCCAGAGTTAGCGGGGCCACGGGGGCTAGCCCCCCGCCAGAGCGTCCCTCCTGGCCTCGCGAGGACGATCGGGCAGGGGAGGTGCGAGCCCTACTGCCTCCCCTTCCCATAGGACAATGCACTACCACGGCAGACGAGCTTGCCCCGAGTGGGGCCACCGTGTCCCCCTTTAGCCTCTTCGCCGCAGGCGGCGGCCTACCAAAACAATGGAGGATGTCAAGCCCAGACAGCAAAATGAGAGCAAAGCAGAGATCGAGTACTTACTGGTTAGTCGCGGCAAGCGCCAACGGCCTCCTGCCGAGCTTAAAGCCTAAGAACCTCTTGCGGGGCGCAGCCTCGGGAGGTCCGGCAGCAGAGGAGGGCACACCAGAAGGGCTGGAGCTGGCTTCGGGCAGCACCGGGGCTGGAGTAGACCCTCAGGAGATCAGCACTGACCTGTCTTTCTTCGGGATCACAGGCAGGTCCTCACCCCCTCGCCTGGGGTCGGCCTCGTCGCTATCCGGCATGGAGCGGAGGACGTTGGACCTATGCCAGGGGGAATTCTCCCCCATCTCCTCAGTGGTCGCCTCCGAGTCGCGCTCCTCCTCTTCCTCGTCTTCCTCCTCTCCCCCGTTGGAATCGCCGGAGAACAACTCCACCATCGCCATCCTCGCCTGGCCCTCAGGAGGCACCTCCGGCACCAGACCGTCCCCGTCAAAGGTGGGCATGGCGTCCACCACCTGCTCCCAGTCGTCGCGAAGGAACAAGGGGACAGGAGCGCCCTCCAGGCTTGGCACGTCCTTCCGACCAGGAAGCGGAGAGCTGCGGTCAGATCTTCATGAGCTAGGGCCTCCGAGTTCAGGTGGAGGACAGCGTCCGCATCCTCGAGTCTCCACAACGGGCGCGAGTGCGCCTGAAGTGGAGCCACCCGATGCTCCAAGAACTCCCTCAGGAGCGTGACCCCGATCAGCTTCGCCACCTTCATGTTGCTACGCCTCAGGTCAGCGTTCATCTTCTGCAGCACCAGCTTCGCCCGTCGGTCGTCAAGCTTCGCACGGGACCTTGCCTCGACGGCCTAGGGAAGCCCCGTGGGCAGCACAAGCCGAGAGTTGATGCATCCAGCATCCAGCATGACACACTTGCTCCGAAAGCCGTCGGCCCTCTTCCCGGACTTCGAGATCGCGTTGGCTTTGGATTACGCAACAAAGCTTGCGCACGCCGAGATATTGGCGCCAGTGACTCGGAGGAAGAAGAAGTGGCGCAGCAAGGCCACGGAGGGCATCACCCCGATGTGCACCTCGCAGTAGTAGGCGAAAATCGACAGGAGGAGAATAGAGTTGGGATGGAGATGCGGAGCCTGCAGCTTATAATGGAGGAGGACATCATAGAAGAACTCGGAGAAAGGAGGCACCAGGACAGCGATGACGGCGCTCATGAAGAAGGGATAGAAGGTGCTCCCCTTGTCCTCCGGCTGGGTAGAGCCGGGTCGGAGCGCAGTCTCCCCCATCTCGCTGCCTTGCGCCACCGTCATCAGACATGTGAGGGTGAGATTCTTCTCCGTCATGTTGGGGGTATCCAGTGCCGGCGAGTACCAAGCCGATGGAGCCTCGGTCGCGGTCTTGCAGGGCGCCATCACTCGCTGGAGAAGGGATGAGGCGGATCTAAAGATTTTGGGAGCAGAAGGGCAAGAGCAAGAAAGGGGATCTGGAGCAAGGCGAATGAGAGCAATGAAGGTAAGCCTAACCCGAGCCAGCCTTTTTGTCAGACGGGCAGTTGCCGAGGTAGCGTGGAGAAGCAGAGACGCCACGTCCAATCAACCGCCACGCGGCGACCAAGGCCGCAGGCTGATGGGGCCTGCGGCACTCCGCACTTGCCCTTTCGCTTCGCTGCTAAGCCAAGTCCGAGCGTGCCTTGGGCCCGGGGGCTATTGTTGGCGTTCTGGGAACGGGGGTCCCAGACTTGCCTGCCTGCGGCCTGCAGCGTGGCTCAAGGGGTGGCCCAGTACGGCCCATCTTCATCAACTCAAGATCAAGACCCTTGCGAGGGGCCAAGCCTCGCGGGGCGGATGATGCAAGGCTTCCACAAGAGCAGCCTCACCAGGCAGGCTCGCGAGGAGGCGTAGATATCAAGGCAGGGGTACCTCACAAGGTGCCCATGACGCAAGTCGTGACGATCGAGACCAGGCGGGCGCCGGCCTACACAGTGTCCTCGTTTCCTCTTTAGTGCAAAGGGGGCAAGCGCAGGCGCGGAGTATCGAGGCATCAAGCAAAGGTTACCATTCCAGTGCAACGAGACCAAGACCAGCAGAGCCGCAGGACGGAGGTCACCGTGGATCCCAAGACGGCGTCATTGCCAGTGCCTTTGGCAGCCGAAGACTAACTTTAGTCAGGATAACTTGTACTAGATGTTCCCCTTCAAAATGGCTGTTGTTGGCTCTCTTCCCGCTCAATATTTGGGAAGAGGACCAGGGCCTCTATATATAGAGATAGCCACCACAGTAGAGGACGAACGGATCTGGATCTGACCCAGAGCCAACAGAGAAGGAGCAAGTCCTCTCCAAGCACATCACCGCAAGAACACCTCTCGCGAGGATGTTCTTCCCCTGTACTGTTCATCATCAGCCCCAGAGGCTATCCACCACACCACACACTGAATTAGGGTATTACCACAACGATGGCCCGAACCAGTATAAACCTTGTGTCCCTTGTGTTGTTCATCGTTTAGCTTAGATTCGCATCGAGGCGTTTGGACGTAGATTGGCAGGAGGAAGATCTTCGCACGCACCCCAAAGTTCGAACCTTAAGGGTTTTGCCGGAACCCAATATCCGACAGGGCTAGGGGCTTCCAGGAGCCCCGTGCTATCGCTTGCATCTTGGGCGGAGCTCAGGCCCCAGCCTCTCAGCGCATCTTCAAGCAGTTTGCTCGCGAGGTGAATGCAGTCCTCCCCGGGCTCAAGGCCACGCGCCCGCTCAGGTGGTCCAAGTGCGCCATCACCTTCAGCTCGTCAGATCAACTCAAGTGTGTGGCTACTGCTGGCATTCTCCCGATGCTCTGTTCCCCAATCATCAGCAACGTGCAAGTCACCAAGACCCTCATCGATGGTGGCGCAGGGCTTAATGTCCTGTCCGTTGAGATGTTCGACAACCTTCAAGTGCCATACGATCAACTCCAACCTTCCAAGCCTTTCTCAGGAGTTACTGACGGTTCCACCACCCCGATAGGGCAGGTCCGCCTCCCTGTCACCTTCGGACAGCGCGACAACTACCGCACGGAGCTCATCGACTTCGACACTGCCCACATCCACCTGCCGTACAATGCCATCCTTGGGTATCCAGCCCTGGCCAAGTTCATGGCAATGACCCACCACGGCTACAACGTCCTCAAGATGCCAGGAAGTGGCGGGATCGTCACGGTCCCATGCGAAGAGAGAGATGCGATGTGCTCCCTCGAGCATGCCATCCAAGCTGCAGCAATCGAGGACCCGGACAGCAACGGCAAGAACCCTCCTGAGGTCATCCCCAAGAAAAAGAAGCAACCACTCCGCACAAGGCCTCAGGAGGTCGGCATCTCGGGTGGTGTCACGTCAATATCAGCGCCATGACTGGGGCGCTTCCTTCCATCGCATAGGAAGGCACGCCGGCGACCTCCTCGGGCAGGGCTCGGGGGCTCTCTTCCGGAGGGCCTCAGACCTCGCCAACATCATGAGGGAGGCGCTCGGGCAACATTTGGAGGCGTGCTTTGCGGCACGTTTCCCTTAGGAGGGCACAGGGCGTGGAAAGCCCAGCATTCAGGAGTTCATCGCCAAGACCACTCAAGAGCTTCAGGAAGCGAGGGCCATGCATGGCGACCGCCGCCCGCCCGGTGCGGCTCCCCATCCATGCGAGGATGGTGGGCTGCGCGTCTGCATCAACATCCCAGGGCTCAATCGAGCCGCATCTCAGGAGCGCTTCTAGCCTTCGCACGTGGGACGCTCCGAGGGTCCACCGCACAGCTACGTTCGCATGCCTTTCGGCCTGCCGAACGCGGCTGCCACCTACCAGCGTCACCTGCGGAGCATCCTGGCGGCTCAGGAGGCCAGGGACCATGCTGTCCTAGCAGAGATGGTGACAGTCCCCAAGGAACCACCTGGACCCCCAGAGCCTCCTGAGGCTCAGGGCCTTGGTGGCTCATGAGGATGGGCCCCTTCACCGCGCATCTTCAGCTGCTCCAACACCCATCTCTACAATGGAACCAAGTGACATCTCCCAAGTTCATTTCAGTTGGGAGCGCCCTCAGGGCTGCATCATTCCCAGGCCGCGTGGGTCCGTCCTTGCGGCATGTATCTTTTTTCATGTCTTTAGCTTACCTTGATGGGGGCGCCCCTCGGGCTGCATCATCCCCAAGCTGCTTGGGTCTGACCCAGTGGCATGTATCCATTCTGCATTTACCTAAGATGGTTTGCCTTTCATGCCTAATCTACCTGTGATTGTCACCTGCTCGATTGCCACCTACCACGGGAGCCGCGCGCGCTGGCACGACTCTTGCGCACGGGTCCGTCCCTGCAACACCGACAAATCTGAGCGGTCGAGCTCTGGCATGCGGCATGCCCCGCGCGCGTCACCTCACCAGGCCCTCAGTGCCCTCACCCTTCTCTCAGAGCAGCAATGGCCGGTCGGCAATCATAATGGCAACCCGTGCCTTTCTCGTGCTGATTTGCAGGAACCTCCTGAGGTCTATAGCGGGCGGCACCACGAGGTCCCTCTCTTTCCCATGCGGTCCGCTTGCGTGTTAAAAGGGGGGCTCCTGAGCATCACGACTCAGGACCTCTTACTGGCTCTCCAACCCTCACCCCCTGGCCTTGACCACGGCATCGCGACCTGGCATACCAGCGGCGGCTGAGCTTGCTCCAGGGCCAGGCTGAGGACGTAGAGCATGAAGGAGAGTGCAGGGAAGGAAGGGGAGGCTCGCATGGGCCTAACCTAGCTGCACTACGGCTACCGATGCACAAGTCTGGCGCAATGCAAGGGAACGACTCCAGATTACCGAGATAAGTCTCGCGCTTGGAATAACTAATCGTTACAACGTGATATTCTCACTTGATGCGGCCCTGTGACAGCAACGTTGCCTTCCTTTCTCACCTCTTGGCGGTTGCTTGCATGCTAAAGGGGACCTCCTGAGCATCGCGCCTCAGGGACTCTTACTGGACCTCAGGCCGCTCACCTCCTGGCCTTGACCACGGCATCGCGACCTGGCATACCAGCGACGGCTGCAACCTGCCTGGGGACCGGGACCTATCAGCGTAGAGCGCCAATCCATCGCGAGGTTAGAAAGGGGGAACCAAGCCATGACAGGACAAACACTCGCGTGATTTCATAATAAGGATAACATCAACAGAAGACATCACAGACCCTTTACACGCCCCTGCGGGGTGTTTCTCGATTCCTCGCAGGGAACAAAAGGCAAGAACACTGAGGAGACCTAACTATACGCGCCTTCGTGGCCGACGCCATCATCAACAGTGGGCCACGGGAGACCGGCTCCAACCCCACCCAGATCAGCGGCGGCGACGGCCCGATGCTGCCGCCTTGCTCTGGGTGCTGCGAGAGCTCAGGGGTGCATAGTTGTCGTTGCTCGTCTCCAGAGTCTCGAAGAGTTTGGGAGAGTCGCTGGACTCCCGAGCGTCGCTGCTGCTACCGGAGGAGCCACTAGAGGAGCGAACGGTAGGCCCAATCCCTGCCGCGTCGATATCTTGACTGCCCCCTCCAGGGCAACACTCCAGGCGGCGGCCTTCCGCGTCGAAGACCTTGAAGGACAACATGGAGGCGCCATCGTATTCAAAATGGATCGCGAGTGTGCCCCCCGTTCGGCAGACCCAGGCGACCTCGCTGCAACCTCGCGTCATGAAGATCTTGCCTGGGTAAACGACCTCAACCTCCACTATGGTCGCCGGGGCACCATAGTCGGCATGCTGCAGCCAAAGCTCGAGAGGCCCCCTCGGCGATATCTTGGTGGAGAAGAACGAAGGTAAGCGCATCCAGGTGCTTGGAGGCATCACCGCCCACAGCACAAGCTCGTGAGAGGAGTCCGCAGCGTGGACTCTAGGGGTGACGGCGCACGCCACCACTGTGCGCCGACCGTGGCTACGGCGCGAGCGGTGCCGCTCGTCGGCCCTTTCTCCGGAGCCCTCGGCTTGGGCGCACTGGGGTAGCAGCTACCCATGAGGTGGCCACTCGCACCAAGGCCTCGTCATCTCCAGCCTCACGACCTCGCCACGACAATGGACCGGCCTCTTCTTCGGCGGGAGCGGATCAGGTCCATCCCGGGGAGCCTTCCCCTTCTCTTCGGCCGAGAATCTACGGATCGGCGCCATTGGTGTCAAGGCTGGAGGTGGAGTAGGGAAGAAGAAGTAGGCAAAGCAGGAAGAGATGGGCGACGAGGACTCTCACCCCTCCTCATTTATAGCCCAAGGGAGGCCAACCGTCGACCTCCACGATCGCAGGTAATGATAACCCTTTTTTGCATGCAGCAGGGACTCGTCAAGTCGGGCAGTTGCCGAGGCAGCATGGGGAAGCGGAGACGCCCACGTCCAGTCCAATCAGTCGTCATGCGTCGACCAAGGCCGCAGGCTGTTGGGGCCCGTGACGCTTCGCACTTGCACTTTGGCTTCGCTGCTAAGCCAAGTCCGAGCGCGCCTTGGGCCCGGGGGCTACTGTTGGTGTTCTAGGAACGGGGGTCCCCAGACTTGCCTGCCTGCAGCCCGCGGCATGGCTCCTCCAGTGGCCTAGTATGGCCCGTCTTCATCAACCAATGCTCAAGACCCTCGCGGGGGTCAAGCCTCGCGAGGCGGACGACACGAGGCCTCCTCAGGAGCGGCCTCACCAGGCAGGCTCACGAGGAGGCGGAGAGATCAAGGCAGGGGGTACCTCGCGAGGTTCCCATGACGCAAGCCATGACGACCAAGGCTAGGCGGGTGCCAGCGCGCGCAGTGTCCTTGTTTCCCTTTGGTGCTAAGGGGGCAAGCGCAGGTGCGGAGTACCGAGGCATCAGGGAAAGGTTTCCATATCGGTGCAACAAGACCAAGACCAGCAGGACGGCAGGATGGAGTTCATCATGGAGCCCAAGACGGCGTCACCACCAGCGCCTTTGACAGGCGAAGGCCACTGAGGGAGTCCCGGACTAGGGGGTGTCCGGATAGCCAAACTATCATCTTCGGCCGGACTCGTGGACTATGAAGATACAAGATTGAAGACTTCGTCCCATGTCCGGATGGGACTTTCCTTGGCGTGGAAGGCAAGCTTGGTGATACGGATATGTAGATCTCCTACCATTGTAACCGACTCTATGTAACCCTAACCCTCTTCGGTGCCTATATAAACCGGAGGGTTCTAGTCCGTAGGACGAACAACAATCATACCATAGGCTAGGCTCTAGGGTTTAGCCTCTCTGATCTCGTGGTAGATCTACTCTTGTACTACCCATATCATCAATATCAATCAAGCAGGACTAGGGTTTTACCTCCATCAAGAGGGCCCGAACCTGGGTAAAAACATTGTGTCCCTTGTCTCCTGTTACCATCCGCCTAGACGCACATTTCGGGACCCCCTACCCGAGATCCGCCGGTTTTGACACCAATATTGGTGCTTTCATTGAGAGTTCCTCTGTGTCGTCATCTTTAGGCCCGATGGCTCCTTCGATCATCAACAATGATGCGGTCCTGGGTGAGACTTTTCTCCCCGGACAGATCTTCGTATTCGGCGGCTTTGCACTGCGGGCCAATTCGCTTGGCCATCTGGAGCATATTGAAAGCTACGCCCCTGGCCATCAGGTCAGATTTGGAAGTTTGAACTACACGGCTGACGTCCGCGGAGACTTGATCTTCGACGGGTTCGATCCACAGCCAAGCGCGCCGCACTGCACGATGGGCATGATCTAGCTCTGTCGCCGATAAGTGCCCTGGAGGCCACACCAGATTCCGCTCCGACCTTTAGCACGGAGCCGACTGCGCCGACCGAGGACGGGTGGTTGGACACCACCTCGGGGGCTGCAATCTTGGCGGCGATTAAGCCAAACACTAACCATGTCCTTTGCAAAGCCTATGACTCTAAGGTGTCGGACTCCTCTCCATACTCCGAATCTGCCGCACCCCTGCCAATCGAATCCGATTGGGCGGCGATCATGGAGTTCACTGCTGCGGACATCTTTCAGCACTCGCCCTTTGGCGACATCCTAAATTCACTAAAGTCTCTATCTCTATCAGGAGAGTCCTGGCCGGACTATGGTCAGGAAGGTTGGGATGCGGACGACAAAGAAATTCGAAGCCCACCCACCACCCACTTCGTAGCCACTGTCGAAAGTTTAAACGACGTGCTCGACTTCGATTCCGAAAACATCAACGGTATGGACGACGATGTAGAAGACAAACATGAACCAGCACCTATAGGGCGCTGGACAGCCACCTCATCTCACGATGTATACATGGTGGACACACCTAAAGGAAGCGACGACGAGGAACAACGGGACGCCACGAGGGATCATTCCCTCGAAAAGCAGTCAAAACAGAGACGTAAGCGCCGCTCAAAATCCCGCCTCGACACAAAATGCAGCCATATAGACCCAGCCATAGAGCAGGGCGAACCGGTGGACGACGAACATGCTATCAAGCAACCGTCCGAACAGGACAATCCGGATAAACAACCCGTCCCCGGCGAAGATAACAGTCCGGACGATCTCACGCCGGACAAGTTACTGGAGCTGAAGAACCTCCACAAAAGGCTCGTCGCCATTGCAGGTAGCCAGAAAAAGCAGAAGCAGAAGCTCAAAACAGCGGAAGATGCGCTCAGAATCAGATGGAGCAAAGTACTCAATACCGCAGACAGATACGGCGACAGTCGCCGAACAAAGAGCTACCCGAAGCGAAAGCTACTGCCAGAATTTGATGAGGAGGCTGTAGAGCCACGACAATCAAAGAACAAGGAGACCACCCGGTCGGATAGACGACCCCATGGCAAACATAGAGCAGCAAACGGCGCCACATACAAGCCGACACGCAATCCGCACACGGATTCGCATGAAAAAGATGGCCCGGTTAGATCCGTCTACGGGCCAAGAAAGCAAGCTCTAGTAAGCAATGCAACATGTCAAGTATCCGAATATTACGGTACACCTAAATATAGGGGTGCTGCACATCCCCTGTGTTTCACCGATGAGGTTCTGGATCATGAATTTCCAGCGGGATTCAAGCCCGTAAACATAGAGGCATACGACGGAACAACAGACCCTGGAGTCTGGATTGAGGATTACATCCTCCACATACACATGGCTAGAGGAGATGACCTCCACGCAATAAAATACTTACCCCTCAAGCTCAAAGGGCCAGCCCGGCATTGGCTCAAAAGCCTCCCCGAAAACACCATTGGAAGTTGGGAAGAGCTTGAGGATGCTTTTCGGGCAAATTTTCAAGGGACCTATGTCCGACCTCCGGATGCAGACGATTTAAGTCACATAACTCAACAATCCGGAGAGTCAGCCCGAAAATTCTGGAACAGATTCCTTACTAAAAAGAACCAAATAGTCGACTGTCCGGATGCCGAAGCCTTAGCAGCTTTCAAACACAACGTCCGAGACGAATGGCTCGCCAGACACCTCGGCCAAGAATAGCCAAAAACAATGGTCGCATTAACAAGCCTCATGACCCGCTTTTGCGCGGGAGAGGATAGATGGCTAGCAAGATGCAGTACCAGCGACCCAAGTACATCCAAAGTTAGGGATGGAAATGGGAAACCGCGACGCAGCAAGGACCAGCGCCGGACCAAGGGCAACAGCCCGAAGAGCACGGCAGTCAACACCGGATTCAAAAGCTCACAGCAGAATCATAAAAAACTGCCCCCTAAGGATAACAGGGACAAGCTATCTAACTTAAACAAAATCTTGGACAAGGTATTCCAAATCCACAGTACCCCCAGGAAGCCTGCAAATCATACCCACAGAGATTGTTGGGTCTTCAAGCAGTCCGGCAAACTCAACGCCGAACACAAGGGGCTCGACACACAAAGCGAAGACGATGACGAACCCCACAAGCAGAGCACCGGAAAACAAAAGAATTTCCCACAAAAAGTCAAAATAGTAAACTCACTTTACGTGACAAAATGGAAAAACAGGACGGCGCCCATAGAGATGCGCGCCATACGGCCTATCCCAGAGGAGTCCCGCCACTAGTTGTCAAAACCAATCACCTTCGACCATCAGGATTACTCTAGAAGTATCCGGAATGCAGGATGGACTGCCTTGATATTAGATCCGATAATCGACGGACTCCAATTTTCACAAGTCCTAATGGACGGTGGCAGTGATCTAAACCTGCTATATCAGGACACAATCCGCAAAATGGGGATAGACCCAACCAAAATTCGCCATAGAAACACTTCCTTTCAAGGGGTAATGCCAGGCCGATATGCCCATTGTACGGGCTCTCTATTGCTAGAAGTTATGTTCGGCTCACCCGGCAACTTCCGCCATGAAAAGTTAACCTTCCACCTCGCCCCATTTACAAGTAGCTATCAAGCACTACTGGGGCGCGAAGCTTTCGCCCGCTTTAACGCAATACCGCATTATGCATCCCTCACACTCAAAATGCCCGGTCCACGAGGCATCATCTCCTTAAAGGGAAATATCGAGTGTTCCTCGAGCACGGAAGATTGTGTGACTGCCTTGACAGCCACACACTAAAACTGGCTCCACTAACCCAAGAACCTAAAACAGGTCGTTCAGACCCCGGACATGGTTAGACGAGTCTGGCGTAAACATACGGGGGCTTACCAGCTGCACACCCCCGCACAAGGGGCTCCGCGCATATACAACAAGAGACAATAAAGCTCAATTTTATTCATTTTTTGAAACGTACTTTGTTTATTTAATATAACGTACATTTTCGCACGATCTTTTTCAACTAAGTTCCTCTCTTTTACAGATGAACACCGTGCGACACCCGTCCAGGATACGGCACAACGGAGACACATTCGCAGACGTGCAGCAGGGACCCGTTGCAAGGATTCTTTTCAGATTAAGACCCCGCGTAAACCTTTTTTACTGTCTCTTGTTGATACACATCCCCTGGTTTCTTATTATAACCGAGGAGGAGGCTGGCGTTTTGGCATAGGCCACGTCAGAACTTTGCGCGTACCTGGACACCAGGGGCTTACTACAAAGGGCGTTGTTCTGCCCGTTTTCATAAAGACCGAATACCTTAGGGAGTGTTCGGCGTCTCGAGTTAGGCCTTATATGCATCAGCTCCGAATCATGTCTTTGGTCAAATGTTGGGTTTGCCCGGCTCCTGTGTTTTGCTGCCTTACGTTCCGATCTATCGGCTAATGCGGCACCAGGAGAACTACTGTGATTGTGCCCCGGTTCGGCCAGGCAAGCACCTCAGTAGAGAAAGCCGAAAACTGACTGTCATGATATAGCGTGAGATTGGTCAACCACTCGATGACCCGCCGGAATCTATAGGATTCCTCCGCAATGACGAAGGGCCGTTTCCCGGTCAGGAACATACGCGCCCCGAATTCGGGTGAGCGCGGTGCCCATAGGGGCTATATAGTAGCCCCATTGTCAAACTCCTATGGCTAAGTGAAAGTGATAAAGCATTATAGTCCGGTTGCCTAGTTTGCTATGCTACCACCTCCTTTATAGGACCAAGACGTTGGTCAAGTGTGAAAATGCGCCTTTTGCAAACACCCCCGCATTATATGTGTGGGGGCTGAAGCCGAAGACTGCCATCTTTCAGGTTATATACACATATACATTAATGGCCGCACAGGAGGTATTTTAATTCTTGAAAAGCACAAGTATAAAAAGCTTTTATATTTCATCAAAACATTGTTTGACAACAAGTACATGTTATTCGAACATAATATCCTTCGAGCACTGCGTCTCTATTAAACGAGCGCCCTGCAGAACTTCCTGAAAATAGTGCTCGACAGGTACTCGACTTCCGTCCGAATCTTGGGTTGCAACATCGGTGGCCTTCATCTCTGCCCAGTATGTCTTGACACGGGCAAGAGCCATCCGCGCACCCTCTATGCATGCCGACCTCCTCATTGCATTGATATGCGGCACCGCACCAAGGAATTGCTGCACCAAGCCAAAATAACTGTTCGGCTCGGGCCTCTTAGGCCACAAAAGACTCACGACATCCTTCATGGCAAGTCCGGATAACCTATTCAGCTCTGCCCATTTGGCCAAGCGATCGGTTAATGGAAGTGGGCGCTCTGGATTATGGAACTATGACCAAAAAACCTTTCTCGTTTCATGATCCTCTCGATCTCGGAAGTGTTCGGCCGCGTCCGCCGCACTTGCCACCAAGTCCAGATAAGCATCTTCCGCACTCCACTGCCGGTCCAACTGAGCATAATTAGGGTCCAAGAATTTCCTCCGCAGCAGAAAGGGCTTTCCAGCCGCGATATCTCCGGCCTGACGCAGCTCCTCCTTCATAGCTCTCATCGCAGAGCGAGCATCCTTGGCCTCGGGAGTGGCCTTCTACAGGTCCTCTCGTACCGCCCGATCTTCTTTTTCTCGAAGCTTGCAGTGGTCGGCAGCATTTTTCAACTCCACAGCCATCTCGGCCATCTCCTTCTTGCTTTGGCAGTGAGCAGCCTGTTCGGCTTTTAGCTCTTCGGCCGCCTTTAAGGCAGCCGCGTCACTCTTTCTGGCCTGCTCCTTGGCTTGGGCGAGCTCCGCCCACAGGTTCTCCATAGCAGCGGCACCATCTGCGTCAAGCATACTTGTTGTAAGGCACGGGCATCAAGCTCCCTTACCAGGTGTTCGCGGGGAAATTGCATACCTTGTGACTCGTCAAGTCGCCTATTGACAAGCGCGATGTCGACATCCGCCACGTCCAGTTGCCGCTTTAGTTCGGCAAATTCATCAGTCCGGCTAGCCACCAGACCCTTCACCACCTGCATAGGAAGGGCGACACATTATACCTGGGATTATGATGCTCGGCACGCTGTCATTTTTGACAACAGCCCGAGCCTCAGGGGCTACTATCTACACAGGGCGCATTTTATATGCGGAACTGTCAGAAGGTACATCATTTTGCGTACCTCAAAACCTGTCAGTAAACTTCTGACGGCTTCGTGCAATCCGCTCTCAGCGGATGAAATCCTTTCAATCACCGTACCCATTAACGCACGGTGATCTTCTGAGATATATGCTCGCCCGAGCAGATCCTTCAGCTCCTCCGACCGTACACCATATGGTGCCGGACTCGTCCGATGGCCTTTTTCGAAGGCCGGACGCGGAGGGCTTTCAGGGGATATACGACTACCTTCCGGCCCCGCCAGACTCGGAGAAACCCTCCGTGACAACACCTCAGGGTCGCCCGCCTCGTAAGACGGTACGGCAGGGGGAGGCGTTTCGCTCTCTATCATCTCTGGACGAAGATCACCCGAAGATGAGCTCTGCTGAGAAGGGCTGAGATCCGAACTACAAGGTAAAATTTCGGTTATCAGAAATAGGGTAGGGATATCCTTTATATTAATAAAAATTCCCATTTTTACTTACGGCTCGGTGGAGGGCTGATCCCCTTGGGGGCATAATGCGGCCGAGGCATCTCTCGGCGCCGGACCCCCTGACAAAGATTTCTTCCCCCGCTTTGAGACCATGGTCTCCGGGTCTACAGAGGCG
Organism: Triticum timopheevii; assembly: GCA_963921465.1. Classification (NCBI taxonomy): domain Eukaryota; kingdom Viridiplantae; phylum Streptophyta; class Magnoliopsida; order Poales; family Poaceae; genus Triticum; species Triticum timopheevii. The sequence goes on from OY997274.1 coordinate 389,360,890, forward strand.
GTCCTCTTCTTCCCTTGGATGGAGGGATTCTCGATCCCTCCTTTCCTGGCAGCCTCCTTCGTGGAGGCGGTAGCTTCCTTGTTCCCCCCTTCACCTTCCTCCGAAGGCGCAACCTCCAGCATCCTGGTTAACACGGGATCTGGCGTGGTCTCAGAGAGGGGGGCCGGACACCTGATTAACTTTGCTTTCGCTATCCACTCCTGTTCAAGGGACGGCTCTTTTAAAGGGCAAGTTTGTGATAAATATCGGATAGCGTGTCCAGGTACAGGGCTACTTACTTGAGTATCCGCTTGATTGCAGCTCAGACCTGCGTCCTCGGTCAAGTCCGGACACATCTCTTGTGATCTGAAGAAAAGCTTGTACATCTCCACGGGAGTCGCGCCCATAAAATGTTGGAGACCTCGTGGTCCCTCCGGGTTAAATTCCCACAGGCGAAGGGGGCGACATTTGCAGGTCAGGTGTCGGTGTCACAACCGGCGGATCTCGGGTAGGGGGTCCCGAACTGTGCGTCTAGGCGGATGGTAATAGGAGACAAGGGACACGATGTTTTTACCCAGGTTTGGGCCCTCTCGATGGAGGTAAAACCCTACTCCTGCTTGATTGATATTGATGATATGGGTAGTACAAGAGTGGATCTACCACGAGATCAAGGAGGCTAAACCCTAGAAGCTAGCCTATGGTATGATTGTTGTAATGGTTGTTCGTCCTATGGACTAAAACCCTCCGGTTTATATAGACACCGGAGAGGGCTAGGGTTACACAGAGTCGGTTACAATGGTAAGAGATCTACATATCTGTATTGCCAAGCTTGCCTTCCACGCCAAGGAAAGTCCCATCCGGACACGGGACGAAGTCTTCAATCTTGTATCTTCATAGTCTTGGAGTCCGGCCGATGATGATAGTCCGGCTATCCGGACACCCCCTAGTCCAGGACTCCCTCAGTAGCCCCTGAACTAGGCTTCAATGACGATGAGTCCGGCGCGCATATTGTTCGGCATTGCAAGGCGGGTTCCTCCTCCGAATTAATTCATAGAAGATTGTGAACACTAGGATAGTGTCCGGCTCTGCAAAATAAATTCCACATACTACCGTAGAGAGAATAATATGTACACAAGCTCAATCTGCTGATGTATTTTGTGGCGTGACGTTACACCACTGCCAAGCCTTTACTTGAATCATTTTTACTATACCACCTCAGCGCGTTTAGCGAAGCGGTTTCCTTGGCACGTCTTGTCGAAGCAGAGATCGTGTTCCCCTTATTCCGGGATTCCTATCAATACGGACATGGGTAACCCAACCGTGCCCGTTGCCACGCCCCCTCTATCGAAGGCGAGTCCCAAACGGTCACGGGGACGGCTCTTGGTATTCTCCCTCTTTATAATGAGACCAAGGCTCGTTCCTTTTCTTCAATCTTCAATCGAATCTGCCCCTCGCCCCGAGTTCCAACACCTAGAGCCTCAGATTCGAGCGCCTCGGACCTTCAACGATGTCCGGCCTCAACCAACAGGGCCGGTGGATGCCCTCCTCCGTTACGGAAGAGGACGTGCAAAAGCTGAGAGAAGCCAAGTACCTGACTTACGAGATTTCGCATATTTTGCCCGCCAAAGGGCAAGTCATTCCCACTCCCGAGCCCGGCGAAAGCGTCGTGTTTGTGTCCCACCTCCGTCGGGGTTTAGGCTTCCCGATGGATCCTTTTGTGAGAGGGCTTATGTTTTACTGTGGGTTGGAATTCCACGACTTGGCTCCGGAGTCCATCCTCCACATCTCATCATTCATTGTCGCCTGCGAGGCCTTCCTCCGCACTACCCCCCACATCGGTTTGTGGCTCAAAACCTTCAACGTGGAGCCGAAGATGATCTAGGGGCATCAAGCAGAGTGCGGCGGGGCGGTTGTAAGCAAGAGGGCCGATGCTCCATGGCCCGAGGGCTCTTTCCAGGAGGAGCTCGGCTTGTGGCAACAGGAGTGGTTCTATATAACCGCTCCCAGGGGCAGCAAGCAGAAGCCGCCGCCCATCTTTCGCTCGGGCCCTCCACAGCGGCTGATGTCATGGGTCAACCAAGGGCTCAACTGGGGGCCGTCAAAGGACGTACCCCTATTGCAGGGCCGGATTCGAGACCTCCAAGAGAGGGAGATCAATCTGGTCGTAGTGATGCAGGTTATGCTGATTCGGCGTCTCCTGCCCTGCAAGCGTCGCCCCCTCCGTCTGTGGGAGTTCAATCTAGAGGGGCCACGAGCTCTTTAACACTTTATGGGTACGACACCCGTGGAGATGTATAAATCGTTCTTCGGATCACAAGAAGTGTGTCCAGAATTGACCGAGGATGCCGGTCTAAGCTGCAATCGCCCGGATGCTCAGGTAAGTAGCCCTGTGTCCGGACACACCATTTGTTTGTGCCTTCTTGAATTTTCTTTTTAACCAATCGTCCCTTGAATAGGAGTGGATAGCGCAAGCGAAACTGATACGGTGTCCGGCCCCCCTCCCGGAGACCGCGCCGGATCCCGTGCTGGTCAGGATGCTGGAGGTCGCGCCTTCAGAGGAAGGCGAAGGGGAAAACAGAGGAACTACCACCTCTACCAAGGAGGCTTTTGAGAAAGGGGGATCGAGAATCCCTCCTTCCAAGGGGAGAAGAGGACCGCTTCCGAAAACCCGGAGGCCAAGGCCTCGAAGCGGGGGAAGAGATCTTCACCAGAGGGTCCTGCATCTGGGGAGGCCCCGGCCGCACTATCTCCCCTAAGGAATCAGCCCTCCAGCGAGCCGTAAGTAGAAAAAGGGGAGTTTTGTAATAAGGGACATCCCTATTTGTGCTTCTGAGGATAACCTAAGTTTTTACCTTGTAGTTCGGATCTCCGTCCTTCTCAGATGAGCTCGTCTTCGGGGGACCTTCGTCCGGAGATGATGGAGAGCGAGACGCCTCCATCTGCCGCACCGTCAGGTGGGGCGGACGACCCTGAGGTGTCATCACGGAGGGTATCCCCAAGTCCGGCAGGGCCGAAGAGTTCGGCACCAACTGGTGTACGGCCGGGGGAGCTGAAGGATCTGCTTGAGAGGGCGTCTATCTCAGAAGGTCACCGTACATTGATGAGTATGGTGATTGGAAGAATTTCATCCACCGAAGGTGGGTTGCATGATGCCGTCAGGAGTTTGCTGGCAGGGTTTGAGGTACGTAAAAATGACATACCTTTTGACAGTTTTGCACATAAAGCGCGCCCTGTATAGATAGTAGCCCCTGAGACTCGGTATGTTGTCGAAAGCGACAGCGTGCCGAGGATCATAATCTGAGGTATTAATTCTCGCCTTTCCTACATAGGTGGCGGATAGTCCGGTGGCCAGCCGGACTGATGGAGTTGCTGAACTAAGGCGGTAACTCAATGTTGCGGATGCGGACATCGCGCTGGTCAATAAGCGACTTGACGAGTCGCAAGGTAGGTTGTTTCTCCGTGGTCACCTAGTAAGGGAGCCGAAGCTCACTCCTTACAACATGTGTGTTTGATGCAGATGGTGCCGCTGCTGTGGAGGACCTTCGAGCAGAGCTTGCTCGAGCCAAGGAGCAGGCCAGGAGGAGTGATGCGGCTGCCTCGAAGGCGGCTGAAGAGCTAGAAGCCGAAAGGGCTGCTCACTGCCGAAGCAGGGAGGAGATGGCCGAAATGGCCATGAGGCTGAAAGATGTTACCGACCGCTATGAGGTTCTTGAAAAAGAACGCCGAGCGGAGCAAGAAAGCCTGAAGAAGGCCACCGCCGAAGCCAAGGATGCCCATTCTGCAATGAGGGCTATAAAGGAGGAGCTGCGCCAGGCCGGAGATATTGCGGCTGGCAAGACTTTTCTGCTATGCAGGAGGTTCACAGATCCGAAGTATGCTCAGCTTGGCCAGCTGTGGGGTCCGGAGGATCCTTATATGGATTTAGCAGCGAGTGCAGCAGATGCTGTTGTGCACTTCCGAAGTCAAAAGGATCACGAGACGAAAGAGCTTTTTTGGTCTCAATTCCACAGTCCGGAGCATTCACTTCCGCTGACCGATTGGTTGGCTGAGTGGGCTGAGCTGAATAGATTGTCCGGACTTGCCATGATGGATATCGTGGCTCATGTCTGGCCGGATAGGCCCAAGCCAAAGAGTTATTTTGGCTTATTGCAGCAATTCCTTGGGGCGGTGCCGCTTATCAAGGCGATGAAGCGGTCGGCCTGCATAGAGGGTGCACGGATGGCCCTCGCCCGTGTGAAGACATACTGAACGGAGATGGATGCCACCGATGTTGCAACCCGGGGTTCGGACGAGAGCCGGTTACCCGCCGAGCACTATTTTGGGGAAGTTCTGCGTGGTGCTCGTGTAATTGAGTCGCAGTGCTCAAAAAAGGTCATGTTCAAATGATCTTTATGGTTTGTAAAACGATATTCATAATATAAGCCTTTTTATACTTGTGCGTTCAAGTATTGGAATATCTCCTATGCGGCCGTTAATTTATACTTGTGTATAACCTGAAATATGGCAGTCTTCAGCTTCAGCCCCCACGCACATAGTGCGGGGGTGTTTGTAAAGTGGCGCATTTTCACACTTAATCCAACGTCTTGGCCCTGTGAAGGAGGTGGTAGCGTAGCAAACGAGGCAACCGGACAATAATGCTTTATCACTTTCACTTAGCCATAGGAGTTCGAAGGTGGGGCTACGACATAGCCCCTAGGGGCACCGCGCTCTCCGAATTCGGGGCGTGTATGTGCCTGACCGGGAAACGGTCCTTCGTCAAAGCGGGGGAATTCTAAACATTCCGGTAGTCGATCGAGTGGTTGACCAGTCTCTCGCTATATCATGACAGTCAGTTTTCGGCTTTCTCTACTGAGGTGCTCGCCCGGCCGAACCAGGGCACAATCGCAGTAGTTCTCCTGGTGCCGCGTTAGCCGATGATACGGAACGTAAGGCAGCAAAACACAGGAGCCGGGCAAACCCAACATTTGACCAAAGACATGATTCAGAGCTGATGCATATAAGGCCTAACTCGAGACGCCGAACACTCCCTAAGGTATTCGGTCTTTATGATAACGGGCAGATCAATGCCCTAAACCCCTAGTGTCCAGGTACAGGCGAAAATTTCTGACGCAGCCGATGCCAAAACGCCAGTCTCCTCGTCGGTTATGGTGAAAAACCAGTGGATGTGAATCAACAAGAGACAGTAAGAAAGGTTTACGCAGGGTCTTAATCTGAAAAGAATCCTTGCCACGGGTCCCTGCTGCACGTCTGCGCCTGTGTCTCCGTTGTGCCGTATCATGGACGGGTGTACACGTTGTTCATCTGTAAAAGAGAGGAACTTAGTTTGAGAAGAAATCGTGCAAAAAATGTATTAAAAATCGAAGTATGAATGAATGAATAAAGCTGAGCTTTTATTGGCTCTTTATTGCTCATATGCACAGCCCCTTGTGAAGGGGTGTGCGGCTAGGGAGCCCCTAGTTTATTTATGCCAGACTCGCCTAGCTGTGTCTGGGGTCTTGAACGACCTTTTAATGAGATGATGCCGCGTGGACCGGGCATTTTAAGTGTAAGAGACGTGTAGTGCGGTATTGCGTTAAAGCGGACAAAAGCTTCACGTCCCAACAGTGCTTGATGGCTACTTGTGAATGGAGCGACATGAAAGATTAGCTTTTGGCGACGGAAGTTGTCGGGCGATCCGAACACAACTTCTAGTAGTACGGAGCCCGTGCACTTGGCGTAAGGGACTGGCGTCACTCCTTTGAAGGAAGTGCGGCTATGGCGAATTTTAGTAGGGTCTATCCCCAACTTGCGGATTGTGTCCGGATATAGCAGGTTTAAATCGCTGCCGCCGTCCATTAGGACTTGTGTAAATTGTAGTCCGTCGATTATGGGATCCAATATCAGAGCAGTCCATCCTGCGTTTCGAATACTTCTGGAATAGTCCAGGTGGTCGAAAGTAATTGGTTTTAACATCCAATCTCAGGGTTCCGCTGGGGTGGACCGTGCGACACGTACTTTAGCAGGTGCCGCACTATTGTTCCGTATTATCACATGAAGTGAGTTTACTGTTTTGACTTCTTGTGGGAAAGTCTTTTGTTTTCCGGCGCTCTGCTGGTGGGGTTCGTCATCATCCTCGCTTGGCGCGTCGAGCCCCTTGTGTTCGGCGTTGAGTCGGCCGGACTGTTTGAAGACCCAACTATCTCGGTGGGTGTGGTTTGCAGGCTTCCCGGGGGTACTGTGGATTTGACATATCCGATCCAAAATTTTGTTTAGGCTGGATAGCTCGTCACTGTTGTCCTTAAGAGGCAGTGTTTTGTTGTTCGGCCGTGAGCTTTTGAATCCGGCGTTGACCGCCGTCTTCTTTGGGCTCTTTTCTTTATTTCGGCGCTGGTCCTTTCGGCGCTGGTCACTGGTGCTGCATCTTGCTAGCCAGCTATCTTCTCCCGCGCAAAAGTGGGTCATGAGGCTTGTTAGCGCGGCCATTGATCTTGGCTTTTCCTGGCCGAGGTGTCTGGCGAGCCATTCATCTTGGACGTTATGTTTAAAAGCTGCTAAGGCTTTGGCGTCCGAACAGTCGACTATTTGGTTCTTTTTGGTGAGGAACCTGTTCCAGAATTTGCGCGCTGACTCTCCGGGCTATTGGGTTATGTGACTTAAATCGTCTGCATCCGGAGGGCGGACATAAGTCCCCTAAAAATTTGCTCTAAACGCGTCCTCGAGCTCTTCCCAACTTCTAATGGTATTTTCTGGGAGGCTTTTGAGCCAATGCCGAGCTGGCCCTTTGAGCTTGAGGGGCAGATATTTTATGGCATGGAGATCGTCTCCTCTAGCCATATGTATGTGCAGGATGTAATCCTCAATCCAGACTCCGGGGTCTGTTGTCCCGTCGTATGCCTCTATGTTTACGGGCTTGAACCCCGCTGGAAATTCATGATCCAGTACCTCATCGGTGAAACATAGTGGGTTTGCGGCGCCCCTGTATTTAGGTGTGCCGTTGTCTTCAAACACTCGGCCTGTTGTGTTGCTTCCTAGGGCCCTCTTCTTTGGCCCATAAATGCACCCGACCGGGCAATCTGTTTTGCAAGGATCATGTGCCGGCTTGTGTGCGGTGTCGCTTGTCGCTCTTGGCCTGTCATCTGGTCGTCTATCCGGCCAGGCGGCCTCTTTGCTTTTTGACTGTGGGGGCTCTACGGCCTCCTCGTCGAATTCGGGCAGCAGCTTGCGCTTCGGGTAGCTCTTTGTTTGGTGGCTGTTGCCATATTTGTCCGCGGTCTTGAGTACTTTGCTCCACCTCATTCTGAGTATGTCTTCCGCTGTTTTGAGCTTTCGTTTCTGCTTCTTCAAACTTCTTGCAGTGGCGACAAGCCTTTTGTGAAGGTTCTTATACTCCAGTGGAGTGTCCGGTGTAAGATCGTCTGGACTTTTTTTTCGCCGGGGATGGGTTGATTATCCGATTCATCCTGTTCGGATGGTTGCTTGGTTGCATGTTCGTCGCCCACTGGTTTGCCCTGCTTTACGGATGGGTCATTATGAGTGCTGTTGTTATCGAGGCGGGACTTGGGGCGGCGCTTGCGTCGCCGTTTTGGTTGTTTCTCAGGGGAATTATCCTTCGCCGCGTCCCGTTGTTCCTCATTATCGCTCCCTTTTGCGGTGTCCACCATATATACATCATGAGTTGAGGTGGCCTTCCAGTGCCCCGTAGGCGCTGGTTCGTGGTCGTCTCCGGCATCATCGTCCATACCATCGATGTCTTCGGAGTCATAGTCTAGCATGTCGGTTAGATCGTCGACAGTGGCTACAAAGTGGGTGGTGGGTGGGTTTTGAATTTCTTCGTCGTCCGCATCCCAACCGTCCTAACCGTAGTTCGGCCAGGGCTCTCCTGATAACGAGAGATGTTTTAGCGAATTCAGGATGTCGCCAAAGGGTGAGTGCTGAAAGATGTCCGCGGCGGTGAACTCCATGATCAGCGCCCAATCGGATTCGATTGGTAGGGGCGCAGGAGGTTCGGAGTCCGGCGAGGAGTCCGGCACCTCAGAGTCACGAGCTTTACGAGGGACAAGGTCAGTATTCGGCTCCATCGCCGTAGAGATTGCAGCTCCCGAGGCGGTGTCCAGCCACGTATCCTCGATCTGCGCTCGGCTCCGAACTAGGGGTCGGAGCGGACTCATGTGCGGCTTCCAGGGCACTATCCGGCGGCAGAGCTAAATCATGCCCATCGTGACAGTGCGGCGCGCTCGGTTGTGTCTCGAATCCATCGAAGATCAAGTCTCCGCGGATGTCGGCTGTGAAGTTTAGGCTTCCAAATCTGACCTGACGGCCAGGGGCGTAGCTTTTGATCTGCTCCAGATGGCCAAGCGAATTGGCCCACAGTGCAAAGCCGCCGAACACGAAGATCTGTCCAGGGAGAAAAGTCTCACCCTGGACTGCGTGGTTGTTGATGATTGAAGGAGCCATCAAGCCTATCAGTGACGACACAGAGGAACTCTCAATGAAAGCACCAATGTCGGTGTCAAAACCGGCAGATCTCGGGTAGGGGTTCCCGAACTGTGTGTCTAGGCGGATGGTAACAGGAGACAAGGGACACGATGTTTTTACCCAGGTTCGGGCCCTCTCGATGGAGGTAAAACCCTACTCCTGCTTGATTGATATTGATGATATGGGTAGTACAAGAGTGGATCTACCACGAGATCAAGGAGGCTAAACCCTAGAAGCCAGCCTATGGTATGATTGTTGTAATGGTTGTTCGTCCTACGGACTAAAACCCTCCGGTTTATATAGACACCGAAGAGGGCTAGGGTTACACAGAGTCGGTTACAATGGTAGGAGATCTACATATCCGTATTGCCAAGCTTGCCTTCCACGCCAAGGAAAGTCCCATCCGGACACGGGACGAAGTCTTCAATCTTGTATCTTCATAGTCTTGGAGTCCGGCCGATGATGATAGTCCGGCTATCCGGACACCCCCTAGTCCAGGACTCCCTCAGCAGGATGCGACGAATCAGCATGACATGCGCTACTATGACCAAAGTGATCTCTCTCTCTAGGAGGTCTCGGATGCGGCCCTGCAGCAAGGGCACGTCCTTGGACGGCCCCCAGTCAAGCCCTTTATTGACCCATGACGCCAGCCGTGGTGGAGGACCCGAGCGAAAGGCAGGTGGTGCCACCCATTTGGTGCCCCTGGGAGCTGTGATATAAAACCACTCTTGTTGCCATAAACTGAGCTCCTCTTGAAAAGAGCCCTCGGGCCATGGAGCATCAGCATTTTTGCTTATAACAGCCCCTCTGCACTCTGCCTGTTGCCCATTTATCATCTTCGGCTCCACTTTGAAGGTCTTGAGCCACAATCCGAAGTGAAGGGTAATGCGGAGGAAGGCTTCGCACACGACGATGAATGATGAGATGTGGAGGACGGACTCTAGATCCAAGTCGTGAAATTCCAACCCATAGTAAAACATGAGCCCCCTCACGAAGGGGTCCGTCGGGAAGCTTAGCCCCCGAAGGAAGTGAGATGCGAACATCACGCTTTCACCAGGCTTGGGAGTGGGAGTAACCTGCCCTTGGGCAGGCAGCCTATGCGAAATTTCGCCGGTTAAATACCTGGCATCTCTTAGCTTTAGCATGTCTTCTTCCGTAACGGAGGAAGGCATCCACCGGCCTTGCAGGTCGGAGCTGGACATCATCAAAGGTCCGAAGCGCCTGAATCTGGAGCTTTGGGTGTTGGAACTCGAGGCGAGGGGCGGATTCGATTGAGATTGAAAGAAGGGAGTGGAGCCTTGGTCTCTTTATAAAGAGGCTGAATACCAAGAGCCTCCCCCGTGACCATTCAGGACTCGCCTTCGATAGAGGAGACGTGCCAACGGGCACGGTTGGGTTACCCACGCCCGCATTGATGAGAATCCCGGAATAAGGGGACACGATCTCTGCTTTGACAAGACGTGCCAAGGAAACTGCCTCGCTAAACGCGCTGAGGTGGAACAGTAAAAACGATTCGAATAAAGGCTTGGCCGTGGTGTGATGTAACGCCACGGAATACGTCAGCAGATTGAATTTGTGTAAATATTATTCTCTCTACGGTGGTATGTGGAACTTTTTTGCAGAGCTGGACACTATCCTTGCGTTCAAAATCTTCTATGAAGTATTCGGAGAAGGAACCCGCCTTGCAATGCCGAAGACAATATGTGCGCCGGACTCGTCGTCATTGAAGCCTGGTTCAGGGGCTACTGAGGGAGTCCCGGACTAGGGGGTGTCCGGATAGCCGAACTATCATCTTCGGCCGGACTCCTGGACTATGAAGATACAAGATTGAAGACTTCGTCCCATGACCGGATGGGACTTTCCTTGGCGTGGAAGGCAAGCTTGGCGATACGGATATGTAGATCTCCTACCATTGTAACCGACTCTGTGTAACCCTAACCCTCTTTGGTGCCTATATAAACCGGAGGGTTCTAGTCCATAGGACGAACAACAATTATACCATAGGCTAGCTTCTAGGGTTTAGCCTCTCTGATCTCGTGGTAGATCTACTCTTGTACTACCCATATCATCAATATCAATCAAGCAGGAGTAGGGTTTTACCTCCATCAAGAGGGCCCAAACCTGGGTAAAAACATCATGTCCCTTGTCTCCTGTTACCATCCGCCTAGACGCACAGTTCGGGACCCCCTACCCGAGATCCGCCGGTTTTGACACCGACAGCCACCTTTAGTCAGGATAGCTTGTACTAGCTATCCCCTTTCAAATTGGCCCTTTTTGGATCCCTTCCCGCTCAATATTTGGGGAGAGGACCAGGGCCTCTATAAATAGGACTAGCCACCACAATAAGGGGGACGATCGATCGATTCCCCCCCCCCCCCCCCGAGAAATCCACCAAGCACAAGAACACCTCTCCTCAGGAGGTTGTTCTTCCCTTGTACAGTTCATCATCAGCCCAAGTGGAAATCCACCACCACCACACAGGAGTAGGGTATTACACCATAACGGTGGCCCGAACCTGTATAAATCTTATGTCTCTTGTGTTATGAGTTCATCGATCTAAGCTTAGGGATCGCGGCGAGGCTGAGAGCAAGATTTGGTACGGGGAAATCTTTGTGCGCACCCCAGTGTTCGAACCTCAAGGGTTTTGCCGGAACCCGAAATCAGACAATACCGACATAGTTCAAGCCGCATCAAAAGGAATTTCTGGCGCCGTTGCCAGGGAGACATCATCAACATCTATGAGGTTCCTAATCAAAAATCTCATCTCCTTGAAATTTACATTATTTGACATTTGCCTCCCGTTTTCATCTCCCCCACTTCACAAAAAATTGTCGTTTTATTCGCCCTCTTTTTCGTTCGCCTTTTTCTCATCATATCTCTTGTTTGCTATCTCTACTTGTGTTACCATGTGCCTTCTGTTTGCTTGCATCTTAGCTTGCAAATAATCTATTGATATGGATCCTCATCCACTTGCGAATATTTTCAAAAGATCCAATTTATGATGAACCAATTGCTAGTGAATTGAGTTCTCTAGATTACCTTTATGAAGTTTTGCTTGAGATCTATGAATCTGAAAATTATGATGAAGTGTTAAACGAAGAAATTTATAAAGTGATTCATGATAGCTCCTTGAATGAAAAGCATGATTGCAATGATGTTATTATAAGTTCCATTAATGTCAGTTGTGTTAATAATATGCAAAACCCCAATATTGCTATGTCTTGATAATTTGTTTGCTTATAAAATTCCTGTGCATAGGAAGTATGTTAGACTTAAATGTGTTTGTCATGTGTTTCATGATGCTCTCTTTGTGTTTCAATACTTATCTTTCATATGAGCATCGTTGAAATCTTGAGCCTATCTTAATGGCTATAAAGAAAGAGCTTGTTGGGAGGCAACCCAATGAATAAAATTTATTTTTGCCATTTTCTTTCTGCTCTTGAGTGCTTGCACAATTATGCTACTGCTATGATTTTGTTTTTGTGTTTTAATTAGTGTTTGTGCCAAGCAAATCCTTTGGGGTCATGTTGGGTGATAGTTGCTTTCATCTTGTTGGAAAACAGAAACTTTTGCGACCAGTAAAATAATTTTGAAAAATCACAAAATGTGATAAAATTCTAAATGTTTTACACAAGATTGATATAGAAATTTCCTACATCTTCCTAATGTTTCAGAATTTTTGCAGTTACAGAAGTATACAAAGTTTTCAGATTGCTACAGACTATTCTGTTTTGGACAGATTCTGTTTTCTTTGCGTTGTGTGCTTATTTTGATGAATCTATGGTTTGTATTGGATGGTATAAGCTATAGTAAAGTTGGAATACAGTAGATATAATGCAAAAATAAAATATGAATGGGTTTGCAATAGTACTTAGAGTAGTGATTTGCTTTGTTATACTAACTGATCTCATGAAGGTTTAGTTGAGTTTTGTGTGATTGAAATTTTCAAGTTTTGGATGAGATCTGATGTCTACTATGCAACTTTATCCTTGTAGACGTTGTCGGGCCTCCAAGTGCAACGTTTTGTAGGACAGTAGCAAATTTCCGTCAAGTGGATGACTAGAGGTTTATCAATCTGTGGGAGGCATAGGATGAAGATGGTCTCTCTCAAACAACCCTGCAACCAAATAAAAAAGAGTCTCTTGTGTCCCCAATGCACCCAATACAATGGTAAATTGTATAGGTGCACTAGTTCGGCGAAGATATGGTGATACAAGTGCAATATGGATGGTAGATATAGGTTTTTGTAATCTGAAAATATAAAAACAGCAAGGTAACTAGTAACAAAAGTGAGTGAAAACGGTATTGCAATGCTTGAAAATAAGGCCTAAGGTTCATACTTTCACTAGTGCAAGTTCTCTCTCAATAATGATAACATAATTAAATCATATGGCAAGCCCTCAACATGCGACAAAGAGTCACTCCAAAGTTCCTATCGCGGAGAACATAAGATGAAATTGCTTGTAGGGTACGAAACCACCTCAAAGTTATTCTTTCTGATCAATCCATTGGGCTACTCCTATAAGTGTAAAAAACAACCCTAGGGTTCGTAGTAAAATAACACCATATGACACACATCAATCAACCCTAATGTCAACTAGATACTCCAATGTCACCACAAGTATCCGTGGGTCAATTATACGATATGCATCAAACAACTTCAGATTCATAATATTCAATCCAACAGAAAGAACCTCAAAGGGTGCCCCAAGATTCCTACCGGAGAAACAAGGACGAATACATGCATCAACCCCTATGCATAGATTACCCCAATGTCACCTCGGGAATCCGCGAGTTGAATGCCAAAACATACATCAGTGAATCAATAGAACACCCCATTGTCACCACGGGTATCCCACGCAAGACTTACATCAAGTGTTCTCAAATCCATAACAGTACTCAATCCGATAATAGTGAAACCTCAAAGGTAAAACTCAATTCATCACAAGGTAAAGGGGAAGAAACACCATATGATTCAACTATAATAACAAAGCTCGCGGTACATCAAGATTGTGCCGTATCAATAACACGAGAGAGAGAGAGAGAGAGAGACCAACACATATCTACTAGTACATACCCTCAGCCCCGAGGGTGAACTACTCCCTCGTTGTCATGGAGACTGCCAGGATGATGAAATGGCCACCGGTGATGGTTTTCCCCTCCAGCATGGTGCCAGAACGGGCTCCCGATTGGTTTTTCGGGGTTATAGAGGCTTGCGATGGCAGAACTCCCGATCTAGGTTTCTTTCTGGGGGTTCCTGGAGTTATAGGAATTTTTGGCGTCGGTTTCACGTCAGGGGGTCCAAGAGGCAGCGGCAAGATAGGGTCGCGCCCTGGGGGTGGGCATGCCCACCACCCTTGCCGCTTCCTCGTGAAACTTCTGGTCCAACTCCGATGCTTCGTGGGCTTCTTCTGGTCCATAAAAAATCTCCGTAAATTTTCAGCTCATTTGGACTCCGTTTGATATTCCTTTTCTGCGAAACTCAAAAACAAGAAAAAAACAGAAACTGGCATTGGGCTCTAGGTTAATAAGTTATTCCTGAAAATAATATAAAATAGCATATTAATGCATATAAAACATCTGAAAGGATCGAGAAGAGGTGTCTAGAGGGGGGTGATTAGACCCTCAACAAACAAAGTTGGAGGTTTTTAAGTTTTTCAAGTTGAGGTGGTAGATTAACCCAATTTCAAGCATACATAATACAATTCAAGCAAGCATGCAAAAGAGTATATGAGCAGCGGAAAGTAAAGCATGCAACTTGCAAGAAAGTAAAGGGATGGGATTGGAGTGTGCAAACGCAATTGGAGACACGGATAGTTTTGGCGTGGTTCCGATAGGTGGTGCTATCATACATCCACGTTGATGGAGACTTCAACCCACGAAGGGTAACGGTTGCACGAGTCCACGGAGGGCTCCACCCACGATGGGTCCACGAAGAAGCAACCTTGTCTATCCCATCATGGCCATCGCCCACGAAGGACTTGCCTCACTAGGGTAAATCTTCAGGAAGTAGGCGATCTCCTTGCCCTTACAAACTCCTTGGTTCAACTCCACAATCTTGACAGAGGCTCCCAAGTGACACCTAACCAATCTAGGAGACACCATTCTCCAAAAGGTAATAGATGGTGTGTTGTTGATGAACTCCTTGCTCTTGTGCTTCAAATGATAGTCTCCCCAACACTCAACTCTCTCTCTCCGATTTGGCTATGGTGGAAATATGATTTGAGTGGAAAACAACTTGGGGAAGGCTAGAGATCAAGATTCATATGGTAGGATTGGAATATCTTGGTCTCAACACATGAGTAGGTGGTTCTCTCTCAGAAAATGAGTAGTGGAAGTGTAGTTTTGTTCTGATGGCTCTCTCCAAGAATGAAGAGTGGGTGGAGGGGTATATATAGCCTCCACACAAAATCTAACCGTTACACACAGATTCCCAAAATCGATGGGACCGAATCAGCAAACTCGGTTAGACCGATTTAGTTCAAAATGTGAATGTTAGGATTTTCGGTGGGACCGATATAGTCATCTTGGTGGGACCGATGTGCAGAGGTTAGGGTAAAACCTCAACTCGGTTTGACCAATTACTCAAACTCGGTGGGACCGATTTTGGTAATAAGTAAACAGAGGATTGGTCAAGCAAACTCGGTGGGACCGACTGCACAAACTCGGTTAGACCAAAAATGTTACACCAGATCACAGAGAGATTGCAAGCCCATCTCGGTGAGACCGAGATCCCATTGATGAGAGCAAAGTAACTAGGGTTTGGGTAGTGGCTGAACAAGATGAACTCTGTGGCGCCGGATAGATCAAATCGGTGAGGCCGAGTTTGACATTTTGGTTTTAGGACATATGTGGATGTGAGAAAGGGGCTGAGGATTTTGGAGCATATCACTAAGCACTTTGAGCAAGCAAGCCATTAAGCAACACCTCGTCCCTTTTTAATAGTATTGGATTTCCTATGGACTCAATGTGATCTTGGATCACTAAAATAGAAAATGTAGAGTCTTGATCTTTTGCCAATATTTGTCCTTAGCATCTTGAAGGGGTTACACATCCTCTTGTCCATGTCCATGCCACTCCAATGTTGAACTTATCTGAAATGCACTAGGTAGAAGTATTAGTCCAACAAGAGATATGTTGTCATGAATTACCAAAATCACCCAGGGAGCACTTGTGCTTTCAACATCAAAAATAGATAATATAATAGCATGGAACAATCAAAAATTATAGATACGTTGGAGACGTATCAAGCATCCCCAAGCATAATTCCTGCTTGTCCTCGAGTAGGTAAATGATAAAAACAGAATTTTTGATGTGGAATGCTACCTAACATATTTATCCATGTAATTTTTTTTCATTGTGGCATGAATGTTCAGATCCATAACATTCAAAACAAAAGTTTAATATTGACATAAAAACAATAATACCTCAACTATACTAACAAGGCAATCATGCCTTCTCAAAATAACATGGCCAAAGAAAGTTATCCCTACAAAATCATATATTCTGGCTATGCTCCATCTTCATCACACAAAGTATTGAATTATGCACAACCCCGATGACAAGCCAAGCAATTGTTTCATACTTTTGATGTTCTCGAACTTTTTCAACTTTCACGCAATACATGAGCACGAGCCATGGATTTAGCACTATAGGTGGAATAGAATATGATGGTTGTGGAGAAGACAAAAAGAAGCAGATAGTCTCACATCAACTAGGCGTATCAATGAGCTGTGGAGATGCCCATGGGATTGCCATGCAACGGATGCACTAGAGCTATAGGTGTATGAAAGCTCAGAAAGAAACTAAGTGGGTGTGCATCCAACTTGCTTGTTCACGAAGACCTAGGGCAATTTGAGGAAGCCCATCATTGGAATATACAAGACAAGTTCTATAATGAAAAATTCCCACTAGTATATGAAAGTGACAACATAGGAGACTCTCTATCATGAAGATCATGGTGCTACTTTGAAGCACAAGTGTGGAAAAAGGATAGTAGCATTGCCCCTTCCCTCTTTTCTCTAATCGGTTTTTATTATTTTGGGCTCTCTCCGTTTTTCGCGTCCTTTTTTTATTTTTTTTTATTTTCATCCGGAGTCTTGTCCCGACCTGTGGGGGAGTCATAGTCTCCATCATCCTTTCCTCACATGGGACAATGCTCTAATAATGATTATCATCACACTTTTATTTACTTTACAACTCAACAATTACAACTCGATACTAGAACAAATATATGACTCTATTGAATGCCTCTGGCGGTGTACCGGGATGTGCAATGACTCAAGAGTGACATGTATAAAAAATATGAATGGTGGCTTTGCCAGAAATACGATGTCAACTACATGATCATGCAAAGCAATATGACAATGATGAGGGTGTCATAATAAACGGACCAGTGGAAAGTTGCATGGCAATATATCTCAGAATGGCTATGGAAATGCCATAATAGGTAGGTATGATGGCTATTTTGAGGAAGGGTAATGGTGAGTTTAATGCACCGGCAAAAGTTGCGTGGTACTAGAGAGGCTAGCAATGGTGGAAGGGTGAGAGTGCGTATAATCCATGGACTCAACATTAGTCATAAAGAATTCACATACTTATTGCAAAAACCTATTAGCTATCGAAACAAAGTACTACATGCACGCTCCAAGGGGGATAGCTTAGTAGGAAAACACCATCGCTCGTCCCTGACCGCCACTCATAAGGAAGACAATCAATAAATACATCATACTCCGACTACATCACATAACAGTTCACCATACGTGCATGCTATGGGAATCACAAACTTTAACATAAGTATTTATACCAATCCACAATCACTCACTAGCATAACTCTAATATCACCATATTTATATCTCAAAACAATCATAAGGAATCAAACTTCACATAGTATTCAATGCACTTTATATGAAAGTTTTTATTATATCCCTCTTGGATGCCCATCATATTAGGAGTAAATTCATGACCAAGAAAATTGCCATGTTGTTTAAATACTCTCAAAATAATATAAGTGAAGCATGAGAGTTCATCAACTTCTTTAAAATAAAACCACCGCCGTGCTCTAAAAAGATATAAGTGAAGCACTAGAGCAAATGACAAGCTACTCCAAAAGATATAAGTGAAGATCAATGAGTAGTTGAATAATTATGTAACGATGTGAAGACTCTAACATTTAAGAATTTAAGATCTTGGGATATTATTCAAACAGCAAGCAAAACAAAATAAAATGACACTGCAAGGATAGCACATATCATGCGAAGAAGCAAAAACTTAGGCTCAACCAAAACAGACCGATAGTTTTTGAAGAAGAAAGGTGTGGTGCCAACCGGGTTATCTCCAAGCTTAGATGCTTGATACTTCTTGAAATATTAACTTAGGATGCCCTGGGCGCCCCCAAGCTTGAGCTTTTGTGTCTCCTTAATTTCTTTTATTTCACGGTTTCCTTAAATCTCAAAAAACTTCATCCACACAAAACTCAACAAGAACTCGTGAGATAAGTTAGTATAAATCAAATGCAAAACCTTATCATTCTCTATTGTAGCAAATCACTAAAATTATTATTTGATATTGCATACTAAACGCCTCTGCATATTTAATACTCCTATCCTCAAATAGAATCATTAAACAAGCAAACATATGCAAACATAACAGCAATCTGTCAAAACAGCACAGTCTGTAAAGCATGCAAGAGAAATCATACTTCCCTAACTCCACAAATTCTGAAAAACTACCACACTGTAGAAAATTTGTTTTTACTCATTGTGTAAAAGTTTCAAGATTTTATTATATTCTGACTATTCACAAATATTCAAACAATTGTAGAAAACTTTCTGTTTTTAAAAACAACAACATATAGACTTGCAAAGCATGGTAAAGGCTATACTTGACCTTTTTATTGAACTAAAAGATGAAAAACATTACTGTAAATAACAGCAAGCAAGTCCTAATAAAATAAAATGATGCTCCAAGCAAAACACATATCATGTGGTGAATAAAAATATAGCTCCAAGTAAGGTTACCGATGAACGAAGACAAAAGAGGGGATGCCATCTGGGGCATCCCAAGCTTAGGCTCTTGGTTGTCCTTGAATATTACCTTGGTGTGCCTTGGTCATCCCCAAGCTTAGGGTATTGCCACTCCTTATTCCGTATTCCATCGAAACTTCACCCAAAACTTGAAAACTTCACAACACAAAACTCAACAAAAAACTCGTAAGCTTCGTTAGTATAATAAAGCAAATCACCACTTAGGTACTATTGTGAACACATTATAAATTTATATTGGTGTTATATATACTGTATTCCAACTTCTCCATGGTTCATACCCTCCGATAATACTCATAGATTCATCAAAATAAGCAAACAACACATGAAAAACAGAATTTGTCAAAAACAGAAGAGGTTGTAGTAATCTAGAAACTTTCCATACTTATATAACTCCAAAAATTCTTAAAAAATAGGAAAATTTGGGAAATTTGTATATAAATCTTGTGAAATATATTCAGATCAAAATCACGTTTCTGTGATTTTTTAAAATTCTGGCAATGAGCGCAAAGGTTTCTGTTTTTCAGCAAGATCAAATCAACTATCACCGTAAATCATCCCAAAGGTCTTACTTGGCACTTTATTGAAATAAAAACTATAAAACATGATTACTGCAGTAGAATAATCATGTGAACACACCAAAACATTAGGTATAAATATTGGGTTCTCGCCCAACAAGCGCTTTTCTTTATTGCCTTTTAGCTACGCATGATGATTTCAATGATGCTCACATGAAAGATAAGAATTGAAACATAATAGGAGCATCATGAAGCATGTGACAAACACATTTAAGTCTAACCCACTTCCTATGCATAGGGATTTTGTGATCAAACAATTTATGGGAACAAGAATCAACTAGCATAGGAAGGCAAAACAAGCATAACTTCAAGATTTTCGACACATAGAGAGGAAACTTGATATTATTGCAATTCCTACAAGCATATATTCCTCCCTCATAATAATTTTCAGTAGCATAATGAATGAATTAAACAATATAACTATCACATAAATCATTATTTTCATGATCCACAAGCATAGAAAATTTATTGCTCTACACATAAGCAAATTTATTCTCATCAATAGTAGTGGGAGCAATCTCAACAAAATAACTATCATGTGAGGCATAATCCAATTGAAAATTAAAATCATGATGACAAGTTTCATGGTTATCATTATTCTTTATAGCATACATGTTATCACAATAATCATCATATATAGTAACTTTGTTCTCATAATCAATTGAAACCTCTTCCAAAATAGTGGATTCATCACTAAATAAAGTCATGACCTCTCCAAATCCACTTTTATCAATATTGTCAAAAAATTTAACACCCTCAAAAATAGCGGGATCATTATTACATAAAGTCGACACTCTTCCAAACCCACTTTCACCAATATAATCATCATAAATAGGAGGCATGCTGTCATCATAATAAATTTGCTCATCAAAACTTGGGGACATATATCACCTTCATCAAACATAGCATCCCCAAGCTTGTGGCTTTGCATATCATTAGCATCATGGATATTCAAGGAATTCATACTAACAACATTGCAATCATGCTCATCATTCAAATATTTAGTGCCAAACATTTTATTGACTTCTTCCTCTAACACTGAAGCACAATTTTCCTTTCCATCATTTTCACGAAAGACATTAAAAAGATGAAGCATATGAGGCAACCTCAATTCCATTTTTTTGTAGTTTTATTTTATAGACTAAACTGGTGATAAAACAAGAAACTAAAATATTCAATTGCAAGATCTAAAGATATACCTTCAAGCACTCACCTCCCCAGCAACGGCGCCAGAAAAGAGCTTGATGTCTACTATGCAACTTTATCCTTGTAGACGTTATTGGGCCTCCGGGTGCAAAGTTTAGGATAGTAGCTAATATCCCTCAAGTGGATTATATAAGGTTTATCAATCCGTGGGAGGCGTAGGATGAAGATGGTATCTCTCAAACAACCTTGCAACCAAATAACAAAGAGTCCCTTGTGTCCCCAACACACCTAAATAGGTGCACTAGTTCGGCGAACAGATGGTGATACAAGTGCAATATGGATGGTAGATATAGGTTCTTGTGATCTGAAAATATAAAAACAGCAAGGTAACTAGTAATAAAAGTGAGCAAAAATGGTATTGCAATGCTTGAAAATAAGGCCTAGGGTTCATACCTTCACTAGTGCAAGTTCTCTCAACAATGATAACATAATTAAATCATATGGCAAGCCCTCAACGTGTGACAAAGAGTCACTCCAAATTTCCTATCACGGAGAACATAAGATGAAATTGCTTGTAGGGTACGAAACCACCTCAAAGTTATTCTTTCCGATCAATCCATTGGGCTATTCCTATAAGTGTCGCAAACAGCCCTAGAGTTCGTAGTAAAATAACACCATATGACACACATCAATCAACCCTAATGTCACCTAGATACTCCAACGTCACCACAAGAATCTGTGGGTCAATTATACGATATGCATCAAACAACTTCAAATTCATAATATTCAATCCAACACAAAGAACCTCAAAGAGTGCCCCAAGATTCCTAGCGGAGAAACAAGGATGAAAACGTGCATCAACCCCCATGCATAGATTACCCCAATGTCACCTTAGGAATCCGCGAGTTGAGTGCCCAAACATACATCAATTGAATCAATAGAAACCTCATTGTCACCACGGGTATCCCATGCAATACATACATCAAGTGTTCTCAAATCCATAATAGTACTCAATCCGATAATAGTGAAACCTCAAAGGTAAAACTTAATTCATCACAATAAGGTAGAGGGGAAGAAACACCATATGATTCAACTATAATAACAAAGCTCGCGGTACATCAAGATTGTGCCATATCAAGAACACGAGAGAGAGGGGGGGATAGAGAGATCAAACACATACCTGCTGGTGCATACCCTCAACCCTGAGGGTGAACTACTCCCTCCTCATCATGGAGACCGCCAGGATAATGAAGATGGTCACCGGTTATGGTTTCCCCCTCCGGCAGGGTGCCGGATCCTGATTGGTTTTTCATGGCTACAGAGGCTTGCGAGGGCGGAACTCCCGGTCTGGGTTTCTTTCTGGGGGTTCTGGATTTATAGGAATTTTTGGCGTCGGTTTCACGTCGGGGGGGTCCATGAAGCAGCAGCAAGACAGGGGGGCGCACCCTCCAACCTTGCCGCTTCCGCATGAAGCTACTGGTCCAACTCCGATGCTTCGTGGGCTTCTTCTGGTCCATGAAAAATCTCCGTAAATTTTCACCTCATTTGGACTCCATTTGATATTCCTTTTCTACGAAACTCAAAAACAAGGAAAAAACAGAAACTGGCACTGGGCTCTAGGTTAATAATTTAGTCCCAAAACTAATATAAAATAGCATATTAATGCATATAAAACATGCAAAACAGATAATATAATAGCATGGAACAATACAAAATTATAGATACGTTGGTGACGTATCAAGATCACGGTGGATGAAGGAATAAGGAGTAAGAAGAGCCTAAGCTTGGGGATGCCCATGGCACCCCAAGTTATTATCTAAAAGAGAAGCAAGCAACTAAGCTTGGAGATGCCCTAGTGGCATCCCCTCTTTCTTCTAACGTCCATTGGCATTTTACTTGGAACTATATTTTTATTCGTCACATATCATGAGTTTTGCTTGGGGCGTCTTGTACTATATGAGTCTTTGCTTTCTTTTATTTTTAGTTTGTGTCATCTATCCTTGCTGGACACACCTATTTGAGGGAGCCAAATTTATGCTATGAATTGTTAGAATTGCTCTCTATGCTTCACTTAAATCTTTTTGAGCTATGGAATTGCTCTAGTGCTTCACTTATATATTTTTTAGCAGGTGTGCTTTAGTATTTTTGAAGAAATGCTCCCATGCTTCACTTAGATTTATTTGAGAGTTAGTAATAAAATTAATAATTTCTCTCATGCTTCACCTAAATTATTTTTAGAAAAGAAAATTTTTATGCTCATGTTCTTCACTTAGATTTGTTTGAGCTATCAAAAGCAACATATGAAACTAGTCCCAAAGTGATAGATATTCAACAGGGATATAATAAAAACTTTCATGAAGATCATTGGGCAAAATAAACTTGATTCTTTGTAATAGTTTTGCAGTATGATGATATAATATGTGAGTCATGTTGATGAGTAATTATGCTTTAGTAAGAATATTGGTGTTAAGGTTTGTGATTCGCTATGCAAGCACTAACGTCCATAGTTATGCAATTAAATTACATCCTACTTATGGTGCATTATTCTGTGTTAGTTATGCTTAATGCTCGCTTATGAGATTTTTCGTTTCTTGGTTGGATGCTTCTCAATCTTTTGCTAGCCTTCACTTGTACTAAGTGGGATTACTACTTGTGCATCCAAAATCCTTAAACCAGTTTTGCCATATGAGTCCACTATACCTACCTATATGCGGTATTCTTTTGTTGTTCTAAGAAAAAAATTATGTGCCATCTCTAGTCTTAAAAATAAATTTCCTTTTTGTGTGCTCGTACCGCTCATGAAATAGTAGGGGGTGGCTGATATTTGTCCAGTTATTCTCAAGATGAGTGTTTATTCACTTGTCATTGCACCAGAGTATGGAAAAGATATTAGGGATGCCCAGTCCCGAAATAAAAAATGAATTTACTTTATGTTGTTAAATAATGAATTCCTTGGAAAGTGTTGGTATGGACGGTACCCATGGATTCGGTTAGCCGTGGAATGTGATAGTATGGTGGAAAAAGGAATAAACTTTATTTTCTATTTGGGAACCGGCTATGATATATCTAGCATGGAAAGTATTGGGAACTACACGATCGTTTTCGTTGACAGGAAAAGCATGCCACCCAAAATATTTTATCTCTATCTTTTTCGCTTTGAGCTCTCGCACCTCTACAAATCTCTACTTCCCTCTGCGAAGGGCCTTTCTATTTACTTTATGCAAAAAATTTATTTGAGTCTCCATCTTCTCTTATAAAGCACCAACTAAGGGGCACCGTGATCGTACTTGAGTATTGGGTGTAGCTAATATGCGACTGTGTTTCATGAGTGGATCAATGATTAAGCATAATGGGCTTGGGATAACTTGCTTTAGTGTTGATATTTTGAAAGACATGGTTGCTTGTTGATATGCTTGAGTATTGAAATCTTCATGTCAAAACTAGACTATTGCTTTGAATCATATAAAAGTCCAAATGTCCATGCTACAAAAGAAAAGAATATGTGATGAACATGTTAGGCAACATTCCACATAAAAAATTCTATTTTTATCATTTACCTGCTCGAGGATGAGCATGAATTAAGCTTGGGGATGCTGATACGTCTCCAACGTATCTATAATTTTTTATTGTTCCATGTTGTTACATTATCAATCTTAGATGTTTTACAATCATTTTATAGCAACTTTATATCGTTTTTTGGGACTAACCTATTGACATAGTGCCAGTGCCAGTTGTTGTTTTTTGCTTGTTTTTTACTTCGCAGAAAATCAATACCAAATGGAGTCCAAACGCAGCAAAACTTTTTGGAGATTTTTCTGGACCAGAAGATACACGATGGGCCAAGAAAGTACCAGAGGGGGGCCCGAGAGGAGCACAACCCACCTGGGTGCGCCCTGGTGGGTTGTGCCCACCTAGGCCACCTCCCGCACCGCCTCTTTGCTCTATAAATACCCCAATATTCCAAAAACCCTAGGGAAGTCGATGAAACACAATTCCAGCTGTCGCAAGTTCCAGAAACCACATATCCAATCTAGACACCATCACGGAGGGGTTCATCATCCTCATTGGTGCCTCTCCAATGATGCATGAGTAGTTCATTGTAGACCTATGGGTCCATAGTTAGTAGCTAGATGGCTTCCTCTCTCTCTATTTTGATTCTCAATACAATGGTCTCTTGGAAATCTATTTGATGTAACTCTTTTTGCGGTGTGTTTGTTGGGATCTGATGAACTTTGAGTTTATGGTCAGATCTATTTTATCCATGAAAGTTATTTGAGTTTTGATCTCTTATATGCATGATTACTTATACCCTCATATTTCTTCTTCGAATCTTTGGTTTAGCTAGGCCAACTAGATCGATTTTTCTTGCCATGGGAAGAGGTGCTTTGTGATGGGTTCGATCTTACGGTGCTCAATCTCAGTGACAGAAGGTGAAATGACACGTATGTATCGTTGCTATTACGGATAATAAGATGGGGTATATTCCTACATGAATAGATCTTGTCTACATCATGTCATCGTTCTTATTGCATTACTCCATTTCTCCATGAACTTAATACACTAGATACATGCTGGATAGCGGTCGATGTGTGGAGTAATAGTAGTAGATGCAGGCAGGAGTCGGTTTACTAACCTTGGACGTGATGCCTATATAATGATCATTGCCTGGATATCATCATAATTATTTGAAGTTATATCAATTTCCCAACAGTAATTTGTTTACCCACCGTATGCTATTTTTCTCAAGAGAAACCACTAGTGAAATCTACGGGGCCCGGGCCTCTTATTTATCATATTTGCCTTCGAGATCCACTTTTATTTGCTTTTATTTTTAGATCTATTAATCCAAAAACCCAAAAATACCTTGCTGCAACTTTTGTTATTTATTTTATCTCGCGTTCCGCCGAGATCTATTTATCCAATCTACTACAATTTTATCTATCTTTTTACCCGGGAGGGATTGACAACCCCTCTTTTATGTTAGGTTGCAAGTATGTGTTCTTTGTGTGCAGGTACCATTTACGTAGTGTTGCATGGTTCTCCGACTGGTTCAATAACCTTGTTCTCATCACTGAGGGAAATACCTACCGTAGTTGTGCTGCATCATCCCTTCCTCTTTTGGGAAATACCGACGTAGTTCAAGCCGCATCACGGCTCCAAATTCCATATCCGAGGAGATAGCAAAGATAAATCGAAAGCTCAAGTGGTCCAAGGAGGACCTTGATCTGATGCAGAGGCAGATCAATGGACCCAAGGTAAGCCGAAAACTAATGCTTAGATAAAGTTGCTTTTATTCTAGCTTATTGCTAATGCTGTGATGTTTCTATGGCAGTTGCGACTACGGAGCTTGAGGACCTGAAGGCCGAGCTGTAGAAGGCTCGGCAGGAGGCCGAGCAGCAGAAAGCTGCGACGGCAAAGGCCAAGAAGGAGCTGGCCAAAGAAAAGCCAGCCCGTGGCAAGGACCAGGCTCAGGTCCTCGAAGTCGAGGACATCTTGAAGGGGGTGTACCTGGAACATGATGCCCTCCAAGAGGAGCAGAAGAAGGCGTCCGCCGAGCTTGATGGGGTTGAGTTCAGCATGCCAAGGTCCAAACCCAGGCCCAAGTATATCGCGAAGTGCTCGAGCAAGTGAGGTAGATCACTACTGGTAAGCCATACTTACGTCTGTGTATTTTTGGCAGCAACACATTCATTGAGCTTATTCAACTCCGGCGATCCGCAGATGCTTTCGTGGATCTTCTGAGAAGTGTGTCCGACGCAGGACGCTACAGTACAAAAAAAGACACATCTATGACATAATGGGTCAAACGGATTTTTTTTCCTTTCAAGCTTATGACACTTCTATGACAATAATTGTGACATGACCACATATCATCATAGATATGGTGGGCCCCTACTTCTATGACAAAAAATCATGACAGAAAATGGGCTTTTCGTCCTAGGCGGGCTGGGGACGCACTTGCATACATTATTTGGGCCATCCATGATGAAAAAATTGTGGTAGAAGCGAGGGCAAGGAAAATATCGGGAGTTCCCGGTTACAGTGGGTGGTCGAGGCCGAACAATGCATGGAGGTTTGCGTGTTTCTCTTGTACACATACGCGCGTGTGTGCAAGGCGTTGGGATCAACTAAACCCGAGAGAGGCGTGCACTTACTAAACCCGAGCGATTGCACTAGCTACGTTACTGAACCCAAGTGATCGATCCCTTTGCTGTTAACTAAACCTGAGTGATTCCTTCGCTACTGCTGCTAACTGAAGCCGATCGAACCTGCTGCCTCTTGATGAAAGTTGACCATTGTTGGCGGTTGGATGAACAGTTCCCAGTGGAGTTGGATGAACAGGACCCTGTGGTAGAGGCTGTTGCAATTGCCGCTAGATGGATAGGACCTGATCGGGGAGGCCGCCACACACCCGAGCCGGTTGGGGATGGATGAACAGGACCCTGTGGAGGGATGGTTGAACAGTAGCTGGTGGAGGCTGGATGAACAGTAGCCCGTGGATGAACATTAGCAAGTGGAGGCAGGAGGAAGGTCGCGGTGGATAAACAGTAGCAGGTGGAGGCTGGAGGAAGTCGACGGTGGATGAATAGTAGCCCGTGGAGGCTGGAGCAAGGCAGTAGATGGTGGATGCACAATAGCCCGTGGAGTCCCGTTTTGTGGTACGCCACACCCCTCCCGATGAACGGGACCCCGTTTCGACCATAGGCGCTCCAACACAAGTCTGTTTCCTATGTTTAGCGGTACGCCAGACCCCTCGCGATGAACAGGATCCCGTTCCAACCGTAGCCAGTCGAACAAAAGGCCATTTCCTCCATACTGCGGTATGCCAGCCCCGTTTCGGCTGTTCCGTCCAAGCCGGTTGGCTCCCGATGAACACGACACATTTCGTTCCCTCCCCATGAACACGACACAATTTCTCCGTTCCGACCCAGCCGGATGGCTGCTGATGAACAGGACGTCGTCGTTGTACGCGTCGAGACCCCACCTGTATGTACATACATAGCTGTATTTACTTTCTTGCAGTGTGACTGTACATACGTGTACATGATTTATACAGGACTGCCTCAACTGCTATGTCACACATGCCGCTCCTTGCTTGGCCATGGTCCAGCTGCTAGAATCATTTGTGTTGATTAAGTTAACAAAGCCCTACGTACGAGTCAACTTAGTAGGCCCACAAGACAGCCACCAAATATGCCGGGTCCCAGCTGTCATCGGGAGGAATAGTTTTTTCTCATAACAAGGAGGCACTTCCTTTCATGTGAAGATACAGTCGGTGGGTCCCAGCTATCAGGAGGAGCAATCATTTTTTCCTTGTAATATGGAGGCACTTGCTTGTGTGGGTCCCTACTATCAGCCTCTCCACTTACATCCCTCTCCCAATGGTTGTTGTTTGTTGACCATGTTGACCATGCCGCATCGAGAGCACCAACGTGGTCGACAACAATGAGGCCCAGGAAGGGAATGACCCGGAGCTGGCGAAGCCATAGCAGCAGATTGTCCATGCTGAGGGGAGTACAAGGGCTGACTGGTCGGCTGCGGGGTGACGTTGACATCGCCAGAAAATAACAGGAGGTGTGAGTGGCTAGAGGTATGGCCTGGAGGCAGCACAGGCGGTCACGGAAGGAGGGAGCAGGCAGTCCCGCCGATGCTGGTTTGGGCGGCTGGAGAAGGAAGATCAGAGATTGAAGAAGCACAACGGCTGTTGGATGGACATCCAACAGTCACTGCTCTGTGTTGACTAAGTTGACAAAGCCTTGCGTACGCATCAAATTTTTTTTAGGACAGCGCCATCATCAACCTAGTAGGCCCCCAAGTCAGCCTCCAAATCTATGGAAAACAGCATACAACCCATTTGCCGTTATTTTCAATAATTTATAGCCCATTTGGTAATTCTTAAGGATATTTTGAAGCCCATATTCTTTTTATTAGCATTACAGACCATATTGGGGCCACTGCTAAAAAATTAAACAAAATTTTGCATATTTCGGTGGGGTTCGAACTCTTTTAATCACGAAATTTTGAGTCGCATTAAAAATAATTTTAAAAAAATTATATCAAAATAAAATACAAAGAAATTTTCTCTGCAGAAAAAAGAATGAAATTTAAAATCTTGAAATCCTAAAATCCTGAAAAAAATGAAATTTGAATGCAATTGTCGGTTGGCTTTGGTTAAAAATTTATAGCCCATTTCTTACTACTTATAGCCCATTTTTTTGGCGAAGCCGAATACATCCCTCCTTGTCTTGAAAGATTTGCAGCCCAGTAGGGCTGAGAAAAGAAAGTAGGCCTCGGTTGGGTATTCTTCAAAAAAAATAGAACTGGGCTAGCCATTTTCAGAAAGAAAAAAGATATCAACTGGGCTCGTCATGTGCTTAAATAAAAGTGTGGGCTAGATGGGCCATAGCCACCGCACAACGCGCAGTTGAGCTCCATCTCTAAAACTAAAAAACAATTGGGTGAGCTGCTGGGTCCCTAGTGTTAGCCACTCGTTGTGTAATTTTCTCGTTTATTGACTACATTAACAATGGCGTGGGACCTAGATGTCAAACAATTAGGAGGAAGAATTTTTTTTATCTTGTAATAACGAGGCACCTGCTTGCGTAATGCCATGACCCTGGTGGGTTCCTACTGTCAGCCTCTCCATGTACAGTCATCTCCTGATTCCTCTCGGTTGTTGACCATGTTGACAACGCAAGACGACGGCAGGCACAGTGAGCGAACCAAGGCGGAGAACAACGGCGAGGCCTCAGACGGGAACAAACAGGAGCCATAGAAGATGTGGTAGTGTAGTGGCAGGTAGAGGGGGGTACGAGGGCAAAAACATGTAACTCAAGCTTACAAATGGTACAAAATCCCAAGGATTAATGTTTCATCAAATTTAGACAAAACCCAGATTGAACATGGCAATAACATCTAACCCAACCACTATTTTTGGCAGTCACAAAGAAATGGATCTTTCTGATCCATAAAATCAAAATCCCGTGCCAAATAATTTGTTGGAACATGACCACAAGTTGTTGTAAATAGAAGCCGAGCACGTTCAGAAGCCCATTTGTCCACTTGAAACTTCTTTTTTTGCTGTTCAACATGTCCGTCCATGAGAAATTTCTTGTTGAAAAACTTAAGCCTCATGGACAATAGTAACCTCCCATTCAACAGGAAGAATGTGACAAAGCTTTTGTTTGCCTGGTTGGATGCATATCCTTCCATCGTTATTGTCCTCAAACGAATATCATGAGAACTGAGAAAATCCCGATGCTTATTACGCCACCGATTGGTTATATGTTTTCCCCATGTATTAGTGACTAAGTAGACAAGAAGATTGAAAACAGTTAAGGTCTAAAAAAGAGTATGTAGAAAGAGCGACAGCTGAATGGTTAATTTCGTTCAATATATACGGGCTTTCAATGTACATGAGATCATCACCTTTATATATAAATTCTCCAGACATGGAAAGCATTGCAGCAAGCCAATAACTATGTTCAGATCATAACTAAACATTCTGATATATAAGATCTTGACAGAATCCAGCAGCATTGATAGGCTATCCATGGACGAACTCTTCATTGAGCATATAACATAATATTAGTACCCAAAGCGTACTCCAAGATGATATAGAACTTATGCGCACAAATGAAAAATGCAGTTTATGAATACAAATGTGTAGATAATAATATACAGAACCTGAATAAGTGTGGAGCCAAACACCAACTTGTGATCATTAAACGGATCATGAATTACACCCAAGGTCTCCAGTTTGGGTGCAGAGACGACATTTATTTGCGAAGGTATATAACAATAATGAAACTTTCATGGTATGAAACTTTCGTGATAATGGTAGAACTCAAACTGCTGGAGTTTTTCGAATTGAGGGGATGTCAACCAGGCGTCCACCGTGCAGGGTATGGATAGCAGGTAGCGTGTCGGGATGTAGAGGCATTGAATGGAGCCCTGGTGGAAGGATATGATGGCTCTGAGGAGTTCAAAATCATGAATGACAGATAGCTGACAACAGTCGAGATTAAGGGGCGTGGCGTGCCATAGAGGGCGCCACCGAGTTGAGAGGACTTGGGTGCGGCAGCAATCCTTGGTGAGGAGAAGCGAGATGGTCTCCCCAAGGATGGCGTTCGGGAGATCACTGATGCGGTCTACCCGAGATTCTAGTGGTTCCTTGGATCCGGTGGGGGCCTACCGCTTCTCCCTGCGATGCCGGGTGTGGGGTCTACAACAGGCGTCGCTGCTGGCGGGAGCCCCATCTTCTTGGTGTTGGCGCCAGCCGACTCCATTTTCCTTACGAGCGTCGCACCGAGCTCGCTGGTTTGAACAGAGTAGCCAGAGTCGAGCCTACTGGCAGTGCGAGTGGGGAAGAAGGAGGGCTTGGATTTTCTGTAGGAGTGAGGAAGAAGAGGAGCAGGTGTTTTCTGCACGAGTGAGGAAGAAGGTGAGCAATGGTTTTCTGTACGAGTGAGGAAGATGGGGAGCGGGGGTAATTGGGGGGCGACGGAAGCAGGAGAGTCCAACGAGTTGTAGTATAAGTGGATGCGAGGAGGAAGGGGTTTTTCTGGGATCGCCCCCTCTTCAAGAAATATGGGCTTTTCCTTGCAAAAAACAAAAACAAATGGGCTTTAAGATGGATAGGCTTTTGTATCGGCCTAGTCAGCTGCCCTTGTTTCGTAATGAAGGGCCTTAACACTAGAGGCAACATATTATAGACACTCTCCAGCTTCTTGCCCATTCGAAAGAAAAAAGGAGACGCCTCCAGCTTAATTATGGCTCCTCATCGCTAACATTTTTCAACTTGAAAAAAAGTTATAGCTCCTTTTCGGGCCGGCTTGGCATCAACCAAATTAGAGGATGTTGTACTGCATGCAGACACTCACACTGGTCGTAGCACGGCAAAATGAGGGGTCAAATAATATGCCCATAATATACATAGATTGTAAAGGTTGACACACTAACATTCACACTAAACTAAGCTTCACAAGATATGGTATGCATACTAGCAACATTCACAAGCACTTAAGTTGAGCATGGTTATGAATCTAAATGATTCACAAGATTATAACCAAGACAAGTTGTGAGAAGGTGTAGAAATAAAGAAAAAATGATCGATGCTTCTCTGAGCAAAGGGCCTCCCTACGCACGCATTAATTTCCCGGGCATCCTTCATTTTGCTCAATGTTGCATGCAGTTTGAGCATGTTGGCAACTTCACAGCTACCTTGATGGCTCATCTTGCAATTTACACTGACACATTGTAGCAAACAGAGGAAGCAATAGAGATCACTCAACATCAGACCATTTTGTGCAGTTCCACTGAAATCATCTTCATTGTCCTGAATGTGAAGGGGATACTGACCTGCGTGAGAAAGATTATGCATAATTTTACAGGTGGTTATTTGATTTACACCTTGGGATCTCCTATGATGGCATGGAGGAAATCCTATGTAATCGATAAGCGCAATTCCTTCCATTTGGCTGTAGAAAATTTGTCCAACTAACCCCAATATCTTTTTTGTGCAGTTCCACTAAAATAATGCACTGCTATTTGCACGACCCCTACTCGCCAGCCAGGCCATCAATGTCTCGGTCTCTTTTAACTTGCGTTGATGGCACAGCTGCAGTTCTTGTTTGCTCCTCCACGCATGACAGGCTCGTTCCACACGGCAAACAACAAGTCAACGTACGAATATGCTTATTTCATCTTGCGTTGGTAATTCTACCTAGTTACAAATGTAGGAATACCTGGAGCACCGTGAGGTCAGCTGTCAGTAGGTTCCACTAAAATTGAGGTTTGTGCTTCCATTTGCACAAATAGGCACCATATGGAGATAGACAACCCTATTTGCAAAAATATGTAACAGGGTTATTTGAGCAGTGTCATTTTTTTTGCAGTGGCATATGATTAATAGCAGCATCTCATATGTTGTCAATGGCATTACACTGATAATATGAAAAAGTGCCATTAACTAAGAAGTGCCATGACATCAAATCAACACTGGCACTAGATTAGCGAGGGGCTTACATTAACATGCATAACAATTGCATTATTACTCTGTGATGACAGATTGGGAGTAGCACTTGATCAGTATGTACATGCAGAGTTAATAGGAACGATCATTCTAACAAAGGGTGATACGGAAAGAAGAAACACATCGTCGTGTCAACCATTGTGCAATTAAATTTAGTGCAGTTCAACGGAGATGCAGCTATGTTACCGGTGTCAGAGTTTAGTGTAACGGCCCAAAATACTCTTTATGAGAAACAAAGCAACGGGAGCATTTCATAAAATGGTGGTCACATTGATTCATTTTATCAATGACAATAGATTGACAGCAACATTACTTAACAGCGACATCGCATTAACAGTGACATTGTTTCATTTTACCTGTGATGTTAGATTAACAACAGCAGTAAGGGCATAGGGACAGGGGAGGCACAAGCATGTTTTACATCCACCGAGGCATAAAGTGGTGAGGAAGAGGTGTTGCCGAGTGCGGCAAACATGCAAAGCCTGTCTGGATTTTGTGCATTTTTTGTTCTCGTCAGTGACCTTTCCTATGTGACCACAAGAAATCTAGATGTGCTCATTGTCGGTTGCATTGTCGACCCAACACCCTCCACTTTCTGTCCTTTTTCGACCAAGAGACCGGTCAGGCTAGCATCTTTATTTCCCTTTCCAACCAAGAGATTGGTTCATTAGCCGGTATCTGCAATACCTTTTTTCCACTAATAGTAAAAATTAAGGTGGTGTTTGAATGTTCGACAAGCCGACAGAGCTAGCTACATGGGGAGCTTTGTAATACTAGAAGAATATCCACATGCAGGATGCAGCGACATGGGGAGCAATCCTAACTTGATGAAAAAAGGGAATGGAACAATGTGGGGAGTTGGGCCACTAGAACAAGGCCGGTTATAAAATAAGTTATACCTCCGGTTGGCGGGATGTGGCGAGGTAGGCGGCGGGATCTGCCAACTTGACGGCAGGGAGCAAGGGTGAGGAGGACCTCCCACGCCGGCGCCAGGTCAGAGAAGATGGCGCGCGTCGGCTTCCTCCCTCACCACCGGTGACCACTAGCGGAAGGTATCCGACCGGATCTGTGTCAACCGGAGAGGAGAGAGAGAGAGAGAGAGAGAGAGTGGACACCGCCGTCTTGTTTAGATCTGGAGAGGGTGAGAGAGTGAGAAGAAGAGAGCAACCCTAGCAAGCAAGTCCCGAAGTGGACTAGTGGAGTAGTAATTGTTTTTCTCTCTGTAGTGATTTTTTAAATTGAATACGTGTGGAGCCATCTTTTCATTTAATGTACCAGTAAAAAGAAAATCGATCAATAACCACGCCACTGCGTTCAGTTTGCACTTGGTATGACTGACATTTGGTCCCTGACCCCACATTAGGTGGACGACTAGACGTCTCAAATTGTCACGTTACCTGCCTTTTCGTGTGCAAATGTGCTCCACCGTGAGTGTACCTGTGCATGTGCGTGAGGGGAGAGTGAAGTGCGATTTATAAACCTTGAGTTTGTAGAGCTAGTCGAAAACAAAGCCTCACCTTCAAATCCCTAAAGTTTGTACACTGTCCTCTGCAATCCCGGACATTTTTAACCTTAAGGGCATGTGTGGTTCAAGGGGTTTTAACAGGGATTGTGGGGGATTAAATCATGTACAAGCCAAATTCCCCTCCATTCCTCTCCAAACCCCTTGGAAGGAGGTTGAACCGAACAAGGCCTAAGACTAACCATAGTGGGAGTAACTTCAAGAGTAACCTCGGGTCCAACTCAGCAAATTCACCTATGTGGCAACTAGTTAATGAGGAGAGAGGTAAATTGAGTAACTTATAGCTAATTACCCAATCTATTAGTAACATCACACATACCAATACAAAATGACTCTACAACCTAATAAATGAAGCTTTGCATGACACTACACGTGCGATGACCACTAGAGCAATCCACTTAGGTTGTACGTAAACATGTTTATACTCTTCATTCATGATTTTTAGTACAAATAGGATGCACATGGTGATGTCATCCTCATACAGCCACTATTGATGGATGGCCATGCAGCGTCACCGTGCTCACCTGCAACTGCAACCCGAGTCGCGCATGCAGCAACTACGACTACAATGGAGTACTAGACGCACAAGGCATGTTGTTTGTGCTACTTCATGAGCTACCGAGCCATCTAGACGGGCGCGCGGTAATGGCCATCACCCGCGGAATGAAGGACGTCATTCTTTCATCGCGTCCTGGCCATCACAAAGGTGGTGACGCACTTTGCGGGATTGTCAAAGACGAAGTCCGTTGTCCCACTCCAGCGACGGACAGCGCTCGCCCGAGAGCACGAACGTGGACGCAAATTCGTGCAAACACGGCCGGATTTCATATAAACATGATGGATTTCATTACATTTACATTAAATAAGTTGTGCTAGTCCAGAGCTAAAGGTAGAACTAATATACCTAATCTAAATGGACGTCGGTCGATTTCTTTGTCCTCCTCTAGCATTCGGCTGAAGAAGAATTGAGGGAGTCCTGGACTAGGGGGTGTCCGGACAGCCGGACTATCATCGTCCGCCGGACTCCAAGACTACGAAGATACAAGATTGAAGACTCCGTCCCGTGTCCGGATGGGACTTTCCTTGGCGTGGAAGGCAAGCTTGGCGATACGGATATGTAGATCTCCTACCATTGTAACCGACTCTGTGTAACCCTAGCCCTCTCCGGTGTCTATATAAACCGGAGGGCTTTAGTCCGTAGGACATAACCTCCATTACAACAATCATACCATAGGCTAGCTTCTAGGGTTTAGCCTCCTTGATCTCGTGGTAGATCCACTCTTGTACTACCCATATCATCAATATTAATCAAGCAGGACGTAGGGTTTTACCTCCATCAAGAGGGCCCGAACCTGGGTAAAACATCGTGTCCCTTGTCTCCTGTTACCATCCACCTAGACGCACAGTTCGGGACCCCCTACCCGAGATCCGCCGGTTTTGACACCGACATTGGTGCTTTCATTGAGAGTTCCTCTGTGCCGTCGCCGATAGGAAGGATGCCTCCACCCGCCTTCAAGGACGGTATTTTCGCCAAAGGGGCCTTGGCTGCCGGCCAAACTATCCGGCTAGGTGGTTTCCTTATGACCGCCTGTCCGGCCACTGCTTCGACAATGACTTCTCAAGTCGTCAAAAGCAATCTTCACGTCAGCTCGGAACTTGTCGAGCGGCTGGATCCAATAGAGCTCTCGTCTGTCAATGAGCTCTTGGATCGCATCGCCGCCCTGGGAGTCGCTACGGACTACAATCAGATTGGGCTTAAAACTGATCTGAGAGAGATTAACTCTCCCCAGGTCACCCACCACGTCGCAGTGGTAGAGGAACAATGCGGCGACTCTTCTCCTGTATTGAAAACTAGTCATGTCCGGGCTCCCGAACCCTCCATGCCGGATTTCCGCGGAGGGACGGACTTCGATCAAGCACTGAACTTAAAATCAGGCATCGGACCGGACTCGTTGGACAACGTCTAGCAATCCAAGCTTCCAAATTTGGAAACTTCACGGCCTTCAAGCCCTGAGATGGGTAGGGTTCCGGATTTTATTCCACCCACCCGCCCAGACATATGCGATCTATCTCTAATACGGCAAGAGCCCGCTGAAACAGTACATCACTACTGGGCTAGATTCCTCCTGGTTATGGACAGGATAAAGGACTGCCGAGAGG
This sequence comes from Triticum timopheevii, assembly GCA_963921465.1. Taxonomy (NCBI): domain Eukaryota; kingdom Viridiplantae; phylum Streptophyta; class Magnoliopsida; order Poales; family Poaceae; genus Triticum; species Triticum timopheevii. Next base: position 389,396,806 of record OY997274.1, read on the forward strand.
AAAACGCAATCTCAATCTTTTGCAATAATTGCACGGACAAGGGAATACTAAACGCCATCAGCCGTCGTGAAATTACACGCTTCGTGACCTGGCGTCCATAGTACAAAAGTACTGTGCGATGGAGTTTCCGGAAAACCGAAAACCAATTTTGGGACAATCCGGCCCCGAATACAACCCTAGTCCGCAACAAAAGGGTGCATCACACTCAGGCCCCAGATACAAAAACCAAAAAGCAAAAACCCCATAGAGGGCACGGAACCGTACTGGAGGGATGGCTCAGCGGACCCTGTAAACTTAACAGTACAGAGGGCGCCGTCCCAACACACAGCCTTCGAGCATGTTGGATATTACGGCAGGTGGCCAAAAGTGGCGAGGAGCTTCTAGCCCCGGAAAACCACTCCAACAATACCAGTACGGTATCAACAGTCTTCGAGACCTTCGCATCAAATAATATGTGGAAACGAACAATCCGCGGCCTCGCCGAAGTCTACCAAGTAGCAACAACAAATCCATGGAGCAACACAGCCATCACCTTCAACGCCAGCGACGAACCTAAATTCCGAACAGCCCGAGCACCAGCCGCACTGGTACTTAGTCCAATAGTGGACGGCTTTCGACTTACAAAGGTCCTCATGGATGGCGGCAGCGGATTAAACCTCATCTACGAGGAAACTCTTCAAAAAATGGAAATAGACTGGAGCCGTATTGAGCGAAGCAGCACAACCTTCAGAGGAATAATCCCTAGCCGGGAAGCGCGCTGCACCGGAAAAATCACACTCGATGTGGTGTTCGGCTCACCGGACAATTATAGATCCGAAGAAGTCACGTTCCAAGTGGCCCCGTTCAACAGCGGATATCACGCTATATTAGGACGAGAGGCATTCACAATTTTTCAAGCAGTACCCCATTACGGGTACATGAAGCTCAAAATGCCTAGGCCCGGTGGAATAATCACTCTCGTTAGTGATTCGGATATAGCACTCTGCGCCGAAAACAAGACAGTCGCATTAGCCCTGGAGGCACTATCCGAAGCCCTAGCGGCAGAAGAACTCACCGTGCTGCGCTCTACGGTGAATAGGGACGATGTGATACTCGATATGAGATCCAAGTCCACCTCCTTTAAACCAGCAGATGAAATAGTAAAATTCCAGGTCCACCCAACGGACCCAACAAAGATGGCCTCCATCGGGGCACAGTTGAACCCTGATGTAGACGCCGCACTGCAAGAATTTCTTCGGGAAAATTGGGACATCTTTGCCTGGCACCCCTGGGATATGCCCGGAATCCCGCGCAGATTGGCAGAACACAGCCTAAACATCCTAAAAGGATTCAAGCCAGTCAAACAGGCTCTTCAACGATTTTCCGAACCCAAAAGACAGGCAATGGGAGAAGAGCTAGCCAAACTATTGGAAGCCGGATTCATCAGAGATATCAAACATCCGGATTGGCTAGCAAATCTGGTAATGGTACCAAAGAAGGACAAATCCTGGCGCCTATGCGTCGATTTTAAAGACCTCAATAAGGCTTGCCCAAAGGATCCCTTCCCCCTCCCCTGCATCGACCAAATAATCGATGCTACTGCAAGGCACGATTCATTGTGCTTCCTCGACGCATACTCTGGCTACCATCAAATCAAGATGGCGGAAGCAGACCAAGCCGCAACGGCATTCATCACTCCATATGGACCATTCTGCTTCAACACGATGCCCTTCGGACTTAAAAATGCCGGTGCAACATATCAATGCATGATCCAAACATGTCTGGCCACCCAGATTGGCAAAACAGTAGAGGCATACGTAGACGACGTAGTCGTCAAAACCAAACACGTCGAAACTTTAGTAGACGACTTGAGGCTCACATTCGACAACCTCAGAGCATATGACATCAAGCTGAATCCGGAAAAATGTGTTTTCGGCGTACCAGCCGGAAAGTTGCTGGGCTTCATTGTATCCGGTAGAGGAATTGAAGCAAACCCGGCCAAGATCCAAGCTCTGCCACAGTTGGATATTCCAAAAGACCTCAAACAGATACAAAAATTGACTGGATGCGTGGCAGCTTTAAGCCGCTTTATCTCCCACTTGGGAGAAAAGGCACTGCCCCTCTATCGCCTCCTTAGGCGCACCGAACACTTCGAGTGGACGGATGCTGCCACTGCCGGACTCGAAGAAATAAAGGCCATATTGGCAACAAATCCGGTCCTAGCTGCGCCCAACCTGGGCGAACCAATGTTGTTATACATCGCAGCAACACATCAAGTTGTAAGCGCGGTACTCGTCGTCGAACGAGAGACAGAAGGGCATAAATTCCCTCTTCAAAAACCAGTGTACTACGTATCCACTGTGTTAACCCCCTGCAAGTCCCGTTACCTGCACTATCAAAAGATAGCGTATGCGGTGTTCATGGCATCCCGGAAGCTCTGACACTACTTTCAAGAGTTTTCGATAACAGTGGCCTCCGAAGTACCACTTAATCACATTATAAACAACCGCGACGCAACAGGCAGGATTGCAAAATGGGCCATTGAGCTCTTACCATTCGATATAACCTACAAACCTCGGCGAGCTATAAAGTCACAAGTTTTGGCTGACTTTGTCGCTGAATGGACCGAAGCCGAACTCCCTAAAGAGTACGGCGCATACTCCAATTGGACTATGCACTTCGACGGCTCTAAAATGTTGGCCGGACTGGGGGCTGGCGTCGTATTGATGTCACCGACCGGGGACACAGTCCAATACGTACTTCAAATAATGTACACGGACTCCAACAACGCAGCCGAATATGAGGCCCTTCTACATGGTCTCCGGATGGCAATCTCCATGGGCATTCAACGCCTAGAGGTACGCGGGGATTCAAACCTTGCAATATCCCAAATAAATGGAGACGTTGATGCCAAGGATCCGAAAATGGCAGCATATCGCAATGCTGTCTTAAAAATGTCAGCTCGGTTCGAAGGACTTGAATTCCATCACGTAGCCCGAGATAATAACCAAGCAGCCGACGTACTGGCACGCATCAGCGCAAAACGTGACGTTGTCCCTCCAAATATCTTCCTGGAACGGCTCTTCAAGCCATCCGTACTATGGGAAGAGGAGTCCGGAAACGACAAACCGGAAAAAACCACGCAAATCGGCAATTCAGCCGATGACATAACACCTTCAGCCCATGACATAATGGCAGTAATCGCCCCGTGGACACAACCATTCCTAGCCTACTTGCTTAGGCAGGAACTTCCCGAAGACCAAAATGAGGCCCGCTACATAGTCCGGCGATCGAAAGCCTACAAGGTCCATGAGGGAGAACTTTATAAGAAAAGTACAACCGGAGTCCTTCAAAGGTGTATCTCCGAAGAGGAAGGGCGAAACCTCCTGGCTGAAATTCATGCCGGACTAGGCGGACACCACGCAGCAGCTCGGGCCCTTGTAGGAAAGGCATTCCGTACAGGATTTTATTGGCCGATGGCCCGGGCAAATGCTCAAGACTTAGTCCAAAGATGCGTCGGTTGTCAGCTCTTTGCTAATCAGAGCCATATGCCACCCACCGCCCTCAAAACTATACCCATTACCTGGCCGTTCGCGGTCTGAGGGCTTGACATGGTTGGACCCCTTAAAGGGGGAACCCACAAGCAAAGGTACCTATTGGTCATGGTGGACAAATTCACCAAATGGATAGAGGCCAAACCAGTCAAAACGGCAGAGTACGGACCAGTGATAGACTTTATATCCGGGGTAGTACACCGTTATGGTGTCCCCCACAGCATCATCACCGATAACGGCACGAACTTCGGCCGATGAGGTTAAGTCATGGTGCAAAAAACATGGGCATTAAGCTCGACTACGCTTCAGTCTATCATCCTCAAACCAACGGTCAAGTGGAACGAGCAAATGGTCTAATAATGAGCGGCATTAAACCCAGACTAGTGCGGTCACTTACAAAATCCGACACGCACTGGGTAGAGGAGCTCGACTCCGTGCTCTGGGGGCTGCGGACAACGCCCAACTGTACTACCGGATTCACACCATTTTTTATGGTATACGGCGCAGAGGCAGTTCTGCCCTGCGACATTATTCATGACTCACCTCGAGTACGCATGTATGAAGAAAGAGAAGCCGAGTTGGATCGGCAGGACAGTTTGGATGCATTGGAGGAAGAACGCGACGTCGCCAAGGCTCGTTCCGCATTCTATCAGCAGCAGACTCGAAGATATCAAAGCAGAGAAGTACGGGCCAAGACTTACAACGTTGGCGAACTAGTTCTACACCTGCCGGACAAGAAAAAGGACAAGCTCAAGCCCAAATGGGAGGGCCCCTTCATCATCGATCAAGTCCTGACTGGCGGAGCATACCGTCTACAAAATGCATAGACAACCGACTCGAGCCGAACCCATGGAACGCAGCCCGCCTCCGAAGATTCTATGCCTAGCGCCGGACTAAGAGTTCGTCCCCTTCCCCCGTCCAAATTTTTTACACTTCAGCTGTCTTTTGTTTCTCTTTCTTCCCGTAACGTTTTTCCTAAAAAGCCCTTAAGGGCCTACTTGCGCATTCTTCGCACATACTTGATGTGCCATCCGCACTCATTATACCTGGGGGCTTCCTTTCTAGAAGCTCAATTATAAGGGTTTTATGCCCAGCGCATGTGTCAAGCTTCCACATGTACCTTTTACTCACCATTATATGCATCAATATGACTTAAGTTTTGGCCAAGCTGGGTTGCCTGGCTCCTGTGCTTACCCCTACGTTCCCGATTGTTCGGCTAGGAGGTAAAGGGAGCACCTCTGCGATTGTTACTGCCGGGTCAGCCGGATGTGTACCTCAGACTGGGTGAAGCCGAAAGCTAGCGTTCTTAAGGGAATATTCGGTCGGTGACTTGAAAGATGATTTTTTACCTACTTATTTATCTGCCCCCAGATGTTTTTCTGCTCTTTTCGCAGTCCGGACATGCACTTTAGGGCATGCCTCCCAGGGAAAGGAACCCTTAACGGAACTATTCTCCCTGGAAGATGTTTCTTACTAACCATGTAATATAACATAACTAGTTGGGCACTTGTTTGATAAAGCACTAATGACCCCTACGCCTGGTCTCCATGCATACCCCGGTTGTTTCTTAACCACGAAGGTATTCGGACACACTCCAAACTCTAGGGTCCCGAGGTTGAAGCGAAAAGGTCGGCAAAGACAAACGATCTACAATCCGGCTAGAAGGCATTTCACATGTCATTTTAAAATACATTGTCAAATCTACTGACTGTATTCCTCCTCAATCCCGTCTAACAGGATGTCTAACTTACAGCCCCGTTGGGAAAATTTAGCAGCCAACTCTACTTGGCTGTATACTAAACTCACAGGGATCTCCTTCCCATCGGGCCCCACCGGTCCGACCTCGGCCATGTGGTTGGGATTCGCCTTCTTGTACCGCGTCTTCACCATGGCCCAAGCCTCCCTGGCACCTTGGCGGTAGGCCGAAATCTTCCATAAACGGAAGCGCTGCCGCATTCCCTGAAGCTTCTCCGCAAGCTCCCCAAGGCCCTCGGGTAGGGAGAGGGCTGGCCATAAAGCCTGGACGACGCCGCTCATCGCCTGCCGAACTCGTTCGAGCAGTTGCAACAGCTCGGGAAGTTGATCACCCGTTGATACGGGCATCTCCTCCGCAGGGCGACCTGTGAGTATACCTACAAGACATATTTTGTCAATTGACTTCCTCGCCGAACTCTTCTTTTCAAAGGAGTTCGCTCAAGCACTTACTATAGATGCCGCGATGAAGCCGCTGATTCTCCTTAAAGGAGCCGGACAGCTCGACCCGAACGCCTTTCAGCTCTTCTCCAAGCTGGGCGTGGGCATCTTGGAGCTTGTTCCTTTCCTGCTGCACTCTATTCAGCACCCTCTCACCAGCCTTTAGCTGGCGCAGCAGTTCCTGCCTGTCCGGATCTTGTCCGGCAGCACCTGCAATATCATTATTAGACTTGCGCGCACGCCACATAGCGCTTATATTTAAAAGCAGATGCGTTACCAGGAGGGGCCTCGGTGTTCCCTCCTGCGGCACCAAGTGCGGCCTCAAGTTGGGCCTTGCACTCTTGCAGCTCCTGAGACAGTTGGGTATTCTTCTCGGTAAGATCCTGCATTTCAAATGATCCTTAAATCAGTTAATATAACTACTTTAAGTCTCGGGGGCTACTGGCATATATAACTATTAAATTCTCTTACCCGTATGTCTTTTACATACTGCTCCGTGGCTCTGGTAAAACCATCTTGAGCAGCGCGGAGGTGCGCGTCCCCCGTGTTAAAGGCATTCAACGCCTCAGGGGAGAAGCACGCTTCACGAAATACTGTCCGGCGGCGCTTCTGGTTCATGGCGCTCTCCACCTCAGACTTGGTGGCGGACAGTCTGTCGGCATCCTCCGTTGGAGGAGTATCCGGCCCGCGCCTTGCGCTTGCCTCCCCCTCCAGACCGGGTGCTGGAGCCTGGCTGGTAGAGGTCGGATCGGCAACCTCTACGCCCGCAGTCCAGCGGGCGCTTTTTCTCCTACAAAGATCATGAGCACTCAAACGCTTCCTAGGAACGTTGCTCCAAATAATTAATTACGAGCTATACCTTTGCGGCGACGTTTCAGTCCGCGCCGCGCTCCTTTTCCGCCTACTGGTCCGGACTGGCCTTTGTTGGTTAGCCGCCGCGGGCTCAGCTTCCCGCCTTGAAGGCGCTTCCTGCAAAACACCATCGCACGCGAAGGTCAGAAATGGGCAAGGAAGAGATAATGGTGTCCGGACTTCCGTCACAATCACCTGGGAAGCCGGATATAGTCCGGGGTAGTCAGCCGTAATGGCGACTAAAGCATTATCCATGCTAAGCTGGTGGAACACCCCGTTGATTAGCTCCACCTGAATGTCCGGATCCTCTTCGGAGGACGGATCCTAGGATCTCTCTGGATCCTCGGGTTGCAGAGCTGGACTTATCATGTCCTCCACAATCCAACGCAGTTCCTGCGCCGAAGACATAATATAAGAAGCTTAAACTTCGAAAACATGGGTCGGGCCCTTAAAGTATTCGCTTACCCAACGACGGGCGTTATTCATGGAGAACCCATTCAACGGGTTCGTCTGGAGGAAGTCCTCCTTCTCCCCCTTGTACAGGCCGGACAGGATCTGCACCAGATCCTCGGCCGAATCCGGCCCTTTGCGGCCATGACGGGTGGCGTCGTCTTCCCCGTTGAAATCCCACATGGGGTGGCCCCTGTATTGCAGTGGCTGCACCCCCCGCGTAATGCATGTTGCCATGACTCCAATCATGGTCAACCCGGAATGGGCCAGTAATCTTATTCGGCCCATCAGATAATGGACGCTCTTGTCTTCCTCCAGTTGGGGGCTCCGCGGGCGCCAACTAAGGCGTTTCGTCAGAGGAGCAGTACTGAACTCCGGGAGGCCGACACGGACAGGATCCGGCAGCGGAGCGTCTTCTATGTAAAACCATTCCGAAGGCCAGTCATCAGACACCTTCTTAGGGGTTCCGGATGGATATCCGGTCCCGGCAATGCGCCATATCTCGGCGCCGCCCACTTGATATATAGACCCCTCATGAGAACAGGGTATGAGGCAGAACAACCTCTTCCACAGTGCAAAATGGGGCTCGATGCCCAGAAATAGCTCACAAAGAGCTACGTAACCCGCGATATGCAGGATAGAGGCGGGTGTAAGGTGATGGAGCTGGAGTCCGTAGAACTCCAGGAGCCCGCGGAGGAACCGATGTATAGGAAATCCGAGTCCCCTTATCAGATAGGGGACGAAGCATACCCGCTCCCCTTTGTTGGGACTTGGGGTAGCCTCCGCTTGCTTCCCACCTTGGTAGGTGGCCAGCCCGGCTCGGACCGGAACCATGAAGGCCGGAGGGAGATATCCCCCCGCTTGGAGCTTCACTAGATCGTTGTGCGGAACAGAGCATCTCCTCCAATCTCCTGGCAGTGGGCTGGGAGCGCAAGAAGAGGAGCCGCGCCGACGGTCCATGATGGAATGGATTCTGGGTCAAAGGCGCTCCGATGAGTATTCACGGAAGGAAGATGGTATGATTTGGATCTGGATTTTTGCCTCTTTTATAGGCAGATTACTTGCACGGCTAGGGGTGAAACATAAAAGATACCCTGGCTTTTCGCATTCGTGCGACGCGTGGAAGAAGGCCATTATTGAGCGTAGAAGCCAAGAAGCGCAGCATTTATAAGGAAGCCGGACACTGTTCGGCAGGTACATGGAACTTAAAAGGAGAACCCGCCTTGCAACGCCGAAGACTATATATGCGCTGGACTTATCGTCATTGAAGCCTGGTTCGGGGGCTACTGAGGGAGTCCTGGACTAGGGGGTGTCCGGACAGCCGGACTATCATCGTCCGCCGGACTCCAAGACTACGAAGATACAAGATTGAAGACTCCGTCCCGTGTTCGAATGGGACTTTCCTTGGCGTGGAAGGCAAGCTTGGCGATACGAATATGTAGATCTCCTACCATTGTAACCGACTCTGTGTAACCCTAGCCCTCTCTGGTGTCTATATAAACCGGAGGGCTTTAGTCCGTAGGACATAACCTCCATTACAACAATCATACCATAGGCTAGCTTCTAGGGTTTAGCCTCCTTGATCTCGTGGTAGATCCACTCTTGTACTACCCATATCATCAATATTAATCAAGCAGGACGTAGGGTTTTACCTCCATCAAGAGGGCCCGAACCTGGGTAAAACATCGTGTCCCTTGTCTCCTGTTACCATCCGCCTAGACGCACAGTTCGGGACCCCCTACCCGAGATCCGCTGGTTTTGAAACCGACAAGAATCGTGCAAGACACTGGCTATTTTCGCCGGTGTCGCCTCGGCGATGGCCTTCATGGGATACAATCGGCGACGGACTCTTGTACTCTACTTCTCCTCTATGATGGCGGCGGGCGGGGATGTGCTGGCCGTCACCTCGTCGACATCCGCGGTGGCTTCTTTCTCTGACTGCATGGCGCGGCTATGCGCGCGTCGACGACGGATAGTGTAGTCGCAGGCACTGGAGGCGATGTACAATGCGGCGGCATTGAGGGCAGTGACGATACCCGTGCTACCGTGCTCCCCGACAAGCCGGCGTGGAGCAACTCAACACTCTTCCTCAAGCTGGATTGGAGCAGCCAGCTATGAAACCACGCACTGGCTTAGGGTGGCAACTGGCTCTGTTGGGCTAAGCGAGGTAGGTGGAGCAGTGAGCTACCTCGCTCGTAACTTCCGGGCTCGGTGGGCCACCCAGACGGCTTTTATGCCGTAGAACTGCTCTTCTTGCTCGTCGAATGCCGCCAAAAGAGTGCACTTTCTCATCTCTTCCTCCGGCAGCTTGAACGGCGATCGTATAGATGCCCAGAAACTCTGTCGGGTTCAGTTTTCCATCATACTTCTCTGGCAGGTCAGGTTTGAAGGTGCGAGAGGATGGCCAGTGGACTTGTCGCAGCTCACGAGTGAAGGCTGGGCATCCTACATCGTAAGGCAGATACCCGCCAACCCTGGGCACAGGTTCGTCAACATCGAGTCCATTACGCCTGTCTGATTAACGGCGTGCCTCACGACACCGCTCAATGATGACATGGGTGTCTTCCTTCCTCCTATCTCTCAACACTTGGTGTTGATCTCGCTGGAGCCATGGGTCAGATGAGGCCATCGACGCTTTGTCGGGATCATCAACATCCTAAAGTTGTTGAGCTCGTTGGGGCTGCCCTTGGGCGGATTGCCGAGGAGGGGACTGCACTGTGGGTGTAGTCCTTTCAACTTGGCCACCTACGGGGGTTGCCGGTGTCGCCTGCAGGTGTCGCAAGGGTTACGCACGCTGCGACTTGTTGGCTTTAGCAAATCCAATGAGGCTCTGAATGGTAGCTATCCATTCATCCATCTTGTCTGTTGCTGGGGGAAAGTTCAGCAATAGCAGAGCCCTAGACATTGCTTCAGCCACCGTTCCTGGCATGGCGTGGGAGCAGAGCGTAACACCCCTCGACTTCTGGACGAGCCAAAAGGTGCGTTGTTGTGCTCTTGCCGTCTTGGAGCAATCACCAGGGAAGTCTGGTGCAGCCGAAGATGTTCTTGATGGCCAAGCTCTTAATCAGCTGGGCCTTTCCCATGCAGACGTTGTCGTTGTGGACTGACGGTGCCACTTGGGGTCTTGTCACGCTCGCCTTGCATGGGGCGAAGCGCGTGTCTTGACATCGCCCCTCTGGTCGGTGCGGCCAGCGAATCTTGGCTCGCACCAAAGTGGGCATTGACGCTGCGTCGGTTACGCTCGCTGGTCCAGCGTGGAGGCAGAAGCTGGGCATTGCCTTGGCCCGCACTGGCATGATCATGCTCACCAGAAGGTTGGGGCAGCAGGGCCGCTCCAGCGGTCCTGCTTCCTGCTCCAGTCGCGGCAGGAGCGATGGCCGCACCATCGGTGTTGATGGCGCCGCCCACAACACCTGCTCCACCCGTCGTTGCAGTGGTGCTTGCGGTGCCCGCGACCATGGGCGGTGGGGCTTTTGAAGTGGAAGTTTGCGCCGCCATGCCGCTCTTCTTCTTGGGAGCTATCGACGGAAGAGATGGTGATGAAGATCGATGTGCTGGCTGCTGCTTCATGTTCGCACAAACAACGCCCCCTACCTGGCACGCCAAAGATGTCGGCGTGGAAGCACGATCACCTATGGGGTAGGGGTGCCCCTTTGTGGTTCGGCAAGGGGACGGTCACATTGCACAAAGAGAAGAAACGGTAGGGCAGTGCGGCGATGGACAGCTCTCTTTTACCCAGGTTCAGGCCACTTTGTAGCATAAAAACCTACTCCTGCTATGGTGGATTGATTTGGAGGAACACGAAGACACGACGAGCCCGGCAAGGGTGCCTCGGGGAGAGCAACGCGTGCATACAAGTGTGGGGGATCTAAAGTTCAAACCCTTTGCTAGGTTGCCTCGGGCGTCCTTTTATAGATGAATAGGCAAGCATAGTGGCAAAACAATCATTTTGGTATGATTAGATAGCTAACAATGCTATTACCTAACTCTGGCAGTTAGGACAAAGTGCATTAAATGCACCTGCTAGGTGTCATGCTGAGGTTGAAACCCGACAAGCCTGCCGTGCCGCTTATCCATCTTCTCCTTGTTAGCGTGACACGCCATCTGGACGGGTGTTAATAAAGCTAATCTCTTCTCCAGCATGTTGCCACATGCCTGATTGGATCCACCTAGTCACTCGAGAGCTTGACACTGCATTGATTAGCGAGCGGTGTATGATGAGGTGGAGCGGTGGCGTCTTGGCAAAGGTTTTCCGGCAAGGAGCATGATGGGCTCTGAGTTTGACGGCCCCGGAAGCCTTGCCGGGGTGGTCTAGTCTTGTCCCTCAGGTGCAGCCTCGACCCGGCCGGGCTCTCCTGCTCGGCAAGGGAGGCCTTCTCGAGGTGATCTCCTGCTAACTTGGTCTTCTTAATGCTATCCTTGATCGCACAAAGAGCGGTTTCTCTATCTTATCTCGTGTCATATGTAGGTACTTGATGAATAATCCACATCACACCTGTGCGTGAGACCAGGCGGCAAATATAGGTGTTTGTTGCACTAACAGGAGCCCCCAGGACTGGTCTATATGTGCCACCGGGCATTGTTGGGCCAGGCCCAAACAATGCACAGGCGCGCGTACCGACCTTGCCGCGGTGGGTGCCTGCGCCTTTGAGATCTTCTTTGCTTCTTCATTAACTTGGAATTGAGTTAATCTCCGGGTCTCCCACGAGACCCCCAGCATCTAAACGACGTGGATTCGTTCATGCCATTAGACAGAGGGGTGCCCACGTTCCCGAAGTGATCTCCTGCTAACTTAGTCTTGTTAATTCTCTCCTTGATCTCACGAAGAACAGTTTCTCTGGCTTATCTTGTGTCATGCATAGGTACTTGATGAACAATCGACATCACGCCTGTGCGTGAGTCTGGGTGGCAAATATAGGTGTTTGTTGCACCGACAACAAAGGTACAATCCCGAGTTTGCTTGATTTGCAAACCAAGGAAATTTTTTAGTTCACACATCACAGACATCTCATACTTCTCTGACATAGCCTTCCAAACTTTTCACTAAAGAGAGGGTGAGTAGATCCAAAAGTAATATCATCAACATATATTTGGCACACAAATAGTTCACCGTTTACTCTCTTGGTGAATATGGTTGAATCAACTTTACCAATCTCAAAACCTTTTTCAAGAAGAAATTTTGTCAAGCATTTGTACCAAGCTCTAGGAGCTTGTTTGAGACCATAGAGAGCTTTATGAAGTTTATAAACATGGTTTGGTTTCTTTTGATTAAAAAACCGGGAGGTTGTTTAACATAGACTTATTCCTCAATTTCTCATTTTAGAAAAGCACTTTTAATATACATTTGATAGAGGGTGATATCATGGTGATTGGGATAAACAAGTAAGATGCGCATGGATTCAAGTCTAGCAAGGGGGGCGTAAGTCTCACCATAGTCCATACCTTCGACTTGGGTGTATCCTTGTGCAACGAGATGTGCCTTGTTGCGTATGACTTGTCCATCCTCATCTTTCTTGTTCCAGAACACCCATTTGGTTCTGATGACATTTTGTTCATGCTTAGGCTTCTCAACCAATGTCCACACTTGTTTTATCTTGAAGTTGTGTAGCTATTTGTGCATTGTGTTCACCCAATCGGGGTCCTCAAGAGCTTCATCAACCCTCATAGGATCAATGCTAGAGATGAATGGATAATGCTCACAAAAGTTAGCTAAACGAGATTTAGAGCAAGTAATTCTCTCTAATTTAATATCGCTAAGAATTTGTTCGATGGGATGATGCTTGTCAATCCTTGCTCTAACCCGAGGTAGATTTTTCTTGGGTCTTGGTGAAGCATCCTCATCATCATCATCCTCTTATCCATTGTTGTTGGTGATGTTGTTCACTTGTGGAGGTGGAGAAGGAGGTTGCTACTTGTGAGCTACGTTGGGATTTCCCCGAAGAGGAGAGGATGATGCAGTACAATAGAGATGAGTATTTCCCTCAGTTAAGAACAATAGTTATCAATCCAGTAGGAGAACCACGCAACACCTCGTTAGCAGTACCTACAAACAAAATAACAAATACTTGCACCCAACGCAAACAAGGGGTTGTCAATCCCTTGGCAGTTAATTGCAAGGATCAAATCTCTAGTGATAGATAGATAAACAAAACACACAAAAAATAAAGTAAATAAAATTGCAGCAAGGTATTCTTGGATTTTAATATATGATGAAGATAGACCTGGGGGCCATAGTTTTCACTAGAGGCTTCTCTCTTGAACATAGCATACGACGGGTAAACAAATTACTGTTGGGAAATTGATAGAAAAGCGAATAATCATGACGATATCCAAGGCAATGATCATGTATATAGGCATCACGTCCGAGACAAGTAGACCGACTCATGCCTGCATCTACTACTATTACTCCACACATCGACCGCTATCCAGCATGCATCTAGAGTATTAAGTTCATAAAGAACGGAGTAACACATTAAGCAAGATGGCATGATCTAGACAAAGTAAATCCAATCATTATGAATAAACCCCGTCGTTTTATCCTTAATGGCAACAATACAAATGTGTATCATGTCAACTTCTGTAACTAGGATTTAGCACCGCAACATCGAACCCATCACAAAGGACATCTCCCATTGCAAGATAAATCAATCTAGTTGGCCAAACCAAATCAATAGATTGGAGAGAAATACAAAGATATAATAACCATGCATAAAAGAGTTCAGAGAAGACTCAAATAATATTCATGGATAATCTGATAATAAACCCACAATTCATTAGATCGCAACAAACACATCACAAAAAGAATTACATCTAATAGATCTCCAAGAACATCAAAGAGAACAATGTATTGAATACCATAGAGAGAGAATAAGCCATCTAGCTACTAGCTATGGACCCGTAGGTCTGTGGTAAAATACTCACACATCATCGGAGGGGCGGCAAGGTTGATGTAGAAGCCCTACATGATCGATTTCCCCTCCGGCAGAGTACTGAAAAAGGCCTCTAGATGGGATCTCACAAGAACAGAAACATCCGGCGGTGGAAAAGGTGTTTTGGGTGGCTCTCTGTTGGTTTCCCGATTGTAGAGAATTTATAGAGGCGGAATTAGGTCAAATGAAGCATAGGTGGTCCCACGAGGCACCAGGGCGCGCCTACCCCCCTGGGTGCACCCTGGTGGGTCGTGGCCACCTCCTTCGCTTTCTGACTTCCTCCCGAAGCTTCTAGTGCCACTTATGTCCAGAAAAAAATTGTCAAAAAGTTTCGTGGCATTTGGGCTTCGTTTGGTACTGATTTCTAGAAAAACAAAAACAGGCAGAAAACAACAACTAGCAGTTGGCACTAAGTTAATAGGTTAGTCCCAAAAATGATATATAATTGCATAAAAACATCCAAGATTGGTACTATAATAGCATGGAACAATAAAAAATTATATATACGTTGGAGATGTATCTGAGGTTGAGGTGGATCATCTTGTTGTACTACCTCACTCCCTTCGCCTTGATGTGTTCCACTTGTGGATGCCTCCAAGTCAACTTGTGGTTCGCCTAGATGTGAAGTTGAGGATTCCACTTGAATGGACGAAGTGCTCTCCTTCACCTTCGTTGGACATATCTTCCCAATAGACAAATCTTGAATTGCTTCCAAAGGATCTTTGTCTCCTACATCGATTGACAATTGCTCTACTTGTGAGCCGTTAGATTCATCAAACTTCACATCTACCATCTCTTCAACTTTTCGAGTGAAGTTTTTTTTTGAATGAGGACTGCAGGGCTTACACCCCACAGCATTTTATTAAAACCAAGAACGGCAAGTACAAAACCTAGAAAGGTTCCATAAGAAATGGAACAAAACAGAAGAAGAAGATAAAAGAAAACTATGTACCATCTAACCTAGAACAGAAAGAAAATGTAACTATACATGTCACCTCTCAAGGAGGAAGAAAATCAATCCATTTAAGCAGTGCCTCCCTGTGTTTTGACTTGATTCTATGAGCCAAAAGGGAAATATCATGGACAAAACCATTTCTCCACTGTCTGAAGGTTGGTCTGATGAACCTGAAAGATTTATCATTTCTGACTTTCCAGATGTTCCACCAAGTAAGAAATACCACTTCTGAAAAGAATGGTTTATTGAACTCCTTCCTAGCCTGGCATGCAATCTGAACCATATCCTGGTTGTTGGGCCATGAAATCTGCAGGTAGTTCCAGACTCTCATGCTGAAGTTACACTAAAAGAACAGATGATTCCTGTCTTCAAGAGTTCCTGTAGGGCAAAGCACACATTCAGGTCCATCATTGATCTTCCACTTCCTGCGCTGAATCATATCCTTGGTGTTTACTCTGTCCATAATGACAAGCCAGGCAAACATTTTGATTGTCATAGTGCAGCATGACTTCCATATCCAACCAAGCAAGGGGTTAGTTGGAATAGGCTCATGGACCAGATCATAATATTTCTTAGCTGTGTATCCAGATTTCTTTCCATGTTTCCAAAACCAGCAATCCTTAGCATTAGCATCCAAGGAGATATGAGATAAAATTCCAGACAGTTGATTTAGTTCCCTATAAGCCATTTCAGATAATGGCAGAGAGAACATAGTATGTAACTCACCTATTTCCATTACTTCCAGAACAGAGGAATTCTTTTGTATGCAAAAGGAGTATAGCCTGGGGAACCTATCCTGAAGTGGAATGCAAGAATTATCCACTTCCCAGGAATCTGACCAGAATAGCAAGGAGTCCCCTTTACCAACACATACTGAAGACACAGCTCTGAAATTGTCCATTAGCTTACATATGTCCCTCCACCAAAAAGACCCACACATAGCAGTGTCATGTGGAACTCTCTGATAATAGTAACTGTCCCAGATCAAATGAACCCATGGTACATCAGCTTTGTTATAAAATTTGTTTAGGAATTTCATTAACAAAGCTTCATTCTGCAATCCCAGGTTGAGAATGCCAAGGCCACCCTTTAATTTAGGTCTACACACCAGAGGCCAAGCAGCCAGAGAGTTGCCCTTTTCCTGACCATATTTTCTCCAAAGACACTGTCTTTGTATTCTTTCCAGTTGTTTCAAAATTCCTTGTGGAATAGATAAGCTACAGAGGAAGAATATTGGCAATGAGGAAATGACAGAATTTACCAACTGAAGTCTGCTACCTTGTGGAAGAAACCAGGAGCTAGCAGTCAACCTTCTCTCCATACAATCCACAAGTGGCATCAGGTCCACAATTTTGGGCCTAGTGGTTCCAACTGGCAACCCTAGGTATGTAAAAGGCATCACCCCCAGTTGACATCCAAACTGGGCAGCAAGAGCATTGGCATAACTGGTATCCACATTAATTGGGTACATTGAAGATTTGTGGTAGTTAATCTGCAAACCAGTTGCCAGAGAGAAGGAGTCTAGAACTGCTTTTAGCACCTTTAACTGATCAGACTCAGCAGCCACAAACAACAATGTGTCATCAGCATATTGAACCACTGGATAGTCAGGATCATGAGTTACTAGTGGTAAGTAGAGAAATCCTTTACTGAGCTGATCATTAATCATAGTCTGCAGGAGGTCAGCAGCAAGCACAAACAGCAAAGGTGAGATAGGATCACCTTGCTTTACACCACATTTACACTTGAAATGGCTACCTGGAACCCCATTTAGCAGGATTGATGAGGTTGCAGAGGACAACAATTGCTGAATCCAAGAAATCCATCTATTATCAAAACCCTTTGCCAGCATTATTTTTATAATAGCCTCATGTTGTATGGAATCAAAAGCTTTCTCAAAGTCCAACTTGAGCAGCATGATTGGCTTTTTTGACTGATTGCATTGATGAATGTACTCAAATGTCCATGCAATACAATCCTGGATGGATCTGGATTTGATAAACCCATACTGATTCTTATGAACACATTTAGCTATTTCCTCTTGAAATCTATTTGCAGCAAGTTTAGTAAGGAACTTCAAGCCCACACTTGTCAATGTTATTGGCCTAAAATCACTGGTATTTTCAGGTGAGAGCTTTTTGGGGATCAGAGTAATATATGCCTCACTAAGATTCTCTAGTCTAACAGTTCCTGCATGAAACTCATTAACTAAAGAGATAAAGTCACCAGAAATGATTGGCCAACATTTTTTCATGAAAAGCCCATTAAAACCATCAGGCCCAGGGGCCTTGTCAATTGGCAACTCCTTGATAACCTGTTCAATCTCCTTGACCTCAAAACGTTTGGTTAGAACATCCAGTCCCTGTACCCTAGGGATTAAAGCAAGAATGTCATTTCCCATGAAAATTGGTTTGACAGTACCCATTCTACCTTTGAAAACCTCCAGAAATTCCTTGGCAATAGTGTTATGATCAGAAGACACTGATCCATCTGACAATTGCAGAGTGGCAATTGAATTTTTCCTATATCTTTCAGTTGCCATTGCCTGGAAGAATTTTGAATTTTCCTCACCCACTTTAATATATCTAACAGTGCATCTCTTTTTCCAATATAAGAATTGTAGGTGCAGCAGATGATCATGATGTTTTTTCACCAATTTCCTAAAATTGGATTCAGGCAAAAATAATGGCCTTGACTCTTCCAAATCATCCAGCCAAAAGATCACCCAGTTACATTTCTCAATAAGACCTTTAATATGAGATAAACCCTTCTGCCACTTCTTGAGAGCAAATCTCAACGATTTCAGTTTGTCCATAATTACTGCTGATATATGAGACTTGTGAGACTGCGTTTGCCAGACTTGCTGGACACACTCCATGAAGCCAGGTTGGTGAATCCAAAAAATTTCAAATCTGAAAATATGAGCTTTCGGGATTCTGGTGCTTATAGAAACCACACAAGGTACATGATCCGAAGCAGTTTTGGCTAAAGGATTGACCTGTGTGTTTGGATATTGATCAATCCAGCTTGCAGAGGTGAAAAACCAGTCCAACTGTTCTAGCAGTGGTAAATCTTGCATATTAGACCAGGTGAATCTTCTTCCTTTTAACGGTAGCTCCAGCAGCCCCAGATGCCCAATGATCTCATTAAAAATAAAAATGTCATTGACATCACCCCCAGGGAGATTTCTATTATCCAAAGATCTTATGAAATTGAAATCTCCAAGCAAAAGCCAGTTTTTCTCAGGTTCCACATTTAAATTATAAAGCCAGCTGACAAATTCATCTCGTAAGGTACCTTGGCAGGGTCCATAAACATTAACCAGGAACCAAGACTCACCATTATGCATGGACTTGAAACCAATAACAATCCCATAGGGTTTTACTTCCACTAGATCCCCAGCAAAAATGTCAGAGCGCCACACAACTAGAATTCCACCAGAAGCTCCCCTAGAAGGGGATTCAATAAAATGATGAAAACCCACAGGGCAAATGCTCTTAATTAAAGCACGTGGGCACTCCGATAACTTTGTTTCCTGCAGACAAACAACTGCACATTGGCTCTCAAGAGCTTTCTGTCGTACCGCACGTTGTCTGGCATCAGAATTAAGTCCACGTACATTCCAACACAGTACGTTCCAGCTACGCGTGGGCAGTTGATTCATATGGTAACACATGATAACACAGTAATAACAGTGGGACACCTAGTGTCACACTACCCATAACACATAATAGCAAAATCGCCAAACCATAACCAGAGTGCCAAGTTTCAGAAATAACAGAACAGTCAGCAAATTTGACAGGCTCGCTACACCTAGGAAACACATTAAACTTTAACATTTAAATGTTGATGGAGGGGGTATCATCCCTAGGATCAGCCATAAGCTTCTCCCTAGATAGCATGTTGGGGTCCATCTCCAGCTCAGCTCCAATTGCCTGCAGCACAGCGATCGGCGTCTGCGTGTGGACCTCCTCCGGCTTGTCATGACGCACCTCGTCAGTGTGTTCCTCTCCAGCAGCATCAGGTACCTTAATGGGTCGGGCCTGCTCCTCCATGGGCTTGGACCTTGGACGTCTTTTAGCAGGCTGTAAAGACAGCTGCTCAAAGACCATTGATTTGAACCCATCAAGTTTTGCCGCGCTCCTCATACACCTTCTGACAGGAGTATCAACCAAAGGAGCAGTTGTCTTGCGCCTGACACGCTGGCCTTTCTGTCGTGGCGTCGCAACAGGCAAGGTCTCCTCTACAATAGGACCCACTGGCTCCAAGGATAGCTGATTATTACTGAATCCCACAGGCGCACCAAAATCAGATGGTTCATCGCTTGCAATATCGGAAGGTGCTGGTAGAGGAGCAAACAGAGAGCGAGCCACAGGGTGCCGAATAACTGACACAGAGCTTGACACATGAGAGACCAGCGAAGACACTCTGTGGGTATCATCAAAAGCAATCAACCACTTGCGCTTGGAGAAAGTAACTGTCCCAAACTGCTTGAAGAAAATTGACCTTGGCACTTCTTTCACAGAGAATTCAGACATCAAATTCTCAAATGAGCGCTTCCAAAGCATTTCAGGTGGTAAAGAGGGTCCAGCCACCACCCTTGCCATCCCAATGATGATCTGATGTTGTTGAATCACCGGTGGTTGATAGGGGACAATAGCCAAAGGATTCTCTTCCACAAACACTGGCTGTTCCTGAACGTCATCCACCAAATCAACTATCTGCTGTTGTTGGGGCACCTCATCATGCAGAGATTGTTCCACAGATTCCGATTGATCCAGTTGATCAATGACCATTGAGACTTGATCTTGTTCTGGCATTGCAGGCAGATGCGGTTGATTGATATTGACATCATAGCCCCACTGAGCGTTGCCCCAATCAGCATCCACTGGATTCTCTAGGGGAGGAGCAGGTGCAAGAGGTGCTTCATTCCAGCCAATCATCGGGTAAGGCGGCAAAACAAAGGGGATGTTGTCAGGAATGAGATGACCAGGCAGTGGATGAGGGTTACCATCCAGGGGCATTGGGTCCTCATCATTAGGCATCTGATCGGCAAAATCTGCCCCAAGAACATAACATGCGGCAGTCCAAGAAACTTGTGCACCACCCCACTCAGCATAGTCCCCAAAGACCACATCTCGTGGCACTAACGGCGTATCAGGGAAGCTGGCTTCCACCACAGTGCGTACCAAGTACGGATCCTCACTATCCCAGGAATGAAACTTTCCAAAAGTACCAACTGCTTGAGAAATAAATTCAGTCGTGCGGTAATCCAGGGGAATCCCAACAAACATTAGCCAACCCTTACAAAAACCAGTACTCCCTTTGAAGTTTTCCCCCTCATCATGCTTCATAAATCTAAGAAATCGATCATTGCCCAAAGCAAATGGTGGATGCTGAATCAGGGTGTATCTGACAGTGGGATCTCGAACTTGGAACAGACCAACCCCATGAAACCAAGGCTGAGCAGAACAAACAAGAATACCTCTGTTCTGAAGAAACTCCACCACTTCCTCTCTGACCGGCCCCAGAGGTCCATCTGGTGCTGGCATAACTTCAGCAACCATCAAATCTTCGTGGCGACGGGGAGGGCGGGCCGCCGGCGTGAAGAAAGTGCGAGGCAAGCGGCGATCACCACCATAAATGATGTGATGACCCGGAGGCACCAGGCGATGTGGATCAAGCTCGAAGTTCGCCATGGCTGGCAACGGCGACGAACTTGGGTTTTCTTTGGATAGACAGGAGGAATCCTTGGCAGGTGGAGGAAGAGGGTTTGGCAATGCAGGCGGAGAAGATATGACAGGACTAGATATCCCAATAACTCCGGCTCCCTTCCCCTGAACAGCTGATGTTTCCGAAATACTCGTGTTTTGTTGCAGAGAGCTCTGCCTCCAAGCCAATCCATGCGAGCGCGCAAAATCATTACAGTCACGTCTAGAGTGACCCACCCTAGAGCAAGCCGAGCAGACCGCTCGGCTTCCACAAGCGACTGCCATGTGGCCCTTCTGACCACAAACAGTACATGTTAGAACCTGGTCCACCATGTCATCGACCATAGCCTCAAAATGTCGCGCTGCCTCTTGTGAAGAAGGAATTTCCATAGGTTCACTTGACGGGCTGAGGTGCACATGTGAGTCGAAAGAAGAATTTGAAGGTCCAGGGGTGGGGGTATCTTGTACTGGCCCAGAATCGTCATGGGCCACCAAGCCCACGCCCTGCGGGCTCTCAAAATGAACAGGTCCTGCGGGCTTTTCGAGTGAAGTTGTTGTAGACACAATAGGTGTGAGAGTTCGATCCGTAACCGAGTAGGAAACCTTCATGAGATTTAGGAGCAAACTTTGAACGATGATGCTTATCAAGAATGTAACACTTTGAGCCAAATACTCGAAAGTACCAGACTTGGGGTTTGTTACAGGTGAGTAGCTCGTATGCCTTCTTGCCTAGAAACTTGTGAAGATAAAGTCGATTCGTAGCATGACAAGTCGTCTCAACCGCTTCCGCCCAAAAGCGTCTTGGCATCTTATATTCATCTAGCATCGTTCTCGCCATATCGATAAGGGTACGGTTCTTTGTTTCAACGACTCCATTTTGTTGAGGCATGTACGTAGCCGGGAACTCATGTGAGATGCCTTCTTCGTCGAGAAAGGTATCCACATTGGCGTTCTTGAACTCTGTTCCATTGCTGCTTCAAACCTTCTTGATCTTAACTTCAAATTGGTTTTGGGCCTTCCTGGCGAAGTTCTTGAAGATCTTTTGTACCTAGGACTTGTCATCAAGAAAGAACACCCAGGTAAATCTTGAATAATCATCAACAATGACCAAACTGAAAGAGTTACCACCAAGGCTCTTATAGGCATTGTGGTCATGATGTTCTTCACCGGATGACTTCCTCCAACTTGTTTTCCTGCTTGGAAAGCACTACAAAGTCTATACTTGTCAAATAGAACATCTTTAACACCAAGGATATGATCTCCTTTAACAAGTTTATCAAGATTTTGCATGCCAACATGTCCTAGTCTTCTATGCCATAGCCAACCTTTAGAAGATTTTGCAATAAGACAAGTGCGAGGTTGGGCTCTTTTAGTGAAATCAACAATGTATAGGTCACCTCTACGGATACCGGTAAAGACCATGTTATGATTGTCTTGGCAATCTACTTCAATAAATAGAAAATTGAAACCAAAATCAGCTAGTCTAGATACGAAAAGAAGATTGTAACCAAAAGATTCAACGAGCACAACATTTTGAATAGAGCTATCATAGGGTATGCCCACCTTACCAAGGCCAAGTACCTTACCCTTGGAGTTTTCTCCAAAAGTAACATACTTGCATGGACCATCATTTTGTGCAAGCCCATGAAACATGTCTCTATCTCCGGCCATGTGATCGGTACATCCACTATCGAGAATCCACTCTTTTCCTCTGACCATGTAATTTTGAAGATTAGCCATGAGACTAAGATTTCTCATAGTCTTCTCATATTCGATGTCGAATTCTTCGTCTTCATCATAATAATCATGCTCAACATCATGATGCATATGATCATCACCTAGGTTAAGTGATTCATTAGATTTATGATCATGACAATGTGTAAGTTTGTGAATTCTAATGGTTTCCATGATAATGTTGCTAATAGTTCCAACTTCACCCTTAGCACACATAAGGTCATGAAGATTAAATAGGCATTCATCAAACTTAGGATCAATAGGCTTCATCTTATGAAAAGTAATGGACTTATGAAGAATTTCATTGAGATTCTTTAATGAGTAATTTGGATAGCGTTTTTAGAGGTCACTCCACATAGCGCACTCAAAGTTTTCCACGCAAGTAGGCACATTTCTTGGTAAACCTCTCATGATAAGATAAAGGGTTCTAAGATTACGAAGCATGTCAATTTGCTCTTCATGGGTGGGTTGCAAGGGATCAAGAGGAGGCACATAAGGAGTTTGAACATACTTATTCAAGTCAATTTCATCAAAGATAGCAAGCATTTCAGTTTTCCAAGAATTATAGTACTCTCCATCAAGAATGGGCACTCTACATCTAAGACTCCCCAAAGTAGACTCATCCATATTCCTCCAAAGGTGATAAAACCAAAGCAATGGAGACCAAAGCTCTGATACCACTTGTAGGATCGAAAGTATGTCTAGAGGGGGTGATTGGACTACTTGACCAAATAAAACCTAACATTTTCCCAATTTTAGTTGTATGGAGATTTTAGCAATTCTAGCAAGTCAAGTATCACCCCACACATGAAATTCTAGGAGTATAGCAGCTGAAAGTAAAACATTGCACATGTAAGTAAAGGAGGGGTTTGGAGATTTCAAACGCAGTGTAGACATGATGATTTTTGGTGTTGGTTCCAATAGGTTGTGCTATCGTACGTCCATGTTGATGGAGACTTGAACCCACAGAGGGTAATGGTTGTGCGGGTCCACAGAGGGCTCCACCCATGAAGGTTCCACAAAGAAGCAACCTTGTCTATTCCACCATGGCTTCCATCCACGAAGGACTAGCCTCACTTGGGTACATCTTCAAGAAGTAGGCGATCTCCTTGCCCTTACAAACTCCTTAGTTCAAGTCCACATGATCTTGGAGGCTCCCAAGTGACACCTAACCAATATAGGAGACACCACTCTCCAAAAGGTAATAGATGTTGTGTTGGTGATGAATTCCTTGCTCTTGTGCTTCAAATGATAGTCGCCTCAACACTCAATCTCTCTCTCATAGATTTGGCTTGGGTAGGAGAAGGATTGGAGTGGAAAGCAACTTGAAGAGGCTAGAAATCAAGGTTCGAATGGTAGGAATGGAATATCTTGATCTCAACACATGAGCATGTGGTTCTCTCTCAGAAAATGAATGGTGGAAGTTGTGTTTCATTCTGAAGGCTCTCTCTTGAGATTAAGTGGTGGTAGAGGGGTATAAATAGACAGCACCAAAAATCCAACCGTTACAAGTCTTTGACCCAACTCGGTGGCACCGATATGAAAATCTCGGTGAGACCGACTAGTGCAAAAGACTTTATCGTTAGCATTTCCGATGAGACCGATTATACCATCTCGATGAGACCGAAGTGCAATGGCTAGGGAAGAGCTGCGTCTTGGTAATTCCAATCGTTTTGTCTCGGTGATTCCGAAACAAAAGCGACTTCATCACAGAAACTTGTCAAGGCCTTCTCGGTGGGACCGAGAACCAATTCGGTCAGACTGAAATGTTAGGGTTTTGGTTGTGGTGGTAGAATGGTCATCTCAGTAGGTCTGGAGTAGATAGTATTGGTGGGACCGAAACGATGACTTAGGGTTTGAACAGATGTGATTGTGGGGAAGTGATTGAGGGTTTTTGGAGCAATATCACTGAGCACTTTGAGCAACAACCTCATCAACAATACGTCGTCTCCTTTTAATAGTATTGGCTTTCCTAAGGGACTCAATGTGATCTTGGATCACTAAACCAAAAATGTAGAGTATCAGGGTAGCAAATTTTTGTCCTTCACATTTTGAAGGGGTCCACATCCTCATGTCCTTGCCATGCCACCGTTGGACTTATCTGAAATATTCTAGGTAAAACTAGTACTCCAGCAATATGTATGTTGACATTGATTACCAAAACCACCAAGGGAGAAAATGTGCTTTCAAAATGTCTCGCAAAAGGATCCTTTACAGGAAGATCAAACCTTACATTTCCCTCAACACATTGATAGTAGACTTTATGGTCCTAAGAAACGGTCTACCTAGAATTATAGGAGCAATGGGATCTTCAGGCATAACTACAATAACAATGGCAATCATAGCATGGCAATCATTAATTTGAATGATAACACCATGCTTAATCCCTACTGCTTGTGTAAAGGTATAATTTGCCATATTTAATTTAATTTCAGTAGTAACGAAAGAACAAAGATTGCGACTATCATAAACAGACTTAGGGATAGTGGAAACACTAGCACCTAGATCACTCAAAGCATTGAAGTTTTTCAAACCAAACTCAATCTCAATAGTAGGCTGAAAGATATCTTCTTATTTAGTAGGTAGCTTACCGTATAGCTTGTTTCTTTCATCATCCAACTCACATAACTTAGCTGCAACATGATCAATAAAAACATTACATGCTTCATCATTTGATACTTTAGGTAGTCGATATTTCATTGCTACCATCTTTACGAAGTCTGCAATTGTGTATGTATATTCTGGCACATGACTCTTATCAAGTTCTTTCGCATTTTCTTTGCTCTCATCATCTTACATCTTCAACCGGGTTAGGTTCTGGTTTACCTGCAAACTTGGCTAGAATCAAAGTTTGACTCCCTGCAATTTTAGCAAGTTGTGCTTCCATGCCCTAAGTTCTTCCATCTAGAGCCTACACATTATTTGTGAGTCCAGCAATTTTACTGGTCAATTGACCAAGCAAGTTGTCATGATTCTGTAGAATATTTTTAGAAGTTCCATTTTGCTCACTTTGACTAGCAATAAAAAATTCAGAGTTTCCTCTAAAGTATTTACATTACCACTGAATGTTCCATAAAATTGTTAGGTGCTCCACTATTATTAGGATAGGGAAATCTAGGAGCATACACATTATTTTCCAGTTTGGATAATAGCTATCACGAGCAATGAAATTGACATCATTAACATCTTCTTCAGTAATAGCACTTATGTTTACCTCTTCTTTACCTTTCATCATAGAGATGAGTTCATCAAGTTTAGTGGTCAACTTCTTATTCTTCTCTTCAATGGCATTGACTCTCTTGGTGGTTAACCTCTCAACATGCCATTGGGCATGGTTCTCTAGCATATCATCTAGCAACATTTTAGCTTCAGTGATGGGATTTCCCATTATTGTTCTTCCTGCAGCAGTGTCGAGCATAGTTTTTGAAATGGGAGTTAAAACATTATAAAACATATTAAGAATTGAACATTCATTGATTCCATGATTAGGATAATTCCTTATACCCTCCTTCATGCGATCCCATGCAAGTGCTAGAGGCTCACGATCTTCCTGCTTAAAACTTGTTATCTACTAATGCAATTGCATAATATTTGCAGGTGGACAAACTTAGGTAAAAATTTACTACAACATTCAGTCCATGAATCTATACTACCTCTAGGAAAGGTTAGAAGCCATTCTTTAGCTTTCCCTCTCAAAGAGAACGAAAATAGACGCGGCTTCAAAGCGTCAGGGTCATAATCACTTATGAGTCTCATGTTAAACAATTCATAAAAATTATGCAAATGCATGCCGACATCCTCAGAGGAAGAGCCTCCAAATTGGTCTTATTGAGCCACAGAGGCTAGGTTCGGTTTTAATCTCATACTCCGCGCAACATCATCAGGTTGTGCAATTGGTTCATGCATGAAACTATTGCTAGGACCAGCAAAGCTTCCAAGATTACGAGCCATAGTAATCTTTTTGGGTTTTCTACTGACAACACTTGGAACAAAAATTAAACTAAAATTGAAATAAAAAACTCTAACACAAAGACTAGGCACAAAAATCCTCCCCGACAATGGCGCAAGAAAAAGGTTTGATTAGTCCCTTTAGTGAGCCGGTAAAGGAGTAGAAAGGATTCTCGCCTTTTCCCTAGAGATGACTCTGAGTTATCGAACCCACGATACGAAGGCACCCTTGAAGTCAGAGGTTTCTACCAAGATTTTGCAAGAGTATTAATTCTAGCTTTTGACCAGATCAAAATCCAGTTGAGACTAAAAACATTTATAATAAAATTCGGCATGGGTATGAGGACTTTTCTAACAACCATATATTTGTGAACATGATCATCATGATATTAATTTGTGCACTGAAAGCCATTCATTGAGATGTGCTTGCAATGTACTAAAGTGAGGGATGTGTCCAAATTACGTTCTGACCGGAGCGCGTCCTTCATCAAAACTCAGTTGTCCAACCATAAGGCCCTATCCATCATGCAGGGGTTGCCCCGATAATTAAGGTAGAAATCAAACAAAAGCTAGACGTTTAATGACTACACCTCTTTTATCCCCAAGGATATGATATGTTTTATCGTACCAAACCTTTATGTCATTGGTGATCATCATGATATTAATTTGCGCACTGAAAGCCATTCATTGAGATGTGCTTGCAATGTACTGAAGTGAGGGATGTGTCCAAATTACATTTTGACCGGAGCGTGTCCTTCATCAAAAGTCAGTTGTCCAACCATAAGGCCCTATCCGTCATTCGGGAGTTGCCCCGATAATTAAGATAGAAATCAAACAAAAAGCATTAGACGTTTAATGACTACACCTCTTGTATCCCCAAGGATATGATATGTGTTATCGTACTAAACCATTATGTCACTGGTGTTCAGAATAACACTTCACGGTCTCCCTACCCTTAGCCTCTCCATGGCTCGCTCTCCATGATCCTGGGTACCTGCAGGGATGAAGAACACGGATGAGACAAGAGACAACTGTGAAGCAATTTTATGTTACACACGCGGGACATCAATTCAAAGCACTTCCATCAATCCCTTAACAAGTACATCAAGTTGCAAGGTTATGCCTCAACCCATGACCTTATCAAATTACTCACACATGGAGACCAGGTCATAAGGAGAAATCATTGAAAAACATATCACGAAGATTGATTGATTGATAATATTTCTTACAATAGTTGTTGGATGTGATACACGATTACAAAGTAAGACTAGTTGGATGAATGCTATGGTGGTGGAGATGGTGGTGACTATGGAGATGGAGATGGAAAATGACGGTGGCTAGGGTTGCTATGGATGACGAAGATGGAGGTCTCGACGATTGCCTGCAGCTCTTCTGGTGTGGGACCCTTTATAAAGTTTGTTCTGGTGGATTAGGGGACGCTGTTGGCAGTCCATACGACCGCCCATACGAGCGTGTGCGGTCATACGGAACACCCTCTTGCGCTTTGTTTCCTCTGGTGCACCTCCCACTTGATATCCTATATCTCCTCTTTACTCCTTTTCATGTATTGGCTTGATCTTGTACATAAATAGCTCATTTCCCATGGAAACAAAATAAAGATAGGATATTTGGAATCCTTTGCATACATTAGTCATTAGTAGCAATATCGTAGCGGATATCTCGGTTTTTACGAAATAACTCAGTTCAAAATCATGGTTTGATGAGCGTAAAAACAACAATCATCATCGGGCTCTATTGTCAGCGGAATGGAGTGGGTAGGGGCATGCCATCCTTGGCAATGGACCAAGTCAAATAGGCCCAGGCAGAACTGTCTCGACCAGCTCGTGGCAGGTCTAGTGGTGTGAGGAAGTGTGAAGGGTCACGTCGCCCTCGTCATCATTGTGCTTCCGGGTACATGCCACTGTGGACGCGTAAGCTGTTGGAAATATGCCCTAGAGGCAATAATAAATTGATTATTATTATATTTCCTTGTTCATGATAATCGTTTATTATCCATGCTAGAATTGTATTGATAGGAAACTCAGATACATGTGTGGATACATAGACAACACCATGTCCCTAGTAAGCCTCTAGTTGACTAGCTCGTTGATCAATAGATGGTTACGGTTTCCTGACCATGGACATTGGATGTCATTGATAACGGGATCACATCATTAGGAGAATGATGTGATGGACAAGACCCAATCCTAAGCCTAGCACAAGATCATGTAGTTCGTATGCTAAAGCTTTTCTAATGTCAAGTATCTTTTCCTTAGACCATGAGATTGTGCAACTCCCGGATACCGTAGGAATGCTTTGGGTGTACCAAACGTCACAACGTAACTGGGTGGCTATAAAGGTGCATTACAGGTATCTCCGAAAGTGTCTGTTGGGTTGGCACGAATCGAGACTGGGATTTGTCACTCCGTGTAAACGGAGAGGTATCTCTGGGCCCACTCGGTAGGACATCATCATAATGTGCACAATGTGACCAAGGGGTTGATCACAGGATGATGTGTTACGGAACGAGTAAAGAGACTTGCTGGTAACAAGATTGAACAAGGTATCGGGATACCGACGATCGAATCTCGGGCAAGTATCGTACCGATAGACAAAGGGAATTGTATACGGGATTGATTAAGTCCTTGACATCGTGGTTCATCCGATGAGATCATTGTGGAACATGTGGGAGCCAACATGGGTATCCAGATCCCGCTGTTGGTTATTGACCGGAGAGTCATCTCGGTCATGTCTGCATGTCTCCCGAACCCGTAGGGTCTACACACTTAAGGTTCGATGACGCTAGGGTTATAAAGGAAGTTTGTATGTGGTTACCGAATGTTGTTCGGAGTCCCGGATGAGATCCCGTACGTCACGAGGAGTTCTGGAATGGTCCGGAGGTAAAGATTTATATATAGGAAGTCCTATTTCGGCCATCGGGACAAGTTTCGGGGTCATCGGTATTGTACCGGGACCGCCGGAAGGGTCCCGGGGGCCCACCGGGTGGGGCCACCTATCCCGGAGGGTCCCATGGGCTGAAGAAGGAAGGGATCCAGCCCAAAGTGGGCTGGGGCGCCACTTCCCCTAGGGCCCATGCGCCTAGGGTGAAAGGGGAACCCTAAGGAAGAGTCCCAAGGGGGTAAGGCACCTCCTAGGTGCCTTGGGGGGGAGGGAAACCTCCCCTGGCCGCCGCCCCCTAGGAGATTGGATCTCCTAGGGCTGGCGCACCCCCCCTTGGGCTCCCTATATATAGTGAGGGTAGGAGGGCCTCTTGAAACACACCTTTTGCCTTTGGTGCAGCCCCTCCCTCTCTCCCAAGTTCTTCTCCTCTCCCGTGGTGCTTGGCGAAGCCCTGCAGGATAGCCACGCTCCTCCACCACCACCACGCCGTTGTGCTGCTGCTAGATGGAGTCTTCCTCAACCTCTCCCTCTCTCCTTGCTGGATCAAGGCGTGGGAGACATCGTCGGGCTATACGTGTGTTGAACACGGAGGTGCCGTCCGTTCGGCACTAGGATCATCGGTGATTTGAATCACGACGAGTACGACTCCATCAACCCCGTTCTCTTGAACGCTTCCGCTTAGCGATCTACGAGGGTATGTAGATGCACATCCTTCCCCTCGTTGCTAGTCTCTCCATAGATAGATCTTGGTGACATGTAGGAAAATTTTGAATTTCTGCTACGTTCCCCAACAGTGGCATCATGAGCTAGGTCTATGCATAGTTTCTATGCACGAGTAGAACACAAAGTAGTTGTGGGCGTTGATTTTGTTCAATATGCTTGCCGTTACTAGTCTTATCTTGATTCGGCGGCATCGTGGGATGAAGCGGCCCGGACCAACCTTACACGTACTCTTACGTGAGACCGGTTCCACCGACAAACATGCCTAGTTGCATAAGGTGGCTGGCAGGTGTCTATCTATCCCACTTTAGTCGGATCGGATTCGATGAAAAGGGTCCTTATGAAGGGTAAATAGCAATTGGCATATCATGTTATGGTCTTTGCGTAGGTAAGAAACGTTCTTGCTAGAAACCCATAGCAGCCACGTAAAACATGCAAGCAACAATTAGAGGACGTCTAACTTGTTTTTGCAGGGTATGCTATGTGATGTGATATGGCCAAAGGATGTGATTAATGATATATGTGATGTATGAGATTGATCATGTTCTTGTAATAGGAATCACGACTTGCATGTCGATGAGTATGACAACCGGCAGGAGCCATAGGAGTTGTCTTAATTTATTTATGACCTGCATGTCAACATAAACGTCATGTAATTACTTTACTTTATTGCTAACCGTTAGCTGTAGTAGTATAAGTAATAGATGACGTGACAACTTCAAGAAGACACGATGATGGAGATCATGGTGTCATGCCAGTGACGAGATGATCATGGAGCCCCAAGATGGAGATCAAAGGAGCTATATGATATTGGCCATATCATGTCACTACTATTTGATTGCATGTGATGTTTATCATGTTTATACATCTTATTTGCTTAGAATGACGGTAGTAAATAAGATGATCCCTCATTAAAATTTCAAGAAAGTGTTCCCCCTAACTGTGCACCGTTGCGACAGTTCGTTGTTTCAATGCACCACGTGATGATCGGGTGTTTGATCCAAACGTTCACATACAACGGGTGTAAGACAGATTTACACATGCAAACACTTAGGGTTAACTTGACGAGCCTAGCATGTACAGACATGGCCTCGGAACACAAGAGACCGAAAGGTCGAGCATGAGTCGTATGGTAGATACGATCAACATGAAGATGTTCACCGATGATGACTAGTCCGTCTCACGTGATGATCGGACACGGCCTAGTTGACTCGGATCATGTAATCACTTAGATGACTAGAGGGATGTCTATCTGAGTGGGAGTTCATAAGATGAACTTAATTATCCTGAACATAGTCAAAAGGTCTTCGCAAATTATGTCGTAGCTCGCGCTTCAGTTCTGCTGTTTAGATATGTTCCTAGAGAAAATTTAGTTGAAAGTTGATAGTAGTAATTATGCGGACTAGGTCCGTAAACTGAGGTTTGTCCTCATTGCTTCATAGAAGGCTTATGTCCTTAATGCACCGCTCAGTGTGCTGAACCTCGAACGTTGTTTGTGGATGTTGCGAACATCTGACATACACATTTTGATAACTACGTGATAGTTCAGTTAAACGGTTTGTAATTGAGGCACCAAAGACGTTTTTGAAACGTCACAAAACATATGAGATGTTTTGAGGGCTGAAATTTGGATTTCAGGCTCGTGCCCACGTCAAGAGGTATAAGACCTCCGACGATTTTCTTAGCCTGCAAACTAAGGGAGATAGCTCAACTGTTGAGCTTTTGCTCAGATTGTCCGAGTACAACAATCATTTGAATCGAGTGGGAGTTGATCTTCCAGATGAGATAATGATGTTTCTCCGAAGTCATTACCACCAAGCTGCTAGAGCTTCGTGATGAACTATAATATATCAGGGACATATATGATGATCCTTGAGATGTTCGTGATGTTTGACACCACAAAAGTAGAGATCAAGAAGGAGCATCAATTGTTGATGGTTGGTGAAACCACTAGTTTCAAGAAGGGCAAGGGCAAAAGGGATGCTTCATGAAACGGCAAATCAGCTGCTGCTCTAGTGAAGAAACCCAAGGTTGAACCCAAACCCGAGACTAAGTGCTTCTGTAATAAGGGGAACAGCCGCTGGAGCAGAATTACCCTAGATACTTGGTAGATTAGAAGGCTGGCAAGGTCGATAGAAGTATATTGGATATACATTGTGTTGATGTGTACTTTACTAGTACTCCTAGTAGCACCAGGGTATTAGATACTGGTTCAGTTGCTAAGTGTTAGTAACTCGAAATAAAAGCTACGGAATAAACCGAGACTAGCTAAAGGTGAGCTGACGATATGTGTTGGAAGTGTTTCCAATGTTGATATGATCAAGCATCGCACGCTCCCTCTACCATCGAGATTGGTGTTTGCATTGAGCATAGACATGATTGGATTATGTCTATCGCAATACGGTTATTCATTTAAGGAGAATAATGGTTACTCTGTTTATTTGAATAATATCTTCAATGGTCTTGCACCTAAAATGAATGGTTTATTGAATCTCGATCGTAGTGATACACATGTTCATGCCAAAAGATAGTAATGATAGTACCACCTACTTGTGGCACTGCCACATAAGTCATATCGGTATAAAATGCATGAAGAAGCTCCATGTTGATGGATCTTTGGGCTCACTCGTTTTTGAAAAGTTTGAGACATGCGAACCATGTCTATTGGTGTATATGCATGAAGAAACTCCATGCAAATGGACCGTTTGAACTCACTTGATCTTGAATCACTTGAGACATGCAAATCATACCACATGGGCAAGATGACTGAAATCCTCGGTTTCAGTAAAATGGAACTAGAAAGCAACTTGTTGGAAGAAATACATTTTGATGTGTGCAGTCCAATGAGTGCTGAGGCGTGTAGTGGATATCGTTATGTTCTTGCTTCACAGATGATTTGAGTAGATGTTGAGTACATTTACTTGATAAATCACGAGTCTGAATTATTGAAAGGTTCAAGTAATTTCAGGGTGAAGTTGAAAGATCGTCGTGATAAGAGGATAAAATATCTATGATACGATCATAGAGATGAATATCTGAATTACGAGTTTGGCACAGAATTAAGACATTGTGGAAATTGTTTCACAACTAATACAGCCTGAAACACCATAGTGTGATGGTGTGTCCGAACATCATAACTGCACCCTATTGGATATGATGCATACCATGATGTCTCTTATCAAATTACCATGATAGTTTATGGGTTAGGCATTAGAGACAACCACATTCACTTTAAATAGGGCACCACGTAATTCCGATGAGATGACACCGTATGAACTATGGTTTAGAGAAACCTAAGCTGTCATTTCTTAAAAGTTTGGGGCTGCGACGCTTATGTGGAAAAGTTTCAGGCTGATAAGCTCGAACCCAGAGTGGATAAATGCATCTTCATAGGACACCCAAAACAGTTGGGTATACCTCCTGTCTCAGATCCGAAAGCAATAAGGGATTGTTTCTTGAATCGGGTCCTTACTCGAGGAAAAGTTTCTCTCAAAGGAATTGAGTGGGAGGATGGTGGAGACTTGATGAGGTTATTGAACCGTCACTTCAACTAGTGTATAGCAGGGCACAAAGAGTTGTTCCTGTGGCACCTACACCAATTGAAGTGGAAGCTTATGATAGTGATCATGAAACTTCAGATCAAGTCACTACCAAACCTCGTAGGTCGACAAGGATGCGTACTACTTCAAAGTGGTATGTAACCCTGTCTTGGAAGTCATGTTGCTAGACAACAATGAACCTACGAGCTATGGAGAAGCGATGGTGGGCCCGGATTCCGATAAATGGCTCAAGACCATAAAATCCGAGAGAGGATCCATGTATGAAAACAAAGTGTAGACTTTGGAAGAACTACTTGATGGTCGTAAGGCTATTGAGTACAGATGGATTTTAAAAGGAAGACGGACAATGATGGTAAATGCCACCATTAAGAAAGCTCGACTTGTCGTTAAGATGTTTTCCGACAAGTTCAAGGAGTTGACTACGATGAGACTTTCTCACTCGTAGCGATGCTAAAGGTCTGTTGGAATTATATTAGCGATTACTGCATTATTTATGAAATCTTGCAGATAGGATGTCAAAACATTGTTTCCTCGATGTTTTTCTTGAGGAAAGGTTGTATGTGATACAACCGGAAGGTTTTGTCAATCCTGAAAGATGCTGATAAGTATGCAAAGCTCCAGAAATCCTTCTAAGGACTGGAGTAAGCATCTCGGAGTTGGAATGTATGCTTTGATGAGATGATCAAAGATTTTGGGTTTATACAAAGTTTATGAGAAACTTGTATTTCCAAAGAAGTGAGTGGGAGCACTATAGAATTTCTGATGAGTATATGTTGTTGACATATTGTTGATCAGAAATGACGTAGAATTTCTGGAAAGCATATAGGGTTATTTGGAAAGTGTTTTTCAATGGAAAGCCTGGATTAAGCTACTTGAACATTGAGCATCAAGATCTATAAGGATAGATCAAAACGCTTAAATGGTACTTTCAAATGAGCACATACCTTGACATGATCTTGAAGGTGTTCAAGATGGATCAGTCAAAGAAGGAGTTCTTGCCTGAGTTATAAGGTATGAAGTTAAGACTTAAAGCTCGACCACGGCAGAATAGAGAGAAAGGACTAAGGTCGTCCCCTGTGCTTAAGACGTAGGCTCTACAATGCTATGCTATGTACCGCACCTGAAGTGTGCCTTGCCATGAGTCAGTCAAGGGGTACAAGAGTGATCCAAGAATGGATCACAGGACAGCGGTCAAAGTTATCCTTAGTAACTAGTGGACTAAGGAATTTTCTCGATTATGGAGGTGGTAAAAGAGTTCGTCGTAAAGGGTTACGTCGATGCAAACTTAACACCTATCCGGATAGCTCTGAGTAGAGATACCGGATACGTATAATGGAGCAACAATTTACAATAGCTCAAAGTAGAACAGTTATTTGGAATAGCTCCAAATAGAACGTGGTAGCTACATCTAGGAGATGACATAGAGATTTGTAAAGCACACACGGATCTGAAAGGTTCAGACCCATTGACTATAACCTCTCTCACAAGCATAACATGATCAAACCCAGAACTCATCAAGTGTTAATCACATGGTAAATGTGAACTAGATTATTGACTCTAGTAAACTCTTTGGGTGTTAGTCACATGGGGATGTGACCTTGAGTGTTAATCACATATCGATGTGAACTAGATTATTGACTCTAGTGCAAGTGGGAGACTATTGGAAATATGCCCTAGAGGCAATAATAAATTGATTATTATTATATTTCCTTGTTCATGATAATCGTTTATTATCCATGCTAGAATTGTATTTATAGGAAACTCAGATACATGTGTGGATACATAGACAACACCATGTCCCTAGTAAGCCTCTAGTTGACTAGCTCGTTGATCAATAGATGGTTACGGTTTCCTGACCATGGACATTGGATGTCATTGATAACGGGATCACATCATTAGGAGAATGATGTGATGGACAAGACCCAATCCTAAGCCTAGCACAAGATCATGTAGTTCGTATGCTAAAGCTTTTCTAATGTCAAGTATCTTTTCCTTAGACCATGAGATTGTGCAACTCCCGGATACCGTAGGAATGCTTTGGGTGTACCAAACGTCACAACGTAACTGGGTGGCTATAAAGGTGCATTACAGGTATCTCCGAAAGTGTCTGTTGGGTTGGCACGAATCGAGACTGGGATTTGTCACTCCGTGTAAACGGAGAGGTATCTCTGGGCCCACTCGGTAGGACATCATCATAATGTGCACAATGTGACCAAGGGGTTGATCACGGGATGATGTGTTACGGAACGAGTAAAGAGACTTGCCGGTAACGAGATTGAACAAGGTATCGGTATACCGACGATCGAATCTCGGGCAAGTATCGTACCGATAGACAAAGGGAATTGTATACGGGATTGATTAAGTCCTTGACATCGTGGTTCATCTGATGAGATCATCGTGGAACATGTGGGAGCCAACATGGGTATCCAGATCCCGCTGTTGGTTATTGACCGGAGAGTCATCTCGGTCATGTCTGCATGTCTCCTGAACCCGTAGGGTCTACACACTTAAGGTTCGATGACGCTAGGGTTATAAAGGAAGTTTGTATGTGGTTACCGAATGTTGTTCGGAGTCCCGGATGAGATCCCGGACGTCACGAGGAGTTCCGGAATGGTCCGGAGGTAAAGATTTATATATAGGAAGTCCTATTTCGGCCATCGGGACAAGTTTCGGGGTCATCGGTATTGTACCGGGACCACCGGAAGGGTCCCGAGGGCCCACCGGATGGGGCCACCTATCCCGGAGGGTCCCATGGGCTGAAGAAGGAAGGGATCCAACCCAAAGTGGGCTGGGGCTCCACTTCCCCTAGGGCCCATGCGCCTAGGGTGAAAGGGGAACCCTAAGGAAGAGTCCCAAGGGGGTAAGGCACCTCCTAGGTGCCTTGGGGGGGAGGGAAACCTCCCCTGGCCGCCGCCC
Source organism: Triticum timopheevii (assembly GCA_963921465.1). Lineage (NCBI taxonomy): Eukaryota > Viridiplantae > Streptophyta > Magnoliopsida > Poales > Poaceae > Triticum > Triticum timopheevii. The sequence continues at coordinate 389,433,208 of OY997274.1, forward strand.
CCTAGGAGATTGGATCTCCTAGGGCTGGCGCACCCCCCCTTGGGCTCCCTATATATAGTGAGGGTAGGAGGGCCTCTTGAAACACACCTTTTGCCTTTGGTGCAGCCCCTCCCTCTCTCCCAAGTTCTTCTCCTCTCCCGTGGTGCTTGGCGAAGCCCTGCAGGATAGCCACGCTCCTCCACCACCACCACGCCGTTGTGCTGCTGCTGGATGGAGTCTTCCTCAACCTCTCCCTCTCTCCTTGCTGGATCAAGGCGTGGGAGACATCGTCGGGCTGTACGTGTGTTGAACGCGGAGGTGCCGTCCGTTCGGCACTAGGATCATCGGTGATTTGAATCACGACGAGTACGACTCCATCAACCCCGTTCTCTTGAACGCTTCCGCTTAGCGATCTACAAGGGTATGTAGATGCACTCTCCTTCCCCTCGTTGCTAGTCTCTCCATAGATAGATCTTGGTGACACGTAGGAAAATTTTGAATTTCTGCTACGTTCCCCAACATAAGCCGATCAAAGTACTTCCTCCGTTTATTTTTGGTCTGCATATAAAGTTTGGTCAAAGTCAAGCTTTGTAAAGTTTGACTAACTTTATATTAAAAAATGTCAACATTCACAATATGAAATCAATATTATCATATGCACCATGAAATGTATTTTTCATACTAATATAGTTTTAGTATTGTAGATGTTCATATTTTTTATATGAATTTGGTCAAACTTTGTGTAGTTTGACTTTGACCAAATTTTATATCCAGAGTAAAAAGAAACGGAGGGAGTATGTTTGCCACCCCGGAAAGCCTAGGGAGGGGGCAACCACTATGCTCCCATCATCTATTGACCACCAAATGATGGGAAGGGCTCGTGGAGCAGCCACTACCCTCGTAACACAGTGTAGTATAGCCGGCTATTGGTTATATGTTATTGCCATGCTATCTATAGTTAATCTTATAGACAACACGTATAATAGTTAGCTATAAATGCATACTACTTTTTTTTTAATAATTATATACGAATATGGCTCACCTTACACTCTCATAAAGTTTCTAGAAGCATGTGTTGCAGTTGAGTGTTAATCTACAAAACTCCCCTCTCCACTCTTCTCTCCGTGGTCCTCCAACTCAACAATAATATTTTCTTTATAGTCCGCTTATATCACCTTGTTATATTTGCTCTCGGTGGAGAGATGCAGGAGGCCAATGTCCGGGGCTTTGGCGTACATCATGGGGACAAGGGGATGACCCAACTCGGGTGATCCGGGGGACCCTTTCCTTGTATCGCTGACGGCGACATTTTTTCTCTACTAAGACAATGCCCGTGCGTTGCAACGGGAATAAGTACTTTAGTACGTCAGCTACCTTTGCATATTAATCCGATTGTGTAAATAAATGTTTATCAAATCTTGCGTGTGATTTACCTTATATTTTGATAAAAAACGGATAAGTAAATTAAAGTGAAATTGGTTCAAAAGATAAGTAAATAGTATGACGATATATTATTATACGGGAAAGGTTGAATGAAGGTTGGGGAGAATACAAGAGAAACATGGAACCTTAAATCCTCTTAAGTAGTATAGAGATGGAAATATACGGATGGAGCAGTAGAGATAGAAATATACTCTCAATTTTATATTAACTTTAGGAGTATAAAATTGTAAAGATAGATGGAGTACTAGTAGAATGAAAACTCGCACATGGGTCTATGTGCAAAGCACACATGGATTTAGCAAAGCGGCATTTTCACCACCTGAAAGGAAAGAGAAAAAGAACCTAGTAATTTTGAGCCTTGAAACTCGGGCAGCGTGATCCTTCCGGGGCGCCGTTTATTTGCGTCCATCCAAGCGTCCATGCGTGCGTGCGTGCGTGTCGTGCGGCGTGACAAAATCGCATCCCCGCTGGGAGAACATGTGAAGAAAGGAAGAACATCTTTTGCAAAGGTGTGGGGATCGCCTGCGCTTTCCGCTGCCCTGTTCCAGTTTCATTTCATCACCCTCGCTTGCCCTGCCTGGTCCTCACCCCTACACCTCCTACACGCGCACGCTCTCGCTCTGTTTCTCACGCACGCACGCACGCACGCACGCACCGCACACCAGTCCACCACCCTCCCTCCCTCCCTCTGTCTCTGTGCAGCTCTGTGCAGCATGAGTAATAAATGGCTGAGGCCTGAGGCGGAGCCCTCCCTTCCCTACTGGTCCTGGTCCACACCCACACCCACACCCTTGCTCTTCTTCTTCTTCCTCATTCTCCCCTTCCTCCCTCTTTGCTGCTCGCATTCGATCGCCATTTCCCACCCACCTACAATGCACTAAACCCTCGTAAAACCTCCCACCCCATCCCACCAAACGACCGACTTGGGGGGATTCCCCTGGGGAGCAGCGAACCAATTTCTTCTTCATCTTTTCTCGATTTGGCTTCTACTCTCTTGGGGAAGAAGATCCACACCCACCCCTAGTTCCTCTTTAGTTTTTCCACCAAGAAATCCCCAGGTTGGGGATTTTGTTTTTTTGATCCTTTCCGTTCACCCCCAAGTTGGGGATTTTTTTTTCTGATCGTTTGGGGGGTGAAACAGGAGGAGGGGAGAGGTTCCCTCTGATGAGCAGCAGCACCGCCGCTTGTCGATGACTGAGCGCTGCCACCGATGCTTTCGGGGTGCTCGGTGTCCAGTCTCGCGGCGAGGTTTGCCTTCTTCCCGCCGGACCCGCCCACCTACGCCCTCCGCAAGGACGAGGCCACGGGCCGCCTCGTCGCCTCCGGCGTCCCGCGGGACAACGCCTTGGATGTGCTGCTCCTCGACACCACCAGGGGGACCAAGGTCGTCGCCTTCTACCTCAGGAACCCCTGCGCGCGCCTCACCCTGCTCTACTCGCACGGCAACGCCGCCGACCTCGCCCAGCTCTACGATCTCTTTGTGCAGCTCAAGGTCAATCTCAAGGTCAATCTGATGGGGTTAGTGGTGCATTGTGCTGTGCTTTTGCTTTCGTTTTCGCTTTCTCCTCTCTTCTCTTCTCTTCTCTTCTCTAGGAGGACACCTCATTCTACCCCTACACTACTTTTTTCTGCTTCTCTTCTACTAGTAGGAATTATTATCTGACATGTTTTTTCAGTCCTGCATTTCCTATCACAAATGCTGGTACGTACGACATCAAGTAGATTTGGTTATTGGGGCAGATGTTTTGCGGGAACACGGGACGGGATATCTGCAACCTAACTAGTACAGTATATACTACTCCTACTATTTATTATTAAGAGGGAGGAAAGCAGTGCCTGACGATTCTCTAAATAGTACAATTATAATAATCAGTCCGATTAGCTCATCTTGAATCATCAGTTACAACCATGCCAGTTATTTTCTTCTTCTGTTGCAATTTCAATGTGGTCTGGAGGTACACGAGATTTGCTGTGCAGAAAAGCCTGACGTGATTTACTTTTTAATAATTTTATAACTGCAGATATGACTACTCGGGGTACGGAGCATCTACTGGCAAGGTAATAAGGGCATCCACAATGTGATATTTTTGCGCCTCTAAGGCCGCCCCCAAGAAAATGCGTTTTTGTGGAAGGATTTTTATGCTTGTCTTTTCAAGTGCAGCCAAGTGAAGAGAATACATATGCAGATATTGAAGCAGTTTACCAGTGCTTAGAAACTGAGTATGGAATCAGCCAGGAAGAGCTTATCCTGTATGGGCAATCTGTTGGCAGTGGGCCCACATTGCATTTAGCATCTCGTTTACCAAGATTGCGTGGTGTGGTTCTTCACAGTGCTATACTGTCAGGCCTCCGTGTTGTTTGCCATGTGAACTTTACTTTTTGCTTCGACATTTACAAAGTAAGCATCTCAAATTGATTATTCCATTTTGGTCTGTACCTTTTGTGCCTTTAGAGTAGCTTTTACTAACGTCCAGCTAACTTGTTCTTGCAGAATGTCAAAAAAATAAAGAAGGTGAAATGCCCAGTGCTTGTTATTCATGTAAGTGTCGTTACTAACAAAACTAGCAAAGTGCCCGTGCATTTTAATGGATCTAGGATAAAATCAACTTGTACCCACAGGAAAACATTATAATATAGTTTTTACCTTCTAACATCCTATGTTACACTTTTTTTTCATTTAAAATATGTTTTGTTTCACTTCAGATTTAGTTCCCTTGTTCCGGTATACATTAATAATCCTCTCAAAAGCGAGTATTATAAAACTGTGACGCCCCCGATTCAATTGTACACTAATAATGCACGCATATGTGTACGATCAAGATCAGGGACTCAGGGGAAGATATCACAACACAACTCTAAAAATAAAATAAGTCATACAAGCATCATATTACAAGCTAGGGGGCCTCGAGGGCTCGAATAGTGCTTGAACATAAACGAGTCAGCAGAAGCAACAATATCTGAGTACAGACATAAGTTAAACAAGTTGCCATAAAATGGCTAGCACAAACTGGGATACAAATCGAAAGAGGCGCAGGCCTCCTGCCTGGGATCCTCCTAAACTACTCCTAGTCGTCGTCAGCGGCCTGCACGTAGTAGTAGGCTCCTCCAGTGTAGTAGGAGTCGTCATCGACGGTGGCGTCTGGATCCTGCGCTCCAACGTCTGGTTGCGGCATCCGGGAAGAAGAGAAAAAAAAGGGGAAAAAGAGGGAGCAAAGCAACCGTGAGTACTCATCCAAAGTACTCGCAAGCAAGGATCTACACTACATATGCATGGGTATATGTGTAAAGAGGCAATATCGGTGGACTGAACTGCAGAATGCCAGAATAAGAGGGGGATGGCTAGTCCTATCGAAGACTACGCTTCTGGCAGCCTCCGTCTTGCAGCATGTAGAAGAGAGTAGATTGTAGTCCTCCAAGTAGCATCGCGTAGCATAATCCTACCCGACGATCCTCCCCTCGTCGCCCTGTGAAAAAGCGATCACCGGGTTGTCTCTGGAACTTGTCTTTGTGTGTTTTATTAAGTATCCAGTTCTAGTTGTCATAAGGTCAAGGTACAACTCCGGGTCTTCCTTTTACCGAGGGACACGACTATTCGAATAGATAAACTTCCTTGCAGGGGTGCACCACATAACCCAACACGCTCGATCCCCTTTGGCCGGACACACCTTCCTGAGTCATGCCCGGCCTCGGAAGATCAACACGTCGCAGCCCCACCTAGGCACAACAGAGAGGTCAGCACGCCGGTCTAAATCCTATGCGCGCAGGGGTCTGGGCCCATCGCCCATTGCACACCTGCACGTTGCGAGGGCGGACGGAAGCAGACCTAGCCTCCCTAATACAAGAGCAGGCGTTCCAGTCCAATCCGGCGCGCGCCGCTTAGTTGCTGACGTCAAGAAGGCTTCGGCTGATACCACGACGTCGAGTGCCCATAACTGTTCCCGCGTAGTTGGTTAGTGCGTATAAGCCATTGGCCAGACTCAGATCAAATACCAAGATCTCGTTAAGCGTGTTATTATGAAGTAACCGCGAAAGCCGACCAGGGCCAGGCCCACCTCTCGCCTAGGTGGTCTCAACCTGCCCTGTCGCTCCGCCACAAAGATCCACACAGAGGGCCGTCGGGACAAATGTCCTTTCAGCCCCCAATCCGTGAATCACTCGCGGGTACTCAACGAGCCGACCCGACTTTAGTCATTGTCTGTATAGTATGTATACATGTATAGTATATACCCGTGATCACCTCCCGAGTGATCACGGCCCGATAGTATAGCAAGGCAGACTGACAAGAATGTAGGGCCAATGATGATAAACTAGCATCCTATACTAAGCATTTAGGATTGCGGGTAAGGTATCAACAACTGTAGCAACAATGACAGGCTATGCAACAGAATAGGAGTAACCGAACAGTAACATGCTACACTACTCTAATGCAATCAATAGAGAGAAGAATAGGCGATATTTGGTGATGGGGGGGGGGGCTTGCCTGGTTGCTCTGGCAAGGAGGGGTCGTCAACTCCGTAGTCGAATTGGGCAGCAGCAACGTCGGTCTCGTAGTCTACCAAGAGAAGAGGGGGAAGAAACAGTAAATACAATGCAAACATAAGCATGACGATGCATGACATGACAATGAGCGGTGCTAGGTGTGCCCTAACGCGGTAGTAGGTGATACGGGCGAAAGGGGGAAACATCCGGAAAAGTATCCCCGGTGTTTTGCGTTTTCGAACAGATGAACCGGAGGGGGAAAGTTGCGGGTTCACTATGCTAGGGATGTGTGGCGGACGAACGGGCTGCGTATCCGGATTCGTCTCGTCGTTCTGAGCAATCCGGATTTGTCTCGTCGTTCTGAGCAACTTTCATGTAGAAAACATTTCCATCTGAGCTACGGTTTATTTTCTGTGTTTTTCTAAAGTTTTAATTATTTTTAGAATTTATTTAATTATTTAATTCTAACATTATCCAGAATAGTGTCTGCTGATGTCAGCATGATGCAATGGTGAGGTCATCAGTCAACAGTGCGGTTGACTGAGTCAAATCTGACCTGTGGGTCTAGTGGGACCCACCTGTCATTGAGACAGAGGTGAAATAGGATTTGTTTTAAACTAATTAGAGTTAACTAAGTGTGGGCCCCATTAGTCAGTGACTAATTGGCCCAGATTAATTAGATTAACTAATTTAATTAGCTTAAAGGGGGGGGCACTGGTCAGCTGCTGGGACCAGCCTAGTCAGCAAGTTGACTATGGTCAACTGGGCCAGCCGGGCCCCTGGGGCCACCAAGCAGTGACCCTGCTGGACCCCAGCGGCAGGCCATGTCGGCGGCCGGCGCCGGAGTGACTCCGGCGACCAAAACAACGGTGGCCCCTCGCCGGAGTTGGCCAGAATCGCGCTATGGGGCTCGGGGAGGAGCGGGGCTAGGCTCATTCGAACGCACGGCGCATTGAATGGAGGCGGTGACTTGGTCGGAGGAGGGCCGCAGCGTCGCCGGCGACGAGCGGGGCGGACGTCGGGGCTCGGGCGAGTTTGATGACGGGGCTGCGGGGCATGGTTCGTTGCGGGGCTAGGTGTGTTCGAACGCACGCGACAACGTGCATCGAACGGTAGCGATACCGTGGCCGGAGATGATACGTAGCGACGGCGGCGAGCGGCGCGGCGGACGCCGGCGTTCGGCCGCGAGAGGGAACGGCGATGCGGCGTGTTGGCAAGCACTCAAAATGGCCAGGAGGCCTCTACGTGCGCGTGCGAGCACAACGGGGACGAGCCCGGGACCAAATGGTCACCGGACGGCTGCCGGCGACGAGCGCGTGCGGCGACGCGCTCGGGCAAGTTGGGGGCGGCGCGTATAGCTAGCGGACGGCGTTGAGAGAGGGGGTGGAGGAAGCGGGGGCTCACCGAGCGGCACACACGGTGGCCCTTGGGGGTTTAGTAGCAGCAGGGGGCGTCGCCGGAGTTGGTGAAGAACGGCGACGACCAGAGATGAGGAAGAAGGGAACCGTTGCAGCTGCGCCTCTGAGCTCCAGCTGCGGCCACCGGTCGACGAGGAGGACGACGGCGGAGACGACAGACACGTTGGTAAGGTGAATGGGCGACGGCGGTCGCGTCTACTGCGAGCGGCGGCGAGGAAGGCGCTCGGCCATGGCGGAGAGCGAGGAGCGGCGAGGTGGATCTGAGGGGAGAGGGAGAGGCGCAGGGACCGAGGGGGAGAGCGGGGTGAGTGGGAGGAGGAACCAAGGAGGCGGGGGCGTGGCGGCCTTATCCCCTCCCGGCGTCGGTGCCGGCGAGGCGGTCGGGCGGGGACGCGCCGTGGGGAGGAGACGAGGTCGAGGCGGCGTTGGGCGACGGGAGAGCGGTGGCGGGCCGGTGACGAGGGGGCGACGGAGAGGAGAAGAGGATGGGGCAGTCCGGTGGGGAGGCGGCGCTGTCGGGGTGGCTTCGGGCGGCGGCGGCGGGGTCGGGGCACGGTTGCCCCGATCTCGCCCCAGAATCCAACAGGAAAGAAAAAAAAATTGAACGCTCACTTTCTAATCTCCTTTGTCTGCATCATGGTTATCCAGAAGAACCAAATATCATGTATATCATGCATAAATTAAGTGCCTTTACGACAAAATTATTTCATGTTAAAATTTGCTAAATTGCATAGGAAGATCACTAAAGAAACAATCCTTCTAAGAATCATGTTAAAAATTAGGCTCACAAGGAAATTCCCAGCTCCCATTTTTAGGATGAGACCCGAATAAGGACCTTTACATGTTGTAGCCACAGGCTAAAACAGTTTTGCAAGTAGCCAAACAACACTAAAAAGTATACCTATCTTATAGACACATCTAATGGAAATTACACGCATGCCTCTTCTATGGCGACATCAAGTCAGACCCATTCTTGTCTTGCCTATCAGTGTTATTTTCTTAGCTCATCTTAATCTTCTGCTAGTATACAAGTGGTGAGGAACACATTGTCACCGGCATTTGGCCATGCTGTTTAGTACCCTGATCTCAGTAACATAGTCATCTAGAGTACACCACAAGCCATCTGGTTCAACTTCAAATGCTTGCGCAGAGTCAATAAACAAGCAGCAGACTATTTCATTTGGGTATCACACCAATTATTTCATTTCATAACACCTGATTTACTCTCGGGTCACTGGACCTAAAGGTCAGAAAATGAGGAAACAACAAGTGCAACTTGCAGCCACCTTTAGCAATTGGAACTGAATTATGAAGGAACCAGTCGATATAAAAGAACAGAGAAGGGAACATAAGGGCACTAGATGCTCTCCAAGTTTCAGTCAGATGTTTCTAAAATGAATTCTCCATAAGCTTGGTCATGTGTTTATTATGCAATAAGACAAGTGAGCCATTTTCCATTAAATTTATCTCGCAGTGCTGTCGGTATAAAACCCAGCTGCTCTATATTAAACATGTCAGAACATGTATCAATACATTTAATGAACTAAAACTTGGACCATTTGACAACATGTGTATATCACCCGAGCATTGCTAACCAGAGTATGAGTTTTAGCTAAATTGCAATTGAAGAATATGAACATCCATAGTGCACAGTTTTCAGGTGTGGAAACATTTCTCTTTGTTTTTCCAGAGCTTAATGAACCGATTTATTTCAGCATTTTGCCACATAAAGGGAAAATGATGCTTTCCAAGAAGGAATAAAAAATATTTCCATAGGAGGCTTACTGGAATCAAACACATCGAATCAAGCTAAACTGCAGCCCTAGTTACATTCAGGAGATTATCCGATCTGGTGTGCTCTGCCCTACAGCTATCTCGCCCACGGCTAGGCTACATACCACCTCTTGACCGAGAGGGTCTCGTGGTGCAACCACATTATACTACACCGGCATCCATTTCGGTGCAGCTCGACACCTAACCACCGATTTCACCCGCACAAACCAACCGAATTAGTGGCCCACATTGTGACATTGACCGTGTCTTAATGGCTGTTTGGGGAGGAACAGAGGCCTGCATTAGAGCATGCTAAAGAAGCAGAGGCGGTTGGAGGAGTGGGTTCCAGGTCGTTGTGCTGCTGCGATTGGGAGCGGGTCGCCTTCCACGGCAACAGACATGGGACTGCAACGCTGTAAGGGAGAGCTAGTGCGATTGAGGACATGGCGTGGGACGCGGCTCCCCTGACATGCCGTTGACACACTGGCATGTGGACCGGGGCCCGCACGTCAGAGGATCCACTTCCCATGGTGTGGTGGAGAGCAGATGGCAGCGAGGGCGCACGCAAATCCGGCAACTTGGATGGTGTGGCAGTGGGATCTGGACGAGGACCTCCGCATTTTAATCAGTGGCAGAGGTGGGTAAATATCTGCTACATACGGTGGCAAGGTCATTTCCCTATGCACGCACATCTCTACTGCTGGCTCTAGATCGGACCAACTGTGCTTGTCTTCATCCCGAGCCTGCATGTTGGATCCAATAGCTGACACACCATCATCACCAACGCAGTTTTCTATAGGATGCATGGCTTGACTTCCATTATTCTGCTCTTTGGCCGAGCCCAACAAAATGTGTAGTGTAGCCACATGATCAGGCTTTTTGTACAGGTCTAACTGAATCTACAATTTAGTATCGTGATTTCTGTTTCCTACGCTCATCTTCTTCAGGTTTCTTTTTCTTTTTCCTGTTTTGGTTTTGGTTTTGGTTGGAGGCCACCATTTGTGGTACTCCTCCCCATAATACAAGATGTTATTACAACCCGATATACACATATCGGTTGTAGTAACAACCGATATACACATATCGGTTGTAATAACATCTTATATTATGGGACGGAGGGAGCATGTACTGCTGCACCTTCTTTGGTTGTTTTCTTCTAATACACAACAATGCGTGTTCAGGAAAAAAAAAGAGAAATACCATAGTTTCGGATCAAATGCATGTTCGGGAAATAAAAACTAGAAATGCCATAGTTCTGGAACAACGCCACTTTACTGGTAACTGCCCAGTTTCCGCTCTTTTACTATCACTTAGCCTGTCAGTCATAATTTGATCACTACAACTCTACAAGTCGACTAATTTCATTGCTCCTACAATGCTGGTGATGTCAGCATGTGTTGTCCATAGCTCTTACTGAGATGGTTTCACATCCTATATTCCTGTTCCCAGCTGGGACAGTTTGTTATTACTACTAAATATTTTGAACCTTGCTGCTGTAGTATCTTTAGCTGTGCCTGAAGACTCTTAATTGAGAGATCAGTGAGGATAACCTAGCTGCTACTTTCAAACTTTTCCCTTGCGTGTAAATAATACTCCCTCCATTGACAAATATAGGATGTTTTGGATATTTCAATATGGATTACATACGGACTGAAATGAGTGCCTGGAGACTCTTAATTGAGAGATCAGTGAGGATAACTTAGCTGCTACTTTCAAACTTTTCCCTTGTGTGTAAATAATACTCCCTCCATTGACAAATATAGGATGTTTTGGATATTTCAATATGGACTACACACGGACTGAAATGAGTGTTAAGCCCTGTTTGTTTGAGCTTCAGGGATCATATTCAGCTTTGCCAGTGAAGCTGAATCTGGAATCTGAAATACACAACTCTTTCGTTTGAGATTCAGGGGCCAGATTCATCTTTGCCAGTAAAGCTGAATCTAGAAGCTAAAACAAACAGCTGTTTTGAATCAGCTTTGCCAGTGAAGCTAAATCTGGATTCAGGCCATTTTCAGTGCAATTGCCTGAAGTATACTAAAGTGGCGAAGCTGATTCTGCGAATCAGCTTTGCCAGTGAAGCAAATCCACATGTGATTCGGATCCAATCAAAGTCAAACAAACAGGGCCGCAGAATCAGCTTTGCTAGTAAAGTGAGTCCATAGGTGATTCGAATCCAATCAAAGCTGAAACAAACGTGTCTATACACATCCGATTCAGAAAAAAGTTAGCATCTCAAACTGAAACATCATATTCTTGAAAACTTTCCTCTTGTAGTTCTCTTTGTTTGCAATGTATATAGATAAACAGCTTCGTAATTAGAGTGCCATGTGTTGCTTGATGTGGTCAAGGTGGGTAGCATTTTCATGGGCCACAGCCCACATGCCAATACTACATTTCCTTAGTCAAGGCCGATGAAGAAAGCATGAATGGCTCCCATAGTTGATGCAGTCATAGTTCTCTGAAGTAATTTTCTGTTTTCGAGTAACCATTTATGTAATGGATTGATTTATTATGTGTACTCTTTCTTTCTCAAAGTTTTTCGTATGCACCAACTTGATGGTGTGTAGAAGTGTTGTTGTTAATTGTACACGTATTGGCGTTTGCAGGGGACCGACGATGATGTTGTGAATTGGTCACATGGTAATGAGCTGTGGAAACTGGCAAGGGAACCGTATGATCCACTATGGATCAAAGGAGGTGGTCACTGCAACCTGGAGCTGTACCCTGACTTCATCCGCCACCTCTCCAAGTTCATCCGCGAAATGGAGAGCGTGACAACGAAAATGAGGCTGAAGAAGATTCGGCAGTCCCTCGAGCCGACAAAGACGGCATACCGCGCGAACACGGCAACAACTACCACCTTCACCACCAACTGTTGCTGCCGTATTCGAGTTCGCAAACCGAGCTGCAATCTCAGCTGCAGCTGCTGCGATGCACTGAGGAAATGCTTTGCATTTGGTGCATTCAAGTGCCCAGCCTGCTGCAGCTGCTTCAAGTGCTGCTGCCGCTGTGGTGGATAACGCGGATCTATATGCGCGTGCGCTTGTGCTTGTGCTTGTATAGGAAAAGGAACGGTCCGGGAGATATCTTCTAACCCTTTGAATGCTCTAGGACTAAACGTAGATTTATCAGTTGGAAAAACATGTATGGCAAGATATCCAGTTGTTCCCCATTCTCCTATATATGTAGTAGTTGTAATTGCTCGACAGGTTTGTGTAATCAGCGATGGCATAAGCTGTTGGCTGTCGAGCTTAGAAGAGTGGTGATGTTGTGAATTGATTTGAACCCAACCCTTGTGGTAATGTTTCCCATCCATGAACCCATGAAATCTGTGAGTTTAGATGTGGTTCAGCTGCAGCTACACCTGAACTGGACTGTTGAAGCCAATTTCATCATTCTCCACGCCGGATGAGGAACATGACACATGGTCGTCTTAGACAAGACAAGATTTCGAGGCTAAGCCGTGTCAGTGGCATGATATCGGAAGGTGCTGCAGTCCAGTCGGACCACAAGCAAGCCAACTCTGAATGAATGAATGAATGGAAGATGCGTGCAGATTCAGAAACTGGGCTTATGCGTGCCGAACCCAACTGCTAATAACCAACCAACCAACCTCTTCCTTGCAACCAAGGCATGTGAACCAACAACACAGGATCAAGCAACAAGGCAATTGAACATATAAACCCTGCTAGGCTACCCGCCTAGCGAGGGCATCTGCATCCCGCTTTCGATCTCGCTCGCTCGATCTGCCTTGCTGGAGGTTTTTTACCGCGTTGTCAATAATCCCACGGCCTGTTTCTTTTGACGCTACTCTTTCTTGCTCAAGCGGATGACGGGTGGGCCTTGTGCTCTCGCGGGCCTGAGCTTGGCAGTGTGCGCGCTTTGTGTGTGTCTCTGCGTTTGGGTGAACAAAATATTAACTGCGCCGGTCGCGTCCTCCTCCCCACCAATCGCGCATCCTCCTACCCACCAATCCCCCATCCTCATCCAGCCCACCAATCCCCGCCTCCTCCTCCCCACCAACCCTACCATGCCCTCGCCGCCACCTCTCCTTCCCCGTTCATCCTCTCCAGCAGCCGGCGCCACCTCTGTCTCTCCTCCTTTCTCCTTGTCACCATCATCGCGAGTGCCCACCCGTTGGATCAGGTGGTCAGTGCGGGATGCAATAGCGCATCTGGACGGAGGAGAACGCGACGACTGCATCTCCTGGCAATGGCAGGGAGGACGGGTGGATGAGGAGGCGACAGCTCGAGAGGTAGGCAAGGAAACGGCTCAATGCCTCCTTGGAACTCCACCCTATGTAACTTCCTCCTCCTGATTCCTTCCTCTCTAAATTAATTTAGGATTTGGGTGTGTAGTTTTTATTGTGGGTGTGAAGGATCTTGGGAAGGTGAGGAGGACGGAGGTGGGGGAAGGACTGCGAGTTCGGAGAATCCAGGCTGCACATATAAATCCTCTCCATCTTCCTCTCCCTTTTGATTCCCCCAGTTCTCCAGTAATCTGATTTTGATTTCTTATTTTTTTCCTAAGCACAATGTGTGCAGATCTGAGAAAGAATAGAAGAGGAAGAATACCAAGGAAGAGTTTGGTGAAGAAGAATAAGGTGAATTCACTCTGTCTCAAGCAAAGTCACGTTTGTTCCTGCAATTTGATGTTATGATTTATTTTATCCTTATTTAGATTTGTTTATATGAATGCCAACTACTTTATTCTACTTATATTCCAGTGACTTTCCTCTTCTTTTTTTTGTGATCTGATGATCTGCTCTGCTTGTTTTGGCTCCTTTTAATTGATGCATTATTTTTGTCTATTTTTGTGTACCTAGGTGACAATGTGAGTTGCATTGACAGAATCCATGTATTAAGCTGGGGCATTTTTGGCAGCTGCAGCAACCTGACAATTAATTTGTTCTCATCCAAGGTAATTTACTTCCCCCCTTTATGTATCATGGATGGATATATGTGCTGGTTGGTTGTCATTACTGAAGCTAGAATTGTTGATGATGACTACCTTCGAGCAGGTTTACCGCTTGTCTTGCTAATGTGAATTTGTATGTTTTCATTTGTTTTTTCTTCTCCATTTTTTTTTGTATAATCTATGGACGTTGTAGGATAAATGTGAATTAACAATACAACAACTTCCAGAAAGTATTTTGCAACTTCAGAAATCCAAAATTATGGTTCTGGTGTTAATGATCAGGATGATGCGATAGCCTCTTTTGATCCGTATCTACTTTTTCCGAAGCTTGAAAGATATACTTGCAGCACTTGACTGAAATGATCTAACTTGTGTTTCCCTTTTTTCTTTTCATTTACAGAATGCTTTGCTGCTAGCATAACTGTGATCCATTTTTTACTCTACTTTTCCTTAATCTATATACATGATTGCCAATTTCCAACTTCTTAGTTACAGAAAATAGAACAAAATTCAGTTTAGATGTGTCTGCTGTAGGCATTAAAAGTTTCATCAGAGCCCTCATTCTGAACATTGTTTAAAACGACACCCTATTGCCCTTGGTGCATATATAGATATTACTTTTTACTTTTTAGTAGAATATGGAGCTCTTATTTGTCGTATAGTTTCTTTTTTCGTCTGTGCAGTTGTACATCTTTGCTGCCCCTTTCCTTGGTGCTGACTGAGCTTTGCATGTTTATATTTATATTTTCCTGCATTCTCCCGGTGACCTTTTATTTTGACATATCAATGAATTATGCATCTCACTCCTTCGGAAGCTAATCTTTACATTGACACTGCTATTTGTCTTGATCTTATTTGTACCATGGAGGAGAATAACTCTTTAGACCCTACTGTATGGTAAACTTCTTTGTTCATCAGATGTGACATTTTTATAACATTATGTTTTCTGTACAGTTGGGAACTTCTAGAAAAAAATGACATTTGGTTGGTTCGATTCGAGATTGGTCTCACCTTATTCCTTTTAGATGGATGCTATGGTCTTCCCTGCAGGTCAATCTCCATATCCTTTTTAGATGGTTTGGTATTTTCTTTAGTTCAACTATATATATGTTGCCATTTTGTCTTAGCTACAATCAACCACATAAAAGCAAATCTAAGAGATGTCGTGTTACTCACACAGTTTTAACTATGATGTCTCATGGAGAGAACACAAATCTTTATCTAACAAGAGGATTGATCCAAGTGGCGTTCTGATACCTCAGCTTGTTTTTTCCTTGACATGGATTACTGAACTTCCTAGCTAAAAAGATACCGTCATTTTATTAGTGGGGTCAGCTGAAGGGAGGCTAAAAGGCAGGCATGATAGTGCTCTTTGGGCTGTAATAAACATTGAAAAGTTTCTTCAGTGTGTCCTTTGTAGGACTAATAATAAAAAATGTTGATTATGTCTGTCAATAATTTGTAACATGTGTGTTGCGCGAGGTACATACCCTGCTATATCGAAGTTGTTAGCATGAAAAAACATTGCCCCTCTTTGGATCGAATAAAGTGAAAAGGGGATTCATCATATAATACAAATTGTAATACATGTGTATGGATGTTAAATTAGTTACATCTTCTGTTGAATGGAACACGTGTCCTATTTATGCTCATGAGCTAATCCATGGAAAATACTGTTCTATGCCCTATTCAACATGGCGATACATTTTGCTCGATTTTCGTTCAGCTGTTATAGTATGAATCCACATTTATTTTCTCCATGTCCAGTATTTGGGTTGTTGCTTCTCAAGGATATTTGTCAGTCAACTCAAGCAAACTATGATTGTAACTGTTCTTTTGTTTGATAAAAATTGAATGGCTACATGTACTTCTATAGCTTGTTAATTCCTTCTCAGCTTGTTTTATTTTATATGCGTGTGTATACAAACTAATGTGTCTTTGTTGAACCGGTATGGGCCCTAGCCCATCTGTACCTATCTCTTAGGCCCAAGCCCATGAGAAATGTTGACCTAGAAGAGGAGCTCCTCCTCCTCTGTTCCGTGAGAGCCGCCACACACCAAGAAAGACACAACAGCAGCTGCTCCTGGTACGCTACTCCTCCAAGTTCAACATGGTATCAGACCAGGCTGCAGCGGCAGCGGCGGCGCCGGTGGTGTAGTCCGGCGAGGAGGACCTACCGGGGGCGAACGGCGGCGAGCTAGGCGCAGAGGCTGCGGCTGGTGGCGGAGTGCAGCGAGGCGGCGCGGCCGGCTCGGGAGAGGAGGTTGCTGTGCGCACGTGCTGCTGGAGCTGCTGCGTGCTGGAGGTGCTGCTGCTGCTGCGTGAGGCAGCGAGAGAGAGATTGAGGGGAAGAGAGAAAAGGAAGGGCAGGTCACGCATCTCACTTGACACGACAGCTCAGGTCCACTGCGAGAAGCTGCAGTTTGTCTCCAAGTCCCCTTCTGCTCTCGGCTGTTGATTGCTGCGGGTTGGTAAAGGAAGGAGAGGTGACGAACTGCTGCTGGTTGAGAAGAGGAGAAGAGGAGTGCTACTGCTGCTTGCAGGTGCTGAAAGTCCCGCTGTTTTTGGTCTGCTGCTGACTGAAAGGGAAAATGGCGGAGGAAGCACTGGCGGCTGCAATGGACAAGCTTGCGGACATCATGGCCGCGAAGATGGTGGCTGCAGGTGAGAAGGCACCTGCTGATGTGGGCTCGAGCGCTGCGCAGGCAGAGATGGTGCAGAAGATTGAGCTGGCTCCAAACGAGGTGAAGTTAGAAGGTGTAGAAAACTACCTGAGGTGGTCGAGGAGAGGTAAACTCATCCTCAGAACTAAGTCACTGGAAGACTATGCTCTTGGTGAGGTGAAGGAACCAGAAGACAAGAGGGGAGCTTCATGGAAGAAATGGAATGCCACGGACAGTTTCGTGTTGAATTGGCTGCTGAGTTCTCTATCCCCTTCTGTTGCTGCTTCGGTGGAGGACCTCCCTACTGCTGCTGAGGTATGGGCAGCGTTAGCTAGTATGTACTCAGGGAAGGGAAATGTCATGTTGGTCTCCAAAATTGAAGAAACTGTGCATGATCTCACTCAAGGTGATAGGACTGTAATGATGTATGTTGAAGAGCTGAAACATCTTTGGGCTGATTTAGACTATCTTGCACCTATTGTGTTGCCACATGCTGAGTGTGCAGTGATAGCTAGAAAGTGGGTTGAGGATAGGCGTGTCCTCAAGTTTTTGAAGGGGCTGGACTCCATGTTTGAGAATAGAAGGGCTATCTTAATGCAACAAGCTGAGTTGCCGTCACTAAGAGATGCCATTGCTGCTATAGCACAGGAGGAGACTAGACTGAAAGCTGTGGAGCGGTCAAAGGTGGCTTCTAGACCTGCTTATCACATAATGAATAGGCCTGAGACAAGAGACTGCCACAATTGTGGGCTGAAAGGGCATCTCAGTTACCAGTGCACAGCCCCACCGAAGAGAGACAACAAAGGCAGAGGAGGTTACAGAGCCAGCTACAGAGGAGATGGCAGGGGATACTATCGTGGAAGCAACAACAGGGGCAGAAGTGCTCCAAGTAACTATAACAACTACAATCGCTACCAAGGGGAGGCCAGAGCGAATGTATCTGTCATGAGTGAGGGTCAGTCCAGTTCTTCTCATAGTCAAGACATGAGAAATGAGCAGCAGGGTCAAGACAAGAGGAACGAACAGCAAGCAGAGACAGTGTTTGGTGACTTTGCTCATTTTGTGTACTCTGATGAAGGTAATGAAACCGCATCTGTTGCTGTTCATAGGGCTGGTGTAGATTGGGTTTTAGACTCAGGGGCATCGAAACATGTAACCGGCAACGTTAGAGAGTTTGAATGCTATCAACAGTACCCCCAATCGTACAATGGAACTATTCAAACTGCAGATGGTACTGCACAACCTATTAAGGGGGTTGGGGCAGTGCAATGTACTCCAAGTATTAAGTTGGAATCAGTTTTGCATGTTCCAGTTTTCCCAGTTAGTCTAGTGTCATTGAGTGCTTTGATTGATCAGATAGATTGTGACGTAACTCTTAATAAGTACCGCTGTTTGATTCAGGAGATGGGAACTGGGAGGAGGCTTGGGGCAGGAACCAGGCATAGAGGACTATGGTACATGGATCGCCAGGAGGATGTGAAGGCTGCTGGCATGGCTCTTGCTGCGACTGCGACAGAGAAGGAAGCATTAGCTATAATCCACCATTGTAGGTTTGGACATGTTTCTTTTGAGAAAATGAAGAAAGCTTTCCCTGATGTAATGAATGGTTTAGATAAAACCAAGTTAAGGTGTGAGGCATGTGAGTATGCTAAACACACTCGGATATCGTATGTGAGTAAGGGGCTCAGGAGTATAGTCCCATTTGTGCTTGTTCATTCAGATGTTTGGACATGTCCATCAACCTCGATAAATGGAATGAAATATTTTGTCACCTTCATTGATTGCAATACTCGCATGACATGGATGTATCTAATGCGACATAAAGATGAGGTGTTTGAGTGTTTCAAGGACTTCTGTGCGTATGTTAAAACTCAATTCAAGGTGCAGGTTCAAATGATAAGGACTGACAATGGGACAGAATATGTCAACAGAAGGCTGGGAGAGTTCCTATCAGACCAAGGTATTCTGCATCAGACATCTTGCCCGGACACTCCTCCCCAAAATGGCGTGGCAGAGCGGAAAAATCGGCATATCCTTGAGGTGGCGTGCTCAATCATGTACACTATGAATGTGCCAAAGTGTCTATGGGGTGAAGCCGTTCTGACTGCAACCTATCTGATCAATCGCACACCATCCATGATACTGGGTATGAAATCTCCTTGTGAACTCTTATTAGGAGAGAATAAATTTAGTGTGCCACCAAAGGTGTTTGGATGTACTTGTTTTGTCAGGAATCATACACCTGCTGTGAACAAGCTGGATCCTCGGGCGGTGAAGTGTATCTTTATTGGCTATCCTTCTGGACAGAGAGGGTATAAGTGCTGGAGTCCTTCTGATAGGCGCACTTTCGTGAGCATTGATGTGACATTCTGGGAATCTAATCCTTACTATGGGGAAAAAACTGACTTGAGCTTGTTGTTTGAATGTCTGGACCAGCCTGTGGTTGGTCCAGAGGGGGAGGTGGTGTTGCAACCTCAAGTATCTGAAGCAAGAGGGAGAGAACAAGGAAGATGTCAGGAAGAGGTGATGCAGCAAGCAAGACCGCCAATGGTGGGCACTATACCCGTGTTGCCGTTGTCTAGTGGAGAAGGTGAAACAGAAACGCATCAGGTTCAAGAGCAACCTGAGCAGCAGCAGGGCATAGCACAGAAGCCACTTAAAGTCTACACCCGGCGAGCCAAGGCAAATGAACCCCAGGGGGAGCAAGCAGGAAATGAGAATGTGATGCAGGGGGAGTCACACATAGAACAGGAGGACTCATCCACGGAGATGCCAATTGCGTTGAGGAAGGGAACTAGGGCTGCGGCTGCCAAACCTGTCGAGAGATATGGGTTTGAGCATAATATTGGGAATTATGTGAATTATGATGCTCTGTCGGCATCATATAAAGTGTTCATTGCTTCTCTTCAAGCGATGGTTATTCCTTCAGATTGGAGAAATGCAAAGAAGGACCCTAAGTGGTGTGCTGCTATGCGAGAAGAACTAGAAGCATTGAGAAAACAGAGGACTTGGGAGTTAGCTGAGTTGCCAGCAGGAAAGAAAACAGTGGGCTGCAAATGGGTTTATTCTGTCAAACAGAATCCTGAAGGCAAGATTGAGAGATACAAAGCCAGACTAGTTGCAAGAGGATATAGTCAAACCTATGGGATAGACTATGACGAAACATTTGCTCCAGTAGCAAAAATGAACACTGTGAGGATATTAGTATCATGTGCAGCAAACTTTGGATGGCCTTTGCATTAGTTAGATGTGAAAAATGCTTTCTTGCATGGAGAACTAAAAGAAGAAGTCTATATGGAAGTCCCCCCTGGATTGGACTCATCTAAAACTGAAGGCAAGGTGTGTAGATTGAAAAAGTCTTTGTATGGTCTGAAACAATCACCGAGAGCTTGGTTCGATAGATTCCGAAGGGCTATGTGTGAGATGGGATACAAACAATGCAATAAGGATCACACCGTCTTCTACCGGCATCAGAATAGGAAGATTGTCATCCTTGCAGTCTATGTAGATGATATAATCATAACTGGAGATGATGGGACGGAGATAGCAAGGTTAAAGGAGTGTCTTGGAAAGGCATTTGAAGTGAAGGATCTTGGTCAGATGAAGTATTTTCTGGGTATTGAGATTGCAAGATCTGCCAAAGGGATAGCCTTGTCCCAGCGCAAGTACACCTTGGATCTCCTCAGTGATATGGGAATGTTAGAGTGTCGAGCTGCTACTACCCCAATTGACCAAAACCATAAGGTAACAGCACAATCTGGAGATCTAGTGGATAAGGAGAAATACCAAAGACTGGTAGGGCGTTTACTATACTTGTGTCACACAAGGCCAGACATTGCCTATGTTGTGAGCATAGTGAGTAGGTATATGCATGAGCCCAGAAGTGGACATGTGGAGGCAGCACACAGAATTCTGAAGTATTTGAAGGGAACACCAGGAAGAGGACTGTGGTTCGAAGGGAATGGCCACTTGGTAGTTGATGGGTATAGTGATGCAGACTGGGCAAGTTGCCTGGATGATCGTCGATCAACATCTGGGTATTGTGTGTTTGTGGGAGGTAACTTAGTTTCATGGAGAAGCAAGAAGCAGCCAGTTGTATCAAAATCAACAGCAGAAGCAGAATATAGAGCCATGTCTCAGGGGTTAAGTGAGATGTTGTGGGTGAGAAACCTTCTAAGTGAATTGAAATTGCTAAGAGAAGGACCTCTGAATGTCTGGTGTGACAACAGGTCTGCTATATGCATAGCTAACAACCCAGTGCAACATGACAGAACTAAGCATGTAGAGATTGATCGATTCTTCATCAAAGAGAAGCTTGATGCTGGGATTATAAAGATTGAGTATGTGCACACAGGCCAACAGATAGCAGACTGCTTGACAAAAGGTTTGGCAGCAAAGGAATGCAACCTAGCTTGCGACAAGATGGGAATGATAGATATCTACCACCCATCTTGAGGGGGAGTGTTGAACCGGTATGGGCCCTAGCCCATCTGTACCTATCTCTTAGGCCCAAGCCCATGAGAAATGTTGACCTAGAAGAGGAGCTCCTCCTCCTCTGTTCTGTGAGAGCCGCCACACACCAAGAAAGACACAACAGCAGCTGCTCCTGGTACGCTACTCCTCCAAGTTCAACAGTCTTTGTGTTGGTCGTTCCTTCCTTGCCGATATGGCAATTATTTTAGATGCTGGCCAGTTAAGGTTTGTTGCAAATAATAGTGGATGTTGGGCTGCCTCCACACCGCAAGAGATGGAGATGGTTGACGTCGGAACCGGTGGTTGAGGTCGAGTACGCCTCGTTGTCGTCGCCGTCTACATCCGTTACGGTGCGGCTGCAATGGCTTTTCCTCTTCCTATTGCTTTTATTCTCTCCTGTTATCCCTTGGTGTTCATAATCTCAGGACGACACTTGATTTCAGTGTGAGGAACTTGCTGTTGCTGGCACCAGATTCAGCATGGAGGATATCTATGAGGCCTTTCATTCTTGTGGGATTCCCACACATCTTGCAAGTTCAAGGGGGTGAGCTCAGCTGAATGCGCGGCGACGTATTGTACCTTTGCAAGCCGAGTATCTTGCTCTAATTTGTTGACAGGGTAAGAGGTACAGTCACCAATCCATACGCACTTCTGCACTTTTTCGCTATTTCTTGGTCACATGGCTGATTTATTTTTCAAGATCTATGTGGAAGATCATCATTATGTTGAGTTTTAGTGAGAAAAGTCATTGTCGTTCTAACTTTGGTTTTTGATTTAATGTACTGCTTCCATCATTTCTCCATGAGGTGGAAAAAGGATGGGTAGAACATCTAAGGCCAATAATCATATATGTTTTATGACGCAAGGTGTTATTTCGGCTACAATAACGATCTGATTACAAATCCATGTGTAACGTCAATGTTTTCTGCTACATTTTTTATTCAGGTCCAGTAGCCAGTGGTTCTTTCAGCACTTCTGAAATAGTATTCTTTTATATATATAAAAAAACTTAACTGGAATTTAAGAAAGTTGACACTGCATCTCTGGTTCGTTCGATGAAATTTTCTGCTCTCCAATTTAACTTTCTGTGGCTGGTTGTGATAGTGAAGGTTGATGTTTTGATTTCTAATGGAATATACATCTTGTTTTTCCTCTATCTATGTAGAAGGCTCAAGAAAGAGACAAGAACTTGTGCTTCAAGCAGCGAATATAGCCAGCCTAGATGAATCAAAACAAGAACAAGTGTCGGGAAGTTACAGATGAGGAAGTGCAGCTGGTACGGCCTCTCTGTTTTTGCCCCAAATCAACCACGGAAAAAACTGTTGGACAATCAACTTCTTGCCAATTTATAGTTGACTTCCTGCTATGATTCTCTTCCTAAAAGAAATTGCAATCATCTTGAAACAAGTAATCTATCTAGCTACAAATGCTTATTCTAGACTGTTTGTGTTGCTTCCAATTGCGGACAGTGTGTTATAGTTGACACTTTAGTCTACATATCTGCTAAATATTTACATGTCTGCACGGCCAGAAAAATCAGAGAGTCTACTTAAACTTTAGTGATGGGTAGTTATTCTACTTCTTTGGCTATATGTTCAGCAAGGATCGCACATCTGAAACAAGTAACTGGCTTGCTTTTGCTACATGCTCCCTGTATATAACTCACTTTTCTATTTCTTGAGGACAACACCATATAGAGCTTTTAGAGGTTGGTCCCGGTTTCAGATACAAAGCGCCTGATTGTTCTTTGTAAATTTATTCTGCTCCTTACATGAGGGTCTATGCTACTTCCAAACTTGAATGCAGATTTACTGTACAATGTAAATTAAATCATTCGTTTCTACTGCATGTTAAAGGAGCTGGCCAATGTTGGCATGAAGCTATAAAAGCTAGCTGGCTATGGAGAATTTTGGTACTGGTGATGAATTGCCACCTTTTCCTTGCTTGCCATCATGCCATGATTCGAAATTTAGTTGCCAGAGACTACCAAAAAGGATTGCGTGCGCTGCCATCATACATTTACACCTCTAAACTAAGTTTGTTGACTAAATTGTGTAGTCCCCTTTTGCCGAAGAATGTTCTAGACTAGATAGCCAGCTTGCTGTTGTTGTTTGGAACTTTTCAGTCGGGCTCTTTTGTTAAAGCGAAAACCATATATATGTAATGTGCGCGGTGGTTTGTAGGACTTCACAGGTGTTGTACTAAAATTCAGTTTCAATGGAGTTCAGTTCAGTGATGTTCTAGACTAGATATCATTCAAAAAATGGTGACACGTGGATGTAGGATCATAGAAGAGTCAGGGGAAGAGGGAGGTACCTTTGTAGATTGCCCAGGGGTATTGGCGATGTATGCGGCAGGGCCAGATGCTCCGAATCAGCACAGCACCCCTCTGCCTGCCTTGCTCATTCACACTTCTTTTTTGTTTGGGGAGGGGTGGGTTGCAATCTGGACCGGGTGGGACGCTGGAAACTGTGAGCAAAAAGTCAATCCGACCTGAGCTCCAAATGAAATTAGTTTTTTTTTTCAAAACTACTGTATGAAGCGAAAACAAGTATGTACACGAGTCGTCCAGACAATGGACAAAAAAACGGCCTGAACCAAAATTAAAAACAGACTTCTATTGATTAGACACTCCCATAATATATGCCAGGAATGTGTTTTCATAGTTCATTTTGTGGATATTTGATATAAGCATAATTGTATCCCGATATTTGTCTTGGTACTCCATTATATCAATAATATAACCGAGTTTCAGAGAAGATCAGACTATGCCTTGTCTACTACATATCTAATATATTTATCTTGATATTGCAGAAGCTTTTGTTTTATTCTTATATCTAATGCTTGATCTGTTGTATAGGCTACTATGTGCATGTCAGGGACAGAAGTTGCTAAAGAAAGCTCCGACATTATAATCTTAGATGATGACTTCGCATCTGTTGTGAAGGTTAGTGTCTTCTACGTTTTTTTGGAAAAGATCTTTGTTAAGAAGGATAGCCGTTCTCAGCAATCATGATGGGAGTTTTTTTTATCGGATGTACACGGTCATTGGAATGGACCAAGTTATGAATGTTCCTGAAATGCGATACTAGAATCTTTATACGTCAACACTCTTTGATGCGTATCTTGATGATTTTTCCTCTGTTTTACATACATTTGTGTTCTTAACTCACTTTCTTGATTGGCACATAATCAGCTTAGAAAAAGTTATTTTAGTTGAGTACGACATTCGAGCTGAGTAAGTGAACTTGTATCACTTGCCACAAGAGATTATTGTCAGTTACCTGATCACCTGTTATGCTGCCCCATTGTCTATATGCAGGGCAAATCTTCACTGAATCTTGGAGAGTGATGGAAGATAATGGGCCCAAACTTTTAGGAACGCCAAGGATCCAATTTCAAGCTTTGGCCTCTTCCACAAATTCGCCGTTTAATCAGGAGGTCAGCTTTTCCTTCGTAATTTTGTAATTTACTTCACGGAATCATAGTAAAGGTGGACAAGTAGAATACCAGTTCAAAATTTCATTTCTTCTTAATGATTAATGTAAACTTAGCCACCTAGGTGATCATTGCATAGGTCTACTGGAAATTGGTCCTAGAGGAGCTCTCCGTGAAGTTTTTACAAGAACCAAAATCAATCCTACAAGCATCAGATATATCAGAGGAAGCATGGTTCCCAAGTGCATTGCTTAATATTGATGAATGTTGTCTACAACCATGGCCTTCCCAAAACAAGACAACACAATTATTCTCTGGAGGGACAAGGGATCTGATGATTATCCAGTGAACTGTATGTCTCTGAAGGAGCTTTGCACTCAACAGATGTATACATCTTTAATCAAACTAAGAGTGGGAGATATGCATAAACATTTTTTGGGATACATAACCACTCTTCGAACCTTAGCCAGATTCTTCAATCTTTGGGGTTAATCTTTTTGTGAAAAGAATTTCAGGAACATGGAAAAATGGCCAACTTTGCTTTGTACAAAAAAGGTAGACATGATAATCTATTTATCTCTCACTGAACTACTCTAAATTTTGTGGTACCTGGTGAAGTTTAAAAAATGGTTATTCCTTGCTACCTTTAATGATAAATGATATTGAATGTGTGACTAAATAGTTCTGCTCAAGCACTCCTTGGACTCTTCAGATGGTATTGTCAAAGCTTTGGCTGAGAGATTATATTAGTAGTGGTTCCTAAACATTAATCGTTCAGTCAAAGACACTGGTTGTGATCAGAACATCAATCAAGAGCGTGGAATGTTTGAGCTGAGAAATACTAGCATGCTGCCAATGATTAGTGGTTAGAGGTTTTTCATCTATCATGTTTAACCAAGGTAACCATATCAGGTAGATTGCATCGCATCTAAAACGTTTCCTGAAGATTCATGATACTTTGGCTGCACTTCACTACATGTCTCTCGCTGTGTGAAGGTTCCGATGATGACATGGGCGATGGCTACACTAACTATATGTGATTGCCAGAGCCAGTAAATTAATGTTAAGACACTCTATTATGCTCTAGCCCAGTATATTGTGAACACTACGGGGTTGTTTGGTTCTAGGCCTAGGAATGCCACACTTTGCCATACAATGTTGGCAAACTTGCCTAAGGTTAGTTCTTCAAAATGAGAGCCACAAGTTGGCAAGCCTAAAGGAATCTTGCCACACTTGTTGTGTGTATGTGATGTGGGACCATAGTGTGGCTTGCCTAAGATATGGCTTGAACCAAACACACACCTAAGTTGGTCAAATTTGCCTAACCTTAGGTGTGGCAAGCTTTGGCAAATTTAGTCTCAAACCAAACAACCTCTATGTATTCTGCCTGCTCTAAAAACTTCATGCATCACTTGTGTTAGTTAGTTGCTTAGATAACTTTCTCTATCCACTGTAATATGTGCATTTGCTATGTATTGAACCTACCATCAATGGCATGTTCTGTACCAGCATTTCCCTGTATGCTTGTTGATCGTTGTATATTTTCTTCAACACTTATATGCCCTCTTTCAGTACAGTTATATTGTGGGTTCTACTTATGTAAGAGCACACTTCTATTCTTCTTCTTTGTTTGAATGCCCTTTATTTTTCCTGTGTTTTCCTTCTCCACGATGAGGTCAATTTCAATACCGATGACATAGGCAGCAATGACTCTACCTGATCTTAGTTACCATAAGCTGGGTGACCAAAGCTATTTATATGGCACACCTCTGCCTATGTACCTTCGCTTATATCATGAACTGATCTCATGCCTTTATTTTGCAATATGAACCTACCATCAATGTAATATATAGGGCCATGTATGAACATCATACCTAAACATCTACTCCCTCCGTTCCGTTCCTAAATACAAATCTTTTTACAGATTTCAAAGCGGACTACATACGGTGCATCAAAGATTTGCTTCTTTCGATAATTAATATTAGTTATCCATTTGCAGTATAATTAATCTCTCTAAATAGTAACATTGTTATTGCAAATGATCCCAGTATTTTTTTTATTTACTTTTGCATATTGCTGCTTTGATTAATATTCCACCCAAAGAATAATATTTTTATATCTCTAATTTCTACTTTGCAGCAATGGATAGTTGTGCTTTAGTTCCTCTAGCTTTTTTTTTTTTGGACGATGTAGTTCCTCTAGCCTTTTGTAGAAACTAGGTACCTCCTGTACTTAGGTATATATAAGTCTTTTGTAGAAACTATTGTTAATATCTCAAAAATAAGAATGTTGCCTTTTCCTTTACTTGTGTACTTGGAACCATGTTCGTTACCAATTGTATCGGGACACTATTTATAGAAGATACGGCTTACTGTGCATTGAAATAATAGCCGCAGAGTTTGGTCTTTGTATTATCTCTATATATTTGATTTGGTTTGTCCTGATTTAAGTAAAGAACCCTCCATTAATACTGAACCGTTTTGTGTTCATTCTGTTGTTGTCTCCAGACATTTGTATTTGGAGAATCATTCTGAAACCAGGGTTCAAAGCGCTGAGAAAATATGGTTCTATTTCTCAATCTTGTGCTAATGCTTCAAAGGGAGATGTACAAAAAGAATCATAATTGTTGACGCATATCTACTAGCAGACTAAAAGGATTGGTTGCTACTCCATTCAATGACTATGTGATTAGCAAAGTGGCTCGCATCTTTCACTGGACATTTTGTTTATTAGTGTGTTTGCATAGAACACTAGAATGCCCAGCAAGGTACTGAGGTGTTATGTAACTATCTGAACTCTTCTGTAGGCGTTTCTTCTCTGTTGTTTTTCTTTAGATCTGAACCATATCCTACAATAGATAAGATATGTTGGAGATTGTCTTGACGATACAACTTTACAATCATAGGACATTCTATAGGAAATAAATAAGTATTAGTGGACGATGGTATGGAACGCATTCGTGCTTTGGGCAATGACAGTCCACCAAACAAACCCACCATTAAGTACTGCTTAGATGATAAAGTCATCTTCAATGTACACTCTTTTAATACATGGCTTGCTCTCGGCCTCCATCTATGCTAATATAGTTTGTCTTTTAAAGCCAATGTATGCTAAGTGATCTGATTATTTTCTTTTAAGCATCAAGCTTTCATGTAATGGAATATAAGTATCTTTAAGTTGATTCTAAATCAATCTCATATACATGCTTTGAATGCTTGGCTCGCTCTCGCTTTTTGCGCCATGGTCAAACATGCAGCGATCACTCTGTCTAATGTTTATCATTTCAATATGTGTCCGAATAATATTAATGTACAATCTTTTAATACATGGCTTGCTTTCGGCCTTTGCGCCATTGGCGCAACTGGTCATCTAGTGATGATTGCAGCACAAGAGCTGCGGACGGACGGCTATGTGTCTATGTGACCCTTTGTTCGTATGATGATGGTACAATCACCTCTAGTAGCAGTAGCAGAGTGGTCGATCGTTGCAGCAGGACAGCTTCCTTGTGTAGCCTGTCTGTCTAGCAAGAATCACTGCTCATCCAAGTCCTCTTGTGCTTGTTCCACGTAAAAAGAAGAGAATGCACTGTTTAGAATGGAGGTCGATAAGCAATCACTGTTTCAAATTGGGACGAGATGAGCATCCAAGGTGGGTACAATGGTGAGCATCCATCTACGACTACACACATAAGACATGGCAGATGTTTGTACGTATTTATGCATTGCATGGTACTAGTACCAGTCAGTGGTGAGCTGGGCATGCATTGGCATCAGCTTCAAGGACTATTGTCCTGTACCTTTCACCATAAGAATCTACCCAACCTAATCATATATACTACTAGTTTTCCTTCCATTCCATCCAAGGTTCGTTCCACTAGGCACTAACCCAACCTAATTATATGCGCTACACATTCTTTAGCCGGTCCTAGTATGTGCCTATCGTAATGGCAGAACATGACGATACACCAAGATCCTGGCGAGACTAAGACAGAATTGGACTGATTGGCAGTTACAATTGTGCCATGCTGGTGCTGCCATGGATGCTCACTCCTCACTCACTGTTCATCTGTACATCAGCTATAGTACAGAGACACTGTATTATTAGTGGTGCTGTACCAGTAGTATTCTTAGCAGTAGCTCAAGTGTCTCAGTACACTGGTCCATGCACGGCAGGCAGTGTGACGTGTGGGGGCCAGATGATGGCGCAGCCCTAGCTTGTTTGCATGCACATTCTCCGTTTTGCTTCTCCAGCCCTTCAAATTAATACGATTTTCTTGTGTGGTTTTTCTAGGTCATCATGGGTGTATGTATACAATATTAATATAAGTTGATTGATTCTGTTGTTGTCTATTCTTGTGACCTGGCTGGCAGATCTTGTTCTGTTGCGCGGCCTGCTTTGGTTGGTTGGTGCGTCTATTTAATCATCGATCGCATTCAACTAAACTAATCGCATGATTTGTTGTTTGTTTAATCCATCTTTCAAATTATCAACGGGAGGAGAATCAAGGTGCATTTTTTTTCTGCTATATCATCATGAATAAAATCAGGTTAGGGTTCCGGCTCTTCCGGGCCTAGCTCTGCTTGCTTGCAGCACATGAATTCTGCATGATTTTGTTGCGGGGATGCTTTATTTATTCATTTGATTGAAGGCATATGCTTTGCTTGATTTTCTCGGTTGCATTATTATGGCCATTACTGTGGTTCACTGCATTTGCGCATTGGGTGTGCAGTGGTGGTGGTGGGCTGGGTAGCTGGGAAGTCCCCTTACACCTGTGGGGCCCACGTGGATAGATATGAACATGCAGCAAGGGGGCAGACAGTTCTGTAGCACCTGCACACAATCGCAAGGAGTGTCATGTGTGTGTGTGGTACTGCTCGATGTTCTTCAGCCTGCCTGCCCTTGCTGGAAGCAAGAGACCGAATTGATTTTCTGGAACGTTGCATGTATGTTTGGTATGGACAGTGCTATGTAGTATTGGCATGTTGCATCAGTATAGCTCGTTACTAGTATGATATTTTTTTTCGAAAAACTCAGTACAAAGAACATCATAAGTAAGAAAAATTACATCCAGGTCTATAGGCTACCTAGAGACGACTACAATCTGGAGCGAGCCGAATGTGCGTCGCCGTCATCATCCCTTCCTTATCGGAACAGACCAAATCTTATTGTGTGGACAGTTGGGATGTTGTCGGTACATCAGAACAATAACCCCCACCAATGAAGAGAAACGTAGATCAAAAGTATCCAACATATATACACGGAATGTGGACAAGTGAAAACCGGATTCAAATAGATCCATCAAAGACAAACACCGGCTGAATCCTGAGAGAAATGCAGGTATATGCTCACCGACAGGATTTAACCTAATCTATTCTATCTCTTGTTTCTTTTGCCGATTAATTATAGGAGCATGTAGAATTATACGAAGAAGCACATGTTTGAGCTGAGCTTTGGAATGCTTTGCTTTGTGCCGTGAGTGTAATGATTAGTACTAGCAAGGCCAATTATGGAATGGTGTAATGTAGACTGGAGCTAGCTCTGGGTATTTTATTTACAATGACCCCATCACCATCAGGATGCATGGGGAGCTTTGTGTCAGAGGGGAACTGCCTGCCTCTGATGGAGAAGAGATGCAGACGCAGATACAAACAATAGAGAAATTAGGCCAACTCCGCCGTGTGATCCCAAACGGACGTCCGTTTTGTCCGGATTCTGTCCGTTTAGGTAGAGGGATGGGGTCGTGTCCGGGCAGTTTCCGGGATGCGGTGGCCGTGCGCCCAGCGCGCGGACGCATCCCGGCCGCATCTTGTTTGCGTGCACTTTTCTTTGCAAGTCCTTAAACATTTTTTCATCATTCATTTTTGATACATGACAATACATCATCACATTTTGACTAGTGATGCAAGGTCAAAGAAACAAGAACCACAAGAATACATTTAAGAAGGTACCCAACTTCCATAACTGCTCACTTGAGTTGGGTTAGGGCCTTCTTGATGCACTCATTGTTGATCTGTGAAGGAAGCTCGACGTTGCATCCTCCTTTCTTCTTCAAGCCAGAAGTCGATGTTGCTTCCTCACACGTAGTATCGTGCCTAGCCTCTAATCTAGCAACAAGTGCACCTGTTTCATCTACAGCCTCTAGGCTAGCTAAAAGTGCACGAACATGTACTAGATTTTGCTGTATCAATATATCGATGTACTCTTCTTCCCAATACCAAAACTTGCATCCATTCTACACAATAAAATTTAAAGTTAGCACAACTAATCTAATCCGAAAGCACAAACCGAAGCTAAAAAAAGCATGTACCCCATCGTTTAAGCACTTGATGAACAGCCATTCGGGATGCTCTGGCGTTGTAGACACGCGGTGCACGACCATTCTTGGGCAGTGGTCGCACTTGAAGAGGGGCAACGGTGCGCCGACGAGCTTTTGGCCAAGCACCGAGCCCGGCCGGCCGCCATTTGCGTATCTGCCGGCGGGCCACCGACGGTGCAGATCCGAGCGGCTAGAGGACGAGCCACTGCCTGCATGTGGTCTTGCGGCCCTGCTAGGGCCTTCCGGCGAGGTGCCCGGCCAGTCCATGGCGCGGCCCGGCCTCCCACATCCGGGCGAGCTCAAGATCGACCGGATCCGCCTCGAATCCGGCCGGTGGGTGCGCAAACTAGGTGGTCGTGGTTGGGTAGCTCGGCGGCGACGAGGGGAAGGGGCTGGGTGAGCGTGCGTCTGTGTTGCACGGCCGCAATGGCAGCGGCGGCGACGGCGGGAGGCGAGTGGGGAAGAGTGGAGAAGAGTGGAGTGGATGCGACCGAAGGGAGGGAGGGGCGGATAGAAAAAGGCCCGTCCTGTGCCACCGACGGACGAGCCAGGGGAGGGTTGTCCTCCAAGACGGTCGGCGCGTCCGCGTGGTGTCCGTTTCACCCCCAAAACGGCGCAAACTTGGGCCGCGGATGAGTCGAAAGCGGACACAGAACGGACAAAAATCCATTTGCTCCCGCGCGCTGGGCCGCCCGATTTGTTCGTTTTACCCCAAACGGACGGACCCGGACAGGATAGGGTCACGCGGTGGAGTTGGCCTTACAAGAGGAAGACAGCGGCGAGTGTAACCGTATGATGTACTCCTAGCTAATTGTTTATGTATGTAAACAGTGACGAGCAGTACGTCACTAAACAAGGACAATAATTAAGTGGCAAATGGTGGTGCACACCTCAGTATATATGTTGTGCACACATTGATGGAGCTCATCAGTTTGGTTGGATATAAATAATCGTAAACGAAAGCGGTGCTAGAATGAATGGAAGGAATCATGATCACTTGTGAAATGTGTTGGCGAAGGGCCATGTTTGAAAAGAAACGAACTCATATCCTACAGTAAGTACATATAGTACTCTATGAGAGAATCGCGCTCGCGCTGGGCGGCTCGGGCGAACCCTAGCCGCCGTCACCCCGACCCACCCCGATCCACCCTTCCCCGCCGCTGCTGGAGGAAGCCGGCGGTGGCGGGCTCGCCCTTAATCCCGGGGCGGACTCGGGCTACGCACGACGGCGACCCTGGGCGCCAGGCGTGGCGGCGGAGATAGGAGGCTGAAGAGGCGGCTCCAGGGCTTTTCGGCGGGGTTGCCCCTCCATGGCTGCCAGGGCAGCGTGGTGGCCAGCCATGGCGCGCGGTGGTGGCGGATCTGGGCGCCCCCTGCCCAAATTCGTCCTGATGTGGCTGGTGGCGGCCTGTGGTGTCGCCGACGCCTGGCGCGCGTACGGGGTGGTTCTCCACTCCGGCAAGTGGAGGTGGTCGTCGGCGCGGCGGATCTAGGTATGGCCAGATCTGTGGCCGGCATTGTCGGGGTCGGCTTGTTCGGCTGCCGGTGCGCGCGGGCGGTGGTGGAGCTTGGTGGGTTCTAGCGCCAGATCTGGCCGCAGTCATCCGGCCCTGATCGGTGGGCTTCTCTCCTACGGGTTCCTGACGGTGCCGACGTGGTTGTCGAGCCCCTGACCACGGGTGAAGCTGGTGGAGGAGATCCAGATTGGGGGAAACCCCTTGGTCGGTCCCGGTCCGCCGCACCGGCGACGACGCTCAAGGATGCCGCTTTTCTTCTTGGAGACGTCGGTCTATGTATGCTCCTTCATTTCCCCCCTCTCCGCCTCTTGGGTGAATACCCTAACTCCGGTAGGACGCGGCGGCGTCCTTGATGCCGTGACCTTTCTGAAGGCGTCGCCTTGAGGGATGAGTGATGGTAGGCACTATGTGGGTCCTTGACGATTGCTGGTGATGGACACTGCTTCTGGGGAAACCCTAAAATCTGGTTTTCCAAATCAGACGATAGCGGTATTACGGTGTCACTTCTCTCCTTGAAACATTGTTTGTGGAGCAGCACTGGAAGACACAGGCAGGAGGTGGGAGCGCTCCGTCTTGCACGGAGCTTCGATGGAGTTGTTAAGTCATGCCTGATCGACAGGTGCTATGCTGAGTCATGCCTAGTTGGCAGGTGCTACGCACGACAGATCTTCCAGAGTCTTCGTGCGTCTAGACGGACGAGCGCAGGGCGGTGGCGGCGTGGTGGCGTCGACGGATGTCCAGACTGGTAAAGATGATGCAGATCTCTCTCCTGAAGATGGGTCTGTGGTCCGATGAAGATGGCGGCTTTTAAAACGTGTGCATGTGGTGTGCGCTTTAGGTCTGTTGCACCGGCTGTTAGTCCCGATACGTTATGTGGATGGATCGGTGATGATGCTAGTTTTAGATATGAAGTGTGAGAGCGCTCTTATCATCGAATTTATAGGTATGAGTGGTGGCTTCGGATAATTTGATGTATGTTCGTGTCAGACCTTCATGGAATAATTAATAAAGATGGATGCATGGATGCAAAGGCGGGGTTTAATCTCCTTTAAAAAAAGTGTCATCATGACGATAATGATGCGTCACGTGGTCGTAATAATCCGGTAATCGGCGAGTTAATTGCGTGTTGAGCCAGGCGGCCGACATAATCGGCCGACTGTGTAGTGTATGTAGATAATAGTGTTGTGGCGAGTGAGGAGCGGCTTTTTGCGTGCTTTTGGGTTGCTCCGGCCGACACGAGGCCGAGGCCGGAGGGAGAACCGGAGAAGAGGCCGACAAGAGACTGACTATAGTACTATAGTTTGTTTGTTGGTGCTGGATGGGCCATTTTTGTCAATGCCGCACGGTCAGCTCGGTTGGTTGGCCCGTCCCTTCCTCAAATACAGCAGCAGCATTGGTCAAAGATGCGTTGAAAATTTAATTTAACCTCGACTCCCTCCCTGTGAAGAGCATATACTGTTGAAGAAATTTCTCAAAAACAAAAAATGTTGAAGAAGATCATAAAGTTGTTGAATGCCGATGCTTCACACACACACTGAGTCACTGTTGGTTTGGGCCCACACACAGGCGGGGCAGGAGAGCTAGGTCGCTAGCCAATCATGAAGCTCCAGCCGACACGCAACGGCAATTCTCTCTTGTTCCTTTCTCTGTTTAGGCCAACTTCACCGCGCCGACCCCATCTTGTTCGGGTGCGTCCGTTTAGGATAAAACGGACGAATAACGTGGCCCAACGCGCGGCCTCAAACGGACAAATGTCTAGATTTCGTCCGTTTTCGACCCATCTCCGGCCCAAAGTTGCGCTCGGTTTGGGGTGGAATGGACGTGCGCGGACGGCCGCGACGCACGCCCTTGTCCCCCCCCCCCCCTTGGCCCGCCTGTCGGGGACACTAGGAGTCCCTCCGCTCCCAACGCTTTGACCCACTCTCCCGCCCCGCCCCGCCGCCGGCGCCGCCGCTATTCTTCAGCCGCCTCCTCACCGCGCAGCCCCCGGCCGTCCATACCAAACCACGTGTAGACATGGCCGCTACCATGTCCGCGCTTTCGCCGTAGTTTTGGCCGTCAATCCGAGGAGGTTTGGCCGTCGTCGTCTTTGCCGGTGGCAGAGGAGACACGACCGCCGGCGACATACCACGGCGGCCGCGGCAGCTTCCGACGGCTCCAGAGCGGTCAGTAGCCGGCCGGCAACCACCCCTGCTGCGTCGAGGTGATCATCGCGGCCTCTTCGCCACCACGGCCGCAAGGTGTTCGACATTTTGCCCACAAAGGTATGGACAGTGGAAACGATTTTTTCTTCCACCACTTCCTTTGTTCATCGGACGATTCATCGTCGGATGATGAAGATCTTGTGGTGGCTGCACTGGTCGTTCACGACCACATTCAACGACAGCTTCCTCGGTACAGGGGGCCAGTCCCTGGCCGTGCTCCCAACCTGAACCGCAATAGGGAGAGAGGTCACGCCCTGCTCTATGCCGATTACTTTTCCAACAACCGCTCTTCAAGTCGGATAAATTCCGTCGCCGTTTTCGAATGGCAGGGCATGTGTTCAATCGTATCCGAAAGAGAGTGGTTGCTCATGACCCATACTTCGAGTGCAAGACGGATGCCCTTGGCAAGCTTGGGTTCTCCTCTTATCAGAAATGCACCGCGGCCGTCCGCATGCTTGCGTATGGAATTTCAGGCGATCTGGTGGATGAGTACATGCGTATGAGCGATACAACATGTCTGATGTCAACGTACAAGTTCTGCCAGGCTGTGATCGAGGTGTTTGGCCCAGAGTACTTGAGGCAGCCAACTGCCGCTGATACAAAGAAATTATTGACGACCAACGCAGCTAGAGGCTTTCCAGGCATGCTTGGCAGCATAGATTGTATGCACTGGGAGTGGAAGAACTGTCCATTTGCTTGGCAGGGCCAGTACAAGTGGCATGTCAACGAGTGCACTGTCATATTAGAAGCGGTGGCATCGCAGGATCTTTGGATATGGCATTCTTTTTTCGGCATGGCAGGTTCTCACAATGATATCAACGTGCTGCAGCGTTC
The DNA here is from genome assembly GCA_963921465.1 of Triticum timopheevii. NCBI lineage: Eukaryota > Viridiplantae > Streptophyta > Magnoliopsida > Poales > Poaceae > Triticum > Triticum timopheevii. The sequence goes on from OY997274.1 coordinate 389,468,665, forward strand.
TCCAGTCTTCGCGAGGCTTGCAGAAGGCCGCTCCCCACCTGTCAACTTTTAGATCAACGGTCACCAGTACAACAAAGGATACTATCTAACTGATGGTGTATATCCTTATTGGTCAACTTTTGTGAAGACAATCTCGAAGCTCCAAGGTGAGAAGTGAAAGAGATTTGCTCAAATGCAAGAGAGTGCTAGAAAGAATGTGGAACGTGCTTTTGGTGTGCTTCAATCCTGATGGGACATCGTTCGATACCCTGCACTGTCATGGGATGAAAGAAAGCTTTGGTAGGTGATGACTGTTGGTGTGATCATGCACAACATGATCGTCGAGGATGAGCGTGATGACAATATCTTCGACCAAGGATTTGATTTTCAAGGTGACAATGTTGAGCCCCTGCACCAAGAACCGGTCACGTTTGATCAGTTTGTCCAGTTCCATCGTGAGCTGCGTGATTGGCACACTCATGTGGATTTTCAAAATGACTTGGTTGAGCACGTGTGGGAGCATATTGACAACCGATAGATGTATCAATTTCGATTTGGTTGTAAAACTATATTTATTAGAGACAATTTTGATTGGGTTGTAAAATTATTTTAATTTTCAAATAATTAATATTTGAACGTGCAAACTTGTTTTCATATGAAAATATGAGCATTTTAGGTCCTGGCGGACGGGATGGGGTAAACGGATGCGGCCGCGCGCTGGGAGCACGGTCACCGCATTCCAGGATAGGCCCGGACACGACCCATTGCCCTACCCAAACGGACAGAACCCCGGACAAAACAGACGTCCGTTTGAGGTTGCGCGGTGGAGTTGGCCTTAGGCTTGGAAGAAGGAAGTGGGGAACTGGGGATGCTGAATCTATACGCAGGGTCCATGTGATGAGATGAGAGAGAGAGTATGTGTGACGGTGCGTGCGAGTGCGACTGCGAGTGCGAGTGCGAGGTGTACCCAGATGCCAAGTTAGGAAGCTTCTCCCATCCTTGCGTTCCAAACAAGGCGCGCGCAATGCCACTCCTCTTTTTCTTTTCTTTTTTGAATCTGGTTTCTTCTTTCTGGTGCCAGAGGTGTATGCATGTGTATGTATAAAAGCTGCAGCTAGCGAGAGGTGGGCTTCTTGGCCGGGAGCGCCACGCGTTGGCCGCACGTACGTAGGTCTAGTATAAGTCGTGCGGCATTGTAGTACCAGTCTGCTGCTGCAACGCGCCAAAGGGCGGGCAATGTAGCTGAGGGCATGGGGCGTCGGCAAAAATAACAGCCCAGCCCCACGTAGTTGAAGCCGGCAGCGCGCTTACAGCAGGCCAAAAACACGATACAAAATCACCACTCCTCGTAACGGCCTGCACCGACAACATATATTCGACTGTTTTTGTTTATGGGCGTCTCGTCTCATTGGGATGACTACCGTCTAAAACCTTGACCCTCCTCTCCCATGTACTAGTAGTAGTAATATAACATAAAACAGTGTGTATATCTCCAGCACAGCAAAGTGGTCTAAATTAAGTAAACTGCAATCATGCATCTAAAGGTAAGCTAGCTAGCTACTAGTGCCGTAGTGCGACTCGTTTTCTTTTCTCAAACCGATCGACCCACCGACTGAGCTCATTCAGCAGTCAGCACCACCACCATGCATGCATGCATATTGGAGAATCTCTAGTGAGTAGTGACTGCGGAATGCTAGTCGGACAAGCACATACTACTAGGAAGGAGTGTGTAGTTTCTAGTGAGATACTAGTACAGTAGTACTAGGCAGTAGGCAGGATGGACCAACTGCACTCACGCCTAGCTAGCTCCGCCCTCTATCTTTGTAACGCATCGACCCCATCGGAACAATCTCAATACGCATATCCACAAAGACACTCGAAGCGTGCAATGCCGATGCAGTGCAGGGACCATTTAGACGAACCTAGGTACGTAGGGTGGCTACGGTGGCACTGCTAAGCGTGGCTCCATCCACATCGGGCGCCAGGAATGAAAGGAAAGGAAAGGAAAGGTGTTGCTAAGCTAGAGCCATCCGTGTAACCAACCAAATACAATGAGCCTCCATTGATCATTAGTTGGTTATAGTTACGTATATATGCGATTCGTGTCGCGTCAGTTGGTGGCAACCTTAGCTAGTAAGTAGTTAGCGGTATGCATCTCCTGCTCATTGGGACGAAACGGACGGGTGGATTGCAACGATCGGTGGATCCATGGACCTACCTATAGCTATATAATTGATCGGTTGTCGGTCTGACCGCGACTGAACCAACAACTACTACATGCATCCGGTGTGAAACTGTACATCAGTACATGGTATATACTCCTACTATTCCATACATATACAGATACAGTGCGTCTGCCAAGCCAGGCTCGAGCTCGCACTAGACCAAGCAAGCAAGATATGCACATTCTAGGCCAGACGTCGGCCGTGAATAACGCACGGGTGACACGCGCGGTCTCTGCCGCAACCAACCCGATGGATGCGCTGCGCTGCGGCTGAGTTCCCTCGGTCGGCGCGCGCGGGCAACGGGGCGTGACCTGCGACAGGAACGCCGCAACCGCCGCGTCCCCACACGCAACGAATTGACGCCACGGCTCGTTCCGTTTTCTCCCCCTTCCACCCATCCTCTTCCTCGGCGCACGCAGGGCTGTACCGTACTGTGGGTTAACGTGGAGGAGGCGGAGGCGGGTCGGTTGGTCACGTGAAGAAGGCCGAATGCGTGCGAGGGCCGGTTCGTACCGTGTCGGAGACGAGGACAAGGGCCCGCGACCTACCGTGCCCGGGACGTCATCGCCCTCGCTCTCTCTCAGTGGCGAGGCGACGACTCGCAGCGTGTACACGACGCGGCCAGGGACGTACGGCTCTGTCCGGATTGCCCAGCCAGTGCCACGCGGTTGATCCATCTACCAAACCCGGCGCACTCTCTTCCACTACTGCTACCACCACGGTACCGGCCAACCCTGTCGGGCAGCAGCAGCAGCAGCAAAGGCTACGCCAACGTAACATTTTTTTCATCTACTGGTATTTTAGGGGTCTACTAGTCTGGTTGGTTGGTTAAGCGCAGTCCTCGTAAAAAAAAAAGTTAGGCGAGAGCATTTACGACCACAAATACCAAGGACACGTTCGGGGACGTTCGCAAGCACTGACCGAGCAGCGCACACAAAATAGTTACTCCAATCCATATTAGCTCATGCAATGTTGTACGTAACTAAGCACATATCATCGACTACCAACAATTGACAAGCTCTACTAACTATGAAAGAGACGATGACCGGAGAAGTTCATCCACGGTCGTCCTTGCCCTTGCCCTTCCCGTTGTCCTTGTCGCAGTAGCGGTCGAAGACATAGAACAGATCGAGGTGGATTTGCTCACCGCCGAAGATGTCCGATACGCCGCCGTCCTCGTCTTTCTCCTCCTTGGGGGCAGTCTGGCCATGATGCGGACCGCCCGACTTTGATCTTTTGCCATCGCCTTGACGCCCCCCTCCGCCACTTCTACTGGTTGGTTGGTTAAGGGCATCTCCAACGACGACCGGCAAATCCACCCCCTGCATCCATCCGCGGACAAGGAGATCAGTCCGCGGACATGGATGCGGGAGACCGCCATCCATGCTATTATGTATATGTCCGTCAGTAAATTTAAATTCAAACTTACTCCGATCCACACAATGCGTCGGATCACACCAGCTCCGGATCGCATGCCCGATCACAACCAAAAAGGGGTAAGCATGCTTAGCTTTTACATGCCTGAATCCAAAACAACATCGGTCCGGCGGTCCATACAATTTTCTACCCTGCCGGACAAGCAATCCCAGCTGTGTGTGTCGTGGTACTAAGTCTGACAGTATATATAGGGGTACGAATGAGGAGGCAAGGTCCTAGCTATGGCAAGATTGTACACAGATGTTTACGAGTTTAGACCCCTCTCGGAGGAGGTAAAAGCCCTACCTCTCAGTGCCCACAGGCGGTCGACTGGATTGTATGGGTGTGTGTTACAGGGGGTGCGAACCCTTGTGCCAGAGGAGGGGATGACTTATATAGAGTGTGCTAGGACCCTAGCCATCCCCCGTTACTAAGAGTTCAATGTACATAAAGATGGGGCGTTACTGATAACACCAGCCTTAAGTGTCTTAAATGACCTTAAAGACTACAGAGTGAATGCTTGCCCGTTGCTGTTCTGAGTGACTCCTGATCTTCAGTAGGTCGAGTGGTTTCTTGTATGGTCGAGTGATTGATTGGTCGTGTGACTTCAGGAAGGAGGGGTACCCGAGTGGTTGATTGGTCGAGTGGATTGCACTTGACGCCTTTGTTGGGCACTCCCATGTTATCTCTTGAGATTCTTTGCTTCTAGGGTAGTGACCTTGGGTAGGGCGTATAGGTCAAGCCCATGACCCTACCCTAGGTCTATATCATCATCATTAGCCCCCGAATGGATTGAGGTCCGAGTGGAAAGAAGGTTGAAGTTGATCTTGCTCCGACCCTTGTGCTTCATAAGTACTTACGTTGAATGGGAGGCTCATTGTTGGAACTTCGGCTTCATTTCAGTCGCCTTGATCGATTCAGAAGTTGCCGAGTGAATTTATAACGTCATCCGTCCAGTGTTTTTTTTGACGCGGAATCTTTGGCGCGATTGGTTACGGCGTATCCCGGATTTCACGGGATTCGAAATTTTAGGGAAGCGCGCGGGGCGGAGCGTGCCGTGGTAAGCAGGATGGATAGATAGGAGCGCCTCGATCCCCGCGTCACCTTTTTCGCCACGTACCCAGCGCACGACTGTTGCGGGATTTAACAGGATCGCCTGGGCCCACGCGTCAGCCACTCGGAAGTGGGTCCTTAAAAGGCGACGGGGCCGAGGCGCCTGCACTGTGCGTGTCCATTCTCCCTCCTCCTCTTCTTCTCCACCGCATCCGGCTCTGCTACGTCTTGAGCTTGCGTTGATTTTCCTTGAAGAGGAAAGGGTGATGCAGCAAAGTAGCGTAAGTATTTTCCTCAGTTTTTGAGAACCAAGGTATCAATCTAGTAGGAGGCACCTCAAAAGTCCCACACACCTACACAAACAAACAAAGAACTCACAACCAACGGAATAAAGGGGTTGTCAATCCCTTCACGGCCACTTGCGAAAGTGAGATTTGATAGAGATAGTATGATAAGATAAATATATTTTTGGTATTTTATAATATAGATGCAAAAACTAAAGATGCAAATAAAAGTAGATTGAAAGCTTATATGATAATAGATAGACCCGGGGGCCATAGGTTTCACTAGTGGCTTCTCTCAAGATAGCAAGTATTACGGTGGGTGAACAAATTACTGTCGAGCAATTGATAGAAAAGCGAATAATTATGAGATTATCTAGGCATGATCATGTATATAGGCATCGAATCCGTGACAAGTAGACCGACTCCTGCCCGCATCTACTACTATTACTCCACACATCGACCGCTATCCAGCATGCATCTAGAGTATTAAGTTCATAAGAACAGAGTAACACATTAGGAAAGATGACATGATGTAGAGGGATAAACTCAAGCAATATGTTATAAACTCCATCTTTTAATCCTCGATGGCAACAATACAATACGTGCCTTGCAACCCTTTATGTCACTGGGTAAGGACACCGCAAGATTGAACCCAAAACTAAGCACTTCTCCCATGGCAAGAAAGATCAATCTAGTAGGCCAAACCAAACTGATAATTCGAAGAGACTTGCAAAGATAACTCAATCATACATAAAAGCATTCAAAGAAGATTCAAATATTTCTCATAGATAAACTTGATCATAAACTCACAATTCATCGGATCTCGACAAACACACCGCAAAAAGAGTTTACATCGAATAGATCTCCACAAGAGAAGGGGACTCCGTTTGATATTTCATTCCGTTTGGACTTCGTTTGATATTTCTTTTCTTCGAAATACTGAAATAGGCAAAACCAGCAATACGGGCTGGGCCTCCGGCTAGTAGATTAGTCCCAAAAATGATATAAATTTGTAAAATAAAGCCCATAAACATCCAAAAGGGGTAATATAATAGCATGGAACAATCAAAAATTATAGATATGTTGGAGACGTATCAAGCATCCCCAAGCTTAATTCCTGCTCGTCCTCGAGTAGGTAAATGATAAAAACAGAATTTTTGATGTGGAATGCTACCTAGCATAATTCTCAATGTAATTTTCTTTATTGTGGCATGAATGTTCAGATCCAAATAATTCAAAATAAAAGTTCATATTGACATAAGAAATAGTAATACTTCAAGCATACTAATCAAAGCAATCATGTCTTCTTAAAATAACATGGCTAAAGAAAGTTATCCCTACAAAATCATATAGTCTGGTTGCTGCTCTATCTTCATCACACAAAGTTTTAAATCATGCCTAACCCCGATGACAAGTCAAGCAATTGTTTCATACTTTAGTAATCTCAAACTTTTTCAACTTTCATGCAATACATGAGCGTGAGCCATGGACATAACACTATATGTGGAATAGAATGGTGGTTGTGGAGAAGACAAAAAGGAGAAGATAGTCTCACATCAACTAGGCGTATCAACGGGCTATGGAGATGCCCATTAATAGATATCAATGTGAGTGAGTAGGGATTGCCATGCAACGGATGCACCAGAGCTATAAATGTATGAAAGATCAACAAAAGAAACTAAGTGGGTGTGCATCCAACTCGCTTGCTCACGAAGACCTAGGGCATTTTGAGGAAGCACATCATTGGAATATACAAACCAAGTTCTATAATGAAAAATTTCCACCAGTATATGAAAGTGACAATCATAGGAGACTCTCTATCATGAAGATCATGGTGCTTTTTTGAAGCACAAGTGTGGTAAAATGATAGTAGCATTGTGCCTTCTCTCTTTTTCTCTCATTTTTCTTTTTTTTCTTTCCCTTTTTTTCTTTTTTTTCTTTTTTTTTCTCTTTCCCTTTATTTTCTTTTGGCCTTTCTCTTTTTTTTTTCTCTTTTTTTTGTAAAGTCCGAAGTCTCATCCCGACTTGTGGGGGAATCATAGTCTCCATCATCCTTTCCTCACTGGGACAATGCTCTAATAATGAAGATCATCACACTTTTATTTACTTATAACTCAAGAATTACAACTCAAAATTAAAACAAGATATGACTCTATATGAATGCCTCCGGCGGTGTACCGGGATATGCAATGAATCAAGCGCGACATGTATGAAAATTATGAAGGTGGCCTTGCCATAAATACGATGTCAACTACATGATCATGCAAAGAGCAATATGACAATGATGATGCGTGTCATATAAACGGAACGACGGAGAGTTGCATGGCAATATATCTCGGAATGGCTATGGAAATGCCATAATAGGTAGGTATGGTGGCTGTTTTGAGGAAGGTATATGGTGGGTGTATGGTACCAGCGAAAGTTGCGCGGTACAAGAGAGGCTAGCAATGGTGGAAAGGTGAGAGTGCGTATAATCCATGGACTCAACATTAGTCAAAAGAACTCATATACTTATTGCAAAAATCTACAAGTCATCAAAAACCATGTATTACGCGCATGCTCCTAGGGGGATAGATTGGTAGGAAAAGACCATCGCTCGTCCCCGACCGCCACTCATAAGGAAGACAATCAATAAATAAAATTATGCTCCAACTTCATCACAAAGCGGTTCACCATATGTGCATGCTACGGGAATCACAAACTTCAACACAAGCATTCTTTAAATTCATGATCACCCAACTAGCATGACTTTAATATCACTACCTCCATATCTCAAAACTATTATCAAGTATCAAATTTATCATAGCATCCAATTCACTTCCTATGATAGTTTTTATTATACCCAACTTGGATGCCTACAATTTTAGGACCAATTTTAGAACCATAGCAAATACCATGCTGTTCTAAGAGACTCTCAAAATAATATAAGTGAAGCATGAGAGACTAGCAATTTCTACAAAATTAAGCCACCGCCGTGCTCTAAAAGATATAAATGAAACACTAGAGCAAAAACTATCTAGCTCAAAAGATATAAGTGAAGCACATAGAGTATTTTAATAAATTCTAATCAAGTAGGCTTCTCCCAAAAGGTGTGTACAACAAGGATAATTGTGGAAAACTAAAAAGCAAAGACTAATATCATACACGACGCTCCAGCAAAACACATATCATGTGGCGAATAAAAATATAGCTCCAAGTAAAGTTACCAATGAACAAAGACGAAAGAGGGGATGCCTTCCCGGGGCATCCCCAAGCTTAGGATTTTGGCTATTCTTGAATATCTTGGGGTTCCATGGGCATCCCCAAGCTTAGGCTTTTGCCACTCCTTATTCCATAGTCCATTAAATCTTTACCCAAAACTTGAAAACTTCACAAGACAAAACTCAACATGAAATCTCATAAGCTCCGTTAGTGAAAGAAAACAAAACCACCACATAAGGTACTGTAATGAATTCATTCTTTATTTTGGTGTTAAACCTACTGTATTCCAACTTCTCTATGGTTTATAAACTATTTTACTAGCCATTGATGCATCAAAATAAGCAAACAACACACGAAAGGCAGAATCTGTCAAAACATAACAGTCTGTAGCAATATGTAACTAACGCAAACTTCTGGAACTGTAAAAATCCTACCAAAATAGGAAGTCCTGGACAATTTGGCTATTAATCAGCAGCAAAACGAATCAACGCAAAAACACGTTTCTGTGATTTAACAAAACTAATTTCGTGCGCACAAAGTTTCTATTTTTCAGCAGAATCAAATTAACTATCATCATAGGTTATCCTATAGGTTCTACTTGGCACAAACACTAATTAAAACATAAAAAACTATAACATCCCAAATTTTCAATTTGGAATGTTATAAAATAAATCATTAATGCACATCATATTTTATTGCATTTTGGGTTTGATCCTAGAAATTCTAAGCAACTCAAGGACCCTCGAAGAGAGTTGGGGATTTCATTATTTTCATATTTGAGTTTTCTCGAATTTTGAAAATAGGATCATTTGATTTTATTTATTTTATCTCCAATTATTTCGATTATAAAAAAATTATGAGAGAGGGAATAAAATGACTTTCCCAAAATAAAGAAATATTGAGGATGCAATAATAAAATCAAATAAGTTTTTATTTTGGATTTTATTGCTATTTTATTTGAATTTAGGAAAAATGCGCGTTTTCTCAAAATTGCATTTAGGCCCCAAATAAATGTTCGTCTTGTCCGGCTTGATTTTAGAAGTCGGGGAAAATTTATTTCGGGATTTTTGGAGTCCGTTTAGTATTTCTTTCGTTTGATTTTCTGCATGAAATTTATTTTAAAAAAAGAATAAAAGAAATCCGAATCGACTACGGGCCGGGATTGGCCAGGACTCCTCTGGCCGGGAGCCTTTATATAGCGCCACCCCGGGCCGCCGCCAGCCCCAGCCCACCCGAGCCGCCGCCACCGCCGCCGCCTGCCGCCGCCGCCGGAGCCGCCGCCACCACCGGACCCACACGCCGAGGTTGACCCCGTCACCGCCGCCGTTTTTTTTAGAAAAATCGTTCGGTTTTTCTGTCGGTTTTCGTCGGGTTTTTTAAGATCCATTTTTTTATTAGATCGGTTTTTTCGGTTTAGGTTAATTAGCAACGTTCGCTCTTTCGTTCGTTTTAACGAACGCGTCATCGTTTAGATCCAGATAACGAACGTTCGTTCGTTAATCTGTTTGTCGTTTTCTTTTTCTTGGATTTATTCCGCGATTTTTCTGATCGCGATTTCTGATCCGATTTTCGTTTTAGTATAACTTTTCGCTCGTTTATCGGAATCAGGCGATTCAAGCGCTTAGAGTTTCGTCTCGAAACCCTCTTTCTGTTTAACCTACTCAAACAAGTTTTTGCTACTGTAAAATTTTGACTTAGGTTCAGATTAGTAAACGAAGCTTGTTCTTTCGCCGTTTGATTTTTGTTGCTTCGTTCGATTTGATTCTTTTTGCCAATCGGAGTTCTTAAGTTGAACTTTCTGGTTAGATCTCTTAATTGAGTTTTACCTGTGCATTAGATGAGTACTTATTGTATGCTTGTTTGTTTGTGATAGAGTATGCGGATTGCGCCGCTTGCTACTTCGAATCCCTAGGTTTTATGGATCATCAGCAAGGCAAGTAACACTTTGATTATACCTCTTTACTACCCAGTTTTTATGCATTAGATCAATCCTCAAACAATTGCATGATTAGGATCTGATTAATATGTGGGTTTTTGGGAAGTAGATGAGGTAGAACCTATTACCTGTTTTATTATCAAACCCTTGGGAGTTACTTCTACATTTGCTTATTATGCCATGCTATGCTAGTAGACGTGGATTGGGTGAGTGAATATCCATGACAGATGTGAGATTGTTAATTAATGGTTTATTTAAGGTGGCAACTTTAATACACATATGGGTGGATTGAGGCACTTGGGTATTCCAGGATTGCCTGTTTGTTTTTGGACCGCCACCTAGGGTCAAAGGGATCATAAGATTATTCATGCTAGAAACTTCCGTGTGCAGCCACATGCTATTATGGGCTCTAGCATAGTTGATTAAGTCATGCGAACTCTTACAGTGGTAGACTAGTAGATGTAGGGGAAAGTAGGTGTACGGGTCTACCCAATCGTAAGGTGCTAGCGCTTCTGAAAGACTATGTCTCGGTCATCCGTTTCTCAAACACCATGTAGTGCGAGAAAACAAACGGAGGCGATCGAGTCTTGTGGGGAAAAGTGCGCAACCTCTGCAGAGTGTACAAACTAATCATGATTAGCCGTGTCCCCCGGTTATGGACGTTTTGAGTATCTAGTACTTGGATTATCATGTGAATCTCATCATATTACTTTAATTAATATTGTTGGGTTTTAATGATGATGCTTAATTGGGATTGAGGATGCTGTCAACCATTCTCAATGTTTAACAACTACCATGATAGTTAAATAAAATTTACTCCTTTGCAGTAGGGAAAAATTGGCTTTATGCAAAACTGTAACCATAGAGCTTTCCACCAGCCATATATGCATGTAGTATAGCCATGTCATTTTATTACTCTCGATGTGTTACATTGCCAGCATATTCCATGTGATGACCCGTTTTCGGGCTACAAAGTTCATGTTGCAGACTTTTCAGACGACGAGTAAGATGCTTTAGGATCGTGGTCCTATACTCAGTGATGCCGTTGAAATTGATGGACTCACTTATCTTCCAAGCCTTCTGATGTTATCGTTATTAGTTGGCCTTAAGCCATATTCATTGTAATAAGCTCTCTCTTGAGACATTCGATGTAATAAGTGTGTGATTGCCACTCTGTTATAAATCCTTCAAGTATTGTGCGTGTCAGCATTACTGATCCAGGGATGACACTGATGCATAGAGATCAGACTGTTTGAGGTCTGGTCGCTATAAAAACACATCTAAACAGAAGATAGATGCAAAATTTATTACTAAATAGAAACAAAAATAAAAACACAAATAAAATTGGGTTGCCTCCCAACTAGTGCTATCATTTAACGCCCCTAGCTAGGCATAAAAGCGAAGATAGATCTAAGTAGTGCCATAATAATAAGATAGATCTTGAAAACTCATCTCATATTCTCTACGTTCAGCAGCAAGTTTTCTTTGAGGCAAGCAAAAGTAATCAAAAGGGCTAAATTTAGTGGGATAAAAGTCCCCAAGATCAATTACAGGAGGAACGGGTTTGTGAGGCCCCCGATTCAATCGTACACTAATCATGCACGCAAATGTGTACGATCAAGATCAGGGACTCACGGGAAGATATCACAACACAACTCTAAAACATAAATAAGTCATACAAGCATCATAATACAAGCCAGGGGCCTCGAGGGCTCGGATACAAGTGCTCGATCATAGACGAGTCAGCGGAAGCAACAATATCTGAGTACAGACATAAGTTAAACAAGTTGCCATAAGATGGCTAGCACAAACTGGGATACAGATCGAAAGAGGCGCAGGCCTCCTGCCTGGGATCCTCCTAACTACTCTTGGTCGTCGTCAGCGGCCTGCATGTAGTAGTAGGCACCTCCAGTGTAGTAGGAATCATCGTCGACGGTGGCGTCTGGCTCCAGGGCTCCAGCATCTGGTTGCGACAACCAGGTAGGAGGGAAAGGGGAAAAGAGGGAGAAAAGCAACCGTGAGTACTCATCCAAAGTACTCGCAAGCAAGGAGCTACACTACATATGCATGGGTATATGTGTAAAGGGCCATATCAGTGGACTGAACTGCAGAATGCCAGAATAAGAGGGGGATAGCTAATCCTGTCGAAGACTACGCTTCTGGCAGCCTCCGTCTTGCAGCATGTAGAAGAGAGTAGACTGAAGTCCTCCAAGTAGCATCTCCAAGTAGTATAGCATAGCATAATCCTACCCGGCGATCCTCCCCTCGTCGCCCTGTGGAAAAGCGATCACCGGGTTGTCTGTGGAACTTGGAAGGGTGTGTTTTATTAAATATCCGGTTCTAGTTGTCATAAGGTCAAGGTACAACTCCAAGTCGTCCTGTTACCGAAGATCACGGCTATTCGAATAGATTAACTTCCCTACAGGGGTGCACCACATAACCCAACACGCTTGATCCCAATTGGCCGGACACACTTTCCTGGGTCATGCCCGACCGCGGAAGATCAACACGTCGCAGCCCCACCTAGGCAAAACAGAGAGGCCAGCATGCCGGTCTAAACCTAAGCGCACAGGGGTCTGGGCCCATCGCCCATAGCACACCTGCATGTTGCGAGGGCGGCCGGAAGCAGACCTAGCCTAGCAGACGTTCCATTCCAATCCGGTGCGCGCCGCTCCGTCACTGACGTCTGAAGTGCTTCGGCTGATACCACGACGCCGGGATACCCATAACTACTCCCGCGTAGATGGTTAGTGCGTATAGACCAAATGGCCAAACTCAGATCAAATACCAAGATCTCGTTAAGCGTGTTAAGTATCCGCGAACGCCGAACAGGGCCAGGCCCACCTGTCTCCTAGGTGGTCTCAACCTGCCCTGTCGCTCTGCCACAAAGTAAAAGTCGGGGGCCGTCGGGAACCCAGGCCCACCTCTACCGGGATGGAGCCACCTGTCCTTTCAGCCCCCTCATCAGAATCACTTGCGGGTACTCATCGAGCTGACCCGACTTTAGTCACCATCTGTACAGTATGTAAGTATGTATAGTATATACCCATGATCACCTCCCGAGTGATCACGGCCCAATAGTATAGCAAGGCAGACTGACAAGAATGTAGGGCCAATGATGATAAACTAGCATCCTATACTAAGTATTTAGGATTGCAGGTAAGGTATCAACAGATGTAGCAACAATGTCACGCTATGCATTAGAATAGGATTAACGGAAAGAAGTAACATGCTACACTACTCTAATGCAAGCAGTATAGAGGAGAATAGGCGATATCTGGTGATCAAGGGGGGGGGGGCTTGCCTGGTTGCTCAGACAAGAAGGAGGGGTCATCGGTGACGTAGTCGACCACAGGGGCTTCAGCATCGTCACGGGGTCTACCGGAGAGAAGATGGGGGAGAAACAGTAAATACATAGCAAGCAAGTGCAAAACAGGACAACAAGCAGAGCTAGACGTGTTCTAACGCGGTATGAGGTGATACCGGTGAAGGGGGGGAACATCCAGGAAAGTATCCCCGGTGTTCCGTGTTTTCGAACAGATGAACCAGAGGTGAAATGTTGCAGGTTCACTATGCTAGGGACGCATGGCGGACGAATGGGCTGCGTATCCAAATTCGTCTCGTCGTTCTGAGCAACTTTCATGTTGAAAATATTTTAATCCGAGTTACGAATTAAAAGATATGATTTTCTAAAGATTTTATTAATTTCTGGAATTTAATTAATTTTTTTAAATTAATTTGAAAATGGATTTATGACATCAACATGATGTCATGTTGACGTCAGCAGTCAACAGGGTTGACTGGTCAACCTCACCAGTGGGTCCCACTGGTCAGTGACACATTTTAATTAAACATTTTAATTAACCTAATTAGTATTAATTAGGAGGGTGGGCCCCACTTTCATACTAATTAATTAACTTAACTAGCAGTTTAATTAGATAACTTATGTTAATTAGTCTAATTAACCAAATTTAATTAAGTTAATTAATTAATTAATTAATTGTTATTTTTATTATTGTTTTTCTTTAATTCCCTCTTTTTTTAACGTTCTGTGGGTGGGGCCCCACTGTCATAGGGCCAGGGGGGGGTTATGCGGGTTACGGTTGCTGGGGGACGGGCGTGCGGGCGCTGGGCCGTTTGGGCGCACGCCTAGGCTACTAGGGGGGCACCGGCCACGGCGGGGCGCCGGCCACGGCAGGGCGCCGGAGCAGCGGGCGGCGCCAGCAAAGGCAGGCGCGAGAGGGGGGGGGGGGGGCGGCGCCTGCGGGCACACAAGGGGAAGGTCGGAGTGGGGCGGGCGAGTGGACATGAGTGTGGCGGACGCGGCGGCCGTGGGTGGTCTCGGTCGGGGCCGGGACGGAGCTAGGCGCGCGCCGGGGAGGAGGAGGAGAGGTGCTCACAGGGAGGGGCACGTAGGTTCTAGGCAGTGGGGGTTGAGGAAGAGGACGGTGAGGTGGCCTCCGGCGACGGCGACGTCGACGTCCAGGAAGCGGCGAGGCGCATTGGAGACCGGTCGTGGGGGAAGTTGGGGAGGCGAGCGACAGGTCGGCGGCAGGAGGGGCGACGGCGGAGCGGTCCGACGAGGGGCACCGGTGCGGTGGTGACGGGAATCGGCGGCGGCGTCGGGCCGATGGGATCGGGGGTCTGCCCCGATCCAGATCGGGCAGAGGAGGAGGTAGCGAGGGGAGTGGGGGAGTGTGTGCGCTGGGGATTAGGGTTTCGGGTGTGAGGCCATATAGGCCAGGGGGTTAGGTGGGCCAGTTTGGTTTGCCTGGCTGCCAGATGGGCCGATTGGCCCAGTGTAGGGGGGTGTCCCCACTTATTTAGTTTTGCTTTCCTCTTTTCTTTTTATTTATTTTCCTCTTCTGTTTTATTAGATCTTAGTTATTTTTTTAATATAAAATACCAAAATTGTAACTAAAATAGTGTTAATAAATATGCTACTGCCACGATTATTATTTTAAAAGCATTTAAATAATTGTTCTTGCTACATTTTATTAATTTTAGAATATTTAAACATTTTATAAAAGTTTGGTTCCTCCACCATAATTACCTATGCATTATTTGGCACATATAGAAAATTTTAGTTTTAATGTTTGAAAACTTTTATTGTTTGCCTTGATTTTGAATTTTGAATTCGGACAGGATTAAATCATCGCGAGGTTTACGACAGTAAGAGTGATGACGTGGCATCATTAGCAGAGTTTTACTGTAGCCTAATTATCCGGGCGTCACAATTCTCCTCCACTACAAGAAATCTCGTCCCGAGATTTAAGAGGGGGACTAAGGGGGAAAGATCTCTTTATGAAAGTTCTAACGAATCTTCTCAGTTTTGTTTGCTCTTCTCGAAGAGGTCGATTCATTACATTGGTGTCTTCAGTCCTCTGCTTCAACGCATCATGATGAAATTGTCGTCCTTTCTTCAGGATCTCCATCGTTCTTACGAAAGAATAAGGGGGGTATTCCGGGAGAACGACAAGGTTGACTATCTGGTCGATATCATCGGGGAAGGTGGCAGAACGTAACTCTCGAATTGAAACTTAAGAAAATATCGAGAGCAAAGTAATGAGGTTTCATGGGAAGTTTCGAGCGAGCAGGCAACCATTTGATGCCTGTTACAAGGCGCGAAAGGGTTCAAAGCAACGGGAATAAGTATTGTGTCTGATACCAGAATAGATCACTAGGAAGGTGGCTCGTGATATTTCATACGAAGCCAAGCGTGAGGAATAGCTTTAGGAACAGGGGTGTACAGGAGAGTCAGGTTTCGATCCTGTGGAACTGTGGGTTATGGGCCCACCATGTGGGTTAAAAGTAGGAAGGGCGGAGACGTCTTGCGTGATCATGCAAGCAAGGTATGTCAGAGGATAGCCTATCAGTTATGTCGGCAACAACATCAATACCAAGGGCGAGGGACGAAGAGAACCATTTTCCTGCTCGTTGAATGAGGCGGACCAGTAGGCAAAGTTCTCATCCATCGGTGGTTACCGAAATGTCATCAACAACAGTAACATGGTCTCACTGGCAGAGTTGTACACCGAGGTGTTTACATAAGAAGTGAATTATTACTGCTTAGGTTATATAGATCACAAGAAAAGGTCAAACAAACCAATGGAAAGGAAAATGTGATCATCAGGTTAAACAGAACAATGGAAAGGAAAAAAAAATGTGTTTAAACACATATTTCAGGAGTATATCCTTCCCAAGGACAAGAAGAGCAAGATATCCACGACAGGAGATAATGTAGAAAATCCTTTAGGTAAGGGGAGAGAAATTTCATGACATTACCCATACAACGGTGTTTGGATAATTGAGCAAGAAACATTTAGCATTGGGCTTCAAATGTTCTTATTGAAGATCGGAGTACCACAGACATGCTTCGAGATAGCATTGACATGGTCTTCAAGCCAAGGTCAGACTTTGTATTCACAAAGGATCCATCAGGAACATCTTATAGAATAAGTCTTGCAATTTCCTTATGGAAGAATGGCTAACCTTGCTGAAAAGAGGGGCTATTATAACATTGGGTTCCCCAGCCATGTGTGCTAGGCATGACATCACCTTATCGGGCCATATAAAGACCAGTGTTATAACTCTTGGAAAAATGTTCCAACCATCATATCTGACCGAGAATCAGACCTGGTCGGTGTTAGGATACCTCAGACTCAGGATGCCCGAGAAGAGAAGGTGCGACACAAATTGACGAGATGACATTGTAAAATTCTCGGGAAATGAACTATGGAAGCGAGTTCCGAAACAAGAGTTCATCAGTAAACCAACGAGAGGATGAGGAGGTGGATGATGGAATCAACGACAATTCCCCGAGGTTTCCAATAAGATGGATTTCCACAGTTATGTGAACAAGGAGATAACAATCGTCAGATCAAATGATACAATGATGTATGTTCGAGGAAAACATCCACAATTAAACATACTTGACAGGTGCACCCGAAATATGGGGATGGGTTGCATGATAAATATTAAGACGGCGACTTAATGAACAAAAGAATTAAAATGAATCAATCGACCATTCACTTCAAAGTAATAGGGTTGCTAGGAATTTTGAATTTAGACATCATAGTTCAGTTGTTGGTATTCCGGTTAGAAACAACACGGGGACCAAGAAAGAATGGTGATGATGAGAAGTATCATTGTACCAAGAATTCTTAATAGGTGGAGTAATCCTCATGACATTCTTGTCATAAAAGATGGTAATACTCCAAGCTAAAGAAGAACAAATGTTGGATAGTAAGGATCTCAAGGTATAACACGAAACACGAACAAGTTTGTGTTGAACGGGAGGCAATAAAGTGGTCGATGATAATATAAATCATCGAGGGCAAGGATGGTATTTCTCTTCATGAATTCAATTGATATCCCGGAAGAGCTCAAAATGTTGATGATGATCACGACACAATTGTCGAGAGATTTCACGAAGATGTAATCGATCGACGATGACATCAAGTCAAATGAGTGATGAAGCGAAAGGTTATTGGAACCACGATTAGGACACAAACTCGAAATCAAGTTTGTTGTTCAAGGAGAAATGATATGACGACGAAAATCGATGCAAGCTTAGCTTATCGTTGAAAGTTGTGCTCCGGGAATAAGGACCAGGTAGCACAATTAAAATCATCATGATAATGATATAGTCAAATAGGCTAGGAATGACGTGATCGGGTACAAACTCGTACTTATAGAAGCTTACTGAAGAGTTGTTGAACCATAGTGCGGACTCGGTTCAGTTATCGGTGTCTTTGAGTGTTTAATAACTCAAAGCCCGTGAAAAATTGGAATCAGTTGGAAGGTAGCACTTGATGAAGAACTCATAAGAAGTTATGCAGTTCCATGATAATCTCGAGATACCAGGGGGTTAATACTCGACACAAGATCAAAGTAAAGGTTGGACTGGTGTATTGATCCATAGAAGACAATTGTTTTAACTTGTCCAAGAAATGGGATCAAAGAAGAACAATCATGGTTGGAACCACGGTTGCAAGGGATCAATTCACAGATACCACATGTTAGTTATCAAGGAAATAGTTATTATTACAAGAAGTTTCCATGATAGGATATACATCGTGTCCATGGGCATGAACACAAAGGTTCAAGGTCGACTCCCACTTCCTCAATGCATAATCTTCCATTCACTTCTCGTTTCTTTTCGAAATGGCATTAGCTGTTGAAAGTTTTACCTGGTGCAATACCAGATACGTATGACCTGTGAAATCTTTCGGGTTTGCACAGATTAGGGAAGGCATTGGTTCAACCCATCGGGGATTCTTAGGAACATATACCACAAACTTCGGGGTAAATAATACAAGCTCGAAAGTAGAGCATTGTTCAAAAGCAGATGATACAATTTATCAAAGGCATTATATACCCATGGAAAGGCTCTCAAGGTTATTTAATATGAAGGACACTGTCGGATAATAATCCAGCCAAGGATATAGCGGTCCATAAAAGATCTGATGTGAGTATCGATACTCAACCAGAGGAAGAAGAATGCACGGGCATCATATTATAGAACATCTGAATAATTCGATGCTTAGCTAACAAAGGAATTACGATTTCCAAAACAAAGGATCAGAAGTTATCGCTCTGATCAAGGATGGATAAGTTGGATAGACCAGAGTCACAACTGACGACCAATAGTTTGGTCGAGAACCAGCTCATGTTCAAAAATGATGTCTGAGCCAGAAAGATAATTTAGAAGGGTTGATAGTGTTGGGGACTGTTGCAGAAAACAAAAATTTTCCTACGGTTTCACCAAGATCCATCTATGAGTTCATCTAGCAACGAGTGATTAGATGCATCTACGTACCTTGTAGATCGCGAGCGGAAGCGTTCAAAGAACAGGGATGATGTAGTCGAACACGACGTGATCCAAATCACCGGAGATCCTAGCACCGAATGGACGGCACCTCCGCGTTCAACACACATACGGAACAGCCACGTCTCCTCCTTCTTGATCCAGCAAGGGAGGGAGGAGAGATTGAGGGAGATGGCACCAGCAGCAGCACGACGGCGTGGTGTTGATGGAGCTGTAGTACTCCGGCAGAGCTTCGCTAAGCACTATGGAGGAGGAGGAGGTGTTGGAGAGGGAGAAGGAGGCAACCAAAGGCCAAGGTATGAAGTCCCTCCTCTCCCCACTATATATAGGAGGGCCAAGGGGGGTGGCCAGCCCTAGGAGATCCAATCTCCTAGGGGGGGTGCGGCCAAGGGGAGGTTTCCCTCCCCCCCCAAGGCACCTAGGAGGTGCCTTCCACTAGTAGGACTCCTCCCCCATGGAAACCCTAGGCGCATGGGCCTAGTGGGGCTGGTGCCCTTGGCCCATGCAGGCCAAGGCGCACCCCCTACAGCACATGTGGCCCCCGGGGATGGGTGGCCCCACCCGGTGGGCCCCCGGGACCCTTCCGGTGGTCCCGGTACAATACCGATAACCCCGAAACTTGTCCCGATGCCCGAAACAGGACTTCCCATATATAAATCTTTACCTCCGGACCATTCCGGAACTCCTCGTGACGTCCGGGATCTCATCCGGGACTCTGAACAACATTCGGGTTACTGCATATACATATCCCTACAACCCTAGCGTCACCGAACCTTAAGTGTGTAGACCCTACGGGTTCAGGAGACATGTAGACATGACCGAGATCGCTCTCCGGTCAATAACCAACAGCGGGATCTGGATACCCATGTTGGCTCCCACATGCTCCACGATGATCTCGTCGTATGAACCACGATGTCGAGGATTTAATCAACCCCATATGCAATTCCCTTTGTCAATCGATATGTTACTTGCCCGAGATCCGATCGTCGGTATCCCAATACCTCGTTCAATCTCGTTACCGGCAAGTCACTTTACTCGTACCGTAATGCATGATCCCGTGACCAGACACTTGGTCACTTTGAGCTCATTATGGTGATGCATTACCGAGTGGGCCCAGTGATATCTCTCCGTCATACGGAGTGACAAATCCCAGTCTCGATCCGTGTCAACCCAACAGACACTTTCGGAGATACCTGTAATGCACCTTTATAGTCACCTAGTTACGTTGTGATGTTTGATACACCCAAAGAACTCCTACGGTATCCGGGAGTTACACGATCTCATGGTCAAAGGAAAAGATACTTGACATTAGAAAAGCTCTAGCAAACGAACTACACGATCTCACGCTATGCTTAGGATTGGGTCTTGTCCATCACATCATTATCCTAATGATGTGATCCCGTTATCAATGACATCCAATGTCCATAGCCAGGAAACCACGACTATCTATTGATCAACGAGCTAGTCAACTAGAGGCTTACTAGGGACATGTTGGTGTCTGTTATTCACACATGTATTACGATTTCCGGATAATACAATTATAGCATGAATAAAGACAATTATCATGAACAAAGAAATATAATAATAATGCTTTTATTATTGCCTCTAGGGCATATTTCCAACAGTCTCCCACTTGCACTAGAGTCAATAATCTAGTTACATTGTGATGAATCGAACACCCATGGAATTCTGGTGTTGATCATGGTTTGCTCTAGGGAGAGGTTTAGTCAACGGATCCGCTACATTCAGATCCGTATGTATTTTACAAATCTCTATGTCTCCATCTTGAACATTTTCACGAATGGAGTTGAAGCGACGCTTGATGTGCCTTGTCTTCTTGTGAAACCTGGGCTCCTTGGCAAGTGCAATAGCTCCAGTGTTGTCACAGAAGAGCTTGATCGGCCCCGATGCATTGGGTATGACTCCTAGGTCGGTGATGAACTCCTTCACCCATATTGCTTCATGTGCTGCCTCCGAGGCTGCCATGTACTCCGCTTCACATGTAGATCCCGCCACGACGCTCTGCTTGCAACTGCACCAGCTTACTGCCCCACCATTCAAAATATACACGTATCCGGTCTGTGACTTAGAGTCATCCAGATCTGTGTCGAAGCTAGTGTCGACGTAACCCTTTACGACGAGATCTTCATCACCTCCATAAACGAGAAACATTTCCTTAGTCCTTTTCATGTACTTCAGGATATTCTTGACCGCTGTCCAGTGTTCCTTGCCGGGATTACTTTGGTACCTTCCTACCAAACTTACGGCAAGGTTTACATCAGGTCTGGTACACAGCATGGCATACATAATAGAACCTATGGCTGAGGCATAGGGGATGACACTCATCTCTTCTATATCTTCTGCCGTGGTCGGACATTGAGCTGAGCTCAATTTCACACCTTGCAAAACAGGCAAGAACCCTTTCTTGGACCGATCCATTTTGAACTTCTTCAAAATCTTATCAAGATATGTGCTTTGTGAAAGACCTATGAGGCGTCTCGATCTATCCCTATAGATCTTGATGCCTAATATATAAGCAGCTTCTCCAAGGTCCTTCATTGAAAAACTCTTATTCAAGTAGGCCTTAATGCTGTCCAAAAGTTCTATATCATTTCCCATCAAAAGTATGTCATCTACATATAGTATGAGAAATGCTATAGAGCTCCCACTCACTTTCTTGTAAACACAGGCTTCTCCATAAGTCTGTGAGAACCCAAACGCTTTGATCATCTCATCAAAATGAATGTTCCAACTCCGAGATGCTTGCACCAGCCCATAAATCGAGCGTTGGAGCTTGCACACCTTGTCAGCATTCTTAGGATCGACAAAACCTTCCGGCTGCATCATATACAATTCTTCCTTAAGGAAACCATTAAGGAATGCCGTTTTGACGTCCATTTGCCAAATTTCACAATCATAAAATGCGGCAATTGCTAACATGATTCAGACGGACTTCAGCTTCACTACCGGTGAGAAAGTCTCATCGTAGTCAACCCCTTGAACTTGTCGATAACCCTTAGCGACAAGCCGAGCTTTATAGATGGTCACATTACCATCCGCGTCTGTCTTCTTCTTAAAGATCCATTTATTTTCTATGGCTCGCCGTTCTACGGGCAAGTCAGTCAAAGTCCATACTTTGTTTTCATACATGGATCCTATCTCGGATTTCATGGCTTCTAGCCATTTGTCGGAATCCGGGCCCGCCATCGCTTCTTCATAGTTCGAAGGTTCACTGTTGTATAACAACATGATTTCCAAGACAGGGTTGCCGTACCACTCTGGTGCGGAACGTGTCCTTGTGGACCTTCGAATTTCAGTAGGAGCTTGATCAGAAGTATCTTGATCATCATCATTAACTTCCTCTCTAGTCGGTGCAGGCACCTCAGGAACATTTTCTTGAGTTGCGCCATTTACCGGTTCAAGAGGTAATACTTCATCAAGCTCTACTTTCCTCCCACTTACTTATTTCGAGAGAAACTCTTTCTCCAGAAAGGACCCATTCTTGGCAACAAAGATCTTGCCTTCAGATCTGAGGTAGAAGATATACCCAACAGTTTCTTTAGGGTATCCTATGAAGACGCATTTTTCCGATTTGGGTTCGAGCTTTTCAGGTTGAAGTTTCCTGACATAAGCATCGCATCCCCAAACTTTTAGAAACGACAGCTTAGGTTTCTTCCCAAACCACAATTCATATGGTGTCGTCTCAACGGATTTTGACGGTGCCCTATTTAAAGTGAATGCGGCAGTCTCTAAAGCATATCCCCAAAAAGATAGTGGTAAATCGGCAAGAGACATCATAGATCGCACCATATCTAATAGAGTGCGATTACGACGTTCGGACACACCATTACGCTGAGGTGTTCCAGGCGGCGTGAGTTGTGAAACTATTCCACATTTTCTTAAGTGTGTACCAAACTCGTGACTCAAGTATTCTCCTCCACGATCTGATCGTAGAAACTTGATTTTCCTGTCACGTTGATTCTCAACTTCACTCTGAAATTCCTTGAACTTTTCAAAGGTCTCAGACTTGTGTTTCATTAAGTAGACATACCCATATCTACTCAAGTCATCAGTGAGGGTGAGAACATAACGATAGCCACCGCGAGCCTCAACACTCATTGGACTGCACACATCAGTATGTATGATTTCCAATAAGTTGGTTGCTCGCTCCATTGTTCCTGAGAATGGAGTCTTGGTCATTTTACCCATGAGGCATGGTTCGCACGTGTCAAATGATTCGTAATCAAGAGACTCTAAAAGTCCATCAGCATGGAGCTTCTTCATGCGTTTGACACCTATGTGACCAAGGCGGCAGTGCCACAAGTATGTGGGACTATCACTATCAATCTTACATCTTTTGGTACTTACACTATGAATATGTGTAGCATTACGCTCGAGATTCATAAAGAATAAACCATTCACCATCGGAGCATGACCATAAAACATATCTCTCATATAAATAGAACAACCATTATTCTTGGATTTAAATGAGTAGCCATCTCGAATTAAACGAGATCCTGATACAATGTTCATGCTGAAACTTGGCACAAAATAACAATTATTGAGGTTCAAAACTAATCCCGTAGGTAAATGTAGAGGTAGCGTGCCGACGACGATCACATCGACCTTGGAACCATTCCCGACGCGCATCGTCACCTCGTCCTTCGCCAGTCTCCGTTTATTCCGCAGCTCCTGCTATGTGTTACAAATATGAGCAACGGCACCGGTATCAAATACCCAGGAGTCACTACGATTACTGGTAAGGTACACATCAATTACATGTATATCAAATATACCTTTGGTTTTGCCGGCCTTCTTGTCCGCTAAGTATTTGGGGCAGTTCCGCTTCCAGTGACCACTTTCCTTGCAATAAAAGCACTCAGTCTCGGGCTTGGGTCCATTCTTTGGCTTCTTCCCGGCAGCTTGCTTGCTGGGCGCGGCAACTACCTTGCCGTCCTTCTTGAAGTTCTTTTTACCCTTGCCCTTCTTGAACTTAGTGGTTTTATTGACCATCAACACTTGATGTTCCTTCTTGACTTCTACCTCTGCTGATTTCAGCATAGCAAATACTTCAGGAATGGTCTTTTCCATCCCCTGCATATTGAAGTTCATCTCAAAGCTCTTGTAGCTTGGTGGAAGCGACTGGAGGATTCTATCAATGACCGCATCATCCGGGAGATTAACTCCCAGCTGAGTCAAGCGGTTATGTAACCCAGACATAGTGAGTATGTGCTCACTGACAGAACTATTTTCCTCCATCTTACAGCTGAAGAATTTGTCAGAGACTTCATATCTCTCGACCCGGGCATGAGCTTGGAAAACCATTTTCAGCTCTTCGAACATCTCATATGCTCCATGTCTCTCAAAACGCTTTTGGAGCCCCGGCTCTAGGCTGTAAAGCATGCCGCACTGAACGAGGGAGTAGTCATCGGAACGTGCCTGCCAAGCGTTCATAACGTCTTGTTCTGCAGGGAGAATAGGTGCGTCACCCAGCGGTGCTTGTAGGACATAATCTTTCTTGGCAGCTATGAGGATGATCCTCAGGTTCCGGACCCAGTCCGTATAGTTGTTGCCATCGTCTTTCAGCTTGGTTTTCTCTAGGAACGCGTTGAAGTTGAGGACTACGTTGGCCATTTGATCTACAAGACATATTGTAAAATATTTAGACTAAGTTCATGATAATTAAGTTCATCTAATCAAATTATAATGAACTCCCACTCAGATTTGACATCCCTTTGGTCATCTAAGTGTTACATGATCCGAGTCGACTAGGCCGTGTCCGATCATCACGTGAGACGGACTAGTCATCGTCGGTGAACATTCTCATGTTGATCGTATCTTCCATACGACTCGTGTTTGACCTTTCGGTCTCCGTGTTCCGAGGCCATGTATGTACATGTTAGGCTCATCAAGTTAACCCTAAGTGTTTTCGCTGTGTAAAACTGTCTTACACCCGTTGTATGTGAACGTAAGAATCTATCACAGCCGATCATCACATGGTGCTTCGAAACGACGAACTGTAGCAACGGTGCACAGTTAGGGGAGAACACTTCTTGAAATTTTGTAAGGGATCATCTTATTTACTACCGTCGTCCTAAGTAAACAAGATGCATAAAACATAATAAACATCACATGCAATTATATAAAGTAGTGACATGATATGGCCAATATCATATAGCTCCTTTGATCTTCATCTTCGGGGCTTCATGATCATCTTGTCACCGGCATGACACCATGATCTCCATCATCATGATCTCCATCATCGTGTCTTCATGAAGTTGTCACGCCAACGACTACTTCTACTTCTATGACTAACGCGTTTAGCAATAAAGTAAAGTAGTTTACATGGCGTTCTTCAATGACACGCAGGTCATACAAAAAATAAAGACAACTCCTATGGCTCCTGCCGGTTGTCATACTCATCGACATGCAAGTCGTGATTCCTATTACAATAGCATGAACATCTCATACATGACATATAGATCTTTCATCATTCATCACAACTTTGTCCATATCATATCACAAAGCACTTGCTGCAAAAACAAGTTAGACGTCCTCTAATTGTTGTTGCATGTTTTACGTGGCAGAAGTAGGGTTCTAGCAAGAACGTTTTCTTACCTACGTGAAACCACAACGTGATTTGTTAACTTCTATTTACCCTTCATAAGGACCCTTTTCATCGAATCCGCTTCAACTAAAGTAGGAGAGACAAACACCCGCCAGCCACCTTATGCAACTTGTGCATGTTAGTCGGTGGAACCGGTCTCACGTAAGCGTACGTGTAAGGTTGGTCCGGGCCGCTTCATCCCACAATACCGTTGAAGCAAGATAAGACTAGTAACAGCAAGAGAGTTGACAACATCTACGCCCACAACAAATTGTGTTCTACTCGTGCAAGAAGAACTACGCATAGACCTAGCTCATGATGCCACTGTTGGGGAATGTTGCAGAAAACAAAAATTTTCCTACGGTTTCACCAAGATCCATCTATGAGTTCATCTAGCAATGAGTGATTAGATGCATCTATGTACCTTGTAGATCGCGAGCGGAAGCGTTCAAAGAACGGGGATGATGTAGTCGAACACGACGTGATCCAAATCACCGGAGATCCTAGCACCGAACGGACGGCACCTCCGCGTTCAACACACGTACGGAACAGCCACGTCTCCTCCTTCTTGATCCAGCAAGGGTGGGAGGAGAGGTTGAGGGAGATGGCACCAGCAGCAGCACGACGGCGTGGTGTTGATGGAGCTGCAGTACTCCGGCAGAGCTTCGCTAAGCACTATGGAGGAGGAGGAGGTGTTGGAGAGGGAGAAGGAGGCAACCAAAGGCCAAGGTATGAAGTCCCTCCTCTCCCCACTATATATAGGAGGGCCAAGGGGGGTGGCCAGCCCTAGGAGATCCAATCTCCTAGGGGGGGTGCGGCCAAGGGGAGGTTTCCCTCCCCCCCAAGGCACCTAGGAGGTGCCTTCCACTAGTAGGACTCCTCCCCCATGGAAACCCTAGGCGCATGGGCCTAGTGGGGCTGGTGCCCTTGGCCCATGCAGGCCAAGGCGCACCCCCTACAGCCCATGTGGCCCCCGGGGATGGGTGGCCCCACCCGGTGGGCCCCCGGGACCCTTCCGGTGGTCCCGGTACAATACCGATAACCCCAAAACTTGTCCCGATGCCCGAAACAGGACTTCCCATATATAAATCTTTACCTCCGGACCATTCCGGAACTCCTCGTGACGTTCGGGATCTCATCCGGGACTCCGAACAACATTCGGGTTACTGCATATACATATCCCTACAACCCTAGCGTCACCGAACCTTAAGTGTGTAGACCCTACGGGTTCGGGAGACATGTAGACATGACCGAGATCGCTCTCCGGTCAATAACCAACAGCGGGATCTGGATACCCATGTTGGCTCCCACATGCTCCACGATGATCTCATCGAATGAACCACGATGTCGAGGATTTAATCAACCCCGTATGCAATTCCCTTTGTCAATCGATATGTTACTTGCCCGAGATCCGATCGTCGGTATCCCAATACCTCGTTCAATCTCGTTACCGGCAAGTCACTTTACTCGTACCGTAATGCATGATCCCGTGACCAGACACTTGGTCACTTTGAGCTCATTATGATGATGCATTACCGAGTGGGCCCAGTGATATCTCTCCGTCATACGGAGTGACAAATCCCAGTCTCGATCCGTGTCAACCCAACAGACACTTTCGGAGATACCTGTAATGCACCTTTATAGTCACCCAGTTACGTTATGACGTTTGATACACCCAAAGCACTCCTACGGTATCCGGGAGTTACACGATCTCATGGTCAAAGGAAAAGATACTTGACATTAGAAAAGCTCTAGCAAACGAACTACACGATCTCACGCTATGCTTAGGATTGGGTCTTGTCCATCACATCATTATCCTAATGATGTGATCCCGTTATCAATGACATCCAATGTCCATAGCCAGGAAACCATGACTATCTATTGATCAACGAGCTAGTCTACTAGAGGCTTACTAGGGACATGTTGGTGTCTGTTATTCACACATGTATTACGATTTCCGGATAATACAATTATAGCATGAATAAAGACAATTATCATGAACAAAGAAATATAATAATAATGCTTTTATTATTGCCTCTAGGGCATATTTCCAACAGATAGATGATTATGTGCATTCGCACACATGTTGAATCAATAGGATCAAAATGACGGTGTCAAAAGATACTAGTGAATATTGCTAGATATATGGGAAGCATCCATAATGCAAGTAGACAAGTATTTGCAGAGCAATAAAGCTGCTAAGGATTTTCGAAGGATTGAATAGTATTTCAAAGACTTTTGTGAAACATCTGAACAACTGGGGATGAGCGGATACTCGGAAAGTGCAAGAAATTATTCTTAGGGGTATTCAGGTGGCAAGGAACTGCAAGGCAGTAGGCACAAAGTATTGTCGGAACATTAGAGAGAATTTCGAGGTATCTTGTAATAACAAGATCGACTGGGTATAAAGTAAGAATGACGGGTGTAAGTATTTATCCTTAGGGATATTGCAGTGGTAGGGAATTGCAAAAGCAATGGGCACAAAGTCTCAAAAGAGTATCTGCGAGTAACTTCAAAATCTTCTGGTGCAGCCGGCGATCATCTGGGCTGAAGGGGCTCTCCGGGTGGAAGTGACCACGAGATCCTAATGTTCGAGTTAGCAAAATTCATTTAACGTGAATAGATGAGAGATTAGAGTCCAAGAGTATAGACGAGGAGTAAAAGATCCTAATACCACCCAATGGCGACGAGGGCCCATGGGCCGCACAGCCATGTTAGTAAAACAATTTTTCATCGGCAAGACTCAACTTCGGCCAAGGAGTGTGGAAGGGGGATTCCTACAGGCAGTCGGCTCTGATACCAACTTGTGACGCCCCCGATTCAATCGTACACTAATCATGCACGCAAATGTGTACGATCGAGATCAGGGACTCACGGGAAGATATCACAACACAACTCTAAAACATAAATAAGTCATACAAGCATCATAATACAAGCCAGGGGCCTCGAGGGCTCGGATACAAGTGCTCGATCATAGACGAGTCAGCGGAAGCAACAATATCTGAGTACAGACATAAGTTAAACAAGTTGCCATAAGATGGCTAGCACAAACTGGGATACAGATCGAAAGAGGCGCAGGCCTCCTGCCTGGGATCCTCCTAACTACTCTTGGTCGTCGTTAGCGGCCTGCACGTAGTAGTTGGCACCTCCAGTGTAGTAGGAATCATCATCGACGGTGGCGTCTGGATCCAGGGCTCCAGCATCTGGTTGCGACAACCAGGTAGGAGGGAAAGGGGAAAAGAGGGAGAAAAGCAACCATGAGTACTCATCCAAAGTACTCGCAAGCAAGGAGCTACACTACATATGCATGGGTATATGTGTAAAGGGCCATATCAGTGGACTGAACTGCAGAATGCCAGAATAAGAGGGGGATAGCTAATCTTGTCAGAGACTACGCTTCTGGCAGCCTCCGTCTTGCAGCATGTAGAAGAGAGTAGACTGAAGTCCTCCAAGTAGCATCTCCAAGTAGTATAGCATAGCATAATCCTACCCGGCGATCCTCCCCTCGTCGCCCTGTGGAAAAGCGATCACCGGGTTGTCTGTGGAACTTGGAAGGGTGTGTTTTTATTAAATATCCGGTTCTAGTTGTCATAAGGTCAAGGTACAACTCCAAGTCGTCCTGTTACCGAAGATCACGGCTATTCGAATAGATTAACTTCCCTGCAGGGGTGCACCACATAACCCAACATGCTTGATCCCAATTGGCCGGACACACTTTCCTGGGTCATGCCCGGCCGCGGAAGATCAACACGTCATAGCCCCACCTAGGCAAAACAGAGAGGCCAGCACGCCGGTCTAAACCTAAGCGCACAGGGGTCTGGGCCCATCGCCCATAGCACACCTGCACGTTGCGAGGGCGGCCGAAAGTAGACCTAGCCTAGCAGACGTTCCAGTCCAATCCGGCGCGCGCCGCTCCGTCGCTGACGTCTGAAGTGCTTCGGCTGATACCACGACGCCGGGATACCCATAACTACTCCCGTGTAGATGGTTAGTGCGTATAGACCAAATGGCCAGACTCAGATCAAATACCAAGATCTCGTTAAGCGTGTTAAGTATCCGCGAACGCCGAACAGGGCCAGGCCCACCTGTCTCCTAGGTGGTCTCAACCTGCCCTGTCGCTCTGCCACAAAGTAACAGTCGGGGGCCGTCGGGAACCCAGGCCCACCTCTACCGGGATGGAGCCACCTGTCCTTTCAGCCCCCTCATCAGAATCACTTGCGGGTACTCATCGAGCTGACCCGACTTTAGTCACCATCTGTACAGTATGTAAGTATGTATAGTATATACCCGTGATCACCTCCCGAGTGATCACGGCCCAATAGTATAGCAAGGCAGACTGACAAGAATGTAGGGCCAATGATGATAAACTAGCATCCTATACTAAGTATTTAGGATTGCAGGTAAGGTATCAACAGATGTAGCAACAATGTCAGGCTATGCATCAGAATAGGATTAACGGAAAGAAGTAACATGCTACACTACTCTAATGCAAGCAGTATAGAGGAGAATAGGCGATATCTGGTGATCAAGGGGGGGGGGCTTGCCTGGTTGCTCAGACAAGAAGGAGGGGTCGTCGGTGACGTAGTCGACCACAGGGGCATCAGCATCGTCACGGGGTCTACCGGAGAGAAGATGGGGGCGAAACAGTAAATACATAGCAAGCAAGTGCAAAACAGGACAACAAGCAGAGCTAGACGTGTTCTAACGCGGTATGAGGTGATACCGGTGAAGGGGGGGAACATCCAGGAAAGTATCCCCGGTGTTCCGTGTTTTTGAACAGATGAACCGGAGGTGAAATGTTTCAGGTTCACTATGCTAGGGACGCGTGGCGGACGAACGGGTTGCGTATCCGAATTCGTCTCGTCGTTCTGAGCAACTTTCATGTTGAAAATATTTTAATCCGAGTTACGAATTAAAAGATATGGTTTTCTAAAGATTTTATTAATTTCTGGAATTTAATTAATTTTTTTAAATTAATTCGAAAATGGATTTATGACATCAACATGATGTCATGTTGACGTCAGCAGTCAACAGGGTTGACTGGTCAACCTGACCAGTGGGTCCCACTGGTCAGTGACACATTTTAATTAACCTAATTAGTATTAATTAGGGGGGTGGGCCCCACTGTCATACTAATTAATTAACTTAACTAGCAGTTTAATTAGATAACTAATGTTAATTAGTTTAATTAACCAAATTTAATTAATTAATTAATTAATTAATTAATTAATTGTTAGTTTTATTATTGTTTTTCTTTAATTCCCTCTTTTTTTAACGTTCTGTGGGTGGGGCCCCACTGTCATAGGGCCAGGGGGGGGGGGGGGGTTATGCGGGTTACGGTTGCTGGGGGACGAGCGTGCGGACGCTGGGTCGTTTGGGCGCACGCCCAGGCTACCAGGGGGGCGCCGGCCACGGCGGGGCGCCGGCCACGTCAGGGCGCCGGAGCAGCGGGCGGCGCCAGCAAAGGCAGGCGCGAGAGGGGGGGGGGGGGACGGCGCCTGCGGGCACACAAGGGGAAGGTCGGAGTGGGGCGGGCGAGTGGACATGAGTGTGGCGGACGCGGCGGCCATGGGTTGTCGCGGTCGGGGCCGGGACGGAGCTAGGCGCGCGCCGGGGAGGAGGAGGAGAGGTGCTCACAGGGAGGGGCGCGTAGGGTCTAGGCTGTGGGGGTTGAGGAAGAGGCCGGTGAGGTGGCCTCCGGCAACGGCAACGTCGACGTCCAGGAAGCGGCGAGGCGCGTTGGAGACCGGTCGTGGGGGAAGTTGGGGAGGCGAGTGACGGGTCGGCGGCAGGAGGGGCGACGGCGGAGCGGTCCGACGAGGGGCGCCGGTGCGGTGGCGACGGGAATCGGCGGCGGCGTCGGGCCGATGGGATCGGGGGTCTGCCCCGATCCAGATCGGGCAGAGGAGGAGGTAGCGAGGGGAGTGGGGGAGTGTGTGCGCTGGGGATTAGGGTTTTGGGTGTGAGGCCATATAGGCCAGGGGGTTAGGTGGGCCAGTTTGATTTGCCTGGCTGCCAGATGGGCCGATTGGCCCAGTGCAGGGGGGTGTCCCCACTTATTTAGTTTTGCTCTCCTCTTTTCTTTTTATTTATTTTCCTCTTCTGTTTTATTAGATCTTAGTTATTTTTTTAATATAAAATACCAAAGTTGTAACTAAAATAGTGTTAATAAATATGCTACTGCCACGATTATTATTTTAAAAGGATTTAAATAATTGTTCTTGCTACGTTTTATTAATTTTAGAATACTTAAACATTTTATAAAAGTTTGGTTCCTCCACCATAATTACCTATGCATTATTTGGCACATATAGAAAATTTTAGTTTTAATGTTTGAAAACTTTTATTGTTTGCCTTGATTTTGAATTTTGAATTCGGACGGGATTAAATCATCGCGAGGTTTACGACAGTAAGAGTGATGACGTGGCATCATTAGCAGAGTTTTACTGTAGCCTAATTATCCGGGCATCACAGGGTTCCTCCTTTAGCCCTTCATAATGCACAACTAATTCATCACTATAAGCATTCTTTTGGCAAAATTTCGTGAGCCTATACTCAAGAGAGTATCCTAGCTCATTATTTTGAAGAGCAAAATCATTATTAAGTTCAGAAATTCTATCAGCTAGGACATTGGTAGGAACCTTTTTTCTAAGGTTTTCATTGAAAGCAACATAGTCCGAAGATTGAAAACGCCTAATTTCCTCTTGATCAAAGAGGATCGCCTCTATGGGAGGACGACCGGCGTCCACCCTATAGTGTGCAAAGATTTCTTTGACCTCTCTTATTATAAATCTAAACTCATGAGCCAAAAAGATAGTAACAACGTGCTTAACAGACGAATGCTCAATATTAGAAAATTCTAGGAAAATTCTTTGTACGCAAGGATGCATATGCATAAATTGTCTTTCAAGTTCAACTACAAGCATAGCGATAGCATCCGAAAGACTACTAGTTCTAGGAAGAATAGAACCACCCATGGAAGGTAAAGCACCGGCACAAGTAAAGAAATCTTGAATAGCACCTTTTCCAATAATGTTACAACTACCGATTCAAAACTTTATAGTATGCAAGATAGGGGGTTCTTCAGCCGGAGCCTCAGAATTTTCCATGTTATCATTATTGTCCATATCGATGATAATCTCCCCAATTTCAGACATAACGGCAAACAAAAGCGAGGAAGAAGAAGAAGGCTAACGAAAGAGAGAGAGGAAGATTGGGAAGAGAGGGCGAATAAAATGGCAAGGGTGAAGTGGGGGAGAGGAAAATGAGAGGCAAATGACAAATAATGTAAATGCGAGGGAGATGAGTTTGTGATGGGTACTTGATATGTCTTGACTTGAGCGAAGACCTCCCCGACAACGGCGCCAGAAATCCTTCTTGCTACGTCTTGAGCTTGCGTTGGTTTTCTGTGAAGAGGAAAGGGTGATGCAGCAAAGTAGCGTAAGTATTTCCCTCAGTTTTTGAGAACCAAGGTATCAATCTAGTAGGAGGCTCCTCAAAAGTCCCACGCACCAACACAAACAAACAAAGAACTCGCAACCAACGCAATAAAGGGGTTGTCAATCCCTTCATGGCCACTTGCGAAAGTGAGATTTGATAGAGATAATATGATAAGATAAATATATTTTTGGTATTTTATAATATAGATGCAAAAAGTAAAGATGCAAATAAAAGTAGATTGAAAGCTTATATGATAATAGATAGACCCACGGGCCATAGGTTTCACTAGTGGCTTCTCTCAAGATAACATAAGTATTACGGTGGGTGAACAAATTACTGTCGAGCAATTGATAGAAAAGCGAATAATTATGAGATTATCTAGGCATGATCATGTATATAAGCATCACGTCCGCGACAAGTAGACCGACTCCTGCCCGCATCTACTACTATTACTCCACACATTGACCGCTATCCAGCATGCATCTAGAGTATTAAGTTCATAAGAACAGAGTAACGCATTAAGAAAGATGACATGATGTAGAGGTATAAACTCAAGCAATATGATATAAACCCCATCTTTTTATCCTCGATGTCAACAATACAATATGTGCCTTGCAACCCTTTCTGTCACTGGGTAAGGACACCGCAAGATTGAACCTAAAGCTAAGCACTTCTCCCATGGCAAGAAAGATCAATCTAGTAGGCCAAACCAAACTGATAATTCGAAGAGACTTGCAAAGATAACTCAATCATACATAAAATAATTCAGAGAAGATTCAAATATTTCTCATAGATAAACTTTATCATAAACCCACAATTCATCGAATCTCGACAAACACACCGAAAAAAGAGTTTACATCGAATAGATCTCCACAAGAGAAGGGGAGAACATGGTATTGAGATCCAAAAAGAGAGAAGAAGCCATCTAGCTAGTAACTATGGACCCGAAGGTCTGTGGTAAACTACTCACAACTCATCGGAGGGGCTATGGTGTTGATGTAGAAGGCCTCCGTGGTCGATTCCCCCTCCGGCGGAGCACCTGCAAAGGCTCCAAGATGGGATGTCGCGGATACACAAGGTTACGGTGGTGGAAATTGTTTTTCGTTGGTTTCAGGGTACGTGGGTATATATAGGAGGGAGAAGTATGTCGGTGGCTGCTCAAGGGGCCCAGGAGATAGGGGGCATGCCCAGGAGGGGTGTGCGCGCCCTCCTATCTCCTGGCCGCCTCGATTGCTTCTTGACTTGCACTCCAAGTCCTCTGGATCACGTTCGTTCAAAAAATCACGCTCCTGAAGGTTTCATTCCGTTTGGACTCCGTTTGATATTCCTTTTCTTCAAAATACTGAAATAGGCAAAAAATAGCAATACGGGTTGGGCCTCCGGTTAGTAGACTAGTACCAAAAATGATATAAATGTGTAAAATAAAGCCCATAAACATCCAAAAGGGGTAATATAATAGCATGGAACAATACAAAATTATAGATACATTGGAGACGTATCAGGCTCCTCCGCTCTCGATGCCACCACTCTGCCACCATGGTGAAGGACAAGACGGCGGCGCTGGAACGCGCGAGGAAGGCGATGGGGGCGGCGAAAGGCAAGAAGACGAATCGGGGGTCATCGCTGCGGTCGTCACTACCGCCGGTTGGATCCAGGGCGATTGGATCCGATCCTCGCTCCGGCAGGAAGATTTGGAGGAGCTGGCCGAGTCCGAACTGATCGCCAACGGTGCTGTGCGGTTACCGGAGGGGGAGACGGAGCTGCAGCCACGACTGTGTGAGTGCATTCTGCTCGCCACCCATGTTGACCGTGGTTTCTCGCTTCCTCCGCACCCTTTTTTCCGAGGTTTCTTGAACTTCTTCGGAGCCCAACTCCATCACTTTTCTCCCAACACCATCACATACCTCGCTGCGTTCGTGTCCATGTGCGAGAATTTTCTGGGTTGTCAACCGCACTGGGATCTTTTCAAGCACATTTTCACTATCCGCTCTCAGTCGGTGAAGAAAGCAAACACGAGTGACGAGAAAACACACGTTATCCAGATGTGTGTGGGTTTGGGTATCCAGAAGAGAAAGAGGAGCTCTTTCCCTTGCATGACCCTTCCCGAGTCGGTCAGGGGCTGGCAGTCGACCTGGTTCTACTGCCAAGACATTGCAACTACAGGCCAGTCGACTGGACTTCCCCCTTTTACCTTTGATCGTGTTCAGACCCCTTCCTCGCTAAAAGCGACCACTGCGGAGAGGGTGGAAACAAACATGCTGGTTGAGAGGGTGGTTCAGTTGATCAATCAAGGCGTCACTGGCATGGATTTGCTGGAGGTATTTCTTAGTCGACGCATCCAGCCGCTCCAGGCTCGTGACCACCCTATGTGGATGTATTCTGGAGCCAACGACACCACTCGGGTTCATCCAGAGGAAGTACCGGCCAAGACAGTGGCCCAGTGGTTGAGGAGTATCACAGGAAACAAGGACAACCCTAGAGGCGCCAGGAGAGTCGACCCCTTCAGCGACATCAACTAGCCAGACAAGGTTCGGCCTCTGCCACCGACTGTATTTGGGTACATCTTTTGACTGGCTTTGAATCCGACTGACTTTCACTCGACTTATTGTCTTGTAGGTTTATACTGAGATGTACTCGATGCCCAATGGCGAACAAGCTCTGGAGCAAGACCAGGAGGGAGAGGACAGCGCGGAGGAGAGTGGCGATTGGCAATCTCCAGACGACGAGGACAAAGAGGAGAGCGATGAGTCGGACGACAAACAGATGGTCGACTCACCACCTCGTTCGGAATGTCGATCCAAGCTACTCCATGATCCAGCGGGCGGGCGCGACAAGACCGTGGCCCCGAGCACCCAAACTCAGAAGTGTACTCGGACTTCGACTCCGGAGCCGACGGAGAAAGTCGCCAAGCAGCCCAAGGTTAACCCTTCAAAATCTCGGAAGACTTTGCCCAAGATTAAGATGGATGTTCCTATTGCGTCTGGGTAAGTGTTCTTTCTGTGTTTTCTTCCACCGACTAACTCTTCTGTTCTGACTGAATGGATTGTAAACTTTTCTAGCCCAGCCTCCGCCACGACTGACATGAATGTTGACAAGGCCCCAGGTGACGAGGAAGCCGATGACGCGGCCACCTCCAGAGCTAGTAAGTCCGATCGACTCGAATTTATTCTGTCGATTGAACTATTGGTCCGTTGAATTTCTGATGTTTCTTTTTGTTGTAGCTCCACGAGATATTATCGTGCTTCCATATGATGATGAAGAAGTGCCTCTGAGGGAGAGGAGAAGTAGGGGCAAGGGATCAAGTGGGAAGGCGCCTGAGGTTCAGGTCCCTTAGTCGACACTGGTGCTTGAGACGGTGGTCGAGCGATCCGGAGATCCGGCTCGAACCAACGTCACTTTCGCTAACCCACTGTCGACTGATCGCCCATCAGGGTCGACTGCTCAGACCCCTGCTGCTCCAGTACAACTCCACGCGTCCGACCCAGTGGCTGCTTCGACTGCCTTGCCATCATCGCTCTTTACTGCGTACCAAACTCTAGACGACTCGCTGAGTGCTGCCAGAGAGGCTCTTCTTCAGGTGAATCTTGTGATGGAGCACATTAAGGTGGTGCACGAGGCCAGTCAGGTGGCTTATAATGCCAGCACCACTCTGCAAACCAACATCAAGGTTAGTTGGTTCCCGACTGGTCTTTTGAATAATGAAAACTGCCGCTGTTGCTTCGCTGCTCATATGGTGCTCTTAGATGAACGCCTTGGAACTTGTTCTGTGCATCTACTATCATGGGTCTGCATTTCACATCCAATCACCCACTTGGGTGTGTCTGTCTTAAAGTTGTATAGTTCTTCCACTTGAGTCGACTAGGTTGAGTCGAGTGCTTTTCCGAACCAGTGGGGGCATGCAGAGTGCACCCACTGGGTGTAGTCCCCGACACCGCGGTCGACTGTTGGCAGTCGGCTGGGGTATGAGAATCTCCATTTTTTACTCATGTTGGGCAGACCATCCCGAGTGTTAAACCAAACCATTGGGGGCACACTAAGTGCACCCACTGGGAGTAGTCCCCAAGACTACTATTGAATGTTTGATTCGGCAGTAGTCTTAGAGCAACTTTCACTGTGATTGTCTTTTGTTTCTGTCGACTAATATATCTCATTTTCTGACTGTAGAGGTCTTGTGATCTTGGGGCTCAACTTTCTAAACTGAACAAGAAGCAAATCAGCCTCAATCTTGATCTTGAACTGGCCAAGAAGAACCTCAAGACTGCCCAGGACGAAGCAGCTATCATGGGAGGTAACCAATCGTCAACTGTCCATCTTGTGACTCGCACTTCTCCGTTTTTTTCTTTCAGTCTCTTTGAACCTAGTGATTTCACGAACAGATGTGCCTAGTGAAAACCGTCAACTTCAAGCTCGTCTGAAGAATGTTATTTCTTTAGAGAAAATGAAGCAGGCTCTGGAGAAGAAGGATTAGGATCTTGCTGCTGCCCAAAAGGAGACGCGAGAGAAAACAACGCTTGCTGACAAGAAGCTGGCTTCAGTCAGCAAGTTAGAAGAGGAGAACTCTAAGCTGAAGACCTCTGTCTCTGAGGCCAATCGGGAGGTAGAGCAATTGAAGAAAGACAAGGACAACTTGACTGATGAAGTTGTAAACCTCAAGGCCAAGAAGGGCGAGCTAGAGTCTTGTCTGGGACATCTTGCTGCAAAACTGGTCCTGAAGCTTGAAGGTATTATTGTTCGACTGATTTGTTGCTGTCGATTGACACGTCTTGTCATACTATCGACTCACTATTTTTTCTGACTTTGCAAAACTTTGTCAGGACTTTGAAGCAGAGACTGGGCGGGTTGAGACGGGTCTTGACCCCATAAATTGTCCCGTCAAAGATGATGTTGCAATGAATGTGATGCGGTTGGAATCACGCATGGATAGCGCGGTTGCCTATCTTGCTCGACTGAAGGCGGCGATGACTCGGCTTGATGCTGAACTCTGGCCTCAGGCAGAACTCTCACAAGACCTCAAGTCTCTGATGACTCGACTGAATCAAATACCCGACCCAGTGCAAGAATGGAAGAAATCATCTGCTTGTTGTGGTGCTGACGTCGCCCTGTCATTGGTCCGAGTGCACTGCAAGGATGTCGGAGAAGACAAGCTGGCGGAGCTCAAGGTTGCGAACACCAAAAAGCGCACTTTCCACTCCTTCATGGACACTTTCCTAGACGCCGCCACTCGTATCGCACACAACATCAACCTTGACAGTTTTTGTGATCCAGCAAGTCCTTCTCCTGATGAGTGATCAAAACATTATGCCCCACCTTTATTTTCCTCGGAATGCCGAGTGATTATGTAATCGTTTAAACTCTTTCAAGCTTGATGCCTAAGTACTTCTGCCTGCTGCGGTTCTGAACTTTTGCAGGATTTATCTAAACTTGAATACCTTTGAACATCATGGCTTTTGTTCTAGTTTCGAACTGTTTCTGATTGTCTTTCGGTTTCGAGTGGACTTGATCTTCTTACCCTTAGTCGAATAAAAAGTACATTGTACTTGTGACGGAGCTCAGACGCGGTGTTCAGTCGACACCTTGTTGTCCTTACGGATAGGGATGGAGCGTACGTTGTATTTGTGGCGTAGCTCAGAGGTGGTGTTCAATCGACACCTCGTCATCCTTGTGGATAGGGATGGAGCGTACGTTGTATTTGTGGCGTAGCTTAGAGGATATTCGCGACTTACGTGATTACGGGGTCGCAGCTAAGCCCCCGAGTGGGAGGATTGTTCTCCACTCGGAATGTTTTTAACTTAAGCGATTACGGGGTTGCAGCTAAGCCCCCGAGTGGGAGGATTGCTCTCCACTCGGAATGTTTTTAACTTAGGCGATTACGGGGTCGCAGCTAAGCCCCCGAGTGGGAGGATTGCTCTCCACTCGGAATGTTTTTAACTTAGGCGATTACGGGGTCGCAGCTAAGCCCCCGAGTGGGAGGATTTCTCTCCACTCAGAATGTTTTTAACTTAGGTGGTTGCGGGGTCGCAACTAAGCCCCCGAGTGGGAGGATTGCTCTCCACTCAGAATGCTTTTAACTTAGGCGATTACGGAGTCACAGCTAAGCCCCCGAGTGGGAGGATTGCTCTCCACTCGGAATGTTTTTAACTTAGGCAATTATGGGGTCGCAGCTAAGCCCCCGAGTGGGAGGATTGCTCTCCACTCGGAATGTTTTTAACTTAGGCGATTACCGGGTCGCAGCTAAGCCCCCGATTGGGAGGATTGCTCTCCACTCGGAATGTTTTTAACTTAGGCGATTACGGGGTCGCAGCTAAGCCCCCGAGTGGGAGGATTGCTCTCCTCTCGTAATGTTTTTTTAACTTAGGCGATTACGGGGTCGCAGCTAAGCCCCCGAGTGGGAGAATTGCTCTCCACTCGGAATGTTTTTAACTTAGGCAATTACGGGGTCGCAGCTAAGCTCCCGAGTGGGAGGATTGCTCTCCACTCGGAATGTTTTTAACTTAGGCGATTACGGGGTTGCAGCTAAGCCCCCGAGTGGGAGGATTGCTCTCCACTCGGAATGTTTTCAACTTAGGCGAATCAGGTTTGCGGCTAAGCCTCCCACTGGGAGATTTGGACACAAGTGATTACGAGAAACCACTCATTAAGATACTGTAAAAATCTTGTCTTTGGAAAACAAACTGAAGTGCTTTTATTACAACTCGTTGGGTCGAGTGATTTTAGGTATAGAAAGGACGGAGCAGCTCTGCATTCCATGCGCGTGGCTCGTCCATCTTCTTGGCAACATTGTAAATGTGATATGCTCCATTGTGAAGCACCTTGGTGATGATGAAGGGACCTTCCCAGGCCGGAACGAGTTTGTGAGGTCATTTTTGAACCACTCGGAGTACAAGGTCTCCTTCCTGAAATGCTCGACCCCGGACGTTGCGAGCGTGGAATCGACGCAGATCTTGCTGATAGATGGTCGACCGAACCAAAGCCATCTCGCGCACTTCCTCCAGGAGATCGACTGCGTCTTCGCGTGCTTGCTCAACTTCAGCTTTTGAGAACAGTTCCAATCGGGGAGCATTGTGCAGCAAGTCACTCGGAAGCACAACCTCAGCGTCGTACTCCAGAAAGAAAGGGGTTCGATCAGTCAACCGGTTGGGTGTTGTTCTCAGCCCCCATAGGACTGATGGTAATTCAGTCACCCAAGCTCCAGCAGCATGCTTAAGATCGCACATCAGACGAGGCTTTAACCCTTGAAGGATCAAATCAATCGCCCTTTCAGCCTGTCCATTCGACTATGGGTGCGCGACGGACGCGTAGTTGACCCGAGTCCCTTGAGATGCGCAGAACGCCTTGAACTTATCAGAATCAAAGTTGGACCCATTATCTGTGATGATGCTGTGAGGAACTCCATATCTGAATATCAACTCTCTGATGAAACTGACGGCAGTGCCTGCTCCAAGGTTTTTGGTGGGCTTTGCTTCGATCCACTTGGTGAACTTGTCGACTGCTACGAGCAAATGGGTGAAGCCACTCATGTTGGGGAACATAGCAGAAATTCAAAATTTTCCTACGTGTCACCAAGATCTATCTATGGAGAAACCAGCAACGAGGGGAAGGAGAGTGCATCTACATACCCTTGTAGATCGCTAAGCGGAAGCGTTCAAGAGAACGGGGTTGAAGGAGTCGTACTCGTCGTGATCCAAATCACCGGAGATCCTAGTGCCGAACGGACGGCACCTCCGCATTCAACACACGTACAGCCCGGTGACGTCTCCCATGCCTTGATCCAGCAAGGAGAGAGGGATAGGTTGAGGAAGACTCCATCCAGCAGCAGCACAATAGCGTGGTGGTGATGGAGGAGCGTGGCAATCCTGCAGGGCTTCGCCAAGCACCGTGAGATATGAGGAGAAAGAGAGGTAAGGCTGCGCCAACAGGAGAAGAAATTCGTGTGTCGGGCTGCTCCTTTGCCTCCACTATATATAGGGGGAGAAGGAGGGCTGCGCCCCCACCTAGGGTTCCACCCCTAGGGGCGGCGGCCAGCCCAAACCCATCTAGGGTGCGGCCAAGGGGGGGGGAGGGGAAACTTGCCCCCCAAGTTAGGTGGGTGCGCCCCTTCCCCAAACCCTAGGCGCCTCGGGCCCTTGTGGGGGGGGGGCACCAGCCCACCTGGGGCTGGTCCCCTCCCACACTTGGCCCATGCAGCCCTCCGGGGATGGTGGCCCCACTTGGTGGACCCCCGGGACCCTCCCGGTGGTCCCGGTACGTTACCGATAAAACCCGAAACTTTTCCGATGACCAAAACAGGACTTCCCATATATAAAGATTTACCTCCGGACCACTCCGGAACTCCTCGTGACGTCCGAGATCTCATCCGGGACTCTGAACAATATTTGGTAACCACATACAAACTACCTTTATAACCCTAGCGTCATCGAACCTTAAGTGTGTAGACCCTACGGGTTCGGGAATCATGCAGACATGACCGAGACGTTCTCCGGTCAATAACCAACAGCAGTATCTGGATACCCATGTTGGCTCCCACATGTTCCACGATGATCTCATCGGATGAACCACGATGTCAAGGACTCAATCAATCCCGTATACAATTCCCTTTGTCTAGAGGTATTGTACTTGCCCGAGATTCGATCGTCGGTATCCCGATACCTTTGTTCAATCTCGTTACCGGCAAGTCTCCTTACTCGTTCCGTAACACATCATCCCGTGATCAACCCCTTGGTCACATTGTGCACATTATGATGATTTCCTACCGAGTGGGCCCAGAGATACCTCTCCGTTAACCGGAGTGACAAATCCCAGTCTCGATTTGTGCCAACCCAACAGACACTTTCGGAGATACCTGTAGTGCACCTTTATAGCCACAAAGTTATGTTGTGACGTTTGGTACACCCAAAGCATTCCTACGGTATCCGGGAGTTGCACAATCTCATGGTCTAAGGAAATGATACTTGACATTAGAAAAGCTTTAGCATACGAACTACGATCTTTGTGCTAGGCTTAGGATTGGGTCTTGTCCATCACATCATTCTGCTAATGATGTGATCCCGTTATCAACGACATCCAATGTCCATGGCCAGGAAACCGGAAACATCTATTGATCAACGAGCTAGTCAACTAGAGGCTTACTAGGGACATGGTGTTGTCTATGTACCCACACATGTATCTGAGTTTCCTATCAATACAATTATAGCATGGATAATAAATGATTATCATGAATAAGGAAATATAATAATAACTAATTTATTATTGCCTCTAGGGCATATTTCCAACAGTCTCCCACTTGCACTAGAGTCAATAATCTAGTTCACATCGTCATGTGATTAACACTCACACGTCACATCGCCATGTGACCAACATCCAAAGAGTTTACTAGTGTCATTAAACTAGTTCACATCATCATGTGATTAAGACTCAATGAGTTCTAGGGTTTGATCATGTTTTGCTT
This sequence comes from Triticum timopheevii, assembly GCA_963921465.1. Taxonomy (NCBI): domain Eukaryota; kingdom Viridiplantae; phylum Streptophyta; class Magnoliopsida; order Poales; family Poaceae; genus Triticum; species Triticum timopheevii. The sequence goes on from OY997274.1 coordinate 389,511,081, forward strand.
GTGAGAGAGGTTTTAGTCAACGGGTCTGCAACTTTCAGATCCGTATGTACTTCACAAATCTCTAGGTCATTCTGTAAATGCTGCTTCCACGCTCCACTTGGAGCTATTCCAAATGGTTGCTCCATTATACGTATCCGGTTTGCTACTCAGAGCCACTCGAATAGGTGTTAAAGCTTGCATCGACGTAACCCTTTACGCCGAACTCTTTATCACCTCCATAATCGAGAAACATGTCCTTATTTACTCCAAGGACAATTTTGACCGCTGTCCAATGATCCATTCCTGGATCATTCTTGTACCCCTTGATTGACTCATGGCAAGGCACACTTACGGTGCGGTACACAGCATAGCATACTATAGAGACTACGTCTGAAGCATAGGGGACGACCTTCGTTCTTTCTCTCTCTTCTGTCGTGGTCGAGCTTTAACTCTTAACTTCATACCTTACAACTCAGGCAAGAACTCCTTCTTTGACTGATCCATCTTGAACACCTTCAAGATCATGTCAAGGTATGTGCTCATTTGAAATTACCATTTAGCGTTTTTGATCTATCCTCATAGATCTTGATGCTCAATGTTCAAGTAGCTTAATCCAGGTTTTCCATTGAAAAACACTTTTCAAATAACCCTATATGCTTTCCAGAAATTCTACATCATTTCTGATCAACAATATGTCTACAACATATACTTATTAGAAATTCTATAGCGCTCCACTCACTTCTTTGGAAATACAAGTTTCTCATAAACTTTGTATAAACCCAAAATCTTTGATCATCTCATCAAAGCGTACATTCCAACTCCGAGATGCTTACTCCAGTCCTTAGAAGGGCTGCTGAAGCTTTGCATACTTGTTAGCGTCTTTCAGGATTGTCAAAACTTTCTGGTTTTATCACATACAACCTTTCCTCAAGAAAAATGTCAAGGAAACAATGGTTTTTGACATCCTATATGCAAGATTTCATAAATAATGCAGTAACTGCTAATCCAATTCCAACAGACTCTTAGCATCACTACGAGTGAGAAAGCCTCACCGTAGTCAACTCCTTGAACTCGTCGGAAAACATCTTTAGCGACAAGTCGAGCTTTCTTAATGGTGATACTTACCATCATTGTCTGTCTTCCTTTTAAAATCCATCTTTACCCAACGGCCTTACGACCATCAAGTATTTCTTCCAAAGTCATGGATCCTCTCTCAGATTTTATGGCCTTGAGCCATTCTTCGGAATCCGGGCCCACCATCGCTTTTCCATAGTTCATAGGTTCATTGTTGTCTAGCAACATGACCTCCAAGACAGGATTACGTACTCCTCTGAAGCAATACGCATCCTCGTCGACCTAAAAGGTTTGGTAGTGACTTGATCCGAAGCATCGTGATCACTATCATCAGCTTCCGCTTCAATTTGTGTAGGTGCCACATGAACAACTTCCTGTGCCCTGCTACACACTCGTTGAAGTGATGGTTCAATAACCTCATCAAGTCTCCACCATCCTCCCACTCAATTCTTTCGAGAGAAACTTTTCCTCGAGAAAGGACCTATTTCTAGAAACAATTACTTTTGCTTCCGGATCTGAGATAGGAGGTATACCCAACTATTTTGGGTGTCCTATGAAGATGCATTTTTTATCCGCTTTGGGTTCGAGCTCATCAACCTGAAACTTTTTCACATAAGCGTCGCAGCCACAAACTTTTAAGAAACGACAACTTAGGTTTCTCCAAACCATAGTTCAAACGGTGTCGTCTCAACGGAATTACGTGGTGCCCTATTAAAGTGAGTGCGGTTGTCTCTAATGCCTAACCCATGAACGATAGTGGTAATTCGATAAGAGACATCATGGTACGCACCATATCCAATAGGGTGCAACTATGATGTTCGGACACACCATCACACTATGGTGTTCCAGGCGGTATTAATTGTGAAACAATTTCCACAATGTCTTAATTGCGTGCCAAAGCTCGTAACTCAGATACTCATCTCTATGATCATATCATAGACATTTTATCCTCTTGTCACAATGATCTTCAACTTCACTCTGAAATTACTTGAACCATTCAATAATTCAGACTTGTGTTTCATCAAGTAAATATACTCAGTATCTACTTAAATCATCCGTGAAGTGAGAACATAACGATATTCACTGCATGCCTCAACACTCATTGGACTGCACACATCAAAGTGTGTTACTTCCAACAAGTTGCTATCTTGTTCCATCTTACTGAAAACGAGGCTTTTCAGTCATCTTCCATGTGTGGTATGATTTGCATATCTCAAGTGATTCAAAATCAAGTGAGTCCAAACGATCCATCCCCATGGAGTTTCTTCATGCGTATACACCAATAGACGTGGTTCGCATGTCTCAAACTTTTCAAAAACGAGTGAGTCCAAAGATCCATCAACATGGAGCTTCTTCATGCGTTTTACACCAATATGACTTACATGGCAGTGCCACAAGTAAGTGGTACTATCATTACTATCTTATATCTTTTGGCATGAACATGTGTATCATTACGATCGAGATTCAATAAACCATTCATTTTAGGTGCAAGACCATTGAAGGTATTATTCAAATAAACAGAGTAACCATTATTCTCCTTATATGAATAACCGTATTACGATAGACATAATCCAATCATGTCTATGCTCAACGCAAACACCAAATAACAATTATTTTAACACCAATCTCGATGGTAGAGGGAGCGTGCGATGCTTGATCACATCAACCTTGGAAACACTTCCAACACATATCGTCAGCTCACCTTTAGCTAGTCTCCGTTTATTTCATAGCTTTTATTTCGAGTTACTAACACTTAGCAACCGAACCGGTATCTAATACCCTGGCGCTACTAGGAGTACTAGTAAAGTACACATTAACATAATGTATATCCAATATACTTCTATCGACCTTGCCAGCCTTCTTATCTACCAAGTATCTAGGGTAATCCTGCTCCAGTGGCTGTTCCCCTTATTACATAAGCACTTAGTCTCGGGTTTGGGTTCAACCTTGGGTTTCTTCACTGGAGCAGCAGCTGATTTGCCGTTTCATGAAGTATCCCTTCTTGCCCTTGCCCTTCTTGAAACTAGTGGTTTCACCAACCATCAACAATTGATGCTCCTTCTTGATTTCTACTTTCGCGGTGTCAAACATCACGAATACCTCAAGGATCATCATATCTATCCCTGATATGTTATAGTTCATCACGAAGCTCTAGCAGCTTGGTGGCAATGACTTTGGAGAAACATCACTATCTCATCTGAAAGATCAACTCCCACTCGATTCAAGTGATTGTTGTACTCAGACAATCTGAGCACAAGCTCAACGATTGAGCTTTTCTCCCTTAGTTTGCAGGCTAAGAAAATCGTCGGAGGTCTTATACCTCTTGACGTGGGCACGAGCCTGAAATCCCAATTTTAGCCCTCGAAACATCTCATATGTTCCGCGATGTTTCAAAAACGTCTTTGGTGCCTCAACTCTAAACCGTTTAACTGAACTATCACGTAGTTATCAAAACGTGTATGTCCGATGTTCGCAACATCCACAGACGACGTTTGGGGTTCAGCACACTGAGCGGTGCATTAAGGACATAAGCCTTCTACGAAGCAACGAGGACAATCCTCAGTTCACGGACCCAGTCCGCATAATTGCTACTATCAACTTTCAACTAAATTTTCTCTAGGAACATATCTAAAATAGTAGAACTAAAGCGCAAGCTATGACATAATTTGCAAAGGGCTTTTGACTATGTTCAGGATAATTAAGTTCATCTAATGAACTCCCACTAAGATAGACATCCCTCTAGTCATCTAAGTGATTACATGATCCGAGTCAACTAGGTCGTGTCCGATCATCATGTGAGACGGACTAGTCATCATCGGTGAACATCTTCATGTTGATCGTATCCACCATACGACTCATGCTCGACCTTTCGGTCTCTTGTGTTCCGAGGCCATGTCTGTACATGCTAGGCTCGTCAAGTTAACCTAAGTGTTTCGCGTGTGTAAATCTGGCTTACACCCGTTGTATGTGAACGTAAGAATCTATCACACCCGATCATCACGTGGTGCTTCGAAACGACGAACTTTCGCAACGGTGCACAGTTAGGGGGAACACTTTCTTGAAATTTTAATGAGGGATCATCTTATTTACTACCGTCGTTCTAAGCAAATAAGATGCATAAACATGATAAACATCACATGCAATCAAATAGTGACATGATATGGTCAATATCATTTTGCTCCTTTTGATCTCCATCTTCGGGGCTCCATGATCATCATCGTCACCGGCATGACACCATGATCTCCATCATCATGATCTCCATCATCGTGTCTTCATGAAGTTGTCTCGCCAACTTATTACTTCTACTACTATGGCTACTAGTTAGCAATAAAGTAAAGTAATTACATGGCGATGTTTAATGACACGCAGGTCATACAATAAATAAAGACAACTCCTATGGCTCCTGCCGGTTGTCATACTCACCGACATGCAAGTCGTGATTCCTATTACAAGAACATGATCAATCTCATACATCATATATCATTCATCACATTCTTCTTGGCCATATCATATCACATAGCATACCCTTCAAAAACAAGTTGGACGTCCTCTAATTGTTGTTTGCATGTTTTATGTGGCTGCTATGGGTTTCTAGCAAGAATGTTTCTTACCTACTCAAAACCACACCATGATATGCCAATTGCTATTTACCCTTCATAAGGACCCTTTTCATCGAATTCGTTCCGACTAAAGTGGGAGAGACTGGCACCCGCTAGCCACCTTATGCACCAAGTGCATGTCAGTCGGTGGAACCTGTCTCACGTAAGTGTACGTGTAAGGTCGGTCCGGGCCGCTTCATCCCACAATACCGTCGAAACAAGATTGGACTAGTAACGGTAAGCATATTGAACAAAATCAACGCCCACAACTACTTTGTGTTCTACTCATGCAAAGAATCTACGCAATAGACCTAGCTCTGATACCACTGTTGGGAAACGTAGCAGAAATTCAAAATTTTCCTACGTGTCACCAAGATCTATCTATGGAGAAACCAACAACGAGGGGAAGGAGAGTGCATCTACATACCCTTGTAGATCGCTAAGCGGAAGCGTTCAAGAGAACGGGGTTGAAGGAGTCGTACTCGTCGTGATCCAAATCACCGGAGATCCTAGTGCCGAACGGATGGCACCTCCGCGTTCAACACACGTACAGCCCGGTGACGTCTCCCATGCCTTGATCCAGCAAGGAGAGAGAGGGAGAGGTTGAGGAAGACTCCATCCAGCAGGAGCACAACAGCGTGGTGGTGATGGAGGAGCGTGGCAATCCTCCAAGGCTTCGGCAAGCACCACGAGATATGAGGAGAAAGAGAGGTAAGGCTGCGCCAACAGGAGAAGAAATTCGTGTGTCGGGCTGCTCCTTTGCCTCCACTATATATAGGGGGAGAGGGAGGGCTGCGCCCCCATCTAGGGTTCCACCCCTAGGGGCGGCGGCCAGCCCAAACCCATCTAGGGTGCGGCCAAGGGGGGGGGGAGAGGGGAAACTTGCCCCCCAAATTAGGTGGGTGCGCCCCCTCCCCCAAACCCTAGGCGCCTTGGGCCCTTGTGGGGGGGCGCACCAGCCCACCTGGGGCTTGTCCCCTCCCACACTTGGCCCATGCAGCCCTCCGTGGATGGTGGCCCCACTTGGTGGACCCCCAGGACCCTCCCGGTGGTCCCGGTACGTTACCGATAAAACCCGAAACTTTTTCGGTGACCAAAACAAGACTTCCCATATATAAATCTTTACCTCCGGACCACTCCGGAACTCCTCGCGACGTCCGAGATCTCATCTGGGACTCCAAACAACATTTGGTAACCACATACAAACTTCCTTTATAACCCTAGCGTCATCGAACCTTAAGTGTGTAGACCCTACGGGTTCGGGAATCATGCAGACATGATCGAGATGTTCTCCGGTCAATAACCGACAGCGGTATCTGGATACCCATGTTGGCTCCCACATGTTCCACGATGATCTCATCGGATGAACCACGATGTCAAGGACTCAATCGATCCCGTATACAATTCCCTTTGTCTAGCGGTATTGTACTTGCCCGAGATTCGATCGTCGGTATCCCGATAACTTTGTTCAATCTCGTTACCGGCAAGTCTCTTTACTCGTTCCGTAACACATCATCCCGTGATCAACCCCTTGGTCACATTGTGCACATCATGATGATGTCCTACCGAGTGGGCCCAGAGATACCTCTCCGTTAACGGGAGTGACAAATCCCAGTCTCGATTCGTGCCAACCCAACAGACACTTTCAGAGATACCTGTAGTGCACCTTTATAGCCACCCAGTTACGTTGTGATGTTTGGTACACCCAAAGCATTCCTACGGTATCCGGGATTTGCACAATCTCATGGTCTAAGGAAATGATACTTGACATTAGAAAAGCTTTAGCATACGAACTACGATCTTTGTGCTAGGCTTAGGATTGGGCCTTGTCCATCACATCATTCTGCTAATGATGTGATCCCGCTATCAATGACATCCAATGTCCATGGGCAGGAAACCGTAACCATCTATTGATCAACAAGCTAGTCAACTAGAGGCTTACTAGGGACATGGTGTTGTCTGTGTACCCACACATGTATCTGAGTTTCCTATCAATACAATTATAGCATGGATAATAAACGATTATCATGAATAAGGAAATATAATAATAACTAATTTATTATTGCCTCTAGGCATATTTCCAACAACTCACGCCAGTCTTGAAGCGCCCAACCATATCCAATCCCCAGACTGCAAACGGCCAGACGAGTGGAATAGTCTTCAGAGCAGATGCAGGCTTGTGAGACATGTTGGAGTAGAACTGGCAACCCGCGCACTTGCCGACTATTTCTTTCGCCATCTCATTTGCTCGAGGCCAATAAAATCCCGCTAGGTTTGCTTTGGCCAAGATGGTCCGAGAGGATGCATGGTGACCACAGGTCCCCGAGTGGATGTCATTTTGGATCATTTGACCTTCTTGCGGGGTGATGCAGCGTTGGGCCACTCCTGTGACACTTTCTCTGTAAAGCTGCCCTTTCACCATGGTGAAAGCTTTGGATCGACGGACTATCTGGCGAGCCTTGTCTTCATCCTCTGGGAGTTCCTTTCTGAGAATGTACGCAATGTACGGTACTGTCCGATCGGGCATGACCACCAGGACTTCCATGATTAGGTCGACCACGGGTGGAACCTCGATCTCACTCGGATTGGTTAAACTTATTGGTTGTGGGGGCTCTTCCCTGAAGGGATCTTCTTGTACTGATGGGGCATGGAGATGCTCCAAGAACACATTGCTAGGAATAGGCTTCCGAGTGGACCCTATCTTCGCCAGATCATTAACAGCTTGGTTCTTGATTCTTGGGATGTGCTGGAGCTCTAACCCCTCAAACTTCTTCTCTAGCTTTCTCACTACATTGCAGTAACCTATCATTGTGGGACTCCTGATGTCCCATTCCTTCATTACTTGGTTAACCACTAAGTCTGAGTCGCCATAAACCATCAAACGTCGGACACCGAGTGAAATGGCCATATGCAACCCATACAATAGTGCCTCATACTCAACTTCATTGTTTGAAGAATCAAAGTGAATCTGGAGGACATAACTGAGCTTGTCTCCTCGTGGGGACACTAAGACCACTCCTGCACCAGAGCCATTTAACATCTTGGATCCATCAAAGAACATGGTCCAATGTTCCGACTGAATTTGAATCGGTTGTTGTTGTTTAGTCCACTCTGCGAGGAAATCCGCAATTGCTTGAGACTTAATGGCCTTCTTTGCCTCAAATCTGATATCCAAAGGAAGAAGTTCAATCGTCCACTTTGCCATTCGACCAGTTGCATCTCTGTTATTCAGAATCTCTGACAATGGAGCATCGCCGACGACTGAAATTGAGTGATCAGAGAAATAATGAGCAACCTTCTTCGTGGTCAGGTAAATCCCATTAACAAGCTTCTGATAGTGAGGATATCTCTACTTGGATGGGGTTAAGACTTCTGAAATGTAATACATGGGGCGCTGAACTTTGAAGGTCTTGCCTTCTTCTTCCCGCTCGACCGTGAGCACTGTGCTAACAACTTGCCCTGTGGCTGTGATGTAAAGTAGTAGAGGCTCCTTGCTAACCGGAGAAGCAAGCACCAACTGGGTGGAAAGCAGGGCTTTGAGCTCTTCAAACGCTGCTTCAGCTTCATCATTCCACTCGAAATTTTCAGATTTCTTTATCAGTCGGTGAAGAGGCAGTGCCTTTTCCCCGAGGCGTGAGATGAATCGGCTCAAAGCAGCCAAGCAACCAGTAAGCTTCTGAACGTCATGCATGTGCACTGGGCATTTCATTCGGAGGATCATGCCAATCTTCTCTGGGTTTGCGTCGATTCCTCGTCCGGAAATGAGAAAACCGAGTAACTTTCCACCTGGGACTCCAAATGTGCACTTAGATGGATTAAGCTTGATATCATACCTTCTCAGGTTCGCAAAGGTTTCAGCAAGATCAGTCAGCAGGTCGAAACCTTTGCGTGACTTTAACCACTATGTCATCCATATATGCTTCCACATTTTGACTGATTTGAGTGAGCAGACACTTCTAAATCATGCGCATGAGTGTGGCACAAGCATTCTTGAGGCTGAAGGGCATAGTAACATAGCAAAAACACCCGAACGGGGTGATGAAACCCGTTTTTATCTCGTCGGGTCCATACAGTCGGATCCGATGGTACCCAGAATAAGCGTCCAGGAAGGACAGTCGCTCACATCCCGCAGTCGAGTCGACAATCTGGTCGATGTGGGGCAGAGGAAAATGATCTTTCGGGTAGTCCCAATTGATGTGTTTGAAGTGAATACACATTCAAAGTGATTTGTCTTTCTTGGGAACCATAACGACATTGGCGAGCCACTCGGAGTGGTATATCTCGCGGATGAACTCAACAGCCAGGAGCCGAGCCACTTCCTCACCAATGCCTTTTCTCTTCTCCGTGGCGGACCGGTGGAGGTGCTCTTTGACGGGTTTTACTTTTGGATCGACTCGCAAACGATGCTCAGCCAGTCCCCTGGGTACACCTGGCATGTAAGATGGTTTCCATGCAAAGATGTCCCAGTTCTCATGGAGGAACTGGATGAGTTTTTCTTCCTATTTGCTGTCGAGTGCCGACGAGATATGGGTCGGAGCAGCATTGGGGCCGGTTGGGTGAACATGGACTAGTTTGGTCTCGCCGGCCGATTGAAATGCGGAATCAGAGGCAGGCCTCTTAGCACGCAGCAAATCACTTGGATCTGCAGTCTTTTGGTATTTTTGGAACTCTACTGCTGCCATCTGCTCGTCTTCTATTTTTGCCCCATCTTGAAGACAATCTTCTGCTCTCTGACGGTTACCGGAAACCGTTATTACGCCTCTGGCGCCAGGCATCTTCATCTTGATATAAACATAGCACGGTTGAGCCATAAAGCTAGCATAAGTAGGTCTGCCCAGAATGGCATGATATGCGCACTGGAAATCCACTACCTCAAACATCAACTTCTCATTGCGGAAATTCTTCTCATCACCGAAAACCACATCGAGAGTGATCTGGCCGAGTGATTCAGCTTTCTTTCCTGGGATGATTCCATGGAACCGCATGTTGCTCTCGCTGAGTTTGGACATCGGAATGCCCATTCCTTTGAGAGCTTCAGCATACAGAATATTCAGGCCACTGCCACCATCAATCAGGACCTTAGTCAGTCAGGTGCCCCCCACGACTGGGTCGACCACCAGCGCCTGCCGCCCAGGGGTAGCTACGCGTGCCGGGTGGTCGAACTGGTCGAATGCAATGGGGTTTTGTGACCACTTCAGATATCTTGGTGTTGCCGGAGCAACCATGTTTACCTCTCTGTTAATGACCTTCAGGCGACTTTTGCTCTTGATGTCGGCAAAAATCACCAAGGTGGCATTGACATTGGGATAACCATCATCATCGTCCTTATCCTCTTCTTCCTTCTCAGGCCTTTGTCCTTATCACTGGGTTTACTCTCTCGGAAGCTCTGGATTAGGAGTCGACATTGTCGAGTGGTATTTTGGGGAGAATCAGGTTCCCCTCCTCATCCTTCTTGGTGTGAATATGACACGGCAAATCCATCACATTATTTCCTTCCTGGTCCTTCACCTTCTTGGGGGTCCAGGGCCCTTTAGGTTTCCCTTTGAACTTTCCTTGATTCAACGCTGCTGCCTCGGCAGGACCAGCTGCCTCAGCCTTTCGCTTCTACTTCCGACTAGAATTTCCTCCTCTGGTGTCCTGGGCGACTATTTTGTGCTTGCCACTCTGGAGTTGGTCTTCGTCTTCGCCGTTAGCATATTTGGTGGCAATATCCATCATCTGAGTCAAAGACATATCTCTAGTCCGACCGAACTTCAGATTGAGCTCTCTGTAGCGAACGCCTTCCTTGAAGGCACAGACTGCTTGGTGATCTGACACATTCTCCACTGTGTGGTGCAGAGTGATCCATCTCTGGATATAGTATCTTAGGGTTTCATTCGGTTTCTGCACGCAATGCTGCAGCTCCGGTAGACCAGCATGTCTCTTGCAGGTGCCCTCAAACGTTATGGTGAACACTCGGGCTAACTCATCCCAACTCAAAATACTCCCAGGGGCCAACTGATTTAGCCAAGCTCTGGCAGAACCTTCAAGCATCAGAGGAAGGTGCTTCATGCCACCTCATCACTGTCGCCGCCAATGTGCACAACCACTCGGTAGTCTTTGAGCCAAGTATCGGGCTTCGACTCGCCTATAAATTTACCGACGCCAGTCGCCAGTCTGAAGTTATGGGGAATCTCGACAACTCTGATGGCCCTTCCAAAACACTCGGGGCCAGAAACGTGGACTCTGCCTCCACTGGGTCTATCCCGATCCCACCCTTCTCTGTATGCTCTATTCCGGTCGACCAAACCCTGCACAAGGTCGGACCTTGCGACAAAGCCAGGCTCTTTGGGGTCGACTGGAACTCTGCGGTCGTTCCCATACGGATGCCTGTCGTCATTGCGCTGGGGAGCATACGACCCGTCCCTCGGAAGGGGCGAAGGCGCTTGACGGTAGTTGTCACGGGCGTATTCACGATCATATTCTCCATGAGCTCTTCCCAGGTACCGATCCTGGCGGTGATCACGGCCTCCATGCCGCAAAGGGGACCTAGGACTATGAGCCGACTGAACGGTATCTGCTCTCACTGATCGTCTGTGGATTCTGTTCCGCGACTGGGACACATCGGGGTTCTGGTCTCCCGCTGCTTGGAGCAGCGTTCTGATCTGTTCCAATCCTCTTCCAGCCTCCGAACGAGACGGCTGAATAGATTCTGCAATACGTGCAGCGGCTGCCAAATTCTGAATCGGTGTACGGAATACCTGAGTTTCGAATGGAAACAATTGTCATGGACGCCAACTGGACTCAGGAATCAGTCGGCGGGCACGCTCATCGAGAGAATGTTGGAGATTCTCCAGACGAGTGTGCTCAGCCAGAGTGGCTAGATGCACCGCCTCCAAGGCCCGGGCCTCAGCGGTTTCCCCCATGATGGGGGTCTGGAGAGCCTCCATGTTGTGGCGATGCAGCTCCTCCCTCTACTACGAGCTGAGAGGTTGGGGCTGGTACTCTTCGTGGTCGAGTGACGGGCCAATGCTTCTGCCGCCGTCGCCGCTGCGATGAAAGCCAGGCAAACCATGATTGGAGTCGACCATGAGAACCTCCATCGTGGGGTCACAACTCCAGCTCTCAGAAAAGTTATCTGCAAAATCAGTCGACAGGTCGACCGGTCCGCGAGAAAACATGTCGGGCTCAATCGCCGTGACTTGAGGGGTGAAGGCCTGACGAGCCACCGCGTGTCTTACCCACCGCTGGAGCCGCGAACGCCCAGACCGCTTGCGGTGGCGTCCAGCGGAGTGAGACGACGATGTGATGACCGACTGGTATGGGAAAGATGGCTGCCGAAGGAGGACGCCACAAGAACTCGCTCGGAAGTGCGCTGAGCCACAAGCCGGGAAAGCCTCGACATTGAGGGGAGCCTCCTGGAGCCAGGCGGAGTCGTCGGCGACGAAAGTGAGTGCGTCGAGTCGGAACTCCTGGACCATGACCAAACCGCCGCCGGAAACCATGCTGGTGAAGCTTGAAGAAAATGCAAGCTCGGCGGAAGTCGCTAAGACGCTTTGCCCCAAGGTGGGCGCCAACTGTCGTGGTACTAACTCTGATAGTAAGTATAGGGGGTACGAACGAGGAGGCAAGGTCCTAGCTACGGCAAGATTGTACGCAGATGTTTACGAGTTCAGGCCCCTCGCGGAGGAGGTAAAAGCCCTACATCTCGGTGCCCGGAGGCGGTCGACTGGATTGTATGGGTGTGCGTTACAGGGGGTGCGTACCCTTGTGCCAGAGGAGGTGGTGGCTTATATAGAGTGCGCGAGGACCCCAGCCATCCCCCGTTACCAAGAGTTCAATGTACATAAAGATGGGGCGTTACTGACAACGCCAGCCTTAAGTGCCTTAAACGACCTTAGACTACAGAGTGAATGCTTGCCTGTTGTTGTTCTGGGTGACTCCTGGTCTTCAGTAGGTTGAGTGCTTTCTTGTATGGTCGAGTGATTGATTGGTCGTGTGACTTCAGGAAGGAGGGGTACCCGAGTGGTTGATTGGTCGAGTGGATTGCACTCGACGCCTTTGTTGGGCACTCCCTGTTGTCTCTTGAGCTTCTTTGCTTCTAGGGTAGTGACCTTGGGTAGGGCGTATAGGTCAGGACTATGACCCTACCCCAGGTCTATATCATCATCAGCGTGCTCCCTGATCAGGGTGCCATCGTTGCCGTATTGACAGCCTCCGCATCCTCCTCCACCGCGTCCTCATTCTCCACCACCACTGACTGATCTTTCTGCCGCTGCAACATCTGGTAGCGGACAGGTTGCACAAACATTCTTGTGTTGGCATACAAAGAGTTCGCATTCAAGATCAACAACTTGGCATCCTCCGCATTGGCGGCGATCTTCACCTTCTTTTCCTTGAGCGCGACCTTCCTCTCTTCGATCATGGTCCTCCTCTCTTCGAGCTTTAGCTTCTTGTCCATCGCCTCCATCAACAATTTGAACCTCTCCGCTTTCTTCTCCACCTTGATGTCCTAGCGCTTCACACATGCCTCCTCCTTCTCCGCCAAGATGTCCTCGAACCTCTGTGTCAGCTTGGCTGCCACACCTTCTCGCTTCGCCCTCTCCTCCTCCCACTTCTTTCCCCGTAAATTTCTTCTAACTTTGTTTGCCGGTTCTTGGGTTGGGTCGGCAGGGTCACCATTTTTTTTCTCGTTGGCTTGGGCGACGGTCTTGGCTATGAAAAGGTTCCACTTCAGTCGCCCCTTCAACTTCAACCAACGATGCATGACGATGAAGTTTTTCTTCTCCAACTTCTTGTACACCAAACAAGCACGAGAAGGCTATAAATCAATGCATATCCAGCTAGTGAGAAACAAAACAAATGCATGTCCGGTTGGCGATCAAGAAAACTATGCATATCCAGCAAGTGAGCAACAAAAGAATGCATGTCCGGCTAGTGATCAACTTACTTGCTCGGTGATTTGTGCACCGCTAGGCCACCGTGCAATGAGATGCTTCGAGTGCCAGCAATACTTGGACACAACCTCTTGGATGGTGTACTATAGATGGTTGAGGGACTTTCATTCACGGTTGCGGATGACTGCGTTAGAGTAGGACGCGAAATGTTTGTGTTCATCGGACCATACGCGAATGTTGTTCCAAAAGTTTGTGCCCTTTTGTTCCGTGCCATGGACAGGATCAACGCTAGTGGCCAACCATGCATCGCACAACAACTCGTTCTCCCCATGTTGAAGCTTTCCCCTCTACCCTTCTTCATCGGATCGCCGGTTGTATCAGCCGAATCATCGTCCTCGCCATCCTACCCCCTCCTCCTCCTCCCCCTCCGGTTGCTACTGTCCGATGGCCCAATGATGTTGTTGCTGTGTGCCCACGCCCGTCCGGGTGTAGGACTGCTGCGTGGCCGTCTGGGCGAGTCTTCCACCACCCCGTCCTCATAGGCCCCTCCTCCTTCGCCTCCGTCATGGATCATGTCGAGCATCTCCCTATCTCGGTCGTCGTACGCTGGCGCCCCCGCTCTAGGCATTCTGGCGGATAGCGTGCGGGCACCCATCTGCTCCCCCCGTCGTTCGCGCCCGGACGAGCTACAACGAAGAAAACTCGAAGAAGAGCAGCGTCGCGTTAATGTCAACGATTTAAGGCACCTTACCGATGGGGATTCCTAGCTGCTTGGGGGCGTAGTAGTACGGAGGCTTGTAATTCTCTGACCATGGCGTTGTCTGTACTATGGGCGTGCCCATCTGGCTACGTCCTCGACGACCACTGTGACCACCACGCCCAACGCCACCACCTGGCCCACTGGCGGCCAACCGCTTCTTGAGCTTATCCTCCTTTGCGGCCTTCGCTTTGATGCGGCGAGTTTGTCGTGTTGCCGAGCTGATCTTTCACGTGATCATGATGCTCGCCTCCGGCACCGTCGCCGCCTCCATCTCCGACAGGTTCTCTGACGGTTCCATGCGTGGGCGGCGGAAGGAAGGAGAGGGTGGGAAAAAAGTGCAGGAATTGGGCGGAGAGCGATGAGGAATGGAAGTAGAGAGTGGGGGATTTTGGCACAGAAATAATGCAGGATGCTACAAAAGAGCGGGCTCCGTCTTCCTTTTGGGTGGGCCATGGGGGCAGAGAGCAATGTTTTGTGTGTCTGGTCTCCCACAACCCCCCCCCCCCCCCCCCCCCCCAAATTTGGTTCCGGTATGTGAGAAAAAACATGGCGGCGGATCGATACAGGCCGACGTTGGATGGCTTCCGTGGTCCAGACAGCGCGGTCCGAACGGATGCGGGCGGTTTGCCGGTCGTGGATATGCACTAAGCGCAATGGGTTTCCACCCTTCTGGTTTCTCATGGCACCTTCCACGTGGATCACCAATGGACATCGCTAAATGTTCGTGCACACATTCGAATGTGCGTGTGAACAATTGGATGGACATCGGTTATCCAATCATATCATGAAATGTTCGCTTCTTGTTCAACGGAGAGAGGAAAAGGAACTAAGGGAAAAAATGAGTTCACGCTGGATTCGAGGCCGAATTAGTGGTGTCTGAACGTCCACACTCCTCTAAGACCCCTCCAAGTTTATTGAAGGTTTGTGGGATTCCAAAGTCTAGACCACTCGGTGAACATTTGGTAAATAGCTTTGGATGGTTAAGAATGTACGAACTGTCCGATCCAGGATGAACTCGATTGAAGATGCCTTCACATAGCCACCTTAGTAGTAGCTAAGAACATGGTTAATAGTATAGCCAGCTAATTGGCTATATGAAGCCGTCATGTCATCTAAAGACATCATCTATGATTACTCATATAGTAAGGTTGGTTATAAGGGCAACTTCAACGCAATGCACTAAATCGCCCGCTAATGTCTGGAGCGTGTTGTTTAGACACTTTCGGCCATCCAACGTCGCGCAACAAATATCCGAGGCATGGTCAAGACGTCAGAAATTTCACAAACCAAAAGCAAAGTCGGGGGAGGTTTATGGGTACCCGGACGCGTGCCACGTTGGTGTCCAGCACCCAGTCCCACACAAAATCCTCTCTCTAGTTCCGCTCCAACCTCCTCCCCGCTCTTCACGCTGCATTCATGCCGATTCAGAGCAGACGTGACCGGTCAGTGGCAAATGTTGTCCGAAGTTATAGCATTCACACTGGTGCGGCGATCGAGACACACGCACCGGCCCGCCGCCCGCGTCGCGTGTGCTCGCCCTCCGCACCATGTTAATGCCTGTTCAAAACGGACGTGACCGGACAATTCGACGAGATATCTTCCTACCGTATTCAAGCAGGCCGACCATTTGTTCGTCCGCCTGCCCAACATTCAAGCCGGCGCGGCGAACGAGATGTCAACTCTAAGTGCATTCAAGACATCACTCTATTTGCCCGGGCGCTCGCTATTTAAAGACCGCCGGCCATGGCACAAACCCATACCACCTCCAAGCCCCATCTCCCTCCGCCCGAGCCGCCGTCGCACAAAGTCTTCCCTGCTTCCTTCTTCGACCTCCACGACCAATGGCCGGGACCCACCGTGGGTGGTGGAAGACCCTTTTGCCGCGGCACCGCCACGAAATCGTGGCTGAGGTGGACGCATGGCATACCCATCGCGTGGCCCACATTATATAGATGTTAGACGGTTAGGTGGCGGACTGCAACAAGGAGTAGGACGCGGGACACGGGCATGCCCCGTGTCCGACGAAGATTAGGGCGTGGGACATGGGTGTGCCCATGTCCGACGAAGAGTATACCAGGGTCGCTTACTTTTGCTATGTAAAAATAATCCTAAATGTTAATGAAGCTGTTGTGTCCGCTTTTATTTGGTGCAGCGAGTGATGACTGACACTCCTAAAGTTTTCTGTGGACACGTTCGGACATGTCTGCGGATATTTTGTGTGCTTGTCTTAAGATATGGTGTTGGAGTTGCCCTAAGGTTGGCTATTATAATAGTACATTGTTCAACTTTCTCTCATTTTCTTTCTTCGTATTTATTGCTTTTATCTAGGAGCACGATTATAGATAGGTTTTTACACGAGAGCCACTCTTTTTTATTTTCTCATGTCCTTTTCTTGCACATATAAGCAAAAGTTTCATATATATGTGTGGACTATAAACCCTTTATTATACTTGCTCTAATTAAACCGACCTATGCGTGCAGGTACTATGTTTGTACGCACTTATCCATGGATGCATGGATTGATTGCAGAGATCAAACGATCGGTGTTTAATTCTAAGTGCTGTTTCATAGGCTCATGCATCACCGTACTGCTGTACTCTCGTACGAAATGCACGCCTAGCTATAGAGTACGCCGACTTTAAGTAGAAGTTGGTTATAAGTTTGGAGCGTTTAATCACCGAGCCTTCCGAAACACTCCATCAGTATATATCCATCTGTCCGTTCCCAATTCTTGCTCCCGGATTAGTTAAAGGAGGAGTGCGCGCCATTAATAGGCGCGAGCTCAAGCTAGACCAAGCAAGGTGTGTACTTGCTCCTGAAGCTGGTGTACCTTCTTCCCTGCCCAAGTGGAAAGGGAATGGAAGGTTCTCCAAAATTACTACTACCTCCGTCCCGGTGTATAAGTCATTCGCGTAGTTCTAGGTCGATAATTTAACTATCTAAATATGTATTATATGTGACAAAAAATATATATTTAGAAACTACATCCGCGTGGAAATCTAGTGATATACTTTTCATGACATATAACACATATTTAATTCCTCAAATCGATGACCTAGAACTACGCGAATGACTTATACACCCGGACGGAGGGAGTACTGCCTATTATGGGACGGAGGCAGTATTGAATAGGGTTTGACATTTCTTCCAAGGTTGGTAGAATTTTCGGAGATTTCAGTGGATACTAAAATATATTAATCTTCAAGTTTTTGTTTTGGTCAATAATTCATGAACGTGACCGTTAGAGCTCATAAGTGGCGATGCTTAAAAAAGATGAAAATACTTCGAAACAGATCACTGTACGGATTGATGATCAGATTGCTTCAATCTTGAATATCTCGTTTTTAAAAGTTTTCCCGTGTATAGTACATATATGGTGTCCCCTGGAAGTGTACTCGTAGAGGAAACTTGAGCTGGCTAGCTGGCACTTGTTGCACATTGCAGGTCACGTTTGCATTGAAAAGGCCCAGTTGTATAATAAACATGTAATATGTCTAGCTGACTGGAAAAAGTAAAGGCTACTTGGCAAATTAATTTCTGTTAAAAGAGTACAACAACAAACAATATTTTAGGCGTCATGTACAAGACCTCTTTATTTAAAAATAACAGCAAAGTCTTCCACCAGCACACGAAAACAGAATAAACATAACTGGTGATCTTTTCCTTTCGAAGAATCACATTTAGCAAGCAAAATTGTCAGGAAAATCAGGATCCTAGCAGAATGTTCCTGGCATATATATACAACCTTACATCATGCAAAGACTTGTTTGGTTGACTGCATCAAAATTGTTCTCTTTGCATCTGTGACCCGATTCAGCTCGACTAGGTAAAAACAAGTTCTGAGCCATACTCTGCAGTATCTTTGGTTGCCTGCATTAGGGCAATAATTTCCCCATCGTTTGGTTGCCCGTGTTTGGTGATTTTTGGCTGGGGTGTCTTTGCAACCGTTCACTTGTTCATGACATGTGTCTGTCATTAACCATATACTCCAGAAACCATTTCTTAGTACACATACCACTTCATCTATCAAGATAGAAGATCAACAATCCAACCTGCAGGCAAAGCAACGCAACATATGCAACAAAAGCAACATGGCCATGCATGATCATATATCCAAAAAGTAGCAAAAGTTCGTCCTAACTAATGTGGTGTCATCCTACCATCACATCCAGTAGAGGGTGTAATCCTACCGGCGCTAGTTCACCATCATCATCAGAAGTTAGTATATACCACCTCGTCAAAATATATAAGCCAACTGTGTTTTAAAGACCTAGCTACCAAAATGTACATCATTATAATGAACAACATGCACGCCGTCACCATTATCAGACCTTAGTACTAGTAGTAGTGTTTGCCCAACCAGGTTCCAAGACAGAGGATCCTATGTTGCACTTTCGTCCCAACGAACCCAAAACACCGTGCCCTATTGTCTAGCAGGTGACTAAGAGCTACCTTCAAAGCATGCCGACTGTAGGCAACCATGTCCATGACATGTTGTAGAGGGAAGGGTGGACAATCGACGGGCTTGCTCTTCCGGAAGGCAGATGCCATCTCCTTCACGACATCGGTCATGCTGCTAAAGACGTTGAGATCCTCTTCCATCAAGCTCTTATATTTCTCTTTATTTCATGAGCAGGAAAGTGATCACCAACACCAGCCTTCGAAGGGCCATCAAGAATGATGGTCTCCGACTCCTGGGTGTTTGGATACTCATGCATAGGTGAACCGAGAGGCTCACTTGGGCCCGTGGCATTCTTGCCGGTAGCCAGAGCCCAAGAGAATATGCTTTGCATCTGACAGTAGTTATGGATGGGAGTGTGGAAGAACTCTGCGTCCTTGGGCTGGTCACAAGAAAGAAAGACAACATTGTTAGTCGTGTTTGGCATGTTGGAGAAGTGAGACAAGTGGTATGTTAGCTAATCGCGACGTGACCTTGGTAGTCCTCTGCCTTCAATAGGATCAAGAAGGTTTCCTAATCCATTGTGTGTCGCTAAGGTCATTGAGCTTGAGATCCATATGTCTCTCCACTCCCTAAGCTGGTTGTAGACCTGGGCTGAGGTCACCTATGTGCTACAGAACTCAAAGACCTGCTCGGCAATAGAGTTGAGTTGCACCTCCTTGAACCCTTGTCAATCTTCATCCCATTAGAGATGATCTCACAAATCTTGTTAAGCACGAATGTGGATAGAAAGCTAGCCATTTCATTGTGTTCCCTTCCCAGCCCCCCCCCCCCTAATTGGTGCCTTTGCAGCCTTAGTAGCCCGCACAAGCATCGACACCACTAAGGACGGTTGCACAATGGGGCCCTCAAACACATCTGAATCAGGATGCATCTGCTCGGATAGCGGATGGAAGTCCTCAACATGGGAGGAACATAACCGACTCTCAGACAGAACAATGAACTAACTAAGGTCATCTTTGTTCACGTCCTACGATGGTTAGCATCAGGACTACTGAACAAAGACAACACATGCTACACATGAACTGATCTTCAAGCTCAACACACTAGCACATCTAGTGAACTAGCATTGACTGATCATGAAGTTCAACAGACTACCACATCTACCTATCTACCATATCGGTATAGCATCATATGACACATGGTCTGGTATCAAACATTGAAACCGACATGGAAAACAATATGGGCATCATCAATCCGGCGAAAGCAGAACCTAGCATGCCACTAGAATGACATAACCTACCATCCTACCTGCAAATCTACTCCTACCACATGCTCATAGATCTAAGGTCGAATGAGTATGGAGTGATTTAACTTACAACCATTAGAGGGGCAAGGAGGTGGCACTTAACATCTTGGAGAAGGGGGTAAAAGAACCGCCGTCGCCGATAACCACCGTCAGAAAAAGCTACGCCACTTACTTGCTCGTTCGTGGAGAATCCGCCCAGGACGGAGAACTTAAAGGGAGTCAAATGATGGCACGACTTCAGCGGTGAGCCACAAATGGGGCTAAATAGGGCGACCGAATCAACGAGAGGTGATCCAATGCAGTTTTACGTAACACGCGCGAGCTTGCACCATCTCCCTGCTCGCATGAACTCGACGTTGCACGCCGAGAACCCGGATGAGAGGACACACTCGATTTAACAGTTGCCAGCAGGCCTAGCTGGAAGGTGCTTTAAGTTTGGTATAAACCATGATTTCAGTGTAGACAAGACAACCAAAGATGTCAAAATCGTAATCCGAGGAAGCAATCCTAAGTGTTTTGAGCTACATGCTGGGATGCAAGCAGACGGTTGACTTTTGGATGTCGTCCACTTTGCATTCTTTTTTTCGATTCGTGCGTGTCAGTCCGCTTTGCATCCTAGCTACTACCCCGTCCTGTTTTATTAGTCCTCATTGATTTTGTGCCAAATTTTGATCAAAGATTTAACCAATAAAATATTAATGCATGTCATAAAAAATTATATCATTGAATTCGTATTTGCATATGGTTTCCGATGATATTATTTTTGATAACATATATTAATATATTATTAGTTAAATTTTTGGTCAAAATTTGGCATAATAAGGGTATCAATAAACCAGGACGGATGTAGTAGGTGTCTCGTGGCACTACTTGCTTGGGCGAGTTACATTGGCCGCGTTTGGTAGGCTGCATTAAAGCCAACCAGGCTCTAGCAGGCTAAGTAGCATGTTGTTTCGTTGCATGACTCACACGTAGAAACTGGGCCGCACGAAACTTAAAGTGTCCTCAACCTGGCTCGCCAGGAACACTCAAATTGGCCATTTTTTTTCAAATGCAGGCTGGGCTTAGTGCAATTTACACTACAAGGAGTATGCGTGTTGGGCTTAGGCCAACTCCACTGCGCGACCATCTTATCCGGGTGCGTCCGTTTGGGGTAAAACGGACGAATAGCGCGGCCCAACGCGCGGCCTCAAACGGACAAATGTCCGGAATCCGTCCGTTTTTGACCCATCCCCGACCCAAAGTTGCGCTCGGTTTGGGGTGAAACGGCCGCGCGCGGACGGCCGCGACGCACGCCCTTATCCCCCCCCCCCCCCGTGGCCCGCCTGTCGGGGACACTAGCAGTCCCTCCCTCCCAACGCTTCAACCCTCTCTCTCCCGCTCCGCCCCGCCGCCGTGCCGCCGCTATTCTCCGGCCGCCCATAGCAAACCACGTGTAGACATGGCCGCCATCACGCCCGCGCTTTTGCCGTAGTTTTGGCCGTCGATCGGAGGAGGTTTGGCCGTTGCCGTCTTTGCCGGTGGCAGAGGAGACACGACCACCGGCGACGTACCACGGCGGCCGCGACAGCTTCCGACGGCTCCAGAGCGGCCAGTAGCCGGCCGACAACCACCCCTGCTGTGTCGAGGTGATCATCACGGCCTCTTCGCCACCACGACCGCAATTTGTTCGACATTTTTCCCACAAAGGTATGGACAGTGGAGACGAGTTCTTCTTCCACCACTTCCTTTGTTCATCGGACGATTCGTCGTCGGATGATGAAGATCTTGTGGTGGCTGCACTGGTCGTTCACGACCACATTCAACGGCAACTTCCTCGGTACAGGGGATCAGTCCCTGGCCGTGCTCCCAACCTGAACCGCAACAGGGAGAGAGGCCACGCCCTGCTCTATGCCGATTACTTTTCCAACAAACCGCTCTTCAAACCGGATAAATTTCGTCGCCGTTTTCGAATGGCAAGGCATGTGTTCAATCATATCCGAGAGTGAGTGGTTGCTCATGACCCATAATTCGAGTGCAAGACTGATGCCCTTGGCAAGCTTGGGTTCTCCTCTTACCAGAAATGCATCGCGGTCGTCCGCATGCTTGCCTATGGAATTCCAGGCGATCTGGTGGATGAGTACGTGCGTATGAGCGAGACAACATGTCTGATGTCAATGTACAAGTTCTGCCAAGCTGTGATTGAGGTGTTTGGCCCAGAGTACTTGAGGCAGCCAACTGCCGCTGATACCGAGAGATTGTTGGCGACCAACAAAGCTAGAGGCTTTCCAGGCATGCTTGGCAGCATAGATTGTATGCACTGGGAGTGGAAGAACTGTCCATTTGCTTGGCAGGGCCAGTAAATACGGACGTCTTGTCGAAGCAGAGATCATGTTCCCCTTATTTCGGGATTCTCATAAATACAGACGTGGGTAACCCAACCGCTCCATTGATTGCGGCGCTTGGGAGATAAGCGAGTTTTATCAGGCCGATGGGGACACATGTTTTTGTCCGCCCATATAAGGGGATAAAGATCCAACCCTTTTACCTGCACCTTCTTCCTCCTTGGCTTATCCATCTCCGCGAACTCGAGCTCCAGCGCCCAAGTCCGCACATCTCACCTCAACCTCCTCCAACTATGTCCGGAGCGGGAGGCAAGTGGATGGCCTCCTCCGTAACGGAGGGGCACATCTAGAAGCTGCGCAGTGCCGGATATTTGTCCAGCAACATCGCGCACTGGCTCCCCGACGAGGGAGAGCTCATCCCCACCCCCAGGCCCCATGAGAGGGTAGTATTTCTTCCCCATTTCCTCCGCGGACTGGGCTTCCCACTCCATCCCTTTGTCCGGGGGCTCATGTTCTACTACGGCCTGGATTTCCATGATCTGGCCCCGAATTTCATCCTCAACATCTCGGCGTTTATCGTCTTGTGTGAGGCCTTCCTCTGCATCCAGCCCCACTTCGGCTTGTGGCTCAAGACCTTCAGTGTCAAGCCGAAGGTTGTGAAGGGAAGCCAAGCGGAGTGCGGAGGCGCAATGGTGGGCAGAATGTCCCACGTTACTTGGCTTGAAGGCACTTTCGTGGAAACCATTAAGGGGTGTCAATCGGGGTGGTTCTACATCACTGAGCTGCGTGATCCCGAATGGGCAGCGGCCCCCGAATTCAGATCTGGCATCCCCACACGGCTCACCTCCTGGAAAGAGAGCGGCCGGACATGGGGTGATTCGGAGGAGCTGACCGGACTCCAAGCCTGCATCCAAAAGCTAGTGGACAAGAAGCTCAAGCTTGTCAACGTAGTCCAGGTCATGCTCATCCACCGGATTCTCCCGTGCCAACGACGGGGCTTCAACATGTGGGAATTCGATCCGGCACAGCACAAGACTTTGAGCGGGCTCTTCGACACTACGTACGAAGATGTCTGGAAGGTGCTGTTCAAGGGCGCCGAGGCTCCCGCATCCGCTACCGAAGATCGCGGATTCAGCTCACAGCGTCCGGCTGACGAGGTAAGTGATTTTGTCCTTTACGGGATGCTTGTTTTCCATAGTTTGACTCTATGCGGGATCTAAACTCCCTCTCCTTTGACAGGACTGGCTGGCGAAGGCCGAGCAGACTATCTGTCCGGCCCCATTGCGAGAGGGCCCAGCGGACGCCCGCTTAACGGGGCTGCTGGCTTCGGCACCCCACGTGGTGCCGGAGAAGAAGGCCAAGAAGAAGGCCACGGGGACTCGGAAGAGTTCCCGTTTTCAGGTGTTATCGGATGATGACTCCGAGGCAGACTCCTCTCACAAAGGCGAGGAGGAGAAGAAGAAAGCCTCTCCCCCAGTGGGGGGAGGGAAGAAAAGGAAGGCCTCCCCAACGAGAGAGGCCGAAGGGTCCAAGAAGGGAAAAACTCTTTCCCCGTACTGCTCCGCCAACGCCAGTGACGATGACGAGGACTGGCCCCCAAGGGCCAAGCCCCTGGCGAGATTGTAAGTATCCGGACTCCCGAATAACTTCATGGGTTTTCTTTTCGCCGCATAATGTCTTTCTAATGCCGCATACAACCCTGCAGTCCGCCCAAGGATGATCTTCCCGCTTCGTCGAGCGGGTCCTTAGGTGCGTCGGATATGGATTCTCTTCCGACCACCTCCACCCCCTGTGACGCGGACGATGCCGAGGTGGGATCCCGGGAAGGGACCCACCAGGAGGAGGAGGCCCCGGAGGTGTCGCAGAACAACCTCCCGGACTTTGCACCGGACTCGGCCCCGGAACCCATAGCGGTTCCGGACTCCGGCGGGCGGCCCCTTCGTAAGAAGGGCAAGACCGTGATGCCGGCAACCTCCGTCCAACCGGAGGCGCCGGATAGCTTGTTGGAGGCGTTCAATGGCGCCTCCATCAAAGAGGAACACCACACTGTTATGAGTGCGGTGATTCAGAAGGTTCAGTCCGCCAAGAGCAGGCTGACCGAAGCCTGTAGCAGCCTTCTAACAGGCTTTGAGGTAAGAATTTTGATATATGTAAAATAGTACCGCATAGACAATAGCCCCTGATGCTCGGTTTGGTGTTCGGAAAGAAAAGCCGTACTGAGGATCTAAAAAGATATACGCAGGAGTCATAAAAAATATGTCAATATGGGATTGCAGGCTGTGCTGCTGACCTGTGCCGCACTGACTGCGGAGGTCAATACTTTGAAGGAAAGCCTCGAGCGGTCTGAGAACGAGCTCGGCCGTGCCAAGAAGCAACTCGAGGACAAGGAAGGTGAGTAATACCTTATTAAAATTATACCTTACAGAAAAGGATTTGGTTGCAAGAAAAATGACAAGGATAACGTGGATATAGCAGGGGCCATAAACGAGGTGGCGACCCTGAAGGAGGCGGTGTCCGCGGCCGAACGTAATGCGGCCGTGGAATGCACCGAGCGAGAGAAGCAGGAGGCGCGGGTGGCGGAGGTACAGCAAGAGCTCCAGGCTCTCATGGAAAAACATGAGAGTTTGGAGCGTGACTCGAAGACTTGAGAGTCCGAGCTTGCGACGGCTCTTGAGAGTGCCAAAGCCGCTAAGGCCGAAGCCTATAAGGCCCTCCAGGAAGTCGAGGCGTTGAAGAAAATAGCGGCGGGTAAGGCATTTTTCATGCAAAGTAAGCATGTGAGTGTGAATTACATATCACTTACCCGAATTCAGAGCTCTCCAGGAGCGTTTGCAGATCTGCCCCGCAGCGTGTCCGATGCTGCCGCTTTCTACAGGGCCGAGGAGGGGAGCTCAACGAAGAAGATCTTCTGGTCTCAGTATGCTGAGGCCGTACATCCGGTGCCCCTTAGCGACTAGCTGAAGCAGCTGGTCGAGCTCCACCAGGTGGCCGAACAGGCCATGAAGGGCCTCATAGTTCGGCTGTGGCCTAAGGAGGCCATGCCTGGGAGCTACTTCGGCTTGGTGCGGCGGCTGGTGGATGCGTGCCCGTGGGTTGAAGTCATCAAGCACTCCGCCTATATTGAAGGTGCCCGTCAGGCCCTTGCCCGCGCAAAGGTGCACTGGGGCAAGATGGATGCCCAGAAGCTTGTGACGGACGCGCCACCGCAGGGAAAGGAGCATCGTACGCCCGAGATGTATTATAAGAGTGTCCTAAAGGGTGCCCACATTATTGTAGGTGAGTGCTCCAAAGATGTAATATTTGAGTAGACTCGCATTTGGTTATCCTATGCGCTGAAAACTTAGTTCATATGCGCTAAGCAACGCTTGTTAATTTAAAATATTATCTTCTGTGCGACTGTTTATCAAATCTGGGAGATGGCGAGTCGTCGGCTTCAGCCCCCATGCCACGAGTGCTGGGGTGTTCGGGATAAACTTGAGCACTCTTGTTCCCTTTTTTGGGTCCATCTAGGGAGGCGCTCAACACAACGAACAAGGCAACTGGACTTATAATGCTTGAACACTCTCACTTAGCCCCTAGTATTTGGAAGGCCGAATTTGGGGCGCTATCCACGCCTGGGCCGGACAAAGCTGGCTCCTCGCTCTAAGCGGCATAAGTCTTTAGGGACTCGCAAAAAACCTCTCGAACAGCGACTGGCTCTCGCCTCATCATGACGGTCAGTTCTAGCTTTCTCCACTAAGGCGCTCGCCCAGCTCAACTGGGGCGCAATCGCAGTGGTTCTCCCAGTGCTACCTTAGCGGATACAACGGAACGCAAGGTACCAAAACATGGGAGCCGGGCAAACCCAACTATTGACCCAAGACATGATTCGGAGCCGATGCATATAATGCTATAAGTTCGGGGTGCCGCACTTGTGAAAGTGTTCAGACTTATCACACCATGATGTGGGAAACATAAGCCCCTGGTGTATTTAGCTGTACCAAAATGTACGGATGCAACATGTCATAAATGAACATATGTATAAGAAAGAAATGCAATTGGAAGCAAAAGGGTGCTGCATTACTTATTCAAGAAAAGACTGCTGTGAATGCAGAACGATACAAATGGTGCGATAAGCAAGGGATGGGACTATTAAACACGTCCCCCTCCAGGGGGTAGGCTACGGAATGGTGTATAAAACAGATTGAATGCTCGTAATGGAGACCACCTGGATATTCGTTGTAGCCTTTCTCCTTCCCTGGCTGTTGCATCGTGAGTTCGGCAGGTCTGTTGCCGGACAGGGCCTCTGACGAACGGAGTCCTATGGGTAAAAATAAAAAAGAAAAAAGAAAAAAAAGAATGACACACTTGAGAGCCCTCGTGTGGTTGAGCCGCATTCTGGGCCTATCGTGGTCGTGGCCCTCTCCCCATGCCCATGGTATCTCCAAAGCGTAATGGTGTACGCGAAGGACCTGTCTTGACGTTTTGCAGGGGCTGGGGTTGGGGCCGCACTGTTACGCGTGCTCAGAACATGCCAGGTGGTCTTGTTGTAGGTTACTCCGGGCGCGTTTAGCCGTGTCCGGTCGCTTAACGGCCGGACTCGAGAATTGCCTTAAGAGGCTGCACTGTACTTCTGCCGCGAGAGCCGCTGTATGTTCCTCCGTTCGGAGAGAGCGTTCAGTATTTCCATTGACCGTGATGACTCCTCGAGGGCCTGGCATCTTGAGCTTGAGGTATGTGTAGTGCGACACCGCGTTGAACTTTGCAAACGCGGTACGTCCGAGCAGGGCATGATAGCCGCTGCGGAACGGAACTATGTCGAAGATTAACTCCTCGCTTCGGAAGTTATCCGGGGATCCGAAGACCACTTCCAGTGTAACTGAGCCTGTACAATTGGCTTCTACACCTGGTATGACGCCTTTAAAGGTTGTCTTGGTTGGTTTAATCCTTGAGGGATCTATGCCCATTTTGCGCACTGTATCCTGATAAAGCAGGTTCAGGCTGCTGCCGCCGTCCATCATGACTGGTGAGGTGAAATCCATCGACGATTGGGTCTAAAACCAATGCGGCGAATCCGCCGTGGCGGATGCTGGTGGGGTGGTCCCTTCGGTCAAAAGTGATCGGGCAGGAGGACCATGGATTGAACTTCGGGGCAACTGGCTCCATCGCGTATACATCCCTGAGTGCACACTTCCGCTCCCTTTTGGGTATGTGCGTTGCGTATATCATGTTCACCGTCCACACCTGTGGAGGGAAACCCTTCTGTCCTCTATTGTTCGGCGGTCGGGTCTCTTCCTTGTCATCGCTATGTAGCCCCTTGTCATTGTTTTCGGCAATTAACTTGCCTGCCTGCTTGAATACCAAACAGTCCCAGTTAGTGTGGTTGGCTGGCTTTTCGGGGGTGCCGTGTATCTAGCACGAGCGGTCGAGTATTCGGTCGAAATTGGACGGACCCGGAGTAGTTCTTTTGAATGGCTTTTTCCGCTGACCGGGTTTAGAGCCTCTGAATCCGGCATTGACTGTCGTATCTTCACTATTATCGCCGTTAATGCGGCGTTTGTTTTTGTTGCGACGCGACCTGCCATTACTGTCCTTGATATCCGGACTGCCAGAATTTTTGCTGAGGTTGTTGCTGCGTGCTAGCCAGCTGTCCTCACCCGCGCAGAAGCAGGTCATGAGTGATGTGAGGGCTGCCATGGATTTCGGCTTTTCCTATCTCAGGTGCCGGGCAAGCCACTCGTCGCGGATGTTATGTTTGAAGGCCGCAAGGGCCTCCGCATCCGGACAGTCGACGATTTGGTTTTTCTTGGTTAAGAACCGTGTCCAGTATTGCTGGCCGATTCGTCTGGCTGCTGAATTATATGGCTTAGGTCGTCAGTGTCTGCTGGTCGCACATACGTGCCTTCGAAGTTATCGAGGAATGCGGCTTCCAGGTCTTCCCAACTCCCAATTGACTCTGCTGGCAAGCTGTTAAGCCAATGCCGGGCTGGTCCTTTAAGCTTGAGTGGGAGATATTTGATGGCGTGAAGATTGTCACCGCGGGCCATGTGGATGTGAAGGAGATAGTCTTCGATACAAACCGCGGGGTCTGTTGTGCCATCGTAAGATTCAATATTCACGGGTTTAAACCCTTCGGGGATTTGATGATCCATTACTTCGTCTGTGAAGCATAGTGGGTGTGCGGCGCCTCTGTACTGGGCGATATCACGACGGAGCTCAAAAGAGCTTTGTCTATTTTGTTCGGCCTGGCCGGACTTACTGTGTCCGGCGCGACGGTTGTCGTCACGTATCATGGGGCGCCCACGCGATCCATAGATCGATCTTGCTTGTCTTGCCTTATCCTCCAATATATCTCGCAAGTCCGGAGCGTTCCCCTGTGGCCTTGTGCTTTTCGAGTGATGCCGGGGTACGGTTCTAGTGAAGGGCCTAGAGGCCTCTCTGTCGCGACCACGGGGTGGTCGGTCAGCCGTATTGTCTGCTGGTGATGCAGGTTCATACGCCTCCTCCTCTAATCGGGGGAGCAGCTTGCGTTTAGGGTAGCTTTTGGAGAGGCGTTCGAGCTCATGCTCTTCGGCCGCGAGGACTTCAGTCCATCTGTCGGCTAGCAGATCTTGATCAGCTCTAAGCTGTTGCTGCTTTTTCTTGAGGCTGTTTGCCGTGGCCATAAGCCTGCATTTGAAACGCTCTTGTTCGACGGGATCCTCAGGCACGACAAATTCGTCGTCATCGAGGCTTGCCTCGTCTCCGGAGGGAGGCATATAATCCTCTACCTCTTCTTCTGCCGCTCTCTCATGAGGGCTGGCGTCTCCGTCCTCCTGTGCTGAATCTTGCTGGAGTGGGTTGTTTTCGGCACGGTTGGGGTGTTATTATCTCCGGTGCCGGAATCTTCGTTCTTGCTGTGGCGGGATTTAGAGCGGCGCCGCTGACGCCGGCGCTTGGGCTGTTTCTCGGAGGGGTCATCCTCCTTTGTTCCTTCGCCATTCCCATCCTTTGGGATATCCACCATGTATATGTCATATGATGAGGTGGCTTTCCAGTGCCCGGTAGGCGCTGGTTCTTGGTCGTCTCCGGCATCGTCATCCATACCGTCGATGTCTTCGGAGTCGTAGTCTAGCATATCGGTTAGATCGTCGACAGTGGCTACTAAGTGGGTGGTGGGTGGGCTTTGAATTTCTTCGTCGTCCGCATCCCAACCGTCCTGACCGCAGTCCGGCCAGGGCTCTCCTGATAACGAGAAATACTTTAGCGAACTCAAGATGTCGCCAAAAGGTGAGTGTTGAAAGATGTCCGCCGCGGTGAACTCCATGATCGGCGCCCAATCGGATTCGATCGGAGGGGGCGCGGGAGGTTTGGAGTCCGGCACCTCGGAGTCACGAGCTTCATGAGGGACAAGGTCAGTGTTCGGCTCTATCGCCGTAGAGGTTGCAGCCCCCGAGGCGGTGTCTAGCCACCCGTCCTCGATCTGCACAGTCGGCTCCGAATTGAAGACTGGAGCGGACTTGGGTGCGGCCTCCAGGGTACTGTCCGACTACAGAGCTAAATCATGCCCGTCGTGACAGTGCGGCGCGCTTGGCTGTGGCTCGAATCCATCGAAGATCAAGTCCCCGCGGATGTCAGCCGTGAAGTTCAAACTTCCAAATCTGACCTGACGGCCAGGGGCGTAGCTTTCGATATGCTCCAGATGGCCAAGCGAATTGGCCCGCAGTGCAAAGCCGCCGAATATGAAGATCTGTCCAGGGAGGAAGGTCTCACCCTGGACTGCGTCGTTGTTGATGATCGAAGAAGCCATCGAGCCTATCGGTGACGACACAGAGGAACTCTCAATGAAAGCACCAATGTCGGTGTCAAAACCGGCGGATCTCGGGTAGGGGGTCCCGAACTATGCATCTAGGCGGATGGTAACAGGAGACAAGGGACACGATGTTTTACCCAGGTTCGGGCCCTCTTGATGGAGGTAAAACCCTACGTCCTGCTTGATTAATATTGATGATGTGTGTTACAAGAGTAGATCTACCACGAGATCAAGGAGGCTAAACCCTAGAAGCTAGCCTATGGTATGATTGTTGTTTGTCCTACGGACTAAAGCCATCCGGTTTATATAGACACCGGAGAGGGCTAGGGTTACACAGAGTCGGTTACAATGGTAGGAGATCTACATATCCGTATCGCCAAGCTTGCCTTCCATGCCAAGGAAAGTCCCATCCGGACACGGGACGAAGTCTTCAATCTTGGATCTTCATAGTCTTGGAGTCCGGCCGATGATGATAGTTCGGCTATCCGGACACCCCCTAGTCCAGGACTCCCTCACCCTGTCTTAATGTACTTTAAACCCTGCATAACTGAGGGCTGGAGGGGTCTTGGCGAACTCTATATAAGCTACCCCCTCCTCAGTGTAAAGGGTTCGCACCCCTGTAACTCACACGCGTATAATCCAGTCGACCGCCTCCGGGCACCGAGACGTACGGCTGTTACTTCCTTCGAGAAGGGCCTGAACTCGTAAAACTCTCGCGTGTACAACTACTCCAAAGCTAAGATCTTGCCTCTCCATTAGTACCCCCCTACACTACTGTCAGACTTAGAACCACGACAGTTGGCGCCCACCGTGGGGCAGGTGTCTTAGCGACTTATTGGAGAAGTTGCAATTTTTCCGATCTCCTTCATAATGGTTTCAGGCGGAGTTTTGGTCGAGGGCCGCGAGATCCGTCTCGGCACGCTCACGTTCATCGCCGACGACTCTGCTTGGCTTCAGGAGGCTCCGCTCGACATCGACGCGCTCCTAATCTGCTGAGCGACGCACTTTCGCGCGTGCGTCCGCGGCGTCCTCCTGCGGCAACCCTCGACCCAGTATCGGTCGATCGTTGTGTCATCCTCCCTCCCTGCTTCCCGCCGGCACAAGCGCTCCGGCCGGTTGAGGCTTCAGCGGTGGGTGAGGCACGTGGTGGCCCGCCAGTCGGCCACCCCCAAGTCACGGCAATCGAGCCTGAAGAATCTCTCTACGGCCTGTTCGACCTGTTGACTGGCTCCGCAGAGACTGCTTCCGAGTGTGACAGCAGTGATCCGGCGGCGGAGGTTCTAATGGTCGATGGACCACGCGGTCCTCCAGGTTTTCCCGGCGCTGACGGAGGCGACGGCGGGGGCGACCCGTCGCGTTCCCATGAGGAGTATCGCCCCGAGCCCCTCACTTCACTGCAAAGGGAAGAACTTCGCCGCCGGAACATGGATGCACTTCACACTCCTATCGTTGGAGAAACCCCTGAGGCTCGTGCCTTAGAGGACGCGCGCTTGGCCAACTTGGCTGAGCACACTCGACTGGAGAACCTTCAGCGATCACTCGACGAGAGTGTGCGGCAATGGATTCCGGACTCCAGTCGACGTTAGCTCTTTCCACCGCCAACTCAGGTATATCGAACTCCGATTCCGAATTTAGTAGCTGGAGCCCGTATAGCAGAGTCAATTCAGCCTTCCCAGTCAGAGGCTGGCAGAGGCTTGATGTAGATCAGAGATTTGCTCCGGGCAGCAGGAGATCAAAATTCAGCTGTATCACAGTCACGGAATAGGATTCACAGCAGATCCGTGGCTGCGAATACAGTCCAGTCGGCTCATAGCCCCAGATCGCCTCCGAGGCGTGAGGGGCGTGGAGACCGGCACGATCAGTACAAGAACTGTGAGCAGTATGATCACCGATTCGATCGCGATGATCGACGTCGAGTGCCCACCCCTCCCCCAAGGGGTGGATCCTACGCACCTCGACAGGAGGATGATAGACGCCAGCACAGTGGTGGGCGAAGAATTCCAGTCGACCCCAGGGAACCAGGCTTTGATGCGATGTCCATCATCGTTCAAGGTCTGGTCGACCGGAACAGAGCTCACCGAGAGGGTCACGACAGAGATGTACCCACCAGCAGCCGAGTTCATGTCTTAGGACCAGAGTGTTTCAGCAGAGCCATCACCCATCAGGGCCGCAGTGATTCCCCCCAACTTCAGGTTGGCGACTGGAGTCAGTAAGTTCAATGGTGAGTCTAAGCCTGATACTTGGCTTGAAGACTACCAAGTGGCTGTCCAGATCGGCGGCGGAAATGACGAGGTGGCCATGAAACATCTGCCTCTTATGTTGGAGGAATCGGCCAGCGCATGGTTGAATCAGTTGACACCCAGCAGCATTTACATGTGGGAAGATCTTTCTCGAGTGTTTGTCAGAACGTTTGAAGGAACATGCAAGCGACCAGCAGGACTGACAGAGCTGCAAACTTGTGTGCAGAAGTCGAATGAGACTTTGAGAGATTACGTCCAGAGATGGATCACATTACATCACACGGTAGAGAATGTATCTGATCACCAGGCAGTCTATGCCTTCAAGGAAGGCGTTAAGTATAGAGAGCTAAGCCTGAAATTCGGTCGAACCGGAGACATGTCTCTGAGTCGAATGATGGAGATAGCCACCAAATATGCCAATGGTGAGGAAGATGATCGGCTCCGGAGTGGCAAGCACAAGTCAGTCGCCCAAGAAACCGGAGGAGGGAACTCCAGTCGGAAGCAAAAGCAGAAAGCCAAGCCAGCTGCTCCTGGAGAAGCCTTGGCCATGACTGAAGGAAAGTTCAAAGGGAAGCCCAAAGGGCCTTGGAACCCCAAGAAAGTGAAGGATGAAGAAGGAAATGACGTGATGGATTTGCCGTGCCACATCCACATGAAGAAAGATGAAGAGGGTAATTTCATTTACTCGAAGCATACCACTCGACAGTGTCGACTCTTGATACAGCAGTTCCAAGGGAAACAACCCAAAGATAAGGAAAAGCAGTCGGACAAAGTTGAGGACAAGGGGGATAGTGACGAGGAATATCCTCAGGTCAATTCCACTCTGGTGATTTTTGCTGACGTTGAGAGCAAAAGTCGACTGAAAGTTATAAACCGAGAGGTGAATATGGTTGCTCCGGCGACACCCAATTATCTGAAGTGGTCTCAGACGGCCATCACATTCGACCAGTCTGATCACCCGACGCACATAGTCACCCCTGGGAGGCAAGCTCTGGTGGTCGACCCAGTCGTCGAAGGCACTCGACTGACTAAAGTGTTGATGGATGGCGGCAGTAGTTTGAATATACTGTACGAAGAGACACTGAAAGGGATGGGCATTCCAATGTCCAGACTCAGCACAAGCAACATGAGTTTCTATGGAGTCATTCCTGGCAAGAAGGCCGCGTCACCCGGCCAGATTGCTCTGGATGTGGTTTTTGGTGATTCCAAAAATTTCCGCAAAGAAAAGTTGACATTTGAGGTTGTGGATTTCCAAAGTGCCTATCACGCTATTTTGGGCAGGCCAGCTTATGCACGTTTTGTGGCTCGACCATGCTACGTGTACCTCAAATTAAAGATGCCTGGCCCCAAAGGTGTGATCACTGTTACTGGCAATCAGAAGAAGGCGGAAGAGTGCTTTCAGAAAGGCTCAAAGATCGTCGATGCTCAGATGGTAGCAAAAGAGTGGCAGGAACACCAGAGAAATGCATACCCGAGTGATTTGTTGCGAGCCAAGAAGCCTGCTATGGAGTCAGCGTTTCAGTCGTCCGGTGAGACAAAGCCAGTTCACATCCACCCGACCGATCCCAA
This sequence comes from Triticum timopheevii, assembly GCA_963921465.1. Lineage (NCBI taxonomy): Eukaryota > Viridiplantae > Streptophyta > Magnoliopsida > Poales > Poaceae > Triticum > Triticum timopheevii. Next base: position 389,544,981 of record OY997274.1, read on the forward strand.
CGCTGCTCCGACTAATATCTCCACAACACTCGACCCCAAATAGGAAGACGTGCTCATCCAGTTCCTCCGTGAGAACTGGGACATCTTTGCATGGAAACCTTCTGACATGCCAGGTGTACCCAGGGGGCTGGCTGAGCACCGTCTACGAGTCGATTGAAAGGAAAAACCTGTCAAGGAACATCTGCGACGGTCCAGCGTCCAGAAAAGGAAGGCTATTGGCGAAGAGGTGGCTCGGCTCTTAGCAGCAGAGTTTATCCGAGAGATTTACCACTCCAAGTGGCTCGCCAATGTTGTCATGGTCCCCAAGAAGGACAAGTCACTTCGCATGTGCATTGACTTTAAACATATCAATTGGGCCTGCCCGAAAGATCATTTTCCTCTCCCCCGCACCGACCAAATAGTCGACTCAACTGCGGGATGTGAGTGGTTGTCTTTCTTGTACGCCTATTCCGGGTACCATCAGATCCGTCTGTATGGACCCGATGAGATCAAAACAGCTTTCATCACCCCATTCGGGTGCTTCTGTTATGTAACTATGCCATTCGGCCTCAAGAATGCCAGAGCCACGTTCATGAGGATGATTCAGAAGTGTTTACTCACTCAAATCAGTCGTAATGTGGAAGCATACATGGATGATATTGTGGTCAAGTCACGGAAAGGTTCTGACCTGCTGACTGACCTCGCTGAAACATTTGCCAACCTCAGGAGGTATGATATCAAGCTTAATCCATCAAAGTGCACATTCGGAGTTCCTGGCAAAAAATTCTCGGTTTTCTCGTTTCCGAACAAGGAATCGACGCAAATCAAGAGAAAGTGGGCACTATACTCCGAATAAAAAGACCTGTTCGTGTGCACGATGTTCAGAAGCTTACTGGTTGCTTGGCCGCTTTAAGTCGATTCATCTCTCGTCTCGGTGAAAAGGCATTGCCTCTTTACCGACTGATGAAGAAGTCAGACAAGTTCGAGTGGACTCCTGAAGATGATGCAGCATTTGCAGAGCTAAAAGCCCTGCTTTCCACCCAACCGGTGCTTGCTGCCCCGATCAGCAAAGAGCCTTTGCTGCTTTACATTGCAGCCACAGGACAAGTCGTCAGTACAGTACTTACGGTCGAGCGGGAAGAAGAAGTGAAAGCCTTCAAAGTTCAGCGCCCAGTATATTATATTTATGAAGTCCTGACCCCATCGAAGCAAAGATACCCTCATTATCAGAAGCTTGTATATGGGATTTATATGACCACGAAGAAATTTGCTCACTACTTCTCTGATCATACCATCACAGTCGTCAGCGACGCCCCATTGTCAGAGATTCTGCACAACAAAGATGCAACTGGTCGAGTGGCAAGATGGGCGATTGAACTCCTTCCCCTGGATATCAGATATGAGGCAAAGAAAGCTATCAAGTCCCAAGCAATAGCAGATTTCCTTGCCGAGTGGACTGAACAGCAACTGCCGACTCAAGTTCACTCGGAGCACTGGACCATGTTCTTTGATGGCTCTAAGATGCTGAATGGTTCTGGTGCTGGGGTAGTGTTGGTTTCCCCCCGAGGAGATAAGCTCAGATATGTACTCCAAATTCACTTTGATTCCTCCAACAACGAAGCAGAATACGAAGCACTTTTGTACGGGTTGTGTATGGCCATTTCACTCGGCGTCCATCGCCTCATGGTCTATGGCGACTCAGATTTGGTGGTTAACCAAGTGATGAAGGAGTGGGACGTCAAAAGCCCAGCTATGACTGGTTACTGCAATGCAGTAAGAAAGCTGGAGAAGAAATTCGAGGGGTTAGAGCTTCATCATATACCCCGACTGAAGAATCAAGCAGCCGATGATTTGGCAAAGATAGGTTCCAAGAGAGAAGCCATTCCTAGTGGTGTGTTTTTGGAGCATATCCACGCGTCGTCGGTTCAAGAGGACCCTTTCACCGAAGAAGCCCCGCAGCCAAAAAGTGCCACAGATCCGACTGAAGTCGAGGTCCCAGCCGTGGTCGGCCTGATCATGGAAGTTTTGTTTATCACTCGTGACTGGATAGTGCCTTACATCACATATATCCTAAGGAAAGAGCTCCCAGAGAATGAAGAAGAGGCTCGACAGATCGTCCGTCGATCCAAGGCCTTTACTATCATGAAGGGACAGTTGTACAGAGAAAGCGCGACTTGAGCCATTCAGAAATGCATAACGCCGGAAGAGGGTCGGATAATTCTCAATGACATCCACTCAGGGACCTGTGGCCATCATGCGTCCTCTCGGACTATCGTGGCTAAAGCATACCGAGCGGGTTTTTACTGGCCCAGAGCTAATGAAATGGCGAAAGAAATAGTCGACAAGTGTGAAGGATGTCAGTTCTACTCCAATATGTCGCACAAGCCCGCCTTAGCCCTGAAGACCATTCAAATCGTTTGGCCTTTTGCTGTTTGGGGGTTAGATATGGTTGGGCCACTGAGAACTGGCAGGAGCGGCTTCACCCATGTACTGGTGGCAGTTGACAAGTTCACCAAGTGGATTGAAGCCAAGCCTATTAAAAATCTTGATGCTGGCACTGCCATCAGCTTCATTAGAGAATTGATATTCAGATATGGAGTTCCGCATAGCATCATCACCGATAATGGGTCAAACTTTGATTCCGACCAATTCAAAGCCTTCTGCGCTTCTCAAGGCACACGAGTCGACTACGCTTCAGTCGCCCACCCCCAGTCGAATGGACAAGCAGAAAGAGCAAACGGCCTAATTCTCAAAGGACTGAAACCCCGGTTGATGCGTGATCTCAAGCATGCAGCAGGCGCGTCGGTTGACGAACTTCCATTAGTTCTTTGGGGGTTGAGGACTACTCCAAATCGGTCGACTGCTAGAACTCCATTCTTTCTGGTCTATGGAGCCGAAGTGGTTCTGCCAAGTGACCTGCTTCACAATGCACCGCGAGTCGAGCTCTACTCCGAAGTCGAAGCAGAGCAAGCCCGGTAGGACGCAGTCGACCTTCTGGAAGAAGAAAGAGAGATGGCCATGATCCGATCGACCATCTATCAGCAAGACTTGCGTCGATTCTACGCCAGAAATGTGAAGAGTTGAGCCTTCCAAGAAGGAGACTTGGTCCTCCGAGTGGACCAACAAAAGCCACACAAACTCGCCCCTACTTGGGAAGGCCCCTTCATTGTCACCAAAGTTCTCCACAACGGAGCATACTGTCTTTACAACGTCGACCGCCAGATTGACGAGCCACGAGCTTAGAATGCGGATCTGCTCCGCCCCTTTTACACTTAAGTACTCACTCGGATGAGATGTAATAAAAGTACTCCTGTAGTTTATTTATCAAAGACAAAAGTGTTATAATTTTCCCATTAATTGTTGCTGCTTTTGCTTATGTAAGAAATCCCCTAGTGGGTGGCTTAGCTGCGAATCCGTTTTGCCTAAGTTTGTAAATTTTTTCCTGCCGAGTGACGAGCAAGCCTCTCACTCGGAGTCTTAGTTGCGAATCCGTTTCGCCTAAGTGTTTGAAATTCTACCGAGTGGAGAGCAAACCTCCCACTCGGGGGCTTAGCTGCGAATCCGTTTCGCCTAAGTGTTTGAAATCCTACCGAGTGGAGAACAAACCTCCCACTCGGGGGCTTAGCTGCAGTCCAGTGCTCGCCTAAGTGTTTAAAAATCCTACCGAGTGGAGAGCAAACCTCCCACTGGGGGGCTTAGCTGCAGTCCAGTGCTCGCCTAAGTATGAAATTCATTCTGATCCGCAAGGACGATGAGGTGCAGGTCGACTGCTACCTTCTCCTTCGAGTTACGACACAAACACAATGAGAAGTAATGAAAATCCTACCGAGTGAAGAGCAAACCTCCCACTCGGGGGCTTAGCTGCGGTCCAGTACTCGTCTAAGTATTTGAAATCCTACCGAGTGGTGAATCTGCCTCTCACTCGGAGGCTTAGCTGCAGTCCAGTACTCGCCTAAGTGTTTAAAAATCCTACCGAGTGGTGAATCTGCCTCACACTCGGGGGCTTAGCTGCAGTCCAGTACTCGCCTAAGTGTTTAAAAATCCTACCGAGTGGTGAGCCTGCCTCTCACTTGGGGGTTTAGCTGCAGTCCAGTACTCGCCTAAGCATTTGAAATCCTACCGAGTGGTGAATCTGCCTCACACTCGGGGGCTTAGCTGCAGTCCAGTACTCACCTAAGTGTTTCAAAATCCTACCGAGTGGTGAGTCTGCCTCTCACTTGGAGGCTTAGCTGTAGTCCAGTACTCGCCTAAGTGTTCGAAATCCTACCGAGTGTTGAGTCTACCTCTCACTCGAAGGCTTAGCTGCAGTCCAGCACTCGCCTAAGTACGAAATTCGTTCCGACCCGCAAGGACGACGAGGTGCAGGTCGACTGCTACCTTCTCCTTCGAGCTACGGCACAAATACAACGTGTGCTCTGCAAGGACGGCGAGGTGCAGGTCGACTGCTACCTCCTCTTTCGAGCTTCGGCACAAATACAATGTGCGCTTCATCTTGGGCCGCAAGGACGCAAGTCGACTGCAATCTGTGCTCCAACCTGCAAGAGTACGTCCCAAGCACCAAAATTCCGAGCAAAGAACAATGTTCGTTCGAAGACAAATGCAAACATATTCAACGGCAAACCCAAGTTCAGATAGCATCCTACGGTTCCAGAAGTGCTCAGGCATCGAGCCTGTTAAAGTTTATCGGTCACAAAAACCACTTGGCATTCCGAGGCAAATTTAAGGCATCAAGCATAGAAGTTTTTTACTCCTCCGTGGAGGATTGGAAGGTGCGACAAACTCGTCCAGGTCGATTCCATCAGCAATCCGAGTGGCAGCAGCAATGAAGGTCTCCATGAAGGATCGGAAGTCATGCTTCTTGGTATTGGCCACCTTGAGGGACGCCAACTTCTCCTCTCGTGCATCCTTGCAATGAACTCAGACCAGAGACAGAGCGACATCAGCGCCACGAGCAGAAGATTTTTTCCATTCCTTCACTCGACCTGGAACTTCATTCAGTTGAGCCATTAGGGACTCGAGGTCATTCTGAAGCATTTCTCCCGGCCAGAGCGGCATGTCGATCCGTGACACAACAACCTTCAGTCGAGCGAGATAGTCGACAACACCAGCAACGCGAGACTCCAGTCGGAGCACATTCATAGCAGCTTCATCCTTCACACGAGAGTTAATGGGGTCCAGGCTCGTTTCCACTCGACTGGTTTCTTCCTCAAAGTTCTAGCAGAATTCTGTAAACATATTTCGGAGTTAAGCCAGCAGTTTTATGATGAGTCATCAATAATGAGTCAGTCAGATCAAGGGATTACCTTCAAGAGTGAGGAATAACTTTTTGGCGAGCCCTCCCAGATAAGCCTCCAGATCGTTCTTCTTTCTTGCCAGTTCACTAGCCTTGTCGCTCAGAGCAATCTTGTCATTTTTCAGTCGGCTGGTCTCCTTGTTGGCCGCGTCGAGAGAAGCTTTTAGATTGGCGTTCTCCTCCTCAAGTTTACCGACTGAAGACAACTTTTCTTACGCGAGCTTCGTCTTGTCTGAAGCCTCTTTCTGTGCCTCGGCGAGTTCAAGATCCTTCTTCTTCAGAGCCTCCTTCAGTTTTTCTACAAAGTGGCAATGAGATCAGAATCAAGAATGGACAAAAAATAAGGACAGCCGTCAAGATTCTCACCAAACATACCTTTCGCTTCCTCCTTCGCCTTCGTGAAGTTCTCCTGGACAAGCTTCAAGTCAAGTTCGAGCTGGATATGTTTGTTCTCCAACTCAGTATAACAAGCGAGAAGCTCGCAAGATTTCTGCAAAGAGTCAGTCGACAGATATTAAAGAGAGGTTACTTCCGAGTAACTAAGTGAAAAACCGTAACATTTCTAAGACTACAGTCGAATCAAAATATTCAACAGTAGTCTCGGGGACTACACCCAGTGGGTGCACTTAGTGTGCCCCCACTAGTTTTATCGACTTGATCCGATCAGTCGACCAAAAGGAACAAAGAGATAGTGGTTCCAAAACAATAGCTAGCTGCGAGCAGTCAGTCATGATCCCATCATGATCTACCAAAAAAACAGGATCTTTAGACTACAGTCAACTGCCAGCAGTCCACCGTAGTCTCGGGGACTACACCCAGTGGGTGCACTCAGCGTGCCCCACCGGTTCCAAGAGTCCGTTCGGCATGGTCTAACCAGACCGACCACCGAAGTTGAAATGAAGAAATTCAAAATACACAGTCCACGGTCGACTGCCCGCAGTTGACCATAGTCTCGGGGACTACGACCAATGGGTGCACTCAGCGTGCCCCCACCAGTTCAAAAAGTCCAAAAAATCAATCAACGCACCTAGTGGGTGTACAGATTCAAAGATCTCCGGAAAGGAAATCTTTAGATTGCATATCCTAACAGAACAACCGGTGATCAACTAACCTGGACATTGCTTTGAAGAGCTGAGCTGGCATCATAAGCTGCTTGGCTGGCATCTCGGATCACCTTCACCTGTTCCATCATGACCCCTTCTTGGCGTATAGCTTCCTTAGCAGCACCTGCTTGGTCCTCTGGGACGTGGTGTGTGGCGAAAAGGGAAGGCGGTTCAGCACTCGACGATGAAGGGCGAGCACTCGTCAGCGGCACAGCAAAAGACACGGTAGCCCGAGTGACGTTGCCCCCCCGGAACCAGCGTCTTAGGTGCTGATCCAACCTGAGCAGCCTTGCCAGCAGGCGCCTTCTTGTTCCTCCTCTGCCTCAGTGGCTCCTCATCGTCATTATCAGGGAGATCAATGACATGAGGTGGAGCTACAAGAAAGATTCAAAGTTAAAGATGAAGACCCAATCGATCGAAAGAAAAACGACAGAAACCATACCAAGGTTAGAGGTGGCAGCATCTTCCATTTCTTGATCCTTGTTCCTGACTGAGGTCTCGGAGGTAGCAGCACTGCAGATTCCATAAATCAGTCGGTTAGCCAATGAGTCGACCAAGAGTTGATTCATGCCAAACGAGAAAACACAGGATCTGCTATTACCCTGAAATAGTGGGAATCACCATCTTCATCTTCGATAGGGGCTTCGTTGGCTTCGATGACTTCGCTCGAGGTTGTTTTGACGCTTTCTCAGTCGGCGCCGGAGAGGTCGTCCGAGGGCGCTTCGTCGACTGCCCAACGGGCACAATTGCTTTACCATGCTCGACTGCGGGGTCATGGGTGAGCTTGGATTGCCTTTCAGTGCGGGGAGGGTCTACTTCCTCCTCCTCTTCCTCCTCCTCCTCCTCACCAGTACCGTCGTCTTCTTCATCCTCCTCACCATCAGATTGCCACTCCTCCTGACTTTCACCTCCACTTCCCTCCTCCTCTTCGATCTGTTCTTGCGCCCTGTTGGGCATCGAGTACATATCGGTAGTTACCTGGAAGACAACAAACAAGACAAAAGTCAGTCGACCGAACTCTAGCAAAACAGAATGAAAGAAGTAGGATCACAGTCGGAGAAACTTAATCGGACCTTGTCTGGCTTGTATGATTGGTCGAGTGGAGGGATCCTCCTGGCTCCTCGGGGGTTGTCCTTGTTCCAGTGATGGCAGTCATCCACCTCTCCAGTGTGGCATCCTCGACCTCCTCCGGGTGGACCCGAGTGGTGTCTTAAGTGCCAGAATACATCCACATCGGATGGTCTCCATACTGAAGCGGTTGAATGCGTCGGCGGAGGAAAACCTCCAGAAGATCCATGCCAGTCACCCCGTCACGGATAAGTTGGACTACACGCTCGACCAGCACCCTAACCTGAGCCTTCTCCTCCGGGACCACCTTCAGAGAGGACGGCTTGCTCACTCGATCCATGGAGAAAGGAGGGAGTCCAGTCGACTGCCCTGGCGTCGGCTGGTCTTGGCAGTAGAACCAGGTCGACTGCCACCCTCAGACCGACTCAGGAAGGACCATGGCTGGAAAGGCACTTTTACCCCTCATTTGGACTCCAAGACCCCCGCACATCTTGATCACCTGGTTTCTCTTGTCACTCAGATTGGCCTTTTTCACCGTTTGGGAGTGACAGGTGAAGATGTGTTTGAAAAGGCCCCAATGCGGCCGGCAACCAAGAAATTCTCACACAAAGATACGAAGGCAGCGAGATACACGATGGAGTTGGGTGTGAAGTGGTGGAGTTGTGCCCCAAAGAAGTTCAGAAACCCCCAAAAGAAAGGGTGGGGCGGCAAAGAAAACCCGCAGTCAACGTGAGTGGCTAAGAGAACACACTCACCCTCTTGAGGCTGCGGATGCCACTCCTTCCCCGGGAGTCTCGCCGATCCATGAGGGATCAGTCCCTCATTGGCCAGGTCGTCAAGATCCTTCTGGCAGATGGTCGAGCGGATCCAGTCGCCCTGGATCCAGCCCTGCGGCAGACCGGTCCGCGACGAGGATCCGCCCCGACTGGTCGGTCTTCCCTTCGCCTTCGCCGTCGCCTTCTTCGCCCGCTCCAAAGCCGCCGTCTTCTCCTTCACCATTGTTGCCGGCGAAGCATGCACGAAGTAGCGGCGCTAGGGCACAGGCTAGCGCGGCGGAGAAATCTGGAGAAGAGAGGGGGGAAATGAAGGCGCACTGTTCAAAAAACCTCGTCCGGCGCTTTATATAAGGCTGCTTCTCAGTGGCTGACATGTAGGCCTGGGCGATCTTGTCAAATCCCGCAACAGTCGCGCGCGCGATACGTGGCGAAAAAGGTGGCATGGAGATCGAGGCATCCCTGCCTTATCCCGTCCGATTGCTGCGGTCTCGCCCCGTCCCGTGCACTTCCCAAAATTCGAATCCCACAAAATCCGCGGCTTGCAGAACAACTCGTCAGGCGGAATATCTCCTCCGCTCTGCCACTCGAAGCTCTCCAAGCGAAAACTTCACTCGACAGATATAAAGAATGGATCAAGGCGACTGAAAAATAAGTTGACACCGTCACCTAAAAGTTCATTGATCCAAGACAAGACATACTCATAGCACGAAAAATGGGTTGGAAGAATTCTCAACTCCTTCCCCGCTCAAACCTCGATCCATTCGGGGGCTAATAATGGAGCTATGTACTTAGGGTAGGGTTAGGGACCTGTCCAAACTACCCTACCCAAGGACATCTCTAGAAGAAACAACCTGTCAGTCGACCTAGAGGTGTTCCACTCGACGAACTCGAAGACACTCGACCATGAAGCTAGTCACTCCACCATGAAGCCAATCACTCGATGGCCGGGAGATCTAAAGTCACTCTGCGGGTAACGGTCTATCATTAATTAGCCTTAATGGTCTTCATAGCACTTTATGTGGGCGTTACCAGTAACCCCCTGTCTTAATGTACTTTAAACCCTGCATAACTAAGGGCTGGAGGGGTCTTGGCGAGCTCTATATAAGCCACCCCCCTCCTCAGTGTAAAGGGTTCGCACCCCTGTAACTCACACGCATATAATCCAGTCGACCGCCTCCGGGCACCGAGACGTAGGGTTGTTACTTCCTCCGAGAATGGCCTGAACTCGTAAAACTCTCGCGTGTACAACTACTCCAAAGCTAAGATCTTGCCTCTCCATTAGTACCCCCCTACACTACTGTCAGACTTAGAACCACGACACTCCCTCCATCCCATAATGTAAGTCGTTTTTGACATTAGTGTAGTGTCAAAAAACGTCTTACATTATAGGATGGAGGGAGTACTAACAAGCAATCAACTAGAATGGTTTAGCTTTCCCCGCAAAGAGAGAAAAAATGGCTTACACTGAGACGGAGTAGCGTATTTCCATCGCCTTACCAGTCCAATGATTGACTGAAAGCATCTCCTAATGCAAGGCTATCTTGTTTTTTCCTTCCTTGAAAACACTTAAATATTTCCTCCTTTTTGCTACCACAGTAGGTCCACCCAAACTGTCGGTGGTGGCATCTCCCCAAAGCCTTCCAATCTTGGAGTTTCTTTTATCTTTTTGCCTTTAGATTTTTGGCTTTTTCACTCTGTTAGGAGTCTACACATAACTATCAACATCAGGCTTATGTAATCGGCCACTGGGTTGACCGTTTTTTACCTTCTTCTGTCAAAATCATTTCTGACCCCACATATTTCTGATGATCTGTACTACTACCTCCGTCCTGGTTTATAGGTCCCCTTTGTAGTTTGTGTCAAATTTTGACTAAAGATTTTAGCTAACAAAATGTTAATGCATGTCAAGAAAAATTATCTCATTGAATTCGTATATGAACATAGTTTTCAATACTATAATGTTTGGTGCATGCATGAACATTTTATTAGTTTAATCAATGGTAAAAATTCAGCACGAAATACAATGGGGACCAATAAACCCGGACAGAGGTAGTACCATCATTCTTCTCCAGGGCACACAGACCAACTAGAGTCACCGTATCGACTTAATCAGCATAAGTAATCATTAATATTACAATTTTGATCAAAAAGAACGCTCTAATAGAGTTGTCATGTGCCCCGGTTAATCGTGTGAACCTACAAAGTCGTAGAGGCACGCGGGTGCAAAGGCACACACCTACGGAAACGTCTCTAGCCATCGATCTCTAATGTGATCTGAACACAAGTTGGCAGCTAATGATGTGTTTGGTTTGAGGGGGATGCTAGGGTGGTTATGGGTATCCCCATCCAGCTGGCTAGGGATAGCCATTTTTCTGTTTGGTGGGTGGTTGATGTTAGCTCATTTGAGACACAAAATTTTCTTCTAGCTGCTCCTACACGACAGAGTAAGCACAATGAACCTTCTCCAGCGAAAGAGCATGTATGTAGTGGACTAAAATTGTGCCTTATGTTCTGTTACCATAGAGGAAACTCTCACAAACATATTTTGGGATCGTCAGTTTGCATTTGACTGCCGGCAGAGTATCACTCCAGAGAAAAAAAGAGACATATCGACATATGATCAAATATAACTCACAAAGATGAACCTTCATCCAGATATTGCTATGGAGATCATTATCATGGGCTATTGGAGCATATGTGTTGGGGATATAACCCCATGGTGTAACCCGCCCAGGAGGGGCTGGGTTACATTGTTGGTGACTCAGCAAAGAAGCATAGGCGGGTCCAAGAAGCCAAGTCATGAAGCCTGAAGGTGGCTTACGAGGTGGGCCGGCTGAAGGCCCAAGGACCGGAGACAGTACGTGACACAGAGGTGTAAGCCGCCCAATGGTGACTTGCCCAGGAAGGCAAGGTGATGTAAAGCCAATGTCGGTTATGAAGTATAAGCGGGGCCAGATGTCGGTTCAATATCCGGCGTATCTCGTAGTAGGGGTCCTAATCTAGGCGTCTTGGAGCGAAGGTAACATGGACACGGGGTTTTACCCAACTTCGAGCTCTCTTAATGAGATAATACCCTACATGCTGCTTTTGATTGTATTCATATGGGTGTAGTACATAGTACATGTGTCTACCACGAGATTGTAGTAATGAATATGAGATTGTCTATTGACTAGCCTGGCCTCGGTTTATATAAGACACCAGAGGCCTAGGGTTTAGGAGAGTCCTTGTCTTGGGCGCCAAGTCTTGTGGTGTCTTCCTTGTATGCGGCAGGGGTTGTCCGAACTGGCCCATGAGTATACGGCCATGGGGGTCCTCGACCCAATCCAACTGATGGGAGACGACGTGGTGAGTACCCCCTAGTCCAGGACACCGTCAGTAGCCCCCTGAACCGGTCTTCAAGTTGGGGATGCTCCTCGATTCTTCCAAACTGTTCTTTATCTTCGGTCGTCGGTCTTGAAAACTGGTTCAACTAATCTTCCCATCTTCGATCTTGAGGAACGCCGGAGTGAATCCAAAGAGTTTACACGTCGGGCATCCGAGGAGCCCATGAAGTCTTCGGCCTTTATCAATGCCTTGTTATTTTTATGCCATGTCTCGGGTTTGGAGTTGTTCCCGTGCGACGGTGTCCTCTTGCATGCGAGCTCCAACGCCGGACTGCTTCCGAGGTATCTTTTGCAGCCGAGCACCAACGCTGGACCGCTTCCGAGCTCCAACACCGAAATGTATCCGAGCTCCAACGCCGGAATGTATCCGAGCTCTAACGCCGGACTATGTCCGAGCTCCAACGTCGGACTGTATCCGAGGTGTCATAGATCACCTTGGTTCAAAAAGGTCGCAGGATTTTAGCCGAGCTTAATGCCGGAAATGCCCTCTATGTAGCCAGCCACTTGCATCCAAGCTATATCCGAAATGCTTTCGAGGTGGATCAGCACCTCAGTCATGGGTTGATTGTTTGCGGCTTTTATTTCTGATGCGTGAAAATTTATTTGCTGTTAATATGTATAACCAGTAGCCCTCAAGGTGTGTGTCGGTCTAAAACCCGAGATGCACCTGAAGGATGACATAATACCACTGATCCCAGTAGCCCCTGAGACTCAGGTTGATCCGCAAAATCGGCCTGAGGATGAATTCCCAGCTTGGTAGCATACATAGGAATAGAAACACGGTGTGCAAAGTCCTCGGGACTCAGGTTGGGTGCAGCCAACCAACCTAAAGATAATAATCTCCTCGAAAACTATATTGCATTTTAAATTTTCTGCATTGGATTGTCAATGCAGTAGCCCCGAGACACTGGTCGGGTGGCAGCACCAGATTAGGGGATCGATGTGCCCTTTTAATATTTGTAGATAATAAGTCCGAAGCCCAGTAGCCCCCGAGCCTTAATGCGGGCACGGTAGGCCGAATTAAGGATCGATATCCATACTAAAATCACAAATTATATGTAATGACTCTATGTATCCAAGTACTTTACATCATTAATGCTTGGATCCGCATTGTACAAAACTTTTTTAACCGACCATCGGCTTCAACCTCCTCGGCCAGCAGCCGAGGGGTGTTTGTCCTACTCTATAAAGCCTTTATGAGGGCAAAGATTTATAGCAAACAAGGCAATTCGGCCATACGGTTTTATAAACTAAGGTACACAGAGAGACATGTTAAATTATTGTTTAACATAAGAAACATCATCCAAAGAAAATAGTCCCGCTATCAGTTCCTTTCTTTGGGTTGTCATGCTAAGCATGATCATGAAACCTCAGCTCCGATCAATGTGGGAGGAAAATACTGAGGATTTAGTTCGGGGAAAGCTTCCAAACTCTATGGTTTAAATGAACCCAAATTTTCACTTACGTTGCAACCATTTATAATCTGAAAGTGGCCCATCGTCGGCTTCTACCCCCTTGTAGATGCTATGCAAGGTGTTTCCGTAATAACAAAACAACCCTTAGCCGACGTCTCGGTGCCCGAAGGCGGTTGTGTTGGCGGAAAAAAGGCAACCACATGTGCGGGCTTTATAACTTCCACTTAGTCATAGGAGCTTAAAATTGGAAGGCCAGCAAGTAGCCCCCCCGGTTAGTGTTCGGCTACAGCCGAGGTCAAGATGTAAACACTTCAACCAATGTTATGAGCGGCCCGTCATTTAATACAGTCATCGGACCGCCGACCAGTTTACGCTTATTGTGACAGTTAGTTTTCGGCTTTCTCCACTGAGGTGCTTAACCATGCGAGCCGGAAGCACAATCGCAGTGGTTCTCCCTTTGCACACCTAGCCGAACAAAGCGGAACGTAGGAGGAAAGCACAGGAGCCGGCAACCCAACTATTGGCCGAAGACACAATTCGAAACTAATGCATATATAGCAATATCCAAGAATTCTTGCCGAATCTCTAAAGGTGTCCGGCGTTGCACTGCGAGACTTATGTGGAAAACACACAAATAGTTGAAAAGTTCCATAGGACTGGAAAACCAAAAAACGTCAGGAAAAACTCGACGTCTGAACTAGATCAATTGTTCGGTGCCAATCAAAAAATTGGTCTTAGAAAAAAAATTGTGCTTCTGTCGTGCTTTAACATGACACATCCTATCTCAAGACTTCAAGTGGGTCAGCCTACGGCTTCAACCTCCTATCCCGAAGGCAGAGTGCTTCTCGTTAGGCCAGTTTAGCAAACTTTAGCGGCTTTGAGAGAGAAATTAGGCTCCCCGGCTATTGACCACACACTCGCGTCGAAAAAAGGAGTGATAGAAACAAGACTTTGCAACGACTAAGAAGAAAAACACTTATTATAAAACAACTCAAAAAATTTAAGAGCCCCTGAGTGACTTGGGTAAAATAATTTTATGTATAATGATTGTATGTACCGAAGTACTTATATCATATATGTGTTCACCCGAACTTTAAACGCGTCTTAACCGACCGTCGTCTTCTCCCTCTTCGGCCAAGGGCCGAAAAGTGTTATATACTCCACCTGTCGAGAATATCGACGGTGTTGCCGATAACCAGGCAATCAGGCCATAAGGCTGTAACAGACAAAGCGCGCTCAGGGAACTTATGCTATATTACTGACAAAGTGTAAGAAGCATCTTCGAAGAAAATAGTACCTTCACCGATACCTTTCTTCGGTTGCTCATTGTTACTTATGAGACTTGTGCAATAGATTTTTTGTACTTATGAGTTTCATTGTGTGCCGACCATCATTGAAAACAATAAGAGCGCTAGCTTTCGGCTTCACCCAGTATGAGGTCTGAGCTCGGATGAACCGATCGTGACAATCGCAGAGGTGCTCCATTTACTCCCTAGCCGAACAATCAGGAACGTAGGGGTAAACACAGGAGCAAGGCAACCTAGCTTGCAAATCGCTTAAGTCAACACGGTGCATATTGTGGTGTAATACACGAACAAGGAACAAAGCCGTACAAATATAATCATTTGCAAGAGGAAAGGCTTCAGAAAGGAATCCCCCAAGTAAACGGGGTATTTGAATTTGGTGCCACAAGCAAAGTTTTGACAAGGAAGTTTTTCACAAACAACTTTTGCCAAAAAGGTATAATACTTGGTCGAATCAAACAAAATTTAAAACTGGTAGTTTTTGAGCATGAAAGTGACTTAGCTGGTTGATGTGTTCGGCATCGATGACGCGGTCCGAGCTTGGTGCGGGACAAGGTCTCAGCCCCCAAGCCCGATGTGGCCGAGCGAAGAGCTCGGCACTCCGAAGAGTTGAAGCCCCCAGTCTAGCCGAGGTGATGGAGCAGGTCGCTGGGTGACACTGGAATCTCCGGCCGAGTAGGTTGATGAAGCGACGATGCGGGGTTGCCAACATAGGGCAGCGCTCCAAGGCGACGACACAATTCGGTCGATGGAGGTGGGCGACGAGGACACCATGCCAAGGGGATATTGCGGCCCGATCTAAGTCACTTGTCTTCACAGGTAAAATAGTGCAAGCCAGAGGTAATAATATATATTTTTAATATAAAAAATCCTTTACTTAATGAATTTAAGTAAATTAAATAATTAAAGAAATATGGCTTGGACGCCAAGGTCGTCCTGACAGAGTTGCCGAGGAGATGCTGGCACAAGGACGCGTGCTGAGGCGACGCCACAACTTGATAGATGCCGGCAGGACGACGACATCGGCCCATAGAGTTGACCGTGTGACACAGTCGAAGTTGATTACCTGCGCACATAGAATAGTGCAAGCAAGGAATAATAATTGAATTTTTTTACGCATAAATAGTTTATGCAAAGTGAATAAATAAAGAAACATGGCCTAAGGCCCGAGGTTGGTCTGGCGACCCGATGACCCGATGTGTTGACCCTGCGACCTAGTTTGAATTCATCTGACAGGACGAGCCGTGAATATGGTGTCCGCCGAACTATGGAGGAAGACGGATGGCCGAAAACTGGATGGACCACCACGCTGATGCGATCAACGGACCGAATCGAACCGGCAGAGAAATCTACACAGAAAAATTCATGCAAACCAGCAGGAAAAAAAGTTCTTGTACATATTTAACATATACAATAAAGGAAATTAGAAAAGTAAAACCTGGTTTGGTTGCTCGGTCTACGAGGCATTAAAATCTGAGAAAAAAGGCCAGAACCAGTGTTGCCTTGTACGAAGACCAATCAATCCTAGAAAGATGTGATAACCCATTTGTATTTTTGGATGGAGTCCTAATGGACTTGTACTAGTAGTGTCCATGTATATTGATTCCCCAAGGCGTTTTCCTTTTGCTGATCAACCGGGTCAATTAAACTTTGCTGCAACTTAGCATTCATCTGCTGTTAGTATGTTGCGTAAAGCGCAAAGTATATTGCGAATGCCGAGCAGGCTCTCAATGAAAGCACCAATGTCGGTTCAATATCCGGCGTATCTCGTAGTAGGGGTCCTAAGCTAGGCGTCTTGGAGCGATGGTAACATGAACACGGGGTTTTACCCAGCTTCGGGCTCTCTTAATGAGATAATACCCTACATGCTGCTTTTGATTGTATTCATATGGGTGTAGTACAGAGTACATGTGTCTACCACGAGATTGTAGTAATGAATATGAGATTGTCTATTGACTAGCCTGGCCTCGGTTTATATAAGACACCAGAGGCCTAGGGTTTAGGAAAGTCCTTGTCTTGGGCGCCAAGTCTTGTGGAGTCTTCCTTGTATGCGGCAGGGGTTGTCCGAACTGGCCCATGAGTATACGGCCATGGGGGTCCTCGGCCCAACACAACTGATCGGGAGACGACGTGGTGAGTACCCCCTAGTCCAGGACATCGTCACTGGACTCTTGTAAGACCAGGGCCTCGACCTATGTATATAAAGGTGAGTCCCTGCGGCGGGTTAAACTCAAGTTACAATCAATCGATAGCTAGGTTAAGCGATTCCTCTCCCTTATAATCGATACTCAAGCAATAGGAACAAGAGAAGGAGTAGGCTTTTACCTCCACCGTGAGGGGCCGAACCAGCGTAAACTCGTGTCCTTCATCCCGTTCAACCCCTTCGAGCTAATCACCATAGCAATGGCCTCGCACCTAAGTCCTTTCACGGGGGCATCTGCTGTGTTAACCCGACGACAGTTGGCGGCCACCGTGGGGCCAGCGCATGGTGGTTTCGAGTTCTTGAAGGGCTCTTTCCTAGGGATCAAGGGGTACGCCGTTGGCAGGATGACTAAGAGTCGCCGCGGCAAGCTCTACATCGACGACACTGGCTGGGGCCTCGAGGCCGACCCAATCGAGTACGGGTACCGGGTTCCCTTCGGCGGAATTCACGTCTTCATCGGCAAAATCGGCGGATTTGAGCCCGAGCCGGACACCCGCACTGACCTCATCGAGTCGGCTGGGTGCATGCAACCCGCCTGGGTTCAACCCGGTCGTAAGTGTGCCTTCGTCGGTTTCACACAAGGCTTGGAGCTTGAGGAAAATTTCGCATCTGGGGGGAGACTCTCATCTACTCAGGCGACGAGTCCTCAACTGGAGAGATGCAGTCAATCTATCAGCTTCAAGACGGCGGGCTTGGGGGCTATTCCAATGGCCACAATATTTCGAACCCCTATGAGCCGTGATACGTCTCCAACGTATCTATAATTTATGAAGCATTCATGCTATTTTATTATTTGTTTTGAATGATTACAGGCTTTATTATACACTTTTATATTACTTTTGGGACTAACCTATTAACCGGAGGCCCAACCCATATTGCTGTTTTATTGCCTGTTTCAGTATTTCAAAGAAAAGGAATATCAAACGGAGTCCAAACGGAATGAAACCTTCGGGAGCGTGATTTTTGGAAAGGATATGATACGGGAGACTTGGAGTTCAAGCCAGGGAAGGTTCGAGGAAGCCAGGAGATAGGAGGGCATGCCCACCCCACTGGGCGCACCCCTATCTCCTGGGCCCCTCGAGGCTCCCCCGATCGACTTCTTTCGCCTATATAAGTCCATGTACCCTAAAAACATCGAAGAAGAAGATAGATCGGGAGTTTCGCCATCGCAAGCCTCAGTAGCCACCAAAAACCTCTCGGGAGCCCGTTCCGGCACCCTGCCGGAGGGGAGAATCCCTCACCGGTGGCCATATTCATCATCCCGGCGCTCGCCATGACGAGGAGGGAGTAGTTCACCCTCGGGGCTGAGGGTATGTACCAGCAGCTATGTGTTTGATCTCTCTCTCTCGTGTTCTCTCTATGGCACGATCTTGATGTATTGTGAGCTTTGCTATTATAGTTGGATCTTATGATGTTTCTCCCCCTCTACTCTCTTGTGATGAATTGAGTTTTCCCTTTGAAGTTATCTTATCGGATTGAGTCTTTAAGAATTTGAGAACACTTGATGTATGTCTTGCCGTGCTTATCTGTGGTGACAATGGGATATCATGTGCCACTTGATGTATGTATTGGTGATCAACTTGCGGTTTCCGCCCATGAACCTATGCATAGGGGTTGGCACATGTTTTCGTCTTGACTCTCCGGTAGAAACTTTGGGGCACTCTTTGAAGTACTTTGTGTTGGTTGAATAGATGAATCTGAGATTATGTGATGCATATCGTATAATCATGCCCACGGATACTTGAGGTGACAATGGAGTATCTAGGTGACATTAGGGTTTTGGTTGATTTGTGTCTTAAGGTGTTATTCTAGTATGAACTCTTGAATAGATTGATCCGAAAGAATAGCTTTGAGGTGGTTTCGTACCCTACCATAATCTCTTTGTTTGTTCTCTGCTATTAGTGGCTTTGGAGTGACTCTTTGTTGCATGTTGAGGGATTGTTATATGATCTATCTATGTTATTATTGTTGAGAGAACTTGCGCTAGTGAACGTATGAACCCAAGGCCTTGTTTCTTATCATTGCAATACCATTTACGCTCACTTTTATCATTAGTTACCTTGCTATTTTTATAATTTTAGATTACAAATACCTATATCTACTATCCATATTGCACTTGTATCACCATCTCTTCACCGAACTAGTGCACCTATACAATTTGCCATTGTATTGGGTGTGTTGGGGACACAAGAGACTCTTCGTTATTTGGTTGCAGGGTTTTTTGAGAGAGACCATCTTCATCCTACGCCTCCCACGGATTGATAAACCTTAGGTCATCCACTTGAGGGAAATTTGCTACTGTCCTACAAACCACTGCACTTGGAGGCCCAACAACGTCTACAAGAAGAAGGTTGTGTAGTAAACATCAAGCTCTTTTATGGTGCCGTTGCCGGGGAGGTGTGTGCTTGAAGGTATATCTTTAGATCTTGCAATCACATCTTGTTGTTTCTTTTTTTAGCACTAGTTTAGTTTATAAAAGAAAACTGCAAAAAATGGAGTTAAGTTTGACTCATACGCTTCATCTTTTTAATATCTTTCGTGAGTTTGATGAAAAGGAAAATTGTGCTCAAGTGCTAGAAGAAGAAATCTATAGAATGTTTGATACTAAATCTTTGAATGATGAGCATGATTGCAATGTTGTTGGTATGAATTCCTTGAATATCCATGATGCTAATGATATGCAAAGCCACAAGCTTGGGGAAGCTATGTTTGATGAATATGATATTTTTAGTCCCCCAAGTTTTGATGAGAATATTTATTATGATGAAAGCATGCCTCCTATTTATGATGATTATATTGATGAAAGTGGGTTTGGAAGAGTGTCAACTTTAGGAAGTAGTGATCCCATTATTTTTTAGGATGTTGAATCTTATTGTGATGGGCATGAAAGTGGATTTGGAAGATTGTCAAATTTATTTAGTGATGATTCCACTATGTCGGAAGAGGTTCCAATTGGTTATGAGAACAAAGTTGCTATTTATGATGATTATTGTGATGACTTGTATGCTATTAAGAATAATGATAACCATGAAACTTGTCATCATGATTTTATCTTTCAATTGGATTATGCCTCACATGATAATTATTTTGTTGAGTTTTCTCCCACCATTCTGAATGAGAAGAATTTTGCTTATGTGGAGAGTAATAAATTTTCTATGCTAGTAGATCATGAAAAGAATGCTTTAGGTGCTGGTTATATTGTTGAATTCATTCATGATGCTACTTAAAATTATTATGAGGGAGGAACATATGCTTGTAGGAATTGCAATAATGTCAAGTTTCCTCTCTATGTGCTTAAAATCTTGAAGCTATGCTTGTTTTACCTTCCTATGCTTGTTGATTATTGTTCCCATAAGTTGTTTGCTAACAAAATCCCTATGCATAGGAAGTGGGTTAGACTTAAATGTGCTAGTCATATGCTTCATGATGCTCCCATTATGTTTCAATTCTTATCTTTTATGTGAGCATCATTGTCATCATCATGCCTAGCTAGAAAGGCATTAAAGAAAAGCGCTTGTTGGGAGACAACCCAATATTTACCCTTACTGTTTTTGTGTGTACACATGATTATGATACTGTAGTAATCATGTTTTATAGCTTTTGTTTCAATAAAGTGCCAAGTAAGACCTTTCGGATGGCTTACGGTGATAGTTGTGTTGATCTTGCTGAGAATCAGAAACTTTTGCACATAGTAAATTAGTTTTGTTAATTCACAAAAAACGTGTTTCTGATCTGATTCTTTTTCTGATGGATTGGTACACCAATTTCTTAGAACTTCCTAATTTGGTAGAATTTTTGGAGTGCCAGAAGTATACTTTTGATACAGATTACTACAGACTGTTCTGTTTTTGACAGATTCTGTTTTCATTATGTTGTTTGCTTATTTTGATGAATCTATGAGTAGTATCGGAGGGTATGAACCATAGAGAAGTTGGAATACAGTAGATATTACATCAATATGAATTTATAATGAGTTCATTACAGTACCTAAGTGGTGGTTTTATTTTTCTTATACTAACGGAGCTTACGAGTTTTCTGTTGAGTTTTGTGTTGTGGAGTTTTCAAGTTTTGGGTAAAGATTCGATGGACTATGGAATAAGGAGTGGCAAGAGACTAAGCTTGGGGATTCCCAAGGCACCCCAAGGTAATATTCAAGGACAACCAAGAGCCTAAGCTGGGGATTCCCCGGATGGCATCCCCTCTTTCGTCTTCGTTCATCGGTAACTTTACTTGGAGCTATATTTTTATTCACCACATGATATGTGTTTTGCTTGGAGCGTCATTTTATTTTGTTAGTATTTGCTTGATGTTGTTTATAATAATGTTTTGCATCTATATTTTCAATAAAAATGTCAAGGATATCCTTTACCATGCTTATTTTGCTAGTATACATGTGCTGTTTGAAAACAGAAAGTTTACCGCTGTTGCAAAAATTCCCTAGAAAAGTCAGAGAATGATATAATGTTGAAACATTTTGCATAATGAGATCTGATAAATATTATACAGCTTAGTATTTTTCTCATAATTTTTGGAGTTAGGGAAGTGTTGATACTCTTGCATTCTTTACAGACTATACTGTTTTGGCAGATTGCTGTTATGGTTGCATTGTTTGCATATGATTGCTTGTTTAATGATTCTATTTGAGGATAGGAGTGTTAAATATGCAGATGCATTTAGTATTCAATGTTGAATAATAATTTTAGTGATTTGTTACAGTAGAAACTGATAAGGTTTTGCATTGGTTTATACTAACCTATCTCACGAGTTTTTGTTGAGTTTGGTGTGGATGAAGCTTTTGATAAAAAGAAGAAACCATGATATGAGAGGAATTAAGGAGACACAAAAGTTCAAGCTTGGGGATGACCAAGGCACCCCAAGATAATATTTCAAGAAGTCTCAAGCATCTAAGCTTGGGGATGCCCCCATAGGCATCCCACCTTTCTTCTTCAACAACTATCGGTTAGTATCGGTTGAGCCTAAGTTTTTACTTCTTCACATGAGTTGTGCTATCCTTGCAACGTCATTTTATTTTGCTTTGCTTGCTGTTGAATAAAATACCAAGATCTGAAATTCTTAAATGCGAGAGAGTCTTCACATAGTTGCATAATTATTTAGCTACTCATTGATCTTCACTTATATCTTTTTGGAGTAGTTTGTCACTTACTTGTGTGCTTCACTTATATCCTATGAGTAAATGGTTGAATGAGTTGAATGTCATAAATCTGAAATTATATATGTCTCATTTGCTTATCCCATGGGGAGTAATGACTTCACATCTAAGAAGTAGAGGTTGTAAATTTATTGAAGGTTAGCAAGCATTGTATTGGTCATTTGAACAATTCATGAAAGAATATTAAAGGAAGAGAGATTCCACATATAAATATACTATCTTAGACATCTTCTATGATTGTGAGCGCTCATTAAGTATGACATGCTAAAGAGTTGATGTTGGACAAGGAAGACAACATAATGGGTTATGTTTTCTCACATCTCAATTAAAGTATATTGTCATGGATCATTCAAACATGTTGAGCTTGCCTTTCCCCATCATGCTAGCCAAATTCCTTGCACCAAGTAGAGATACTACTTGTGCTTCCAAATATCCTTAAACCCAGTTTTGCCATGTGAGTCCACCATACCTACCTATGGATTGAGTAAGATCCTTCAAGTAAGTTGTCATCGGTGCAAGCAATAAAAATTGCTCTCTAAATATGTATGATCTATTAGTGTGAAGAAAATAAGCTTTATACGATCTTGTTATGGAAGCAATAAAAGCGACGGACTGCATAATAAAGGTCCATATACAAGTGGCAATATAAAGTGACATTCTTTTGCATTAAGATTTTGTGCATCCAACCCTAAAAGCGCATGACAACCTCTGCTTCCCTCTACGAAGGACCTATCTTTTACTTTATGTATTTTACTTTATGCAAGAGTCAAGGTGATCTTCACCTTTCCCTTTTTCATTTTATCCTTTGGCAAGCACCTAGTGTTGGGAAGATCCTGATATATATATATATATATATATATATATATATATATATATATATATATATATATCCAATTGGATGTAAGTTAGCATGAACTATTATTGTTGTCATCACCCAAACGTGAACACATTGGGAGGCAACATTATAAGCCCCTATCTTTCTCAGTGTCCGATTAAAACTCCATAACCATTAGTATTGCGTGAGTGTTAGCAATTGTGGAAGACTATATGATAGTTGAGTATGTGAAGTTTGCTAATCAAAGCACTGACATAGACCCTTCCTGAAAATAAGATGAATTGCAATTGTTTGATGACTGAGAACATAGTTTGCTAGTTTTCAAGAAAGTTTATGGTCTATGCTTTAACATGTGAATTGCTTGTTGCTTGCTCGTGAGAAGTTTTATGAGATGAACTACAGTTATGACTTATAATCATGCTACAAAAGGTGACTGAAATTATCATTGATCAAACTTGTGCACCTGCTAGCATTCACACTTAATAAATTCTTTCTTTTATGATTTACCTACTCGAGGACGAGTAGGAATTAAGCTTGGGGATGCTGATACGTCTCCAACGTATCTATAATTTATGAAGCATTCGTGCTATTTTATTATCTGTTTTGAATGATTACGAGCTTTATTATACACTTTTATATTACTTTTGGGACTAACCTATTAGCCGGAGGCCCAGCCCATATTGCTGTTTTATTGCCTATTTCAGTATTTCGAAGAAAAGGAATATAAAACGAAGTCCAAACGGAATGAAACCTTTGGGAGCGTGATTTTTGGAAAGGATATGATCCGGGAGACTTGGAGTTCAAGCCAGGGAAGGTTCGAGGAAGACAGGAGATAGGAGGGCGCGCCCACCCCCCTGGGCACGCCCCCTGTCTCCTAGGCCCCTCGAGGCTCCCCCGACCGACTTTTTTCGCCTATATAAGTCCATGTACCCTAAAAACATCAAAGAAGAAGATAGATCGGGAGTTTCGCTGTCGCAAGCCTCTGTAGCCACCAAAAACCTCTCGGGAGCCCGTTCCGGCACCCTTCCGGAGGGGGGAATCCCTCACCGATGGCCATCTTCATCATCCCTACGCTCTCCATGACGAGGAGGGAGTAGTTCACCCTCGGGGCTGAGGGTATGTACCAGTAGCTATTTGTTTGATCTCTCTCTCTCTATCGTGTTCTCTCTATGGCATGATCTTGATGTATCGCGAGCTTTGCTATTATAGTTGGATCTTATGATGTTTCTCCCCCCTCTACTCTCTTGTGATGAATTGAGTTTTCCCTTTGAAGTTATCTTATCGGATTGAGTCTTTAAGGATTTGAGAACACTTGATGTATGTCTTGCCGTGCTTATCTGTGGTGACAATGGGATATCACGTGCCACTTGATGTATGTTTTGGTGATCAACTTGCGGTTTCTGCCCATGAACCTATGCATAGGGGTTGGCACACGTTTTCGTCTTGACTCTCCGGTAGAAACTTTGGGGCACTCTTTGAAGTAATTTTGTGTTGGTTGAATAGATGAATCTGAGATTGTGTGATGCATATCGTATAATCATGCCCACGGATACTTGAGGTGACAATGGAGTATCTAGGTGACATTAGGGTTTTGGTTGATTTGTGTCTTAAGGTGTTATTCTAGTACGAACTCTTGAATAGATTTATCCGAAAGAATAGCTTTGAGGTGGTTTCGTACCCTACCATAATCTCTTCATTTGTTCTCCGCTATTAGTGGCTTTGGAGTGACTCTTTGTTGCATGTTGAGGGATTGTTATATGATCTATCTATGTTATTATTGTTGAGAGAACTTGCACTAGTGAAAGTATGAACCCTAGGCCTTGTTTCCTATCATTGCAATACCGTTTATGCTCACTTTTATCATTAGTTACCTTGCTGTTTTTATAATTTCAGATTACAAATACCTATATCTACTATCCATATTGCACTTGTATCACCATCTCTTCGCCGAACTAGTGCACCTACACAGTTTACCATTGTATTGGGTGTGTTGGGGACACAAGAGACTCTTTGTTATTTGGTTGCAGGGTTGTTTGAGAGAGACCATCTTCATCCTACGCCTCCCACGGAATTATAAACCTTAGGTCATCCACTTGAGGGAAATTTGCTACTGTCTTACAAACCTCTGCACTTGGAGGCCCAACAACGTCTACAAGAAGAAGGTTGTGTAGTAGACATCAAGCCGCCAAGCAAGGCTGCTATCCTCATGGCTGGTACAGGGCCGACTCTCAACTCTTCAACGACGTCTACAACAGCCTCTGACCTGGCCGCAGCAAGGGCTGGTGGATCCGGGCCAGGCAGGCCGCCGACTCAAGTACCGATGGATTTCATGCGCACCTGACATCTTTTTTTGCAACGGAGGTCACTGCGGCTAATCAGGCAGAGCGCAACGCATAGGTCACGAGGATTCGGGAGGAGATCACCAAGGTCCAAGAGGATATCATGGGTAAGAACAACCAGACAGTCGCACTGAAGGCTTAGATTGATGCAGAAGCAGAGCGTTTCAAGGCGGATGCTTGGCGTTTGAGTCTGGATCAGGATGCATCTAATGCAGTATTCCAGAGAAGGTATCAGAGTCGCCTGTCGTTGACGTATGATCCAAGGCATTTGTTTAACACTCCTGGGGCGAGTCTGAGCACTCCACACGCACGGGTGAATCCTCAGTTAAACCCGAATATGCCAAAGAATCAGGTGGCGGCTCAGCCTCACCAGCCTGAGCCGACACGGAGGGAAGATTGGGCACCTAACCCGCCCCCAATCAGACACCACCTCCGCGTGTCCTAATGCCCCCCGGGCATTTTTCTAACCTGGTGGATAACATGTTAGCAGCAGCGACCTAGCTGGCGGCGATTCCTATTACTGGTGAGTCACCAGCCGCAGTTGAAACCCGGAACGCAGTTGATCTTTTATAGACAGCCATCACGCAGCAAGCGGCTTATTGACATAGTCATGACCAGGTCCATTCAACTCCTCTCCCAAGCCGTAGCTACAGCCGGCGCATTGAGTCGCCCGCTCGTTCCAGAAGTGAACAGTGACGTAACCCGCCCCGCGGTGATAACCCGCCCCGTAACCCTATGGTCAATGCTCAGGCGATCATGGATGAAGCCAGAGCTCACCGTGAGGCGGCAGCAGTGGTGGAACAAGGGGCTTATCAACAGCCTCCGATGACCCCTTTGGCCTGAGTGGGAGCTGGGACGACTTCCATGACGGCTGGAGTGTCGTGTTTAGTACCGACTTTACATAATAAACGTCTGCCTAAGGACTTTAAGGGTCCTCGCAAGGTGCCTAATTATATAGCTGATCTCCCTCTTGGAGGTTGGATTGAGAGTTATGAGTTAGCCATGGAGATGTTGGATGACAATGATGCCGTCTGTGCCAAGTACTTCACTATGATGTTGGAAGGGCCAACTCAAACATGGTAAAAAGGTTTACCTCCCAATTCTATCAGATCATGGCAGTGAAGGCGCGTTTCATCAAAAACTTTCAAGGGGCATGCAAGCAGCCTCTGACGATTATCGATCTGGATCACTGCATGCAGCGTGAGGATGAGTCGGCCCACCATTGGGTCCGGCGGGTCTCTGCTATTATTCACTCGTCGGATAGTATTGCGGTGGGTCAGGCGATTCTGTTCTTGGAGAAGAACTGTCACTTTGTTCCCCTTAAGTAGAAACTTGGGCGGCTTAAGCGTTATTGCACTGACATGGGTGAGCTCATTAAGTATGTAGACTCTGATAGCACAAAAGACCCTTGATCCGACGATGAGAAATCCAACAAGGGCAAGAATAATGACAATGGTAAGGGTCAGCATCAGAATATAGCAGGGCATAACGGTAACAACAAGGGTAACAGTGGTAAGCAAAGACACCCCAGTGGTGGGTCAGATCTAAGGGCTAACACCAACAATGGGTACAAAAACCAGCTCCGCAATGGTAATGGTAAGCTGCCTTTTGGCGGAGCAAAGCCTTTTAATCTTAAGGCAACGCTTAATGACCCGTGCCCGAAGCATAGTCTTCCCAACAGGCCATCTACTCATGCCTGGAAGGATTGTTACATTATGCGGGAGTTCAGAAATCACAGCCTTAACTAGCATCATGGTAAGGACAATAGGCTGCCAGGCGGGTCAGGATCCGGCTCTCAAGGGTCCGGCTTTGGCCGTGGAGGCTCAAACTCTGGTTATCAGGGTCAAGGTGGTTATAATCAGCAATCTAGTCAGGATAACTAGCAGCAAAATGATCAATCAGGATATCAGAGTAATCCAAAGCAGCTTAACAGAGGTCAATACCACGTGTTCACTACAAGTCTTTGCAAATGAGACCAGAAGGTTCATAAGCGGGCGATTCACACGGTAGAGCCTGCTGTTCCATAACATTTGAGATGGTCTGAGCACACGATATCATGGAGCAGGGCGGATCACCCGCCACGGGTTGATAACCCGGGTCACTTGGCCCTTGTGGTGGCACCTCAAGTAGGTGGCTATAAGTTCACTAAGGTGCTCATGGACCGAGGAAGTAGCAGCAACATCCTGTATTTTGATACTTTTCGCCGGATGAATCTGACCGACAAGGATCTCAAGCCGCCGTCCACAATATTCCATGGCGTGGTGCCAGGAAAGTCGGCTTATCTTGTTGGAAAGATATCACTTGAAGTGGCCTTTTGTGATGAGTGCAATTATCGAACAGAGACGTTGTGGTTTGAGGTGGTCAAAATCAAGAGTCCATATCATGCTTTATTTGTATGTCCGGCTTATGCTCGATTTATGGCTCGCCCTTGTTATATTTACTTGTAGCTCAAGATGCAAGGGTTAAAAGGGGCAATCACTGTTTATGGAAGCCACAAGCTCGCCCTGGAATGCGAGGAAGGAGATGCTGCTTATGCATACTCGGCTTGTGCCATGGAGGAGCTCAAGTTTTGTAAGGACAATGTTGACCCGACTGATATGACTCCTCTGAAGAAGCCTAGCACTGAACAAGACCCTCTGTTGAAATTTAAGTTGGCTGATGATACCAAACAAGTGGATTGTGTCCCTGGCGACTCATCTAAGCAGTTCACTATGGGGACTACTATGGATCCTAAATAGGAAAGCACGCTCGTCGAGTTCATCCGTGAGAATCGAGACATCTTTGCATGGAAACCTTCTGATATGCCGGGTGTACCGAGAGAATTCACTGAGCACACTCATAATATGGATCAAATTTAGGCCGGTCAGACAGCTCCTCCGTTGTTTCAACGAAGAATGACCTAAGGCTATTGGAGAAGAGGTAGCCCGACTCTTAGCGGCTGGGTTCATTGTGGAAGTTTTTACCCTGGGTGGTTGGCTAACCCTGTGCTTGTACTTAAGAAAAATGGCACATGACGTATGTGTGTTGATTACATAGATCTTAACAAGGCTTGTTAATATGTCTCCAATGTATCTATAATTTTTGATTGCTTCATGTTGTTATATTATCATTATTGGATGTTTTATAGTTATTTTATATTCATTTAATATAATTTTTTGGTACTAACCTATTGACATAGTGCCCAGTGTCAGTTGTTGTTTTCTGCATGTTTTTTACATAGCAGGAAATCAATACCAAATGGAGTCCAAACGCAGCAAAACTTTTTGAGGATTTTTTTGGGCCAGAAGAGATCCAGTGGGACAGGAAAGCACCTTGGGGGGTGCTTCGAGGGGAGCACAACCCACTAGCGCGCGCCTGGGGGCCCAGGCGCGCCCCGGTGGGTTGCGCCCACCTCGGATGCCCCCTGAACCGCCTCTTTGCTCTATAAATACCCCAATATTCCAAAAACCCGAGGGGAGTCGAGAAAATCAATTCTAGCCGCCACAGAGTCCAGAAACACAAGATCCAATCTAGACACCATCTCGGTGGGGTACATCTTGTCCATTGGTGCCTCTCTGATGATGCGTGAGTAGTTCTTTGTAGACCTACGGGTCCGTAGTTAGTATCTAGATGGTTTTATCTCTCTCTCTCTCTTGATTATCAATATAATGGTCTCTTGGAGATCCATATGATGTAAGTCTTTTTGCGGTGTGTTTGTTGGGATCCGATGGACTTTGAGTTTATGATCAGATCTATGTTTTTATCCATGGAAGTTATTTGAGTCTTCTCTGATCTCTTATATGCATGATTGCTTATAGCCTTGTATTTCTTCTCCGATATTTGGGTTTTGTTTGGCCAACTTGATCTATTTATCTTGCAATGGGAAGAGGTGATTTGTGATGGGTTCGATTTATGGTGCTTGATCCCAGTGACAGGAAGGGAAACAACACGTATGTATCGTCGCTATTAAGGATAACAAGATGGGGTCTATTTCTACCTAAATAGATCTTGTCTACATCATGTCATCATTCTTATTGCATTACTCCGTTTCTCCTTGAACTTAATACACTAGATGCATGCTGGACGGCGATCGATTTGTGGAGTAATAGTAGTAGATGCAGGCAGGAGTCGGTCTACTAATCTTGGACATGATGCCTATATAATAATCATTGCCTGGATATTGTCATGATTATTTTAGGTTCTATCAGTTACCCAATAGTATTTTTTTCCCATCGTTTGCTATTTTTCTCGAGAGAAGCCACTAGTGAAACCTACGGCCCCCGTGTCTCTTTTCATCATATTTTCTTTTGCGATCTATTTTCCTTTGCATTTATTTTCAGATATATTAAACCAAAAATAAAAAATACCTTGCTGCAATTTATTTGTCCCGTGATCTATTTATCCTATCTAACACTTTTACCTCACGTTATTTGCCTATCTTGAGGCGCCGTACCCGAAAGGGATTGACAACCCATTTTACACGTCGGGTTGCGAGTATTTGTTGTTTGTGTGTAGGTGCTATTTATGTTGTGTGAGGAGGTTCTCCTACTCATTTGATAACCTTGATCTCATCACTGAGGGAAATACCTACCGTCGCTATACTGCATCATCCCTTCCTCTTTGGGGAAATACCGACGTAGTTCTAGTAGACACCACGTGTCCAGCTGATCCGTTTGCTCTCCCTCGTGTCGACCAGATCATTGATGCAACGGCGGGTTGTCAGAGTTTATGCTTCTTGGATGCTTATTCTGGTTATCATCAGATCAAAATGGCAGTTAAAGACCAAGAGAAGATGTCCTTCATCACACCTTTTGGGCTTTCTGCTATGTTTCTATGCCTTCTGGGCTCAAGAGTGCTTAGGCGACTTATCAACGCTGTGTTCAGAATTGTTTTCATAGTCAGATTTGGTGCAACATTCATGCTTATGTGGATGATATTGTGGTCAAGTCAAGGAAGAAGAGACCCTCCTTGATGATTTGAAGGAAACCTTTGCAAATCTCCGGGTCTACAAAATGATGCTTAACCCAGTCAAGTGTGTTTTTGGTGTGCCTGCAGGTAAACTACTAGGGTTTCTTGTCTAAGAGCAGGGCATCGAGGCTAATCCAGTGAAGATAAAGGCCATCACTTCGATGTCTGAGCCGGCGTGTGTCAATGACGTCCAGCGTTTGGCGGGTCGTATTGTGGCCTTGAGCCGGTTCATAAGTCTTCTGGGAGAGAAGGCAATTCCTCTATTTCAGATGATGAAGAAGACGGACCACTTTGTCTAGAGCGATGCTGCTGATCAAGCATTTGAGGACCTCAAGAAAGAGTTAGCTGAGCCACCCATCTTGGCTGCTCCTATAGACAAAGAGACTTTGCTCCTGTATGTGGTTACTAATAATAAGGCAGTCAATATAGCAGTTGTCATGCAGCGCAAGAAGGAAGGGAAAGAGTACCCAGTCGAGCGTCCGGCTTAATATGTCAGTGAGGTCTTGACTGAATCCAAGCAAAGATATCCACATTGGCGCAAGCTGGTGTTTGGGGTCTTCATGGTGAGTCACAAGTTGAAACATTATTTCTTTGGGCATCCTATTAGTGTGGTCAGCTTTGCTCCTTTGGGGGATATTATTCAAAACAGAGAAGCCACTGGCCGGGTTGCTAAGTGGGCAACTGAGCTTGGACCTCATAATTTGAAATATATGCCAATGACAACCATTGAGTCTCAAGCTTTGGTGGATTTCATCAATGACTGGACAGAGTTGCAAACACCTCAGGAGAAGCCTGATTACACATACTGGATAATCCACTTTGATGGTTCCAGGCAATTGGAAGGCTCCGGGGCTGGAGTTATTTTTACTTCCCCATGAGATGATAAATTCATTTATGTTTTAAGGCTAATGTTTCCTTGTACTAACAATGCAACTGAGTATGAACCTTCGCTCCATGGGCTTCGTATGGCCAAGGAGATGAATTTAAGTCGGGTCAGATGCTTGGGCGACTCAGACCTCGTGGCTCAGCAAGTCTCAGGCAAGTGGGACTCTAAAGACCCGCTCATGGCAGCTTATCATCACGCGGTTGAAAATATCGATGGTCACTTTAAGGGCTACCAGGTGGATCACATTAATCGATGGAAGAACGAGGCGGCTGATGCGCTGTCCCAGCTTGGGTCTCAACATAAGCCGGTGCCCCCTAATGTGTTCCTCGACATCTTACACAATCCTTCGGTCAAGTTACCATGTGAGGAAGATCTTGCTATACCTGTCCCGGAGGGACAGTTGGTGGCATCTCTCCATGCTATTCCTCACTGGACACTGCCTTATCTGGCTTAACTTACTCGTGGTGAGTTACCCGAGGATGAAAACTTGGCACGACAGATCACACGGCGTACTAAGTCCATGACTATTATCAACAGTGAGTTACATAGATGCAGCACTAGTGTCTTCCAACGTTGTGTCTCCCCTGAGGAGGGCCGTGAGATTTTGCAAGAGATACATGTAGGCGACTGTGGTCATCATGCCGACTCACTACCGTTGGTGGCTAAAGCATTTCGTCATGGATTTTTCTGGTTGACAGTTCATCCAGATGCAGAAGATATTGTTAGCAAGTGTGATGGGTGTCAACAATTCGCAAGGCAAGCTCATGTGTCGGCTCAGGAATTGCGGATGATCCCAATCACTTGGCCGTTTGTAGTCTGGGGGCTTGATATGGTTGGACCTTTCAAGAGATCTAACGACAAGAAGACCCACCTTCTGGTGGCGGTTGACAAGTTCCCCAAGTTGGTTGAGTGATATGTCTCCAATGTATCTATAACTTTTGATTGTTCCATGCTATTATATTATCTGTTTTGGATGTTTTATATGCATTAATATGCAATTTTATATTATTTTTGGGACTAACTTATTAACCCAGAGCCCAGTGCCAGATTCTGTTTTTTCCTTGTTTTTGAGTTTTACACAAAAGGAATATCAAACGAAGTCCAAACGGAATAAAACTTTCGCGATAATTTTTCTTGGACCAGAAGACACCCACGAAACTTGGAGATGAAGTCAGAAGAGTCTCGAGGGCACCACAAGCCCTCAGGGCGCACCCTAGGAGGGTGCCCCTTGGCTTGTGGCCCCCCAGGAGTCCACCGACCCCCTCTCATCTCTATAAATTCAAAAATATTCCAATATCAACAGAAGCGTCCATAAAAATACTTTTCCGCCGCTGTCCTTCTATACATGTGAGATCCCATCTTGGGACCTTTTCTGGCACCCTGCCGGAGGCGGATTCGATCACGGAGAGCTTCTACATCAACTCTATTGCCCCTCCGATGAAGCGTGAGTAGTTTACCACATACCTACGGGTCCATAGCTAGTAGCTAGATGGCTTGTTCTCTCTCTTTGATAATCAATACCATCTTCTCGATGTTCTTGGAGATCTATCCGATGTAATCTTCTTTTGCGATGTGTTTGTCGAGATCTGATTATCTATGAATATTATTTGAATCTTCTCTAAATTCTTATATGCATGATTTGATATCTTTGTATTTCTCTTCGAATTATCCGTTTGGTTTGGCCAACTAGATTGGTTCTTCCTGCAATGGGAGAGGTGCGTAGTTTTGGGTTCAATCTTGCGGTGTCCTCACCTAGTGACAAAGTAGGGGTAGTGATACGTCTCCAACGTATCTATAATTTTTGATTGTTCCATGCTATTATATTATGCATCTTAGATGGTTTATATGCTATTTTATATGATTTTTGGGACTAACCTATTAACCTAGAGCCCAGTGCTAGTGTCTGTTTTTTCCTTGTTTTTGAGTTTTATAGAAAAGGAATACCAAACGGAGTCCAAGTGACCTGCCAATTTTTGTGGATTTTTTATGGACCAAAAGAATCCCCTGAAGTGAAAGAGTTGGGCCAGAAGAGTACCGAGCCATCCATGAGGGTGGAGGGTGTGCGCTACCCCACTGGGCGCATCCCCCTATCTCGTGGATGACTCGGAGACCCCCTGACGTGGGACCGATGCCAAAAATTACTATATATACAGAAACCCCCAGAAATAAACCTAGATCGGGAGTTCCACTGCCGCAAGCCTCTGTAGCCACCAAAAACCTCTCGAGACCCTGTTTCGGCACCCTGCCGGAGGGGGAATTCATCCCGGCGTTCTCCATGACGAGGAAGGAGTAGTTCACCCTCGGGGCTAAGGGTATATACCAATAGCTATGCGTTTGATCTCTCTCTCTCTCTCTCTCTCTCTCTCTCTCTCGTGTTCTTGATTTGGCACGATCTTGATGTATCGCAAGCTTTGCTATTATAGTTGGATCTTATGATGTTTCTTCCCCTCTACTCTCTTGTAATGGATTGAGTTTTCCCTTTGAAGTTATCTTATCGGATTGAGTCTTTAAGGATTTGAGAACACTTGATGTATGTCTTGCTGGGATACCCGTGGTGACAATGGAGTATTCTATTGATCCACTTGATGTATGTTTTGGTGATCAACTTGCGGGTTCCATGACCTTGGGAATCTATGCATAGGGGTTGGCACACGTTTTCGTCTTGACTCTTCAGTAGAAACTTTGGGGCACTCTTTAAAGTTCTTTGTGTTGGTTGAATAGATGAATCTGAGATTGTGTGATGCATATCGTATAATCATACCCGCGGATACTTGAGGTGACACTGGAGTATCTGGGTGACATTAGGGTTTTGGTTGACTTGTGTCTTAAGGTGTTATTTTACTACAAACTCTAGGGCTGTTTGTGACACTTATAGGAATAGCCAAATGGATTGATCGGAAAGAATAACTTTGAGGTGGTTTCATACCCTACAATAATCTCATCGTTTGTTCTCTGCTATTAGTGGAGTGACTCTTTGTTTCATGTTGAGGGATTGCTATATGATCTAATTATGTTATTATTGTTGAGAGAACTTGCACTAGTGAGAGTATGAACCCTAGGCCTTGTTTTGAAGCATTGCAATACCGTTTACGCTCACTTTTATCATTAGTTACATTGCTGTTTTTGTATTTTCAGATTACAAAAACCTATATCTACCATCCATATTGTAGTAGTATCACCATTCTTCGCCGAACTAGTGCACCTATACAATTTACTTTTATATTGGGTGTGTTGGGGACACAAAAGACTCTTTGTTATTTGGTTGCAGGGTTGTTTGAGACAGACCATCTTCATCCTACGCCTCCCGCGGATTGATAAACCTTAGGTCATCCACTTGAGGGAAATTTGCTATTGTCCTACAAATCTCTGCACTTGGAGGCCAAACAACATCTATAAGAAGGTGGCGTAGTAGACATCAAGCTCTTTTCTGGCGCCATTGCCGAGGAGGTGAGTGCTTGAAGGTATATCTTTAGATCTTGCAATTGAATCTTTTAGTTTCTTGTTTTATCACTAGGTTAGTCTATAAAAGAAAACTACAACAAATGGAATTGAGGGTGCCTCATATGCTTCATCTTTTTAACGTCTTTCTTGAAAATGATGGATTGGAAAATTATGCCAAAGTGTCAGAAGAAGAATGCATTAAATGTTTGGCATAAAATATTTGAATGATGAGCATGATTGCAATGTTGTTAGTATGAATTCTTGAATATCCGTGATGCTACTGATATGCAAAGCCACGAGTTTGGGGATGCTATGTTTGATGAGTATGATATTTTTAGTCCCCCAAGTTTTGATGAGAAAAATTATTATGATGATAGCATGCCTCCTATTTATGATGATTATGTTGATTAAAGTGGGGTTGGAAGAGTGTCAACTTTAGTAAGTAATGATCCCACTATTTTGGAGGGCTTTTAATCTTATTGTGATAATTATGAAAGTGGATTTGGAGAGGTCATGACTTTATTTAGTGATGAATCCATTATTTCGAAAGAGGTTCCAATTGATTCTGAGAACAAAGTTGCTATCTATGATGATTATTATGATGACATGTATGCTATAAAGATCCTACTGAAAATTATTATGAGGGAGGAATATATGCTTGTAGGAGTTGCAATAATATCAAGTTTCCTCTCTATGTGTTGAAAATCTCGAAGTTATGCTTGTTTTGCTTTCCTATGCTAGTTGATTCTTGTTCCCATAAGTTGTTTGCTCAAAAAATCCCTATGCATAGGAAGTGGTTAAACTTAAATGTGACAGTCATATTCTTCATGATGCTCTCTTTGTGTTTCAATTCTTATCTTTTATGTGAGCATCATTGAAATGATCATGCCTAGCTAGAAAGGCATTAAAGCAAAGCGCTTGTTGTGAGACAACCCAATATTTACCCCTACTGTTTTTGTGTGTCCACATGATTAAGCTACTGTAGTAATTATGTTTTATAGCTTTTATTTCAATAAAGTTCCAAGTAGAACCTTTGGGAAGACTTGGGTGAAAGTTAATGCGATCTTGCTGTAAAAAACAGAAACTTTGCGCTCACGAAATTAGCTATCATTTTTTACATAAGAGTTATTTTAAGTTGATTCTTTTTGGTGAAAATTAATATGCAGATTCCTAAGGTCCACCAATTTATTTCAGAATTTTTGGAGTTACATAAGTATTCGAGAATTACAGATTACTACAGACTGTTCTGTTTTTGACAGATTCTGTTTTCTATGTGTTGTTTGCTTATTTTGATGAATCTATGAGTAGTATCGGAGGGTATTAACTATAGAGAAGTTGGAATACAGTAGATATTACACCAATATGAATTTTGAATGAGTTCACAACAGTACCAAAAGTGGTGATTTCTTTTCTTATACTAACAGTGCTTACGATTTTTCTGTTGAGTTTTGTGTTGTGAAGTTTTCAAGTTTTGGGTAAAGATTCGATGGACTATGGAATAAGGATGGGCAAGAGCCTAAGCTTTGGGATGCCCAAGGCACCCCAAGATAATATTCAAGGAAAACCAAGAGTCTAAGCTTGGGGATGCCCTGGAAGGGATCCCCTCTTTCGTCTTCGTTCATCGGTAACTTTACTTGGAGCTATATTTTTATTCACCACATGATATGTGTTTTGCTTGGAGCGTCATTTTGTTTTTCTTGCTGTTTGTATAATATCCCAAGATCTGAAATTCTTAAATGTTAGAGAGTCTTCACATAGTTGCATAATTATTCAACTACTCATTGATCTTCACTTATATCTTCTGGAGTAGTTTGTCATTTGCTCTAGTGCTTCACTTATATCTTTTTAGAGCACGTTGGTAGTTTTATTTTGAAGAAATTGATGAACTCTCATGCTTCACTTATATTATTTTTAGAGTCTTAAACAGCATGGTAATTTTCTTTGGTTATGATTTTAGTCCTAATATGATGGGCATCCAAGAGGGATATAGTAAAAACTTTCATATAAAGTGCATTTGAATACTATGAGAAGTTTGATTCCTTATGATTGTTTTGAGATAATAGGATGGTGGTATTAGAGTCATGCTAGTAGAGTAATTTGTGAATTTGAGAAATACTTGTGTTGAGGTTTGTGATTCCCGTAGCATGTACGTATGGTAACCGTTGTGTAACAAATTTGAAGCATGAGGTATCTCTTTGATTGTCCTCCTTATGTGTGGAGGTCGGGGTCGCGCGATGGTTAACTCCTACCAACCCTTCCTCTAGGAGCATGTGTGTAGTTCTTGGTTTTGATGACTTTTCGATTTTTGCAATAAGTATGTGAGTTCTTTATGACTAATGTTGAGTCCATGGATTATACGCACTCTCACCCTTCCACCATTGCTAGCCTCTCTTGTGCCGCACAACTTTCGCCGGTACCATACACCCACCATTTACCTTCCTCAAAAAAGCCACCATACCTACCTATTATGGTATTTCCATAGCTATTCCGAGATATATTGCCATGCAACTTTCCACCGTTCTGTTTATTATGACACACTCCATCATTGTCATATTGCTTTGCATGATCATGTAGTTAAAATCGTATTTGTGGCAAAGCCACCTTTCATAATTCTTTCATATAAGTCACTCTTGATTCATTGCACATCCCGGTACACTGCCGGTGGCATTCACACATAGTCATATTTTTGTTCTAAGCATCGAGTTGTAATTCTTGAGTTGTAAGTAAATAAAAGTGTGATGATCTTCATTATTAGAGCATTGTCCCAGTGAGGAAAGGATGATGGAGACAATGATTCCCCCACAAGTCGGGATGAGACTCCGGCCAAAGAAAACAGAGAAGGCCCAAAAAAAGAGAAGGCCCAAAAAAAGAGAAGGCCCAAAAAGAATGAGAGAAAAAGAGAGAAGGGGCAATGCTACTATCCTTTTACCACACTTGTGCTTAAAAGTACCACCATGATCTTCATGATGGAGAGTCTCCTATGTTGTCACTTTCATATACTAGTGGGAATTTTTCATTATAGAACTTGGCTTGTATATTCCAGCGATGGGCTTCCTCAAATGCCCTAGGTTTTCATTAGCAATCAAGTTGGATGCACACCCACTTAGTTTATTTTTGAGCTTTCATACACTTATAGCTGTAGTGCATCTGTTGCATGGCAATCCCTACTCACTCACATTGATATCTATCGATGGGCATCTCCATAGCCCGTTGATACGCCTAGTTGATGTGAGACTATCTCCCTCTTTTTATCTTCTCCACAACCACCATTCTATTCCACCTATAGTGTTATGTCCATGGCTCGCGCTCATGTATTGCGTGAAAGTTGAAAAGTTTGAGAATACTAAAGTATGAAACAATTGCTTGTATGAAACCGGGGTTGTCCATGATTTGAATATTTTGTGTGACGAAGATGGAGCATAGCCAAACTATATGATTTTGTAGGGATAAGCTTTCTTTGACCATGTTATTGTGAGAAGACATAATTGCTTTGTTAGTATGCTTGAAGTATTATTGTTTTTATGTCAATATTAAACTTTGATTTTGAGTCTTATGGATCTGAATATTCTTGCCACAATAGAGAAGATTACATCGGTGAATATGTCAGGTAGCATGCCACATCAAAAATTCTGTTTTTATCATTTCCCTACTCGAGGACGAGCATGAATTAAGCTTGGGGATGCTTAATATGTCTCCAACGTATCTACAATCATTATTTTTCCATGCTATTATATTATCCATCTTAGATGTTTTATATGCATTTATTGTGCTATTTTATACGATTTTCAGGACTAACCTATTAACCTAGAGCCCAGTGCCAGTTTCTGTTTTTTCCTTGTTCTTGAGTTTTATAGAAAAGGAATACCAAACGGAGTCCAATTGACCTGCAAATTTTTGTGGATTTTTTATGGACCAAAAGAAGCCCCCGAAGTAAAAGAGTTGGGCCAGAAGAGTCCCGAGCCATCCACGAGGGTGGAGGGCAAACCCTACCCCCCTGGGCGCGCCCCCCTATCTCGTGGATGACTCGGAGACCCCCCCTGACGTGAGACCGACGCCAAAAATTCCTATAAATACAGAAACCCCCAGAAATAAACCTAGATTGGGAGTCCCGCCACCGCAAGCCTCTGTAGCCACCAAAAACCTCTCGGGACCCTGTTCCGGCACCTTGCCGGAGGGGGTATTCATCACCAGTGGCCATCTTCATCATCCCGGCGCTCTCCATGACGAGGAGGGAGTAGCTCACCCTCGGGGCTGAGGGTATGTACCAGTAGCTATGTGTTTGATCTCTCTCTCTCTCTCTCTCTCTCTTGTGTTCTTGATTTGGCACGATCTTGATGTATCGCGAGCTTTGCTATTATAGTTGGATCTTATGATGTTTCTCCCCCTCTACTCTCTTGTAATGGATTGAGTTTTCTCTTTGAAGTTATCTTATCGGATTGAGTCTTTAAGGATTTGAGAACACTTGATGTATGTCTTGCGTGGGACACCCGTGGTGACAATGGGGTATTCTATTGATCCACTTGATGTATGTTTTGGTGATCAACTTGCGGGTTCCGTGACCTTGGGAATCTATGCATAGGGGTTGGCACACATTTTCGTGTTGACTCTCCGATAGAAACTTTGGGGCACTCTTTGAAGTTCTTTGTGTTGGTTGAATAGATGAATCTGAGATTGTGTGATGCATATCGTATAATCATACCCGCGGATACTTGAGGTGACATTGGAGTATCTAGGTGACATTAGGGTTTTGGTTGATTTGTGTCTTAAGGTGTTATTTTACTACGAACTCTAGGGTTGTTTGTGACACTTATAGAAATAGCCCAATGGATTGATCGGAAAGAATAACTTTGAGGTGGTTTCGTACCCTACAATAATCTCTTCGTTTGTTCTCCGCTATTAGTGACTTTGGAGTGACTCTTTGTTGCATGTTGAGGGATTGTTATATGATCTAATTATGTTATTATTGTTGAGAGAACTTTCACTAGTGAAAGTATGAACCCTAGGCCTTGTTTTCAATCATTGCAATACCGTTTACGCTCAGTTTTATCATTAGTTACCTTGCTATTTTTATATTGCCAGATTACAAAAACCAATATCTACCATCCATATTGCACTTGTATCACCATCTCTTCTCCGAACTAGTGCACCTATACAATTTACCATTGTATTGGGTGTGTTGGGGACACAAGAGACTCTTTGTTATTTGGTTGCAGGGTTGTTTTGGAGAGACCATCAATCCTACGCCTCCCACGGATTGATAAACCTTAGGTCATCCACTTGAGGGAAATTTGCTACTGTCCTACAAACCTCTGCACTTGCAGGCCCAACAACGTCTACAAGAAGAAGGTTACATAGTAGACGTCAGGTAGCGAGGCACATATTTGTATTGTTGCCATCAAGGGTAAAAAGATGGGGTTTCATCATATTGCTTGAGTTTATCCCTCTATATCATTTCATCTTACTTAAGGCGTTACTCCGTTCTTATGAACTTAATACTCTAGATGCAGGTTGGATAGCGGTCGACGTGTGGAGTAATAGTAGTAGATGCAGAATCATTTCGGTCTACTTGTCATGGATGTGATTCTTATATGCATAATCATCGCCTTGGATATCGTCATAACTTTGCACTTTTCTATCAATTGCTCGACAGTAAGTTGTTCACCCACTGTATTATTTTCCTTCAAGAGAGAAGCCTCTAGCGAAACCTATGGCTCCGGGGTCTATTTTCCATCATATATTTTTAAATCTATAAATCAAAAATACCAAAAATATCTTTCTGCAATTTATTTACTTTTATTTTGTTTTACGTTTTAGTAATCTTTTATATCTATCCCTATCAGATCTCACATTTGCAAGTGACCGTGAAGGGATTGACAACCCCTTTATCGCGTTGGGTGCAATTGTTTGATTGTTTGTGTAGGTACATATATTGGGGACTTGCTTGTATCTCATACTGGATTGATACCTTGGATCTTAACCGAGGGAGATACTTATCTCTACTTTGCGGCATCACCCTTTCCTCTTCACGGGAAAAACCAACGCAAGCTCAAGAAGTAGCAGGAAGAATATCTGGCGTCATTGCCGGGGAGATCTACCTCAAGCCTACCAAGTACCCATCATAAACTCTCATCTCTTGCATTAATTCATTTGCCATTTGCCTCTCGCTTTCCTCTCCCCACTTCTAAAATGATTTTAGAAAAATACAAAAAGATTTGCCTTTTTATTCGTCCTTCTTTTGTTCGTCTTTTCGTTTGCCTTTATGTCTCACTTGGCTTGTTTGCTTGTTTTCTTAGTATAATTGTGTGTTTATTGAAAATCCGAAACAAAGTTTATGGACCCACTTAAAGTTTTCTACTTGGATCATCTTTGATCCATATATGCTCGTGCTGAAACCCCGACTAGTTTAGTTGAGGGAAAATCTTTAGATGAGCATGCTCATTTTGTGTGCCACCGTTTGTCTGAAAAAGGGAGACTCTTATGGAATCAAATAAATTGTTTTCTATGTTATGCTTCGAATCTGTGTGATCTTTAATTTACTTGTTGCTCTAAGAACCCTAAAAAACACTTTTCCTACCTATGTAAGTTCAATGATAATGAAATCTTATCTTCTTATGAAAAGGGTGTTTACAGTTACTATGATATTGAACAAATTCAAGGATTTGTTGCTTTCAAGGGTGGTTATTAAGTTGCTTCTTTGATTGAAAAGTATGATATTACTCTCTACAAATATAAAAAATTTGACATACTTAAATATTGCTATGAAAACTATGCTCATAATGCCTATGTCAAAGAATTTATTGAGAGAATGACCGTTGCTTTGGAAGAAAATAATGATATGCATGAATCTATAGATAATTATGATTCCATTGATTTGATTGAGATATCCTCCCTTGATGAACATGATGCTTTCTATTCTTATGGCCATGATGCGAATATTTATGGAGATGAATTTGTTATAGTTCCTTATGTTAAACATGAGATCATTGCTATTACACACATACTTGATAGTTCTTTGAATGAAAACATGATTGCAATGATGTTATTATAAATTATATTAATGTTGATTGTGCTAATAATATACAAAACCCCAAGCTTGGGGATGCTAGTTTTGTTATGTCCGCTACTTTCTCCAATGAACATGATTGGGGTGATGATGCTTCTTATGATCTTGAAAATTTATTTAAACCTCAACATGAATATGTTTGCGTTAATATTGAAAGTGGGTTTGAAAGAGTGTCAACTCTAGGAAATAATGATCCCACTACTTTGGAGTTTGATCAATCTTATGATTTTTTTTGATAAAAGTGGGCTTGGAGAAGTAATGACTTTATTCTATGTTAATCCCACTATTTTGGAAGAGTGTCAACTTTGCATGCATGTGGATCATGAAGAGAATATTTTATGTGATAGTTATATTATTGAGTTGGATTATGATCCTACATGTAATTATTATGGGGCTGAAGAAGCTGAAGAAGTAGCATTGAGGCAGAGCCGATCAGCAATTGCGAGGCGGCTGCTGTAGTTCAGTTTGTGAAGAAGCTGATTTTCCACTTTGGTTATCCTCATAGTATCATCATCGATAATGGTACAAATTTGTCTAAAGGTGCTATGAAAGAGTTTTGTCAAAAGGAGCACATCAGGCTTGATGTTTCATCAGTCACACATCCTCAGCCGAATGGTCAGGAAAAACATGCTAACCAGGAGATCTTGAGAGGCATAAAACCCTGACTCATGGTTCCTTTAAAACGGACTCCGGGTTGTTGGGTGGAAGAGCTTCCTTCGATTCTTTGGAGCATCAGGACCACCCCTAATAGATCAACGGATTTTACACACTTCTTAATGGTTTATGGAGCTGAAGCAGTTCTCCCAAGTGATATTCGTCATGACTCGCCCAAGGTGGCGGCTTATGTGGAGGCTGAAAATGAGGCGACACGTCAAAATGCTTTGGATGCTCTTGAGGAGGAGTGTGACTTTGCGTTGGGTCATTCAGCAATATATCAATAAGACCTACATCGCTATCACAGTCGTAGGGTTCGAAGCCAGACCTTTCAGGAGGGCAACTTAGTGCTCCGTTTGATTCAAGACCAGACAGGGATGCATAAGCTTTCACCCCCCTTGGGAAGGAACTTTTGTGGTTAGCAAAAACCTCCAAAACGGTCTGACTACCTCATCGACATACGATAGAACAAAGATTCCCACACATGTGAGGAGGAGACCTGCAGGCCGTGGAACATTTCTCATCTTCGGCCTTATTACACTCGAGTCATTGGCTCTCACCATTGAATATACCTTCATCGATGTACATATCCTTTTATGATCAACATAATAAAGCCAGCATCCCCAAATTTTGGGGCCTCTATCGTTTTCATCTCATATTTTCTGTGCAAGAGTCTTTATTGATTGATCACAAGGTCACTTGGGGGCTCCTACTCGATGAGTATAGCTATCTTACCCTCTTGATCGGCTTCCATGCCATATTATGGGTCACTTGGGGGCTGCCTGCTCAATGAGTATACCTATCTTACCCTCTTGATCGGCTTCCATGCCATATTATGGGTCACTTGGGGGCTGCCTGCTCAATGAGTATACCTATCTTACCCTCTTGATCGGCTTCCATGCCATATTATGGGTCACTTGGGGGCTTCCTACTCAATGAGTATAGCTATCTTACCCTCTTTATTGGCTTCCATGCCATATTATGGGTTAAACCTGCCTGTTTGCAACTTGCTACTCTGCTAGGTGACACTCCGTACTCTTGACAGTCAATCTTATATGACCCTGAACTTGTCAAGGTTAAAACGGCGGTTCTTGTCACGTGAGAGCCGACTTATAGAGAGCTAGGATAAACTCACCAGTCTGTTGTAGTCTCTCTGCTATGTGGCCCATTCGTACTCTTAATAGTCAATCTTTTTACAAGACCCTGAACTAGTAAGGTTAAAACGACGGATTTATGTCACATGAGAGCCGGTTATGGGATGAAAGGCTTTTATGCCACGCTTCTTTGAAGCAAAAAAACTGAGTTTTTTTTAATACCAG
The DNA here is from genome assembly GCA_963921465.1 of Triticum timopheevii. NCBI lineage: Eukaryota > Viridiplantae > Streptophyta > Magnoliopsida > Poales > Poaceae > Triticum > Triticum timopheevii. The sequence continues at coordinate 389,588,159 of OY997274.1, forward strand.
TCCTTTTTTGGTCGTGCCTTGTAAGCCGGCTTAACAAATATCTGAGATATACATGTTTATATTCTTTATAACTGTCTTGCAGAATTTTTTTATGTCTTTTAGGTACAAGTGATGAGTCATATCGATCCGGGCTATATTGCTCCATGTTGAGCTTATTGAGGTCATAAGCCACCAAGGTGATCTTTTTGAAGAGTGGGTATGACTATAAGTCGCCCTAGATTGTTGGGTTGTTTAACTCGCCCTGGATTGTGACTATAAGTCGCCAGTACAAGACAATGATGGATCTTTTATAGATTATATATCAAGACCTTAAGAAAGTTCAGCATGTTGAAAGACCACATGTGCATGTATATCACAAGATCAAAGGGATTAAGTCACTGTTGATCGCACAGTTGGCATAACATGCTCGAAGGCATGATAGGGTAGATAAAAGTTTTAACCATGCTACTACATGGCTGCAGCAGAGCCCAAAAATTCTTTAAAGTTTTTCAAGAGTTGAATCACCACTCTAAGCCGGCCTTTGTGCCGTCCGGTTTAGACCCCGCCAAGTTAACATCATCTTGGCATCTTGTGCTTGAGGTTCCCGGGTCATCCTGTGCCGGGTCTTTGCTGGAAATCTGAAGATTGCCCGGCGTCCAGTTGATACCAATTAAGGCTTCGAAGACAACTTCATCCTGCATAAAAGGAGCGGGGTCAATATCAGGAGCAAAAGTATGCTTACGCCTTGGCGGGGTCAAGTCTACAATGTCGGTGGGACGACACCTTAATACGGGTGTTGCTGCTGTCATAAGCCGCCTGTTACTTTGACAAGTCCAGTTCTTGCGCAAGTGGACATGCCAAGGGCCGCATCTCTTTGACGCATCTGGTAAAATCATCCTCTTCAAAGATAGACCCGTCATCGTTGAACTCCGGACACCTGCCAGCCATCTCGTTTGGATCTAGCTCTGATTGCCACACTTTGGCTCGGCTTAGTGTCGTAATAGCCCCTGAGCGGGCGGCTGACAGCTTCAGCTTCTCAATCTGCCCTAGCACTGTTGATAGATGATCAACCACAATCTTGATGAGTGTTGCATACCTTTTTCCGTTTGATACGACAACAAGGGTTCGCAGAGTGCCAGCGTATAACTTCTTAGTTAAAAAGTAAACCGCCTTCAGCTTCAATAGCATATTTTGGCCAAGGCTAGCACTTCTGGCACTTGTTCAGTATTTTCCACATGAGTCGCGAGGTGTGTTAGAACTTAAATATTCTGAGTCGCCAGGCGGGTTAGAAATCAAATATTCTGAGTCGCCACGCGAGTTAAAGCAGCTTAAGCAGATGAATAGTTAATTCAATTGAATGCAAGCTAAACTTACCAAAAATGATGGCTGTCATTTGAGAAATGTGTTGTTTTAAGCCGGACAACTCTTCAGTCACGGCTTTACACTTGGCTTCAGCATCCTTTGCTTTTTTGAGAACTGTGGCCTTCTCAATCTCCTAGGTGGCTCTTTCTCCTTCAAAGTCGGCCTTGATCTTCTCAATGTCTTCCAAGTATCATTTTAGTCTTAATTCAGCCTTGGCATGTTCACTTTGTTGTACTTCCAAGCTTCTTTTCAAATCGGTGATGTTTGACTTGCCCAAGCTCAAAGCTTCCTGCCAAAAGTCACAAGCAATAATAAAGAACAAGTAAGTTTTAAGGGGATTGAATTCAACAATGGTATCTAAGTCCAAGCACATTGCAAGCAATATCCTTGGCACCTGGGGGCTAATGTACGATGAAATTTTTAACTCGGTGATACAGAAGACTCAGCTCATCTTTGTAAAGATAAGCCGGCCCTTAGGGGCTACAAGTGATTTTTTTTTCTAGTTTATCATTTTAGAAGACTCGACTCATCTTTAAAAAAGATAAGCTGGCCCTTGGGGGCTACAAGTGATTTATCAAGTTTAACATCTTAAAAAGACCCGGCTCATCTTCGAAAGATAAGTTAGCCCTTCGGGGCTACACTTTGGAAGTTTTCATAAAGTCTCAAGCATACTCATGTCATTCCTATCCTTAAGACTTGGCGTCTCTCTGTCTCTCTCTCTCTCTCTCTCTCTCTCTCTCTCTCTCTCTGTCTCTCTCTATCTCTCTCTCTCTCTCTATATATATATATATATACATATATATATATATATACACACACAAACACACACACATATGCAGCATTCAAAGGGTTTAAGTGCATACATACCTCATACTTTTGTTTCATCAAATTCTTCGGCCTCCATGTCACGGCTTGTGTGAAGGTGATGTCTACTAGGCAACCTTCTTCTTGTAGACGTTGTTGGGCCTCCAAGTACAAAGGTTTGTAGGACAGTAGCAAATTTCCCTCAAGTGGATGACCCAAGGTTTATCAACCAATGGGAGGCGTAGGATGAAGATGGTATCTCTCAAACAACCTTGCAACCAAATAACAAAGAGTTTCTTGTGTCCCCAACACACTCAATACAATAGTAAATTGTATAGGTGCACTAGGTTGGCGAAGAGATGGTGAGACAAGTGCAATATGGATGGTAGATATAGAATTTTGTAATATGAAAATATAAAAACAGCAAGGTAGCAAGTAGTAAAAATGAGCGAACACGGTATTGCAATGCTTCAAAACAAGGGCTAGGGTTCATACTTTCACTAGTGCAAGTTCTCTCAACAATGATAACATAATTAGATCATATAAAAATCACTCAAGATGCAACAAAGATTCACTCCAAAGTCACTAATAGCGGAGAACAAACGAAGAGATTATTGTAGGGTACGAAACCACCTCAAAGTTATTTTTTCCGATCAATCCATTGGTCTATTTCTATAAGTGTCACAAACAACCCTAGAGTTCGTTGTAACCTTAAGACACACATCAACCAAAACCCTAATGTCACCTAGATACTCCAATGTCACCTCAAGTATCCAGGGGTATGATTATACGATATTCATCACACAATCTCAGATTCATCTATTCAAACCAACACAAAGAACTTCAAGGAGTGCCCCAAAGTTTCTACCAGAGTGTCAAGACGAAAACGTGTGCTAACCCCTATGCATAAGTTCACAAGGTCACTGAACCCACAAGTTGATCACCAAAACATACATCAAGTAGATCACGTGAATACCCCATTGTCAGCACAGATAAGCACATGCAAGACATACATCAAGTGTTCTGAAATCCTTAAAGACTCAATCTGATAAGATAACTTCAAAGGTAAAACTCAATCCATTACAAGAAGGTAGAGGGGGAGAAACATCATAAGATCCAACTATAATAGTAAAGCTCGCGGTACATCAAGATCGTGCCATATTAAGAACACGAGAGAGAGAGAGAGAGAGAGAGAGAGAGAGAGAGAGATCAAACACATAGCTACTGGTACATACCCTCAGCCCTGAGGGTGAACTACTCCCCCCTCGTCATGGAGAGCGGCGGGATGATGAAGATGGACACCGGTGATGATTTCCCCCTCCGGCAGGGTGCCGGAACAGGGCCCCGATTGGTTTTTGGTGGCTACACAGGCTTGTGGCGGCGGAACTCCCGATCTAGGTTTCTTTTCAGGGGTTTCTGTATTTATAGGAATTTTTGGCGTCAGTTCCACTTCAGGGGTGTCTCCGAGTCATCCACGAGGTAGGGGGGCATGCCCAGGGGGTAGGGCGCACCCTCTACCCTCGTGGATGACTCAGGACTCTTTTGGCCCAACTCTTTTGCTTCGGGGGCTTCTTCTGGTCCATCAAAAAATCATCATGAATTTTCAGCTTGTTTGGACCCCATTTAATATTCCTTTTCTGTAAAACTCAAAAACAAGGAAAAACTGAAAGTGGCACTGAGCTCTAGGTTAATAGGTTAGTCCCAAAAATCATATGAAATAGCATATAAATGCATATAAAACATCCAAGATGGATAATATAACAGCATGGAACAATTAAAAATTATAGATACTGTCGGTGGGAACGACACATATGGGATCAACGGGATCCCTACTGTGGTCGGCGGGCGCTATGTTGTTGTTAGAAGAGCGGGTTTAAGAGCCAGCACGAAGGTCGTTTACCCAGGTTCAGGCCGCGGGGATCGCGTAATACCCTAGTCCTACTTTGGTGTGTATAACAGTGTTCTTGAACTAGCTACCGAGCGTGACTTGCTCAAAAAGCTGAATCCCCTCCCAGTACGCCTCGGGCCTCCTTTTATAGTCGAAGGAGGCGCCACAGTGGCACACATGAGATGGAAAGGGTACAATGTACAAGCTTATCGCTTGTTATTACGGGACAAAACGCATTAAATGCGCCCCTGAGGTGTCCCCCTCGCTTTACCGCCGCATTGCCCAGCTTCGACACGCGCCCGGACCAGCGAGGTGGTCAACACCATGTAGGCAGGCAGGCTGCCAAGGTGGCGCGGTGGCAGTGTCTTCACGAAGATCTTCTTGCCACCACGCAGGTGCTTGCTGAGTTGGCCTCGGGACCGTGCATTGCCATGCACGTGCCCACCTGGCTGGCTGGGCTGGCAGCTACATGGGGACAGCGGTGGGGTCTTGGCGCGCGTGGGCCTGGCCGCGGCACCGCGGCCGTCCTCGACAAGGATGTTGCCGGAGGTCACGTCCTCTGGTCCTCATCTGATATTGTGTGTCAATGATCTTCACAAAGATCTGCATGCCACCATGGAGGCGCCTCCCGAGCCTTGGTTCCAACATGGTCGATGGTGTTGGAAAACCTCGGGCTCAAGGGTGGTGCGCTCCGCTGGCATCGGGCAAGTTGCCCCGGGAAGGCCCTTGCCGGGGCCATGGGGGCCGCCCCGGCAAGTGTCTTGCCGGGGGGAGTCCACCTCGCCCTCTTGCTCTCTGTGTCTCTGTCTTGGTGTTGTCCTGACCGTCTTGTGGCCTTGGCTTCTCTCACCTACTCTGCTAAGTGTGGCCGCGACCGTGGCTCTGACTGCCCGTGCACAGGTAAAGGGGTACAAAGTAGAATCCCTACTTCTGTACACTGACAGATACATAGGAGACGTATCAAGCATCTCGAAGCTTAATTTCTGCTCGTGCTCGAGTAGGTAAATGATAAAAACAGAAGTTTTTATGTGGAATGCTACCTAACACATTTATCAATGTAATCTTCTCTATTGTGGCAAGAATATTCAGATCCATAAGATTCAAAACAAAAGTTTAGTATTGACATAAAAACGGTAATACTTCAAGCATACTAACAAGGCAATAATGTCTTCTCAAAATAATATGGCCAAAGAAAGCTTATCCCTACAAAATCATATAGTGTGGCTATGCTCCATCTTCATCACAAAAAATATTCAAATCATGCACAACCCCGGTTTCAGCCAAGCAATTGTTTCATACTTTAGTATTCTCAAACCTTTTCAACTTTCATGCAATACATGAGCGTGAGCCATGGACATAGCACTATATGTGGAATAGAATGGTGGTTGTGGAGAAGACAAAAAGAGGGAGATAGTCTCACATCAACCAGGCGTATCAATGGGCTATGGAGATGCCCATCAATAGATATCAATGTGAGTGAGTAGGGATTGCCATGCAACGGATGCGCTAAAGCTATAAGTGTATGAAAGCTCGAAAAGAAACTAAGTGGGTGTGCATCCAACTTGCATTCTCATGAAGACCTAGGGCATTTGAGGAAGCCCGTCGTTGGAATATACAAGCCAAGTTCTATAATGAAAAATTTCCACTAGTATATGAAAGTGACAAAATAAGAGACTCTCTATCATGAAGATCATGGTGCTACTTTGAAGCACAAGTGTGGAAAAAGGATAGTAACATTGTCCCTTCTCTCTTTTTCTCTCATTTTTGTCTTTTTATTGGCTTCTTTGGCCTCTCTTTTTTATTTCCTCACATGGGACAATGCTCTAATAATGATGATCATCACACTTTTATTTACTTACAACTCAAGAATTACAACTTGATACTTAGAACAAAATATGACTCTATATGAATGCCCCCGGCGGTGTACTGGGATGTGCAATGAATCAAGAGTGACACGTATGAAATGATTAGTGAAGGTGGCTTTGCCACAAATACGATGTATACTACATGATCATGCAAATCAATATGACAATGATGAAACGTGTCATAATAAACGGAATGGTGGAAAGTTGCATGTTAATGTATCTCGGAATGGCCAGAGAAATGCCATAATAGGTAGGTATTGTGGTTGTTTTGAGTAAGGTATAAGGTGGGTGTATGGTACCGATGAAAGTTGCACGGTACAAGAGAGGCAAGCAATGGTGGAAGGGTGAGAGTGCGTATAATCCATGTGTCGGTGTACTAAAGTAGGGGTACCTTTAGTACCCCGAACTTGGGCACGGGCAGTCGCAGCGACCCGCGGCAGGGCTTGCCGGGCGTCCGCCAAGATCCTCAACGGATACTTCGATGCCATTCAGGAACGGAGTACTCAAGCTAAAGCCCCGGCAAGAGGAGCTTGCCGGGAAGGCCAACCAAGGCCCCGGCAAGAGGAGCTTGCCGGGAAGGCCAACCAAGGCCCCGGCAAGAGGAGCTTGCCGGGATGGCCAACCAAGGCCCCGGTAAGAGAAGCTGGCCGGGAAGAAGACAAGACCCCGGCAAGAGAATCTTGCCGGGAAGGCCACTCAAGGCATTCCAAGTAAACTTGCCGCGACGCCCCGCGCGTCCCGGCAAGGCCCGGCGAGCGGCAAGCTTGCTGGTGCGACAAGATAAGGGTCGCGGCAAGGCGCTTGCCGCGGCAAGGCTGCCACCATGCACCCGAGCTCCAACGCATCCAACGACGTGTCACCCCAGGACTATCCCAGGAGCACGTGGCAAGGCGCTGTGCAGCCATGCGGTGCGAGGTGGCAAGAGGAGCTGACAAGGAGGCCATCGTGGCGATCGGTGGCGCCTCTAACGGTCGTTTCCTTGCACTGTTGGGGCGACCGGACGGGCATTAAATGCCCCTGTACCCTGCCGTCAGAGTTAGGTAGGGGACACTGTTGTTAGCAGTTGTACCAACCCGCGTTTTTACCTTTCTACCCTTTTTCTACGCTGCCAGCAGTCGGTGACCCCTTTAGCCTATAAAAAGGAGGCCCATGCGCACGTAGAGGGGGTTCGGTTTGGGTTCGGAGTTTTTCCGCAGCTACGCCACACCCGCTCTCTCGAGCAAGAACAGAATACAAACACACAAAGCAGCAGTAGGAGTTTTATCTCTCCGGAGAGCTCCGAAGCTGGGTAAAAATCCCCCACGCTCTCTCACCTCGATCTGCTCTGCGTGCGCCCTCCGCTCCCTTGCCGTACAAAAAGGGGCCCTCCTGCCCCATAGGTGCTCGTGCTCCCAGCCACCATGACATCTCTGGCGTGCCAGGTAAGGGGGCGTCGAGGTCGTGTGTATCGGATCCGGCGTCTACGCGCGCTACATCAACATCTTCATCGACATGCCACCAAAGAAGAAGACTTCGGAGGTGGCCGCTCTGTCTGCGACTTCCCTACCGCCACCGGAGCAAACGGGCGGAGGGGTGGACGCCGGCGGAGGAGCGGGCGCCGGCGGGGGGACGCGCATCGTCACCCGGTCCAAGGACAAGGCTCCGCAAGGTTCAGCTTCTGCTTATCCACCGCACCCCTCCCAGGAGATGCAGGATCGACAACGCCACGATGCTCCTAGCACCGTACTTGCGTTGGAACAAGGCCGAGCTGGTGGTTCGCGGGACGCTCAAGGCCAACATGCACGCCAACACGCTGGCGCGAGCGCAGTGCGGTCGCCTGGGCGAGATGTTACTCCTTCTAACACTGTTAGAAGTTTGAGCATGTCTCGCACCTTGCGTCGCTCGCCACCGCCACCCAAGACTCCAGAAGAAGCGCTGGCCCGAGCCCAGCTGCTTCTAGATTACCCTCCAGCACCGGACAAGATCGACGACTGGAGAGCCGCCATTTATAGCCTCATTGGCTTCGCCAACGGCGACAAGCCCTGGCGACCGAGCACATCGAAGCCCCGGCAAGACGCCCAGGCGCAAGCCGATGCCGACAAGACTGCTGGGGGTGCCACCACTGCGCACTCCCCGCCCCGAAGGACAAGATCGCCGACTCGCCGGGCCAACCTCGACACCGACTCCACCGCGTCGTCAGACCCGCGAGCTCGCCGCGATCAACGCCAAGTTCTCCAAGAACGACGACACGAAGACGCTCGCACTCGCATCGAGCGTCGAAGAGAAGCGCGACGTCAATCTGACCGGCGCGCTGGGCCCACTGTCGACATGCATGCGCCAGGCGAGCCAGGCGACTTGCCGTACGCGGTAGGTTGCCCTGTGTTCACTCGTGAGCTGCGGCAGATCCAGTGGCCCAGTACCAAGAACTTCAAGCCAGACGTGCCCAAGAAGTACGACGGCAGGATACATCCGTCAGAGTTCCTCAGCATCTACACCATCGTGGTGCAGGCTGCCGGGGGGCGCGACGAGAAGATCCTCGCCAACTACTTCCCGCTGGTGCTCAAGCCCAACGTCAGATCTTGGCTCATGCACTTGCCGGACAACTCCATCTCTTCGTGGGCGGACCTGTGCCATCAGTTTGTTGGCGCCTTCACAGGCGGCCACAAACCCCATGGCCAGGAGAGTGATCTTCACCTGCTCGCCCAGAAGGAAGGAGAACCCCTGCGCAAGTATATACAGAGATTCAGTCAGGTGCAGCGCAACATCCCAGACGTCCACCCTGCCGCGGTTATCAGCGCTTTCCATCAGAACGTGCGTAACCGCAGGATGAGGGAGGAGATGGCAATGTGCAAAATCAAAGATGTCAGCGAGCTATATGCCCTGGCCGACAAGTGTGCACGGGCTGAAGAGGGGAGGAGACTCCCCGGAGAGAATGCAGGAGCAGAAGGATCTGACAGTGAAGACGCCCCTCCGGCAAAGAGGAACCGGAGGCGGAATAACAGAAAGAGAAAGGCTAAGGATGTGCTAGTTGTTGAGCAATCCGGCAGCGGAGGCGGTTCCGAGAAGGCTAGAGCTGGTAGCACCGGCGAGGCTGTGGTGGCCGCCGACAAGCAGGATGGCTCCGGCAAGCAGTATTGCAAGATCCACCGCACCAAGGGCCATGACCTCCAAGCCTACAAGAAAGTTGAGCAGATGGCAGAGCTACAGAAAGCTGAATACGAGCGCCGCGACAAGGAGAAGGCCCGGGAAGGCGGTGGAGGATCCGGCGAGAAGTATCCCGCCCGGGGAGGGCGCCGCGGCAAGGCCAAGCCGCGGCAAGGAGACAGGCGTCCCCGCGGCCGCGACAAAGACGAAGACGAAGATGAGGATGGTGAGATGGAGGAAGATGAGACTGACGAGTGGGAGTTCCAGAAGGCAACAGAGGTGTTGTGCGTCGACGGCGGTGCTTCTCTACACACCTCGCACCGCCAACTCAAACAGTGGGTCCGGGAAGTGAACGCAGCAGAACCGTCCGTTGAGTCGCGCAAGCCCCTGAAGTGGTCCAGCACGCCTATCATCTTCGACATTGAAGATCACCCTGATCGCATCACTGCGGTCGGGTGTTTGCCGATGTTGGTTTCGCCAACAATCCGCAACCTCAAGGTTACGAAGATGCTGGTTGACGGCGGGGCCGGCCTAAATCTGATCTCCTCCACAGTGCTCAAGAAGCTCCAGATCCCCGACAGCGAGCTCGAAGAGACTGGTACCTTTCAAGGAATAAACCCGGGAAGGAGCAAGCCGAAGGGGAAGATCACACTGCCAGTGACATTTGGCAGCGAGCTGAATTTCAGGACAGAGAGAGTCACATTTGACGTTGCTGATTTCCCATTGCCCTACAATGGGATACTTGGCCGTCCAGCGCTCGCTAAGTTCACGGCAGCCTCTCACTATGCCTATAATGTGCTCAAGATGCCTGGGCCGATAAGTGTCATTTCTGTCCAGGGCGACAAGAAGGATGCACTCATCTGTACCGACAAGATCTACCGGGAAGTAGCAGCCGCAGCAGAACGCAAACCACTTGCCGCTGAAGCTCCCGGGGGGAAGAAGAAGACCAAGTCCGGCAAGAGTAGCTCTGATGCCCACTCCGGCAAGCGCACCTCTTCGGAGTGCTGCGCTACCGTCGAGGACGCACCATCGAGCTCCACCGGCAAGTGCAAGAAGGCAAAGACAGCTTCACCAGAGACCAAGAAAGTGGCCGCCAAGGAGGACGGCACTGGTGGCACCTTCACCATCAGTGCCACGCTTGATCCTAAATAGGAAAGCGCGCGCGTTGCTTTCCTGCGAGCAAATGTTGACGTGTTTGCATGACAACCATCCGACATCCCCAGTGTTCCCAGGAAAGTAATTGAGCACCACCTTGCCGTCTGCCCTCACGCGCGGCCCGTCAAGCAGAGAGTTAGGAAGCAAGCAGTGGAGAGACAAGAGTTCATTGCAAAGGAGATCAAGAAGTTGGAAGCAGCAGGCCTGGTCCAAGGAGTACTCCATCCGACGTGGTTAGCCAATCCAGTAGTCGTGCGCAAAGCAAACGGGAAGTGGAGGCTTTGTATTGACTTCACTGATGTTAATAAAGCTTGTCCCAAGGATCCATTTCCCTTGCCGCGCATCGATCAGATTGTCAACTCCACGGCGGGATGTGATCTGCTTTCATTCCTTGATGCATATTCAGGATATCATCAGATCTTCATGGCAGAAGAGGATGAAGAGAAAACCGCATTCATTACTCCATGTGGCACGTACTGCTTTGTACGAATGCCCTTCGGACTAAAGAATGTTGGTTCAACATTTGCAAGAGTAGTCAGTCATGCTTTTGAGCCACAGTTGCACAGGAATGTAGAAGCTTACATGGATGACATAGTGGTCAAGAGCAAGGACAAAGAGACTTTGATCCAAGATTTGGACGAGACTTTTGCAAATCTGCGCAGGATCAACCTCAAGTTGAATCCCGAGAAGTGTGTGTTTGGAGTTCCTTCCGGCAAGCTTCTCGGATTCTTTGTGTCCCAGAGGGGGATTGAAGCTAATCCCGACAAGATCAAGGCCATTGAGCAAATCGAAGCACCAAAGTGCGTCAAGGATGTGCGAAGGCTTGCCGGCTGTGTTGCTGCTCTCAGTAGGTTCTTCTCTAAGTCTGCTGAGCGCGCCCTGCCATTTTTCAAAATTTTGAAAAAGGCGGGTCCAATGAAATGGACTCCGGAAGCGGAGGCTGCGCTGCAGGACCTGAAGAGATACCTATCCTCTACTCCAACACTTGTCGCACCTAAGCCACAAGAGAAGTTGCTGCTATATCTGGCGGCAACCAATCAAGTGGTTAGTGTTGCGTTAGTAGCGGAGAGGGAGGCAGAAGGCGAGCCAGCGACCGCAGCAAACGACTCCAGCGACAAGCAGGGGGCTTCTCCGACAAGCTCTGGCCCGACAAGCCCTGATCCGGCAAGTTCCGGTTCCGGCAAGGATGGGTCTGCGCAGCCACAGGAAGAGAAACACAAAAAGATGGTGCACCGCCCAGTTTACTTCGTCAGTTCCCTTCTGCAGGGGGCTAGATCAAGGTACTCTGGTGTGCAGAAATTGCTCTTCGGCCTCCTAATGGCCTCGAGGAAGCTGCGCCATTACTTTCAAGCACATGAGATCACAGTGGTCACTCGCTTTCCGTTGAAGAGGATATTGCAGAATCCAGAGGCAACGGGCAGGATTGTCGAGTGGGCACTGGAATTGTCAAGCTTTGGCCTCAAGTTCGAGAGTACCTCAACTATCCAGAGCCGAGCATTGGCAGAATTCATAGCAGAATGGACGCCAACACCTGATGAAGAAACTCCGGAGAGGAGCATCCCCGTCAAGGAAGCTAGCAAGGAATGGATCATCTACTTTGATGGTGCCTTCTCGCTGCAAGGCGCCGGTGCGGGCGTACTACTCGTTGCACCCACCGGAGAGCACCTCAAGTACGTGGTCCAGATGCACTTTCCTAAGAAGCAAGCAACAAATAATACTGCAGAGTATGAAGGCTTGCTTGCCGGACTCAGGATCGCGGCAGAACTTGGGATCAAGAAGCATATTGTCAGGGGTGACTCACAGCTTGTTGTCCGCCAAGTTAACAAAGATTATCAGAGTCCGTTGATGGAAGCCTACATAAATGAAGTGAGGAAGCTAGAAGAGCATTTTGACGGCCTGCAAATGGAGCATGTTCCAAGAGCTCAGAATGATATTGCAGATGGACTGTCAAAATGCGCCGCACTCAAGTTGCCTGTGGAACCAGGGATTTTTGTGCTCAAGCTGACTCAGCCATCTGTGACACCATCAACTGGACAGAATAAGAAGAGAAAGTTGGTTGCCGGCGACTACTTTCCGGCAGAGCTCCCCAGAGCCGCCGCCAAGAAGGTCCCCAGGATCAACACAGAGAGTGCTGAGGAGCAGACTGCTCCGGCAAGCCCCAGGGCTTGTTTCATTGAAGCAAACGCTCCCGACAAGCTGTGTCCCGACACGCTTGCCAGGGAGCACCATGCTCCGGCAGGATCCCAGATTCTTGCCGTAGAAGCGGATGTTCCCGCAGCAGCATCTGCGCCTTTAGTCCTTGTCGTCGAGCCTCAGGCTCCGGCATGGGCACAGCAGATCGTCCATTTCCTTCAGACAGGAGAACTTCCCGAGGAACAAGAAGAAGTGGAGAAAGTAGCCCGGCAATCAAGTATGTACCAGTTTGTCGACGACATTCTGTACAGAAGAAGATTCAACGGAGTGAAATTGAAGTGCATTTCCCGGGAAGATGGACAGGAGCTGTTGGCGGAGATGCATGGAGGCATATGTGGTCACCACATTGGCGCAAGAGCACTTGCCGGCAAAGCCTTCCGACAAGGTTTCTTCTGGCTGACAGCCCTCCAGGATGCAACTGCACAAGTAACCAAGTGTGAAGCGTGCCAGTTCCACTCCAAGCAGATTCATCAACCAGCTCAAGCTCTCCAAGCAATCCCTTTACCCTGGCCATTTTCGGTCTGGGGGCTCGACATTCTCGACCCCTCTCCCCTCATATACGGATCGCCTCGAGTGCTCCCTTACGATGAGCTAGAGCGAGAGCAGCCCCGGAAAAGATGACGCGCTGCTCCTCGAGGAAGATCGTCTTCAGGCTGCGGTACGAGCTGCTCGCTACCGGCAAGCTTTGCGCCGCTACCATAGCCGCAAAGCTAACGCCAGAAGCTTCGAGGAGGAGAGGATAGAGGTGTGGGCCGGGTGTCGTTCAAAGGACACGGCCTCGCCGGAGCACAGACGACAGAAAAGATAAGTTGCCAAAGTTTGAGCATGATCAAGTTTTAAATTTTTAAGTTATATAACTTGAATGTCCGTGCCTTGTATGTAAAACCTGTGCGCGGAGGAACCGGCTTGTGGCTAAGTTGCGCCCTTGATTTGTTTCGAGTCCGCTCAACAATACAAGCGCGCTGCAACTAGCCCCGACAAGGTTTCTTGCCGGATGCAACACCGCCAGCGGGCTGCTGATGTTCCGCACTCAGCAAGTGTGCTTGCGCCGGCAAGCTTCCCCTCAAAGCGTAGGGTGAAAACATACAAGGGATGTAACAGAGTAAAGCATATAACATAGCAAGCGTCGCCCAGGACAAAGTTATATTCCTTGAACGACCGTGCCTTGTGTGTAAAACTTGTGCGCGGAGGAACCAGCTCCTGGCTAAGTTGCGCCCTTGATTTGTTTCGAGTCCGCTCAACAATACAAGCGCACTGCAACTAACCCCGACAAGGTTTCTTGCCGGATGCAACACCGCCAGCGGGCTGCTGATGTCCCGCACTCAGCAAGTGTGTTTGCGCCGGGAAGTTTCCCTCAAAGCGTAGGGTGAAAACATACAAGGGGTGGAATCAAGTAAAGAAAGTAACATAGCAGATAGTGCCCAGAATAGAGTTATATTGCAAAAATAACTTGTCACGACACTGGCTAAGATGTTCTCATAACTAAAATGACAGCGACCAGGAAGAAGAAGAAGGGCGCGCCGGCACCTGGACCCCGGCAAGCCAGTGTTGCCGGGGGCCGCAAATACCAAGTTTCATCCGCGGCAAGCCAAAGTTGCCGAAGGCTACGATATCAGATAAGTTTTTCGTCCCTCATCATGCATCCTCTTATGGACTGGGGAACGCGAAGCCGCGTCCTTGAACGATTATACCTTGTATAAAAAAAAACCTATGTGTGGAGGAACCTCCTCGTAGCTAGTTGCGCCCTTACTTCGTTTCGAGTCGGCTCAACAACTTAAGTGAGCCGCTAAGCGCCCTTACTTTGCTTCGAGTCCGCTCAGCAATTTAAGTGAGCCGCTAAGCGCCTTTACGTTGTTTTCGAGCCCGCTCAACAACTTAAGTGCGCTGCAACTAGTTGCAGCAAGGTTTCTTGCCGGAACTGGCACCGCCAGCAGGCTGCTGATGTTCCGCACTCAGCGCTCGCGGCAAGCATGCTCCGGCACCGCCAGCAAGCTGCTGATGTTCCGCACTCAGCACTCGCGGCAAGCGTGCCCGTACCGGCAAGTTCCCTCGGAGCGTAGGGTAAAAACATACAAGGCATAGAATCAAGTAGAGGATATGACACAACAAGCTTCCCCTTTCCATTAAAAAAAAACCCCACTCGGGTACAGTCCATAGAGGATGAAAAACATGAAAGAGAGGATTACAAGTTTTAAATGCAGCTAAAGCCCGAAGGCTTACAAATTAAAAAGATAAGATGCCCGTAATCCTTTTCCTGTCCCTCTTTTCAGGAGGTAGGTCAAGGAGGCGAGAAGGGCAAAAGGGGCGCCTAGGCGAACTACGGGTGCCAGAAGACACCAAGAGAACACCCAAGGGGCCGTCCGAAGGCTGGATGGTGATGGCGGCGCCGGAAGCAGAGCTCGAAGACGGGGCGGCAGGGCGTCAGCACGCTGTCGAGGGCACCACACCCTCGTACTCCGACTTGATGGCCTTGCCGCCAGCCCTCTTCCTCTTCCGCAGCCTCCCTACGCCAGCCTCCCAAGGAGACGGCCCCGGGGAGTTCAAGGTGCCGGCGACGCGGATGATGGGGTCGCCGGTGACGCGCGGAGTGGCGCCCGACACCTAGTCGGACTCGCCGCCCCGCCGCCCGCTACCCTCGTCGTCGCTGTCGCTCTCCTCCTCGTCACTCTCGCTCGAGGGGGAGTCTTCGCTATCGGAGGAGCTGTCCACGCAGCACCTCGCCCGGATGCCGGAGTCCCCGAAGACCTTGACGGAGAGGAGGTCGCCCTCCATTAACTTAAAATGGAGGGTAAACCCCGCCGTCAAGCTGTGGATGCTGGCGAACGTCTTCCACCCACGATCAAGATACATCACCTTAGGGGCTGGAGATGCAACGTGGACTCGCGTGCCGCTGATCCCACAGCCCCTCATGTGCAATCTCAATGTCTCGGGCGGCTCCGGCTCCATCGCGCTCGCAAACGGAGCTGGGAGCCGGAGACGACGACGAGGCGCCCGGCGCAGCCTGACGAAGCACTCGCAAGGGTCGTCCCCCGTATAGACCGCCGCGAGGGGACGAACCGCTGGCGGAGGCGGAGACGCTGCGTCGCCCCGACCGCCTCTTCCCCGAGCACCTCAACCTCGTCCTCGGCCTCGTCCACGACCGCGCCCCCTCCCTCTTCCCCTTGTGGCTGGCTCCGCCACCGCGGGCGTGGAATAGGGAGGGATGCGCTGCCTGGCGGCGACCCTCGCCGCCACCGATGAAGGACCAGGGTTCCCTTTCTCCATGGTGAATGGGAGAAAGGGGAGCAGAAGTTGGAGAAAGGAGAAGATGAGAGAGTGCGGGCTTCGGCGCCCTCCTCCCGCTCTTCTTAAAAGAGCGAGGTGGGGGCTCGACCGCCCCGCTCAGCGAATCAGGGCACGGGAGGAGCAGGGAATCGGAGCCGACCCGCTGCCTCCGCCCGTGACGGCTCGGTTTTCCACCTCCACTGTCCGCGACCCCGAGTGCATGGGAGCCGCGTGGCGGGGATGCAGAGCCAAGGCGACAGATGAGGTGACCTCGCCCCTCCCCGCGGTCACGGGTGGGGGGGGGGGGTGGGTGGACGCCTCAAAAATCGCGCACGCCACCCACGTCTCCCACGACGCCGCGATTGACGCACGCCGTTCCAAGGGAGCGCGGTGGATATGGAGTCAGATTCAGTATGGACCCAGGCCGCGCGTGCCCGTGCCCTGTTTTGGGCCTGGCCCAACAGCGCTCGGCATCGTGTATGGCCCAGGCCCGGGGACTCCTGTCGGGGTACTAAAGTAGGGGTACCTTTAGTACCCCGAACTTGGGCACGGGCAGTCGCAGCGACCCGCGGCAGGGCTTGCCGGGCGTCCGCCAAGATCCTCAACGGATACTTCGATGCCATTCAAGAACGGAGTACTCAAGCTAAAGCCCCGGCAAGAGGAGCTTGCCGGGAAGGCCAACCAAGGCCCCGGCAAGAGGAGCTTGCCGGGAAGGCCAACCAAGGCCCCGGTAAGAGAAGCTGGCCGGGAAGAAGACAAGACCCCGGCAAGAGAATCTTGCCGGGAAGGCCACTCAAGGCATTCCAAGTAAACTTGCCGCGACGCCCCGCGCGTCCCGGCAAGGCCCGGCGAGCGGCAAGCTTGCTGGTGCGACAAGACAAGGGCCGCGGCAAGGCGCTTGCTGCGGCAAGGCTGCCACCATGCACCCGAGCTCCAGTGCATCCAACGATGTGTCACCCCAGGAATATCCCAGGAGCACGTGGCAAGGCGCTGTGCAGCCATGCGGTGCGAGGTGGCAAGAGGAGCTGACAAGGAGGCCATCATGGCGATCGGTGGCGCCTCTAACGGTCGTTTCCTTGCACTGTTGGGGCGACTGGACGGGCATTAAATGCCCCTGTCCCCTGCCGTCAGAGTTAGGTAGGGGACACTGTTGGTAGCAGTTGTACCAACCCGCGTTTTTACCTTTCTACCCTTTTTCTACGCTGCCAGCTGTCGGTGACCCCTTTAGCCTATAAAAAGGAGGCCCATGCGCACGTAGCGGGGGTTCGGTTTGGGTTCGGAGTTTTTCCGCAGCTACGCCACACCCGCTCTCTCGAGCGAGAACAGAATACAAACACACAAAGCAGCAGTAGGAGTTTTATCTCTCCAGAGAGCTCCGAAGCTGGGTAAAAATCCCCCGCGCTCTCTCGCCTCGATCTGCTCTGCGTGCGCCCTCCGCTCCCTTGCCGGACAAAAAGGGGCCCTCCTGCCCCATAGGTGCTCGTGCTCCCAGCCACCACGACACCATGGACTCAACATTAGTCATAAAAAACTCACATACTTACTGCAAAAATCTATTAGTCATTGAAACGAAGCACTACACGCATGCTCCTAGGGGAAGGGTTGGTAGGAGTTAACCATCGCGCGATCCCGACCTCCACACAAAAGATGACAATCAAAAAATACCTCATGCTCCAAGTTTGTTACAGAACGGTTCACCATACGTGCATGCTACGGGAATCACAAACCTCAACACAAGTATTTCTCAAATTCACAATTACTCCACTAGCATGACTCTAATACCACCATCCTCTTATCTCAAAACAATCATAAGGAATCAAACTTCTCATAGTATTCAATGCACTTTATATGAAAGTTTTTATTATATCCCTCTTGGATGCCTATCATATTAGGACTAAATCCATACCAAAGCAAATTACCATGCTGTTTAAGACTCTAAAAATAATATAAGTGAAGCATGATAGTTCATCAATTTCTTCAAAATAAAACCCCCGCCGTGCTCTAAAAAAGATATAAGTGAAGCACTAGAGCAAATGACAAACTACTCCAAGAGATATAAGTGAAGATCAATGAGTAGTCGAACAATTATGCAACTATGTGAAGACTCTCTAACATTTAAAAATTTCAGATCTTGGTATATTATTGTAACGCCCCGGATCCGATGCGCCAGGTGTCTGCCAGTTATTCGCCGCCGTTGCCATGTCTTTTGCTTGCGTGTTGTATTTTATCATGTCATCATGTGCATTTCTTTTTGCATACGTGTTCATCTCATGCATCCGAGCATTTTCCCCGTTGTCCGTTTTGCAATCCGGCGCTCCTATGTCCTCCGGCGTTCCCCTTTTCTCTCCTGTTGTGAATGGGTGTTAAACTTTCTCGGAATGGCCCGAGTCTTGCCAAGCGGCTTTGGAATAGCACCGGTAGACCGCCTGTCAAGTTTCGTGCCATTTGGAGGTCGTTTGATACTCCAACGGTTAACCGGGTAACCGTAAAACCCCCTTCTCTTTGCAGCCCAACACCCCTTCCAAAGTGGCCCAAAACCAATCTAACTCCCCACCATGCTCTCGGTCGTTCGATCACGATCGTGTGGGCGAAAACCGTGCCTCATTTGGACTCTCCTAGCTCCCAGAAACTATAAATTAGCCCCTCCCCCGAAATTCCCGGTCCAAACCCTAGCCCCTTCTTCCTCCGCGCGCCGGACGCATCCGCCCGGCACCGGACATGTCCGCCCGTCGCCCCCGACCAATCCCACCTCGCCACGTCGCCCGCCGCCGCCGTCTCCGCCGCCAGGGCCCGCGCGGCCCAGATCCGGCCCGCGGGGCCCGCGCCGCCGCCCGCCGCCGCCCGGCCTCCCGCTGCTCGCCGCCCTGCGCGCCGCCGGCGTGGTCACACCGCCGCGGGCGCGCCTCGCGCCCTCCGCCCGCCGCCCCCGGCCGGCCCCTCGCCGGCGCCTTCCTCCGCGGGGCCCGCGCCGCCCGGGGCTCCTCCGCGCCCCTCCGCGGCCCCCCTGTCAGTCCAGCTCCTCCCAGCGCCGCCGCGCCCCGCCGTGCTGGCGCCGCCCCGGCCGGAGCTGCGTAGCTCCGCCGCCGGCTCCGCCCTCCGCCGCCGCGGCTTCCTCCGGCCGGATCTGGTCGGAGAGGGCCGAATCCGTTCTTCCCCGGCCTCCCCGACCTCTCCCTCGACCTCTGCCGTCGTCCCCATCTTCTCCGGCGAGCTCTCCGGTGAGATCCGTTTGAGGTTGATTTTCCCCCTCCAAAATTCCACCAAGTCCCCGATTCTGCAATAATTTTCATGCCATGTTCGTCATGCTGTATCTCTGCATCTGTAGCTCCGTTTCGTGCGTGTAATATGTCAAATTGTTCGACTCAACGAGTACATCATTTCATTCCATTGCATCATATTCATTTGAGGTCATGTTGGTGCCTGAAACATGGTTGTAAGAGTGCTTCATGATGTTTTCTCCTATCTGTTATCAGAACGAGCTCTTTTGTCATTTTTTTCCAAGATTGATGTGTGCATCCTATGAGGTTGATGTCTACATGTGTTTTGGTCTAGGCCATGTCTTATTTACAGCGGTGTTTGCCATGCATTTTTGTGATCAATGTGGTGACTAGCACAAGCATGCAAACTAGGCATCGTGATGTTGCTGTTTTAGTCCCTGTTCTGCTGTAATTTTGATGCCTTATAAATATGATGCTACAGAGAGATCCATGCATATTTTGAGATACTTCAGTAAGGGTATTTTGAACATGTGGTTATTTTCTATCCATTCATGCCTCTGGTTGTAATTATGGAGTAGTCTAGCATGTCATTTCCGTGCCCTACTTTTGCTTCAAAATGTTTCCTGGCAGATTGTTTACATGTTATTCAATTTGGCCAAGGTTGTTGTAGTTGATCTGTGCATGTTATGGACTTGTTCTTGACTTGGTTTGTTTCACAAACATGTCTTCTTGATGATGCTATGCTTATCTTGTCATGCAATGACTTGTGGTGAGTGAATCGAGCTTGTTAAGTAGTGTACATGATGTTGCTGTTTTGCTAGGCTGAATCTGTTATTTCGTGATGCTATATAAACATGTTGCTACTTATCATTCTATGCATAATCTGGAGATGTTCTATAAACATGTTTTGGTCTATATGTCATCCTCTATCCATACATGCCCCTTTTTGAATTTATAGGTTGTTGTAGCTTCTTCATATCTTGCTGCAAAGTTGCTTGATAATATTGCTGTCAGCCTTTTAACATTAAGTTCAGTTGTTTCCATGTGTTTTCCTAGTGCTCCATGCACCCTATGGACTTGCTATTGCCATGCTTAGCTTCACAAATATGTCTTCTTACTGTTGGGTGCCTTGCCATGCCATATATTGCTCCGTAGTGAGTTGCACAAGCTCATTTACATGCCTTCATAATTATGTTCCTGCCATGTATGAATCTGTATTATAACTTGCTATGTTTACGTGGGTGCCATCATATTTTCTGATCCCTTTTGGCTTATGGCCAGTAAGGGACTTTTTATCTATGCATTTAGTAGATTCATGCCATGCCTTTGTTTGCCATTATAAGTTCCTGTAACATGTTGTTTTATAGCTCTAAACATTGCATCGTGATGTTATTTTCTGCAAAGTCTGGAATTGTTATAACTTGCAATCTTACCATGTGTGTTTGAGCATGTTCTAGTGATTTCTAGAGATAGCTCAGTGTTCATGTTTTGTTGTGCTTTACCTGTACATCATGTCCATGCCTTTTGGTATTATGTGGGGGTGCTGTAGCATGTTGTTTTGATGCTTGCAACATGCCTAGTTGCTGTTTTGGACAGATTGTTGCTATAACTTGTTTCATGTGTGTGTGTGTTGAACCATTGCTCCGTTTTGAGTATGCTCTATATGAAACTTGCTTAGAATTGCATGTAGTTTCATATTATCATGTTGCATCCTTGTTTTGGTGTCTTTGCTTGATGTTTGAATGCATTTTGCATCAATGCCATGTTTAACTTGTTTTGCTCATATCTTCTAGACCGTAGCTCCGAACTAAATGAACTTTATATGTAACTTGACTAGAATCTCGTGTAGATCATCTTTGTGCATCTTAACTTGATGTTTAATTACTTGAATATAAGGTTTATTCAGATCTGGACCAATTTCGAAATATGCATATGAGGACTTACCGGAATGGTTATATGTTGTTCCCGGCCTCATTTAAACTTGCCTTGATGTGTTGCTCTTGTTTGCATCATCTCTTGCCATGAGTAGCTTTATGTAGTCTTGTCTTACATCATGCTTGTGTGTGCATCATGCCTTGTTCATGTGTGGTGTGTTTACCTTGTTGTGTGCTTCTTTTCGATAGTTCCTGTTTCGTTGCGATCGTGAGGATTCGTTCGCTTGGTTCGGCTTCATCCGTTCGCCTTCTTCATGGACTCGTTCTTCTTCCTTGCGGGATCTCAGGCAAGATGACCGCTACCCTGGATCTCACTACTATCATTGCTATGCTAGTTGCTTCGTTCTATCACTTTGCTGCGCTACCTATCACCTGTTTATCAAACCTCCCATATTGCCATGAACCTCTAACCTTTGACACCTTTCCTATGCAAACCGCTGCTTGGCTATGTTACCGCTTTTGCTCAGCCCCTCTTATAGCATTGCTAGTTGCAGGTGAAGTTGAAGATTTCTCCTTGGTGGACAGGATTTTGGTTGGGATATCACAATATCTCTTATATTATTAATGCATCTATATACTTGGTAAAGGGTGGAAGACTCAGCCTTTTTGCCTAGTGTTTTGTTCCACTCTGGCTGCCCTAGTTTCCGTCATACCGGTGTTATGTTCCCGGATTTTGCGTTCCTTACGCGGTCGGGTGATTTATGGGACCCCCTTGATAGTTCGCTTTGAATAAAACTCCTCCCGCAAGGCCCAACCTTGGTTTTACCATTTGCCTACCTAAGCCTTTTTCCCTTGGGTTCTGCAGACTCAAGGGTCATCTTTATTTTACCCCCCCCCCCCCCCCCCCGGGCCAGTGCTCGTCGTGAGTGTTGGTCCAACCTGTCAGCCGCCGGTGGCCACCAGGGGCAACTCTGGGCTGGCCTACCGGAAGTTTGGACAATCCGGTGTGCCCTAAGAACGAGATATGTGCAGCTCCTATCGGGATTTGTTGGCACATCCAGGCGGCTTTTCTGGTCTTGTTTTACCATTGTCGAAATGTCTTGTAAACCGGGATTCCGAGTCTGATCGGGTCTTCCTGGGAGAAGGTCTATTCCTTCATTGATCGCGAGAGCTTGTCATGGGCTAAGTTGGGACACCCCTGCAGGATATAATCTTTCGAAAGACGTGCCTGCGGTTATAGGCAGATGGGAATTTGTTAATGTTCGGTTGTAGATAACTTGACACCAGATTCGAATTAAAATGCATCAACCGCGGGTGTAGCCATGATGGTCTCTTCTCGGCGGAGTCGGGGAAGTGAACACGTTCTTTGGGTTATGTTTGACGTAAGTAGGAGTTCAGGATCACTTCTTGATCATTGCTAGTTGACGACCGTTCCTTTTGCTCTCTTCTCGCTCTTATTTGCGTATGTTAGCCACCATATATGCTTAGTCGCTGCTGCAGCCTCACCACTTTACCCCTTCCTTTCCCTTTAAGCTTTGCTACTCTTGATACCCATGGTAATGGGATTGCTGAGTCCTCGTGGCTCACAGATTACTACAACAACAGTTGCAGGTACAGGTTATGCGATGATCATGACGCGAGAGCGATGCTTGCTTGCGTTGAGTTCTTCTTCTGCTTCGATCAGGGATAGGTTCCAGGTTGGCAGCCTGGGCTAGCAGGGTGGATGTCGTTTGAGTCTCTGTTTGTGTTCATCCGTAGTCGGATGATGTTCTTATGTATGATGTATTGTTGTATTCGTGTGACATTGTATGCCCTTTGTATGTATCCCCATGTATTATGTAATGTTGATGTAATGATATCCACCTTGCAAAAGCGTTTCAATATGCGGGTCTATCCTTGGTGGGACCTTCGAGTTCCTTTTGGATAGGGTCACATATTGGGCGTGACAAGTTGGTATCAGAGCCTCGACCGAACCTAGGAGCCCCCTCGATTGATCATGTAGCTTGGCCGTTGTTGAGTCTAGAAGAAAACTTTTTTTCGGAGTCTAGTTATATCGGAAAGTAGGAATTCTTTTTACTCCTCAGCCCCTTCGTCACTCTGGTAAGGAATCTTGACGTAGGTGTTTTGAATTACTTCTCTTCCCCTTAAAGTTTTCTTTAGGATCACGCAGTTGGTTTTCCGGTCGTTGGTTCTCTTCTCTTTTCATCCGGTGCATTTCTCGTCAATTTGACTCGACCCTCTTCATCATTGCAAGTTCAATCCTCAGTTTGTTCTGAACGAAGTTATTTCTCTGTCCTCAGTTGTTTTCTTTTCCCACCCGTCCTCCCTATTCTTCTTCTCGGAACCGGAGCCCGTATTCGAGTATCCATCCTACTCGTGTGAAGTCTTTGCCTTCTTTCCTCAATGATTTCAACCAATGTTTTCTCTTCAAGTTATTCGTCGATTTCCCCTTCTAAGTTGATTTTGTTTTCCCGCCCTCCCACCCTTTTTCTTCCCGGAGTCTGTCTCTCTTTCGACCATCAATTTTCATTCGTGTGGAGCCTCTTCAGTCTTTCGTCAATCATTTCAACCGGTGAATTATCGTTTTGTTCGACATTCTTCATCTCTTCTCCGGTGGATTCAATTCATGTTTTTCGGGTTGATTACATTCTTTGCCTCGGATCAAGTGTTTTCCTTGCTCGTTCGCCTCTCGCCAGTTTATCCTTCCGGAGTTCTCAAGACATCTCAGGAGATTCGTCTGTGTTCCATTTAATTCAAGGTTGTCACCTCATTCAAATATTTCAATTGTTCCAATGCATTATCTGCCTGTTCAACAATCCTTTTCAACGGTATTTTGCTCTTCAGTGGGCCCTAACCCACCGGTCTTTTCCCAGGATCTTACCTGACTCTTCTAATTCCCTCGGAGTTATTCCTAATTCTTTTCAAGTCTGACGTAAGAATGAATTTCATCAGTCAGATGCTTTTTCATGATCGGTTTCAAACATTCTCATTCTTGGCTCAACCTCTTCGTTTTTCATTCTCCTAGAGTATCTCGGCAATCTTGGTGCTGTTTCTCGTCGTCATTTGAAGACCGAAGAAGATTTTTTCCTCTCAATCTTGCCCGTTCTCCCGAAGATTCGTGCTTCTAGCTTCATATTATCCTCTCAAATTATTCCATTTGTCAGATATTCTTTTTATCCATCCGGAGTATTTCAGGAGTTCTTTTCCCGTTTCTTTTCACCGGAGGCCATCGTTTCCAAAGAATTCTTCGTCCTCACATTTCAGCTACCTTTATCCAATTATCCCGGTGATTCAGTCCTTTTCATTAGTCATTTTCGAATTCTTACGGTGGTTCGTTCAAGATTCTTTTTCTTTGATTATCATATACCCATTCGTTTCTTTCCAATCCTACTGGTGGTTCATGAAGACTTTCTCAAGTTTGTGATATGTCACTTCTCAATCCTTTTCAAGAAGAATAAGTAGTATGCAAAAAGCCATTGCTTGTCATCAATTTAATTCGATGAAGGATAAGCATACAATAAATCTTATTCTTATTTCATCCTAGTGTTTAATCCCTTTCTTCGGAGTTTGTTCTTGGTGAATAAATTCTAGTCCCAAGTGTTTCCCATCTTTTCTTTTCCGGAGTTCAATTTTCCTCGGCCATCTCGTTGGAAACCCCATCTAAATCATCGCAAGGCTTTAATCTTATCCTTTTCATCTTTCATTTTATCTCATCATCCTTTTGTTACCCGAGTTCTTCACGGTGGCTCGTCATGATTCAATTCTTTCCTCAAGTGTTCATCAAGATTCTTATCGTAGGAGTTCAAGTATCTTCCCCTCTTGCCTTTCGAAGTGCAATTAATTCTTCATTTTCTTTTGAAGTGGAGTTTTGCATTTCTTCGTTCTTCTCAGATATTCAAATCCATTCAATCCTTCCTTCTAAATTCTTTTCATTCCATTCTTTCAATTCTTCCGGGGGTTTTGCGTTGCTTATGTCGTCAAGTATCATTCTATCCCGTGAAGTTCTTGTTCTATTCCTAACATTTTGAGCCGGAGTGCTGCCTAAATCCTTTCAGTCTTATTCGTTTCTTATCTAGTTCTAACCGGAGTGGTTTCATAGTCTATCTGATTCCGTGATTCTTCGATCCCCGCCATTCTCGTCGTTCCTCTCTTCTTCTCGAGTGCTCTCAATTCTTTGCTTCTTCGCTTAAATTCTTGCTTCACCTTTTCCTTTTTCCCTTCCGTCTCGGTCCTAAGATCTCGGGACGAGATCTCTTGTTAGTGGAGGAGTGTTGTAATGCACCGGATCCGATGCGCCAGGTGTCTGCCAGTTATTCGCCGCCGTCTCCATGTCTTTTGCTTGCATGTTGCATTTTATCATGTCATCATGTGCATTTCTTGTTGCATACGTGTTCGTCTCATGCATCCGAGCATTTTCCTCGTTGTCCGTTTTGCAATCCGGCGCTCCTATGTCCTCCGGCGTTCCCCTTTTCTCTCCTGTTGTGAGTGGGTGTTAAACTTTCTCGGAATGGCCCGAGTCTTACCAAGCGACCTTGGTATAGCACCGGTAGACCGACTGTCAAGTTTCGTGCCATTTGGAGGTCGTTTGATACTCCAATGGTTAACCGGGTAACCGTAAAACCCCCTTCTCTTTGCATCCCAACACCCCTTCCAAAGTGGACCAAAACCCATCTAACTCCACTCCATGATCTCGGTCGTTCGATCATGATCGTGTGGGCGAAAACCGTGCCTCATTTGGACTCTCCTAGCTCCCAAAAACTATAAATTAGCCCCTCCTCCGAAATTCCCGGTCCAAACCCTAGCCCCTTCTTCCTCCGCGCGCCGGACGCGTCCGCCCGGCACCGGACATGTCCGCCCGTTGCCCCCGACCAATCCCACCTCGCCATGTCGCCCGCCGCCGCCGTCTCCGCCGCCAGGGCCCGTGCGGCCCAGATCCGGCCCGCAGGGCCCGCGCCGCCGCCTGCCGCCGCCCGTCCGGCCCGCGCGCCATCCGCCGCCGCCCGGCCTCCCACTGCTCGCCGCCCTGCGCGCCGCCGGTGTGGCCGCGCCGCCGCGCGCGCGCCTCGCGCCCTCCGCCCGCCGCCCGGCGACCGCCGCCCCCGGCCGGCCCCTCGCCGGCGCCTTCCTCCGCGGGGCCCGCGCCTCCCGGAGCTCCTCCGCGCCCCTCCGCGGCCCTCCTGTCAGTCCAGCTCCTCCCGGTGCCGCCGCGCCCTGCCCTGCCAGCGCCGCCCCGGCCGGAGCTGCGTAGCTCCACCGCCGGCTCCGCCCTCCGCCGCCGCGGCTTCCTCCGGCCAGATCTGGTCGGAGAGGGCCGGATCCGTTCTTCCTCGGCCTCCCCGACCTCTCCCTCGACCTCTCCCGTCGTCCCCATCGTCTCCGGCGAGCTCTCCGGCGAGATCCATTTGAGGTTGATTTTCCCCCCTCCAAAATTCCACCAAGTCCCCGATTCTGCAATAATTTTCATGCCATGTTCGTCATGCTGTATCTCTGCATCTGTAGCTCCGTTTCGTGCGTGTAATATGTCAAATTTTTTGTCTCAACGATTACATCACTTCATTCCATTGCATCATATTCATTTGAGGTCATCTTGGTGCCTGAAACATCGTTGTAAGAGTGCTTCATGATGTTTTCTGCTGTCTGTTATCAGAACGAGCTCTTTTGTCATTTTTGCCATGATTGATGTCTGCATCCTATGAGGTTGATGTCTACATGTGTTTTGGTCTAGGCCATGTCTTATTTACAGCGGTGTTTGCCATGCACTTTTGTGATCAATGTGGTGACTAGCACAAGCATGCAAACTAGGCATCGTGATGTTGCTGTTTTAGTCCCTGTTCTGCTGTAATTTTGATGTCTTGTAAAAATGATGCTACAGAGAGATCCATGCATATTTTGAGATACTTCAGTAAGGGTATTTTGAATATGTGGTTATTGTCTATCCATTCATGCCTCTGGTTGTAATTATGGATTAGTCTAGCATGTCATTTTCGTGCTCTACGTTTGCTTCAAAATGATTCCTGGCAGATTGTTTACATGTTATTCAATTTGGCCAAGGTTGTTGTAGTTGATCCGTGCATGCTATGGACTTGTTCTTGACTTGCTTTGTTTCACAAACATGTCTTCTTGATGATGCTATGCTTATCGCATCATGCAATGACTTGTGGTGAGTGAATCGAGCTTGTTAAGTAGTGTACATGATGTTGCTGTTTTGCTAGGCTGAATCTGTTATTTCGTGATGCTATATAAACATGTTGCTACTAATCATTCTATACATAATCTGGAGATGTTCTATAAACTTGTTTTGGTCTACATGTCATCCTATATCCATCCATGCCCCTTGCTGCATTTATAGGTTGCTGTAGCTTGTTCATATCTTGCTCCAAAGTTGCTTGATAATGTTGCTGTCAGCCTTTTAACATTAAGTTCAGTTGTTTCCATGTGTTTTCCTAGTGCTCCATGCACCCTATGGACTTGCTATTTCCATGCTTAGCTTCACAAATATGTCTTCTTACTGTTGGGTGCCTTGCCATGCCATATATTGCTCTGTAGTGAGTTGCACAAGCTCATTTACATGCCTTCATAATTATGTTCCTGCCATGTATGAATCTGTATTATAACTTGCTATGTTTACGTTGGTGCCATCATATTTTCTGATCCCTTTTGGCTTATGGCCAGTAAGGGACTTTTTATCTATGCATTTAGTAGATTCATGCCATGCCTTTGTTTGCCATTATAAGTTCCTATAACATGTTGTTTGATAGCTCTAAATATTGCATCGTGATGTTATTTTCTGCAAAGTCTGGAATTGTTATAACTTGCAATCTTACCATGTGTGTTTGAGCATGTTCTAATGATTTCTAGAGATAGCTCAGTGTTCATGTTTTGTTGTGCTTTACCTTTACATCATGTCCATGCCTTTTGTTATTATGTGGGGGTGCTGTAGCATGTTGTTTTGATGCTTGCAATATGCCTAGTTGTTGTTTTGGACAGATTGTTGCTATAACTTGTTTCATGTGTGTGTTGAACCGTTGCTCCGTTTTGAGTGTGCTCT
Source organism: Triticum timopheevii (assembly GCA_963921465.1). Taxonomy (NCBI): domain Eukaryota; kingdom Viridiplantae; phylum Streptophyta; class Magnoliopsida; order Poales; family Poaceae; genus Triticum; species Triticum timopheevii. Next base: position 389,615,932 of record OY997274.1, read on the forward strand.
ATATGAAACTTGCTTAGAATTGCATGTAGTTTCATATTATCATGTTGCATTCTTGTTTTGATGTGTTTGCTTGATGTTTGAATGCATTTTGCATCAATGTCATGTTTAACTTGTTTTGCTCATATCTTCTAGACCGTAGCTCCGAACTAAATGAACTTTATATGTAACTTGACTAGAATATCGTGTAGATCATCTTTGTTCATCTTAACTTGATGTTTAACTACTTGAATATAAGGTTTATTCAGATCTGGACCAATTTCGAAATATGCATATGAGGACTTACCGGAATGGTTATATGTTGTTCCCGGCCTCATTTAAACTTGCCTTGATGTGTTGCTCTTGTTTGCATCATCTCTTGCCATGAGTAGCTTTATGTAGTCTTCTCTTACATCATGCTTGTGTGTGCATCATGCCTTGTTCATGTGTGGTGTGTTTACCTTGTTGTGTGCTTCTTTTCGATAGTTCCTGTTTCGTTGCGATCGTGAGGATTCGTTTGCTTGGTTCGGCTTCATCCGTTCACCTTCTTCATGGACTCGTTCTTCTTCCTTGCGGGATCTCAGGCAAGATGACCGCTACCCTGGATCTCACTACTATCATTGCTATGCTAGTTGATTCGTTCTATCGCTTTGCTGCGCTACCTATCACCTGTTTATCAAACCTCCCATATTGCCATGAACCTCTAACCTTTGACACCTTTCCTATGCAAACCGCTGCTTGGCTATGTTACCGCTTTTGCTCAGCCCCTCTTATAGTGTTGCTAGTTGCAGGTGAAGTTGAAGATTTTTCCTTGGTGGACAGGATTTTGGTTGGGATATCACAATATCTCTTATATTATTAATGCATCTATATACTTGGTAAAGGGTGGAAGACTCGGCCTTTTTGCCTAGTGTTTTGTTCCACTCTGGCCGCCCTAGTTTCTGTCATACCGGTGTTATGTTCCCGGATTTTGCGTTCCTTACACGGTCGGGTGATTTATGGGACCCCCTTGACAGTTCGCTTTGAATAAAACTCCTCCAGCAAGGCCCAACCTTGGTTTTACCATTTGCCTACCTAAGCCTTTTTCCCTTGGGTTCTGCAGACTCAAGGGTCATCTTTATTTTACCCCCCCCCCCCCGGGGCCAGTGCTCGTCGTGAGTGTTGGTCCAACCTGTCAGCCGCCGGTGGCCACCAGGGGCAACTCTGGGCTGGCCTACCGGAAGTTTGGACAATCCGGTGTGCCCTGAGAACAGATATGTGCAGCTCCTATCGGGATTTGTCGGCACATCCGAGCGGCTTTGCTGGTCTTGTTTTACCATTGTCGAAATGTCTTGTAAACCGGGATTCCGAGTCTGATCGGGTCTTCCTGGGAGAAGGTCTATTCCTTCATTGATCGCGAGAGCTTGTCATGGGCTAAGTTGGGACACCCCTGCAGGGTATAATCTTTCGAAAGTCGTGCCTGCGGTTATAGGCAGATGGGAATTTGTTAATGTCCGGTTGTAGATAACTTGACACCAGATCCGAATTAAAACGCATCAACCGCGGGTGTAGCCGTGATGGTCTCTTCTCGGCGGAGTCCGGGAAGTGAACACGGTCTTTGGGTTATGTTTGACGTAAGTAGGAGTTCAGGATCACTTCTTGATCATTGCTAGTTGACGACCGTTCCTTTTACTCTCTTCTCGCTCTTATTTGCGTATGTTAGCCACCATATATGCTTAGTCGCTGCTGCAGCCTCACCACTTTACCCCTTCCTTTCCCTTTAAGCTTTGCTACTCTTGATACCCATGGTAATGGGATTGCTGAGTCCTCGTGGCTCACAGATTACTACAACAACAGTTGCAGGTACAGGTTATGCGATGATCATGACGCGAGAGCGATGCTTGCTTGCGTTGAGTTCTTCTTCTTCTTCGATCAGGGATAGGTTCCAGGTTGGCAGCCTGGGCTAGCAGGGTGGATGTCGTTTGAGTTTCTGTTTGTGTTCATCCGTAGTTGGATGATGTTCTTATGTATGATGTATTGTTGTATTCGTGTGGCATTGTATGCCCTTTGTATGTATCCCCATGTATTATGTAATGTTGATGTAATGATATCCACCTTGCAAAAACGTTTCAATATGCGGGTCTATCCTTGGTGGGACCTTCGAGTTCCTTTTGGATAGGGTCGCATATTGGGCGTGACAATTATTCAAACAGCAAGCAAAACAAAATAAAAGAAAATGACGCTCCTAGGAAAAAACATATCATGTGGTGAATAAAAATATAGCTCCAAGTAAAGTTTTCGATGAACGAAGACGAAAGAGGGGATGCCATCCGGGGCATCCCAAAGCTTAGATGCTTGGTTATCCTTGAATATTACCTTGGGGTGCCTTGGGCATTCCCAAGCTAAGGCTCTTGCCACTCCTTATTCGATAGTCCATCGAATCTTTACCCAAAACTTGAAAACTTCACAACACAAAACTCAACAGAAACTCGTAAGCTTCGTTAGTATAAGAAAATAAAATCACCAGTTAGGTACTGTTGTGAACTCATTCTAAATTCATATTGGTGTTATGTCTACTGTATTCTAACTTTTCCTTGGTTCATACCCTCCGATACTACTCATGGATTCATAAAAATAAGCAAACAACACATAGAAAACAGAACCTGTCAAAAATATAGCAGTCTGTAGTAATCTGTAACTCTCGAATACTTCTCAAAAATCCAGAAAAAGTAGGACAACCTTGGAAATCTGTGTACAAATCCATAGCAAACAGAATTAGATCAGAATCATGTAAAACTAATTACTGGGGGAAAAAGTTTCTGATTTTCAGCAGGATCAAAACAACTATCATCGTAAGCTATCCCAAAGGTCTTAGTTGGCACTTTGTTGAAACAAAAGATATAAAACTTGATTAATACAGTAGCATAATCATGTAAACACACAAAAATAGTAAGGGTAAATATTGGATTGTCTCCCAACAAGCACTTTTCTTTAATGACTTTTTAGCTAGGCATGATGATTTCAATGATGCTCACATAAAAGATAAGAATTGAAATACAAAGAGAGCATCATGAAGAATAGGACTAGCACATTTAAGTCTAACCCACTTCCTATGCCTAGGGGTTTTGTGAGAAAACAACTTATGGGACTAAGAATCAACTAGCATAGGAAGGCAAAACAAGCATAACTTCAAGATTTTAAACACATTGAGAGGAAACTTGATATTATTGCAACTCCTACAAGCATATACTCCTCCCTCATAATAATTTTCAGTACTATAATGAATGAATTCAACAATATAACCATCACATAAAGTATTCTTTTCATGAGCCATAAGCATAGGGATTTTACTACTGTCCACATAAGCAAATTTCTTCTCATGAATAGTAATGGGAGCAAACTCAACAAAATAACTATCATGTGAGGCATAATCCAATTGAAAATTAAAATCAAGATGACAAGTTTCATGGTTATCATTATTCTTTATAATATACATGTCATCACAATAATCATCATAGATAGCAACTTTGTTCTCATAATCAATTGGAACCTATTCCGAAATAGTGGATTTCATCAAAAAATAAAGTCATGACCTCTCCAAATCCACTTTCATAATTATCACAATAAGATTCAACACCCTCCAAAATAGTGGGATCATTACTTCCTAAAGTTGAAACTCTTCCAAACCCACTTTCATCAATATAATCATCGTAAATAGGAGGCATGCTTTCATCATAATAAATATTCTCATCAAAACTTGGGGGAATAAAAATATCATATTTATCAAACATAGCATACCCAAGCTTGTAGCTTTGCATATCATTAGCATCATGGATATTCAAGGAATTCATGGTAACAACATTGCAATCATGCTCATCATTCAAAGATTTAGTGCCAAACATTTTATTGCATTCTTCTTCTAACACTTTGGCACAATTATCGGAATCCTTATTTTCACGAAAGACATTAAAAAGATGAAGCATATGAGGCACCCTAAATTCCTTTCTTTTGTAGTTTTCAATTGCAAGATCTAAAGATATACCTTCAAGCACTAACCTCCCCGGCAACGCGCCAGAAAAGAGCTTGATGTCTACTATGCAGTCTTCTTCTTGTCGACGTTGTTGGGCCTCCAAGTGCAGAGGTTTGTAGGACAGTAGCAAATTTCACTCAATTGGATGAACTAAGATTTATCAATCCGTGGAAGGTGTAGGATGAAGATGGTCTCTCTCAAACAACCCTACAACCAAATAAAAAAGAGTCTCTTGTGTCCCTAACACACCCAATACAATAGTAAATTGTATAGGTGCACTAGTTCGGCAAAGAGATGGTGATACAAGTGCAATATGTATGGTAGATATAGGTTTTCGCAATCTGAAAATATAAAAACAGCAAGGTAGCAAGTAGTAAAAGTGAGCGAAAATGGTATTGCAATGCTTCAAAACAAGGCCTAGGGTTCAAACTTTCACTAGCGCAAGTTCTCTCAACAATGATAACATAATTAGATCATATAACAATCCCTCAACATGCAACAAAGAGTCACTCCAAAGTGACTAATAGCGGAGAACAAATAAAGAGATTATTGTAGGGCACAAAACCACCTCAAAGTTATTCTTTCCGATCAATCCATTGGGCTATTCCTATAAGTGTCACAAACAGCTCTAGAGTTCGTAGTAAAATAACACCTTAAGACACACATCAACCAAAACCCTAACCTCACCTAGATACTCCAATGTCACCTCAAGTATCCGCGGGTATGATTATATAACATGCATCACACAATCTCAGATTCATCTATTCAAACCAACACAAAGAACTTCAAAGAGTGCCCCAAAGTTTCTGCCGAAGAGTCAAGATGAAAACGTGTGTCAACCCCTATGCATAAGTTCACAAGGTCACTAAACCCGCAAGTTGATCACAAAAACATACATCAAGTAGATCACGTGAATATCCCATTGTCACCACAGATAAGCACATGCAAGACATACACCAAGTGTTCTCAAATCCTTAAAGACTCAATCCAATAAGATAACCTCAAAGGAAAAACTCAATCCATTACAAGAAGGTAGAGGGGGAGAAACATCATAAGATCCAACTATAATAGCAAAGATCACGGTACATCAAGATCGTGCCATATCAAGAATGCAGGAGAGAGAAAGAGATCAAACAAATAGCTACTGGTACATACCCTCAGCCGCGAGGGTGAACTACTCCCTCCTCGTCATGGAGAGCGCCGGGATGATGAAGATGGCCACCGGTGATGATTCCCTCCTCCGGCAGGGTGCTGGAACAGGGTCCCGATTAGGTTTTGGTGGGTACAGAGGCTTGCGGCGGCGAAACTCCCGATCTAGGTTTCTTTTCGGGGTTTCTGTATTTATAGGAATTTTTTGTGTCGGTTTCACGCCGGGTGTGGGGGGGGGGGGGGGTCTCCGAGTCAGCCACGAGGCAGGGGGCGTGCCCAGGGGGTAGGGTGCGCCCTCTACCCTCATGGATGACTCATGACACTTATGGCCCAACTCTTTTCCTTCGGGGGCTTCTTCTGGTCCATAAAATATCATCGGGGTATTTCAGCTCGTTTGGACCCAGTTTGATATTCGTTTTCTGTAAACTCAAAAACAAGGAAAAATAGAAACTGGCACTGGGCTCTAGGTTAATAGGTTAGTCCCAAAAATTATATAAAATAGCATATAAATCCATATAAAACATCCAAGATGGACAATATAATAGGATGGAACAGGAAAAAATTATAGATACGTTGGAGCCGTATCAGAAGGCGGCTTAGATAGCCTGGGTGCAACTCGCTTGCACTAAATGTGGAGTAATTCTCAATTTCCAATTTGGTATTTCCCTTCTCTAATAAGGGTGCCTCTTCTTTTCAGGAGTGCTTGGTTAACACTATGGAGACTTCGGGTGCTTTAAAAGCTGACCCGGTGATAGCAATGTCATCAACGCTGACAGCGGCAGGGCTCTTGTCAGTTGATTTGGTAGGAGAGGTAGGCTTAGGACTTGATGGGTCATGGCTGGCCGCCGAGTTAACATCAGTGTCCATGGGCTCAAAAGCTGCATCGTCAGTCTGTGGAGGTGGGTCATTTTGCTGGTTAATAGGATCTTCAGGATTCTGGATTGGGACATCAAGGGTTTCCAGCTCTTGCTTTTCCGGCTCAGAAGCCTCGGGGGCTTTGATAGAGCCACCCACCTTTTGTTTTTTTACCCGTTTTTTCTTTGCCCATGTGACAAGAATACAAGAGTTATGAGTATATGACTAAGTTTTTTATCAACAAATGAAAAGACTTACCCCTGGGCAACAATGAAGACAGGAAGTTGTGTTCCAGTTGAGTCGCCAGATGACGGTGGCATTCCCTGATAGTTTGAGTCAGAAGGATTAAGAAGTTGACTCATGAGACCAGCTTGCAGAAGGGATAGAGTCGGGCTATGAGGCACCTCATTGCGATGTTTCCGGGGAGCCGGAGTGTTGGATTAGCCGGCAACGAGATCTTCAGTGTCGCCACTCCGGGTGTGATTCCTAGACTCATGTTGCTATTTCTTCAAAAGAAAGTTGGGGGTCCAAATAGGCATGAGGGTGAGAAAATCTTACTTTCCTGATGACCCACCGTGTTTTCTTTCTTGGCAAAGGTTCTGAGTCTGAGGAGACATGAATTACCTCTTCTGCATTGGCTTGGCTTGTCTCCGCATCATCCTGAGACCAATCAGCATCAATAAGTTGCATGAAAAGAAGACCAAGGGAGTCAAGTTCTACCTCCTACTCATCCAGCTCGACTAGCTCCTCTACTGTCTTCTTCTAACAACGACCCAGACCTCGAACTTTCACTGCTTTAGTCTCTTTAGTTGGTGGAGTTGTTATTATTTTCCTCATCCAGAATTGATGGTTAGCCTGTATATGTATATACACATGTTGCCAATGGTTTAAAAGGGATAAAGTATAATGGATAAATACGTGAGAGGAAGATTTATTCAAAGTACTCACAGCAGGGGCCGACGGGTTAAGAGTGCAGAAGGGGTTTAGCCCCGCCTTATTACAAGCTTCTTGAGTCTCTCCAAGCAAAGACTTAACCATTTTATTGACCTCTTTATCAGTCAGTGGCTTTTGGTTATAGTGTTGTGGATCCTTCACATCGCCAGTGTATTGGCACATTAAGCCATTGTGCCGACTCAGCGGCAGAATTCTCCATGAGACCCAACAACAGGTCAAGTTGACTCCGGTTAAGCCATTGGCTATTAAGGCCCTTATCTTTGAAAAGGCAGGTGCATATTGCGCGCGTTCTGCAGCAGTTGGCCTGGGAGTTCGCTGTTCGTGCTGAGCCGGTAGGGGCGATAACCCGGCAGGGGATTTTCTTCAGCCGGGGCAGTGTTTTTGCAATAAAACCAAGTGCGGTTCCTGCCTTTGGGGTGGCTTGGTAGTACAGCTGAGGGGAAAGTCACATCTCTTCGCCGCTAGATGGAAACACCTCCAAGCTCTAAACTGGGTCCATTTGTCATCTCAGTCTGGCGGTTGATATAAAATAAATCCTTGAAGAGGTCAATAGTAGTCTCTTCTTGCAGATACACTTCACACAATACTTGAAATTGGCATAGATTGGAGACGGAGTTGGGACCGATGTCTTGAGGATGAAGATTATAAAAATGCAGAGCATCCCAGAAAAAATTTGACCAGTGTGGTGAAAAGCCACAGAGAAGGTGGTCTGTAAAGATCACAACTTCACCCTTCCCATGTTGTGGAGTAGCTTCAGGACCGGGTACCTTCCAGTGGACAACTTCTTTAGCCGGTAAAACACCCATGTCCATATACTCATTGAGCATGAGTTCTGAGACTTGGGAGGCTTCCCAGTCACAAGAAGTGGGAGCTTTAGACATGGCTAGTCGGGTTAACAACTATAGATAAAAAGTGAAGGTATGGCAGGTTATAATTGCGATGATGAACAGTCCAAGTGACTACATAACATCTCAGCAGTAATGAGCCATTTATAACAAAAGGGGCACCTCGATTTTCGGAATGGACGATTAATGCGAAAGATCCGTTGTGACGTCATGAAGGTTTTTCCTGAATTTATGAAGATGACATCATCCTTTTATATGGCGGGTTGTGAAGATCTATTCAAGGTTAAAGTGTTTAGAAGAGCTAAAGAGACTCGCCAACTACAGAGTGAAGATTGACATGAACAAGTTCAAATCAATCTGGGGCCTAATGTTGGGGATATAACCCCACGATGTAAACCGCCCAGGAGGGGCCGAGTTATGCTGTTGGCGACTTGGCACTGAAGCATAGGACGGCCCAAGATGCCAAGACATGAAGCCTGGAGGCGGCTTACGAGGCGGGCGGACTGAAGGCCCAAGGCCTGGAGACAGTACATGACCCAGAGGTGTAGTCCGCCCAGCGACGACTTGCCCAGGAAGGCAAGGCGATGTAAAGCCAGCGTCGGTTATGAAGTATAACCCGGTCCGGACTATTGTAAGCTCAGGGCCTCGACCTGTGTATATAAAGGCGAGTCCCTGCGGTGGGTTAAACTCAAGTTACAATCAATCGATAGCTAGGTCCAGCGATTTTGCTCCCTTGTAATCGATACTCAAGCAATAGCAACAAGAGTAGGAGTAGGCTTTTACCTCCGCCGTGAGGGGCCGAACCAGGGTAAATTCATGTCCTTTGTCCCGTTCAACCCTTGGAGTTAATCACCGCAGCAATGGCCTCGCACCTAAGTCATTTCACATGGACATCTGTCGTGTTAACCCCACGACAATATGGATAAGCAGAAATGACAAGATTTTTCGAAGGGTAGCACCCAATATTCATACATGGAAACACTATCTAAATGAGGGGTTGGAAGTTACACATATCAGGGCAAAGAAAAACAAGGCAGACAAGATCAAGAACTGGACTGAGCACAACTTGTAATTGACATGATGTTTCCTAGGGCGGGGCAGACATTGGTTGATTTTTCTACTGGTTTTAACGTTGCTTGCAAATATTATTATTAATTAATGAGATTACCATAGAACTATTGTTCTACAGTTTTGGCTAAAAAAATGGCGTTAGCTCATATTTGGTTTGGAGAATGTGTCATGGTTGGGATAGCCATTTTTCATACTTTGCTATCAAAATACCGGATATCCACTTCGGTGCCTAGGCTCATCTGCTCCCGCTCAGGGAAAAAATCAAAATAAATACTAGAAAAAATCAAAAAAATTCAAATTCTTTTTGGGTGGTAGATAATTTGACGCATGAGGTCCGCTTCAAAATTCAACTTATTTGGACATCTGAGTAGCTCTTGGCAAAAAAGACAAATCGGATCAAAACAGTACGTGAATAGTAAACATTTTTACAGACCTGATTTTGTCTTTTTTGCCGAGAGCTGCTCAGATGCTCAAATGAGTTGAATTTTGGAGCGAGCCTTACGCGTCAAATTATCTACTACGCAAAAAAAATTTGGAATTTTTTAAATTTTTTTAGTATTTGTTTTGATTTTTTTCTGAGCGTGGGTGCAGATGAGCTCGGAAGCCAAAACTCCGCGTCCATCAAAATACTCTCTTTTCATCATATCTCTCCTATCAGTTGGGGCATATGCAAATCCCAGCACCATGCAGCTCTCGCACACAGCATGTACATCATGCACACCTCGTATACAGCGTATAATATTGTCCCACCGCGTACATAGAATACAGCCACCCACGTGCATTGCATACAGATGTACAACATCGGCCGTTCGTGTACAAATACAGCCGCCCGCATACACCATGTACAGACGTAGAACATCGGCCCTCCGCATACAAATACAGCCGCCCGCATACACCACGAGTACGAACGTACAACATCCACCGTCCGCGTACAAATACAGCAACGACTGCCGCGTACAACACACACAATCCAGGCTGCCCATGCACGCAGCTCACTGACATGACGTACAGGACACACGCATTGATCACTCACACCACGTACACGGACGCGCATGCATCGGTTTTGGGAACGTCAGAGCCTCAACGTGAGAAAATGTTTCGTTCAGGCCATCTTCAATAGATTGTATGTTAGTCTTGTTGGTAAAATGTCTATGTCATCAACCAATAAGCTATCATACAACTACTCCAATAGGTTGTATCTAAGCAATCCAATAGATGATGAGAAAATAAATATGAATGCTTTCTATTTCACCTTGGAGCTTGTGCAAAGGTTGTTGGTTATTTTACATACAACTTTGCTCTCTTTCCATATTTATTACATGCCACATCATCACTATGTCCTATGTGGCAAATTTACCAACACCTATCTTACAGCTGTTGGAGATGCCCTCACGCGCGCATCAAGCGGGTGGATAGGCAATCATGCTAAACATATAAAGGTTTACATGTTACTGGGATCTTTTTAAACTAATTAACCTCTTTCTTCTGATTTTTATGGGGATGCGTCCCTTCTTCCCTTTAATCTCCAGTCAAAACCCATATTTATGTAGAAGCATGTATCCTTTTGTACGTGTAGCATTACTCGTGCATGAGCATGTCCGTCAAATTTTTGCGCGTGGGGGAGCCAGATTTTTGAGGTATATTTCAAGCATATGGTTATCCCTATTCTATTTTATCCAGCTCACCCACAAACCAAACGCTTGCTATCTACTCCCTTCATTTGAAAATACTTGTCATCAAAATGGATAAAAAGAGATGTATATGGAACTAAAGTACATCTAGATACATCCCCTTTTATTCAAAGTATTTCCGGAACGAGGAAGTAATAAAAATGAGTATCCTGTTTCTTGGTTGGCTATCCCGTGAATCAAACCCACCCTTAAGTTGGTTTGAGATTTTATGGATATTGCTATGAATACGAGATAATATACGCATTTATTTTGTATAGGTACTTCCGTCCGAGCTGTTATACGTCTTTCTACCTGTTCGCATGCCACATACCCCTTTCTGTTACATACCTTGCTGGACACCTTCGCTCAACTATTCACCTTTTTCTTCTCCCGGATTGCGTCGCCAGGATCCTATGAGATGTGAGCAATGAAACTAAGTCATGTGTCTATTTTGATATTGTGGCTCTGCCCCATGGTTGGTTATTATAATGTCTCGGACACCCTCTTTGACAATTGTCAAGTTCGCGGTTTAAGGCCAACTCCAACACGTGACCCCGTCCTATTCGTCTGCGTCCATTTGGGCCAAAACGGACAGATGACACGGCCCAACGCGCGGCCGCATCCTCAAATTTTGTCCGTTTGGCGTTCGGACTGTCGCATTCCGACGCAAACATGCGGTCAGTTTGCATCCACACAGACGCTGAAAGGATGGGCACGCGGTAGCGGGTCGTCTGCCTCAGCGATTCGGGCATACAAAACAGATTATTATTTGAAGGTTTAGAGTTTGGCACATACAAATTTACTTGGAATGGCAGGTAAATACCGCATATAGGTAGCTATGGTGGACTCATATGGAACAACTTTGGTTTTAAGGAAGTGGGTGCGCAAGCAGTATTCCGCTTAGTACAAGTGAAGGCTAGCAAAAGATTGAGGAGCGGCCACCTAGAGAGCGACAACGGTCATAAACATGTATTGATATTAACCAACATTGAGTGCAAGCATCAGTAGGATATAAATCTCCATGAACATAAATATCGTGGGGGCTATGTTGTTTTTCTTTCAACTACATGCATGAACATATGCCAAGTCAACCACTTGAATCATTCCAAGGAGGATACCATCCTATCATAGTACATCATAACCATTTTAAAAGCATGTTGGCACACAAGATAAACCATTATCCACTCCTAGCTAATTAAGCATGGCATGAGTAACTATAATCTCTAATTGTCATTGCAAACATGTCTCATTCCTAATGGGCTGAATCAAGAACGATGAGCTAATCACATTTACGAAAAGAAAATAGGTCGAGTTCATACTAGCATTTCCCCATCTCAATCATTTCAGCAAATATCGCCATTATTGCCTTTCACTTGCATGACCGAACAGTGAATAATAATAAGAGTGCACATGCATTGGACTAAGCTGGAACCTGCAAACATTTATTCAAAGGAGAAGACAAGGTAATATGGGCTCTCTGTTAGATCAATAATAATGCATATGAGAGCCACTCAACATTTTCATCGTGGCCTTCTCCTTACGACCCAAAGAAAAGAAAAAGAATTTCAAAGAAACACACTGAAATATTTTTTGAGTTTTTGTTTTTCTAAAGAAAGAAAAAACAAGAACGAGAAAAACTATTTACACGGGAAAGCTCCGAACAAGCAAAAGAAGAATGAGAAATCTTTTTGGGTTTTCTTTAATACAACAATTAAATGAACTAGAAAGAAAAACCAGAAAGAAGCTAGAACTAATTTTTTTAGATTTCCTCAAAGTTTTTCAAACACACAAGAAGAAAGCAAGAAAAATAAACTACCATGGATAATACAATGAAAAAGTATGAATACCGACAACTGGAATGAATGTGTGAACATGAATGTAATGTCGGTGAAAAATACATACTCCCCCAAGCTTAGGCTTTTGGCCTAAGTTGGTATAGGGCCACAACTCGAAGTAATCCTCTCCTCGATACTCCAGAGGGTCCTGGGGGTTCCATTGGTTGCCGAGCTCTTGTGGCTCCCACTGATAACCAGGCTCCTGATATGGATCAGGAACTGGTGCTGGCTCAGGTGCTGGGGGTTGTGAAAGACCCCAAAATCTATAGATGTCCTCGGGCATAATAGTGTACCTTCCTGGACGAATATCAAACAACGAAGAAGCAGGCAGAGCAATAGTCTCACAAGTACCCAGACTAAATACTAGGTTGTAGAGGAGTCTCTTGTCCTTATCCTTCTTAATGAAATTGTGCGCTACCATACTATTATAGTTCAAATATTTAGTGGGTAGCAGCATCTCCTCCTCCTCATCATGCCTAATGGGTACCTCAAAGCGTCTAACAAGGCGGGAGGCATAGATACCTCCAAAGATGGGACCCTTCATGCAGTTTGGATTTACCCGACGAGCAACAATGGTGCCCAAACTAAAAGTTCTATCAACATATAAAGCATAGCAAGGTCCGGGGCACTAAGGCCTCCACTTTCCCCACGACCAATCAAACATCTCCCAGCAAATAGTGAATAATAGTATAAAAATGGAAAATATAAGCTAGCCACTCTCGCTTCTGACACCCCTCTCTCTTTCCCTATAGTAGTTTCAGCTATAAAGTCTTCCACGTCTCTAGGACGTGGTTCACTGACGTTGCCCTCATAAGGTAATTTGCAAACCTCACAAAAATCATAAAGTATCATCTCCTTATGCTCATCATATAAATAAAACTCTATCGTGGGTGGTGACTTTCTAGAATAGAAGTGAAAAATATGCACAAAGGTGTTAGGGAGCAGAAGGCGTTGTTCACACTTATCTTGGAGGAAAGCGGTGAGGCCGTCCTTCTCTGCCAAATAATAAAAATCATCACAGATTCCGGCCGCCCACAAAAATACATCGCTTGGCCATTCACATGGCTGAACCTCCGCCGCACGCGGAAGATTGTACTTGGCTTCTTCTTCTCTTCATTTTCATTTTCATTTGAATTCCGGCTTGAAGAACCCCTTAACCATCTCTTCACTATTTCTTTCCTTTTCTCTGAAATTTTTAGTGACTTAAAATAAAAGTGAACAAAATTCAATAATATTGATAGCAACTACTCCTACAAGTGCCTAGAGGCTATATCATGCATCAAAAGTACTTTGGACCATATAAATTTGACATGCAAGCTAAAGAACAAGGTCACCACACCAACAAAAATTTGCAATATAAAGCACTAGAATAAAAACTATTTGGACCATTGGAGGAGTCACATATCAAAGAACAATCCCCACAAACAGTTTTGCGAATGGAACTTTGAGCAAGGAGATCGAAAATGGTAGCAAAATGAGCTAGAACACGGGTTTAAGCAATGGTGGAATTTTGTTTTTGGAGGAAGAAGAAGTGGATGGGTGCTGGAATAAATGAGTGGGACCCATGTGGGACCCACAAGCCCTGTAGGCGCGCCGAGGGGGTGGGCCTGCCCTTTGGCTTGTGGCCCATTGGTGTTGCCCCCTGGTGTGTTTTTAGTGCCAAAAATTCTCAAATATTCTAGAAAAATTCATACGAAATTTTTAGGGCATTTGGAGAACCTTTATCTTCTGGTCATTTTTTATTGCACGGAAAATTTAGAAAACAGGGAAATAATAGTATATTTGCTTTATTTATTCTAAATAATAGAAAGTAAAGAGTAGGTACAGAAGGTTGTGTTTACTAAATTCATCCATCTCATGCCCGTCAAAAGGAATCCATTAATAAGCTTGATCAAGTCTTATTAACAAACTTCTTCCCAATGCCATGAAACCGGAGAATCTTCGTATAACACTAGGTTACCTCAACAGGGATATGCATGTACCCAACAATAAGAACATCATATTTCTTTTTGAGAGTAGGAATAGGGAATTCAGAACCTCCAATAGCAATAGTTGAAAATTTTCCAATAGAATTGCTGCTATTAACTTGAGGTTGTTTCTTCGGAAAGTGTACCGTATGCTTATTACCATTAACATGAAAAGTGACATTGCCCTTGTTGCAATCAATAACAGCCCCTGCAGCATTCAAAAAAGGGTCTTCCAAGGATGATCGACATACTATCGTCCTCGGGTATATCAAGAATAACAAAGTCCGTCAAAATAGTAACATTTGCAACTACGACATGCACATCCTCACAAATACCGATGGGTATAGTAGTTGATTTATCGGCCATTTGCAAAGAGATTTCAGTTGGTGTCAACTTATTCAAATCAAGTCTACAATATAGAGAGAAATGCATAACACTAACACCGGCTCCCAAATCACATAAAGCAGTTTTAACATAGTTTCTTTTAATGGAGCATGGTATAGTTGGTATTCCTGGGTCCCCTAGTTTCTTTGGTATTCCACCCTTAAACGTATAATTAGCAAGCATGGTGGAAATTTCAGCTTCTGATATCTTTCATTTATTTGTAACAATTTCTTTCATATACTTAGCATAAGGAGACATTTTCAGAATGTCAGTCAAACGCATACGTAAAATGACAGGTCTAAGCATTTGAGCAAAGCGCTCAAAATCCTCATCATCCTTTTTCTTTGATGGTTTAGGAGGAAAGGGCATGGGTTTTGAACCCATGGGTCTCTTTCTTTGCCATGTTTCCTAGCAATGAAGTCCCTCTTATCATATCTCTTATTCTTAGGTTGTGGCTTATCAAGATCAACAACAGGTTCAATCTCCACATCATTATCATTACTAGGTTAAACATCAACATGAACATCATTATTAACATTATCACTAGGTTCATGTTCATCACCGGATTGTGTTTCAACATCAGAAATAGAAATATTATTTGGACTCACAGGTGTGTCTATAACAAGTTCACTAGAAGCATGGAAAGTCCTACCACCTTTCTTTTTTACTTTTAGAAGGACTAGGTGCATCAGTATTAATTCTCTGAGAATCTTGTTCTATTCTCTTAGGATGGCCCTCAGGATACAAAGGTTCCTGAGTCATTTTACCACCTCTAGTTATAACTCTAATATCAGGATCATTCGTCTTATTATTTGTCTCATTCAACAAATCATTTTGTGCTTTGAGAACTTCTTCTACTTGAGTTTTTACCATGGAAGCATGTTTACTAATAATCTTGAGATCATTAATAGTTCTACACATATAGTCACCCAAGCAATCAAGCATATAAGCATTATGTTTCAATTGTCTACTAACGTATGCATTGAAGTTTTCCTTTTAACAATAAAGTTATCCAATTCATCCAAGCATTGTCTAGCAGACTTATTATGAGGAATATCACCGTCATCAAATCTATACAGAGAATTTACCTCTACTACCTGTGTCGGGTTATCAAGACCATGTATTTCTTCAATAGGTGGTAAATTCTTAACATCTTCAGCTTTAATACTTTTTTCTTTCATAGATTTCTTTGCCTCTTGCATATCTTCAAGACTAAGGAATAGAATACCACTTTTCTTTGGAGTTGGCTTAGGACATGGTTCGGGAAGAGTGCAATCATTATCATTACTCAATATATTATTCAATAGCACTTCAGCTTGCTCAGTAGTTCGTTCCCTGAAAACACAAGCACCACAACTATATAGGTGGTCTATAGAAGCATCGGTTAGTCCATTATAAAAGATATCAAGTATTTCATTTTTCTTGAGAGGGTGATCAGGCAAAGCATTAAGTAATTGGAGAATACTCCCCCAAGCTTGTGGGAGACTCTCTTCTTCAATTTGCCCAAAGTTAAATATTTACTTTAAAGCAGCTTGTTCCTTATGAGTAGGAAAATATTATTCAGAGAAGTAAAATATCATATCCTGGGGACTACAGACACAACCAGGAGCAAGAGAATTAAACCATATCTTAGCATGAACCTTTAACAAGAAAGGAAACAACTTAAGAATATAGTAGTAGCAATTTTTTCCTCATGAGAAAATAGGGTGGCTATATCATTTAGTTTAGTAAGATGTGAGACAACAGTTTCAGATTCATAACCATGGAAAGGATCAGATTCAACCAAAGTAATTAACTCAGGATCGACAGAGAATTCATAATCCTTATCAGTAACAAAGATAGGTGAAGTAGCAAACTTAGGATCGTATTTCATTCTAGCATTCAAAGATTTTTCTTTCCACTTGCATAATAATTTCTTAAGATCATCTATATCCTTACAAGCAAGAAAGTCCCTAGCTACCTCTCCATCCATATATCAGACGTTTCAAAGTTTTCAGTTTCAATAATTTCATCAGTTTCAGAAATATCATCACTTTGAGCATTCTCAATATCATTAACTCTAGCAATTTGTTCATCAAGAAATTCACCCAGTGGCACAGCATTATCAAGCAAACAGTAGTATCATCAGAAGCATCATGCATAGTAGAAGTAGCATCATCAATTACTTGCGACATATCATAATCAATAGCAGGTGTAGGTGTCGCAAGCTTACTCAAAACAGAAGGTGAATTGAGTGCAGAGCTAGATGGCAGTTCCTTACCTCCCCTCGTTCTAGAGGGAAAAATCTTTGTTTTGGTATCATTCAAATTCTTCATGGTGATCAATAGATATAAATCCCAAGTGACTCAGAGAATAGAGCTATGCTTCCCGGTAACGATGCTAGAAAAAGGTCTTGATAACCCACAAGTATAGGGGATCGCAACAGTTTTTGAGGGTAGAGTATTCAACCCAAATTTATTGATTCGACACAAGGGGGCCCAAAGAATATTCACGAGTATTAGAAGTTGAGTTGTCAATTCAACCACACCTGAAAGACTTAATATCCGCAGCAAATAATTTAGTAGCAAAGTAATATGGAAGTAACAGTAACAGTGGCAAAAGTTATAGTAGCACTTTTGTAGTGATTGTGGCAGGAGCAATAACAAAGTAACTTAGCAAAGATAAATATGTGAAAAGCTCGTAGGCAATGGATCGGCAATGATAGTTGTATCGGATGATATTCATCATGTAGCAGTCATGACCTAGGGTGACATAGAACTAGCTCCAATTCACCAATATAATGTAGGCATGTATTCCGTATATAGTCAGACGTGCTTATGGAGAAGTACTTGCATGACATCTTTTGTCCTACCCTCCCGTGACAGCGGGGTCCTAATGGAAATTAAGGGATATTAAGGCCTCCTTTTAATAGAGAACCGACCAAAGCATTAGCACTTAGTGTATACATGAATTCCTCAAACTATGGTAATCACCGGAAAGAATCCCAATTATTGTCGCCTTCGGGTATGCAGATCATAACTCGTAATAGGTGTCTACAACTTGCAAGATAGGATCAAGAAACGAATATATTCATGAAACCACAATAGGTCAGATCTGAAATCATGGCACTCAGGCCCTAGTGACAAGCACTAAGCATAGCAAAGTCGTAGCAACATCAATCTCGGAACATAGTGGGTACTAGGGATCAAACCCTAACAAAACTAACTCGATTACATGATAAGTCTCATCCTACCCATCACCATCCAGTGAGCCTACGATGGAATTACTCACTCCCGGCAGTGAGCATCGTGAAATTGGTGATGGAGGAAGGTTGGTGATGATGATGGCGATGAATCCCCCTCTCTGGAGCCCCGAACGGACTCCAGATCAGCCCTCCCGATGAACAATTGGAGGTGGCAGCGGCTCCGTATTGCAAAACGCGATGAATCCTTCTATCTAATGTTTTCTCCGCAAATAGGTACTTCTAGAGTTGGAATTAGGGTCGGAGGAGCTCTAGGGGGGCACAAAGCCTGCAAGGCGCACCCTAGGGGGGTGGGCGCGCCCCAAGGGGTTGTGGACTCTTGGTGGCCCCCTCTGGTTGATTCTTGCGCCAATATTTTTTATATATTCCAAAAATAATCTTCGTTAATTTTTAGGTCAATCCGAGAAATTTTATTTCTGCACAAAAATAACACCATGGCAATTCTGTTGAAAACAACGTCAGTCCGGGTTAGTTCCATTGGAATCATGCAAGTTAGAGTCCAAAACAAGGGCAAAAGAGTTTGGAAAAGTAGATACGATGGAGTCATATGAACCAACGACGGATAAAACCACGATTTATTACTTATGGGACTGTAGACGATGAAACCCACAACGGAGCCAGATGGAAGAAGCCATGTCAACAACTACTGGCACCACTTGCTGGAATCTTTGACCGGTCATACCCACAGACCGATCACTAGTGATGGATTATCGTCACCAAAAACGGTCTTAGGCGACATATTGGCGTATGATACGTCTCCAACATATCTATAATTTTTTATTGTTCCATGTTATTATATTATCTCTTTTGGATGTTTTATATGCATTAATATGCCATTTTATATTATTTTTGGTACTAACTTATTTAACCTAGAGCTCAGTGCTAGTTTTTGTGTTTTCCTTGTTTTTGAGTTTTACAGAAAAGGAATATCAAACGGAATAAAACTTTTGCGATGATTTTTCTTGGACTAGATGACACACGTAGGACTTGGAGATCAAGTCAGAGGAGTCTTGAGGAGGCCACAAGCCTCAGGGGCACGCCTTGAGGTCTTGTGGGCCCCTCGGAGCTCCTCTAACCCTAATTCTTGGCCTATCAATTCCCAAATGACCAGAAGCGTCCACCAAAATACTTTTCCGCTGCCGTAACCTTCTGTAACCGTGAGATCCCATCTAGGGACCTTTTCCGGCGCCCTGCAAGAGGGGGATTCGATCATGGAGGGCTTCTACACCAACTCTATTGCACTTTCGATGAAGTGTGATTAGTCTACCACAGACCTACGGGCCCATAGCTAGTAGCTAGATGGCTTCTTCTTTCTCTTTCGATGAAGTGTGATTAATCTACCACAGACCTACGGGGATACGAAGTTCTCCTCGATGTTCTTGGAGATCTATCTGATGTAATATTCCTTTGTGGTGTGTTTGTCGAGATCCGATGAATTGTGGATTTATGATCAGTTTATCTATGAATATTACTTGAATCTTCTTTGAATTCTTATATGCATGATTTGATATCTTTGTATTTCTCTTGGAATTATCGGTTTGGTTTGGCCGACTAGATTGATTTTTCTTGCAATGGGAGAGGTGCTTCATTTTGGGTTCAATTCGTAGTGATCTCACCCAGTGACAAAGTAGGGGTAGTGAGACACGTACTGTATTGTTGCCATCATTGGCAAAAAGATGGGGTTTTCATTATATTGCTTGAGATTATCCCTCTACATCATGTCATCTTACTTAAGGCATTACTCCTCTCTTATGAACTTAATACTCTAGATGCATGCTGGAGTTACAAATGTATTCGAAGCTTTCAGATTGCTACAGACTGTTCTATTTTTGATAGATTCTGTTTTATATGTGTTGTTTGTTTATTTTGATGAATCTATGGGTAGTATCGGGGGTATGAACCATGGAGAAGTTGGAATATAGTATATATTACACCAATATAAATAAAGAATGAGCTTACAATAGTACCAAAATGTGGTGATTTATTTTCTTATACTAACGGATCTCATGAGTTTTCTGATGTGAAGTTTTCAAGTTTTGGGTAAAGATTGGATGGACAAAGGAATAAGGAGTGGTAAGATCCTAAGCTTTGGGATGCCCAAGGCACCCCAATGTAATATTCAAGGACAAACAAGCATCTAAGCTTGGGGATGCCCCGGATGGCATCCCCTCTTTCATCTTCGTCTATCGGTAAATTTACTTAAGGCTATATTTTTATTCACCACATGATATGTGTTTTGCTTGGAGCGTCTTGTATGATATGAGTCTTTGCTTTCTAGTTTGCCATAATCATCCTTGCTGTACACACCTTTTGAGATGGACACCCATGAATCGTGATTTATTAGAATGCTCTATGTGCTTCACTTATATCTTTTGAGCCAGGCAATTTGCTCTAGCGCTTCACTTATATATTTTTAGAGCATGGCGATGGCTTTATTTTATAGAAATTATTGGACTCTCATGCTTCACTTGTATTATTTTGACAGTTTCTCTAAACAGCATGGTAATTTTCTTAGGTTATGAATTTAGTCCAAATATATATGATGGGCATCCAAGAGGGATAACAAAAACTTTAATATAAAGGGCATTGAATACTATGAGAAGTTTGATTCCTTATGATTGGTTTGAGATATAAAGATGGTGATATTAGAGTCATGCTAGTGAGTACTTGTGGATTGGTAGAAATACTTGGGTTAAACTTTGTGATTCCCGTAGAATGCACATATGGTGAATCATTGTGTGACGAAGTTGGAGCATGATTTATTTATTGATTGTCTTCCTTTGTGTGGAGGTCGGGAGCGTGAGATGGTTAACTACTACAACCCTCTCCCCTAGGAGCATGCATCTAATACTTTGTTTCAATGGCTAATAAATTTTTGTAATAAGTATGTGAGTTATTTATGACTAATGTTGAGTCCATGGATTATACGCACTCTCACCCTTCCACCATTGCTAGCCTCCCTAGTACCGTGCAACTTTCGTCGGTGCATTAACCCCACCATATTCCCTTCCTCAAAACAGCCACCATACCTACCTATGATGGCATTTCCATAGCCATTCTGAGATATATTGCCATGCAAATTCCACCGTTCCGTTTTATTATGGCACTTACCATCATTGTCGTATTTCTTTGCATGATCGTAAGATAGGTAGCATGATGTTTTCATGGCTTGTACATTTTTTGATGTGATTTGCTACACTAGATCATTGCACATCCTGGTACAACGCCGGAGGCATTCACATAGAGTCATATTGTTTTCTAAGTATCGAGTTGTAATTATTGAGTTGTAAGTAAATAAAAGTGTGATGATCATCATTATTAGAACATTGTCCCATGTGAGGAAAGGATGATGGAATCTATGATTCCCTCACAAGTTGGGATGAGTGTACAGACTTTACAAAAATAAAAGAGGCCAAAGAAGCGCACTAAAAAAGTAGAAAAATGAGAGAAAAGAGAGAAGGGGCAATGCTACTATCCTTTTTTCACACTTATGCTTCATAGTAGCACCATGATCTTCATGATAGAGAGTCTCCTATATTGTCACTTTCATATACTAGTGGGAATTTTTCATTACAGAACTTGGCTTGTATATTCCAATGATAGGCTTCCTCAAATTGCCCTAGGTCCTCGTGAGCGAGCGAGTTGGATGCACACCCACTTAGTTTCTTTTTGAGCTTTCATAAACTTATAGCTCTAGTGCATCCATTGCATGGCAATCCCTACTCACTCACATCGATATCTATCGATGGTCATCTCCATAGCCCGTTAATACGCCTAGTTGATCTGAGACTTTCTCCTTCTTTTTGTCTTCACCACAACCACCATATTCTATTCCACCTATAGTGCTATATCCATGGCTCACGCTCATGTATTGCGTGAAAGTTGAAAAAGTTTGAGAATACTAAAGTATGAAACAATTGCTTGGCTAATATTGGGGTTGTGCATGATTTAATACTTTGTGTGATGAAGATGGAGCATAGCCATACTATATGATTTTGAGAATACTAAAGGATAACTTTCTTTGGCCATGTTATTTTGAGAAGACACAATTGTTTTATTCGTATGCTTGAAGTATTATCGTTTTTACGTCAATATTAAACTTTTGTTTTGAATCTTATGAATCTGAATATTCATGCCACAATAAAGAAGATTACATGGATAAATATGTTAGGTAGCATTCCACATCAAAAATTCTGTTTTTACATTTACCTAGTCGAGGACGAGCAGGAAATAAGCTTGGGGATGCTTGATACGTCTCCAACGTATATAATAATTTTATTGTTCCATGCTATTATATTACCTGTTTTGGATGTTTTATATGCATTAATATGCTATTTTGTATTATTTTCGGGACTAACTTCTTAACCCAGAGCCCATTTCTAGTTTTTGTTCTTCCTTTTTTTTACAGACAAGGAATATCAAACAAAGTCCAAATGGAATAAAACTTTTGCGATGATTTTTTTGTTGTACCAGAAGACACACGTAGGACTTAGAGATGAAGTCAGAGGAGTCTCGAAGAGGCCACAAGCCTCAAGGGGGGCGCCCTGAGGGCTTGTGGGCCCCTCAGAGCTCCTCTAACCCTAATTCTTGGCCTAGAAATTCCTAAATATTCCCACACGACCAAAAGCGTCCACCAAAATACTTTTTTGCCGCTGTAACCTTCTAAACCCATGAGATCCCATCTAGGGACCTTTTTCGGCACCCTGCCAGAGGCAAATTCGATCACGGAGGGCTTCTACATCAACTCTATTTGCCTTCCGATGAAGCATGAGTAGTCTACCACAGACCTATGGGTCCATAGCTCGTAGCTAGATGGCTTGCTCTCACTCTTTGATCCTCAATACCATGTTCTCCTTGATGTTCTTGGAGATCTATCTGACGTAATATTCTTTTGTGGTGTGTTTGCCAAGACCCAATGAATTGTGGATTTATGATCAGTTTATCTATAAATATTATTTGAATCTTCTCTAAATTCTTATATGCATGATTTGATATCTTTGTATTTCTCTTTGAATTATCGGTTTGGTTTGGCCAACTAGATTTGTTTTTCTTGCAATGGAAGAGGTGCTTAGTTTTGGTTCAATCTGGCGGTGATCTCACCTAGTGACAAAGTAGGGGTAGCGAGACACATATTGCATTGTTGCCATCAAGCGTAAAAAGATGGGGTTTTCATCATATTGCTTGAGTTTATCCCTCTACATCATGTCATATTACTTAAGGCGTTACTCCGTTCTTATAAACTTAATACTCCAGATGCATGGTGAATAGCGGTTAATTTGTGGAGTAATAGTAGTAAATGCAGGCAGGAGTCGGTCTACTTGACACGAACATGATGCCTATATTCATAATCATTGCTTTGTATATCGTCATAACTTTGCGCTTTTCTATCAATTGCTCGACAGTAATTTGTTCACCCACCGTAATATTTTCCTTCAAGAGAGAAGCCTCTAGTGAAACCTATGGCCCCCGGGTCTATTTTTCATCATATATTTTCAGATTTATAAACCCAAAAACCCAAAAATACCTCGCTGTAGTTTATTTGCTTTTACTTTGTTTTACGTTTTATTAATCTTTTATATCCATATCTATCAGATCTCACCGTTGCAAGTGACCGTGAAGGGATTGACAACCCCGTTGGGTGCAAGTGTTTGATTGTTTGTGCAGGTGCATAGATTGGAGACTTGTGTGTATCTCCTACTGGATTGATACCTTGGTTCTCAAAACTGAGGGAAATTCTTATATCTACTTTGTTGCATCACCCTTTCCTCTTCAAGGGAAAAACCAACACAAGCTCAAGAAGTAGCAGGAAGGATTTCTGGCGCCGTTGTCGGGGAGATCTACGTCAAGCCTACCAAGTACCCATCATAAACTCTCATCTCTTGCATTACATTATTTTCCATTTGCCTCTTGTTTTCCTCTCCCTCACTTATAAAACGTTTCCAGAAAAACACAAAAAGATTTGCCTTTTTATTCGCCCTTCTTCCGTTCATCTTTTCGTTTGCTTTTTGGTCGCTCGTGTGCTAGATTGCTAACTTTGTCACGATGACTCTAGAGAATACCAAGTTGTGTGACTTTTCCAATACTAATAATAATGATTTTATTAGTACTCCAATTGCTCCCGCCACTGGTGCGAAATCTTATGAAATTAATGTCGCTTTGCTGAATCTAGTTATGAAAGATCAATTTTTTCGGCCTTCCTAGTGAAGATGCCGCATCCCATCTAAATACTTACGTTGACTTGTGTGATATGCAAAATAAGAAAGATGTGGATAATGATATTGTTAAATTGAAGCTATTTCCATTCTCACTACGAGATCGTGCCAAAACTTGTTTTCGTCTTTGCCTAAAAATATTATTGATCATGGAATAAGTGTAAATATGCTTTTATTCCAAGTATTTTCCTCCCCCTAAGATCATCTCCCTTAGGAAAAATATGATGATTTTTAAGCAACTTGATCATGAACATGTTTCACAATCTTGGGAGAGCATGGAATTGATGATAAGGAATTGCCCCACTCATGGTTTGAGTTTATGGATGATCATACAAATGTTTTATGCCGAATTGAATTTTACTTCTAAAAATCTTTAAGATTTGGCCGCGGGAGGTACTTTTACGGAAATCACATTAGGAGAAGCTACTAAACTCCTAGATAATATCATGGCTAATTACTCTCAATGGCATACCGAAAGATCCTCTACTAGTAAAAAATTGCATGCGATTGAAGAAATTAATGTTTTGAGTGGAAAGATGGGTGAACTTATGAATTATTTTGCTATTAAGAGTGCTCCTATTGATCCTGATTATGCTTTTATCTACTTTGATTGAGAAAAGTAATGAATCTACGAATGTGAATTTTGTTGGTAGGAACAATTTTGGTTATAACGCTTATAGAGGTAATTTTAACCCTAGGTCATTTCCTAGTAATTCCTCTAATAATTATGGTAATTCCTACAATAATTCTTATGGAAATTATAATAAGATGCCATGTGATCTTGAGAACAGTATTAAAGAATTTATTAGTTCACAAAAGAATTTTAGTGCTTTGGATGACAAAAAAATGCTTAAGATTGATGATTTGCCTAGGAACGTGGATATAATTTCTCTTGAGATTGATTCTTTGAAAATTAGATCTATTCTAGTCAAGCATGATATTAATGAATCTCTGAAAGCTATTAAAATATTTATTGATGAGTGTAAAGAAAGACCCGCTAGGATGCGTGCTAAGCGAGATTGGTTTGTAAAAGCATGTTCTTCTAGTTTTTGTAAAAATAATGATGAAGATCTTAAAGTGATTGATTTGACTCCTATTGAAAATTTGTTTTCTAATATAAATCTTTATAAATATGGGACTAGAATGATTCAGAGTTTATAGATCTTAATGCAAAAATTGATAAAAGTAGGATTGGAGAGGTCAAAACTTTAAGTAGCGATGGACCCACTCTTTTCGATTTCAAGGATTTTAATTATGATAATTTTCCTTTGATAGATTGTATTTTTTGTTGCAATCCATGTTGAATTCACCTCATGCTTATAATCAAAATAAAGCTTTTAATAAAGACATCGTTGATGCTATGATGAAATCTTTTGAATAAAAACTTGAGTTGGAAGTTTCTATCCCCAGAAAGCTTTATGATGAGTAGGAACCTATTATTAAGATTAAAATTAAGGATTATGAGTGCCATGCTTTGTGTGATTTGGGTGCAAGCATTTCCATGATTCCGAAAACTTTATGTGATGTATTAGGTTTCCACGAGTTTGATGATTGTTCTTTAAATTTGCATCTTGCGGATTCCACTATCAAAAAACCTATGGGAAGGATTAATGATGTTCTAATTGTTGCAAATAGGAATCATGTGCCCGTAGATTTTATTGTGCTTGATATAGATTGCAATCCTACTCGTCCTATTATTCTTGGTAGAACTTTGCTTAGAACGACTGGTGCAATTATTGATATGAGAGAAGGAAACATTAGTCTTTACTTTCCATTAAGGAAGGGCATGGAACACTTTCGAAGAAATAAAATTAAGTTGCCATATGAATTAATTATGAGAGCTACTCATGGATTGCACACCAAAGATGGCAACACCTAGATCTATGTTTTATGCCTAGCTAGGGGCGTTAACTATAGCACTTGTTGGGAGGCAACTCAATTTTTTTTATGTTTTTAGTTTTTGGTTCTGTTTTGCAATAAATAAACATTATTACCTCTGTGGTAATTGTGTTTTGTTGTTTTAGTTAGTGTTTGAGCCAAGTAAGACCTTTGGGACGACTTACGGTGATAGTTGATTTGATCTTGCTGAAAACAGAAACTTTTGCGCTCAGTAAATCAATTTAAACTATCACAGAAGTGTGCTTTTGATCTGAATTTTTTACACAAGATTGATATAAAAATTTCCCGGGTTGTCCTAATTTTTCAGAATTCTTGGAGTTATAGAAGTATTCGAAGTTTTTAGATTGCTACATACTGTTCTATTTTGATTGAATCTGATTAATGCGTGTTGTTTGCTTATTTAGGTGAATGTATGGGTAGTATCGGGGGGTATGAACCATGGAGAAGTTGGAATACAGTAGATATTACACCAATATAAATTAATAATGAGTTTACAACAGTACGAAAGTGGTGATTTATTTTCTTGTAGTAACGGATCTCATGAGTTTTCTATTGAGTTTTGTGTTGTGAAGTTTTCAAGTTTTGGGTAAATATTTGATAGACTATGGAATAAGGAGTGGCAAGAGCCTAAGCTTGGGGCTTCCCAAGGCACCCCAAGGTAATATTCAAGGACAACCAAGCATCTAAGCTTGGGTATGCCCCGGATGGCATCCTCTCTTTCGTCTTCATCTATCGGTAAATTTACTTGAGGCTATATGTTTATTCACCACATGATATGTGTTTTGCTTGGAGCGTCTTGTACGATATGAGTCTTTGCCTTTTAGTTTTCCACAAGCATCCTTGATTTACACACATTTTGAGAGGCACACGTATGAATCGTGAATTTATTAGAATGCTCTATGTGCTTCACTTATATCTTTTGAGCCAGGCAATTTGCTCAAGTTCTTCACTTATATCTTTCTAGAGCACGGCGGTGGCTTTATTTTATACAAATTATTGGACTCTCATTCATCACTTATATTATTTCGAGAGTCTCTCTAAACAGCCTGGTAATTTTCTTAGGTTGTGAATTAAGTCCTAATATTATGGGCATCCAAGAGCGATATAATAAAAACTTTCATATAAAGAGCATTGAATACTATGAGTGGTTTGATTCCTTATGATTGTTTTGAGATATAAAGATGGTGATATTAGAGTCATGCTAGTGAGTAATTGTTGATTAGTAGAAATACTTGTGTTAAAGTTTGTGATTCCCGTAGCATGGACGTATGGTGAACCGTTATGTGATGAAGTCGGAGCATGATTTATTTATTGATTGTCTTCCTTTATGTGCAGGTCGGGAGCGCGAGATGGTTAAATCCTACCAACCTCTCCTATAGGAGAATGCATCTAATACTTTGTTTCGATGGCTAAATTTTTTTTGCAATAAGTATGTGAGTTCTTTATGACTAATATTGAGTCCATGGATTATACGCACTCTCACCCTTCCACCTTTGCTAGCCTCTCTAGTACCGTGCAACTTTTGCCGGTGCATTAAACCCATAATATACCCTTCCTCAAAACAGCCACCATACCTACCTATTATGGCATTCCCATACCCATTCCAAGATATATTGCCATGCAACTTCCACCATTCCGTTTTATTATGGCACTTACCATCATTCTCATATTGATTTGCATGATCGTAAGATAGCTAGCATGATGTTTTCATGGTTTGTCCGTGTTTTGATGTCATTTTCTATGCTAGATCATTGCACATCCCGGTACACCACTGGAGGCATTCATATAGAGTCCTATTTTGTTCTTAGTATCGAGTTGTAATTCTTGAGTTGTAAGTAAATAAAAGTGTGATGGTCATCATTATTAGAGCATTGTCCCATGTGAGGAAAGGATGATGGAAGCTATTATTCCCTCACAAGTTGGGATGAGTCTCCGGACTTTACAAAAATAAAAGAGGCCAAAGAAGCCCACCAAAAAATAGAAAAAATGAGAGAAAAGAGAGAAGGGGCAATGCTACTATCCTTTGTTCACACTTGTATTTCAAAGTACCACCATGATCTTCATGATAGAGAGTCTCCTATGTTGTCACTTTCATATAATAGTGGGAATTTTTCATTACTGAACTTGGATTGTATATTCCAATGATGGGCTACCTAAAATTACCCTAGGTATTCGTGAGCAAGTGAGTTGGATGCACACCCACTTAGTTTCTTTTTCAGCTTTCATAAACTTATAGCTCTAGTGCATCCGTTGCATGTCAATCCCTACTCAGTCACATCGATATCTATTGATGGGCATCTCCATAGCCCGCTAATATCCTAGTTGATGTGAGACTTTCTCCTTCTTTTTGTCTACTCCCTAACCACCATATTCTATTCCACCTATAGTGCTATATCCATGGCTCGCACTCATGTATTGCGTGAAGGTTGTTTTTTTTTAGAATACTAAAGTATGAAACAATTGCTTGGCTAGTACCGGGGTGGTGCATGATTTAATACTTTGTATGATGAAGATGGAGCATAGCCAAACTATATGATTTTGTAGGGATAACTTTCTTTGGACATGTTATTTTGAGAAGACACAATTGTTTTATTAGTATGCGTGAATTATTACTGTTTTTATGTCAATATTAAACTTTTGTTTTGAATCTTATGGATCTGAATATTCATGCCACAATAAATAAAAATACATGGATTAATATGTTAGGTAGCATTCCACATCAAAAATTCTGTTTTTATCATTTATCTACCTGAAGACGAGCAGGAATTAAAACTTGGGGATGTTGGATACGTCTCCAACGTATCTATAATTTTTTATTGTTACATGCGATTATATTATCTGTTTCGGATGTTTTATATGCATTAATATGTTATTTTATATTATTTATGGGACTAACTTATTAACCCAGAGACCAGTGTCGGTTTCTGTTTTTTCCTTGTTTTTGAGTTTTATAGAAAAGGATTATCTAACGGAGTCCAAACGGAATAAAACTTTCGCGATGATTTTTTCTTGGACCAGAAGACACACGTAGGACTTGGAGAGGAAGTCAGAAGAGTCCCGAGGAGGCCACAAGCCTTAGGGGCACGTCCTGAGGGGTTGTAGGCCCCTCGGAGCTCCTCTAACACTAATTCTTAGCCTATAAATTCCCAAATATTCCCAAACGACCAAAAGCGTCCACCAAAATACTTTTCCACCGCAAAATGTTCCCAAATCTCTATTAAGTCTCACCTTTGCAAGTGACCTAAAGGGATTGACAACCCCTTTGTCGCGTTGTGTGCAAGTGTTTCATTGTTTGTGCAGGTGCGTAGATTGGAGACTTGCGTGTATCTCCTACAGGATTGATACCTTGGTTCTCAAAACAAAGGGAAATACTTATCTCTACTTTGCTGCATCACCCTTTCCTCTTCAAGGGAAAACCAACGCAAGCTCAAGAAGTAGTAGGGTATCATAGGTGACATTATGGGCCGTCACTAAGAACTACGATCAGTGACATTTTTGGGTTCATCCAATAAGATGCTATCTTGCATGCCGAGGAAGTGGTACCGTCAAGATTTTATTTTTTATGACGATGCTTCGGTGACAGTGGGGGTGATGGCTGGAAAATGTCACCAGGACATTTTCCGTGACAAAAACGGGTTTAATGTCACACAAGTGAAATTCCGCAAATAATAGAAAATTATGTAGTGTAAAGTTTAACTCTCTAGCCCTTTTGAATAAGGGAAGATTCTCTTCCGATGAGCTATAGATGTTGTGATGCGTAGCACCATCGCATGAGCTAGAAAGTATATGATATGGTGACTGAAATTGAGTGCTAGGACATAGTCGCATGTGTGATGATTATAAGCCTTCCACGCCATTAGTATTAATTGATTAGTGGGGGAAATAGTTGCATGTGTTAGTCTTCTAAAATTTCAAGTATTAGAATAAAATACTTTAATGAAAAGGTTGAGACATAAGGTTAGATCAAGAAAATATTAGAGCCAGTAGCAAGAGAAGGAGACCTTCTAAAAAATTTCAAAGATTTTTGAAAAGAGAGTCTCAAGAAGATAAGTATGTTTAGCTTAAATGTCACAAAAAAAGAATAAGTCGGTGATCGGCGAATAAACATATTTTCGCGATAAAGAGCAGAAAAATGATGTCAACTATTTTAATAAAGTAGAGGACCCCTTGCTATTTGCTCGGTTGAAATAACAAATAGCTTAATACATGGAGTTGTGATACGTTCTTTAATGAATTAAATAACAAGATGCAAGTCTTCATGAGTATCCCAATGATGGAAAGGTGCTAGTACTCGTTGTTGTCGTTTATGTTATGTGTTGTTCGATTATTTGTGATGGACTCATGCTTCTATCTTTTTCTTCATCTCGTCAAACCAAATGACCTTGTTCATAGAAGTTGCAATGCTTTCTCGGGGCCGATCAAGACTTAAGCATGGGGGAGTTTATGCGTCCAATTTTACTATTTGTTTTGTGCCTACCTAGTAGGCTTTGTCAGGTTTTATCGTGCTTGTGCTCTTCTTTTTACCTGTTTTTTCCAGGATGTCGTTTTCGGATGTGTTTGGGACTTTAAGAAAATAACGGCAAGAAAAGGTGGTGAAATCACGTCAATCAATGTGATAGTAAATAACCATAAAAGAATAAAATATAATGGAGTAGAAAGGAACCGTGAGGAGGCAACCAGAGTGATCGACGATGCTCGTACCACGTGTTGCTCCCTCCCCCCCTCCACCGCCTGGTGAAGTACTTCATCCCCGTGTGACCGGATCAGGGAGAAGACACCAACAGACTCTAGAAACTCGCCTAGAACAGAGAACCATAGCCTCCCGATGGCATCCAGAGGGGGAATCATCCGGGGTGAGATCGCCATCCCCACTACCCTGTG
Organism: Triticum timopheevii; assembly: GCA_963921465.1. NCBI lineage: Eukaryota > Viridiplantae > Streptophyta > Magnoliopsida > Poales > Poaceae > Triticum > Triticum timopheevii. The sequence continues at coordinate 389,646,880 of OY997274.1, forward strand.
CAAGGGGACGTCGACATCAATCATCTTCACTGCCATCCATCATCATCTTGTTGTAATACCAAACACTTGTAGATCCCTACATGTACTACCTGTTTGTTCCATCATGTTTAACACCACTATTCATATGATGTTTGATGTCTCTATGTGTGAGTAGTTCCCTTAGTTCTCAGGGATATGGATGAACCTTGGTATGTATAGGATTTGAATCAATAACACGGATAAGAAATTTTCCGTTGAATGTTTATTTTAAGAGCCTTCATGAATGTTGTGAAGGGTGGGGGGCTTCCGTATTTCCACCACAAGGCAACAAAGCATATTACTATCATTGTAAATTTTAGTATGTTGAGGTAGTTTGAGGCGACGGTAAAATCCTCTCCACCTTTGTAATTTATATGGAAATAATGGAGAACCCTTCGTGAGGACGAGGATCCATGGGGAAACCCTTAATTACCATTGTCAGAACCTGAGTGGGGAATCTACTATAGTGGCATGCATGGTCTGAAGTCTACCTCAAGTAGAACGTATTATGTACCCAAATCCGTCCAATCAAAAAAATCAAGAGTGATTCATGTACCCGGCTTAGGATAATGCATAAGCATATCCTACGTTAGACACATACCAATGGGATTTCTGACTTCCAGAGAACGCTCTAATCCTGTGTCAATTTCAAGCTTTATTCATCCCATCAGGCCCTTTTAATTCTTTTGTGTTATTTACTTTTGTTCGCACCCGGCTCAACTTAAATTAATCTCCCGCCCTCATTTTGCTCCGTGTCTGCGAGTAAATTGCACGCACATTTACATAAGTATCTATATAAGGGACAAAAAGTCCAATTCTAGTGCTCCTATGGGATCGATATTATTACTTCGACAAGGCTACAACTAAATCTTGTGCACTTGCAGGCCATCATCTAGCAAAACCTATACCATAGCACCGCGTAATCGTGTAACACTGCGTTAGAACACCCCTAGCATCGCGTATCGCCATGTCATGGTTAGTAATGCATCTGTGTGCTTTGTATTTACTGTTTCTTCCCCCTCTTCTTCTCCGGTAGACCCTGAGACCGCTGTTGATGCCATTGTGATTGACTACATCACTGACGACCCTTCTACCCTTTCAGCAGAGCTTCCAGGAAAGCAAACCCCCCTTGATCATTCCGATATCGCCCATTCCATTCTCTCTCATGCTTGCATTAGATTTTGCTACTATACTTGATTGCTCCTGTCTGATGCATAGCATGCTTTTGTAACCTAATGTTGTACCTTACCTGTTTAACCTAAACTGCTTAGTATAGGTTGGTTAGTGATCCAACAGTGACCCCTCTCCTTGTCCCAGTTGCCCTGGCTTGATGACCGATGACTCGATCAATATGATCGACGACCAGAGACCGACACATCACTTCACACCCCCTAGTTGTACGACTCTGCGGAACTACTATCGGGTGCTGAGGGAGATACCTCGTAACGCAATCCTGATGATAACTCTGTAGTGTAGCTATTTGGTCATGGTCGCCGAGAGTGATTCCTCCTTCACCACTCCTGATACGACTCTGTCGTGCAACACCTCTAAGGTGAACCTCGAGGGTGATTCCTCCTAAGCTCACCTTGAGGATTACATCGAGTGGAATCCATCAAGGGTGATCCCTCGGGTTTTCCCCTTGATGTTTTGGACACACGGTTACCTTGACTTTACTTCAGACCTTGGTCAAAGTCGGGCGGGCCTAGTGAGCACCCGCGAGAGATGCCTGTGAAAGTCAGGCGGGTTTGGGGAGCACCGTCGAGATGTTATGATGGTGGTTGGCTGTTTAGCGGTATCACCCAGGAGGGGTGGTAGCTCTAGACTTGTCCCGACAACCGTCACTTCTTTTTAATAATGCACTAACAGGCTTGGGTATTTGTTCTGAGTTGGCCACTAGCCTATACGCACTAACCACAACGCGCGAACATATATGGGCACTCGGCATCATAGTACCAGCCAAAGCTTTGTCAGACGTCCAGTTCAGCATTGCGGCCAGGCTGGGCTGGCACCATCCATGACAGAGGTGGAACCTAGACCCGCCCTACTCGCAACGACCCGGAGTGCAAAGGGCGATGGGCCCAAGACCCCGGAGTGCTTAGGATGTAGATCGGCGGGGACCTCTCTGCTGAGCCTATGTAGGGCTGCGACATGTTGATCTTCCTAGGCCAGACATTGAACCATGAAAGTGTGTCCGGCGAGAGTAATCAAGTGTGTTATGAAATGTGGTGCACCCCTGCAAGGAAGATTATCTATTCGAATAGCCGCATCCACGGTAACAGACGCTCAGAGTGGTATCCTGATCTATTACAACTAGAAATGGATACTTGAGATACGTGATGGATATGTTGGCTCCAAGATTGCTTTCTCATAGGGAGTCAAGGAAGGATCTCTGGGCGTTAATACTACAACATGCTTGTTAATTTTAATATGCTATTCTATACTCTTGTGAATGCTGCAAGATGCTTGAAGATGCTAGTCTTCGATAGGCTAGACTTTCCCCTCTCTTCTGGCATTATGAAGTTCAGTCCATAGATACAACCCATTCCTTTGATATTGATGCATACTTAGCTTAGTTCTGATTTAAGTCTTGCGAATACTTTGGATAACTACTCACGGTTGCATTGCTACCTCTTTTCCCCCTACATCTGGTTGTTGCGAGCAGATGATGGATCCCAGGAGCCAGATGCTACCCCCGTCGACTACTACTACTATTACCCCGAGGGTGCCTACTACTATGTGGAGACCGCCGACGACCAAGAGTAGTTAGGAGGTCCCATATATAAGGCCTTGGTTTTCGATCGATGCTACTTTTGTGCTAGCCTTCTTAAGGAAAAACGTGTTTAACTTATGTCTATACTCAGATATTGTTGCTTCCACTGACTCGTTTGTATTCGAGCCCTCGAGGCCCCTGGCTTCTAATACGAAGCTTGTATTATTTTAATTTATGTCTAGAGTTGTGTTGTGATATCTTCCTGTGAGTCCCTAATCTTGATCGTACACATTTGCATGTATAATTAGTGTACGACTGAATCGATGGCATCACCTTGCAGGCCATCACCTAGCAACCCTAGGTATGCTCACGAGGCGGCACACGTACCAGCCCCCCCCCCCATTTGTGTTCACAAAGCACTTTGTGGTGCAAGGATTTATCGATTTAGACCAGCCTTGCGAACCTACCCAGCAATGTGCCCTTTGGTGTTTGTTATGTACAAAGCAGATATGCCGAGTGAGGCGTATTGGCAATATAAAGAGGACCTTACTATGCTTGCTCGGACTTGGGGTTGTGGTTGTCTAGGAAAGTTTCATGTGCCGAGGAAAATGTTGTCACACATTGCTTGGACCTGCACAATGTGTGTGCCAATTATTCACCTCCACGGGATAGCCTCCCGAACTCTTGGTCAGCGATGGCCAATGCTAACTAGCCTGTGATGACTCTGTGTGCATCGACTGTGTCATTCTAACCACCTCCACTGACAACAGTGTCGCCTAAGCTTCACGAGCGAGGGGCTACCGTCGAGTTCCCGTCAGAGCTTTACGCGGAAAACCCGACTACTCGTCACAGGCCATTTGAAAAGGTAATAACGCAGAGCCGACACCCAGCGCATGTTGATTAGGTCACCTATTACAGGTAGGGTCAAGGACCCATCATTTGGGACCCACAAGGGGCCCACCATTGCCATAGGTAGGTCCCTGGACCATGCCAGCATTCGATGTTCACATCAGGAAGTCCAATCGGACAGCTCGACGACACTCGGACGACCACACGGTACTCGGCTGATGGACCACCACTCGGACCAAGAAGACAGGAGGGCGTCGTGGGAGCTACAACGGTCGAAGAATCCTAAGTCATCCTTTAACAAGTGTCAAGGCTACTGAGGGAATCCTGGATTAGGGGGTGTCCGGATGGCCGGACTATGACCTTTGGCCGGACTCCCGGACTATGAAGATACAAGATTGAAAACTTCGTCCCGTGTCTGGATAGGACTTTCCTTGGCGTGGAAGGCAAGCTTGGCGATGCGATATGAAGATCTCCTCCCATTGTAACCGACTATGTGTAACCCTAGCCCTCTCCGGTGTCTATATAAACTGGAGGGTTTTAGTTTGTAGGACGAACAAAAATCATACCATAGGCTAGCTTCTAGGGTTTAGCCTCTCTGATCTCGTGGTAGATCAACTCTTGTACTACCCATATCATCAATATTAATCAAGCAGGAGTAGGGTTTTCACTCCATCGAGAGGGCCCGAACCTGGGTAAAAATATCGCGTCCCTTGTCTCCTGTTACCATCCGCCTAGACGCACAGTTCAGGACCCCCTACCCGAGATCCGCCGGTTTTGACACCGACATTGGTGCTTTCATTGAGAGTTCCTCTGTGTCGTCACCTTTAGGCCCGATGGCTTCTTCGATCATCAACCACGACGCGGTCCAGGGTGAGACTTTTCTCCCCGGATAGATCTTCGTGTTCGGCGGCTTCGCACTGCGGGCCAATTCGCTTGGCCATTTGGAGCAAATCGAAAGCTACGCCCCTGGCCATCAGGTCAGATTTGGAAGTTTAAACTACACGACTGACATCCGCGGGGACTTGATCTTCGACGGATTCGAGCCACGGTCGAGCATGCCGCACTGTCATGATGGGCATGATCTAGCTCTGTCCTTGGACAGCGCCCAGAGCGCCGCTCAGGTGTCAGCTCCGACCCTTAGCTCGGAGCCGACCGTGCCAGTCGGGGACGGACGGTTGGACGCCGCCCCGGGAGCTGCAATCTCTACGGCGATCGAGCCGAATACCAGCCTAGTCCTTTGTGAGGCCTGTGACTCCAAGGTGCCGGACTCCTTTCCGGACTCCGAATCTTCCGCACCCCTTCCGGTGGAACCCAATTGGGCTCCGATCATAGAGTTCACCGCCGCGGACGTCTTTCAGCACTCGCCCTTTGGCGACATCCTGAATTCACTAAAGTCTCTCTCTTTGTCAGGAGAACCCTGGCTGGACTATGGTCAGCAAGGTTGGAATGCGGATGGCGAAGAAATTCGAAACCCATCCACCACCCACTTCGTAGCCACTGTCGACGATTTAACCAACATGCTCGACTTCGACTCCGAAGACATCGACGGTATGGATGCCGATGAAGGAGACGACCAAGAACCAGCACCTATAGGGTACTGGAAAGCCACCTCGTCATATGACATATACATGGTGGACACCCCAAAAGCAGGGAATGGAGATGAAAAAACGGAGGATGACCCCTCCAAGAAACAACCCAAGCGGCGGCCTCAGCGGCGCCGCTCTAAATCCCGCCAAAGCAAAAATGGCAAGTCCGGCACTGGAGATAACAACACCCCGGACAGTGCCGAAGACAACCCCCTCCAGTAGGATTCAGCGCAGGAGGACGGAGAAGCCATCCCTCATGAGAGAGCGGCAGACAGGGAGGTCGAGGACGACAATTATATGCCTCCCTCCTAAGACGAGGCAAGCCTCGACGACGATGAATTTGTCGTGCCGGAGGATCCCTTCGAACAAGAGCGTTTCAAACGTAGGCTTATGGCCACGGCAAGTAGCCTCAAGAAAAAACAGCAGCAGCTTAGAGCTGACTAAGATTTGCTAGCCGACAGATGGACTGAAGTCCTGGCGGCCGAAGAATAGAAACTCGAACGCCCCTCCAAGAGCTACCCAAAGCGCAGGCTGCTACCCCAACTAGAGGAGGAAGCAACTAAACCTACATCACCAGCGTATGATGCGGCCGATCGGTCACCTCGCAGCCGCGACAGAGAGGCCTTTCGGCGCTAAACTCAAGCCGCACCCCGGCGCCGCTCAAAAAATACTAGAGCACGTGGAAACGCACCAGACCTGCGAGACATACTTGAGGATAAGGCAAGGCAAACAAGATCAATCTACGGATCGCGTGGGCGCCCCACATCACGTGACGATAACCGTCACGCCGGATATGACAAATACGCTCAGGCCGAACACAACAGACAAAGTTCATCTGAGCTACGTCGCGATATAGCCCAGTACAGAGGCGCCGCACACCCACTATGCTTCACAGACGAAGTAATGGATCATCAAATCCCTGAGGGTTTTAAACCCGTAAACATCGAATCATACAACGACACAACAGATCATGTGGTATGGATCGAGGATTATCTCCTTCATATCCACATGGCCCGTGGTGATGATCTACACGCCATCAAATACCTCCCGCTCAAGCTTAAAGGACCAGCTCGACATTGGCATAACAGCCTGCCAGCAGAGTCAATTAGTTGCTGGGAGGACCTGGAATCCGCATTCCTTGACAACTTCCAGGGCACTTATGTGCGACCACCAGACGCTGATGACCTAAGCCACATAATTCAGCATCCAGAGGAATCGGCCATACGATTCTGGACGCGGTTCCTAACCAAGAAAAATCAAATAGTCGTCTGTCCGGACGCGGAGGCTCTTGCAGCCTTCAGGCACAACATCTGAGACGAATGGCTCGCCCGGCACCTAGGATAGGAAAAGCCAAAATCTATGGCAGCCCTCACGACACTCATGACCCGCTTTTGCGCGGGAGAAGACAGCTGGCTAGCTCATAGCAATAACATGTCCAAGAGCCCTGGTAACTCAGATACCAAGGACAACAATGGCAGGTCACGACGTAACAAGCACAAGCGCCGCATTAACGATGATAATACTGAGGATACGGCAGTTAATTCTGGATTCAGAGGCTCTAAACCCGGTCAGCGGAAGAAGCCGTTCAAAAGAAATCCTCTGGGCCCATCTAGTTTAGACCGGATACTCGATCGCTCGTGCCAGATACATGGCACCCCCGAACAACCAGCCAATCACACCAACAGGGATTGTTGGGTGTTCAAGCAGGCAGGCAAGTTAAGTGCCGAAAACAGAGACAAGGGGCTGCATAGCGATGACGAGGAGGAGCCCCGGCCGCCGAACAACAGAGGACGTAAAGGGCTTCCCCCCGCAAGTGCGGACAGTAAACATGATATACGCAACCCATATCCCCAAAAGGGAGCGGAAGCGTGCTCTCAAGGACATCTATGTGTTGGAGCCAGTCGCCCCAAAGTTCAACCCATGGTTCTCCTGCCCGATCACTTTTGATCAAAGGGACCACCCCACTAGCATTCGTCACGGCGGATTTGTCGCATTGGTCCTAGACCCAATCATTGACGGATTTCACCTCACTAGAGTCCTCATGGACGGCGGCAGCAGCCTGAACCTGCTTTATCAGGATACAGTGCGAAAAATGGGTATAGATCCCTCAAGGATCAAACCCACAAAGACGACCTTTAAAGGCGTCATACCAGGTGTAGAAGCCAGCTGTACAGGCTCAGTTACACACGAAGTGGTCTTCGGATCCTCGGATAATTTCCGAAGCGAAGAGTTAATCTTCGACATAGTCCCGTTCTGCAGTGGCTATCATGCCCTGCTCGGGCGAACCGCATTCACAAAATTTAATGCGGTGCCGCACTACGCATATCTCAAGCTCAAAATGCCAGGCCCTCGCGGAGTCATTACGGTCAATGGAAACACCGAACGCTCTCTCCGAACAGAGGAGCACATGACGGCCCTGGCGGCGGAAGTACAAAGTAGCCTCTTAAGTCCATTCTCCAATCCGGTTGTTAAATGTCTGGACAACGTCAAGCGCGCCCGAAGTAACCTACAACAAAACCGGCTGGCACGTTCCAAGCAAGCATAGCAGTGCGGCCCCAACCCCAGCCCTCGCGAGATTACGATAGCAGTACCACGCGTACATAACTATGCTCTGGAAATACCATGGGCATAAGGGGAGGGGCACAACCATGGCACCCCCAGAATGCGGCTCAACCGCACTAGGGGCTCCCGATTTTGCCATTTCTTCTCTTTTTTTATATACTTTCAGGACTCCACTATTCGGAAGGCCTGTCCGGCAATACAATTGCCGAACACACGATGCAACAGCCATGGGGACAACAAGCCACGTCATATGTCCAGGTGGTCTCTATAACGAGCTAAATACCTGTCTTACTTAAAGTCTCGCAGCTTGCCCTTGGAGGGGGACATGTCAAATAATCCCATCTCTTGCGTATTGCACTATTTGTATCGTCCTGCTCTCATAGCAACCCCTTTTTAATAAACAATACACAGCTTTTTTCTCTTATTGTATTCATTTATTTTTATGTTAATATGTTCAGTCATGACATTATGCAACCGTACACTTTGGTATGGCCAATACACCAGGGGCTTAAGTACCCCATAATATGGTGTGAGAAGACCGAACACTCTCATGAGTGCGGCACCCCGAACTTATAGCATTAAATGCATCGGCTCCGAATCATGTCTTGGGTCAATAGTTGGGTTTGCCCGGCTCCCATGTTTTGGTACCTTACGTTCCGCAATGTCGGCTAAGGTAGTGCTGGGAGAACTACTGCGATTGTGCCCCAGTTGAGCTGGGTTAACACCTTAGTAGAGAAAGCTAAAACTGACCGTCATGATAGGGCGAGAGACCGGTCGCTGTTCGAGAGGTTTTTCGAGTCCCTAAAGATTTATGCCGCTTAGAGCGAGGAGCTGGATTTATCCGGCCTAGGCGTGGATAGCGCCCCAAACTCGGTCTTCCGAATACTAGGTGCTTCGCTGAAATTTAAAATTATAGAATTCTATGGCTAAGTGAGAGTGATAAAGCATTATAAGTCCGATGGCCTTGTTCGTTGTGCTGAGCGCCTCCCTAGATGGACCCAAGAATGGGAACAAGAGCGCTCAGGTTTATCCCAAACACCCTAGCACTCGTGGCATGGGGGTAGAAGCCGACGACTTGCATCTCTCAGATTTCATAAATGGCCGCACAGAAGGTAATATTTTAAATTCAAAAAGCGTTGCTTAGCGCACATGAACAAGTTTTCAGCGCACAGGATAAACACGAGCGAGTTTATTCAAAAATTACATCCCCGGTACATTCATTCGCTACAAGACAGGCACCCTTTAGGATGCCCTCATAATACATCTTGGGCCTGCGATGCTCCTTCCCCTCCAATGGCCCATCCTTCACCAGCTTCTCAGCATCCAGCTTGCCCCAGTGCACTTTAGCACGGGCAAAAGCCCTACGGGCGCCCTCGATGCACACGGAGCGCTTGATGACTTCGAGCCGTGGACAGAAATCCACCAGCTGCCACACCAGCCCGAAGTAGCTCAAAGGCATGGCCTCCCCAGGCCACAGCCGGCCTATCAGGCCCTTCATGGCCTGTTCGGCTGCCTTATGAAGCTCGACTAGCTGCTTCAGCTGGTTGCTCAGGGGCACCGGGGATTCGGCCTCAGCATACTAGGACCAGAACACCTTCTCCGTCGAGCATCCTTCCTTGGCCCGGTAGAATGCGGCGGCGTCGGATACACTGCAGGGCAGATCTGCGAATGCTCCTGGAGAGCTCCGGATTCGAGTAAGTAACAGGTAATTTACTTTCACGTGCTTGCTTTGCATAAAGAATGCCTTACCCGCCGCAATCCTTTTCATGGCCTCAATTTCCTGGAGGGCTTTTTGGGCTTCGGCCTTGGCAGATTTGGCGCTTTCAAGTGCCGAGGCAAGCTCGGACTCACGAGTCTTCGAGTCAAGCTCTAACCTCTCATGTTTTTTCACAAGAGCATAAAGCTCTTGCCGCACCTCCGCCACGCGCGCCTCTTGCTTTTCTCGCTCAGTGCGCTCCATGGCCGCATTGTCTTTGGCCTTGGACAACGCTTCCTTCAGGGTCGCCACCTCAGATGTGGCTCCTGCAACATTCAAGTTGGTCCTGTCATTATTTGCAACCAGGTATTTTTTATATACTTACATAAGGTATTACATACCTTCCTTGTCCTCGAGCTGCTTCTTGGCACGGCCGAGCTCGTTCTCGGACCGCTCGAGGCTCTGCTTCAATGCATCAACCTCCGCAGTCAGTGCGGCAGAGGTCAGCAGCGCAACCTGCATTCCCATATTGACATATTTATGTTAGACTCTTGCGTATATCTTTTTTAGATCCTTAGTCCGGCTTTTCTTTCCGATCACCAAACTGAGCATCAGGGGCTACTGTCTATGCGGTAACATTTTTATATGTTTTAAACACATACCTCAAAGCCTGTTAGAAGGCTGGTACAGGCTTCTGTCAGCCCGCTCTTGGCGGACTGAACCTTCTGAATCACCGCACTCATAACAGTGTGGTGCTCCTCATCAATGGAGGCGCCATTAAGCACCTCCAGCAAATTGTCCGGCGCCTCCGGTTGGACGGAGGCCGCCGGCGTCGTATGCTTTCCCTTCTTGCGAAGGGGCCGCCTGCCGGACTCCGGAAGCACTGAAGGTTCCAGAGCAGTCTTCGGCCTAGGGCCGGACTTAGATCCCTCTGGGGCTTCATCCCCTTTGGCCCTGGAGTCCGGGAGGTCGCCTTGCGGCGCCTCCAGGACCACTTCCTCCTAGTTTAGTCCCTTTTGGGACTCCACCTCGGCATCGTCCGTAGGGCAAGGGGAGGAGGCCATCGGGAGTGAAGCGCTATTCACATCCGACGAATCCAGGGAGTCGCTCGACGAATCGCTGAGCTGAGCCTTGGGCGGACTGCATAATTTAATTCGGCATCAGAAGGCACTGTACAATAGAGGAACGCCATAAGTTATTCTAGTATCCGGATACTTATGATTTTGCTAGGGGCTTAACCCTGGATGGCTATTCCTCTCTGCCGTCTTCAGCGTCGGATGCGTAGTCCGGTAGAAGGGTCCTCCCCTTCTTGGACCCTCCGGCCTCCCCAGTTGGGGCGGCCTTCCTTTTCTTTCATCCCCCGCTGAAGGGGGAGAGGCTTCTTCTTCCTCCTCCTCGTCTTCGGAGGCGGAGGGCACTTCGGGGTCGTCGGGCGATGAATCTGACACCACCAGGCGTCGGGAACTCTTTCGAGTCCCCGTGGCCTTCTTCTTGGCCTTATTCTCCGGCACCACGTGAGGTGCCGGAACCAGCAACTTCGTCAAGCGTGCATCTGCTGGGCCCTCGGGCAAAGGGGCCGGACAGGCAAACTGTTTGGACGACCTCTTCCAGTCCTGTTAAAGGAGCAGGAGTTTAGATCCTGCATAGAGTCAAACTATGAAAATCAAGTATCATGTAAAGGATAAAAACAAGCTTACTTCGGTGGCTTGGCGCTTGGCGCAGAATCCGCGATCCTCGATGATGGGAGGGGAGACCTCGGAGCTCTTGAATAGCACCTTCCAGGCGTCCTCGTGCTTTGTGTCGAAGATCCTGGATAAAGTCTGCTGCTGAGCCGGGTCGAACTCCCACAAGTTGAAAGCCCGTCGTTGACACGGGAGGATCTGACGGAAGAGCATGGCCTGGACTACGTTGACAAGTTTAACCTTCTTGTTCACCAGGTCTTGGACGCAGGTTTGGAGTCCGGCCACCTCTTCCGGATTACCCCACAACAGGCCCATCTCTTTCTAGGACGTGAGCCGGGTGGGGATGCCAGATTGGAATTCGGGGGCCCCTGCTGTCACGCCCAATATGCGACCCTATCCAAAAGGAACTCGAAGGTCCCACCAAGGCTAGACCCGCATATTGAAACGCTTTTGCAAGGTGGATATCATTACATCAACATTACATAATACATGGGGATACATACAAAAGGCATACAATGCCACACGAATACAACATGACAATACATCAGAGCATCATCCGACTATGGATGAAACACTAACAGAAACTCAAACGACATCCACCCTGCTAGCCCAGGCTGCCGACCTGGAACCTATCCCTGATCGAAGAAGAAGCAGAAGAAGAACTCAACGCAAGCAAGCATCGCTCTCGCGTCATGATCATCGCAGAACCTGTACCTGCAACTATTGTTGTAGTAATCTGTGAGCCACGAGGACTCAGCAATCCCATTACCATGGGTATCAAGACTAGCAAAGCTTAAAGGGTAAGGAAAGGGGGTAAAGTGGTGAGGTTACAGCAGCGACTAAGCATATATGGTGGCTAACATACGCAAATAAGAGCGAGAAGAGAGCAAGCAGAACGGTCGTGAACTAGCAATGATCAAGAAGTGATCCTGAACTCCTACTTACGTCAAACATAACCCAGAAACCGTGTTCACTTCCTGGACTCCGCCGAAAAGATACCATCACGGCCACACACATGGTTGATGCGTTTTAATCGTATTTGGTGTCAAGTTATCTACAACCGGACATTAACAAATTCCCATCTGCCTATAACCGCAGGCACGGCTTTCGAAAGATAATACCCTGCAGGGGTGTCCCAACTTAGCCCATGACAAGCTCTCGCGATCAACGAAGGAATAGACCTTCTCCCAGGAAGACCCGATCAGACTCGGAATCCCGGTTTACAAGACATTTCGACAATGGTAAAACAAGACCAGCAAGACCGCCCGATGCGCCGACAATCCCGATAGGAGCTGCACATATCTCGTTCTCAGGGCAACACCGGATGAACACTACGTACAACTAAAACCAGCCCTCGAGTTTCCCCGAGGTGGCGCTGCAAGTGGCTCTGGTTCGGACCAACACTTAGACAAGCACTGGCCCGGTGGGGGCTGTAATAAAGATGACCCTTGGGTTAATTACTCCCAAGGGAAATATAGGTGGTGGTGAGGCAAATGGTAAAACCAATGTTGGGCCTTACTGGAGGAGTTTTATTCAAAGCGAACTGTCGAGGGGGTCCCATAAATCACCCGACCACGTAAGGAACGCAAAATCCGGGAACATAACACCGGTATGACGGAAACTAGGGCGGCAAGAGTGGAACAAAACACCAGGCATAAGGCCGAGCCTTCCACCCTTTACCAAATATATAGATGCATTAATAATATAAGAGATATTGTGATATCCCAACCAAAATCCTGTCCACCATGGAGCAATCTTCAACTTCACCTGCAACTAGCAACGCTATAAGAGGGGCTGAGCAAAAGCGGTAACATAGCCAAACAACGGTTTGCATAGGAAAGGTGTCAAAGGTTAGAGGTTCATGGCAATTTGGGATGGCTTGATAAATACGTGATAGGTAGCGCAGCATAGCGATAGAACGAAGCAACTAGCATAGCAATGATAGTAATGAGATCCAGGGAAGCAGACATCTTGCCTGAAATCCCGCAAGGAAGAAGAACGAGTCCATGAAGAAGACGAACAGATGAAGCCGAACCAAGCGTAGACGAACGAATCCTCACGATCGCAACGAAACGGGAACTATCGAGAAGAAGCACACAACATGGTAAACACACCACACATGAACAAGGCATGATGCACAACAAGCATGATGCATGACAAATCTAGATGAGGCTACTCATGGCAAGAGATGATGCAAACAAGAGCAACACATCAAGGCAAGTTTAAATGAGGCCGGGAACAACATATAACAATTCCGGTAAGTCCTCATATGCATATTTCGAAATTGGTCCAGATCTGAATAAACCTTATGTTCAAGTTGTTAAACAGCAATTTAAGATGCACAAAGATGATCTACACGAGATTCTACTCAAGTTACATATAAAGTTCATTAGATTTGGAGCTACGGCCTAGAAGATATGAGCAAAACAAGTTAAACATGGCATTGATGCAAAATGCACCCAAACATCAAGCAAACACCTCAAAACAAGGATGCAGCATGATAATATGAAACTACATGCAAAATCAAGCAAGTTTCATATAGAGCACACTCAAAACGGAGCAACGGTTCAACATACACACACTAAACAAGTTATAACAACAATCTGTCCAAAACAGCAACTAGGCATATTGCAAGCATCAAAACAATAAGCTACAGCATCTCAACATGAAAACAAAAGACATAGGCATGATTTACAGGTAAAGCACAACAAAACATGAACACTGAGCTATCTCCAGAAATCACTAGAACATGCTCAAACACACATGGTAAGATTGCAAGTAATAACAATTTCAGACTTTGCAGAAAATAACATCACGATGCAATGTTCAGAGCTATCAAACAACATGTTACAGGAACTTATCATGGAAAACAAAGGCATGTCATGAATCTAATAATTTCATAGATCAAAAGTCCTTTACTGACCATGAGCCAAAAAGGATCAGAAAATATGATGGCACCCAAGTAAACATGGCAAGTTATATTACAGATTCATACATGGCAGAAACAGAATTATGAAGGCATGTAGATGAGCTTGTCCCACTCACTAAAGATCAATACATGGAATGTCAAGGCAACCAACAGTAATAAGACATATTTGTGAAGCTAAGCATGGCAAGAGCAAGGTCATAGGGTGCATGGATCACTAGGAAAACACATGGAAACAACTGAACTTAATGTTAACAGGCTGAGAGCAACATTATGAAGCAACTTTGGAGCAAGATATGAACAAGCTACATCAAGCTATAATTGCAACCAGGGGCATGGATGGATATAGGATGACATTTAGATCAAAACATGTTTATAGAATACCTCCAGATTATGCATAGAATGATTAGTAGCAACATGTTTATATAGCATCATGAAATAACAGATTCAGCCTAGCAAAACAGTAACAGCATGTACCCTACTTAACAAGCTTGATTCACTCACCACAAGTCATTGCATGATAAGATAAGCATAGCATCATCAAGAAGACATGTTTGTGAAACAAACCAAGGCAAGAACAAGTCCATAGCATGCAAGGATCAACTACAACAAGCTTGGCGAAATTGAATAACATGTAAACAATCTGCCAGGAAACATTTTGAAGCAAAAGTAGAGCACGAAAATGACATGCTAGACTACTCCATAATTACAAACAAGGGCATGAATGGATAGACAATAACCATATGTTCAAAACACCCTTACTGAAGTATCTCACAATATGCATGGATCTCTATGTAGCATCAAGTTTACATGGCATCAAAATAACAGCAGAACAGGGACTAAAATCAGCAACCTCACGATGCCTAGTTTGCATGCTTGTGCTAGTCACCACATTGATCACAAAAATACATGTTAAGCACCTCTGTAAAGAAGACATGGTGTAGATCAAAACACATGTAGACATCAACCTCATAGGATGTACACATCAATCATGGCAAAAATGACAAAAGAGCTCGTTCTGATAACAGACAGCAGAAAACATCATGAAGCACTCTTACAACGATGATTCAGGCATCTAGATGACCTCAAATGAATATGATGCGATGGAATGAAATGATGTACTCATTGAGATGAACAATTGACATATTACGCGCACGAAACGGAGCTACGGATGCAGAGATATGATGCGATGAACATGGCATGATAATGTCAACAATCTGGGACTTAGCCAAAATTCAAGATCTGAAAACTGAGCGTAGGTTAGCTAAAAGACGCTTGGGCGGGGAATAGGGCATCTCACCACGTGGGCTTCGGCCCAGAGGGTAGGGAGAGGCGAGGCAGGCCGGAGCTGCTAGGCTGCGGAGCGCGCTGGGCCGAGGAGGCGCTACAGCCGGCCCACGGGGAGGGGCGCGCTCCCGAGCGGGACGAGGCGCAGGGTGTCGGTGGCGACCAACGGCGAAGATGGCCGGCGGTGGCCACGGGGACGGCCGACGGGGCCAGGAGCCGCCAGATCTGGCCCGGTCCGCGATGGATCTGGCCGGAGGAGGGCCGGGCGCCGACGTGGAGAAGGCGGCGAAGCGGGGCGGCGCCGGCGTGGTGAGAGCAGGCGGCGGAGGAGCTAGGCGGCGGGGTCGGTCATGGCAGAGGCGGCGGAGCACACCGGCGGGGGTGGAGCCGCGGGCGCGGCGGCGCTCGAGCGTGGCCCAGGGAGGCAGACGACGGCGGGGGCGCAGGCTCGCGCGGGCCCGATCCTGGCCCCGCGGGCCGCGGCGACGGTGGGCGGCGGAACGACACGTGGCAGCCTCTGATTGGGCGCGGAGGCGGCGGTGCAGGTCGGACACGTCCGGCGCGACGTGGACGTGTCCGGCGGCGCGGGGAGGAGATTTTTTTAGGGTTTTGGGTAGAATGACCCGAAAATTTCGGGGGAGGTCTAGTTTTATAGGTAGAGGGAGCTAGGAGAGTCCAAATGAGGTGCGGTTTTCGCCCACACGATCGTGATCGAACGACCGAGAGCATGCAGGGGAGTTAGATGGGTTTTGGGCCACTTTGGAAGGGATGTTGGGCTGCAAAGAGAGAGGGGCTTTACGGTTACCCGGTTAACCGTTGGAGTATCAAACGACCTCCAAATGGCACGAAACTTGATAGGCGGTCTACCGGTGCTATACCAACGCCGCTTGGCAAACCTCGGGCCATTCTGAGAATGTTTAACACCCACTCACGAAAAGAGAGAAGAGGGGGATGTCGGAGGACATAGGAGCGCCGGATTGCAAAACAGACAACGGGGAAAATGCTCGGATACAAGAAACGAACATGTATGCAATGCAATGCACATGATGACATGATAAAATGCAACACGCAAGCAAATGACATGGCAACGACGGCGAATAACTGGCAGACACCTGGCGCATCGGATCCAGGGCGTTACAACACTCCTCCACTAACAAGAGATCTCGTCCCGAGATCTTAGGACCGAGACGGAAGGGAAAATGAAGATGAGGTGAAACACGATCTCAAGAGAAGAATCAAAGAATCGAGAGCACTCGAGAAGAAGAGAGGAACGACGAGAATGACGAGAATCGAAAACTCACGGAATCAGATGGACTATGAAACAACTCCGGTTAGAACGAGATAAGAAACAAATAAGACTGAAAGGATTTATGCAGCACTCCGGTTGAAATGGAAGGAAAAGAACATGAACTTTACACGATGGGATGACACTTGACGAGATGACCAATGCAATGCCTCCGGAAGAATTGAAAGCATTGAGTGAAAAGAACTTAGTAGGAAGGGTTGAACGGAGTTGTTGAGAAAATCAACAATGAAAGAATAAGCTTTTTGTGGACTTATGGATAACATCTCAGAAATTATGAGGTGATAACCAGCCGCAAACGGAAATGATAGAATAGCTGAGAGGAATGAAGGAATGCAAAACTCCACTTCAAAGAATACACAGAATTAATTACACTTTGAGATGCGAGAAGAAAAGATACTTGAACTCCACTGACAAGAATCTTGATGAACACTTGAAGAGTGAATTGAAACATGAAGAACCACCGTGAAGAACTCCGGTAAAATAAAGGATGATGAGATAGAATCTAAGGATGGAAAGAATAAGATTAATGCCTTGCGATGATTTAGATGGAGGTTTCGACGAAATGACCGAGGAAATTTGAACTCCGGAAAAGAAAAGATGAAAACACTTGGAACTAGAATTTATTCATCAAGAACAAACTCCTAAGGAAGGGATTAATCACTTGGATGAAATAAGAATAAGATTTATTGTATGCTTATCCTTCATCAAAATAAATTGATGACGAGCAATGGATTTCGCTTCTTACTTATTCTTCTTGAAAAAGGATTGAGAAGGGATAGCACAAAACTTGAGAAAGTCTTCATGAACCACCGGTAGGATTGGAAGAACGAATGGATTAAAATGATAATCAAAGAAAAAGAATCTTGGACGAACCACCGTTAGAATTCGAAAATGACTGATGAAAGAGACTGAATCACCGGGAAGAATTAGAAGAACCAATATGCTCGAGGGGATTTAGATGCAACAGAACGAAGAGATAACGAGTTGATTAAAGGACACTTGAACGAAGCACCGGGATAAATCGAGGACGATAGATGGAATGATGAGGGCGAAGAATTATTCTGGAACGATGTCCTCCGGTGAAAAGAAACGGAAAAATAACTTCTGACATACTCCGGATGGGTAAGAAAGAATATCTGACAAACTGAAATAATTTGAGAGGATGATATGTAGCTAGAACCACGAAACTTCGAGAGAATGGGCAAGATTTAAAGGAAAACTCTTCTGCGATCTTCAAATGACGACGAGAAACACTACCAGAATTACTGAGGTACTCCGGGAGATTGAAAAGCAGAGAGGTTGAGCCTACAATGAAATGATTTTAAATCGATCTTGAAAAGGCATGTGACTGATGAAATTCATTCTTATGTCACACTTGAAAAGACTTGATATTAACTCCGGGGGAATTAGAAGAGTCAGGTAAGATCCTGGGAAAAGACCTGTGGGTTAGGGCCCACTGAAGAAAACACCGTTGGAAAGAATTGTTGAACAGATAAAAGATGCACCGGAATAGTTGAAATATTTGGATGAGGTGACAACCTTGAATTAATTAGAACACAGACAAATCTCCTGAGATGACTTGAATACTCCGGAAGGATAAACTGGCGAGAGGCGAACGAGCAGGGAAAACACTTGATCCGAGGGAAAAGAATGCGTTCAACGCTGAAAAACTTGAATTGAGTCCACCGGAAAGAAAAAGAGTTGAAGAATGACGAACGAGACGAGAATTCACCGGTTGAAACAATTGACGAAAGACTAAAGAGGCTCCGCATGAATGGAATAGATGGTCGAGAGAGACTCGGCTCCGGGAAGAAGAGGGTGGGAGGGCGGGAAAACAAATGCAACTTGGAAGGAGAAATCGACGAATATCTTGAAGAGAAAACACCGATTGAAATCATTGAGGAGAGAGAGCAAAAACTTCGCACGAGTAGGATGGATACTCGATTACGGACTACGGCTCCGAGAAGAAAAGGGTGGGCGGGTGGGAAAGAAAACAACTGAGGATTGAACTCAAAGATGAAGAGGCTCGAGTCGACTTGACGAGAAATGCACCGGATAAAAGAGCTTAGGAACAACGATCGGAAAACCAACTGCGTGATCCTAAAGAAAATTTGAATGGGAAGAGGAGTAATTCAAAACACCTACATCAGATTCCTTACCAGAGCGACGAAGGGACCGAGGAGAAAAAAGAATTCCTACTCTCCGAAATAACTAGACTCTAAAAATAGTTTTCTTCTAGACTCAACAACGGCCAAACTACACGATCAATCAAGGGGGCTCCTAAGGTCGGTCGAGGCTCTGATACCAACTTGTCACGCCCAATATGCGACCCTATCCAAAAGGAACTCGAAGGTCCCACCAAGGATAGACCCGCATATTGAAACACTTTTGCAAGGTGGATATCATTACATCAACATTACATAATACATGGGAATACATACAAAAGGCATACAATGCCACACGAATACAACATCACAATACATCAGAGCATCATCCGACTACGGATGAAACACTAACAGAAACTCAAACGACATCCACCCTGCTAGCCCAGGCTGCCGACCTGGAACCTATCCCTGATCGAAGAAGAAGCAGAAGAAGAACTCAACGCAAGCAAGCATCGCTCTCGCGTCATGATCATCGCAGAACCTATACCTGCAACTGTTGTTGTAATAATCTGTGAGCCACGAGGACTCAGCAATCCCATTACCATGGGTATCAAGACTAGCAAAGCTTAAAGGGTAAGGAAAGGGGCTAAAGTGGTGAGGTTGCAGCAGTGACTAAGCATATATGGTGGCTAACATACGCAAATAAGAGCGAGAAGAGAGCAAGCAGAACGGTCGTGAACTAGCAATGATCAAGAAGTGATCCTGAACTCCTACTTACGTCAAACATAACCCAGAAACCGTGTTCACTTCCCGGACTCCGCTGAAAAGAGATCATCACGGCCACACACACGATTGATGCGTTTTAATCGTATCTGGTGTCAAGTTATCTACAACCGGACATTAACAAATTCCCATCTGCCTATAACCGCAGGCACGGCTTTCGAAAGATTATACACTGCAGGGGTGTTCAAACTTAGCCCATGACAAGCTCTCGCGATCAACGAAGGAATAGACCTTCTCCCAGGAAGACCCGATCAGACTCGGAATCCCGGTTTACAAGACATTTCGACAATGGTAAAACAAGACCAGCAAGACCGCCCGATGCGCCGACAATCCCGATAGGAGCTGCACATATCTCGTTCTCAGGGAAACACCGGATGAACACTACGTACAACTCAAACCAGCCCTCGAGTTTCCCCAAGGTGGCGCTGCAAGTGGCTCTGGTTCGGACCAACACTTAGACAAGCACTGGCCCGGGGGGGCTGTAATAAAGATGACCCTTGGGTTAATTACTCCCAAGGGAAATATAGGTGGTGGTGAGGCAAATGGTAAAACCAATGTTGGGCCTTGCTGGAGGTGTTTTATTCAAAGCGAACTGTCGAGGGGGTCCCATAAACCACCCGACCGCGTAAGGAATGCAAAATCCGGGAACATAACACCGGTATGACGGAAACTAGGGCGGCAAGAGTGGAACAAAACACCAGGCATAAGGCCGAGCCTTCCACCCTTTACCAAATATATAGATGCATTAATAATATAAGAGATATTGTGATATCCCAACCAAAATCATGTCCACCATGGAGCAATCTTCAACTTCACCTGCAACTAGCAACGCTATAAGAGGGGCTGAGCAAAAGCGGTAACATAGCCAAACAACGGTTTGCATAGGAAAGCTGTCAAAGGTTAGAGGTTCATGGAAATTTGGGATGGCTTGATAAACAGGTGATAGGTAGCACAACATAGCGATAGAACGAAGCAACTAGCATAACAATGATAGTAATGAGATCCAGGGTAGCCGTCATCTTGCCTGAAATCCCGCAAGGAAGAAGAACGAGTCCATGAAGAAGACGAACAGATGAAGCCGAACCAAGCGTAGACGAACGAATCCTCACGATCGCAACGAAACGGGAACTATCGAGAAGAAGCACACAACATGGTAAACACACCACACATGAACAAGGCATGATGCACAACAAGCATGATGCATGACAAATCTAGATGAGGCTAGTCATGGCAAGAGATGATGCAAACAAGAGCAACACATCAAGGCAAGTTTAAATGAGGCCGGGAACAACATATAACAATTTCGGTAAGTCCTCATATGCATATTTTGAAATTGGTCCAGATCTGAATAAACCTTATGTTCAAGTTTTTAAACAGCAAGTTAAGATGCACAAAGATGATCTACATGAGATTCTAGTCAAGTTACATATAAAGTTCATTAGATTTGGAGCTACGGCCTAGAAGATATGAGCAAAACAAGTTAAACATGGCATTGATGCAGAATGCACCCAAACATCAAGCAAACACCTCAAAACAAGGATGCAACATGATAATATGAAACTACATGCAAAATCAAGCAAGTTTCATATAGAGCACACTCAAAACGGAGCACCGGTTCAACATACACACACTAAACAAGTTATAACAACAATCTGTCCAAAACAGCAACTAGGCATATTGCAAGCATCAAAACAATAAGCTACAGCATCTCAACATGAAAATAAAAGACATGGGCATCATGTACAGGTAAAGCACAAAAAAACATGAACACTGAGCTATCTCCAGAAATCACTAGAACATGCTCAAACACACATGGTAAGATTGCAAGTAATAACAATTTCAGACTTTGCAGAAAATAACATCACGATGCAATGTTCAGAGCTATCAAACAACATGTTACAGCAATTTATCATGGCAAACAAAGGCATGGCATGAATCTACTAATTTCATAGATCAAAAGTCCTTTACTGACCATGAGCCAGAAAGGATCAGAAAATATGACGGCACCCAAGTAAACATGGCAAGTTATATTACACATTCATACATGGCAGAAACAGAATTATGAAGGCACGTAGATGAGCTTGTACCACTCACTACAGAACAATACATGGCATGGCAAGGCAACCAAATGTAAGAAGACATATTTTTGAAGCTAAGCATGGCAAGAGCAAGGTCATAGGGTGCATGGATCACTAGGAAAACACATGGAAACAACTGAACTTAATGTTAACAGGCTGACAGCAACATTATGAAGCAACTTTGGAGCAAGATATGAACAAGCTACAGCAAGCTATAATTGCAACCAGGGGCATGGATGGATAGAGGATGACATGTATATCAAAATATGTTTATAGAACATCTCCAGATTATGCATAGAATGATTAGTAGCAACATGTTTATATAGCATCACGAAATAACAGATTCAGCCTAGCAAAACAGTAACAGCATGTACCCTACTTAACAAGCTCTATTCACTCACCACAAGTCATTGCATGACAGGATAAGCATTGCATCATCAAGAAGACATGTTTGTGAAACAAACCAAGGCAAGAACAAGTCCATAGCATGCAAGGATCAACTACAATAAGCTTCGCGAAATTGAATAACATGTAAACAATCTGCCAGGAAACATTTTGAAGCAAAAGTAGAGCACGAAATGACATGCTAGGCTACTCCATAATTACAAACAAGGGCATGAATGGATAGACAATAACCATATGTTCAAAACACCCTTACTGAAGTATCTCACAATATGCATGGATCTCTCTGTAGCATCAAGTTTACATGACATCAAAATAACAGCAGAACAGGGACTAAAATCAGCAGCCTCACGATGCCTAGTTTGCATGCTTGTGCTAGTCACCACATTGATCACAAAAATACATGGTAAGCTCCTCTGTAAAGAAGACATGGCATAGATCAAAACACATGTAGACATCAACCTCATAGGATGTACACATCAATCATGGCAAAAATGACAAAAGAGCTCGTTCTGATAACAGACAGCAGAAAACATCATGAAGCACTCTTACAACGATGATTCAGGCATCTAGATGACCTCAAATGAATATGATGCAATGGAATGAAATGATGTACTCGTTGGGACGAAAAATTGACATATTACATGCACGAAACGGAGCTACGGATCCAGAGATACGATGCGATGAACATGGCATGGTAATGTCAAAAATCTGGGACTTTAGCCAAAATTCCAGATCTGAAAACTGAGCGTAGGATAGCTAAAAGACGCTTGGGCGGGGAATAGGGCATCTCACCACGTGGGCTTCGGCCCAGAGGGTAGGGAGTGGCGAGGCAGGCCAGAGCTGCTGGGCTGCGGAGCGCGCTGGGCCGAGGAGGCGCTGCAGCCTGTCCACGGGGAGGGGCGCGCTCCCGAGCGGGACGAGGCACAGGGCATCGGTGGCGACCAACGGCGAAGATGGCCGGCGGCGGCCACGGGGACGGACTACAGGGCCAGGAGCCACCAGATCCGGCCCGGTCCGCGATGGATCTGGCCGGAGGACGGCCGGGCGGCGATGTGGAGAAGGCGACGAAGCGAGGCGGCGCCGGCGTGGTGCGAGCAGGCGGTGGAGGAGCTAGGCGGCGGGGTCGGTCGCGGCAGAGGCGGCGGAGCACGCCGGCGGGGGCGGAGCCGCGGGCGCGGCGCGCGGGCGCGGCGGCGCTCTGGCGCGGGCCGGGGAGGCAGACGGCGGCGGGGGCGCGGGCTCGCGCGGGCCCGATCCGGGCCCCGCGGGCCGCTGCGACTGTGGGCGGCGGAGCGCCACGCGGCGGCCTCTGATTGGGCGCGGAGGCGGCGGCGCAGGTCGGACACGTCCGACGCGACGTGGACGTGTCCGGCGGCGCGGGGAGGAGATTTTTTTAGGGTTTGGGGTAGAATGACCCGAAAATTTCGGGGGAGGTCTAGTTTTATAGGTAGAGGGAGCTAGGAGAGTCCAAATGAGGTGCGGTTTTCGCCCACATGATCGTGATTGACCGATCGAGAGCATGGATGGGAGTTAGATGGGTTTTGGGCCACTTTGGAAGGGGTGTTGGGCTGCAAAGAGAGAGGGGCTTTACGGTTACCCGGTTAACCGTTGGAGTATCAAACGACCTCCAAATGGCACGAAACTTGATAGGCGGTCTACCGGTGCTATACCAAGGCCGCTTGGCAAACCTCGGGCCATTCCGAGAAAGTTTAACACCCACTCACGAAAAGAGAGAAGAGGGGGACGTCGGAGGACATAGGAGCGCCGGATTGCAAAACGGACAACGGGGAAAATGCTCGGATACAAGAACGAACACGTATGCAATGCAATGCACATGATGACATGATGAAATGCAACACGCAAGAAAATGACATGGCAACGACGACGAATAACTGGCAGACACCTGGCGCATCGGATCCGGGGCGTTACACCTGCCCACTCAGGGTCACGCGGCTCGGTGATGTAGAACCATCCCGATTGCCACCCTTTGATGGTTTCTACGAAGGAGCCCTCGAGCCATGTGATGTTGGGCATCTTGCCCACCATGACGCCTCTGCACTCCGCTTGCCGGCTGCCCACGACCTTCGGCTTGACGCTGAAGATCTTCAGCCATAGGCCGAAGTGAGGCTTGATGAGGAGGAAGGCCTCGCACACGACGATAAACGACGAGATGTTGAGGATAAAGTTCGGGGCCAGATCATGGAAATCCAGGCCGTAGTAGAACATGAGCCCCTGGACAAATAGGTGAAGTGGGAAGCCCAGTCCGCGGAGGAAATGGGTAAGGAACACCACCCTCTCATGGGGCCAAGGGGTGGGGATGAGTTACCCCTCATCTGGAATCCGGTGCGCGATATCGTCAGACAAGTATCCGGCCTTCCTCAACTTTTTGATGTACCCCTCCGTGACGGTGGAGGCCATCCATCTACCTCCCGCTCCGGACATGATTGGAGAAGGTTGAGGTGGAAAGTGCGGATTTGGGCGCTGGAGCTCCAGTGCGCAGGAATGGATAAGCAAAGGAGGAAGAAGGCGTAGATGGAAAGGGTGGATCGTTAGTCCCTTATATGGGCAGCCGAAACTATGAGCCCCCACCAGCCTAGTAAAACTCGCTTATCTCCCAAGCGCCGCGATTAATGGCGCGGTTGGGTTACCCAGGCCCATATTGATGAGAATCCCGGAATAAGGGGACACGATCTCTGCTTTGACAAGACGTGCCAAGGAAACCGCCTCGCTAAACGGGCTGAGGTGGAACAGTAAAACGATTCGAATAATGGCTTGGCCGTAGCGTGATGTCACACTACGGAATACGTTAGTAGATTAGATTTGTGTAAATACTATTCTCTCTAAGGTGGTATGTGGAACTTATTTTGCAGAGCCGGACACTATCCTTGTGTTCAATATCTTCTATGAGGTATTCGTAGGAGGAACCTGCCTTGCAATGCCGAAGACAAATTTGCGCGCCGGACTCGTCGTCATTGAAGCCTGGTTCTGGGGCTACTGAGGGAGTCCTGGATTAGGGGGTGTCCGGATGGCCGGACTATGACCTTTGGCCGGACTCCCGGACTATGAAGATACAAGATTGAAGACTTTGTCCCGTGTCCGGATAGGACTTTCCTTGGCGTGGAAGGCAAGCTTGGCAATGCGATATGAAGATCTCCTCCCATTGTAACCGACTCTGTGTAACCCTAGCCCTCTCCAATGTCTATATAAACCGGAGGGTTTTAGTCCGTAGGACGAACAACATACCATAGGCTAGCTTCTATGGTTTAGCCTCTCTGATCTCGTGGTAGATCAACAGTTTTACTACCCATATCATCAATATTAATCAAGCAGGAGTAGGGTTTTACCTCCATCGAGAGGGCCCGAACCTGGGTAAAAACATCGCGTCCCTTGTCTCCTGTTACAATCCGCCTAGACGCACAGTTCAGGACCCCCTACCTGAGATCTGCCGGTTTTGACACTGACAGCTACCGTTACCAGTAACTGTCGTAGTAGAGGCTCATAACACTTGTAACTGACGCATTCAGTGTCATTGAATGCCCAAACGACATGGAGGACGTGGGGTTGCGGCACACTCTATATAAGCTGCCTCCCCCCTCCATAATCAGGCACGAGCAAGCTTTGTAACCATATACATCAAATCAAAGCAAGCCTCAGGGCACGATACATAGGGTTGTTACATCCACCGAGTGTTACACCTGCACCGTAGCTAGGTTCTGCCCCTTATTCGTACCCCTAGTACTCATTGTCAGGATTGTAACCCTGACAGTTGGCGCCCACCATCGGGCTAGGCATCTAGCAAATTTTCATGGGGTAGGTGGTCTTCTTCATCATCATGTCAGTCGGCGGTGAATTCCATTTCGGGACACTCTCCTTCATCACCGACAACTCAGCATGGCTTTGCGAGGCCCCGCTGGACATGGAGGCGTTGTCCATCCATGGTGCAACGCATTTCCACACATCGTCCTATGAAGTCCTTCTTTGGCAGCCCTAGGCTCCATACCGAGTGGTCGCTTGTCCTACCATCGTGCGTCGCCGCAGGCGTTCCGGTCGCTCATGGCTGCAACACTAGATCAAGCACGATGTAGCCACCCAGGTCGCAGCGGAGCATGTAGTGGCTCTCAAGTTCGACGAGCCCACCCTCGTCCTCTCCGATGGGTCACTCAGCAATTCCTCTGAGATGTCCAAGTGCAAAAGCATTGAGTCGACTGCCAAGGTTCTCATGGTGGATAACTCCGAGCACCGTGCGCCCTCGGGGTACACGGACGCTCAGGATAGTCACGCGGGTGCGTCACACGGCAACACCGACAGCGGTTCCACGGGCCACAATTCATATGTGCCCCAAGCTCTCACCCGGGAGCAGCGAGACGAGCTTCGCAGGAATGAATAGCTCCCGACCACCCCCATCACCGGGACGACCCCCGAGGCGTTGGCCATGGAGTCGACTCGCTTGGCCACCTTGGTCGAGCGCGATCGCCTCAAACGGCTTTAGAGGGAGCTGGACAAACAAGAGTGTCATCAACCCAATTCCAGTCGACACAAATGTCGGCCCTTATCAAGTGACCAGCCTCGTAAGTACCAAGTCCTCAGTACTCCATTACAAACTTTGGCAGTTGCCACTCGGATCGCGGATTCCATCCAGCCCTCTGGCTCTGCGGCTGGAGAAGTGATTCGGCAGATCCAGGCGCTCCTGAACACGGCTCTATCACAAAACGCAGTGGTGTCCCAATCAAGAGATCGGATACACAGCGCATGAGTGCGCATGGAGACCGTTCAATCGGCTAATAGCCCACTCGGCTCCGTCAGGTGCCGAGCCACTTCCTCCTTAAGAGATCACCATGAAGATAGGAGGCGTGATCGAGCTGCATCGCCCCGGCATCATGATGACTACGATCGCGCCTTGATGCCTCCACCACGAGATGGCGTGTTGATACGTCTCCAATGTATCTATAATTTTTTATTGTTCCATGCTATTATATTATCTGTTTTGGATGTTTTATATGCATTAATATGCAATTTTATATGATTTTTGGGACTAACCTATTAACCTAGAGCCCAGTGCCAGTTTCTATTTTTTCCTTGTTTTAGAATTTCGCAGAAAAGGAATACCAAACAGAATAAAACTTTCGCAATGATTTTTCTTGGACCAGACAACACCAAGGAGACTTGGAGTGCAAGTCAGAAGAGCCACGAGGTGACCACAAGGGTGGAGGGCGCGCCCCCCGACCTTGTGGGCCCCTTGGTGACCCCCTGACCTAGATCTTCCTCCTATATATTCTCAAATACCCCAAAAAACTTTCAGGGGAGCCAAGAAACCCCTTTTCCACTGCCGCAACCTTCTGTACCCGTGAGATCCCATCTAGGGACCTTTTCCGGCATCCTGCTGGAGGGGGATTCGATCATGGAGGGCTTCTACATCAACACCATTGCCTCTCCGATGAAGCGTGAGTAGTTTACCACAGACCTACCGGTCCATAGCTAGTAGCTAGATGGCTTTCTCTCTCTATCTCTCTCTCTTTGATTTTCAATATTCTCCTCGATGTTATTGGAGATCTATTCGATATAATACTCTTTTGTGGTCTGTTTGCCGAGATCCGATGGATTGTGCATTTATGATCAGCTTATCTATGAATATTATTTGAATCTCCTCTGAATTCTTATATGCATGATTTGATATCTTTGCAAATCTCTTGAAACTATCGATTTGGTTTCGCCAACTAGATTGGTTTTTCTTGCAATGTGAGAAGTGCTTAGCTTTGGGTTCAATCTTGCGGTGCTCGATCCTAGTGACAGAAGGGGAACCAACACGTATTGTATTCTTGCCATCGAGAATAAAAAGATGGGGTTTTCATCATATTGTTTGAGTTAATTCCTCTACATCATTTCATCTTGCCTAATAGTAGTCTAGATGCATGCTGGATAGCGGTCGATGTGTGGAGTAATAGTAGTAGATGCATAATCATTTCGGTCTACTTGATACGGATGTGATGCCTATATTCATGATCATTGCCTTAGATATCGTCATAACTTTGCGCTTTTCTATCAATCAATCGACAGTAATTTGTTCACCCACCGTAATAATTTCTATCCTGAGAGAAGCCTCTAGTGAAACCTATGGCCCCGGGTCTATTTTCCATCATATAATCTTCTATTTTCCATCATACAAGTTTCCGATCTACAATTTTAGTTTCCTATTTACTTTCTTTGCAATCTTTTACTTTCCGTTCCATAAACCAAAAATACCAAAAATAATACTTTGTCATTTATCCATCTCTATCAGATCTCACTTTGCAAATAACTGTGAAGGGATTGACAACCCCTTTTTCGCATTGGGTGCGAGTTGGTGTTTTTTGTGCTGGTATTCGGTGGCTTGTTGTGTTGTCTCCTACTGGATTGATACCTTGGTTCTCAAAAGCTTAGGGAAATACTTACTCTACTTTGGTGCGTCACCCTTTCCTCTTCAAGGGAAAAATAAACACAAGCTCAATAGGTACCACGCGTACGGGCGCCAGCCCTATGACGACAGACGAACACATGGCAGCGATCGCATGCCGAGTCCCATTCATCACACGAGGGACACTCGACACATGAAGTTCAATGCGAGATCCGTTCTTGCTCAAAACCTGGTCAACAGGGGTCGAGCCCTGCGAGAAGGCCAAGATCATGACATCCCGAGTGGTTCCATACCATTAGGTCTTGGGTGCTTTGTCCGTTATATATGAGTTGTAGAGATTCTTAGCAACTTCAGGTTGGCCACAGGGATCAACAAATTCACTGGCGAGTCTAAGCCTAAGATATGGCTGGAAGATTGCCGAGTGGCGGTCTAGATCGGCGGCGGCAACGACAACGTGGCCGTGAAGCTTTTGCCGCTAATGCTCGAGGGCTCCGCTCGGGCCTGGCTTACGCAGCTCCCGCCAGGTAGAATATTCTGTTGGGATGATTTGGCGAGAGTGTTTGTCAAAACATTTGAAGGCACTTACAGGAGAACGAGTCTGGCCGAGCTGCAGCACTACATATAGAAGCAAAATGAGACTCTTTGTGAGTTCATTCAATGGTGGACCACCTTGCATAATACCGTGGAGAACGTCGTCGAGCACCAGGCGATCTGTGCCTTCAAGGCCAGAGTCGGATACCGGGAGTTGAACATGAAGTTCGTCCGAACTGAGACCCTGACTCTCAGTCACGCTATGGAGATAGCCAACTGGTACGCCGGGGGTGAAGAGGAAGACCGACTGAGAAGCGGCAAAAGCCGAACATGCGATGCTCATCAGTCGGACACCAAGGGTAAGAAGCACAACCGGAAGGATGAGGTTCGAGGGAGCGCTGAGGCTGTGGCTCTAGCCAGCTAGGGCAAAAGCAAATGCTCCAAAAAGCAGAAGAAGGACTGGAAGGGGGAAAAAACAAGTCACCACGAAGAGTGACATCCTCGACCAACCCTGCCAGATCCACACAATGAGGAGGGCAATTTGATTTTGCCAAAGCATACCATTCGGGACTGCTGGCTCTTGAAGCAAGAGATGCGGCAAGATTCCTCCGGGGACAAGGATGAAGATGACGGTGGAGGCAAAGGTACTTCTGGGCACTCCAACGTAGAGACATTTCTGATGACCTTCGCCGGCATCGAAAGCAAGAGTTGCCTCAAGGTTATTAGCTGAAAGGTCAACATGGCGGTTACGACTGTCACCATGTACCTCGACTGGGCCAAGATGTTGGTGAACTTTGATCAATCGGATCACCTGACCCACATACCGACCCCCGAGCGACAGGCTCTGGTGGTTGACCCGGTCATTGGAGGAGTATGATTACACAAAGTCCTAATGATCGGCGGCAGCAAGCTCAACATTATTTACGCTGAAACCTAGGAGGCAATGGGCATTGCGATGTCCCAACTCAGCAAGAGCAATATGTAGTTCCACAGGGTAGTCCCCGGGAAGAAGGCCAAGTCACTCGGATAAATCACCCTCGATGTTGTATTTTGCGAGGAGAAGAATTTCCAGAAGGAACGGCTGACTTTCGAGGTGGTAGACTTCTGGAGTGCTTACCATACCATCCTGGGTAGGCCCGCCCACGCACGTCTCATGGCCCGTCCATGTTACATGTATCTTAAGCTTAAGATGCCAGGGCTGAAAGGCATGATCAGCATCACAGGCAATCGGAAGTTGGCCGAAGAATGTCTTCAGGAGGGCTCCCAAATTGCTGATGAAGAGGTGGTGATGGCCGAGTTAGATGAGTACAAGAAGGCGGTGGATTCGAGTGAGGTGCTGAAGTCCAAAAAGTCAACTGTGGAATCTGCTTTCCAGTCGGCAGGGGAGACGAAGCTAGTGCACATTCAACCCGAGGACCCGAATGCCACCCCGACCAATATCTCAACCACCCTTGACAGCAAATAGGAAAGAGAGCTCATCCAGTTCCACCATGAGAAATGGGACATCTTCGGCTGGAAGCCTGGTGACATGTCGGATGTTCCTAGAGAGCTGACCAAGCATAGACTTCGTGTCGACTCGAAGATGAATCCTGTCAAAGAGCACCTTTGATGATCTTCCACCGAGAAGCGCAAGGCGATTGACAAGGAGATAGCGTGACTTTTGGCCAGCGAATTCATCTGAGAGGTGTACCACTACGAGTGGCTCACCAACGTCGTCATGGTGCCAAAAAAGAATAACTCCCTCCGGATGTGTATTGATTTTAAACACATCAATCGGGCCTGCCTGAAAGATCATTTCCATCTTCCTCGCATAGATCAGATAGTAGATTCTACTGCCGGGTGTGAGCGGTTATCATTTATGGTTGCGTACTCCGGGTACCACCAGATCCGAATGTATGGTCCTGATGAAATAGAAACAGCGTCCATTCGGGTGTTTTTGTTATATCACTATGCCATTTAGTTGAAAAATGTTGGGGCCACAACTCAGCGTATGATTCAGAAGTGCCTGCGGAAGCAGATCAGTCAGAACGTGGAGGCCTATATGGATTACATCATGGTCAAGTCCAGAAAAGGTTCCGACCTCCTGACTGACCTCGGCGAGACCTTCACGAACTTACACACTTTTGGCATCAAGGTCAATCCGGCTAAATGTACATTCGGCGTACCCGCAGGCAAATTACTCGGTTTCCTCCTTTCTGAACGTGGAATTGATCCTGAGAAGATAGGTCTATTGTTTGAATGAAGCAACCAGAGCGTCTCCATGATGTACAACACCTCACAGCCTATCTAGCAGCCCTGAGTAGATTCATCTCAAGACTCGATGAAAAATCCATGCCGCTTTACCAATTGATGAGGAAGTCTGACAGGTTTGAGTGGACTCCCGAAGCGCGGGCTGCGTTCCTAGAACTTAAAGCCCTATGTTTCACCCAGCCGGTGCTAGCTGCTCCAAGCAGCAAAGAGCCTTTGCTCCTATACATTGCGGCCGTGAGCCGAGTAGTTAGCACGGTTCTCACTGTGCAACAGCAAAAATAAGGCAAAACCTTCAAGATCCAAAGACCAGTCTACTACATATCTGAAGTGCTAACCCCTTCCAAGCAAAGGTATCCACATTATCATAAGCTAGTATATGGGATCTATCTAACTGCAAAGAAGGTGGCGCATTATGTTCAAGAACACTCGGTCACGGTGATAAGTGACGTCCCTCTGTCTGACATCATGAACAACAGCGATGTCACATACTGAGTGGCAAAGTGGGCCATCGAGCTCCTTCCTCTGGACATCAAGTTTGAAGCCAAGAAAGCCATCAAGTCGCAAGCCCAAGTAGATTTCCTTGGCAAGTGGATTGAGCAAGAGCAACCCGTCCCGAGTGTCCCCGAGCAGTAGACGATGTTCTTTGACAGCTCCAAGATGCTCCATGGCCCTGGGGCCGGAGTGATCTTGGTGTCCCCTAAAGGCGACCGACTCAGTTATGTGCTCCATATTCACTTTGACTCCTCCAACAACGAAGCCGAATACGAAGCTCTCCTGCATGGGCTACGAATGGCAACTTCTCTGGGAATTCGCCGACTGATGGTCAATGGCGACTCGGACCTAGTGGTCATCCAAGTCATGAAGGAGTGGGATATCCGTAGTATAGTGATGACTGTCCACTGCAACACCGTCAAAAAGCTAGAGAAGCACTTCGAAGGGTTGGAACTCCATCACGTGTCGCGCCTCAAGAACCAAGCAGCTGATGATTTGGCCAACATGGGTTCCACTCAGAAAACAGTACCCAAGAATGTCTTCCTGGAGCACCTACACTAGCCCACAATCAAGGAAGGCCCTTTCGTGGAGGAGCCCCGCAACTAGTCGGCCCGTCCAGTCGGACTGAAGTAGACGTCCTTGCAGTAATCGACCTGGTCCAAGAGATCCTTGATATCACTCCCAAGTGGACTAGACCATATCTGGCGTACCTTCTTAGGCAGGAGCTCCCAGAAGATGAAGCTGAGGCCCATCAGATCTTCTGTCGATCCAAAGCCATCACTGTCATGGGAGATCAACTCTACAAGAAAAGCACCACCGGGGTCACTTAGCGATGCATATCGCAGGAGGAAGGGCAGCAAATTCTGTAGGAGATTCACTTGGGAACATGTGGACACCATGCATCCTCTCGGACCCTGGTCGCCAAAGCATTTAGAGCCGGGTTCTATTGGCCCCGAGCCAATGAGGCCGCCCGAGATATGGTGGATCAATGCGTCGGGTGCCAGTTCTACGCGAATTAGTCGCACAAGCCGGCGTCCGCTCTGATGACTATTCCCCTCACCTGGCCGTTCTCCATCTTGGGACCCGACATAGTCGGCCCACTCCGGACCAGGGCGAGTGGTTTCACGCACCTGTTGGTGGAGGTCGATAAGTTCACCAAGTGGACCGAGGCCAAGCCAATAAACAAGTTTGACTTGGTCACTGCCATTCAGTTCATCAAAGAGATAATCTTCAGATTCGGAGTCCCTCACAATATTATCACTAACAACAGATCTAACTTCGACTCAGACAAGTTCTGTGAGTTTTGTACGCCCAAGGCACTCGGGTCGATTATGCCTTCGTGGTGCACTGGCAGTCAAATGGGAAAGCCGAGCGGGCGAATGGACTCATACTCCAATGTTTGAAGCCCCGCCTCATCCACGACCTAACCCACACGGCAGGGGCCTGGCTAACCGAGCTACAGTCGGTCCTCTGGGGCATGCGGACGACCCCGAATCGGTCCACCAATCGCACTTCATTCCTAATGGTGTACGGGTCAGAAGCAGTTTTGCCGAGTGACTTGCTCCATACCCCCCCCCCCCCCCCCCCGAGCAGATCTTTACTCGGAAGCCGAAGCTATAGAGGCAAGGCAGAATGGCCTAGATCTCCTGGAGGAGGAGCGGTAACTGGCACTTATAAGATCAACATTATACCAACAAGACACGCGCTGCTACCATGACAGACACATCAAGGGGCGCACTTTCAGAAGGAGACCTGGTCCTTTGAGTGGATCAACAGAAGCCTCACAAGCTAGCACCCCCCTAGGAAGGGCCATTCGCTATATCGAAGGTCCTGCACAACGGAGCATACCGACTCTACAATTCCGCCAAACCAATAGAAGAGCCCAGAGCTTGGAAC
Organism: Triticum timopheevii; assembly: GCA_963921465.1. Classification (NCBI taxonomy): domain Eukaryota; kingdom Viridiplantae; phylum Streptophyta; class Magnoliopsida; order Poales; family Poaceae; genus Triticum; species Triticum timopheevii. The sequence continues at coordinate 389,680,433 of OY997274.1, forward strand.
GCGGATCTGCTCCGCAAGTTTTATACTTAAAAAATTTCCTTTGTAATACTTAGTCCGAATGAACTTAGATGAATAAAAGTCTTACCTTTCCCGTATATCGTCTAGTTCCACCTATGGTCGCATTTTCACTCAGGTGACTAACTGCATTCAGAAACTAACACACCTCCACTGGGTGAAAATAGGAGAGGGCTTAGCTATGAACCAGTTTGCACCTTTAGTTAAGAAACAATCCGAGTGAGGATTTGCTCCACACTCGGGGGCTTGGCTGCAAACCAATTTTCGCCTAAGTTAAAAGACATTCTGAGTGAGGATCTCCTCCACACTCGGGGGCTTGGCTGTGAACCAGTTTTTGCCTAAGTTAAAAAACAATCCGAGTGAGGATCTTCTCCACACTCGGGGGCTTCTTCGGTACGAACCAATTTTCTCCTAAGTTAAAAAACAATCCGAGTGAGGATCTACTCCACACTTGAGGGCTTGGCTACGAATCAGTTTTTGCCTAAGTTAAAAAAACAATCCGAGTGAGGATCTGCTCCACACTCTTGGCCACGAACCAGTTTTTGCCTAAGTTAAAAAACAATCCGAGTGACAATCTGTTCCACACCCGGGGGCTTAGCTACGAACCAGTTTTCGCCTAAGTTCAAAAACAATCCGAGTGAGGATCTGCTCCACACTTAGGGGCTTAGTTGTGAACCAGTCTTCACCTAAGTTAAAAAAACAATCCGAGTGAGGATCTGATCCACACTCGGGGGTTTAGCCACAAACCAGCTTTCTCCTAAGTTAAAAAACAATCTAAGTGAGGATCTGCTCCACACTCGGAGATTTAGCCGCGAACCAGCTTTTGCCTAGGTCAAACAAAGCACAAGAAGGAAATAAGAACTTAAGAGTTTGCAAATCAAAGATTCGATCCGTCCGAATGTTTCAGCCAAAACTGAAATGAGCCCAAGGCTCGGCGAAGTATACGGTTACATCAACCACCCGGCATTTCGGGGCAAATTTAACCAAGTGTTTTAAGCATCGGGCTGAGGGCTAGCTGGGTCGACGGAGGTCTCCAAGTCGATCATGTCGGTGATGCGTGTGGCAGCTTCGGCGAAGGTCTCCATGAAATCCTCAAACTTGTGGTTCTTCTTGTTCATCACTCGGAGGCCCTTCAACTTCTCCTCGTCCATGTTCTTGCAATGAACACGGATGAGTGACAACGCCACATCACCACCGCTCTGAGAAGCCGACTTCTTCCAAGCTTTCACTCATGCAGGAACCTCGTTCAGCCGCGTCATGACCAACTCCAGGTCCATCTGAGTCTCCTCACCCGGCTGCAGCTCCTTGTCGATCTAGCCCAAGGCACCTCTCGTCCGAGTGACATAACCCAAGGCAGTTTTCCAAGCGGTCTTCCAGCCACAGGATGGCGAGAGCTGCTTCTTCGGGGACGAGTGACCTGGAAGGTTCTAGATACCTCTCAAGCCTCTCCAGCTCTAGTTCTATGTTGTAGCAGTGCTCTGATTGGAAGAAAGCAGTCCATGAGCGAATGATCAAGGAAAAACTCAGCGGCATATGGATTCCATTGGCCAAGAATTTTTTTACTAGCAAGCTTCTCACTAAACTCTATGCAGAACTCCTCAATATACGACTCCATGACATTCTTCTTCTCTATGAGCTGCGCGACCTTCTCCTCCAGAGTCTGCTTCTCCTACACAAAGGCATTGGCTTGATCTTCGCATTTCTTCTTCCATTAGGAAGATTCGCCCTTGGCGACAGCAACGGCAGCCTTGAGGCCCTTGATCTCCCCCTCCAATTTGCCAGCTGAAGACAGCTTCTCGTCGGCTAGCTTGGTCTTGGTCTTGGCCTCCTTCTGTTCCAGCGCTAGTTCGTTGTCCTTGTTCTCTAGGGCATGCTTCATGGTTTCTAAAGAAACAGAAGTCCTCAGCCTCGTTATGAGTTGGGTGTTCTCGCTACGAACATCTGTTGGAGCGTAATGACTCGGATCAAAAAGGGAAAAATAGTATGCAACTACCAGATGGAGGAAATGACTTACCTCCCAAGGCCTTCTTCTCCTTCTCTAGTCGGGCACTCTTGAGCTTCTCGGTGTCCCGATCTAGTCAGAGGGACATCACCTCCTTCTCCAGCACAGCATAGTGGGACCCCAACTCACAAGCTCTCTGCAGCATAAAAGAGATAATCAGTCGGAAAGCATGAAGGAAAAACCAAAGTACTAACCCACAAACACTCGGCCAAGCACCCCTGAGGGGAACAAGTTGGATCAGTACCAGATCTTCAAGTACCCTCTGGTTACTGAGTCGATCGTGCACTATCAGGAGGAACAAGCTGGATAAGTACCAGATCCTTGAGTACCCTCTCACTATCCACTCGGTTGTGCGACCCTGGGAGGAACAAGCTTGACCAATACCAAATTCTCAAAGTACCTTCTGGTTACTGGGTTGGCCAGGCACTCCCGAGAGGAACAAGCTTGATCAGTACTAGATCCTAAAGTACCCTTTGATCTACCTTCACTCGGTCAGTTTCCGAGTTAGCAATGAAGAAGATAGAGGACAACAACACACACCGGTCTACTTCATTCGGCTAACTTCCGAGTTGCCAACGAAGAAGATCCTACCTATTATCTCACCAACGCACGGGTATTGCCGAACGTCCCGAACGCCAAGCGACAGTTCTAAAGGCCACCACTGATTGCCCGCAATTGACGGCAATCTCGGGGACTACACCCAGTGGGCGCACTCAGTGTGCCCCCACTGGAAAGTGACTCATTGATGAGCTAAAAAAGTGACAAATAACCCAGGGTGAAACAAACACAAGTTCTACGACTACCACCGACTGCTTCCAGTCAGTGGTAGCCTCGGGGACTACACACAGTGGGTGCACTCAGCGTGCCCCACTGGATCGTAAGCAATCGGATACCCCCCAGCTATACTCTGAGTGAATACGACAAAAAATACAAAAAAGTTCAAAGACTCCTACTAACTGAATCCAGTCGACGGGAGCCTCGGGGACTACACCCAGTGGGTGCACTTAGCGTGCCCCCATTGGATCATGAACACCCAGTGGGTGCGCCCTCTGCAAACCCACTCACAAAAATCCTACCACGGAGAAAGAAAACACTTCGACGGGAAATTATACTCACAATGGTACTTACTCAGACGTTGGTCTGCAGTGTCGCGCTGGCGTCATAAGCCTCCTTCAGTCGGTCGCACATCAACCTCGCCTTGATCAGAGCCTCCTTGCTTACCCCCACTTGATAATCAGGGACATGGTACAGGGGGGAGGAGGTGGCTTGGGCCGACGAAGACGCGGATGCGGGCCTCAGAGCTGGAACCAGCGCCGACCCGCTCAGAGGAGCTGGTGTAGATCCTGCGGCCAGGGCCACTAAAGTCGAAGGCACTGAGCCACCCTAGGCTAGAGGACTCGGCCCTGTAGCTCTTGCAGCAGCCTTCGCCTGTGAAATGCGGGCCACTCGGCGAGGGCATGTGTCCTGCATCGGCACGTCGATGCTCGACATTTTCTCCTTGATGGCCTCCGAGTTGGGCGGGTCGATCCTCTCATCATCATCCAGCTGAATGATCTCGGGTGGGGTTGCACGAATACACGGACTAGGAAAATCAGTGGATATCAGTCGGGAGAAGTCTAAACGTTCCAATCAGTCGGTGCAAAATACCTCTGGAGGTAGTGGCGTTCGCCGCGTCGGCGTCAGTCGTACCCTGCTTGTGGGCTTGCAGGTCCACTTAAGTTGCCGAGGTTTCATTGCTACAAAGGATCAAACAACACTCAGTCATCAACCGAATCAGCTCAAAAACAATCAAAGGATTGACAAGAACACTCACGTCGAAGCCACAGGCACTGCCACCTTGATCCGAGGCACAACAACCTTCCGAGGCTTCGTAGAAACCTACTTGGGCAGCTTGGATTGCTTCTCAGCCGAGCTGTCCGCCTTTCCATGTGCACGCTAACTTGGAGCTGCGAGTCGTTAATACGTCCATTTTGCATCATGCTTTTATAACAATATTTATTGCATTATGGGCTGTTATTACACATTATGTCTCAATACTTATGGTTATTCTCTCTTATTTTACAAGGTTTACCATGAAAAGGAGCAAATATTGGAAACCTATTCTGCACAGCTCCAAAAATCCTGAAACTCTGCGGAAGTCACTTTTGGAATTAATAAGAATTATTGAGCGAAGAAAACACCAGAGGGGGGCCACACCCTGGCCAGGAGGGTGGGGGCGTGCCCACCCCTACTGGGCGCGCCCCCTGTCTCCTGGGCCCCCTGGTGGCCCTCCGGTGCCCATCTTCTGCTATATGATGGCTTTTACCCTGGAAAAAAAATCATAAGCAAGCTTACAGGACGAAACTCCGCCGCCACGAAGCGGAACCTTGGCAGAACCAATCTAGGGCTCCGGTGGAGCTATTCTGCCGGGGAAACTTCCCCTCGGGAGGGGGAAATCATCACCATCGTCATCACCAACGATCCTATCATCGGGTGTCGGTGGGAAACGACACCTATGGAATCACTGGAATCCCTACTACGACTGCGGGGCGTGGGGATCGTGAGAAGAGCGGGACTAGCAGACACCACAAAGGGGATTTACCCAGGTTTGGGCTGCAAAGATGCGTAAAATCCTACGATCCTGCTTTGGTGGATGTATTTAGTTGTTCTTGAGCTCTCGAACTAGCTCTGGGTGCTGCTAGGTTTGAAAGAGCCGAATCCCTCTCCAGTGCGCCATGGGCCTCCTTTTATAGGCGAAAGGGGTTGCCACAATGGCACACAGGAGGTGCAAAGTGCTACAGCGTTGCGAGCTTATCGCTGGTATTACAAGATAAAGCACATTTAATGCGAGGCTTAGGTGTCTGTCGGTGTCAAAACTGGCAGATCTCGGGTAGGGGGTCCTGAACTGTGCGTCTAGGCGGATGGTAACAGGAGACAAGGGACACGATGTTTTTACCCAGGTTCGGCCCTCTCGATGGAGGTAAAACCCTACTCCTGCTTCATTAATATTGATGATATGGGTAGTACAAGAGTTGATCTACCACGAGATCAGAGAGGCTAAACCCTAGAAGCTAGCCTATGGTATGATTGTTGTTCGTCCTACGGACTAAAACTCTCCGGTTTATATAGACACCAGAGAGGGCTAGGGTTACACAGAGTCAGTTACAATGGGAGGAGATCTTCATATCATATTGCCAAGCTTGCCTTCCACGCCAAGGAAAGTCCCATCCAGACACGGGACGAAGTCTTCAATCTTGTATCTTCATAGTCCGGGAGTCCGGCCAAAGGTCATAGTCCGGCCATACGGACACCCCCTAATCCAGGACTCCCTCAGTGTCCCTTCACTTTATCGAGGGCGGGGGAGAGGCCCGTATCGTCCGTCGCCACTCCACCTCGCTTCGACATGTGCCCTGGCCAGCGATGCATGCGGTGCCATGTAGGCAGGCAGGCAGCTGAGGTGGCGCGATGGTGGAGCCTCCACGAAGGGCTGCATGCTGCCACGCAGGTGCCTGCCCAGCTGGTTGGGTCGGCAGCTGCATGCGAACGGCGGCGGAGACTTGGCTGGTGTGGACCTGGCAGAGGCCCTGCTGGCGTGCCCGGCAAGGGTCTTGCTGGGTGGCCCGGCGAGGGTCTTGCCAGGTGGCCCGGCAAGGGTCTTGCCATAGCGCGCTGGCATCCCCGGCAAGGATCTTGCCGGGGGTCTTGTGGATTTCTTCGGCGAGGATGGTTGCCTTCCTATCCTCATTTGATCTTGACTATTCTTTGTCTTCACAAAGATCTGCATGCCACCACGGAGGTGCCTCCCGAGCCTTGTCCCAATGCGTTTGTTAGCGTTGGTGGGCTCAAAGGTGGCTCACTCAGCTGGTGTGGGCGAGCTGCCCCGGCAAGGGTCTTGCCGAGGCCGCTGAGGCCGCCTCGGCAAGGGTCCTTGCCGGGGAAACTTGCTTCTTTCATCCGATATTTGTGGCCTTGGTCCTTATCGTCGCCTTGTTTGTCTTGTGCCTTCGGCTTCTCTCCGGCTTCCCTTTCCTGCCCTGTTATGCGTGGTCGTGGCGGGAGGCTCTGACTACCCGTGCACAAGTATAGGGGTCAAAAGGAGAGCCCCTACTTTTGTACACCGACAGGAGCCCCCGGGCCTGGGTCATACATAAATGCAACACGTTGTTTGGCCAGGCCCAGAACGGTGCGCGGGTAGTTGGGGGCGGATTTTACCGTGGTAACTACTCTGTCCGCTGCGCTTCCCCACGACCCACGTTGAACGCACGACGTGGGGGTCATGTGCGCGCGCGTGACGTGTGAGGCATGTGTGGGACAGCGTCCGCACGCATGCGTCGTATCGCAGTTAATGGGAAAGGAGGCGGCCTGCGCCTTCCCAATAAAAAGGAAAACCGCGGGCGCGTTGCTCACTTTACTTCCCTCCCCTCGCGCCTTCCTTCTTCTCGAGCCTCTCTACCTCCGTCCATCGCCGTCGTGCTCCGTCCATCTCCTGCTTTCTCGCTCCTTGCAGCCGCCATGGTGCCCAAGTCCACCAAGAGCAAGGGAGCGGCAAAGGACGTCGGGGTGTCGGAGCAGACGGAGAGCGAGCTGGTGGCGCGACGAGCGCAGTCCGCCTACTTCCCCTCGACGGTCAGTGTGCTCGAGCTCCGGGATATGTTCAAGGACCTGTGGGGAATGAAGACAGGGGGAGAGAAGACGGGGCATCTAGCCACGCACGTCGTCCCTGCCAGCGTTGGGCCCTCCCCAAATCGGTACCCCTTCTTCGTCGACTACTTCTCCTGCGGGCTCTGTCCCCCCTTTTCTGATTTCTTCAAGGACATCATGTACACCTACGCCTTCCGCCTCTTGGATTTCACCCCGAATGCCGTGGCGGGCATGGCTCTCTTCGCCCATCTCTGCGAGGGCTTCGTCGGGGTGCACCCCAGCACGACGCTCTTCTGCCATTACTTCTCCCCTCGGATCCAAAAAGGGGGCGCCATTGCTGGCTGCGTTGCCTGGATCCCGAGGGCCAAGGGGGCGTACCCGGACGGTGCCACGATGGAGAGGTGGGAAGAATGGTGGCGCCGGTGGTGCTGGATTGAGGAGGAGGACCCACCAGCATTCTGCGAGGTTCGCCAGAAACCGCCGGTCCGCGGCGGCGATTGGGGCGACGTCGACGCCGACGACGCGAAGCTGACGGTCGCCACCACCAGGATTCTCCGGCTCACCTAGGCTGGGCTCACCCTCGAGATGATCGGGGCGGACTTCATCCATCGCCAGATTGCCCCTCTGCACGACAAGGGGAGGCCGGCCTGGCTTTTTTTGAACGTCGCCGACATCATGAGGCTCCGCCCCCGGCCTCGACAACAACCTGATGGTGCTGAGGCACGCCCACCTTTGCCAGCGGATCTGCTAGCTCGAGGTTGACGATGAGGGCGAGGTTGAGCGGTCCGGCAAGCTTGCCAGGGCCGCCGCGAATGCCGGCAAGGTCGACAAGGAGCCCGTTTTCAAGCTGCCGACGGGAGTGGTCCCGCTGAGCAACAACTCTTGCCGGAACGAGATCATTGCCATGATGCCGCTCTTCAACATGCATGGCCTTGACCCGAACTGGGTTGAGCCGAACGGGCTCGTGGTGCAGGAGTTCTTCGACACCTTGCATTAGGTGTACATCACCGTCGAGCCGCACCTTATCCAGGACACCTCTCCGGTGGAGCTGGACTATATTGCCGCCAGGGTGGAGGAGGCGAGGTTTGCCGAGGAGGAGGCAAAGCTCGTCAAGGAGGCTGGCAGCACCGGCGACGTGGTGGACAAGGCCGCGGTGGAGGCGGGGGAGGGGGAGCTCGCCCGGTGGGTGGCAGCCGCTAGGGAGGCCAGCGGCACCGACACCGGGGCTCCCCTCGTTGAAGACACCGCTGACGGTTCTTTGTCGGACGAGGGCGAGGGGGAGAAGACCGCGACCGCCGATCCTCCAATCACCAGAAATGGGCGGGTCCTACGACGGGCCATCTCCGGCGAGCCGGTCTGCCTCGACCGGGCCGTGCAGCTGCGGCAGGCCCAGGAGGCGCCCGTGTGCCAGACGAGGGCGGTGGCAATGAAGAAAACGGCGAAAGCCGTGGCATCGAAGAAGAAGGCATCTGCTTCTTCATCGTCCAAGCGTGCCCGGACGCCATCGCCTCCCCCCTCGCTGGCAACCATCGGCGCGGGGATTGGGTTTGACTTTGGGCCTCTCAGCCCGGAGAGAGAGTTCAGGCCTCTCATCCCGGAGAGAAAAAGGAAAGCAACGGAGGAGGAGGAGGAGGAGGAAGAGAACGAAGAGTAAGCTTCTGCTTTCCTCCCTCATTCCTTACACTCCCCCTGATGGCGTTGCTCACTTGTCTTCATCTTGCAGGGATGGGGAGACGTTGGCCCAGAGGATAAAGAGGGCCAAGATTTCGGCGAGTGGCCAGCCCCCAGCAGGCACCTCCAGTACGCCACTGGTGGTGTCGAGCAGCCCAGACAGCAGCCCCCAGCCCGGCCCCCAGCGTGAGTCCACCATCCGCCCTCTATCAACGTGCGTCACGCGCGACGCTTCAGTGTTAACCGTGCCGTGGATGCAGGAGAGGAGCAGCACCAAAGGGAGCCACAGAGGGCTTCTCCGATCGTGCCGCCTTCGTCAACTACACCGCCCCAAGGGGCATCCCCGGCAAGGCCACCAAGCACCGAGATCGTGTACACGGAGCAGGGGGAGGAGAACGCAGGCGCTGGTGGCTTTGCCTCGACGCCAGACTTTGGTGGAGAAGGGGCTTCTGCCTCACGGCCCAGCACGGGTAAGCCACTCGCTCTCCACTTCTGTTTGTGTTCTTTCTTTCCTCTTTTCCTTACTGGCTTTCGACCTTGGCTCCGCCCTGTCTCCTTCTTGGCGTCCAGACCCCTCCTCAGAGGACGTCGACACCACCATGAAGGACGTCGCCGCGGATGCCGCGGCGGAGGTGGAGAAGATTGCTGCCGAGGAGAGCACCAGGGGCGCCGCCGAAGATGCCGCCAAGGGGCCCGGCAAGGGGCCTCCCGGGGAGGCCAGCAAGGCTTCTACCGAGGAGGTGGCGTTTGACGACATGCCCTCTTCCTCCGCCGCCTCCGGCTCCGGCAGGTACCTAAGGGTAAGCGATGACCTCTTCGTCCACCTCCTTAGCGCGTCGAGCACCAGGGCTCCCTTTGAAGGAGAGGTGTTCGACGAGGAGGTGCTTGCCGCCGCCGGGCTCGAGGTCGTAGATGAGCCGGGCGTTGGTGGCGCCGGCTCCCAGGAGGAGCTGCTGCTCCAGGCCATAGGTACCAGCTTCTGGAAGCTCCAGGCGCTCCACCGCGCCCGCTTGGACATGGCCAAGTCCAGGGCAGCGGTGGTGGAGAAGGCGGAGGAGGACTTTGGAGGGCGTGTCGCCAAGGCGCAAGACTGGTTCCGCCAGGCCCAGGACGAACTGAAGGCTGCCCAGGGCGAGCTGGCCAACCATGAGGTGGAGCTCGCCCTGAAGCTGGCCGACATCGAGAAGGCCCAGGAGATGGCGAAGAAGTTGGCCGATGAAGTCGAAGCCGCCCGGACCCAGCACGAGGTTGCACTGAAAACCCAGGAAGAGGACCTTGCCGTGCGCGAGGAGAAGCTTGCCGCCACGCTCCATGGCAAGGACGAAGAGGTGGGCAAGCTCGTCCTACAGCGGACCCAAGAGCTGGAGCGGAGGCATCAGGAAGCACTCAACGCCCAGGCTTAGGCCCACGCCGGCAAGGTGAAGGAGCTGGAGGGGCAAGCTCTGAAGCTGGTCCAGGAGAAGCACACGCTCAATGGCGCTCTGACGATGGCGCAGGGTGAGGTCATCAGCAAGGCCGGAGAACTCTCCGAAGCCAAAAACTCCATCAGCAACCTCAAGCTGAAGTTGGGAGCCCTCGAGAAGACGCTGTCGGAGGCCAAAACGCGGGTGGGGATCCTAACCAAGGAGCTGACGACGGAGAAGCGGCACTAGATAAACAAGACCGCTAACCTCGAGGACCACGTGGCGGGCGAGAAGCGTTGGCTCGAACGCCTTGCCGTCATTGCAAACTCGGCCGCTGATCAGCTGGCCCTTATGGGGATGCCAGAGATGAGCTACGCCCCAAAGGCGAACCTGAGCCCCAATGCCAACCTGACCATATACTTTGAGAAGGTCGCCGGCACCCTGAAGCGGCTTCACTCCAACCGGGTGGCCTCCCTGGCTGAGGAATCCCGGATACTCTGCCGGGGGACCATGATCAGGGTGCTCACCAAGATTGCACACTGGCACCCAGACCTCGACTTTGGAGCTGTGCTGAAGAGCTTGCCGGAGGATGCCGATATCATGGAGCTCAATGAGCGTATCTAGCCCATCCTCATCCGCATCGACAAAATCAAGAGGTTGGAGGGCCAGCATCGGGACTAGGCATCCCATTCTCCGTCGCCGCTGCAGGTTCATGAACAAGACAATGCTATCTTTAATTAGAACTGCGGTGGCAATTCGTGTAACCTAACTCTGCAGTGTCCCTAAAACTCTGCGTGTTATTTTCCTGTTCGATTTTCCTTTGTATTTCCACCCCACGTTAACCGGGTAAGCCTGCCGGCACGTAAACCCAGGGCGGCGCTCTGAGGACGGATCCTCATTAGCCTGCCGAGCGTGCTTGTTGCCGGGCAAAGCACCTTGCCGCCCTTTGCGCGACCGCTCGATCTGTCGAGCTTGACTCGAGTCAGAACCGAGAGCGTTGCCGATGACGAAAGGTTACCCTGCCGCTCTTGACGCGGCCGCTTGAACTATTGAGTGGACTCGAAAAAGAACAAGGGCATTGCCAATCGCAGGAGGGCCCCTCTGTGTACAGGCTCTTCATACATAGGCCGAACCGTCGAGGATAATAACCTTATGTTTTAAAGAGAAAAACTTAGAATTCAGCATGACTTAGCTCTCCGTCGCCGCCCCGGTGTCGTGCAAGCCACGGGCAGCGCCGCCTTCTTGGCCGCCTTCTCCGCTGGGGCTGCGGCGGCGGTGAACTGCTAGGCTTACCACTGGACCCGATTCTCACCATTGCGCTGCCCCTACCTGGCGCGCCAAAGATGTCGGTGGGAAACGACACCTATGGGATCATTGGAATCCCTACTATGGTTGCGGGGCGCGGGGATCGTGAGAAGAGCAGGACTAGCAGACAGCACAAAGGGGATTTACCCAGGTTCGGGCCGCAAAGATGCATAAAACCCTACGATCCTGCTTTGGTGGATGTATTTAGTTGTTCTTGAGCTCTCGAACTAGCTCTGGGTGCTGCTAGGTTTGAAAGAGCTGAATCCCTCTCCAGTGCGCCATGGGCCTCCTTTTATAGGCAAAAGGAGCTGCTACAGTGGCACACAAGAGGTGGAAAGTGCTACAGCGTTGCGAGCTTATCGCTGGTATTACAAGACAAAGCACATTTAATGTGAGGCATAGGTGTCCCTTCACTTTATCGGGGGCGGGGGCGAGGCCCGTCTCCTCCGTCGCCGCTCCTCCTAGCTTCGACATGCGCCCTGGCCAGCGGTGCATGCGGTGCCATGTATGCAGGCAGGCAGCTGAGGTGGCACGGTGGTGGAGCCTCCACGAAGGGCTGCATGCGGCCACGCAGGTGCCTGCCCAGGTGGTTGGGTCGGCAGCTGCATGCGAACGGTGGCGGAGACTTGGCTGGCGTGGACCTGGCAGTGGCCCTGCTAGCGTGCTTGGCGAGGGTCTTGTCGGGTGGCCCGGCAAGGGTCTTGCCTGGTGGCCCGGCAAGGGTCTTGCCGTGGCACGCTGGCATCCCAGGCAAGGATCTTGCTGGGGGTCTTGTGGATTTCTTTGGTGAGGATGGTTGCCTTCCTATCCTCATTTGATCTTGTCTATTCTTTGTCTTCACAAAGATCTGCATGCCACCACGGAGGTGCCTCCCGAGCCTTGTCCCAATGTGTTTGTTAGCGTTGGTGGGCTCAAAGGTGGCTCACTCAGCTGGTGTGGGTGAGCTGCCCCGGCAAGGTTCTTGCCGGGGCCGCTGAGGCCGCCCCGGCAAGGGTCCTCGTCGGGGAAACTTGCTTCGTTCATCCGATCTTTGTGGCATTGGTCCTTGTCGTCGCCTTGTTTGTCTTGTGCCTTCGGCTTCTCTCCGGCTTCCGTTTCCTGCCCTGTTATGCGTGGCCGTGGCGGGAGGCTCTGACTGCCCGTGCACAAGTAAAGTGTCAAAAGGAGAGCCCCTACTTTTGTACACTGACACCGGGAGGGGGTCAATCTCCATCAACATCTTTTCCAGCACCATCTCCTCTCAAAACCCTAGTTCATCTCTTGTATCCAATCTTGTATCAAAACCACAAATTGGTACCTGTGGGTTGCTAGTAGTGTTGATTACTCCTTGTAGTTGATGCTAATTGGTTTACTTGGTGGAAGATCATATGTTCAGATCCTTAATGCATATTAATACTCCTCTGATTATGAACATGAATATGCTTTCTGAGTAGTTACGTTTGTTCCTGAGGACATGGGTGAAGTCTTGCTATTAGTAGTCATGTGAATTTGGTATTCGTTCGATATTTTGATGAGATGTATGTTGTCTCTCCTCTAGTGGTGTTATGTGAACGTCAACTACATGACACTTCACCATTATTTGGGCCTAGAGGAAGGCAATGGGAAGTAATAAGTAGATGATGGGTTGCTAGAGTGATAGAAGCTTAAACCCTAGTTTATGCATTGCTTCGTCAGGCTGATTTGGATCCACTAGTTTCATGCTATTGTTAGGTTTACCTTAATACTTCTTTTGTAGTTGTGGATGCTTGCAATAGGGGTTAATCATAAGTGGGATGCTTGTCCAAGTAAGGGCAGTACAGATGAAAACTAGCTTGATGATAATTCCCATGTGTCCTCGGGAGCGCTTTTCTCATTGTAAGGAATTGTCCAGGCTTGTCCTTTGCTACAAAAAGGATTGGGCCACCTTGCTGCACTTTATTTACTTTCATTGCTTGTTACCCGTTACAAATTATCTTATCACAAAACTATCTGTTACCTACAATTTCAGTGCTTGCAGAGAATACCTTACTGAAAAACGCTTGTCATTTCCTTCCGCTCCTCGTTGGGTTCGACACTCTTACTTATCAAAAGGACTACGATAGATCCCCTATACTTGTGGGTCATCAAGACTCTTTTATGGCGCCGTTGCCGTGGAGTGAAGCGCCTTTGGTGAGTGGAACTTGGTAAGGAAACATTTATATTGTGTGCTGAAATTTTCTTCGCCCCGACCAATAGAGCCAAGAGTTGCTCCTCAACCTACTGAACCTATTGAAAATATTTACTTTGATATTCCTTAGGGTATGATAGAGAAACTGCTAGGTAATCCCTTTGCAGGAGATGGAACATTGCATCCTGATTTACACCTTATCTTTGTGGATGAAGTTTGTGGATTATTTAAGCTTGCAGGTATTCCCTATGATGTTGTCAAAAGGAAGGTCTTCCCTTTATCTTTGAAGGGAGATGCATTGACATGGTATAGGCTATGTGATGATACGGGATCTTGGAATTATAAACGATTGAAGTTGGAATTTCACCAGAAGTTCTATCCTATGCATCTTGTTCATTGTGATCGTAATTACATATATAATTTCTGGCCTCGCGAAGGAGAAAGATCGCTCAAGCTTGGGGGAGGCTTAAGTAAATGTTATAGTCATGCCCCAATCATGAGCTCTCAAGAGAAATCATTATTCAAAACTTTTATGCTCGGCTTTCTCTCAATGATTGCACCATGCTTGATACTTCCTGTGCTGGTTCTTATGCTGAAGACTACTGAATTCAAGTGGAATTTATTGGAAAGAATTAAACACAACTCTGAAGATTGGGGCTCCGACGATGGTAAGGAGTCAGGTATAACACCTAAGTTTGATTGTGTTAAATCTTTTATGGATACCGATGCTTTTCGTGGATTTAGCGCTAAGTATGGACTTGACTCTGAGATAGTAGCTGCTTTTTGTGAATCTTTTGCTACTCACGTTGATCTCCCTAAGGAGAAGTGGTTTAAATATAATCCTCACATTGAAGTAAAAGTAGTTGCACCTATTACAGTTGAAGAAAAGACTATCACTTATAATGATCCTATTTTCCCTACTAGTTATGTTGAGAAACCACCTTTTCCTGTTAGGATGAAGGATCATGCTAAAACTTCAACTGTTGTTCGTAAGACTAATACTAGAACTTATACACCTCCTGAGCAAATCAAAGTTGAACCTAGTATTGCTATCATTAAAGATCTCTTGGATGATAATTTAGATGGGCATGTTATTTACTTCTGTGAATAGGCTGCTAATATTGCTAGACCAGATGCTAAGATACATAGACCTATTGTAGACATGCCTGTTATTTATGTTAAAATAGGAGATCATTGTTATCATGAATTATGTGATATGGGTGCTAGTGCTAGTGCAATACCCTTTGACTTATACACAGAAATTATGCATGATATCGCACCTGCTGAAATAGAAGATATTGATGTTACTATTAAGCTTGCCAATAGGGACACCATTAAGCCAGTTGGGGTTGTTAGAGATGTTGAAGTCTTGTGTGGGAAGGTTAAATATCCTGCTGATTTTCTTGTTCTTGGTTCCCCACAAGATGACTTTTGTCCCATTATTTTTGGTAGACCCTTCTTGAATACTGTTAATGCTAAGATTGATTGCAAAAAGGATGTTGTTACAATTGGCTTAGGGTATATGTCTCATGAGTTTAATTTTGCTAAGATTCGTAGACAACCCCGTGATAAAGAATCACCTAGTAAGGATGAGATTATTGGTCTTGCTTCTATTGTCGTCCCTCCTACTGATCCGTTAGAGAAATATTTGCTAGACCATGAAAATGATATGTTTATGAATGAAAGAAGGGAAATAGATGAAGTCTTCCTTCAGCAGGGTCCTATTCTGGAACACAACCTACCTATTGAAATCCTAGGGGATCCCCCTCCACCCAAGGGTGATCCCGTGTTTGAGCTCAAACCTTTACCTGATAATCTTAAGTATGCTTATCTTGATGAAAAGAAAATATATCTTGTTATTATTAGTGCTAACCTTTCAGAGAAAGAAGAAGAAAGACTATTGAAAACTCTGAATAAACACCATGCTGATATTGGATATACTATGGATGATCTTAAGGGCAATAGTCCCACTCTATGTCAACACAAAATAAAAGTGGAGAAACATGCCAAACCAGTTAGAGATCCTCAACGATGGTTAAATCCTAAGATGAAAGAAGTGGTAAGAAAGGAGATACTAAAGCTCCTTGAGGCAGGTATAATTTATCCCGTTGCTGATAGTGAATGGGTAAGTCCTGTCCATTGTGTTCCTAAGAAGGGAGGTATTACAGTCGTTCCTAATGATAAAGATGAATTGATCCTGCAAATAATTATTACAGGTTATAGGATGGTAATTGATTTCCGCAAATTAAATAAGGCTACTCAGAAAGATCATTATCCTTTACCTTTTATAGATCAAATGCTAGAAAGACTATCCAAACATACACATTTCTGCTTTCTAGATGGTTATTCTGGTTTCCCTCAAATACCTGTGTCAGCGGAGGATCAATCAAAAACTACTTTTACTTGCCCTTTCGGTACTTTTGCTTATAGAAGTATGCCTTTTGGTTTATGTAATGCACCTGCTACCTTTCAAAGATGTATGATGGCTATATTCTCTGACTTCTGTGAAAAGATTTGGGAGGTATTCATGGATGACTTCTCCGTTTATGGATCCTCTTTTGATGATTGCTTGAGCAACCTTGATTGAGTTTTGCAGAGATGTGAAGACACTAGTCTCTTCTTGAATTAGCAAAAGTGCCACTTTATGGTTAATAAAGGCATTGTCTTGGGGCATAAGATTTCTGAAAGAGGTATTGAACTTGATAAAGCTAAAGTTGATGCTATTGAAAAGATGCCATGTCCCAAGGACATAAAAGGTATAAGAAGTTTCCTTGGTCATGCCGGTTTTATAGGAGGTTCATTAAGGACTTTTCTAAAATCTCTAGGCCTCTGACTTATTTATTGCAAAAAGACATTCCTTTTGTCTTTGATGATGATTGTGTAGAAGCATTTGAAATACTTAAGAAAGCTTTGATCACTGCACCTATTGTTCAGCCACCCGGTTGGAACTTTTTGAAATTATATGTGATGCTAGTGATTATGTTGTAGGTGTTGTTCTAGGGCAAAGAGTTGATAAGAAATTGAATGTTATCCAGTATGCTAGTAAAACTCTTGATACTGCCTAGAGAAATTATGCTACTACTAAAAAAGAGTTCTTAGTAGTCGTATTTGCATGTGATAAGTTTAGACCTTATATTGTTGATTCTAAAGTTACTATTCACACTGATCATGTTGCTATTAAATATCTTTTGGAAAAGAAAGATGCTAAGCCTAGACTTATTAGATGGGTTCTCTTGCTCCAAGAATTTGATTTGCATATTATTGATAGAAAGGGAGCTGAGAACCCCGTTGCAGACAACCTGTCTAGGCTAGAGAATGTTCTTGATGACCCACTACCTATTGATGATAGCTTTCCTGATGAACAATTAGCGGTCATTAATGCTTCTCATACTGCTCCATGGTATGCTTATTATGCTAATTACATTGTTGCTAAATTTATACCACCTAGTTTCACATACCAACAAAATAAAAAGTTCTTTTATTATTTAAGACATTACTTCTGGGATGACCCACACCTTTATAAAGAAGGAGTAGATGGTGTTATTAGACGTTGTATACCTGAGCATGAACAGGAACATATCCTACACGTCACTTTGAATCATATGGAGGACACCACGCTTGAGCTAGAACTGCACATAAAGTATTACAATCTAGTTTTTATTGGCCTACTCTCTTCAAAGATGCTCGTAAGTTTGTCTTGTCTTGTGATGAATGTCAAAGAATAGGTAATATTAGTAGACGTCAAGAAATGCCTATGAATTATTCTCTTGTTATTGAACCATTTGATGTTTGGGGCTTTGATTATATGGGACCTTTTCCTGCCTCTAATGGTTACACACATATTTTAGTTGCTGTTGATTACGTTACTAAGTGGGTAGAAGATATTCCAACTTGTAGTGTTGATCATAACATTTCTATTAAAATGCTTAAAGAAGTTACTTTTCCGAGGTTTGGAGTCCCTAGATATCTTATGACTAATGGTGGTTCACATTTTATTCATGGTGCTTTCCGTAAGATGCTTGCTAAGTATGATGTTAATCATAGAATCGCATCTCCTTATCACCCATAGTCTAGTGGTCAAGTAGAGTTGAGCAATAGAGAGCTCAAATTAATTTTGCAAAAGACTGTGAATAGATCTAGAAAGAATTGGTCTAAGAAACTTGATGATGCATTATGGGCCTATAGAACTGCGTATAAAAATCCTATGGGTTTGTCTCCGTATAAGATGGTTTATGGAAAAGCATGTCACTTACCTCTTGAACTTGAACATAAAGCATATTGGGCTATTAAAGAGCTCAACTATGACTTCAAACTTGCTGGTGAGAAGAGGTTCTTTGATATTAGCTCACTTGATGAATGGAGAACCCAAGCCTATGAGAATGCCAAGCTGTTCAAAGAAAAAGTTAAACGATGGCATGAAAAAAGGATAAGCGTGAGTTTAACGTAGGTGATTATGTGTTGTTATTCAACTCTCGTTTAAGATTTTTTTGTAGGAAAACTTCTCTCTAAATTGGAAGGTCCTTACGTTATCAAGGAGGTCTATCGTTCCGGCGCCATAAAAATCAGCAACTTCGAAGGCACAAGTCCGAGGGTGGTGAACGGTCAAAGAATCAACATTATATCTCAGGTAATCCTATCAATGTTGAAACTAATATTATTGAGACTGTAACCCCGGAGGAATACATGAGGGACACTTTCCAGAATGTTTCAGACTCCGAAAAGGAATAGGTATGTGGTACGGTAAGTAAACCGTCTCCAAAACAGTTCTAATGGCATTTTTTCTCCGTTTTGGAATATTTAAGAAGTTTAGGAAGCAAGAAGTAATCCGGGAAGAACACGAGGCCTCCAGGAGGGTGCGTCCCCCCTTACTGGGCGCGCCCCCCCTTACTGGGCGCGCCCCCTGTCTCGTGGACACCTCGTGTGCCTCCTGGACTCCGTTTTCTTGCACGTTACGTATTTTGGTCGGTAAACATTCATTATATAATCTCCTGAAGGTTTTGACCACCGTATCACGCAAAACTCCTATGTTTTTGTTTCGGCCTATTTTTTTGACAGATCAAGAGCACCATGACGTCGCCCTCCTTCAACAATGAAGATAAGGATGTTTGGCTATTGAAGATTGGGCTGAAAAGAGAAGAACCGGAGGAGATCAACAAGGATGAAGGGATCAAGAAGGCCATGGAGGATCAAGCTCCGGCGGTGGAAGAAGAAGACATCCCTCAACCTTTACCTAACCTCTTTACCCCAACTGAGATTGAAGCTTTCAATATGATTGAGTTAGCTCGCATACAAAACAAGTATCTCATGCAGAAAAATATTTTGTTGAAGGATCATATTGTCGGACTCAAGGGCATCATCCTCAAGTTGGAGGAGCTTTTATGCTCGATGTGCGATTATCCACCATCATCATCACCACCTTCATCACCTCCAAGGACATAATCACATGGGTATGGGCACTCCCCTTGGCAACTGCCAAGCTTGGGGGAGGTGCCCCGGTATCGTGTCACCATCACACTCCTATCTTTACCGTTTTACTTAGTTCGATCCTTTTAGTAATTGCTTGATCTAGTAGATTGAAGTTTTGGTATGAATTAGTTTTGAGTTTTGCTTTGTGATCTCTTTATGTAATCGAGTCGAGTCCATGAGCTATCTATAATAAAGATTAGTGTTGAGTCAAGGGCTTTGTTATCTTGCTATGATCTTGAGAAAGTAGAAAGAATAAAAAGAATAAGAAAGTTCATAATGATCTTATGGATAGTAATGACTTCATATGTAAAAAGTCTGAGGCATAAAAGTTGTTGAGAGTTGACAAACATATTTTTGGTCATCATTGCAATTAATTGGAAGTAATAAGGAAAGAGAGGTGTTCACATATAAATATACTATCTTGGACATCTTTTATGATTGTGAGCACGCATTAAGTATGACATGCTAAAGAGTAGATGTTGGGCAAGGAAGACAACATAATGGTTTATGTTTTCTCACATCTCAGTTAAAGTATATTGTCATTGATCTTCCCAACCTGTTGAGCTTGCCTTTCCCCCTCATGCTAGCCAAAATTCTTTGCACCAAGTAGAGATACTACTTGTGCTTCCAAATATCCTTAAACCCAGTTTTGCCATGAGAGGCCACCATACCTACCTATGGATTGAGTAAGATCCTTCAAGTAAGTTGTCATGTTGCAAGCAATAAAAATTGCTCTTTCAATATGTGTGACTTATTAGTGCAGAGAAAATAAGCTTTATACGATCGTGTGATATGGAAGTAATAAAAGCGACGGACTGCATAATAAAGGTTCATATCACAAGTGGCAATATAAAGTGACGTTCTTTTGCATTATGATTTTATGCATCCAACCCTAAAAGCACATGACAACCTCTGCTTCCCTCTGCGAAGGGCCTATGTTTTACTTTATGTTTTTACTTTATGCTTGGGTCAAGGTGATCTTCACCTTTCCCTTTTTCATTTTGTCCTTTGGCAAGCACCTCGTGTTCGAAAGATCCTGATATATATATATATATATCCAATTGGATGTAAGTTAGCATGAGCTATTATTGTTGACATCACCCAAAGGTGAATACTTTGGGAGGCAACATTATAAGCCCCTATCTTTCTCAGTGTCCGATTAAAACTCCATAACCACAAGTATTGCATGAGTGTTAGCAATTGTAGAAGAATATATGATAGTTGAGTATGTGGACTTGCTGAAAGGCTCTATCACTACTAGGGAAAACTCTAGTAGTAGCGCGGGTTTTGAGGCTAGCAGCAGCGCGGGTAGCCGCGCTACTAATAAGGCGCTACAGCTAACTTATAGTAGTAGCACGGTCCATACTCGCGCTACTATTGTTGACGATAGCAGCAGCGCTTTTGCCGAACGCGCTACTATTAGTTAGCTGTAGCGATTTCGCAGTCCCTCGCTACTGCTATATCTTTCATCATTTTCCCCTGTACCCCTTTCCCTTTCAGATACTAGATACTAGGTACTACTACTATATATCAAATTCATAAACCATTATAAGTACTACGTAGTACTCCCTTCGTTCCAAATTACTCGTCGTGGTTTTAGTTCAAACCACGACGAGTAATTTGGAACGAAGGGAGTACTAGATAACAATTTCATGCATAGTCAACATGCATCCTCAAGCAGTACAAGGTCATATCAACGGCGATCATCATATGTAGTTCTAGATGATATCGACGACGATCATCATATGTAGTTCTAGATGATATCGATGACAATCATCATATGTATTTCTAGATGATATAGCCACACACACATATGCAATTCTAGATGATATCAAAGACAATCATCATCCTCAAGCCTGGGCGGTTGGTGTTCCTGATAGTAATTAGGATGGGCAGTCCAACACAAAGATTCTTGCCATCGAGGAATTTCTTCCACCCAACCGAGTTTAAGTGTGTGTGACCGTCCGTGTCCACGCGGTAAGTACAGGTTGTGACGGAGCCCCTTGCAGTAAGGCGTAGTCCAGCTGAGACTTCTTCATCAGGCTCGATACCATAACTCATAGATAGGCTCTTTGCCAATTTCTGAATAATAAAAACATATCAATTAATAAATAGCCTCGCAAATAAGTACATATGGATTATCTACACTATTAATAGTTCCTTAGATTCTATACTAATAAGCATGTGATCAAACTCTACACTAAAACATATCATCGACTAGATTCCACACAACATACCATATCTTTGGACTATACACTAAGTATTTAATCAGATAATTTGCATTTGTAAGTATAACATACCATATCATGTCAATCAACCATGGTATTTGTCAGGCGGGTCACGAATGGCACCTCGACAAAGTTAGCATGTGGCGGAATTATGTCCCACAGGTTGGACACCTCCTCCTCGCTCAGCCTTGTTCTTTGAGCTACGATGGCTTCATGAAGTGGGTCCTCATCATCTTGATCGATTGGGTCCTCATTATCTTCATCATCTTCATCATCTTCGTCATCTTCATCATCTTCCACCAGGTTGAGATAAATGACAGCCAGCTTGGGTCTTTCTGCTCTGAAGGAGAAGCTGATCAACTCACCACGAGTAAGACGCATGCGGGCGATGAAACGGGCCCATCCATCTCCTCCAATTTGCAACATATTGCGTCCTTTCTTGACCTCCATAGTGTACGGCCCCCCATGAGCCTCAAATGTCACAGTGTCTCCTGTCAGCTTGTTGAATTTCAACCTCACATTGCATGGGACGATCTATGTAAAACAAGCAAAATGACACAATGCAGTAATGCCAACACTAAAAATAAAATAGTTATTACATTTCATCTAATTTCTTACCGCCGCATGACGAAAACTCGGCTGGAAGTAGATGCCGAATAGCTTGCCAGTTGCAAGGCTGCTGGCGCACCTTGACTTGCACAGTCGACATAGTGGTGGTGGTGGTGGCACCATTTTTCCTAAATAAATATGAGCAAAGGATTAATGATCCACTTCACAGGAAAGAAAGACAGTAGCATGTGATATTTTTGGTTCTTCCGCGAGAAGAAATTTGATGGACAATTATAATCCTAAGATCTAGTAACATATTAGATGACAAGGTACCACCTACATTTTGCCAAAAAGTAACTTATTACAAAAAAACACAAACATCTACCTATCCATGTACAGAAAAAATAACAATAAAATGGTGCATACTAAATCAACAAAATCAACTAGCCTAGTAAATCAACTAAATCAAAATGTTCTAAATCAACTAGCCTACTAAATCAACTAAATCATATCAACTAAATCAAAATGTTGCATATGAACTAGCCTACTAAATCAAAATGTAGCACGGAGGAGGGAGAAGGAGGGGCGACTTGAGGAGGGAGAAGAGAGTAGGACGGAGGAGGAAGGCGGAGCGAGGAGGGGCCGGCCGGTGGCCAGTGGAGGGAGGACGGAGGAGGAAGGCGGAGCGAGGAGGGGCCATCCAATGGCGAGTGGAGGGAGGACGGAGGAGGAGGCCGGTACCGAGTCCAGCAAGGAGGAGGAGTTGACGGCGGCGCAGAGGGAGGAGGGGCGACGGGGGAGGACCGGCGCGGGGGGTTGAGGGGGATCAGTGAGTGTGTGAGTGTGAGTGGATCGGCTAGAGGAGAGGGGGTGGGAGATGGAATGGCTTAGCAGTAGCGCGCTATAGAGAAAGACGCTACTGCTAAACTACCTAGCAGCAGTGCCTTTCACAAAGAAAGCGCTACTGCTATGTGTCAGCATGTAAAAATAGACTTCAATGTATCAAAAATACATTGATCATCTGTAAGGGCATTCTTTTCCCTGTGTAGTTTTGGTGATTGATGACAATGCCTTTGCAGACTAATCGTGTGTATTGAGCTTTTCAGATATATCACGACTAAACACAAGACGATTTGATGCCCCTCGGAGATTATAGTTGACGGCCTTTCTCTACGGTTTGGTTCGGTGGAGTTGAGTCGTAGGAAAGCTGTACTATTAAGAGGGGGTCCGCTTTGGAAAGGTTTGGGTGGAATCTCACGTACACATTCCCTTCTGCACCGCCTTTCCTCGAGCTCCTCGGAGTGTTCCTCCGCCTCACCTTGTCTCTGTGAAATGAAGGCCTCAGTCTTGCTCTTCTCAGGCTAGCGGTAGTACTGCTTTTTTGAGCGGTACTACCGCAGGAGCCCGCGGTAGTACCGGGCTCCAGCACGGTAGTACCATCGGCTCCCACGGTAGTACCACTCATCCGAGCGGTAGTACCGCGAGCTCTGGTCTGGCACCGCTCTCAAGCGGTGGTAGGCGTGGATGTAATTTTTTACATCCGCGCTCCCCGCGGTAGTATCGTACTGCGGTGTGGTAGTACCATGGCACCAGGCCAGGTTCCGTAGCAGCAGCGGAGGTAGGGGCGGATGTAACTTTTTACATCCGCACCCTTCATGGTAGTACCGCACCCTTGGTCGCGGTAGTTCCGTGTTAGATTTTTGCATGACATTTTCTCAGTGGAGGTAGTCACGGATGTAATTTTTTACATCTGTGCCTACCAGGCCTGGCCCGTGTCTGCCTTGCGGAAGTACCGCATGGGGCCACAGTAGTACCGCTCCTGCGGATCTACCGCACCCTGTCGGTGCTCCTTTTTGCCTGGTCTGGTCTCTGCCGTGCTCGCGGTAGTACCGCGGTCCACCGCGGTAGTACCGCATGCCAGTGCGGTAGTACCGCGCCTGCGGAGCGGTAGTTCCGTGGGCCGCCGGCTGAGTGGTGGGTAATGGTTGGAATTGTCCCCCACTATAAAAGGGGGGTCTTCTTCTCCAAGAAGACTCACCTCTTCCAACCCTAAACTCCATTGTTGCTCCAAGCTTCATTTTCGGCCGATCTCTCTCCCTAGCCAATCAAACTTGTTGATTTGCTCGGGATTGGGTGACAAGGCCCCGATCTACACTTCCACCAAGAGATATTCGATTCCCCCCACTAATCCCTAGAGGATCTTGTTACTCTTGGGTGTTTGAGCACCCTAGATGGTTGAGGTCACCTCGGAGCCATAGTCCACTGTGGTGAAGCTTCGTGGTGTCGTTGGGAGCCTCCAATTAAGTTGTGGAGATTGCCCCAACCTTGTTTGTAAAGGTTCGGTTGCCGCCTTCAAGGGCACCAATAGTGGAATCACGGCATCTCGCATTGTGTGAGGGCGTGAGGAGATTACGGTGGCCCTAGTGGCTTCTTGGGGAGCATTGTGCCTCCACACCGCTCTAACGTAGACGTACTTCCCCTTAAAAGGAAGGAACTTCGGTAACACATCCTCGTCTCCGTCAGCTCCACTCTTGGTTATTTCATGCCTTTACTTTTGCAAGCTTATTTGTATTGTTTCCATTGCTTGCTTATGTGCTAGTGGTCATTGCATCATATAGGTTGCTCACATAGTTGCATATCTAGACAACCTATTTGTTGCAAAGTTTAAATTGGTAAAGAAAAGCTTAAAATTGTTAGTTGCCTATTCACCCCCCCCCCTCTAGTCAACCATATCGATCCTTTCAATTGGTATCAGAGCCCCATCTCTTTATTAAGGACATTTCCGTCCGAAGAGTATGGTTGACACCACAGACGGTGCGGAGGAGCACTCCGGTGTGAATCCTATCTCGTCTAAGACCGATGGGGGAACCTCGGTCTCCCGTGAGGAATTCAATGTGGCTTTAGACACATTGAAAAACTCCATGACGACCGAGGTTGAAACCATGTTTACTAAATTTCTAGAAGGACTTAAACTGTCCACCTCACCGATGAAAGTGGGTGATCCCACTAACAAGGTGACGGATGCAACCTCCGACAAGGGGGAAGCTGACAGTGAAAAGGGTCCTTCTACGAGTGGTAGAAATGGCTCCGGCATCTTTGCCCATGTGGAACCTCCAACTTATGGTGGACCGATTCCCTCTACTCATTTAAATCATGCCGGTCCTCCTCCTAAGATTGTGAAAAATGAGGATTTTGATTCTTGGGTTTATCGTTTCAAGCGTCATTTAAAACATGTGAATACTAATCTTTGGAGAATCGTTGAAGAAGGTTTCTATCACATGACCCAAGCAACTTCACCCCTCGAGAAGCCGTGGATAATCAATTCAATGAGACTGCTCTCTTCATCATCCAAGATGCAATCCTTCCCGAAGATCTCCCTCACCTTCAACCTCATGCCATGGCTAAAGAAGCATGGCAATGTGTTGTGTCTCTCTATCGAGGAAGTGCTAGCATTCAACGCTCCAACTATGAAGTGGTGCAATATGAAGCCGATGAGTTTGCAATGAAAGAAGATGAAGAACCTCGTGAGCTCTTTCGAAGAGTGACCAAACTCGCGGTCTCACTCCGAGATCATGGGAGCAAGGACACGGATGACAATTGGATCAAGCGCAAGTTCCTCAAGGCCATGATGCCCTACAATAAGGCCATGTCCTCCGTCATTCGTCAAAGACCGAACTTCCATTCCATGACCTCAAGTGAAGTGTTGGATGAGTTTGTTGCAATGAACATCTTGGACAAGACCGCCGACAATGTGGTGCTCCGTTCTCAAAGGGCAAAGAAGCCCAACCTTGCCTTGAAGGCCAAGGTTATTGTGGAAGAAGAGTAAGAAGAGGAAGATGAGGAGAGCAACCCCGAAGACACGAAATATGATTATCATGAGCACATGGCTCTTGCCTCAAGATAATTTTGGAGCAAGAAGAATACAAGACCCAACTTCAACAAGAACAACTCAAGTGGCTTCAAGGGCAAGCAACGAGTTAGAACTTGTTTCAACTGTGGAAATGTGAGCCACTTCGTTGTGGATTGTTCCTACGAGCAGTGGGAAGACAATGGTGGCAAGTTCATCCAAAAAGACAAAGCCAAGTCCTTCCCCAACAAGAACAAATTCACCAAGAAGACTCCTACTCGTGGGTTGGTGGTTCAAGAAGAATACCGGGAGGATGACGATGATGATGAAGATAGTGAAGCAATGGCCATGGCATCCATTGCCATTGCCACAACTCCCCGGGTGTCTCTCTTCGATTCACCCAACGAGAACATCACCGCCAAGTGCCGCATGGATAAAGCCACTAACAAGGTAACCCCCAACATCAAAACCACCATTATTCCTAATCCTTCTTTGACGGTTGGCTTTGATGACGGTAAGGGGTCTAATGAGGAAGTAAATGAATTTGAGTCCTTCATGAGTAAGCTCAAGGGAAAATCCAAGAAGCACTTTGTTGCTCTCTTGGAACAACTTGGTGAAGCCTATGACATGATCGAGGCTCACAAAGAAACCATCTCTAATATGGAAGGTCATAGTCGTGACTATGCCGATGAGATATCGGATCTCTCTAATGCTCTAGAGGAAGAGCGTGGGCATCGTTTGGCTCTTGAGGAGTCACAAAACGATGACCATGCCAAATTAAAGAAAGATCTTGATCATGCTCTTGTTGTGTCTCGTGTGCTAACTTCCGAGAAGGCTAAACTTGGGGTTGATCATGCTAGACTCAAGGAGGAGTTTGATGTACTTGACAAGGCCCACAAGGTCTTGAAAGGTGCTCATGCAAACCTCAAGGAGTCTCATGCTCAACTCCAAGTTAAGCTAACCAAGGAAAAGGCCACATTTCCTCACATGGTCTTAATTGATAATGCAAATGCTACTAACCCGTGTTGTGAGCATGTGCATCTTGTGGAGGAGAATTCCAAGTTGAAGAAACAACTCGAGAAAGGTCTTGTGTCATGCATACAAGGTGAGAAGAACCTAAATGACCTTTTAAGCAATCAAAAGGAAGTTGTGGCCAAGGAGGGAGTTGGGTTCTCACCCAAGTCCAAGAATAAGAAGAAGAACAAGAAGAAGAATAACAAGACCAAACGACCTCCCCCGCTTAAGCAAACTTTTGTGAAGGAGGGAGAGTGTGCTCCTAAGGAGAAGAAGAACAATGCGAAGAGTGGTGATGCCAAAAAGGGCAAAGCCATCTCTCCCAACAAAGCCGGCGACTTTAACCCTTCTTATGTGTTGTGCCGTGCTAGTGATGGTTATGTTTATGCTAAATTTGTTGGGTCTTCTTATGAGTACATTGAATGGTCTATTTGGGTTCCTAAGACCCTTGTTACTAACATCAAAGGATCCATTACTAAATGGGTACCTAAAACCAAGCATTGATCTCTTGTAGGTGTTTGCTTCCGGTGGGGGATCATGGTTGCTTGATAGTGGAGCAACAAATCATATGTCCGGGATCAAGGACTTGGTGGTGGACGTGCAAAAGTTCCCATCTATGCCCACCAATGTCGAGTGGGGTGATGCCTCACATTCTAAGGTATTGGTTCTTGGCAAGGTTGTCATTTCTCATGATCTAACGATCGAGAAAGTCATGCTTGTTGAGTCCCTTGCGTTCAATTTGCTTTCCGTTCGTCAACTTGCACTCATGGGCTTTGCCACCTTCTTTAATGTTGATACCGTGGCCCTCTTGTGGAGCAAGACTCTTAAAGTAGCCTTTGTTGGGCATGTCGAGAACGGTCTCTATGTGATTAAATTTTTGGAGCGACCCACTAAGACCGCGACATGCCTAATGGCTAAAGTTGATGTGGGATGGCTTTGGCATCGCCGTTTAGCCCACGTCAATATGAGATCTTTGCAAAGTCTTCTCAAGGGGGACCATGTCCGTGGACTAAAAAATGTTAGTTTTGCCAAAGATCGTGCTTGCAGTGCTTGTATCGAAGGAAAGCTTCATGAGACGGCTCACCCTCCCACGACTATCGTCTACTCGAAGAGACCCTTGGAGCTCCTTCACATGGACCTCTTTGGGCCTCCATCCTATGATAGTCTTTGGGGAAGAAAGTATTGCTTGGTGATTGTGGATGATTATTCAAGATACACTTGGGTATATTTCTTCAAGAGGAAGAGTGAAACCCAACAAACCTTCATCGACTTTGCTAATGAAGCTCAATGACAACATGATGCAAAGATCTTGACAATAAGAAGTGACAATGGCACTGAGTTCAAGAACTACACCTTGGATGAGTTCCTTAGTGATGAGGGGATCAAGCATCAATATTCAGCTCCATACACCCCTCAACAAAATGGTGTTGCAGAGAGGAAGAACCGGACGTTGATGGATGTGGCAAGGACCATGACGGCGGAGTTCAAGTCTCCATACAACTTTTGGGCCGAAGCCATCAACACCGCGTGTCATGCATCAAATCGGCTCTATCTCCGCAAAGGCTTGAACAAGACTCCTTATGAAATCCTCACCGGTAACAAGCCCAATCTCAAGTACTTCCGGGTGTCCAGTGTAACTGTTTCATTCTCAAAAAGGGTGTTCGTTTGTCTAAATTTGAGGATAGAGCTTATGAGGGCATATTTGTTGGTTATGCTACAAACTCTCATGCTTACCGTGTCCTCAACAAGTCCACCAGACTCATTGAGGAGACGTGTAACGTGGAGTTTGACGAAAATAACGGCTCCCAAGTGGAGCAAAGTGGTACTTGTGATGTAGGTGATGAAATTCTTCCCCAAGCCATAAGAAGAATGGGTATTCGTCATATTCTACCCATTGAGGAACCCCTTGTGGCCGAAGGAGAAGGACAATGCTCCACTCAAGTGGAGCCATAACCTCCCCAAGACCCACACGCTTCCGAACAACAAAGTGAAGGCCCTCAACCTCATGAACAAGACCAAGGGCAAGATCAAACTCAAGATGGTGATGATCCACCAAATGATGCCCAAGGTCAAGTTCTCCCCCTCGAGCAAGTTCAAGATCAAGAGCAAGCTCAAGATCTCGGACAAGCTCAAGACGGCGCTCAAGATAATCAAGTTGATCCTCCTCCTTCCACATCCGAGGAGGAATTAGAGTGTCGTGCCGCGAAGATTGCTTCCAAGCTCACCACCAAAGGCCATCTCATGGAGAATGTGGTTGGAAGCCTAAGAAAGGGGGTAAGCATTCGTAGACAATTAGCAAACTATTGTGAACATCACGCGTTTGTCTCTTA
This sequence comes from Triticum timopheevii, assembly GCA_963921465.1. Taxonomy (NCBI): domain Eukaryota; kingdom Viridiplantae; phylum Streptophyta; class Magnoliopsida; order Poales; family Poaceae; genus Triticum; species Triticum timopheevii. Next base: position 389,709,029 of record OY997274.1, read on the forward strand.
TGTTGAACCCCAAAAGGTCTATGAGGCGCTCGAAGATTCGGATTGGCTCAAAGCCATGCATGAAGAACTCAACAACTTCGAGTACAACAAGGTGTGGAGGTTGGTGCCAAGGCCATCGGGGAACCATAATGTCATTGGAACCAAGTGGATTTTCAAGAACAAGCAAGATGCTCATGGGAACATCATTCGCAACAAGGCAAGATTGTGTCACGCCCAATAAGCGATACTATCCTAAAGAGACTCGAAGGTCCCACCAAGGATAGAACCGCATATTGAAACGCTTTTGCAAGGTGGATATCATTACATCAACATTACATAATAGATGGGGATACATACGAAAGGCATGCAATGCCACACGAATACAACATCATCTTACATTAGAACAACATCCGACTATGGATGAACCACAAACAGAAGCTCAACCGACATCCACCCTGCTAGCCCAGGCTGCCGACCTGGAACTTATCCCCTGATCAAAGAAGAAGCAGAAGAAGAACTCCAAAACAAACAAGCATCGCTCTCGCGTCATGAATATCGCATAACCTGTACCTGCAACTGTTGTTGTAGTAATTTGTGAGCCACGAGGACTCAGCAATCCCATTACCATGGGTATCAAGACTAGCAAAGCTTAATGGGAAAGGAAGGGGTAAAGTGGTGAGGTTGCAGCAGCGACTAAGCATGATATGGTGGCTAATATACGCAAATAAGAGCGAGAAGAGAAGCAAAGGAACGGTCGTGAAGCTAGCAATGATCAAGAAGTGATCCTGAACTCCTACTTACGTCAAACATAACCCAAAACCGTGTTCACTTCCCGGACTCCGCCGAAAAGAGACCATCACGGCTACACACGCGGTTGATGCATTTTAATTCGGATATGGTGTCAAGTTATCTACAACCGGACATTAACAAATTCCCATCTGCCTATAACCGTGGGCACGGCTTTCGAAAGTTTAAACCCTGTAGGGGTGTCCCAACTTAGCCCATGATAAGCTCTCGCGATCAACGAAGGATATATCTTCTCCCAGGAAGACCCGATCAGACTCGGAATCCCGGTTTACAAGACATTTCGACAATGGTAAAACAAGACCAGCAAAGCCGCCCGATGCGCTGACAATCCCGATAGGAGCTGCACATATCTCGTTCTCAGGGCAACACCGGATAAGTCAAGCTACAAGTAAAACCAGACTTCGAGTTTCCCCGAGGTGGCCCCGCAGGCTGCTCGGTTCGGACCAACACTTAGAGAAGCACTGGCCCGGGGGGGTGCTAAAATAAAGATGACCCTTGGGTTAATTACTCCCAAGGTAAATGTAGGTGGTGGTGAGGCAAATGGTAAAACCAATGTTGGGCCTTCCTGGAGGAGTTTTATTCAAAGCGAACTGTCAAGGGGGTCCCATAAATCAGCCAACCGCGTTAGGAACGCAAAATCCGGGAACATAACACCGGTATGACGGAGACTAGGGCGGCAAGAGTGGAAAAAAACACTAGGCATAAGGCCGAGTCTTCCACCCTTTACCAAGTATATAGATGCATTAATTAAATAAGAGATATTGTGGTATCCCAACATAAAACTGTCCACCATGGAGCAATCTTCAATTTCACCTGCAACTAACAATGCTATAAGAGGGGCTGAGCAAAGCGGTGACATTGCCAAACAATGGTTAGCTAGGAAGGGTGAAAAAGGTTAGAGGCTGACATGGCAAATGGGAGGCTTGAAGAGCAAGTGATAGGCAGCGCAGCAAAGCGATAGAACGAAGCAACTAGCATAGCAATGATAGTAGTGAGATCCAGGGTAGCGGTCATCTTGCCTGAAATCCCGCAAGGAATAAGAACGAGTCCATGAAGAAGATGAAGCCACGAAGACGAACCAAGCGTAGACGAACGAATCCTCACGATCGCAACGAAACGGGAACTATCGAGAGAAGCACACAACACGGTAAACACACCACACATAGACAAGACATGATGCACAACCAAGTATGATGCATGACAAAAAGCTACATGAAGCTACTCATGGCAAGAGATGATGCAAACAAGAGCAACACATCAAGGCAAGTTTAAATGAGGCCGGAAACAACATATAACAATTCCGGTAAGTCCTCATATGCAAATTTTGAAATTGGTCCAGATCTGAATAAACCTTATGTTCAAGTTGTTAACCAGCAAGTTAAGATGCACAAAGATGATCTACACGAAATTCTAGTCAAGTTACATATAAAGTTCATTTAGTTCGGAGCTACGGCCTAGAAGATATGAGCAAAACAAGTCAAGCATGGCATTGATGCAAAATGCATTCAAACATAAATCAAACACCTAAAAACAAGGATGCAACATGATAATATGAAACTACATGCAAAATCAAGCAAGTTTCATATAGAGCACACTCAAAACGGAGCAACGGTGCAATGCATACACTCCAAACAAGATATAATAACAATCTGTCCAAAACAACAACTAGGCATCTAGCAAGCATCAAAACTATATGCTACAGCAGCTCAACATGATAAAAAAAGGCATGGGCATGATGTACAGGTAAAGCATAACAAAACATGAACACTGAGCTATCTCCAGAAATTACTAGAACATGCTCCAAAACACATGGCAAGATTGCAAATAATAACAGTTTCAGACTTCTTAGAAATAACATCAGGTTGCAATGTTCAGAGCTATCAAACAACATGTTAGAGGATCTTATCATAGAAACTTAAGGCATGGAATGATACTACTAAATGCATAGAACAAAAGTTCTTTAATGACCATGAGCCAAAAGGAACAGAAGATATGATGGCACCCATGTAAACATGGCAAGTTATATGACAGATTCATACATGGAAGGAACAACGATAAGTAGGCATGTTGGTGAGCTTGAACCACTCACCACAGAACAACACATGGCATGGAAAGGCAACCAATAGTAAGATGGCATATTTATGAATCTAAGCATGGCAAGAACAAGTTCATAGGGTGCATGGATCACTAGCAAATCACATGGCAAAACTGATCTTCATGTTAACAGGCTGACAGCAACATTATTTAGCAACTTTGGAGCAAGATTACAATAATCTACAGCAATCTATAAATGCAACCAGGGGAATGGATGGATAGACCATGACATGTATATCAAAACATCCTTAGTAAACATCTCCATATTATGCATATAATGACTTGTAGCAGCAGGTTTACATAGCATCACGAAATAACAGATTCAGCCTAGCAAAACAGTAACAGCAAGTACACTACTTCACAAGCTCTATTCACTCACCACAAGTCATTGAATGACAAGATAAGCATCATCAGCAAGAAGACATGTTTATGAAACTAACCAAGGCAAGAACAAGTTCATAGCATGCAAGGATCAACTACAACAACCTTAGCAAAATTGAATAACATGTAAAAAATCTGCCAGGAAACATTTTATAGCAAAAGTATAGCAAGAAAATGACATGCTAGACTACTCCATAATTGCAAACTGGGGCATGCATGGATATAGAATAACCATATTTTCAAAACATCCTTACTGAAGTATCTCAAAATATGCTTGGATCTCTCTGTAGCATCAAGTTTGCATGGCATACAAATAACACCAGAACAGGGACTGAAATCAGCAACATCATGAAGCCTAGTTTGCATGCTTGTTCTATTCACCACATTGATCACAAAAATACATGGCATACACCCCTGTAAAAATGGCATGATATAGCACAAAACACATGTAGAGCTCATGCTCATAAGATGCACACATCAATTGCAACAAAAATGACAAATCACCAAGTTATAACAGTTTCAGCAGATTAACATCATATAGCACTATATCAACGATGATTCAGGCATCAAGATGAGCTCAAATGAACATGGTGCAATGGAATGAAATGTAGAGCATCTCATGGCGAACATTTTGATATATTATATGCATGAAACGGAGCAGTATACATGGAGTTATGATGCGATGAACAGGAGCTAAAAATATGCAAATATTCGGGGACTTGGATGAAATCTCACCCTCCGGATCATATCTAGGTTTTGCACGGATGTCGATGCAGGGCCGGAGAAGATCGCCGAAGAAGCTGCCGGAGAGGAGGGAGATGGCCGAAGAGGATGGAGGCAGCGGCCGGGCTCGGGGTCGCCGGATCCGGCCCTCCCGTGGCCGGATCTGGCCGGAGACAGTGAAGAGGAGGCGAGGCGGAGGGGCTCCGGCGGCGCTGGGTCGGCGGCGGAGGCGACGGCGACGGAGGCGGCCGGGCGGAGGAGGCTGGGCGGCGGCACGGATCGGGGCCGGGGAGGCGCTCCGGCGCGGCGACGAAGGACGATGCGGCGATGAAGGACGGCGCGGCGGCGGGATTGGCGCACGGCGGCGGCGCGGATTGGCGACGGGCGGCGCGCGCGCCGGCGGATCACGGACGGCGGCGCGGGCAGGCGGGCGAGGCGCCCGGGGCGCGGCCCAGATGCAGCCCGGGGCGGGCCGGCCTCGGGCCCCGGCGGGCTGGCGGCAGCGCGGGAGGCCGGGGCGCCACGTGGCAGCTGGAGACTAGCTGCGGGAAGCGGCGCGGGCTTCGTCCGGTCCGGGACGGACATGTCTGGCGGACGAGAGGAGCAGGGCTAGGGTTTCGGGAGGATTTGATCCGCGAAGTTCGGGGGAGGGGGCTATTTATAGATTCTCGGAGCTAGGAGAGTCCAAATGAGGAGCGGTTTTCGCCCACATGATCGTGATCGAACGACCGAGGGCATGGAGGGGGTTTGGATGGGTTTTGGGCCACTTTGGAGGGGTGTTGGGCTGCAACACAAAGAGGGCTTTTACGGTTACCCGGTTAACCGTTGGAGTATCAAACAACCTCCAAATGGCACGAAACTTGACAGGAGGTCTACCGGTGGTGTATCAAGGTCGCTTGGAAAGACTCGGTCCATTCAGAGAACGTTTAACACCCGCTCACAACGAGATACAAAAGGGGGACGCCGGAGGACATAGGAGTGCCGGATTGCAAAACGGACAACGGGGAAAATGCTCGGATGCAAGAAATGAACACGTACGCAAAATGAAATGCACATGATGACATGATAAAATGCAACACGCAAGAAAATGACACGGCAACGACGGCGAATATCTTGCGGACACCTGGCGCATCGAATCCGGGGCGTTACAGATTGGTAGCACAATGCTTCTCCCAAGTCGAGGGTATCGACTACGGTGAAACATTTGCTCCCGTTGCTCACCTTGAATCCATTCGTTTGTTTATTGCTTATGCTTCCCCTCACAACTTTAAGTTGCAACAAATGGATGTGAAAAGTGCTTTTCTTAATGGTCATATTAATGAGTTGGTCTATGTCAAACAACCCCCCGGGTTCGAGGATCCTTACTTCCCGGATCATGTGTATCAACTCGATAAGGCACTCTATGGCCTTAAACAAGCCCCACGTGCATGGTATGACCACCTTACTGAGTTGTTACAAGATCGTGGATTTGAGGTAGGGCAAATCGATCCCACTCTTTTTACTAAGAAGGTCAAAGGGGTGTTGTTTGTATGCCAACTATATGTTGATGATATTATCTTTGGTTCCCCTAACAAAGCTTTCAATGAAGAATTTGCCGCTCTCATGACCTCTAAGTTCAAGATGTATTCGATGGGGGAGTTGAAGTTCTTCCTTGGTGTTGATATCAAACAAAGAAGAGAAGGTACCTTCATTACTTCCGTCGACGAGTTTTGGTCATGGACCCAAGGATAATTCTTCGCGGTGCCATACCAATTGACTCAAATATAGGTGGCTCCGGCCACCGCCCTTCCTTGCAGAAGTTGTTTTCTCTCTCGTGCTGGTTGGTGTTTCCCCGGTGGGTGTTTTTCTTTTTCCTCCTTCTTCTCTCTTGCGTCCTAGCTCTTTCTTGGTTTACGGTACTACCGTGGTGTGCCACGGTACTACCGCAGGAGTTGGTGGGTCTCTCCAAGTGCGTGGCCCTCCAGGGGCACGGTACTACCGCTACTTCTGCGGCAGAAATTTTTTACTGCCGCTGAACAAGCGGTACTACCGCCCAGCGTGCGGTACTTCCGCCCGGGAGGTACTACCGCGATGACCCGCGGTACTTCCGCACCCACACGAGCAGATGGGGGTTAAGAGCAGGACAGGGGGAGTTCTAACTCCCCCATACCCATTCATCTCTATTCCCCACCCCGTCTCTCTCTCTCTCTCCTGACCAAGAACAGCGCCGGAGGCCTTCGTCGGATCTCCGTCTCCGGCCGCTCTCCTCGGATTCCGACCAGTGGGATCGCTCCCCACCTCGCCCTCTTGCCATGGACCCAGGTTTTTCCCCAAGTACCTCTCGTTTTTGTCCTTCCTTGTGTTTCTAGGTTTTGGGGAGATGCATGTGGTGTTCTTGAGATTTTTGGCTAAATCTTTGCAAGTGGGATTCGTTGTAGAGTGGTAGAGTAGTTGCATGCTCTTTGGATAGTCAAAATAGTTCCGTTTGATCAACGGTAGTACCGAAGTTGTCGTGCGGAGGTTCTAGATCCAGATCCGCGTCCTTAGTGGCGGTTTCTCATTCCGTGCGGTACTACCGCTCCTCCTGGAGCGGTACTACCGCAGCCTCTTCTAGATCTGATATTCCGCGGTACTTCCGCACCTTGGTGCGGTACTACCGCTGGGCATCCGAAAGTAAAAAATTACTTCTGCCCCACGCGCGGTACTACCGTGCTTCCCCGCATGGTACTTTCGTGGTTGGCACGGATGTAATTTCTTACATCCGGAACCCCGCCCGGTACTACCGTAGATCATCCTGCGCCTTTTTGTCTTTTGTCCAAGTCGCATGTGTTTGTGTTTTCTTTCGTTTGTTTTTGATTCATTTTGTTCCCGTGCGTGTCTTTGTGTCTGTGTCTAGGTGGTGGCTCCGGTTTCCCTCGTCGCTCGAATCCCAGCCCTGACACAGGGTCCAAGCGTCTGCGCAACCCAGATGATGTTCCAGAGGGGTCTTCTGCTGCTCCCCAACGCATGGCCAAGCACACCGCCAGCAAACATAAGGAGCCCGTCTTGGGCATGGATTGAGATGCCCCAGGTAGAATTTGTCATTCGAAGAAAGATCAATCCATATGTGTCTCCCCGATCTAGCACGTGAGGCAATGAACTCTTCTGGAACAAGCAGCATAATCTGATCTATATGGATGTGATCAAGGCCAAGCAGAATCACTATGTTGAAGTTCACTGGATTGACATGATTCACATGAGGCAGGAGAAGCACCGTGGGTACTTTGGAGAAGCCTTGGATCTTGTGGAGCAGTTCGGCATTGAACACATTCTCACCTTCCACAAGGACTTTGATCCAGAGATCATTGCACAGTTCTTTGCTTCGGTCCACTTCGGCGTCAATGAAGAGAGGACCATGACTTGGATGACCAATGGTCGACAGTTGTCTGCTACCTGGAAGGAGTCCATGGAGTTGCTCCTTGTTCCCGATGAAGGACTCGACACGCCAGTTGGAGTTCGCCCTCACGCCAACACTGACTCTGCCAACAAGAACAAGTTCATGCCATACCTTGTTGAGAAGACGCTTCCTAACAAGAAGAAGGCATGGGTGCTCAACCCCTTCCTTGACATCATGCATAGGCTCTTCCAGAACACGCTCTTCCCATGCATTGGTGACATGGGACAGGTGCATGCTTATCTCGTTGACATGATGCTTCTTTGTGAGGAGGCCCGTCAGGCTCAGACTCAGCCACTTGATGTCTCACATATCATGTGGTGTGAGCTTCAGTTCGCCGTGTTCAATCGTAAGGTCCCCATCTATGGGCCTTATCTGTTTTACCTAATCTCCAAGACGTGGGAGAAGCTCCTTCCCAATGAGGAGTTTGAAGCTCCAGGCTGGATTCGTAATGAGCCCATCAAGCTTCGCATCAAGCCCCAATGGGCTAACACCACCACTGCTGCAGAGGCTGCCAAGATGGTTGTGGATGAGGAGGAGATTGAGGAGGAAGACGCTGCTGAGGATCGTTCTGCGTTCACGCCTCCCTCTGCTGAGCCTTCTTGGCCAAAGAAGCTGAAGAACAAGGTGAAGAGGTTGTTCTGCTTGCAAGTTCAGGGGCAGTACAAGGCCCATGTTGCTCAGAAGGAGAGTAGCCATCGCGACATCAGGATCTTGAGGGCTTGCGGGGAGGATGTGGCCAGCGGCTCTGAGAAGCACATCACCCCAGAGACCGCCTGGATGGCAAAACAGAGCTACCGATGGACCGATTGCAAGATATGTTGTAGGTGACCTCTCTGCCTTTTTGGTGTCTCGATGCCAAAGGGGGAGAGAGTGTAGGATTTGCGTGTGTGTCGTGTGTTTCGTCATTTGCTTTGCTTTCCGTTGTTGAACCTGCTTGCTTTGGTTTGGTTGTGCTCGTGAGACTTAGTCTATCATATGGTGTAAGACATATGCACTCTCTAGTTATCTCATTGAGCTTGTGCTATATCATGCTATTCATGTTATGCTCATATCATCTATCTTGTTTAGTGTCAGCCTTACCATTGTAAGATATGCTCTGTTTCTAAAATATAGGGGGAGTGGTGGTCCTAGTATTCGTGCCGTGCAGTCCAAAGCACTTTTACCCTCTAGCACGAATCTAGGGGGAGCTCATCTATATTTTAGAAGTTGTGGGGTTTGCCTGTGCTATATTCATTTCATTTGTGCAAATCCCGTATTGTCATCAATCCACCAAAAAGGGGGAGATTGTAAGGGCATTCTTGTCCCTCTGTAGTTTTGGTGATTGATGACAATGCCTTTGCGGACTAATCGTGTGTATTGAGCTTTTCAGATATATCACGACTAAACACAAGACGATTTGATGCCCCTCGGAGATTATAGTTGACGGCCTTTCTCTACAGTTTGGTTCGGTGGAGTTGAGTCATAGGAAAGCTGTACTATTAAGAGGGGGTCCGCTTTGGAAAGGTTTGGGTGGAATCTCACGTACACATTCCCTTCTGCACCGCCTTTCCTCGAGCTCCTCGGAGTGTTCCTCCGTCTCACCTTGTCTCTGCGAAATGAAGGCCTCAGTCTTGCTCTTCTCGGGATAGCGGTAGTACTGCTCTTTTGAGCAGTACTACCGCAGGAGCCCGCGGTAGTACCGGGCTCCGGCATGGTAGTACCGTAGGCTCCCACGATAGTAACGCTCATCCGAGCGGTAGTACCGCAAGCTCCGGTCTGGCACCTCTCTCAAGCGGTGGTAGGCGCGGATGTAATTTTTTACATCCACGCTCCCCGCGGTAGTACCGTGCTGTGGCGCGGTAGTACCATGGCACCAGGCCAGGTTCCATAGCAGGAGCGGAGGTAGGGGCGGATGTAATTTTTTACATCTGCACCCTTCACGGTAGTTCCGCCCCTACCTCCGCCCCGACACGGATTTTTGCACGACATTTTCTCAGCGGAGGTAGTCACAAATGTAATTTTTTACATCTGTGCCTACTAGGCCTGGCCCGTGTCTGCCTTGCAGAAGTACCGCATGGGGCCGCAGTAGTACCGCTCCCGTGGATCTACCGCGCCCTGTCGGTGCTCCTTTTTGCCTGGTCTGGTCTCTGCCGTGCTCGCGGTAGTACCGCGGTCCACCGCGGTAGTACCGCATGCCAGTGCGGTAGTACCGCGCCTGTGGAGCGGTAGTTCCGTGGGCCACAGGCTGAGTGGTGGGTAACGGTTGGAATTCTCCCCCCACTATAAAAGGGGGTCTTCTTCTCCAAGAAGACTCACCTCTTCCAAGCCTAAACTCCATTGTTGCTCCAAGCTTCATTTTCGGCCGATCTCTCTCCCTAGCCAATCAAACTTGTTGATTTGCTCGGGATTGGGTGACAAGGCCCTGATCTACACTTCCACCAAGAGATATTTGATTCCCCCCACTAATCCCTAGCGGATCTTGTTACTCTTGGGTGTTTGAGCACTCTAGGTGGTTGAGGTCACCTCGGAGCCATAGCCCATTGTGGTGAAGCTTCGTGGTGTCGTTGGGAGCCTCCAATTAAGTTGTGGAGATTGCCCCAACCTTGTTTGTAAAGGTTCGGTTGCCGCCTTCAAGGGCACCAATAGTGGAATCATGGCATCTCGCATTGTGTGAGGGCGTGAGGAGATTACGGTGTCCCTAGTGGCTTCTAGGGGAGCATTGTGCCTCCACACCGCTCTAACGGAGACGTACTTCCCCTTAAAAGGAAGGAACTTCGGTAACACAACCTCGTCTCCGTCGGCTCCACTCTTGGTTATTTCGTGCCTTTTTTACTTTTGCAAGCTTATTTGTATTGTTTCCATTGCTTGCTTATGTGCTAGTGGTCATTGCATCATATAGGTTGCTCACATAGTTGCATATCTAGACAACCTATTTGTTGCAAAGTTTAAATTGGTAAAGAAAAGCTTAAAATTGTTAGTTGCCTATTCACCCCCCCCCCCCCCTCTAGTCAACCATATCGATCCTTTCATCATCAATGATCTTTTTGTGTACAATCTGATTTGTCAATATGAGTCCTCACCGGTTTAGGAACCAGTGAAGACTCATATTGCGGCCACAAATTCTACACATAGAGTTCAATGGAGACCAAGTGCTTGTCAAAGTTTGAGAAGTAACATATTTAAGGTGGTAGAAACTCTCTTTACGGAGCGAGGTGGGACTAAATTTTTGTAGTAAACTTAGCAGTTGCGCTTATTGGTGAAATGTGCTGCTACTATGCTAAGTAGCAGTAGCGCTCTTCGTGCTAACACGCTGCTGCTAGAACTAGACTCGCGGCGGACCCGTGTGAATTATATCAGTAGCGCGTCTTTGAGCGGGCGCGCTACTGCTATATTTATTTCAGTAGCAAGTTAAGTTTGAGCGTGCTACTGCTACGTAGCAGCAGCGCCTTATTTTAAAGCGCGTTGCTGGTAAGATTCTGTGTATAGGCTTTTCCCTAGTAGTGTATTCTTGACTCTTTCCGATGTTATGATAAATTACAATTGCCTCAATGATTGAGATTATAGTTTGCTAGTTCTCAATGAAGTTTCTGAACCATACTTGACATTGTGAATTGATTGTTACTTGAGCATGAGAAATCATATGACAAAATCTATATATGTTGTTGTTATAAGAATGATCATGATGCCCTCATGTCCGTATTTTATTTTTATCAACACCTCTATCTCTAAACATGTGGACATATTTTTCGATTTCGGCTTCTAGTTGAGGACAAGCGAGGTCTAAGCTTGGGGGAGTTGATATGTCCATTTTGCATCATGCTTTTATATCAATATTTATTGCATTATGGGCTGTTATTAGACATTATGTCTCAATACTTATGGCTATTCTCTCTTATTTTACAAGGTTTACCATGAAGAGGGGGAATGCCTGCAACTGGGATTCTGGCTGGAAAAGGAGCAAATATTGGAAACCTATTCTGCACAGCTCCAAAAATCCTGAAACTCCACGGAAGTCACTTTTGGAATTAATAAGAATTATTGAGCGAAGAAAACACCAGAGGGGGCCCACACCCTGGCCAGGAGGGTGGGGGCGCGCCCACCCCTACTGGGCGCGCACCCCTATCTCATGGGCCCCCTGGTGGCCCTCCAGTGCCCATCTTCTGCTATATGAAGGCTTTTACCCTGGAAAAAATCATAAGCAAGCTTACGGGGCAAAACTCCGCTGCCACGAGGCGGAACCTTGGCGGAACCAATTTAGGGCTCCGGTGGAGCTGTTCTGCCGGGGGAAGTTCCCTTCGGGAGGGGGAAATCATCACCATCGTCATCACCAACGATCCACTCATTGGGAGAGGGTCAAACTCCATCAACATCTTCACCAGCACCATCTCCTCTCAAAACCCTAGTTCATCTCTTGTATCCAATCTTGTATCAAAACCACAAATTGGTACCTGTGGGTTGCTAGTAGTGTTGATTACTCCTTGTAGTTGATGCTAATTGGTTTACTTGGTGGAAGATCATATGTTCAGATCCTTAATGCATATTAATACTCCTCTGATTATGAACATGAATATGCTTTGTGAGTAGTTACGTTTGTTCCTGAGGACATGGGTGAAGTCTTGCTATTAGTAGTCATGTGAATTTGGTATTCGTTCGATATTTTGATGAGATGTATGTTGTCTCTCCTCTAGTGGTGTTATGTGAATGTCGACTACATGACACTTCACCATTATTTGGGCCTAGAGGAAGGCATTGGGAAGTAATAACTAGATGATGGGTTTCTAGAGTGACATAAGCTTAAACCCTAGTTTATGCGTTGCTTCGTAAGGGGCTGATTTGGATCCACTAGTTTCATGATATGGTTAGGTTTACCTTAATACTTATTTTGTAGTTGTGGATGCTTGGAATAAGGGTTAATCATAAGTGGGATGCTTTTCCAAGTAAGGGTAGTACCAAAGCACCGGTCCACCCACATATCAAATTATCAAAGTACCGAACGCGAATCATATGAGCGTGATGAAAACTAGCTTGACGATAATTCCCATGTGTCCTCGGGAGCGCTTTTCTCATTATAAGAAATTGTCCAAGCTTGCCCTTTGCTACAAAAAGGATTGGGCCACCTAGGTGCACTTTATTTACTTTAGTTCCTTGTTACCCGTTACAAATTATCTTATCACAAAACTATGTGTTACCTACAATTTCAGTGCTTGCAGAGAATACCTTACTGAAAACCACCTGTCATTTCCTTCTACTCCTCGTTGGGTTCGACACTCTTACTTATCAAAAGGACTATGATAGATCCCCTATACTTGTTGGTCATCAGTCGTCCGCCCGAAGCAGTCGGTTGTGAAGCCCCACCTACCTTGCCACTCGGATCATCATGGTCCTTCGTGTGGGGTCCCTTCGAGGCCTCGTAAGAAGGAGAGGAGTCGGCATCCTCCCCATCCTCCGACCTCTCGTTCTCGTCGCTCTCCTCTTTGTCATTGTCGGCATCGTCATCGTCAGACTCTTCTGGGTGGTGACGCTCTGCATCACTCGCTGCGTCCTCAGGCGACTGGTCAACCGTTGGGATGTTAGAGATCATGTTCTACAATTCCTGAAGAACAAACACATCGAGACACCGTAATCAGATATACAGAAAACAATGTACCAACGAGTCGATAGGACAGAACCACTTTACCTCGACAGTCGGCGGGAGTTCTTTAGAGTAAGCCAGCACCAGCATGGCTCACCGCGGGTTATCTCGAGCGCAGGTGATGGCCTTGATCTTGGCCCCCACGTCCTTCTCGACGAGCTCCTCTGAGTGCACTCGGGTGGGGTCATTCAGCCACTCATACAGCCACATGGGATGGGCCTTGGCCTGTAGCGACTGAATCCGTCGTGTGAGAAAAGTCTCCAGCGGATCCATGCCGCTCACACCGCCATTCACGACTCCGACCAGGGCGGTCGCCAAGATGCTGACCTCCTATTTCTCCTCCTTCGTCACCGAAAGGGACTCAGGGGCCCACACCCTCTCTGTCGAGTACAGTGGGAGACCGTACTAGTTGGGAGCACTGGGGACATCCCTGCAATAGAACCATGTCCCCTGGCACCCCTTGACGGAACCAGGGAAGCCCATCTTCGGGAAGAGTTGTCGCTTGAACTACGTCGCTATTTCCCCAAAGAGGAAGGGATGATGCGGCACAACTACGGTACCGATTTCCCTCAGTGATGAAACCAAGGTATCAATCTAGTAGGAGAACCAAGCAACACTATGTAGACGGTACCTACACACAAACAACCAATACTTGCAACCCGACGCGTATGAGGGGTTGTCAATCCCTCTTTCGGGTAACGGCACCAGAAATTGTAAGGTTGACGGGATAAAATTTGAGATAGATTGGATAAATAGATCTGGAATAAACACGAAATAAAAGATGCAAAACAAAAGTGCAACAAAGTATTTTTGGGTTTTCAGAATAATAGATCCGAAAGTAAATGCAAATAAAAATAAACCTCAAAGGGAAATAATAGATCGGAAAGCAAATATGATAAAGAATAGACCCAGGGGCCGTAGATTTCACTAGTGGCTTCTCTCAAGAAATAGCACATGGTGGGTAAACAAATTACTGTTGGGCAATTGATAGAAAATTGAATAGTTATGACGATATCCAAGCAATGATCAATATATAGGCATCACGTCCAAGATTAGTAGACCGACTCGTGCCTGCATCTACTACTATTACTCCACACATCGACCGGTATCCAGCCTGTATCTAGTGTATTAAGTTCATGGAGAAATGGAGTAATGAAATAAGAAAAATGACATGATGTAGACGAGATCTATTCATGTAGGAAGAGCCCCATCTTGTTATCCTTAATAGCAACGATACATGCGTGTCTTGCTACCCCTTTTGTCACTCGGAAAGAACACCGCAAGATCGAACCCATCAAAAGCACCTCTTCCCATGGAAAGAAAAATTGATCTAGTTGGCCGAACTAAACCAATGATTCGAAGAAGAAATATGAGGCTATAAATAATCATGCATATAAGACTCCAATAATATTCATGGATATAGATCTGATCATAAACTCAAAGTTCATCGGATCCCAACAAACACACCATAAAAAGAGTTACATCAAATAGATCTCCAAGAGACCATTGTATTGAGAATCAAGAGAGAGAGAGGAAGCCATCCAGCTACTTCCTACGGACCCGTGGGTCTATGGTGAACTACTCACGCATCATCGGAGAGGCACCAATGAGGATGATGAACCCCTCCATGATGGTGTCTAGATTGGATCTAGTGGTTCTCAAACTTGCGGTAGCTGGAATTGTGTTTCGTCGACTCCCCTAGGGTTTCTGGAATATTTGGGGATTTATAGGGCGAAGAGGCGGTGCAGGAGGCCACCAAGGTGGGCACACCCCACCTGGGCGCGCATGGGCCTCCTGGCGCGCCCTGGTGAGTTGTACTCCACTCGGAGCCCCCCTCTGGTACTTCATTGGCACATCAGGTGCCTTCTGGTCCAGAAAAAATCTCCAAAAAGTTTCGCTGTGTTTGGACTCCGTTTCGTGTTGGTTTTCTGTGAAGTAAAAAAAAACAAGCAAAAAACAGCAACTGGCACCGGGCACTATGTCAATAGGTTAGTCCCAAAAAATGAGATAAAGTTGCTATAAATGATTGTAAAACATCTAGGAATGATAATATAAGAGCATGGAACAATAAAAATATAGATATGTTGGAGACGTATCGGGAAGCCCCCTCCCCCCAACTTGGATGCCCAAGCCCCCGAACAACTGGGTGACATGGGTCTTCACGCCGGCTGACGAGTCCTCCTTGACGGTCATCGACCGACAAGTGAAGATATGCGTGAAAATCCCCCAATGGGGTTGGCAGCCGAGGAAGTTTTCATAGAGGGGGACGAAGGCCGAAAGATAGATATGGCATTTGGAGGGAGATGGTGGATTTGCGCACCGAAATAATCGAGAAATGCTTGGAAAATGGGGTGGGGAGGCATAGAGAAGCCCCGCGTGATGTAGGTGACGAGCATGATGCGCTCATCCTCCTGCGGTGCCGGCTCGATTTCCCCCGCACCCGGGCGGCACCACCCGTCACGCGGGATGAGCCCCTCCTCTGCAAGCTCCTCCAACCATCGGGCTGAGATGCGCGACGGGATCCAATCCCCCGTCGCACCACAGTCGGAAGAGGAAGCCTTCCCGACCTTCTTCGCCTTTTCCTCCTTGGCCATGGAATCCCTCACCATCGCTGCAAAAGTTCTACACGCTCGAGTGGAGAAGAGAAGCAGAGGAGCCGGGGAAGAAGAAAGGAGATGTGAGGTCCTGTCCTCAATCTCCAAACCTTTTATATCGCCGGGCGAATCGCGAGCCGGATCTCACGCTTCAGATCTCTGGATCAACAGCCCGCGAGATAGAGCGAGCGCAGCACATGGTGGATATTGATGTCTACTACACAACCTTCTTCTTGTAGACGTTGTTGGGCCTCCAAGTGCAGAGGTTTGTAGGACAGTAGCAAATTTCCCTCAAGTGGATGACCTAAGGTTTATCAATCCGTGGGAGGTGTAGGATGAAGATGGTCTCTCTCAAACAACCCTGCAACCAAATAACAAAGAGTCTATTGGGTCCCCAACACACCCAATACAATGGCAAATTGTATAGGTGCACTAGTTCGGCGAAGAGATGGTGATACAAGTGTAATATGGATGGAAGATATAGGTTTTTGTAATTTGAAAATATAAAAACAGCAAGGTAACTAATGATAAAAGTGAGCGCAAACAGTATTGCAATGGTAGGAAACAAGGCATAGGGTTCATACTTTCACTAGTGCAAGTTCTCTCAACAATAATAACATAGATAGGTCATATAACAATCCCTCAACAAGCAACAAAGAGTCACTCCAAAGCCACTAATAGCGGAGAACAAAAGAAGAGATTATGGTAGGGTACGAAACCACCTCAAAGTTATCCTTTCTGCTCGATCTATTCAAGAGTCCGTTGTAAAATAACATGAAGCTATTCTTTCTGTTCAATCTATCATAGAGTTCATACTAGAATAACACCTTAAGACACAAATCAACCAAAACCCTAATGTCACCTAGATACTCCATTGTCACCTCAAGTATCCATGGGCATGATTATACGATATGCATCACACAATCTCATATTCATCTATTCAACCAACACAAAGTACTTCAAATAGTGCCCCAAAGTTTCTCCCGGAGAGTCAAGACGAAAACGTGTGCCAACCCTTATGCATAGGTTCATGGGCGGAACCCGCAAGTTGATCACCAAAACATACATCAAGTGGATCACATGATAGCCCATTGTCACCACAGATAAACACGACAAGACATACATCAAGTGTTCTCAAATCCTTAAAGACTCAATCCGATAAGATAACTTCAAGAGGAAAACTCAATTCATCACAAGAGAGTAGAGGGGGAGAAACATCATAAGATCCAACTATAATAGCAAAGCTCGCGATACATCAAGATCGTGCCATAGAAAGAACACGAGAGAGAGAGATCAAACACATAGCTACCGGTACATACCCTCAGCCCCGAGGGTGAACTACTCCCTCCTCGTCATGAGAGCGCCAGGATGATGAAAATGACCACCGGTGAGGGATTCCCCCTCTGGCAGGGTGCCGGAACGGGCTCCCGAGAGGTTTTTGGTGGCTACAGAGGCTTGCGGCGGCGGAACTCCCGATCTATTGTTCGCTTCAATGTTTTTAGGGTATATGGGAATATATAGGCGAAAGAAGTCGGTCGGGGGAGCCACAAGGAGCCCACGAGAGTGGAGGGCGCGCCCAGGGGGGTGGGCGTGCCCCCTATCTCGTGGCCTTCTCGAAGCTTCCCTGGCTTGCACTCCAAGTTCCTTGGATTGCTACTGTTACAAAAGTAACTTTTCCGGAGATTTCATTCCGTCTGGACTCCGTTTGATATTCTTTTTCTTCAATACACTAAAATAGGCAAGAAAACAGCAATATGGGATGGGCCTCCGGTTAATAGGTTAGTCCCAAAATAATATAAAAGTGTATAATAAAGCCCGTAAACATTCAAAACAGATAATAAAATAGCATGAATGCTTCATAAATTATAGATACGTTGGAGACGTATCAGATATCGTGCACGAAAATCGAGGAGCCATGCCCCCACTTTCCTCACTAACGCACGACGTTGCCGCTTTTGCGCGCGCACGTACAAATTCAAATCCCGTGATTTCTGGGGCGAATCAATCCGATTGATTACCCGCAATCCCTTTTCTAAAGGACGCATGTTAGTCCGACTGACCACCTTCTGGTGGGTCCATGCACTCGGTCATGTTAAACACCGGACTAAAGTCTTCATCGGGATCGTTATGTTATGAGCTTGCCGCCCCTCCGCAGGTTCACTTTGACCTCTCAGTAGGCTCCAAGGCGCATGACTCGTAAACCTGGACTCGTGGAAGGCCCGCGTTGGCATTCCCCTGGGATAAGGAGTAAGATCTCTCCGGAGAATCGAACCATGCGTCGGCGTCGCCACTCGAGTTGCAATGGCATGCCCTCACTCCGGCCCCAAGTCTCTTTCCTCCAAGAGACAAAACAAATGCCACTGTGTTTTTCTTGGCAATCAACAACACCCAGTCATCTGGGTAAATTTGTAGTCCAGAATCCGTTGAGTTTTCGTCTAAGGAACAGCAAGCCACGAATCGAAAACATATTTCAAATGCTCCCGCAGCACTCGGACTCAACCGAAGGATCGACTTGTTTGTCCTACAAAATTCCAACCGATTCGGGGACTCGTGATGAGGTCACCTATTACAGGTAGGGTCAAGGACCCATCATTTGGGACCCATAAGGGGCCCACCACCGCCATAGGTAGGTCCCTAGACCATGCCAGCATTCGGATGTTCACATCAGGAAGTCCACTCGGACAACTCGATGGCACTCGGACGACCACATGGTACTCGGCTGATGGACCACCACTCGGACCAAGAAGATAGGAGGGCGTCATGGGAGCTGCAATGATCGAAGAATCCTAAGTCATCCTTTAACAAGAGTCAGGGCTACTGTTACCAGTAACTGCTATAGTAGAGGCTCGTAACACTTGTAACTGACGCAATGAGTGTTATTTAATGCACAAATGGCATGGAGGACGTGGGGCTGCGGCGCACTCTATATAAGCCGCATCTCCCTCCATAGTTGGACACGAGTAATATAATCTTTGTAACCATATCCATCAAATCAAAGCAAGTCTCAGGGCACGAGACGTAGGGTTGTTACCTCTATCAAGAGGGGACCGAACTCGTTAAACACCGAGTGTTACACCTGCTACAATTTTTTTTCCAATGGCATCAGTGCAGTTTAGCATCCTTTTCTATTTGATTCGTGTGCTCATGCATCTGACCAGATAGCATGCCTTGGTCGTGCCAGCCGGCCAACCTGTTGGTTCGGGAGAACAATACACGTCACCGACTACTGGCAATAGGAAAAGAATACGTCGTGGCATGTTGTTACTTCGGTATCTATGTTATGCTGAACTGGCTTTTTTATGGGAAGGGGATCACCCCAGTTCGTTTCTGATGTAGGGCGGAACCCTATGGGGCCGATCTTTCATGTTTGGAGAGGATCCCTACGAGGAACACAAAGAACGCGCGGAAGGAAATGAGGGAAATCACGGTGGAACACAAGAGAAAACACTCAACCAACACGAATATGATCACACATGTGCTAGATCATCGAGGCACAAAGTAACACGAGATCCAAAGTCAACAAGGGACGATACAAAGGAAGCCGTTCTTCTCCGAGAGGAGGTCTTGATTGTCTTCTCCGGATGGATCTTCTCCGAAAAGGTGTGGTCCCTCACGAGGAGTAGATCCGTACGAATGATCAATGCTCTATCTCAAATGAGCTAAACCAATGCTAACCCTAGAAAGGACGAGGAGAAGGTCTATTTATAGTCTAATCCTTCGAAGGGGTAAGCAAGGGGAGAAACGAGTACATGGGCCTCGTCCCGGATACGCTGCACGCAGGCAGGGCGGTAGTACCGGACCCTCGGGCAATAGTACCGCTTGTAGAGCTTCAGCGGTAGTACCGCTTGGATGGGGCGGTAGTACCGCTCTGGAGCCGTTCGATCACAGGAGTTTGTCGGGTTCGGCGGAAGAAGGGCGGATGTAGGGCCGTAGTGCCGCTTGGCTGGGTTCAGCGGCAGTACCGCTTGGCGTGGGCGGTAGTACCACCTTTTCCAGGTTGGGAAAATTCTCCTCTTACTCTCGACGTCCATCTTGTACTGTAGCTTCTTCTAGGTTGGTTCCTTGGTACCTAACCACACAAAGCATCTCCGTTTGAGGTAGTAGCCATGTCTCAAGTGGGTCAAAGGGAAGTTCAACAAAGATAGAGTTAACCTAGGATTGAATAGCACGTGCTCGAGCTCTTGTCATGGGCCCGCTTGGAGCTTGTGTAGTCGAAGTAGTGTCCATGGGTATGACCGAAGGATGCTCCGCATCATCTCCCCTCCCTCAGGAATGATCCGACCTCACATCGAAATCCTCATCACCATGGTACGGGGAGAGATCGTTGACGTTGAAGATGTCGCTCACGTTGTACTTGTCGCGTGGGAGGTCGATCTTGTAAGCGTTGTTGTTGTAGCGTGCTAGCACCTTGAATGGTCCATCGGCGCGAGGTAGAAGTTTGGACTTGCGTTCGTTGGGGAAGCGGTCCTTGCGAAGGTGTAGCCACACGAGATCGCCAATGTTGAAGATCATGGGTTGCTTGTTGACGTTGAGCTTGGTCGCTAGTCATTGTACTTGGCGCTCGATGGTGTGCCTTGTATCTTCGTGCATCTTCTTGAGATAGCTTGCTCGTTGATACATCTCCAACGTATCTATAATTTATGAAGCATTCATGCTATTTTATTATCTGTTTTGAATGATTACGGGCTTTATTATACACTTTTATATTACTTTTGGGACTAACCTATTAACCGGAGGCCTAGCCCATATTGCTGTTTATTACCTATTTCAGTATTTCGAAGAAAAGGAATATAGAACGGAGTCCAAACGGAATGAAACCTTCGGCAGCGTTATTTTTGGGAAGAATATCACCCAGGAGACTTGGAGTTCACGTTAGAAGAGCCTCGAGGAGGCCACGAGATAGGAGCCCCCCCCCCCTACTGGGCACGCCCCCCCTGTCTCATGGGCCCCTCGAGCACCTCCCGACCGACTTCTTTCGCCTATATAAGCCTACGTATCCTAAAAACATCGAATATCAAGATAGATCGGGAGTTCTGCCACCGCAAACCTCTGTAGCCACCAAAAACCTCTTGGGAGCCCTTCCCGGCACCCTTCCGGAGGGGGGATCCTTCACCAGTGGCCATCTTCATCATCTCGGCGCTCTCCATGACAAGGAGGGAGTAGTTCACCCTCGAGGCTGAGGGTATGTACCAGTAGCTATGTGTTTGATCTCTCTCTCTCTCTCTCTCTCTCTCTCTCTCGTGTTCTCTCTCGTGTTCCCTCTATGGCACGATCTTGATGTATCCCAAGCTTTGCTATTATAGTTGGATCTTATGATGTTTCTCCCCCTCTACTCTCTTGTGATGAATTGAGTTTTCCCCTTGAAGTTATCTTATCGGATTGAGTCCTTAATGAGAACACTTGATGTATGTCTTGCCGTGCTTATCTGTGGTGACAACGGGATATCATGTGCCACTTGATGTATGTTTTGGTGACAACTTGCGGGTTCCGCCCATGAACCTATGCATAGGGGTTGGCACACGTTCTTGACTCTCTGGTAGAAACTTTGGGGCACTCTTTGAAGTACTTTGTGTTGGTTGAATAGATGAATCTGAGATTGTGTGATGCATATCGTATAATCATGCCCACGGATACTTGAGGTGACAATGGAGTATCTAGGTGACATTAGGGTTTTGGTTGATTTGTGTCTTAAGGTGTTATTCTAGTACGAACTCTTGAATAGATTGATCCGAACGGATAACTTTGAGGTGGTTTCGTACCCTACCATAATCTCTTCGTTTGTTCTCCGCTATTAGTGTCTTTGGAGTGACTCTTTGTTGCATGTTGAGGGATTGTTATATGATCTATCTATGTTATTATTGTTGAGAGAACTTGCACTAGTGAAAGTATGAACCCTAGGCCTTGTTTCCTATCATTGCAATACCGTTTACGCTCACTTTTATCGCTTGCTACCTTGCTGTTTTTATAATTTCAGATTACAAATACCTTTATCTACCATCCATATTGCACTTCTATCACCATCTCTACGCCGATCTAGTGCACCTATACAATCTACCATTGTATTGGGTGTGTTGGGGACACAAGAGACTCTTTGTTATTTGGTTGCAGGGTTGTTTGAGAGAGACCATCTTCATCCTACGCCTCCTACGGATTGATAAACCTTAGGTCATCCACTTGAGGGAAATTTGCTACTGTCCTACAAACCTGTGCACTTGCAGGCCCAACAACGTCTACAAGAAGAAGGTTGTGTAGTAGACATCAAGCTCTTTTCTGGTGCCGTTGCCGGGGAGGTGAGTGCTTGAAGGTATATCTTTAGATCTTGCAATCGAATCTTTTTGTTTCTTGTTTTATCACTAGTTTAGTTTATAAAAGAAAACAAAAAATGGAATTTAGTTTGTCTCATACGCTTTGTCTTTTTAATATTTTTCGTGAGTATGATGGAATGGAAAATTGTGCTCAAGTGCTAGAAGAAGAAATCTATAAAATGTTTGTCACTAAATCTTTGAATGATGAGCATGATTGCAATGTTGTTAGTATGAATTCTTTGAATATCCATAGTACTAATGATGATTGCACTAGTCATGATGAAAATATCTCTTATGAGCATGTCAACCTTTGTAGAGTGCATGTTTGCATGAACACACCGAATAGAGAAGATATATATTGCAAGAGGCATAAGCATTTAGAAACTAAATGGTTTCAAGAAAGGCTTAATGTTAGTGATGAAAATTTAAGATATCTTTACCGTTGTGAACTTTGCAATGAAAGTGGTCATTTAAATCTCCGATGCAAATTGTTTCATGATCGAATCGTGTCCAAAAATTGTGATGATTGGATCTCCCTTGCTCATTACAATGAAATTAGTTTGCTTTTGGGTTATGAAGAATTGAAACATGCAACTAAGCTTAGTCCAAAATTTAATCTTGAGCATTTCCTTGATATTAATCTAGAGACAAGATTTATATGTATTGTACGGTGAATTGCATTGAAAATCTGTATATTGCCAATTACCTAAAGAAAATAAAGCAAATAGAAGATGAAGAGAATACTAATGAAAGGGAAGAGACTTCCCAACCTCCTCCTATTATTTCTTATGATGATTCTGGTAACGAGGAGGAGCTTTCTATTCAACCAATCCCATCAATAAAGAAGGTTGAACCCACACATAATGTGAAGAAGAAAAGGAAGAGAAGGGGCAGCAAAGGTAAAAAGGTATCCCTCCCAAATGATGTTGCTCCTACTACTCATTGTGATGATGATAATTTCTATACTATTGGTGTTATCCATACTATTGATGATGATTATGCTTATGATATGAAAAGGCCCAAGCTTGGGGAAGCTATGTTTGATGAGGATGAAATATTTGAGAATATATTTGCTGAAATTAATGATTGTACCAAGCTTGGGGATGCTATGTTTAATGAAGATGATATTTTTAACATCCCAAGTTTTGATATGAAAAGTTGTTATGATGATAGCATGCCTCCTACTTATGATGATTATATTGATGGAAGTGGGTTTGGAAGAGTGTCAACTTTAGGAAGTAGTGAGCCCACTATTTTGGAGGATGTTGAATTTTATTGTGATGAATATGAAAGTGGATTTGGAAGAGTGTCAACTTTATTTAGTGATGATTTCACTATCTTGGAAGAGGTTTCAATCGATTATGATGAGAACAAAGTTGCTACTTATGATGTTTATTGTGATGAAACTTATGCTATAAAAAGTAGTGATGTTTATATTTATAAAGCTTGTCATGATTATGATTACCCTTTTTCTGAACATTACTCTTTTAATGTGGAAACGATTTTTAGTATTCAAATCTCTTATGATACTCCCACTATTCCGAGTAAGAAGAATTTTGCTTATGAGGAGAGTAGTAGATTTTCTATGCAAGTAGATCATGAAAAGAATGCTTTAGGTGCTGGTTATATTGTTGAATTCATTCATGATGCTACTGAAAATTATTATGTGGGAGGAATATATGCTTGTAGAAATTGTAATAATATCAAGTTTCCTCCCTATGTGTTAAATTTTTTGAAGCTATGCTTGTTTTACTTTCCTATGCTAGTTGATTATTGTTCCCATAAGTTGTTTGCTCACAAAATCCCTATGCATAGGAAGTGGGTTAGACTTAAATTTGCTAGTCATATGCTTCATGATGCTCCCGTTATGTTTCAGTTCTTATCTTTTATGTGAGCATCATTGCCATCATCATGCCTAGCTAGAAAGGCATTAAAGAAAAGCGCTTGTTGGGAGACAACCCAATTTTTATCCTTACTGTTTTTGTATTTCCACGTGATTATGATACTGTAGTAATCATGTTTTATAGCTTTTGTTTCAATAAAGTGCCAAGTAGAGCCTTTGGGAAGACTTGGGTGAAGTCTATATGATCTTGCTGTAGAAAACAGAAACTTTTGCGCTCACGAGAATAGCTGCCATTTTTTACTGGAGAGTGATTTTAGGTTGATTCTTTTTGAAGATGATTAACAGACAAATTCCTCAGGTACACCAATTAATTTTATAATTTTTGGGGTTCCATAAGTATACGTTTGATACAGATTACTACAGACTGTTCTGTTTTTGACAGATTCTGTTTTCATTGTGTTGTTTGCTTATTTTGATGAATCTATGGCTAGTATGTAAGGGTATGAACCATATAAAAGTTTGAATACAGTAGGTTTAACACCAATATGAATAAATGATGAGTTAATTACAATACCTTAAAGTGGTGGTTTGTTTTCTTGTACTAACGTAGCTTACGAGTTTTGTTTTGAGTTTTGTGTGGTTGAAGTATTCAAGTTTTGGGTAAAAGATTCGATGGACTATGGAATAAGGAGTTGCAAGAGCCTAAGCTTGGGGATGCCCAAGGCACCCCAATGTAATATTAAAGGACAATCAAGATCCTAAGCTTGGGGATGCCCCGGAAGGCATCCCCTCTTTCGTCTTGGTTCATCGGTAACTTTACTTGGAGCTATATTTTTATTCGCCACATGCTATGTGTTTTTCTTGGAGCGTCATTTTATTTTGTTAGTATTTGCTTGCTGTTATTTAGATTAATGTTTTGCATCTTTATTTTCAATAAAAATTTCAAGGATAGCCTTTGCCATGCTTATTTTGCTAGTATACATGTTGCTGTTTGAAAAATGAAAGTTTACTGCTGTTGCAAAAATTCCCTAAAAAAGTCAGAGAATGATGTAATGTTGAAACCTTTTGCATAATGAACTATGATAAATCTTCTACAGCTTAGTATTTTTCTCATAATTTTTGGAGGTAGGGAAGTATTGATACTCTTGCATTCTTTACAGATTATACTGTTTTGGCAGATTGCTGTTATGTTTGCATTGTTTGCATATGTTCGCCTGTTTAATGATTCTATTTGAGGATAGGAGTATTAAATATGCAGAGGCATTTAGTATGAAATGTTGAATAATAATTCTAGTGATTTTTTACAGTAGAAAATGATAAGGTTTTGCATTGGTTTATACTAACCTATCTCACGAGTTCTTGTTGAATTTGGTGTGGATGAAGCTTTTGATAAAAAAGAGAAACCATGATATGAGAGGAATTAAGGAGACACAAAAGTTAAAGCTTGGGGATGCCCAAGGGACCCCAAGATAACATTTCGAGAAGTCTCAAGCATCCAATCTTGGGGATGCCCCGGTAGGCATCCCACCTTTCTTCTTCAACAATTATCGGGTAGTATCGGTTGAACCTAAGTTTTTGCTTCTTCACATGAGTTGTGCTATCCTTGCAATGCCATTTTATCTTGCTTTGCTTGCTGCTTGAATAAAGTACTTAAGATCTGAAATTCTTAAATGAGAGAGAGAGTCTTCGCATAGTTACATAATTATTTAGCTACTCATTGATCTTTACTTATATCTTTTTGGAGTGGTTTGTCATTCACTCGTGTGCTTCACTTATATCCTATGAGTAAATGGTTGAATAAGTTGAATGTCATAAATCTGAATTTATATATGTTTCATTTGCTTACTCCATGGGGAGTAATGACTTCACATCTAATAACTAGAGGTTGTAAATTTATTGAAGGTTAGCAAGCATTGTATTAGTCATTTGAACAATTCATGAAAGAATATTGAAGGAAGAGAGATTTCACATATAAATATATTATCATAGACATCTTTTATAATTATGAGCACTCATTATGTATGAAATGCTAAAGAGTTGATGTTGGACAAGGAATACAACATAATGGGTTATGTTTTCTCGCATCTCAATTAAAGTATATTGTCATGGATCATTCAAACATGTTGAGCTTGCCTTTCCCCCTCATTGCTAGCCAAAAATTCCTAGCACCAAGTAGAGATACTACTTGTGCTTCCAAATATCCTTAAACCCAGTTTTGCCATGAGAGTCCACCATACCTATCTATGGATTGAGTAAGATCCTTCAAGTAAGTTGTCATCGGTGCAAGCAATAAAATTTGCTCTCTAAGTATGCATGACTTATTAGAGCAGGTACAATAGTCCTAGTCAGCCGGCTGCAACGGATTCCACGTCGACAAAATTCTGACCTGGAGGGAAAAAAGGAAGGAGAGAGAAACGAGCGGGCTCTTCGTCAAGCGCCCAGCTAATACACAGAATGCGGGACACAGCAGCCCGCTTCTAGCCCGACGCGAGTGCTAGCGCCGCCGCTTGCGATCCCCTACGCCTCCCCCGCCTCCCGCCCTCCTCCTTCCATCTCTGCGCGGGAAATCCACTCCTCCGTAGCTCCAAATCGTCAATCTCGCGCCAAATCGAATCTTTAATCCAACTCCCCCCAAATCGCCATCCTCCCAAACCCTAGAACACTGCCGGCGAGATGGGTCAGCAGTCCAAAAGGACTCGTGCGCCCGCGCCTCAGGTCGTTCCGTCGTCGCCGCCTCAGCTCATCACGCCGCTGTCGCCCCATCTCGTCCCCCCGTCAGTGCAGCAGGTCATCCCGCCGATGGTACCTAATCTTGTCCCGTCGCCGCGCCAGCCCGGATCGGGCGCCTGGGTTCCCCCACGACCAGCATAGGCAGCAGCGGCCTCTGCACCATGCTGGCTCGCCCAGCCGCAAGGCCCTTTGTGCTATATTCCTGAGAATATTGATGATTTCAATCCAATGTGTGCTCCCCTATTTATGCATCTCCAGTTAGTTAATATGGTACAATTTTGTACGATATACAGTCGGTTATCCGGTACGTGTTTTCCCCTGTTTATGCATTCAGAAACATAATCATGCTATGCTACTTGGTACAATTTTTCCCTGCTTATTTGGATGATGTGCAGCTATGCGTTTATGTCTACATAAAGTAGTAGTAGTATCTGCTTGTAACCATCTGAATTTGATATGAAGATAACTAGTGTGTGCATGTGTGTGTGAGAGAGAGAGATATGGTCCAATACTTCTTGGACTAATCCATCTACAGAGTGTCCACATGACTGGAAAAAAAGCTAATACTGATGGCATTTGTTGCTTTGCATTTTCGTACATGACTGAGAAAAATAAGCAGTTGTACTGAACATCTATGTATGCCGATGAGATGGCCACAAAGATGCAGCTTGCATTGGATCACAGCTGGTCATATGCACATGCAAGTATTAAGTGTTCATGTATTTATTACAATCAGCTTTGTAGCCAACTTAAGAGCCAGCCTATTGTATAGGTGAACGCTTTAGGTGATGTGGCAATGGCTTATAGCCAGCAGCCGGCTGTGCTATTAACCTTGCTCTTAGTGTGGAGAAAATAAGCTTTGTACGAACTTGTTATGGAAGCAATAAAAGCGATGGACTGCATAATAAATGTCCATATACAAGGGGCAATATAAAGTGACGTTCTTTCGCATTAAGATTTTGTGTATCCAACCTTAAAAGCGCATGACAACCTCTGCCTCCCTCTGCGAAGGGACTATCTTTTACTTTATGTCTTTTCCTTTATGCAAGAGTCAAGGTGATCTTCACCTTTCCCTTTTTCATTTTATCCTTTGGCAAGCACTTTGTGTTAGGATGATCCTGATATATATATATATATATCCAATTGGATGTACGTTAGCATGGAATATTATTGTTGACATCACCCAAAGGTAAATACGTTCGGAGGCAACATTATAAGCCCCAATCCTTCTCTGTGTCTGATTAAAACTTCATAACCACAAGTATTGCGTGAGTGTTAGCAATTGTAGAAGACTATATGATAGTTGAGTATGTGAAGTTTGCTAAATCAAAGCTCTGAAATAGACTCTTCCTGAAAGTAAGATGAATTGCAATTGTTTGATGACTAAGAATGAAGTTTGCTAGTTTTCAAGAAAGTTTATGGTCTATGCTTTAACATGTGAATAGCTTGTTACTTGATTATGAAAAGTTTTATGAGATGAACTACTGTTATGACATATAATGATGCTAGTAAAGGTGATTGAAATTATCATTGATCAAACTTGTGCACCTGCTAGCATTCGCACTTCATAAATTCTTTTTTTTATCATTTACCTACTCGAGGACAAGTCAGAATTAAGCTTGGGGATGTTGATACGTCTCCAACGTATCTATAATTTATGAAGCATTCATGCTATTTTATTATCTGTTTTGAATGATTACGGGCTTTATTATACACTTTTATATTACTTTTGGGACTAACCTATTAACCGGAGGCCCAGCCCATATTGTTGTTTTATTGCATGTTTCAGTATTTTGAAGAAAAGGAATATCGAACGGAGTCCAAACGGAATGAAACCTTCGGCAGCGTTATTTTTGGGAAGAATATCACCCAGGAGACTTGGAGTTCACGTCAGAAGAGCCTCGAGGAGGCCACGAGATAGGAGCCCCCCCCCCACTACTTGGCGCTCCCCCCTGTCTCGTGGGCCCCTCGAGCACCTCCTGACCGACTTCTTTCGCCTATATAAGCCTACGTACCCTAAAAACATCGAATATCAAGATAGATCGGGAGTTCCGCCACTGCAAGCCTCTGTAGCCACCAAAAACCTCTCAGGAGCTCTTCCCGGCACCCTGTCGGAGGGGGGATCCTTCACCGGTGGCCATATTCACCATCCCGGTGCTCTCCATGACGAGGAGGGAGTAGTTCACCCTCGAGGCTGAGGGTATGTACCAGTAGCTATGTGTTTGATCTCTCTCTCTCATGTTCTCTCTCGTGTTCCCTCTATGGCACGATCTTGATGTATCCTGAGCTTTGCTCTTATAGTTGGATCTTATGATGTTTCTCCCCCTCTACTCTCTTGTGATGAATTGAGTTTTCCCCTTGAAGTTATCTTATCGGATTGAGTCTTTTATGAGAACACTTGATGTATGTCTTGTCGTGCTTATCTGTGGTGACAATGGGATATCATGTGCCACTTGATGTATGTTTTGGTGACCAACTTGCGGGTTCCGCCCATGAACCTATGCATAGGGGTTGGCACATGTTCTTGACTCTCTGGTAGAAACTTTGGGGCACTCTTTGAAGTACTTTGTGTTGGTTGAATAGATGAATCTGAGATTGTGTGATGCATATCGTATAATCATGCCCACAGATACTTGAGGTGACAATGGAGTATCTAGGTGACATTAGGGTTTTGGTTGATTTGTGTCTTAAGATGTTATTCTAGTACGAACTCTTGAATAGATTGATCCGAAAGGATAACTTTGAGGTGGTTTCGTACCCTACCATAATCTCTTCATTTGTTCTCCGCTATTAGTGTCTTTGGAGTGACTCTTTGTTGCATGTTGAGGGATTGTTATATGATCTATCTATGTTATTATTGTTGAGAGAACTTGCACTAGTGAAAGTATGAACCCTAGGCCTTGTTTCCTATCATTGCAATGCCGTTTACGCTCAATTTTATCGCTTGCTACCTTACTGTTTTTATAATTTCAGATTACAAATACCTTTATCTACCATCCATATTGCACTTGTACCACCATCTCTTCGCCGAACTAGTGCACCTATACAATTTACCATTGTATTGGGTGTGTTGGGGACACAAGAGACTCTTTGTTATTTGGTTGCAGGGTTGTTTGAGAGAGACCATCTTCATCCTACGCCTCCTACGGATTGATAAACCTTAGGTCATCCACTTGAGGGAAATTTGCTACTGTCCTACAAACCTGTGCACTTGCAGGCTCAACAACGTCTACAAGAAGAAGGTTGTGCAGTAGACATCACTCGTGCACTCGCGTCGAGGTTTGTGCGCTCTTGTAGAGGAAGAGGTAGAATGTCCAATGGGGACAACAGGTTGAAGCCGTAGACGACCTCGAAGGGTGACTTGTCGGTAGTTGAATGTCTTGCACGGTTGTAGGCGTACTCAGCAATAGGTAGACACGCCTCCCACTCATTGATGTTCTTCTTGATCAACACGCAAAGTAGAGTGGAGAGCATACGGTTCGTCACCTCCGTTTGGCCGTCGGTTTGAGGATGGTATGGCGACGAGAACAAGAGCTTGATTCCGAGCTTGGCGCATAGCGTCTTCCAAAAGTAACTCAAGAACTTGACGTCGCGGTCCAAGACGATTATCTTTGGTACTCCATGGAGTCGCAAGATTTCCCTGCAAAAGAGATTGGCAACATGTGAAGCATCGTCTATCTTGTTGCAAGGAATGAAATGTGCCATCTTAGAAAATCGGTCCACAACAACCAACACGGAATCCTTGCCATTTTGAGTTCTAGGCAAACCAAGTAGAAAATCCATGCTAATGTCTTCCCAAGGTTGATAAGGAATAGGAAGAGGCATGTAAAGACCATGGGATTGAGCTTTAGACTTAGCTTTGCGACATGTAGAGCATCGGTTGGTGAAGCGTGAGACGTCGTGGAACATCTTGGGCCAAAAGTAGTTATTGGAGAGCGTGGTGAATGTCTTGTCACGACCAAAGTGTCCCATGAGTCCGCCTCCATGAGCCTCTTGCAAAAGGAGCAAACGAAGAGAAGACTCGGGAATGCAAATTTTGTTAGCTCTCATAAGATAATCATCCTTGATGTAATATCGTTCCCAAGATGTATGCGTCAAACACTTAGCATAAGGAGTAGCAAAGGGAAGGATCATTTGCATACAAGTCTTTTATGTGCTCAAAGCCGATAACATTCAACTCAAGTTTAGTGACAAGCGTACATATGCGTGAAAGTGCATCCGCAACTACATATTCCTTACCCTTAATGTACTTGATCACATAGGGTAAAGATTCAATAAATTCACTCCATTTGGCATGACACTTGTTCAACTTAGTTTGACCTTTTAAGTACTTAAGCGTTTCATGATCGGTATGTATGCCAAACTCATGAGGTCTAAGATAATGTTCCCAAACATGTAGCACACGCACTAAAGCATACAATTATTTGTCATAGATGGGATAGTTAAGCTGTGCACCGGAGAGTTTTTCACTAAAATATGCAATGGCTCGTTTTCTTGCATCAAAAATCCGCCAATTCCGGTACCACTTGCATCGCAATGAACCTCAAAAGTTTTGTCAAAGTTGGGCAAAGCGAGAATGGGAGCATGAGTAAGCAAAGATTTGGGCTCATCAAAAGCGGTGGATTGCAAAGATCCCCAAACAAAAGGAGCATTTTTCTTACTCAAAGCATGCAAAGGAGTGGTGATGGTGCTAAAGTTTTTCACAAAGCGGTGATAGAAACCCGCAAGCCCAAGAAAACTACACACTCGTTGCAAATTGTTGGGTTGGGGCCAAGTTTTAATTGCTTCAATTTTAGATTCATCAACATGAACACCCTTGGAAGAGACAACAAAACCCAAGAAAACAAGTTTGTCAACACCAAACGTGCACTTTTTCATGTTAGCATAAAGACGTTCCTTGCGAAGAGTTTGTAAAACAGCCCTAACATGCTTTAGATGCTCTTTCATGGATTTTCTAAAAACAAGAATGTCATCAAAGTAAACCACAACAAACACTCCAATATAAGGTCGAAGCACAAAATGCATAAGACGCATGAAAGTACCGGGAGCTTCCGATAAACCCATAGGCATAACCAACCACTCCTACAAGCCAAATTTGGTTTTGAAAGCAGTTTTCCATTCATCACCTTCTTGTATGCGGATTTGATAATAGCCACTTTTGAGATCAATTTTTGAGAAAATGGTGGCACCTCTAAGTTCCTCAAGCATATCATCTAGGCGAGGAATGGGATGCCTATAGTGAACGGTAATAGCATTGATAGGTCTACAATCGGAGCACATGCAAAAACTACCGTCTTGCTTGGGTACAAGTATAACGGGAACGACACAAGGGCTTAAGCTTTCACGTACATGACCATTGTCGATTAATTGTTGTACTTGCCATTGGATCTCCTTAGTTTCTTTGGGGTTGATGCGGTATGGAGCTTTGTTTGGTAGGGGCGCTCCGGGGATGAGGTCGATTTGATGCTCAATGCCTCGTAGAGGAGGTAGACCCGGAGGTAGCTCATCGTGGAAAACATCTTAGAATTCCTGCAAAAGAGATTGAAACACTAAAGGTAGATCGTGAGAGGTGTTAGTTTTTGGTTCCCCATCCTTGCACACAAGGACAAAGTGCATAACACTCGATGGGTTCTCAAACATTCTCTCATCTCACTTTTGGTGGCAAAGAGGACTAAGTTTTTCTTGTCGCTCATCATGGAGGCACTCGGTTTGGCTTGTGGCTCTCACTCTCTTTTGGATGGATCACTTTCTCACTCTTCTCTCCATGATATGTGGCTTGCTTGTCGGGTATCGCTTGACTAGGAGACATAGGTCATAACACATACTCCTTTCCTTTCATCTTGAAGCTATAGTGATTGGTACGCCCATTGTGGATGATGCCGCGGTCGAATTGCCATGGTCGACCAAGAAGGAGGTGGACATCACACTCCAAAGTGTCCTCATATGCACCAATTTTGAAGGAGACTTGTACCGTATTCTCAACTCATATAGTGCTGGAGTCGCTTAGCCATTGGACTTTGTATGGATGTGGGTGCTTCATCTTGACCAATTGTAGCTTCGAGCATAGTTCTTCACTTGCCAAGTTGTGACAACTACCTCCATCGATGATGACCTTGACGGACCTTCCATTGATGCCAGCCTTTGTGTGGAACATGTGGCATCGTTGGTCTTCTTCTTGTTGATGTTGAAGAGTCAAGACTTTGGAGACAACGAGAGCGGGGCTTGAATCCTCATCACAAAAGACTTGATCATCTTCGTCCTTGTTCACGCGCCGGTGCATGGCCACTTGCTCAAGGGCTTCCATTTCCTCTTCACTCATGGAGTCATATGTACCATCGTCATTGAGGATCATGGTGCGCTTGTTTGTGCATTGGAAGGACTTGTGGCCTCGGCCGCCGCAAGTGAAACACTTGAAGGAACTTGTCTTGACGGTCTCATCGGTTGGAGTAGATGATGAAGCGTGCGGCTTGTAGTTGCTTGTAGTAGGAGGAAGACAACTTGAGCTTGTCGAAGTTTTCTTGTAACTTGACTTGTCGTCGTTGCTTGTAGATGGCTTGGTTGAGGTAGAAGTTGGAGGACTCGTTGAAGCTTGGGTGTTGGAGAAGTCGTAGGTCTTGGATGAGTACTTGGTGTACTTGAAGTCATGTTGCACTTGGTGTTCCGCTTTGGTAGCTTGATGCACGAGCTCAATGAGGTTGGAGTAGGGTTGGAAGTCGGCAATCTTCTTGATGGGATGATTGAGGCCATTCAAGAAACGTGACATAGTTTGCTCATAATCTTCCGTGACATTGGCTCGAATCATGGCTATCTCCATTTCCTTGTAGTATTCTTCAACACTCTTTGTTCCTTGCTTGAGGAGTTGGAGCTTCTTGAAGAGATCGCGGTTGTAGTTGGTGGGCACAAAACGTGCTCGCATGACATCTTTCATTTGAGCGCAAGTGGTTATAGGTGGTTCGCCTCTTTCTTCTCGGCGCTCAAGGACTTGTTCCCACCATATGAGCACATAGTCTTGGAACCGAAGTGATGCCATAGCGATCTTCTTCTCTTCCTCATAGTTGTGCAAATGAAAGATTTTGTTGACCTTCAATGCCCATGAGAGGTACTCTTCGGTATCATTGCTTCCATTGAACTTGGGCATTGTGAGTTTTAGCTTGCCATAGCGTTGCTCGTCATTGTGTTGTTGTCGAGGGTGATGATGACGCCCTAGACGTGGAGGGTAATCAACCTCATGTTGCTCTTGGCGTGGAGGAAGTCCATGATCAACTTGCTCTTGGCGTGGGGGAAGTCCATGATCATCTTGCTCTTGTTGAACTTGAGGTTGAGGAGGAACTTGTCGGGATTGTGGAGGAGCTTGAGGAACTTGATGGTGCACTCGCGGTTGGTAGTTCCATTCTTGGATTTCTTCTCGAAGTGCTTCCTCTTGATTACGCCGATCTCGGTTGCGGTTGGCGATGGCTCGACTTGATTCTTGAAGGGCAGGTTGCGTCTCAAGAGCTTGTGCTTCACGTTGTTGTTGTTGAAGACATTGAGCCTTGGCGTCTTGTTCCTCTTGGTGTAGACGCGCTCGTTCTTCCTCTTGGCGACCTTGACGTTGGCGTTCTTGAGCATATGCAAAAGCGACTTGGTGTGGTTGAGGACGAAGTACTTGCTCGTTGACTTGCTATTGTGAATGCTTGTCATGTAGGGGATTGCAAGATGCATGACAATCTTGACGCGTGGCTCGTCGAAGAGTGTTCGATTCGGTGTGCTTGAGCCGGAGAAGGTGTCGTCGGAGTGTCGACTTGAGCGGCTTCATCTTGAGTATGAAGAAGTTGAAGGAGGACGTTTCACCAACAAGGCGCGGATCTCATCCATTCTTGCATCGTTCTATTGCTTGTGAGCGTCGAGCTTGTTGTCGAAGTAGTCCCTAGTACGTTGCTCGGAGAGTCGCAAGTCAGTGGCGAGGTTGTCGATGCGGTCGGACATCGCTTGTTGCTCTTGATGCAATGCTCATTGTGCACCAAAGAGGTGGCTCTTGGTGACGAATGATGACATGTCGTCGTCTTGCTCGATGAATAGTTGATTGGTAGAAGTACTTGGCCTATCCATCATTCCAAGCAAAATGTAAGTGGTAGAAGGAGAAGAACTTATACCAAATGTACCTTGACCAATGTTGACGATGAAACAAGTTCACTCAAATGCGGACAATGAAATAGCACAATTGGTACCAATTCTTGTCGGTTCTCACACCTACACAAGTAAAAGCTTATGGTGAAGCTTGGTTAGGATGGTGGCACAAAATTTGATGCAATTGTTAGTTTGACTCAAAGATGTTGAAAAAGATTCGCAAATTCGCAAATGCAACAAGTAGACCAAGCAAGTAGTGGTACACGGAAACACACACGCAAATAGATAAGTGGGATTGTGCAAACCAAAAATGAGCCAAAATGTGGATTCCACGAAAATGCTCTTGTTGCACAATACTAGAGAGACGCTAGCACGATTGCATAATAGGCGGATACGGAGCTTGTGCACAACCTACTAGTCAAAAATGCAACGACCTCTATCCCAAGTATGCTATATGTATGGTATTTCGGTGATATGATCCAAGATGATCGGATATGACAATCTCAATATAGTATGATGCTATGGTTCTTGCTTATAAGCTCTTTGCTTATCTTTCTCTTTTTGCTTCAAAGCTTGTTTGGCTCTTTCTCTTTTGAGCTCTTTTCTCATGCAAAACTTCACGAAGCAAGATAGCAATTGTGTATGCGATGACAACTTTGGGACACAAGAGATGATATGGTTTGTATGCTTATGGAGAGTATTATCACTAATGTGCACAAGTCACGTTGCCGGCAATACTCAATGGCTAGTCTCGATGGGTAAGCAACGCAAAAGTAAGGCCATGTGGTTATCAATGCAATTGCAAGGTATGACAAAGATGTCGACGAGGTTACCGTCCTTGGCGATGATGAGTCCTTGGCGAAGATGAGCGGTGGTGATGTTGACGTCGAACCGTACCTATATAGTCGAAACACAATATGACACGGGAACCACAACCCAGAATCTCAAAGACCAAAACGTGTCAAAATCGTCATAGGAGGTAGCGGTGAGCGGTGGTAGTGTTTGCTGAAAGTGGTGGTGGTATGTGGAAGTATGTGTGGGCACCGGGGTAAAAATTTGGCGAAACTAGGCGGAAAAAGGCGCGCGGATGGAGTTGTAGCTGCCAGGGGTGGAGCGGTAGTGCCGCTTGGGAGGCGGTAGTACCGCTTGTGTCGCTCAGCGGTAGTACCGCTTGGGGGGCAGTAGTACCGCTCATGTCGGGAAAAATTCGCAAATCGAAAATTGGGGCG
This sequence comes from Triticum timopheevii, assembly GCA_963921465.1. Taxonomy (NCBI): domain Eukaryota; kingdom Viridiplantae; phylum Streptophyta; class Magnoliopsida; order Poales; family Poaceae; genus Triticum; species Triticum timopheevii. The sequence continues at coordinate 389,744,846 of OY997274.1, forward strand.
ATTTTGGGACGGAAAAGGCTGACTTCGGGGGCAAAATTGGATGGATTTCGTGGATGGAAAGAAGTAAAACTTGGGGAGATGCTAGATCCACTCGAAACCAAGCAAATCCACGGATCAAAATCAACAAAACATCATCAAAACCAACAAATCACAAAAAAAAAATTGGGGCTATTTTTTGGTGGGGATTTTCGGATTTAGGACGAAAACAACAAAATCAAGTTAGAAAACACGGGGTAGGGGCTCCAAAAACGTGATCAGCGTGGCTCATGATACCAAGATAATGTAGGGCGGAACCCTATGGGGCCAATCTTTCACGTTTGGAGAGGATCCCTACGAGGAACACGAAGAACGCGCGGAAGGAAACGAGGGAAATCACGGTGGAACACAAGAGAAAACACTCAACCAACACGAATATGATCACACATGTGCTAGATAATCGAGGCACAAAGTAACACGAGAGCCAAAGTCAACAAGGGACGATAGAAAGGTAGCCGTTCTTCTCCGAGAGGAGGTCTTGATTGTCTTCTCCGGGATGGAGGTCTTGAATCCAGGTGGATCTTCTCCGAAGAGGCGCGGTCCCTCACGAGGAGTAGATCCGTACGGATGAGCAATGCTCTATCTCAAATGAGCTAAACCAATGCTAACCCTAGAAAGGACGAGGGGGAGGTCCATTTATAGTCTAAGCCTTCGAAGGGGTAAGAGAGGGGCAAAACGAGTACATGGGCCTCGGCCCGGATACGCTGAACGCAGGCAGGGCGGTAGTACCGGACCCTCAGGCGGTAGTACCGCTTGTAGAGCTTCAGCTGTAGTACCGCTTGGATGGGGCGGTAGTACCGCTCTAGAGCCGTTCGATCACAGGAGTTTGTCGGGTTCGGCGGAAGAAGGGCGGATGTAGGGCGGTAGTGCCGCTTGGCTGGGTTCAGCGGCAGTACCGCTTGGCATGGGCGGTAGTACCGCCCTTTCCAGGCTAGGCAGCTTCTCCTCTTGCTCTCGCCGTCCATCTTGTACCGTAGCTTCTTCTAGATTGGTTCCTTGGTACCTAAGCACACAAAGCATCTCCATTTGAGGTAGTAGCCATGTCACAAGTGGGTCAAAGGGAAGTTCAACAAGGAGAGAGTTAACCTCGGATTGAATAGCACGTGCTCGACCTCTTGTCATGGGTCCGCTTGAAGCTTGTGTAGTCGAAGTAGTGTCCATGAGGATGACCGAAAGATGCTCCGCATCAGTTTCATTAAAAGCCAAATGGCGGACAACATCCAGTACCCCAGGCTCAGCACCCCTATGGATTACAAGGTCTGTGCATCGCCCCTCCCATGCTTAGCACAGGCGTGGGGCATGCGGTGTTGTGCCCTCACAGGGCTGGCTCCTTTGGGAATGTCCGGCTCAATTGTTATTTGTAGCTTGGTCGCGATACTTAAGGGACCCCACATGTGTTACCCAGCGTAGGCATTACACGCTAGCACGCCCACCGTCTGTGGTTTTTCCCTCTAGGTTCGTTGGGTACATGGTAACAGGGGCGGCCAATCGGTGTGCGATGCCATTGTCCGGTTGTTTTGGGCCCCACAAACCATGCACACACACAAAGATACATGTGCAACGGGACTATCGATGAACGTTGTATGTGTATTGTTAGAATAGTCATTATGGTATACGACTTCTAGTCCAAGTCAATTTTGTACCCCTACCCCAAGTCGGTTTGTACCCTCTTATATACTCTTGTATGCCGCACCAAACAATCAATAAGCAACAGTTTTATTCAGCTTTCATGGTATCAGATACCGGTCCCAGGGTTTAGGGTATGGCTCCGCCTACGCACCGCCGCGGCCGCCGCCCGGCTACTTCGAGCGCCGGGCCGCGCTCATCGCCAAGGCTGCCAACGCCGCGGCCGCTTCTCTCTCGGCCCTCACCATAGCTCCACAAAACTACCCTGCACCCATCCTCGTCGCACCAATATCTCTTGCTGACACAATCTCCGACATCAGCCCCTACATCCCCATAGTTCTTGATCTCGCCGCCCACACCTACTACCATTGGAGACATCTCTTCGATCTCCACCTCGGCCGCTGCAACCTGCGCTCGCATGTCGCCGCCAACTGTCTTCCCCGCCCCGACGATCCGCAATGGTTGAAATACGATCTCGCGATCGTCCAGTGGTTCTACACCCGCATCACCACCGAGATCTTCAACATGCTCGATCACGACGGCGCCACCGCTGCCAACATCTAGCACTCCCTCCGTCAGCTCTTCCAAAGCAACACCGACGCTCGGAAAAATGCTCTCCACACCGAGCTTCGCAATATGGTGCAAGGAGACGCCCCGGTGAACCTGTTCTGCCAGCGCGTTAAGACCATTGGTGATGAGCTTCGCGAACTCGGTGATATAGTTAGCGACTCACAGCTAATCAACATCGTCGTCGTCGGCCTCAGCAAAGACTTTGACAAGCAAGCCTCGTTCATACCGATGATACGGCCTCCTCCTACCTTCGCTGAAGTTCGTTCCCTGCTACAACTCGTGGCGGAAACACAAGCTCACAAGGACTCTCGCCCCAAGGTCTTTCATGATGTGGCTCGTCCTCCTCTGCCGTCTACACCAGCGCCACCTTCCATGCCGGCTCCTGCCACCGGGCCATCCGCATCATCATCTGCTCAACCGCCCCCAGGCTAGCGTCCTAGTCCGAACTACCGCGGCAAAAACCCTATCTGCAGGCCGCCATCGACTCGTTCGGTTCTGCCTACGACATCACCAGCACCGAGTCCTACACCACCCACCAGTGCTCCATCTGCAGTTGCATGGAGGCCTCCTCATGATCCTTGGACGGGGCTCGTTCAGGCATGGCCCATGCCCTGGTGTGCTCCGTCCGCCCTCGGTGCTTCGCCGGCATACTCAGGTGCCTGGCAACCCGGCCTTCGGCCGCCTACTGGTGCTCCCGGGGTTCTCAACCCCGGACAGTCGGCCAATGCCCATCACGCTGCCCCGACGTATGCTCCTCATGGTCATTACACCACCGACAGCGGCGCCTACTACACACCTCAGTCGGCCCTGCTCCCGACGCGACCACCACCACAGCCGACCAATGCCTCTCATGTCGTCCCGACGTATGCTCCTTATGGTCACTACTCCACCGACGGCGGTGCCTACTACACTCCCTAGTCGGCCCTACTGCCTTCACCATTGTATCCGCCGGCACTGCTCCCGACGCCACCCTCACCTGCGACGCCGAGCTGAGATCAAGCTGCTTTTCTCCAGGCCATGAATAACTTTACTGCACAAGGAAACTCAGGTACGGATTGGATCTTTGATTCAGGGGCCTCTAGTCACATGTTTGCATCTAGTAATTGGTTATCATCTTGCACTAAATCTCCTTTCCCTTCCATTACCCTTGGAGATGGATCATCTATTCCTATATATTGTGTTGGTGAGGCTCAACTTCCCTCTTCCACTAAACCTCTTTTACTTCGTGATGTTCTAGTTGCACCCGCCCTCATTAAAAATCTTATTTCTGTTCGCCAATTTACTTGCGGCAATCTAGTTTCGGATGAATTTGACCCTTTTGGTTTATCTGTGAAGGATTACCTGACCAAGGCCGAGATCGCTCACTTCAATAGCTCCGGAGATCTTTATTCTCTTAATGGAGTTCCTGCCGCCACCCCTCCAACATCCATGCTGGCCTCCGACGATCTCTGGCATCGTCACTTGGGCCATCCCAACCCTGCCGTCTTAGCTTCTATGCTTAGTGAATTTACCATACCATGTAATAGGGATTCTCATAATTCTGTGTTTTGCGAGTCATGTCAATTAGGCAAACATGTGTGTCTTCCCTTTAGTTCCTCTAGTTCTTGTAGCACTTATACCTTTGAATTAATACATTGTGATTTATGGACCTCTCCCATTGTAAGTGTTTCGGGTTTTAAATACTACCTTGTTATCCTAGATGATTTCACCCACTTTGTCTGGACTTTTCCTCTACGCAACAAATCCGAGGTCCATTCTTGTTTTCTTAATTTTCAACGCTATGTGTCTGTTCACTTCTTCCTCCCGATTCGCTTTATCCAATGTGACAATGGTCGCGAGTTTGATGACATTAAAAATCGTACTTTCTTCTTACAACATGGCATCCTGCTTAGGTTCTCATGTCCCTACACCTCCCCTCAAAATGGTAAAGCCGAACGTTCTCTTCGCACCCTCAATGATATAGTTCGCACTCTCCTTATTCAATCATCTATGCCTCCCAAGTTTGGGGCTGAAGCCCTCCAAATGGCCACCTTCCTTCTAAATATTCGACCTTCTAAAACTAAACCGAACACTACACCCTATTATTCCCTCTTTCTTTCCCACCTAGACTACTCCATGGTTCGTGTTTTCGGCTGTCTCTGTTTTCCCAATGCCTACGCCAGTTCTGCAAATAAATTGTCACCTCGCTCTATCCCATGTGCTTTTCTTGGCTTCTCTGACGAGCACAAAGGCAATCACTGTCTCGACCTTCACATCGGACACGTTCATGTCTCTCGTCATGTCACGTTTGCTGAGCACATTTTTCCTTTCTCACAACGCACTACTACACCATCCAACACCCCTAGCTCCGCAAACACCCCCTCTCCCCGTCCTTTCCAACTATATACTCCCCTACCTGCCGAACACAACATACCACCACCACCATTAACACCCACCATAGCCGATCCCAACCCTACCCTCACCCCACCCGAGACGTCCCCAACACCCTCGACCCCTGCTCCCTCCCCAACACCCCCAGCCCCTACTCCCACTCCATCACCCAGCCCTGCTCCCACTCCACCACCCAGCCCTACTCCTTCATCCGACTCTTCCGTTGCGCCGGACTCACCAGTACCCACCATACCCCCTCGTGCTATTCCTACAGCAGCCCCGGTTAATGATCATCGCATGCGTACTAGGGCCAAATCAGGATTTCATCAACCCCAAGACTGCCTAAACCTTCATACCTCTGTATCTCTCACTTCCCTTCCAAAGAATTACAAAACTGCTCTACTTGATCCCAATTGGGCCGCTGCCATGCAAGAACAATATAATGCTTTACTTCAAAACAACACCTGGCAACTTGTTCCTCGTCCTCCCAATACAAATATTGTTTCTGGCAAATGGATTTTTCACCAAAAGTTCCACTCCGATGGGAGCCTCTCACGATATAAAGCCAGGTGGGTTTGTCGTGGCTTTTCTCAGCAACAAGGAATTGATTACGAAGAAACCTTTTCTCCTGTTGTTAAACATAACACCATTCGCACCGTTCTTAGTGTTGTTGTCTCCTCTTCCTGGCCTATTCACCAACTTGATGTTAAAAATGCTTTCCTCCATGGTTCCCTTCAAGAAACTGTCTACTGCCAGCAACCTCTGGGTTTTGAAAATCCATCCTTTCCAACTCATGTATGCCTTTTTCAGAAATCTCTCTACGGTCTTAAACAGGCCCCACGAGCTTGGTTTCAACGTTTCTCCTCCTTCATTCAAACAATAGGCTTCACTCTATCTCTCTCTGACACCTCTCTTTTTGTGTATCATCAAACTTCTGACACTGCCTATTTACTTCTCTATGTAGATGATATCATTCTTACCGCATCCTCTCAAAAGTTCTTAGATCATATTGTCTCTCTTCTTAGATCTGAATTTTCTATGACTGACCTAGGACTCCTTCATCATTTCTTAGGCATTGCTGTTGTTCGAGATTCCTCCAGCCTTTTTCTTTCCCAACGTCAGTATATTCTTGATCTTCTTAATTATGCTGGTATGCTTGACTGTCAATCATCTCGTACTCCTGTCGATAGTAGTTTTAAACTTTCGGCTACCGGTGAACCCTTTTCCGATCCTACTCTCTATCGTAGCCTCACAGGTGCTCTTCAATATCTCACCATTACTCGTCCTGAAATCTCTTTTGCTGTTCAACAAGCATGTCTCTATATGCATGATCCCCGGGTTCCTCACTATAATCATGTTAAACGCATTCTTCGGTATTTAAAAGGAACTCTCAATCATGGTCTCCACCTCAATAATTCTTCTCCAAACTCACTTACCGCATACTCTGATGCAGACTGGGCTGGTTGTCCTGACACTCGAAGGTCCACTTCCGGTTTTTGTGTTTTTCTTGGTAACAATTTGATTTCTTGGTCTTCGGAAAGACAGGTTACAGTCTCACGTTCGTCGACCGAGGCTGAGTATCGCGCCGTGGCACATGCCGTTGCAGATACAATCTGGATTCGGCAGTTACTCTCCGAGCTACACAGGCCTATTGAGCAAGCCACTATTGTCTACTGTGACAACATATCAGCAGTCTACATGACCGGCAATCCAGTTCAACACCGACGCACAAAGCATATTGAGATTGATATTCATTTTGTTCGTGAAAAGGTTGCTATTGGTCAGGTTCGGGTGCTTCATGTTCCCTCTACGGCTCAGTTTGCTGACATTTTCACCAAGGCACTGCCTACTAAGCCGTTTCAAGATATCTGTTTCAGTCTCAACATCGTCGAGCCTGCCGTTGATACTGCGGGGGGATGTTAGAGTAGTCATTATGGTATACGACTTCTAGTCCAAGTCAGTTTTGTACCCCTGCCCCAAGTCGGTTTGTACCCTCTTATATACTCTTGTATGCCGCACCAAACAATCAATAAGCAACAGTTTTATTCAGCTTTCATATATGATCGTGTGACATGGTTTGTGATATTTATTATCGTCGCAGTCACTATTTCGCATGTCCATACAATAAGGACAACACTAGCTAGCGGCCGTTCATTGCCAAGGATGGCATTTGCGAACAGCTCGGGTGACAGTTTGTAGAGTAGTGGGGGTGGCATTTTTTTAATAAATTACCATGACAGTTCTTTAATTTCAGTGTAGAAATTTTGAAGCCCGGGGCGTTACAATTGGTAATGAGAGCACACTCACGCAGTTACCCCCCGCCGGCGGGGAGGAACTCCGTTCTCGTTCTTGTTAGGTTCAATGTCTTGGTTGAGGCTGTGTGGCGGTGGCGATGTCCCTTAGTAGGAATAATGTTTCCCGCGTTCTACCCCAGTCCCGAGGTGCATCTAGCTTTGTCAGAGGGCATGTGGAGGTGCGTCTCCGTCAGATCTCGCGGGATTCGGTTGGTGCTGGTTTGATCCTTCCGATCTACGACTTTCTTCATCGGCGATGGTTGCTGCTCTAGTGCGTTGGTCCTATGAGGCTTAACACGACGACTTCCTCATTACCTACTATAATAAAGTTTGTCTGGCTCTAAAGAGGAAGAGACGATGACAGCGGCGTGCCTTCGGCTCGCTCTTTGTAGCCGTCGCTAGTGGTTCACAGACATGATTGTAATTTTTATTACCTCTAGTATTTTTTGTACTATCAAACATAAAGATGAGTAGATTGAAAGTTTCTCACGTGAAATATATATAAAAATACAACCTAAACTGCACCTGCCGTTAGCCCCGTTAGTTATTCGCTTGCCTGCCTCGGGCACAAATTTCTCACAAATGTTCTAAAGTTCTTGGCGCGTACTTGACCGGCATGTTAATGCACGCGTAACACAATGGTTATTGGTTACATTAGTACGTTTTGTACGTGGTGCACATGTGTGATGCAACAGCTCTCATGTGCAATGATTAGTGAATTCACTTTGGCCATAAGCGTGATGCAGCAAAGCGCCATGGAAATAATTAGTGAGGCTTGAAAGCCAACTCACAATAATATTGTATCCGCAACCCCTTGATGGCGCCATCTCACCTTCCTTGCTGGATTCGGTTTCTTCTCTCTTCAGTCCCTCTTAAGGTCTCGAGATTCGTGTGGCGTCGCCACTAGCACGGGCTGCACTGTCCGCGCTAGCTAGCTGCCCTCACAGACACATGCCCATACTTTTTTTCTGAACCGCTAATCTTCTATCAACAAAAGGAGCAAAATACTCCCCTCAAAAAAAAAAGGAGCAAAATACAATATGTACAACTATCTAAAGAGAGAAGGAAAGAGGAAAAAAGCTAAAATCAAAAGTCCTGTCCAATTCCAGTTTTGGGAAAACATATAAATCAATGTAGAAAATCAGAGTTCTCAAGTAATTAATCATCCTGTGACCATACTTCGAACCGGGCGGTATTCGGGCTGGGCTTAATATGAACAATGTTTCTTGTTTAATTTAATTGTGTTAGGGCATTTAATTAAATATACTTTTTTTAATCAACGATAAGTAATATGGATCGAAGGGAGTAACTAATTTCTTAGAAAAATATAGTTGTTATCTTGTTTGGACGTTTTATAGGCTTCGGAAGCCCAACCATGATCTCGGGCTTTCGGGCAAGGGCCGTTGAGCCAGGTTTCCCATGCTCAAGCCGAGCTTGCTATGTATACATTTCCTTTTTATTTGTCTTTGGGATGAGGAATAAGGTGTTTGTTTGATTGCTTGTCATGAATTGTCACCTCATCAGATTAAGAAGCTTTAGAGCATGGTCAATAATATAGCCAGTTATCATCTCATCTATATGACTGAAGCATGGTTAATAGTATAGCCAGTGGTTCAGTGGCGGATCTAGAATCGTAGGCTTGGGGTGCTACACTACATAATTTACACTAAACATCATCATAATCTCAACAAATAATCTGAAAATAGCGGCAACTTGATAGGTATTTAGTGTTAAGTATATATTAAATTTTATTTTACAATTTTGAAGGGGGTGCAATGGCACCCACGGCACACCCACTAGATCCGCCCCTGCAGCTGTTAGTTATATGAGCATGCCATGTCGTTAAGAGTTAACATTATTAATTACACATACAATAAGGTTGACTATAGGATTAGCTATAAGGCTACAATTTTTTTTTCACTTTCTCTCTATCTCTTTTCTCTCACTAAATGTTTTCACATAGGAGCACGCATAGAGGCAGGCTCTTGCAGAAGAGCATGGACAAGTACAATAGTGGGCTTATAGCCCGATTGCATGGCACTTTTCCCGATGTTGAGGAGAAAGATATAAAAAGTAAGGGGAGTGGGCTTTCATGCAAGAACCTAGCTATATGCGCATTTCTACGCAAATACAATAAATGTGAAGAAAGAGTTAGAGAGAAGATGAAAAAAACACAAATGTGATAGTCAATCTTATAGCCCACATTATTGTATGAGTGTTTATAGATGACGGCTATAGATGACATGGCAGTTCTATATAGCCATCAGCTGGCTATATTATTAACCATGCTCTAATAGCACAACCAGTTGTTGGTTGTATGATGTTGCCACATCATTTATAGTCAAGATTATAGCCGACAAATACAATTGTTGAATATAAATATGTACTACTTTAATGATACATGGCCCACCAGACTCTTTCACAAAGTTCCTAGGAGCATGTGCTCTAGCTGACTCTTAACTAGTAGCCCACTTCTCTTCTCTCACCACTTCTCTTTCTTCCATCTCAGCAAAAATATAATATTTAAAGTCTTAGAGCCCGCCTACATCATCTTATTGTACTTGCTCTAAGAGCCCACTCCTTTACTTTTCCCATATCTCTATCTAAATTGGCAAAAGTGCCATGTAAGCCAGCTTATAGCCCACTATTGTACTTGCTCTCACCTTACACTATCACAAAGCTTCTTAAAGCCCGTGCTACAACGGCCATATATCTACAACTTGTTTTTATTCTCTCTCTTTCAACTCAGCAAATACATAATATTTAAATCCATATAGCCGCTTACATCACCTTATTATACTTTCTCTTACAGACTTTCGTCGGAACAAGTAACTCTCATGTAAGTGTCACATGAGTGATACAACGTCTTCACAAAGATGTGAGGTGCCCACATGCTCTTGAGGCACCCGCGCGGTTGAATTTCTGATCCAACGGTCATGGACGGACCTTCTGAAAGTTTCGAGAAAATCCCCTCATGAGTATTATAATCACGCACATTACGTGGCTACGCACATGACCGTTGGATCTCTCAGGTGCCTAGGAGCATGGGACCACTCGGTATTTTCCGAGGTGCGTACTTTTTTTGAAAAGGGGCGCTTTATTACTTAAAAGATTTAAGCATTACACCCAGCCTCTGCAGAACTAAGATACACACAGCCAAACAAAGTCCTCACACATGAACGAAAAATAAAAAGGCGGAATACAAAGATAGTGTCTGTATAACGCCTAAAGTGGAGATGGGTCAATCCTAAGATCATGTTGCCACCCATGTTGGATAAAAGTATCCATCGCCGTATCCTCCAATCGTGTACACATCTCCGTAAATAGGTCTCGATTCTCCATGCGTTGTAGAGAGGACCATAAACGAAGAGTCCCAGTACATCTGTAGATAACCTTTAGAGAAGTACTTTTATCGTTAAAAACCTTATCATTTCTATATAGCCAAAGCGACCAAATAACGGCAAGCGTTCCCACCCTAAGAAGAGTTCTAAACCTGTGATCAATCCCATGTAACCAGTTGCCAAATACATTAGCAACACTACAAGGAGGATACAAGCCAGAAGCTATCTGGATGACTGACCATATAGACTGACCCAATTTGCATTGGAAGAATAAATGTTTTATTGTCTCATCATGATGACAAAAAACACATCGCGGACTTCCATGCCAATTCCTCTTGATAAGGTTATCTTTAGTAAGAATGACTCCGCGACGAAGATAGCATGCAAATATTTTATTCTTAAGAGGTATCTTCATCTTCCAGATCTTTTTATTATTATCAGCTAGCACATCAGACTGGAGTAATGCTCTATACATAGACTCCACTGAGAATTTTCCATTCCCATGTAGGTTCCATCGAAATACATCAGACCCATGTGACAATTGCACCGTGGACAACCGTTGAAGCAGGATGTACCACGATTGGAGTCTGGGTCCAATTATATCTCTTCTGAACGTCACATTTGGTGGAAGTGACTCCATTACAGTGGCAATAGTATCGCCCTTGTGACGCACAATCTAATTTCCGAGCCGTCCTTAATCGAGAAGGATCCATACGAGAAGAAATATTTCTTCGTAGCCATTAGACCCGCCCAAAAGTGAGAATCCCTAGGCTTCCAGTATACTTGGGATACAGCCTTGGAGCCCACATATTTCCTCCTCAGGAGGGTTTGCCATACACCATTTTCGGTCAGTAATCTAAACAACCATTTGCCGAGCAGGGCCGTATTCTTAACCTCAAGGTCATGAATGCCCAACCCGCCTTGGTCTTTGGGACGGCAAACCACATTCCATTTAGCCAGTCGATATTTTTTTCACTCGCTATCTCCTTGCCAAAAGAATCTTGATTGAAAATAATCCAATCTATGTAAAACTCCTTTTGGCAACTGAAAGAAGGAAATCATATATAGTACCATATTACTTAGTACTGAGTTTATGAGGACCAATCTTCCACCCAGAGACATCAGTTTACCTTTCCAACTGCTAAGTCTTTTTTGCAGCCTCTCCTCGACATGTTTCCATTCAGCATTTGTGAGTCTCCGATAATGTATCGTTATCCCCAAATATGTGATCGGAAACTGGCCCAACCCACATCCGAACAGTTCAGCGTACAGGTGGGCCTCGTCTTGAGCCTAGCCAAAACAAAATAATTCACTTTTATGAAAGTTGATCTTCGGACCTGAGAGTTGCTCGAATGCTGATAAAATTAATTTTAGATTTCTCGCTTTCTCGAGGTCATGATCCATGAAGAGAATCATATCGTCGGCATATTGAAGTATAGAGAGACCACCATCAACTAGCTGACTTACTAGCCCATGTATCTAGCCATCAACCTTGGCACGCTCAATCATGACTGCTAGTATATCCACCACTATATTGAATAGCATGGGCGATACCGAGTCACCTTGTCACAATCCCTTCTTTGTTTGGAAATAGTGTCCAACGTCATCATTAACCTTAATGGCAACACTACCTCCAGAACGAAGCTATGGACCATAGCGCACCAGTCCGCAGAAAATCCTTTCATTCTGAGAGTCTATTAAAGAAATGGCCACTTGAATTTGTCGTACACTTTTTCAAAGTCTATTTTGAGTACCACCCCATTCAACTTTTTTTGATGTAATTCATGGACCGTTTCATGAAGGATAACAACTCCATCTAGGATGTTTCTTCCTTGCATAAAAGCTGTCTGTGAAGGACGAATCACATGTTCAGCAACCGAATTTAGCCTAATAGTCGCAACCTTCGTGAATATTTTAAAACTAACATTAAGGAGGCAAATAGGTCTATATTGTTGTATCCTTTCAGCCTCATCAACCTTAGGTAATAAAATAATGTCACAGAAGTTTAAGCAAAACAATTCCAGATGGCCAACATGTAAGTCGCTAAAAAAAAGTAGGAGATCCGACTTGATGACTTTCCAGAAGTTCTGATATAACTCAGCGGGAAAACCATCAGGACTCAGGGCTTTGTTGTGCTCCATTAGGAAAATCGCCTTTCTAACTTCCTCCTCGGAGTATGGAGCTGTTAGAAGGCCGTTTTCCTCATCAGAGATCTGGGGGATGTCATCCGTTCGAGACCCGAGGTGCGTACTAGTAACACCCTATTTATTTATCTGAAACTTTAGACCTTGGATGGATCTAGCTGGCTAGGTAGCTACATATTTGGCATGTGTCTCATACTTCCATACTCCACGCTCTTATTCTCCTACCCCTATATATAATGTTTCTTCGTATTGAGATCCAATCTCCCACATTGTTGTAGCCTTGCATTGAAACCAAATTTTGTTTCATCCAAACCATCTAATGTCTTTATTGTCACAATCACCAACGTTTTTTGTTCTCCCCACTCCTCCTATGTACTTATTTGCAAGCAATATTATAACTGTATGTTGTGATCCTTTTATCGATGGAATGATAGGCAAGTTTTTCCTATTCACAGAAAAGAAAACAGTATGCTGTTATTAGAAAGTGAGGCTTCATGGTTTCTATTGTCCGACACATGACCACGTCCCCCCTTTCCCACAATGTCGGGGTTGGCCACTTTGGGTAAGCCTGAAAGGAATACCCAAACTCTATGCCTAAAACTAAATAACGTTCGTCGACATCTAAGTCGGTCGAGATTTCTTATGTTGAAGTTGATTATAAAATATGCGATTTTAGTTTAAAAAAATTGCAACTTGCATTTTTTTTCTCCAGGTTGGAGTATATTTTTTGTTTTACAAAACTAAACTTTGAATTTTAAGAAATCAATATAAAGAAATTTCCATGTTAAACAAACTCCTATACTGCAAAACAAAGATCATTCGCAACACAATGATACCAAAACTTGATATATGTAGTGTGGTTATCGTCAACGAAGACCGAATTGTAAAAAAACATTGTAAGCTTTCCTCTATACATATGAGAACAAAAAAAGTCATTTACATTTCTATACCTAACTCAAAGCCACTACTCAAAATTACCCATGATTCTTAAGTGTACTTAAATCTGCGCTTTTTCCGTCAAATCTCATTATAGACATGCCCTACCATATCATTTCCATTTAGTCAAAGGGCTTTGACCGTCTACGAGCCAGTTTCGCAAAAAAATTATTGCGATTCAAATTGTTCAAATTCCGATGAAATTCCATCGAATCAAAATAGCACAGTACACCACTTTCTTGAAAGACAAGATATTCTACGTTCATAAAGCTCGGTCTCAAGAAAGAAAGAAAATGAAGGAAAAGAAATTCACTTCACAGAGCTGAGGAACCAAAACAATACTGTACATTTTTTTATAAACAACAAGAACTCTCTCCAGTCACCAATTTCTTTTGGTTACTTAAGTGCAATGTACCACAGTCTGCCCAAGAACGTGCAACTGTGGGCACACATCCTGAATCATCGTTGGTGGACAGTCAACGTAAGTAGAGCAGCAAGTGCAACGATTCCCACTGACATTCCAACCCTCGCAGATCATGGACACCCACGTGGTGAGGCACGGGAATCTCGGGCATAATTCGCTATTTCGCTAGCACCGCGCGGCGATATCTAAGGACAACTCCAATGTACTAGATCATCAAATCAACGGTCTGAACAATTTTGATCATTCAACGACGGTCATTAACCGGTCCGATTTATTAGAACCGGTCCGATTTGTTAGAACCGATCCGCGTGTCTGAAGTTTCGCAAACCAGCGCCAAATGAGGGGGCGGGAGCTTTAAGAGAGTCTGGACGTCCACCACGATGCCTCGGACCCACCTCTAAGATTATCCGTCCACTCTAACTTGACAACATTCACTCCAGCAGACCGTCCTTTTGCCTGCCTGCATTCATGGCGGCGGCGATTGAGAAGTCTACTCCGACTTTAAAGTCGGTCAGCCTCATTCCCTGTAAAACCCTACCCTCACAATTCTCATCCACCGGCTGCCCCACACCACCACACCTCTGGCCGCCGCGATGGATAAGTAGTCCGACGCGGAGAAATGGTCGTTTGAGTGCGACTCCGGATCCAGGAGCAGCTCCCTAAACTGTGTGCCGGTTCCCGTGCGGATGGGGTGCCGCTTAGAGAGGTGAGGATGCAAATGTTTGACGAAGAGCGAGTGAAGGAGGAGACCACCCTCATTGCCGAGGAGGAATAAGATCGTCGTTATGCGCTAGAGGCCGTGCAATAGGATCCTGCCCTCGATGAGTATCTGCATTGAAATTACAAAACATACTCCATTGCGTGGTATATCAAGCACGGCTACATGTTGATCCCGTATGAAAAAGATGAGAAATCACGCTCACGCAGCTCATATAGACGACCACGTGCTCCAGATCGGGTCAAGATGGCTCGGATGGCGACAGGTGTTGATGGCCTCGGAGGCCATCCCTACCTGGTCACTGTCCAGTACCTCGCCGAGTTTTAGTTAGAATTAGTTTACATTTATTTAAATTTAGATTGAATTTATTTAAAATTCGTTCATTTGCTTGTAATATATTTCACTTTGTTTAAAATTCTGTTTGTTTCACTTCAATTTAGTTCTCATTTGTGCACACTCCGTTTCATTGGACCGAACATTTGATAACTCTGGTTGGATCGCCAACGCTCGCATGTTGTCTGTGAACACGTTTGGATGTGTCCACAAACATGTGACGTCGTTCATTTGCTGATTCGCGTTGTCTAAGCTGCTAAGGGCATCTTCAACGCGGACCCTTCAATCGCCCGCATACATCAACACCGAGCTATTCGGACGCACTTTGTCATCCATCATATCTCATCTGTTCGTAGACGTGTCTGGTTGTCCGAAATCCCACAAACCAGAGGGAGCTTTTCCGTGCATCTGAACCGCCACCACCCACACATGTGACCCCCCGTTCCTCCCAAAATCATCTCCCGTGGCCGCACCCTCTCCTACACGAACGCACCTTCGCTCTCCACGCCACATTCATGTAAGTCGAGAGCGGTTGCGACCGGTCGCTGGAGCCCACACTGAAGTGGCGCGCCGACTGAGAGTGTTGCCCGCGTCGTGTCCCGGTCTTCGCGCATGCTCAATGCCAGGGAGACATGATTGGACTGGACGAGACGGCTATTGACCACATTTAAACTGGTCGACCGTCCGTCGCCTGCCGACATTAAACAGGCCCGACGGAGTTGGGCCGTCGCCCGCATTGACACACCCCATCGCTTGGCCTGACCGGCGCATGCTATTTATACGTGGTACGCCCTAGCACCATACACACAACACCATGTCTGCTTCCTTTCTCCACCGTGCACGACCTCCGCCATGACCGCGAGTTGTAGAGCGTGGTAGGAGAGCCTCTCGACGGAGCAAAAGCTCAAGTTGAAAGGCCTTGAGTCTGGCTGCCAGGCCCGTCATGAGCGACTGATAGAGGTCGGCTTCCTGGCGAGCTTGCCGGAGGTGAGCAACGACGACCCCACGATGGAGGAGGCATCCGACGACGAGCCGGCGCCCCCGACCACGCCTGTCCACGTCGGCTTCACCCTGGAGCGGGCGCAGATGCACTTCAACGCCGTTATGCCGGAGAAGCAACCGGCGCTGCGGCCGATTTCGGTATTCCGGCAGACGTAGAGGAACAATATTAGAACCTCGCCTCCTCACGCATTACCGGTTGGCGGAGGACCAAATTTATGGCGAGTTCACGAGCGAGGAGGCCGTGGTGACTATGTGGGCACTTTCGTGTCTCATGTCTTGGTCTTACTCATTGGAGACATGCAATTTCATCTGCCGAGGCTCACGCCCGTCGAGGATGCCAGACATGGGGAATAACCATGACTTGAAGGGCGGATTTAGACTAAGTTTTCAACGCTTTTATTTAGTGAAATATGTGAAAAATGTAATGAATGTTGTCAGATTTAAATAAAAATTATCTGATTTGTATGAAAATCATTTGATTTGCTCAAATTCCGTTTGAAATGTATGCGAATGTTTGATGTAATGCATTCGACGGCCGGCTTCAGTGTCGCTCCGCGCGGACACCTTGGGACGCATCCGCAGACGAATACCGCGAACTAGGGGTCCGTTCCTGTTGGAGATGCTGTTTGGTGGGAGGAGGACGGCGACGACGGTGCAAACGCCGAAACGCGCACATTGCCGGCCGGCACGCGCGGTTGTTCCATTAGCATCGGGAAACGCGCGACGACGACGCGGCAGACCCATGTGATCTCCTCCCACCGGCCGGTAAGACTAGTATAGTATAATCCGGGTTAATGGACTTTCCTCGCATCTCCACTCATGTCGGCCTCTCTGTGCTTCGCTTCGGGTGGGGTGGCTCTGCTCTGGTCTACTCCTACCACCCTTCTTACTTTAGCACAAATAAATAGACTAGGATTCGGGCCAGCGCGTCATATGCATGTGCCGGTCCTCTCCTACCTGGCGGAATGGACCGACCATTACTGCCTCTGCTGCTGTCTTTGTGTGTGCACACACGGCGCCGTCGCCGTTGCCGTGCGAGAAAATCTACTAGTGCTGGGAACGTGCATTGGCCTATGCGCGGACGGGGCTTGCCTGCTCCCCGCATATACTCCCATCCGTGCTCCCATCTGGTTCAACGGACGCGATTGTTTTATGCGAAGGCCCACATGTGCACCTTCCCTTTTCTTGCCCTCGTTCTCTTTTCTTTCCACAAAAGTATCACGGCTAAAATCAAGGGAATACTTTGAGACCCCGGCGATGAGAACACCCGATTGTGCGGCAAAGATTCATCGAGTACTGCAGTCGTGCATCCTTGCCGCGGCCGTGAAAACGATAGAACGGCGCCGGTAGAATTACCCGTTCAGTCAGTCCTTCGCTTGCTGGGGACATCTGTTGCATACTCGCATGTCTGATCCTCTACCCACACTGCACCATGCATGGTGCCCTTCGGCCGGCCGTCGCGTAGTCTTTATTCATGTCAGTTTTCATCAATAGCTCCGGCAAGTGTTTCATGCACACACTAGTTGATTCCAGTGATCAATTGATCGATCTTTCTTATCCCAAGTCTGACCAGAATGGTAGGGGTATTGCTTAGGCACCGAGCATATGTGAACTAGCGGCGGGTCTCTAGCGGCTCGTCGCCGCTGGTGGCGCCGACGAGGCGGCCGAGCAGGTATGACGTTTGAGCCGTCCTTGGTGGCGCATTTGCCCTTCGCTCATGCTGCGCCGTCACAGCGGCGTCCACATGTTGGCGTTCCTTACTACCACAGCCGCTTCGCAAGATCGACCTGAGTCCATGCGCCGCTCATGCCGCCGAATTATTTTGTGGCGATTGTATGTCCATGGGTTGCGAAATTGCAAGAAGCAGTTTGGAGATTTTTGGGGCCGAGACAGACGCCATGATCGATACAAAACACAGAGGAAGAAGAAAAGGGAGGAAAGACAGACGTGGGCCATCAGACTAAACAATTACGTCCGTTGAATCAGATGGATGCACGGATGGGAGTATATACGGGAAGCAGGCAAGCCCCGTCCCCTATGCGCTCTCCTAAACTACCAGCGAGTCTGTGACGTCGTACCAGTGGCGAGGTACGTAGCACATGCTGCCGCCGCTGGCTGTGGCCTGTGGACGCGGTGACTCTCAGCTTTATGTGCCGGGCGGAGGTGGCAGCCAGGGGTACGCCGAGCTGGATTTCTCAAGCGCAACACGGCAACGCGCACACAAAAGTATGTGCCTGCTGGCACGGCGCAAACACCCACACCAGTTCATGTGTGTACAAAAAATACTAAAAGGGCAGCTGCATGACCCTCGACTTTTGCTAGACTGGTGGGTAGTCTCCACCGACGCGACGACAGCACGTTTTTCTGCTGCTTGTTACCGTGGGCATCTCCCATTTGGGCTTGTTCAAAGAAACTACTCTATGTAGATGGTGACTTTACCCCGTGAGAGCTTCACAATGCCTCGTCTGCCAAAGAAATCGGTCTAATTAGTTTCGATTTAACTTTCTTTTTGCGGGTAGTTTCGATTTAACTAACTTGCAAGGCATACTTACCTCACCCAAATCGTGTAAAATGCTGCCTTTACCACCACCGTGTACTGAGTCGACGTGCCGAGTTATCAAGACTTGTTGAAAGGAACCATTCTAGGTGTGTTGCGCTATTAGGTTTGTTCAAGCATAGTGTCCCTAGTCACGACGTAGTCAGCTATGAAACAAACTAGTCGAGTTATACATGTGATGAAAATGGGTTAATTACCAGCGAGCACAAGTAATCTACCACCGCGACTCTCGTTGAAAGGATCTAATCTAACAATTGTGATGTAGTTTTAGCGTGGCGAAACCATAACAACAGTGGAGTGTGGGCTCCAAACTAATGGTGTGGTGAGTAAATTAAACGCTTATCGTTAGGCTGGTCACAATGGAAAGGAACTTAGGAGTAACATCACACACTCCAATACAACTTTGCTTATGTGACACATATTTAATGAAGAGAGTGTTGGAAAAATGCCCTAGAAGCAATAATAAAAACATTATTATTATATTTCTTTGTTCATGATAATTGTCTTTATTCATGCTATAATTGTATTATCCGGAAATCGTAATACATGTGTGAATGACAGACACCAACATGTCCCTAGTAAGCCTCTAGTTGACTAGCTCGTTGATCAATAGATAGTCATGGTTTCCTGGCTATGGACATTGGATGTCATTGATAACGGGATCACATCATTAGGATAATGATGTGATGGACAAGACCCAATCTTAAGCATAGCGTGAGATCGTGTAGTTCGTTTGCTAGAGCTTTTCTAATGTCAAGTATCTTTTCCTTTGACCATGAGATCGTGTAACTCCCGGATAACGTAGGAGTGCTTTGGGTGTATCAAACGTCACAACGTAACTGGGTGACTATAAAGGTGCATTACAGGTATCTCCGAAAGTGTCTGTTGGGTTGACACGGATCGAGACTGGGATTTGTCACTCCGTATGACGGAGAGATATCACTGGGCCCACTCGGTAATGCATCATCATAATGAGCTCAAAGTGACCAAGTGTCTGGTCACGGGATCATGCATTACGGTACGAGTAAAGTGACTTGCCGGTAACGAGATTGAACGAGGTATTGGGATACCGACGATCGAATCTCGGGCAAGTAACATATCGATTGACAAAGGGAATTGCATACGGGGTTGATTGAATCCTCGACATCGTGGTTCATCCGATGAGATCATCGTGGAGCATGTGGGAGCCAACATGGGTATCCAGATCCCGCTGTTGGTTATTGACCGGAGAGCGATCTCGGTCATGTCTACATGTCTCCCGAACCCGTAGGGTCTACACACTTAAGGTTCGATGACGCTAGGGTTGTAGGGATATGTATATGCAGTAACCCGAATGTTGTTCGGAGTCCCGGATGAGATCCCGGACGTCACGAGGAGTTCCGGAATGGTCCGGAGGTAAAGATTTATATATGGGAAGTCCTGTTTCGGGCATCGGGACAAGTTTCGGGGTTATCGGTATTGTACCGGGACCACCGGAAGGGTCCCGGGGGTCCACCGGGTGGGTCCACCTGTCCCGGGGGGGCACATGGGCTGTAGGGGGTGCGCCTTGGCCTACATGGGCCAAGGGCACCAGCCCCACATAGGCCCATGCGCCTAGGGTTTGAGGGGGGAAGAGTCCTAGGAGGGGAAGGCACCTCCTAGGTGCCTTGGGGGGAGGGAAACCCTCCTTGGCCGCCGCCCCCCCTAGGAGATTGGATCTCCTAGGGCCAGCCACACCCCTTGGCCCTCCTATATATAGTGGGGGAGAGGAGGGACTTCATACCTTGGCCTTTGGTTGCCTCCTTCTCCCTCTCCAGCACCTCCTCCTCCTCCATAGTGCTTAGCGAAGCTCTGCCGGAGTACTGCAGCTCCATCAACACCACGCCGTCGTGCTACTGCTGGTGCCATCTCCCTCAACCTCTCCTCTCCCCTTGCTGGATCAAGAAGGAGGAGACGTGGCTGTTCCGTACGTGTGTTGAACGCGGAGGTGCCGTCCGTTCGGTGCTAGGATCTCCGGTGATTTGGATCACGTCGTGTTCGACTACATCATCCCCGTTCTTTGAACGCTTCCGCTCGCGATCTACAAGGTACGTAGATGCATCTAATCACTCGTTGCTAGATGAACTCATAGATGGATCTTGGTGAAACCGTAGGAAATTTTTTGTTTTCTGCAACGTTCCCCAACAGTGGTATCAGAGCTAGGTCTATGCGTAGTTCTCTTGCACGAGTAGAACACAATTTGTTGTGGGCGTTGATGTTGTCAACTTTCTTGCCGCTACTAGTCTTATCTTGCTTCAACGGTATTGTGGGATGAAGCGGCCCGGACCAACCTTACACGTACGCTTACGTGAGACCGGTTCCACCGACTAACATGCACTAGTTGCATAAGGTGGCTGGCGGGTGTCTGTCTCTCCTACTTTAGTTGAAGCGGATTCGATGAAAAGGATCCTTATGAAGGGTAAATAGAAGTTGACAAATCACGTTGTGGCTTTCACGTAGGTAAGAAAACGTTCTTGCTAGAACCCTACTTCAGCCACGTAAAACTTGCAAACAACAATTAGAGGACGTCTAACTTGTTTTTGTAGCAAGTGCTTTGTGATATGATATGGCCAAAGTTGTGATGAATGATGAATGATCTATATGTCATGTATGAGATGTTCATGCTATTGTAATAGGAATCACGACTTGCATGTCGATGAGTATGACAACCGGCAGGAGCCATAGGAGTTGTCTTTATTTTTTGTATGACCTGCGTGTCATTGAAGAACACCATGTAAACTACTTTACTTTATTACTAAACGCGTTAGTCATAGAAGTAGAAGTAGTCGTTGGCGTGACAACTTCATGAAGACACGATGATGGAGATCATGATGATGGAGATCATGGTGTCATGCCGGTGACAAGATGATCATGGAGCCCCGAAGATGAAGATCAAAGGAGCTATATGATATTGGCCATATCATGTCACTACTTTATATAATTTCATGTGATGTTTATTATGTTTTATGCATCTTGTTTACTTAGGACGACGGTAGTAAATAAGATGATCCCTTACAAAATTTCAAGAAGTGTTCTCCCCTAACTGTGCACCGTTGCTACAGTTCGTCGTTTCAAAGCACCACGTGATGATCGGGTGTGATAGATTCTTACGTTCACATACAACGGGTGTAAGACAGTTTTACACAGCGAAAACACTTAGGGTTAACTTGACGAGCCTAGCATGTATAGACATGGCCTCGGAACACGGAGACCGAAAGGTCGAACACGAGTCGTATGGAAGATACGATCAACATGAGAATGTTCACCGACGATGACTAGTCCGTCTCACGTGATGATCGGACACGGCCTAGTCGACTCGGATCGTGTAACACTTAGATGACCAAAGGGATGTCAAATCTGAGTGGGAGTTCATTATAATTTGATTAGATGAACTTAATTATCATGAACTTAGTCTAAATGTTTTACAATATGTCTTGTAGATCAAATGGCCAACGTAGTCCTTAACTTCAACGCGTTCCTAGAGAAAACCAAGCTGAAAGACGATGGCAGCAACTATACGGACTGGGTCCGGAACCTGAGGATCATCCTCATAGCTGCCAAGAAAGATTATGTCCTACAAGCACCGCTGGGTGACGCACATGTTCTCCCTGCAGAACAAGACGTTATGAACGCTTGGCAGGCACGTTCCGATGACTACTCCCTCGTTCAGTGCGGCATGCTTTATAGCCTAGAGCCGGGGCTCCAAAAGCGTTTTGAGAGACATGGAGCATATGAGATGTTCGAAGAGCTGAAAATAGTTTTCCAAACTCATGCCC
Source organism: Triticum timopheevii (assembly GCA_963921465.1). Lineage (NCBI taxonomy): Eukaryota > Viridiplantae > Streptophyta > Magnoliopsida > Poales > Poaceae > Triticum > Triticum timopheevii. Next base: position 389,766,991 of record OY997274.1, read on the forward strand.
AGGTCGAGAGATATGAAGTCTCCGACAAATTCTTCAGCTGTAAGATGGAGGAAAATAGTTCTGTCAGTGAGCACATACTCACTATGTATGGGTTACATAACCGCTTGACTCAGCTGGGAGTTAATCTCCCGGATGATGCGGTCATTGACAGAATCCTCCAGTCGCTTCCACCAAGCTATAAGAGCTTTGTGATGAACTTCAATATGCAGGGGATGGAAAAGACCATTCCTGAAGTATTTGCTATGCTGAAATCAGCAGAGGTAGAAGTCAAGAAGGAACATCAAGTGTTGATGGTCAATAAAACCACTAAGTTCAAGAAGGGCAAGGGTAAAAAGAACTTCAAGAAGGACGGCAAGGTAGTTGCCGCGCCCAGCAAGCAAGCTGCTGGGAAGAAGCCAAAGAATGGACCCAAGCCCGAGACTGAGTGCTTTTATTGCAAGGAAAGTGGTCACTGGAAGCGGAACTGCCCCAAATACTTAGCGGACAAGAAGGCCGGAAAAACCAAAGGTATATTTGATATACATGTAATTGATGTGTACCTTACCAGTAATCGTAGTGACTCCTGGGTATTTGATACCGGTGCCGTTGCTCATATTTGTAACACACAGCAGGAGCTGCGAAATAAACGGAGACTGGCGAAGGACGAGGTGACGATGCGCGTCGGGAATGGTTCCAAGGTCGATGTGATCGCCGTCGGCACGCTACCTCTACATTTACCTACGGGATTAGTTTTGAACCTCAATAATTGTTATTTTGTGCCAAGTTTGAGCATGAACATTGTATCAGGATCTAGTTTAATTCGAGATGGCTACTCATTTAAATCCGAGAATAATGGTTGTTCTATTTATATGAGAGATATGTTTTATGGTCATGCTCCGATGGTGAATGGTTTATTCTTTATGAATCTCGAGCGTAATGCTACACATATTTATAGTGTAAGTACCAAAAGATGTAAGATTGATAGTGATAGTCCCACATACTTGTGGCACTGCCGCCTTGGTCACATAGGTGTCAAACGCATGAAGAAGCTCCATGCTGATGGACTTTTAGAGTCTCTTGATTACGAATCATTTGACACGTGCGAACCATGCCTCATGGGTAAAATGACCAAGACTCCATTCTCAGGAACAATGGAGCGAGCAACCAACTTATTGGAAATCATACATACTGATGTGTGCGGTCCAATGAGTGTTGAGGCTCGCGGTGGCTATCGTTATGTTCTCACCCTCACTGATGACTTGAGTAGATATGGGTATGTCTACTTAATGAAACACAAGTCTGAGACCTTTGAAAAGTTCAAGGAATTTCAGAGTGAAGTTGAGAATCAACGTGACAGGAAAATCAAGTTTCTACGATCAGATCGTGGAGGAGAATACTTGAGTCACGAGTTTGGTACACACTTAAGAAAATGTGGAATAGTTTCACAACTCACGCCGCCTGGAACACCTCAGCGTAATGGTGTGTCCGAACGTCATAATCGCACTCTATTAGATATGGTGGGATCTATGATGTCTCTTGCCGATTTACCACTATATTTTTGGGGCTATGCTTTAGAGACTGCCGCATTCACTTTAAATAGGGCACCGTCGAAATCCGTTGAGACGACACCGTATGAATTGTGGTTTGGGAAGAAACCTAAGCTGTCGTTTCTAAAAGTTTGGGGATGCGATGCTTATGTCAGGAAACTTCAACCTGAAAAGCTCGAACCCAAATCGGAAAAATGCGTCTTCATAGGATACCCTAAAGAAACTGTTGGGTATATCTTCTACCTCAGATCCGAAGGCAAGATCTTTGTTGCCAAGAATGGGTCCTTTCTGGAGAAAGAGTTTCTCTCGAAAGAAGTAAGTGGGAGGAAAGTAGAGCTTGATGAAGTATTACCTCTTGAACCGGAAAATGGCGCAACTCAAGAAAATGTTCCTGAGGTGCCTGCACCGACTAGAGAGGAAGTTAATGATGATGATCAAGATACTTCTGATCAAGCTCCTACTGAAATTCGAAGGTCCACAAGGACACGTTCCGCACCAGAGTGGTACGGCAACCCTGTCTTGGAAATCATGTTGTTAGACAACAGTGAACCTTCGAACTATGAAGAAGCGATGGCGGGCCAGGATTCCGACAAATGGCTAGAAGCCATGAAATCCGAGATAGGATCCATGTATGAAAACGAAGTATGGACTTTGACTGACTTGCCCGTAGAACAGCGAGCCATAGAAAATAAATGGATCTTTAAGAACAAGACAGACGCGGATGGTAATGTGACCATCTATAAAGCTCGGCTTGTCGCTAAGGGTTATCGACAAGTTCAAGGGGTTGACTACGATGAGACTTTCTCACCGGTAGCGAAGCTGAAGTCCGTCCGAATCATGTTAGCAATTGCCGCATTTTATGATTATGAAATTTGGCAAATGGACGTCAAAACGGCATTCCTTAATGATTTCCTTAAGGAAGAATTGTATATGATGCAGCCGGAAGGTTTTGTCGATCCTAAGAATGCTGACAAGATGTGCAAGCTCCAACGCTCGATTTATGGGCTGGTGCAAGCATCTCGGAGTTGGAACATTCGTTTTGATGAGATGATCAAAGCGTTTGGGTTTACACAGACTTATGGAGAAGCCTGTGTTTACAAGAAAGTGAGTGGGAGCTCTATAGCATTTCTCATACTATATGTAGATGACATACTTTTGATGGGAAATGATATAGAACTTTTGGACAGCATTAAGGCCTACTTGAATAAGAGTTTTTCAATGAAGGACCTTGGAGAAGCTGCTTATATATTAGGCATCAAGATCTATAGGGATAGATCGAGACGCCTCATAGGTCTTTCACAAAGCACATATCTTGATAAGATTTTGAAGAAGTTCAAAATGGATCAGTCCAAGAAAGGGTTCTTGCCTGTTTTACAAGGTGTGAAATTGAGCTCAGCTCAATGTCCGACCACGGCAGAAGATATAGAAGAGATGAGTGTCATCCCCTATGCCTCAGCCATAGGTTCTATTATGTATGCCATGTTGTGTACCAGACCTGATGTAAACCTTGCCGTAAGTTTGGTAGGAAGGTACCAAAGTAATCCCGGCAAGGAACACTGGACAGCGGTCAAGAATATCCAGAAGTGCCTGAAAAGGACTAAGGAAATGTTTCTCGTTTATGGAGGTGACGAAGAGCTCGTCGTAAAGGGTTACGTCGACGCTAGCTTCAACACAGATCTGGATGACTCTAAGTCACAAACCGGATACGTGTATATTTTGAATGGTGGGGCAGTAAGCTGGTGCAGTTGCAAGCAGAGCGTCGTGGCGGGATCTACATGTGAAGCGGAGTACATGGCAGCCTCGAAGGCAGCACATGAAGCAATATGGGTGAAGGAGTTCATCACCGACCTAGGAGTCATACCCAATGCGTCGGGGCCGATCAAGCTCTTCTGTGACAACACTGGAGCTATTGCACTTGCCAAGGAGCCCAGGTTTCACAAGAAGACAAGGCACATCAAGCGTCACTTCAACTCCATTCGTGAAAATGTTCAAGATGGAGGCATAGAGATTTGTAAAATACATACGGACCTGAATGTAGCGGATCCGTTGACTAAACCTCTCCCTAGAGCAAAACATGATCAACACCAGAATTCCATGGGTGTTCGATTCATCACAATGTAACTAGATTATTGACTCTAGTGCAAGTGGGAGACTGTTGGAAATATGCCCTAGAGGCAATAATAAAAACATTATTATTATATTTCTTTGTTCATGATAATTGTCTTTATTCATGCTATAATTGTATTATCCGGAAATCGTAATACATGTGTGAATGACAGACACCAACATGTCCCTAGTAAGCCTCTAGTTGACTAGCTCGTTGATCAATAGATAGTCATGGTTTCCTGGCTATGGACATTGGATGTCATTGATAACGGGATCACATCATTAGGATAATGATGTGATGGACAAGACCCAATCTTAAGCATAGCGTGAGATCGTGTAGTTCGTTTGCTAGAGCTTTTCTAATGTCAAGTATCTTTTCCTTTGACCATGAGATCGTGTAACTCCCGGATAACGTAGGAGTGCTTTGGGTGTATCAAACGTCACAACGTAACTGGGTGACTATAAAGGTGCATTACAGGTATCTCCGAAAGTGTCTGTTGGGTTGACACGGATCGAGACTGGGATTTGTCACTCCGTATGACGGAGAGATATCACTGGGCCCACTCGGTAATGCATCATCATAATGAGCTCAAAGTGACCAAGTGTCTGGTCACGGGATCATGCATTACGGTACGAGTAAAGTGACTTGCCGGTAACGAGATTGAACGAGGTATTGGGATACCGACGATCGAATCTCGGGCAAGTAACATATCGATTGACAAAGGGAATTGCATACGGGGTTGATTGAATCCTCGACATCGTGGTTCATCCGATGAGATCATCGTGGAGCATGTGGGAGCCAACATGGGTATCCAGATCCCGCTGTTGGTTATTGACCGGAGAGCGATCTCGGTCATGTCTACATGTCTCCCGAACCCGTAGGGTCTACACACTTAAGGTTCGATGACGCTAGGGTTGTAGGGATATGTATATGCAGTAACCCGAATGTTGTTCGGAGTCCCGGATGAGATCCCGGACGTCACGAGGAGTTCCGGAATGGTCCGGAGGTAAAGATTTATATATGGGAAGTCCTGTTTCGGGCATCGGGACAAGTTTCGGGGTTATCGGTATTGTACCGGGACCACCGGAAGGGTCCCGGGGGTCCACCGGGTGGGTCCACCTGTCCCGGGGGGGCACATGGGCTGTAGGGGGTGCGCCTTGGCCTACATGGGCCAAGGGCACCAGCCCCACATAGGCCCATGCGCCTAGGGTTTGAGGGGGGAAGAGTCCTAGGAGGGGAAGGCACCTCCTAGGTGCCTTGGGGGGGAGGGAAACCCTCCTTGGCCGCCGCCCCCCCTAGGAGATTGGATCTCCTAGGGCCAGCCACCCCCCTTGGCCCTCCTATATATAGTGGGGGAGAGGAGGGACTTCATACCTTGGCCTTTGGTTGCCTCCTTCTCCCTCTCCAGCACCTCCTCCTCCTCCATAGTGCTTAGCGAAGCTCTGCCGGAGTACTGCAGCTCCATCAACACCACGCCGTCGTGCTACTGCTGGTGCCATCTCCCTCAACCTCTCCTCTCCCCTTGCTGGATCAAGAAGGAGGAGACGTGGCTGTTCCGTACGTGTGTTGAACGCGGAGGTGCTGTCCGTTCGGTGCTAGGATCTCCGGTGATTTGGATCACGTCGTGTTCGACTACATCATCCCCGTTCTTTGAACGCTTCCGCTCGCGATCTACAAGGTACGTAGATGCATCTAATCACTCGTTGCTAGATGAACTCATAGATGGATCTTGGTGAAACCGTAGGAAAATTTTTGTTTTCTGCAACGTTCCCCAACAGAGAGAGGTGCTTGTGGTAACTAGCTAAGTTACCAGAACATCACACACTCCAAGAAACAATGAGTCTATAACCTAATAAATACATCGTTGCATGACACTACATAGATGTTCCTACCCACTATGGATATAGTAACATAGTCTAGGGAAGTGTGTAAGTTACTAGTTTATGTTCTTGCCCATTGTGACCAGCCTTAGTCCTATTTGGCCCGATAGTCATTTTCTCCTAACATGCATTGTATTTCAATAAACTAAACATTTCTCCGATGATGTGGAAAAAGTGGGTTTGTTGTGGGTCCAAGATTGAGGTGAAGTGTCCGTGGCGTGTCCGGAATCCCCCAAACATCTGCTACATTTGGTTCCGGTTTGTAAGAATTCACATGTCGGACCGTCTGACCCGCTGTCCTCCGATATTTGGTGACTCCCATTGGATGGCAAAAAAATGCCCAGGCCGTCTGACCAGGACATTAGAAGCGATTTGATGATCTACGTTGGAGTATCCCTTAAATAAGAAATATAGGAGCGTTGGAACAATTCGTAAAAAGTAACCCCCCCCCCCACCCCCCGCCGACGGAGTGATTTTCCCTTATAAATCTCAATTAACTCGAGCACCATCGACGCAAATTGATGAATGGGAGAATTTTAGGAGAATGAAATCCTCCCTGATTTTGACTGGGAATGCTCCAGTTTGAGTATGATGCCAAGTTCATTGGACAGAGAAAGGAAACTTGTGGGCACAGACAAGGCCTACTAGATAGAGTTTGCAAGGAAGGATTATCATTTTGGTCACATATGTCTGAATTGCCCTTATCGGGTTACTAGAAACTAGAAAAGTGCAAGGTGGACAACAAAATTATACTATTTGAGGTTGTTTTGCAACATGGTTTATTGAATTCATTGAGATGCCATTTGAGTTTTGTTCATTGTTATGTAAGGGTACCAATATTGCAAATGAAATGGGTGCATGAAGGTAGGGGAGGGCAAGAACTGCAATATGTAAGGTTGCTGATGATAATCTTATGCTATAGAAGTGTGTGGTTTAAAAGGAGCATGCAATTACTAGCATCAAGGAAGAAAGAAAGGTCATGATTGTGAATCACAAGAAGCATATTAAATCAAGGTCAAGAAAGAAAATGATTTTAGTATTTCTTTTATGTTCTTTTGCAATCAGGTAGGCTCTGGTTGTATTGATGAAAAGGGGCTGCGTGTGAGTGTAGTTTTTGATCACTCGTATGAAGATTGAGGTTTGTGTATAAGCAGAGTGAACTTTTGGCCCTTTGTAATAATGTTGGAATATTATATTAATAGTTTGTAACTTATGAAGTATCTTTTTTGCCTACTGAAGTGAAACCTTTGTTACCTTATCATGTTATTTGTTGAATTATGATGCAATGTCATTAATATATGTGTCACTGCAAACTGAAAATGAAAACATGACCTAGGTGTTGTTATTTTTCTTATGCTGGATGACAAGGGCCATGTTGACATAGTGTGACTACAAAATACAATTTTTTGGTTTTTCTCCTTGAACATTAAATCACTTGAATGCAAATGAAAATGAACATGAATTAAAAAAATTGGCCCCCTAGGATTGGAACCCAAGACTTGGCTTATGTCGGTGATGTGTAATGCTTGTGAGTTGTTAACAGGTTTTGATACTTTATGTTCTTGCTCTTTTGTTTCCTTTACTAGAATATGAACTTGCGTCTGCCTCATCTTTGATCCTTTGCTATCCTGTTTCCGACTCTCCTAGGGCTTGTCCTACACCCTCTCCACTTGACATGACTCTTCCTCTCATCCTCCCCGTGTTGGTTGTAGTGCTTTGAGGGATTGAGTCTTTAGTGGCGGCAACAAAACTAGATTCCACAAGTACTGGATCAGTGGTCTCACATTGCTCACTATCCTCTTGCATATGCTCAAATTAATAAGATAAATGAGAAAAAAATATGAATTAGTACATAAAAAATGGTAAGAAGGTTAAGTACCTCACGCCCCAAGTTGTAGACCATGTTGTCACAATCATTTTTTCGATCGAATCTAGGGTTTACAAGGTTTGGCATTATGTACTGCTAATTAATTTTCATCATGTTACTCCGCTCACAATAATAATGCAAGAATACCTACAGAATCCTCAAATTCTTCATCGTTTGGGACATGGGCTTGCATTTAAGCTGAAATGGGCTTGTCATGTCCTTCTATTTGGGGTATGCTTTCCCATAAAAAGAGCAATGCATGGCAACTCATTTCTTATTGAGAACATTTCTACCATTCTTCTTCTGTTACAGGTTTCTTTCTCCTATTCTTGGGTCGCCTTCCCATAAGCTTTAGTGAGCATTGGAGGGCACTGTCAACCTCATTCATTTTCTCCCAGTGACGCTTGTCTCTCACATGCATTATTTTATGGGGATTATTTGGTCTGTGCCACTATCAAACTCGAATATTCAAGGCCAACCACTCAAACTTCATGAATTCGGCCTATGGGACTACCGGTTGCAAAGAAAATAGCGGCATGCTCCTATGCGCCATCACCATCTATTGTCGTCTAATTTGTTATGTTTCCTCCTTCATGGGACCCGCGCCTAGTCATGTCAACTATATTGACATTCAAAGGCATTCGACCATAGACTCCTCCTTTATGGGGCCTACGGTTGCTGGGACAGGACATGACAACACAGCGTTAGTGCTCGACGCTCAGACAACATTGAACGTTATCCTATTCGCATGCCACGCCAGACTTGCATTGAATCTCTGCATCCAACCATTACATCTCCCATGATGCCCGAGGAGACACTGGCCTCCTATAACTACTGCCCTCCCGAGACACTCGCCAAAGTACTCATGTTCCCCGCCACTGTACTCACACGCCCTCACAACCCCTCAGTTGATTTCCCTAGCCCGTGACGTCCGAAAAGTCAAGGGCAAGGCCGAGAGCGGTCATTCTCTTCCGCATGGACTATGTGGTGTGGCACAAAGTCGAGATTCTAAGGAATTCTGATGTCATGACACATTTGATCCTAAACCTAGGCGAATGGGGCATGATGGACCTTGCCTTGAAGCTTGTCACTAAGGACGATGTTGATGCCCCCGCCATAGCACCAACAACTGCAAACCCCCACAACTAAGAAGGTCCAAGATAACAATGATCCGACTGATGGGGTCGAGTATTTACAGTCTTGGGTGCATGATGTCTACTATACAACTTATTCTTGTAGACTCGTGTTGGGCCTCCAACACGGAGTTTTATAGGACAACATCAAATTTCCCTCAGGTGTAGGATGAAGATGGTATGTCTCAAACAACCCTGCAATCAAATACAAGAAATCTTTTGTGTCCCCAACACACTAAATACAATGATAAATTGTATATGTGCACTAGTTCGGCAAAGAGATGGTGATACAAGTGTAGTATGGATAGTAGATATAGGTTTTTGTAATATGAAAGTATAAAAATAGCAACGTAGCAAGTTATTAAATGGAGCACAAACAGTATTGCAATGCTTGAAAACAAGGCCTAGGGTTCATACTTTCACTAGTGCAATCTCTTGAGTAAGGATGACAATGGGTAGGGTATGGGGCGGGTAGAGCAATACAATACCCATACCCGTGTAGTCAACGGGTACAAAATTCTACCCATACCCGTACCCATGGGTATGAAACTTTACCCGTACCCATACCCGAACGGTACTCATACCCATTGGGTACCCAACAGGTAGATCAAACAATAAACATGCTATTTGCAATTTTATATTCATCTATAACATATCTGCCAAAAGAACATTGATCTCAACTCCATAACAAATAGATGAGTACATGTCAATAATCTCAATTGAAAATGACAATTGGTGACAATTATAATATAGGTTCACAAGCTCACGACACAACTTTAACATAGGTACACTTATGAATCACGCGTAAGGTTCACATGTCAATATAAACGGGTAGGATATGGGTATACCCATGGGTAAAAGACTGTACCCGTGCCCTACACATGACTTAATGGGTAGGGTATGGGTACTATCCGTGGGTATAAAATTATGCGCATACCCTGCCCATGCGGGTATGGTATTCGCGGGTACCCATAGCCATGGGTAAAATTGCCATCCTTACTCTCAACAGTGCTAACATAATTGAATCATATAACGGTCCCTCAACATGCAACCAAGAATCACTCCAAAGTTTCTATCGAAGAATGTAGGACGAAAACGTGTACCAACCCCTATGCATAGATTACCTCAATTCCACCATGGGAATCCACAAGTTGAATACCATAACATATGTACATCAAGTAACTCAATAGAACACCCTATTATCCCCATGGGTATCCACATGCAAGACATAAATCAAGTGTTCTCAAATCCAATATTCAATCAACCATAAAGACACCTCAAAGATAAAGACTCAATTCATCATAACAAGATAGAGAGAGGGAAAAAAACATATGATCCAACTATATTAGGAAAGCCCATGGTTTCATCAACATCGTGTCGGATCAAGAACACAAGAGAGAGATCAAACACATAGCTACTGGTACATACCCTTAGCCCCAAGGGTGAACTACTCCCTCCTCATCATAAAGACCGCCGGGATGACGAAGATGGCGTCCGGTGATGATTTCCCCCTCCGGCAGGGTGCCGGAAAAGGCCTCCGATGGTATCTCTTCGAAACAGAGGCTTGCATCGGCGGAGTCAAAGTTCTAGGTTAACTTTCGGGGGTTTATGAATATATAAGAATTTCCAGCGTTGGAATCACACAAAGAGGGGCCACAAGGTATCTGGGCGCGCCCAGATACCTTGTCACCTCCTCGTGGGTCTTCTGGTACTCCCTCAAAGCTTTGGGGGTCCCTTATGTTCCAAAAATCGTCAAAAAGTTTTTGCGCGTTTGGACTTCGTTTGGTATGGATTTTCTGGAAAACCAAAAACATGTAGAAAATAGCACTGGCACTGGGCAGTAGGTTAATATGTTACTCCATGAAAATCATATAGAATTCATATAGAAGTGCACCAAAACCATATAAAATTGTTGTAAACATGGCACAAATACTTCATAACTTATATATACGTTGGAGACGTATCAACATCCCCAAGCTTAGTTCCTACTCGACCTCGAGTAGGTAAATGATAAAAGAAATAGTTTATGAAGTGTGAATGCTAGAATAGTGCACAAGTTTGATCAATGATGATTCTACTCACTTTTTCTAGCATCATTATATATATCATAAAACTTCTCATGATCAAGTAGCAATCTATTCACATGTTATGGTTCAAACAATACATTATCTTGAAACTTAACAACTTGTATTTTTAGTCACCAAACAATTACAATGCATCTCATTTTCAGTAAAGTCTAAGTAAGAGCTCCACAGACTGAGTTATCATATAGTCTTCTATGATTGTTGATACCCAAAGAATAGTTTTAGAATAAATAGCATCCATCGAACACAGAGAAAGATAGGCGCTTAATGTTTTGCCTCCCAACTCATTTATCATAGAGATAATTGTCCACAATAATAATTCATGGTCAAATATATTTGAATGTCCATATGTGCTTGGATATTTCCCCACCACATGATGCTTGCCAACTAGAGAATAATTGAGGTTGGAATGAGAAGGAATACCATTGACTCTTGCATGAAAGTAAAATCTGAAAAGTAAAAGATAGGCCCTTCTAAGAGGGAAGCAGGTTGTCATGCGCTTTTGATTATTATTATTTTAGTGTCAACTCTTAATGTAAAGGAACGTCAATTTATATTGCTCCTTCTGAGAGCAACCTTTATTATGCAGTCCATCGCTTTTATTTCTTTGTCATCACAAGGTCATACAAAGCTTATTTTCCCTTACAATAAAGATGAACTAGCATATGCAAATAGGAAGAATGAAGCATTAATAATTTCAACACAAAGAGAGGTAATTTAGCGACATGAAGATTTTTATAACCATATTTTTGTCTCTCATAATAATTGAATGTAGGATCATAATTAAATTCAACAATATAGCTATCATATAAATATTCTCTTCATGATCCACATGCATAAAAGTTTTAAAATCTTCAAAGATAGTGGGATTAACATCAACTAAAGTCGTGACCTCTCTGAACCCACTTTTACAAAAAAAATTGTAAGATTGAACACTCTCCAAATATGTAGAATTCCTTTTACCTAAAGTTGATACCCTTCCAAACCCACTTTCCGTATTATTGCAAACACTATTATTAATAACATATTTATCATGAGGCTTAAATAAATTTGCCAGATCATAAGAAGCATTATCACCCCAATCATGATCATTCTAATAAATATTAAGCATGACAAAATAATCATGTGTAATGGTAAAATGTAACCCATCAATATTATGCCTAATAAGTGCAAACTTCTCTGATATTGTGTTGTTGGGAGAATCTAAAAAGATTATAGGACTATCAAGTGTGGGTGCAATAGCAATAGCTTCATCTTTAAAATAAGGAAATATATCAAGTTCATCTCCATAAGCATCATTAATATTGGCATCATGGACATAAGCATAACAAACATCATGTTCATCAAAAAGGGATATTTCAAATGGATCAACGAGGCCATAATTATCTATAGATTCATGCATATTATTATTCTCGTCCAAAGCAGCAGACATTTTCTCAATAAATTCATTAACATAGGCATTAGGAGCAAAGTTTTCATGGCAATATTTAAGTATGGCAAATGTTTTAGATTTTTAGAGAGTAGCGTCATACTTATTAATCAAAGAAGAAACTTCATAGGCACCCATAAAGCAACAAATTCTTCAGTTTGTTCGATATCATAGTAACTATAAACACCCTTGGCATAAGAAGACAAGATTTCATTATCATTAAACTCACATTGAGAGGGAAGGTGTTTTTAAGGTCCTTTCTAGAGCAGCAAGTGAAATCATATATTTCGCATAGATTCCAATCATAGCATAGCAAACTATTTATTTGATCCCATAGGAGTCTCCCTTTTTGAGACAAATGGTGACGCACAAAATAAGCATGCTCGTCTAATGATTTTCCCTCAACTAAGCTAGCCGGATCTTTAGCACGAGCACAAATGGATCGAATATGATCCAAGTAGAAAACTTTCAGTCGATCCATAATTTTAGCTAGCAAATAGGAGGTATGTGGTAACACAAACAAAGATAGTAACAGAAAATATTTTTGGTATTTTTGATTTTTTTTAGAGATGTGAGGGAGATGAAAAAGAGAAGGAAAATAAAAATTAGAACAAGTAAATGATAATTTGTGTAACCTATAGGTATTTGATGATGTCTCCCCGGCAATGGCGCCAGAAATTATTTCTGCTACTTGTGAGCTATGTGGGATTTTCGACGAAGAAGAAGGGTGAAGCAATATAGTAGAGGCTTGTATTTCCTTTCGAGAGAATCAAGGTTATCGAACCAATAGGAGAGTCACGCAAATGCCTAGTAAGCAGTACCTACACACACAAGAGAAAATACTTGCACCCAATGAGGGCAAGAGGGTTGTCAATCCCCTTGAACTCCTTAATTGCAAGGATTAAATCTAATAATGGTAGATAAATAGATTAAAAATCAAAATAAAAGAAAAAAATTGCATCAAGGTAATTTTGTTTTTTGCAATCTTTCCCTAATAATAAAGCACGATTTGAGTCTGTCGGGTTCACCGTCGTGCCTTTTTTGTGAAAAAACCCTTATATTTTCTGTTTATTGAACCCACAGTACACATAGGAATCAATCCGGAAGAGGAAAAAAATATGCTGTCGTCTGGTGCCGGACGGGGCCGAGCCGTGCGGCGCCGTGACGCGATGGGCAGAGGCAGCTGGGAAAAGAACTGGAGAAGGAGGAGAATGGAAGGAAGGAGGCGGCGGGCGGCGAGCCGGCGACGCCACGGGTATAGGCAACAGGAGCTGCGTGGCCGGGCGGAGAATGAGAGGAGGAGGAGCATGGAAGGAAGGATGCGGCAGGTGGAGGAGAGTGGAGGTGGCAGGGGCGCCGACCACGCCGAAGTAGCGAATGTGCGGAGCTGGCGGCGAGTGGGATCGAGAGGCCTCTGTGCGTGTGACGACGCTGGAAGGGTTGGGGATCGGGAGGTTGAGGGGATCGACTAGGGTTAGAGTAACGGGGCGGCTGGTGAGGGAGTCCTAGATTAAGGGGTCCTCGGACAGCCGGACTATATACTTTGGTCGGACTGTTGGACTATGAAGATACAAGATTGAAGACTTCGTCCCGTGTCCAGATGGGACTCTCCTTTGCGTGGAAGGCAAGCTTGGATATTCGGATATGTAGATTTACTTCTCTGTACCCGACTCTGTGTAACCCTAGCCCCCTCCGGTGTCTATATAAACCGAAGGGTTTAGTCCGTAGGACGACAACAATCATAATCATAGGCTAGCTTCTAGGGTTTAGCCTTTATGATCTCGTGGTAGATCAACTCTTGTAATACTCATATCATCAAGATCAATCAAGCAGGAAGTAGGATATTACCTCCATCGAGAGGGCCCGAACCTGGGTAAATATCGTGTCCCCTACCTCATGTTACCATTAGCCTTAGATGCACAGTTCGGGACCCCCTACCCGAGATCCGCCGGTTTTGACACCGACATTGGTGCTTTCATTAAGAGTTCCACTGTGCGGTCGCGATAAGGCTTGATGGCTCCGTCGATCATCTTCAATGATGCGGTCCAGGGGGAGGTTTTCTTTCCCGGACAGATCTTCATATTCGGCGGCTTCATACTGCGGGCCAACTCGCTTGGCCATCTAGAGCAGATCGATAGCCACACCCCTAGCCATCAGGTTAGGTTTGGAAGCTTAAACTATAGTGCCGACATCCGCGGGGACTTGATCTTCGACGGATTCGAGCCCATGACAGGTGCGCCAAACAATCACGACGTACATGACTTTGATCTGTTGTCGGACAGTATTCAGGAGATCGCACCCGCGTTGGCGCCGGGAATCAATCCGGAGCAGATCGTGCCTTCCGAGGGCGGGTGGATGGTCCCCGCCACGGAGGACGCACACTCATCGGCGTCGGAGCCTAACACTGATCCCACCTCTTGTGATAGTGGCGTTATCGGACCCCCGGACTCATCTCCGGCTGCAGGATCCGAACCGTGTGCGTCCATGCCTATCGAATCAGATTGGGCACCCGTCATGGAGTTCACCACCGCGGATATCTTTCACCACTCACCCATGGGTGACGTGCTGAACTCATTAAGGTCTCTGTCCTTGTCAGGAGATTCTTGGCCGAACTATGTCCGGCTCGAGTGGGGAGCGCACGACGAAGAAATTTGTCCCCCACCCACCACCCACTCTATAGCCATTGTCGATGACTTAACCGACGTGCTTGAATTCGACTCCGAAGACATCAACGGTATGGACGACGATGCTGGAGAAGAACGGGAACCACCACCTACAGGGCACTGGACCGCCACCTTATCATATGATATTTATATGGTGGACACTCCTAAAGAAAACAATGGCGATGAGGCAATGGAAGATAACCCCTTGGGGAAGCAATCTAGACACCGGCGTCATCGGCGCCGCTCCAAGCCCCGCCATAGCAAAAATAGTGATGCCGGCACAGGAGGTAACAATCCGGGTGGTGCCGAAGACGAAGACAATCCTGCCCAGCCAGGCTTCGAGCAGGCCGAGCAAGATGATGGGCAAGCTAGCCCTAAAGAAAGGCAACTGATGGAGAATCAGAGGACGATAATTACATGCCTCTCTCTGAAGACGAAGCGAGCCTTGGCAACAAAGAATTTATCGTCCCGGAGGATCCTGTCGAGCAGGAGCGCTTCAAACGCCAGCTTATAGCCACTTCAAAAAGCCTGAAGAAAAAACAGCAACAGATTCAAGCTGATCAAGATCTACTAACTGACAGATGGACCGAAGTCCTGGCTATCGAGGAACACGGACTCAAACGCCCTAGCAAAAGCTACCCAAAGCGCAGGCTGCTACCTCAACTCGAGGAGGAGGCTTTAAAGCCCATACTACCAGCGCATGATGCGGCTGACCGGCTGCCCCGCGGTGGCGACAAAACGGTGTACCAGGCCGAAGTCTAGACCGCACCCCGCCGCCAATCAAACGATAATACCAAGGCCTGGGGCTACACGAAGGACCTGTGAGAAATATTGGAAAACAATGCAGGACAGTCAAGGTCGATCTACAGATCACGGGGGCGCGCCACAAGACATGATGATGACCATCACGCCGGACACAATAAACTAAAGTCCGGTCGGGCTGAAAACAATAGACCGGACTCATTTGAACTGCGTCGGGATGTAGCCCGGCATAGAGGCGCCGCACACCCCCTATGCTTCACTGATGAAGTTATGGATCACGAATTCCTAGAAGGGTTTAAACCCGTAAACATTGAATCATACGATGGCACAACAGACCCCGCAGTATGGATCGAAGACTTTCCTCCCCACATCCACATGGCCCGCGGCGATGACTTACATGCCATAAAATACCTACCACTCAAGCTCAAAGGACCGGCTAGGCATTGGCTTAATAGCTTGCCAGCAAGCTCCATTGGCACTTGGGAGGATCTGGAAGATGCATTCCTCGATAACTTCCAGGGCACTTACGTGCGACCACTGGATGCTGATGACTTAAGTCACATAACCCAGCAGCCCGGAGAGTCTGGCAGGAAATTCTGGACTCGGTTCCTAACTATAAAGAACTAAATTGTCAACTGTCCGGATGCCGAAGCCTTAGCGGCCTTCAAGCATAACATCCGAGACGAATGGCTCGCCCGACATCTCGGCCAAGAGAAACCAAAGTCCATGGCAGCCCTCATGACACTCATAACCCGCTTCTACGCGGGCGAGGACAGCTGGCTGGCTCGCAACAGGCGATTCAGACGCCAAGGATAGCAACGGCATGCCACGACGGAATAGACACAAACGTCGCAATAATAGCGACAACACCGAAGACACGACAGTCAATGCCGGATTCAGAGGCTTCAAATACGGACAGCGGAAAAAGCCATTCAAGAGAAACTATCCGGGCTCGTCCAGCTTGGACCGCATACTCAATCGCTCATGTCAAATTCATGGCACCCCCGATAAACCAGCCAACCACACCAACAGGGAATGCTGGGTGCTTAAACAGGCCGACAAGTTGAATACCGAAAACAAGGAAAAGGGGCTGCATAGCGAAGACGACGAGGAGCCCCGACCACCGAACACGGGAGGACAGAAGAAATTCCCTCCCCAGGTGAAAATAGTGATATGATATACGTAACCCATACCCCCAAGCAAGAAAGGAAGCGTGCGCTAAGGAACGTCTATGCGATGGAGCCAGTCGCCCCAAAATTCAACCCATGGTCCTCTTGTCCGATCACTTTCGATTGCAGGGACCATCCCACCAGTATCCATCATGGCGGTTCAGCCACATTGGTCCTTGACCCCATTATCGACGGATTCCATCTGACACGAGTCCTCATGGACGGTGGCAGTAGCCTGAACCTGCTCTATCAGGACACAGTGCGCAAAATGGGCATTGACCCCTCAAGGATCAAGCCCACAAAAACCACCTTCAAGGGTGTCATACCCGGTGTAGAGGCATGTTGTACGGGGTCAATCACTCTAGAAGTGGTCTTCGGATCTCCGGACAATTTCCGGAGCGAGGAGTTAATCTTCGACATCGTCCCCTTCCGTAGCGGCTATCATGCACTGCTCGGACGAACCGCATTTGCCAAATTCAATGCGGTACCGCATTTTGCATATCTCAAGCTCAAAATGCCAGGACCTCGCGGGGTTATTACAATTAATGGAAACACAAAGCGCTTGCTTCGTACGGAGGAGCACACTGCGGCCCTTGCGGCGGAAGTACAAAACAGCCTTCTTAGGCAAACAGCCAATTCGGCGATAAAGAACCCGTATATCGCCAAGCAAGTGCGGAGTACTCTGCTACAGGATCGTCCGGCACGACCAGAGCTTGACTAGCAATTCGGCCTCCGCCCTAGTCCCAGCCAAGCGGTGACATTCATGTCGCGCGTACATAACTACGCACTTAAAGTACCATGGGCATAGGCGAAGGCACGGTCATGACACGGTCCATAATGCGGCTCGACCGCCCCAGGACACGCGCATTTGTGCACCCCTTTTTCTTTCAGGCCTCTACCTTCAGGAGGCTCTTCCAAAAAACCGGCTATCGGACACATAGCGGGACAGACACACCAGGAGGACAAGAAGCTTTGGCATACGAGGGAATCCTTAGGTGGTCTCTAATAACAATCGTTATACCTGTTTTACATAACCGCATACCGCCCGCTCCTGGTTAGGATGTGTTAAACAGTCCTATTCTGCTTATCGCACTACTTGTATATGTGCGCTTTGACGTATCATTTTAAAGGGAAAATAGTATACAGCGTCAGCTTGCTATGAAGTCTATTTGCCCCTTTTTCTTTACTGCTTATTTATTACACCCATGCATTTTGGCACGACCAGTTTGCCAGGGGCTTCAGTACCCCATAACCTGGCAAGTCAAGTCCGAACACTTTCGACAATGCGACACCCCGAACTTATAGCACTATATGCATCAGCTCCGAATCATGTCTTGGGTCAATAGTTGGGTTTGCCCGGCTCCTATGTTTTGGTACCTTACGTTCCGCTATATAGGCTAAGGTAGCGCAGGGAGAACTACTGCGATTGTGTCCCGGTTCTTCTGGACAAGCACCTCAGTAGAGAAAGCCGAAAACTGACTGTCATCATAAGGCGAGAGCTGGTCGCTGTTCGAGAGGTCTCAAATCCTTAAAGATTTTTTCCGCGTTAGGCGAGGAATCGGCCTCGTCCGATTTAGGCGTGCATAGCGCCCCAAGTCCGGCTTTCCGGATACTAGGGGCTTCGCCAAAATTTAAAATTGTAGACTTCTATGGCTAAGTGAGGGCGAGAAAGCCGTATAGTCCGATTGCCTTGTTCGTGGCGCTAAACACCTCCTTAAAGGACCAAAAACTTGGATAAAGATTGTTTATACTTATCCCGAACACCCCAGTACTAGTTATATGGGGGCGGAAGCCGACGACTGGCCAACTCTCAAGAATTTTAAAAAAACGGCCGCACAGAAGGTAATATTATAAATTAACAAGCGCTACATAGCGCACATGAACTGGTTTTCATAATACAGGATGACATGATTACATTCATTCAAATATTACATCATTCGTATATTCATCCGCCACAAGGTGGGCACCCTTAATGACATTGTCATAGTACTGTTCGGGGTGGCGATGTTCCTTGCCCTTCGGCGGCCCCTCCGTCACCAACTTCTCGGTGTCCATCTTCCCCCAGTGCACCTTCGCACGGGCCAAAGCCCTGTGTGCACCCTCAATATAGACGGACCGCTTAACGACTTCAAGCCGCGGACAGGCATTCACCATCCGCTTGATAAAGCCGAAGTACCTGCTGGGTAGGGGCTCACCAGGCCACAGCCGGACTATGAAGTCCTTCATGGCCTGTTCAGCCGCTTTGTGAAGTTCGGCCAATTGCTTTAGCTGGTCGCTCAAGGACATCGGGTGTTCGGCCCCAATATACTGGGACGAAAATAGCTTCTCCGTCGAGCTTTCCTCCTCAGCCTGGTAAAACTCTGCGGCATCAGAGACGCTGCGCGGCAGATCTGCGAATGCCCCTGGAGACCTCCAAATTCGGGTAAGTAAAAGGAAAGTCTCCTCCACATGCTTGCTTTGCATAATGAAAGACTTACCCGCATCTATCTTCTTTGCCGCCTCAATTTCCTGGAGGGCCTTCTGGGCTTCGGCCTTAGCATCTAGTGCGCTCTGACGGGCCTTCGCAAGCTCCGACTCTTGCGTCTTGGAGTCACGCTCCAAGGACTCGAATTTTTTGATGAAGTCCCAGAGCTCTTGCTGGACCTCATCAACTCGCGCCTCTTGTTTTTCGCGCTCAATATGCTCCTCAGCCGCTTTGTTTTCGGCCTCGGATAGCGCCTTCTTAAGGGCCACCACCTTGGTCATGGCCCCTAGCAAAATTTATCATGCTTCCATCAGCACCCATGATTTTTCCTTTCTATAACATTCAGATGGGGTATTGCTTACCTTTCTTTTCCTTGAGCTGCCTCTTCACGAGGCCGAGCTCTTCTTCGACCCGCCCCAGGCTCTGCCTTAGTCCGGAGATCTCTGCAGTGGCGGCGGCGGCGGCCAGCAGCGACGCCTGCTTATTCACATAGACATAATATTATTAGACTCCTGGGAATAATATTTGATCCTCTGTTCGGCTTCTCTTGCCGAACACCAAACAGAGCATCAGGGGCTACTGTCTACACCGTGATACTTTCTCACAATTTAAATTACTTACCTCAAAGCTTGTCAGAAGGCTGGCGCATGCTTCGGTCAATCCGCTCTTGGCAGACTGAACCTTCACAATCACCGTACTCACGAGGCTACGGGGAGCACCTAATTTTAGCAACTAGGAACTATTGGATCCAAGATGCAGCGGCACACACGAGGCCTGGATGATTTATTTGCAAAAAAACCATGGAGAGTTTGGAAATTGCACATAATTACAAAGACTACTCCCAAGCCATTGGGTCTCAGTTCAAGCGACGTAAAAACTCGTATCACCATAGCATCTAAGTTGCGGGGTGGATGTGTATTCTATGCCGCTGTCATTTTTGTTCCTAAACTTGCAAACTAAGTGTAACTCGTGTCGTTACTTGTCTAACCCCGCAGTGTTTTTGTCCAAAAAAACCATCCTACACTGAAATATCAAAACAACACATGGGGGTCCCACTTGTCATTGATCAAATTTGGACCTAAAACTAACAAATCTGGAAGACGAGATTCGAACTGGCAACCTGGACTACAAAGCGTAAGTCAATAGCATGAAACAACAATGGTTGTTGGCTTTGTCCCATAATAACATGATTTTATACAGTGTTACGTTGAGTAGAGTACAGGGAGTGGCTCGTCAACACGTGCTTGACCATTGACTCACTTATTGGTGCGTCCCATGTCTGTGATATCTCTCTCCTCTCCATCGTCTCCTTTAGACGCACGGGCACACACGAAGAGCGGCGCGAGCTTGCCGTGGTGTTATTATTAATAAAAAAATCTTGGAAAAATAGAGGAATCGCCTAGAACAAGAGACGTTGTGGCTGGTCGAGACAGAGCTAACCACACCTACCCTCCATGCCACATTAGCATGATGAAGTTGTGTGGCTAGTGAGGTGTCCGACCGACTGGATGGGTCCTGAGGTTGAACCATAGGTAGTACGTTTGGTACAGTATATTTTTACACACATATTTTTCCTCTGTGCCGAGACATGGCACACCCTACCGCAAGGTTTCGGGTCCTCCCGGGTGGTGCACACATATTTTCTTCCTTGCCGAGACATGGGACACTCTATCGCACATTTTCTGGGTCCTCCTTGGTCATAGCGCTGAAGCTAGTAAATGATTCATCAAATCATGGAAGACAACCTTTTCCACTGAGTACATGAGTGAAGCAGAGTAGCTAGGTAGTTGGGCTAGTGTGACCCGATTAGCTAGGCCGCCGCCACATTTATTTTGTCACCCTTTTTTATCTCCTTGCCAGCAGGTAAATTTAAATATCCACCACGGCGTTGCTCTGGTCTTTGGGTGCAGCAGGCGCGGCATGATTTTTATTTTTTGATTGACGAGGGTAGGCGCAATAGCTACTATCACGATGACTCCGCCTGTAAAGCCCACTGCTCCTTGATGTGAAAAGTTGTCGACTGGTGTTTTCCCATGGTGAAACCCAAAAGATTCACCCCGCTCCTCGGCTGGCTCCCTCCGCCTTCCCGTAGATTGCATTGCCTTTCAGCCGTTTCGCCCCCTTTGCTTCCTCTCCCCATTGCTTCTACCTGGTTCCATGGTAGCGCACCAGATCAGGGAGTCTGAGGTGAGGCGCCTGACATAGGAGCTCCAGGCCAAGGATGCGGAGCTCAGGGCCAAGGACGTGGAGCTCAGTGAGCTCAAGGAGGAGAGGAGTGGCATGCTCCTCCTTTATGTGCGGGACTTCACGGAGCTTCAAAAGCGGTAGGCGTCCACCACAAAGATGCTCGAGGCGTCAGCAGCGTTGCTGTAGAAAGCGGGAGATACGATAGGTGGTCAGGTGATCCATATGGAGCGCGTGCGGGCCGATCATGATGAGGTCCAGGATTGACTTAGCCACTTGGTGGACCATGTTGCCACGCACGTGTTGCGGTTGCGCCATGCCTACCGCCGTGCCAGCGCGACCATGCCGGCCGTCAGGCTACACCTGTTGGACCACCCCGTTGACTTCAATGAGATGCGGCTTCCTGACCTGGTCTCCTTCTTCACCTATATCTCTGAGGAGCTGAGCCATCTCCGCCCAATAGTGGGGGCGGAGCTGGACAAGGAGGGGTTGTCGGCTGCTGTCGCTGTTGCCGGACGAATCCTCTCAGGGCTCCGTCACCGGAATCCATTCGTGCCATTGGACACCGTCTTTGACGAGCTGGCTCCCGTCGACCGTGAGTGGGCTCTGTGGGCGGTGGCACCCTGCATCACCAATGTCGTGCGCCTCAAGAAGCAGAGGAACTTCAGTGGTGTTTACACATCCACTGCATGGGCATGTCCATGTCTCGGCGTAACATGACCGTTGGATCAAACTCAAACTGTGCAGATCATTCACTGTAGCAAAAAGCGTGTGGGTGTGTTTGGTTGCATTCTCATCTCAATATAGTTGTTCCCTCTTCGTGCATGCTCATATCAGCACCCCTCTTTGTGCATGCTCCTAGTGTATTTGTGTTAACCTACTAGTGTGGACTCATGCACCCTTGATGCACTCTGCCAAACACCCAAAAGTGGGTCGAGAAGGGAACTTTTGCTCCCATCCCATGCGCCCTTCATACACACTGCCTAACACTAATTCGTGCTTCATATGGTTCATGTTCCGTGGAGTACTGTGGCACCGTACTCTCCATGCGCTATAGACCTAGTTCTGTTAACATCGATCTCATCGTTCATTCTCGTCCGGACAGTCAAAAAAGGGGTACTATGTTGCATTACTGTTCATATAGTTGACATACGCACAATATCATTTGTTGTCATCATATCTTACTACACTAGCAAAAAGATTATGTAGTACTACTGACGTATGAACCAATGCACATGCCTAGTAGTAGGAGCACTGTGTAAGTTCAAGTGGCTGCCGTGTTTTGCACTCCTCCGTCGTAAGAGAGGAAACGCTTGCTATAATCATTTTTTTCTTCAGAAGCAGTGGACACGCTCTACCGTGCGGATCCTCCTCGATGGTCGTCGGGAACCATGCTACTCACTATTACCGACGTGTGGGACATCCAGCATCAGGGTCCACTAGCCATGCACTAAATTACTCCGTACTAGAGTGCCCAACTGCATGGTAGATTATCCTGATCGAAGCACCGCAGTAATGCCCAATGAGCCGTCAAATCACAAAACCCCCACCTTTCCAGCAGTAAGTTGGACGGACAAAGCAACCATCATTTCACTCTTCTCCCTCAGCTTCCTCTCTTAAAGAAAACCCCAACTCGCTTCTCCCTCATCTTGTTCCTCATTTCTTCAAGAAAACCTCGACTTGCTTCTTCCATTGTTCTTCTCTCCCAAAGAAGCAACGGTGAGCGCATATATGGTGTTCATTTTGGCCAAGGCTCGGTCTTGCAACCCCAAAACTAATCCGATAACTCCGTGTCTGTTCTTCTTCTGGGTTTGTGATTATGGTTTCTTTTCTTTTATTTCTATTTGATAGTTTCTTGATGGACCTTGGAGCACCGGCTAAAGTGATGTCTATGGCTCTGGCCAAAACTATGGCTCTGGCCAAAACCGTCGAGGCTCAGTGTACGAAGAAGCGCAAGCACCCCGTTGAGACTACCGCAGACAAGATCAAGACCATCACCCTGTCCAGCCCCCCCCCCCCCCCTCAATCTCTCTGGGATCCCTCATTAAGCAAGTCCAGGTAATATCTTTTCTTGACGATCTTTTTCTCGATCTTGATCGTGTTTTTTCATCTAACACACAGTACTAGTACTAGTAGTACAACTTTCTGGGTGATCTTTCATGTGATTTTTGTGTGCCAAATGACAGTTCTAAATTCCTCCTTTGGACAAAACATGTGAGAGGTTGACACTGATTTCTTATAGATTACTTTCAACAACTTTATGAACATCCATGCTACCTTTGAAGAGAGTATATTAGCCTCAGTAACTTGTGTTATGGATATTGCAAGTAATCCCTCTACTCTCATGCCTTTGAAGACATGTTCTAATGTCTTTGTTCACTCATTTCTGTGCGTATATGTAGTCTTATATGGAGTAAAATATCGAAAATCATCTTATATTTCTGAACGAAGGTAGTTATAAAATATTTGGTTTCTGTTTGAATTAGAACCAGGTCCGCGGTGGAGATGAAGTTCTCGAAGTCATGTCGTGTGAACTGGAAGACCTGAGGATGAGTTCTACTACTAAATTATCCAGTTGTTGCGTCCTTGTCGCCATGTGTACTGAACTAGTGTTTTCCAGTAACATTGTTGTCAGGCGTGTTCTCGAGGGTGTACTTGACCACAACAATTTCCTGGCTGTGCCTTCGATTACGAAGGGTGTGGTTCTTGTAAAGCTTCCCGACAAATCTGATGCGGACTGTCTTCGTCGTCATGTTTATGAGTGGAAAGACCACCCTGTTAGGTTCTCCAAGGTTGACGAGATGGTGATGGTGCTGGTAGACATCTCTCACAAAGTCCATGGCCTAGTCAGTTATGCGGGGGCACATCCCGTAGGTCGGTGGCAAGAAATAGTCTGCAGAGTTTAATTAGTGTGTGTGAACCCTGTATTGTTTAGTACTGTCACTTTTGTTGTCTGGTGAGTCCTGAGAACAGTCTATGTTAATGTCTGTCAACTAAATTCAGTCTGTATATTTTGAAATATCCAGATCATCTTTTTTGTGTGGACGGTTTATCAATTCTGGTTACACTCCAATATTTGTATGCATTACAGGGTTTATCGCACTCACCAGGATTTCCAGTCCCATGGATGTTCTGTCCATACGATTTGTCAGGACCTTCGGACTATCCTGCTTGTGGGAGTAAGCGGGGGCCCTGCATGCCACGCGTAATTGGACGATCAATCTTATGTTTACAACTTGAACATAGTGACTTCCTGGTAAGGATTCACTCATGCACATCAACTAAATCTTGTTGATTTAATGTCCAAATCTTAATGATTTAATGTCATGTTTTCTTACTTTTCCTGCAATTTTACGATGCAGGTTTTGCCATGTGACATTCATCACAGAATAAACCGTTTGGTTTGCTCTTATATGGTTATTTTTTTGCAGGTTTCACTTCTTATGCCATGTCAGTAATGAAGGCACGGTCCATCACTTATATCACTGGACACAATTGGATTAGTCTGTTGTCTGAGTACAATCTGAAACCCTATGATGAACTGCAGTTTGGTTTAACAAACACACCACAATTAGTACTTCTCGCGTTTGAAAGAAATGAAGAAAAAGATCGGATCAAGGTCACGGAGCCTAGTCAAGTTAGAAAGCTGATCATAACAGACCAAAGACGATTGCTGCTATCTCGCACATCGGTACCACCTTCAGCAACGGATCAAGCACCGGCACCTTCTCCGACGGCACTTGCTCTCGCACTGACAACGGCAACAGCTCAGTCTGATCCACTTGAGGATTCGGCATCGACCACGTCAGTGAATCAGGCTGATCTACCAGAGGATTGGGCATCGACACCGGCACCTACTTCGACACCGGCACCAGCTCCACAACGAGCACCACCTCCGGCATTAGTAGCGACACTACCAGTTACACCGGGACGTGCACCAGCAACGGCTCCGACACCTGCACCAACACTTGAAGTTGCACTTGCATCTGCTCCAACCAGTGCAGCGGCAACGGAACCAGCAGTTGCACCGGCAACAGACTGGGTTGCAGTTCACACTTAATATACCAAAGTCCTTACAAAAAACGACATCTCCACCTTCTTGGTAAGCATTGGCCGCCCAAGTGCTTTGTTATTTTTTCTTTCATTGTTATTTCACATGATTCACTGTGTTAATCTAACTGTTTGTCTATGTCTTCTTGTTTGCAAATAGAGAATTCCTTGAGCAGCGAGGGAGTCGTTCAACAATCCGGGCGACCATGGCCAAGTTTCTCTTACCATGCAACCTTGGTGTGAATGAACTTTCTCAATATACCGTAAGCACAGAGGATCGTCGCATGATGATTGATGCTAAAGGATGGTCAAGGTTCAAATCTAAATCAAATCTTGCGGTAGGGGATGACGTCAAAATCGAACTTTCTCGGCAAGGAGAGCTGGTCCAAATCAACTTTGAAATTCTTCAGTAGCAGCACGCAACTGCAGAACTGATCTATCCTATGAGAGATTTTAATATAATAATATGGCATTGTGAAACAAGTGTCCCATGCGTATAAGTAGTACTATAGTATTATTTATCACGTAGGATATTGTTGATAGAATTGCAACTCTGATTGCTGGTTTGGAACTGCCATTCGATTTCATTCTAATAGATGTCGTGCTTTATTCAATTTTCTATATTCGCCTTGCGACATCATCTAAAACCTGCGCCGTACCAATTGTTTGCAATATGAAATGCGCTGAGGTAGAACACATGGGCCGCCAAACACGTAGGCCCATCGGCCTGTGGCCCAAAGTCCAGAACCGTGAGACTATCTGAGTATTAGATTCTCAGCTGAACCCCCATATTATGTTTTATATATTTTCCTTGATTTTCTTACGAATAAAGTTTTGATATAAAAGATTTTTATATTTCTTTACAGAGGGAGTATCTCTCTATCAAAAATATATTTATGTGTAACTAGTTACTCCTGCCTTTGTACTTTCTTTCACTGATATGTGGGGCATCCGAATCCGGCAACGGGGTCCATGTGCCATGCACCAAATTAGAGTGCACAACTGCACGGTAGACTCACCCCAGTCGTAGCGTTGCGGTAATTCCCAATGAGCCTTCAAATCACAAAAAAAAAACCACCTTTCCAGCTTTAGAAGTAAGCTGGACAGACGAAGTAGCAATATTTCACTGGGCCTGAATCCCCTTCTCCCTCGTCTTCTTGTTCAGAAAAAAAAACCTCTCTCACTGGGCCCGAATCCCCTTCTCCCTCGTCTGCTTGTTTAGAGAAAAACCCCTCTTGGTGATTGCATAGGGTTTTCTCAAGGAGAACCAGGTACAAATTCTCCATCCAACCCTGATAAATCCAAGTCCCTTGGTCGTGGGTAATCCTAGGATGGCAGCCGCCTTTGTTGATGCATTTTTCTTCCTTCTGAATCTAGTATGTTTCATTTGTAGTGCCCAAAGTGCGAGGACCCTACAGGTTTCTGCACCCTTAGCGAGACGTCACACTTTTTCCTTCTCATCCTAACACATGATTTTAAAACGCGCACAATATGTTCCTAGAATCCTCTTTTCTATCCGGGAGGGTGGGTTTTTTTGAACATGCTCTCGACTAATTTGGAAATTTGGATTGCTATATTTGGATAAAAGGTACTAGTACCATGGTCAACACTGACATGAAGGAGGAAATTATTTCTAGATTTGGATAGCGAATACACTATGTTCTCATATTATTTTTTCTGCAGTGCATTCCTTGCTTTGCCAGAACACATGTACTCAAGATGGTCGGCCTTGCCATAACTGAATACACCAGTTTAATGGACACAATGAAGACAAGCCATGGATATAAGTTCCGAGTTGGGTTCATGAACCAAGAAGATCGCTGCTTTTTTTATGGCCGAACTTAGATAAACTTTCTCAAGTGTTACAGACTGAAAGTTGGCGCATGAATGTTGATGGAAATAGCAGAACCTGGTCTCATCTTCACTGTGATCTTCCACCCTGATGTCGTTCCAGTAGTTCATCCATGTTAGTTTTGTATCTGGTTCTTCTTGTTGCCTTGATTACTACTTAATCCACCTATTCTGTCTAACTAATCACAACTTAACTTTAGAAGTAGCAATGATTTGTGATTCCCTTCTCTCTCGAAGATGCTACTTCTAACTAATATTTCTTATAATTGGTGACACGTGTAGGTTATTTGAAAGTTAAGCATGCTACTCATTTGTTATTCAATAAGAAATCGACTGTTACTGATGGTAGTGAAGTTGATTGGGATGACATCCACAAGTTCCTACACTTTATTGATCGTCTTTAGGCCCTTATGGGGCGTTTCAAAGGTGGAAGGCCACGTGGGATATGTGTGCCACTGCTGCACACATTGAACAGGTCCATTTGTGTCGAGAAACTTATGGTACGAGCTGTTTTCTGTTATATATTTTGTTCATAAACTCCTGCTTATGCACAGTTTTACACCTATGATCTTCTTGAAACAGAAACTGCCCAGTTCCAATTTTCCTATACAGATGCCTGACCATGGTCGGGTCAGACTTGCGCTTGGTCACGACATGATGTTTATGTCGACCTACTCTATTCCCCTTGGAGATGAAAATATACTTATTCATGGGTGGTCTCAAATAATGAAGGCCCGTCCATCTTGGAGAATCAGACAGAAGGTTATGCTCATGCTTTTCCATGGCTCTAAAGCGAATATCCTGTTTATTGACCACATTGTGAGATGAAGCCGCTTTCAGAAGGTCGTGGATGCGCGGGGTGGCGCCTGGACCTTCTCCTGGGGCTTTGGTGGCCTCACCCTTGGTTAACTGTAGGAAAGGTAGCACTGTTTGACGCGTGCTTTGTACGGTTGAACCTGTATAAGTACTCATACTGCTTTCAGCTATGGTTGTTAAGTGCCCCTACTAGTTTCAGTTAAGGTTGTTAAGTACTGCTGCTGCTTTTACAGTCTGTTGTGTTTCTTCAGTATTGTCTTCTTCCAGCCGCCAAAACCAAACCAGCCCCGGTGGGGCCGCCTGCTTCCGCCTCCCATGGGTGGCTGCGCCTCAGCTCACGCATCTCCACTCCATCGTCTCCTAAATCGTTAACACCGGCATCTGAGGCCTCGCCATCGTCCTCCGCGCGCTTTGGTGTGCTCGCCGCAGCGCTGCCCCGTCGCATTGTCAATATGGTCAACAAACAAGAGGAATCGGGAGAGGATTGTACGTGGAGACGATGACAGTAGGGACCCATCATGTCCATGGCCGTACGCAAGCAAGCTACTCATTTTTTATATTCTCCATTGTCGGCATATAGAAAAAGAAAATGCTTCCTCCTAGTGGTTTCCTGACATCTGGGACCCACGATATTGTCAACATATATAGCCAATAGACAAGAGAACAGCACAAGATTGACTCACACCTGGGACATAGTTGCTCGAGCAGTATCTTTTTCTGTTATTGTTGAGACGGAGCAGGATTTCAACTTGGTTGTGGCCCGTCTAGCCCAGGCTTATATTTTACGTTCACCACATGACCAGCCCAACTATTTTTCCTTTCTGAAAATGATCCCAGTTTATTTTTTCTGAAGAATACCCAATCCAGGCCTACTTATTTTTCTATGCCCTGATGGGTTGCACCTCTTTCAAGGCGGCTGCAATTCTTGAAAGTAATATGAAATGGGATGTAAATATAAAAAAACATATGACAAATTGGCAATTACTTTATAATTTCTGATTTTTTTTCACATTTTCAGAATCCAATTTCACTGGGCTTTAACCTAATTTAAATATATGTTCAAAGTACTTTAAATCTAGCTCGACATTTCAGTATTAAAAATAGTTTGGACCCCACCGAAATATGTGAAATTTTGTTTAAATTTTTAACCCTAGCTCTGGCAAAAAAAGGACTGCAATAAATTGCGTAACAAGTTACAATGAGCTATAAAACTATTAAAAAAATAGGGAATTGTCTGACTTGTGGGCCTATTAAGTCGAGGTGTATGCTAGATTTTTTACTTATTATATACGTCAACAGACGTAACCGTTGGATGTCAATCAAACGGCCGTCGTGCTTCTTCAATCTTTGATCTTCTTACTCCAGCCGCCAAATCCAGTGCCAACGGGACCGCCTGCTCCCGCCTCCCGTGGCTGGCTGTGCTGCTGCGCAAGCCTCACCGCCCCTACTACTCCCATCGCTAGCCAGGCCATCCCTCTACTCACCCCCATCCCTACTGTTGTGGCTTCGCCACCTCCGGGTCATTCCCTTCCTGGGTCTCACCGTCGTCCATCGTGCTGGTGTTCTCGGCACGGCGTGGTCAACTTGTCAACAAACGACAACATCGGAAGAGGGATGTACATGGAGAGACTGATAGTTAGGACCCACATGGTCCATGGCCTCACGCAAGCAAGTGCCTCCCAATGACAGCTGGGACCCACCAGCTATATCTTGGCACGGAAGGAAGTGCCTCCTTATTAAGCCAAAAATAATGAGTGCTCCCCATGATAGCTGGGGCCCACCAGATTTGGAGGCTGACTTGTGGCCCTACTAAGTTGACGCATACAGAGGGCTTTGTCAACTTAGTCAACAAACGATTCTATCACCAGTGACCGTTGGATTGTTAACATCCAACGATCCTCCTGCTTTTTCAACCTCTGATTTTCTTGCTCCAGCCATCCAAACCACCGTGTGCTCTTGCCTCCTGTGGCCGGCTGTGCCGCCGTGGAGGCCTCAGCGCCCCCCTAGTACTCCCACTGCTGGCCAGGCCATCCCTCTACTTACCGACACCCCCTGTTATTCCGCGGCAATGGCAACATCACACCGCAGCCGAAGCAGTCAACCCTCGTACTACCCTCCACATGTTTCCAGGCTCCGCGTCGTTCCCTGCCTCACCGTCGTCCACCGCCTACTGTTGTCTGCGCGGCGTGGTCAATGTGGTTAACAAACGACAACCATCGGAAGAGAAAAGTACACAGTGAGGCTGACAGATGGACCCACCAGCTACGTCTTCGCATGCAGGGAAGTGCCTCCTTATTACGCGCATAAAAAATAATCCTCCCCCTATCAGCTCGGACCCACCAGTTACATCTTCGCACGCAAGGAAGTGCCTCCTTATCCTCCATGACAGCCGGGACCCACCCAGTCGAAGCTACATAGCGTTGTCATTCTGGTCGCAAACGTGTACATACATACTGGTCCATCGGTCTTTCTGCCACGATGAACCGTGGCCCAGTAAGGAGCGGTAGCTGTTCAGGCATTCCCGTCTATATCGTGTACATGTACGTACGTACATACGTGCGGGGTCTTGGATGCCTACTCGCGCTACGTACGGCCAGGACTCGTGTACATGGAGAGGCAGGGAGGGCAGCAACGGCGTCCTGCTCATCGACAACCAACCGGCTGGGTCAGAACGGAGGAAACTGCGTCGTGTTGGCCGGGAGCCAGGTGACTAGGTTGGAACTCGTCCTGTTCATCGGGAGGTAACATACTGGGTCGAAATGGTTCATGTTTAATGGAAGCCAACTGGCTTGGACGGAACAGCCGGAACGAGGTCTGGCGTACCGCAAAATAGGGGGAAACAACCTGGTGTTCGATCGCGTACGGTCTAAACGAGGTCTTGTTCATCGGGAAGGGTCTGGCGTACTACAAAACGGAGGAAATGGACTTGTGTTCCAGCCCCTACACTCGAAACGGGGTGCTGTTGATCGGGAGGAGTGTGGCGTACTGCAAAACAGAGGAAACGGACTTCTCTTCGACCTCTTACGGTCGAAACGGGGTCCTTTTCATCGGGAGGGGGTGTGGCGTACTGCAAAACGAGACTCCATGACTACTGTTCATCCACCTTCTACTGCCTCGCTCCGGCCTCCACGGGCTACTGTTCATCCATCGCCGACCTCCTCCAATCTCCACATGCGACTGTTCATCAACGACATCTCCCTTCTGCCTCCGCCAGCTACTGTTCATCCACGGGCTCCTATTCATCCAGCCTCCACCGGCTACTATCAACCACCCCTCCAAGGGCTACTATTCATCCAGCCCTCCACCGGCTACTGTTCACCCAGCTGAGAGGATCGAGATGGACCTAGAGGGGGGGGGTGAATATGTACAATTACAAATTTTAATTATTACTAAGAAATTTTAGACAATAATGCGGAAAATGAAAGTGAGCCTAACAATTGCAAGTATGATACTAATGAGCTAAGCAAGATAATCAAGGGGCACAAATATATGAGTAAGTAAGCACAAGATGAGATAAGTAAGTGCTAAGAGACAGGTAACCACAAGTAGAGAGATAGGGTTAGGAATAACCGCAACTCCAAGAGACGAGGATGTAAGCCGATGTTCACTTCCTTGGAGGGAAGCTACGTCACCGTTTAGAGAGGTGGATGTCACCACGAAGGCACACCAACGCCACGAAGGCTCACCCTATTCTCTCTTTGAGACAACACCACGGAGGCGTTTCTCAACCACTAGTGGTAGACCTTGGGGTGGTCTCCAAACCCTCACAAACTTTTCCGAGGGTAATCACAAAGGTCGATTCCTCTCCGAATGACTCCTACCGCCTAGGAGTCTCCAACCTCCAAGAGTAACAAGAACGATGGGGAAATGCTCAAAACTTGCTCAAGTCACGAATTCCTTTGGTGCAAAGAAAGGGAAGAAGTGGATCTATCACTTGATTGGAGAACTTCTCTCAAAAAGCTCCTAGAACACTTGGAATCTAGGATTTAGTGTGGATGAATGAGAGAGAGTGAGGAGTGTTCTTGTGGGGGCTCAAAGTGAATGGTCAACCCTATCCCGTGGAAGGGAAGGGAGTATATATAGGTGGTGGGAAAAAGTGACCGTTTGGGGTACAGGATGCCCGGACGTCCGGAGAACGCCGGACGTCCGGAGGCCCAAATGGGTCCGGATGTCCGACAGTCATCGGACGACCGGCCACTATGAAAAGTGTGACCCACAATCCAGTGTACAGGATACGGACGTCCGAGCTGGGCCGGACATCCGTAAGAATGCTTCTGATGTGAAAGTGTCGGACGTCCGGAGGGTTCCGGACATCCGTAAAAATGTTTCTGGTGTGGAAGTATCAGACGTCCGGAAGTGTCCGGACGTCCGGGCAATCAGGAAGGACCGGACTTCCGTAGAACACCGGACGTCCGAAGGTAAGGTAGCAACTTTGAGCAAGTATTTCACAGATCCATCGATCCCCTCTTAATAGTGCGGGATCCCTATACTCAAGAACAAACCATAAATGAAGTTAACACCTTGTATCTCCATTCTTGAGTTATATGCTTTTGTCCCTAGTCATGATCCATGCACACGGTCTTTGGAACATAATCCTGAGATATACTTGATAAACATGATTAGTCCCGAGCATATGTGTTGTCATCAACATCAAAATATGATTAAGGGCATGATTGCACTTTCAATCTCCCCCTTTTTGGTAGTTGATGACAACTCATATGCATACTCATAATAGTAATCGGAAGTATTTGTTGTGGAGCT
Organism: Triticum timopheevii; assembly: GCA_963921465.1. Taxonomy (NCBI): domain Eukaryota; kingdom Viridiplantae; phylum Streptophyta; class Magnoliopsida; order Poales; family Poaceae; genus Triticum; species Triticum timopheevii. Next base: position 389,799,737 of record OY997274.1, read on the forward strand.
CAATAACCATAATAAGAATAAGTAGCAAGCAAGCTCCCCCTCAAAGTGATACCACAGATACTACTAAAAACAAATATGAACGAGGGCTCCCCCTCAAACTGATGCCACAATAGTTGGATCACTTCATATAGATTCACCAAATCTCAGATTCAACAAACTCATAACCAACAAACTCATAACATAGTTCAACAACTCATAACATAGTTCAACAAACTACTCCTAACATAGGTTCGATTACATAATGAGCTAGAGTAATGCATATGGAGCCTACTCCCCCTTTGGCATCAAGTATCCAAAACAAAACGAGGGGGAATGACATGACAGTATTAAAGATCATCCTCATCATCATCATCATGAACACCACTGCCACCAGCCTCGTCAAAGAAATCAGCCCACTCAGGACCGGAGGGAAAACCAAAATCAGAAGGGGGAGCTGCAGGAAGACACTCATCGTCACTCACATCATATACGCCTGAGTCTCTCAGACGAGCCTTCAGAGCGTTCTTGGAAGTGACCATGCAGGTGACCACATCGTGGTGTTGGGAGCAATGGAAGGTGAACATCTTCATCATGGTTGAATGAGCCTTCCCTAGAAAACGAGAAATGCACCCAAAGGGGGCAGCACTGGAAGGAGGATGGGTAGCGTGAGAGGGAAAACTAGCGGTGGTGCGACTAGCAGTAGCGGGAGGAGGAGGAACATGGTCAGCCGCCATGTGAGGTGGGGTGACCCATCTCTCATGTGTATGAGTGCGTGCAATGGGAAAGGGAGCTACACTCTCGATAAATGCCTGAAGAAAAGGTGCATGAGGGAAAGCCCGCTTGTGCTGGAAGCTAGCAAGGCGAATCTCATGCCATAGAAAGTGTGGAATATTGATCTTCCCTTTAGGAGATGTGTAGAGGCGATGCATGAGATCAATGCAGTAGCTGCTGCAGGAGCCCTTGTCACCCATCTTGGGATAAATGGTGCGGATGACACACTGATAAATGATGTTGAATGGAAAACGCCAAATGGAGACTTGATTTAGACCCTTTTGTTTTTCAGTACTAGACAAAGATGATATGGGTCTAAGGAGATCCGCACAGACCGCAATGCCTTTGGGCTTATGCTTGGGGTCATTGGTGTGGATTTTGAACCCAGTGTCGGGAAATCCAAGTGCAGTGACAAACTCAGCAGAAGATGCTGTGAGTGCAGTGTCGGAGGTCATCCATGTGACAGTGTTATCAGGAGCAAAGTAACATGTGGCATAAAACTGATGGATGGCAGCGTGGTTAAAATCGTGTTGAAAGGCGAATGGAGCAGCAAGGTTTGACGACTCAATGAGCTCAATGGCTCCCGGATATTTCTCCGGATGAGTGCGAATGTGCTCAAGATCAATGCAAACATGAAGTGACAAGCCTTTAGGGATGAAAATTGTGGTGAAGATGTCGGCTTGGACATTTGTGCGAAAACGACTATCCTGAGAATCCCTAACAATAGTAAATTGATCTACATCACGACGCAATTTGAGATAAGAAGATTTGGGGACCTCATTGAAACACTTAACATGACGGCCTAGTGATAGTGGAGGCTCAATGGAGATGTGACGGGCATCACCGTGGGGTTGCACCGGAGGAGGAGGAGGTTGAAATGTTGGACGACGAGCGTCGGGCTTGGGGGCAGCGACGCGGACGCCAATCATCGGGGATGGATCCACCTCTTCAAGCTCATCCTCAAAATCGGACCCCTCCGAAGAGGAAACACTGGACGAGCTAGGAGGACGAGCGGCACGAATCCGAGGGCGATCTTCCTCCTGGGAGTCATCGGAGCCACCACGACGAGACGGACGAGCCGGCCCTCTGGTGACTTGCTTGCGTGCGGAGTGCTTGGACCGAGGCATCGTGACCTAGGGGAGAAGGAAAGCACATGTCAACACCCCTCCATAGATCAGGGTGAACCAAGTGAAGAGGGGGGTGAATGCATGAGGTGGTTGTGCCCTACCTCGGCCGAAGGGGGGGTCGACGGACGGGCTCCGAGCAGATCCGCAGCCGGACGGCAGAACGGGCCGGACGGCAAGTGGCAGATCCGCGGCGGGGAGAAACCCCAGTGAGGGGTACGGCGGCGAACTGCTGCGGGGAGATGACGCACAACAGGAGCGGCGGCGGCGGCGAACCGAGTGGGGAGGATGGGGTACTAGTTGACCAAAAACCCTATGGCGCAGTATATATAGACCCCAGTAAAAACGTACGGACGTCCGGAGCCTACGGACGACCAGAGTCATATATGCGTCCGGACGTCCGGGAACAGACGGACGACCAGAGTCAGGACCATCAGCTAAGAGAGGATAACAGAGATGATTTTACGGACGTCCGACGGCGTCGGACGACCGGGCATATTGTAACAGAACGGTTTTTACGGACGTCCGGAGTCTTCCGGACGTCCGGAGCTTCATTTGCTAGGCCAATTTAAGTGAACCAGAGTGGATTTTACGGACGTCCGGCGAGGCCAGACAACCGGTCGAAGGTAACCAGACCAGAATATACGGACGTCCAGATGCTTACGGACGTCCGGCAGTGAAATACCACACGGACATCCGGAACCTACGGACGTCCGACGCCAGAAGTTTGGACAGGAGGGCTGGTCATGATGATGAGAAAAGCGTTTTCTCACAGTAAACCTTATCTATTTTAGTAACTCAGATCCTATCTTACTCAATCATAGCCATAGACTACAAGTGGTGGCTAATTCCACCATGTCTGAGTAGACATGACATGACAAATAAAGACTTGAACTTTAAGTGCATAGTCACTACTCCATCATGTTAAAGCACCATAGGTCTAGACCCATGGATACTTTGAGAGCGTTGGTTCTTTTTATGCATTGAGTAGGGCGAGAACATTCATGAATTGAATGTCTCCCCCTAAGTATATGCCTACATCATGACAAGACATTAGATTCATGCATGACTGGGTACTAGATTTCACATAATGTTGTCAAGCTCCAAGATACCAAGTTCACGCCTAAGTCGACAGAACCTTGCTTCATCTAGAGGTTTGGTGAAGATATCTGCTAGTTGAAAATCTGTACCAGTGTGATCAATGTGAATATCACCCTTTTCAACATGATCTCTCAAGAAATGATACCTAATATCAATGTGTTTGGTGCGGAGATGATCTTTGGGGTTCTCAGCAATATTGATGGCACTTTCATTATCACACAGAAGAGGCACATTTCTATAGGTGATACCGTAATCCTTCAAAGTTTGCCTCATCCATAACAACTGAGTTGCACAACTAGCGGCAGCAATGTATTCAGCTTCTGTGGTAGAGAGAGCAATACAATTTTGTTTCTTCGAGGACCAACTCACCAAGGATCGTCCAAGAAACTGACATGCACCGGATGTGGACTTACGATCCACTTTGTCTCCAGCCCAATCCACATCCGTGTACCCAATGAGATCAAACTTAGCATCCTTGGGGTACCAGAGGCCCAACTTTGGGGTGTGAACAAGGTATCTAAGAATATGCTTAACCGCTTTATGATAACTTTCCTTAGGGAAAGCTTGAAATCTAGCACACATGCATACACTGAACATGATGTCTGGTCTAGATGCACAAAGATAAAGCAATGAACCAATCATAGAGTGGTAAGTAGATGGGTCGAAAGGAGTACCACTTGTGTCTTCAGTGAGAATGATTTTGGTTGGCATGGGTGTCTTGCATGGACTAGCGTCAGACATACCAAACTTTTCTAGAATATCCTTGAGGTACTTTGCTTGATATAAGAAAATTCCTTCTTGAAATTGTTGAATTTGAAAACCGAGGAAGAACTTCAAATCCGTATTGAGTGACATTTCAAAATTCTTGGTCATGGAACCCGCAAACTTCTTGCACAAATGAATGTTAGGAGAACCAAAAATGATGTCATCTACATAGATTTAGCATAGAATCAAATCACCCTTGTCCCTCTTAGTAAAAAGAGTGGGATCGATCACCCCTCTCACAAAACCATCATCGAGTAAAAACTTCTTCAAATGATCATACCAAGCACGAGGTGCTTGTTTGAGGCCATACAAAGCCTTATGAAGTTTATACACATAGTCTTTGTGAAAGGGGTCAACGAACCCGAGTGGTTGTGACACATATACTTCTTCTTGTAGAGGACCGTTAAGGAAAGCACTCTTCACATCCATTTGATGTAATGTAAAACCATTGAAAGCGGCATAAGCAAGTAAAATGCGAATGGATTCAAGACGGGCAACGGGAGCAAAGGTCTCACCAAAGTCCAAACCTTCAACTTGTGAGTACCCTTGTGCCACTAACCTTGCCTTGTTTCGGATGATGACACCATTTTCATCTTGCTTGTTCTTGAAAATCCATTTTGTTCCAATGACGTTGTGCTCGGTGGACGGCCTCTTGACTAGTGACCACACTTGATTGCGTTCAAAACTGTTCAACTCTTCTTGCATAGCAACAAGCCAATCGTTGTCCATCAAAGCCTCTTGTACCTTGAGTGGTTCAATACTAGACACAAACGAGAAGTGAGCACAAAAGTTTGTCAAATGTTTACGAGTGACTCTACCTTCCGAGATGCCGGTGAGGATTTTGTCAACATCAACACGACCGGCCACTCGAGGCATGATGGAGGTGAGGGTTTCACGAGGTTTAACTTCATGTCCATCATCCACATCTTCAACATATGGATCATTCACGTGTGGAGGAAGATCTTCTTGTTCATGTTGCATTTGTTGAGGTTCGTCATCCATGATTGGACTTTCTTGTTCTTGCTCTTGATGATGATCTTGTTCTTGATGGTTATCATTTAGTGAGACTTGATCAACCTCATCAACTTGGGCTAAGGATATAGGTTGAACAATAGGAAGTTGTGTTGGTATGGATGTTGAAGTAGTTTGAAGATGCGTGAGACCTCCATCTTCTTCTTCATCATCATGAGGTTCTTGTTCCATAGGAAGAAGTGCACCGACACCCATGTTCAAAATGTCTTGAGAAGAATCTTCTTCACCTATATCACTTAGATCAACTTGCTCCCCATGGGAGCCATTAAATTCATCAAACACCACGTCACAAGTTTCTACAACACATCCATTGGATTTGTTGTAGACTCTATAGGCGTGAGAGTTTGATCCATAACCAACAAATATACCTTCAATAGTTTTGGATTGAAATTTTCCTAACCGTTCTCTTTTGTTGAGAATGAAGCATTTGCACCCAAATACACGAAAGTACTTGACATTTGGCTTGTTACCAGTTAGAAGCTCATACGGAGTCTTTTCCAATATAGTGCGGAGGAAGAGTCGGTTTGATGCATGGCATGCAGTATTGACAGCTTCAGCCCAAAAACTATGTGGTGACTTGTATTCATCCAACATGGACCTTGCCAATTCTACAAGTGTACGGTTCTTCCGTTCGGCTACACCATTTTGCTGAGGAGTGTATGGAGATGAATATTGATGCTCAATCCCTTCATCACTAAGAAATTCTTCCAAGGTATAGTTCTTGAACTCAGACCCATTGTCACTCCTTATTGCTCGGATTTCTCTGTCAAACTTGCGTTGAGCTTGCTTGGCAAAATCGATGAAGGTGATCTTCGTTTCGTCCTTGGACTTCAGGAAGAACACCCATGTATATCTTGAGTAATCATCAACAATGACAAGCCCATACTTTTTCCCACCAAGACTATCCCACGAAGGAGGCCCAAAAATATCCACATAAAGGAGCTCCAGGGGCCTTGAAGTAGATACTATGTTCTTGGGTGGGTGCTTTGATTGATGTTGCTTCCCGGCTATGCATGCACTACACACACGATCTTTCTCAAAAGAGACATTGGTTAGTCCAAGGATGTGATTTCCCTTTAAGAGATCTTGAAGATTTCTCATGCCGACATGGGCTAGCCGGCGATGCCATAGCCACCCCTTGTCAGCCTTAGCCATTAGACAAGTTGCATGGAATGTGCTCTCTTTCGAGAAATCAACCGTGTAAAGGTTGCCATCCAACTCTCCAACAAAGGCCACTTCGAGAGTATCTCTCTTAAAGACTTTCACATCCGTTAGTCCAAAGAGTGTATCATAACCAACAGAAGCCAATTGGCGAACAGAAAGCAAGTGATATTTAAGGGATTGGACAAGCATAACATTTGCAAGATACATGTCATTAGTGATAGCCACCTTGCCCAACCCGAGTACCTGTCCTTTTGAACCTCCACCAAACATAATGCTCATGAATGGTTGAATAGCTTCCATGAAATCGTAGAGCAATTTGCTATGTCCGGTCATATGATTTGTACATCCACTATCAATCACCCATTTCACTCCACCGGAGAAGCTTACCTACACACAATTAGGACTTGGTTAGAGGCACCCATTTTGCAATGGGACCTCTCAGGTTAGTTACAAGGGTCTTAGGGACCCAAATAGCATAGAAACGGAATGCATTTCGAGGACCAACAAATTTTGCAAAGACTTCTCCATCCTTAGTCTTCCGAAGTACATAGGAAGGAGGCATGAACTCTTTAGGCTTGTTGAGAGTGGGCATGCCCCTTGTGGCCTTCCCACTCACAACCTTACCTTTCTCCTTGTGCCCTTCTCTTACAAAAGTTTTGTTTAGAGGAGTTGTGCACTTTTGGGAGGGCGTCTTCTTCTTACTTGTGCTAGGGTCAAACCCAAGTCCCTCTTTGGCAAACACTTCATTGTGTTGACTCAAAATCTCATCAAGATTCTTTTGCCCTTGAGCACATGTCATGAGACCTTTCTCAATTTGAGCCTTGAGGAAACAATTTTCCTCAAGAATAGATGCTAGATCACTACTAGAGTTAGTAGCACAAGCATCAACATTTATAATAGGGGAAGAGTAAGCCTTGGCTAAAGTTTCAAGATAAGTAAGTTTGAGCGTCTCAAAACTCTTTCTAAGAATGGTGAGCTCTCCTTCCTTAGTCTTGAGGGACACGGATAGAAGCTCACAATCCATAGATAGAGAAGCATGAGACTTCACAAGCTTGCTTTTATCATTCATTAACTCATCACAAGAGTCAATAGCCTTTTTCAAGGAGGCAAGATCATTAGTGTGAACATCAATGTTTGCACCAATTTTTAAGCATAGTTCATCATTTCGTGCTTCCTCATATTGGACTTTCCGCTCAAGGATTTCACACTTTTCCTTTTCCTCGGTGACGAGGGTTTCGAGTTCCTTAATGGTGATGGTGTGCTTACTCACCATCTCCATAAGCATACGAAACATAGTGAGTTTCTTTCCTTTGAGGGAGCACATGAACTTATTAAGTTTAGCAATCATAGGATCATCTAGATCATCATCCTCATAGCTATCCTCCGCATCAAGGTACTCATCACTAGGAGTAGAAGGTGTGAAAAGAGGAGGATTTGATCGTGGAGTTACCTTGACCTTGTCAGAAGAGCTTTGGTCCTCTCCTTCTTCAACCATGGCCTTTGCCATTAGGCACTTGTGAGCGTTGCCCTTGTAATCTTTCATGTAGCTGTAGGTGACCACGTCACCACTCTTGTTTACTAACCTCAACATGTTTTGAGAGTCTTGAGCAACTCCGGCAACACCACTAACATCATCCAGATCAGATTCTTCTTGAGCAACCATTGCCATTCCAACTCTCTTCTTGAGCTTGGAGTTCAAAGGATTTGGCAACTTCTTGGGAAAGGTCTTGGGAAACCTTGGTTTATCTTCTCTCTTCTCATAAGGGCACTCGTTGGAGAGGTGACTGGTTTCTTCACAGTTGCAGCATTTTCTCACTTTCTTTTTTTGAAATCTTCCCTTGAATTTTCCGGCGCTAAACTTCTTGACAAAAAGAGCCATGTCTTCATACGAAGGGCCCTCGTCGGAGTCAATCTCATTACCATCTTCATCCTCATCATCTTCTTCTTCTTCTTAACTTTGCTCATCTTCACATACTTGCTTGGCCTTCAACACAAGATTGATTTTTGATGATGGGGAACCATGCATGGCAAGATGTTTTGTGGCATTGGCCTTTGATTCTTCAAATAGTTGGAAGGTGGATATGATGTCATCTGTAGTCATTTCTTTGAAGGTATGGTGTTGTCTTATGTCCCACACCATTTGATGATGATATGGAGCAAGAGCATGAAGCTACTTATCCACAAGAAACCTCTTAGTCATATTGAATCCATCTTGAGTCTTCTCACACTCACATGACTCAATATCCGCAGTGAGAGTCATGAGATGCTCAAGGAGTTGATTGGGGGTTTCACCTTTTTCCATACAAAAATTTTGCAATTGCCCTTTGGCAATTTCATATTGAGCACTCTGGAGGGTAGAAGTGCCAGTCCTGGATCGTATAATACTTTCCCATAGTTCCTTGGCACTTTTGATGTGTATGAACGGTCTCCTTTGCTTTTCATCCATACCTCTCCTTATACACATGATTGCCGTGTCAGTGAGGTTCTTGTCATATATTTCTCTTGGTGTGGGGTTCTTTGGATCAAGCACATGATAGCCATACTCTATAATCTCTAGCATCTCATCGTTTCCATGTCGAAGATGATCCTGCATAGCAACTTTCCACAATGCAAAATCGGCAGTAGCAGTAAGTAAAGGAGGTTTGCCTTGAGGGTTATATCTTGGTTTCTCAACCTGAGGTCTTGCGTAAAGCCAAGGAACACTGGTGTGTTCATTGCTAGGAGGTTGTTGACCAAGTGATGAAATAGGCACAGTTGGGCTCGGACTCACACCACTTGAGTGTGGTGCAAGCACCGCGAACAACGTGGCTAATCTCAGTTGGACCAAGGCCTCAAGAGAAGCATCATGCTCCTCTTTTTGCTTAGCAAGGGCCCGTTCTAGATCCTCAGATGTAAAGGACTTGACTTCAGAAGAAGCCTCGCCTTTATCCTTAGGATCTACAACCAGGGGAGTCCCATCTGGGTTCATCTCACTCTAGGGCGGTTAAGCCACAAGAATAGAGCACGAGGCTCTAATACCAATTGAAAGGATCAAGATGGACCTAGAGGGGGGGTGAATAGGTACAATTACAAATTTTAATTATTACTAAGCAATTTTAGGCAATAATGCGGAAAATGAAAGTGAGCCTAAAAATTGCAAGTATGATACTAATGAGCTAAGCAAGATAATCAAGGGGCACAAATATATGAGTAAGTAAGCACAAGATGAGATAAGTAAGTGCTAAGAGACAGGTAACCACAAGTAGAGAGATATGGTTAGGAATAACTGCAACTCCGAGAGACGAGGATGTAAGCCGATGTTCACTTCCTTGGAGGGAAGATACGTCACCGTTTAGATAGGTGGATGTTACCACGAAGGCACATCAACGCCACGAAGGCTCACCCTATTCTCTCTTTGAGACAACACCATGGAGGCGTTTCTCAACCACTAGTGGTAGAACTTGGGGTGGTCTCCAAACCCTCACAAACTTTTCCGAGGGTAATCACAAAGGTCAATTCCTCTCCGGATGAATCCTACCGCCTAGGAGTCTCCAACCTCCAAGAGTAACAAGAACGATGGGGAAATGCTCAAAACTTGCTCAAGTCACGAATTCCTTTGGTGCAAAGAAAGGGAAGAAGTGGATCTATCACTTGATTGGAGAACTTCTCTCAAAAAGCTCCTAGAACACTTGGAATCTAGGATTTAGTGTGGATGAATGAGAGAGAGAGTGAGGAGTGTTCTTGTGGGGGCTCAAAGTGAATGGTCAACCCTATCCCGTGGAAGGGAAGGGAGTATATATAGGTGGTGGGAAAAAGTGACCGTTTGGGGTACAGGATGCCCGGACGTCCGGAGAACGTCGGACGTCCGGAGGCCCAAATGGGTCCGGACGTCCGACAGTCATCGGACGACCGGCCGCTGTGAAAAGTGTGACCCACAATCCAGTGTACAGGATACGGACGTCCGATCTGGGCCGGATCTCCGTAAGAATGCTTCTGATGTGAAAGTGTCAGACGTCCGGAGGGTTCCGGACATCCGTAAAAATGTTTCTGCTGTGGAAGTATCGGACGTCCGGAAGTGTCCGGACGTCCGGGCAATCAGGAAGGACCGGACGTCCGTAGAACACCGGACGTCCGATGGTAAGGTAGCAACTTTGAGCAAGTATTTCACAGACCCATCGATCCCCTCTTAATAGTGCGGGATCCCTATACTCAAGAACAAACCATAAATGAAGTTAACACCTTGTATCTCCATTCTTGAGTTATATGCTTTTGTCCCTAGTCATGATCCATGCACACGGTCTTTGGAACATAATCCTGAGATATACTTGATAAAAATGATTAGTCCTGAGCATATGTGTTGTCATCAACATCAAAATATGATTAAGGGCATGATTGCACTTTCACCAGCCCTCCACGGGGTCTTGTTCATCCACCCCCAACCGGCTCGATCGGGGTCTTGTTCATCCAGCGGCAACGACCTCTACCCCCATGGGGTCCTATTCATCCAACCCCGACCAGGAACTGTTCATCCAACCCCCAAATATGCTCATTTTTCATCAAGAGGCAGCAGGTCGATTGGCTTCAGTTAGCAGCAGTACCAAAGGAATCGCTCAATCGGGTTCAGTTAACAGCCAGTGATCGATCGATAGCTTGGGTTCACTAACGCGTAGCCAGTGCAACCGCTCAGGTTCAATAGGTGAACGCCTCGCTCGGGTCCAGTTAGAGCCTAACGCCTCGCACCCACGTGCGTACATGTACAAGAGAAACGCGCAAACCTCCATGCATCACTCGGCCCCGACCACCCGCTGTAACCGAGAACTCCCCAAAATTTTCCTCGCCCTCGCTTCTACCACGAGTTTTCCGTCATGGACGACCCAAAGAATGTCACGCAGGTGCGTCTCCGGCTTGCCCAGGATGAAAAGCCCATTTTCTGTCATGATTTTTTGTCATAGAAGTAGGAGCCCACCACATTTATGATGATGCCAGGTTTTGTCATAATTATCATCATAGTAGTGTTATAAGTATGACAGAAAAAAAATCGTTTGGTCCAAAATGTCACGGATGAGTTTCTAACAAAAAAAGTCTTTATGAAATTCTTTTTGCTTTTAATGTTTTGAACATAAAATACTTTGATAATTTTGGTTGCATAAATTTTATATAATTTTAGTTTCAATAATACTAGAGGTTTATAAAAGTTTTTTGAGTTGATTCCTTTTCCTATTGGAGTTTTATAAAATCTTTTTAGTTGATTCTTTTTGCTATTAAAGGATATTATAGTTTTGTTCTAGTTGAACATAACAGAATATATTAATTGATTATTTTTAGTTCATTCTTTTTGCTATTAGTTCATTCTTTTTGCTATTAGTTCATTATTTGAGCTAAATGACCCTCAAATGGAAAAGCACTATAAATGAACTCTAAAAAGGTTGAAAGTTGGCATGGTATCATCATTTCACCCACATAGCATGTGCTAAAAAGTTGAGAGGGTTACGACAAAAACTGGATGCACTTCGTGCGCAAAATGGACAATCTCTTTCGAAGTGTCAGGGTTTCGGACGGAAAGTCATGTGTTACAAAGGGATTCCATTTTTTTGAACTTATTTGAACTCCATACTTTTTGTGTGTTCAAAATGCACCATTCAAAGCCACATCATCAATTTTCAACCCTCTCTAACTTCATTTGGTATTTTTCATGCATATACTGATTTTTTTGAGCTAAATGACCCTGAAATTGAAAAGCACTACAAATGAACTCTGAAAAAGGTTGAAAGTTGGCATGGTATCATCATTTCATCCACATAGCATGTGCTAAAAAGTTGAGAGGGTTTCGACAAAAACTGGATGCACTTCGTGTGCAAAATGGATAATCTCTTTTGAAGTATCGGGGTTTCGGACGGAAACTCATCTGTTACAAAGGGGTTCCAATTTTTTGAACTTATTTCAACCCCAGACTTTTTGTGTGTTCAAAATGCACCATTCAAAGACACATCATCAGTTTTCTACCCTCTCTGACTTCCTTTGGTATTTTTCATGCCTGTACTGATTTTTTTGAGCTAAATGACCCTTAAATTGAAAAGCACTATAAATGAACTCTAAAAAGGTTGAAAGTTGGCATGGTATCATTATTTCACCCACATAGCATGTGCTAAAAAGTTGATAGGGTTCTGACAAAAACTGGATGCACTTCGTGTACAAAACAGACAATCTCTTTGGAAGTATCAGGGTTTCGGACGAAAACTCATCTGTTACAAAGGGATTTCATTTGTTCACATGTAACTGCAGTGATATTCTAGATCAAAGGCATCATCATAATGGTTGCTGATAGAAAGTCTTCACTTTTTCTTCGCTTGTGTCCTTTGCTTATTGCACCGTAACAATGGATAATCTTCATCGTTTAACAGGGTGCTTGGGTCAGCCTTGACTTTGAAGGGAGGAATTTCATGAAAATTTTCATAATCTTCAGACATGTCTGTATTGACCTCCAATCCCACGATGTCTCTTTTTCCTGAAAGAACTATGTGTCGCTTTGGCTCATCGTATGATGTATCTGCTTCCTTATCTTTTCTTTTTTTTCGGTTTGGTAGACATGTCCTTCACATAGAAAACCTGTGCCACATCATTGGCTAGGACGAATGGTTCGTCTGTGTACCCCAGATTGTTCAGATCCATTATTGTCATTCCGTACTATGGGTCTACCTATACCCCGCCTCCTGACAGATTGGCCCATTTGCACTTAAACAAAGGGACCTTAATATCATATCCATAGTCAAGTTCCCATATGTCCACTATGTAACCATAATACATGTCCTTTCCCCTCTTGGTTGTTGCATCAAAGCGGACACCACTGTTTCGATTGGTGCTCTTTCGATCTTGGGCGATCATGTAAAATGTATTCCCATTTATCCCGTACCCTTTGTAAGTCATTACAGTCGAAGATGGTTCCCTCGCCAACGAGTACAGGTCATCAAAAACAGTGTTGTCACACCTGAGACGTGTTTGGAACCAACAGCCAAAACTCCTAATGTGTTCATATGTAATCCAGTCGTCACACTGGTCCGGGTGTTTGGAGCGCAGAATGTTCTTGTGTTCATCGACATACGAGGTCACCAAGGTAGAATTCTGTAGAACTGTGTAGTGTGCTTGAGACCAAGAATGCCCGTCCCTACATATTATTGAGTTCCCTCCTAGCGTGCCTTTTCCACCGAGTCTCCACTCATACCACGATTGAGGGAGTCCTATCTTCTTAAGGTCAGGAATGAAGTCAACACAAAACCCAATAACATCCTCTGTTTGATGGCCCATGGAGATGCTTCCTTCTGGCCTAGCGCGGTTACGGACATATTTGTTTAGGACTCCCATGAACCTCTCAAAGGGGAACATATTGTGTAGAAATACAGGGCCCAGAACAACAATCTCGTCATTGATACGTCTCCAACGTATCTACTTTTCCAAACACTTTTGCCCTTGTTTTGGACTCTAACTTGCATGATTTGAATGAAACTAACAGGACTTACGCTTATAAAAAATACTGGCGAAGGAATCAAGGCCAGGGGGCCACACCCTGTCCACGAGGGTGGGGGGCGCCCCCGTGTCTCGTGGGCCCCCTGATGCTCCACCGACCTCAACTCCAACTCTATATATTCCGTTTTGCGGAGAAAAAAATCAGAGAGAAAGCTTCATCACATTTTACGATACGGAACCGCCGCCAAGCCCTAATCTCTCTCGGGAGGGCTGATCTGGAGTCCGTTCGGGGCTCTGGAGAGGGGGATTTGTCGCCGTCGTCATCAGCAACCATCCTCCATCACCAATTTCATGATGCTCACCGCCGTGCGTGAGTAATTCCATCGTAGGCTTGCTGGACGGTGATGGGTTGGATGAGATTTACCATGTAATCAAGTTAGTTTTGTTAGGGTTTGATCCCTAGTATCCACTATGTTCTGAGATTGATGTTGCTATGACTTTGCTATGCTTAATGCTTGTCACTAGGGCCCGAGTGCCATGATTTCAGATCTGAACCTATTATGTTTTCATTAATATATGTGAGTTCTTGATCCTATCTTGCAAGTCTATAGTCACCTATTATGTGTTGTGATCTGACAACCCCGAAGTGACAATAATCGGGATACTTCTCAGTGATGACCATTGTTTGAGGAGTTCATGTATTCACTATGTGTTAATGCTTTGGTCCGGTACTCTATTAAAAGGAGGCCTTAATATCCCTTAGTTTCCATTAGGACCCCGCTGCCACGGGAGGGTAGGACAAAAGATGTCATGCAAGTTCTTTTCCATAAGCACGTATGACTATATTCGGAATACATGCCTACATTATAGCTCAAAGTGATTTTCTACAAATATGCTTCTATGGTTACCACTCAAGCTGAGCAAGTACTTAAAGCTCAAAGTGATTTGCTTGATGAATTAAATAATAAACATGATTTTGATGTTAGAGTGGCTACTAGAACTGGTAGAATGACTCATGAACCTTTGTATCCTGAAGGCCACCCTAAGAGAATCGAGCAGGATTCTCAGAGAAATAATGTAGATGCACCTAGTCCTTCTAAAAAGAAGAAAAAGAAAAATGATAGGACTTTGCATGCTTCTAGGGAACCTGTTGTAGACACACCTGAGAATCCCAATGATATTTCTATTTCTGATGTTGAAACACAATCAGGTGATGAACATGAACCTAGTGATAATGTTAATGATAATGTTCATGTTGATGCTCAACCTAGCAATAATAATGATGTAGAGATTGAACCTGCTGTTGATTTTCATAACCCACAATCAAAGAATCAACGTTTTGATAAAAGGGACTTTGTTGGTAGTAAGCACGGTAAAGGAAGGGAACCATGGGTTCGGAAACCCATGCCTTTTCCTCCTAAACCATCCAAGACAAAGGATGATGAGGATTTAGAGCGCTTTGCTGAAATGATTAGGCCTATCTTCTTACGTATGTGATATGCTTAAAGTAAATCCCTATGCTAAATATATGAAGGATATCATTACAAATAAAAGAAAGATACCGGAAGCTGAAATTTCCACCATGCTTGCTAATTATTCTTTTAAAGGTGGAATACCTAAGAAACTAGGAGATCCAGGAGTACCAACTATACCATGCTCCATTAAAAGAAACTATGTTAAAACTACTTTATGTGATCTTGGAGCCGGTGTTAGTGTTATGCCTCTCTCTTTATATCGTAGACTTGAATTGAATAAGCTGACACCTACTGAAATATCTTTGCAAATGGCTGATAAATCAACTGCTATACCTGTCGGTATTTGTGAGGATGTGCTTGTTGTGGTTGCAAGTGTCACTATCTTAACGGACTTTGTTATTCTTGATATTCCCGAGGAAGATAGTATGTCGATTATCCTTGGTAGACCCTTTTTGAATACTGCAGGGGCTATTATTGCTTGCAACAAAGGCAATTTTACTTTTCATGTTAATGGTAATGAGAATACGGTACACTTTCCGAGGAAACAACCTCAAGTTCATAGCATCAATTCTATTGGAAAAATTCCAACTATCATTATTGGAGGTTTTGAATTTCCTCTCCCTACTGTCAAGAAACAATATGATATTCTTATTGTTGGGGATGTTCATATCCCCGTTGAGGTAACCTAGTGTTATTCGAAATTTCTCCGGTTCCATGTTATTCGGAATGAGTTTGTTAACAAGATTTGATCAACCTTGTTAGTTGATTCCTTTTGATGATCATGAGATGGATGAAACTAGAAGGCACGACCTTCTGTACTATCTTTTGACTTTCTATTATTTAGAATAAATAGAGCAAAAATAGTATTATCTCTCTGTTTTCTGAATTATCAATGCAATAAAAAATATCCCGAAAATAAAAGTTCTCCAAATGCCCTGCAAATTTAGTATGATTTTTATGGAATATTTGAGGATTTTAGGCTCTGAGAACACAGCGGGGGGGGGGGGGGGGGGCAAGCACCTGGCCACAAGGGTCCAGGGTGCGCCCACTCCCCCTAGGCGCGCCCCCTGCCTTGTGGGCCCATGGTGGCCCCCTCCACTTATTCCTGCACCCACACACTCCATCTTCCTCGCAAAAAAATCCCCATCCAGCTCAAGCACGAGTTCTAGCTCATTTTGCTGCGATTTTCGATCTCCTTGCTCAAAGCTCCATTCACAAAACTGCTTTGGGAGATTGTTGCTTGGTATGTGACTCCTCCATCGGTCCAATTAGTTTTTGTTCTAGTGCTCTATTCATTGCAAATTTTTGCTGCCTAGGTGACCCTGTTCTTGAGCTTGCATATCAAATTTATGAGGTCCCAAGTAATTCTAATGCATGATATAGGCTCTAGGCACTTGTGGGAGTAGTTTCTATCAATCTTGTTTAGTTTGATTCACTTTTATTTTGAAGTTACTAAAAATTTCAGAAATTTTCAGAAAAAGATGAAGAGGTTGTCCTTGAGGGGCTCTTCTAGCCAAAGCTGCAAGGATAAGCAAGCTAAGGAGAAAGAAAAGGCCAAGTATAATCTTCCTCGTGTAGCGGAAGTAAGGCCCTGTGAGTGGCCATGTGATAATTTCTTGAGGGTAGCCGAGATTTATGAAGACTTTTATTCTTTGGCTGAAAATGCGGGCCTCGCCGACTTCCTCCACGACCGGATCGAACAGTATCTCTTACTTACCAATACTTTTGTGCAAAACTTTTACTATTATCCTAAGAATTCACCTCCTTCAGTAGCTTTTCATTTATATGATGAGGCTAAGGAAATGTCATTACGTAATTTTTTGCGACTTGTAGAATACCCTTTGAGGGCAGCTTAGATGAACCACATCGTAAGGATGTGGAAGGTTTTATTGACACTATTACTGTAGGGGAATCGGGGAAGGGTTCCTATGCGAGAATCACTAGCATATATTTCCCTGTTTTACGCTACTTTGCCATATTTGCTAGTCGATGCTTAATTGGTCGTGGAAATAGTGGAAACTTCAGTGTTTCTGATATTATTATTCTGCTCCATGCCTTATTCGGTGATAACACTTTTAGTCAGTGGCGGAGCCAGCGCCCGGCCACCCCGGGCACTTGCCCGGGCTCGCTGGCCACGGGACAGTGTACACACCTTTGATAAACAATGGGGCAAAATCTGCTATGCATCATCGTTTACCCGGGCAGAAGTGTACATATACGTCATAAACAACGGGCTCCTTATTTTTCTTTTTGAGCAAAACACAACAATGGGCTCTTGCCAAGCGTTGTCATGGGCTAATTAACTAGGCCTACCAAGTGCAGTCCGTGTAACGAGCAGTCACCACCCAGTTTGGCACGACGCCACCACTTCGGCTATTCGTTTCTACCCCTAAAAAAAGGCTGAAACGTGGAGACGAACCGGCGGCGAGCGAATCCGGAGGGCGCCCTAGGCGCACGGCCGGCGGCGGCGGATCCATCTCTGCGAATGGGGTGGAGCGGATCCATCTCTGCGAATGACTTTCTCGTCTTTCTCGTGATTAGGTAAGATTTCAAACGGATTTGAAGATTGATAGATTAGGGCAAAATTTTGAGTTTAGGCGGTGGGGCACATTTGCCTTGTGCCTTTTCTTAAGCACATATGTCCGTCTCTTTTCTTACACAAACTCTCTATTTTGAATATTTTCACAAATCACAACACTTAATTTATGTGCCCTCTAGGATGTTTGGATGGTAATTTTGATAGCTATACTTATACAAGTAACATGGTAAGTTTAGTTCTATACATGGCCTTGTTTATTACTTATGTTGTCACATGACAATATCTGGTAGCTCCTAGGACGGTTTGGCGAGAGCCTTCTCCAGGACACTTGGCAAAGGGCGACATCTGATGCGGCCTGGGCAGTCCTTTGACGAAAGCTGTTTGTTAATTTTCATTGAGGGGGTACTCGGCAAATCTACGAACTTTTTCCAAAGGCAGCACTCGGCAAACATCAAGGACACGTTGACTCCAACGGAACCATCTTCACCTAGTATCGTGTGGCTTTGCCGAAGACGACACTTGGCAAACATCGAGGACATGTGTCGCTCTTCAGTTGTCCTTTCTTTGCCTAGTATGGTATGGAAGATACTCGGCAAACACAACATATGACATGTGGCAAGTGCCGTATCTGTCGACTAGCCCGTTAGCCTACATTATTTTAGCGAGTAGCTCATGTTGACCCTCAGTAAAGTCTTTGTCAAGTATTTGAGGGAAGGAAATCGACGAAGCTCTCTTTGCTAAAAGGGGTATTCCAAGTAGGGTTTGTTGAGTGTCGCACTCGGCAAACTAGTTGCTGAGCTAATATCGGCCTTCACAAGTACTTTGGTACTTGGCAAAGAACTGGCTTCTAGTAGTGTATAAAACTGAATATTGATATATCATATACTAGCTCACACTAAAATTACATTTGCATGACTACTATGTTCATATTTTCACTTAATTATTATTGTGTATTTGTGTTTCCGAAGTTTGGAGCAATTTTATATGTTGTATATCAGAATACTCGATATTGATTTCCAAATTAGACACTTAGGTTCAAGCTTGCCCAGGCTTCAAAAAATTTCTGGCTCCGCCACTGCTTTTAGTATGGGTGTCGTTATTGCTAAACGGTTAAGCCTAAACCATACAAAGGGCCCCATCTTTGGAGGTATCTATGCTGCACGCCTTGCTAAACACTTTGAGGTACGTATTAGGCATTATGAGAAAGAGGAGACACTGCTGCCCCCTACCTTTTTAGATTACAGGAGCATGGTAGAGCATGAGTTTATTGTTGACAACGATGATAAGATGCTTCTGTATAACCTGAGATTTAATAAGAAACACAATGAGATTATTACCCCGCCTGCGCCTTCTTTATTTGATTTAACTGCAGGCCATTATCTTGTCTTGCCGAAGGCTGTGTACGCGCATCGAGGCCAGACATCCGCTCCAGAGCCTGAGTCGGAACCTTCACTAGACCCTTATCGTCCATCCTATTATCAGTGGGATCCGGAGGAGATCGCCAGCCGGTGGTATCCAGATGACACTCCTCAGTACACCGGGGAGAGTAGCCGCAATCCTTGGGCATAGACCAACTTAGGCTAAAAGCCTAAGCTTGGGGGAGTACGTATTTCTCACCGACTTTACATTCATGTGCACACACTTATTCTAGTTGTCGATGCTCATACTCTTTCATTGTACTATCCATGCTAGTTTAATTTATTTCTCTAGTTTTCTTCTTGTGTGTTTGATAAACCTTAAGAAAACCAAAAAAATAGTTAGTTTACTTTCAATGCTTGTAGTAGTAATTAAAATGAAAACCCAAAAAGAGTTCTCGTTCTTCCTTTACTTGTTGGGAGCTTTTCCGTGTAAATAGTTTTATTTCTTTTCTTTCCTTTGGGGGTCAAGAGTAGAAGACCATAATATAAATGTTTAGTGGCTCTCATATGCACGATTGTTGATTTAACTTAGAGCCCATATTACCTTGTCTTCTCTCTTGAATTGAATGCTTGCAGATTCCAGCTTAGTCCAATGCACGTGCACTATTATTATTATACACACCATTCGGTCGTGCAAGTGAAAGGCAATAATGACGATATATGATGGACTGATTGAGATGAGAGAAGCTGGTATGAACTCGACCTCTCTTGTTTTTGTAAATATGATGAGTTCATCGTTCCTGATTCAGCCTATTATGAATAAACATGTTTGCAATGACAATTAGAGATTATAGTTTCTTATGCCATGCTTAATTAGCTAGGAGCTTATAATGGTTTACCTTGCGTGCCAACATGCTATTAAAATGGTTGTGATGTGGTATGATAGGGTGGTATCCTCCTTTGAATGATTCGAGTGACTTGACTTGGCACATGTTCACGCATGTAGTTGAAACAAAACAACATAGCCTTCACGATATTTATGTTCATGGTGGATTATATCCTACTCATGCTTGCACTCAGTGTTGATTAATTTTAATGCATGTTCATGATTGTTGTCGCTCTCTCAGTTGGTCACTTCCCAGTCTTTTGCTAGCCTTCACCTGTACTAAGCGGGAATACTGCTTGTGCATCCAAACTCCATAAACCCCAAAGTTATTCCATATGAGTCCACCATACCTTCCTATATATGGTATTTACCTGCCGTTCCAAGTAAATTTGTATGTGTCAAACTCCAAACCTTCAAATGAAATACTATTTTGTATGCTCGAGCAGCTCATGTTTCAACTAGGATTGTCTGTATCTTCCATGCTTGGTGGGTTATTCTAAAGAGGAGTGGACTCCGCTCCTCATTCACGAGAAAATAGCTGGTAACCGGGATGCCCAGTCCCATGATCAAAAAGATCAAAGCAAATCGAAATAATTAAACAGAACTCCCCCAGGACTGTTGCTAGTTGGAGGCACTCGTTGTTTCGAGCAAGCCATGGATTGATGCTTGTTGGTGGTGGGGGAGTATAAACTTTACCATTCTGTTTGGGAACCGCCTATAATGTATGTAGCATGGAAGATATCGAGATCTCATAGTTGTTGCATTGACAGTGAAAGTATACCGCTCAAAATATTATTCATCTCTATTTTAAAATCGAGCTCTGGCACCTCTACAAATCCCTGCTTCCCTCTACGAAGGGCCTATCTATTTACTTTTATGTTGAGTCATCACCTTCTTATTAAAAAGCACCCACTGGATAGCACACTGTCATTTGCATGCATTACTATTTGTTTATATTGGGTATGACTTGACTGGATCTCTTTTACCATGAATTACAATGTATAGTCAGTCCTTGATCTTTAAAGGTGCTCTGCATTTATTTTTTGCGGTCTCGGAAAGGGCTAGCGAGATACCATCTTGTTATATCATATTATGATTGTTTTGAGAAAGTGTTGTCATCCGAGTTTTATTATTATTGCTCGCTAGTTGATTATGCTATTGATATGAGTAAATATGAGACCTAAGTGTTATTGTGAATATGGTTAGTTCATAATCTTTGCTGAAAACTTGAATGCTCGCTTTACATATTTACAACAACAAGAGCAAATAGAGTTTGTAAAAAATTTCTTTATCACTTTCAGTTTATCACTTGAATTGCTTGAGGACAAGCAAAGGTTTAAGCTTGGGGGAGTTGATACGTCTCCAACGTATCTACTTTTCCAAACACTTTTGCCCTTGTTTTGGACTCTAACTTGCATGATTTGAATAAAACTAACCCGGACTGACGCTGTTTTCAGCAGAACTGACATGGTGTTGTTTATTGTGCAGAAAACAAAAGTTCTCGGAATGACCTGAAAATCCACGTAGATAACTTTTGGAAAATATTAAAAATACTGGTGAAAGAATCAAGGCTAGGGGCCCACACCCTGTCCACGAGGGTGGGGGGCGCGCCCCCTCCCCCTGGGCACGCCCCCCTATCTCGTGGCCCCCCTGATGCTCCACCGACCTCAACTCCAAGTCTATATATTCTGTTTCGCGGAGAAAAAATCAGAGAGAAAGTTTCATCGCGTTTTACGACACGGAGCCGCCGCCAAGCCCTAATCTCTCTCGGGAGGGCTGATCTGGAGTCCGTTCGGGGCTCCGGAGAGGGCGATTTGTTGCCGTCGTCATCATCAACCATCCTCCATCACTAATTTCATGATGCTCACCACCGTGTGTGAGTAATTCCATCGTAGGCTTGTTGGGCGGTGATGGGTTGGATGAGATTTACCATGTAATCAAGTTAGTTTTATTAGGGTTTGATCCTAGTATCCACTATGTTCTGAGATTGATGTTGCTATGACTTTGCTATGCTTAATGCTTGTCACTAGGGCCCGAGTGCCATGATTTCAGATCTGAACCTATTATGTTTTCATGAATGTATGTGAGTTCTTGATCCTATCTTGCAAGTCTATAGTCACCTATTATGTGTTATGGTCCGACAAACCCGAAGTGACAATAATATGGATACTTCTCGGTGACCGTAGTTTGAGGAGTTCATGTATTCAGTATGTGTTAATGCTTTGGTCCGGTACTCTATTAAAAGGAGGCCTTAATACTCTTAGTTTCCATTAGGACCCCGCTGCCACGGGAGGGTAGGACAAAAGATGTCATGCAAGTTCTTTTCCATAAGCATGTATGACTATATTCGGAATACATGCCTACATTACATTGATGAACTGGAGCTAGTTCTGTGTCACCCTAGGTTATAACTATTATATGAGGAATCGCATCCGACATAATTATCCATCACTGATCCAATGCCTATGAGCTTTTCACATATTGTGCCTTGCTTATTTACTTTTCCGTTGATGCTGTTACAATCATTACAAAACTGCTATCGTTACTTTTATCACTGTTACCATTACTATCATACTACTTTGCTACTAAATACTTTGCTGTAGATACTAAGTTATCCAGGTGTGGTTGAATTGACAACTCAACTTCTAATACTTGAGAATATTCTTTGGCTCCCCTTGTGTCGAATCAATAAATGGATTGAATACTCTACCCTCGAAAACTGTTGCGATCCCCTATACTTGTGGGTTATCAGTCGCCTGGATGAACTAGGACGTGCGTCATGATATTGAAGAAGGATGGTGGGAACACCAGCTCAAAACTGATAAGACATTGCGCCACGTCACTCCTTAACCTTGGTAGGATTTCTGGATCGATCACCTTATGAGAGATTGCATTGAGGAATGAACATAGCTTCACAATGGCTAACTGAACGTTTTTCGGTAGAAGCCCCCTCAATGCAACCGGAAGCAGTTGCGTCATAATTATGTGGCAGTCATGAGACTTTAGGTTCTGGAACTTTTTCTCTGCCATATTTATTA
The DNA here is from genome assembly GCA_963921465.1 of Triticum timopheevii. NCBI lineage: Eukaryota > Viridiplantae > Streptophyta > Magnoliopsida > Poales > Poaceae > Triticum > Triticum timopheevii. The sequence goes on from OY997274.1 coordinate 389,822,409, forward strand.
TTCCCTTTATATTCGACGAGTAGCCAGATGGGACCTTCATACTGAGCAGGCATTCAAAGAAGATTTCCTTCTCTTCTTTGGTAAGAGCGTAGCTAGCAGGACCTTCATACTGCTTTTGAGGCATGCCATCTTTTTCATGCAAACGTTGCAGGTCCTCCCGTGCCTCTGGTGTATCTTTTGTTTTCCCATACACGCCCAAGAAGCCTAGCAAGTTCACGCAAAGGTTCTTCGCCATGTGCATCACGTCGATTGAAGAGCGGACCTCTAGGTCTTTCCAGTAGGGTAGGTCCCAAAATATAGATTTGTTCTTCCACATGGGTGCGCGTCCCTCAGCGTCATTCGGAACAGATAGTCCGCCGGGACCCTTTCTGAAGATTACTTTTAAATCATTGACCATAGCAAGTACGTGATCACCAGTACGCATGGCGGGCTTCTTCCGGTGATCTTCCTCGCCTTTGAAATGCTTGCCTTTCTTTCGACATTGATGGTTGGTCGGAAGAAATCGATGATGCCCCAGGTACACATTCTTCCTGCATTTGTCCAGGTATATACTTTTGGTGTCATCTAAACATCGCACGCATGCATGGTATCCCTTGTTTGTCTGTCCTGGAAGGTTCTGAGAGCAGGTCAATCATTGATGGTGACAAACAGCAATGCATGCAGGTCAAATTCCTCCTGTTTGTGCTCATCCCACGCACGCACACCGTTTCCAATCCACAGTTGTAAAAGTTCTTCAACTAATGACCTTAGGTACACATCAATGTCGTTGTCGGGTTGCTTAGGGCCTTGGATGAGAACTGGCATCATAATGAACTTTCGCTTCATGCACAGCCAAGGAGGAAGGTTATAGATACATAGAGTCACGGGCCAGGTGCTGTGATTGCTGCTCTGTTCCCCAAAAGGATTAATGCCATCTGCGCTTAAACCAAACCATACTTTCCCTGCGTCACCTACAAACTCCTCATGTACTTTCTCTCGATTTTTCTCCACTGCGACCTGTCAGCGGGTGCTCTCAACTTCCCGTCTTTCTTACGGTCCTCTCTATGCCATCACATCAACTTGGCATGCTCTTTGTTTCTGAACATGCGTTTAAACCGTGGTATCATAGGAGCATACCACATCACCTTGGCAGGAACCCTCTTCCGGGGGCGCTCGCCGTCAACATCACCAGGGTCATCTCGTCTAATCTTATACCACAATGCACCACATACCGGGCATGCATTCAAATCCTCGTACGCACCATGGTACAGGATGCAGTCATTAGGGCATGCATGTATCTTATGCACCTCCAATCCTAGAGGGCATACAACCTTCTTTGCTTCATACGTACTGTCGGGCAATTCGTTATCCTTTGGAAGCTTCTTCTTCAATATTTTCAGTAGCTTCTCAAATCCTTTGTCGGGCACACCATTCTCTGCCTTCCACTGCAGCAATTCCAGTACGGTACCGAGCTTTGTGTTGCCATCTTCGCAATTGGGGTACAAACCTTTTTTGTGATCCTCTAACATGCGATCGAACTTCAGCTTCTCTTGTTGACTTTCGCACTGTCTCCTTGCATCAACAATGACCCGGCGGAGATCATCATCGGGCACATCATCTAGTTCCTCTTGATCTTCAACAGCTTTCCCCGTTGCAGCATCACCGTATTCAGGGGGCGCATAGTTGTCATCGTCCTCTTCTTCTTCGTTGTCTTCCATCATAACCCTTATTTCTCCGTGCTTGATCCAAACATTATAGTGTGGCATGAAACCCTTATAAAGTAGGTGGGTGTGAATGGTTTTCGAGTCAGAGTAAGACTTCGTATTCCCACATATAGGGCGTGGATAACACATAAAACCATTCTGCTTGTTTGCCTCAGCCACTTCGAGAAAATTATGCACGCCCTTAATGTACTCGGAGGTGTGTCTGTCACCGTACATCCATTGCCGGTTCATCTGCGTGCATTACATATAATTAAGTGTATCAAAAACCATTATAGAACATCATGAATAGATAATTAAGTGACCAAATTAATAGAAGTTCATCATCACATTAAAACCAAAGTACATACATAGTTTTCATTGAACAACATATAGCTCTCCAGAGCATCTAATTAATTAAACCATACATTGAAACTATGTAAAATATTTCAATGCAAAAACAAATGCGATCATAATCGCAACCAAAGTAACAATTGATCCAACGGCATAACGATACCAAGCCTCGGTATGAATGGCATATTTTCTAATATTTCTAATCTTCAAGCGCATTGCATCCATCTTGATCTTGTGATCATCGACGACATCCGCAACATGCAACTCCAATATCATCTTCTCCTCCTCAATTTTTTTATTTTTTCCTTCAAGAAATTGTTTTCTTCTTCAACCAAATTTAACCTCTCAACAATAGGGTTGGTTGGAATTTTTGGTTCACAGACCTCCTAGATAGATAAAATCTATGTCACGTTGGTCGGCATAATTGTCATAAACAATAAATGAACCAAGTAGTTATAAAAGATAATATATACCACATCCGAATCATAGACAATATGAGGGCCAATGGGGACGGGTATCAAAACCATCACACTATATAATAAGAAGCAATAATAAAAGTAAGAAAATTATACAAGTATCTACCTAAACATACAAGTAAGATTATTTTTTCCTTTCAGAAAGAAGATAAGAACAAGAGACTCACCACGGTGGTGCCAGCAATGAGATCGGCGCGGGCGATCGACGGTGGTGAAGACGGGGATAGGACGTGACGGACCGCTAAACCTATACAAATATTGAGGAAAATGGAGCTTGGAGGTTGAGCTTGGTGAGGAGAAAGCTTAAGTAGTGTGGCTCGGGCATTCCATCGAACACCTCCGGTTCACATACCTCCTAGATAAATAAAATCTATGTCACGTTGGTCGGCATAATTGTCATAAACAATAAATGAACCAAATAGTTATAAAAGATAATATATACCACATCTGAATCATAGACAGGACGAAGGACGACAGGGGCGGATATCAAAACCATCGCACTATATAATAAGAAGCAACAATAAAAGTAAGAAAATTATACAAGTATCTATCTAAACATACAAGTAAGAATTTTTTTTTCCTTTCAAAAAGAAGATAAGAACAAGAGGCTCACCACGGTGGTGCCGGCAACGAGATCGGCGCGGGCGATCGATGGCGGTGAAGACGGGGACGGGACGTGACAGACCGCTAAACCTATACAAATATTGAGGAAAATGGAGCTTGGAGGTTGAGCTTGGAGAGGAGAAAACTTAAGTAGTGTGGCTCGGGCATTCCATCGAACACCTCATGTGCATAGGAGGTGAGCTAGAGCACCACAAAGCCCTCCCCTCACCGGCCAAAAAAAAACAGAGCAGTGAGTGCTCTGCTCGCCGGCGAGGGGGTATATATAGGATCACCATTGGTCCTGGTTCATGGCTTGAACCGGAACTAAAGTTCACCCTTTGGTCCCGGTTCAAGCCACCAACCGGGACCAATGGTGGTGGACCAGGAGCGAGGCCCATTGGTCACGGTTCGTCCCACCAACCGGGACCAAAAGGGCCAGATGAACCGGGACCAATGCCCCCACGAGGCCCGGCAGGCCCCCTGGCCTCACGAACCGGGACCAATGCCCCCATGGGTCCCGGTTCGTGACAGAACCGGGACTAATGGGCTTATCTCGCCTGAACGAAAGGCCCTATTTTCTACTAGTGTTAGTTAATCAAATTACTAGTGAACTCCCACTTAAATCAACATCCCTCATGTTGTCTAAGTGTTACATGATCCATATCAACTAACCCATGTCTGATCATCACATGAGATGGGGTAGTCACCAATGGTGAACATCTCCATGTTGATCATATCTACTATATGACTCATGTTCAACCTTTCGATCCTCCGTGCTCCGAGGCCATGCCTGTCCCTTGGCTCGACAAGTTTAACCCAAGTATTATGCATGTGCGAAACTGGCTTACACCCGTTGTATGCAAACGAAGAGTCTATCACACCTGATCGTCACGAGGTGCTTCAAAACGTCAAAGTTTTGCAACAGTGCATACTTAGGGAGAACACATTTTATCTTGAAATTTAGCAAAGGGATCATCTTATAATGCTACTGTCATCCTAAGCAAACCAAGATGCATAAAACATAAACATCACATGCAATCAAAATATGTGACATGATATGGTCATTATCATCTTGTTCTTTTGATCTCCATCTCCAAAGCACCGGCATGATCTTCATCGGAATCGGATCCTCTAACATTCAGAAGGAATGTTAGAGAATCTATAATGCCCTAACTTTCCTTCTTTCTATCATATGATTAAGGCTAAAATGACTTAAATTAATTTGTAAATTGATGATCTATTATGTACATTTATAATAATTACATACTAACAAATTGATTATGAATCAAATTAATTTTGTATTATTTACATCTATAGTAAATATCAACAGTAAATAACATGCTAACTACCTACTAATAGTCCCTAACTTTCCTTCTCCGTTTTACACTAGACTAGCATTGTAGTGTCATGACATTCCTTCATAATGTTAGAGGATCTGGTTCCATCTCCCTCAGCACCAGCATGACACCATGATCTCCATCATTGTGTCGTCACGTGGTTGTCTCGCCAAGTATTTCTCCTACAACTATTGCTAACACATAGCGATAAAGTAAAGCAACTACATGGCATTAATTGTTAGTTGACACGCAAGTCTTACAATAAATTAAAGACAACCCTATGGCTCCTACCGGTTGTCGTACTCATCGACATGCACGTCACGAACCTATTAAAAAACATCATCATCTCATACATCAACATATACCACATCACGTTTTGGCCATACCACATCGCAACATGCCCTGCCAAAACAAGTTAGACGTCCTCTACTTTGTTGTTGCAATTTTTACGTGTCTGCTAGGGCAAACTATAAGAACCGTTCTTATCTATGCAAAATCACAACAGTAATATTCAAGTTGCCTTTTAACCTTCTACAAGGACCGCCTTTGTCAAATCAGATTCAACTAAAGTAGGAGAGACAGACACCCGTCGACCACTTTTATGCAATACTAGTTGCATGTCAAACAGTGGAACATGTCTCATGTGCGAGGACATGTAAGGTTAGTCTGAACCACTTCATCCCACAATACCGCTGAATCCAAATAAGACAAGGGAAGTAAGCAATCTGAACATCAACACCAAGAACAACTTTTTGTTCTACTCATGCATATACATCTACGCATAGACCTAGCTCCTGATGCCACTTGTGGGGAACAAAGCATGGAAATCAAAAAAGTTTCCTATGAAACACCCAAGATCCAATCTAGGAGATGCATAGAAATGATAAGGGAATGTATCTATATACAGTCGTAGACCAAAAGCGGAAGCGTATATAACTCAGTTGATATAGTCGTACTCTTCGCGATCCAATCACGATCCAAACTGATCTAGCACCGAACGGACGGCACCTCTGAGTACTTTAGCACACGTGCGGCTCAGTGACGTCTCCTCCTCCTTGATGCAGCAAGAGAAGGGGGAGAAGTAGATGGGATCTGGATCAACACAACAGCGTGGTGGAGATGGTGGTGGAGTTACTCTATTAGGGCTTGACCAAGCCGTACCGAGAGAATATGGTGGTAAGAGGGGGGGAGCCTGGGAAATGGTTTAGGGTTTGCCCCCCTCCTCTCCCTACACTATATATAGGGACAAGGGCAGGGGGCGCAGCTCTTAGCCCCTCCTCTAAGGAGGGGACATCCAGGGGGGGAGGAGTCCCTCTCCCGTACGACAGATGGGATTTCTCCCTTCCCCCTCAGGGTTTCTTGACCCCCAAGCCACATGGACTCTTGGGGCTGGTGCTCCTGGCCTCACTAGGCCAGGGCGCCCCCCTTCAGCCCATGATGGCCCCTGGGGGTGGTGGGACCCACTGGTGGTCCCTCGGAACCATTCGGTGGCCCCCGATATGATGCCGGTATTCCTCCGAACTTTTCCAGTACCCTAGAAATGTCTTCCTATATATCAATCTTTACCTCGGGGCCTTTCTAGAACTCCTCGTGACATCCGGGATCTCATCTAGGACTCCACACAACCTTCGGTCACCATTGTACATATCCCAATACTACTCCAGCGTCAACGAACGTTAAGCGTGCGACCCTACGTGTTCGAGAATCATGCAGCCATGACTGAGATTCCTCTCTAGTCAATAATCAATAGTGGGACCTGGATGTCCATATTGGTTCCTAGATATTCAACGATGATCTTTATCGGTTAAACCACAATGTCGAGGATTTTGGTAATCCTGTATGCAATTCCCTTTGTCTGGCTATATGTTAGTTGCCCGAGATTTGATCGTCAGTATCTCCATACCTAGTTCAATCTCATTATTGGCAAGTCCCTTTACTCGTTCCGTAATACAAGATCTCGTGGCTAAACTTATTAGTCACATGAAGCTTCTCGTGATGTTGTATTACCGAGAGGGCCTAGAGATATCTCTCCATCACACGGAGTGACAAATCTCAGTCTCGATCCATGCAACCCAACAGAGACCATCGGATATACTTGTAGAGCACCTTTATGATCACCTAGTTAGAAAGTGACGTTTGATAGCACACAAGACGTTCCTCCGGTATCCGGGAGTAGCATTATTTGATGATCGAAGGAACAAATACTTGACATGAAGAAAGCTATAGCAAAACTAAATGATATGATGTCATGCTAAGCTTACGGTTGAGTCTTGCCCATCACATCATTCTCCTACTGATGTGATCTCGTTATTAAATGACAACTCATGTCTATGGTCAGGAAACCATAACCATCTTTGATCAACGAGCTAGTCTAGCAGAGGCTTACTAGGGACACGGTGTAGTTTATGTATTCACATATGTATTTAAGTTTCCGATCAATACAATTCTAGCATGAATAATAAACATTTATTATGAAAGGGAACTATGATAATAACCAATTTATTATTGCCACTTAGGGCATATTTCCAACATCGATGAGATGATAACTATCATTTTCGGTGGAAATTGACTTTGATGATCCAACTACGAACGTGCAAAGACGTCGTGCCTTAGCAATCGCTAATCCAACTTCAAGAGGTTAATGACCACACCGGAGTATAATCAACCTGACCACGAGGGTCTATTTCCTGCAGTCAAATACAGAACAAGCAAGAAACTGGGATTGCAATTGAAGAGAAAAGTATTGGCCTGGTCATTGGACGCAAACGAAGTACGCACATTGCACAATGGTGAACTTTAATGTAAACAAAACTCAAGTCTAAAACGATGCCTAAGGGCTGTATTTATAGGGAAGCAGAGAGAAGCAGCTTAGGAATTATCTTGATGTAGTGATTCAGTAAAGGGCCTGAAATCTGCTTTGCAGATGGCATAGCTGTGGGCGTCAATAAGGAAGGTCATGAGCGTCCTCTCCACAGGCGCGCCCACACAAACAAGTGAGTCAGTACGTGTGCCCCGGATGGAGATGCACGCACATTACATTACCGTCGGCGTGAAGCGTTAAAATTGCGTCCGTTCCCTCCCATCGCCTCTCGTAAATGTTGTGGGACTCGTTGAGTGTAGTAACAGCAGTATAGTTTATCATGAATGCTGGGGGCTAGCGTGCCCGCATATGTGGTTGGATCGTCGATGCAACAGCAACAGCAACCGCCGGTTAATTACTCTTTCGGCCTCTCCATCCTCGATCGTTTTCTTCTTGTGTGTTGGTTTAATTGTCCTCTCCGTGGCGGTGTGGTTAGTTCGGGGTCTGGACACGGGGCCGTGTGGCCTGGCGCGCGCGCGTCATTGTCCTAACAACTGGCCTAATTTGCAAATTGGCCGGGCGCGAGCGAGCGGTAGACCTCATGCTTAATTCCTCCCGTTAGTTAGTTCAGGGAGCTCCATCAGGACGGATTATATGCTCCTCCCGCCGTGATTTGTCGTCGGATACGCGCGCGACGTTCCCCGCCGCTCCTATAGGGACGTCGTAACGGGCAGAACGGCAAGCCTCCCTGTGGCAGTGAATCGGCCAGGGGACCAACGCGTTCCTTCTCTTCTCGTGAAGCATTTGCTCGCCAAAGCCAAAGCCAAAACCAAAACCAAAGGGAAAAAAAAAGGAGGCAGTAGAAGCGAACAGGGCTCTGCATGTCCACCTTTTGCTGTGACCGATATTACTCCGACCACTGTTCCCTTCCGTGGCTCTGCTGCATGCCACTTTTCAACCAACAAGACAAGAATACGTGAGCACGTATGAGCGAGTCCTCGCAGTTTGCTATTAGTGCTCCAAAATGTTTCTCCCAACCCAACTTGCACATAGACATCAAGAGGCTAAAAATTCCGTGGACAGAAGAGATCGCATTTGCCGTTGGGCTGCAAGGTCACAGCAGAGCAAAGAGGCTTGTACGGTACTCAAAACAGCTCACTGATGCATGGCGATGCTACAGGGACTCACGGGTCAGGCTGGCTTCAGCTTGGACTGGGAGAGAGCAGAAAAGGCGCAAGAAAAGAATCTTTCAATCACAAACCCCACCTAGTAGTTAAGAAAGAGAAGAAAAAAAACAGACACATAACAAACAAACTAATCATCATCGCCACTCGTCGCCCCGGTACCTTTATTCTAGGCCCAGCTCCTCTTCCTCCTCCTCCCCCTCCTCTCTGATTAGTATTAGTATTACATTAACATATTAACAATCAATCGGTGGAGGGAAAATGAAATCGTCCCATCTTGCGGCACCAATCAATTCATTAATTAATCAACAATACTTATGCAAGCGAAAAGATAAAAAGAAAAATCGGAAATGCTAGCTAATTATCTCTAGTTTTCTTGCGCAGGGAGGGGAGGGCATCACAAATCACATGGCACAGCAGGCAGGGGCAGGAATATGAGTGGAAGCAACCTGGTAGGTAGGTGAGGTGCGGTGCGGCCCGGCGAGATGATATGCATATGGGCTGGGCTGGGCTGGGCTGGGCATACACGCGTACACCTCGCCAGTCCACCACCTACATATAAACACACCCGCACACCGCTGAAACACAATTACAACCCACAGACACCTCCAACCCGTTGGTTGGATAGCTCAGCAAGACAAGCGAGCTGAGCAGAGCAAAGCTTGAAACCCCTACCGACACTTCTTGTGCCTCCCAGCCCATAAATCCCCCACGTACTTTACTCGTCATTTCTCGCACCTCCCCCTCCCCCTCCCCTACATTCATTCATTGCTTCCTTTTCCCTCCCCCTCTCTCTCCCTGCACATGCTAAAGGCTGCCTCGCCCATTGCCTGAGCGTGGAGAGCTACCTTGCCTGCCTCCCTGCCATTGTTGGTGCTGCTCTCCTTGTCGTAAAGGAGAGTGCGTGCATTGAGGACGACGGCCATGGCGCCAGCGGTGGCCGGAGGAGGCCGCGTGCGGAGCAATGAGCCGGCTGCTGCCGCTGCCGCGGCCGCCAGCGACAAGCCCTGCGTGTGCGGCTTCCAGGTGTGCGCCTGCACGGGATCAGCCGCGGTGGCGTCCGCCGCCTCCTCGCTGGACATGGACATCGTGGCCATGGGGCAGATCGGCGCCGTCAACGACGAGAGCTGGGTGGGTGTGGAGCTCGGCGAGGACGGCGAGACCGACGAAAGCGGTGCCGCCGTCGACGACCGCCCCGTCTTCCGCACCGAGAAAATCAAGGGTGTCCTCCTCCACCCCTACCGGTACGTGCAACAAAACTCCTTATATCTGCGTCATAGTAACAATTACTTATTTCATACTTACTGTAAGAAGTATTTATTATTACTCTTTTGCACAACAAGTCTAAAATGATTAAGCCAACAAGCACCACGCCAAGGTTGACAGTCAGGATTATTTGATCTTGACCGGTGGCGGTGCTCATGAAGATTACTACGTATTGCTAGTACTCCTAGGACTAGTAGCATTGTCTGGTCGGTGTTAATCACAGTAATTAATAGTTAATTAATGTAAACCTGGATTAAAATTTGATAAATCCCAGACAGGTGCACGTTAGAGGCGGGCCAATGATGGCTCGAATCCACCCAAAACAGCGGACGCGTCCCGGTGTGGGCTGTCGGCTCGGTGCGGCGGGGCGCTGGTTCTTCCATTTTACTAGTCATAGTCACTGCTGCATGGCCCGCTGGAGGGGACATTAGGCTGGTCACAATGGACAAGAACATAAGCAAGTAACTTACACATTTTCCTAGACTATGTTACTACCTTCATAGTGGGTAGGAACATCTATGTAGTGTCATGCAACGATGTATTTATTAGGTTATAGACTCATTGTTTCTTAAAATGTGTGATGTTCCGGTAACTTAGCTAGTTACCACAAGCATCTCTTTCTTCATTAAATATGTGCCACATAAGTAAAATTGTATTGAAGTGTGTGATGTTACTCCTAAGTTCCTCCCCATTGTGACCAGCCTTAGCAGTTGGGCCTGCCTGGCAGGTGGGCCCCGGTGGCCACCATTGCGACTCATAAATCCTTGCCACTTTAGATAGAGTTAATAATTAATATAAAATCTGGGTGTGCGGGGGGTTGGCCTCTCTGCAATAGCAATAGGAATCCGAGGCGAAACGAGATGACAGTGGGCTTGGCTTGCACGTGAATCCAAGCCACATCATCAAAAGCCTCGTCGCCATCCTCCCTGGGGACGTCGCAGTGAGAAAGTTGGTTAAACTTTTAGGGTTCGGACAAGATATAAAAGTAAGTAACATGTCCTTTTTTGTCACTGGAGAAACGTAGTATGTATGGTATGGTATGGTAGTATATGAGATTTTTCGGCATCTAGTTATAGATGGATGATGCTACTGCTGGAGCCTGTAGTACGTTAGTTTTTGTTCAGCCGTTTTATGGAGAAAACAAGAAGATTATCATGCCATAAAAAGGAGCAGAAGCAAAAGAGGCGGTGCCACCGCATGAATGCCTTTTTCCCAAGAAGAATGCGTGAGTCATGTTGGCACCGAGAAAAGCCATATTAAAGTGGCAGAGTTACAACTCAGAAGAAATGCGCGTACAAGAAAAAGATTACTACTACTCCAAAGTACTCCTACTAGTAGTAACGATTAGCAGGAGAAGGTTCCAACGACTTTTTGGCGCCAATAGCATAAATAAAGAAGAAGAAAAAAACTTAACGAGAAAAGAGGCCCATTAATGGAGCAAGGAATCCAGCGGCACCACCTCTGGCGGTCCCGTCCATGCCCTCGCACGACGGACGGGTGAGGGAGGGGCCCGGGCCTACTGACAGCCGAGGCATGTCGGTGCTCATGCACGGCGCCGTTCGCTGCCAAGTGTGCCAGCTCACACTCATTGACTTGCCAGCTCCCGCCTTGGCTGTCAATGAGAACATGATACCCTTCTCTCTCTCTCTCTCTCTCGCCTTTTGGCATTTGCAAAAAATTAAAACTAGCTGTCTGATAGGGAAAAGAAATGCAAAGGGAAAAGATGAACATGGCGCATGTTCCCTCCAATAATTGCATCCAATCATCGCACCAACACTCGATTAATCCAAACAATTTTTTACTAAGAGTGAGTTGATGATGAAGTGTAACTGACGGTGAATGTGAATAATGCAATGCAGGGTGCTGATCTTCGTCCGTCTCATCGCCTTCACCCTGTTCGTGATCTGGCGTATCTCCCACAAGAACCCTGACGCCATGTGGCTGTGGGTGACATCCATCTGCGGCGAGTTCTGGTTCGGTTTCTCCTGGCTGCTGGATCAGCTCCCCAAGCTGAACCCCATCAACCGCGTGCCGGACCTGGCCGTGCTGCGGCAGCGCTTCGACCGCCCCGACGGCACCTCCACGCTCCCTGGCCTGGACATCTTCGTCACCACGGCCGACCCCATCAAGGAGCCCATCCTCTCCACCGCCAACTCGGTGCTCTCCATCCTCGCCGCCGACTACCCCGTGGACCGCAACACATGCTACGTCTCCGACGACAGTGGCATGCTGCTCACCTACGAGGCCCTGGCTGAGTCCTCCAAGTTCGCCACCCTCTGGGTGCCCTTCTGCCGCAAGCACGGGATTGAGCCGAGGGGCCCGGAGAGCTACTTCGAGCTCAAGTCCCACCCCTACATGGGGAGAGCCCAGGACGAGTTCGTGAACGACCGCCGACGCGTCCGCAAGGAGTACGACGAGTTCAAGGCCAGGATCAACAGCCTGGAGCATGACATCAAGCAGCGCAACGACGGGTACAACGCCGCCAACGCTCACCGGGAAGGAGAGCCCCGACCCACCTGGATGGCCGACGGCACCCAGTGGGAGGGCACCTGGGTCGACGCCTCCGAGAACCACCGCAGGGGCGACCACGCCGGCATCGTCCTGGTCAGTACTTACTATTCTTATTATCACTACCATTTACTTACTCCTACTTACTGTCTCTTTCCTACTAGAGTACATGTCTGCATGCATGCATGCTGCTGTTGTTGGAATCTTGGTTAGTAGTTAGGGCCTCGTTATTAGTGGCCATCTGATGTGATGCCTGCCTGCACTGCTGTGCCGATCCAAGGGAGATTTTGACAGAATGGACGTGGTGATAGTCGAGAGTGCAACCACCGGCCGGCCAGCCAAGCACACTTGTGGACAGACATGGAAGAGAACATGCATGCTTCTCTTCTCGCATCCGTCCTGTGGCCACCAACGTGTGGTTCCACTCATTCATGCTGTGACGAGGAATGGTGGTTGGGGTGGTCCTTTCCCCCCGACACCACTACAGCCTCCACTTTATGACCCATTTAATTCAATTCACCGGCCCTGCTTCTTTGTTAACTGCCTCAATCATTCATCACTTTACTCTGCCCAACTCTTAACCCTGTCTGTAGTAATAATTAATTACTCCAACCACTAATCGCCCTAAGGTACCCCATAGTAGTAGTAACACTCCAGTAAGAATCATTTGACCTTTTATTACTATGGAGCAGTAACAGCTAAAATTAACCATGTCATTCATTTAACCTTGTTTTTTTTACTACCACTATCTGCCTAAGCTCAAGTTGTGATTTATCCGCAAAAAAAAAAAAAGAGTCAAGTTGTGATTGTACTACTAGTGCAAGAGGAATGGAGTGCTGACAATGGTGTGTGTGCAATGGATGCAGGTGCTGCTGAACCACCCGAGCCACCGGCGGCAGACGGGCCCGCCGGCGAGCGCTGACAACCCACTGGACTTCAGCGGCGTGGATGTGCGTCTCCCCATGCTGGTGTACGTTTCCCGTGAGAAGCGCCCCGGACACGACCACCAGAAGAAGGCCGGCGCCATGAACGCGCTCACCCGCGCCTCCGCGCTGCTCTCCAACTCCCCCTTCATCCTCAACCTCGACTGCGACCATTACATCAACAACTCCCAGGCCCTCCGCGCCGGCATCTGCTTCATGGTGGGACGCGACAGCGACACCGTCGCCTTCGTCCAGTTCCCGCAGCGCTTCGAGGGCGTCGACCCCACCGACCTCTACGCCAACCACAACCGCATCTTCTTCGACGGCACCCTCCGTGCCCTCGACGGCATGCAGGGCCCCATCTACGTCGGCACCGGGTGTCTCTTCCGCCGCATCACCGTCTACGGCTTCGACCCGCCCAGGATCAACGTCGGCGGGCCCTGCTTCCCCAGGCTCGCCGGGCTCTTCGCCAAGACCAAGTACGAGAAGCCGAGCCTCGAGATGACAATGGCCAAGGCCAAGGCCGCGCCGGTGCCCGCCAAGGGGAAGCACGGCTTCCTGCCTCTGCCCAAGAAGACGTACGGCAAGTCGGACGCCTTCGTGGACAGCATCCCGCGCGCGTCGCACCCGTCGCCTTACGCGGCGGCGGCTGAGGGCATCGTGGCCGACGAGGCGACCATCGTGGAGGCGGTGAACGTGACGGCGGCGGCGTTCGAGAAGAAGACCGGGTGGGGCAAAGAGATCGGGTGGGTGTACGACACGGTGACGGAGGACGTGGTCACCGGGTACCGGATGCATATCAAGGGGTGGCGGTCACGCTACTGCTCCATCTACCCACACGCCTTCATCGGCACCGCACCCATCAACCTCACGGAGAGGCTCTTCCAGGTGCTCCGCTGGTCCACGGGCTCCCTCGAGATCTTCTTCTCCAAGAACAACCCGCTCTTCGGCAGCACCTACCTCCACCCGCTGCAGCGCGTCGCCTACATCAACATCACCACCTACCCCTTCACCGCCATCTTCCTCATCTTCTACACCACCGTGCCGGCGCTCTCCTTCGTCACCGGCCACTTCATCGTGCAGCGCCCCACCACCATGTTCTACGTCTACCTGGGCATCGTGCTCTCCACGCTGCTCGTCATCGCCGTGCTGGAGGTCAAGTGGGCCGGGGTCACCGTCTTCGAGTGGTTCAGGAACGGCCAGTTCTGGATGACGGCAAGTTGCTCCGCCTACCTCGCCGCCGTGTGCCAGGTGCTTACCAAGGTGATATTCCGGCGTGACATCTCCTTCAAGCTCACATCCAAGCTACCGTCGGGAGACGAGAAGAAGGACCCCTACGCCGACCTCTACGTGGTCCGCTGGACGCCGCTGATGATCACACCCATCATCATCATTTTCGTCAACATCATCGGATCCGCGGTGGCCTTCGCCAAGGTGCTGGACGGCGAGTGGACGCACTGGCTCAAGGTCGCCGGCGGGGTCTTCTTCAACTTCTGGGTGCTGTTCCACCTCTACCCGTTCGCCAAGGGCATCCTGGGGAAGCACGGCAAGACGCCAGTCGTGGTGCTCGTCTGGTGGGCATTCACCTTCGTCATCACCGCCGTGCTCTACATCAACATCCCCCACATGCATAGCTCGGGAGGCAAGCACACAACGGTGCATGGTCACCATGGCAAGAAGTTCGTCGACGCAGGGTACTACAACTGGCCGTGAGGTCCCTGTCCACTGTCCACGACTTTGCCGCCGCGCATCCGGACAAGACGACCTGAGACAAGAAACAACAAGTCATCCACTCAACAGTGCATGCATCAATCTGATCGACAAGCAGAGCCCGCCAAAGTTTGCATTTTTTAATTTTTTTTCTTCACTTTTTTGCCCGTTTCTTTTTAGTTTTGTCCAGAAAAAAGATGGTGTTGATTTGATTTAGTTCTTAATTACCTGTGGTAATTAATTATGTACTTAATTATACATTACGCCAAGAACAAGGGAGACGACTTACCGGGTACGGGATGTACATGCTCGACGATGTATAGAGATGAGAGAGGCTGGGAGTGCTGGGCCCGTGGGGTGGAGGGCGGTATTCTTTTAGTAGTATTATATGGAAACAATAAATTTAATTTCATTAATTCGTGCATGTGTTCACCTCCCTGTCGCCACTGATGTCTTTTTGTCAGGGAATCTACTTATAGTATATTTATGCAAATATACACAATTATTACTTCGTCCAACAATAATAGTACTACTTACCGTCTAATTGCTTGACAGTAGTGGGAGACTGATGATTGAGCCGGCATGTTCTCTTCATTATGTTAGCTTTATTCTGTCCCACTATGTGTTACCGAATACTCTCTCCGTCCCAAAGCTCTTATCTTAGATTCGTCTAGATACATATGTATCTAATATTGAAACGTGACTTGTACATTCATATTTAAACAAATCTAAAAAAGAATTTTAGGATGGAGAGTATTTAACTTGTATAAAGCTGGAAGCCATGTGATCGATCTGAAGTTGCACTGTTAATGTTCCTGATCTACTTTCATTGTGGACGTCAGAGTTGGGCGTATCCTCCGCATTCCACATCTCTTCGACGAAAAAACACCATCTATAAAGGGATAATTGGTGTCGTGTTCTTATAGCAACGTATCATGGTTGATAAGATTGTCTTATCAATTTAGCTGCATTTTTTTTTTTGAAAAGGGACGCTTTATTACTTAAAAGATTTAAGCATTACATCCGGCCTATGCATAACTAAGATGCATACAGTCAAACAAAGTCCTCTTATACAAACAAAAAAAATAAAAAGGCAGAATACCAAGAAACATGTAGAGTCTGTATGACGTCTAAAGCGGAGGTGGGTCAATTCTAAGATCATGTTGCCACCCATGTTGGGTAAAAGTACCCCTCGCCGTATCCTCCAATCGTGTACAACCCCCCGCGTAAATAGGTCTCGATTCTCCACGCGTTGTAGAGAGGACCATAAACGAAGATTCTCGGTACATATGTAGATAACTTGCATTAGAGAAGTACTTTTATCGTTAAAAATCTTATCATTTCTACATAGCCAAAGCGCTCAAATAACAGCAAGCGCTCCCACCTTAAGAAGAGTTCTAAACCTGTGATCAGTCCCATGTAACCAGTTGCCAAATACATTAGCAACACTACAAGGAGAATACAAGCCAGAAGCTATCTGGATGACTCACTATATAGACCGAGCCAGTTTGCATCGGAAGAATAAATATTTTATTGTTTCATCATGATGACAAAAAACGCAATGCGGACTTCCATGTCAATTCCCCTTGATAAAGTTATCTTTAGTAAGAATGACTTCGTGACGAAGATACCATGCAAATATTTTATTCTTAAGAGGTATCTTCATCTTCCAGATCTTCTAGTTATTATCAACTAGCACATCAGACTGGATTAACGCTCTATACATAGACTCCAGTGAGAATTGTCCATTCCCATGTAGGTTCCATCGAAATACATCAGACCGATGTGAAAATTGCACCGTGGACAATCGTTGAAGCAGGATGTACCACTATTGGAGTCTGGATTCAATTAAATCTCTTCTGAATGTCACATTTGGTGGAAATGATTCCATTACCATGGCGATAGTATCACCTTGTGACACACAATGTTGTATACAGCCGGATATTATTCCCAAAGTGTGGCATTTTCTAGCCACTTGTCCTCGTAGAATCTAATTTTCGAGCCGTCCTTAATCGAGAAGGATCCATAGGAGAAGAAATGTTCCTGCGTAGTCATTAGACCCGCCTAAAAGTGAGAATCTCCAGGCTTCCAGTATACTTGGGATACCACCTTGGAACCCACATAGTTCCTCCTCGGGAGGGTTTTCCATACACCATCTTTCATCAGTAGTTTAAACAACTATTTGCCGAGGAGGGCCCTATTCTTAACCTCAATGTCATGAATGCCCAACCAGCCTTGGTCTTTGGGACGGCAAACCACACTCCATTTAGCCAGTCAATATTTCTTTCGCTTGCTATCTCCATGCCAAAAGAATCTTGATCGGAAATAATCCAATCTGTGTAAAACTCCTTTCGGCAACTGGAAGAAGGGAATTGTTGGGAACGTTGCAGAAAATAAAAAATTTCTACGCATCACCAAGATCAATCTATGGAGTCATCTAGCAACGAGAGAGAGGAGTGCATCTACATACCCTTGTAGATCGCGAGCGGAAGCGTTCAAGAGAACGGGGTTGAAGGAGTCGTATTCGTCGTGATCCAAATCACCGATGATCCTAGCGCCGAACGGACGGCACCTCCGCGTTCAACACACGTACGGTTGGGGAAGACGTCTCATCCTTCTTGATCCAGCAAGGGGGAAGGAGAGGTTGATGGAGATCCAGCAGCACAACGGCGTGGTGGTGGAAGGAGCGGCGATCTCGGCAGGACTTCGCCAAGCTCAGCGAGAGGGAGAGGTGTTACGGGGGGAGAGGGAGGCACCAGGGGCTTGGGTGCGCAGCCCTCCCTCCCCCCTCTTTATATAGGGGCCCTGGGGGGGCGGCCACCTAGAGATCCAATCTCAAGGGGGGGGGGGGGTGGTCAAGGGGGGGGGGGGGACTTGCCCCCCCCCCCCAAGTCAGGTGGAGCGCCCCCACCCCCAGGGTTTCCAACCCTAGGCGCATGGGGAGGCCCAAGGGGGACGCACCAGCCCACCAGGGGCTGGTTCCCTTCCCACTTCAGCCCATGGGGCCCTCCGGGATAGGTGGCCCCACCCAGTGGACCCACGGGACCCTTCCGGTGGTCCCGGTACAATACCGGTGACCCCCGAAACTTTCCGGTGGCTCAAACTAGACTTCCTATATACAAATCTTCACATCCGGACCATTCCGGAACTCCTCGTGACGTCCCGGATCTCATCCGGGACTCCGAACAACTTTCGGGTTATCGCATGCTAATATCTCTACAACCCTAGCGTCACCGAACCTTAAGTGTGTAGACCCTACGGGTTCGGGAGACATGCAGACATGACCGAGATGACTCTCCGGCCAATAACCAACAGCGGGATCTGGATACCCATGTTGGCTCCCACATGTTCCATGATGATCTCATCGAATGAACCACGATGTCGAGGATTCAAGTAATCCCGTATATAATTCCCTTTGTCAATCGGTACGTTACTTGCCCGAGATTCGATCATCGATATCCCAATACCTCGTTCAATCTCGTCACGGGCAAGTCACTTTACTCGTACCGTAATGCATGATCCCATGACCAACCACTTGGTCACATTGAGCTCATTATGATGATGCATTACCGAGTGGGCCTAGAGATACCTCTCTGTCATACGGAGTGAAAAATCCTAGTCTCGATTCGTGTCAACCCAATAGACGCTTTTGGAGATACCTGTAGTATACCTTTATAGCCACCCAATTATGTTGTGACATTTGGTACACCCAAAGCACTCTTACGGTATCCCGGAGTTACACGATCTCATGGTCTAAGGAAATGATACTTGATATTAGAAAAGCTCTAGCAAATGAACTACACGATCTTGTGCTATGCTTAGGATTGGGTCTTGTCCATCACATCATTCTCCCAATGATGTGATCCCGTTATCAATGACATCCAATGTCCATGGTCAGGAAACCTTAACCATCATTGATAAACGAGCTAGTCAACTAGAGGCTCACTAGGGACATGTTGTGGTCTATGTATTCACACATGTATTACGATTTCCGAATAACACAATTATAGCATGAATAATAGAGAATTATCATGAACAAGGAAATATAATAATAACCATTTTATTATTGCCTCTAGGGCATATTTCCAACAGTCTCCCACTTGCACTAGAGTCAATAATCTAGTTACATTGTGATGAATCGAACACCCATAGAGTTCTGGTGTTGATCATGTTTTGCTCGCGGAAGAGGTTTAGTCAACGGATCTGCGACATTCAGATCTGTGTGCACTTTACAAATATCTATGTCTCCATCTTGAACATTTTCACGAATGGAGTTGAAGCGACGCTTGATGTGCCTGGTCTTCTTGTGAAACCTGGGCTCCTTGGCAAGGGCAATGGCTCCAGTGTTGTCACAGAAGAGAGTCATCGGCCCCGACACATTGGGAATAGCTCCTAGGTCGGTAATGAACTCCTTCATCCAGATTGATTCATGTGCTGCCTCCGAGGCTGCCATGTACTCCGCTTCACATGTAGATCCCGCCATGACGCTTTACTTGCAACTGCACCAGCTTACTGCCCTACCATTCAAAATATACACGTATCCGGTTTGTGACTTAGAGTCATCCAGATCTGTATTGTAGCTAGTGTCGACGTAACCCTTTACGACGAGCTCTTTGTCACCTCCATATACGAGAAACATATACTTAGTCCTTTTCAGGTACTTCAGGATATTCTTAACCGCTGTCCGGTGTTCCATGCCGGGATTACTTTGGTACCTTCCTACCAAACTTACGGCAAGGTTTACATCAGGTCTGGTACACACCATGGCATACATGATAGACCCTATGGCCGAGGCATAGGGGACGACACTCATCTTTTCTCTATCTTCTGCCGTGGTCGGACATTGAGCCGAGCTCAATTTCACACCTTGCAACACAGGCAAGAATCCCTTCTTGGACTGATCCATATTGAACTTCTTCAATATCTTATCAAGGTATGTGCTTTGTGAAAGACCTATGAGGCGTCTCGATCTATCTCTATAGATCTTGATGCCTAATATGTAAGCAGCTTCTCCAAGGTCCTTCATTGAAAAACACTTATTCAAGTAGGCCTTGATGCTGTCGAGAAGTTCTATATCATTTCCCATCAAAAATATGTCATCTACATATAATATGAGAAATGCTATAGAGCTCCCACTCACTTTCTTGTAAACGCAGGCTTCTCCATAAGTCTGCATAAACCCAAACGCTTTGATCATTTCATCAAAGCGAATGTTCCAACTCCGAGATGCTTGCACCAGCCCATAGATGGAGCGCTGGAGCTTGCATACCTTGTTAGCATTCTTAGGATCGACAAAACCTTCCGGCTGCATCATATACAATTCTTCCTTAAGGAAGCCGTTAAGGAATGCCGTTTTGACATCCATTTGCCATATCTCATAATCGTAGAATGCGGCAATTGCTAACATGATTCGGACGGACTTCAGCTTCGCTACGGGTGAGAAGGTCTCATCGTAGTCAACCCCTTGAACTTGTCGATAACCCTTAGTAACAAGTCGAGCTTTATAGATGGTAACATTACCATTCGCGTCTGTCTTCTTCTTAAAGATCCATTTATTTTCTATCGCTCGCCGATCATTGGGCAAGTCTGTCAAAGTCCATACTTTGTTTTCATACATGGATCCTATCTCGGATTGCATGGCTTCAAGCCATTTGTTGGAATCTGGGCCCGCCATCGCTTCTTCACAGTTTGAAGGTTCACCGTTGTCTAACAACATGATTTCTAGGACAGGGTTGCCATACCATTCTAGTGTGAAACGTGTCCTTGTGGACCTACGAAGTTCAGTAGCAACTTGATCCGAAGTACCTTGATCATCATCATTAACTTCCTCTCTAGTCGGTGCAGGCACCACAGGAACATCTTCCTGAGCCGCGCTACTTTCTGGTTCAAGAGGCCGTACTTCATCGAGTTCTACTTTCCTCCCACTTATTTCTTTCGAGAGAAACTCTTTCTCCAGAAAGGACCCTTTCTTGGTAACAAAGATCTTGCCTTCGGATCTGAGGTAGAAGGTATACCCAATGGTTTCCTTAGGGTATCCTATGAAGACGCATTTTTCCGACTTGGGTTCGAGCTTTTCAGGTTGAAGTTTGTTGACATAAGCATCGCATCCCCAAACTTTTAGAAACGACAGCTTAGGTTTCTTCCCAAACCATAATTCATACGGTGTCGTCTCAATGGATTTAGACGGTGCCCTATTTAAAGTGAATGTAGCTGTCTCTAGAGCGTATCCCCAAATGATAGCGGTAAATTGGTGAGTGACATCATAGATCACACCATATCCAATAGAGTGCGATTACGACGTTCAGACACACCGTTACACTGAGGTGTTCCAGGCGGCATGAGTTGTGAAACGATTCCACATTTCCTTAAGTGCGTACCAAATTCGTGACTTAAATATTCTCCCCCACGATCTGATCGTAAGAACTTTATCTTTCGGTCATGTTGATTCTCTACCTCATTCTGAAATTCCTTGAACTTTCAAAGGTCTCAGACTTGTGTTTCATCAAGTAGGCATACCCATATCTACTTAAGTCATCAGTGAGAGTGAGAACATAACGATAGCCTCCGCGAGCCTCAACGCTCATTGGACCGCACACATCGGTATGTATGATTTCCAATAAGTTGGTCGCTCGCTCCATTATTCCAGAGAACGGAGTCTTGGTCATTTTGCCCATAAGGCATGGTTCGCATGTGTCAAATGATTCGTAATCAAGAGACTCCAATAGTCCATCAGCATGGAGCTTCTTCATGCGTTTGACACCAATGTGACCAAGGCGGCAGTGCCACAAGTATGTGGGACTATCGTTATCAACCTTACATCTTTTGGTATTCACACTATGAATATGTGTAACATCACGTTCGAGATTCATTAAGAATAAACCATTGACCAGCGGGGCATGACAATAAAACATATCTCTCATATAAATAGAACAACCACTATTCTCGGATTTAAATGAGTAGCCATCTCGTATTAAACAAGATCCAGATACAATGTTCATGCTCAAAGATGGCACTAAATAACAATTATTGAGGTTTAAA
This sequence comes from Triticum timopheevii, assembly GCA_963921465.1. Taxonomy (NCBI): domain Eukaryota; kingdom Viridiplantae; phylum Streptophyta; class Magnoliopsida; order Poales; family Poaceae; genus Triticum; species Triticum timopheevii. Next base: position 389,844,287 of record OY997274.1, read on the forward strand.
ACTAATCCCGTAGGTAAATGTAGAGGTAGCGTGCCGATGGCGATCACATCGACCTTGGAACCATTCCTGACGCGCGTCGTCACCTCGTCCTTCGCCAGTCTCCGCTTATTCCGCAGCTCCTATTTTGAGTTACAAATATGATAAACCGTACCGGTATCAAATACCCACGAGCTACTACGAGTACTGGTAAGGTACACATCAATTACATGTATATCACATATACCTTTGGTGTTGCCGGCCTTCTTGTCCGCTAAGTACTTGGGGTAGTTCTGCTTCCAGTGTCCTCTTCCCTTGCAACAAAAGCACTCAGTCTCAGGTTTGGGTCCATGCTTTGGCTTCTTCCCGGCAACTGGCTTACCGGGCGCGGCAACTCCCTTGCCGTCCTTCTTGAAGTTCTTCTTACCCTTGCCTTTCTTGAAACTAGTGGTTTTATTGACCATCAACACATGATGTTCCTTTTTGATCTCCACCTCCGCTGATTTCAGCATTGAATATACCTCAGGAATGGTTTTCACCATCCCCTGCATATTGAAGTTCATAACAAAGCTCTTGTAGCTAGGTGGGAGCGACTAGAGGATTCTGTCGACCACCGCGTCATCTAAGAGATTAACTCCCAGTTGAGATAAGCGGTTGTGCAACCCAGACATTTTGAGTATGTGCTCGCTGACAGAACCATTCTCCTCCATCTTACAACTGTAGAACTTGTCGGAGACTTCATATCTCTCGACCCGGGCGTGAGCTTGGAAAACCATTTTCAGCTCTTGGAACATCTCATATGCTCCATGCTGCTCAAAACGCTTTTGGAGCCCCGGTTCTAAGCTATAAAGCATGCCGCACTGAACCAGGGAGTAATCATCACTACGCGACTGCCAGGCGTTCATAACGTCTTGAGTTGCTGGGAAAACGGGTGCTTCACCTAGCGGTGCATCTAGGACATATGCTTTGTTAGCAGCTATGAGGATGATCCTCAAGTTCCGGACCCAGTCCGTATAGTTGCTGCCATCATCTTTCAGCTTGGTTTTCTCTAGGAACGCGTTGAAGTTGAGGGCAACATTAGCGTGGGCCATTTGATCTACAAGACATATTGCAAAGATTTTAGACTAAGTTCATGATAATTAAGTTCATCTAATCAAATTATATAATGAACTCCCACTCAGATAGACATCCCTCTAGTCATCTAAGTGATCCATGATCCGAGTCAACTAGGCCGTGTCCGATCATCACGTGAGATGCACTAGTCATCATCGGTGAACATCTTCATGTTGATCGTATCTGATATACGACTCATGTTCGACCTTTCGGTCTCTTGTGTTCCTAGGTCATGTCTGTACATGCTAGGCTCGTCAAGTCAACCTAAGTGTTTTGCATGTGCAAATCTGGCTTACACCCGTTGTATGTGAACATTAGAATCTATCACACCCGATCATCACGTGGTGCTTCGAGACAACGAACTTTTGCAACGGCGCACAGTTAGGGGGAACACTTTCTTGAAATTATTATGAGGGATCATCTTATTTACTACCGTTGTTCTAAGCAAATAAGATGCAAAAACATGATAAACATCACATGCAATCAAATAGTGACATGATATGGCCAATATCATTTTGCTCCTTTTGATCTCCATCTTCAGGGCGCCATGATCATCATCGTCACCGGCATGACACCATGATCTCCATCATCATGATCTCCATCGTCGTGTCTTCATGAAGTTGTCATGCCAACGATTACTTCTACTTCTATGGCTAACAGTTTAGCAATAAAGTAAAGTAATTACATGGTGTTATTCAATGACACGCAGGTCATACAAAAAAATAAACACAACTCCTATGGCTCCTGCCGGTTGTCATACTCATCGACATGCAAGTCGTGATTCCTATTACAAGAACATGATCAATCTCATACATCACATATATATCATTCATCACATCCTTTTGGCCATATCACATCACAAGGCATATGCCGCAAAAACAAGTTAGACATCCTTTAATTGTTGTTGCATGTTTTTACGTGGCTGCTATAGGTTTCTAGCAAGAACGTTTCTTACCTACGCCAAAAACCACAACGTGATATGCCAATTTCTATTTACCCTTCATAAGGACTCTTTTCATCGTATCCGATCCGACTAAAGTGGGAGAGACAGACACCCGCTAGCCACCTTATGCAACTAGTGCATGTCAGTCGGTGGAACCTATCTCACGTAAGCGTACGTGTAAGGTCGGTCTGGGCCGCTTCATCCCACGATGCCGCCGAAACAAGATAAGACTAGTAGTGGCAAGTAAATTGAGAAAATCGACGCCCACAACAATCTTGTGTTCTACTCGTGCGTAGAAACTACGCATAGACCTAGCTCATGATGGCACTATTGGGGAATGTTGCAAAAAATAAAAAATTTCTACGCATCACCAAGATAAATCTATGGAGTCATCTGGCAACGAGAGAGAGGAGTGCATCTACATACCCTTGTAGATCGCGAGCGGAAGCATTCAAGAGAACGGGGTTGAAGGAGTCGTACTCGTCGTGATCCAAATCACCGATGATCCTAGCGCTGAACGGCCGGCACCTTCGCGTTCAACACACGTACGGTTGGGGAAGACGTCTCCTCCTTCTTTATCCAGCAAGGGGTAAGGAGAGGTTGATGGAGATCCAGCAGCACGACGACGTGGTGGTGGAAGCAGCGGCGATCTCGGCAGGGCTTCGCCAAGCTCAGCGAGAGGGAGAGGTGTTACAGCGGGAGAGGGAGGCGCCAGGGGCTTGGGTGCGCAGCCCTCCCCCCTCTTTATATAGGGGCCCTAGGGGGGGGGGCGCCGCCCCCCTAGAGATCCAATCTCAAGGGGGGGGGGGCGGCCAAGGGGGGACTTGCTCCCCAAGTCAAGTGGGGTGCCCCCCACCCCCAGGGTTTCCAACCCTAGGCGCAGGGGAAGGCCCAAGGGGGGCGCACCAGCCCACCAGGGGCTGGTTCCCTTCCTACTTCAGCCCATGGGGCCCTCCGGGATAGGTGGGACCACCCGGTGGACCGCCGGGACCCTTCCGGTGGTCCCGCTACAATACCGGTGACCCCCGAAACTTTCCCAATGGCCAAAACTGGACTTCCTATATACAAATCATCACCTCCGGACCATTCCGGAGCTCCTCGTGACGTCCGGGATCTCATCCAGGACTCCGAACAACTTTTGGGTTACCACATACTAATATCTCTACAACCCTAGCGTCACCAAACCTTAAGTGTGTAGACCCTACGGGTTCGGGAGACACGCATACATGACCGAGACGACTCTCCGGCCAATAACCAACAGCGGGATCTGGATACCCATGTTGGCTCCCACATGTTCCACGATGATCTCATCGAATGAACCACGATGTCGAGGATTCAAGTAATCCCGTATACAATTCCCTTTGTCAATCGGTACGTTACTTGCCCGAGATTCGATCGTCGGTATCCCAATACCTCATTCAATCTCGTCACTAGCAAGTCACTTTACTCGTACCATAATGCATGATCCCGTCACCAACCACTTGGTCACATTGAGCTCATTATGATGAAGCATTACCGAGTGGGCCCAGAGATACCTCTCCGTCATACGGAGTGACAAATCCCAGTCTCGATTCGTGTCAACCCAACAAACGCTTTCGGAGATACCTGTATACCTTTATAGCCACCCAGTTACGTTGTGACGTTTGGTACACCCAAAGCACTCTTACGGTATCCGGGAGTTACACGATATCATGGTCTAAGGAAATGGTACTTGACACTAGAAAAGCTCTAGCAAACGAACTACACGATCTTGTGCTATGCTTAGGATTGGGTCTTGTCCATCACATCATTCTCCCAATGATGTGATCCCATTATCAATGACATCCAATGTCCATGGTCAGGAAACCATAACCATCATTGATAAATGAGCTAGTCAACTAGAGGCTCACTAGGGACATGTTGTGGTCTATGTATTCACACATGTATTACGATTTCCGGATAACACAATTATAGTATGAACAGTAGACAATTATCATGAACAAGGAAATATAATAATAACCATTTTATTATTGCCTCTAGGGCATATTTCCAACAGGAATCATATATAGTACCATGTTACTTAGTAAAGAAATCACATATAGCACCATGTTACTTAGTACCGAGTTTATGAGGATCAATATTCCAGCGAGAGATAGCAGTTTACCTTTTCAACTACTAAGTCTTTTTTGTAGTCTCTCCTCGATGTGTTTCCGTTCAGCATTTGTGAGTCTCTGATAATGTATCGGTATCCCCAAATATGTGGTTGGAAACTAGCCCAACCCACATCCAAACAGTTCAGCGTACAGGTGGGCCTCGTCTTGATCCTCGCCAAAACAAAACAAGTCACTTTTATGAAAGTTGATCTTCAGACCTGAGAGTTGCTCGAATGCTGATAAAATTAATTTCACATTTCTCACTTTCTCAATGTCATGATCCATGAAGAGAATCGTATTGTTTTCATATTGAAGTATAGATAGACCACCATCAACTAGATGATTTACTACCCCATCAATTTGGTCATCAACCTTGGCATGCTCAATCATGACTGCTAGCATATCCACCACTATATTGAATAGCATGGGCGATAATGATTCACCTTGTCGCAATCCCTTCTTCGTTTGGAAATAATGTCCAATGTCATCATTGACCTCAATGGAAACACTACCTCCAGAAACGAAGCTATGGATCATAGCGCGCTACTCTGTGGAAAATCCTTTCATTCCGAGTGTTTGTTCAAGAAATGGCCATTTGACTTTGTCATAAACTTTTTCAAAGTCTATTTTTAGTGCCACCCCATTCAACTTTTTTCGATGTAATTCATGGACTATTTCATGAAGGATAACAACTCCATCTATGATGTTTCTTCCTTGCATAAAAGCAGTGTGTGAAGGACGAACCACGTGTTCAGTCGCCTGGAAACACAATTTGGATGAGTCCATTTTACGTGAAGGAAGAAACATCGGGGGGGGGGGGAGGAAGGGGCTCGCTGGAGCCCAGAGGAGACTACCCAATTATCTATCTTAGGGGTGTATGTGTAGGGGGGTGGGGTGCAAGTTCGCCGGAAAAAAGGCCATCGCCGAGGCTAGAAGGGTGGTCGTGGGCGGCGACAGCACGGCGGTGAGAGGCAGTTGAGGGGTGGGAGGGGTGGCGAGGCTGGCGCAAAAGCGCTGATGGCCACGGACGATGGTGGCCAGCGGCGATGTATCATTGGACGATTCGGGGAGATGAATAACGTGGGTGCTTGAGGTTGAAGATGCAATCTTGACAGCTGATAGGAATCGACTGGCCAACTATATTCACTCTGTGGTCTTATCTTAATCTTGCCATATAATTTAGATAGGACAAACAAAATACAAGTATAATTGGTTATCTCTTAGTTTTATCTCTAGCTAGCAATTACACATGCCTAAATTTATGGTGAGAAAAATCGTGCTAAGAGATCATCTCTTAACTAAGAGAAGGAAAGTCCTTTCTTCTTCATCTCAGTAGTTATCCTATGTTGCACGTCTAAGATAGCATCATTGTATTTGCCCTTATGACTGTCTTTAATAAAGGATGTTTTTATCGACTCGAAATGTAAGTGCATAGGTAAAATGCAGTGTGCAAGACCAAAGGATATTTATATCGACTCAAAATGTAAGTGCATAGGTAAAATGCGGCATGCAAAACCAACAGTTGTGATAAAAATAAAGAAACTGGAGAGCACCAATGCCTCAAGTGGCGAAAAATTTAGGCGTTTCAATCACTTTTCACGTGAACCATTTGAGTTACATCCAGCAAACAACATAGAAGCTAAATAATAAACCCTAAACCCTAACCCTAGACACTAGTATGAGAAATGCGCTTTGGTTCGTGTGTGCATATACAACCAATATGGGGAATGTTGGGGATATAACTGTGACGCCCCCGATTCAATCGTACACTAATCATACACGCAAATGTGTACGATCAAGATCAGGGACTCACGGGAAGATATCACAACACAACTCTAGACACAAATCAAAATAATACAAGCTTTATATTACAAGCCAGGGGCCTCGAGGGCTCGAATACATAGCTCGATACACAAGTCAGCGGAAGCAACAATATCTGAGTACAAACATAAGTTAAACAAGACTGCCTTAAGAAGGCTAGCACAAAAGCAACACGATCGAAGAGGCAAGGCCTCCTACCTGGGACCTCCTAACTACTCCTGGTCGTCGGCGGTCTTCACGTAGCAGCATCCATTGGCGGTGGCATCTGGCTCCAGGGATCCACCATCTGGTTGCATCAACCGGAAAGAAGGAGGAAGGGGAGAAAGGGGTAGCAAAGCAACCGTGAGTACTCATCCAAAGTACTCGCAAGCATCAGATCTATACTAAGTATGCATTTGTATCAAATGGAAGGGTTGTATCTATGGACTGAACTGCAGAATGCCAGAATAGAGGGGGAAAGCCTAGCCTATCGAAGACTAGCATCTTTACGCAACTCCGAGCATCCTGCACCATGTAGAAGAGTAAAGAATAGCAGTTTATATTTAACAAGCATGTTGTAACATTAATGCCCAGAGATCCTTCCTCGACTCCCTGCGAGAAAGCAATCCCGGAGCCACATATCTCAAGTATCCATTTGTAGTTGTATAAGATCAGGATATAAGTCTGAACGTCCGTTACCGTGGACACGGCTATTAATAGATAATCTTCCCTGCAGGGGTGCCCATGTTACCCAACACGCTCGATCACTCTGGCCGGACACACCTTTCTAGGGTCAATGCCCAGCCTTGGAAGATCAACACGTCGGAGCCCTACCTAGGCTCAGTAGAGAGGTCCCCGCCAGTCTACATCCTAAGCACTCCGGGGTCTGGGCCCATCGCCGGTGCACTCTGGGTCGTTACGTGCAGGGCGATACAGGCCACCTCCACTGGGGCGCCGACCGAGCCGTGCCGCAATGCTGAACTGGACGTCTGACAAAGCTTCGGCTGATACTGCAACGTCGAGGCCCATAACTATTCTCACGTGGTGGTTGGTGCCTAAAGGCCAAAGGCCAACCCAGAACAAATACCCAAACCATAGTGTATTATTAGCTTGCGAAGACGAGCAGAGACTCACGATCGAAAGTGACCCCGTCGCCCCGTCTTGTGGACTTACGACAAGGGCCTAGAATGCCTGGCCATGCCACGTGACCATCTTGCGGGTGCTCTCCGGGCCCGCCCGACTTTCACCAAGGTCTCAAGTAAAGTTAATGTAACCGTGTGTCCAAACATCAAGGGGAAAACCCGAGGAATCACCCACGGAGGATTCCACCCAATGTAATCATCAAGGTGAACGTAAGAGGGACCATCCTCGAGGTTCACACTTGAGGTGTTGAACGATAGAGCCGTAACGGGAATGGTGAAAGAGGAAATCACCCTCGATGACCATGACCGAATAGCTACACTACAGAATTATCATCAGGAGTGCGTTATGAGGGATCTCCCTCGGCACTCAATACTAGCTCTGCAGAGTCGAGCAACAAAAGGGGGCGTGATGTGATGTGAGGTGTCGCGCTCTGGTCGCCGATCACGTCGATCGAGGCGTCGATGATGAAGCAGGGGCAACAAGGACAAGTGGGGGTCACTAATGGATCACTAGCGAACCTATACTAAGCAGTTTAGGATAAGCAGATAGGTAACAATAGCAGGTACAAAAGCAGGCTATGCATCAGAATAGGAGCAAACAATAACAGTAGCAAAATCCAATGCAAGCATAAGAGTATAGAATGGGCGATATCGGGATGATCAAAGGGGGGGCTTTCCTGGTTGCTCAGACAAGAAGGAGGGTCGTCGTCGATGTAGTCGATCACAGGGGCATCAGCAACGGTCTCGGGGTCTACCGGAGAGAAGAGGGGAAAGAAACAGTAAATACACGCAAACATAAGCATAACAAGACAATAAGCGGTGCTAGAGGTGATCTAACGTAACGTTAGGCCATATTGGCGAAGGGGGAAAACATCCGGGAAAGCTTTCCCGGTTCCGGACGTGTGTCAGACAGATGAACCGGAGGGGAAAGTTCATCGTTTGCTATGCTAGGGATGTGTGGCGGGCAAACAGACCTCGTATTGAGATTCGTCTCGTCGTTCTGAGCAACTTTCATGTAGAAAACATTTTCATCCGAGTTACGGATTAATTTACATGATTTTTCAAAGATTTAAACAATCTCCTGAATTTATTTTAATTCGAAAATAAATATTAAATTGCTATGGGTACCCAGTTCTGTGTACACAGAAGTGTACACAGAGGATGACAAGTGGGCCAGGGGAGGTCCAGTCAGTAGTTGACCAGTCAACTGTTGACTAGTCAATTGTTGACTGGTCAATAGGGTTAAAGTGGACCCACATGTCATTGTCACATTAGGTTAATTGGCTAATTAGCTAGGCTATCTAATTAACTAATTCCATTTCATTAAACAAGATTACTTAAGTTAATTAAGTGTTTAACTAATTAAATAATTATTTTTATTAATATATATTTTTACATTTCTTTTTTTAAGGGAAGGGCCCCAGCTGCCAGTGGCACAAAGGCCACTGGAGCGGGCACGACTAACGGGCGCTGCCCCGGGCGGAGGCCGAACTCGCCCCGGTGCGAGGCGAGGCGAGGCGTGACGGGGCGCCGGCAGCCGGCGAGGTCGGGGAGAGGGGCGGCCAGCGCAGGGGGCCGAGGGGGCGGCGGCCCTGGGCAGAGGCGGCCGGAGACGGGCGCTGGGGGACGGTGGCGCACGAGCGTGGGTGAGGCTGCGGGGGGAAAGGCGAGGCCGGCACACGGCAGCAGCAGCGGAGTTGCAGCAAGTCAGCAGTGAGCAGGGGTGGCGCCAAGCACGTGGGCGCGCGCGCGCAAGGACATGGACGGGCTGGGGCCTGTGGCTGGGCGCCCACGAGCGTGGATGTGACCACGAAGCTCGGGCGGACATGGCGGGCACGGAAACAACAACTACGGCGGCAATCAAGAACGGGGCGAGGGGGAAGCGGAGAAGAAGCCCACGGGGCCCTGTAGTCGTGCAAAAGCGAGCTCGGGGATGCCGGAGAGGCTCGGGGTGCAGCGGATCGAAGACGACCGACGGTGACGACCCGAGATGAAGACGATGTGGGCGACGGAGATGAGGACTCCCGACTCCAATCCGGTGGCGCGGAGGGTGAGGTAGACGACGGCGGTCCTCCAGGGCTCGTCGGCGTGGCGGGGGAGGGTCGGTGGCCATGTGCACGACGACGACTCGGTGGCGACGAGCTCGCGTGGCCGAGCTCGGGATCGAGCGAGAGGAGAGGGGAGAGGTGGATCTGGATGAGAGGGAGGAGGAGAGCGATGCAGTGGGCGAGGTGAGTGGGAGGAGTGGGGACCGAGGAGGCCGAGGGTGGGTGCGTCTGCCTTATCCCCTCGCCGGGGCTTCGCCGGCGAGGTGGTCCGGCTGGGGCACGCCCCTGTAGCGACTGGGTCGGGGGAACAGGGGAGGGGGAAGCGACTTGGTGGGGTTTGGTGGGCCGACTGGGGGAAGAGTTGGGCCAAGGCCCATCGGGGGCTTCTTAGTTTTTTTATTTAACTATTCTGTTTTATACTAATTACACATTATTTTAAGTTTAGTAAAATATAAAGCTAGAACCTAAATTAGTATCAATAAATAGGCCACTGCCAAAAATAACTTGGCACCTAAATAAAATATTTTGCAATTTTTATTATTTAAAAAGCATTTAAATAATTGTTTTAGCCAGTGTTATATTCACAAAAGGGTATTTAAATAATTTACAAAAGTGTTGGGTCACCGCCATAATTTGTTATGGAATATCTGCCACACTTTGAACATTTTAGTTTTCATGTTTGAGAAATTTGAATCTTGGACTTTAATTGGAATTTGAATTTGAATTATGATTTAGATCAAGTGAGGATTAGCAACAGTAATGTGATGACATGGAACCATTAGCGGGGGATTACTGTAGCTTAATTATCCGGGCGTCACAATTCTCCTCCACTACAAGAAATCTCGTCCCGAGATTTGGGAGGTGTAGTAGGGGGAAAGACTCGAAAAGTACGGGGCTCAACACAAGATAGGCACTTGGGGGCTATCTCGCGATGTGGCATAGAGGCATCTCTCGAGTTGAAATTCAAGAAAGTCATCGATAGCTAGGTAAGGAGGAGCAATAAGAAGCTTCAAGCAGATGGACAATCGTTCGATGTCTGAAACATAGTGTGAAAGGGGTTCAGTGCATCAAAATTAAGTATTGCATCTGATAGCAGAACAGATCACAAGAAGGTGGCTCGTAAATTACATACGAAGCCAAGCATTAGGAACAATTTTGAAAGACAGAGATGTAAAGGAGAGTCAGGTTTTGATCCTATGGAACTGTGGGTTATAGGCCCACCATGTGGGTTAAAGGAAGGAAGGACGCTAACATATGCACGGTCATGATAGCAAGGCAGGTCAGAGGATAGCCTGTCAGTTATGTTGGCAACAACGTTGGTACCAAGGGCGAGGGACGAAGAGAACCATTTTCCTGCTCGTTAAGACGAGGCAGACCAATAGGCAAAGTTCTCGTCCATCGGTGGCTACCGGAATGTCATCAACAATAGTAACAAGGTCTTACAGACAGAGCTTGTACACCGAGGTGTTTACATAAGCAGGGAATTATCACTGCTCAGATAAGATAGGTTACAAGAAAGATTAAACAAAACAATGGAAAGGAAAGCGTAGACTCGAATCAGTTATCTGTATTATCGAGTGTCTAACAACTCCAAACCAGTGAAAAAATTTGAATCAACGAGAAATAATAGTTGATCAAGAACTCAGAAGAAGTTATGTAGTTCCGTGATATTCTCGAGATACCATAGGATAATACTCGAAGGTATATCAATGTAGAGGTTGAACAGGTGAAACGATCTGAGGAAGACAAGTACTTTAACTTGTCCGATAATTGGATCAAATAAGAACAATATGGTCGGAACCACGATTGCAAAGGACCAAACATGGATACAAGATGAACTTATCGCAATGGGGCTATTTTTATAACAAGAAGCTTCCATGTTAAGTTCCACATCGGGTCCATGGGCATGAACACAAGGCTCAAGGTCGACTCCCACTTTTCTAATGAACAACTTTTCATTTACGTCTCGTCTTTGACAAAGTTGTAGAATTGAAAATTTATCCAAAGAAACGCCAGTAGATATAACCCGCATAATCTTCGGGTTCACACAGATTAGGCTTAACCCGCTGCGGCATTTTAGGAACATATACGACAAACTTCACGAGTAAATAACTCAAGCCTGGAAGTAGAGTATGCTTAACAAGAGCGGGGGATACAATTTACCAAAAGCATTATGTATCCGAGGAAAGGATCACAAGGTTAGTGAATATGAAGGACGTTATCGGATAAAATCCACAAAGGATCTGGTGGTCCACAAGGGATCTGATGTGAGCAACGGTACTCAACCAGAAGAAGAAAGAATGCAAGGAGGTCAGATTATAGAAGAAACTGACTAATTCAGAGTTCAAAAGCAAAGGAATTATGATTTCCAAAATCAAGGGATCAGAAGCAAACGCTCTGACCAAGGATGGTTAAGTTGAATAGACTTAGGGCACAATCGATGGCAATCTGATTGGTCGAGAACCAGCTCATGTTCGGAAAGACGTTTGAGCCAGAAAGATAATCTATAAGGATCAACTGATGATTGTGACACAGACATATCAAATCGAAAGACTCAAGATGATAATGACAAAGGACGTCAATGGATACTGCTAGGCATATGGAATTAACCAGAGTGTAGGCAGGTAGGACTTTCTAGAGCAATAGGCGACAGAGGTCATCGAAAGCTCGGATCATATTACCAAGTATCTTATGAAGAATAAGAATAACTGGGGTGAATGGATACTCGATAAGAGCGAGTAATTATCTGAAGGGGTATTTATGCGGCAAGGACTGTAGGGCAGTAAGCATAAAGGATCCTCTGAACATCGAAGAGTATTTCAGGACATCTTGTAATAGCAAGAGCAACTGGGAACGAAGGTATGACCGACAATGTAAGTAGTTACGCATAAGGATTTTATCGGTGGTAGGGATTGCAAGGGCGAAGGGCACAAGGGTCTCGAGAAAGCATCGGAGAGTATCTTCAAAATCTTCTGGTGAAGCGGGCCATCATCTGGAATGAAGGGGCTCTCCAGGAGAAGTATTTACGAGAACCTAGAGTTATAGTTTGCAAAACCATTTAACCCGAGTAGAAGAGAGATCAGATTCCCAGAGTATAGACGAGGAATAAAAAATCCTAATACCACCCAATTGGCGACATGGGCCCGTAAGCCACACAGCCATGTTAGTAAAACAGTTTTTGAAGACTAGACTCAACTTCGGCCAAGGAGTTGGAAAGGGGATCCTACAGGCAGTCGGCTCTGATACCAACTTGTGACGCCCCCATTTCAATCGTACACTAATCATACACGCAAATGTGTACGATCAAGATCAGGGACTCACGGGAAGATATCACAACATAACTCTAGACACAAATCAAAATAATACAAGCTTTATATTACAAGCCAGGGGCCTCGATGGCTCGAATACATAGCTCGATACACAGGAGTCAGCGGAAGCAACAATATCTGAGTACAGACATAAGTTAAACAAGACTGCCTTAAGAAGGCTAGCACAAAAGCAACACGATCGAAGAGGCAAGTCCTCCTGCCTGGGACCTCCTAACTACTCCTGGTCGTCGGCGGTCTTCACATAGCAGCATCCATTGGCGGTGGCATCTGGCTCCAGGGATCCACCATCTGGTTGCATCAACCGGAAAGAAGGAAGAAGGGGGGAAAGGGGTAGCAAAGCAACCGTGAGTACTCATCCAAAGTACTCGCAAGCATCAGATCTATACTAAGTATGCATTTGTATCAAATGGAAGGGTTGTATCTGTGGACTGAACTGCAGAATGCCAGAATAGAGGGGGAAAGCCGAGCCTATCAAAGACTAGCATCTTCACGCAGCTCCGAGCATCTTGCAGCATGTAGAAGAGTAAAGAATATCAGTTTATATTTAACAAGCATGTTGTAACATTAATGCCCAGAGATCCTTCCTCGACTCCTTGCGAGAAAGCGATCCTGGAGCCACATATCTCAAGTATCCATTTGTAGTTGTATAAGATGAGGATATAAGTCTGAACGTCCATTACTGTGGACACGGCTATTAATAGATAATCTTCCCTGCAGGGGTGCACCACGTTACCCAACACGCTCAATCACTCTGGCCGGACACACCTTTCTGGGGTCAATGCCCGGCCTCGGAAGATCAACACGTCGCAGCCCTACCTAGGCTCACCAGAGAGGTCCCCGCCGGTTTACATCCTAAGCACTCCGGGGTCTGGGCCCATCGCCCGGTGTACTCCGGGTCATTACGTGCAGGGCGATACAGGCCACCTCCACTGGGGCGCCGACTGGGCCGTGCTGCAATGCTGAACTGGATGTCTGACAAAGCTTCGACTGATACTGCGACGTCGAGACCCATAACTATTCTCACGTGGTGGTTGGTGCGTAAAGGCCAAAGGCCAACTCAGGACAAATATCCAAACCATAGTGTATTATTAGCTTGTGGAGACGAGCAGAGACTCGCGATTGAAAGTGACCCCGTTGCCCGTCTCGTGGAATTATGACAAGGGCCTAGAATGCCCGGCCGTGCCACGTAACCATCTTGCGGGTGCTCTCCGGGCCCGCCCGACTTTCACCAAGGTCTCAAGTAAAGTCAATGTAACCGTGTGTCCAAACATCAAGGGGAAAACCCGAGGAATCACCCACGGAGGATTCCACTCAATGTAATCATCAAGGTGAACATAAGAGGGACCACCCTCGAGGTTCACACTTGAGGTGTTCAACGACAGAGCCGTATCGGGAATGGTGAAAGAGGAAATCACCCTCGATGACCACGACAGAATAGCTACACTACAGAATTATCATCAGGAGTGCGTTATGAGGGATCACCCTCAGCACTCGATAGTAGCTCTGCAGAGTCGAGCAACAAAAGGGGGCGTGATGTGATGTGAGGTGTCGGGCTCTAGTCGTCGATCACGTCGATCGAGGCGTTGATGATGAAGCAGGGGCAACAAGGACAAGTGGGGGTCACTAATGGATCACTAGCCAACCTATACTAAGTAGTTTAGGATAAGCAGATAGGTAACAATAGTAGGTACAAAAGCAGGCTATGCATCAGAATAGGTGCAAGCAATAACAGTAGCAAAATCCAATGCAAGCATGAGAGTATAGAATGGGTGATATCGGGATGATCAAAGGGGTGGCTTGCCTGGTTGCTCAGACAAGAAGGAGGCTCGTCGTCGACGTAGTCGATTACAGGGGCATCAGCAGCGGTCTCGGGGTCTACCGGAGAGAAGAGGGGGAAGAAACAGTAAATACACGCAAACATAAGCATAACAAGACAATAAGCGGTGCTAGAGGTGATCTAACGTAGCGTTAGGCCATACTGGCGAAGGGGGAAAACATCTAGGAAAGTTTTCCCGGTTCCGGACGTCTGTCAGACAGATGAACCGGAGGGGAAAGTTCATTGTTTGCTATGCTAGGGATGTGTGGCGGGCGAACAGAACCCATATTCGGATTCTTCTCGTTATTCTGAGAAACTTTCATGTAGAAAACATTTTCATCCGAGTTACGGATTAATTTACATGATTTTTCAAAGATTTAAACAATCTCCTGAATTTATTTTAATTCAAAAATAAATATTAAATTGCTATTGGTACCCAGTTCTGTGTACACAGAAGTGTACACAGAGGATGACAAGTGGGCCAGGGGAGGTCAAGGCAGTAGTTGACCAGTCAACTGTTGACTGGTCAATAGGGTTAAAGTGGACCCACATGTCATTGTCACATTAGGTTAATTAGCTAGGCTATCTAATTAACTAATTTAATTAAACAAGATTACTTAAGTTAATTAAGTGTTTAACTAAATAATTAATTATTTTTATTAATATATATTTTTACATTTCTTTTTTAAAGGGAGGGGCCCTAGCTGCCAGTGGCACAAAGGCCACTGGAGCGGGCACGACTAACGGGCGCTGCCCCGGGCGGAGGCCGAACTCGCCACGGTGTGAGGCGAGGCGAGGCGCGACGGGGCGCCGGCAGCCGGCGAGGTCGGGGAGAGGGGCGGCCAGCACAGGGGGCCGAGGGGGCGGCGGCCCTGGGCAGAGGCGGCCTAAGATGGGCGCTGGGGGATGGTGGCGCGCGAGCGCGGGTGAGGCTGCGGAGGGAAAGGCAAGGCCGGCACACGGCAGCAGCAGCAGAGCTGCAGCAAGTCAGCAGCGAGCAGGGGTGGCGCCAAGCAAGCGGGCGCACGCGCACATAGACATGGATGGGCAGGGGCCTGGGCTTGTGTGGCTAGGCGCCCACGAGTGTGGATGTGACCACGAAGCTCGGGCGGACATGTCGGGCACGGAAACAACAACTATGACGGCAATCAAGAACGGGGTGAGGGGGAAGCGGAGAAGAAGCGCACGGGGCCCTGTAGTCATGCAAAATCAAGCTCGGGGATGCCAGAGAGGCTCGGGGTGGAGCGGATCGAAGACGACCGACGATGACGACCCGAGATGAAGACGATGTGGGCGACGGAGATGGGGACTCCCGGCTCCAATCCGGTGGCGCAGAGGGTGAGGTAGACGACGGCGGTCCTCCAGGGCTCGTCGGCGTGGCGGGGGAGGGTCGGTGGCCATGTGCACGACGGCGACTCGGTGGCGATGAGCTCGCGTGGCCGAGCTCGGGATCGAGCGAGAGGAGAGTGGAGAGGTGGATCTGGATGAGAGGGAGGAGGAGAGGGATGCAGAGGGCGAGGTGAGTGGGAGGAGTGGGGACTGAGGAGGCGGAGGGTGGGTGCGTCTGCCTTATCCCCTCGCCGGGGCGTCGCTGGCGAGGTGGTCCGGCTGGGGCACGCCCCTGTAGCGACTGGGTTGGGGGAACAGGGGAGGGGGAAGCGACTTGGTGGGGTTTGGTGGGCCGGCTGGGGGAAGAGTTGGGCCAAGGCCCATCGGGGGCTTCTTAGTTTTTTATTTATTTAACTATTCTATTTTATACTAATTACATATCATTTTAAGTTTAGTAAAATATAAAGCTAGAAGATAAATTAGTATCAATAAATAGGCCACTGCCAAAAATAACTTGGCACCTAAATAAAATATTTTGCAATTTTTATTATTTAAAAAGCATTTAAATAATTGTTTTAGAAACTGTTATATTCACAAAAGGGCATTTAAATAATTTACAATAGTGTTGGGTCACCGCCATAATTTGTTGTGGATATCTGCCACACTTTGAACATTTTAGTTTTCATGTTTGAGAAATTTGAATCTTGGACTTTAATTTGAATTTGAATTTGAATTATGATTTATATCAAGTGAGGATTAGCAATAGTAATGGGATGACATGGCACCATTAGCGGGGGATTACTGTAGCTTAATTATCCGGGCGTCACAATAACCCCGTGATATGACCCGCCCAGGAGGGGCCGGGTCATATCATTGGAGACTTATAAATTGAAGGCCCAATAAGGCCTAAGAAGACGAGATGAGAAGACTGAAGGTGACTTACAAGCAGGCCTGTTGAAGGCCTACAACCCGGAGGCGACTCAAGACCTGAAGGTGTGAGCCGCCCAATGATAGCTTGCCTAACAAGGCAAGGTGACTTAGAGACAGGGTCGATTACGTTGTGTGATCCGACCGGGACTTCTGTAAGCCACCAGGCCTCGACCTGTGTATATATAGGCGAGACCTGGCGGTGGGTTAACTTAAGAAAAAAGGATCGATAGCTAGGTCAAGCATGTTCGCTCCCTTGTAATCGATCTCAAGCAATACAACTAGAAGCAGGAAGTAGGCTTTTACCTCGTTGCGAGGGCCTGAACCTGGGTAAACCCTTTGTGTCCGTTGTCCCATCCAACCCCTTCAAGCTAACCTACGTTGTGATGGCTCCACACCTAAGTCCTTTCATCAGGGCATCTGCCATGACAAAACCATGATACTTAGCGCCCACCGTGGGGCCACAACACATTGGTTTCGAGTTCTTGAAGGGCAGCTTCTGAGGGATCAAAGGATACACCATGGGCCGGATGATCAAGAGTCGCCGCGGCAAGATCTACATCGACGACGCTAGTTGGGGCCCCGAGGCCGACTCAAACGAGTACGGGTACCGGGTCCCCTTTGGCGGAATTCACGTCTTCATCGGCAAGATCGGCGAGTCAGAACCTGAGCCAGACACCTGCACCAACATTGTCGAGACGGCTCAGCGCGCACGACCCGCCAAGGTTCAACCCATCCGGAAGCATGCCTTTGTCGGCTTTGTTCATGGGGCGGATCTTGAGGAAGGATCTATGTCTGGTGGAGAGACGTCCATCTATTCAGGTGATGAGTCCTCAACTGGAGAGACCGAGTCAATCTATCAGCTTTAGGATGGTGGGCTTGGCGGCTATTCCGATGGTGAAAGTATTCCGGACCCCTATGAGCAACCGAGCAGGGCTGCTATTTTTATGGCCGTCATGCAACTAGTGTTAACTCCTCAACTGCCACGGCCATGATGTCCGGCTCAAGTACTGCTGAGATGGCTGGGGCGAGCGGCTCTGTGCGTTTGCCGGCTCAAGTCTTATCAAAGCTTTTGGATGCTTTGGCGACTCTGTTAGCCGCAGAGGTGACTCTGGCAAATCAAGTGTAGCATAATGCGGAGGTTGCAAAGCTGCGGGACGAGGTGACCAAGGCCTGAGAGGACCTTGAGGCAGAGAATGTCAGGATGGCCACAGAGCGAGCCGCCTTGGAGGACGAGACGCAACGGATAAGGGCAGAGGCTTTTCATTTAAATCTGGACCAGAACGCGTCAAATGTTGTCCTTCGAAGGAGGCACCAGAGCTGCTTACCTTCACAGTTTGAGGGGCAGAATCTTTTTAATACGCCTGGAGCAGGACCGAGTAAGCTGCCCGGTGTGACCCGGGCTGGTGAGGCGCCTGTGACCGGAGCGGTGGCTCATCCTCGTGTGCTAGACCCGCCTCATATGGACTTGACCCTGTCTCAGCGGGTACCAACACCTTATGGTCATTACTGCAACCCACTGGATAATATGATTGCCATAGCTTCGCGGTTGGAAACTATTCCAATCGAGGGCGAGTCTCCAGCTGCGATAGAGACCTGGAACACCGTGGAGCTTCTCCAGATGGCTGGGGCTCAGCAGGCGGCTTACTTGTATAGTCGTGAGCGGATTCACTCAACACCACGCCAAAGTTGAAGTTACAGCCGGCGCATTGAGTTGCCGGTGGTTTCCAGCAGCGAACAACGTCGTAAACCGCCTCACAATGATGAGCCGCCCCGTGGTCATAACCTCCCCTTGATGATAATAATGCTCAGACCCTTGTGGATTCGGCTAGAGCCCGTCGTTAGGCAAAACTGGCGGTTCAATTGGGGGCTCATCAGCTATTCTAGTTAAACCCTTCGGCATCTGTTGAGGCTGGGATGACTTCTAGGACAGTTGGTGTGCCATGTCTAGCACCGGATCTACATAATGAGCGCCTGCCTAAAGAGTTTAAGGGTTGAAAGATTGTGGATGTCGCCTAGAGGGGGGGGGGGGGTGGGGTGAATAGGCATTTTAAAATAATTACGGTTTAGGCTTGAACAAATGCGGAATAAACCTAGCGGTAAATTTGTCAAGCACAAAACCTAAAACAACTAGGCTCACCTATGTGCACCAACAACTTATGCTAAGCAATATAAGCAACTATGTGATAGCAAGATATATGACAAAGAACAATATGGCTATCACAAAGTAAAGTGCATAAGTAAAGGGCTCGGGTAAGAGATAACCGAGGCACGCGGAGACGACGATGTATCCCGAAGTTCACACCCTTGCGGATGCTAATCTCCGTTTGGAGCGGTGTGGAGGCACAATGCTCCCCAAGAAGCCACTAGGGCCACCGTAATCTCCTCACGCCCTCGCACAATGCAAGATGCCGTGATTCCACTAAGGGACCCTTGAGGGCGGTCACCGAACCCGTACAAATGGCGACCCTTGGGGGAGGTCACCGAACCCGTACACTTTGGCAACCCTTGGGGGCACTCACCAGTACTCGTCAAATTGCTCGGGGCGATCTCCACAACCTAATTGGAGACCCCGACGCTTGCCCGGAGCTTTACACCACAATGATTGAGCTCCGAACACCACCAACCGTCTAGGGCACCAAGGCACCCAAGAGGAACAAGCTCTAGGGTGCCCAAACACCCAAGAGTAATAAGCTTCTCAAACTTCACTTCCACGTATCACCGTGGAGAACTCAAACCGATGCACCAAATGCAATGGAAAGGGCACACGGAATGCCCAAGTCCTTCTCTCCCAAATCCCACCAAAGCAACTAATGCTAGGGAGGAAAATGAGAGGAAGAACGAAAGAAGAACACGAAGAACTCCAAGATCTAGATCCAAGGGGTTCCCCTCACTTAGAGGAGAAAGTGATTGGTGGAAACGTGGATCTAGATCTCCTCTCTCTTTTCCCTCAAGAACTAGCAAGAATCCATGGAGGGATTGAGAGTTAGCAAGCTCGAAGAAGGTCAACAATGGGGGAAGAACACGAGCTCAAAGGATTAGGGAAGAAGACCCCCTCTTATAGGAGGGGGAAAATCCAACCGTTACCCCACTGTACATCCCCGCACAGAGCGGTACTACCGCTAGGGCAGGGCGGTATTACCGCTGAGAGCGGTACTACCGCTCCAACCCAGCGGTACTACCGCGTTGACGAGGAAGACAGGGCCCTGGCCCCAAAGCGGTACTACCGTGGGAGTAAGAGCGGTACTACCGCTTGGAGCGGTACTACCGCCACTACTACCGCTCCTAGTACCACAAAACCCGACACGGAAAACATCGGTCTCGAATCGAGGCGGTAGTAGCTCAGAACCACTGCGGTACTACGGCCGAAGACCACAAGCGGTACTACCGCTCGGAGAGCAGTACTACCGCTCGGGGAGCGGTACTAGCGCTCTGGGAGCGGTACTACCGCTTGAGTGCTTCGGCGGTACTACCGCTGTGGACCGCGGTACTACCGCTGGCGCCACCCTTAAGCCACTACCGCGTAAACAAAGAATACTCCAAGGAAAACCAGAACTGCCATAACTTCTTCATATGAGCTCCCAAATTAGCAAACTCAAGCTTGTTGGATAGAGCAAGACGAGTAGCATCAAAACAGCATAGTAAGAAGAGGCAGGGGAGGTAAGCTTAGCAAACAAAGGAGTGAAACCTCCAACCGAGAAGAACCGGCATACCCTCCAACATCGAAAACATCATAGAAGATGCATGTGAACTCCGTTTTCGATGAACTTGAGCTTGTCAGAAAAATGACCATAAGCTCCAAATCTCACAAGGAGAAGAACCAAACAAGAACCGAAAAGATGATGCAAGGATGCAATGGTTTGAGATCTCTACGACGATACGATCAAGCAACTCATCGAGAGCCCCCCTTGATAGTACGACAATCAATCCTATAACCCGGTCTCCCACAACTACCGTGAGACCGGTAAAATAGAAAACCTATCAAGGGCAAACCTTTGCCTTGCACATGATCCACTTGAGCTAGATGATGTCGATCTTCTCCTCCTCAAGATGGACCACCTTTCTTGATTGCGTTGGCTCGATGAAGACTAGTAGATTGCTCCCCCATACTCCACTATGGGTGAGCCACTCTTCTACACATCTTCACAAGTCCATTGTCGCCACAATGGACGACAAGCTTCAAGCATATGATCTCTTCGTGATGATCCTACTTGAACTTGCACACCGCAACCTAACCCCACAAAGAACTCTCACGAAGACCATGGGTTAGTACACAAAGCGTAATTGACCATGCTTACCATACCATGAGATCGCTTGATCTCTCTCGGTACATCTTCTATGCTTTGTGTGTTGATCAACTTGATTCATTCTTTGACTTAGTCTTGATTAACCTTGAATCTTTCCAACTCTCTTCATTTGGATGATGTCTTGAAGGTGAACATGAATGATCACACACTCTTCTTCTTCAAGACATGCTTGCTATAAGCTCAATACTCATAAGACCAATCTTTGGATAATTCCTTAATAGCACCTTGGTCATCACAAACTCTCCTTGAAACCAACAAATGGACTCCAAGAAAAGCCTATGGACAAACCCTTCAAATATAACTCAAGGCAACCATTAGTCCATAGAGATTGTCATCAATTACCAAAACCACACATGGGGGCACCACATGACCTTTCAAGGGTCCTCATAAGGTGCCTAATTACACAGCTGATCTTTCGCCCGAGGCTTGGATTGAGAGCTATGAGCAGGCTATGGAGATGTTAGATGTTAACGACGTTGTATGTGCCAAGTACTTCACCATGATGCTGGATGTGCCAGCTCGAACCTGGTTGAAGGGGCTACCCGCCAATTCCATCAATTCATGGGCTGAGTTGAAGGCATGGTTTGTTCAGAATTTTAAAGACACATGTAAGCAGCCTCTGTTGATTATTGATCTGGACGCTTGTGTGCAGGGAGACGATGAGTCAGCCCACCATTGGGTTTGCTGGGTTTCAACTATTGTCCATTCATCGGATAGCATTACAGCCGGCTCTACTGTTCTGATTTTAGAGAAGAATTGCCACTTCACACCTCTCAAGCAGAAGTTGGGGCAGCTTAAGCGTCACTGCAATGACATGGAGAGCTCATGGCGGCTCTCATCAAGTATGCCGACTCAGAAAACACTAAAGACCCTGGGTCCAATGAGGGGAAATCCAACAAGGGGAAGAAGAGCGGCAATGGTAAGGGTCAGCAGCAGATGTGACAGGACATAATGGTCATAATCAGGGCAACGGTGGTAAGCACAAAAAACCGATGGCAGGTTAGATTTTGTGGCTAACACAAATGCTCAGCATAAAAATCAGCGTCGTAAGGGTAAGCCGCAGTTTGGAGGACCAAAATTTAACCTGAAGGCATGCTTAATGACCCTTGCCCAAAGCATAGTCTGCCGGTCAACCATCGACTCATGCTTGGAAGGATTGTTTTATCATGAAAGAGTACAAAAATTCTAGCTTCAATCAGAATCATGGTGGTAATAATGGCCCACCTGACGGGTTAGGATCCGGCTCACAGGGGCCTGGCTTTGGCGGTGGAGGTTCGAATTCTGGATATCAAGGACAAAGTAAACAGGGTGGTTATAACCAATAGTCTGGTCAGGGTAACCAGCAACATCAGTCAAGATACCAGAGCAATCCCAAGCAGCTTAATGGTGTCCAGTATCAGGTCTTCACTACAAGTCTTTGCAAGTGAGATCAGAAGGTTCATAAACGTGCGGTCAATGCGATTGAGCCGGCGGTACCTCAATAGTTGCGGTGGTCAGAGCAGACAATTATATGGAGTCGTGAGGATCACCCGCCAAAGAGTAAATGGCTTCAGCTTCACAAGTATGTCTTGGCCAAGGCTGGCACTCGTGGCGCCTGTTAGAAACAAGAGTTGCTGGCGGGTTAGACTTTTCTATACACATAAGAGATATGAAGCAGGTTACATAATTATATTGACAAGTTGTACTTACCAAAGATGGTGACTGTCATTTGAACAATATGTCGCTTTAAGCCGGATAACTCTTCAGTCACCGGCTTAAGTGCAGCCTCGGTGTTTTCAGCCCTTTTCACCAATGCAGCCTTCTCAGTCTCCCAGCCGGCTCTCTCACTGGCAAAATCTGCCTTTAACTTTTTAGTTGCTTCCAATAAGGCCTTTAATTCTAACTTGGCTTTGGCAGTTTCTGCTTGCTGGGTTTTGATATTTTTCTTTAAGTTGCCCACTTGTGATTGTTGCATACTCAATTATCCCTGCAATACAATGATGCAGTGATGATTATATAGCAAGGATTGATTATGGATGTTGATATTCTGTTGAAGTCCCAAGCACACTACAAGTACTCTACTTGGCACTTGGGGGCTAATGTAGGTCATTTTAACTTTTGAATAACCCGGCTCAAATTGTCAGCTTAAGCTGGCCCTTGGGGCTACATGTTTGGATTTTGAACACGATTCTAAGTCCCCGCTTAAATTGTTAGTTTAAGCCGGCCCTTGGGGGTTACATATTTGGATTTTGAAAGTTATTCTATAGTCCCGGCTTAACTTGTCAGTTTAAGACGACCCTTGGGGGCTACTGATTTGGATCTTAATGGGATGAATTGGCCTTGAGAGGCTACAGTTTGAAGACTATTATTAAGTCTACAACATACTCATTTTTTTCCTATCCTATAGACTTGGCGGCTATATGAATATATAGGAAATGGGTTAGTAATGTACCTCAAAATGTTCCTTCATAAGGCCCACTAAGCCGGCCTCCATGTCATGGCTGGTATGGAGGGGGCTTAAGTAGCCTGCGTGGATGTCGCTTGCGCTAAAGCCAGTAGAGCTCTCTAGGTCTAGCTTCCATTTGCCCTTGTCGACAGTTAAAAACTCTTCCTTGGCACTGTGCTTGGCTAAGAAAGTAGGATTCCCTGGCTCTGTATAGCCTGTGCCAATAATGATGACGTCTTCATCAACCTTATGAGAAGGAACCTCTTCAGCAAGCTTGGCAGGGCTGGGCGACTTAGTACTTGGCGGGTCAGGACTACTGGCTGGTTCAGCCTTAGTATGAGCTGGCTCAAGAACCATAACATCCACTTGCAGTGGTTGATTGTGAGCAACATCATCAGAATCTTGAGCTGTGGCATCGAGGATTTCCGGTATTTGCTGCTCCGGCTTAGGGACTTGAGGATTTTTTGAAGAGCCGCCCAACTTTTGCTTCTTGCCGGCTTTGGCCATGCCTTTATAAGGAAATTTTAAGGACATGAGCATATCATCATAACATATTGATCAACAAATGAAACAAGTACAAGTACTTACCTAGAGGCAACCTTGAAGGCAGGCATCTGAGTTCCAGAAGAATCGCCAGATGATGGAGGTGTCTTCTAGTAATTAGAGTTTAAAGGAGTAATTGGTTGAAGAATTTGGCATGCTAAGGGAAAAAGAGAATCTGAGTTGTATACCACCTCCTGTTGACGCTTGCGACAAACATGTGCATTTGGTAAGCGGGATTCAAGTCCTAAGAACCGCCACTCCGGGTTGGGTGTCTTGCTTCATGATGTTTTTTCTTCAAAAGGAAGTTGGGATCCAAGTAAGCAAGAGGATGAGAAAATTTCACCTTTTGGATGATCCGCCGAGTTTTCTGCCTTGCCAAGGGTTCTGAGTCGGAGGAGACATGGATTACCTCTGTTGCATCAGCATGACTTGTTGATACATCACCCTGATAAGAGTCGGCGTCGATAAGTTGCATAAATAGACAACCAAGGGAGTCAAGTTCTAACTCTGACTCATCATCAAGCTTGAGCAGGTCTTCAGCAGTGGTTTTCTTGCGACGACCCGGGCCTCTAGTTATTGTCTTAACCTTCTTGGTCTAAGCAACATGTCGGATTCAGGGCTCCGCAGACCCAAGAAAAGGTTCGAACTCTGGGGCATGTGCGAAGAACTCAACCTCTCCAGCCAGCCAACTCGTCACTCTCACGGCCTAGCTCGATGAACAGGAAAGGAAAGAGACACGACAGTTTACTCAGGTTTGGGCCACTGATGTCTACTACGCAACCTTCTTATTGTAGACGTTGTTGGGCCTCCAAGTGCAGAGGTTTGTAGGACGGTAGCGAATTTCCCTCAAGTGGATGACCTAAGGTTTATCAATCCGTGGGAGGCGTAGGATGAAGATGGTCTCTCTCAAACAACCCTCCAACCAAATAACAAAGAGTCTCTTATGTCCCCAACACACCCAATACAATGGTAAATTGTATAGGTGCACTAGTTCAGCGAAGAGATGGTGATGCAAGTGCAATATGGATGGTAGATATAGGTTTTTGTAATCTGAAAATATAAAAACAGTAAGGTAACTAATGATAAAAGTGAGCGTAAACGGTATTGCAATGGTAGGAAACAAGGCATAGGGTTCATACTTTCACTAGTGCAAGTTCTCTCAACAATAATAATATAGATAGATCATATAACAATCCCTCAACATGCAACAAAGAGTCACTCCAAAGCCACTAATAGCGGATAACAAACGAAAAGATTATGGTAGGGTACGAAACCACCTCAAAGTTATTCTTTCGGATCGATCTATTCTTGAGTCCGTACTAGAACAACACCTTAAGACACAAATCAACCAAAACCCTAATGTCACCTAGATACTCCATTGTCACCTCAAGTATTCGTGGGCATGATTATACGATATGCATCACACAATCTCAGATTCATCTATTCAACCAACACAAAGTACTTCAAAGAGTGCCCCAAAGTTTCTACCGGAGAGTCAAGACGAAAACGTGTGCCAACCCCTATGCAAAGGTTCATGGGCGGAACCTGCAAGTTGATCAGCAAAACATACATCAAGTGGATCACGTGATATCCCATTGTCACCACAGATAAGCACGACAAGACATACATCAAGTGTTCTCAAATCCTTAAAGACTCAATCCGACAAGATAACTTCAAAGGGAAAACTCCATTCATCACAAGAGAGTAGAGGGGGAGAAACATCATAAGATCCAACTACAATAGCAAAGCTCGCGATACATCAAGATCGTGCCATAGAGAGAACACGAGAGAGAGAGAGAGATCAAACACATAGCTACTGGTACATACCCTCAGCCCCGAGGGTGAACTACTCCCTCCTCGTCATGGAGAGCGCCGGGATGATGAAGATGGCCACCGGTGAGGGATTCCCCCTCCGGCAGGGTGCCGGAACAGGCTCCCGAGAGGTTTTTGGTGGCTACAGAGGCTTGCGGCGGCGGAACTCCCGATCTATCTTCATATTCGATGGTTTTAGGGTATATGGGAATATATAGGCGAAAGAAGTCGGTCGAGGGAGATACGAGGGGCCCACGAGACAGGGGGCACACCCAGGGGGTGGGCGCGCCCTCCTATCTCCTGGCCTCCTCGAACCTTCCCTGGCTTGTACTCCAAGTCTCCCGGATCATATCCTTTCCAAAAATCACGCTCCCGAAGGTTTCATTCCGTTTGGACTCCGTTTGATGTTCCTTTTCTTTGAAATACTGAAACAGGCAATAAAACAACAATATGGGTTGGGCCTCCGGTTAGTAGGTTAGTCCCAAAAGTAATATAAAAGTGTATAATAAAGCCCGTAATCATTCAAAACAGATAATAAAATAGCATGAATGCTTCATAAATTATAGATACGTTGGAGACGTATTAGCATCCCCAAGCTTAATTCCTACTCGTCCTCGAGTAGGTAAATGATAAAAGAAAGAATTTATGAAGTGTGAATGCTAGCAGGTGCACAAGTTTGATCAATGATAATTTCAACCACCTTTTCTAGCATGATTATATGTCATATCAGTAGTTCATCTCATAGAACTTCTCACGAACAAGCAACAAGCAATTCACATGTTAAAGCATAGACTATAAACTTTCTTGAAAACTAGAAAACTTCATTCTCAGTCATCAAACAATTACAATTCATCTTATTTTCAGGAAGGGTCTATGTCAGAGCTTTGATTTAGCAAACTCCACATACTCAACTATCATATAGTCTTCTACAATTGCTAACACTCACGCAATACTAATGGTTATGGAGTTTTAATCGGACACTGAGAAAGATAGGGGCTTATAGTGTTGCCTCCCAACGTCTTCACCTTTGGGTGATGTCAACAATAGTAGTTCATGCTAACTTACATCCAATTGGATATATATATATATATATATATATATATATATATATATATATATATATATATATATATATATATATATATATCAGGATCTTTCCAACACGAGGCGCTTGCGAAAGGATAAATTAAAAAAAGGGAAAGGTGAAGATCACCTTGACTCCTGCATAAAGTAAAAGACATAAAGTAAAAGATAGGCCCTTCGCAGAGGGAAGCAGAGGTTTTCATGCGCTTTTATGGTTGGATGCACAAAATCTTAATGCAAAAGAACGTCACTTTATATTGCCACTTGTATATGGACCTTTATTATGCAGTCCGTCACTTTTATTGCTTCCATCACAAGATCGTATAAAGCTTATTTTCTTTACACTAATAGATCATACATATTTAGAGAGCAATTTTTATTCCTTGCACCGATGACAACTTACTTGAAGGATCTCACTCAATCCATAGGTAGGTATGGTGGACTCTCATGGCAAAACTAGGTTTAAGGATATTTGGAAGCATAAGTAGTATCTCTACTTGGTGCAAGGAATTTTGGCTAGCATGAGGTGAAAAGGCAAGCTCAACATGTTTGAATGATCCATGACAATATACTTTAACTGAGATGTGAGAAAACACAACCCATTATGTTGTCTTCCTTGTCCAACATCAACTCTTTGGCATGTCATAATTAACGAGTGCTCACAACTATAAAAGATGTCTAAGATAGTATATTTATATGTGAAATCTCTCTTCCTTCAATATTCTTTCATGAATTGTTCAAATGACCAATACAATGCTTGCTAACCTTCAATAAATTTACAACCTCTACTTCTTAGATGTGAAGTCATTACTCCCCATGGGATAAGCAAATGAGACATATATAATTTCAGATTTATGACAATCAACTCATTCAACAATTTACTCATAGGATATAAGTGAAGCACACGAGTAAATGACAAACTACTCCAAAAAGATATAAGTGAAGATCAATGAGTAGCTAAATAATTATGTAACTATGTGAAGACTCTCTCTCATTAGAGAATTTCAGATATTAGTATTGTATTCAAACAGCAAGCAAAAAAATGACATTGCAAGGATAGCACAACTCATGTGAAGAAGAAAAAACTTAGGCTCAATCGATACTAACCGATAGTGGTTGAAGGAGAAAGGTGGGATGCCCCCAAGCCTAGATGCTTGAGACTTCTTGAAATATTATCTTGGGGTGCCTTGGGCATCCCCAAGCTTGAACTTTTGTGTCTCCTTAATTCCTCTCATATCATGGTTTCTCTTTTTGTCAAAAGCTTCATCCACACCAAACTCAACAAGAACTCGTGAGATAGGTTAGTATAAACCAATGCAAAACCTTATCATTTTCTACTGTAACAAATCACTAAAATTATCACTCAACATTGGATACTAAATGCCTCTGCATATCTAATACTCCTATCCTCAAATAGAATCATTAAACAAGCAAACATATGCAACCATAACAGCAATCTGCCAAAACAGTATAGTCTGTAAAGAATGCAAGATTCATCATACTTATCTAACTCCAAAAATTATGATAAAAATACTAAGATGTATAAGATTTATCATAGATCAATATGCAAAAAGTTTCAACATTATACCATTCCCTTATTTTTCTGGGAAATTTTTGCAACAGCGGTAAACTTTCTGTTTTCAAACAGCAACATGTATACTTGCAAAATAAGCATGATAAAGGCTATCCTTGACATTTTTATTGAAAATAAAGATGCAAAACATTATTCTAAATAACATCAAGCAAATACTAACAAAATAAAATGACACTCCAAGCAAAACACATATCATGTGGTGAATAAAAATATAGCTCCAAGTAAAGTTACCGATGAACGAGGACGAAAGAGGGGATGCCCATGGCATCCCCAAGCTTAGGCTCTTGGTTGTCCTTGAATATTACCTTGGGGTGCCTTGGGCATCCCCAAGCTTAGGCTCTTTCCGCTCCTTATTCCATAGTCCATCGAATCTTTACCCAAAACTTGAAAACTCCACAACACAAAACTCAACAGAAAACTCGTGAGCTCCATTAGTATAAGAAAATAAATCCACCACTTAGTTACTGTAATGAACTCATTCTAAATTCATATTGGTGTAATATCTACTGTATTCCAACTTCTGTATGGTTCATACCCTCCGATACTACTCATAGATTCATCAAAATAAATAAGCAACATATAGAAAACAGAATCTGTCAAAAACAGAACAGTCTGTAGTAATCTGTATCAAACGTATACTTATGGAACTCCAAAAATCCTACCAAATTAGGAAGTCCTAATAAATTTGTATACCAATCCAGAGCAAAAAGAATCAGATCAGAATCACGTTTCTGTGAATTATCAAAACCAATTTACTGGGTGCAAAAGTTTCTGATTTTCAGCAGGATCAACACAACTATCACCATAAGCTATCCTAAAGGTCTTACTTGGCACTTTATTGAAACAAAATCTATAAAAAATGATTACTACAGTAGCATAATCATATGTACACACAAAAACATTAAGGGTAAATATTGGGTTGTCTCCCAACAAGCGCTTTTCTTTAATGCCTTTCTAGCTAGGCATGATGATGACAATGATGCTCACATAAAAGATAAGAATTGAAACATAACGGGAGAATCATGAAGCATATGACTAGCACATTTAAGTCTAACCCACTTCCTTTGCATAGGGATTTTATGAGAAAACAACTTATGGGAACAATAATCAACAAGTATAGGAAGGCAAACAAGCATAGCTTCACGATTTTCAACACATAGAGAGGAAACTTGATATTATTGTAGTTTCTACAAGCATATGTTCCTCCCTCATAATAATTTTCAGTAGCATCATGAATTAATTCAACAATATAAACAACACCTAAAACATTCCTTTTATGATCTACAAGCATAGAAAATTTACTACTCTCCACATAGGCAAATTTCTTCTCATGAATAGTAGTGGGAGCAATCTCAACAAAATAATTATCATGTGAGGCATAATCCAATTGAAAATTAAAATCATGATGACAAGTTTCATGGTTATCATTATTCCTAATAGCATACAAGTCATCACAATAATAATCATAGATAGCAACTTTGTTGTCATAATCAATTGGAACCTCTTCCAAAATAGTGGAATCATCACTAAATAAAGTTGACACTCTTCCAAATCCACTTTCATGTTCATCACAATAAGATTCAAAATCCTCAAAAATAGTGGGATCACTACTTCCTAAAGTTGACACTCTTCCAAACCCACTTTCATCAATATAATCATCATAAATATTCTCATCAAAACTTGGGGGACTAAAATATCATATTCATCAAACATAGCTTCCCCAAGCTTGTGGCTTTGCATATCATTAGCATCATGGGTATTCAAGGAATTCATACTAACAACATTGCAATCATGCTCATCATACAAAGATTTAGTGCCCAACATTGTATAGATTTCTTCTTCTAGCACTTGATCACAACTTTCCTTTCCATCATACTCACAAAAGATATTAAAAAGATGAAGCATATAAGACAAACTTAACTCCATTTTTTGTAGTTTTCTTTTATAAACTAAACTAGTGATAAAACAAGAAACAAATAGATTCGATTGCAAGATCTAAAGATATACCTTCAAGCACTCACCTCCCCGGCAACGGCGCCAGAAAAAAGCTTAGTTGACAGGGTGTGAGTGCCGCTTACCTAGCCTCCCTAGCAACGGCACCAGAAAAGAGCTTGATGTCTGCTACGCAACCTTCTTCTTGTAGACATTGTTGGGCCTCCAAGTGCACAGGTTTGTAGGACAGTAGCAAATTTCTCTCAAGTGGATGACCTAAGGTTTGTCAATCCGTGGGAGGCGTAGGATGAAGATGGTCTCTCTCAAACAACCCTGCAACCAAATAACAAAGAGTCTCTTGTGTCCCCAACACACTCAATACAATGGTAAATTGTATAGGTGCACTAGTTCGGCGAAGAGATGGTGATACAAGTGCAATATGGATGGTAGATATAGGTTTTTGTAATCTGAAAATATAAAAACAACAAGGTAACTAATGATAAAAGTGAGCGTAAACGATATTGCAATGGTAGGAAACAAGGCATAGGGTTCATACTTTCACTAGTGCAAGTTCTCTCAACAATAATAATATAGATAGATCATATAACAACCCCTCAACATGCAACAAAGAGTCACTCCAAAGCCACTAATAGCGGAGAACAAACGAAAAGATTATGGTAGGGTACGAAACCACCTCAAAGTTATTCTTTAGGATCGATCTATTCAAGAGTTCGTACTAGAATAATACCTTAAGACACAAATCAACCAAAACCCTAATGTCACCTAGATACTCCATTGTCACCTCAAGTATCCGTGGGCATGACTATTCGATATGCATCACACAATCTCAGATTCATCTATTCAGCCAACACAAAGTACTACAAAGAGTGCCCAAAGTTTCTACCGGAGAGTCAAGACGAAAATGTGTGCCAACCCCTATGCAAAGGTTCATGGGCGGAACCCGCAAGTTGATCACCAAAACATACATCAAGTGGATCACGTGATATCCCATTGTCACCACAGATAAGCACGGCAAGACATACATCAAGTGTTCTCAAATCCTTAAAGACTCAATCTGACAAGATAACTTCAAAGGGAAAACTCAATTCATCACAAGAGAGTAGAGGGGGAGAAACATCATAAGATCCAACTATAATAGCAAAGCTCGCGATACATCAAGATCGTGTCATAGAGAGAACATGAGAGAGAGAGAGAGAGATCAAACGCATAGCTACTGGTACATACCCTCAGCCCCGAGGGTGAACTACTCCCTCCTCGTCATGGGGAGCGCCGGGATGATGAAGATGGCCACCGGTGAGGGATTCCCCCTCCGGCAGGGTTCCGTAACGGTATCCCGATAGGTTTTTGGTGGCTACAGAGGCTTGCGGCGGCGGGACTCCCGATCTATCTTCGTATTCGATGGTTTTAGGGTATATGGGACTATATAGGCGAAAGAAGTCAGTCCGGGGAGCCACGAGGGGCCCACGAGATAGGGGGCACGCCCAGGGGGGTGAGCGCGCCCTCCTATCTCCTGGCCTCCTCGAACCTTCCATGGCTTGTACTCCAAGTCTCCCGGATCATATCCTTTACAAAAATCACGCTCCCGAAGGTTTCATTCCGTTTGGACTCCGTTTGATATTCCTGTTCTTCGAAATACTGAAACAGGCAATAAAACAGCAATATGGGCTGGGCCTCCGGTTAGTAGGTTAGTCCCAAAAGTAATATAAAAGTGTATAATAAAGCCCGTAATCACTCAAAACAGATAGTAAAATAGCATGAATGCTTCATATATTATAGATACGTTGGAGACGTATCAGCCACCTTGCGGTGTAAGACCCTACTCCTGCTTTGGGGTGGATTAGCCTCCCGAGGGGCTGAGGATGAACTGGTAGAGAGGAAGAACAACTTCAGGAGGTCTGTTCTTGTGTGGGTGTGACCTAGTGAGGGTTCGGATTCCGGATCCCCTCCTAGGGTGGTGGCTGAGCTATATTTGTAGTGGCCTCGGTCCTCTTCCTCCAAAACGAAGGCGGGAAGGGATCCCACAGTGGCCAAGTTTAAAGGGAGACATGTAATACATCTTATCCTGACGAAAGGTGGTCTTCGCCTGCAAAGCCTCTGCTCGTGATGCCGTGGTGGGCTCGGTGATGACATCCGTCCTGCCGTCCTGGAGGTCTTGGTCTTGTTGTGCAGGAATGGAAACCTTTAACTAATACCTCAGGACTCCACGCCTGCACTTGCCTCCTTAGCACCAAAGAGGAAACCTACCGCTCTGCGCTTGCTGGAGCCCGCCTGGCCATGGTCATCACAGCTTGCGTCACCCAAACCTCATGAGGTGGGTACTTGCATTGGAATCTTCGCTCCTCAGGAGCCAGCCTGGGAAGGCCGCTCCCTCCAGAGGTCTTGGTGTCGTATGCCTCATGAGGCTCGGCTCCCCACAAGGGTGTTGTCTTGCCGATACTGAAGGTGGGCCGTACTAGGCCGTCGATGGAGCCATACCGTGAGCCACAGGCAGGAAAGTCTGGGTACCCTGGTTCCCAGAATGCCGACAGTAGCCCCCGGGCCCAAGGCGCGCTCGGACTTGGTTTCGAGGCGAAGCCAAAGGGCAAGGGTGAAGCGCCGCAGGCCCCAATTTCCTGTGGGCCAAGCCAACGCGTGGCGCTTGACGAGACGTGGGCGTCTCCACTTCCCCCGCTGCCTCGGCAACTGTCCGACTTGAGAACTGCCTGTTGCATGCAGAAAAACCATCATTACTCAAAATTGCGGGAGGCTGACGGTTGGCGTCCCTCTGGCTATAAATGAGAGCAGGGTCGGAGCCCCCTGCCCATCTCTGTCTTCTCGCTACTTGCTCCTCCTTCTCTCTCTCTGCCCCGCCGTCTTGTCAAAACGTCCATGGTACCAGTGAGAAGGTTTTCCACTGCGTAGAAGGGAAAAACCCCTCAGGTGGAACCCGAGCTACTCCTGCCAAAGAAGAGGCCTAATTGCTCCCGGGGCGCTGTCGCGGAACCCATGGCGACGCGGCCTTGGCATGAACGGGCTCCACCGGCCTTCCCAATACCCATGTATGCCCACGCGCAGAGCCCCGCACACAGGAGCGTCGATCGGCGCCGCGAGGAGCGGGGTTGCGGAGGAGAACATGCAGTGGCCGTACGACCACCTCACTCGCGGACCCACGCCGAAGGCACAACCCACGAGTTTGTGGTGTGGGCGGCAATGCTGCCGCGCACATGGATACGGCTCCCGCGGTCCTTCACAGGGGAGATACCACCGAGGGGGCCCATGGAGTTGTGGCTGCAGCACGACGGATGCTGCGGCCGAGCTTCAGAAGCGGAGGTCAAGGTCATCGACGCTGGTGACGTCTTTATGACTCGAGGATGGGGCGCGATCGCCCGCGCGTGCCGCCTGGAGGGAGGCCATGCCATCCACTTCGAGTATGGCGGGGCATGGACGCTCTTCTTAAAGGTCTTTGGCGAGGATGGTCGGCGCCTAGAATGCTACCCCCGGGGAGGCGATCGAGGCGGCGAGGCCACCGGTGGCAAACTTGCCCTTAGCCTTGTCTGTAATTCTTCCGACAGTAGTAGCGCCTCCTCCGAGTATGACTCGAGTGACGATGACAGCTATGAGCCACCGTGCCCGAACCTCAGCAGCGGCATCATCCCGGCGTCGTCGGTGACGCCGCCAAGGCCTTGGATCCTTTATGGGTTTTTCTTTGCTTCATCTCTGCACGAAACCATGACGATCCCCATGGGGGTGTGTAAAAATTGTGATGCTTTTGCCTTAATGCTTATTATTTCCAATTAATGTTGCGGTTACGCTTCTTGCTGTGGCAAGGTTCCCCCTTTCATCATCGCGGTAGCTTAGTGCTCTACGTTGACAGGACCCAATCCCCAGGCATGCTTCAGCCGGCTGGTATGCCAGGTCGCGATGCCGTGGTCAAGGCCAGGAGGTGAGCGACTGGAGGTCCAGTAAGAGCCCCTGAGGCGCAATGCTCAGGGGGTCCCCTTTGGCATGCAAGCGGCTTTCAAAAGACTAAAATGGCAACATGCTTGCCAGAGCGAGATCGCGAGAGGCTAAACGCCGACCGTAAGGTTTATGCCTGCATGTATGGGGTTACTTATCTTGGCAAGCCTGCGGTGATCCCTTTGCTGTGAGGACAACCTTTATTGCGACGTCTGGTTGTGTCCTTCCCCTAGTGGTGCTTCCGTGCAGGACTCGCGCCGACCCCTTCTTCCCCGCTCATTTGGATGCTCTACGTCCTTGGGTCCCGGCCCTCTAGCAAGGCTCAGCCGCCGCTGGTATGCCAGGTCACGATGTCGTGGTCAAGGCCAGGGGGTGAGGGCTCGAGATCCAATTGGATACCCTGAGGCGCGGTGCTCAGGGCCCCCCTTTAACATGCAAGTAATTTTTGCGAAAAAGAAGGGGTGGCTGGCCTCGTGAGGTTGTCTTGGTGGGGGTCGCTCGTGGTCCTGGCTCCGAAGGTCCTTGCGAGTCAGCCGAAGGAAGAAAACATAGCACATAGCCACGCTTGCTGCCCTGCCGATGATCTTTCCGCAAGAAGACGAAGGCACTGAGGACCCGGTGAGGTGACTTGTGCGGGGCAGTCCGCGAGCCAGAGCTCGGTCTCTCAGGTTTATCAGCACTGCAGGGACAGACCCGAGCACATGCGCCATGCTAGCAGTCCCATTGTGGGATGAGCAAAAGGCGGGTTAGCAACACGCGGAGGCCGCGAGGGGCGAATCCATAGGTAACGGGACAGCAGGGGTAGTGTCAATAGCCATGATAACATAGGCAAGCATTCTGGTCCGGAGTACATGAATTAAAATTGTGCGGCTGTGGGACTAGCCCTGGCAGCTTGAGGATGATCTAGCCCGAGGGGCGCCCTCAATTGAACAAACCAAAAAGTCACCTGGTACCGTCGTTGGAGAAGTGTTGGGGCAGCTAAAGATGCACGCTACAGAAGTCGCTCCTCACGAGTCGTCTGACTCCTGGGTCTCGTGAGGCTCCGGAGGTCCAGGAGGCTCGCAAGGTGTCGGCACCTCCGTCATCAAGATCGCCTGGCGCCTGGCCTCGTGAGCCTCCAGGATGCCCCACATATGGCGCTGGTGCGCGGCAGCTGCAGCAAGCCGAAGGGCATGCAGACGTAGCTGTGAGGGCGGCCTCTGCACGGGCCGATGTAGGACGGCCAGAAGAGCTCCTGAGAAGCGGCCCAGTTGAGCCCTAGGATGTTGACGTAGACGCAGCTCGCCACGCATATTAGGGGCGGCAGCTGCACCGAGTGATGCGGGAGGGCACTCGCCGCACATGGCTCGCGCCTCCTGAAGCTCTCCAATCACCTAGGTGATGAACTCCTAAGCGTCTGGCGCCCTGCGCGCGGAAGCGCGCGTTGAAGCACGCCTGCACATGGTGCCTGAACGCCTCCCTCGTGATGCTGGCCAGGCCAGAGGCCCTCCATAGGAGAGCCCCCGAGCCCAACCTGAGAGGGGCGTCGGGCGCGCCTTTCTATGCGAGAGGGGAAGGCGCCCCAGCAGTGGGTGTAGGTCCTGAGGCACGGTCATCAGACACCCCACCGTCCTAAGGTCCTCCAAGGAGTAGCTACTTCTTCTTCTCGGGGACGACCTCAGGTGGGTTGATGGCGCCCTCATCATCTGAGTCCTTGACCGGTGCGCCTAGTAAGTGCGCTCATGGGAGCACACCACATCCTTCTCATTGCAGGCGATCGATATGATGCTACAACTTCCTGGCATCTTGAGGACGTTGTAGCCGTGGTGAGTCACAACCGTGAACTTGGCGAGGGCTGGGCACCCGAGGATGGCGTTGTTCGGGAGGCGAATGTGGGTGACGTCGAAGTCGATGAGCTCAGTGCGGTAAGTTGTCGCGCTTGCTGAAGGTGACAGGGAGGCGAATCTGCCCAAGGGGGACGGTGGAGCCATCGGTCACCCCTGAGAAGGGATTGGTGGGGAGGAGCTGGTCGTAGGGCACCTGGAGCCCCTCGAACATCTTAGCAGAGAGGACATTCAGTCTCGCACCTCCGTTGATGAGTGTCTTGGTAACAAGAACGTTGCTGATGGTTGGTGAGAAGAGCATTGGGAGCACGCCGGTGGTGGCTGCACACTTGAGTTGATCCGCAGAGTCGAAGGTGATGGCCTACTTGGACCACCTGAGGGGACGCGACGCCTCGAGTTTGGGGAGGGCTGCGTTCACCTCACGAGCGAACTACTTGAAGACGCGATAGGAGGCGGGGGCCTGAGCGCCACCCAAGATGCAGACAATAGCACGAGGCTCTTGGAAGCCCCCGGCCCCATCATGTTGGCGGTGGTCATCGTTCCTCCTTGGCGGTGGCAACTATTGAGGAAGGTTGGCGTTTCCCTGAGGACGATCCTCACAAGGCTGGTCCCTCCAGGGGCCATCGCGAGGCTGGCCTTGCCAGCGGTCCACACGAGGCTGATCACGCCAGTCCTGACTGGCGTCACGGTTATCCCAGCGACCTGCACCACGACAATAGCCTCGGTCGTTGTGCTCAGGGCGGCCACCAAGGCACCCATCTCAGATGGCCCTGATCTCTTGGTAGTCGTTGGTGTTGTGGCTGTGGACGTTGTGGAATACGCAGAATAGGCGGCTGCCCTTGGAGGACTCGAGGTGGTCGCTGCCGCGCTTCATCTTGGGCTTGGCCGTGAGCACAGCCGGACCCTTATGCTTCACGTCCTTGGCCTTGGACTTCTTGTCTTCAGGGTCAGCCTCCAGGAGCTCAAGGAGGGAGAGGCGACCTTCCTCTACCCTCGCGCACCTGGTTTCCATGTTGAACATCTCCGGAGTCGAGCACATGTCCTCATGTATGGCGAGTTCTTCCTTCATCCTGACGTCCCGAACGCCATCAGTGAATGCTGAGATGATGGCCTCGTCTGACACCATGGGGATCTTGAGGCGGACATTGGTGAAGCACTGGATGTATTTGTGCAAGGTCTCCCCTGGCTGTTGCTTGATGCGCCGTAGGTCACCTGCAACAGGGGTGCGGTCGCGAGTTCCTTGGAAGTTGGCGATGAAGCGCTCACGCAGCTCATCCAGGAGGAGATTGATCCCACTTGGAGGTTCGGGAGCCACGAGCGTGCGTCATCCTTGACAGCCGTGGGAAACCAGTTCGCCATGACCTTCTAGTCGCCATTCGCCTCCTCGATGCTCAGCTCGTAGAGCTGGAGGAACTCAGCGGGGTCAGGGGTGCCATCGTAGCATGGAGGCAGGTCTGGCTTGAACTTGTCGGGCCATACGACGCGGCGCAGCTCAGGAGTGAACGCCCGGCAACCTGCCGTGCTCATGGGAGCCCGCCGCGGAGGGGGAGCCAGGTCTTGGCGCCCGCGTGCCACTGCCTTGGGTGGCACACGGTCTTGGCGTGGCGGTGCTGGGAGCGCGCTCCTCTCTCCTTGAGGCTGCTGCACCACCTGGCAGCTTTCTTCGTCGCGTGTCGGCACTTTGCGCGACAGGTCGCGCTGGGGGGCCTCACGCCTTGGCTCGAGGACGACATCACGCCAGAGAGGAGGAGGAGGCACACCGTGGGCGACATCGCCTGTCTCAGGCAGTGGAAGAGGCAGCGAACGAGACTGCACATGAGCCTCTCCAGCGGCGCTGACGAGCTCGGCGATGCGGTCCAGCCAGTCCTCGTAGAGGTCATCAGCCGGACGGTAGCGCAGAAGCTCATGCGCAATGAGCAACACAGCTTATGCGTTTGCCGGCCTGCAACGAGCATGAGTAGACGAAGCAACAGCTGGATTCAGTGTCGGAGTGGCGGTGCGACCATCGCGTCACACAAAAGGTGGAAACAACGAGTCCTGCTGCTCATGGACCATGGGGCCGGTGGCAGCATTAGCCGCAGGTGGCAGGGAGTGACATCACCTGCCAGCACCGTCTGAGTAACGCGGGCGGCGAGGGCTGACAGGCGCTCGGCACGAACTTGACGAGCTTCGGCCATGAGAACAGCGGAACGACGGTGGAACGTTCTATGGAAGAGAGGCTTCGACACACACCCTACTTGGCACGCCAAATGTAGGATTCAGGGCTCTACAGGCCCAAGAAAAGGTTCGAACTATGGGGTGTGGGCGAAAAATTCAACCTCTCCAGCCAGCTAACTCGTCGCTCTCACGGACTAGCTCAATGAACAGGAAAGGGAAGAGACACAGCAGTTTACCCAGGTTCGGGCCACCTTTCGGTGTAAGACCCTACTTCTGCTTTGGGGTGGTTTAGCCTCGCGAGGGGCTAAGGATGAACTGGTACAGAGGAAGAACAACCTAAGGAGGTCTATTCTTGTGTGGGTGTGAGCTAGTGAGAGTTCGGATTCCCGATCCCCTCCTATGGTGGTGGTTGAACTATATTTATAGTGGCCTCGGTCCTCGTCCTCCAAAACGAAGGCGGGAAGGGATTCCACAGTGGCCAAGTTTGTAGGGAGACAAGTAGTACATCTTATCCTGATGAAAGGTGGTCTTCGCCTGCAAAGCCTCTGCTCGTGACGCCGTGGTGGGCTTGGTGATGACATCTGTCCTGCCGTCCTCGTGGTCTTGGTCTTATTGCGCGGGAATGGAAACCTTTGGCTGATTCCTCGGGACACCACGCCTGCGCTTGCGTCCTTAGCACCAAAGAGGAAACCTGCGGCTATGCGCCTGCTGGTGCCAGCCTGGCCTTGGTCGTCACGGCTTGCATCACCCAAACCTCATGAGGTGGGTGCTTGCATAGGAATCTCCGCTCCTCAGGAGCCAGCTTGGGAAGTCCGCTCCCTCCAGAGGTCTTGGTGTCGTATACCTCGTGATGCTCGGCTCCTCGCGAGGGTCTTGTCTTGCCAATGCTGAAGGTGGGCCGTACTAGGTCACCGATGGAGCTACGCCGTGGGCCATAGGAAGGCAAGTCTGGGTACCCTGATTCCCAGAACACCGACACAGTACTAGGCATTTTCTTCTTCCAAAAAGGGGAGTTGGCCTGAAAACACAAATGACAATAAGAAGCTATGCAGTTTATGAGAAAATGATAAGTGAAGTAAGAATGGATTGAAACATGTACGTCGGGAGCTGTGTTGAGAGTGCAGAAGGGGTTTAGACCCGTCTTGCTGCAGCTTTTGAGGCTCTCCCCGAGTAATGACTTGGTCATTTCATTAATTTCTTGTTTTTCAAGGCTAGTTGGATTGTATCCCTGAGGGTCCTTTACGTCACATGTGTATTTGCATATTAAGCCAGTGCGGCGGCTCAAGGAAAAAATCCTCCACGCAACCCAACATCAGACCAAATCAATGCAAGTTAATCCATTGGCTAATAAGGCCCTTATCCTAGAAAAGGTAGGCGCGTACTTGGTCCATTCTGCAGCAGTGATCTGGTCAGGCAGTGGATGTCTGGGGCTAAGACGGTAGGAGCAGAAACCCGGCAGAGGATTTTCATCAGCCGAGGAGGTGTCTTGGCAGTAGAACCAAGTCTGATTCCAGTCCTTGGGGTGATTGGGCAGTGTAGCTGCAGTGAAAACGATGTCCCTTCGCCTCTGGATTGAAATTCCGCAAGTTCAAGTCTTGGTCCGTCTGTTATCTCAGTCTCTTGGTTCAAGTAATAGTATTCCCTAAATAAATCAATGTTGGGCTCCTCTTGAAGGTACACCTCACAAAAAACTTGGAAGTTGCATATATTGGAAACGGAATTGGGGCCGATATATTGGGGGTCTAGCTTATAAGTTCAGAACATCTCGGAAGAATTTTTACCCGGGTGGTGAGAAACCACGGACGAGATGATCTGCAAAGACTATGACCTCGCCCTCCTTAGGTTGAGGTGGAACTTCAGCCCAGGGAACACGCTAGTGAATGATATCATTGGCCGTAAAACTCCCATATCAACGTACTCCTTGAGAGATTGTTCAGTAACGACAAAAGCAACCCAGTCACAAGAGGTGGTGGTTTTAGTCATTTTTGACAATGGGAGCCCGAGAATAAATTGTGGAGGGTTAAAATGGTGATACAGAACCGCCCAATAATTGCAAAAAATCGTGTTTAAATCGGTCGTTCCATGGTGATTTACAAGACCATGATTAAGTTGACCCGGCAAAACATGCCCGGTGGGTCGTACGAAGTTCTGGATTTTTGGACAAATTATGCATTATAGTTAACCCAGCTAAGTATTGGCGGGTTACAGAGATTGTTATTTAAGCTGCCTCAGCAATGAATGGCCGGTCAGTTCACTATCAAGTCAAAGTGGTTGAGATTTTGCTAAGTATGAGGCAAACAGGTTCCGCAGGATGGCAGCTACATTTACGGATCTAAAAACAGTCCAAAAAATAGAAGAAACTGGCTAAACCTAAACTGTTGTGGAACAACTAGCGTGTTGAAAATGAATCTCATAGGAACAGGATGAATCTACGATGAGAAACATATGCTAAAACTACGGCCAGATGACTTTGCTGTTACATTGGGATTCAACTAGGCAATATGGTGGATGAACTACAAGGGGGCACAACGAACATCGATGAACACCGATGAACTAAGGAAAACCTAATGTATATTGAAAGTAGGAGAGGCGAGTACCTGGAGATGCTGATGGACAACGGAAGGATGCCACAGTTTTATGGTCCGTTCAGGTCGATGCAGCGGCTAGGTTGGTGCTGCTGATGAAAGTTGGCGGCGACGACAGAGCTTGTGCGGCGATGGTCGGCGCGAGGAAGACAAAGAAGAGAGAGGGACGGTGGTAAAAGTGAAAAGTACCCCCGTGCCTATTTATAAGGGAAAATGTGAATAGTAAAATGACAGGCGCGGAAATCGAGGAGGCATGATCATTACTTAACAACAGAAGCGCCTCGATTTTTGGGATGGCTGATCAATGCAAAGATCTGTTGTGATGTCATAAGATTTTTTTAGATTAATGACATGACATCACCTTTGTCATGGAGGGTCAAGAAAGTTTGTCAGGTTAAAATGTTGAAAGATTTAAGAGATTCACCAATTGAAGAATGAAGATTGACATGAATAGGTTCCAATCAATCTGGGGGCTAATGTTGGGGATATAACCCCGTGATATGACCCGCCTAGGAGGGGCCGGGTCATATCGTTGACGACTTCTAAATTGAAGGCCCAATTAGGCCTAAGAAGACGAGATGATAATACTAAAGGCGGCTTACAAGCAGCCCTGTTGAAGGCCCACGACCCGGAGGCAACTCAAGACCCGAAGGTGTGAGCGGCCCAATGAAAGCTTGCCTAACAAAGCAAGGTGACTTAGAGACAGGGTCGGTTACGTTGTGTGATCCAACCCGAACTTCTGTAAGCTGCCAGGCCTTGACCTGTGTATATAAAGGTGAGACTCGATGGCGGGTTAACTCAAGAAAAAAGGATCAATAGCTAGGTCAAGCGTGTTCGCTCCCTTGTAATCGATCTCAAGCAATACAACTAGAATCACGAAGTAGGCTTTTACCTCATTGCGAGGGGCCGAACCTGGGTAAACCCTTTGTGTCCTTTGTCCCGTCCAACCCCTTCAAGCTAACCTACGTTGTGATGGCTCCCCACCTAAGTCCTTTCATCAGGGCATCTGCTGTGATAAAACCACGACAGGGAAAAATAATAATTAAAAAATTCAAAGTAGTTTAGATTTTTTTTGAACAAACTTGACTTTTTTTTGCACTAGTATAAAAAATTCGTGAATAAAAAACTAAAGTTGACTTTGAGGTAAAAAAATAAAATTATTGCTATATGCAAGTCACTATTCACACTTTTTTGGCTTAGAATTTTGTTTTTTGGCCCTGAAGCCAACAGGGTTTTTCTTTTGTGGAATTGTTTTACGATTACAATGTAAGGTAAAGTTTATTTCAAAAATATTATCATTTTTTTATTTTTATTTAGAAACTATTTGTTTACTTATATATATAGGACAAAATTATTGCTCTAGCCTTTTTGGCAAACTTAATCAAGAACTGATCCTATTTTGAAAAGAATTTTGTATCTGACCTTTTTTGGTCATGCCAACATCTCTAGCATTTGGGTTGCACATGAGATGCCTTAGTTCTTGGGGTTTCCTCCATATCCCGCATCCAGCTGGTCATCTGACGTGGATGGCCAAAACACCAAGGCCCATGGCATATCCTTCATGTCCCAAACACCGAAGACGGTGGTGTTTCCATCTATGCCCGAGATGCCATGAAGCTTGGCGTTTGCCATCTAAATTGTTTAACATTGCCGGTGCAGTGACTTGCCTTACATGCATTGTATTCTGACATGCATGCACATGATCACCCAATCAATATGTCATTGCAATATAAACACAAAGTTTTTCCACAATGCAGTCATGACAAGAAAGAAAGGAAATTGTATAAAGAAGCTGCTTGATGGCACAGGACTGTGGCATCATGGTACGACTGAAATTAGTGACCACATTATGCAATAATTTTCTGGTTTATTCACAGCTGAAGTTGATGCTCCTAATCTGAATGTCTTGGCATCGGTTAAAAGAATAGTAACACTAGACATGAACAATGCTTTGCTAGCTCCTTATTCGGCTGAAGGGGTCAAGAAGGCATTGTTCGATATTGGCAATCTGAAGGCCCCAAGATCAGATGGACTGCACATGACATTTTACAAGAGGTTTTGGCCCATGCTTGGAGAAGATCTTGTAGATGAAGTGTTGAAGGCCATCAATTCAAGTACTATCCCACCATGGTGGAATGACACTACTACAGTTTTCAACCCGAAAATAAATTCTCCAGAGAAAGTGACTCAGTTTTGGCCTATCCGTCTATGCAATGTTGTTTACCAGGTAATCTCAAAGATGCTAGCAGCAAGGCTGAAAGTTTTTTTACCAAACATTATTAGCCCAACGTAGAGTGCTTTTTTTCCTGGGCGCCTGATTGTAGACAATGTCTTGGTAGCTTATGAAAGTTTTCATGCGATAAGAAAAGGAGAGATGGCCATAATGGTTGGTGTGTAGTGAAGCTGGACATGCATAAGACATATGACCAAGTTGAATGGGTGTTTCTAGAAGGTATTTTGCTGAAATTGGGGTTTCATGAAGAGTGGGTTGAACTGGTTATGCAATGTGTTAGTACAGTGGAATATCGTGTACGTTTTAACTCAGAAGGAAAATAAACTTTTACACCGTCTAGAGGCTTGCGACAAGGCAATCCATTGTTGCCTTATTTGTTTCTGGTATATACTGAAGGATTGACTACTTTGTTGAATAGAGCCGAGGAAGAAGGGAAGCTCGAGGGAGTGAATATGAGTAGGGAAGCACCGACCATCACTAATCTATTGTTTGCAGACAATTCATTAATCCCCATGAAGGCCAACACTAAGAATGTTGAGTGTATGAAACCCAAATATTATCCATTTTGTGATATTTTGAATGCACCTCTAAAAAAGAGACCCTCATTCACATGGAAAAGTATTATGTCGGGGGTGCAGACACTAAAAAGAGGTCATATATGGAGGGTCGGTGATGATGGTCGGATCAATGTTTGGGATGATGAATGGATCCCTAATTCACTGTAATCACGGCTCATGGAGGTAATTTACTATCAAAAGC
The DNA here is from genome assembly GCA_963921465.1 of Triticum timopheevii. Lineage (NCBI taxonomy): Eukaryota > Viridiplantae > Streptophyta > Magnoliopsida > Poales > Poaceae > Triticum > Triticum timopheevii. The sequence continues at coordinate 389,888,052 of OY997274.1, forward strand.
AAGTGATTTCATTGACCCTGTTACGGGTCGTTGGGATGAAGAGTTGGTCTCTCAAACATTCTGGCAAGTAGATGTGGCGCTGATCCTTGCAATTTCGTTGCCTGAATTTTATATGTCGCACTTCATAGCGTGGAACTTGTGCAATAATGTGAGATTATCAGTGAGATTAGCATACTTAGCAGAGTGGCACAACCAATATGGACATAAAATATCAGGAGGCAATGTAGTCGGACCCTCACGGAATTCACCAATATGGAGGATGATCTGGATCTTAAGCTGTCCTTCCAAGGTTAAAATTTTCCTCTGGCGAACTTTGTTCGGCTCGCTACCATGTCGGGTGAATTTGGCTAACGGACATATAAAAGTCAGTGGGCAATGCCCTACATGCGGAGGATACCAAGCACCTATTATTTACTTGTGCAAAAGCTAAAGAGTTTTGGCGGTTACTAGGTTTGGACTTTGCTGTTGATAAAGCATGCGCCATGGATCACGCTAGAGAAGTTGTGCTAGAATATTTATTGCTGCAACCAGCTGAAGAATGTGTTGTCCTTGGTCTGGGAAATTCAATAGAAGCAATTGCTATTGGTTCCTTGTATTTATGGCGAGAGAGGAGAAAGTTAATGCATAATGAAAAGGTCCAGGAAGCTAAGTTCATAGCAATGGCAATCAGAGTTTTGGTTGCTAACTATACTATGACGAGTGATGCAAAGGTGACGATCAAGCGACATGGTTGGGAAATGCCAAGGAGCAACTGTGTGAAGCTAAACGTGTGGATGGGGCTTTTGACCCATACTTACTCAAGGGCTCGTATGGTTGTGTCATCTGAGACTCGAATGGCAGATTCGTCACGGCAGGAAACAGGGAATTCAGTTGGTATGGAGATGCGCTTATGGTCGAGGCACTGCCCTTGTAGGTTGGCCTCAGTTTGGCAACTATAGTTGGGCATAATCGCATAGAGATGAAATCCGACAACATCAAGGTGATAAACACAATGAAAAATGGAGGTCGCTCTTTCGGTCTATCGACGACAACTTTTGATGATATATATCACCTTGCGTGTGATTCCCCGCATATTATTTTTGAGCATGTGATGTCTACTATGCAACTTTATTCTTGTAGACTCTATTGGGCCTCCAAGCGCAGAGTTTTGTAGGACAGCAACAAATTTCCTTCAAGTGGGTGACCTAAGGTTTATCAATCCTTGGGAGGTGTAGGATCTAGATGGTCTCTCTCAAACAACCCTGCAATCAAATACAACAAATCTCTTGTGTTCCCAACACACCAAATTCCGTTGTCAATTGTATAGGTGCACTGGTTCGGCAAAGAGATGGTGATACGAGTGTAATATGGATGGTAGAAATAAGTTTTTATAATCTGAACAATTAAGAATAGCAAGGTAACAAGTAGCAAACAACGAGGAAAATGGTATATCAATGCTTAGAAACAAGGCCAAGGGTTCATACTTTCAGTAGTGCAATCTCTCTATAGTGCAATAAAGAATCACTCCATATTTCCTATCGAAGAAAGTAGGATGAAAACGTGTATCAGCCTCTATGCCTGGATTACCCCAATGTCACCATGGGAATCCGTAAGTTGATTCATATATCAAGTGGGTCAATAGAATACCCCATTGTCACCAAGGGTATCCACATGCAAGACATACATCAAGTGATCTCAAATCCAAAGTATGCACTCCAACATACCAAAATTCAAAGAGCAAGTCTCAATTCATCACAACAAAGACAGAGAGGGAAAGAACACCATATGATCCAACTATATCAATAAAGCTCATGGTACATCAAGATCGTGCCAAATCAAGAATGAGAGAGAGAGAGAGAGATCAAACGCATAGCTACTGGTACATACCCTCAGCTCCAGGGGTGAACTACTCCCTCCTCATCATGGAGGCAGCGAGCATGATGAAGATAGCCTCTGGTGATGGCTTCCCCCTCCGGCAGGATGCCGAAATGCAGCTCCAAATGAGATCACTTCGGAACAGAGGCTTGCGGCAGTGGAAAAAACTCATCTAGATAATATTTTGGGGGTTTATGTATTTATAGGAATTTTTAGCATTGGAATCACGCCAGGAGGTGCCATAGGGGGTCCACAAGGGGGAAAGGCGCGCCTAGGGGGGTTGGTGTGCCCCCTGCTTGTGAGGCCATTGTGAGTCTTTTGGTGCTCCTCCAAAGCTTCGTGGGTCTCTTTCCTTCCACAAAATCGTCAAAAAGTTTCATCGCATTTGGATGTTTGGTATAAATTTTATGGAAAACCCAAAACATGGAGAAAACAACAACATGCATTGGGCGCTAAATGCATCAAAACCATATAAAATTATTGTGAACAAATAAATACTTCATAAATTATAGATACATCAGAGACGTATCAGCATGCTCCTAGAGAGACTAATTGTGCCGCCCATGTTTTAGCCAAACTAGCTAGAAGTAAGGTGTGTGTGTGGGGGGGAGGGGGTGGATGGAAGATCCACCCGTAGAGATTGTTGATACTCTTGTAAAAGATAATATTGTGATCACCTTGCAATAAAGAGTACTTTGACGTAAAAAAATATGTCATGGATTTCCTGGTAAGCTTGTTTGATTTCCGCGCATCAAATCGTCCACGTGCCGCGGTTTCGCTGTGTACCGCTTCACTACGTGCGTTGTTGATCCGGAGATCAATGGAGCAAGATCCGATGCGGGATTCTGTCAGAGGTATAAAAGGATTTGAGGGATAGCGGTCGGGCCACCAGATCCCCTTTCTCTCCTCCGCCTTCTTCGCTTCTCACATCCACCCGAGTGCCAAAAATCTCCACCGCGATGGCAAGAGACTTGACAGCAAAGGCGGAGAAGGCCAGGAAAGCCACCTCCCCCGGCTCCGGCGCGGCGACCGGGGCCGTTGAGGGATTGGATCCCTTCACGCGTCTCGGCCAGGCGACTGGGGGAGCTCGCGGCAGAGGGGCTCATCCCAAAGGATAGATGGCATCGTCCGAACGCAGGGGAGGTTGAGCCAGTGCCGCGGGAGGACGAGCGCGTTCTGCTGGTCTCTCACATCGAGAGGTTTTTTTTGCTACCGCCCCACCCCTTCTTCCAGGCGTTTCTCGACTACTTCGGCGTGGAGCTCCACCATCTCCCTCCAAATGCCGTCACCTATCTCTCGGCTTTCATCTCCCTCTGCAAGAACTTTCTTGGCTGCCACCCCCATTGGGGGCTCTTCAAGCAAACCATCACTTATCGGTCGATGACCGTCAAGAAGGACTCGCTGATCGGCGAGAAGACCCACGTCACCTAGCTATATGGGGGTTTGGGAATCCAAGTCCACGAAGGTAGTGCCTTCCCAAAGATGAGCTTTCCTGATTCCGTCAAGGGGTGGTAAGGGACATGGTTTTACTGTAGCGACATTCCCGTCGTCAACAGCCAGTCGGGCCTCCCATCGTACTCGGTGGAGAGGGTGAGGCCCCCCGAGTCCCTTTCTATGGTGAGGAAGGATAAGACGGAGTTTGTCATCTTGGCCACCACCCTGGCCGAAGTTGTGAACACCGACGTGAACATCATGTATCTGTTGGACACTTTTCTCACTCGGCGGATCCAGCCACTTCAGGCTGGGGCCTGCCCCATGTGGCTGTATGAGGGGCCGAATGACCCCACCTGAGTGCACCCAGAGGAGCTCACCGAGAAGGATGTGGGGGACAAAATCAAGGCCACCACCTGCACCCATGACAACCCACGGGGAGCCAGGTGGTGCCGGCTTACTCCAAAGAACTCTCGCCAATTGGGGTAAGACACTTTTGTTCAGTCGGTGCATTCGTGTGCTGTTTTTTGTATGTCTAACGGATATGTCTCCAACGTATCTATAATTTTTGATTGTTCCATGCTATTATATTATCTATTTTGGATGTTTTATATGCATTAATATGCTATTTTATATTACTTTTGGGACTAACATATTAACCGAGAGCCCAATGCCAGTTTCTCTTTTCCCCTTGTTTTTGAGTTTTACAGAAAAGGAATATCAGATGGAGTCCAAATGGCATAAAACTTTCGTGATGATTTTTCTTGAACCAGAAGACACCCAACAAACTTGGAGAGGGGGACAGAAGCCCTCAGGGCGCGCCCTGGGGGGCACCCCTGGCTTGTGGGCCCCATGGGACTCCTCCAACCATAATTCTTTCGCTATAAATTCCCAAATATTCCCAAACGACCAGAAGCTTCCACCAAAATACCTTTCCGCAGCCATAACCTTCTGTTCCCGTGAGATCCCATCTTGGGGCCTTTTCCGGCACCCTACCGGAGGGGGATTGGATCACGGAGGGCTTCTACATCAACCCTATTGCCCTTCCGATGAAGCGTGAGTAGTTTGCCACAGACCTATGGGTCCATAGCTAGTAGCTAGATGGTTTCTTCTCTCTCTCTTTGATCTTCAATACAATGTTCTCCTCGATGTTCTTGTAGTTCTACCTGATGTAATATTTGTGTTTGTCGAGATCCGATGAATTGTGGATTTATGATCAGATTATCTATCAATATTATCTGAGTGTTCTCTGAATTCTTATATGCATGATTTGATATCTTTGTATTTCTCTTCGAATTATAAGTTTGGCTTGGAAAACTGGATTTGTTCTTCTTGCAATGGGATAGGTGCTTAGGTTTGGGTTTAATCTTGCGGTCTCCTCACCCAGTGATATAGTAGGGGAAGCGAGGCAGGTATTGTATTGTTGCCAGCAAGGATAAAAAGATGGGGTTTTCATCATATTGCTTGAGTTTATCCCGCTACATCATGTCATCTTACTTAAAGCGTTGCACTGTTCTTATGAACTTAATACTCTAGATGCAGGCAGGAGTCGGTCGATGTGTGGACTACTAGTAGTAGATGCAAGCAGGAGTCAGTCTACTTGACACAAACGTGATGCCTATATTCATAATCATTGCCTTAGATATCGTCATAACTTTGTGCTTTCCTATCAATTGCTCGACATCAGTTTGTTCACCCACCGTATGTTTTCTTTCAAGAGAGAAGCCTCTAGTGAAACCTATGGCCCCCGGGGTCTATTTTCCATCATATATTTTCATGTCTATAAACCAAAACTCCCAAATACCTCGCTGCAATTTATTTGTTTTTTTACTTTGTTTTATGTTTTTGTAAACTTTTATATCTATCTCTATCAGATCTTATCCTTGCAAGTGACCGTGAAGGGATTGACAACCCCTTTATCGCATTAGGTGCAAGTGTTTGATTGTTTCTGCAGGTGCATAGTTTGGAGACTTGCGCTTACCTCCTACTGGATTGATACCTTGGTTCTCAAACTGAGGGAAATACTTATCTCTACTTTGCTGCATCACCCTTTCTTCTTCAAAGGAAAAAACCAACGCAAGCTCAAGAAGTAGCAGAGAGAATTTCTGGCGCCGTTGCCGGGGAGATTCTACATCAAGCCTACCAAGTACCCACCATAAACTCTCATCTTTTGCATTACATTATTTGCCATTTGCCTCTCGTTTTCCTCTCCCCCACTTCTAAAATGATTTCAGGAAAACACAAAAATATTTGTCTTTTTATTGGCCTTCTATCCGTTTGTCTTTTTGTTTGCCTCTATGTCTTACTTGGCTCGTTTGCTTGTTTGCTTGATATAGTTGTGTGTTTATTGAAAATTAGAAACTAAAAGGTTTATGGATCCACTTAAAGTTTTCTACTTGGATCATCTTTGATCCATATGTGCTCACGCTGAAACCCCAATTAGTTTAGTTGAGGGAAAATCTTTAGATGAGCATGCTCATTTTGTGCGTCACCATTTGTCTAACAAAGGGAGGCTTTATGGAATCAAATAAATTGCTTTCTATGCTATGCTTGGAATCTTTGTGAACTTTGGGAGTTTACTTGTTGCCCTAAGAACCCTAAAAAACACCTTCCCTACCTGTGTGAGTTTAATGATAATGAAATCTTATCTTCTTATGAAAAGTGTGTTTATGGTTAGTATGATATTGAACAAATTGAATAATTTTTTGCTTTTATGGGTGCTTATGAAGTTTATTTTTTGATTGAAAAGTATGATATTACTCTCTACAAATCTAAATTTTTTGACATACTTAAATATTGCTATGAAAACTATGCTCATAATGCCCATGTTAAGGAATTTATTGAGAGAATGACCGTTGCTTTGGAAGAAAATAATGATATGCATGAATCTATAGATAATTATGATTCTGTTGATTTGATTTACATTTCCCTTGATGAACATGATGCTTGCTATTCTTATGGCCATGATGCCAATATTTATGGAGATGAATTTGCTATAGTTCCTTATGTTAAACATGAGATTATTGCTATTGCACCCATACTTGATAGTTCCTTGAATCAAAAGCATGATTGCAATGATGTTATTATAAATTCTATTAATGTAAATTGTGCTAATAATGTGCAAAACCCCAAGCTTGGGGATGCTAGTTTTGCTATGTCCGCTACTTATTGCAATGATCATGATTGGGGTGATGATGCTTCTTATGATCTTGAAAATTTATTTAAGCCTCATGATGAATATGTTTGCTATAATATTGAAAGTGGGTTTGGAAGAGTGTCAACTCTAGGTAATAATGATCCCGCTACTTTGGATATTGTTCAATCTTTCGAATTTTTGATAAAAGTGGGTTCAGAAAGGTCATGACTTTAGTTGATGATAATCCCACTATTTTGGAAGAGTGCCAACTTTGCATGCACGTGGAACAATTTGTGAATATGTTATGTGGTAGCTATTTTTTTGAATTTGAATATGATCCCACATGTAATTATTATTAGAGAGGAAAATATGGTTGTAGAAATTTTCATGTTACTAAATTACCTCTCGTTATGTTGAGATTGCTATTGTTTCTTACTTTTGCATATGCTAGGCTTTGCTTGTCTTGATAATTTGTTTTGTTATAAAATGCCTATGCATAGGAAGTATGTTAAACTTAGATGTGTTTGTCACGTGTTTTATGATGCTCTCTCTGCGCTTCAATTCTTGTCTTTCATGTGAAGATCATTTAAATTTCAAGGCCTAGCTAAAAGGCTTTAAAGAAAAACGCTTGTTGGGAGACAACCCAATATTTTTATTTTATGTTTTTATGAAAATACACATTATTACCTCCGTAGAAATTGTGTTTTGGTGTTTGTGTTAGTGTTTGAGCCAAGTAAGACCTTTGGGATAGCTTAAGGTGATAGTTCATTTGATCTTGCTGAAAAACAAAAACTTTTGCGCTCACTAAAACAATTTTAAAAAATCACAGAAGGGTGATTTTGATCTGAATGTTTTACACAAGATTTATATAGAAATTACCCAGGTTGTCCTAATGTTTCAGAATTTTTGGAGTTACAGAAGTATACGAAGTTTACATATTGCTATACGTTGTTCTGTTTTTGACAGATTCTGTTTTCTATGTGTAGTTTGCTTATTTTGATGAATCTATGGGTAGTATCGGGGGGTATGAACCATGGAAAAGTTGGAATACAATAGATATTACACCAATATAAATAAATAATGAGTTCACAATAGTAACAAAAGTGGTGATTTAATTTCTTATATGAACGGATCTCATGAGTTTTTTGTTGAGTTTTGTGTTGTGAAGTTTTGAAGTTTTGGGTAAAGATTTGATGGACTATGGAATAAGGAGTGGCAAGAGCCTAAGCTTTGGGATAGCCAATGCACCCCAAGGTAATATTCAAGGACAACCAAGAATCTAAGCTTGGGGATGCTCCGGATGGCATCCCCTCTTTCGTCTTCTTTCCATCGGTAAATTTACTTGAGGCTATATTTTTATTCACCACATGATATTTGTTTTGCTTGGAACGTCTTGTATGATATGAGTCTTTGCCTTTTAGTTTGCCATAGTTAACCTTGCTGTACAGACCTTTTTAGAGGTACACACATGAATCATGAATTTATTAAAATACCATATGTGCTTCACTTGTATCTCTTGAGCTAGGCAATTTGTTCTAGTGCTTCACTTATATCTTTTTAGAGAACGGCGATGTCTTTATTTTATAGAAATTCTTGAAATCTCATGCTTCACTTATATTATTTTGAGATTCTTTAAACAGCATGGTAATTTTCTTAGGTTATGAATTTAGTCCTAATATGATGGGCATCCAGGAGGGATGTAGTTAAAACTTTCATATAAAGAGCGTTGAATACTATGAGAATTTTGATTTCTTATGATTGTTTTGAGATATCAAGATGGTGATACTAGAGTCATGCTAGTGAGAAATTGTGGATTGGTAGAAATACTTGTGTTAAAGTTTGTGATTCCCGTAGCATGCATGTGTGGTGAACCGTTATGTGATGAAGTTGGGGCATGATTTATTTATTGATTGTCTTCCTTATGAGTGGCGGTCGGGGACGAGCGATGGTCTTTTCCTACAAATCTATCCACCTAGGAGCATGTGTGTAGTACTTTGTTTTGATAGCTAATAAATTTTTGCAATAAGCATGTGAGTTCTTTAAGACTAATGTTGAGTCCATGGATTATACGCACTCTCATCCTTCCACCATTGCTAGCCTCTCTAGTACCGTGCAACTTTCACCGGTGCATTACACCCACAATATACCTTCCTAAAAAAAGTGGCATTTCCATGGCCATTCCAAGATATATTTCCATGCAACTTCCACCATTCCGTTTTATTATGACACGCACCATCAATGTCATATTGCTTTACAGGATCGTAAGATAGCTAGCTTGATGTTTTCATGGCTTGTCCATTTTTTGATGTCATTGCTACGCTAGATCATTGCACATCCTGGTACTCCACCCGAGGCATTCATATAGTCATATTTTGTTCTTGAATCGAGTTGTAAGTAGATAAAAGTGTGATGATCTTCATTATTAGAGCATTGTCCCATGTGAGGAAAGGATGATGGAAGTTATGATTCCCTCACAAGTTTTGATGAATCTCCGGACTTTACAAGAAATAAAAGAGGCCAAAAGAAGCCCAAATAAAAATGAAAAGAAAAAAATGAGAGAAAAGAGAGAAGGGGCAATGCTACTATCCTTTTACCACACTTGTGCTTCAAAGTAGCACCATGATCTTCATGATAGAGAGTCTCCTATGTTGTCACTTCATATACTAGTGGGAACTTTTCATTATAGAACTTGGCTTGTATATTCCAATGATGGGCTTCGTCAAATTGCCCTAGGTCTTCATGAGCAATCGAGTTGGATGCACATCCACTTAGATTCTTTTTGAGCTTTCATACACTTATAGCTCTATTGCATCCGTTGCATGGCAATCCCTACTCACTCACATTGATATATATTGATGGGAATCTCCATAGCCCGTTAATACGCCTAGTTGATGTGAGACTATCTCCTTCTTTTTGTCCTCTCCACAACCACCATATTCTATTCCACCTATAGTGCTATATCCATGGCTCACGCTCATGTATTGCATGAAAGTTGAAAAAGTTTGAGATCATCAAAAGTATGTAACAATTGCTTGGCTTGTCATCGGGATTGTGCATGATTTAATATTTTGTGTGATGAAGATGGAGCGTAGCCAGACTATATGAATTTGTAGGGATAACTTTCTTTGGCCATGTTATTTTGAGAAGACATGATTGCTTTATTAGTATGCTTGAAGTACTATTGTTTTTATGTCAATATTAAACTTTTGTTTTGAATCTTATGGATCTGAATATTCATGCCACAATGAAGAAAATTACATGGATAAATATGTTAGGTAGTATTCGACATCAAAAATTCAGTTTTTATCATTTACCTACTCAAGGACGAGTAGGAATTAAGCTTGGGGATGCTTGATACGTCTCCAATGTATCTATAATTTTTTATTGTTCCATGCTATTATATTATCTATTTTGGATGTTTGATATGCAATAATATGCTATTTTATATTATTTTTGGGACTAACTTATTAATGGAGAGCCCAGTGCCAGTTTTTGTTTTTTCCTTGTTTTGGAGTTTTACACAAAAGGAATATCAAACGGAGTCCAAACGGAATAAAACTTTCGCGATGATTTTTATGGACCAGAACACACCCAACAAACTTGGAGAGGGGGCCAGAAGAGTCCCGATGGCTCCACAAGCCCTCAGGGTGCGCCCTAGGGGGGGGGGGCCCTGGCTCGTGGGCCCCACGGGACTCCTCCAACCCTAATTCTTCCTCTATAAATTCCTAAATATTCCCAAACGACCAGAAGCCTCCATCTAAATACTTTTTCGCCGTTGTAACCTTCTGTTCCTAAGACCCATCTTGGGGCCTTTTCTGGCACCCTGCCAGAGGGGGATTGGATCGCAAAGGACTTCTACATCAACCCTATTGCCCTTCTGATGAAGCGTGAGTAGTTTACCACTGACCTACGGGTCCATAGCTAGTAGCTAGATGGCTTCTTCTCTCTCGTTGATCTTCAATATAATGTTCTCCTCGATGTTTTTGGAGTTCTATCCAATTTAATATTATTTTGTGGTGTGTTTGTCGAGATTCGATGAATTGTGAATTTATGATCAAATTATCTTTGAATAATAATTATTTGAGTCTCCACTGAATTATTATATGCATGATTTGATATCTTGGTATTTTTCTTCGTATTATCGATTTGATTTGGCCAACTAGATTGGTTCTTCTCGCAATGGGGGAGGTGCTTAGGTTTGTGTTCCATCTTGCGGTGTCCTCACCCAGTGACATAGTAGGGGTAGCGAGGCACGTATTGAATTATTGCCATCAAGGATAAAAAGATGGGGTTTTCATCATATTGCTTGAGTTTATCCCGCTATATCATGTCATCTTACTTAAAGCGTTGCTCTGTTCTTATGAACTTAATACTCTATATACAGGAAGGAGTCGGTCGATGTGTGGAGTAATAATAGTAGATGGAGGCAGGAGTTGGTCTACTTGACACGGATGTGATGCCTATATTCATAATCATTGCCTTAGATATCGTCATAACTTTGCACTTTTCTATCAATTGCTCGACACTAATTTGTTCACCCACCGTATGTTTTCTTTCAAGAGAGAAGCCTCTAGTGAAACCTATGGCCCCCGGGTCTATTTTCCATCATATATTTTCAGATCTATAAACCAAAAAACTCAAAAATACCTCGCTGCAATTTATTTGTTTTTTACTTTATTTTATGTTTTAGTAATCTTTTATATTTATCTCTGTCAGTTCTCATCCTTGCAAGTGACCGTGAAGGGATTACCAATCCCTTTATCGCATTGGGTGCAAGTGTTTGATTGTTTGTGCAGGTGCATAGATTGGAGACTTGCATGTACCTCCTACTAGATTGATACCTTGGTTCTCAAACTGAGGGAAATACTTATCTCTACTTTGCTGCATCACCCTTTCCTCTTCAAGGGAAAAACCAATGCAAGCTCAAGACATAGCACTAACTCTGGTGTTGTGATGTGTTTGTCCTGCAGGAATTTGAGAACATGATCTCTGACATCCCGATGGGCGACCGATCACCTACGGACGTGGCGAGCAACACCGAGCGCCATTACTCGGAAGGATCTAACGACAACGATGATGAAGAGACAAGCGATCAGGATGAGAGCTCCAAGGATGGGGAGGAGGCCGAGTCCTCTCCATCCTACGAGGCCCGCAAGGAACCCCACTCAAAGGCGCTGCATGATCTGAGTGGCAAGGTGGGTGGGGCTCAGCAGCCAACTACTTTGGGGCGGATGACTCATAGCTCCAAACATGCTCACACTAAGGCGAAGAGCTCTGCCGAGAAGCATCCCAAGATGATTTCCGTTAAGCATCGGAAGGACGTGGTGCCCCGGATTAAGGTGGCAGTACCTGTGGCTTCGACGTGAGTATTCTTGTCAATCCTTTGCATGTTTGTGCACTGACTCGGTTGTTGGTCGAGTGCTATTTGATCTTCGTAGCAATGACATCTCGACACCGTTGGCAGATCCGCACGCTCACAAGCAGGGTCCGGTTGACGGCGACACGGCGGACGCCATAACCTCAAAGGTATTTTGTGCCGAGTGATTAGGATGGCAAGGTTTCTTCCAATTGTTCTTCACTGATTTTTCTGGTTCGTGTATTCAAGCAGCTCCACCAGAGATCATTCATCTGGATGATGAGGAGAGGACTGACCCGCCCAACCCAGAGGCTAGCAAGGAGAAGGCATCGGATGTCGATGTGCCCATGCGGGATGCCTCCCCTCATCAAGTGGCTCACATCTCCCCAACGAAGGCTGCAGCGAGAGCCACGGGGCAGAGTCTTTTGGCCCAGGGAAGCTCGGCGTCTATGACTGCAGTGGTCCCGACCGTGAGGTCTACGCTAGCTTCTCCGACTAGGCTAATACCTGTATTTGTGGTGGTTCCATCCCCAGGGCCCGCATCTACGTCTCCATCGGTCCCAGCACCACCTTCCCCTGTACTACGTCCCAAAAGAGCAAGTGGGGCGGTGAAGGAGGCTCTAATCCAGGTGGGGTTAATGTGCGACCGACTAATGGAGGCTTATGACGACGCGCAGCAGACCAACGTCCGAGTAAGTACCATTCTAAGTAAGATATTTCAGTCGAAGTTCCTTCTTTTCCTGTGGTAGAATTTTTGTCAGTGGGTTTGCACAGTGCACACCCACTAGGTGTTCATATTCCAGTGGGGGCATGCTGAGTGCACCAACTGGGTGTAGTCGCTGAGGCTCCCGTTGACTGGAATCGGTCGGCGTGAGTCTTTGAACTTATTCTTCTTTTGTCGCTTTCACTCGGGATCTAGCCGGAGCGTTTCCAAGTGATCACAATCCAGTGGGGGCACGCTGAGTGCACCCACTGGGTGTAGTCCCCGAGGCTACTGCTGACTAGATGCAGTCGGTGGTAGTCTTAGACCTGTAGCTGTTTTGCCTAGGGCTGTTTGCCATTTTTTTAGCTCAACACGAGTCACTCTTTAGTGGGGGCACGCTGAGTGCACCCACTGAGTGTAGTCCCTGAGGTTGCTGTTGATTGCGGGCAATCAGTAGCAGTCTTTAGAACTGTCGCTTGGCACTTGGAGTGCACGGCAACACTCGTATATCGGCAAGATAATAGGTAGGATCTCCTTTGTTGCTGACTCAAAATTTAGCCAAGTGAAAGCACATCAGGGTGTTGTTGTCCTCAATCTTCTTCATTGCAGACTCGGAAATTAGCCAAGTGAAAGTAGATCAAAGGGTACTTGAGGATCTAGTGTTGGTTGAGCTTGTTCCTCCTGGGGGTCCATGGCCAACTCGGTAGTCAAAGGGTACTTGAGGATTTGGTGCTGGTCGAGCTTGTTCCTCCTGGGGGTGCACGACCGAGCGGTAGTCAGAGGGTACTTGAGGATCTGGTATCGATCAAGCTTGCTCCTCCCGGGGGTGCGCAACTGAGTGGTAGTGAGAGGGTACTTGAGGATCTGGTACTGATCAACCTTGTTCCTCCCAGGGGCACACGACTGAGTGGTAGTGGATCAGTACTTTGGTTTTTCCTTCACGCTTTCAGGCTGACTGTCTTTTGTATGATGCAAAGGGCCTGTGAGCTGGGATCCCACTACGCCGCCTTGGTGAAGGAGGTAATATCCCTTCGACTGGACTTGGATGCGGAGAAGCTCAAGATCGCCTGACTAGAGAAGGAGAAGAAGACCCTGGGAGGTAAAACATCTCCTTCGAGTGGTAGTCGCACACTGCTTTCCCTTTTGGTCCAAGTCCTTCCACTCTGAAGATGTTCGTAGCGAGAACGCCCAACTTGTAAAGAGGCTCAGGCCTTCTATTTCTTTAGAAACCATGAAGCAGGCCCTGGAGAGCAAGGACAAGGATCTGGCGCTGGCTCAGAAGGAGGACAAGACCAAGACCAAGCTCGCTGAAGAGAAGTTGGCATCAATCAGCAAGCTAGAGGAGGAGATCAAAACCCTCATAGCCGTTGTTGCTGCTGCCCAAGGAGATTCTTAGAATGGGAGAAGAAGTGCAAAGACCAAGAAAATGCCTTTGCGCAGGAGAAGCATATGCTGGAGGAGAAGGTTGCGCAGCTTGTCAAGAAGAAGACTGTCCTAGAGCAATACATTGAAGAATTCTGCATGGAGATGAGTGAGAAGCTTGCTGGTAAGTACTATCTTGTCCGAATGGAATTTGCGAGCTATTAACTTCTCCTCAATCATTTACTCATAGATTGCTTTCTCTCGATTGGAGCACTACCACAACACGGAGCTGGAGTTGGAGCGGCTCAAGAGGGACCTGGACCCCTCAAGGTCACTCGTCGCTGACAAAGTAGCCCTCGCCATCTTGCGACTGGAAGACCGCTTGGAGAATGCCTTGGGATACATCACTCGGACGAGGGGTAACTTGGCCGGATCGACAAGGAGCTGCAGCTTGGTGAGTAGACCTAGAAGGATCTAGAGTCACTCATGAGATGCCTGAATGAGGTTCCGGCCCGAGTGAAAGCCTGGAAGAAGTCGGCTGCTCGAAGTGGTGCTAATGTGGCTCTGTCACTCGTCCGGGTCCATTGCAAGGACGTCAATGAGGAGAAGTGATACGTCTCCAACGTATCTATAATTTTTGATTGTTCCATGCTATTATATTATCCATCTAGGATATTTATATGCATTCATATGCTATTTTACATTATTTTTGGGACTAACCTATTAACCGGGAGCCCAGTGCCAGTTTCTGTTTTTTCTGTTTTTGAGTTTTACAGAAAAGGAATACCAAACGGAGTCTTGACGTGCCAATTTTTGATGATTTTTTATGGACCAAAAGAAGTCCCCAGAGTAAAAGAGTTGGGCCAGAAGAGTCCCGGGCTGCCCATGAGGGTGGGGGGCACGCCCACCCCCCTCGGCGCGCCCCCTGTCTCGTGGACGGCTCAGAGACCCACCTGACGTGAGACCTACGCCAAAAATTACTATAAATACAAAAAACATCCAGGAGCACCATAGGTCAGGAGTTCCGCCACCGAAAACCTCTGTGGCCACCAAAAACTAATCGGGACCCTATTCCGGCACCCTGCCGGAGGGGGGATCCCTCACCGGTGGCCATCTTCATCATCCAGGCGCTCTCCATGACGAGGAGGGAGTAGTTCACCCTCAAGGCTGAGGGTATGTACCAGTAGCTATGTGTTTGATCTCTCTCTCTCTCTCGTGTTCTTGAGGTGGAATGATCTTGATGTATCGCGAGCTTTTCTATTATAGTTGGATCTTGTGATGTTTCTCCCCCTCTACTCTCTTGTAATGGATTGAGTTTTCCCTTTGAAGTTATCTTAACGGATTGAGTCTTTAAGGATTTGAGAACACTTGATGTACGTCTTGCATGTGCTTATCTGTGGTGACAATGAGATATTCACGTGATCTACTTGATGTATGTTTTGGTGATCAACTTGAGGGTTCAGTGACCTTGTGAACTTATGCATAGGGGTTGGCACACGTTTTCGTCTCGACTCTCCGGTAGAAACTTTGGTGCATTCTTTGAAGTACTTTGTGTTGACTTGAATAGATGAATCTAAGATTGTGTGACGCATATCGTATAATCATACCCACGGATACTTGAGGTGACATTTGAGTATCTAGGTGACATTAGGGTTTTGGTTGATTTATGTCTTAAGGTGTTATTCTAGTACGAACTCTAGGATAGATTGAACGGAAAGAATAGCTTCGTGTTATTTTACTATGGACTCTTGAATAGATCGACCAGAAAGGGTAGCTTTGAGGTGGTTTCGTACCCTTCAACAATCTCTTCATTTGTTCTTCGCTATTAGTGACTTTGGAGTGACTCTTTGTTGCATATTGAGGGATAGTTATATGATCCAGTTATGTTATTATTGTTGAGAGAACTTGCACTAGCGAAAATATGAACCTTAGGCCTTGTTTCCTAGCATTGCAATACCGTTTGTGATCACTTTTATCATTAGTTACCTTGCTGTTTTTATAATTTCAGATTACAAAAACCTATATCTACCATCCATATTGCACTTGTATCACCATCTCTTCGCCGAACTAGTGCACCTATACAATTTACCATTGTATTGGGTGTGTTGGGGACACAAGAGACTCTTTGTTATTTGGTTGCAAGGTTGTTTGAGAGAGACCATCTTCATCCTATGCCTCCCACGGATTGATAAACCTTAGGTCATCCACTTGAGGGAAATTTACTACTGTCCTACAAACCTCTGCACTTGGAGGCCCAACAACGTCTACAAGAAGAAGGTTGTGTAGTAGACATCAAGCTCTTTTCTGGCACCGTTGTCGGGGAGGTGAGTGCTTGAAGGTATATCTTTAGATCTTGCAATCGAATCTTTTTGTTTCTTGTTTTATCACTAGTTTAGTCTATAAAATAAAAGTACAAAAAAAACTGGAATTGAGGGTGCCTCATATGCTTCATCTTTTTAATGTCTTCCATGAAAATATGGATTCCAAAAATTGTGCTCAAGTACTAGAAGAAGAATTACATAGAATGCTTGGCATAAAATATGTGAATGATGAGCATGATTGCAATGTTGTTAGTATGAATTCTTTGAATACCCATGATGCTAATGATATGCAAAGCCACAAGCTTGGGGATGCTATGTTTGGTGAATATGATATTTTTTGTCCCACAAGTTTTGATGAGCAAATTTATTATGACGAAAGCATGCCTCCTATTTTTGATGATTATTGTGACGATACATATGCCATAAAGAATAAACATAACCATGAAACTTGTCATCATGATTTTAATTTTCAGTTGGATTATGCTTCACATGATAGTTATTTTGTTGAGTTTGCTCCCACTACTATTCATGAGAAGAAGTTTGCTTATGTGGAGAGTAGTAAAATTTATATGCTTGTGCATCATGGAAATGATGCTTTATGTGACGGTTATATGGTTGAATTCATTCATGATGCTACTGAAAATTATTATGAGGGAGGAACATATGCTTGTACGAATTGCAATAATATCAAGTTTCCTCTCAATGTGTTGAAAATCTTGAAGCTATGCTTGTTTTACCTTCCTATGCTAGTTGAATCTTGTTCCCATAAGTTTTTTTCTCACAAAATCCCTATGCGTAGGAAGTGGGCTAGACTTAAATGTGATAGTCATATTCTTCATGATGCTCTCTTTATGTTTCAATTCTTATCTTTTATGTGAGCATCATTGAAATCATCATGCCTAGCTAAGGGCATTAAACGATGCGTGTTGAAAATGAATCTCATAGGAACAGGATGAATCTACGATGAGAAACATATGCTAAAACTACGGCCAGATGACTTTGCTGTTACATTGGGATTCAACTAGGCAATATGGTGGATGAACTACAAGGGGGCACAACGAACATCGATGAACACCGATGAACTAAGGAAAACCTAATGTATATTGAAAGTAGGAGAGGCGAGTACCTGGAGATGCTGATGGACAACGGAAGGATGCCACAGTTTTATGGTCCGTTCAGGTCGATGCAGCGGCTAGGTTGGTGCTGCTGATGAAAGTTGGCGGCGACGACAGAGCTTGTGCGGCGATGGTCGGCGCGAGGAAGACAAAGAAGAGAGAGGGACGGTGGTAAAAGTGAAAAGTACCCCCGTGCCTATTTATAAGGGAAAATGTGAATAGTAAAATGACAGGCGCGGAAATCGAGGAGGCATGATCATTACTTAACAACAGAAGCGCCTCGATTTTTGGGATGGCTGATCAATGCAAAGATCTGTTGTGATGTCATAAGATTTTTTTAGATTAATGACATGACATCACCTTTGTCATGGAGGGTCAAGAAAGTTTGTCAGGTTAAAATGTTGAAAGATTTAAGAGATTCACCAATTGAAGAATGAAGATTGACATGAATAGGTTCCAATCAATCTGGGGGCTAATGTTGGGGATATAACCCCGTGATATGACCCGCCTAGGAGGGGCCGGGTCATATCGTTGACGACTTCTAAATTGAAGGCCCAATTAGGCCTAAGAAGACGAGATGATAATACTAAAGGCGGCTTACAAGCAGCCCTGTTGAAGGCCCACGACCCGGAGGCAACTCAAGACCCGAAGGTGTGAGCGGCCCAATGAAAGCTTGCCTAACAAAGCAAGGTGACTTAGAGACAGGGTCGGTTACGTTGTGTGATCCAACCCGAACTTCTGTAAGCTGCCAGGCCTTGACCTGTGTATATAAAGGTGAGACTCGATGGCGGGTTAACTCAAGAAAAAAGGATCAATAGCTAGGTCAAGCGTGTTCGCTCCCTTGTAATCGATCTCAAGCAATACAACTAGAATCACGAAGTAGGCTTTTACCTCATTGCGAGGGGCCGAACCTGGGTAAACCCTTTGTGTCCTTTGTCCCGTCCAACCCCTTCAAGCTAACCTACGTTGTGATGGCTCCCCACCTAAGTCCTTTCATCAGGGCATCTGCTGTGATAAAACCACGACAGGGAAAAATAATAATTAAAAAATTCAAAGTAGTTTAGATTTTTTTTGAACAAACTTGACTTTTTTTTGCACTAGTATAAAAAATTCGTGAATAAAAAACTAAAGTTGACTTTGAGGTAAAAAAATAAAATTATTGCTATATGCAAGTCACTATTCACACTTTTTTGGCTTAGAATTTTGTTTTTTGGCCCTGAAGCCAACAGGGTTTTTCTTTTGTGGAATTGTTTTACGATTACAATGTAAGGTAAAGTTTATTTCAAAAATATTATCATTTTTTTATTTTTATTTAGAAACTATTTGTTTACTTATATATATAGGACAAAATTATTGCTCTAGCCTTTTTGGCAAACTTAATCAAGAACTGATCCTATTTTGAAAAGAATTTTGTATCTGACCTTTTTTGGTCATGCCAACATCTCTAGCATTTGGGTTGCACATGAGATGCCTTAGTTCTTGGGGTTTCCTCCATATCCCGCATCCAGCTGGTCATCTGACGTGGATGGCCAAAACACCAAGGCCCATGGCATATCCTTCATGTCCCAAACACCGAAGACGGTGGTGTTTCCATCTATGCCCGAGATGCCATGAAGCTTGGCGTTTGCCATCTAAATTGTTTAACATTGCCGGTGCAGTGACTTGCCTTACATGCATTGTATTCTGACATGCATGCACATGATCACCCAATCAATATGTCATTGCAATATAAACACAAAGTTTTTCCACAATGCAGTCATGACAAGAAAGAAAGGAAATTGTATAAAGAAGCTGCTTGATGGCACAGGACTGTGGCATCATGGTACGACTGAAATTAGTGACCACATTATGCAATAATTTTCTGGTTTATTCACAGCTGAAGTTGATGCTCCTAATCTGAATGTCTTGGCATCGGTTAAAAGAATAGTAACACTAGACATGAACAATGCTTTGCTAGCTCCTTATTCGGCTGAAGGGGTCAAGAAGGCATTGTTCGATATTGGCAATCTGAAGGCCCCAAGATCAGATGGACTGCACATGACATTTTACAAGAGGTTTTGGCCCATGCTTGGAGAAGATCTTGTAGATGAAGTGTTGAAGGCCATCAATTCAAGTACTATCCCACCATGGTGGAATGACACTACTACAGTTTTCAACCCGAAAATAAATTCTCCAGAGAAAGTGACTCAGTTTTGGCCTATCCGTCTATGCAATGTTGTTTACCAGGTAATCTCAAAGATGCTAGCAGCAAGGCTGAAAGTTTTTTTACCAAACATTATTAGCCCAACGTAGAGTGCTTTTTTTCCTGGGCGCCTGATTGTAGACAATGTCTTGGTAGCTTATGAAAGTTTTCATGCGATAAGAAAAGGAGAGATGGCCATAATGGTTGGTGTGTAGTGAAGCTGGACATGCATAAGACATATGACCAAGTTGAATGGGTGTTTCTAGAAGGTATTTTGCTGAAATTGGGGTTTCATGAAGAGTGGGTTGAACTGGTTATGCAATGTGTTAGTACAGTGGAATATCGTGTACGTTTTAACTCAGAAGGAAAATAAACTTTTACACCGTCTAGAGGCTTGCGACAAGGCAATCCATTGTTGCCTTATTTGTTTCTGGTATATACTGAAGGATTGACTACTTTGTTGAATAGAGCCGAGGAAGAAGGGAAGCTCGAGGGAGTGAATATGAGTAGGGAAGCACCGACCATCACTAATCTATTGTTTGCAGACAATTCATTAATCCCCATGAAGGCCAACACTAAGAATGTTGAGTGTATGAAACCCAAATATTATCCATTTTGTGATATTTTGAATGCACCTCTAAAAAAGAGACCCTCATTCACATGGAAAAGTATTATGTCGGGGGTGCAGACACTAAAAAGAGGTCATATATGGAGGGTCGGTGATGATGGTCGGATCAATGTTTGGGATGATGAATGGATCCCTAATTCACTGTAATCACGGCTCATGGAGGTAATTTACTATCAAAAGCAAGTGATTTCATTGACCCTGTTACGGGTCGTTGGGATGAAGAGTTGGTCTCTCAAACATTCTGGCAAGTAGATGTGGCGCTGATCCTTGCAATTTCGTTGCCTGAATTTTATATGTCGCACTTCATAGCGTGGAACTTGTGCAATAATGTGAGATTATCAGTGAGATTAGCATACTTAGCAGAGTGGCACAACCAATATGGACATAAAATATCAGGAGGCAATGTAGTCGGACCCTCACGGAATTCACCAATATGGAGGATGATCTGGATCTTAAGCTGTCCTTCCAAGGTTAAAATTTTCCTCTGGCGAACTTTGTTCGGCTCGCTACCATGTCGGGTGAATTTGGCTAACGGACATATAAAAGTCAGTGGGCAATGCCCTACATGCGGAGGATACCAAGCACCTATTATTTACTTGTGCAAAAGCTAAAGAGTTTTGGCGGTTACTAGGTTTGGACTTTGCTGTTGATAAAGCATGCGCCATGGATCACGCTAGAGAAGTTGTGCTAGAATATTTATTGCTGCAACCAGCTGAAGAATGTGTTGTCCTTGGTCTGGGAAATTCAATAGAAGCAATTGCTATTGGTTCCTTGTATTTATGGCGAGAGAGGAGAAAGTTAATGCATAATGAAAAGGTCCAGGAAGCTAAGTTCATAGCAATGGCAATCAGAGTTTTGGTTGCTAACTATACTATGACGAGTGATGCAAAGGTGACGATCAAGCGACATGGTTGGGAAATGCCAAGGAGCAACTGTGTGAAGCTAAACGTGTGGATGGGGCTTTTGACCCATACTTACTCAAGGGCTCGTATGGTTGTGTCATCTGAGACTCGAATGGCAGATTCGTCACGGCAGGAAACAGGGAATTCAGTTGGTATGGAGATGCGCTTATGGTCGAGGCACTGCCCTTGTAGGTTGGCCTCAGTTTGGCAACTATAGTTGGGCATAATCGCATAGAGATGAAATCCGACAACATCAAGGTGATAAACACAATGAAAAATGGAGGTCGCTCTTTCGGTCTATCGACGACAACTTTTGATGATATATATCACCTTGCGTGTGATTCCCCGCATATTATTTTTGAGCATGTGATGTCTACTATGCAACTTTATTCTTGTAGACTCTATTGGGCCTCCAAGCGCAGAGTTTTGTAGGACAGCAACAAATTTCCTTCAAGTGGGTGACCTAAGGTTTATCAATCCTTGGGAGGTGTAGGATCTAGATGGTCTCTCTCAAACAACCCTGCAATCAAATACAACAAATCTCTTGTGTTCCCAACACACCAAATTCCGTTGTCAATTGTATAGGTGCACTGGTTCGGCAAAGAGATGGTGATACGAGTGTAATATGGATGGTAGAAATAAGTTTTTATAATCTGAACAATTAAGAATAGCAAGGTAACAAGTAGCAAACAACGAGGAAAATGGTATATCAATGCTTAGAAACAAGGCCAAGGGTTCATACTTTCAGTAGTGCAATCTCTCTATAGTGCAATAAAGAATCACTCCATATTTCCTATCGAAGAAAGTAGGATGAAAACGTGTATCAGCCTCTATGCCTGGATTACCCCAATGTCACCATGGGAATCCGTAAGTTGATTCATATATCAAGTGGGTCAATAGAATACCCCATTGTCACCAAGGGTATCCACATGCAAGACATACATCAAGTGATCTCAAATCCAAAGTATGCACTCCAACATACCAAAATTCAAAGAGCAAGTCTCAATTCATCACAACAAAGACAGAGAGGGAAAGAACACCATATGATCCAACTATATCAATAAAGCTCATGGTACATCAAGATCGTGCCAAATCAAGAATGAGAGAGAGAGAGAGAGAGATCAAACGCATAGCTACTGGTACATACCCTCAGCTCCAGGGGTGAACTACTCCCTCCTCATCATGGAGGCAGCGAGCATGATGAAGATAGCCTCTGGTGATGGCTTCCCCCTCCGGCAGGATGCCGAAATGCAGCTCCAAATGAGATCACTTCGGAACAGAGGCTTGCGGCAGTGGAAAAAACTCATCTAGATAATATTTTGGGGGTTTATGTATTTATAGGAATTTTTAGCATTGGAATCACGCCAGGAGGTGCCATAGGGGGTCCACAAGGGGGAAAGGCGCGCCTAGGGGGGTTGGTGTGCCCCCTGCTTGTGAGGCCATTGTGAGTCTTTTGGTGCTCCTCCAAAGCTTCGTGGGTCTCTTTCCTTCCACAAAATCGTCAAAAAGTTTCATCGCATTTGGATGTTTGGTATAAATTTTATGGAAAACCCAAAACATGGAGAAAACAACAACATGCATTGGGCGCTAAATGCATCAAAACCATATAAAATTATTGTGAACAAATAAATACTTCATAAATTATAGATACATCAGAGACGTATCAGCATGCTCCTAGAGAGACTAATTGTGCCGCCCATGTTTTAGCCAAACTAGCTAGAAGTAAGGTGTGTGTGTGGGGGGGAGGGGGTGGATGGAAGATCCACCCGTAGAGATTGTTGATACTCTTGTAAAAGATAATATTGTGATCACCTTGCAATAAAGAGTACTTTGACGTAAAAAAATATGTCATGGATTTCCTGGTAAGCTTGTTTGATTTCCGCGCATCAAATCGTCCACGTGCCGCGGTTTCGCTGTGTACCGCTTCACTACGTGCGTTGTTGATCCGGAGATCAATGGAGCAAGATCCGATGCGGGATTCTGTCAGAGGTATAAAAGGATTTGAGGGATAGCGGTCGGGCCACCAGATCCCCTTTCTCTCCTCCGCCTTCTTCGCTTCTCACATCCACCCGAGTGCCAAAAATCTCCACCGCGATGGCAAGAGACTTGACAGCAAAGGCGGAGAAGGCCAGGAAAGCCACCTCCCCCGGCTCCGGCGCGGCGACCGGGGCCGTTGAGGGATTGGATCCCTTCACGCGTCTCGGCCAGGCGACTGGGGGAGCTCGCGGCAGAGGGGCTCATCCCAAAGGATAGATGGCATCGTCCGAACGCAGGGGAGGTTGAGCCAGTGCCGCGGGAGGACGAGCGCGTTCTGCTGGTCTCTCACATCGAGAGGTTTTTTTTGCTACCGCCCCACCCCTTCTTCCAGGCGTTTCTCGACTACTTCGGCGTGGAGCTCCACCATCTCCCTCCAAATGCCGTCACCTATCTCTCGGCTTTCATCTCCCTCTGCAAGAACTTTCTTGGCTGCCACCCCCATTGGGGGCTCTTCAAGCAAACCATCACTTATCGGTCGATGACCGTCAAGAAGGACTCGCTGGTCGGCGAGAAGACCCACGTCACCTAGCTATATGGGGGTTTGGGAATCCAAGTCCACGAAGGTAGTGCCTTCCCAAAGATGAGCTTTCCTGATTCCGTCAAGGGGTGGTAAGGGACATGGTTTTACTGTAGCGACATTCCCGTCGTCAACAGCCAGTCGGGCCTCCCATCGTACTCGGTGGAGAGGGTGAGGCCCCCCGAGTCCCTTTCTATGGTGAGGAAGGATAAGACGGAGTTTGTCATCTTGGCCACCACCCTGGCCGAAGTTGTGAACACCGACGTGAACATCATGTATCTGTTGGACACTTTTCTCACTCGGCGGATCCAGCCACTTCAGGCTGGGGCCTGCCCCATGTGGCTGTATGAGGGGCCGAATGACCCCACCTGAGTGCACCCAGAGGAGCTCACCGAGAAGGATGTGGGGGACAAAATCAAGGCCACCACCTGCACCCATGACAACCCACGGGGAGCCAGGTGGTGCCGGCTTACTCCAAAGAACTCTCGCCAATTGGGGTAAGACACTTTTGTTCAGTCGGTGCATTCGTGTGCTGTTTTTTGTATGTCTAACGGATATGTCTCCAACGTATCTATAATTTTTGATTGTTCCATGCTATTATATTATCTATTTTGGATGTTTTATATGCATTAATATGCTATTTTATATTACTTTTGGGACTAACATATTAACCGAGAGCCCAATGCCAGTTTCTCTTTTCCCCTTGTTTTTGAGTTTTACAGAAAAGGAATATCAGATGGAGTCCAAATGGCATAAAACTTTCGTGATGATTTTTCTTGAACCAGAAGACACCCAACAAACTTGGAGAGGGGGACAGAAGCCCTCAGGGCGCGCCCTGGGGGGCACCCTGGGGGGCACCCCTGGCTTGTGGGCCCCATGGGACTCCTCCAACCATAATTCTTTCGCTATAAATTCCCAAATATTCCCAAACGACCAGAAGCTTCCACCAAAATACCTTTCCGCAGCCATAACCTTCTGTTCCCATGAGATCCCATCTTGGGGCCTTTTCCGGCACCCTACCGGAGGGGGATTGGATCACGGAGGGCTTCTACATCAACCCTATTGCCCTTCCGATGAAGCGTGAGTAGTTTGCCACAGACCTATGGGTCCATAGCTAGTAGCTAGATGGTTTCTTCTCTCTCTCTTTGATCTTCAATACAATGTTCTCCTCGATGTTCTTGTAGTTCTACCTGATGTAATATTTGTGTTTGTCGAGATCCGATGAATTGTGGATTTATGATCAGATTATCTATCAATATTATCTGAGTGTTCTCTGAATTCTTATATGCATGATTTGATATCTTTGTATTTCTCTTCGAATTATAAGTTTGGCTTGGAAAACTGGATTTGTTCTTCTTGCAATGGGATAGGTGCTTAGGTTTGGGTTTAATCTTGCGGTCTCCTCACCCAGTGATATAGTAGGGGAAGCGAGGCAGGTATTGTATTGTTGCCAGCAAGGATAAAAAGATGGGGTTTTCATCATATTGCTTGAGTTTATCCCGCTACATCATGTCATCTTACTTAAAGCGTTGCACTGTTCTTATGAACTTAATACTCTAGATGCAGGCAGGAGTCGGTCGATGTGTGGACTACTAGTAGTAGATGCAAGCAGGAGTCAGTCTACTTGACACAAACGTGATGCCTATATTCATAATCATTGCCTTAGATATCGTCATAACTTTGTGCTTTCCTATCAATTGCTCGACATCAGTTTGTTCACCCACCGTATGTTTTCTTTCAAGAGAGAAGCCTCTAGTGAAACCTATGGCCCCCGGGGTCTATTTTCCATCATATATTTTCATGTCTATAAACCAAAACTCCCAAATACCTCGCTGCAATTTATTTGTTTTTTTACTTTGTTTTATGTTTTTGTAAACTTTTATATCTATCTCTATCAGATCTTATCCTTGCAAGTGACCGTGAAGGGATTGACAACCCCTTTATCGCATTAGGTGCAAGTGTTTGATTGTTTCTGCAGGTGCATAGTTTGGAGACTTGCGCTTACCTCCTACTGGATTGATACCTTGGTTCTCAAACTGAGGGAAATACTTATCTCTACTTTGCTGCATCACCCTTTCTTCTTCAAAGGAAAAAACCAACGCAAGCTCAAGAAGTAGCAGAGAGAATTTCTGGCGCCGTTGCCGGGGAGATTCTACATCAAGCCTACCAAGTACCCACCATAAACTCTCATCTTTTGCATTACATTATTTGCCATTTGCCTCTCGTTTTCCTCTCCCCCACTTCTAAAATGATTTCAGGAAAACACAAAAATATTTGTCTTTTTATTGGCCTTCTATCCGTTTGTCTTTTTGTTTGCCTCTATGTCTTACTTGGCTCGTTTGCTTGTTTGCTTGATATAGTTGTGTGTTTATTGAAAATTAGAAACTAAAAGGTTTATGGATCCACTTAAAGTTTTCTACTTGGATCATCTTTGATCCATATGTGCTCACGCTGAAACCCCAATTAGTTTAGTTGAGGGAAAATCTTTAGATGAGCATGCTCATTTTGTGCGTCACCATTTGTCTAACAAAGGGAGGCTTTATGGAATCAAATAAATTGCTTTCTATGCTATGCTTGGAATCTTTGTGAACTTTGGGAGTTTACTTGTTGCCCTAAGAACCCTAAAAAACACCTTCCCTACCTGTGTGAGTTTAATGATAATGAAATCTTATCTTCTTATGAAAAGTGTGTTTATGGTTAGTATGATATTGAACAAATTGAATAATTTTTTGCTTTTATGGGTGCTTATGAAGTTTATTTTTTGATTGAAAAGTATGATATTACTCTCTACAAATCTAAATTTTTTGACATACTTAAATATTGCTATGAAAACTATGCTCATAATGCCCATGTTAAGGAATTTATTGAGAGAATGACCGTTGCTTTGGAAGAAAATAATGATATGCATGAATCTATAGATAATTATGATTCTGTTGATTTGATTTACATTTCCCTTGATGAACATGATGCTTGCTATTCTTATGGCCATGATGCCAATATTTATGGAGATGAATTTGCTATAGTTCCTTATGTTAAACATGAGATTATTGCTATTGCACCCATACTTGATAGTTCCTTGAATCAAAAGCATGATTGCAATGATGTTATTATAAATTCTATTAATGTAAATTGTGCTAATAATGTGCAAAACCCCAAGCTTGGGGATGCTAGTTTTGCTATGTCCGCTACTTATTGCAATGATCATGATTGGGGTGATGATGCTTCTTATGATCTTGAAAATTTATTTAAGCCTCATGATGAATATGTTTGCTATAATATTGAAAGTGGGTTTGGAAGAGTGTCAACTCTAGGTAATAATGATCCCGCTACTTTGGATATTGTTCAATCTTTCGAATTTTTGATAAAAGTGGGTTCAGAAAGGTCATGACTTTAGTTGATGATAATCCCACTATTTTGGAAGAGTGCCAACTTTGCATGCACGTGGAACAATTTGTGAATATGTTATGTGGTAGCTATTTTTTTGAATTTGAATATGATCCCACATGTAATTATTATTAGAGAGGAAAATATGGTTGTAGAAATTTTCATGTTACTAAATTACCTCTCGTTATGTTGAGATTGCTATTGTTTCTTACTTTTGCATATGCTAGGCTTTGCTTGTCTTGATAATTTGTTTTGTTATAAAATGCCTATGCATAGGAAGTATGTTAAACTTAGATGTGTTTGTCACGTGTTTTATGATGCTCTCTCTGCGCTTCAATTCTTGTCTTTCATGTGAAGATCATTTAAATTTCAAGGCCTAGCTAAAAGGCTTTAAAGAAAAACGCTTGTTGGGAGACAACCCAATATTTTTATTTTATGTTTTTATGAAAATACACATTATTACCTCCGTAGAAATTGTGTTTTGGTGTTTGTGTTAGTGTTTGAGCCAAGTAAGACCTTTGGGATAGCTTAAGGTGATAGTTCATTTGATCTTGCTGAAAAACAAAAACTTTTGCGCTCACTAAAACAATTTTAAAAAATCACAGAAGGGTGATTTTGATCTGAATTTTTTACACAAGATTTATATAGAAATTACCCAGGTTGTCCTAATGTTTCAGAATTTTTGGAGTTACAGAAGTATACGAAGTTTACATATTGCTATACGTTGTTCTGTTTTTGACAGATTCTGTTTTCTATGTGTAGTTTGCTTATTTTGATGAATCTATGGGTAGTATCGGGGGGTATGAACCATGGAAAAGTTGGAATACAATAGATATTACACCAATATAAATAAATAATGAGTTCACAATAGTAACAAAAGTGGTGATTTAATTTCTTATATGAACGGATCTCATGAGTTTTTTGTTGAGTTTTGTGTTGTGAAGTTTTGAAGTTTTGGGTAAAGATTTGATGGACTATGGAATAAGGAGTGGCAAGAGCCTAAGCTTTGGGATAGCCAATGCACCCCAAGGTAATATTCAAGGACAACCAAGAATCTAAGCTTGGGGATGCTCCGGATGGCATCCCCTCTTTCGTCTTCTTTCCATCGGTAAATTTACTTGAGGCTATATTTTTATTCACCACATGATATTTGTTTTGCTTGGAACGTCTTGTATGATATGAGTCTTTGCCTTTTAGTTTGCCATAGTTAACCTTGCTGTACAGACCTTTTTAGAGGTACACACATGAATCATGAATTTATTAAAATACCATATGTGCTTCACTTGTATCTCTTGAGCTAGGCAATTTGTTCTAGTGCTTCACTTATATCTTTTTAGAGAACGGCGATGTCTTTATTTTATAGAAATTCTTGAAATCTCATGCTTCACTTATATTATTTTGAGATTCTTTAAACAGCATGGTAATTTTCTTAGGTTATGAATTTAGTCCTAATATGATGGGCATCCAGGAGGGATGTAGTTAAAACTTTCATATAAAGAGCGTTGAATACTATGAGAATTTTGATTTCTTATGATTGTTTTGAGATATCAAGATGGTGATACTAGAGTCATGCTAGTGAGAAATTGTGGATTGGTAGAAATACTTGTGTTAAAGTTTGTGATTCCCGTAGCATGCATGTGTGGTGAACCGTTATGTGATGAAGTTGGGGCATGATTTATTTATTGATTGTCTTCCTTATGAGTGGCGGTCGGGGACGAGCGATGGTCTTTTCCTACAAATCTATCCACCTAGGAGCATGTGTGTAGTACTTTGTTTTGATAGCTAATAAATTTTTGCAATAAGCATGTGAGTTCTTTAAGACTAATGTTGAGTCCATGGATTATACGCACTCTCATCCTTCCACCATTGCTAGCCTCTCTAGTACCGTGCAACTTTCACCGGTGCATTACACCCACAATATACCTTCCTAAAAAAAGTGGCATTTCCATGGCCATTCCAAGATATATTTCCATGCAACTTCCACCATTCCGTTTTATTATGACACGCACCATCAATGTCATATTGCTTTACAGGATCGTAAGATAGCTAGCTTGATGTTTTCATGGCTTGTCCATTTTTTGATGTCATTGCTACGCTAGATCATTGCACATCCTGGTACTCCACCCGAGGCATTCATATAGTCATATTTTGTTCTTGAATCGAGTTGTAAGTAGATAAAAGTGTGATGATCTTCATTATTAGAGCATTGTCCCATGTGAGGAAAGGATGATGGAAGTTATGATTCCCTCACAAGTTTTGATGAATCTCCGGACTTTACAAGAAATAAAAGAGGCCAAAAGAAGCCCAAATAAAAATGAAAAGAAAAAAATGAGAGAAAAGAGAGAAGGGGCAATGCTACTATCCTTTTACCACACTTGTGCTTCAAAGTAGCACCATGATCTTCATGATAGAGAGTCTCCTATGTTGTCACTTCATATACTAGTGGGAACTTTTCATTATAGAACTTGGCTTGTATATTCCAATGATGGGCTTCGTCAAATTGCCCTAGGTCTTCATGAGCAATCGAGTTGGATGCACATCCACTTAGATTCTTTTTGAGCTTTCATACACTTATAGCTCTATTGCATCCGTTGCATGGCAATCCCTACTCACTCACATTGATATATATTGATGGGAATCTCCATAGCCCGTTAATACGCCTAGTTGATGTGAGACTATCTCCTTCTTTTTGTCCTCTCCACAACCACCATATTCTATTCCACCTATAGTGCTATATCCATGGCTCACGCTCATGTATTGCATGAAAGTTGAAAAAGTTTGAGATCATCAAAAGTATGTAACAATTGCTTGGCTTGTCATCGGGATTGTGCATGATTTAATATTTTGTGTGATGAAGATGGAGCGTAGCCAGACTATATGAATTTGTAGGGATAACTTTCTTTGGCCATGTTATTTTGAGAAGACATGATTGCTTTATTAGTATGCTTGAAGTACTATTGTTTTTATGTCAATATTAAACTTTTGTTTTGAATCTTATGGATCTGAATATTCATGCCACAATGAAGAAAATTACATGGATAAATATGTTAGGTAGTATTCGACATCAAAAATTCAGTTTTTATCATTTACCTACTCAAGGACGAGTAGGAATTAAGCTTGGGGATGCTTGATACATCTCCAATGTATCTATAATTTTTTATTGTTCCATGCTATTATATTATCTATTTTGGATGTTTGATATGCAATAATATGCTATTTTATATTATTTTTGGGACTAACTTATTAATGGAGAGCCCAGTGCCAGTTTTTGTTTTTTCCTTGTTTTGGAGTTTTACACAAAAGGAATATCAAACGGAGTCCAAACGGAATAAAACTTTCGCGATGATTTTTATGGACCAGAACACACCCAACAAACTTGGAGAGGGGGCCAGAAGAGTCCCGATGGCTCCACAAGCCCTCAGGGTGCGCCCTAGGGGGGGGGGGCCCTGGCTCGTGGGCCCCACGGGACTCCTCCAACCCTAATTCTTCCTCTATAAATTCCTAAATATTCCCAAACGACCAGAAGCCTCCATCTAAATACTTTTTCGCCGTTGTAACCTTCTGTTCCTAAGACCCATCTTGGGGCCTTTTCTGGCACCCTGCCAGAGGGGGATTGGATCGCAAAGGACTTCTACATCAACCCTATTGCCCTTCTGATGAAGCGTGAGTAGTTTACCACTGACCTACGGGTCCATAGCTAGTAGCTAGATGGCTTCTTCTCTCTCGTTGATCTTCAATATAATGTTCTCCTCGATGTTTTTGGAGTTCTATCCAATTTAATATTATTTTGTGGTGTGTTTGTCGAGATTCGATGAATTGTGAATTTATGATCAAATTATCTTTGAATAATAATTATTTGAGTCTCCACTGAATTATTATATGCATGATTTGATATCTTGGTATTTTTCTTCGTATTATCGATTTGATTTGGCCAACTAGATTGGTTCTTCTCGCAATGGGGGAGGTGCTTAGGTTTGTGTTCCATCTTGCGGTGTCCTCACCCAGTGACATAGTAGGGGTAGCGAGGCACGTATTGAATTATTGCCATCAAGGATAAAAAGATGGGGTTTTCATCATATTGCTTGAGTTTATCCCGCTATATCATGTCATCTTACTTAAAGCGTTGCTCTGTTCTTATGAACTTAATACTCTATATACAGGAAGGAGTCGGTCGATGTGTGGAGTAATAATAGTAGATGGAGGCAGGAGTTGGTCTACTTGACACGGATGTGATGCCTATATTCATAATCATTGCCTTAGATATCGTCATAACTTTGCACTTTTCTATCAATTGCTCGACACTAATTTGTTCACCCACCGTATGTTTTCTTTCAAGAGAGAAGCCTCTAGTGAAACCTATGGCCCCCGGGTCTATTTTCCATCATATATTTTCAGATCTATAAACCAAAAAACTCAAAAATACCTCGCTGCAATTTATTTGTTTTTTACTTTATTTTATGTTTTAGTAATCTTTTATATTTATCTCTGTCAGTTCTCATCCTTGCAAGTGACCGTGAAGGGATTACCAATCCCTTTATCGCATTGGGTGCAAGTGTTTGATTGTTTGTGCAGGTGCATAGATTGGAGACTTGCATGTACCTCCTACTAGATTGATACCTTGGTTCTCAAACTGAGGGAAATACTTATCTCTACTTTGCTGCATCACCCTTTCCTCTTCAAGGGAAAAACCAATGCAAGCTCAAGACATAGCACTAACTCTGGTGTTGTGATGTGTTTGTCCTGCAGGAATTTGAGAACATGATCTCTGACATCCCGATGGGCGACCGATCACCTACGGACGTGGCGAGCAACACCGAGCGCCATTACTCGGAAGGATCTAACGACAACGATGATGAAGAGACAAGCGATCAGGATGAGAGCTCCAAGGATGGGGAGGAGGCCGAGTCCTCTCCATCCTACGAGGCCCGCAAGGAACCCCACTCAAAGGCGCTGCATGATCTGAGTGGCAAGGTGGGTGGGGCTCAGCAGCCAACTACTTTGGGGCGGATGACTCATAGCTCCAAACATGCTCACACTAAGGCGAAGAGCTCTGCCGAGAAGCATCCCAAGATGATTTCCGTTAAGCATCGGAAGGACGTGGTGCCCCGGATTAAGGTGGCAGTACCTGTGGCTTCGACGTGAGTATTCTTGTCAATCCTTTGCATGTTTGTGCACTGACTCGGTTGTTGGTCGAGTGCTATTTGATCTTCGTAGCAATGACATCTCGACACCGTTGGCAGATCCGCACGCTCACAAGCAGGGTCCGGTTGACGGCGACACGGCGGACGCCATAACCTCAAAGGTATTTTGTGCCGAGTGATTAGGATGGCAAGGTTTCTTCCAATTGTTCTTCACTGATTTTTCTGGTTCGTGTATTCAAGCAGCTCCACCAGAGATCATTCATCTGGATGATGAGGAGAGGACTGACCCGCCCAACCCAGAGGCTAGCAAGGAGAAGGCATCGGATGTCGATGTGCCCATGCGGGATGCCTCCCCTCATCAAGTGGCTCACATCTCCCCAACGAAGGCTGCAGCGAGAGCCACGGGGCAGAGTCTTTTGGCCCAGGGAAGCTCGGCGTCTATGACTGCAGTGGTCCCGACCGTGAGGTCTACGCTAGCTTCTCCGACTAGGCTAATACCTGTATTTGTGGTGGTTCCATCCCCAGGGCCCGCATCTACGTCTCCATCGGTCCCAGCACCACCTTCCCCTGTACTACGTCCCAAAAGAGCAAGTGGGGCGGTGAAGGAGGCTCTAATCCAGGTGGGGTTAATGTGCGACCGACTAATGGAGGCTTATGACGACGCGCAGCAGACCAACGTCCGAGTAAGTACCATTCTAAGTAAGATATTTCAGTCGAAGTTCCTTCTTTTCCTGTGGTAGAATTTTTGTCAGTGGGTTTGCACAGTGCACACCCACTAGGTGTTCATATTCCAGTGGGGGCATGCTGAGTGCACCAACTGGGTGTAGTCGCTGAGGCTCCCGTTGACTGGAATCGGTCGGCGTGAGTCTTTGAACTTATTCTTCTTTTGTCGCTTTCACTCGGGATCTAGCCGGAGCGTTTCCAAGTGATCACAATCCAGTGGGGGCACGCTGAGTGCACCCACTGGGTGTAGTCCCCGAGGCTACTGCTGACTAGATGCAGTCGGTGGTAGTCTTAGACCTGTAGCTGTTTTGCCTAGGGCTGTTTGCCATTTTTTTAGCTCAACACGAGTCACTCTTTAGTGGGGGCACGCTGAGTGCACCCACTGAGTGTAGTCCCTGAGGTTGCTGTTGATTGCGGGCAATCAGTAGCAGTCTTTAGAACTGTCGCTTGGCACTTGGAGTGCACGGCAACACTCGTATATCGGCAAGATAATAGGTAGGATCTCCTTTGTTGCTGACTCAAAATTTAGCCAAGTGAAAGCACATCAGGGTGTTGTTGTCCTCAATCTTCTTCATTGCAGACTCGGAAATTAGCCAAGTGAAAGTAGATCAAAGGGTACTTGAGGATCTAGTGTTGGTTGAGCTTGTTCCTCCTGGGGGTCCATGGCCAACTCGGTAGTCAAAGGGTACTTGAGGATTTGGTGCTGGTCGAGCTTGTTCCTCCTGGGGGTGCACGACCGAGCGGTAGTCAGAGGGTACTTGAGGATCTGGTATCGATCAAGCTTGCTCCTCCCGGGGGTGCGCAACTGA
The DNA here is from genome assembly GCA_963921465.1 of Triticum timopheevii. Lineage (NCBI taxonomy): Eukaryota > Viridiplantae > Streptophyta > Magnoliopsida > Poales > Poaceae > Triticum > Triticum timopheevii. The sequence goes on from OY997274.1 coordinate 389,921,653, forward strand.
GTGGTAGTGAGAGGGTACTTGAGGATCTGGTACTGATCAACCTTGTTCCTCCCAGGGGCACACGACTGAGTGGTAGTGGATCAGTACTTTGGTTTTTCCTTCACGCTTTCAGGCTGACTGTCTTTTGTATGATGCAAAGGGCCTGTGAGCTGGGATCCCACTACGCCGCCTTGGTGAAGGAGGTAATATCCCTTCGACTGGACTTGGATGCGGAGAAGCTCAAGATCGCCTGACTAGAGAAGGAGAAGAAGACCCTGGGAGGTAAAACATCTCCTTCGAGTGGTAGTCGCACACTGCTTTCCCTTTTGGTCCAAGTCCTTCCACTCTGAAGATGTTCGTAGCGAGAACGCCCAACTTGTAAAGAGGCTCAGGCCTTCTATTTCTTTAGAAACCATGAAGCAGGCCCTGGAGAGCAAGGACAAGGATCTGGCGCTGGCTCAGAAGGAGGACAAGACCAAGACCAAGCTCGCTGAAGAGAAGTTGGCATCAATCAGCAAGCTAGAGGAGGAGATCAAAACCCTCATAGCCGTTGTTGCTGCTGCCCAAGGAGATTCTTAGAATGGGAGAAGAAGTGCAAAGACCAAGAAAATGCCTTTGCGCAGGAGAAGCATATGCTGGAGGAGAAGGTTGCGCAGCTTGTCAAGAAGAAGACTGTCCTAGAGCAATACATTGAAGAATTCTGCATGGAGATGAGTGAGAAGCTTGCTGGTAAGTACTATCTTGTCCGAATGGAATTTGCGAGCTATTAACTTCTCCTCAATCATTTACTCATAGATTGCTTTCTCTCGATTGGAGCACTACCACAACACGGAGCTGGAGTTGGAGCGGCTCAAGAGGGACCTGGACCCCTCAAGGTCACTCGTCGCTGACAAAGTAGCCCTCGCCATCTTGCGACTGGAAGACCGCTTGGAGAATGCCTTGGGATACATCACTCGGACGAGGGGTAACTTGGCCGGATCGACAAGGAGCTGCAGCTTGGTGAGTAGACCTAGAAGGATCTAGAGTCACTCATGAGATGCCTGAATGAGGTTCCGGCCCGAGTGAAAGCCTGGAAGAAGTCGGCTGCTCGAAGTGGTGCTAATGTGGCTCTGTCACTCGTCCGGGTCCATTGCAAGGACGTCAATGAGGAGAAGTGATACGTCTCCAACGTATCTATAATTTTTGATTGTTCCATGCTATTATATTATCCATCTAGGATATTTATATGCATTCATATGCTATTTTACATTATTTTTGGGACTAACCTATTAACCGGGAGCCCAGTGCCAGTTTCTGTTTTTTCTGTTTTTGAGTTTTACAGAAAAGGAATACCAAACGGAGTCTTGACGTGCCAATTTTTGATGATTTTTTATGGACCAAAAGAAGTCCCCAGAGTAAAAGAGTTGGGCCAGAAGAGTCCCGGGCTGCCCATGAGGGTGGGGGGCACGCCCACCCCCCTCGGCGCGCCCCCTGTCTCGTGGACGGCTCAGAGACCCACCTGACGTGAGACCTACGCCAAAAATTACTATAAATACAAAAAACATCCAGGAGCACCATAGGTCAGGAGTTCCGCCACCGAAAACCTCTGTGGCCACCAAAAACTAATCGGGACCCTATTCCGGCACCCTGCCGGAGGGGGGATCCCTCACCGGTGGCCATCTTCATCATCCAGGCGCTCTCCATGACGAGGAGGGAGTAGTTCACCCTCAGGGCTGAGGGTATGTACCAGTAGCTATGTGTTTGATCTCTCTCTCTCTCTCGTGTTCTTGAGGTGGAATGATCTTGATGTATCGCGAGCTTTTCTATTATAGTTGGATCTTGTGATGTTTCTCCCCCTCTACTCTCTTGTAATGGATTGAGTTTTCCCTTTGAAGTTATCTTAACGGATTGAGTCTTTAAGGATTTGAGAACACTTGATGTACGTCTTGCATGTGCTTATCTGTGGTGACAATGAGATATTCACGTGATCTACTTGATGTATGTTTTGGTGATCAACTTGAGGGTTCAGTGACCTTGTGAACTTATGCATAGGGGTTGGCACACGTTTTCGTCTCGACTCTCCGGTAGAAACTTTGGTGCATTCTTTGAAGTACTTTGTGTTGACTTGAATAGATGAATCTAAGATTGTGTGACGCATATCGTATAATCATACCCACGGATACTTGAGGTGACATTTGAGTATCTAGGTGACATTAGGGTTTTGGTTGATTTATGTCTTAAGGTGTTATTCTAGTACGAACTCTAGGATAGATTGAACGGAAAGAATAGCTTCGTGTTATTTTACTATGGACTCTTGAATAGATCGACCAGAAAGGGTAGCTTTGAGGTGGTTTCGTACCCTTCAACAATCTCTTCATTTGTTCTTCGCTATTAGTGACTTTGGAGTGACTCTTTGTTGCATATTGAGGGATAGTTATATGATCCAGTTATGTTATTATTGTTGAGAGAACTTGCACTAGCGAAAATATGAACCTTAGGCCTTGTTTCCTAGCATTGCAATACCGTTTGTGATCACTTTTATCATTAGTTACCTTGCTGTTTTTATAATTTCAGATTACAAAAACCTATATCTACCATCCATATTGCACTTGTATCACCATCTCTTCGCCGAACTAGTGCACCTATACAATTTACCATTGTATTGGGTGTGTTGGGGACACAAGAGACTCTTTGTTATTTGGTTGCAAGGTTGTTTGAGAGAGACCATCTTCATCCTATGCCTCCCACGGATTGATAAACCTTAGGTCATCCACTTGAGGGAAATTTACTACTGTCCTACAAACCTCTGCACTTGGAGGCCCAACAACGTCTACAAGAAGAAGGTTGTGTAGTAGACATCAAGCTCTTTTCTGGCACCGTTGTCGGGGAGGTGAGTGCTTGAAGGTATATCTTTAGATCTTGCAATCGAATCTTTTTGTTTCTTGTTTTATCACTAGTTTAGTCTATAAAATAAAAGTACAAAAAAAACTGGAATTGAGGGTGCCTCATATGCTTCATCTTTTTAATGTCTTCCATGAAAATATGGATTCCAAAAATTGTGCTCAAGTACTAGAAGAAGAATTACATAGAATGCTTGGCATAAAATATGTGAATGATGAGCATGATTGCAATGTTGTTAGTATGAATTCTTTGAATACCCATGATGCTAATGATATGCAAAGCCACAAGCTTGGGGATGCTATGTTTGGTGAATATGATATTTTTTGTCCCACAAGTTTTGATGAGCAAATTTATTATGACGAAAGCATGCCTCCTATTTTTGATGATTATTGTGACGATACATATGCCATAAAGAATAAACATAACCATGAAACTTGTCATCATGATTTTAATTTTCAGTTGGATTATGCTTCACATGATAGTTATTTTGTTGAGTTTGCTCCCACTACTATTCATGAGAAGAAGTTTGCTTATGTGGAGAGTAGTAAAATTTATATGCTTGTGCATCATGGAAATGATGCTTTATGTGACGGTTATATGGTTGAATTCATTCATGATGCTACTGAAAATTATTATGAGGGAGGAACATATGCTTGTACGAATTGCAATAATATCAAGTTTCCTCTCAATGTGTTGAAAATCTTGAAGCTATGCTTGTTTTACCTTCCTATGCTAGTTGAATCTTGTTCCCATAAGTTTTTTTCTCACAAAATCCCTATGCGTAGGAAGTGGGCTAGACTTAAATGTGATAGTCATATTCTTCATGATGCTCTCTTTATGTTTCAATTCTTATCTTTTATGTGAGCATCATTGAAATCATCATGCCTAGCTAAGGGCATTAAACGATAGCGCTTGTTGGGAGGCAACCCAATTTTACTTTTGTCCTTTGCTTTTGCTTCTGTTTACTAATAAATAATTCATCTATCCTCTGTTTATATGTGGTTTTATGTTTTAGTTAGTGTTTGTGCCAAGTAGAACCTTTGGGAAGACTTGGGTGAAGTCTATGCGATCTTGCTGTAAAAAACAGAAACTTTTGCGCTCACAAGATTAGCTGGCATTTTTTACTTGAGAGTGCTTTTAGGTTGATTCTTTTTGCAGATGATTAATAGAAAAATTCCTCAGGTCCACCAATTTATTTCAGAATTTTTGGAGTTACAGAAGTATTCGTATGATACAGATTAATACAGACTGTTCTGTTTTTTGACAGATTCTGTTTTCATTGTGTTGTTTGCTTATTTTGATGAATCTATGAGTAGTATCGGAGGGTATGAACCATAGAGAAGTTGGAATACAGGAGATATTACACCAATATGAATTTAGAATGAGTTCACAACAGTAACTAAGTGGTGATTTATTTTCTTATACTAACGGAGCTTACGAGTTTTCTGTTGAGTTTTGTGTTGTGAAGTTTTCAAGTTTTGTGTAAAGATTCGATGGACTATGGAATAATGAGTGGCAAGAGCCTAAGCTTGGGGATGCCCATGGCACCCCAAGGTAATATTCAAGGACAACGAAGAGCCTAAGCTTGGGGATGCCCCGGAAGGCATCCCCTCTTTCGTCTTCATTGATCGGTAACTTTACTTGGAGCTATATTTTTATTCACCACATGATAAGTGTTTTGCTTGGAGCGTCATTTTGTTTTATTTTGTTTTGCTTGCTGTTTGAATAAAATACCTAGATCTGAAATTCTTAAATGTTAGAGAGTCTTCACATAGTTGCATAATTATTCAACTACTCATTGATCTCCACTTATATCTTTTGGAGTAGTTTGTCATTTGCTCTAGTGCTTCACTTATATATTTTTAGAGCACGGCGGTGGTTTTATTTTGACGAAATAGATGAAATCTCATGCTTCACTTATATTATTTTGAGAATCTTAAACAACATGGTAATTCACTTTGGTTATAAAATTAGTCCTAATATGATAGGCATCCAAGAGGGATATAATAAAAACTTTCATATAAAGTGCATTTAATACTATGAGAAGTTTGATTCTTTATGATTGTTTTGAGATATGGAGATCGTGATATTAGAGTCATGCTAGTGAGTAGTTGTGAATTTGAGAGATACTTGTGCTAAAGTTTGTGATTCTCGTAGCATGCACGTATGGTGAACCGTTATGTGATTGTCGGTGTACAGAAGTAGGGGTTATACTGTGCACCCCTTTACCTGTGCACGGGCAGTTAGAGCCACGCAAGCGGCCACACTTGGCAAGGCAAGGGAGGGAAGCCGAAGCCACAAGACGATCAAGCAATGCCAAGACAGAAACGCAAAGAGAAAGAGGGTGAGGTGGGCTCCCCCGGCAAGACCCTTGCCGGGCAACTTGCCCAACATCAGCGGAGCGTGCCACCCTTAAGCCCGGGGTTTGGAACATCATCTACCACATTGGGACCAAGTCTCAGGAGGCACCTCCATGATGGCATGCAGATCTTTGTGAAGATCATTAAACACACAAGATCAGACAAGCACCAGAAGACGAGACCTCCGGTAACATCCTTGCTGGGGACGACCGCAGTGCCACGGCAAGACCCTTGCCGGGGCCCCCGGCAAGACCCTTGCCGAGGACAAACAAACAAAGCCGCGGCCAGGCCCGCACGCGCCAAGACCCCACAACCGTTCCCATGCAGCTGCCAGCCCAGCCTGCCAGGCGAGCACCTGCGTGGCGACGTGCGGTCTCGAGGCCAACTCAGCAAGCACCTGCGTAGTGGCATGCAGATCTTCATGAAGACGCCGCCATCGTGCCACCTCAGCAGCCTGCCAGCCTACATGGCACTGACCGCCTCACTAGCCCGGGCGCGTGTCGAAGCAGGGTGAGGCGGCGATAAAGCGAGGGGGGCACCTCAGGGGCGCATGTAATGCGTTTTGTCCCATAATAACGAGCGATAAGCTTGTACACTGTACCCTTTCCACCCCCTGTGTGCCACTGTGGCGCCTCCTCCGACTATAAAAGGAGGCGCGAGGCGTACTGGAAAGGGATTCGGCTCTTTGGGCAAGTGACGCTCGATAGCTAGTTTAAGAACACTGATATACACACCAAAGCAGGACTAGGGTATTACGCGTCTCCGCGGCCCGAACCTGGGTAAACGAACTTTGTGCTAGCTCTTGGACCCGCTCTTCTCACCACCCCGCGCCCGCCGGCCACAATAGGGATCCTGTTGATCCCATAGGTGTCATTCCCAGCAACATCTTTGGCGCGCCAGGCAGGGGCGCAGTCGTGAGAATCCGGTTTAGCAGCTGGTCTAGCAGCTCTTTGTCACCATGGCTCCCAAGAGGAAGACGACCACGGCGATCGGTTCATCCGGAGCCAGACTACACGTACCGGTGCGGGCTAGTAGCGGGCTGGTCGCAGAAAGAACCCGAGGCGCGACCCACGAACACCCACATCATCCTGGCAGTCCAGACTTGACGAGTGGCGTCGTTTGTGCGCAAGATGATGGGCCGCACGCTGCAAATTCCAGAGACGGAGTTGGGGCCCTCCAGGGTCGGCGCCATGCCACTCACCGGCGGCGCGACGACCTCCAAGACGCCTGCACCGGCGCCCATGATGCACTCTTCCCAGGTCATGCGCGACGTGCAGCGTCGCCACGCAGGTGACCCCGGGCGCTGACCTAGGAAGAGTCCAGTCCATCCTTCACAGGACGAAGGAGATCAGCATGCACGCTGAAGTACTGGCAAAAATGACGTACCGCCACGGAGCCATGATAGAGCTCCTCCTAACTTGGTTAGGAGTCGAAGCGCGTCACGGTCCATGCAGCTCTCGCCACCACCCACACCAGCAGAAGCTTTGGCACGCGCACAACTGCTCCTTGACTTTCCTCCTGCTACGGAGAAGCTCGATGAGTGGAGAGCCACCATCCGGAGCCTCGTCGGCATCGCCAACAAAGATGAGACGCGACCAGCGGGGCCCGTATGCCCACCGCATGCCAGCAGCGGAAGGGCCGGGGGTGATGCACCCACGGTGCACTTTCCTCCCCTACGCCAGCTACCGTGGGTGTTGATCCGTTGTGATGACGCTTGTGATAATATTTCCATAGGGTCGTCCGACCCACGGACCCACCGCGATCAACCTCAAGTTCTTCAGGAGCGAGCCCTTGAAGACGCTTGAACCACGATCGAGCGCCAGCGTGATGCGCGCCACCAGTCGGATAGGCGGGCAAGGCCCACTAAGGACCACCCGGCACCGGGAGGCTACGGTGGCCTACTTTACGAGGTGGGTTGCCTAGCCTTTACCCATGAGCTGCGGCAGTTCCAGTGGCCCTCCCACCGCACGTTCAAGCCCGACGTTGGCGAGAAGCACAATGACAAGACTCACCCGTCGGAGTTCCTCAGCATCTACACCATTGTGATACAAGCTGCTGGAGCCCGCAACGACAAGGTGTTTGCCAATTACTTCCCGTTGGCACTTAAGTTCAATGTTATGTCATGGTTGATGCACTTGCCAGTGGATTCCATTTCTTCTTGGTTCTATCTGTGTCATGAGTTTGTTGGCGCCTTCACCGGAGGCCATCAAGCTCATGGCCAGGCAAGCGACTTGCACATCATCCCCCAAAAGGAGGGTGAAAACCTACGCACATATATCCAGAGATTCAGCCGGATGCAGTACAACATCCCAGATGTTCACCCTGCCACCGTGATCAGCGCATTCCATCAGAATGTGCGTAACCACAAGATGTGTGAGGAGCTGGCGATGAACAACGTCAAGGATGTAGCCAAACTTTACGTTCTGGTCGATAGGTGCACTCGAGCCGAAGAGGGGAGGAAGTACCCCGGCGAGGACTAATGACCCACAAGTATACATGATAGTTGTAGCCTCTTTTGATAAGTAAGAGTGTCGAACCCAATGAGGAGCTAAAGGTAGAACAAATACTCTCTCAAGTCCTATCGGCCACTGATACGACTCTATGCACGCTTGACGTTCGCTTTACGTAGAACAAGTATGAAACTAGAAGTACTAGGTGTTGTTGGGTAGGTTTGCAAGACAATAAAGAACATGTAAATATAAACTAGGGGCTGTTTAGATAAAGAAGCAATAAAGTAAGTATTAGTGGAGAGCTTTTCGTTACGAGAAAGTTATTTGTTCAAGGCAATCGATAACTAGACCGGTATATTGCAATTCTATTTGAGGGAGAGGCATAAGCTAACATACTTTCTCTTCTTGGATCATATGCACTTATGATTGGAACTCTAGCAAGCATTCGCAACTACTAAAGATTCATTAAGGTAAAACCCAACTATAGCATTAAAGCATCAAGTCCCCTTTATCCCATATGCAAACAACCTACTTACTCGGGTCTGTGCTTCTGTTCACTCACGCCACCCACCATAAGCAAATCATAAACATATTGCAAACTCTACAGCGGAGATACCTCATGCTTGCACGACACGGAGAGCACCATAGGACAACACCAATAATAAAACATTCAACTCAAACCAATCACGATCATCAATTAACCCATAAGACAAAACGGATCTACTCAAACATCATAAGATAGCCATACATCATTGGGAAATAATATATAGCGTTGAGCACCATGTTTAAGTAGATATTACAGCGGGTAAGAGAGGAGTTACACCGCTGCATAGAGGGGGGAAGAGTTGGTGATGAAGGCGGTGAAGTTGTTGGTGAAGATCGCGGTGATGATGATGGCCCCCGGCGGCATTCCGGCGCCACCGGAAGCAAGGGGGAGAGAGCCCCCCTTCTTCTTATTCTTCCTTGACCTCCTCCCTAGATGGGAGAAGGGTTTCCCTCTGGTCCTTGGCTCCCATGGCTTGGGAGGGGCGAGAGCCCCTCCGATATTGGATCTATCTCTCTGTTTCTCTCTGTTTCTGTGTTCCCAGATTCTGCCCCTTCACCATTTCTTTTATATCCGGAGATCCGTAACTCCGATTGGGGTGAATCTTTCGCCCAGATTTTTCTCATAAAATTAGCTCTCTTGCGGCAAAAGAAGAGCATCAACCGCCTTACGGGTGGCCCACGAGAGTGCCAGGCGCGCCCAGGGGGGAGGGCGCCCCCTGTCTCGTGGCCACCTCAGACACCGTTTCGCGTTGATTCTTCCTCCGGAAAATCCCAAATATTCCAAAATAATTCTCAGTCCGTTTTTATCCCGTTTGGATTCCGTTTGATATTGGGTTTCTGCGAAACATAAAACTTGCAACAAACAGGAACTGGCACTGGGCACTGGATCAATATGTTAGTCCCTAAAATAGTATAAAAAGTTGCCAAAAGTATATGAAAGTTGAATAATATTGGCATGGAACAATCAAAAAATATAGATATGACGGAGTCGTATCAGCATCCCCAAGCTTAATTCCTGCCCGTCCGAGTCGGTAAATGATAAAAAAATAATTTTTGATGTGGAATGCTACCTAGCATAATCTTGATCATATATTTAATCATGGCATGAATATTAAGACACGAGTGATTCAAAGCAATAGTCTATCATTTGACATAAAAACAATAATAATTAGGGCATCCCAACAAACAATCATGTCTTTCAAAATATCAATGCTTCCAGAACGTTATCCCTACAAAATCATATAGTCTTGTATGCTCCCTTTTCTTAACACAAGGTACCCCTCATGCCTATCCCGGTGTCAGCCAAGCAATTGTTTCATACTTTAGTATTCTCAAACTTTTTCAACTCTCACGCAATACATGAGTGTGAGCCATGGATATAGCACTATGGGTGGAATAGAGTATGATGGTGGAGGTTATGTGGAGAAGACAAAAAGGGAGAAAGTCTCACATCGACGAGGCTAATCAATGGGCTATGAAGATGCCCATCAATTGATGTCAATGCGAGGAGTAGGGATTGCCATGCAACGGATGCACTAGAGCTATAAGTGTATGAAAGCTCAAACTGAAACTAAGTGGGTGTGCATCCAACTTGCTTGCTCACGAAGACCTATGGCATTTGAGGAAGCCCATCGTTGGAATATACAAGCCAAGTTCTATAATGAAAAATTCCCACTAGTATATGAAAGTGACAACATAAGAGACTCTCTATATGAATAACATGGTGCTACTTTGAAGCACAAGTGTGGAAAAAGGCTAGTAGCATTGCCCCTTTTCTTTTCTTCTTTTTTTCTTCTTTTTTTTCTTCTTTTTTCTAGGTGGGCTTCTTTGGCCCCCTTTTTTATTTAGGCTTCTTTGGCCTTTCCTTCTTTCTTTTTCTTTTTTCCCTTTTTTTATGGGGCAATGCTCTATAATGATGATCATCACACTTTTATTTACTTACAACTCAATATTACAACTCGATACTAGAACAAAGATATGACTCTATATGGATGCTTTCGGCGGTGTACCGGGATGTGCAATGATCTAGCATAGCAATGATATCAAAAAATGGACAAGCCATGAAAACATCATGCTAGCTATCTTACGATCATGCAAAGCAATATGACAATGAATGCTCAAGTCATGAATATGATGAAGATGGAAGTTGCATGGCAATATATCTCGGCATGGCTATGGAAATGCCATGATAGGTATGTATGGTGGCTGTTTTGAGAAAGATATAAGGAGGCTTATGTGTGATAGAGCGTATCGTATCACAGGGTTTGGATGCACCAGCGAAGTTTGCACCAACTCTCGAGGTGAGAAAGGGCAATGCACGGTACCGAAGAGGCTAGCAATGATGGAAAGGTGAAAGTGCATATAATCCATGGACTCAACATTAGTCATAAAGAACTCACATATTTATTGCAAAAATTTAAAAGCCCTTGAAACAAAGTACTACACGCATACTCCTAGGGTGCAGGTTGGTAGGAGTTAACCATCGCGCACCCCAACCTTCACGCAAAGATAAACAATCAAAATACAATGCACGCCAATTTGGTTACATAGTTAGTAGACCATACGTGCATGCTTTGGGAATCACAAACCATAACACCAACATCCTTACTAAACACAACCATCTACTAGTACCTCCCACATATTATCACCTCTGTATCGCAAAACTATTGCAAGGAATCAAACATATCATATTCAGTGATCCACAAGTTTATGTAGGATTTTATGACTAACCATGTGATTGACCAATTCCTGTCATCTCTCTAAATAGATATAAGTGAAGCAAGAGAGTTTAATTCTTTCTACAAAGATATGCCCATGCTCTGACAAATATAAGTGAAGCAAAAGAGTATTCTACAAATGGCAGTTTTCTATGTGAAGAGAAACAAGCAATCCAAACTTCAAATGATATAAGTGAAGCACATGAAGCATTCTATAAAGCCATACTCAAAAGATTTAAGTGAAGGGCAATGATCATTCTATAAATCAACCAAGGACTATCTCATACCAGCATGGTGCATAAAAGAAAAGTAAATACTAAATGCAAAAGACGCTCCAATACTTGCACATATCACATGAACGAAACGAATCCGGAAACATACCGATACTTATTGAAGAAAGAGGGGATGCCTTCCGGGGCATCCCCAAGCTTAGACGCTTGAGTCTCCATGAATATTTCCTCGGGGTACCTTGGTCATCCCCAAGCTTGAGCTCTTGCCTCTCTTCCTTTTCTTCATATCGAGACCTCCTCGATTAGACACTTCATCCACACAAAACTTCAACATAAAACTCGGTAAGATCTGTTAGTATAATAAAGAAAATCACTACTCTAAGTACTGTAGCAAAGCAATTCATATTTCGTTTTTGCATTGTGTCTACTGTAATATAACTTTTTCATGGCTTAATATACTGATATAAATTGATAGTTTCATCAAAACAAGCAAACTATGCATCAAAAATAGAATCTGTCAAAAACAGAACAGTCTGCAGCAATCTGAACATTCACCATACTTCCGGTACCCCAAAAATTCTACTAAATTAATGAATAATAAAAAATTTGTACATAAATACAGTGCAAAAAGAATCAAAACTATTTGACGTTCCAGTTAAAATTGTAAAATCGTACACTACAGCCAAAGTTTTTGTCCTGCACCGTACAAACCAACAAGCATTGTAAACATCCTAAAGGCAAACCTTGGCACATTATTTTTATAATACAATGGAATTGTACAAGGGGATAATTATTTTTGATGAAAAGTTTCTATAATCAAGATCCACAAAGTTTCCGTGAGCATGAACAAAGTTCAAGGCTAGCTCCCACTTCAACAATGCTTGTCTTTCTCACTTTCCCTTTCCTTTTTGAAAAGTTTTCGGTTCCCCTCTTTATTTTTATTTTGTTTTTAAACTATATGAAAGCACTCAACAGAAATAAATGACACTTTAAAACTTCCGGGTGTCTCCCTGGCAGCACTTTCTTTAAAGCCATTAAGCTAGGCATTTAGTGCTCAAGTAATGAATCCATCAGGATCCCAAGGTATATCAAAGCCAATTTTAATTAACAATGATTTGTAATTTAGTAGTGAGCACAAAGTAACATATATCAAGCAATGACGAAGTATAACTCTCTTCCTATGCATCGGCATGTCATAAAAGAACAATTCATGCACACCAAGTAAAGGTCAATGCATAGTATAAATAGTTTCTTGCAATTTGATCATATTGGAAACATAAAGAGGCAGAGATGTAGTTCCTCTCTCATAATAATTGCAAGTAGGAGCAGCAAGCACATGCATATTATATCTATAAAAATTATCATGTGCAAGGTTAAAAGGCAACCCATCAATATAATCCTTAATAAGCACAAACTTCTCCGATATAGTGTAGTTCGGAGAATTCAAAAAGATAATAGGATTATCATGCGTGGGTCCAATAGCAAAAATTTCATGTTTAACATAAGGAACTATAGCAAGTTCATCTCCATAAGCATCATTCATATTGGCATCTTGGCGACAAGCATATCAAGCGTCATCAAAAAGGGATATTTCAAGAGAATCAACGGGATCATAACAATCATCATAGCAATCATCCTTCGGTAAGCACGAAGGGGAATTAAACAATGTATGAGTTGAAGAGTTACCCTCATTAGAAGGTGGGCACGGGTGATCAATCCGCTCTTCCTCCTTTTGTTCTCCGCTCTCCTCATCATCTTTTTCATCCAATGAGCTCACAGTTTCATTAATTTCTTCTTCCATAGCTTCCTGCAAAATATTAGTCTCTTCTTGGACAATGGAGAATTTATAAATAAATGCATTAATATTGTAATTGTATTCATAATTTTCATAGCAATATCTAAGTATAGCAAAATTTTCTGGTCTATAAACTGAATCATCAAAATCAACAAACGCTTTAAACATAGATTCAATCTCATAAGCACCCATGAAAGCAACAAATTCTTCTATTTGTTCCACATCATAGTAGTCATAGATACCATTAGCATAAGAAGCCAAGGTTTTATTATCATTGAATTTGCATGAAAAGGGAAGGTGTGGAGCCTTCATCCTAGAGCAACAAGTATAATCATGTATCAAGCATAGTTGACGAGCATACCAATGCAACATAGAAATTTGATCCCATAATAGTTTCCCTTTTTGTGTCAAGTGATAATCCCTAAAGTATTCACGTTGATCCAACGTGTCTCCCATAACAAAGTTGAATGGGGTTTTCTCAGGATTATTGAAGTAGTACATAATTTCTTTCACATAACGAGCATCGAGGGTTTTAGGAGGTTCCCCATCTCCATGAGTAGCATCTACACCTATTTTTTTTTGGTATTTCGTGTTCAATATCCATAACTAAAGATAGAGAACAACTTAGAACAACAAATAAAAATTACTTAGTGATAAAGCAAACAAGCACACATGAGAATATTCACCCCACGATATGACTCCCCGACAAGGGCGCCAGAAAAAGGTCTTGACGACTCGCAAGTATACGGGAGAGTTGTAGCCTCTTCCGATAAGTAAGAGTGTCAAAGACAACAAGGAGCTAAAGGTAGAACAAATAATCTCTCAAGTCCTATTGGCCACTAATACGACTCTACGCACGCTTGACGTTCGCTTTACCTAGAACAAGTATGAAACTAGAAGTACTTTGTAGGTGTTGTTGGATAGGTTTGCAAGACAATAAAGAACACGTAAATATAAGGGGTTGTTTAGATAAACAAGCAATAAAGTAAGTATTAGTAGAGAGCTTTTTGTTACGAGAAAGTTATTTGTCCAAGGCAATCCATAACTAGACCGGTAATCACTATTGCAATTCTATTTGAGGGAGAGGCATAAGCTAACATACTTTCTCTTCTTGGATCATATGCACTTATGATTGGAACTCTAGCAAGCATCCTCAACTACTAAAGATTCATTAAGGTAAAACCCAACCATAGCATTAAAGCATCAAGTCCCCTTTATCCCATACGCAAACAACCTACTTACTCGGGTCTGTGCTTCTGTTCACTCACGCCACCCACCATAAGCAAATCATAAACATATTGCGAACCCTACAGCGGGGATCCCTCATGCTTGCGCAACACGGAGAGCACCATAGGACAGCACCAATAATAAAACATGCAACTCAAACCAATCACGATCATCAATTAACCCATAGGACAAAACGGATCTACTCAAACATCATAAGATAGCCATACATCATTGATACATCTCCAATGTATCTACTTTTCCAAACACTTTTGCCCTTGTTTTGGACTCTAACTTGCATGATTTGAATGAAACTAACCCGGACTAATGCTGTTTTTAGCAGAACTGCGATGATGTTGTTTTATGTGTAGAAAAGAAAAGTTCTCGGAATGTCCTGGAAATCCACGGAGGCACTTTTTGGAATTAATAAGAATTTTTGGCGAAAGAATTAATGCCAAGGGGCCTAGGGCCTGTCCACGAGATAGTGGGGTGCGCCCCCCTGTAGGGCGCGGCCTCCTATCTCGTGGGCCCCCTGGACCACCACCGACCTCAACTCCAACTCCATATATTCACGTTCGGGGAGAAAAAATCAGAGAGAAAGTTTCATCACGTTTCACGACACGGAGCCGCCGCCAAGCCCTAATCTCTCTCGGGAGGGCTGATCTGGAGTCCGTTCGGGGCTCCAGAGAGGGGGATTCGTCGCCGTCGTCATCATCAACCATCCTCCATCACCAATTTCATGATGCTCACCGCCGTGCGTGAGTAATTCCATCGTAGGCTTGCTGGACGGTGATGGGTTGGATGAGATTTACCATGTAATCAAGTTAGTTTTGTTAGGGTTTGATCCCTAGTATCCACTATGTTCTGAGATTGATGTTGCTATGACTTTGCTATGCTTAATGCTTGTCACTAGGGCCCGAGTGCCATGATTTCAGATATGAACCTATTATGTTTTCATGAATATATGTGTGTTCTTGATCCTATCTTGCAAGTCTATAATCACCTATTATGTGTTATGATCTGACAACCCCGAAGTGACAATAATCGGGATACTTCTCAGTGATGACGGTAGTTTGAGGAGTTCATGTATTCACTATGTGCTAATGCTTTGTTCCGGTTCTCTATTAAAAGGAGGCCTTAATATTCCTTCGTTTCCGTAAGGACCCCGCTGCAACGGGAGGGTAGGACAAAAGATGTCATGCAATTTCTTTTCCATAAGCACGTATGACTATTTACGGAATACATGCCTACATTACATTGATGAATTGGAGCTAGTTCTATGTCACCCTATGTTATAGCTATTACATGAGGAATCGCATCCGGCATAATTATCCATCACTGATCCATTGCCTACGAGCTTTTCATATATAGTTCTTCGCTTATTTACTTTTCCGTTGCTGCTGTTACAACTACTACAAAAACCCAAAAACAATTACCTTTACTTTTGCTATCGTTACTTTTATTATCATATTACTTTGCTACTAAACACTTTGCTGCAGATACTAAGTTATCCAGGTGTTGTTGAATTGACAACTCAACTGCTAATACTCAAGAATATTCTTTGGCTCCCCTTGTGTCGAATCAATAAATTTGGGTTGAATACTTTACCCTCGAAAGCTGTTGCGATCCCCTACACTTGTGGGTTATCAAGACTAATTTCTGGCGCCGTTGCCAGGGAGCATAGCTCTATTCTATGAGTCACGTGGGATTTATATCTGTTGATCACTATGAAGAACTTGAAAGATGCTAAAACCAAGATTTTGCCCTCAACTACGAGGGGAGGTAAGGAACTGCCATCTAGCTCCGCAATAGATTCTCCTTCCGTTATTAGTTGGCTTGCGACACCTAAACCTACTACTGCTATGAATTCTGATATGTCGCATGTTATTGATGATGCCACTTCTGCTATGCATGATGAAACTACTTTTGTGCGTGATACTACTTTGCCATTAGGTGAATTTCTTGATGAACAACTTGCTAGAGTTAGGGGGAATGAAAATATTGAAGAACCTTTTCTTGATGATAGTGATGATGAAGGTTCTCCCAATGATTATGTATTACCTGTTGTTCCTAAGGGTTATGTTATGAATGAAGAAGCTGCTAGGGAAATTCTTGCTTGCAATGATAGAAATGATCTTAAGAAATTATTAGCTAAATGGAAGTAGCAGTCTCTTAATGCTAGAATGAAACCCGATCCTGCTTTTGCTACTTCACCTATCTGTGTTACTGATAAGGATTATGAATTCTCTGTTGATCCCGATATTATTACTTTAGTTGAATCTGATCCTTTTTATGGCCTTGATTCTGAAACTGTTGTGGCACATCTTACCAAGTTGAATGATATAGCCACCCTGTTTACTAATGATGAGAAGTCTCGCTATTTATATATCCCTAAGATATTTCCGTTCTCATTAAAGGGTGATGCTAAGACTTGGTATAATTCTCTTGCTCCTGGTTATGTGCGTAGTCCCCAGGATATGATTTATTACTTCTCTGCTAAATATTTCCCTTCTCATAAGAAACAAGCTGCCTTGCGGGAAATATATAATTTTGTGCAAATCAAAAAAGAGAGTCTCCCACAAGGTTGGGGGAGGCTTCTCCGGTTACTTAATGCTTTGCCCGATCATCCTCTTAAGAAAAATGAAATACTTGATATCTTTTATAATGGACTAACCGATGCTTCCAAGGACTACTTGGATAGTTGTGCTGGTTGTGTTTTCAGGGAAAGAACAGTCGACGAAGCAGAAATACTATTGAATAATATGTTGACTAATGAAAATAATTGGACTCTTGCCGAGCCAATTCCTGAAGTAATTCCTGAACCAATTGAGCCAACTCCTGAGCCTATTCCTAAACCCACCCCGAAGAAGAGAGGTGTTTTATTTCTCAGTCCTGAAGATATGCAAGAGGCAAAGAAATCAATGAAAGAAAAAGGTATTAAAGCTGAAGATGTTATGAATTTACCACCTATTGAAGAAATACATGGTCTTAATATACCGCCTGAAGAACCACATTGTCTTGATAACCCGACAGAGGTAGTAAAGGTAAATTCTCTCTATAGATATGATAAAGTTGAAATACCCTCTACTAAATTTCATAGCCCATGCTTAGATGAATTTGATGATTTTATGGCTAGACAAGAAAGTTTTAATGCTTATGTTGGTAGAGAGTTAAAGAATAATGCTTTCGAGATAGGACGCGTAAGTGATAATCTGGCTAGAGTTAAAGATGAACTTCACCGCGTTAGCAAGTATGCTTCTATGATTGCTACTCAAGCTGAGCAAGTACTTAAAGCTCAACATGATTTGCTTGATGAATTAAATAATAAAAATGACTTTGTTGTTAGAGTGGCTACTAGAACTGGTAGAATGACTCAGGAACCTTTGTATCCTGAAGGCCACCCTAAGAGAATCGAGCAAGATTCTCAGAGAAATAATTTGGAGGCACCTAGTTCTTCTAAAAAGAAGAAAAAGAAAGACGATAGGACTTTGCATGCTTCTAGTAAACCTGTCGTAGACACACCTGAGAATCCCAATGATATTTCTATTTCTGATGCTGAAACACAATCTGGTGATGAACATGAACCTAGTGATAATGTTAATGATAATGTTCATGCTGATGCTCAACCTAGCAAAAACAATGATGTAGAGATTGAACCTACTGTTGATCTTGATAACCCACAACCAAAGAATCAATGATATGATAAGAGAGATTTTGTTGCTAGGAAGCACGGTAAAGAAAGAGAACCATGGGTTCAGAAACCCATGCCCTTTCCTCCTAAACCATCCAAGTCAAAGGATGATGAGGATTTTGAGTGTTTTGCTGAAATGATTAGACCTTTTTTCTTACGTATGCGCTTAACTAATATGCTTAAAGTAAATCCTTATGCTAAGTATATGAAGGATATCATTACAAACAAAAGAAAGATACCGGAAGCTGAAATTTCCACCATGCTTGCTAATTACACTTTTAAGGGTGGAATACCAAAGAAACTTGGAGATCCGGGTGTTCCAACTATACCATGCTCCATTAAAAGAAATTATGTTAGAACTGCTTTATGCGATCTTGGAGCCGGTGTTAGCGTTATGTCTCTCTCTTTATATCGTAGACTTGAATTGAATAAGTTGACACCTATTGAAATATCTTTGCAAGTGGCTGATAAATCAACTGCTATACCTGTCGGCATTTGTGAGGATGTGCCTGTTGTGGTTGCAAATGTCACTTTGTTATTCCTGATATTCCCGAGGACGGTAGTATGTCTATTATCCTTGGTAGACCTTTTCTTAATACTGCAGGAGCTGTTATTGATTGCAACAAAGGCAATGTCACTTTTCATGTTAATGGTAATGAGCATACGGCACACTTTCCGAGGAAACAATCTCAAGTTCATAGCATCAATTTTATTGAAAAAGTTCCAACTATCATTTTTGGAGGTTTTGAATTTCCTCTCCCTACTGTCAAGAAAAAGTATGATATTCTTATTGTTGGGGATTTTCATATCCCCGTTGAGGTAACTTCGTGTTATTCAAAATTTCTCCGGTTCTGTGTTATTAGGAATGAGTTTGTTAACAAGACTTGATCAACCTTGTTAGTGGGTTCATTTTGATGATCACGAGATGGATGAAACTAGAAGGCACAACCTTATGTACCCTCTTTTTACTTCATATTATTTAGATAAATAAAGCAAAAATAGTATTATCCATCTATTTACTAAATTATCCGTGCAATAAAAAATAGTCTGAAAATAAAAGTGCTCCAAATGCCCTGCAAATTTAGTATGATTTTTTCTGGAATATTTGAGGATTTTAGGCACTGAAAACACTGCAGGAGGGGCAAGCATCAGGCCACGAGAGAGGAGGGCGCCCCCCCCTATAGGGCGCGCCCCCCTGTCTCGTGGGCCCCTAGTGGCTCACCTCCACTTATGCCAGCACCCACACACTTCATCTTCCACCCAAAAAAATCCCCATCCAGCTCAAGCACGAGTTCTAGCTCTTTTTGCTGCGATTTTCGATCTCTTAGCTCAAAGCTCCATTCACAAAACTGCTTTGGGAGATTGTTGCTTGGTATGTGACCCCTCCATTGGTCCAATTAGTTTTTGTTCTAGTGCTTTATTCATTGCAAATTTTTGCTGCTTAGGTGACCATGTTCTTGAGCTTGCATGTTAAATTTTTGAGGTCTCAAGCAATTCCAATGCATGATATAGGCTCTAGGCACTTGCAGGAGTAGTTGCTATCAATCTTGTTTAGTTTTATTCACTTTTATTTTGAAGTTACTAAAATTTCAGAAATTTTCAGAAAATGTTAAGGAGGCTCTTCTAGCCAAAGCTCTGAGGAAAAACAAGCCAAAGAGAAGGAAAAAGCCAAGTATAATCTTCCTCGCTTAGCGGAAGTATGGTCGTGTGAATGGCCATGCAAGGATTTCTTGAAAGAAGCCGGAATTCATGAAGACTTTTATGCTTTAATCGAGACTGCAGGCCTCACCAGTTTTATCAACGACCGAATCGATCAGTATCTCTTACTTACCAATACTTTCGTGCAAAACTTTTATTTATTATCCTAAGAAGTCACCACCTGCAGTATCATTTCATTTATATGATGAATTCAAAGAAATGTCTTTACGTCATTTTTGCGCGGTATGTAGGATACCTTATGAGGGAGAATTAGATGAACCCCATCGTGAAGATGTGGGTGGCTTTGTTAATACTATTGCTGTAGAGGAGCCAAAGAAGGGCTCCGAGGCGAAGGTCTCTAGCATACACTTTCCTGTTTTACGCTACTTTGCCATATTTGCTAGTAGATGCTTAATTGGTCGAGGAAATAGTGGAAACTTGAGCGTCCCTGATACTATCATTCTTCAACATGCTTTGCTTGGGGACAATACTTTTAGTATGGGTGCCGTCGTTGCTAAACGGCTAGCCCTGAATCGTACAAAAGGCCCCATATTTGGAGGTATCTATGTTGCACGTCTTGCTAAATATTTTCAGATACCCATTAGGCACCATGAGGAGGATGAGATAAAATTGCCGCCTCACATCTTAGATTACAAGAGCATGGTAGCACACAAGTTTATTGTTGACAACGAAGAGAAGATGCTCTTGTATAGACTTAGATTCAATAAGAAACACTTTGAGTTTATTATTTACCTGCGCCTCTGTTGTTTGATTTGCTTGCAGAAAATCGTCTTGTCACGCCGGAAGCGATGAACAATCACCGAGCTCAAGCTTCTACTCCAGAACCTGAACCTGAGCCGGAACCTAAGCTGGACCCTTATCTTGCATCATCTGTATAGTGGGATCCGGAGATGACCAACCAGTGGTATCCTGATTATACCTCCCATTACACCGGGGAGAGTAGCATCGGTCCTTGGTATTAAACCAACTTAGGCCAAAAGCCTAAGCTTGGGGGAGTACGTATTTCTCACCGACTTTACATTCATGTTCACACACTAGTCGTCGGTGCTCATACTCTTTCATTGTATTATCCATGTTAGTTTAAATTTCTTTTTCTAGTTTTCTTCTGGTGTGTTTGATAAACCTTAAGAAAAACCAAAAAATTAGTTAGTTAAATTTCCATGCTTGTAGTAGGAATTAAAATGAAAACCCCAAAAGATTTATAGTTCTTCTTCTTACTTGTTGGGAGCTTTCTCGTGTAAATAGTTTTATTTTCTTTTCTTTCCTTTGGGGGTCGAGAAGACTATATTGAAAATGTTTAATGGCTCTTATATGCATGATTGTTTATTTAACTTAGAGCCCATATTACTTGTCTTCTCTCTTGAGTTGAATGCTTCCAGATTCCAACTTAGTCCAATGCACGTGCACTCTTATTATTATACACATTGTTCGGTCGTGCATGTGAAAGGCAATAATGACGATATATGATGGACTTATTGGGATGAGAAAAGATGGTATGAACTCGACCTCTCTTGTTTTTGTAAATATGATTATTCATCATTCCTGGGTCAGCTATTATGAAGTAAACATATTTGCAATGCCATCTAGAGATTATAGTTGCTTGTGCCATGCTTGATTAGCTATGGGTTATAATGGTTTACCTTGCATGCCAACATTCTATTAGAATGATTATGATGTGGTATGATGGGATGGTATCCTCCTTTGAATGAATTGAGTGACTACACTTGGCATATGTTCACGCCTGTAGTTGAATCAAATCAACATAGCCTTCATGATATTTATGTTCATGGTGGATTACATCCTACTCATGCTTGTATTCGGTGTGAATTAATTTTAATGCATGTTTATGACTGTTGTCGCTCTCTCAGTTGGTCGCTTCCCAATCTTTTGCTAGCCTTCACCTGTACTAAGTGGGAATACTGCTTGTGCATCCAAACTCCTTAAACCCCAAAGTTGTTCCATATGAGTCCACCATACTTACCTATTTGCGGTATTTATCTGCCGTTCCAAGTAAATTTGTATGTGCCAAACTCCAAACCTTCAAATGAAATTCTGCTTTGTATGCTCGAGCAGCTCATGTTATAACTAGGGCTGCCTATATCTTCCATGCTAGGTGGGTTATTCTCACGAGGAGTGGACTCCGCTCCTCATTCACGAGAAAGGGAAGGTAACCGGGATGCCCAGTCCCATGATCCAAAAACATCAAATCAAATCAAAATAATTAAACAAAACTCCCCCAGGGCTGTTGTATGTTGAAGGCACTCATTGTTTCGAGCAAGCCATGGATTGATGCTTGTTGGTGGTTGGGGGAGTATAACCTTTACCATTCTATTTGGGAACTGCCTATAATGCATGTAGTATGGAAGATACAGCCATCTCATAGTTTTTGCGTTGACCGCGAAAGTATGCCGCTCAATATGTTATTCAATCTCTAATTTAAAATCGAGCTCTGGCACCTCTACAAATCCCTGCTTCCCTCTGCGAAGGGCCTATCTGTTTACTTTTATGTTGAGTCATCACCCTTCTTATTAAAAGCACCCGCTGGAGAGCATGCTGTCATTTGCATTCATTACTATTGGTTTATATTGGGTATGACTTGATTGTATCTCTTTTACCATGAATTACAATGTTTAGTCAGTCCTTGATCTTTAAAGGTGCTCTACATTTATGTTTTGCGGTCTCAGAACGGGCTAGCGAGATACCATTTTGTTATATCATGTTATAATTATTTTGAGAAAGTGTTGTCATTCGAGTTTTATTATTATGGCTCGCTAGCTGATTATGTTATTGGTATGAGTAATTGTGAGAGCTAAGTGTTATTGTGAGTATGGTTCGTTCATAATATTTGCTAAAACTTGAATGCTGGCTTTTCATGTTTACAACAACAAGAGCAACAGAGTATGTAAAAGTTTTTCTTTATCACTTTCATTTTATCAACTGAATTGCTTGAGGACAAGCAAAGGTTTAAGCTTGGGGGAGTTGATACATCTCCAACGTATCTACTTTTCCAAACACTTTTGCCCTTGTTTTGGACTCTAACTTGCATGATTTGAATGAAACTAACCCGGACTGACGCTGTTTTCAGCAGAACTGCCATGATGTTTTTTTATGTGTAGAAAAGAAAACTTCTCGGAATGTCCTGGAAATCCACGGAGGCACTTTTTGGAATTAATAAGAATTTTTGGCGAAAGAATTAATGCCTGGGGGCCCAGGGCCTCTCCACGAGACAGGGGGGCGCGCCCCCCTATAGGGCGCGGCCTCCTATCTCGTGGGCCCCCTGGACCTCCACCGACCTCAACTCCAACTCCATATATTCACGTTCGTGGAGAAAAAAATCAGAGAGAAAGTTTCATCGCGTTTCACGACACGGAGCCGCCGCCAAGCCCTAATCTCTCTCGGGAGGGCTGATCTGGAGTCTGTTCGGGACTCCAGAGAGGGGGGATTCGTCGCCGTCGTCATCATCAACCATCCTCCATCACCAATTTCATGATGCTCACCGCCGTGCGTGAGTAATTCCATCATAGGCTTGCTGGACGGTGATGGGTTGGATGAGATTTACCATGTAATCAAGTTAGTTTTGTTAGGGTTTGATCCCTAGTATCCACTATGTTCTGAGATTGATGTTGCTATGACTTAGCTATGCTTAATGCTTGTCACTAGGGCCCGAGTGCCATGATTTCAGATCTGAACCTATTATGTTTTCATGAATATATGTGTGTTCTTGATCCTATCTTGCAAGTCTATAGTCACGTACTATGTGTTATGATCCGACAACCCCGAAGTGACAATAATCGGGATACTTCTCGGTGATGACCGTAGTTTGAGGAGTTCATGTATTCACTATGTGCTAATGCTTTGTTCCGGTTCTTTATTAAAAGGAGGCCTTAATATCCCTTAGTTTCTGTAAGGACCCCGCTGCAATGGGAGGGTAGGACAAAAGATGTCATGCAAGTTCTTTTCCATAAGCACGTATGACTATTTACGGAATACATGCCTACATTACATTGATGAATTGGAGCTAGTTCTATGTCACCCTATGTTATAGCTATTACATGAGGAATCGCATCCGGCATAATTATCCATCACTGATCCATTGCCTACGAGCTTTTCATATATTGTTCTTCGCTTATTTACTTTTCCGTTGCTGCTGTTACAACTACTAAAAAAATCCAAAAACAATTATCTTTACTTTTGCTACCGTTACTTTTATTATCATTACTTTGCTACTAAACACTTTGCTACAGATACTAAGTTATCCAGGTGTGGTTGAATTGACAACTCAACTGCTAATACTCAAGAATATTCTTTGGCTCCCCTTGTGTCGAATCAATAAATTCGGGTTGAATACTTTACCCTCGAAAGCTGTTGCGATCCCCTCCACTTGTGGGTTATCAATCATTGGGAAATAATATATAGCGTTGAGCACCATGTTTAAGTAGAGATTACAGCGGGTAAGAGAGGAGTTACACCGCTGCATAGAGGGGGGAAGAGTTGGTGATGAAGGCGGTGAAGTTGTTGGTGAAGATCGCGACGATGATGATGGCCCCCGGCAGCGTTCCGGCGCCACCGGAAGCAAGGGGGAGAGAGCCCCCCTTCTTGTTCTTCTTCCTGGACCTCCTCCCTAGATGGGAGAAGGGTTTCCCCTCTGGTCCTTGGTTCCCATGGCTCTCGCCCCTCCGAGATTGGATCTATCTCTCTGTTTCTCTCTGTTTCTGCGTTCCCAGATTCTGCCCCTTCACTGTTTCTTTTATATCAGGAGATCCTTAACTCCTACTGGGGTGAATCTTTCGCCCAGATTTTTCTCAGAAAATTAGCTTTCTTGCGGTGAAAGAAGAGCGTCAACCACCTTACGGGTGGCCCATAAGAGTGCCAGGCGCGCCCCTTGTCTCGCGGCCACCTCGGACACCGTTTCGCGTTGATTCTTCCTCCAAAAAATCCCAAATATTCCAAAATAATTCTCAGTCCATTTTTATCCTGTTTGGATTCCGTTTGATATTCGGTTTCTGCAAAACATAAAACATGCAACAAACGGGAACTGGCACTGGGCAGTGGATCAATATGTTAGTCCCCAAAATAGTATAAAAAGTTGCCAAAAGTATATGAAAGTTGAATAATATTGGCATGGAACAATCAAAAATTCTAGATATGACGGAGATGTATCAAGGACGCCGGTGCGGAAACCGACTCCACGGATGATGACACCGCTGCCCCGATGAAGAAGGGACGACGCCGTAGCAGAAAGCGCAAGGGCAAGACTATGCTTGCCGTCGAGGGGTCCGACAACACGGGCGCCGCCGCACCGCCAAGAAGGCCAATGCAAGCGACCCTGGCAAGGTAGTTGTTGGGCATGCCGCTTGCCGGGCCTTGGCGGCTGCCGACAAGCCAGGAAACTCCAACATGCAGTATTGCAAGATCCACCGCACCAAGGGCCACGACCTCCAAAACTGCCGTCAAGTTGAGTAGCTTGCTGAGAAGCAAAAAGTTGAATACGAGAGGCAGGACAAGGAGAAAGGCCAGGACGGTGCCGAAGGATCCGGCAAGAAGCGTGGCGGCCAAGGAAGCTGCCGCAACAAGGATAACCAGTAACAGAGGCCCACTCGGGGCCGCGACAAGAAGTAGGAAGACGATGATCATGACGAGGACGACGAGTCCGGTGACCACGAGTTTCAGAAAGCTACAGAAGTAATGTGTGTCGACGGTGGCGCCTCGCTGCACACCTCTCACCACCAACTCAAGCAGTGGGCGCGTGAGATCACAGCGGTGGAGCCATCACTCGACGCACGTAAGCCACTGAAGTGGTCCGGCACGCCTATCATCTTTGACACTGAGGACCACCCGGATCGCACAACTGAGGTCGGGTGTTTCCGTTGTTGGTGCTACGTCTTGAGCTTGCGTTGGTTTTCCTTGAAGAGGAAAGGGTGATGCACCAAAGTAGCGTAAGTATTTCCCTCAGTTTTTGAGAACCAACGTATCAATCCAGTAGGAGGCTCCTCAAAAGTCCCACACACCTACAAAAACAAACAAGAACTCGCAACCAACGCAATAAAGGGGTTGTCAATCCCTTCACGGAAACTTGCGAAAGTGAGATTTGATAGAGATAATATGATAAGATAAATATTTTTGGTATTTTTATGATATAGATTGGAAAAGTAAAAGATGCAAATAAAAGTAGATTGAAAGCTTATATGATAAGAGATAGACCCGGGGGCCATAGGTTTCACTAGTGGCTTCTCTCAAGATAGCATAAGTATTATGGTGGGTGAACAAATTACGGTCGAGCAATTGATAGAAAAGAGAATAATTATGAGATTATCTAGGCATGATCATGTATATAGGCATCACATCCGTGACAAGTAGACCGACTCCTGCCTACATCTACTACTATTATTCCACACATCGACCGCTATCCAGCATGCATCTAGAGTATTAAGTTCATAAAGAATAGAGTAACGCATTAAGAAAGATGACATGATGTAGAGGGATAAACTCATGCAATATGATATAAACCCCATCTTTTTATCCTTGGTGGCAACAATACAATATGTGCTTAGCTGCCCCTGCTGTCACTGGGAAAGGACACCGCAAGATTATACCCAAAGCTAAGCACTTCTCCCATTGCAAGAAAGATCAATCTAGTAGGCCAAACCAAACTGATAATTCTAAGAGACTTGCAAAGATAACTTAATCACACATAAAAGAATTCAGAGGAGATTCAAATATTTCTCATAGATAAACTTGATCATAAACCCACAATTCATTAGATCTCAACAAATACACAGCAAAAGGAGTTACATCGAATAGATCTCCAGGAAGATCAAGGAGAACTTTGTATTGAGATTCAAAGAGAGAGAAGAAGCCATCTAGCTAATAATTATGGACCAGAAGGTCTGTGGTAAAGTACTTACAACTCATCGGAAGGGCCTTGGAGATGATGTAGAGGCCCTCCATGGTTGATTCCCCCACCGGCGGAGCACCGGCGAAGGCTCCAAGATGGGATATCGCGGATACAGAAGGTTATGACGGTGGAAATAGTTTTTCGTGGTGCTCTCCGATGGTTTCAGGGTACGTGGGTATATATAGGAGGAAGAAGTAGGTCGGTGGACTCTCGAGGGGCCCACGAGGGTGGGGGCGCGCCCACCTGTAGTGGGCACGCCGGGCGCCCTCGGGACTGCCTCCTCTGTTGCTTGACGTCCACTCCAAGTCCCCTGGACCATGTTTGTACCAAACAGATCGCTCCCAAAGGTTTCATTCCGTTTGGACTCCATTTGATATTTCTTTTCTTCGAAACACTTAAATAGGCAAAAAACAACAATTCGGGTCGGGCCTCCGGTTAGTAGGTTAGTCCCAAAAATGATATAAAAGTGTAAAGTAAAGCCCATAAACATCCAAAACGGATAATATAATAGCATGGAACAATAAAAAATTATAGATACATTGGAGACGTATCAAGCATCCCCAAGCTTAATTCCTGCTCGTCCTCGAGTAGGTAAATGATAAAAACAGAATTTTTGATGTGGAATGCTACCTAGCATAATTCTCAATGTAATTTTCTTTATTGTGACATGAATGTTCAGATACAAATGATTCAAAATAAAAGTTTATATTGACATAAGAAATAGTAATACTTCAAGCATACTAATCAAAGCAGTCATGTCTTCTCAAAATAACATGGCTAAAGAAAGTTCATCCCTACAAAATCATATAGTTAGGCTATGCTTCATTTTCGTATCACAAGAATACTCTCATCTTGCACACCCCCGATGACAAGCCAAGCAATTGTTTTGTACTAAAATAATCTAAAAAAATTCAACTTTCACGCAATACATGAGCATGAGCCATGGATATAACACTATGGGTGGAATAGAATATGATGATGGAGGTTGTGTGGAGAAGACAAAAAAGGAGAAAGTCTCATATTGACGAGAATAATCAACGGGCTATGGAGATGCCCATCAATTGATGTCAACATGAGGAGTAGGGATTGCCATGCAACGGATGCACTAGAGCTATAAATGTATGAAAGCTCAACGAAAGAAACTAAGTGGGTATGCATCCAACTTGCTTGCTCAAGAAGACCTAGGGCATTTTGAGGAAGCCCATTGTCGGTGTCAAAACCGGCGGATCTCGGGTAGGGGGTCCCGAACTGTGCGTCTAAGGGTAATGGTAACAGGAGGCAGGGGACACGATGTTTTACCCAGGTTCAGGCCCTCTCGATGGAGGTAATACCCTACTTCCTGCTTGATTGATCTTGATGATATGAGTATTACAAGAGTTGATCTACCAAGAGATCGTAGAGGCTAAACCCTAGGAGCTAGCCTATGATTCTGATTGTTGTTGTCCTACGGACTAAACCCTCCGGTTTATATAGACACCGGAGGGGGCTAGGGTTATACAGAGTCGGTTACAAAGAAGCAGATCTAACATCCGGATCGCCAAGCTTGTCTTCCACGCAAAGGAGAGTCCCATCCGGACACGGGACGAAGTCTTGAGTCTTGTATCTTCATAGTCCAACAGTCTGGCTGTCTGGATACCCCCTAATCTAGGACTCCCTCAGTAGCCCCTGAACCAGGCTTCAATGACAATGAGTCCGACACACAGATTGTCTTCGGCATTGCAAGGCGGGTTCTTCGCCAAATCCAGTGCACTAGTTGTAGCGAACAGTGTCCGGCTTCCCATCAAATGGTGCATTCCTCGGCTTCTGTGCCTCAATAATGGCCATCTCCACTTTTAGGTGAATAAGAGGAGACGGAGCATTTTTACATTTGCCACCCCGACCCTGCAGGCAAACCGTCTATTTGAAGAGACGGGGATCCTCATATCCAAATATCACCTTCTTCCCTCAACCAAGCATTCAATAGAGCGCATCTAGAAAAACCATTCCATCATGGCCGGTCGCTGCAGCTCCTCTTCACGCTCCCTTAGCTCTAAGCTAGGCGATTGGGAAAAATGTTCTGTCCCCACACAGCCGTTTAGTAGAGTTGCAGACCCAAGGGTTTCTTCCACCGGCGTACATGGTCCCCGTCCGAGCCGGACTAGCCACCTACAATGGCGGGGTGCAAGCGGAGAGATCTCCTAACCCGTCTCAGGGGGAGCGGGTATGCTTCGTCAATATTTGCTAAGGGGCGTCGAGTTTCCAATCCACCCATTCCTCCGCGGGCTTCTGGAGTTCTACGGCCTCCAGTTGCATAACTCTAGCCCCGCCTCCGTGCTGCATATTGCAGGATACGTTGCCCTCTGTGAATTATTTCTGGGCTGCGAGGCTCACTTCGAGTTGTGGAAGAAGTTATTCTGCCTCGCCCCTCGTAATCAGTGCCTTCAATTCAGGAGACACATACATCCGAGCTGCCCAAGATGGACTCGCCCGAGCGACGGACCAGTATACAAAAGATATATGGGTAAGGAAATTTGATAAGCATGTATATTAGTAGCCCCTGAGACTTAAAACAGTTGGAACGACTGATTTAATGATCAATGTATGCACAGGTTCTTGTAGAGAAGAATACCCATTTGTCTCGAGAGCTAGAGGCAGGCAAGACCCAGCCGAGGGCCGCGGTTGCCAAACTAGAGGAATCCCAGAAGGCCTCATCTGGTAACACTTGTCTCAGTAGAGAAAGTTTAAGGACATATACCAGTTAGTATTTGGCTTGCTTTATAAGTCTAACAGAAAATTCTGTAGAAAACCTCGGGGAGAATCCGGAGATCAGAAAAGATAGTTAGTCACATCTCCAAAGGCAGCTAAAGGCTGGTGAGCATGTGCTTACATAGGTTAGGCAGGAGAAAAATAATCTCCAAGATGCCAACATCTGGCTGGGCGTCGAGTTAGCAGATGTTCGGGCTCAGCTTGTGGACTCCGTGAAGGAGAACAGGAGGCTTCGTCGCGACATATATGGTAAGTGCTTAAACGAACTGCAGTACAGTTCAGTGAGGAAGCGTATTAAAAGAGGTTATGTCTGTAGGTATGCCGACGGGCCGTCCTGAAGAGGAGATGCCCAGGTCCGCAGGCGATTTGCTGCAAGATCTCTCACAACTGCACGGACGAGCTCGGCAGGTGATGCAGGGTATTTCCCAGGCCTTGTGGCCATCCGCTTCCCTGCCAGGAGGCATGAGGGAGCTCGTGGATATGCTCCAAGGAGCACGGTGGCGCTTCCGGTTATGGAAGATATCAGCCTACCGACAAGGTGCAAGGGAAGCCTTGGCCATGGTGAAGACGCGATACGCCAGGATTGACCCAAACCATATGGCCGAAGTCGGACCGGCGGGGCCAGATGGGCAAGAGATTCCCGTTAGTCTGGTGTATGACCAGGTAGCGTTAGCCGCAAAGTATTCCCAATAGGATTGCAGGCTAGATAGCTTGTTGGATGGTACAGAGGAAGAATATAGCCAGTCCAAGTGACTATGTAATTTGATGGACATATGTAGTCCCTAGCCGGATTGAAAATCATTTGTCATGGCGGACCTTTTCGCTTCAGCCCCCGGATCCGACAGTCCGGGGTGTATCCGAATACCCGCTCAGTTATGTAAAACCAGGGTATGCGTGGAAACCAGGCGTAGGGGTCATAAGTGCTTGAACAGACAAGTACCCAACTAGTTATGTTATATTACATGGGTAGTAAGAAACATCTTCCAGGGAGAATAGTTCCATTAGGGGCTCCTTTCCCTGGGTACGCATGCATCTATGTGCATGTCTGAACTGCGAACAGAAACATAGGATACAAAACATCTGGGGATTCACGTTGTAATGAAAGAAACATCTTTTGTTCACCGACCGAATATTCCCTTAAGAACGCTAGCTTTCGGCTTCACCCAGTCTGAGGTACACATCCGGCTGGACCGGCAGTAACAATTGCAGAGGTGCTCCCCTTATGCCCTAGCCGAATTAACGGGAACGTAGGGCATAAATACAAGAGCCTGGCAACCCAGCATGGCCACATCTTAAGTCATATCGATGCATATAATGGTGAAGAAAAGGCACATATGGAAAAAGGACACATATGTGGTAGGCAGGAAGCCATAAAAGTAATTATATTTAGCTTGCGTATAGGAAGCCCCCAGGTATGGTGAGCACACATAGTGCGGCCGGAGTGATCCGAGTATCCGCACTGTATTTAATACTTGGTGCGAAGAAGGTAAAAAGGGCGAGAAAGGAAAAAGGGAGAACATAATTAAAAGAGTGGGAGTAGGGAGACGAACACTGAGTTCGGCACTAGGCGTAGAATCTCCCGAGTCTGGCTGCGTTCCACGGGTTCGGCTCGAGTTTGTTATCGGATGCATTGCGCAGGCGGTACGCTCCTCCGGTGATAACTTTATCAATGATGAAGGGGCCCTCCCACTTGGGTTTGAGCTTGTCCTTCTTCTTCTCCGGTAGGCGTAGAACGAGTTCGCCAACGTTATAAGTTTTGGCCCGCACTTCTCTGCTTTGATACCTTCGAGCCTGCTGCTGATAGAATGCTGAACGGGCTTTTGCGATGTCACGCTTCTCCTCCAGGGCATCTAAGTTGTCCTGCCGATCTAGCTCGGCTTTCTTCTCTTCGTACATGCGCACGCGGGGTGAGTCATGGATTATGTCACAGGGTAGTACTGCTTCTGCGCCGTACACCATAAAAAATGGTGTATATCCGGTGGTACGATTCGGCGTGGTCCGCAGCCCCCAGAGTACGGAGTCGAGCTCCTCGACCCAGAGCTTGTCCAGTTCTATCAAGGATCGCACTAGTCTGGGTTTGATGCCGCTCATGATGAGATCATTTGCATGTTCGACCTGGCCGTTTGTTTGGGGATGATAGATGGAGGCGTAAACGAGCTTAATGCCCATGTTGCCGCACCAAGTTTTCACTTCATCGGTTGTAAAGTTTGAGCCATTGTCAGTGATGATGTTGTGGGGGACACCGTAGCGATGTACAACCCTTGATATGAAGTCTATCACTGGTCCGGATTCGGCCGTTTTAACTGTCTTGGCTTCTATCCATTTGGTGAACTTGTCCACCATGACCAATAAGTATTTTTTCTTATGGCTTCCCCGTTTAAGAGGTTCGACCATATCCAGCCCCCAGACCGCGAAGGGCCAAGTTATGGGGATTGTTTGGAGAGCGGTAGGGGGCATATGGCTCTGACTAGCGAATAGCTGGCAACCTACATAATGTTGGACAAGGTCCTGTGCATCTGCTCGGGCTGTCGGCCAATAAAAACCTGTACGGAAGGCTTTGCTGACAAGTGCCCGAGCCGCAGCGTGGTGCCCGCCAAGTTCGGCATGGATTTCAGCCAAGAGCTGCCGCCCTTCCTCTTCGGAGATGCATCTTTGGAGCACTCCGGTGGAACTTTTCTTATAGAGGTCTCCCTCATGGACTTTGTAGGCCTTGGAACGCCGCACAATACAACGTGCTTCATTTTGGTCCTCGGGGAGCTCCTGCCAGTTTAGGTAGGCCAAGAAGGGCTCGGTCCACGGGGCGATTACAACCATGATTTCATGGGCCGAAGGTGTTATTTCGGTGGCGGAGCCCCCGATTACGTCAGATGGTTCGGAATCTGGGGTTGTATTCGGAGCTGGACTGGTGTTGTCGGACTCCCCTTCCCATACCACGGATGGATTGAACAGCCTTTCTAAGAATATATTAGGTGGGACGGGGTCGTGTTTAGCACCGATGCGGGCTAGGATATCCGCCGCTTGATTGTTTTCTCGTGCCACTTGGTGGAATTCGAGCCCCTCGAACCGAGCTGACATTTTGAGGATGGCATTACGGTAGGCCACCATTTTCGGATCCTTGGCATCAAAATCTCCGTTTATTTGTGATATTGTGAGGTTTGAGTCCCCGCACACTTCTAGGGAGTTGTTGGAGTCTGTGTATAATATTTGGAGTACGTATTGGACCGTGTCTCCGGTGGGGGATGTCAGGACTACACCCACTCCCAATCCGGCCAGCATTTTAGAGCCGTCGAAGTGCATGATCCAATTGGAGTACGCGCCATACTCTTTAGGGAGTTCGGCTTCTGTCCATTCGGCGACAAAGTCAGCCAATACTTGCGACTTAATGGACCGCCGTGGTTTGTAAGTTATGTCGAACGGAAGGGGCTCGATAGCCCATTTATCAATCCATCTCGTGGCTTCGCGGCTGTTTATTATATCGTTGAGTAGCACTTCGGAGGCCACCGTAATCGAACACTCTTGAAAGTAGTGTTGTAGCTTCCGGGTTGCCATGAAGACCGCATATGCTATCTTTTGATTGTGTGGGTATCGGGATTTGCATGGAGTGAGGACAGTGGACACATAATATACCGGCTTTTGGAGCGGGAACTTGTATCCGTCTGCTTCTCGTTCGACGACGAGCACTGCGCTTACAACCTGATGTGTTGCAGCTATGTACAATAGCATAAGTTCGCCAATATTTGGCGCGGTCAAGACTGGATTGCTGGCCAATAGGGTCTTTATTTCATCCAGTCCGGCCGCGACCGCATCCATCCACATGAAGTGTTCGGTGCGTCGAAGAAGGCGGTAAAGAGGTAGTGCCTTTTCTCCTAATCGGGAGATAAAGCGGCTTAAGGCAGCCATGCATCCAGTTAGTTTCTGGATATGCTTGAGGTTTGTTGGGATAGCCAACTGCGATAGAGCTCGGATTTTTACCGGATTTGCTTTGATTCCTCTATTGGAAATGATGAAGCCGAGCAACTTCCTGGAGGGTACGCGGAAAACACATTTTTCCGGGTTGAGCTTGATGTCGTATGTTCGGAGGTTGTCGAACGTGAGTCTCAAGCCATCTATTAAAGTTTCGACGTGTCTTGTTTTTATGACCACGTCATCCACGTATGCCTCCACTGTTTTGCCGATTTGCTTCTCCAGGCATGTCTAAATCATTAGTTGATAGGTTGCGCCGGCATTTTTGAGCCTGAAAGGCATAGTATTGAAACAGAAGGGGCCATACGGCGTTATGAAGGCCGTTGCGGCTTGGTCGGATTCCGCCATCTTTATTTGATGGTATCCGGAGTATGCGTCGAGGAAACATAGTGAGTCGTGTCCTGCGGTGGCGTCGATGATTTGGTCAATGCGAGGGAGGGGGCAGGGGTCCTTAGGGAAGGCCTTGTTGAGGTCTTTGAAATCGACACATAGGCGCCAGGATTTGTCCTTCTTTGGTACCGTTACCAGATTTGCCAGCCAATCCGGATGCTTTATATCTCTGATGAATCCGGCCTGGAGTAGCTTGGCTAGCTCTTCTCCCATGGCTTGTCGTTCAGGCTCTGAGAAGCACCTAAGAGTCTATTTGACTGGCTTGTATCCTGTCAGTATGTTGAGGCTGTGTTCAGCCAGCCTGCGTGGGATGCCCGACATGTCTGAAGGATGCCAGGCAAAAATGTCCCAATTCTCGCGTGGGAAGTCTTGCAGTGCGGCGTCCATTGTGGGGCTCAACTGTGTCCCGATGGAAGCTGTCTTTGTGGGGTCCGTTGGATGGACCTGGAATTTGACTATCTTGTCCGCGGGCTTGAATGAGGTGGACTTGGGTCGTTTGTCGAGTATCACGTCGCCTCTGTCCACTGTGGTGTGCAGTGTTGTTAGTTCTTCAGCCGCTAGGGCTTCGGATATTGCTTCCAGGGCTAGCGCGGCAGTTTTATTTTCAGCACGAAGTGAGACATCTGGATCACTGGCTAGAGTGATGATTCCATTGGGTCTGGGCATTTTGAGCTTCATGTACCCATAATGGGGTATATCTTGAAAGCTCGTGAATGTGTCCCGCCCTAAAAGGGCGTGGTATCCGCTGCCAAACGGGGCCATGAACATGATTCCTTTGGACTTATAATTCTCCGGCGTGCCGAATACCACATCCAGTGTGATATTTCCCGCACACTGGGCCTCCCGACTAGGGATGATTCCCCTGAAGGTCGTGCTGCTTTGCTCAATGCGGCTTTTATCAATTTCCATCTTGTTGAGTGTTTCTTCATAGATCAGGTTTAATCCTCTTCCGCCGTCCATGAGTACTTTAGTGAGCCGGAAGCCGTCCACGATTGGGCTAAGGACCAAAGCGGTTGGTGCCAGACTGTTTGCAATTGAGGTTCGTCTGGCACTGAAGGTTATAGCAGTGTCACTCCAGAGATTTATTTTTGCCACGTGGCAGACTTCGGCAACTTCGATGGGCTCGCTTGCGCCTATTATTTGAGGCGAAAGTCTCGAAGACTGTTAGTACCGCATTGTTGTATTCAGCGGGATGTTGCTCTGCTTTATGGTTTACAAGAAGATCCTCGCCGCTTTTAGCTACCTGCCGGAGTATCCAACATGCTCTAAGGCTATGTGTTGGCGTAGTATCCGGTGTGCTGTGAATTTTGCATGGCCCATTGAGCCATTCTTCCAATACGGTTCCCTGCCCTGGAGTGGGCATTGGTTTTTTGGGAATTGGATCGGGTAACTTACGAGAGTTTTCCCTTTTAGTTCGGACGAAGGGTTTATTGAGAGCCGGATTGTCCCAGAAGTCTGTTTGGGTTCTCCAGACGCTTTCCATCGCGCAGTACTTCTGTACTATGGCTGCTAGGTCAGCAAAGTGTACTATGTCATGGCGACTTATAAAATTGAGTATCCCTTCGTTCGTGCAATTTTTGTAGAAAAGTGAGATTGCGTCTTCCTCGCAACAGTCCTTGACCCTGTTTAACACGAGGAGGAATCTGGCTCAGTAGCGATGTACTGTCTCTTGGGGCTCTTGTCTGATATGGGAAAGACGACATAAGTCAGGGTGGGTGGGCGTAGTTAAGTCCGAATTCTGACCCAATTTGACATTCAGGGGCAGAGGAGCCTCCGGACTTGGAAGCTCGGACTCCGGGATGTTGCCCAATTTTTCTGGCCCATTGCCCGATTCTAAGTCCGGGGTCTGGGTCACGTCCTCCCGCGAACGGGTATCCGGCTCAGAGAGCTCATTAATCCGGACACAGTTCGTCCTCAAAGTAGGGGGACAATCCATGTGTGGCTCTTCCACTACCACTATCTCATGGGTGACCGGTGGGGATTTAATGTCCCTTTGGTCGGGTTTAATCCCAATCCCATTGTAGTCTGTAGCGACTCCCAGAGCGGCGATGCGATCCAAGAGCTCATTGAGGGAGGAGAGCTCCATTAGATCCATCTGTTCGGTGAGTTTCGAATTGATGTGGAGGCTGTTTTTGATGACCCAAGAAGTCATCGCCTTCGCGGCAGCCGATCGTGCGGTCATGACGAAGCCGCCTAGTCAGAGAGTTTGGCCTATCGCTAGGGCTCCCCTGGAGGTGATGTTGTCCTTGACAACGAGACGACCCATCAAGCCTTGTAGCGACGACACAGAGGAACTCTCAATGGAAGCACCAATGTCGGTGTTAAAACTGGCGGATCTCAGGTCGGGGGGGGGGGGTGAACTGTGCATCTAAGGCTAATGGTAATAGGAGGCAGGGGACATGATGTTTTACCCAGGTTTGGGCCCTATCGATGGAGGTAATACCCTACTTCCTGCTTGATTGATCTTGATGATATGAATATTACCACGAGATCGTCTAAACCCTAGGAGCTAGCCTATGATTCTGATTGTTGTTACCCTATGGACTAAACCCTCTGGTTTATATAGACATCGGAGGGGGCTAGGGTTATACAAAGTCGGTTACAAAGAAGGAGATCTAACATCTGGATCGCCAAGCTTGTCTTCCAAGCAAAGGAGAGTCCCATCCGGACATGGGACGAAGTCTTGAGTCTTGTATCTTCATAGTCCAACAGTCCGGCCAAAGTATATAGTCCGGCTGTCCGGATACCCCCTAATCCAGGACTCCCTCACCCATCGTAGGAATATACAAGCCAAGCTCTATAATGAAAAATTCCCACTAGTATATG
The DNA here is from genome assembly GCA_963921465.1 of Triticum timopheevii. Lineage (NCBI taxonomy): Eukaryota > Viridiplantae > Streptophyta > Magnoliopsida > Poales > Poaceae > Triticum > Triticum timopheevii. Next base: position 389,958,063 of record OY997274.1, read on the forward strand.
AAAGTGACAACATAAAAAGACTTTCTATATGAAGAACATGGTGCTACTTTGAAGCACAAGTGTGGAAAAGGATAGTAACATTGCCCCCTTTTTTATATATATTTTTGGGGCCCTTCTTTTTTTTACTTTTGGCCTTTTTTTATTTGGGGACAATGCTCTACTAATGATGATCATCACACTTCTATTTATTTACAACTCATGAATTACATCTCAAAACTAGAACAAGATATGACTCTATATGAATGCCTCCGGCGGTGTACCGGGATGGGCAATGAATCAAGAGTGACATGTATGAAAAATTATGCATGGTGGCTTTGCCACAAATACGATGTCAACTACATGATCATGCAAGGCAATATGACAATGATGATGCGTGTCATGATGATGAACGGAACGGTGGAAAGTTGCATTGCAATATATCTCGGAATTTCTATGGAACGGAGGCTGTTTTGAGGAAGATATAAGGAGGTTTATGTGTGATAGAGTGTATCGTATCACGGGGTTTTGATGCACCGGCGAGGTTTGCACCAACTCTCAAGGTGATAAAGGGCAATGCACGGTACCGAAGAGGCTAGCAATGATGGAAGGTGAGAGTGCGTATAATCCATGGACTCAACATTAGTCATAAAGAACTCATACACTTATTGCAAAAATCTACAAGTCATCAAAAACCAAGCACTATGCGCATGCTCCTAGGGGGATAGATTGGTAGGAAAAGACCATCGCTCGTCTCCGACCGCCACTCATAAGGATGACAATATAAGAACACCTCATGTTTCAAATTTGTTACACAAATTTTACCATACGTGCATGCTACGGGACTTGCCAACTTCAACACAAGCATTCTTTAAATTCATAATCACCCAACTAGCATGACTCTAATATCACCACCTCCATACCTCAAAACAATTATCAAGTATCAAATTGATCATAGCATCCAATTCACTTCCTATGATAGTTTTTATTATACCCAACTTGGATGCCCATCATTATAGGACCAATTTTATAACCATAGCAAATACCATGCTGTTCTAAGAGACTCCCAAAATAATATAAGTGAAGCATGAGAGATTAATAATTTCTACAAAATTAAGCCACCGCCGTGCTCTAAAAGATATAAGTGAAGTGCTAGAGCAAAAACTATCTAGCTCAAAAGATATAAGTGAAGCACATAGAGTATTCTAATAAATTCCAATCAAGTAGGTTTCTCACAAAAGGTGTGTACAGCAAGGATTATTGTGGTAAACTAAAAAGAAAAGACAAATAGCATACAAGATGCTCCAAGTAAAACGCATATCATGTGGCGAATAAAAATATAGCTCCAAGTAAAGTTACCGATGAACGAAGACGAAAGAGGGGATGCCTTCCGGGGCATCCCCAAGCTTAGGCTTTTGGTTATCCTTGAATATCTTGGGGTTCCATGGGCATCCCCAAGCTTAGGCTCTTGCCTCTCCTTATTCCATAGTCCATCAAATCTTTACCCAAAACATGAAAACTTCACAACACAAAACCCAACAGGAAATCTCATAAGCTCCGTTAGTGCAAGAAAGAAAAACCACCACATGAGGTACTGTAATAACCTCATTATTTATTTATATTGGTGTTAAACATACTGTATTACAACTTCTCTATGGTTCATACCACTTAATACTAGCCATAGATGCATCCAAATAAGCAAACAACACACGAAAACAGAATCTGTCAAAAACAGAACAGTCTGTAGCAATCTGTAACTCTCGAATACTTCTAGAACTCTAAAAATCCTACCAAAATAGGAAGTCCTGGTAAGTTTGTCTATCGATCTACAGAAAAAGAATCAATGGAAAATCACATTTCTGTGAATTATTAAATTATTTTCGTGTGTGCAAAGTTTCTGTTTTTCAGCAGAATCAAATTAACTATCACCATAGGTTATCCTATAGGTTCTACTTGGCGCAAACACTAATTAAAACATGAAAGCACATCTAAATAGAAGGTAGATGAAAATTTTATTACTAAACAGAAGCAAAAACAAAAACAAAAATGAAACTGGGTTGCCTCCCAACTAGCGCTATTGTTTAACGCCCCAAGCTAGGCATAAAAGCGAGGATAGATCTAAGTAGTGTCATCTTTAGCACTCAATTCATAAGTAGCTCACATGATAGATTCATAAGGTAATTTAACTTTCTTTCTTGGAAAGTTCTCCATTACTTTCCTTAATGGAAATTGGAATCTAATATTCTCTTCCTTCATATCAATAATCGCACCAATCGTTCTAAGGAAAGGTCTGCCAAGAATAATAGGACATGAAAGATTGCAATCTATGTCAAGAACGATAAAATCTATGGGCACATAATTCCTATTTGCAACAATAAGAACATCATTGATCCTTCCCATATGCTTCTTAATGGTAGAATCCGCAAGGTGCAAATTTAAAGAGCAATCATCAAGATCATGGAAACCTAGAATATCACATAGAGTTTTCGGAATCGTGGAAACACTAGCACCCAAATCACGTAAAGCATAACACTCATGATCTTTAATTTCAATCTTTATAGTAGGTTCCCACTCATCATTAAGTTGTCTAGGTATAAAAACTTCCAAATTAAGTTTTTCATCATAAGATTACATCAAGGCATCAACAATATGTTTGGTGAAAGCTTTATTTTGACTATAAGCATGAGGAGAATTCAAACGGATTGCAACAAGGAAATACAATCTACTAAAGAACAATTATCATAATTAAGTTACCTTAAATCCAAGATAGTGGGTTCAATGCTATTTAAAGTCTTGACCTCTCCAATCCCACTTTTACCAAATTTAGCATCAAGATCTAAAAACTCCGAATCGTTGGGACGCCTTTTAACTAAAGTTGACTCATATCCAGTCCCATCATTATTAAGATTCATATTGCTAAACAAATATTTAATAGGGGACACATCAATAAATTTTCGATCTTCATCATTATTTTCATGGAAACTAGAAGAACACGCTTTTACAAAGCAATCTTTCTTAGCACGCAATCTAGCGGTTCTTTCTTTGAACTCATGAATGGAAATTCTCATAGCTTTGAGAGACTCATTGATATCATGCTTAGGAGGAGTAGATCTAAGTTTCAAAGAATTAACATCAAGCGAAAGCCTATCAACGTTCCTGGCCAAATCATCAACTTTAAGCAATTTTTCTTCAAGCAAGCATTAATATTCTTTTGAGAGATCATAAATTCTTTCACACTATTCTCAAAATCAGAGAGCATCTTATTAAAATTAACATAAGAATTATTGTTGGAATTTCCATAATTATTAGAGGAATTACTAGGGAACGGTCTAGTATTAAAGTTTCCTCTATAAGCATTATTACCAAAACTATTCCTACCAACAAAATTCACATCCATAGATTCATTATTATTCTCAATCAAAGTAGACAAAGGCATATCATCGGGATCAATAGAAGCAATATTAGTAGCAACCAATTTCATAAGTTCATCCATCTTTCCACTCAAAACATTAATTTCTTCTATAGCATGCACTTTTTTACTAGTAGATCTTTCGGTGTGCCATTGAGAATAATTGGCCATAATGTTATCAAGGAGTTTAGTAGCTTCTCCTAAGGTGATTTCCATAAAAGTGCCTCCCGTGGCCGAATTTAAAAGATTTCTAGAAGCAAAATTCAATCCGGCATAAAAGTTTTGTATGATCATCCATAAATTCAAACCATGAGTAGGGCAATTGCGAATCATTAATTTCATTCTTTCCCAAGATTGGGCAACATGCTCAAGATCAAGTTGTTTAAAATTCATAATATCGTTCCTAAGAGAGATGATCTTAGTGGGAGGAAAATACTTAGAGATAAATGCATCTTTGCACTTATTCCATGAATGAATACTATTCTTATGCAAAGACGAAAACCAAACTTTAGCACGATCTCTAAGTGAAAATGGAAATATCTTCAATTTAACAATATCGTTATCCATATCTTTCTTCTTTTGCATCTCACACAAATCAACAAAATTGTTTAGATGGGCAGCGGCATCTTCACTAGGAAGGCCAGAGAATTGATCTTTCATAACAAGATTTAGCAAAGCAGCATTGATTTCACAAGACTCAACATCATTAAGAGGAGCAATCGGAGAGTAAGGAAATCATTATTATTGGTATTGGAAAATCACACAATTTGGTATTATCTAGCGCCATCGCGACAAGCAATCCAACACACAAGCAAACAAAAAGGCAAGCGAAAGGGAGAGGAGATTGAGAAAGAGAGGGAAAATAAAATGGCAAGGGTGAAGTGGGGGAGAGGAAAACGAGAGGCAAATGGCAAATAATGTAATGCGAGGGAGATGACTTTGTGATGGGTACTTGGTATGTCTTGACTTGAGCGAAGACCTCCCCGGCAACGGTGCCAGAAATCCTTCTTGCTACGTCTTGAGCTTGCGTCGGTTTTCCTTGAAGAGGAAAGGGTGATGCAGCAAAGTAGCGTAAGTATTTCCCTCAGTTTTTGAGAACCAAGGTATGAATCCAGTAGGAGGCTCCTCAAAAGTCCCACGCACCTACACAAACAACCAGCGCAATAAAGGGGTTGTCAATCCCTTCACAGCCACTTGCAAAAGTGAGATCTGATAGAGATAATATGATACGATAAATATTTTTGGTATTTTTATGATATAGATTGGAAAAGTAAAATATGCAAATAAAAGTAGATTGAAAGCTTATATGATAAGAGATAGACCCGGGGGCCATAGGTTTCACTAGTGGCTTCTCTCAAGATAGCATAAGTATTACGGTGGGTGAACAAATTACCGTCGAGCAATTGATAGAAAAGCGAATAATTATGAGATTATCTAGGCATGATCATTTATATAGGCATCACAGCCGTGACAAGTAGACCGACTCCTGCCTGCATCTACTACTATTACTCCACACATCAACCGCTATCCAGCATGCATCTAAAGTATTAAGTTCATAAAGAACAGAATAACGCATTAAGAAAGATGACATGATGTAGAGGGATAAACTCACGCAATACAATATAAAACCCATCTTTTTATCCTCGATGGCAACAATACAATACGTGCCTTGCAGCCCCTGCTGTCACTGGGAAAGGACACCGCAAGATTGAACCCCAAGCTAAGATGTAATGCCCCAGATACAACTTTCCATATTCGTAACTCCAACTCTTGCCTTTTCCGAAGATGTGATATTTTATTTTCCTTCGTTGTTGGGTTTTTGTCTTTTGTTTTTGCATTTTGTTCAGGTCATGCATCCCATCTCATGTCATTATTCGCATTACATCGACATTGTTTTCAAAACTTGTAGCCGTTCGTTGTTGCCGCTTCTTCCTCGCCTCCGTTGACCTTTCTTAGACCAACCGTTCTTTTGTTGCCTGAACGTTTGAACCCCTTTGCACAGTGCAGACCCCCTAGCGCACGTCCAAAAGTTGTCCGAACCCGACCCGGGCTGTTGTCACTGTTGCTTTCAGATCATCCCCAAATATCTACAAAATATCTCTATTTCCTTAACTGGATGTCCTAACCTATATTTTCTCAGCCGTCCGATTAAAATCGGAGGGACCAAATGCCCCTAAACCAAAACCCACCTGCTATAAATAGACGCCTAACCCTAGATCCTAGGGGCTTGTCCCATCCATTCCCCTCCTTGCGCCGCCACCCACTCCCTCGGGATCCTTCCCCGACCAGCCTCCATCTTCCTCAGGATCCACCCCGATCCAAAAATCCACCGGGCCGACCACCTCCTCCTCCCTGTCCGGTCCAGAGGAGTGGATCTCCTCCTCGCCCACGCCTCCTCGCAACCTTCTTCATCCAAGGCCGCCCTTCCTCGCATCGACCTGGAGCCCGATGCCCTCTGCGCCTCGATCTCTCCTCACCCGCAGGACCAGAGCCCCTTGCCTGCCTCGTTCCCGTGGCTGCATCAGCCGAGTAGGAGACCCCGCGCCCGAGCCTTCCCTCGTCCAGGAGGTAGGATCCCGAGCTCCTCGATCCCTCCTCGCCGGAGCACACCGCCGCTAGCGTCCTCGACTTAACCAGGCCTCGTCTTCGCGCCTCCGACATCGGCGCCGGCAACCCCAGGATCGGCCTCCTCCCTGCCTTTCCTCCTCCTTCCCGTACTCCCCCTCCTCTCTCATTTTTCCTCTCTCTCCCTGTCCAGGAACCCGGGCAGTAGCCATGGCGCCTTGTAACAGGAGCTCCCGCCGCTGCGCCATGTCGTCGCTCCTCTGCTTCGTGCGTCGCCCCGTTTGAACGCCAGCTTCAGTCCCTTGTCGCCACCGCTTCGCCGGATGCCTCGTCATCGGTGAGCACCCCAGCAGTGCTGCCCTGCTCCTCTGCTTTCTTCTCTCCCATCCTCTACCTTTCCCCGTCGCTCTCCAAGCTTTCTGAATTTTTTCTTCAGTTAATAGTAGCCTGCCTCGACTCCTCGCTCCGTTCGCCCTCGCTCTGTTCCCGCGGGATCCGGCGTGATCCGGCCGGAAAGGGCCCTCATCCGCGCCCCTGCCAAGCTCGCCTCCTGACGCCAAGCGCCGCCACTGCTGGACGCCCCGCGGCGTTGACCTGCTGTTAGCACCGACGCATCCTTTGCTTCGCTTGCCTGGGTGCAGCCGCTCACCTTGTTGACTGCGCGAGCCTCGTCAGCGCCTCTCTGCCTCGCAGGCCAAGGCCCAGCCTGCTCCAGCTCCTCAACCGGCCTGCTAGACCTCCACCACCGACCGGGCCGAAGCCCATGGGTGAGGCCCCCAGCGCCTGCCTTTTTTCCCTTCTGTTGGGCCTGCTCCAGCTAGTTTCAGCCCGTGATGTGTTTTTTTCCTTGCCTGCGAATTTAGACATTATCCACAGACTGCAGTTTTTCAGAAAAACCCTCAACATCATGCGTATAATAATTCCAGAACCGTGCATCGGATTAATATGTTTTAAATACGAAAAATGCTTAGAATTTTATCTAGTTTCATAATCTGCTACTTTCATCTATGTTTGAAATGTTTAAAATGATGTTTGTTAAAATTTGCTCAAATGCCATGTTAAAATGATTTATTTCATAACTAAATAACCGTAGCTCCATTTTAAATAAACTTTATATGTAAATGGGGTGAAAAAATGCCTAGTTTAACTTGGTGCACCTTATTTTGCTGTTTAACAACATAAAATATGTTTTAGGGCAGAACAGTACCAAATTCAAAATATGGACATGAGGATTTTCCGGAATTGTTGTTTATTGTTCCGGCCTCATTTAAACTTTCCTAGATAGTTAGTTTTCATATGCTTCACCCCTTCATATGTTTAAAAACATTTAATATTGTTGGGTACATAAACAAGAAAGAACTAAATAAGTGATGTGGTGTTTCGTCAATATGCAACTCGTTGCATATTGAGCTCCACTTAATTTGTAGTATTGTTTGTGCACTTTGCCATGCCATGCCTCATTAAACCGGACATGCATCATACTTGATTGTGCATCACGCCATGATTATACTTGTGTGTTTACCACGTTGTTTGCTTCTTTCCGGTTTGCTTCTCTCTTTAGCTTCGGTTTCGTTCCGGAGTTGTGTGGATTCGTTCGACTACTCCCATCCGTCTTCTTCATGGACTCATTCTTCTTCCTAGTGGGATTTCAGGCAAGATGACCGCTACCCTGGATCTCACTACTATCATTGCTATGCTAGTTGCTTCGTTCTATCGCTATGCTGCGCTACCTATTTTTTGCTCTTCAAGCCTTCCAAATTTGCCATGTCAGCCTCTAACCTTTTCACCCGTCCTAGCAAACCATTTCTTGGCTATGTTACTGCTTTGCTCAGCCCCTCTTATAGCATTGTTAGTTGCAGGCGAAGTTGAAGATTGCTCCATGGTGGATAGGATTATGTTGGGATATCACAATATCTCTTATTTAATTAATGCATCTATATACTTAGTAAAGGGTGGAAGACTCGGCCTTATGCCTGGTGTTTTGTTCCACTCTTGCCGCCCTAGTTTCCGTCATACTGGTGTTATGTTCCTGGATTTTGCGTTCCTTACACGGTTGGGTGATTTACGGGACCCCCTTGATAGTTCGCTTTGAATAAAACTCCTCCAGCAAGGCCCAACCTTGGTTTTACCATTTGCCTCACCTAGCCCTTTTTCCCTTGGGTTTCCGGAGCCCGAGGGTCATCTTTATTTACCCCCCCCCCCCCCCCGAGCCAGTGCTCCTCCGAGTGTTGGTCCAAACTAGAGCCACTTGCAGCACCCTGAGAACGAGATATGTGCAGCTCCTATCGGGATTTGTCGGCGCATCGGGCGGCTTTGCTGATCTTGTTTTACCATTGTCGAAATGTCTTGTAAACCGGGATTCCAAGACTGACTGGGTCTTCCTGGGAGAAGGAATATCCTTCGTTGATCGCGAGAGCTTATCATGGGCTAAGTTGGGACACCCCTGCAGGATATAAACTTTCGAAAGCCGTGCCCGCGGTTATGTGGCAGATGGGAATTTGTTAATGTCCGATTGTAGATAACTTGACACCAGATTCGAATTAAAACGCATCAACCGCGTGTGTAGCCGTGATGGTCTCTTCTCGGCGGAGTCCGGGAGTGAACACGGTTTTTGGTTATGTTTGACGTAAGTAGGAGTTCAGGATCACCTCTTGATCATTGCTAACTTCACGACCGTTCCTTTGCTTCTCTTCTCGCTCTCATTTGCGTATGTTAGCCACCATATTTTGCTTAGCCGCTGCTGCAACCTCACCACTTTACCCCTTCCTTTCCCTTTAAGCTTTGCTAGTCTTGATACCCATGGTAATGGGATTGCTGAGTCCTCGTGGCTCACAGATTACTACAACAACAGTTGCAGGTACAGGTTATGCGATGATCATGATGCGAGAGCGATGTTTACTTGTTTTGGAGTTCCTCTTCTGATTCTTCTTCGATCAGGGGATAGGTTCCAGGTCGACAGCCTGGGCTAGCAGGGTGGATGTTGTTTGAGTTTCTGTTTGTGTTCCATCCGTAGTCGAATGTTGATCTCTTGTATGATATTGATGTATTTGTGTGGCATTTATATGCCTTGTATGTACCCCCATCTATTATGTAATGTTGATGTAATGATATCCACCTTGCAAAAGCGTCTTCAAGATGCGCTTCTATCCTTGGTGGGACGTTAGATTCCCTTTAGGATAAGGTCGCATCTTGGGCGTGACAAGTTGGTATCAGAGCCTCAACCGACCATAGGAGCCCCCTTGATTGTTGGCCGTTCTCGAGTCTAGAAAAAAACTATTTTGAGTCTTAGGATTATATGTATCGGAGAGTAGGATTCTTTTTACTCCTCAGCCCCCTTCGTCGCTCTGGTGAGGACTCTTGACGTAGAACTTTTGTCTTTCCTCTCCTCAACTTTCACTAATTTTTTTAGGATCACGCGGGTATCTTGGAATCGTTCCGATAGTCTTGTGACGAGAACATTGTTATTGGTGTCTCCTGACATTTAGGGGTTGTGGCACTGTCTCGGGGAGTTGAGCTCCGAGGTGTTGTCCTCACAATTTTATCGTTGCAGTTCTGGAATACCTGAGTTTTGCCGACATCGAAAATCTCTTTTATGCAGTTGTTGGTGAGATAACCTCGACGCCACCCTGTACTGGGGAGTTTGGGAGTATTGCCATAGCTCATATAATGGATGCTTTTCAAAGGTTGAGGTACACGATTTCCGAAGGTTTCTTGGTTATGTGTTGACGGATGGATACAGCTGGATGTAGGGATTGTTAGTTTGGGTGAGATATATTGCTTCCCCTGTATCCCCAACACCAGATTGCATAACCAGAAAGTTTCGGGAGTTTATAGGTGGGAATTCAAGTAGCTCCTAGAATATCTTTCCAACAGATGCTTGATATGGGATTGGGTAAATCTCTATCATATGTATTTGTTCCGGCTTATTTCTGCAAGCCAATCCTTTGTTTTGTTTTGAGTTGTGGTATTTGAGTTGCTTCAATGTCAAGTGTTGATTCCATACCTTTCAAGTGGTGTTCTCATATTTCTATGGGAGTACTAATCCTTTTGATCATCGAGATTGTCATGTCAATTCTTTCCAACTGCTGTGCTTCTCTTCAAGTGGATCTGATCATTTCAACATTTGTGAGATCAATTCTAAGTTTTCTCAACGGTATCCGTTTCATCCGTCCCTAAGTAACCTTTGTTTTCCCGCCCTCCCACCCTTTTTCTTCAAGGACTCAGATTTCGTAATCATGTATCCTTTTATTTGTGGGAAGTCTCTTCATTCTTTTCTTTCAATGTTCTTATCCGGTGATTTCCCATGAAGATGCTCAACAGTTTCAAGTTCATCATCCTTCATTGTTGTTTCTTCTCTGGTGGATCCAATTCAAGCTTTCGATATTCATCATATTCCTTTCCTCGTTTCTAATGCTTTCAAATGCCGATGCACCTCTTAATCATTCACTTCTTCCTATTCATTTGTTCTAGAGTGCTGAAGATATCTCACAAGACTGGTGTTTCCATTCTCAATCCGTTCAAGATATCTCAAGGTTGTTACCTCATTCAAGCCATTTAATTCAACCGGTGCAATCTCCTTTTCAAGTAATCATTTCAACGGTGTGTTTCTTTTCAGTGGGCCCTAACCCACAGGTCTTTTCCCAGGATCTTACCTGACTCTTCTAATTATTCAGGAGCTATTCCCAAATTCTTTTCAAAGTGCGACGTAAGAATGGATTCCATCAGTCATATGCCTTGTCCAAGATCGCTTTCAAATTTTTTTCATCGTTAGTTCAACCTTTCTAATTTTCTCCCGGAGTATCTCAACAATTCATGGTGGTTCTCATCATCATTCTCAACATCTGAAGACCGAAGAAGAGTCCCTCTTAAATCCTTACCCGTTCTTCCAAAGATGCGTAGTTCAAGCTTGATGCCATCCTCTCATAATTGATTTCGATTGTGAGAATTCTTTTCAACCACCCGAAGCATTTCAGGAGTTGCTTCCTTTCTCGATCATCTCAAGGCCATCATTTCTGTATATTACTCATTCTCAGCTTTCAGTTGTTGTTCTCCAAACCTTACCGGTGGATCGTTCAAGTATACTCTTTAATCAGTTCATGTTCTCTTCATTCTCATGTATCTAAATCCCTTCAAGTATCTTCATTCGTTTTCAAACTCTTTCCGGTGAATTGTGCCCTTGCTACTCTCTTTTCCAATTTTTACGGTGGTTCGTTCGACATTTCACTTCCTTTGTTATCATATCAATTCACTCGTTGTTTCCAATCCCACCGGTGGTTCCATCAATACCTTCTCAAGTTCGCGCTATATCTCTTTTAATCCTTTATATGAGAATAAGTAATATGCAAAATCCATTGCTTGCCATCAATTTAATTTGATGAAGGATAAGCATACAATAAATGTTATTCTTATTTCCTTGAGGTGATTCAATTCTTTTCTTTCGGAGATTGTTCATGATGAAGTAATTCTCCGTTCTAGTGTTTCATCTTTTCCTTTTCCAGAGTTCCAAGTGTTCTCGATTATATCGTCGCGATGCTCCATCTAATTCATTGCAAGGCTTCACCTGGTGTTTTCAAGTTCTCTTTTTATCATCCTTTTATTACCGGAGTTCTTCATGGAGGATCTACATGGTGGTTCATCAAGGATTTAATTCCTTCTCAAAGTGTTCGCCAAAACTCTTATTGGAGGAGCTCAACCATTCTTCATCTTGCGTTCTGAACTACAATTCTTCTCCATTATCTTTTGAGGTGGTGTTATGTCATTCTTGACAATTTTCCTTCATGTTTCAAGGTTCACAAGTTGTTCAGAATGAGATATTTAAACCCATCATTTTCTCTTCGTCCACGAGATCCTTTGCAACCCGTCAATCTCTTCATTGGAGTTATCTTGGGTTATATTTCACCTAAAGCCTTCCCTAAGGAATGTTGCTATTTATGGTGCTTATAAATGACCCCGAGTTCTTCATTTATCCTCCCGGTGAAATAAGTCTCTCGTCTCTTTGTTGACCTCAATCCAATCTATTGTTTCTGTTAGTGGCAGAATTTCACCTCATAATTTTGAGACGTTTTCCATAAGCCCACTACAAGCTTATTCGTTTCGTTGTTGGTTTTCCAACAACTCTGTTATAACCTTCTTGGAAGGGCGCTTTCCAACTTCTCTTGTGGCAAAAGTTGTCATTTTCTTCTCCGTCCCTTTATCCCAACGGTCTAGCTTCTATTCTTTCGTTACGGAGGCATTGTGATGTTGTGCTCTTCACCCATCACCTTGTTTTGTGAGGATTGTGTTCTTTTCGTGCTTATCCATTTAACCGGCATGTTGTGTTATCTCTTCAAGTTCTTTCATCTTGTCAAGTTTTGCCTCTATTTTCAACCTGAGTGCTGTCTAAAATCCTTCTTACCCGTTATGCCATTCTTTCAATAGTTCCGGAGGCAGTGTGTTGTTGATTTCATCAAGTATCATCCCATCTTCTCAAGTTCATGTTCTATTCCTTTCATGTTCAACCGGAGTGCTGCCCGAATTCTTCCTCTCTCATCTTGTTTTAACCGGAGTGCTTTTGAATTCTATCTTATCCATTAAACTCTTGATTCGTGTCTTTGCAACCATCAAGTTCTCGTATCCCTTGTTCCTCTTTTCTAACGTAGTGTTTTCAACTTTGTTCATCTTCGTTGTTTTCTTTCTTTCATTTTGCTCAACCTTTCAAGGTTCTTTGGTTTCACTCATTGGTCGAAGAAGCAACTTAGTTTACCTCTTATCTTCCTCTTCCTTTTCCCTCCGGTGCCATCCTAGATCTCGGGACGAGATCCTCTTGTAGTGGTGGAGTGTTGTAACGCCCCGGATACAACTTTCCATATTCGTAACTCCAACTCTTGCCTTTTCCGGAGATGTGATATTTTATTTTCCTCCATGGTTGGGTTTTTGTCTTTGTTTTTGCATTTTGTTCATGTCATGCATCTCATCTCATGTCATTATTCGCATTACATCGGCATTGTTTTCAAAACTCGTAGCCGTTCGTTGTTGCCACTTCTTCCTCGCCTCTGTTGACCTTTCTTAGACCAACCGTTCTTTTGTTGCCTGACCGTTTGAACCCCTTTGCACAGTGCAGACCTCCTAGCACGCGTCCAAAAGTTGTCCGAACCCGACCCGGGCTGTCGTCACCGTTGCTTTCAGATCATCCCCAAATATCTACAAAATATCTCCGTTTCCTTAACTGGACGTCCTAACCTATATTTTCTCAGCCGTCTGATTAAAATCGGAGGGACCAAATGCCCCTAAACCAAAACCCACCTGCTATAAATAGACGCCTAACCCTAGATCCTAGGGGCTTGTCCCATCCATTCCCCTCCTTGCGCCGCCACTCACTCCCTCGGGATCCTTCCCCGACCAGCCTCCATCTTCCTCGGGATCCATCCCAATCCAAAAATCCACCGGGCCAACAACCTCCTCCTCCCTGTCCGGTCCAGAGGAGTGGATCTCCTCCGCGCCCACGCCTCCTCGCAACCTTCTTCATCCAAGGCCGCCCTTCCTCGCATCGACCTGGAGCCCAATGCCCTCTGCGCCTCGATCTCTCCTCACCTGCAAGACCAGCGCCCCTTGCCTGCCTCGTTCCCGTGCCTGCAGCAGCCGAGCAGGAGACCCGGCGCCCGAGCCTTCCCTCGTCTAGGAGGTAGGAGCCCGAGCTCCTCGATCCCTCCTCGCCGGAGCATGCTGCCACTAGCGTCCTCGAGCTAACCAGGCCTCGTCTTCGCGCCTCCGGTGTCGCCGCCGGCAACCCCAGGATCGGCCTCCTCCCTGCCTTTCCTCCTCCTTCCCGTACTCCCCCTACTCTCTCATTTCTCCTCTCTCTCTCCCTGTCCAGGAACCCAGGCAGCAGCCATGGCGCCTTGTAACAGGAGCTCCCGCCGCTGCGCCATGTTGTCGCTCCTCTGCTTCATGCGCCGCCCCGTTTGAACGCCAGCTTCAGTCCCTCATCGCCACCGCCTTGCCGGATGCCTCGTCATTGGTGAGCACCCCAGCAGTGCTGCCCTGCTTCTCTGCTTTCTTCTCTCCCGTCCTCTACCTTTCCCCGTCGCTCTCCAAGCTTTTTGAATTTTTTCTCCAGTTAACAGTAGCCTGCCTCGACTCCTCAATCGTGGATCCCTTTCGCCCTCGCTTCGTTCCCGCGGGATCCGGCGTGATCCGGCCGGAAAGGGCCCTCGTCCGCGCCCCTGCCAAGCTCGCCTCCTAACGCCAAGCGCCGCCGCTGCTGGATGCCCCACGGCATCGACCTGCTATCAGCATCGACACATCCTCTGCTTTGCTCGCCTAGATGCAACCTCTCACCTCGTTGACCGTGCGAGCCTCGTCAGTGCCTCTCTGCCTCGCAGGCCAAGGCCCAGCCTGCTCCAGCTCCTCAACCGGCCTGCTAGACCTCCTCCACCGACCGGGCCGAAGCCCATGGGTGAGGCCCCCAGCGCCTGCCTTTTTTTTCCTTCTGTTGGGCCTGCTCCAGCTAATTTCGGCCCGTGATGTGTTTTTTCCTTGCCTGCGAATTTAGACATTATCCAGAGACTGCAGTTTTTCAGAAAAACCCTCAACATCATGCATATAATAATTCCAGAACCGTGCATCGTATTAAAATGTTTTAAATATGAAAAATGCTTAGAATTTTATCTAGTTTCATAATCTGCTACTTTCATCTATGTTTGAAATGTTTAAAATGATGTTTGTTTAAATTTGCTCAAATGCCATGTTAAAATGATTTATTTCATAACTAAATAACCGTAGCTCCATTTTAAATAAACTTTATATGTAAATGGGTTGGAAAAATGCCTAGTTTAACTTGGTGCACCTTATTTTGCTGTTTAACAACATGAAATATGTTTTAGGGCAGAACAGTACCAAATTCAAAATATGGACATGAGGATTTTCCGGAATTGTTGTTTGTTATTTCGGCCTCATTTAAACTTGCCTAGATAGGTAGTTTTCATATGCTTCACCCCTTCCTATGTTTAAAAACATTTAATATTGTTGGGTACATAAACAAGAGAGAACTAAATAAGTGATGTGGTGTTTCGTCAATATGCAACTCGTTGCATATTGAGCTCCACTTAGTTTGTAGTATTGTTTGTGCACTTTGCCATGCCATGCCTCATTAAACCGGACATGCATCATACTTGATTGTGCATCATGCCATGATTATGCTTGTGTGTTTACCATGTTGTTTGCTTCTTTTCGGTTTGCTTCGGTTTCATTCCGGAGTTGTGAGGATTCGTTCGACTGCTCCCGTCCGTCTTCTTCATGGACTCGTTCCTCTTCCTAGCGGGATTTCAGGCAAGATGACCACTGCCCTGGATCTCACTACTATCATTGCTATGCTAGTTGCTTCGTTCTATCGCTATGCTGTGCTACCTATCTTTTGCTCTTCAAGCCTTCCAAGTTTGCCATGTCAGCCTCTAACCTTTTCACCCGTCCTAGCAAACCATTGCTTGTCTATGTTACTGCTTTGCTCAGCCCCTCTTATTGCGTTGTTAGTTGCAGGTGAAGTTGAAGATTGCTCCATGGTGGACAGGATTATGTTGGGATATCACAATATCTCTTATTTAATTAATGCATCTATATACTTGGTAAAGGGTGGAAGACTCGGCCTTATGCCTGGTGTTTTGTTCCACTCTTGCCGCCCTAGTTTCCGTCATACCGGTGTTATGTTCCCGGATTTTGCGTTCCTTACGCGGTTGGGTGATTTATGGGACCCCCGTGACAGTTTGCTTTGAATAAAACTCCTCCAGCAAGGCCCAACCTTGGTTTTACCATTTGCCTCACCTAGCCCTTTTTCCCTTGGGTTTCCGGAGCCCGAGGGTCATCTTTATTTACCCCCCCCCCCCCCCGGGCCAATGCTCCTCCGAGTGTTGGTCCAAACTAGAGCCACTTGCAGCGCCACCTCAGGGAAACTTGAGGGATGGTTTTAGTTGTACGTAGTGTTCATCCGGTGTGCCCTGAGAACGAGATATGTGCAGCTCCTATCGGGATTTGTCGGCTCATCGGGCGGCTTTGCTGCTCTTGCTTTACCATTGTCGAAATGTCTTGTAAACCGGGATTCCGAGACTGATCGGGTCTTCCTCGGAGAAGGAATATCCTTCGTTGATTGCGAGAGCTTATCATGGGCTAAGTTGGGACACCCCTGTAGGGTATAAACTTTCGAAAGCCATGCCCGCGGTTATGTGGCAGATGGGAATTTGTTAATGTTCGGTTGTAGATAACTTGACACCAGATTTGAATTAGAACGCATCAACCGCATGTGTAGCCGTGATGGTCTCTTCTCGGCGTAGTCCGGGAGTGAACACGGTTTTGGGTTATGTTTGACGTAAGTAGGAGTTCAGGATCACCTCTTGATCATTGCTAACTTCACGACCGTTCCTTTGCTTCTCTTCTCGCTCTCATTTGCGTATGTTAGCCACCATATTTTGCTTAGCGCTGCTGCAACCTCACCACTTTACCCCTTCCTTTCCCTTTAAGCTTTGCTAGTCTTGATATCCATAGTAATGGGATTGCTGAGTCCTCGTGGCTCACAGATTACTACAACAACAGTTGCAGGTACAGGTTATGCGATGATCATGATGCGAGAGCGATGTTTACTTGTTTTGGAGTTCTTCTTCTGCTTCATCTTTGATCAGGGGATAGGTTCCAGGTCGGCAGCCTAGGCTAGCATGGTGGATGTCGTTTGAGTTTCTATTTGTGTTCCATCCGTAGTCGGATGTTGATCTCTTGTATGATATTGATGTATTCGTGTGGCATTTGTATGCCTTGTATGTACCCCCATCTATTATGTATTGTTGATGTAATGATATCCACCTTGCAAAAGCGTCTTCAAGATGCACTTCTATCCTTGGTGGGACCTTCGAGTCCCTTTAGGATAGGGTCGCATCTTGGGCGTGACATAAGCACTTCTCCCATTGCAAGAAAGATCAATCTAGTAGGCCAAACCAAACTGATAATTTGAAGAGACTTGCAAAGATAACTTAATCACACATAAAAGAATTTAGAGGAAATTCAAACATTTCTCATAGATAAACTTGATCATAAACCCACAATTCATCGGATCCCGACAAACACACCGCAAAAAGAGTTACATCGAAGAGATCTCCAAGAAGATCGAGGAGAACTTTGTATTGAGATTCAAAGAGAGAGAAGAAGCCATCTAGCTAATAAGTGTGGACCCAAAGGTTTGTGGTAAACTACTCACAACTCATTGGAAGGGCCTTGGAGATGATGTAGAGGCCCTTCATGGTTGATTCCCCCTCCAGCAAAGCACCGGTGAAGGCTCCAAGATGGGGTCTCGCGGATACAGAAGGTTAATGCGGTGGAAATAGTTTTTAGTGGTGCTCTCCGATGGTTTCAGGGTACGTGGGTATATATAGGAGGAAAACGTAGGTCGGCGGGAGCTCGAGGGGCCGTGAGGGTGGGGGGCATGCCGGGTACCCTCGTGGCCACCTCCTCTGTTGCTTGATGTCCACTCCAAGTCCCCTGGATCACGTTTGTTCCAAAAAGATCGCTCCCGAAGGTTTCATTGCGTTTGGACTCCGTTTTATATTCCTTTTCTTCAAAACACTGAAATAGGCAAAAAACAGCAATTCAGGTTGGGCGTCCGGTTAATAGGTTAGTCCCAAAAATGATATAAAAGTGTAAAGTAAAGCCCATAAACATCCAAAACGAGTAATATAATAGGATGGAACAATAAAAAATTATAGATACGTTGGATACGTATCAGTTGGTTTCACCAACGATCTGCAACCTCAAGGTGACGAAGATGCTAGTTGACAACGGGGCCGGTCTGAACTTGATCTCGCCTGTCGTGGTCAAAAGGCTGCAGATTCCTGATGGAGATCTCGAAGAAATGGGCACGTTCCAAGGGGTCAACCCGGGAAGAAGCCAGCTGAAGGGCAAGGTCACGCTGCCCGTGACATTTGGAGACGAGCTGAACTACAGGACGGAGAGGATTGTCTTTGATGTGGCCGAGATCCCCTTGCCTTACAACGGGATTCTCGGCCGCCCAGCACTAGCCAGGTTCATGGCGGCGTCACATTACGCCTACAACATGCTGAAGATGCTAGGGCTGATGAAAATCATCACCATCCCCTTCGACAAGAAGGATGCGTTGATCTGTGCTAACCAACTCTACGGGGAAGCAGTCGCAGCGACTGCCACCAAGGCACTTGCTCCTGCTGCTGAAGCCCCGGGAGGGAAGAAGTCCGGCGCGACCTCTTGCACCCACTCCGGCAAGCCCACATCTCCGGAGTGTTGTGCTCCCGTCGAGGACGTGCCAAAGAGCTCCACCGGCAAGAGCAAGAAATCCAGGGTTGCACCACCAGAGACCAAGAAGGTGTCCGTCAAGGAGGACGGCACGGGAGGGGCTTTCACTATAAGCTCCACCCTCAATAGCAAATAGGAAGGCAAGCTCGTCACTTTCCTGCGGGCGAATGTCAATGTTTTTGCATGGCAGGCATCCGACATTTTCGGCGTTCCCAGGGAAGTGATTTAGCACCACCTTGCTGTCTGTCCTCATGCGCAGCCCGTAAAGGAGAAGGTCAGGAAGCAAGCTCTGGAGAGGCAGGAGTTCATCACGGAAGAGATCAGAAAGGTGGAGGCGGCAGGCTTGGTATGAGGGGCTACTCCATCCGACGTGGTTGGCCAATCCGGTAGTAGTGCGCAAGGCAAACGGGAAGTGAAGGCTGTGTATTGATTACACGGATATCAATAAGGCTTGTCTGAAAGACCCCTTCCCGTTGCCGCGCATCGACCAGATTGTTGACTCCATGGTCGGGTGTGACCTGTTATCATTCCTCGACACCTACTCGGGATACCATCAGATGTTCATGACAAAAGAAGATGAAGAGTAGACAACGTTCATCACCCCATGTGGTACATACTGCTTTTTACAGATGCCTTTCGGGTTGAAGAGCGCTGGCTCGACCTTTGCAAGAGCAGTCCAAATTGGTTTTGAGCCTCAGCTACATAGAAATATGGAAGCTTATATGGATGACATAGTGGTCAAAACCAAGGACAAGGAAACACTTGTGCAAGATCTGTAAGAAACGTTTGCAAACCTGCGCAAGATCAACCTCAAGCTGAACCCTGAGAAGTGTGTCTTTAGTGTCCCGTCTGGCAAGCTTCTCGGGTTCTTTGTGCCGCCGCGTGGGATTGAGGCAAACCCGGACAAGATCAAGGCCATTGAGCAGATTGAGGCACCTAAGCGGATCAAGGATGTGCATCGGCTCACTGGCTGCGTCGCTGCCATGAGCAGATTCATCTCCAAGTCCGCTGAGCGTGCCCTTCCCTTTTTCAAAATCTTGAAAAAGGCGGGCCCAATGGAGTGGACCCTGGAGGCCGAGGCAGCGCTGCAGGATTTAAAGAAGTACCTCTCCTCCACGCCAATACGGGTTGCACCTAGGCCACAAGAGCCGCTGCTGCTGTATCTAGCGACAACGGATCAAGTGGTTAGCACCGCACTGGTGGCGCAGAGGGAGGTCGACGAAGGGGCAGCGGCAGCGACAGAGTTGACAGATGGCAAGCCATAACTCCCCCTAGCAGGGCCTGGTCTCGGCAAGGCTGGGCCCCTGGCAAGGTCTGACACCAGCGTGACAAGGCCCACACAACCCGGTGAAGTGGTGCAGAAGAAGAAGATGATGCAGCACCCGGTCTACTTCGTCAGCTCCCTCTTGCAGGGGGCTAGGTCAAGGTACTCTGGTGTGCAAAAATTGCTCTTCGGCCTCCTTATGGCCTCGAGGAAGCCGCGTCAATACTTCCAAGCGCACGAGATCACCGTCGTCACCCGCCTCCCGTTGCAACGGATACTGCATAACCCAGATGCAACGGGAAGGATTGTGGAATGGGCCTTGGAGCTGTCAAGTTTTGGTTTGAAGTTAGCACCTCGACGATTCAGAGCAGAGTCTTGGAGGAGTTCATTGCAGAATGGACCTCGACGCTCGACGAAGAAATCCAGGAGACCACTCTCCTCGGCAAGGAAACAAGTCGCAATTGGATTATGTACTTTGACGGGGCTTTTTCGCTACAAGGCGCCGGTGCTGGTGTGCTGCTCGTCGCACCCACCGGAGAGCACCTCAAGTACATGATCCAGATGCACTTTCCCAGGGAGATGTCGATGAACGACACTGCTGAATACGAGGGATTGCTTGCCGGTCTCAGGATCGCAACAGACCTCGGGGTCAAGAAGCTCATCGTCAGGGGCGATACACAGCTTGTCGTCACGCAGATCAACAAGGATTATCAAAGCCCGTTGATGGAAGCCTACGTGGATGAAGTGAGGAAACTGGAGGAGAACTTTGACGGTATACAAGCAGAGCATGTCCCCCAAGTGGAGAACGACATCGCCGACTACCTGTCGAAGCGCGCTGCCCTCAAGCTACCTGTGGAACCAGGTACTTTTGTGCTTCGTTTAACTCAACCATCTGTTGAAACATCAACAGAATAGAACAAGCGGAGGAAATAGGCCCTGGCAAGTACTTCCCCACCGAGCTCCCTGGAGCCGCTGGCAAAGATGCTGCCGTAGACGCCGAGCCTGCCGTGGGACAACCAACTCCGGCAGGGCGCCAAGCCCTAGCCATAGAGGAAATCGTTCCCACGGCAGAGGAAATGCCTTTGGTCCTTGCCGTCGAGCCTCAGGCTCTAGCATGGGCACTGCATACCGTCCGATTCCTCCAAACAGGGGAGCTTCCTGAGGAGCAGGGAGAAGTGGAGAAAGTAGCCCGTCGGTCTGCCCTGTACCAGATTGTTGACAACGTTCTATACAGAAAAAGACCAAACAGAGTGAAATTGAAGTGCATTCCCCGGGAGGAAGGACTGGAGCTGTTGGCGGAGATACATGGAGGCATATGTGGCTCCTATAGAGGGTCGAGGGCCCTTGCCGGCAAGGCTTTCTGGCAAGGTTTCTTCTGGCCCACTGCCATCTAGGATGCGACGTCACTAGTAACCAAGTGTGAAGTGTGCCAGTTCCATTCAAAGAAGCTTCATCAGCCAGCTCAAGCCCTTCAAATAATCCCTCTCTCCTGGCGATTCTCGGTCTGGAGGCTCGACATACTGGGCCCCTTCCCCCGCGCTGTCGGGGGCTTTGAGTACTTGTACATTGCAATCAACAAGTTCACAAAGTGGTTGGAGGTGGAAGCAGTGAGGAAGGTGACGGCGCAGCGAGCCATCAAATTCTTCAAGGGGCTAGTTTGCCGCTTTGGTGTGCCGAACAGAGTCATCATCGGCAACGACACACAGTTCACAAGCCACACCTTCATGCAATACATTGAAGACCTCGACAGCAAGGTTTGTTTCGCTTCCGTGGCACCCCCACGGAGAAACGGCCAAGCGGAGAGGGAAAATGCTGAAGTACTGCATGGCCTAAGGACAAAGACTTTTGACAGGCTGCACAAGAGCGGAAGGCGCTGGATTGATGAGTTGCCGGCGGTTCTTTGGTCGATCAGAACGACGCCAAATCGAGCCACCAGCCAGACGCCCTTTGCCCGGGTATACGGGGCAGAAGCAGTTCTCCCCACAGAACTCATATACAGGTCACCCCGGAGCAAGAGCAATTGCGGCAAGATGACGTGACTCTCCTCGAGGAAGATCGTCTTCGGGTGGCTGTGAGAGCAGCATGCTACCAGCAAGCCTTGCACCACTACCATAGCCGCAAGGTTCATGCCCGAAGCTTTGAGCAAGGTGACTTTGTTCTTCGGCACGTTCAGTCGGCCAAGAATTCCAACAAGTTGATGCCGAAATGGGAAGGCCCTTATCGGGTAATATGAGTCACCAGGCCCAGCGTAGTCCGCTTGGAGACCGAAGATGCCATTCTAGTGAGAAACTCCTGGAACAACGAGCATCTTCATAAGTTTTACCCATAAGGCGCGGCTGTCGGGCCCCCCTGCAAGCCATCTTTTGTACAAGCCTTGCCGGCAAGGCATGTAACCCTCTGTACAAAGCCAGGCGTAGACCCTGAGCATAAATAAACAAAGCGCTCGCTCCCTAAGTCATAGAATGCATGCTAGGTCGTGTCTCTCCCTCGGTTAGGGTTGATAGTGCTTGGCGGCGACTAACCCCTAGCATAGAGGTTGAGTCTGCGTCTCTCTGTTCCTTGCCGTCCTCTTTGGTTTGCAGGGTACAGGAATGTTTCCGCCAAGCTATGTGGAAGAAAGAGAACGAGCCAGCGCTCCGGCCCCGACAAGCCAAGGTTGTCGGGGGCTAAAGACACAAGGGTCCACCCGCGGCAAGCCAAGGTTGTCGGGGTCCGCGGATTCGGATAAGTCTCTTACCCCCTGTTATGCATCTCCGTATGGAATTGGGACATATGAAACCTCGTTTTATTCCAAGGCTGCCGTGCTCCCCTTTTCCTACTACCCGAGAACTTTCTCTTGGTTCAGAATTTGGTTGTAGCCGCGGCGGCAAGGAAGCAAGCGTAGGGCCTAACCCTACTTCACCCCTGTCTCCGCCGAGAGCATAAGTTTGGTCGAATGAAGTGAGGCAGCGGCAAGGCCCGTTGCCGGGTGCCCATGTTTATGTTGAAAATAACAAGGATTCGTTCCTTGGTATGGGCTTCGCTCACACACAAAGGACCCGGCAAGCACCCTTTTTCATTAATACACCCATACAGGTACAGTTCGTACGGAATATAGACATGAGCCAAGGGATTACAAGTTTTAAATCTAACTAAGGCCCGTAGGCTTACAAGCTAAAAAGAGATACGGTGCCCGTAATCCCTTTCTTGTCCCTCTCCTCAGGAAAGGGAACAAGAAGGCAAGAGAGCAGAAGGAGCGCCTAGGCGAGGTGCGAGCAGCAGAAGGCGCCAAGAGAACATGTCGGCGGCCGCCTAAGGGAGGGCTGGTGATGATGGTGCCGGGAGAAGAGCTAGAAGATGAGGCAGCGGTCCGTCAATACGCTACGAAGGCGTCGGTGCCATCGTACTTCGATTTGACGGCCCGCCACCCGCCTTCTTCGCCTTCTCCGGCCTTCCCATGCCAGCCGCCCAAAGAGGCGACCCCGAGAAGTTCAAGGAGCCCGCCCCATCGGGAGAAGGGGCCCGGTGCAGATGCTGCTGCTGCCGGCACCGCCCTGGGACGGTGGGTCTGACACCTAGTCGGACCCCTTCATCCTCTCGCCTGCTACCCTTGTCATCGCTGCCGTTGTCCTCCTCGTCACTCTCGCTCGAGAAAGAGTCTTCGTCATCAAAGGAGCTCTCCACGCAGCACTTTAGGCGAGTACCGAAGTCTCCAAAGACCTTGCCGGAGAGGAGGCCACTCTCCATTAATTTGAAATAGAGAATGAGCCCCGCAGTCAGGCTGTGGATGCGAGCGAAGGTTTTCCATCCGCGACGGAGATACATGACATGAGCGGCTGGGAAATCAACATCGGCCCATGTGCCGCTATTCCCACAACCCCTCATATGCAACCTCAGCGCCTGTGGCGGGTCGAGCTCCATCTCCCGAGCAAATGGGGTAGGCAGACAAAGACGATGACGCACCGGCTGGCACAACCTGATGAAGAACTCGCGGGGCTGGTCCCCGACGTGGCCCTCCATTGGGGGAGGGATCTCCGGTGGAGGCGAGGCTGATGCGCTGCCCCGCCCTCCTCTTCCCCGAGCGCCACGGCGACTTCGGCCTCGCCCCTCCCCCTTCCCCTCATGGCTGGCTCTGCCACCATGGGCTCTTGGAGAGGAGGGGCGCGTTGTCGAGCGGAGACCCTCGCTGCCACCGTCGAAGCATCAACGCGCCCTCTCGCGATGGCAGAAGGGAGGGAGAAGCAAAGATGGGAGGAGGCGGATGGCGAAAGACTGAGGGGTTCCATCCCTCTCGCTTCCCTCCTTATAAAGGGGCGGGGTCAGGGCTCGGCCGCCCCTCTCAGCCAATCTAGCTCGTTAAGATGACAGCGGCGAGGCCGTCAACCGCCCTCCCCGCCCAATTGAAGGCGCGTGGGTATCGACCCATGCGCGCACGTCTTCCCATATTCCGTGTGCCTGTCACCCGCCCTGCGCCGTGCATGCGGTGTACGTGGCACAAGGGGCGGGCATAGTGGGATGCGTGGAATGACGGTTCCAAGGCAGAAAATGTAAATGAGCAGTGGCCCCGCAGTCTTAAAGAGACACGCAAGCCGCCTCTTTACTATTCACCACAGGATGACGCAAGCGCGCTTCGGTCACTCCACGCTCAATCCCCACGTCACACATTCAACGCGGATCATGGGAAAGCACAGCTGGCGAAAAATTACCGCGGTAAAAACTGGCCCCACCTGCTTGTGCACCGTTCTGGGCCTAGCCCAACAACGTGTCGTGCTTATGTGTGGTACAGGCCTGGGGGCTCCTGTCGGTGTACATAAGTAGGGGTTCTACTTCGCACCTCTTTACCTGTGCACGGGCAGTCAGAGCCACGCCCGCGGCCACACTTGCCAAGGCAAGGGAGGGAAGCTGAAGCCACAAGAGGATCAAGCAACGCCAAGACAGAAACGCAAAGAGCAAGAGGGCGAGGTGGGCTCCCCCGGCAAGACCCTTGCCGGGGCAGCCTCCGCAGCCCCGGCACGAGACTTGCCAGGGCAACTTGCCCAACATCAGCGGAGCGTGCACCCTTAAGCCTGAGGTTTCGAACATCATCTACCACATTGGGACCAAGGCTCGGGAGGCACCTCCATGATGGCATGCAGATCTTTGTGAAGATCATTAAACACACAAGGTCAGACAAGGACCAGAAGGTGAGACCTCCAGTAACATCCTTGCCAGGGATGACCGCAGTGCCACGGCAAGACCCTTGCCGGGGCCCCGGGCAAGACCCTTGCCGAGGACAAACAAACAAGGCCACGACCAAGGCCGCACGCGCCAAGACCCCACCGCCGTTCCCATGCAGCTGGCAGCCCAGCCAGCCAGGCGAGCACCTGCGTGGCGATGTGCGGTCCCGAGGCTAACTCAGCAAGCACCTGTGTGGTGGCATGCAGATCTTCGTGAAGATGCCACCATCGCGCCACCTCAGCAGCCTGCCAGCCTACATGGCGTTGACTGCCTCGCTGGCCCGGGCGCGTGTCGAAGCAGGACGAGGCGGCGATAAAGCGAGGGGGACACCTCAGCGGCGCATTTAATGTGTTTTGTCCCATAATTAAAAGTGATAGGCTTGTACACTACACCCTTTCCACCTCCTGTGTGCCACTGTGGTGCCTCCTTCGACTATAAAAGGAGGCCCGAGGCATATTGGAAAGGGATTCGGCTCTTTGGGCAAGTGACGCTCGATAACTAGTTCAAGAACACTGATATACACAACAAAGCAGGACTAGGGTATTACGCGTCTCCGCGGCCGAACCTGGGTAAACGACCTTTGTGCTAGCTCCTGGACCCGCTCTTCTCACCACTCGGCGCCCGCCGACCACAGTAGGGATCCCGTTGATCCCATAGGCGTCGTTCCCACCGGCAGTGATGAAGTTGGAGCATGATTTATTGTTTGATTGTCTTCCTTTGTGTGGAGGTCAGGATCGCGCGATGGTTAACTCCTACCAACCCTTCCCCTAGGAGCATGCGTGTAGTACTTTGTTTTGATGACTTGTAGATTTTTGCAATAAGTATGTGAGTTCTGTATAACAAATGTTGAGTCCATGGATTATACGCACTCTCACCCTTCCACCATTGCTAGCCTCTCTCGTGTCGCACAACTTTTGTCGGTACCGTACACCCACCATTACCTTCCTCAAAACAGCCACCATACCTACCTATTATGGCATTTCCATAGCCATTCCGAGATATATATATTGCCATGCAACTTTCCACCATTTCGTTTATTATGACACACTTCATCATTGTCATATTGCTTTGCATGATCATGTAGTTGACATCGTATTTGTGGCAAAGCCACCATTCATAATTCTTTCATACATGCCACTCTTGATTCATTGCACATCCCGGTACACCACCGGAGGCATTCATATAGAGTCATATCTTGTTCTAAGTATCGAGTTGTAATTCTTGAGTTGTAAGTAAATAAAAGCATGATGATCATCATTATTAGAGCACTGTCCTAGTGAGGAAAGGATGATGGAGACTATGATTCCCCCACACGTCGGGATGACACTTCGGACGAAAAAAAAGAGAAAAAAAGAGGCCATAAAAAAGGAGAGAAAAGGCCCAAATAAAAAAAATAAAAAATGAGAGAAAAAGAGACAAGGGGCAATGCTACCATCCTTTTACCACACTTGTGCTTCAATGTAGCACCATGATCTTCATGATAGAGAGTCTCCTATGTTGTCCCCTTCATATACTAGTGGGTATTTTTCATTATAGAACTTGGCTTGTATATTCCAATGATGGGCTTCCTCAAATTGCCCTAGGTCTTCGCGAGCAAGCAAGTTGGATGCACACCCACTTAGTTTCTTTTGATGAGCTTTCATACACTTATAGCTCTAGTGCATCTGTTGCATGGAATCCCTACTCACTCACATTGATATCTATTAATGGGCATCTCCATAGCCCGTTGATACGCCTAGTTGATGTGAGACTATCTCCTTTTTTGTCTTCTCCACAACCACCATCCTATTCCACCTATAGTGCTATGTCCGTGGCTCATGCTCATGTATTGCATGAAGATTGAAAAAGTTTGAAAATACTAAAGTATGAAACAATTGCTTGGATGAAACCGGAGTTGTGCATGATTTAAATATTTTGTGTGATGAAGATAGAGCATAGCCAGACTATATGATTTTGTAGGGATAACTTTCTTTGGCCATGTTATTTTGAGAAGACATAATTGCTTTGTTAGTATGCTTGAAGTATTATCGTTTTTATGTCAATATTAAACTTTTGTGTTGAATTTTTTGGATCTGAACATTCATGCGACAATAAAAAAACTACATTGAGAATTATGTTAGGTAGCATTCCACATCAAAAATTCTGTTTTTATCATTTACCTACTCGAGGACGAGCAGAAATTAAGCTTGGGATACTTGATACGTCTCCGACGAATCTATAATTTTTCATTGTTCCATGCTATTATAGTATCCATCTAGGATGTTATATATGCATTTATATGCTATTTTATATTATTTTTGGGACTAACCTATTAACCGGGAGCCCAGTACCTGCTTCTGTTTTTTCCTTGTTTTTGAGTTTTACGGAAAAGGAATACCAAACGGAGTCCAATTGACGTGCCAATTTTTGATGATTTTTTATGGACCAAAAGAAGCCCCCAGAGTAAAAGAGTTGGGCCAGAAGAGTCCTGGGCTGCCGACGAGGGTGGGGGGCACACCCAGCCCCCTCGGCGCGCCCCCCTATCTCGTGGACGGCTCGGAGACCCCCCTGAAGTCTAACCTACGCCAAAAATTCCTATAAATACAGAAAAAATCCAGGATCACCATAGATCGGGAGTTCCACCGCCGAAAGCCTATGTAGCCACCAAAAACCAATCGGGACCCTATTTCGGCACCCTGTCGGAGGGGTGATCCCTCATCGGTGGCCATCTTCATCATCCCGGCGCTCTCCATGACGAGGAGGGAGTAGTTCACCCTCGGGGCTGAGGGTATGTACCAGTAGCTATGTGTTTGATCTCTCTCTCTCTCTCTCTCATGTTCTTGAGGTGGTACGATCTCGATGTATCGTGAGCTTTGCTATTATAGTTGGATCTTGTGATGTTTCTCCCCCTCTAATCTCTTGTAGTGGATTGAGTTTTCCCCTTGAAGTTATCTTATCGGATTGAGTCTTTAAGGATTTGAGAACACTTGATGTACGTCTTGCATGTGCTTATCTGTGGTGACAATGGGATATTCACGTGATCTACTTGATGTATGTTTTGGTGATCAACTTGCGGGTTCAGTGACCTTGTGAACTTATGCATAGGGGTTGGCAAACGTTTTCGTCTTGACTCTCCTGTAGAAACTTTGGGGCATTCTTTGAAGTACTTTGTGTTGGCTTGAATAGATGAATCTGAGATTGTGTGATGCATATCATATAATCATACCCACGGATACTTGAGGTGACATTGGAGTATCTAGGTGACATTAGGGTTTTGATTTGTGTCTTAAGGTGTTATTCTAGTATGAACTATAGGATAGATCGAACAGAAAGCATAGCTTCATTTTATTTTACTATGGACTCTTGAATAGATCTACAGAAAGGGTAACTTTGAGGTGGTTTCGCACCCTACAATAATCTCTTTGTTTGTTCTCCGCTATTAGTGACTTTGGAGTGACTCTTTGTTGCATGTTGAGGGATAGTTATATGATCCAGTTATGTTATTATTGTTGAGAGAACTTGCACTAGTGAAAGTATGAACCTTAGGCCTTGTTTCCTAGCATTGCAATACCGTTTGTGCTCACTTTTATCATTAGTTAGCTTGCTGTTTTTATAATTTCAGATTACAAAAACCTATATCTACCATCCATATTGCACTTGTATCACCATCTCTTCGCCGAACTAGTGCACCTATACAATTTACCATTGTATTGGGTGTGTTGGGGACACAAGAGACTCTTTGTTATTTGGTTGTAGGGATGTTTGAGAGAGACCATCTTCATCCTATGCCTCCCACAGATTGATAAACCTTAGGTCATCCACTTGAGGGAAATTTGTTACTGTCCTACAAACCTCTGCACTTGGAGGCCAAACAATATCTACAAGAAGAAGGTTGTGTAGCAGACATCAAGAAGCTAAAGATCCTCTGAGTGGTCAACACTAAGAAGAACAAGTTTAAAGACTTCATGGAGACATTCGCTAGAGCCGTCACACGCATCGCCGACGGGATCGACTTGGAGACCTTCGTCGAGCCAGCTAGCCCTCAGCCCGATGCTTGAAACACGTGATCAAATTTGCCCCGGAATGCCGGGTGGTTGATTTAACCATATATTTTGCCGAGCCTTGGGATCGATTTACTTTTGCTTGAAACATTCGAATGGATCGAACCTTTGATTTGTGAACTCTTAAGTTCTTATTTTCCTCTGGTGCTTTGTTTGACTTGGGCGAAAGCTTGTTCGCAGACAAGCCCCCGAGTGTGGAGCAGATCCTCGCTTGAATTGTTTTTTAACTTCGCAGCTAAGCCCCCGAGTGTAGAGCAGATCCTCACTCGAATTGTTTTTTAACTTAGGTGAAAGCTGGTTCGCAGCTAAGCCCCTGAGTGTGGAGCAGATCCTCACTCGGATTATTTTTTAACTTAGGCGAAAGCTGGTTCGTAGCTAAGCCCCCGAGTGTGGAGAAGATCCTCACTAGGATTTATTTTTAACTTAGGCAAAAGCTGGTTCGCAACTTATCCCCCGAGTGTGGAGCAGATCCTCACTTGGATTGTTCTTTAACTTAGGCGAAAGTTGGTTCATGGCTAAGCTCTCTCCTATCCTTCATCCACTTGGGGTGTGTTAGTTTCCGAATGCGGTTAGTCACCTTAGTGAAGACGCGACTGTAGGCCGAACTAGATGATATACGGAAAAAGAAAGACTTTATTCATCTAAGTTCATTCGGACTAACTATTCCAAAGGAAATTTTTTATTTTAAGTATAAAACTTGTAGAGTAGGTCTGTGTTTCAAGCCCTGTGCTCTTCTGTTTCTTTGGATAAGTTGTAGAGTCTGTATGCTCCATTATGCAGGACCTTTGAGATGGCGAATGGCCCTTCCCAAGGGGGTGCCAACTTGTGATGCTTTTGCATCAACTCGGAGAACCAGGTCTCCTTCTTGAAAAGCACACCCTCTGATGTGCCTGTCGTGGTAGAGGTGCAGGTCTTGTTGGTACAATGTCAATCTTATAAGAGCCAGCTCACGCTCCTCCTCCAAGAGGTCGAGGCCATTCTGCCTTGCTTCTTCAGCTTTGGCTTCCGAGTAAAGGTCCACTCAGGGAGAGGTGAGAAGTAAGTCACTTGGCAAAACTGCTTCCGGCCCGTACACCATGAAGAATGGAGTGCGATTGGTGGATCGTTCGGGGTCGTCCGCAGGCCCCAGAGGACTGACGATAGCTCGATTACCCAAGATCTCGCCATGTGTGTTAGGTCGCGCATGAGGCGAGGCTTCAACCTTTTGAGAGTCAGTCCATTCGCCCGCTCCGCCTGCCCATTTGACTGTGGGTGCGCCACGGAGGCATAAACGACCCGAGTGCCTTGGTTGTAGCAGAATTCACGAAACTCGTCTGAATCGAAGTTAGATCCGTTGTCGGTGATTATGCTATGGGGGACTCTGAATCTAAAGATTATCTCTTTGATGAATTGAATGGCGGTGGCCGAGTCCAAGTTCTTTATGGGCTTTGCTTCAATCAACTTGGGGAACTTATCGACCGCCACCAACAAGTGCATGAAACCACTCGCCCTGGTCCGGTGAGGGTCGACCGTGTCAAGCCCCCAGACGGCGAATGCCCAAGTGAGGGGAATAGTCTTCAGTGCGGACGCCGGCTTGTGCGATTGATTCGCGTTGAATTGGCACCCGACGCATTGATCCACTATATCTCTGGCAGCCTCGTTGGTGCGGGGCCAATAGAACCCGGCTCTGAATGCTTTGGCAACCAGCGTCCATGAGGATGCATGGTTCCCACATGTTCCCGAGTGAATCTCTTGCAGTATTTGCTGCCCTTCCTTTGGTGATATGCATCATTGAGTGACCCCGGTGGTGTTTTTCTTATATAACTGCTCTCCCATGATATTGAAGGCTTTAGATCGGCGCATGATCTGACGAGCCTTAGTTTCATGTTCTTGGAGTTCCTACCTGAGCAGGTATGCCAGATACGGTTCAGTCCACTCGAGAGTGATAACAAGGATCTCTTGGACGAGGTCGATCACCGCAGGGATGTCTACTTCAGTCGGATTGGATGGACCGATTGGTTGCGGGGGCTCTTCCAAGAAAGGGTCTTCCTTGATCATGGGCAAGTGCATGTGTTCTAGGAACATATTCTTGGGTACTGTCCTCCAAGTGGAGCCCATTTTGGCCAGATCATCAACTTCTTGGTTCTTGATTCATGGCACGTGATGGAGCTCCAATCACTCAAAGTGTTTCTCCAGCTTTCTAACGGCATTGCAATAGCCAGTCATCACTGGACTACGGATATCCCATTCCTTCATGACTTGGTTTACCACTAGGTTTGAGTCACCATAGACCATCAGTCGGCGAATTCCCAGAGAAGTTGCCATCCGCAGCCCATATAGGAGAGCTTCGTACTCGGCTTTGTTGTTGGAGGAGTCGAAGTGAATCTGAAGCACATAGCTGAGTCGGTTGCCATTAGGGGACACCAAAACCACTCTAGCCCTGGAGTCGTGGAATATTTTGAGCCGTCGAAGAACATCGTCTAGTGCCAAGGGAGACTCAGGACGGGTTACTCTTGTTCGATCCCCTCGGCAAGAAAATCCACTAGGGCTTGTGACTTGATGGCTTTCTTAGCTTCAAATTTGATATCCAATGGAAGGAGCTCGATGGCCCACGTAGCCACTCAGCCCGTAGCGTCTCGGTTGTTCATGATCTCCGATAGAGGGGCGTCACATGATACGTCTCCAATGGATATATAATTTTTGATTGTTCCATGCTATTATATTATCTGTTTTGGATGTTTTATATGCATTAATATGCTATTTTATATTATTTTTGGGACTAACGTATTAACCTAGAGCCCATTGCCAGTTTCTGTTTTTTCCTTGTTTTTGAGCTTCGCAGAAAGGAATACTAAATGGAGTCCAAACGGAATAAAACTTCACGATGATTTTTCTTGGACCAGAAGACACCTAGGGGCCTTGGAGTGCAAGTAATAAGAGCCATGAGGTGGCGGTAAGGGTGGAGGGCACGCCCTAGGGGGGGCCTACCTTTTGGGTCCCTTGGTGACTTCCTGACCTAGCTCTTCCTCCTATATATTCACATATATTCCACAAAAACACTTTTCCACCACCACAACCTTCTGTTCCCGTGAGATACCATCTTGGGCCCTTTTCCGGCATCCTGCCGGAGGGGGATTCGATCATGGAGGGCATCTACATCAACTATATTGCCCTTCCGATGAAGTGTGAGTAGTTTTCCACAGACCTATGGGTCCATAGCTAGTATCTAGATGGCTTCTTCTCTCTCTTTGATTCTCAATACCATGTTCTCCTCGATGTTCTTGGAGATCTATCCAATGTAATCTTATTTTGCGGTGTGTTTGTCGAGATCTGATGAATTGTGGATTTATGATCAGCTTATCTATGAATATTATTTGAATCTTCTCTGAATCCTTATATGCACGATTTGATATCTTTGTATTTCTCTTCAAATTATTGGTTTGGTTTGGCCAAGTAGATTGGTTTTTCTTGCAATGGGAGAGGTTCTTGGATTTGGGTTTAATCTTGCGTGATTTCACCCAGTGACAAAGGAGGGGTAGCGAGAC
This sequence comes from Triticum timopheevii, assembly GCA_963921465.1. NCBI lineage: Eukaryota > Viridiplantae > Streptophyta > Magnoliopsida > Poales > Poaceae > Triticum > Triticum timopheevii. Next base: position 389,990,319 of record OY997274.1, read on the forward strand.
ACGTATTGAATTGTTGCCATCGAGGATAAAAAGATGGGATTTTCATCATATTGCTTGAGTTTATTCCTCTACATCATGTCATCTTACTTAAGGCGTTACTCCATTCTTTATGAACTTAATACTCTAGATGCATGCTGGATAGTGGTCGATGTGTGGAGTAATAGTAGTAGATGCAGGCAGTAGTTGGTCTACTTGACACATATGTGATGCCTATATTGCATAATCATTGCCTTAGATATCATCGTAACTTTGCGCTTTTCTATCAATTGCTCGACAATAATTTGTTCACCCACCGTATTATTTGCCTTCATGAGAGAAGCCTCTAGTGAAACCTATGGTCCCGGGTCTATTTTCCATCTTATTAGTTTCTGATCTACTTTTTTGCAATCTTTTATTTTCAGTTCTATAAACCAAAAAACCCAAAAATATTTTATCTTTTGTTTAGTTCTATCTATCTCTATCAGATCTGACCTTTGCAAGTGACCGTGAAGGGATTTACAACCCCTTTATCGCGTTGAGTGCAAGTGTTTGATTGTTTGTGCAGGTGTATCTATTGGGGACTTGCGCGTTTCTCCTACTGCATTGGTACCTTGGTTCTTAACTGAGGGAAATACTTATCTCTATTGTGCTACATCACCCTTTCCTCTTCAAGGGAAAAACCAACGCAAGCTCAAGAAGTAGCAGGAAGAATTTCCGGTGCCGTTGGCAGGGAGATCTACATCAAGCCTACCGAGTACCCATCATAAATTCTCATCTGTTGCATTAAATTATTTGCCATTTGCCTCTCATTTTCCTCTCCCCCACTTCTAAAACCATTTCAGAAAAATTCAAAAAGATTTGCCTTTTTATTCGCCCTTCTTTCATTCGTCCTTTTTGTTGCCCCTATGTCTTACTTGGATTGTTTGCTCGTTTGGTTGGTATAATGGTGTGTTTATTGAAAATCAGAAACAAAGTTTATGGATCCACTTAAAGTTTTCTACTTGGATCATCTTCGATCCATATGTGCTCGTGCTGAAACCCCAACTAGTTTAGTTGAGGGAAAATCTTTAGATGGGCATGCTCATTTTGTGCATCACAGTTTGTCTGAAAAAGGGAGACTCATATGGAATCAAATAAATTGTTTGCTATTTTATGATTGGAATCTTTGTGAGTGATTTTACTTATTGCTCTAAGAACCCTAAAAAACACCTTCCCTACCTATGTGGGTTTAATGATAATGAAATTTTATCTTCTTATGAAAAGGGTGTTTATAGTTACTATGATATCGAACAACTTGAAGAATTTGTTGCTTTCAAAGGTGCTTATGAACTTGCTTCTTTGATTGAAAAGTATGATGTTATTCCCTACAAACCTGAAAATTTTGACATACTTAAATATTGCTATGAGAACTATGCTCATAATGCCTATGTTAAGGAATTTATTGAGAGAATGACCGTTGCTTTGGAAGAAAATAATGATATGCATGAATCTATAGATAATTATGATTCCGTTGATTTGATTGAGATATCCTGCCTTGATGAACATGATGCTTGCTATGTTTATGGCCATGATGCCAATATTAATAATGCTTATGGAGATGAATTTGCTATAGTTCCTTATGTCAAACATGAGATTGTTGCTATTGCACCCATACTTGATAGTTCCTCAAATCAAAAGCATGATTGCAATGATGTTATTATAAATTCTATAAATTTCAATTGTGCTAATAATATGCAAAACCCCAAGCTTGGGGATGCTAGTTTTGCTATGTCTGCTACTTACTGCAATGATCATGATTGGGGTGATGGTGCTTCTTATGATCTTGAAAATTTGTTTAAGCCTCATGGTGAATATGTTTGCTATAATATTGAAAGTGGGTTTGGAAGAGTGTCAACTTTAGGAAATAATTATCCCACTACTTTGGAGATTGATAAGTCTTATGAATTTTTTGATAAAAGTGAGTTTGGGGAGGTCATGACTTTATTTGATGATAACCCCACTATTTTGGAAGAAGGTCAACTTTGCATGCATGTGGATCATGTTTAGAATATTTTATGATATACTTATATTGTTGAATTTGAATATGATCCTAAATGCAATTATTATGAGAGAGGAAAATATGGTTGTAGAAATTTTCATGTCACTAAATTACCTCTAGTTATGTTGAGATTACTATTGTTTCTTTCTTCTTCCATGCATATACTAGTTTTTGCTTGCCTTGATAATTTGTTTGCTTATAAAATGCCTATGAATAGGAAGTATGCTAAACTTAGACATGTTTGTCACATGTTTTATGAAGCTCTCTTTGCGCTTCAATTCTTGTCTTTCATGTGAAGATCATTTAAATTTCAAGGCCATTAAAGAAAAATGCTTGTTGGGAGACCCAATAATTTTATTTTTTGATTTTGAATAAATAATTCATCTAGCCTCTGGTTAGATGTGTTTTTGTGTTTTAGTTAGTGTTTTTTCTAAGTAAGACCTTTGGGATGGCTTACGGTGATAGTTGATTTGATCTTGCTGAAAAACAGAAACTTTTGAGCCTAGAAAAATAATTTTCATTTTTTTACAGAAGCATGCTTTTGATCTGATTCTTTTTGCACAATATTGGTATACGAATTTCCCAGGTTGTCCTAATTATTCAGAACTTTTGGAGTTACAGAAGTATTCGAGAGTTACAGATTGCTACAAAATGTTCTATTTTTGATAGATTCTGTTTTCTATGTGTTGTTGCTTATTTTGGTGAATCTATGGGTTGTATCACGGGGTATGAACCATGGAAAAGTTGGAATACGTAGATATTACACCAATATAAATAAATAATGAGTTCACAACAGTACCAAAAGTGGTGATTTATTTTCTTATACTAACGGATCTCATGAGATTTTCTGTTGAGTTCTCTGTTGTGAAGTTTTCAAGTTTTGGGTAAAGATTCGATGGACTATGGAATAAGGAGTGGCAATAGCCTAAGCTTGGGGACGCCCAAGGCACCCTAATGTAATATTCAAGGACAACCAATATCCTAAGCTTGGGGATGCCCCAGATGGCATCCCCTCTTTTGTCTTCGTCTATCGGTAAATTTACTTGAGGCTATATTTTTATTCACCACATGATATGTGTTTTGCTTGGAGCGTCTTGTATGATATGAGTATTTACTTTTTAGTTTGCCACAATCATCCTTTCTGTACACACCTTTTGAGAGGGACACACATGAATTGTGATTTATTAGAATACTCTATGTGCTTCACTTATATCTTTTGAGCTAGGCAATGTTGCTCTAGTGCTTCACTTATATCTTTTTAGAGCACGACAATGGTTTTATTTTGTAGAAATTATTGAACTCTCATGATTTACTTATATTATTTTGATAGTCTCTCCAAACAGTGTGGTAATTTGCTTTGGTTATTAATTCAGTCCTAATATAATAGGCATCCAAGAGAGATATAATAAAAACTTCCATATAAAGTGCGTTGAATACTATGAGAGTTTGATTCCTTATGATTGTTTAGGGATATAAAGATGGTGATATTTGAGTCATTCTAGAGAGTAATTTTGGATTGTAGAAATACTTGTGTTGAAGTTTGGGATTCTCGTAGCATGCACGTATGGTGAACCATTATGTAACGAAGTTGGAGCATGATTTATTTATTGACTGTCTTCCTTATGAGTGGCGGTCGGGGATGAGCAATGGTCTTTTCCTACCAATTTATCCACCTAGGAGCATGCTTACTTTGTTTCGATGACTAATAGATTTTTGTAATAAGTATGTGAGTTCTTTATGACTAATGTTGAGTCCATGGATTATACGCATTCTCACCCTTTCACCATTTCTAGCCTCTCTAGTACCGCGCAACTTTCGCCGGTGCCATACATGCACCTATTACCTTCCTCAAAACATCCACCATACCTACCTATTATGGCATTTCCATAGCCATTTCAAGATATTTTGCCATGCAACTTCCACCGTTACGTTTATTATAAAACATACCATCATTGTCATATTGCTTTGAATGATCATGTAGTTGGCATCGTATTTGTGGCAAAGCCACCTTTCATAATTTTTATACATGTCACTCTTGAGTCCTTGCACATCCCAGTACACCGCTGGAGGCAAACATATAGAGTCATATTTTGTTCTAAGTATCGAGTTGTAATTCTTGAGTTGTAAGTAAATAAAAGTGTGATGATCATCATTATTAGAGCATTGTCCCTAGTGAAGAAAGGATGATGGAGACTATGATTCCCCCACAAGTCAGGATGAGACTTCGGACGAAAATAAAAAAAGAGGTGAAAGAGACCATATAAAAATGAAGAAAGAGGGGCCAAAGAGCCAAAAAAGAAAAAAAGAAAAAAAGAAAAAATGAGAGAAAAAGAGAGAAGGGACAATGTTACTATCCTTTCGACACTTGTGCTTCAAAGTAGCACCATGTTCTTCATGATAGAGAGTCTCCTATTTTTTCACTTTCATATACTAGTGGGAATTTTTCATTATAGAACTTGGCTTGTACATTCCAATGATGGGCTTCCTCAAATTGCCGTAGGTCTTTGTGAGCAAGCAAGTTGGATGCACACTCACTTAGTTTTCTGTTGAGCTTTCATAAACTTATAGCTCTAGTGCATCCATTGCATGGCAATCCCTACTCACTCACATTGATATCTATTGATGGGCATCTCCATAGCTCGTTGATATGCCTAGTTGATGTGAGACTATCTCCTTATTTTTGTCTTCTCCACAACCACCATATTCTATTCCACCTATAGTGCTATGTACATGGCTCATGCTCATGTATTGCATGAAAGTTGAAAAGGTTTAAGAACATGAAAAGTATGAAACAATTGCTTGGCTTGTCATCGGGGTTGTGCATGATCTGAATACTTTGTGTGATGAAGATGGAGAATAGCCAGACTATATGATTTTGTAGGGATAGCTTTCTTTGGCCATGTTATTTTGAGAAGACATGATTGTTTTATTAGTATGTGATGTCTACTACACAACCTTCTTCTTGTAGACGTTGTTGGGCCTGCAAGTGCACAGGTTTGTAGGACAGTAGCAAATTTCCCTCAAGTGAATGACCTAAGGTTTATCAATCCGTAGGAGGCGTAGGATGAAGATGGTCTCTCTCAAGCAACCCTGCAACCAAATAACAAAGAGTCTCTTGTGTCCCCAACACACCCAATACAATGGTAAATTGTATAGGCGCACTAGTTCGGCGAAGAGATGGTGATACAAGTGCAAAATAGATAGTAGATATAGGTTTTTGTAATCTGAAATAAGAAAAACTGCAAGGTAACTAATGATAAAAGTGAGCGTAAACGGTATTGCAATGATAGGAAACAAGGCCTAGGGTTCATACTTTCACTAGTGCAAGTTCTCTCAACAATAATAACATAGATAGATAATATAACAAGCCATCAACATGCAACAAAGAGTCACTCCAAAGCCACTAATAGCGGAGAACAAACATAGAGATTATGGTAGGGTACGAAACCACCTCAAAGTTATTATTTTGGATCAATCTATAAAACAGTTCGTACTAGAATAACACCTTAAGACACAAATCAACCAAAACCCTAATGTCACCTAGATACTCCTTTGTCACCTCAAGTATTCGTGGGCATGATTATACGATATGCGTCACACATTCTCAAATTCATCCAACAAACATAAAAGTACTTCAAAGAGTGCCCCAAAGTTTCTACCGGAGAGTCAAGAACGTGTGCCAACCCCTATGCATAGGTTCCCAATGTCACGAAACCCGCAAGTTGATCACCAAAACATACATCAAGTGGCACATGATATCCCATTGTCACCACAGATAATCACGGCAAGACATACATCAAGTGTTCTCATAAAAGACTCAATCCGATAAGATAACTTCAAAGGGGAAACTCAATTCATCACAAGAGAGTAGAGGGGGAGAAACATCATAAGATCCAACTACAATAGCAAAGCTCGGGATACATCAAGATCCTGACATAGAGGAACACGAGAGAGAACACGAGAGAGATCAAACACATAGCTACTGGTACATACCCTCAGCCCCGAGGGTGAAATACTCCCTCCTCGTCATGGATAGCGCTGGGATGATGAAGATGACCACCGGTGATGAGATCCCCCTCTGGCAGGGTGCCGGAACGGGCTCCTGAGAGGTTTTTGGTGGCTACAGAGGCTTGCGGCGGCGGAACTCCCGATCTATCTTCTGTTCTGTAAGTTTTACGGTACGTCGATATATATGGGTGCAAGGGGTACATCACTGGACCTCCGGGGTGCTCACGAGGCAGGGGGGCGCGCCCAGGGGGGTGGGCGCGCCCCCCACCCTCGTGGGCAGCCCGGGACTCCCCTGACGTGCACTCCAAGTCTATCAGGTTGCTTTCCTTCCAAAAATAACTTCTCCACTTGATTCCGTTCCGTTTTGACTCCGTCTAATATTCCTTTTCCTCGAAACACTGAAATAGGCATAAAACAGCAAATCTGGGCTGGGCCTTCGGTTAATAGGTTAGTCCCAAAAATAATATAAAAGTGGATAATAAAGCCCAATATTGCCTAAACAGTAGATAAATTAGCATGGAGCAATCAAAAATTATAGATACGTTGGAGACGTATCAAGCATCCCCAAGCTTAATTCCTGCTCGTCCTCGAGTAGGTAAATGATAAAAAAGAATTTTTGATGCGGATTGATACTTTGGCATAATTTCAATGTAAATCTTCTTATTTGTGATATGAATATTCAGATCCGAAAGATTCAAGACAAAAGTTCATATTGACACAAAAATAATAATACTTCAAGCATACTAATCAAAGCAATCATGTCTTCTCAAAATAACATGGCAAAAGAAAGTACATCCCTACAAAATCATATAGTTAGGCTATGCTTCATTTTCGTCACACAAAGATGTTTCCAACTTCTATACCCCCGATGACAAGCCAAGCAATTGTTTCATACTTAAATAATCTCAAACTTTTTCAACCTTCACGCAATACATGAGCGTGAGCCATGGATATATCACTATGGGTGGAATAGAATATGATGATGGGGATTGTGTGGAGAAGATAAAAAAGGAGAAAGTCTCACATTGACAAGGCTAATCAACGGGCTATGGAGATGCCCATCAATTGATGTCAACATGAGGAGTAGGGATTGCCATGCAATGGATGCATTAGAGCTATGAATGCTCAACAAAAGAAAACTAGTGGGTGTGCATCGAACTTGCTTGCTCATGAAGACCTAGGGCATTTGAGGAAGACCATCATAGGAATATACAAGCCAAGTTCTATAATGAAAAATTCCCACTAGTATAAAAAGACAACTTTATGAGACTCACTACATGAAGAACAAGGTGCTACTTTGAAGCACAATATATGAGACTCACTATATGAAGAACAAGGTGCTACTTTGAAGCACAAGTGTGGAAAAAGAGATAGTAGCATTGCCCCTTTTTATTTATTTTTTTATTTTATTTGGGACTTTTTTTTCTTTGGCCTTTTTTTGGGACAATGCTCTATTAAATGATGATCATCACACTTCTATTGATTACAACATAAGGATTACAACTCGAAAATAGAACAAGATATGACTCTATATGAATGCCTTCGGCGGTGTACCGGGATGGTGCAATGAATCAAGAGTGACATGTATGAAAATAATGCATGGTGGCTTTGCCACAAATACGATGTCAACTACATGGTCATGCAATGGCAATATGACAAAAGTAATGTATGTCATGATGATGATGATGGAAGTTGCATGGCAATATATCTCGGAATGGCTATGGAAATGCCATGATAGGTAGGTATGGTGGCTGTTTTGAGGAAGATATAAGGAGGTTTATGTGTGATAGAGCATATCGTATCACGGGGTTTGGATGCACCGGCGAAGTTTGCACCAACTCTCAAGGTGAGAAAGGGCAATGCACGGTACCGAAGAGGCTAGCAAAGGCGGAAAGGTGAGAGTGCGTATAATCCATGGAATCAACATTAGTCAAAAGAACTCATATACTTATTGCAAAAATTTAGAATTCATCAAAAATCAAGTACTACGCGCATGCTCCTAGGGGGATAGATTGGTAGGAAAAGACCATCGCTCGTCCCCGACCGCCACTCATAAGGATGCACAAGCCAGGTACACTTCATGTTTCAAATTTGTTACACAACTTTAACCATACGTGCATGCTACGGGACTTGCAAACTTCGACACAAGCATTTCTCAAATTCACAATTACTCAACTAGCACGACTTTGATATTATCACCTCCATATCTCAAAACAATTATCAAGCATCAAACTTATCTTAGTATTCAACACACTCATAAGAAAGTTTCACATATCTTGAATACCAAGTATATTAATATTAAGCAAATTACCATGCTATTAACGACTCTCAAAATAATCTAAGGGAAGCATGAGAGTTCATCTATTTATTCAAAATAAAACTATCACCATGCTCTAAAAGATATAAGTGAAGTAATAGAGCAAAAACAAACTACTCCGAAAGATATAAGTGAAGATCAATGAGTAGTCAAATAATTATGCAACTATATGAAGACTCTCCCATTTAATAATTTCAGATCTTGGTATTGTATTCAAACAGCAAGCAAAGCTAAAGAAAACTACATTGCAAGGATAGCACAACTCGTGTGAAGAAGCAAAAACTTAGGCTCAACCGATACTAACCGATAGTTGTTGAAGAAGAAAGGTGGGATGCCTACCGGGGCATCCCCAAGCTTAGATACTTGAGACTTCTTGAAATATTATCTTGGGGTGCCTTGGGCATCCCCAAGCTTGAGCTTTTGTGTTTGCTTAATTCCTCTCATATCATGGTTTCTCTTTTTATCAAAAGCTTCATTCACAACAAACTCAACAAGAACTCGTGAGATAGGTTAGTATAAACCAATGCAAAACCTTATCATTTTCTATTGTAACAAATCACTAACATTATTATTCAACTGAATACTAAATGCCTCTGAGCATTTAATACTCCTATCTTCAAATAGAATCATTAAACAATTTTTGCAAAAAAATAGAATCATTAAACAAACAAACATATGCAAACAACGCAAACATAACAGCAATCTGTCAAAACAGTACAATTTGTAAAGAATGCAGCAGTATCAATACTTCCCTTACTCCAAAAATTATGAACTAAAATTCCCACTGTAGTAAATTTATCAGAGCTCATTATGCAAAAAGTTTCAACATTATATCATGCTCTGACTTTTCAAGAGAATTTTTGCAACAGCGGTAAACTTTCTGTTTTCAAACAGCAACATGCATACTAGCAAAATAAGCATGGCAAAGGCTATCCTTGACTTTTTTATTGAAACTAAAAGTGCAAAACATTATTCCAAATAACAGCAATCAAATACTAACAAAATAAAATGACGCTCCAAGCAAAACACATATCATGTGGTGAATAAAAATATAGCTCCAAGTAAAGTTACCGATGAACGAAGACGAAAGAGGGGATGCCTTCCGGGGCATCCCCAAGCTTAGGCTCTTGGTTGTCCTTGAATATCTTGGGGTGACATGGGCATCCCCAAGCTTAGGCTCTTGCCACTCCTTATTCCGTAGTCCATCGAATCTTTACCCAAAACTTGAAAACTCCACAACACAAAACTCAACAGAAAACTCGTAAGCTCCGTTAGTATAAGAAAATAAAACAACCACTTAGGCACTGAAATGAACTCATTCTAAATTCATATTGGTGTAATATCTACTGTACTTAAACTTACGTATGGTTCATACCCTCCGATACTACTCATAGATTCATCAAAATAAGCAAACAACACATAGAAAACAGAATATGTCAAAAACAGAACAGTCTGTAGTAATCTGTATCAAACGTATACTTCTGGAACTCCAAAATTCCTACCAAATTAGGAAGTCCTAAGAAATTCGTGTACAAATCCATATCAAAAATAATCAGATCAATAGCACGTTTCTGTGAATTAACAAAACTAATTTACTGGGTGCAAAAGTTTCTGATTTTCAGCAGGATCAACACAACTATCACCGTAAGCCATCCTAAAGGTCTTACTTGGCACTTTATTGAAACAAAAGCTATAAAACATGATTACTACAGTAGAATAATCATGTGAACACACAAAAATAGTAAGGATAAGTATTGGGTTGTCTCCCAACAAGCGCTTTTCTTTAATGCCTTTCTAGCTAGGCATGATGATGACAATGATGCTCACATAAAAGATAAGAATTGAAACATAACGGGAGCATCATGAAGCATATGACTAGCACATTTAAGTCTAACCCACTTCCTATGCATAGGGATTTTGTGAGCAAACAACTTATGGGAACAATAATCAACAAGCATAGCTTCAAGAATTTAAGCACATAGAGGGGAAACTTGATATTATTGCAATTCCTACAAGCATATATTCCTCCCTCATAATAATTTTCAGTAGCATCATGAATGAATGCAACAATATAACCAGCACCTAAATCATTCTTTTCATGATCTACAAGCATAGAATTTTTATTACTCTCCACATAAGCAAAATTCTTCTCATGAATAATGGTGGAAGTATCATAAGAGACTTGAACACTAAAAATTGTTTCCACATTAAAAGAGTAATGTTCAGAAAAAGGGTAATCATAATCATGACAAGATTTGTAAATATAATCATCACTACTTTTTATAGCATAAGTTTCATCACAATAATCATCATAAGTAGCAACTTCGTTCTCATCATAATCGATTGAAACCTCTCCCAAGATAGTGGAATCACTAAATAAAGTTGACACTCTTCCAAATCCACTTTCATAAATATTATAAGATTCAACATCCTCCAATATTGTGGGATCACTACTTCCTAAAGTTGACACTCTTCCAAACCCACTTTCATAAATATAATCATCATAGGTAGAAGGCATGCTATCATCATAACTACTTTGCATATCAAAACTTGAGAGGCTAAAAATATCATCATTAGTAAACATAGCATCCCCAAGCTTGGGACAATCATTAATTCCAGCAAATATATTCTCAAATATTTCATCCTCGTCAAACATAGCTTCCCCAAGCTTGGGCCCTTTCATATCATAAGCATAATTACTCTCATCATTAAAAATATTGATAGCACCAATGATATAGCAATTATCATCATCACAAGTAGTAGTAGTAGTAGTAGCAACATCATTTGGGAGGGATACCTTTTTACCTTTGTTGCTCCTTCTTTTCTTTTTCTTCTTCACATTATGTGTAGTTTCAAACTTCCTCTTTGAGCTCCTTATTGATGAGATTGGTTGAATAGAAAGCTCCTCCTCGTTACCTGATTCATCATAAGAAATAATAGGAGGAGATTGGGAAGCCTCTTCCCTTTCATTAGTATTCTCATCATCTTCCATTTTCTTTCTTTTCTTTAGGTAATTGGCAATATAAGGATTTTCAATGCAATTCACCGCACAATACATATAAATCTTCTCTAGATCAAAATCAGGAAATCTATCAAGATTAAAATTTGGAATACCCTCAGTTATATGTTTTATTTCTTCATAACCCAAAAGAAGGCTAAGCTCTTTATGATGCTCAAGGGTAATCAAATTATCACAATATTTGGACACGACTTGATCATGAAACAAATAGCATTGGAGCTTTAAATGACCATGTTCATTGCAAAGTTCACAAGGAGCGCGAAAAATATTGAATCTTTCAGCACATTCCTCTAGCTCTTCTTGCAACAATTTGGTTTCTAAGTACTTATGCCTCTTGCAATAAATATCTTCTCTATTTGGTGTGTTCATGCAAACGTGCACTCCACAAAAGTTGACATGTTCATAAGAGATATTTTCATCATAACTAGTGCAATCATCATTAGCATCATGGATATTCAAAGAATTCGTACTAACAACATTGCAATCATGCTCATCATTCAAAGATTTAGTGGCAAACAATTTAGAGATTTCTTCTTCTAGCACTCGAGCACAATTATCCTTTCCATCATACTCACGAAAGATATTAAAAAGGTGAAGCGTATGAGACAAACTTAACTCCATTTTTTTGTAATTTTCTTTTATAAACTAGACTAGTGCTAAAACAAGAAACAAAAAGATTCGATTGCAAGCTCTAAAGATATACCTTCAAGTGCTAACCTCCCTGGCAACGGCGCCAGAAAAGAGCTTGATGTCTACTACACAACCTTCTTCTTGTAGACGTTGTTGGGCCTGCAAGTGCACAGGTTTGTAGGACAGTAGAAAATTTCCCTCAAGTGGATGACCTAAGGTTTATCAATCCGTAGGAGGTCTAGGATGAAGATGGTCTCTCTCAAGCAACCCTGCAACCAAATAACAAAGAGTCTCTTGTGTCCCCAACACACCTAATACAATGGTAAATTGTATAGGCGCACTAGTTCGGCGAAGAGATGGTGATACAAGTGCAAAATAGATAGTAGATATAGGTTTTTGTAATCTGAAATAATAAAAACAGCAAGGTAACTAATGATAAAAGTGAGCGTAAACGGTATTGCAATGATAGGAAACAAGGCCTAGGGTTCATACTTTAACTAGTGCAAGTTCTCTCAACAATAATAACATAGATAGATAATATAACAAGCCCTCAACATGAAACAAAGAGTCACTCCAAAGCCACTAATAGCGGAGAACAAACGTAGAGATTATGGTAGGGTACGAAACCACCTCAAAGTTATTCTTTCGGATCAATCTATAAAAGAGTTCGTACTAGAATAACACCTTAAGACACAAATCAACCAAAACCCTAATGTCACCTAGATACTCCATTGTCACCTCAAGTATCCGCGGGCATGATTATACGATATGCGTCACACAATCTCAAATTCATCCAACCGACATAAAAGTACTTCAAAGAGTGCCCCAAAGTTTCTACCAGAGAGTCAAGAACGTGTGCCAACCCCTATGCATAGGTTCCCAATGTCACGAAACCCGCAAGTTGATCACCAAAACATACATCAAGTGGCACATGATATCCCATTGTCACCACAGATAATCACGGCAAGACATACATCAAGTGTTCTCATAAAAGACTCAGTCCGATAAGATAACTTCAAAGGGGAAACTCAATTCATCACAAGAGAGTAGAGGGGGAGAAACATCATAAGATCCAACTACAATAGCAAAGCTCGGGATACATCAAGATCATGCCATATAGGAACACGAGAGAGAACATGAGAGAGAGATCAAACACATAGCTACTGGTACATACCCTCAGCCCCGAGGGTGAACTACTCCCTCCTCGTCATGGATAGCGCCGGGATGATGAAGATGGCCACCGGTGATGGGATCCCCCTCCGGCAGGGCATCGGAACGGGCTCCCGAGAGGTTTTTGGTGGCTACAGAGGCTTGCGGCGGCGGAACTCCTGATCTATCTACTGTTCTGGAAGTTTTAGGGTACGTAGGTATATATGGGTGCAAGCGGTACGTCGGTGGACCTCCAGGGTGCTCACGAGGCAGGGGGGTGCGCCCAGGGGGGTGGGCGCGCCCCCCACCCTCGTGGGAAGCCCGGGACTCCCCTGACGTGCACTCCAAGTCTATCAGGTTGCTTTCCTTCCAAAAATAACTTCTCCAGTTGATTTCGTTCCGTTTTGACTCCGTCTGATATTCCTTTTCCTCGAAACACTGAAATAGGCATAAAACGGCAAATCTGGGCTGGGCCTCCGGTTAATAGGTTAGTCCCAAAAATAATATAAAAGTGGATAATAAAGCCCAATATTGCCTAAAATAGTAGATAAAGTAGCATGGAGCAATCAAAATTTATAGATACGTAGGAGACGTATCAGTATGCTTGAAGTATTATTGTTTTTATGTCAATATTAAACTTTTGTTTTGAATCTTATGGATCTGAACATTCATGCTACAATAAATAAAATTACATGGATAAATATGTTAGATAGCATTCGACATCAAAAATTCTGTTTTTATCATTTACCTACTCCAGGACGAGTAGGAATTAAGCTTGGGGATGCTTGATACGTCTCCAACGTATCTATAATTTTTGATTGTTCCATGCTATTATATTATCTGTTTTGGATGTTTTATATGCATTAATATGCTATTTTATATTATTTTATGGACTGACCTATTAACCTAGAGCCTAGTGCCACTTTCTGTTTTTTCCTTGTTTTTGAGCTTCCCAGAAAAGTAATACTAAACAGAGTCCAAACAGAATAAAACTTCATGATTATTTTTCTGGGACCAGAAGAGACCCAGGGGACTTGGAGTGCAAGTCAAAAGAGCCACGAGGCGGCGGCAAGGGTGGAGGGCGCACCCTAGGGGGGGCCTACCTTGTGGGCCCGTCGGTGACTTCCTGACCTAGCTCTTCCTCCTATATATTCACATATATTCTAGAACCACAAGAAGAATCCACGAAAACACTTTTCGACCGCCACAACCTTCTATGCCCGTGAGATCCTGATGTCTGCTAGACTACGTCGGTATGTCCCCAAAGAGGAAGGGATGATGCAGCACAACGATGGTAGGTATTTCCCTCAGTGATGAGACCAAGGTTATCGAACCAGTAGGAGAACCAAGCAACACTACGTAAACAGCACCTGCACATAAATAACAAATGTTCACAACCCAACGTATTAAAGGGGTTGTCAATCCCTTTCGGGCAAAGACGCCAGAAATTGGCAAACGAATGTGAGATAGTTGTAAATATTGATAGATCGAACGCCAAATAACATAAAGTGCAGCAAGATATTTTTGTATTTTTGGTTTAATAGATCTGAAAATAAAAGGCAAATAAAATAGATCGCAAAGGAAAATATATTAAAGAAGAGACCCGGGGGCCGTAGGTTTCAATAGTGGCTTCTCTCAAAAAAAGCAATCGATCAAGTTCATGACAGAAAATGGGCTTTCCATCCTGGGTGGGCTGGAGATGGACCTGCATGATATTCTTTGGGCCATCCATGATCGAAAAAAATCATGGTTGAAGCGAGGGCGAGGAAAATTTCGGGGAGTTCCCGGTTATGGTGAGTGGTCAGGGCCGAGCGATGCACAGAGGGATTGCCCGTTTCTCTCATACATGTACGCGCATGGGTGTGAGGCATTGGGCTCTAACTGAACCCGAGCGAGGCGTTCACCTACTGAACCTGAGCGATTTCACTAGCTACGTTACTGAACCCCGATCGATCCCTTGCTGTTAACTGAACCCGATCGAGTGATTCTTTCGCTACTGCTGCCAACTGAAGCCAATCGAACCTGCTGCCTCTTGATGAACATTGAGCGTTGTTGGGGGTTGGATGAACAGTTCCCGGTGGGGGTGTAGAGGTCGTTGTGAACAGGACCCCGATCGAGTTGGTTGGGGCTGGATGAACAGGACGAGTCGGTTGGGGCTGGATGAACAGGATGACCCTGTGGAGGGCTAGTTGAACAATAGCCGGTGGAGGGCCGGATGAACAATAGCCCGTGAAGGGGTGGTTGAACAGGACCCCGTGGAGAGGGCTAGTTGAACAGTAGCCGGTCGAGGAGCGGTGCAGGCTGGATGAACATGAGCCCGTGGATGAATAGTCACAGGTGGAGATTGGAGGAGGTCGACGGTGGATGAACAATAGCCCGTGGAGGCTGGAGGAGGTCAACGGTGGAGATGAATAGTAGCCCGTGGAGTCCCATTTTGCGGTATGCCAAACCCCTCTCGATGAACAGGACCCCCATTTCCACCGTAGCACTCCAACACAAGTCTGTTTCCTCCGTTTTGCGGTATGCCACACCCCTCCCGATCAACGGAACCCCGTTTCGACCGTACGTGGTGGAACACAAGTCCATTTCCTCCGTTTTGCGGTATGCCAGACCCTTCTCGATCAATAGGACCCCTTTTCGATCGTACGCGGGCCCAGAAGGTCCATTTCCTCCGTTCTGCGGCACCCAGACCATGTTTCGGCTGTTCCCTCCTAGCCGGTTGGCTCCCGATGAACACGACGTATTCCGTTGCCTCCCGATGAACATGACGCATTCTATTGCCTCCCCATGGACACGACGCAGTTTCTCTGTTCCGACCTAGCTTGGCTTTCGATGAATAGGACGTCGTTGCTGTCATCTGTGGCCTCTCCATGTACACGAGCCCTGGTCGTAAGTATGCGTGAGTACGCGTTCGGGACCCCGCCCGTATGTACATACGTAGTCGTATTTACTTTCTTGCACCCTGGCTATACGTACATGTACAGGATTTGGACTGGGCTGCCTGAACTGCTACAGCTGCTTACTCGGCATGGTTCATCGTGGCAGACAGACCGATCAACAGGTATGTACACAGACACCGCTAAGTACGCTTCGACCGGGTGGGTCCTAGCTGTCAGGGAGGATAATGATGCACTTCCTTGCGTGCGAAGATATAGCTAGTGTGTTGAGGGAGTCCTGGACTAGGGGGTGTCCAGATAGCCGAACTATCATCTTTGGTCGGACTCCTGGACTATGAAGATACAAGATTGAAGACTCCATCCCGTGTCCGGATGGGACTTTCCTTGGCGTGGAAGGCAAGCTTGGCAATACGGATATGTAGATCTCCTACCATTGTAACCGACTCTGTGTAACCCTAGCCCTCTCCGGTGTCTATATAAACCGGAGGGTTTTAGTCTGTAGGACGAACAACAATCATACCATAGGCTAGCTTCTAGGGTTTAGCCTCTCTGATCTCATGGTAGATCTACTCTTGTACTACCCATATCATCAATATTAATCAAGCAGGAGTAGGGTTTTACCTCCATCGGGAGGGCCTGAACCTGGGTAAAAACATTGTGTCTCTTGTCTCATGTTACCATCCGCCTAGACGCACAGTTTGGGACCCCCTACCCGAGATCCGCCGGTTTTGACACCGACATTGGTGCTTTCATTGAGAGTTCCTCTGTGTCGTCGCCTTTAGGCCCGATGGCTCCTTCGATCATCAACAACGACGCGGTCCAGGGTGAGACTTTTCTCCCCGGACAGATCTTCGTATTTGGCGGCTTTGCACTGCGGGCCAACTCGCTTGGCCATCTGGAGCAGATTGAAAGCTACGTCCCTGGCCATCAGGTCAGATTTGGAAGTTTGAACTATACGACTGACGTCCGCGGAGACTTGATCTTCGACGGGTTCGAGCCACAGCCAACTGTGCCGCACTGTCACGACAGGCATGATCTAGCTCTACTACCGGATAGTGCCCTGGAGGCCGCACAAGTGTCCGCTCCAACCCTTAGTTCGGAGCCGACTGCGCCGATCGAGGACGGGTGGCTAGACACCGCCTCGGGGGCTGCTACCTCCAAGGCGATAGAGCCGAATACCAACCTTGTCCTTTATGAAGCTAGTGACTCCAAGGTGCTGGACTCCTCTCCGGACTCCGAACCTTCCGCGCCCCTGCCAATCAAATCCAATTGGGCGCCGATCATGGAGTTCACCGCTGCGGACATCTTTCAGCACTCGCCCTTTGGCGACATCCTGAATTCACTAAAGTCTCTCTCTTTATCAGGAGAGCCCTAGCCGGACTATGGTCAAGACGGTTGGGATGCAGACGACGAAGAAATTCAAAGCCCACCCAGCACCAGCCACTGTCGATGACTTAACCGACATGCTAGACTTCGACTCCAAAGACATCGACGGTATGGACGACGATGCAGGAGACGACCAAGAACCAGCGCCTACAGGGCACTGGAAGGCCACCTCGTCATACGACATTTACATGGTGGACATCCCAAAGGATGGGAATGGCGATGGAACAACGGAGGACGACCCCTCCAAGAAATAGCCTAAGCGCCGGCGTCAGCGGCGCCGCTCTAAATCCCGCAATAGCAAAAATGGAGATTCTGGCACCAGAGACAATAACACCCCAGACAGTGCCGAAGACAACCCCCTCCAGCAGGATTCAGCGCAGGAGGGTGGAGAAGCCAGCCCTCATGAGAGAGTGGCAGACAGAGAGGTAGAGGACGATAATTATATGCCTCCCTCCGAAGACGAGGCAAGCCTCGACGACGACGAATTTGTCGTGCCTGAGGATCCCGTTGAACAAGAGCGTTTTAAACGCAGGCTTGGCCATGGCAAGCAGCCTCAAGAAAAAGCAGCAACAGCTTAGAGCTGACCAAGACTTGCTAGCCGACAGATGGACTGAAGTCCTTGCATCCGAAGAGTATGAACTCGAACGCCCCTCCAAGAGCTACCGAGAACGCAGGCTGCTACCCCGATTAGAGGAGGAAGCACCTAAACCTACATCACTAGCGCATAATATGGCCGACCGGCCACCTCGTGGCCGCGACAGAGAGGCCTATCGGCCCTACACTCAAGCCGCACACCGGTGCCGCTCAAAAAATACCAAGGCATGGGAAAATGCGCCAGACCTGCAGGATATACTCGAGGACAAGGCAAGGAAAACAAGATCGATCTACGGATCGCGTAGGCGCCCCACGATACGTGATGATAACTGTCACGCCGGATATAGCAATTCCGGCCGGGCCGAACACGGCAGACAAAGCTCATTTGAGCTGCGTCGTGATATAGCCCAATACGGAGGCGCCACACACCCACTATGCTTCATAGACGAGGTAATAGATCATCAAATCCCCGAGGGTTTCAAACCCGTAAACATCGAATCATACGACAGCACAACAGATCCAGCGGTTTGGATAAAGGACTATCTCCTTCACATCCACATGGCCCGCGGTGATGATCTACACGCCATCAAATACCTCCCACTCAAGCTTAAAGGACCAGCTCGGCATTGGCTCAACAGCTTGCCAGCAGAATCAATTGGTTGTTGGGAAGACCTGGAAGCCGCATTCCTTGATAACTTCCAGGGCACATATGTGCGATCACCAGACGCTGATAACCTAAGCCACATGATTCAGAAACCAGATGAATCGGCCAGACAATTTTGGACATGGTTCTTAACCAAGAAAAATCAAATCGTCGACTATCCAGATGCAGTGGCCCTTGCAGCCTTCAAACATAACATCCGCGGCGAGTGGCTTGCCCGGCACCTAGGATAGGAAAAGCCGAAATCCATGGCAGCCCTCACATCACTCATGACCCGCTTCTGCGCGGGAGAGGACAGCTGGCTAGCTCGCAGTAACAACCTGACCAAGAGCCCTGGTAATTCGGATACCAAGGAAACCAACGGTAGGTCGCATCACAACAAGAACAAGCGCCGCATTAATAGCGACAATACTGAGGATACGACAGTCATTGCCCGATTCAGAGGATCTAAACCCGGTCAGCGGAAAAAGGCATTCAAAAGAAATACTCCAGGCCCGTCCAATTTGGACCGAATACTCGATCGCTCGTGCCAGATACATGGCACCCCCGAAAAGCCAGCCAATCACACCAACAGGGATTGCTGGGTGTTCAAGCAGGCAGGCAAGTTAACTGCCGAAAACAATGACAAGGGGCTGCATAGCGATGACTAGGATGAGACCCGGCCGCCGAACAATAGAGGACAAAAGGGTTTCCCCCCACAAGTGCGGACGGTGAACATGATATACGCAACCCACATACCCAAAAGGGAGTGGAAGCGTGCACTCAGGGACGTATATGCGATGGAGCCAGTCGCCCCAAAGTTCAATATGTGGTCCTCCTGCCCTACTTTTGATCGAAGGGACCACCCCACTAGCATCCGCCATGGCGGATTCGCCGCATTGGTTCTAGACCCAATCGTCGATGGATTTCACCTCACTAGAGTCATGATGGACGGCGACAGCAGCCTGAACCTGCTTTATCAGGATACAGTGCGCAAGATGGGCATAGACCCCTCAAGGATTAAACCCACAAAGACGACCTTCAAAGGCGTCATACCAGGTGTAGAGGCCAACTGTACAGGCTCAGTTACACTTGAAGTGGTCTTCGGATCCCCGGATAACTTCCGAAGCGAGGAGTTAATCTTCGACATAGTCCCGTTCCGCAGCGGCTATCATGCACTGCTCGGACGAACCGCATTTGCAAAGTTCAATGCGGTACCGCACTACGCATACCTCAAGCTCAAGATGTCAAGCCCTCGAGGAGTCATTACGGTCAACGGAAACACCGAACGCTCTCTTCGAACGGAGGAGCATACAGCGGCTCTCGCGGCAGAAGTACAAAGCAGCCTCTTAAGGCAATTCTCAAGTCCGGCTGTTAAGCGGCCGGACACCGTCAAGCGCGCCGGGAGTAACCTACAACAAGACCGCCTGGCACGCTCCGAGCACGCGTAGCAATGAGGCCCCAACCCCAGCCCTCGCGAAATCGCGAGACCAGTAGCACGCATACATAACTACGCTCTAGAGATACCATGGGCATAGGGGTAGGGGCACGACCATGGCATGCCCGGAGAGCGGCTCAACCGCACCAGGGGCTCCCAATTGTGTCATTCTTTTTTTCTTATTCGCAGGACTCTATTTTCCAGAAGCCCTGTCCGACAGTAGAATTGCCGAACTCACGATGCAACAGCCAGGGAAGCAGAAAAGCTACGTCGAGTATCCAGGTGGTCTCTATTACAAGCAGTATACCTGTTTTACATACCATCCCGAAGCCTACCCCTGGAGGGGGAAATGTTAAATAGTCCCATCCCTTGCTTATCGCACTATTTGTATCGTTCTGCTTTCATTGCAGTATGTTTTGAATAAACAATGCATCGCTTTTTGCCTATTATTGCATTCCTTTTTTTGTCTATACATGTTCACCTATGACATGTTGCACCCGTACGCTTTGGTACGGCCAAATACACCAGGGGCTTAAGTTCCCCAAAATATGGTGTGATAAGTCCGAACACTTTCACAAGTGCGGCACCCCGAACTTATAGCATTATATGCATCGGCTCCGAATCATGTCTTGGGTCAATAGTTGGGTTTGCCCGGCTCCCATGTTTTGGTACCTTACGTTCCGTTATATCGGCTAAGGTAGCGCTGGGAGAACCACTGCGATTGTGCCCCACTTGAGCTGGTTGAGCACCTCAGTGGAGAAAGCTAAAACTGACCGTCATGATAGGGCGAGAGCCGGTCGCTATTCGAGAGGTTTATTCGAGTCCCTAAAGAATTATGCCGCTTAGAGCGAGGAGTCGGCTTCGTTCGGCCCAGGCATGTATTGCGCCTCGAATTCGGTCTTCCGAACACTAGGGGCTTCGCTGAAATTTAAAATTATAGAATTCTATGGCTAAGTGGGAATGTTCAAGCATTATAAGTCCGGTTGCCTCGTTCGTTGTGTTGAGCGCCTCCCTCGAAGGACCCAAAAATGGGAACAAGAGCGCTCAAGTTTATCCCGAACACCCCAGCACTCGTGGCATGGTGGCTGAAGCCAACGACTTGCCATCTCTCAAATTTGATAAACGGCCGCACAGAAGGTAATATTTTAAATTAACAAGCGTTGCTTAGCGCATATGAACAAGTTTTCAAGCGTACAGGATAACAAATGCGAGTTTACTCAAAAATTACATCTTTGGAACATTCACCCGCTATAAGGCGGGCATCCTTCAGGACGTTCTCATAATACATCTCGGGCCTGCGATACTCCCTGCCCGGCGGTGGAGCGTCCGTCACAAGCTCCTCAGCGTCCATCTTGCCCTAGTGCACTTTAGCACGGGCAAGGGCCCTACGGGCACCTTCGATGCAGATGGAGCGCTTGATGACTTCAATCCATGGACATGCATCCACTAGCCGCCTCACCAGCCTTAAGTAGCTCCCAGGCATGGCCTCCTTCGGCCACAGCCGAGCTATGAGGCCCTTCATGGCCTGTTCGGCCACCTTATGGAGCTCAACCAGCTGCTTCAACTGGTCGCTCAAGGGCACCGGGTGTCCAGCCTCAGCATACTGAGACCAGAATACCTTCTTCGTCGAGCTCCCTTCCTCGGCCCGGTAGAATGCGGCAGCATCGGACACACTGCGGGGCAGATCTGCGAATGCTCCTGGAGAGCTCCGGATTCGGGTAAGTAACAAGTAATTTACTTTCATGTGCTTGCTTTGCATGAAGAATGCCTTACCCGCCGCTATCATCTTTATTGCCTCAATTTCCTGGAGGGCTTTTTGGGCTTCGGCCTTACCGGCTTTGGCACTCTCAAGAGCCGAGGCGAGCTCGGACTCTCGAGTCTTCGAGTCACGCTCCAAACTCTCGTGTTTTCCCATGAGAGCCTGGAGCTCTTGCCGCACCTCCGCCACCCGCGCCTCTTGCTTCTCTCGCTCGGTGCGTTCCGCGGCCGCATTGCTTTCGGCCTTGGACACCGCTTCCTTTAGGGTCGCCACCTCGTTCATGGCCCGTGCAATACTCACGTTATTCCTGTCATTTTTTGCAACCAAATCCTTTCTATAAGGTATTACTTTGATAAGGTATTACTTACCTTCCTTGTCCTCGAGCTGCTTCTTGGCACGGCCGAGCTCGTTCTTGGACCGCTCGAGGCTCTGCTTCAATGCATTGACCTCCGCAGTCAGTGCAGCAGAGGTTAGCAGCGCAGCCTGCATTCCCATATTGACATGCTTATGTTAGACTCCTGCGTATATCTTTTTAGATCCTCAGTTCGGCTTTTCTTTCCGAACACCAAACTGAGCATCAGGGGCTACTGTCTATGCGGTAATATTCTTACATATCTTAAAAACTTACCTCAAAGCCTGTTAGAAGGCTGGTACAGGCTTCAGTCAGCCGGCCTTTGGCGGACTGAACTTTCTGGATCACCGCACTCATAACAGTGCGGTGCTCCTCGTTGATGGAGGCGCTGTTAAGCGCCTCCAGCAAATTATCCGGCGCCCTCGGTTGGACGGAGGTCACCGACGTAGCAGTCTCGCCCTTCTTATGAAGGGTCCGCCCACCAGACTCCAGAACCACTAAATGTTCCGGTGCGGAGTCCGGCCCAGGGCCGAACTCAGAACCCTTTAGGGGTTGATCCCCCTCGTGCCCAAAGTCCGGGAGGTTGCCCTGCGGCACCTCTGGAACCTCCTCCTCCTGGCTGGGCCCCTTTTGGGACCCCACCTTGGCGTTATCCGCAACGCGAGGAGAGGAGACGGCTGGACGTGAAGTGCTATCCACGTCCGATGGCGCCAGGGAGCCGCTCGTTGAAGTGCCGAGCCCGTCCTTGGGCGGGCTGCAGGGTTATATTCGGCGTTAAGAGATTCTATGCAACAAATGAAACACCATGAGTTATTCTGGTATCCGGACACTTACAAAGTCGCCAGGGGCTTAGTCCTTGGTGGCCACTCCTCTTCATCATCGTCGGCATTGGTGGAGTAGTCCGGGGGAGGGTCCTTCCCTTCTTGGACCCTTCGGCCTCCCCCGTTGGGGAAGCCTTCCTTTTCTTCTCTCCCCCCGCTGGGGGATAGGCCTCTTTTTTCTCGTCCTCGTCTTCGCGGGAGGAGTCAGACTCGAAGCTATCGGACGATGAGTCCGATAACACCTGGCGCCGGGAACTCCTCCGAGTTCCCGTGGCCTTCTTCTTGGCCTTCTTCTCCGGCACCACGTAAGGCGCCGGAGCCAGCAGCCCCGTTAATTTGGGATCCGCTGGGTCTACTGGCAAGGGAGCCGGACAGTTAACCTGCCCAGACGTCTTTTGCCAGGCCTGTCAAAGGTAAAGGGAGTTTAGATCCCGCATAGAGTCAAACTATGGAAAATAAGCGTCCTGTAAAGGGTAAAATAGCTTACCTCGCCGGCTTGATGCTGTGAGCTGAATCCGCGATCTTCGGTAGCGGATGCGGGAGCCTCGGCGCCCTTGAACAGCACCTTCCAGGCATCTTCATACGTAGTGTCAAAGAGCCTGCTCAAGGTTTGGTGCTGTGCCGGATCAAACTCCCACAAATTAAAGGCCCGTTTCTGGCACAGGAGGATCCGGTGGATGAGCATGACCTGGAATATGTTGACAAGCTTGAGCTTCTTGTTCACCAAGGTTTGGACGCAGGATTGGAGTCCGGTCAGCTCCTCCGAATCACCCCATGATAGGCCCTTCTCTTTCCAGGAGGTGAGCCGTGTGGGGATGCCAGATCTGAATTCGGGGGCCGTTGCCCATTCAGGGTCACGCGGCTCGGTGATGTAGAACCACCCCGATTGCCACCCCTTTATGGTCTCCACAAAGGAGCCCTCGAGCCATAGGACGTTGGGCATCTTGCCCACCATGGCACCTCCGCACTCTGCTTGGCGGGCGGCCACTACCTTCGGCTTGACATTAAAGGTCTTCAACCATAAGCCGAAGTGGGGCTGGATGCAGAGGAAGGCCTCGCACACGATGATGAATGCCGAGATGTTGAGTATGAAATTCGGGGCCAGATCGTGGAAATCCAGGCCATAGTAGAACATGAGCCACCGGACAAATGGGTGAAGTCGAAAACCTAGTCCGCGGAGGAAGTGGGTGAGGAACACCACCCTCTCATGGGGCCCGGGGGTGGGGATGAGCTGTCCCTTGTCGGGGAGCCGATGCGCGATGTCGCTAGACAAGTATCCGGCCTTTCACAGCCTCTTGATGTGCCCCTCCGTGACGGAGGAGGCCATCCACTTGCCTCCCGCTCCGGACATGGCTGGGGAAGGTTGAGGCGAGATGTGCGGACTTGGGCACTGGAGCTCGAGTGCGCGGAAATGGATAAGCAAAGGAGGAAGAAGGCGTAGGTAAAAAGGTGGATCCTTATCCCCTTATATGGACGGACGAAACTATGCGTCCCCACCAGCCTCGTAAAACTCGCTTATCTCCCAAGCGCTGTAATGAATGGCGCGGTTGGGTTTCCCATGCCCGTATTGATGAGAATCCCGGAATAAGGGGACACGATCTCTGCTTCGACAAGACATGCCAAGGAAACCGCTTCGCTAAACGCGCTGAGGTGGAATAGTAAAAACGATTCGAATAAAGGCTTGGCCGTGGTGTGATGTCACGCGACAGAATACGTCAGCAGATTGAACTTGTGTAAATGTTATTCTCTCTACGGTGGTATGTGGAACTTATTTTGCCGAGCCGGACACTATCCTGGTGTTCAAAACCTTCTATGAAGTATTCGGAGGAGGAACCCGCCTTGCAATGCCGAAGACAATATGCGCACCGGACTCGTCGTCATTGAAGCCTGGTTCAGGGGCTACTGAGAGAGTCCTGGACTAGGGGATGTCCGGATAGCCGAACTATCATCTTTGGCTGGACTCCTGGACTATGAAGATACAAGATTGAAGACTCTGTCCCGTGTCCGGATGGGACTTTCCTTGGCGTGGAAGGCAAGCTTGGCAATACGGATATGTAGATCTCCTACCATTGTAACCGACTCTGTGTAACCCTAGCCCTCTCCAGTGTCTATATAAACCGGAGGGTTTTAGTCCGTAGGACGAACAACAATCATACCATAGGCTAGCTTCTAGGGTTTAGCCTCTCTGATCTCGTGGTAGATCTACTCTTGTACTACCCATATCATCAATATTAATCAAGCAGGAGTAGGGTTTTACCTACACCGAGAGGGACCGAACCTGGGTAAAAACATCGTGTCCCTTGTTTCCTGTTACCATCCGCCTAGACGCACAGTTCGGGACCCCCTACCCGAGATCCGCCGGTTTTGACACCGACATGGGTCCTAGCTGTCTGGGGGAGAATCATTTTTGCCTATAATAAGGACGCACTTCCTTGCGTGTGAAGATGTAGCTGGTGGGCCCCAGCTATCAGTGGGAGAAAACATTGTTTTTAGGGTAAAACAATGCAGTTGCATGCATGCGTCCATGGCCATGGTGTGTCCCCACTGTCAGCCTCTCCAAGTACACTCATCTTCTGATGACTCTCGCTTGTTGACCATGTTGACCACATCATGCAGAGCACACCAAGCCGATGGACGACGGCGAGGCCCCAGACTAGGACGCCCCGGAGATGGGGATGATGCGGCAGTGGAGTCACACACGGAGAGGAGTGGGAAACTTGACTGCTTCGGGTGCGGGTTAGGCCTACACTCGGCAGAGAATAACAGGAGGTGCGGAGGAGTGGAGGGATGGCCTGGCTGTCGGCGGGGTAGCGTTTCGCTGCGAGGCACGCAAAACAGCCCCGCTAGATGCCGGAAGCTGGAGCAGGTGGTCCCGGCAGTGCTGGGGGAATAAGATGAGAGATTGAAGAAGAATGTCGGTCGTTGGATGTGAATCCAACACCTTGCTTAGGCTTGGACCTTTGTATTTTTATTTTTTGCGAAAGTGCTTTGGCTTCGACCTACTGGCCCACATGTCAGCCAGTCCATTTGTTTTTTTAGTCCATTTGGTGGGCTGGGTGAAACAATGATGTAGCGCCTCTGCAGCCCATTTATATATTATGGTAGAATTTAAAGCCCTTTTGCATTTTTTCTAAATCCGCGGACTTGCTGGGCTGGGTGAAAATATCATGTTGGGCTGGATGGAGAAATGTTATAAAAACATAAACACATGATTGCACGTCTATTACTGCATTGGTTAGTGAAATCTTTGCAAGCTTATGTACGCAATCACCAGGAGTTAACTTGCCAAGTTATATATAAACAATATTATTATTATTTTGTAAGAACTTTTGATTTATGAAATAAAATATCATTTTAATCTGATGAGTTAATAGGACGTGGGGTATTTTTTTTAGGATAGACGTGGGAAAGCTGAGTTGTTTCTAGGGAAAAGTACAGGGAGAAAACTCAGATTATATCAAAATATAAAATGGGAGAAAATTCAGATATAGGATTAATGAAAACGAAAAATAAACTAAGTGGGAAGGTCTATAAAATGGTTGGACGAACGACGGGTTTAACGGAACCTTATGTTGTTTGTATTATATATATGTAATAAAATAAGATATACATATACACACATACACACACACACACACTATTATAGAAGGGAAAACATAGGTTCAGTTTTGCATTCTTACAGGAAAATAGAACTGAGTTGTGCGTCGTCTTGAAAAAACAAACATAACTTGGGCTGCTGATGTTATAGACAAGCTAGGCTTGGAGGCCCAACGGACGCTTGATACCTGCTGGATCCAAAAAAGGTTGAAACATGTTGTGGGTTGTGCATGTTAAACAACAAAACCTAGGCCATGGACCTGGTGGGCCCGGGACTATCAGCCTCTTGACGAACTATCGTCTCCCGATTCCTCTTGTTTTGCCGACCATGTTGGGAACGACACATGGTGGTGTCGCGGAGAGAGAACCAAGGCAGAGGACGACGCAGAGACCTCGGACAGAACGAACTAGAGCGGGGGAAGACGCACGCGGAGGGGAGTACGAGGGTTGACTTGTTCGGGTGCAGGGTGGGCTGATGGAGCTGCCGCCACCGGACAATGTGTAGGAGTAGAGGGATGGCCTGGCCCACACCATAGGCTATGATGGGTCACCGAGGCATGCGTTCAGGTTGGTATCATTGTATTCTTTCATGTTGGCGTAGCAGGGGTCGATGATGGTCTCAGCGAGGTCAACCACTGAGTCCTGCTGCTGCCATTGCCAATGATCTTGTATTGCTTCTGGATGTCGACAAGCCTGTTGCACCAGGTGGATGAATCGTCGTGTTCTTCCTTCTCTCCAGCGTAGCGAAGGCGCGGTCGACGCTGCCGATGAAACAGGCAAATGCTCCAGAACCTCTGATGGCCCTACAGAAGTGATAGATGACAACCTCATCCCGCATGCATACATGGGCGACGGTGATCCGCTGGTCCCTATCAGGAGAAGAATGGATGGGCACAAGGTCTAGTCCTGCAACCTTGTGCTTTCTCGTCCTATGAGTTATTTACCCAAAAGTGACCACACCTGGGGCTAGGGTAACAACTTTGTACCACATTTAAGGCAGGGCACAAAAAACACCAAAAATGCGCCTAACGCGTAACACGGAGCACTGACGCTCCAATTTGGACTTGAAAACAACAAAACCGACAAATGGGGCCCGCCTGTCGGGATGAGGTGTACTTGTGTGGACAATATGCTAAGTTGGAGGAGGGTCCAACTTGTCAGTGACTCAAGTGTTTATTAATTTTCACCTTTTCTTTTTCGTTCTTCCTTGTTTTCTCTCTGGCATTTAGCCGAACAAGTTGTGAGCGCTAGAACATGGACATCACTGGTGCAGCCACCAGAGAGGACGTGCGCAACGACGACGCCTGACTAGGCCGTCATGCCGGGAAACCAGGTTGTGTATGCGGGCCGCGTCCTAGAAGTGGCAGCCCATCGGAGGTGGACGTGAACATAGCCGGTGCAGGATCTTGCCGGAGCTCGATGTGCCGCTGCTGAACCTGGCGCCTGGCCACAGAGAGGCGTGTGGGAACCACAGTGCTCATGCAGCGCGAACAACAATGACGGCCGGCGGCGAGGCGTGGCCACGAAGAGGCACGCGGGAACCATAGTGAGCA
Source organism: Triticum timopheevii (assembly GCA_963921465.1). NCBI lineage: Eukaryota > Viridiplantae > Streptophyta > Magnoliopsida > Poales > Poaceae > Triticum > Triticum timopheevii. The sequence continues at coordinate 390,018,496 of OY997274.1, forward strand.
CGCGCACGACGAACACCAATGACGACCGGTGGCAAGGCACACGAGAACCGCAGTGCACACGCGCGGCATGAATAGCTATGGCGGGCGGCGGCATGTTGGGGCCACACAAGCGCGCATGGAGTGCGTCTATGCGGCCGAGGTCAGCCATGGCCGACAACCAAGGTCAGCGTAAGACGAGCTGCTGCCGAATTTCGCAGGAGTGGTGCTGGGCGCATTTAGGTGAGTGCATGCTCGTGGCGTGGGGGCACATGTAGGTGAATGTGTGCTTCTGGCGTGGGGCATTCTCATGGCAGTTGCTCAGCTTCCATGGCCATATGGTGTCCATGGAGCTCACAGTTTGCGCGTGGACAGAGAGCTTGGGCGTCCATGCCAAGGGGAGCGGCGTCGGGCTTTGAGTCCTCACGGAGCTGCCCCCCCCCCCCCCACCCCACCCTCGCGATGCTCGCTGATGTGGGCATAGTTGCCAGAGTCCGGTCATCCGTAAGCTGCTCGATGTAATGTCGCATAGAAAAAGAAATGGGAAGAAGATGATCATGTAGTCACAGACAGGCAGGGTCCACGTCTCATTTGCCACCTCAGCTGGTCAAAGCTTTTTGTGTGCTTGGTCTTTGCCACATCAGCACTGACATGCGGGCCCCATCTTTCGGTTTCACTGTTTTCACATCCAAATTGGAGCGCCAGTGCTCCGCGTTATGCATTAGGCACATTTCTGGTGGTTTTTTGTGCCCTGCCTTCAATGTGGTACTAGGTTGTTACCCTAGCCTCAAGTGTGGTGGTTTTGGGTAAATAACTCTCGTCCTGTTACAACTTGAACTCGGCAAGGCAGAGCTTCACCGAGTCTGGATCATTGGTGTACATCACATTCAACTTGGTGCAGCCATGGGACGGAATGGAGAACTCAAAGGTGAACTCCTTGCTGAAGTCCATATCCAGCAGGCTCACCCCTCGGATCGCCATTGGAGTCTCTTCAAGCTAACGAGTGAGTAGGCGTGATAGCAGTTCATTTTTTAACTCTTGGGGAACTGGATTCAACAGTAAACTGAGTGTGTACAGGAGACAACAATTGCTACCCCTCCCTCGCCCGATGCACGCCCGGTAGAACATGCACCCTCGGCGCATTCAAATGCCTCCATTAGGAAACCTATTCCGGCCACACACGCCGGTTCACAAGCGGGTCTGTATTGGTACTGTAATGACAAGTATTAGTGGTCACTTTACTTAAATTTAATTAGCTTTAATTAAAATTTATTCTTAAAACAAGCAATGCATTAGCTTGTTCTATCAGTGCCACATGATCAACATGCACAACAATTAGAATTATTATACTCAGGACGCACATGATCAGCACATTTGCTGCACTTCCACATAGATAATATTACCAAGTTTGGGAAGTTTGTTATGGTTGTTGTCCTCTGCATCATCATGTTGTGTTTCCCAGCTTGCAAGATTTTGAACCAACAAATAAGATTCAAATAATAAGTACAAAAAAGATGCCTACACATCTTGTTGATTCCTAGCTTCCAAGATTCAGAACCAACAAATAAGATTCAAATAATAAGTACAACAAAGATGCCTACACATCTCGTTGATTCCCAGCTTGAAAGATTCGGAACCAACCCATTAGAGCCTTTTCATAAAATGAATATCGGGATTAAATCCATCTTGGCTAGCCGTGTCATACAACCCAAGAACTTGGCTAATGCTCTTGACCATCATAACATCTGTAGTTGAGTATTCCTGTTTATATAGCACATATATTGTTTTTTCCTCCGCCACTGAGTAGCACTAGTGGAAGTCAACATACAACTCCACTCGATGATTCAATTCATGCCACTTTTTCTGCAGTTCACCTGAAATGAAACAAAGATTGCATCATTCAGCTAGCAAGAAGTAGTTGCTCTCCTGAGGTGGTAGGTTCTTCTTTAGTAGTTGCACTAAAATTGAGCAACATTAAGGTTGGTTGTCCTGCTCATGTAAGGTGAAACTATAATTTGTTTATCCTTTTGTGCAGTTCCACTAAAATAAAGTTCCATTGTGGTGACAGTGATGGCTCATCTTGCAAAGGCTAATAAAATGTTGCACGAGATGACCAACAAAATTTGATGGAGATTTTGGAAACTCCGGTCACCATTTTGTGCAGTTCCACCAAAATTGAGAGATATTGCCCACGTGACATTTTAGTTAACTGCACAAGACACTCATTCCAAAAAAAGTGTTTTTTGCAGTTCACCAAAAGGGTCACAATAATGTGAAATGGATATCCCTATCTGCACAAAAAGATAAAAAGAAGGGAGTTCCTGGTCAACAACAAGATACGAAAATACACGAAATGAAAAGAAGCATCTTGATTATGTTCATGGAAATCACGCAAGGACAGTAGAAATTTTAAAATGTCGGCAATGCTTCATGTTACCGGAAGCATTACGATCAACAATGACATTAGTCAAATATGGAATTACTTTAATGGTGGCATTGCTTGTTTACCAGATACAGTAGATCAACAACAGCTAAAGAGTTGGTTTAATGGCATGGGACCGTGGGGACACCAGGAAACTCAGCAACGTAAACAAGCATCTTACTTATCACACTGGAGAAAACAACAGGAGTACAATTTGTAACAAGTTTAATTGCATCATATCACTGCAGGCATTAGATTAACAGTAACACTGATTATACATGTCCTTAAGTTAACAGTGTGATTGCTTAATTTTACATGCGCCTTTACATTAACAACAGCAAAAAGTTGGTAGAAGGACATGCCACAGTGGACGCATCAGCACAATGTACCTACAAGGAGGCATAAAGTGGTGATGCTGAGTTTGTTCATACTCTGTGAGGGTAGCAAATTTAATCATGGAAACCTTTTATTATGTGAGGGCAGCAAATCTAATCCTGGACATACTTTGCTGACTTCTCCACCAGCCTCCACTTTCTATCCTTTTTTCAACCAATAACAGATATGTTCCATATCCAGTTTGTACTGCCTTTTCCCTTCATTTCCCTTTTCAACCAAGAGACCGGTTGGGTATCCAGTCACTACTACTTTCTCCCTGTTATTTTCTCTTTGAATCAAGTCCTAGATTCATGCTACGACTTTCCCCCCTTTATTCATTGTTTGAACCAAGTCCTAGATTCAACTTCATGAAGTAGCTATCGCGCCGCCTCGCCCTCCCCGAAACCACTCCCAACCGTCGGTTCGTCGGCGCCCCGGCCATCCCTCTACCCAGCCCCACCCTTCACCAAGATTTTTCTCCGGCGATCCCCACGCCACCGCCCCCACCGTCGTCGACCACCGCCCCCAACCTGAACCCTAAGATAGATAGTGGGGTACCTCTCCAGCAAGCCCCCTGCCCGCTGCGGCTGGTTCTTCCTTAACTCCGGCGAGCCCCCCTGAAAATCGACTGACCCAAAAGTCGATTCAGTCGACTGAAGTGTAGCTAGATCGAAAAGATGCACATGCAGACACGTGGGGAGCTGGAGCAAAAGAGAAAGGCCACTTTCGAAGAACTTATACGTGAGGGTCATCGGGATGTCGGCGGCGGCAGGTCATATTTGCGCACAATACGACATGGAGGAAGAGGGGTCGGAGGACCTCCTGAGTTGGCGATGTGTCGTAGAGAACGGCACGGGCATAGGATCGGGCCCCGCCGGCAGCTGTGGGTTTCCTCCCTCATTGCTGATGACTGCGTGAATGATGCACTAGTCCTCTACACACACCGGCCGAAGCGATCCGGCCGGATCTGTGACCAGCGGTGAGCAGAGAGAAAATGTCGCTACCGTTGTCTTGTTTAGATCAGGAGAGGATGAGAGAATGAAAAGAGCAACCTTAGTAAAGCAAGCGCTCAGGCCCTTGCCTATATATAGTGGAGTGATTATCTTTTTCTCTCCACAACAAGCGTTTTGATTTGTGTACGTGGCATTAAAGAAAATAAATTGTCTATTTAACGTGACTAACTGTACGACTCCTTATTACCTAGTACAGTAGTAGTATTGTTTCGTTGTGCTCCCCGGCCCTACATTCATTGAATAACCCCACGGGTGAATAAACATATAGTACTAGTACTTATATAGAACGAACAATCTCGAACTATTTTGGCTTTGAGAGATCGATGGTACAGTTTGACCACATTGCATCAATGGACTCGGTACTCCAACTTTGAAGTAACCTATACGTATATGCACGGTTTACATTCCGAAATAGCTAGCTAGAGCTTGAACTGTATTTGTTTACATGTACCACATTTTTCTTTTCTTTTTTTACTCCATGGCGCAATTCATTGATACAAAATTATATTATGAGTAGTTAAAAGTTGAGGGCGGGGCTTCTCTCGGGTAGTACGCGCGGTAGTTTTCGCGTATGCGGTTTGACATAGAGGCGAGGAGGGTGAGGGAGTAGCGGATTCAATTTACTGCTGGAAAGGTAGGGCTATGCGATTTGACGGAGCGTTGCTGCTGGAAAGATGGGGTCTTGTGATGTGACTACTCACTATCTCTACTCTTATAAAAATAGAGTTGCTGATGATGGTGTGCCTGCCATTCTGCAATATGGGCCGTCCAATTTATATCTGACGGATAGGAAGGAAACAATGGCAATTTTGCAAAAAGATACCCACACCCTCTTGACATTTGCAAATAAGGCCTTCCCTTGTTCACCCTTTTCTCCACAAGATAAACTACTCATACAAATGCATATTGATGTTCTGTGCAACGCATGGCCATCTTGCTAGTAGTCATGAATGAATGGTGCTACGACTGGGGTGATGCCCCCCATCTGTTCCCCACTCTAATCTGGTGCATGACACGTCAACCCAGATGTTGGCTCTCCCACATGTCGGCCAAGTATGTAAGAAGGAGCAAAGAATCATGTGGTATATAAAGTGTATATACTAATACTACTACTCACGTTGGAGGAGTGCGAACCACGGCAGCCCAGTGAACCAGCAGGCGATAGGGCATAGAACACAATGTGGTGATATGGCCATACAAAACAATGTGCTACAGTCCAGTCTATAGCATGTACAGTACTACTCCTATTCTATCAACATGAGTCCCCACTGGTACAGCGAGGTGCTATACAAATGGTTTTTAACCCCTTTCTGCGACGGTGTTCGGAACCGTCACCTAGTGAGTGTGGGCGATAGGGGGGTCCTTCCCACACGACCCAGAAATCGTCGGGGGTATGCACTCCTTGCACATACGCTCGGCAAAATGAGGTCATGTGCGACCGGCGAGCAAGCAAATATAGCTATACGTATAGTAGTGCTAAAAAAAATACAATTATACAGGCAAAATCATTTCCGGTCGTAAGTACATCCCACACAGCCAGTCCCCACGAAATGTTTTCGTTCGTATATACATCCCACACGGTCGCTGCAAGGAAAACGTTTCCGTTCGTAGGTACATCACACACAATTTTCCCTGTTAAATCATTTGTGATAGCACTCCCATCGCACACAATATTAAAAAATTTATCGTTTGTGTTATTGGATGCATCACACACGGTGCGTAGAAGAAACTGTGTGGCAAAGGTTGTCCATCACACATAGTTTTTATGCGGTAAACGTTTGCGCAAGGTGGCCTAACGCAAACAGTTTGAAGAGAATGTCATGTGTGATTGTTTTCATCGATCCAACACGATTTATTCCTAGAAACTTTGTGCGTTGCCTTAGGTCATCGCCCATGGTATTTTCTCAAAAATCATTTGCAATAGCAAAAATCAATTAGCAGGCTAATTCGCCATTAGCAGGCTAATTAGCCCTATTATTAATAATCCATTTATTAATCTAATTGACATTCATATTAAAGACATAATATATTTCATTCCCATATTAAGGAAGCAGGATTTCATAATTGAAATAAATCAAAGTACCATATAGCTTCAGCACTCAGCTACCCTATTGCTCAACTGCACCAGCACCAAGTTTCACATGCAACATCTAGAACCTTTCGAAATTAGCATCATAGATGGTATATAGATAGATGCATATCATCAGGAAATATGCTAAAGCGGAAGGCGAATATTGACCCTTCATTGATGTTGAGGGTCTTTGCAACTTTGGGCCTGTGCCTGTGGATGATTGACCGTCCATCCTTCGTCCTCTTCAGGAACACTTCAATATTGAACCATGAGTGTTGTACGAAAACCTTCCTCGCCTCCTGACCATAGAGGTGGTTTGAGAGGTAATCATCAGTGAACTACTTTGGAAAGGCCTGAAAACAAGGATGTGCATAAATATCTTCTCTATATTGGAAATGGGGCAAAGGAATAAGAAAAGGCAAGGTATTATAGTTAGTACCATCTTGTAGTGAACTGATGTCTTCTTCATTGTGCAGACAAAGATCTTGTTGTTTTTTGTCGCTAATGTCTTTATCCTAACAATCTTTCTGAGTTTCTTGACTTGATTGATATTCATGGACAACTCATTTCCCCATATGCAAAAAGGGTCGAACAGTGGGTCAAAACGCCTGACAGCAAGACCTACACGTGCAAGACCAAATTGTTAAAGACCTAAGAATTAGAATGGTTCCTGCAATTGCACAATAATGTGCTATTAAACAACAGAACATGCACGTGCTGACCTCGATTGTAAACCTCAGTGCTTCCTATTGTTTCCCTGCAACACATATAAGGTAGTTAGTCATTAGTTAAGTAAGGGTTCGCATGCTATCAGTAAAATATGTTTATGAAAAATAAGCACATTGCTGATTCATCAGTTTAATTCAAGCCACATGGAAAACCCATTTATCCAAACCAAGCATGATTAAGAACTAGGAATATGGCACTTGTATATGTTTCTCATGTATTAAGTGCAGCCAAATTCGATTTATTCCTCAAATGCACAACAATACAAAATTCCACCCACGACAATTGGACATCGCATTGCAGAATTGAACCAAGCAGTTAACTAAACACCACAAGAAATGAACGAAACATTAACTGAGCACCACATTGCACAATATAACATACTCCTAATAGAAGATCGGACAGTTAACCGAACCAAGCATGCTTAACAACTTGAAAATATAGCAATTGTATTTGTTTCTCATGTATTTAGTATAGCCAAATTCGATTTACTTCTCACATGGTATACAATAACAGAATGCACCCCCAATTATTGAACATCGCATTGCAGAATTGAACCAAATAGTTAACTAAACACCACAACACAAATGAACCAAACATTAACTGAGCACCACATTGCACAATGTATAACCAAACCAAGCATGCTTGACAACTTGGAAATATAGCAATTGTATTCATTTCTCATGTATTTTTTAAAGATAAAATTGATTTATTTCTCATAAGGAAGACAATGCAAAATTGCAGCCTGAAGAACTGAACATCACATTTGCAGAATTGAACCAAACAGTTACCTGAAGACGACAACTAATTAACCAAACCATTAATAAGTGAGCACCACACTACACGACATATAGAACATATACACAGGAGTAACAGATTGCATGGTAAAATTAGATAGCACAATTCACTAGAATTTGTTAAGGAAAGGCAGGAGCAGCACACACAACGGGTAAACCGAGGATGCTCAACCAGCATAGCTAGCAAATGGCAAGGTGCTCCTCCAAGACTTGGGGGTCGGCGCGCATGGTAGCTATCACGACCTCATTCACGCGTGCGGCCACGATTTGCATCTCCGCTGCCAAATGCTCCTTGAGCTCCTGGCTATACTGCGTGCACCATGGCTTAGGGCGGCGCTTATTTGGTGGATGGGTCGGTGATTTGGGTGGAAGGTGTCGCGCCGGCGGTCGGGTAATGTGGGATGTGGAAGGAGGAGGAGGATGGGGGTCTAGTGTGGATTACCTGCCTGGATAGACCAGGCCGACCAGCGTGAAGGAGGGTCGCCGGTGAGGGGGGCGGTGCTGCAAGCAAGGAGTGAAGGTTTCAACTTGGAAAGGAAGGCGGAACAGGGGAAATGTTGAAGGATTCAACTTGGAAAGGAAAGCAAAAACAGGGGAAATGTTGCTTTTGGTAAGGGGGAGGGGGCAGGGAGGTAGATATCTCCGCGGAAGCCGAAAAATTGGAATCACTTCAGCAAAAAACTGGCGCGCAAAGTGTCATCAGACACGGTCCCTTATTCAGAACTGTGTACGATATGTGAACATCACAAATGATTCAAATAGCTTAACCCATGTGCGATGAGTTTGAACGTCAAAAATTTTGGTTCCAATTTGCCTGGTTACACTTTGCATAATTTGGGTACACAAAGGAGACTACATCACACCCACACTTCTTAATCGAGCAAGTTCAGCAATTAAACAGAGCTAGCTGGCCTAAACATTACTCTAACAAATTAAAGACCGGTGCTCTTAATTAAACAAAATGAAGAGTACTACTACGGCTGGTGCTCGTCGTTCTCCGCCGCCTCCTCCATGTCCAGCTCGCGCCCGGCGGTCTCCTGGGGAAGGAGCTCCATGGCATCCATCGCGCCATATTCAGCAAGCATCTCGCCATCCGCGTCCGCCATCTCTTTGGAAAAGCCTGTCATGAGCTGAGCGTGGGCGGCCGCGATCTGGGCTTGGACGGGCTCCATTGTTGCAAGGCATGCGGCGGAGGAACGGACGACTGTTCGAATGCCCTCGGCGATTGCCAACTCTTCGGCCGTGGGTTGCCGACCATTTTCGGAGAAGCTTCATTCGATTTGTGCGGTGACCGCCATGATCTAGGCATGGGCGGCCTCGACATGGTCGTGGGCGGCCTCCATCAGGGCTAAGGTCGCCACTGTGGAACGAACAGCTGCTGTGCCACTCTCGCCAGCTACTATCCTCGAGGTAGATGTTGCTGCCGCCACCTGAGAAGCAACAGCGGCCATTTGGGCTGCCATGGCTGCCCAGTCGCAGATTATGGCCGCGCTCATACACCTTGGTAACACGCGCATGGTGGTTGCGGCTGAGCTCTCCCCAGAGTGGGCCGCCGAAGTTTCCCTCATGACGCAGGTCGACGTCCCCATCTTTCACTGGTGACGATTGAACAGTGAAATGATATTTGGGGAGCGAGCTAGTGTGCTTGACACGCCGGCTGTGGACTGTAGCCGACACACCTTCTCGCTTAAGCCATAGGCGTACTATACACCGATAGTGCTCCAGGATATTTTGTACTGCATCTCACATGGTTGGTGATAATAAACTGTGTAGGATCTACTTCATTTTTAATTTTGATTTCAATTACATAATGGGGTCACAGCAGCAACGGACGGTGTTTGAATTGCTAGAACTTTTATCTGGAGTGAACATGCAACTATATGTATGTCATAAAAAAATTGGAATTGTTAAGGGTTCGTATGGACATTTTTATACGGTAACTTGGTTTTCTAGGCATTTCGGGTGCACAATTCGAAATTAAACCACATGCTCTAGTCCATAAAAACGGGAAAATCAAATGTTTGTCCTTGGTTGCAAGCTTAGGTCACATGCAAGAAATGAGAATGAATGTCAAACACCTTGACACTGTCGCTCAGCCACTAACATTGAGGTACATGCTTTTAACATTCTAGTAAATCGAAAACTTGTCTGAAATTCATGAAACTTGACATGATATCATGGAACGGCAACGACATGCCATGGTAAAAATATTGTCCCATTTGGGGCAGGTGTGGGTATAAGCTTCTAGCAAACCAGAGCTTCTCTCACAACAAGCCTAATTGTTTCAGTAGGGTACATGCCCCCTTTGGGGACGAAATGATATATGTTGCCTCTTCTTACTTTCAAAATGTTTCTCGTGTCAACATAGAACAACACGAGCATTGTGTCAATTTTTGGGATTTTTCGGGGTTTGTTTTGACATTTTTATGCATTAATTGCGTTTTCAATGCATTTATGAGCACAATTTAAATTTGAACTACATGCACATGCTCTAATGCATATAAATTGGTTGAAAATTCAAATCTATGTCATTGGTTGCATGCTTAGGTCCCATGCAAGAAATGGGAATGAATGTCAAACACTCTGCCACCGTCACTCGGTCGCAAAAATTGAGATCCTGGTTTTTAAAATCTAGTAAATCCAAAACTCGTCTGAAATTCATGAAAATTGGCATGCTATCATGGAGCGGCATCAACATGCCGTGGTAAACTTTTTTGTCCCATTTGGGGTAGGTTTGGGGATATGCTTCTCACAAACCAAAGGTTCTCACAACAAGCCTGGTGGTTTTGGTAGGGAACATCCCACCTTTGGGGACGAAACGATGTCCGCTGCCTCTTATTGCTTTCAATTTTTTCTAGTGTCAACATAGAACGACAGGAGTGTTGTGTCAATTTTTGGGATTTTGGGGGGTTTGTTTGGACATTTTTATGCACTAATTGTGTTTTCAATGCATTTATGAGCACAATTCAAATTTGAACTACGCGCACATGCTCTAATGCATATAAATTGGTTGAAAATTCAAATATGTGTCCTTGGTTGCATGCTCAGGTCCCATGAAAGAAATGGGAATGAATGACAAACACCCCACAACCGTCACTCTACTGCAAACAATGAGATTCCTGGTTTTTAAATTCTAGTAAATCCAAAACTCTTCTGAAATTCATGAAACTTGGCATGCTATCATGGAGCGGCATCAACATGCCATGGTAAATTTTTTGTCCCATTTGGGACAGGTTTGGGAATATGCTTCTCACAAACCAAAGGTTCTCACAAGAAGCCTAGTGGTTTCGGTAGGGAACGTCCCACCTTTGGGGACGAAACGATATCCGCTGCCTCTTATTGGTTTCAAAAAATTTCTAGTGTCAACATAGAACAACAGGAGTGTTGTGTCAATTTTTGTGATTTTTCGGGGTTCGTTTGGACATTTTTATGCATTAATTGAGTTTTCAATGCATTTATGTGCATAATTCAAATTTGAACTACATGCACATGCTCTAATGCATATAAATTGGTTGAAAATTCAAATATGTGTCCTTGGTTGCATGCTTAGGTCCCATGCAAGAAATGCGAACGAATGTCAAACACCCTGCCACCGTCACTTGACCGCTGATACGTCCATTGTGCATCATGATTTTATATCGATATTTATTGCATTATGGGCTGTTACTTCACAGAGTGATAGAAGCTTAAACCCTTGTTTATGTGTTGCTTCATAAGGGGTTGATTTGGATCCACATGTTTCATGCTATGGTTAGGCTTACCTTAATTCTTCTTTCGTAGTTGCGGATGCTTGCGAGAGGGGTTAATCATAAGTGGGAAGCTTGTCCAAGGAAGGGCAGTACTCAAGCACCGGTCCACCCACATATCAAATTATCAAAGTAACGAACGCGAATCATATGAGCATGATGAAAACTAGCTTGACGATAATTCCCATGTGTCCTCGGGAGCGCTTTCCTTTATATAAGAGTTTTTCCAGGCTTGTCCTTTGCTACAAAAAGGATTGGGCCACCTTGCTGCACCTTGTTTACTATTGTTACTTGCTACTCATTACGAATTACCTCATCACAAAACTATCTGTTACCGATAATTTCAGTGCTTGCAGAGAATACCTTACTGAAAACCGCTTGTCATTTCCTTCTGCTCCTCATTGTGTTCGACACTCTTACTTATCACAAGGACTATGATAGATCCCCTATACATGTGGGTCATCAGCCACAAACATTGAGATTCCTGTTTTTTAAATTCTAGTAAATGCAAAACTCATCTGAAATTCATGAAACTAAGCATGCTATCATGGAGCAGCATCAACATGCTGTGATAATTTTTTTGTCCCATTTGGAGCAGGTTTGGGTATAAGCTTCTCACAAACCAGAGCTTCTCATAACAAGCCTAATGGTTTCGGTAGGGAATGTCCCACCTTTGGGGATGAAATGATATCAACTGCCTCTTATTGCTTTCAAAAATTTTCTAGTGTGAACATAGAACAACAGGAGTGTTGTGTTAAATTTTGCAATTTTTCGGCGTTCATTTGGACATTTTTATTCATTAACTGGGTTTTCTAGGCATTTTATGTGCATAATTCAAATTTGAAATACATGCACATGCTCCAGTGCATATAAATTGGTTGAAAAATCAAATCTTTGTCCTTGGGTGCATGCTTAGGTCCCATGCAAGAAATGGGAATGAATTTCAAACACCAGGGCACTATTGATTATCGGCAAAACTTTGAGATACTTTGTTTTTAAATTCTAGCAAATCCAAAACTCGTCTGAAATTCATGAAACTTGGCATGCTACCCGACATGTTGTGGTATTTTTCGTGTCCATTTTGAGAGAAGAAGCACTCGAATAACAGCCAACAAAGGCATTTTCAAACAAATAGCTGCCACTCTAACATTCGTGTGTGTTATGCTAACCGTTCACGTGATGCCATGTGTCTTGGTTTTAATGGCTATAGGAGGTGTCGTGCGGACAGCTGCTTGACTGAACGGGAGGCATGCGAGCGCAGTCCAGGGCGCAGGTTGACCGAGAGGCGTGCAAGCTGTCCTCCAATGCACAGGCTCACCGGGAAGTGTGCGAGTTGTATGCTGTGCGGGCTCACTGGGAATCGAGCCCTTTGACTTCCATGGCCGCCCTCCTTCCTCTCCATTAATGGAGCCCGAGCCGCTGCTTAATACGGGCGGCCTTACAATTTGCCTCCCATTCCCCTCCCCCCGCAGACCTCCACCAATGCCATGGCACAGAAGGATCATCTGCCACTAGTCTTCAAGTTTGGTGAAGTCGACTCCGAGCCAGAGGAGATAGAAAATCAAGAGGAATGGGGCCTCATGGACATGGCCCAGAACGAGCTGGCCGCGGCTGTTGCTGCCCCCGCTCCCGTCCCAGCTCCCATCCCCGCGCCGCTCTAGCAACCATCCCCATAACATTGACGGGTTGGTCACCGAGCACTATCGCAGAGCTGGAAGCCGCGGGCATCATCGAGGTCTCCAGGGACCCGCGCGAGCTCGTGTTCATGCCAGCGCCAGCGCCAGCGCCCGTGCCTGTGCCCGTGCGCGCCCCTCCACCCACTGCAGCACCGGTACCCTTGCGTTTGGCTTCACCCACCGCGCCTGTGCCCGTGCGTGCACCCCCTCAGCGGCATGGGACGCCGCTATCGACTGCTACCTCTAAGCGCCGCCAGTTGCCGTCCTCCCGCGCCCCTCCCGTCGATCGCGCGATGACATGATGTTTGATTTACAAGTGAAGAACATTCTGAGCTGCCTTGAAGACTTCAACAACAGCGTCCCGGAGGACGACAACGACAAGAACGGTGCGGCACGCCGGCTCCGCCACTGCCAGAAATAGTTTTTTTTCGTGGGTTTAATATTATATCTCAATCGCAAACATTTTAGTTAGAACACCCGTATGCAAACCGACAACTTCCCCAGGAAGCCAAGGGAAAATGTGCCGAGCAAGATTTGTGCAGCTCTTGATCGCAAACGTTTTAGATAGAACACCCATATGCAAAGTGAGAGCAGGATTTGTAAATCTCTTCAACGCAAATGGTTGTTTTCGATGACCCGTGTGCAACCACTTACAAACAATTTGGTAAGATTTGCATCTGTCATATTGGATATGTTGCCATTTGTCAAACTTGAAAGATTGACATTTGTTGGTCTAGTAACATTGCCATTTTTCAACCTTGTAACACTGCGATTTGTCAAAATATGCAGCTAAAAATCACTAGCATTATCTAATTTTTGCAACTAAAATTCAGTAATTAAGCATAGATTTCATTCATAGATTAAGCAGTCGTGCTTAATTTTTACAAACAGTTCAACTCGACAGTTGAACCAACCGAACTTTTCCCCAATTGTTGCCAACCACGTACTGAAATAGCTAGTTCTACTTTATATACTAGCTTATTTTAAGTACGTTGTACAGTTCCACCACATCTATAGTCAGATGAACTGAACAAAATAGCCCCTAAATACTACTACGGAGGGGCTTTGTACTACTTCCGGCAGCCTCTCCTCTGTCAAGTGCACTCAGTAAGAGGCAGAGGAGGAGGAGCCTACCGACGAGCCGGACAAATGCAATACGGTGCCTGCCGCTGATGCATGTTCAGCGAGGCTCGCCAGCTTGAACGTCCACTGCCGCTCCAGATGATCCCTCTCAAAGCGGTGGTTCTCCTTGTAGATCTCCTGATTCCTCGCCTCTAAGGCGGCATGTGCCGCGGCCACGGCGGCGGTAAGGCTCTTTGCGTGCTCTATGAGGCGCTCCTCCTCCTCCCGCAGGAACTCGGTGTAGCGCGCAAGGTCGCTGATGCACGTGCCTGCATCCACCTCCCCCTCCCGCCTTCGGGCGGCGGTGGCGGAGTGGGTGATGACCCCGATGGTCGACGGTGGGCTGGCGGTCATGGCGGTAGACGATGGGGTGGCGGCCACGACCACCACCTCCCGCCTTTGGGCCGCGGTGGCAGAGCTGGTGATAGCCACGGTGGACGGCAGTTGGGTGGTGGCCACGACGGCCACCTCCCGCCTTCGGGCCGCGGCAACGGAGCAGGCGATGGCCCTTGCTTTTGACGATGGTGTGGCGGCAACGGCGGCTGGCAACAGCTGCCGACGGGCACCGGCCGCGGAGCGTGTGGTGGGTGTTCCACGCAAACCCAACAGGGACGCCACGCGCACCTATACTACGCCGGGGGTTGCGCCGCCTCCGCGGTGTAGCCTCCTAGCTGGAGTTGTCGTCTGATGACGGCGGAGTGGCTGAGCGACCATGATGGACCGGTGCCATTGGCGATTATGGGAGAAGCAGACGAGATAAGCTACAGGGAGGGAGGGGAAAATGCGACGCAGGACTCGCTGGCCGTGAGGGTTTTTATAGAAGGCCGGTAAGCATTGGAATTTTGGGGGATTTCACCCAGTCGGGCGGGAAGCTTGCATGGGAACCTACGAGGTTGCGTGGGAACAGGCTCACTGACGATTCATTGGCGCCACCGCTTAGCCAAAAGAATGCTCCCGCGCGCTGCGCAAGCTTGCGCTGTAAGCCGTGTGCGGCAGCGGGGTGACAAGACGTGCGAGAGGAGGATGAAAGGCCACGTACACATACAGTTAATCAAAAAAACGTTTGCGATTGAATTACCTACTATACACCCGTCCTGGTTTATAAGTAGGATTTAACTAATAAAATACGAATGCATGTCGCCAAATATAATATAGTTGGATTAGTATTTGAACATAGTTTCCAATTATATAATTTTTATAACATGCATTAACATTTTGTTGATTAAATTTGAGGGCAAAGTATGGCACATAATATAAAGGGGACTACAGACCAAGACGGAGGTAAGAGCACACGGTCGCTCTCTTGCAGCGACGCAAGTGTCGGCCGGCTTGTAGGCGACCATTTCCTGCGTGTTCAACTACTCTATGCGTGTGGTTGCTTGCGGTTGAGGCGGCCGCGTCGCGCTCTGCTCGCGTCCCGCCGCGCGCACTCTGCTCTCGTGTCTCTCTGGGTGCTCTGCCCTTGTAACTCCACGCACGCTGCTAGTGTTTGGGGCCGGTGAACGATCACGCACGTTCGTGTGCATGTGGTTGCGCCGGGCGCGGCTCCACAATGCAGTTACCCGGTGCAAAAACAGCCATGCGGACGCGCCGAGAATCCAGGCCGCCCGGCCCCCATTTATTCTTGTGGCCATTTACCTTCATTTGTCGCATCACATGACATAATAAGCACCTCCACGACGACACGTACAGAGAGGACATCCAGCTGTCCCAATGGCGATCCCCGTGGCTCCAATGGCGCTCCCAGCGGCCGACGATGACAACAGCGGGCAGTTCAGCACGCATCACGTAGTGGACACCCACGTGAGGGTAAGGCCCTCTCGGTGGTGTACACGAACGATCCGGTGTCGGTGGAGAGATCCGTCCAAACTATGGAGCAGTTCCTTGCCGAGGACAAGTACCAAGTGGTCGGCTTTGACCTCGAGTACACCATCGATCGTGTCGGGCATGATCATAAGGTTGTCGTCGCCCAGTTGTGCATGTGACATGACGTCCTCGTCTACCACTACCACCTTGCCACAAGGCCTTGCGAGAGATTCTCCAGGTTTATCAACAGCTCCGACTACAAGTTCGCTGCGGTTTACACCACCAACGATCTAAAAGCGATCAAGGTTTCAGGCTTGAAATGCCCGAATCTTGTCAACATCCAGGACCACTACAAGGTCTGCGGTAGCGCCAAGAACAAACTGAACTCCCCGGTTGACCTCCCCTTGGCCACCATCGACCCCTACTACATGAAGATGAAGGATGAGAGCAAGAAGGACAAGGACACCTGCCACAGTGTTTGGCATGAGAGACTAGATGAAGAACACGTCAAGTACGCGGCCAATGACGCATACACAAGCTATGAGATGTATAGGTGGATTGTTGACATAAGGAAGTGTCTTGTTCATGCCCCAGCCGAGGGATCGAGCCACAGAGCAGTGGCGGGAGCATTACAAGAAGTAGATGACTAGACGATCATTTCTCCTACTTTAGAATGCATGCAATTGTTTATTGAGGTGTCTGCGAATGATATGTATAGTCACTTATGTAATTGGATGTTTATTTCAGCTATATATATATATATATATATATATATATATATATATATATATATATATAGACACACACACACACACTATTCTGATCACGGGATCAGAATATTATTCTGATCACAACATGAACTTCCTGAGTTACATGCCTGAACTTCCCTCTATAGGAACCCGACCTTCAGGCTATCTTCTCAACCGTGTCTCTCCGCGTGAATTTTTTGGGCAATCATATTGTATATGATGTAAGTGTAATCTACAAACGGTTTTTAGCAACTAAATGCCTGTTTTAAATAGGAATCTCGCTCATTGGCGGATTTGCTCTCGGGTTGTGATGAAACATGTCTCCGTTGCAACTTTACTGTCTGGGTTGTTCGACCTGAACTTCCCCTAGTGCTAGGTTGAACTGCCGCAAACATTTCCCAAATGAGGCTTGCGATATACCGTTGGAAAGCTATGAACACGAGTATCATGACCCAAGTTAAATTGGCAAAATGTAAGCGGTTTAAGAGCAGTTTTGAAAACTGTTTTTTCTTCATACAAAAAACGTGAATCGTATTTTCGATCGCATTTCAAAAACGTTTATTGGAATGAGATAAATAATTTGGTGTTGGAAAGCTGCTGCAAAACCGCTCCTTCCACATGTTGAAAGTTTTCTCTAACTCCCTACGATTAAAGAGTAATTTGGAAAATCGTAAAATTTTGCAAACCAAACAACCGAGTTCATATTTTCGATGTCATTTCTAAATGGCAAATCCAATTGAGGCAAATGATATGGCATTGGAAAGCTTATTAAAATGCGCTAGTTTTTTCTATTTTTGAACGGTTTAAAAGTAATTTAAAAAACAGTCCATGTTGGACACAGTTCGTATTTTCAAGCTAATTTCTTAACGGTACATCCGAATGTAGCAAATGATATGACGTTGGGAAGCTTGAGGAAATGCGAAACTTTTTGTTATATATTGTTTCTCCCAATTCCTTACTGTTTTAAGTCAATTTTGAAAATGGCTAAAAACGTATTTTCACCGTAATTTCTACAAACTTTATCGGAATGGGGAAAATAATATACCGTTGAAAAGCTAAGGAAAATGTGGACTTTTTCATGTTGTTGGTTTTCTCTGATTCCTAGCCATCTTCAAGTAATTTCAAAAACAACGAGATCATTTATTCTGCCTTTATCGTGAAATAGATTCTTCGAAAATGCACCGCGTGAAGAAAACTTCTCGGCATGTCTACTTGAACTTCGCTCTGTTTTTCACGTGCTTTTTTTCACGTAGCTCTCCATCCAGTCACCAAACAGTCACCGGAATTGAGCAAGTAATATACCGGTGGAAAGCTGATGTAAACACGCAACTTTCCCGTGTTGATCGTTTTTTCATACTCGTGACGATTTTAAAAGTTTTTAATCTAGAATTCATTCACTATAGTAGTCGAACTTCCTACTGTTTTCACGATGAACTGTTGTGACGTATTTTCGTTTGTAATTTTCTCATCCATTTGTCCGTGTTACACAAATGATATTCCTTTTGTACAAACCTCTCTCACAATATTTTTTTAACTTTCTCCGACGGAGGACTTGAACTTATAACAACAAAACTTTTAGACTTTGCTTTTTTATTCTTTTTTAATACAAAATGGACACCGTGTAGTACATGAACTTTTGGCAGTTATCAATCTGAACTTCTCTCGGTTACGTGAAAATATCTGAGTTTTTTTATGAATTTTTAATCTGATTTTCTTAATCCCTTTTTTTTGAATTTTGAAGCGCTCTATTTTTAAAAGTTGACTTGTTGTTATTTTATTTTTAAACTTCTTGTTTCTGTTCTTTAGTAATGAGGAAAATCTGAGTTTTCTATAATCATCGAACTTCTCCATCTTTTTAATATGGACTTCCTGGTTTATTTCTTAATCCTTTTTTATGAAATTTTGAAGCGTTCTATTTTTAAAACTTGAACTTCTTGTTTTTTATTTTTGAACTTCTTGTTTCCATTTTTTAGTAACGCGAAATGTGACAGCCTGGTTTTTGCCCTCTTTTCTTTGCCTGGTTTTCAGTTGAGTTGGTTTTGAATTTGGAGTTTTTGAATCATTTCATTTGGACTTAACCACTTGGGTACCCCTTGATTTTCACCCAAGTGCTCCCTCTCCTCCTCAAAACCATCACTTCACCTCTGGTTCAACCCAAAATATTGCTTGGAATATTTTTCTTAAATGAAAAATATTATTTTGCCCTCCAAAACCCTAGTCAACCCTTTGTGCTCCAAAGCAACCCTAATTTTTCTTGCCCAAAAAATCCTGAGAAAAATCCCAATTATTCTTTGGACCCTAGGGCACCTTTCTGAGCAAAAATATTTCACCTCTCTTTGGAATATTTTGGCTACAGAAAATAAAATCAGTTCTGGAAAGAAATGGTAGTTTCTACAACAACTACCTTTTTACTAGCTCCTTGGTAGCTGGTTTTTCTTGTGCCTATTTACATTAGTAAGTGTATGTAAAACCCCAAAGCTCAGCCCTTAACTCCTAGTGGTTTGACCACAGTAAATCTCCAAAGTTACTGTCCAAAAACTTGCTAGCAGTACAAATCTAGTTCTACTACACCTGGATCCAAGCCTAACCGTGGTAACACTTCAAACTACTAAGGACTACATGCCAGACATCATGGTTAGTGCTTAGGGTGGCCTGATGTCATAGTTCAAGCGGTGACCGCGTTTGTCCGAGCGTGCTGGCATGCAAAACACGCGCTCTGCATGCCGCCCAGCGCTCTATTGAGCGCGTGCTCGCTGCCCAGCCGGCCAAAGCATGCCACGCCTCGCCACCATCCTCGTCTCCACCACCTTAACTCCCCCATGGCGCTCGCCGATGCCGGAGGTCGCCACAGTGAGCACGGGCATGGTCCGGCCAACGGCACAGTGCGCGGCGCACTGTGCTTGTCGCTTTCCTCCTCGCTCATGTGCTCATCCGCACCCGCGAACAGTTCTTGCGTGACCTCCGTCGTCTTCTCATTCTCTCTCTGGCACCGTTCGTTGCCGGGCACCGTGGACAGGTGTCCTCCGGCAGAGCCCGAACCCTCCTCGCTGCCCGCCTATAAATGCCGCCACCCCCAGCCTCTTGGAGCACCCACAGCCACTCCCACACCCTCCACGAGCTAGTAGAAGCCGCAGCCCGGCCGGGCAGGCCGCGGGCTTCCGACCCAAAGCCCAAGCTCACCGGCGATCCCCTTCGGATCGTCCCCGTGGCTCCGACCCCTCCCAGGGCAGGGCGACCCTGCCAGGGCCTCCGCCACTCTTCGGTGAGGCCGTTCCACCCCGCTGGAGCCCCTGGAGCCATCCCGAGCTACCGTCGTCTTCGTCTCCGACAACCTCCGCCCTCTGCCTCCGCTGGAGAGGATGATTCTGACACCGTCCGGTCACCTCTAGCCACGCTACAGGTACGGGCAAGTGCGCAACCTTCTTCTCCTTCGATTCCCCCCTCTCGTTTGGCCCCAAGAACCCTCGTCGCCGGTGTGTGCTCCGGCGAAGCGCCGCCTCCCTCTGTTTCCCTCTCCCCTCCTTCTGGCCTCACTAGCGGGGCCCGCTAGTCAGCCACTCATTACGTGCGCGAAGCGGTATGAGTGGTGGCGCCCTAGGCGTTTACTCCTTAGACATAACCCCCCCCCCCCACCCCAGTTTGTTTATTTTTATTTCAAATTCATTTAAATCCCGGAAACTTCAAACAACCATAACTTTTTATCTATAAGTCCAAATGCATTGATTCTTTTTGCATTGTGTTCTTTGTCCAAAAATCTAACAACACCCAAAAGATGGGATTTTTCCTTACTGTCTAGATTTTATGGTAATTTTTAGAAGGTTTCTTGATGTTTTCTTTTTGTGGTTTTATTTATTTTCAGAAGAGCAAGCTTGTCTTGAGGATCACCTGGAGATTTGTGAACCTCATCAGCACTAAGGCAAGCCACAGCAACATTTTCATAGTGCCACTTCAATATTTGTGATTTTCCTACTTGAACTTATGATATTTCATGCATTTAAATTATTTATATGAAAGTATATTCTGTTAAGATGCTTGTCATGTTAAAATGCTTGAATTACATCAAGTTTGAAGTAACTCTTGTTGGTAAGCTAACAAGAACTTAGTTATGAGTAATGAATAAATGATATGGTCATGGAGGTTAATAATTAGTTTAATTATTATTCTTGCATGATGTAAAATGATGAGATTGCTAGAGATGATTCTGGTTTAAGTGAGGTTTGATCTTAACCAGAGAAGTATCTTAAGTTGATGATGGCTCCGTGGGAGCGTGGTGGATTTAGTTATTTTCATGGTTATGGGATGCATGTATTAGTGATGCATAGCATGACATTATGACACCGGTTATTTTCATGTTAAGTTGAACCTGATAAGTAACTCAACTTGAATATGTTGTTGATCGGGTCATGGTGCCGCTAAAACGAGTCTTTCCTAGTGTAACCACATTTGCCGGTATGGGACGGCCTTAATGCATTTCATTGTCGTGCCTCTAGTGCGTGCTATACCCTGGCCCGGTAAGCAGGCATAACCTTGTGAGCCCGTTGTTAAGTTAAGTTTTGGTACCGGGTCCCAGAGTGGATCGTAGCCATGACGGTGGTCGAGGTGTATGGAGGTAGACACGGGACCACCCAGGACTAGCCCGATGGGGACTGAGTCGGAGTGGCCGGGAGAGTGTCATGACAATGAAATGGTTTCTTCGGAATGCCATTGGTCCACCCGAATGGGAGTGCGAGGCCATGGGTTCCGTAGTGTGGGTACAGTGTACTAACCTCTGCAGAGTGTATTAATCTATCGATAGCCGAGTCCATGGTTACGGACATGCTCGAAAGTAGGGTACACCATGGGTCAACACTTAATAAATTTGCACACTAAGTTTGTACTAAGGATGGAAGTAAGGCCATCGTGTTGAGTTGGGCCATGTATTGGTCGGGTTGTGATCGCCGTAAGGATCACGGGCCATGTATTGGTCGGGTTGTGATCACTGTAAGGATCACGGGCAATGTGTTGGTCGGGTTGTGATCGTCGTAAGGATCACGGGTTTGTTCTTGAGATCATCACGTCTGTGGTCTGGAAATGATCACGTTCGGTAAGCCAGTCCTTGGGACGAGTACCAGTTGAGCATATTCACAGCATGTTGGATAAATTGTTGCATTGTTGTTAAATGGTTAAATATCACGATATTGTTTGTCATTATGTTTATGCTTGTTGTGAGCTTGCAAGTACATTCAATGTACTGACCTAGCGTGCCATGCCAGATTTCAGGAAAGTCTCATTGGAAAGGAGTGCTGTCCGAGTCTAGATCGTGTCCACATCGGTGTCCCCGTGCTATGGAGTTCCGCTACGACGTCATTCCGCTGCCGCGTAGTTGTCATGATCGAGGCCCCCTTTTTCACTAAATAATGTACATATTATTCAGCCGCATCATGTGTGTCGCTTGGCCTCGCTAACTGTTGTAATATAAACTATGCTCCGCTAGCATGAATAAAGCGGTTGTTTTTCTGTATGAAGTTGTTGTGTGTTGCCAGAAGACAAGGTCTCTGGGCTGGCAATTCAAGGTAAACCGGTCGCTCTGAGCCGGGGTGACACACGAAAAATTTGAGTTTTCTATAATCATGGAACTTCTAGATCGAACCGTTCTACCTTTTTTATTTGAATTTATTTTATGTATTTTTAGAAATATGAAAATTGTAGTTTTGTTAGAAACATCAAACTTCTTCATTATTTTGAATTAAACTTATATGTTTTATTCTTTAGTAACCAAAAAAAGTCGAGTTTTTTTACTAAATATCAAACTTCTCCACATTTTTAAATTGGACTTGTTGGTTTTATTCTTTCGTAACGAGAAAAACTGAGTTTTTAATCTACATTGAATTATTCTGTTTTTTAAAATTGAACTTCTTGGTTTAATCTTTAGTATTGGGGTAAATCCGAATTTAAAAAAATGGGGAAAATATTTTTAAATTATTTTGTTGTTCCCTTATTTTAGTTTGAACTTATTAGTTATTCTTTAGAATGAGAATCTTAGGTTTTTATCAACTTTCAACTTCTCTGTTATTTTAATTTGAAGTTCTTAGTTTTATTCTTTAGTAACGAGGAAAATCGAGTTTTTTTAACCTCATTATTTTAAAATTTTGAACTTCTTGGCTTTATTTTTTAATAATGTGGAAAATCCGAATTTTTTATAAACATCAAACTTCACCATTTTTTAAATTTGAACTTCTTAGTTTTATTGGTTAGTAACGAGGAAAATGCTTTTTTATATAAACAATGATACTGTGACGTTATTTTTAATTTGAACTTCTAGTTTTTACAGAATGGGGAAAATCAGTTTTTTTTTAATTTTCCTAGCCATGTGGATATTTTGATGGTGTGTTCCTTTTTGGGGGGAACTTGTTGCAATGAATATTTTCAGGTTTCATTTTATTACCTTTTCCTCATCTAAACTTTTGTGTTGGCACGCACCTACACACATACACTCACATGGTTTTAACACACATCTAACCATCAAGATGTTCTAAAATTTGAACTTCTGAGTTTTATTCTTTTAATAATGAGAAAATTCTGATTTTTTATAGTAATTGAACTTCACCATTTTTAAAATTTGAACTTCTTAGTTTTGGTTAGTAACGGGAAAATTCTATTTTTTTAATAAACATCAAACCACTCTATTATTTTAATTTGAACTTCTAGTTTTTTTAAATGGGGAAAATTTTTTATATATTATTTTTGAAATGTTTTTTAAGTTGAATTTTTTGAACTTCTTCCTCCATTATTATATTTGAGCTTCTACATTTGTATTTTTGAACTTCTCATTTTTTTTTATAATTGAACTTCTTGGTTTATGAAATAAACAACGAACTTATCCATTAGTTAAATTTTGATCCAGATGTTATTTTTGAAAACAGGGAAAATCCATTTGGGAAAGAGGGTCAGACGACCATCTTCATCAATGCAGGGGTATTTTCTTTCTTTTGTTCTCATTTGAACTTCGTCTTTTTTAATGACGAACTTCTATGTAATTTTTACATGGTTTTTTCCATGTGTTTTGAAGTGAGAGATTGAATGAAATCTGCCTGTTGATCTAACGCAAACTTGGTGAGAGATTGAAGTTTTTGATTTGAATGTTATTTTTCTTCTTTATTGTCAAGTATTTCATATTTTGAACACGCAAACTTGGTGAAAGACGAATTTGAGCTCCATGTTTTAAGATTGAACTTCTAGGTTTTTTAAAATGGAGAAGAACTCTGGACTTTAGTGTTGCTTCAAATTGTGTGATCCGCTGCTGCAAAATAGGACATGTAATGCCGGCAGTTCTACACCATTGTGTAATGTAGTTTTTTCATCAAGGAGGTGTGGAGGGAGGAGCAGAAGGAAGAAGGCCAGTGCCCTGGCAGTGAGAAGATCATCTTTGTCTAAGACGAGGTGGGGAAGGGGATGGACAGAGACGAGTGGAAAGAAGAAAACTTCTGCACAAATTGATCAAGGTCCAAAAGAATTTTTTAGGTACATGCCACATTATAATCATCACAATACTGTTTTTGATACACAGAAGGTTCATTCACATATACACATGAACAAAGTGTCAATCCCCTATCCGATAGAAAAAATGATCCATCCACAACTAACCCATGCCAAATCTTCCTGAACTAAAATACATGCAGAACTTGGACCCTGAGATCCCCGAGGTACCAATTTTTATGGGATGGTCTGTAATAACAACAATTACTTCATGAGATTGTAGTATTGAATGAAGCAATAGTCTATGCCAAATTTAGACCAAGGTAACAGGAGCTAAATAGCTGAAAGGTAGCATGAAAACAAAATAAACACATGTTACAAAATTTGAGCAGGAACACTAGCATGATGACATGAATCCGCACATGCTGTGTATTTGAGCATGATCTCATTCACTTCATCTAGAAACAATTTAATGAGACAAATCAAGAAGCAATTGGTTTGAGCATATTCGATATTTTCAAAAAAGACACGACATTGTTGCCAACCTAGTTTTGTTCAATGTATATTGCATGATTTATGTAATCTGCGTACATTTTTTTTTCTTTGAACCCACCTCTAAATTGTTGCAAGCCTGCAACACTCAGAAAACTCAACATCTGCAACCTATTTGCTGTTTTTTCTTCCTCTCCAGCATAAATTGAACTGCTGAAAGTAATTGCTAAAATTGAGCATTGCTTTTTTCTGTATGGTGAAGATGCAGGCAGCGCAAGTTGGCATCGGAGCATGGAAATGCAGGGGCTACGACAAGCTATGTAGAGGCCGCCTGGAGGCTGCGAGAAGTTCAGGAGAAGCACAAAAATACCATTGAACGGCCTAGGGATGTGTCCTTGAACGGCCCAAGGAGGCGGCGTTGAACAGTTTTGGTGATGCGGTAGCAGAACCCCACCGTGAGGAGGCTACGTCATGGAGGGGCGAGCCTCGCGATGGGCGACTGAGAGGAGGTAGATTCCGCCTGAGCTCTGCCGGGGGTCGAAGGAGTGGCGTGGATCAACTGGGGTGGCGGCATCGCGCAGGTAGGGTGAGTTGGGGTGGCAGCATCGTGTAGGGAAGGTGGGTTGGGGCAGCGGTAACGCGCGGGGAAGGTGGGATGGGGCGGCGGCGGTGCGCGGGGAAGGTAGGGTGGGGTGGCGGCGGCACGCGGGAAGGGTGCGGTGGGGCGGCGGCACGCGGGGAAGGCAGGATGGGGTGGGGCGGCGGCGGCGTTGCATGGGGAAGGTCGGGGTAGGGCAGCAGCGTTGCTTGGTGGTAGGGCGACCGGCGGCGCGGGCCAGGGAGGGAGGCGGCGGCGGTGCGGGGCAGTGAGGAGGGGAAGCCAGATGGGATCGGGAGAGGTTAGGGGAAGGGGTCGTGGGAAGCGGGTGGGCTATTTTTTCTTTTGTGTCATCGGGTGGGTTTTCTCGGGAGTTCATATATATATATATATATATATATATATATATATATATATATATATATATATGTGTATATATATATATATATATATATATATATATATATATAGGGTGGGTCTATTATGATAACACCCCTTAAGACCTTATTCTGCTAAAAAAAAGCTTATTCTGCACAGCCCCACCGGATCGCCCGCTCCCTCTTATCTCTTGCCGGGATGCATCCCCCTCTTCCTTAGTTCCTTCCTCGCCGGCCAGACCCACCGCAGCGGCCGCCCCTCCGCTGGATCTGACGTGCACCGACAAGAAGCACCGGATCCCACTTTCTCTGGCGTGGCGCATCTCCACCCTCCCCACCTTCTCTGGTGTCGCGCCACACCACCACAGCCTCCGATCACGTCGAACGGGCACCGCCTCTCCCCCCGCTGCGCCCCACCTCTCTCCCCATGCCGCCCACTTCCCTCCCCACCTTCTCCGGTGCCGTGCCGCCCACCACCACCTCCGATCGCTTTGCACGGGCACCACCTCCCAACCGCTGGATGCCGACCTGCCCCGCAACCGCGCCGAACGGCCAAAGCAGCAACCTCGGCTTCCAATGAGCCCGCGTCAGACCCGATGAGCTGCTCTGCTACCGGTCTGAGCTCCAGCTCCTCCATCGCCGGCACACCGCACTGCCTCCCACGCCACAGGTGGCCCGCATCTGCCTCGTATCGGCCAGATCTGCCTCCCCATGGCTGGATCCATCACCAACACCGGTGGCCTCACACACCTCATTCCCAACTGAGGCCAGGCCGCTTTCGACCGTGTCGGGCAGGATTCAGGGCTTTGCTGCTTCCCTTGGCGCCACCGGGTTGCAGCCGTGGTGGTGCTCGGGTGCCGCCCCCATGCAGCTCGGTTGCTGCCCCCATTTAGTTCGGGTGAGTCGCTGCAGCGGCGGCGCTGGTTGCGCCCGGGGTTGCAGCTCTCTCCTCAACTGCACGCAGTTCGCCGATGACGGGGGGATGAGTGGAAAGCACCCAGTCCAACCGCAACAACCTGCAGTGAAGACGGCGGCCATCTTAGCCAGCGTGCGCATGCAGTTCATTCTGCGTGCGTGCAGTACTCTAGGTGTGCATCGACCGTGCAGCTTGCTGTTCAAGCATCACGCGAGCTGCCATTCGGTGCCTTGTCCCGCGAGGAGCAGTCGTAGCAATAGCTACTGGGGCAGAGCAGCGGGTGGTGGTGCGGCATGGAGGTCGTTCGATCCATTGCTCGTGGCCTCTGCTGGCTCCGCAAGCTAGCTGCTACTCTACTGTTGTATCATTTCTTCTACTCCTTGACTGCAGGTTGCCTCTGTCCCGCCGCTAGCAAACTGGTTCTTTCCTCTAAACTGATTCCTCTCTGCTGTATATTTCCTCCTCTGAACCAACCAACTACTGATGTCGCATGAAGGCATGTCGCATGAAGGCATCTACTATTCAGATATTTCTCGTCTGATTTTCGAATCGAGCCTTGGTGATGTAGCTTCTATGGGTTTGTGCGCACAAGGAAGAAAATAAAAGAAGAGAAAGCAGATACGGTGGTGGAAGGATAAGTGTGTCGTGAAGCTAGCTATGGATGTATGGCGAAATGAATCCACCTAGTGGCGTTTCCTTTTGAGTTTAAAATTCATTAGGGGCAGCAGCGGCGTGGTTTTTCGTCTGATATGCAGTGCTTTAAGAGGAATTTCGAATTTAATGAAAAACAGAGTGTCCGCATTTCGGTAAATTCGAAATTCCACTTAAAGCATAAAGAATTAGAGAGAGAGTTTTACATAAAAGAGTTGTGTATCGTCTATATCTTTCCAACGGCGTATCGTTTGAATCATTCCGACCAGCGGTTTGCAAAAATTTCGTGAAAAACGGCCGCTGCCACTCGTCGTTCGCCGCAGGATTTTCAAAATTAACTTAAAACCGTAAGAAATCTCAAAAATATTTCAACATATGAAAGTTGCGCCTCGTTCATAGCTTTCCAACCGCGTGTCACACGCCTCGTTTTGACAAACGGTTCAAAAATTAGAGCGAAAACAGTACCGAAAATTTGAAAAACAGAATTCCGCGATTTAGTAAATTTGAAACTGCTCTTAAACCTTAAGGAATTAGAGAAAAATTTATATATGAAAAAGATGCGTCTCAATGATATCTATCCAACGGCGTATCGTTTGCTTCATTCCGACGAGCGGTTTAGAAGAAAACGCGAAAAATCGCTTGCTGCCACTCGTCATCCGCCGCACCATTTTCAAAACTGCACTTAAGCCGTGTGGAATCTCGAAAAGTGTTCAACATGTCGAAGTTGCGTCTAATCCATAGCTTTGCAAAGGTATATTACACGCCTCATTCCGATAAACGGTTAAAAAATTAGAGCGAAAACAGTACCGAAAAAATAACGCGTGCAGTTTTTTCCAACGAGAAGTTCACTCGTGTGAGTACTGCAGCACACTTGGTTCAAAGAATGACGTGCACTTGCATTCAGCGTGCAGTGCGGAAGTGGTGTGCAGAATAGTTATTCTGCTAATATTAGCAGAATAGACCGTCTGTATATATATATATAGACGCACACACACACACACACACACACATATATATATGTTATTCTTTTGTAGACAGATCAAATCACACGGCTTATTAGCAGCAATCGTCTGTATTATTATTGCACAAATTTCTGATCACGGACTTGTTTGCCGCGTATCACACACATATTGTTGAGTTGAACTGTTTCCATTGTGTTGCACAATAAAGGATGCAAAGAGGGATCTACAGCAGCAAAGTCTATCAAGGTCTTTGTTTTGTAATTTTTGACATTTCTTGTTTTTTGAACACATGTTGATTGGCTTGAAGAAGGTCTATCTCATTACTTTTTGATAATTGTTTATACGCAAGCAACTAGTTTGCATTTTTTAAAGTTTTTTGTACGAACAGAACGCACATGATCTTACTATAGTAACCATCTGTGTTATAATTTCTCATCGCAAACAGTTCATCCGAGTGGGCTGTTTCCTGTATATCACACACATCTGGTTTACACGAATCGTTTGTGTTCTTTTGGCTGATCGCAAATGCGCATATCACACACATCTTGTTAAGATGAACCGTTTGCGTTATCTTGCCTAATCGAAAATAGTTTGTCCGAGTGAACCGTATGTCGTATATCACACACCTTGATCTGGCTGACAGTTTCTGTTGCATTCCCTAATAGCACACAATTCACCGGAGGGAAATGTATGTCGTATATCGCACACACATTGATATGGCTGCTGCTACCTCTTGAGCACTGCGTTGGTTTTCCCTTGAAGAGGAAAGGGTGATGCAGCAAAGTAGCGTAAGTATTTCCCTCAATTTTGAGAACCAAGGTATCAATCCAGTAGGAGGCTACAC
This sequence comes from Triticum timopheevii, assembly GCA_963921465.1. Lineage (NCBI taxonomy): Eukaryota > Viridiplantae > Streptophyta > Magnoliopsida > Poales > Poaceae > Triticum > Triticum timopheevii. The sequence continues at coordinate 390,047,270 of OY997274.1, forward strand.
GCAAGTCCCTCGTACCTACACAAACAAACAAGAACCTCGCAACCAACGCGATAAAGGGGTTGTCAATCCCTTCACGGCCACTTACGAAAGTGAGATCTGATAGAGATAAAAAGATAAGATAAATATTTTTGGTATTTTTATGATATAGATTGAAAAGTAAAGATTGCAAAATAAAGTAGATCAGAAACTTATATGATGGAAAATAGACCTGGGGGCCACGGGTTTCACTAGTGGCTTCTCTCAAGATAGCATAAGTATTACGGTGGGTGAACAAATTACTGTCGAGCAATTGATAGAAAAGTGCATAGTTATGAGATTATCTAGGCATGATCATGTATATAGGCATCACGTCCGCGAGAAGTAGACCGACTCCTGCCTGCATCTACTACTATTACTCCACACATCGGCCGCTATCCAGCATGCATCTAGAGTACTAAGTTCATAAGAATAGAGTAACGCATTAGGCAAGATGACATGATGTAGAGGGATAAACTCAAACAATATGATATAAACCCCATCTTTTTATCCTCGATGTCAACAATACAATACGTGCCTTGTTGCCCCTACTGTCACTGGGAAAGGACACCGCAAGATTGAACCCAAAGCTAAGCACTTCTCCCATTGCAAGAAAGATCAATCTAGTAGGCCACACCAAACTGATAATTCAAATAGACTTGCAAAGATAACCAATCACACACAAAAGAATTCATAGGAGATTCAAATATTTCTCATAGATAAACTTGATCATAAACCCACAATTCATCGAATCTTGACAAACACACCGCAAAAAGAGTTACATCAAATAGATCTCCAAGAAGATCGAGGAGAACATTGTATTGAGATTCAAAGAGAGAGAAGAAGCCATCTAGCTAATAACTATGGACCCGAAGGTCTGTGGTAAACTACTCACAACTCATCAGAGAGGCTATGGTGTTGATGTATAAGCCCTTCATGATCGATTCCCCCTCCAGCGGAGCACGTGTAAAGGCTCCAAGATGGGATCTCACGGGTACAGAAGGTTGCGGCGGTGGAAATAGGGTTTCGTAGTGCTACTTGATGTTTCCAGGGTATGTAAGTATATATAGGTGAAGGAGGTCGGTCAGGGGAGCCATGAGGGGCCCACGAGTGTGGGGAGCGTGCCCACCCCCTAGGGCATGCCTTGCACCCTCGTAGCTGCCTTGGCTACTTCTTGACATCCACTCCAAGTCTCCTGGATTGCGTTTGTTCCAAAAATATCGCTCCCGAAGGTTTCATTCCGTTTGGACTCCGTTTGATATTCCTTTTCTTCGAAACACTGAAATAGGCAAAAAAACAAAAATTTGGGCTGGGCCTCCGGTTAGTAGGTTAGTCCCAAAAATGATATAAAAGTGTATAGTAAAGACCATAAACATCCAAAACGGGTAATATAATAGCATGGAACAATCAAAAATTATAGATATGTTGGAGACGTATCAAGCATCCCCAAGCTTAATTCCTGCTCGTCCTCGAGTAGGTAAATGATAAAAACAGAATTTTTTGATGTGGAATGCTACCTAGCATATTTCTCAATGTAATTTTCTTTATTGTGGCATGAATGTTCAGATCCAAATGATTCAAGATAAAAGTTCATATTGACATGAAAACAATAATACTTCAGGCATACTAACAAAGCAATCATGTCTTCTCAAAATAACATGGCTAAAGAAAGCTATCCCTACAAAATCATATAGTCTGGCTATGCTCTATCTTCATCACGCAAAGTATTTAATCATGCACAACCCCGATGACAAGCCAAGCAATTGTTTCATACTATAGTATTCTCAAACTTTTTCAACTTTCACGCAATACATGAGCGTGAGCCATGGACATAGCACTATATGTGGAATAAAATGGTGGTTGTGGAGAAGACAAAAAAAGAAAAGATAGTCTCACATCAACTAGGCATATCAACGGGCTATGGACATGCCCATTAATAGATATCAATGTGAGTGAGTAGGGATTGCCATGCAACGGATGCACTAGAGCTATAAGTGTATGAAAGCTCAAAAAGAAACTAGTGGGTGTGCATCCAACTCGCTTGCTCACGAAGACCTAGGGCATTTTAAGGAAGCCCATCATTGGAATATACAAGCCAAGTTCTATAATGAAAAATTCCCACTAGTATATGAAAGTGACAACATAGGAGACTCTCTAACATGAAGATCATGGTGCTACTTTGAAGCACAAGTGTGGTAAAAGGATAGTAACATTGTCCCTTCTCTGTTTTTCCCTCATTTTTTTGGTGGGTTCTTTGGCCTCTTTTTTCATTTGGGCTTCTTTGGCCTCTTTTATTTTTCATAAATTCCGAAGTCTCATCCCGACTTGTGGGGGAATCATAGTCTCCATCATCCTTTCCTCACTTGGGACAATGCTCTAATAATGAAGACCGTCACACTTTTATTTACTTACAACTCAAGCAATATGATATAAACCCCATCTTTTTATCCTCGAGGACAACAATACAATACATGCCTTGTTGCCCCTGCTGTCACTGGGAAAGGACAACGCAAGATTGAACCCAAAGCTAAGCACTTCTCCCATTGCAAGAAAGATCAATCTAGTAGGCCAAACCAAACTGATAATTCGAAGAGACTTGCAAAGATAACCAATCACACATAAAAGAATTCAGAGGAGATTCAAATATTTCTCATAGATAAACTTGACCATAAACCCACAATTCATCATATCTTGACAAACACACCGCAAAAAGAGTTACATCGAATAGATCTCCAAGAAGATCAAGGAGAACATTGTATTGAGATTCAAAGAGAGAGAAGAAGCGATCTAGCTAATAACTATGGACCTGAAGGTTTGTGGTAAACTACTCACAACTCATTGGAGAGGCCTTGGCAATGATGTAGAAGCCCTCCGTGATCGATTCCCCCTCCAGCGGAGCGCCGGAAAAGGCCCCAAGATGGGATCTCACGGGTACAGAAGGTTGTGGCGGTGGAAATAGGGTTTCGTGGTGCTCCTGAATTTTTTCGGGGTACGTAGATATATACAGGAGGGAGAAGTAGGTCGGTGGAGCCACAAGGGGCCCACGAGGGTGGGGGCGCGCCCACCCCCCTAGGGCATGCCTGGCACGCTCGTGGCCGCCTCGGCTGCTTCTTGACGCCCACTCCAAGTCTCCTGGATTGCGTTTGTTCCAAAAAGATCTCTCCCGAAGATTTCATTCCGTTTGGACTCTGTTGGGGATATAGCTATTTTGTAAGCCGCCCAGGAGGGGCCGGGTTACGCAAAGAAGATTCACCAGAGAGAAGCCCAAGACCAAGCATGAAGATAGCGGTTTAATAAAGGGCTTAAGGTCCACAGGCGACTTAAGGCCCGTTGTAGTAAACCGCCATAATGGCTTGACTTGTGTCATAAGGTAGATTTAACTAGTCACCGAGCCGAACAATTTTTATAAGCCAGCCGGGACTCTGTAAGCCACAGGGCGTCAACCCGTGTATATAAGGGGACGACCTGATGGCGGCTTAGGGCAAGAAACAACTCATCGAGAGCCGGGCATAGCGTATCTCGCTCCCTGGTCATCGAAACATCAATACCAACCCAACTAGACGTAGGCCTTACCTTCACCGTAAGGGGCCGAACTAGTATAAACCTCTCGTGTTCTTTGTCCCGATTAACCCCTTCAGGCTTCCTAGTTGCGATGGCTCCACAACTAAGTCCTTTCACGAGGACATCTGACGTGACAATTCTATGACAGTTGGCGCCCACCGTGGGGCCAGCGCATGGTGGATTTGAGTTCTTGAAGGGCAACTTCGAAGGGCTCAAGGGATATGTAGTGGGCCGGATGACCAAGAGTCGTCGCGGCAAGATTTACATAGATGACGAAGGCTGGGGTCCCGATGTCGGCTCAATTGAGTACGGGTACCGGAGGGTCAGAGAACTTCTCTAGACGGCATTAGCTCAGCAAGAGACCTATTCTTACAGCCGAGACAGGATTCATTCAACTCCTCCGCCTTGGTTAGCACCGCCTCATCAGAATCGGAGCCCGAGTTACAACAGACACATGGAGTCTGAAGCTTTGTCAAGCAACGCCCAACGCTGTAACCAGCCGGGTGGCTATAATCCGGTGCAAGACCGACTACACCAGGAGAATGAGCGGGCGGCTCAGCTAGCGGCTCAACAGACGGCACATCAAGATTTCCCAGAGTATCCAACGACTTCTGTTGAGGCGGGAGTAGCCACTAGAACCGGCAGTGTTCCTTGTCTGGTACCAGCTCTGCGTAATGTGCGCCTGCCTAAGGACTTCAAGGGACCTCAAAAGGTGCCGAATTACACGGCCGACCTGCAGCCTGGAGCTTGGATCGAAAGTTATGGGATGGCCATGGAATTATTGGAAGTCAGTGACGCGGCAATGGCTAAGTACTTCACCATGATGTTAGATGGAACAACCCGGTCCTGGTTGAAGGGTTTGCCACCCAATTCCATTGGTTCATGGGCAGAACTGAAAGCCCGTTTCATCCAGAACTTCAAAGACACATGTAAGCAGTCTATGTCAATTGTGGACTTGACAAATTGTAAACAGGAGGAAGGTGAATCTACGACTCATTGGGTACACCGGGTCAAGGAGATAATACATTCATCTGACAAGATGGATGCCGGTTCTGCAGTCCTCATGTTGGAGAAGAATTGCTGTTTTGAGCCGCTGAGGCAGAAACTGGGGTGCCTTAAGCGTGATTGCAATGATATGGGTACGCTGATGGCGGCTTTAGTCAAATATGCCGATTCTGTTAGTACCAAGGATCCTGCGTCTGATGAGGAAAAGACCGGGAAGGGAAAGAAGAACGGTATTGGAAAGGGTCAGCAGCATAACCGGATGAATCAAGGAGGCAATAAACGTAAGGCGGAAGGTAACCCGGAATTTGTGGCCAACGCCAATGCGCAAGGTAACAATCAGAGATGTAAGGGTAAGCCGCCTCGATCTGGCGGGTCAGGCCCATCTCCTGAGCAGCTACTCAATGAGCCTTGCCCGAGCCACGGCACCAGGGAGCAGCCCGCCACACACGTGCAGAAAGATTGCACGATCATGAAAGCGTTTAAGAATTCCAACACCTTCGATGGCCATAACGGGTCTGGTGGTGGCACAGGGGTTGGCGGTTTTCATGGCCGGAGTGGCGGCTCAGGTTCCAGCTTTCAAGAACGTCAAGGCGGCTATAATCAATAGCAGTCTGGTCAAGGAGAGCAGCAGCAGCAGCAGTTGGGTTATCAAAGCAATCCAAAGCAGTTGAATAGTGGGCAGTACCACGTGTTTACCACTAGCTTATGCAAACGTGACCAGAAGGTTCATAAGAGGGCCGTTAATTCTGTTGAGCCAGCAGTTCCTCGTTACTTGAGGTGGTCGGAGCAGCCCATTGTATGGAACGGAGAAGATCACCCTCCACGGGTCGATAATCCGGGTCAGTTGGCCTTGGTGGTAGCGCCTCAGGTTGGTGGATATAAATTCACTAAGGTACTCATGGATGGAGGTAGTAGCATCAATATCCTCTATTATGAGACCTTTCGACGCATGGGGTTAACTGATAAGAATCTGAGGACATCCAACACTGTTTTCCATGGAGTGGTTCCTGGTAAGTCGGCTTACCCAGTTGGCAAGATTGAGCTGGAGGTGGCCTTTGGAGATGAGTATGACTCCAGGGCTGAGAAATTGACATTTGAAGTGGTCAAAATCAGAAGCCCATATCATGCTCTGTTTGGGCGGCCGGCTTATGCTAAGTTCATGGCACGGTCGTGTTATGTTTATATATAGCTCAAGATGCCGGGTCACAAGGGCACCATCACTGTGCATGGAAGTCAGAAGGTGGCGCTGGAATGTTAAGAAGGCGACGCGGCTTATGCTGAGTCTGCCTGTGCGGCGGAAGAGCTCAAATTTTATCAAGATAATGTTGACCCAACGGATATGACCTCCCTGAAGAAACCAACTACAGAGCACGACCCGGCGTTGAAGTTTAAATCGGCCGCCGAGACGAAGCTTGTTGACTTTACCCCATGTGACCCTTCTAAGCAGTTCAGCATTAGTAGCAATTTGGATCCCAAATAGGAAAGCGCGCTCATCGAGTTCATCCATGGGAACTGGGACATCTTTGCGTGGAAACCTTCTTACATGCCGGGTGTACCGAGGGAACTCGCTGAGCACACTCTTAATATTGATCCAAAGTATAAGCCGGCCAGGTAGTTTCTTCGGCATTTTAATGAAGAGAGACGGAAAGCTATTGGAGAGGAAGTCGCCCGGCTCTTAGCGGCCGGGTTTATTATTGAAGTTTTTCACCCGGAGTGGTTGGCTAACCCGGTGCTTGTCCTTAAGAAGAACGGCACCTGGCGGATGTAGTTGGACTACACGGACTTAAACAAGGCTTGTACGGCTGATCCCTTTGCTCTCCCCCGTATTGATCAAATCATTGATGCTGCGGCGGGTTGTGAACGCTTGAGCTTTTTGGATGCTTACTCTGGTTATCATCAGATCAAAATGGAAGTTAAGGACCAGGAGAAGACTGCTTTCATCACTCTGTTTGGGGCCTTCTGTTATGTATCTATGCCGTTTGGACTCAAGAGTGCTCAGGCAACTTATCAGCGATGTGTGCAGAACTGTCTACACGATCAAATCGGGCGTAATGTTCGTGCTTATGTAGATGACATCGTGGTGAAGTCCAGAGAAAAGGAAACCTTAATATTAGACTTGAAAGAAACCTTTGATAATCTCCAGGTTTATAAAATGATGCTTAACCCGGCCAAGTGTGTATTTGGTGTACCTGCAGGCAAGCTTTTGGGTTTTCTGGTATCAAACAGAGGCATTGAAGCTAATCCGAAGAAGATTAAGGCAATTACCTATCTGGCTAAACCGGCGTGCATCAATGATGTTCAGCGATTGGTGGGTCGTGTTGCCGCTTTAAGCCGGTTCATAAGCTGGTTAGGTGAGAAGGCCCTACCACTGTATCAGATGATGAAGAAAACATACACTTTTGTCTAGAGTGATGTTGCTGATGCTGCCTTTGAAGACTTGAAGAGACAGTTGTCTGAGCCATCGGTTCTTGCAGCTCCCATTGATAAAGAGCCGTTGTTGTTATACGTGGCTGCCAATTCACGAGCCGTCAGTGTTGCCATCGTGGTGGAGCGTAAGGAAGCTGGCAAGGAGCATCTGGTTCAACGGCCGGTTTACTACATCAGTGAGGTGCTCATTGAATCTAAACAAAGGTATCCACATTGGCAGAAACTCTTTTACGGAGTGTTTATGGCCAACCGGAAGTTGAAACAGTACTTTCAAAGTCATCCTATAACTGTGGTAAGTTTTGCCCCTTTGGGAGATATCATCCAGAATAGGGAGGCCACAGGACGAGTCGCCAAGTGGGCCATCGAGCTTGGGCCTCATGATTTGAAGTACATGCCACGTACTGCTATTAAGTCTCAGGCCTTGGTGGACTTTATCAATGAATGGATAGAGTTACAGGCACCTGAGGAGAAGCCAGATAACACATATTGGACTATTCACTTTGACGGGTCCAGGCAGCTAGAAGGCTCAGGGGCTGGAGTTGTTTTAACTTCCCCTCGAGGTGACAAATTTTGTTATGTACTCCGGCTTATGTTTCCATGTACTAACAATGCAGCTGAGTACGAGGCCTTACTCCATGGTCTCCGGATGGCCAAGGAGATGAACTTAAGCCGGGTAAGGTGCTTGGGCGACTCAGATCTCATGGCTCAGCAGGTGTCAGGCAAGTGGGATTCTAAGGATCCCCTTATGGCGGCTTACCGTCGTGAAGTAGATGCTATGGCTGGTCACTTCAAGGGTTATCAAGTGGAGCACATTGATTGAAGGAAGAATGAGGCGGATGATGCTTTAAGTCGGTTGAGATCTCAACATAAGCCGGTGCCGCCTAACACCTTTCTCGATATTTTACATAACCCTTCTGTCAAGGTGCCTACCGAGGAATAACTAGCGGTGCCAGACCCGGAGGCACAGCTGGTGGCAGCTCTTCATGTTATCCCGGATTGGATAGTGCCATATTTGGCTTATATGACCCGGGGAGAATTACCTGAGGATGAGATCTTGGCAAGACAAATCGTTAGGCGCTCCAAATCTATGACGATTGTTAACGACGAGTTACATCACCTAAGTGTCATTGGGGCGTTTCAACGCTGTGTGTCACCTGTAGAAGGCCAAGAAATACTTCGTGAGATCCATGAAGGGGATTGTGGCCATCATGTTGGGTCAAAATCTCTGGTAGCCAAAGCTTTTCGTCATGGTTTCTACTGGCTGACGCCTCATGCTGATGTGGAGGATCTGGTCAGTAAATGTGACGGTTGTCAAAAGTTCTCATGACGAGCTCATGTGTCAGCTCAAGAGTTGAGGATGATCCCAATCACTTGGCCGTTTGCAGTCTGGGGGCTTGACATGGTTGGGCCTTTCAAGAGGTCTAAGGATAAAAAGACACATCTCCTGGTGGTAGTGGATAAGTTTACAAAGTGGGTTGAGGCAGAGCCAGTCAGTAAGTGTGATGCAGCCACGGCGGTTCAATTCATGAAAAAGGTGATCTTTCGTTTTGGTTTCCCACACAGCATCATAACTGATAATGGCACTAATCTCTCCAAGGGTGCCATGGAAGAGTTCTGTCAACGAGAGCATATCCGGCTTGATGTTTCGGCTGCTGCTCATCCTCAATCCAATGGTCAAGCAGAAAGAGCTAATCAAGAGATCCTGAAGGGTATCAAGCCCCGGCTCTTTGTCCCCTTACAGCGGACTCTGGGTTGTTGGGTGGAGGAGTTACCTTTTGTGTTATGGAGCATCAACACTATGCCTAACAGATCTACAGGCTAGACACCTTTCTTTATGGTGTATGGTGCGGAGGCGGTCCTGCCAAGTGACATCTGGCACGATTCACCCCGTGTGGCGGCTTATGTTGAGGCTGACAATGAAAAAGCTCGTTAGGATGCACTTGACTTGTTGGATGAGGAGCGAGACTTGGCAATAGCCCGCTCAGCGATTTATCAACAAGACCTGCGCCGCTATCATAGCCGTCGGGTTAGGAGCAGGACCTTTCAGGAAGGCGATTTGGTGCTCCGGCTCATCCAGGATCAGTCTGACATGAATAAGCTATCCCCACCTTGTGAAGGACCCTTTGTGGTCAGCAAGAATTTGCACAACGGATCATACTACCTCATTGATGTTCGAGAGCACAAAGACTCACGTAAGTCGGAGGAGGAGACCCGCCGGCCGTGGAATATTGCTCATCTCCGGCCTTACTATACTTAAGCTACCGGCTCTCATGATGTATATATTTTTTGACAATGTATATATTATATAAAGAAATAAAGCAGGACCTCTGTCCTTTTTAGACTCAAAGGTTTATGTGTCTTCTTTATCAGGTGGTGGAGACAACCAACAGGGAGCGGGTCACATTTGAATCCGGCTTTCCCTTTGGTCTGGCTTATGTTCATATCTGAATCTAGCCATGGTCACTTGGGGGCTTCCTGTTCAAACATAGGTCGTATTCGAACCAAAGAGAACATAGTTGTCGATACCCACTTGATCGGCATATTGCCAAACCCACTTGGGGGCTTCTTGATCATATTTGAATCACAGCTTAACCCCTTTGGGTCTGACGTGGATCGTATTTGAATCAGCGTCATTAAACAACTCTTATGGTCACTTGGGGGCTTCCTATTCAAACATAGGTCGTATACGAACCAAAGAGAACATAGCTGTCGATACCCATTTGATTGGCATCGCCAAAGCCACTGGGGGCTATATGATCGTATCCGAATCTTAGCTTAACCCCTTTGGAACGGTTTACTGATCGTATTCGAATCAGAAGCCTGTAAATATTGTTCACCATTCAATAAAAGGATAAATTATTATGACTATCCTGAGACCTTCTTGAAAACATTATGAGATGGTCTTTTCTTCCGGTTTAATATTGATTACCTCCAGGGTCTTAAGTGCCAGGAAAGGTATCATATGAGCAGGGAAGATTGTCAAAGAGATTGCAGGAAATTTTGATTGTTTTATGTGCAGGATAAGGCAAAGCAAGTTAGACATCACGGAAATAAATGGTTAACATAAGCCGGCAACATATAGTAATGGCGGCCTACGAAAGTATTAAGCACCAGGAACATGCGCAAAGGCATGACAAACATTGAGAAGTTTTTACTACCCTATTACAAGACTTCCCGAGTCTGAATAAATGAAGCATTGTTTTTTGCAAAGTTATAAAGCGCCTGGCGGTTCATTCCTTCGGCGGGCTCGAAGACTCCGGTTATCCTTCTCCACCTCTCCGGCGGTTGCTTTCTCCTGGAAGGTTGACGAGGCCCAGTCAATGCCACTCAAGGCTTCAAACTCAGCCTCATCATCTATTAAACCGGCTGGGTCCACTTCAGGGGCAAAAGTATGCTTACGCGTTGGAGGGATCAGGATGACTTGGTCATATGGAATGTTTGGAATTCTCCGGTTCTTGCTATCATAGCCCGGCGAATATTTGGTAAGATCGGTATCATTCCCAATAAGGGTAGCCAAGGGACGTACGACTTTGACACAGGCGGTGAAATCATGGTCACCAAATATAGTACCGTCCTCCTTCAGGCTCGGATATCCAAGGGCGAGGTCAGCCAGGTCAAGCTCTGGCATCCATGCCTTTGCCCGGATCAATGCGGCCACAGCCCGCCTTAAATCCTGAATGCGCTGAGATAGCACAGCGAGATGCTTCAGCACGTCTTGTAGAAGGTGGGGAGTGGTATTTGATAAGGCTACAACGGCCAAAGCACGTTGTGACCCGGAGTACAGTTGTTCCACTAAAGTGTAAACCGCCTTAAGCTTGATCAGCATGTTTTGCTTGAGGTTGGTACTCCTGGAGCCTGTGTGTTCACAAGCATAAACAGTGAGCCGGAGGTAACTATTACAATAGTCATTGGAAGATTACAATGTTTGAGGTTTTGCACAGTAACTTACCGAAGATGGCTGAGACCATTTGGGATATCAGCCGTTTTAAGTCGGACAGCTCGGTTGTTGCCTCTGCAAGAGATGCTTCTGTCGTCTCGGCCCGAGTCACCAGTGAAGCCTTCTCATCAGCCCAGGCTTTCTTCTCTGACTCAAAATTTTTCTTCGGCTTATCGTTTTCAGCGACACTGAATTCGAATTTGGAGTTGGCCTTTTGAGTTTCAAGTTCTTGAGTTTTCAGCCGGCTCTTCAGGTCAGCAAGCTCCGACTCAAATTGACTTATGGTGGCCTGCATTGATACCAGGTTATGGTAAGGATCACGGTAAGGTAACATTCAAGTCCCAAGCATTTTACAAGTAAAGATACTTGACACTTGGGGGCTAATGTATGCTTAAGAATTTCTAACCTACCCTGCCGGGTCATGCATATTAAGTCTCAAGCACTTTACAAGTAAAGATACTTGACACTTGGGGGCTAATGTGTATCGCAAATTCAAAACTATCATGCTATAACTGGGTTAAATATATTCTATTGAAACCGGACAAATTAACAGTAAAGCAGATTTCTAAGTCTACAGCATATTCATTCATAAGCAATAGACTTGGGGGCTGGTACAGTAAGTAAGATTCAGGAAAATAGCATAAGTTATACCTCAGATTTGTGCTGTATTTGTTTCACCATGTCAATTTCCAGGTCACGACTATTATGCACTTGGTTCAGATAACCCGAGACTATATCACCAATGCTTAAGTGAGTATAGTCAGTGAGGTCCTACTTGGCTTTTTGGCGTTCGGCAAGTTCTTCCTTGGCAGTGCATTTGGCAAGAACAGTAGGCCGCCCGGGTTCAACAAATTGACTTTTCAGAAATTCAACTTCCAGGTCAGTCGTCTTGGCCGGGCTAGGAGTTTCCGGGTTATCAGAGTTGTGGATAGCATCTTCGACAGGCGGGTCAGAGGTTGGCACCGGAATATCAGAAGCCGGTTCAGGCGGCGGTTGATGGGTGGAGCTGTCAGGAGTGGACAAGTCAAGCGCCGGTTCAGTGACAACCGGGTCTTGGGACGACTTATTCTTCCTTTCCCTCTTGCTGGGCTTCACTTGCATGCTGTCAATAAAGGTAGAAGGATGAATATTAAAGCATAAGTAAGGTAAACCTAAAGTAAATAAGGTTACATTACCCGGGAGCAGTTTCGAAAGCCGGCATGTTTGATTGCATAGACTCGTCGGAGGAAGGAGAGATATCCTGATAATTAGAGTCAGATGAATTGAGAGGTTGGCGAATTAAACCCGCCAAAGGTAAAACAGAACGTAAACCAGAGATAACCTCGGTCCGACGCTTCCTAGTTACATCGGGTAAGCCGGAGGAGAGTTCTGCCTCCTTGTTGCTTCGAGTTTGCTTCCGGTTTTCAAGCTGTTGTTGCTTCAAAAGAAATTGAGGATCTTGATAAGCTAGAGGATGTGAAATCCTTACTTTTCAGGTCACCCTTCGGATTTTTTGCTTTGGCAAAGGCTCTGAGTCGGAGGAGATTATAGTTACCTCTTCGTCAACTGCTTGACTGTTCCCCGTATCCTCCTGAAAGGATAGAATGTCAATAAAATAACGACGAAGGAGTTAAGAAAATTAAAGGATTACCTCTTCATCATCTGAAGAAGTATCATCCAATTTGAACAAGTCAGAGGCGTTGGGTTTCTTCTTCTTTGAGGTTCCCGTCTTGGCGGCTTTCCTTTCGGTTTTCTTGGCTGCCCTGGCTTGTTTGGCAGCCTCGTGGTCATACTTGACCTTCCAGAAGTTATCATCGGCCTGTGGAAAAAGATAAGGAATTATGAGTACAAACAAGGTATAACATGTTAAGGAGTATTTATTAAGATTGATAACTCACTGCAGGGGCCGGGTTCTTCTTGTAGAAGGGAAGTAAGCCGGAGGCATTGCTAGTCACAGTGCCCTCCTTCAGCAGTGACTGGGTTGTAGCATCTACCACATCATCTGGTAAGTCGTCGGGACTATGACGCATTGGATCATCCTTCTCGCCTGTGTAAGTACACATTAAGCCGGAGCGGCGGCTTAATGGAAGTACTCGCCAGGTGACCCAGACTCGGACCAGATCGATGCCATTTAAACCGTTTCCCAAAAGAGCTTTGATCTTATTAATGGTGGGATTGAGAGGCAGACATTCATCAGCGGTCAGTTTATCTGCCAGCAGATGGTTGGACTCAAGGCGCAGGGCGCGGAAGCTGGGCAGAGGCCTTTCATTAGCCGGTGAAGTGTCTTGACAGTAGAACCACGTCTGATTCCAATCTTTTGGATGGCTCGGCAGTTCAGCATAGGGAAAAAGGCAGTCTCTCCGCCGCTGAATCGAGATGCCGCCAAGCTCAAGACTAGGTCCATTGGCACATTCATTCTGCCGGTTCAAGTAAAAAAGCTCTCTGAAGAAAAGCAGACTTGGTTTCTTATCCCAGGTACACCTCGCAGAAAACTTGGAAATTGCAAATATTTGACACGGAATTGGGTCCAGTGTCTTGAGGTCTAAGATCAAAGAAGTTTAAAACCTCCCTGAAGAATTTTGAGCCGGGAGGGGCAAATCCCTGGTTCATGTGATCCATGAAAATTATTACTTCCCCTTCTTTGGGTTGAGGCCTCTCTTCAGACGGGTCAGGGGCACGATAAGACATAACCTCCTTTTTTGGCAGATGGCCAGACTTCACGAATTCAGCTAGTTTACTCTTAGTAACTATGGATGGGACCCAATTGCAGGTCACAGGGGCCTTGGTTGCCTTAGGTGCCATGACAACAGTTGGCCTATGACAAAATAAGAGGTTCCAGTTCAATTTTAACCCGGGAGAAAATATCTTAATTATTCAAGGAGGCGGCTTAATAAGGGGCTTAATGATATAAGGATAACTATGCAACAGTATTTAAGCCGCTACATGTATCAAAAGCAGTTCAAATTTCTTAAAGGTCATGCGAAGCAAGCAAGGCTTACAGATCAGTGTCACTTATTAAAGCCAGCTACATGGACAGTTGTGTTTAAGGGTATTTAACAGAAGTATTTTTCCGGGTGATACAAATAGGTTTCATAATCTGATACTGTTATTTAAGATCAAAAAGCTATTCTTGCAAGAAAATTTTCTAGACCTAAGATTGACGCAGGTGAAGCTCAAGAACTCAAATGGGGTCTCCGGGTAACAAAAAGGGATCTATCTGTGTTCAAAGTACGTGCAGAGAATCTACCGCATTGGTTTTTACCATCTCCAAGATCAAGAAAAGTGGGGGTGATGGAATCTATGAAAGGGAACTACTAAAGAGCGAAGAACGCGAAGAACTCGAAGGTCCTAATGTGGATCTAAGAAACGGGGAAGAGGAAACTTACGGATGCAGGGTTGCGGCGGAGAGTCGTCGCGTTTCTCCGGTCAGACCAGGTTGATGCAGTGGCCAGAGGTGGTGAAGACGAGATCTGCAACGGCGGCGGCGGCAGAGCTCGAGCGACAAAGAAGCAACGAGAGGAAGAAGACGATTGGAGGAGGAGAATGGGAAGACCTAGGTCGCGCCTATTTATAAGGAAAGGATAACTAAGATGGTGCGAGAAACAAGGAGATAAGAGTTATTATCCAGCGGCCCCGACGCCTCGATTTTTGGAACAGTCAATAAAGGCAGAGATCTGTTGGAGGATACGGTGGAATAGAAAAAGAATTTAAGAAAGGATGACGTCACGACGGGTTAACACGGATCCAAAAGATGACGTCATGGCGGGTTAAAGAAAACCTTTGCACAGTCAGAAGACTGAAGATTTATTTTTTAAGGTATTTTAAGATTGACATGAACAGGTTTAAATCAATCTAGGGCATAATGTTGGGGATATAGCTATTTGTGTAAGCCGCCCAGGAGGGGCCGGGTTACAAAGAAGATTCACCAGAGAGAAGCCCAAGACCAAGCATGAAGATAGCGGTTCAATAAAGGGCTTAAGGCCCACGGGCGACTTAAGGCCCGTTGTAGTAAACCGCCATAATGGCTTGACTTGTATCATAAGGTAGATTTAACTAGTCACCGAGCCGGACACTGTTTATAAGCCGGCCGGGACTCTATAAGCCACAGGGCGTCAACCCGTGTATATAAGGGGACGACCTGCTGGCGGCTTAGGGCAAGAAACAACTCATCGAGAACCGGGCATAGCGTATCTCGCTCCCTGTTCATCGAAACATCAATACCAACCCAACTAGACGTAGGCCTTATCTTCACCGTAAGGGGCCGAACTAGTATAAACCTCTCGTGTCCTTTGTCCCGATTAACCCCTTCAAGCTTCCTAGTTGCGATGGCTCCACAACTAAGTCCTTTCACGAGGATATCTGACGTGACAATTCCACGACAGGCTCCGTTTGATATTTCTTTTCTTCGAAACACTGAAATAGGCAAAAAAACAACAATTTGGGTTGGGCCTCCGGTTAGTAAGTTAGTCCCAAAAATGATATAAAGGTGTAGAGTAAAACCCATAAACATCCAAAATGGGTAATATAATAGCATGGAACAGTCAAAAAATATAGATACGTTGAAGACGTATCATGGCGCCCCCTTTGCCTTTTTTGGAGGCCAGGGGAGGCCGAATTGGACTGGGAGGAGGACTCCTCCTCCCCTAGGGCTAGTGCAAGGAGGGGGGGACTCCTTGACGGTGTCTTGGACTAGGGGGTACTCATCATGTCGTCTCCTGACCTGTGGGTCGGGCCGAGGACCCCCATGGCGGTTCACTAATGGGCCACTTCAGGAAGCCCATGTCGCATACAAGGAAGACTTCACAAGACTTGGCGCTCAAGACAACGACTCTCCTAAAATCCTAGCCCTCCGGTGTGTTATATAAACCGAGGTCAGGCTAGTTAATAGATAATCTAATATTCATTAGAATAATCTCGTGGTAGATACATGTACTCTGTACTACACCCATATGAATACAATCAAAAGCAGGATATAGGGTATTATCTCTTCGAGAGAGCCTGAATCTAGTTAAAACCCTGTGTCCATGTTACCATCGCTTCAAGACGCCTAGCTTAGGGCCCCTACTACGAGATATGTCGGATTTCACATTGAAATTGGTGTTTTCATTGAGAGCTTGCTAGGTGATTGCTATGGGTCAATTGGAATCCCTAACAATCAGGTATTTTTTCACTAAAGATCTGTTTCATATAAATTGTCTCTTCTTCAAAATCGTTGCTGCCGCGTTGTGCTACTTTGTCTACGGGCAGATCAGGATCAATAAAATATTAGCGGCAGCGGCCGTGCTCGCCACCTGGCAGCGTCCGATCTGAGGTGTACTGCTACTGAGAAACGTCTGCGTAGAAACATCTGCGTGGAGTCTACACACTCGATCTATAGGTCAGCGCAAAAAAAAATATGGAGATCCGGCCAGTGGCGCTTCGGCCAAGGAGACCAGGCATGCATGGTGTTCTCGCGTGAAGACGTGTACTCGGGCCGATGTTACTTCAGCTATACGGCAACCCCAGAAAGATTCAATCCCCTCTTTCCTTTATTTTATTCAATTAAGTATGAAGATAGTCTAAGCTTTTAACCTCTAGTCTGTCTTCCGTCCACCTTTTCACATACTAGATTGACTTGATCCTCCATTAGAAAATAGTATTATATTAGTACTTGCTAATACTTGCGTGAGATGCTAGACCTCATGCGCCATATTTGATTGGGATCTGATGTTAATTGCTACATCATCTGCGGATTGGCTCATGAATCGTCAGGTGCCATTATTCCAATTAATTATTCTGCACGGACTATTTGTCCAGAATATATCTGTTCTGTTGGTGTATTTTGTTTTTCGTACGCAGATTGTTGCGGCCGACATTTCTCAACAATCCGATATGTTGTCGTTAACACTGGTCGCGCCATACCATCACCTCCGTGGCGCACGCGGGCAAATTCTGATCGCTGGAAAACTATTACTAGATGAAAATCCATAAACACCCGCATGTGTCTCTTCGGACTGCTACAACAAATTAGCCAGTTTCCATCCATAGTTCGGCCAACGCCGCATCTAGTGCTCAGACCGCCCTGCAAATTCAGGCTTTGTCATGCCTTCACCGCATCACGCCGACGCCCTGCATCGACATTGACTTCGGCGCCAGGCCACATCTCTTTAAATAAATTATTTTCCATAAATTAATTAAGCGAGGATTTTTTATATATTTATTTTATTATTTTGGACTACACTATTTTATGTGTGCAGGTAATCAACTTTGCATGTGTCATGCGGTCAACTCTGTAGGCCGATGTTGTGGTCCCTGTTTCGATCAAGTTGTGGCGTCGCCTCAGCTCGCGTCTCTGCGTCAACGTCTCCGCGGCCACTCTGTCGGACGACCTTGGCATTCAGGCCATATTTTAATTATTTACGTTACTCAAATGATTTTTTACATATAAATATATATATTATTATCTATGGATTGCACTACTTTATTTGTGCAGGCAATTGACTTAGACCGGGCCGCACTGTCACCTCGGCGTGGTGACATCGTCACCCACCTCCATCGACCAAATTGTGTCGTCGCCTTGGAGCGCTGCCCTATGTTGGCAACCCCGCATCATCGTTTCATCAACTTACTCGGCCGGAGATTCCAGTGTCACCCACGGACCTGCTCCATCACCTCGACTAGACTGGGGGCTTCACCTCTTCGTAGTGTCGAGCTCTTCGCTCGGCCACATCGGGCTTGGGGGCTGGGACCTTGTCTCGCACCAAGCTCGGACCGCATCATCGCCGAACATATTAACCAGCTAAGTCGCTTTCATGCTCAAAGTTTTAAATTTTTCATTTATGTTCGGTTCGACCTTGCTCACATACGTTGTTTGTTTAAAACACTTCCTTTCCCATGTTAACCGGGGGCTCTTAAAATTTATATGAGATGTTTTATAGTAAATGTGTTTTCTTCTCGGTCGTTGCAAAGTCTTTTTCTATCACTCCTTTTTATGAAGCGAGTGTGTGGTCAACAGCCGGGGAGCCCAGTTTCTCTCTCAAAGCCGCTCGACTTTAGTTTGCTAAACTGGCCTGACGAGAACTACTCCGCCTTCGGGATAGGAGGTTGAAGCAATAGGCTGACTCGCTTGCAGTCTTCAGATTGGATGTGTCATGTTAAAGCACGACAGACGCACAAAATTTTTAAGTCCAATGTTTGGATTGACGCCAAAATCTTGATTTACTTCGGACGTCAAGCTTTTACATAAGTTCTTGGCTTTTCGAGCTTATGGCACTTTTTTTAGCTGTTTGTATGTTTTTTCTCAGGAAGTGGGACATCCTCATGATTGAGGTGCCCTACATAATAATTTAGCTCGGGAGATCTTTTTTCGACCCACAACTCAGCATCTTTCCCGCCGAACTACACCTCGGCATTGACAAAACACACGCCACATCGGGACTAGTTCCTGAGCAGTGCAATGCCAGACACCTTTAAAGCATCGGCAATATTAACGGGGGCTGAGACTACAGCCGAACCCACCAAAACCAAGGTACCCCATAGAGTCATCGGCAAAGCGTTCTTGGACATTACTTTATATGCATCAGTTTCGAATTGTGTCTTCGGTCAATACTTGGATTGCCCAGCTCCTGTGCTTGCCTCCTATGTTCCGCTTTCTTCGGCTACATGTGCAAAGGGAGAACCACTGCGATTGTGCTTCCAGCTCGCATGGTTAAGCGCCTCGGTGGAGAAAGCCGATTACTGACTGTCACAATAAGCGCAAATTGGTCAGCGATCCGATGACTGTGTTAAACTATAAGATCGATATAGGTCACCTGTATTAAAGGACGGGTCGTTCATAACATTGGATGAAGTGTTTACGGCTTGACTTCGGTTGTCGCCGAACACTAACCGGGGCCTAGTAACTGGCCTCCCGACTTTAAAGCTCCTATGACTAAGTGAAAGTTATAAAGCCCGCATATCTGATTGCCTCGTTTCCGCTAACACAACCGCCTTTGGGCACCGAGACGTCAGCTAAGGGTTGTTTTGTTATTGCGGAAACACCCTACGTAGCATCTACAAGGGGGTGGAAGCCTATGATGGGCCACATTCCACTGATAAACGGTCGCAACGGAGTCAAAATAAACATATCATCAGCATTTGTATTCAGTATACAAGCGCTGCCTTTCGTAATCATCGTCATAAAGCCACAAATATGCATCAAATTTGACTTAAGATTTTGGCCAAGCTGGGTTGCCTGGCTCCTGTGTTTAACCCTACGCTCCCGATTGTTTGGCTAGGGGGTAAAGGGAGCACCTCTGTGATTGTTACTACCGGGTCATCCGAATTAGTACCTCAGACTGGGTGAAGCCAAAAGCTAGCTATCTTAAGAATATAATTGGTCAGCAATGACGTAAGTGAAAATTTTGGTTCATTAAGACCATAGAGTTCGGGAACTTTCCCCACACTAAATCCTCGACAATTTTCCTCTCACATTGATCGGAGGTGAGGTTTTATGATCATGATCAGCATGACAGCCCAAAGAAAGGAACTGATAGCGGTACTATTTTCTTTGGAAGACATTTCTTACGTTAATAGCAATATAACATATCTCTCTATGTACCTTTGTTTATAAAACCATATGGCCGGATTGCCTTATTTGCCGTAAATCTTTGCCCTTATGAAGGCTTTATATAGTGGGACAAACACTCCCCGGCTACTGGCCGAGGAGGTTGAAACCGATGGTCGGTCAACAAAGTTTTGTACAGTGCGGATTCGAGCATTAATGATGTAGAGTACTTGGATACATAGAATCATTACACATAAATTGTGATTTTACTCTGGATATCGATCCTTAATTCGGTCACTCGTGCCCACATTAAGGCTCAGGGACTACTGGGCTTCGGGCTTATCATTTATTAATATTAAATGGGCACATCGATCCCCTGATCTGGTGTTGCCTCCCGACCAATGTCTCGGGGGCTACTGCATTGGCTATTCAATGCAGAAAATTCAAAGTGCTTAGTGTTCGACATGACCGAAATATGAGCAAATGCGTCTTCGGACAACAATAGGTCCCATCTGGAACCTATCTGGTATCGACCTAATCTGTTATGGTGACTTCTCGAGACCCTCTCTCAAGGGCCCGTCCGCCGATCATTATCTCCTCTAATATGCATCTCGGATTTTAGGCTGACACGCACCTTGAGGGCCACTAGCTTAACATCTCGTCAGCAAATAAATTGCACCACCTCGTATGTAGTCCGACATAAAGCTCGGATACAAATGGTTGGCTCCATAATGCATTTTCCCGCATTAAGCTCGGCTAAACTCCTATGACATTTTCAAGCCAAGGTGATCTATGGCACCTCGGATACAGTCCGACGTTGGAGCTCAGATACAGTCCAGCGTTGGAGTTCGGCTGCAAGAGGATACCTCAGATGCAGTCCGGCATTGGAGCTCAAACGCAAGAGGACACTGCCGCATGGGAACAACTTCAAACCCAAGGTGTGGCATAAAAATAACAAGGCATTGATAAAGGCCGAAAACTTAAAGGGTCTCCTCGGATACCCGACGTGTAAACTCTTAGGATTCACTTTGGTGATCCTCAAGATCGAAGATGAGAAGATTTGTTGAACCAGTTTTCAAGACCGACGACCGAAGATGAAGAATAGTTTGGAAGAATCGAGGAGCGTCCCCAACTTGAAGACCGGTTCAGGGGGCTACTGATGGTGTCCTGGACTAGGGGGTACTCATCACGTCGTCTCTTGACCTGTGGGTTGGGCCGAGGACCCCCATGGCGGTTCACTAATGGGCCACTTTAGGCATCCCATGCCACATACAAGGAAGACTCCACAAGACTTGGCGCTCAAGCCAAGGACTCCCCTAAAACCCTAGGCCTCCGGTGTGTTATATAAACCGAGGTCAGGATATTCAATAGATAATCTAATATTCATTAGAACAATCTCGTGGTAGATACATGTACTCTGTACTACACCTATATGAATACAATCAAAAGCAGGATGTAGGGTATTATCTCTTCGAGAGAGCCCGAACCTGGGTAAAACCTTGTGTCCATGTTACCATCGCTCCAAGACGCCTAGCTTAGGACCCTACTACGAGATATGCCAGATTTCGCACTGACACTCCTCCCCTCTTGTGGCGCCCCTCCCTCCCCTCCATCCGACCTATACATACTAGAGGTTTGGGGCACTTTTGAATACACAAGTTTTGGAGCCTCATCTAGTTCTCTAGTTCTAGTTCTAGTTGATCCAGTTAGAGATAGATCTAATCATCTCTAGTCCTTATAATTAGAAGACCGGTGTGGTTCTTATATTCTCCCTCTAATTCTCCAGCAACGATTAGCTCTGGACGGCGAAGCTCTGTTGGATCGTGAAGATTGTACACTTGTAAACTGTGGATATGTCATGCTTTCGGTCTTCAGTTCAAGGGATGATACCTGAATGGTTCGAGGGACTTCAAGTACAATATACACCGAATCTTCTTTTGCTAAAACTCAGAGTTGGTAATGATCTAATCTAAACCATTAATGCATCTTCATAGTGTTCTTGGTTTGATCGTAGGACTATTTTTTTGGGTTTCTACTACATTTCCCAATTGTGGCATCATGAGTGGTTCTATGAGTAGATGTAGGTTTCGATCTATATCGCATGTGGATGTGCGGGTTTGATGATCTTGTTTTGCTTACCTCAAGTGTTGCTTTGGTTCAGTTCATTGGAGGCATGATGTAGCTTTATACAAAGTTCTATCAATCGACCAACTCTGGATGTCGATGATCTGCTAACAGTTCTTTGGGCTTCATCATAGTCAAGAACAATGAACTGTCGCAAACACGACAGGTTAATGAAGATGTTCGATCTTCACAGGGGTCGCACATATTGAAGAAGTTTAGTGTGGAGCTAGAGATTTTAATTGATTCTCTTTCCCCACACACCCCTAAAGTTAATCTAGCAACAAGAATTATCGCCTTGATGGTGGATGTAGGTAGCTACGGTTCCAAGGAAACCATAGAAGCCATGTAACTAAAATTTTCCAAACCAACTAGAGGACGCCTAACTTGGTTTTGCAGGATGCATAAGATGTGGTATAGCCTTCAGCATGATAATAAGTTTATGTATGAGATGGTTATATGATGTAACGTTAAGTGACCTGTGCATCACAATATGGCATGATGTCTGGAGCCAAGGGATTGCCACTTTAATGACCAACGTGTCAACCTTGTTATTTTATTTATCGATGGGAGTGTTGGACGTGCTACGGAGGAACCTGGAGCGAGTTGGCTTCACTAGGCATAGCAGATCATGGTGGTGGCTACAACATCATCTAAGAGTGCTTTCGTGAAGACCTTGGAGAATCATGAAGACATCCCCGACATCAAGTGCTATACCATATCATGCTATGTTGAATTGACTGAGATATTTATCCCTTTTTATTGCACCCTTTGGTTGTGTAGTAGACAATTGTCATGGTGATCTCTTACTGAAAATATCAAGTTGTTAATGCTCTTCCCAGTGTAGCAACCATCTATAACACGTAGCTTTTTAGGGTATAGTACATCATGTCGAGATGAGTATGAACTAATCGTGAGGTGTAAGGCGGGTGAAGGTCAGACCTCAGGGCAGAAACACTCAGTTGTCTTGAAGTTCTAGCAGGATCGTCCATGAGCTTGGTGCACAAAGCATCAAAAGATGAACAAGATTCACATGGATATGTGATCGGCAAGTTGGCCTACCGATTGAAGTTCACGTCATCAGTGATGTCCACATCAATGGCGTTGAACTAAATATGGGTCTTGAATCACTTAAAATAAATTATGAGAGATACTTATTTGAGTGGGAGAACAATTATGAATTAATTAACTTTAATCACTAGTGCAATTAATTATGAACATTTTTTATGTGTAGTTTGCATTATAGTTGTATAATAAGGGCTCACGGTTCCACCTATTCTATTGAAATTGATTAGCAATTTTTATTCGATTAAATCTTTATGATTGGTGAACGTAATGAGAGGATCGTCCTCTAGAGTGTCGTGAAGGGTTTTGTCCTTTTGCGTTCTTTCAATACTCTCACATGGATGTCATGAATGATGAGACTCACGTCCTTCGATCCAAAAGGCTAGAATCCTATTACAGTCCACTTGCTTCCTAGAAACCCAAACTTCAAAATGTTCGGGATAGTCATGTGATATTCCCTGAACTGAAATTGTTTCCAAACACAAACAAAGGCTGAAAGATATGTGATACCTAAAGAAGTGTTTGGTTGCAAGTTCTAGTGAAGCGTTGCTACTTGTGAGCTACGTTGGAATTTCCCCTAAGAGGAGAGGATGAAGAAGTATAGTAGAGATAAGTATTTCCCTCGGTTAAGAACCAATGTTATCAATCCAGTAGAAGAACCACACAAAAACTCGTTAGGAGCACCTGCATACATAAAAGCAAATACTTGCACCCAACGCAAACAAGGGATTGTCAATCCCCTCGGTGGTTACTTGCAAGGATTAAATCTCATAGTGATAGGTAAATAAATAGATTGCAAAATAAAATAAATAAAGAAAAGTTCAGAAAGGTATTTTTGTGATTTCATATATGATAAAGTAGACCCCCTGGCCATAGTTTTTACTAGAGGCTTCTCTCGCGAGCACATACCATAAGGTGGGTGAACAAATTACTGTTGGACAATTGATAGAAAAGCGCATAGTTATGACGATATTCAAGGCAATGATCATGTATATAGGCATCACGCCCGACCGACTCCTTCCTGCATCTACTAGTATTACTCCATCCATCGACTGCTACCCAGCATGCATCTAGGGTATTACATATAAAATAGAGTAACGCCTTAAGGAAGATGACATGATGTAGACAAAGTAAACTCAACTAATATGAATAAACCCCATTGTTTTACCCTTAATGGCAATAATACAAATACGTGTCTTGTCCCCTACTTTGTCATTGGGATAGAGCACCGCAAGATTGAACCCATCACAAAGCACCTCTCCCATTGCAAGATAAATCAATCTAGTTGGCCAAACTAAACAAATAGATCAGAGAGAAATACAATGCTATAATAATCATGCATACAAGAATTCAGAAAAGACTCAATTAATATCAATGAATAATCTGATCATAAACCCACAATTCATTGGATCCCAACAAACACACAACAAAAGAAGATTACATCCAATAGAACTCCAAGAACATGGAGGATAACATTGTATTGAACATCAAAGAGAGAGAACCACTACTGCTGGATGCTACTAACACGACACTACAATCAGAGACCCTTCCACGAAACTATGTGTGCTGCATTAATCGCAAATGATGATGTAATAAAACTGTCAAAAAAGAGACAAGACGTCTGCGATGGCGGAGTCCTCAAACACAATTCAGATTATAGTTCCATGTGCAATGTGTGGCATACGGTTCACTCGAATGAACTTTTTGCGATGTTCACTCGAATGAATTGTTTGCGATGAACATAACAGCAGAAAACAGTCAGACGGATGAAGGTGTGTGTGATATACAACATACAGTTAACTCGGATGAAATGTTTGTGATTAGACAACACAACAGAAACAGTCAGTCAGATCAAGGTTTGTGCGACATGATATACAACATACAGTTAACTCAGATGAAATGTTTGTGATTAGACAACACAACAGAAACAGTCAGTCAGATCAAGGTGTGTGCGACATACGGCATACAGTTCACTCGGATGAACTATTTGCGAGTAGCCAACACAACAAAAATGGTTCAACTTCACATGATGTGTGTGATATGCGGCAAACAGACTAGTAATCAGAAATGTGTGGGAAGACCGATAACAACATAGACGATTCATGTTAACAAGCTGTGTGTGTTGTGAGCAAACGATTGCTGGTATACAATTGTGAGTGGTTGATGAAATCATCACCAACGGGTTCCATTTTTTAGTCCGTGTGCAACGTGATTTGCTCTGTTGCGGAACATCTACGCTCTGTCTACAGAGCATCAACATATATACTTAAAAAGCAGCATTGCATAACCAAATTAAGCATACAATTACATAAGTGACTACACACATAACATTTCCACACACCAAAGTAAGCAATTACATGCATACTAAACTAGGAGAAACGAGCATCTAATCATCTACATGTTGTTGTGACGACGCTTGCCATTGCTCTGCTTCTAGCAGGATCCCTGGCTGTTTTGGGGAAGGAGGCACTTCCTCATGTCAACGATCCGCCTGTACATCTTGTAGCTCATGTACACCTCCTTGGCCGCATACACGACGTGAGCTTTGTCGAGTTTCTCCTTCCAGGCCGAGTGCCAGGCACGCTTGTCCTTGTTGCAGGAATCCTTCATGTTTCAATAGTAGGGGTCGATGATAGCCTTGGCGAGGTGAACCAGTGAGTCCTTCTCCTGCTTCTTGCTGCCCCAGATCTTGTATTGGCCCTGGATGTTAACAAGATTCTGGCAGGAGATGCCAGAATTCTTGAGCACCTTTACATCGTTGGTGATGTCCATCATAGCAAACATGTAGTGGGGCCTGTTGACAAACCTGGCGAAACGCTCGCAAGGCCTTGTGACCAAGCAGTAGTGGTAGACGAGGACGTGATTGCGCACACACATCTGGGCGATGGCGACCTTGGGATGAGACCCGGCACGAGTGCGGGTGTACTCGAGGTCGAACCCGACCACCTTGTAATTCTCCTCCACAAGCAACAACTCCATGAAGTGGATGGAGTGCTCCACCCAGACCGGGTTGTTGGTGTACACCACTAAGAGCACAGTGAACTTTCTATTGGTGTCCACCACGGCATGCATGGTGAACTGCTGCTCGTCGTCGGCAGCTGCTAGGAGCGCCATTGGAGCTGTGCAGGATACCCTCTAAGAATTTGTCATTGTGGGTGTGATTCTTGCAATACTGGGGCTTAACATGATTCAACAGCAAATCATGTCTTAACATATCAAGTGATGCATTTCCTTCTCAACACACACAATAATAATTATTAATGCAAATTAAGTTAAGGTGGGAGGACATCAATTACTTGAGTCAACAGAAACAGCATACACGCCACCATCCACCTTCTTCATCTCTAACATGAACTTAGGCATGTTTTTGGCAGCGAACTATGGCGTACTCTTCTACCATGGCCATCTAAGCATAGTTTTTTAAAAACCGAACAAGCAACCCACCTGTTGGACCGCCAGTTAATCAGTTCATTTGCGACATAAAAGGAATATTAAAATTATTAAAAAAATAACATTTGATCAAATGAGCACTTATAATACTCGTTGTAATCCATTAAGAAATTACAAAGTATTTGTGGCCTAGTTGGTTATTTGTCCTTTAGCGTTCATGGTCCCATGGTCAATGTTTAGATCAAATTTGACGCACCATTTCACAAATATTAAAATGCGACATAAAAGGAATATTAAAATTATTAAAAAATAACCTTTGATCAAATGAGCACTTATAATACTCGTTGTAATCCATTAATAAATTACAAAGTATTTGTGGCCTAGTTGGTTATTTGTCCTTTAGCGTTCATGGTCCCATGGTCAATGTTTTGATCAAAATTTGACGCACCATTTCACAAATATTTTCCTATTTTTTATGAAGTCTTAAAAATGTGCGAAGTGTCGGCTCTCATTGCCTACAAATCAACCAGTTGTTAACTTGTCATTCACACTGCCCCAAATAATTCGTAGCTCATTAACAAATTACGATATAAACATGACCAAGAATAATTTATATGGACCTCACAGGACATTGAAAATAACATTACCATGAGATTCGAAGCAACATGGTTGCTTGCCAAGAGCTCCTCCATCAACTAGATTTTTAATTTCTAGTAGAATTTATTTCTTCTTCTAAATTCCCTCCTTTTCTTCGTCACAACATAGGAATTTATTCTCCTTTCCCTTCCAGTAATTTTGGATCCAAGCAACCCACAAATCCCGCATCCTTTAAGGACACACAAATCCAGCCCCACAATGCCTCCCTGTAATCAAGGGGACACCTGGAAATTAATGCCCCCAAATCGTCCTCCATCATGTGAACAATTTTTACTTGATTTTGTGAATCCCACTCACAGCCCATAAACTCTTGGACACCCGCATTTTTTGTCTGGATGGGCTTCGATCGCCCACGCTGGCCTAAGTTAGGTGCGAGCCAGAAATAAAAATGGGTCGAGCCAAGTGATCATGCGAGTCAGAAATAAAAACGTGTTAGCTAGCTTGTGCAGCGTGAAAAAATAGTACCACCTCAGGTATTGTAATAAAAAAATATCACCGAAGCGGGACGAAACCAAGAATATCACCTTGCTTTATTAGTAGGTATAGATTAGATTCTCAAAAATATATAAGTGAAGCATGAGAGTACAACTATTTCTTTAAAATATAACCACCGCCATGCTCTAAAAGATATAAGTGAAGCACTAGAGCATCTGGCTAGCTCAAAAGATATAAGTGAAGCACATAGAGTATTCTAACAAATCATGAATAAATGTGTGTCCCTCTCAAAAGGTGTGTGCGGCAAATCGTGATTGTGGCAAACTAAAAATAAAACAAAGAAAACACTCATATAATACACGACACTCCAAGCAAAACTCATATCATGTGATGAATAAAAATATAGCTCCAAGTAATATACCGCTGGATTGTAGACAAAATAGGGGATGCCTTACGGGGCATCCCTAAGCTTAGATGCTTGGTTGTCCTTTAATATTACCTTGGGGTGCCTTGAGAATTCCCAAGCTTAGGGTCTTGCCTCTCCTTATTCCTTCATCCATTGTGATCTCACCCAAAACTTGAAAACTTTTGCACACAAAAGTCAACAAAAACCTCGTGAGATCCATTAGTATAACAAGCAAATCATAAACTTTAGGTATTGTTATCAATCCATTCATATTTTATTATTGCATAATACTCATTGTATTCTAACTTCTTCATGACTTATACCCCCTAATATTATCCATAGCATCATTAAAATAAGCAAACTATGCAACGAAAACAGAATCTAACAAAAACAGAACAAACTGTAATGATCGGAACAAGCGCAATACTTCTGTAACTCCAAGCATTTTGAAAAATTAGAACAATGTGGGGAACTTGTATATAAATAATGTGTAAAACAATTCACAATTTTATCATGCTCCAGTGAATTTAAACAATTTCAGTACTAGGCGCAAAAGTTTCTATTTTTCTCACAGAATCAAGTCAACTATCAACCAAATCATCCCAATGGCTTTACTTAGAAAAAACACTAATTAAGACATAAAAACACAATCATAACAGTAGTATAATTGTGTGGACACAATAAAATACAAAATAAAACAAGAAAAATAAGATGACTATTGGGTTGCCTCCCAATAAGCGCTATTGTTTTACGCCCCTAGCTAGGTGTAATGCATAGTTTCAAGCATTGTCATCTTTAGTTTTCAACCCATAAGTGGCCCTCATAATTGATTCATATGGTGGCTTAATTCTCTTTCTAGGGAAGTGTCCCATTCCTTTCACTAATGGAAATTGGAACCTTATGTTTCTTCTTTCATATCAATAATAGCACATATGCTTCGTAGGAAAGGCCAACCAAGTATTATAGGACAAGACGAATTGCATTCAATATCAAGCACAATGAAATCCATGGTCACATAATTTCTGTTAGCAAGAATGAGAACATCATTTATTCTACCCAATATTTTCTTAACAGTTGAATCCGCCAAGTGCAAATTAAGGGTACATTCATCCATATCAACAAGGCCTAGCACATCACATGAATATTTTGGTAGAGTGGAAACACTAGCACTCAAATCACATAAAGCATTACATTCATAATTTTTAATCTTTACTTTAATAGTAGGTTCCCACTAATCATATAATTTCCTAGGTATTGAAACCTCCAACTCTAGTTTTTCTTCAAAAGCTCTCATCATAGCTTCTAGAATATGTTTAGTGAAAGCTTTATTTTGTTCATTAGCATTGGGTGAATTCATCATGGATTGCAACAGGGAAATACATTCAATTAAAGAAAAACTATCATAATTAAAGTACTTGAAATCCAAAGTAATGGGCACATCACTAATTAAAGTATTGACCTCTCCAAACCCACTTTTATCATTTTTATCATTAAGATCATCATCTCCGAACAGTTGGGACGCCTTCTAGCTAAAGTTAAATCATCTTCAATCCCTTTTCATCAAGTTATATATTATTAAATAAAGACTCTATGGGTGAGACACCAATCTTTTTAACATGTTCATCATGATTATGGTAAAGATCAGGTGGAATAGCCTTATCTAGGAATTCTCGCTAAGCTCTCAACCTAGCATTTCTTTCTTTACTTTCATTAATGGATACATAGATAGCTTTGATGGACTCATTAATATCAAGCTTAGGTGGTAAAATTTTAGATTTGAGATTTTTCACATCATGAGCAGTTCTATCCATGTTCCTAGCCATATCATCAACTTCATTCAATTTTTCCTCTACCATGGAATTAAAAATCTTTTGAGAATTAATGAATTATTTAATATTACTTTCAAGATCAATAGGTATCCTATTATTATTTTTATAAGAATTTTCATAGGAATTACCATAATTACCACAGGAATTTTTGGGATACGGTCTAAGATTAATATTGCCTCTATAAGCATCGTTATTGAAATTATTTCGAGAGACAAAATTCACATCAACAACATCATTATTTTGCTCAATCAAAGTAGACAATGTCACATCATTGGGATCAACATGAGCATCCTTACTAGCAACCATTTTCATAAGAGCATCCATTTTATCACTGAACATAGTAATTTCTTCAACAAAATTTACCTTCTTACTAGTTGGAGCTCTTTCCGTATGTCATTCAGAGTAATTTGCCATAATATTATCAAGGAGTTTTGTATCTTCTCCTAATGTGATTTCCATAAAGGTTCCACCTGCGGCAGAGTCTAGAAGATTTCTAGAAACAAAGTTTAGTCCCACATAGAAATTTTGTATAATCATCCATAAACTTAAACCATGAGTGGGAAAATTTCTTATCATTAATTTCATTCTCTCCCAAGACTGTGCAACATGTTCATGCTCAAGTTGCTTAAAATTCATAATTTTATTTCTTAGAGAAATATTTTTTGCGGTAGGAAGATACTTGGCAATAAAAGCATCCTTACACTTATCCCAAGAATCAATACTATTTCGAGGCAAGGATGAAACCAAGTTTTAGCACAGTCTCGTAGTGAGAATGGAAATAATTTCAATTTAACAATATCATTATCCATAACTTTTTCTTTTGCATATCGCATAATTCAACGCAAGTATTAAGACGGGATGAAGCATCTTCATTAGGACTACCAGAAAATTGTTCTTTCATAACAAGATTTAGCAAAGCAGCACTAATAGTGATGATTTTGAAGTCATCTGATTATGAATCATCTGGCAGTTGCAATTTCGTCCAAATAGTGAACTGAACTAAAATACCATTCACATGCCATAAGAACGAGCAACAAAATAATTGGAAACATGCATAATGATGTGTGTAGTCCAATAAGTGTTGTTGCAAGCATGGATTTATCTACCTTTAAGGATGACTCAAGTAGATATTTATATTTACTTATTGAGACATAAAATATTGATCCTTTGAAATATTTCACAAGGTTTCCAGAATGAGGTAGAAATTTTTATAACAAGAAAATTTATATTTCTGCAATTAGATTACAGAAAAGAATATTTTGAGTTACAAGTTTGGTGATTGTCTGATGAGTTATGAAAAGAGTTTCTTAACTTGCACCTCCTGGAACACCACTATGAGTGGTGTGTCTGAGTAGATGTAACCAAACCATGTATGACATGGTGAGATCAAAGGTGACATTAAACTATTTTCCATTATACTTTCAATGTGATGCTTTAGAGACTATGGCTTTTACACTGAAAAGAGTGTCATCAAGTCTATTGAATTAACACCATATAAGATATGGTTTGAAATGCGAAACCATTTGGTCTTTTCTTAACATTTGGGAATATAAGACACAAGTAGAAGTGGTTACGCGTTGATGTCCCAAGTCAGATAAGTGCTACTTTGTTGGTTATGCCAAATAGTTGGGTACTCCTCTATCACTACACCTAGGCAAAGTGTTTTGCCACAGTGTGCGCTAAATTTTTGAAGAAATTTTTTTCTGCAAAATAGTGAGTGGGAGGAAAGTGCAACTCAACGAGATTATAGATTCTTCCTCATCGGGTCAAAGGAAAGAAACACTCGGAGCAGTTCCAGGATTTCCTACTAAGACTGATACGGAAGCCTCTACATGAGATATAGAGACTTCGGTCGAAATTGCAGCTCAACTATATAGGTTGGGAAAACTCGTGCAAACCTTCATGGTGTGCAAACGAGATATTGTTGAACAAACAACATACCTATAGAATCATTGATGGGCCCTGACTCCGGACTTGGCTATAAGAAAAAATAATTCAAGACAGTATCCATATACATAATTCAAGTTTAGACCTTAATGAACCCTCCAGAAGACTTAGAGTCTAAAGTATAGTAATGGATCTATAAACTGACAAAGATAAAAATGTTTTATAATGCTTGACTTGTTACAAATAGTTTATGACAGGATCAAGGGGTTGACTATGGCAAGATTGTCTCATCATAGGAATACTTAAAGTCAGTTCAGATTAAACTAGCAATTACTAAATATTTCAATTATGAGATATAACAGATGAATGTCAAAATGATACACATGGTATGGAAATAGAACCAAGGTTGTATATTTGATGCGATCCTAGGTAATTTTGTCGATCCACGGGATGCTAGTAAGTGTGCAAGCTTCAAGAGATCCTATAATCTAAAGCGGGCATAGTGGGGTTGGAATCTTCATTCTGATGAAATGATCAAAATTTGCTTTCACTGAGGAAAGCAAAGATACTTGTGTTTACAATAAAGTAAGTGGGAGCATAATAATATTTATAAAACAACTATGTGTGCATAACATATTGTTGATTGGAAATAATATTGTTGACACAAATTAGGACTTCATTAAATAGTTTTTGATGAAGTGCTTAGGCAATAGCCTTGGTATTAGGCATTAGGATCTATGGAGATAGTAGTACCTAATCGGTCTTAGCCAAAATACATATTGACAAGATACTAAAGCAGTTTATTATGAAAAACGCCAAGAAGAGTTTATTGTCAAAAGTCACATCAAAGGACTTTTAAGCAAGAATCGATATCCTGAAATACTCATGAGAGAAATACACTTCACACTTGTGTTAATCATTTTCCATGGTATGTAAACAACCAGATATGTCAAGTACTCCAAGTAAGTTGTGAGCAAAGTTACCAGATTGATCAAAGTGTTGATCATAAGACAAAAGTCAAAATGTCGTTGAATGCAAACATGACATGTCTCTCGTATATGGAGAAAAGGAAGAGATTGATGTAAGGAGTTATATCTATACAAGCTCATTGTAAGTAGTATATCGATAAAATCTTCATCGGTGCTCCAAGCGATTTTTGATTTCAATTAGGTTATTTGTATTATACAGTAATTGGTGGCACAGTAAGTTGGAATTTGTCCAAGAAAGTTATTGTGATGAATTCCATAACAATAGGCTGAGTACTTTGTTGCTTTAGAAGCAACATTGGAGGGTGATAAATCTAAAGTTCGTTTATGAACTTGGTATGGTTTCTAGATAGTGTGTGCTAATGGAACACTATTCTGAATAATGGTTCCATAGCTCAGTCTAAGGAATCAAAGGTCCTACCAGTGATTCAATACATGCAAACATAGTTCCACGCAAATTATGAATTTTGTGGAAGCATGAAAGATGCCAGGAATGCAAAGATACACTCAGAGTGAACTTGTCATATTTGAGAGATGAAGGCTATACCATAAGCAAAGCATGAACTAACACCATATTGCCATTGTTGTAATAGGAAAATGTGCTAACTAGATTATTGACTCTAGTGCAAGTGGGAGTCCGTTGGAAATATGCCCTAGAGGCAATAATATTGTATCATTATATTTCCATGTTACTTAAGAGTTTATATTCTATGCTATAATTTCTATGATCCTGGAATATGCGATTCAGTGGAAAACTCATATGCACGTGTGGAATGATAAATGGTAAAACATGTTTCCTAGTCTCTCCTCTAAGACTAGCTCAAGTGTTGTTTGTGATCATGTTTTCCGGATCTTAGGATATCGTTAAGTATAACGATAGTCGTAAATCAACTTTGAGAATATGACATTGGAAGAACGATCATATTGAATTGACCCAAACATGTTTGTTATACTTTGAGATACAATCGTCACCAGTGAGTTATAAAACGGAGAGTTAACATATGATTTAGTTCCTTAGACCATGAGAGTATCCTAGTCACTTCTTACCATACGATAGACTCTGGGGTTGCTCAAATGTCATCTATAACACAGTGATCATAACGATAGATTATAGGTTCATCGGAAAGTTTGACAAGGGGCTACATAGCTCAAGAGTGGGATTTTCTCCTCCGGTGATGGAGATATATTCTTAGGGACCTCTCGATGTGACGGCATCCATCATCGTCTGGCCAGACACAGGTGAGGTCACAGGGATGCCAGAACATGTCAACGAGAAAGAAGAACAAAACCAGTAACTAAGAGATCGGTGTAGTGAGCACGAGAATGACTCAAGAGGTACCGATACATCTCACCTTAGATTTTGTAAAGTATCATGGAGCAAAGGGAATAGCACATGATAACCAAAGTTTCACTCGAATGTCATTCATGTATTCATAGGGATTTATATGGATGTCCATGGTCCCGCTATCGGTCACTAAACGATAGGGATTTTGTTCATGTCTGCGTTTTACCGAACCTACAGGGTCACAATCTTAAGGTAATCATGATCTTCTGAGTGTTAGTGGATAAAAGTTATGATAAAATATTTATGAAACAATTTTTTTAATATACGAAATAGTTTCGAGAGGAACCAGAAGCGTTTCGGGGTTAACAAAAGGGTTTCAGGGTTTACTGGGTGATACCGGTAACTAATATATAGGTGCAAAATGTTTCTGGAGATGTTAAATTGATAATATAAGGCTCTAATAATGATTATGATACTTTATATTTAATTAAATGTCAACGGGCCTTAAAAGGATTGACAAAGGTGGCGCCCCCTTAGCCTTTTCTATAGGCCAAGGGGAGGCCAAATTGGAGTGGGGGGGGGACTCCTTCTCCCCCTTGAGCCGGAGCAAGGATTGATGGCTCCTACCCTCTTGTAGCACCCCCTCTCCTCCCTCCAACCTATATATACTAGAGGTTCCGGGATTGTTAAATACACAAATATTGGAGCCTTGTCTAGTTCTCTAGTTCTAATTCTAGTTCTAGTTGATCCAATTAGAGCTGGATCTAATCCTGTGTAGTCCTCATAATTAGAACCCAGTGTGATTCTAATCTTCTCTCTCTAATTCTCCGGTGATGATTAGCTTTGGACGATGAAGCGTTGCTGGATCGTGAAGACAGTATGCTCGTAAGGTGTGGAGATGTTATGCTTTTGGTCTTTGGTTTGAGGGATCATTCATGAACGGTTCAAGGGACTTCAAATACGATCTACACCGACTCTTCTTCCGCTGCAACTAAGAGTTGGCAACGATCATATCTAAACCCTTAATGCATCTTCATAGTGTTCCTGGTTTGATCATAGGATGATTTTTTTTGTTTTCTCCTACGTTGCCCAATAGCCTGTTCATCAACCTTGCTATTCTCATGGGAATGTGTAGTACCTCATCCTCGGGGCTGAGGGTATGTACTAGTAGCTATGTGTTCAATCTCTCTCTCTCATGTTCTTGATGGATTCGATCTTGATGTATCATGAGCTTGATTAATAAAGTTGGATCTTTTGATGTTCATCTCCGTCTATCCTTTTTGTGGTGAATTGAGTCTTGTTATTTGAAGATTCTTGATGTTGGATTGAATACTTTGGATTTGAGATTACTTGATGCATGCCTAGTAATTAACTTGCATATACCCGTGGTGACATTAGGGTAATCTAGGCATGAAGGTTGAACGATATGTATCATATGGTGTTGCCGTAGTATGATCTCTAGGACTATTCGCTACACTTTGGGGATGGTCTAATATATTAATTGTAAAGACAACTTTAAGGTGGTTTGCTACCTACGTGATTCCATCCCACTTTATCAGATGGAATATAAACTTTAGAGAGATTTTTTGCTGCACTTTGAGGGATTATCATGTGGTTCAATTATGTTAATGATATTGAGAATTGACAGTAGCGAAAGTATGAACCATATGCCTTGTTTACAAGCATTGCAATGCCGTTTGTATCTACTTGTACTGGCTATCTTGCTATTTTTATTTGTTCATATTACAAAAACCTATTTCTACCATCCATATGAAATTTGCATCACCATCCCGTCACTGAACTAGTGCACCTATACAACTAACAATTGTATTCAGTGTGTTGGGAACACAAGAGACCACTTGTATTCTAGTGCAGGGTTGTTTGAGAGAGAAACACCTTCTACGGAATGATAAAACTTAGTTCATCCACTTGAGGAAAATTTACTGATATCCTAGAAAACTCTGCGTTTGGAGTCCCAACAAAGTCTGCAGTAATAAAGTTGCGAGTAGATATCAACACCGAGGAACCAAATGTTCCTACAAGCTAGATATTATCTAATCTAGCGGCTAGAACTAGTTATTTGTGCATGCACACACAATATACATGCAAAGAAATGTATAATCCTCATCATGTATACACAAACACACACACACAGGTAAAACTGTGTCTATCATAGCTTGCCACAGAATTAGTTAAGGCTTGCTAAACATTTAATAGTTTAAAAGTTATCAAAAAATAGGAAATAAATAGGGGAGCCTCACTCATTATAGGTGTATTGGTTCAGTATTTTTTCAGGATTTTTGAGAACTTTTACGCCGTCGAAAACCTTAACTAGTTCTGTGGTAAGTTATTGTAGAAAATCCTAATTAAAAAATTTTTGTGTGTGGGGGTGGGGGGGACTTGCACGCTTTGCTTTAACATGTATAATGGCTTTCACACAAATACACCATAATTAAAAAAATAGAGGGCAAAGGAGGGAATTAAACCCGAATTCTAGTGCATTATATCTAGCAACCATCATGATAATTCTTTTAATTAGAATCACAAAAAAATGCAGTGGTCATATAAAATTTTACACCATGCGCTTTAAGATGTGGAATTAAGCTCAACGCAATGACCTAGTTAAGCAAATATGTTGCGGATCAAAGTATTAAATGCAAATTGAAGTACCATTTGTATTTCAACAACATGAATAATAAAATCATTCAAAATAATGAATTGTATAATTAAATAAAAAATGAAGTTTCTAACAAAATAATGAATTGTGGCGTTGGTATTAGCCTTACAGACAAAAAAAACTTAAAACAAACTTGTACACAATTTGCATAGAAATTGCAATGCTATAATAACATGCAAAGAATTAAGCATTTAATAGTGTACTTTTTGCACTCTACGAAAATTTACAGGCATACTATAAACTAGTTGAGTGTATACCTAAGTATAACAAAAATTAATTAAAATAAAATTTCTATAGAAGAATAAATTAGTGGCATTGGTAGAATGCTTACAACAATGCATAGAAAATGCAGTATTTTATAATATACAAGAATAAACATATAATAGTGGTATTTTTGCATTCTAGTATAATTCACACACATATTGTATAATACATGCACACATAAACTTACACAAAAAAACATCCAATGATTCACATAAAGAAAAAACCGGCTCAAAACAAGAAAGAAAAAATGTGTCGCATAATCACATGCACCTGAAATTATTTATAATGATAATAGATTTTTTTTTCAGGACCGGACATTGGAATTTCATGTCACGTGATACCTCTTTTTTGCGTGAGAAAATTTCAATCTATTCATCTTCAATTATGGTAGTACAAAGAACACCAGAGGAAATAAAATTACAACCAGGTCTGTGGACCACCTACGACGACTACAAGCACTAGACCGAGCCGAAGGCGCGCCGCTGTCATCGCCCCTCCCTCGTCGGAGCCAGACAAACCTTGTTGTAGTAGATAGTTGGGAAGTCGGCGTGCTAAGGCCCCATAGGACCAGCACACTAGAGAAGCAACCATTGCCGATGAATAAAGTCATAGATCGGAAGGATCAAACTTGTAAACATCCAAACGAAGACAAATGAAGACCGGATCCAAACAGATCCACCGAAGACCAACACCGATTGAATCCTATGAGACCTGACGAAGACACACCTCCACACGTCCTCCGACGATGCTACACGCACCATTGGGATGGGGATAGAACGTGGAAGACATTATTTATACTGAGGGGCATCGCCGCCACCACATAGCCCCAACCAAGACACTGAATGTAACAAGAACGGGGTCCCTCCCGCCGAAGAGGGATCGAGGTCCTTCGCACCTCCATGATGCAAAGGCCATCGGAGATGGAGCTGACAGGGCGGAGCTGACAGGAGGAAGACGATCTTTTCTTGTGGAGGAAGAAAACTACGGTTGATTAATGCAACATGATACCTCTTTTTACTATGTGATCCAATTCATGTCAACCCGTCCCATACTTAGTTGGATGCGGTAGTCTATGACATCCCAGGCGTGAAAATTAAGTAGGGAACCTATAATACATATATAATAGTAGAGTTTTTGTAAAACTGAAGTTTCCTCAAAACGAATGAATTAGTGGTATTTGTATTACCCTTATAGAATAAATAAAAGAACAAATAATGACAAAAACTAGCACACAATTTGTACAGAAATTGCATTCTTTTATAAATGCAAGGTTAAATATATAATACTGTATTTTTTGCACTCCAGTACAATTTACACACATATTTTATAATACTTATGTCTATACTCACACAAACACCCAACACATATTCATACACATAAAACATCAATTAAAAAGAAAATTATAAACGAACACACATACGATGGAAAGAGAATGAATGCACATGAAAAAAAAATCAAGCGAGTGCCAAATAATAAAACAAACACATAAACATAAATAAAAAATATTTTAAGGAAGAATGAATCCAGGGAATTTGTATTATCCTAAAGAAGAAATAAAATGAAGATAAAATAAATGAAAAATGAAGAAAAACTTACACACAAAATTTAGGGATCCATAATATGTAAGAATAATCATATAATATTATAAGTTGTATCTACATATGTTATATTCGCTCTTCGAACAATGAAAGAACAATATAAGAGATTAATCATCTCTATGTGCAAGCTGAAACTTAATTGCATCTTAATTAATGATGTCTCGTCGATCATTTATCTCTCACTCTCTTTCATTTTACAAATCACACGTGCACACACAACCATACACATGCAGGCTCACGCATGCACGCAACACACATAAAGTGAGGGCCATCTTTAGAGCGGCAACGTGAGCGACAGTGGACAATGGACACTCCACTCTATTTTGGGAAGATACATGGTTGAATGGATACCGCATTGAGGAGCTTGCACAATTGGTTTATGCCCAGGTAGACACACGCTAAAGAAGAACAAGCACGATTGTTGAAGCTATTTCGAATGGAACTTGGGCTCGTAATCTAGGGTGGGCGACTAGTGAACACAACCTAGCACAGTTCATGGAACGATGACCTAGAGTTGCATCAAGTATGCTTGACCCACAGCTAAGGGATGAGCTGCAGTGCTCTTGGGAGGGGAATGGCCTTTTTCGGCCAAGTCAGCATACTCTGCCAAACCCATAGCATTATAAGTTTCTCCCATAACTAATTGTAGTAGATGCAGGTAGGAGTCGGTATACCTGTCTCAGATGTGGTGTCTATATACATGATCATATCCCTGAATATCGTCATAGCTACACACTTTTCTGTCAATTATCCAACAATAATCTGTTTACCCACTTTATGTTTTTTGTTCGAGAGAGAAGTCTCTAGTGAAAACTATGCCCCCGAGTCTACTTTTATCATATATTAAATTCAAAATACCTTGCTGCAATTTATTTACCGTTGTTTTATTTTGTGTTTTATTTATCTATCTATCTATCACTATCATATTTGATCCTTGCAAATAACCGTCAAGGGGATTGACAACCCCCTTGATCGCGTTGGGTGCAAGTATTTGCTCTTTTGTGTGTAGGTGCTGCTAACGAGTTTTTGCATGGTTCACCTTCTTGATTGATAACCTTGATTCCTAACTGAGGAAAAATACTTATCTCTACTGTACTGCATCAGTCTCTCCTCTTCGAAGAAATCCAACACAGCTCACAAGTAGCAGAATATTCTAGTGTTCGACGGGCAGAGACATTGCTTACGGAAAGCTCTTAGCCATA
Source organism: Triticum timopheevii (assembly GCA_963921465.1). Classification (NCBI taxonomy): domain Eukaryota; kingdom Viridiplantae; phylum Streptophyta; class Magnoliopsida; order Poales; family Poaceae; genus Triticum; species Triticum timopheevii. The sequence continues at coordinate 390,086,520 of OY997274.1, forward strand.
TTGCAAGCGGGAGTAGGGTTTGAAAAAGTGCAAGTCTTCTGCTCGACAGTTTCCTTGCCGCGACAACCATGTGGGAGAGTGGCGAGTAGTCCACTCATGTTTGTAACGTTGGACTAGGCATGGTCCTGCCTATAGGCATGCCTTCTATTGACTGTGTTCATGGGGCTCTTTTCCCTTCTTCTATACCATATGATACGCACACTTGCGCATAGTCGGGAGAGAAAATGCACACGTGTGCATGCACGGACACAACGCAAGCACTCACGTACACGTGCATGTGCACACGCTACACCAATCTACCGATTAATCAACCATGTGAAACATGGCTGCTCTAGAATAGGCTTAGCCAGACCGTGGACTCATCTAGAACGAGCCTTGTATGTGGTATGATTTAGGCGACAGGAAAAAAATGACTAAAACTTAAAAAAAATAGGTGACTGAGAAATAGCAAAAGCAAAAAATGACATATTAGCAACAATAAGTCATATGTGACTGACACTATGCCTGTATCGAAGGAGGTGTTCGGCCGATTCAGAGCTTATTTTGGCACACATGTTGGATAAAACGTTTCTCGTCACCCACTCCAATCGTATATACACCGTCTTGAACAACGGTCGGTAGTGTAGGCCACATATGAAATCAATGCGTGCAACGATATATAACCTACATAGAAGAAGATGCTTACAATATCATTTTTACATAGTCAAAGCGGCCCATAATAAGATAGATGCTCCAACCCATGTTAGTATGCTAACCCTATTTGCTATTCCATCAAGTGAGTGACCATATATATTGGCCACAATTGTGGGGGATACAAATTAGACACTATTTGGACGACTGACCATGTAGAACATGCAAAGTTAAAATAGAAGAAGGGGTGTTTGATTTTCTTGTGAGCACAAGAGCTATACCTCTATTTCTGTTTACTGTCTTTTTGGTACAATATTCGACCAAAAATGAATTAAGCTTGAATAGAACATTATTTCAATCCAAGATCATTTCCCGAATCTTATAACAAAATCTGAATCCTAAAGTCTTTTTTGAATGTCACGAATAATTTTAATATTTCAAGAACATTTTTCCGAATGTCTTGAACATTTTTTAATCTTGTAACATAATTTCAATTCCAAGAACATTTTTTAATACCAAGAACAACTTTTAAAATACAAGAACATTTTTTAATTCCAAGAATAGTATTTTGAATTCAAGAACATTTTTTGTATCTTAGATCATTTTTTATCAATATAAGAATATTTTTGGAACTTTAGAACAGAATCTGAATACTATATCCTTTTCTGAATGTGTCAAATAATTTTTAAATTCCAATAACAATTTTTAATGTCTTGAACATATTTTGAACCATATAACATCAATTCAATTACAAGAACAATTTCCGAATTCCAAGAACAATTTTTGATTTCCAAGAACATTTTATGTACTCCAAGAATAACATCTGAATTCCAAGATTATTATTTGAACCTTAGAAATTTTTTTGAAACTTCTATCTTTGTTGGATCCTATAGTGCTTTTTGAATGTATCAAATAATATTTAAACTCCAATTATGTTTTAAAATGTCTTGAACATTTATCGAATCTTAGAACATAATTTCAGTTCTATAAAAAAAATTTGAATATCGGGAACATATCTTGAACCTTAAAACATTTGTTTTTGAATCTTAGAAGAAAATTTGAATCGTATAACTGTTTTTGAAGGTCTCGATCAAATTTTGAATTCCAAGAACTTTTTTTAATCAAGAACTTTTCTGAATCCTTGAATATTTTTTGAATCCAAGAACATTTTTTCGATCTTCGAATAAAATTTTGAATAGTACAATCTTTTTGAATGCCTTAATAATTTTTTGAATCTTGTAACATAATTTGAATTCCAAGAACAATTTTCGTATTTCAGGTTTTTTAATCGAAGAACTTTTTTGAATAAAATAATGAATTTTGAGTGCAAGAACATTTTTTGAATCTTTATAAGAAAATTTGATTCTAGAACATTTTTTGAATGTCTTGAACAATATTTGAATTCCAAAAACTTTCTTTGAATCCAAGATTTTTTTCCGAATTTCAAAAAATGTTCAGAAGTTTAAAACTATATGTTTACCAGTACTAAGAAACAAATTATGATTCTTACAACAATTTAAATGTTTTGTAGGTTTACACAAGAATGAGAAGGAAATTTTATAATGCAAAATACCCCAGAAAGATTTTTACACACTAGTACTAGTTCTCAGAAAATCAAAATGTGATCTAGCCTATTTTTTCTATACACGAACTTATGTTTTACAGCTTCAGTATACTTCTTTGAGATAGAGCAAATTCCGTTTGTTTCCTGTTGTACATAATTGGAAAGAGAAATATGAACAATTCTCTATTGAAATTAATACTTCAACACTCTCTTCATTCTTTTTAAACATTTTATTGCTTTTGTGCATCAATTCATACATGAGAAACAACGAACGAAGAAAAACCCTGGTGAACCAGATAACATAGAACCAACAATCCCGCCATAAAAAAGCGAACCAATAGTGAAACAAAAACTAGCAAAAAAAATTCGAGACAAAATAGATACGACCCAACAAGCCCGCCAGTTGGATGCAGCGTGTGAAACAATGTCATTTTGACGGAAAGAGCGTCATATAGGGGTTGGGAGAGCATACGTGAGAGTGGGAGTGTTAGATGGGCTAGGCAATGTTTTAGGGTTTAGGTTAGGTAGGCTTGGTTAAAGGTAGTCGGGTCTAGGTGACTGGGGTGCTGCGACTCTGTTGGGCGGCTGTTGCACCAAATTCTAGTTAGCGCTGAGGTTATAGGCTATTTCGCCAACCGACGCACCCCACCTTAGCCCTAGGCCTGGCCCATTTAAATTTTCTTTCTTTTTGTTAACCTTCCAAAAATGGGTGTGTGATGTGATTCGAACTCCACACCACTTGGTTTAATTCAAACCGCACTGACCAACTGGGGCACCTTATTGGCTATGCTTATTTACTTCTTTTTCTTCTTCATTTTACTTTCCTTTCTAAAATTCGAGAACTTTTCCAAATTCGTAGAATTTTCTTAAATCCATTAACTCTTTTCCGAATCCGTTAATTTTTTTCAAATGCGTGAATGTTTTTCAAATCCACAAACTGTTTTTAACTTTTACAAACTTATTTTCAAAACTCGCGAACCTTTTCAAACTCATGATTATTTTTTCAAAATCAACGAACTTTCTCAATTCTTGAATTTTTAAATCTATGATTTTTTTAATTTTCTTAGACCTTTTTAAGTGTCATGAACATTTTCAAAAAGTGGAACTTTTGTGAAATTTGTGAACTTATATTCAAATTTCATGAACTTTTTCAAATTCACGCACTTTGTAAAATTGGTGATTTTTTTCAGATTCATTAACTTCTTTTCAAATCCATGAACTATGTTTTCACTTCATAAAGTTTCTTACAATTCATGTACATTTTTCTCAAATTCGTGAACTTTTTTCAAATTCACGCACTTTATATAATTAGTGAAAAGATTTCAGATTCATGAGCTGTTTTTAAACTCACATACATTTTTACTTTAAAAAACCGATGATTGGTTTTTTCGATGAACAATACAGGACAAAAAAGGATAATTGAGAAAAAAGGAAATAAGTAAAAATAAAAAGGCAAGCGAGCTAGGACACGAGCGAGGCGTGCTGGGCCGCGGGCCGTGAGGAGGCCTCGGCTGTGGCGAGGGGGGGGGGGGGGGGGGGGGTCCTATTCCTTGTGTGGGGAGGGTATAGGCGCGGTCCTAGACCTCGCTCAACGCGAGTGGGATGGTAGCCTTGCCCCGGGGTAGGGCCATACTGGGCCGGTCCAGCTTGCGTAGGCTACAGTCATGTTTTTTCTTCTTTTTTTTCATGTTTTTTGTTTCGGTTTTGCTTATTTTTTTGCTTTTGTTTACAACTTCAAATATTCTGAATAAATATATTGCAAAAAAACTTTACATAAACATTTGAAAACATGCTACACGGGCATTTGAAAAACAAAAAATGCGTATAGGGAAAATGTTTCTCATGCATACAAAAAATGTATAGAAAAATACAAATGTGTATGAAAAATTGATCATATATTTAAAAAATTAGTAAGCATTTAATATTTTTAGATGTGCATAGAAAAAATGTTGGCCATGTATTAAAAAATATTAATATTATATTTGAAATGTTAATCAAGCATTTGAAAATGTTCAAAATGAATAAAACACTATTGACCATGTATTTGAAAAATATTAATTTTTTATTTGGAAATGTTAATCACGCATTTGACAAATGTTTAAAATGTGTATAGAAAATATGTTGGATATGTACAAATTTTTTTAAACTGGTATATGGAAGCCTTGCCAAAGTGGTAAAGCTGCTGTCTTGAGACCATGAGGTCACGGGTTCAAGTTCTGGAAACAGTCTCTTACAGAAATGTAGAAAAAGGCTGCGCACAATAGACCAAAAGTGGTCGGATCATTTCCCGGACCATACGCAAGCGGGAGCTACATGAACCGAGCTGCCCTTTGGTATCTGAAAAATGTTAAACCTGTGTTATAAAAATATTATTAGATATATACCAAATCTGTACAATATGTATGGCAATAGTACATCATGTTTTCGAAAAATGTTAATCATGTATTTCAAAAATGTTAAATGTGTATATGAAAAATGTTTCTGATGTATAGGATAAATGTTGAATGTGTACTTAAAAATACACTGATTGTAAACAAGAAAGAAACAAACAAAACCTAGGGAAAATGAAAGAAACAAAGTAGTGAAAACCAAAGAAAAACAAAGAAAAAGGAATGGATACAAAAGAAAACCCTGTGAAAGCAGAGAAAAGAAACGAAGAAAATAGTTGAAAAAACAAAGAAAATGGAAAATAGTAATAAATGGGGAAAAGTAGTGAAAAAAGGGCTCTTTTCCTTTAAGTAGTTCACAGTTTCTATTCTCCCACGAACCTGGCAGTGGCGCATTGACCAATAGCGAGGAGACCATGGTTCGATCCCTAGCTTTCTTCCTTTTCTCCCTTTTCTCTTGTTTTAACGGTGCGCTAGTGGGCCGACCCATTTCTGCGGACACTTCAGACAAGAGCTTCTTTCCTTCCCGCTATAAGCGATATATAACTCTTGCACTGCTGATAATGAAGACAGGCAGAGCTCCTATTGGAGGCCCGCGGGCGTCCAATAGGCGAGCTTTCGCAGAAGCATCACACAAAACGGGTCGTCCCATTCCCACGGGTCGGATGAAAAATGTCAGCCAAAAAAAGTGCAAGGGACAGAGTTGAACCCAAGACCACACGCTAGATATCAACGTTGCCAACCATAGGCGCTAGCCACTGAGTACGGCTTAATTACAATGCCATCATTAAAGTACTATGTACACTGGTAGATTCTTTTTTGTTTTCAATTTTTTAACATTTCTTTGAAGAAAATGTCAAAAAAAAAATCCTGAAACTATTATGAAAATGTTGAAAATCATGATTTTTCTTAAATTTGAACAAACTTTTTAACTTGAACAATTATTGAAAACACAAACAGAATTTTTGAAATTCCAAATGATGAACAATTTTAAAATATACATTGAACATTTTCGTGATAATACATTGAACAAAAATTGAAATACACAATCAACATTTTTATATACATTGAACAATTTTAAAATACATAATGAACATGTTTCAAAATATGTAGAACATTTTATTAATATAGGGTGAACATTTCCGTAAATATATGATGGACATTTTTGCATAATACAGAAAACAAAAGATAAATAAAAAAGGAAGACAGAAAAAAAGAAAAAAAGGAAAAGAAAAAAGAAGAAAAAGAAAAAAGAGAAGAACCAGCAGAGTGACCGTTAGTCGGCCCAAACCAGAGCGTTGGGTGGGCAGGCTTCAGCAAAGCCACGTTGTTTTGACGCTTGCCAAGCGTCATCTTGTGGTGCTGCGTACCGCTCGTTATGTGGCGGCCCTTGCATTAAGCGAGCCGGTGGGCACCCTCACTGAAGGGTGGTGCTAGTTCGGCTGGCCCAGGCTCGCGGGAACAACAACCTCATATTTTTCTCTTTTTCTGTTGTTTATAACTCCAAATATTTTAAATAAATATATACAAAAATCTAACTACATAAAACATTTAAAAAATATTGGCTAAGCATTTTAAAAATGTTAAATGTGTATAAATAAAATGTTTATCACGTATATGAAAATGTATACAAAAATATATATCTGATAATTTGATGAATTGTTTTTAAAAGATTAATAAACCATTTGCCAAATTGTTTGGAAAATGTTAATCAAGCATTTAGAAAAGGTTAAATGTGTACAGGAAAAATGTTGACACTATACTAAAAAATGACGAAAACAATGGATCATATACATAAAAATGTTAATCAAGAATTTTAAAAAATGTTGAACGGTTATATTAAAAATGTTAATCATGCATTTGACAATGCGAATTTTGATCATGTATATAAAATTCTTAATCAAGAATTTTCAAAAATGTCTAACAAGTATTTGAATAATGTTAATCAAGCATTTAAAATAGGTTAAAATGTGCTTAGATGAAGTATTGACCATGTGTTAAAAAATTGTCAATACTTAAAATATTAATCAAGCATTTGAAAAAATGGTAAATGTGCATATTAATATTGTATTATAAACATATTAAAATTTTACTCAAAAATATTAATATTGTATTTTAAAAATGTTAATCAGACATTTGAAAAAAATAGAAGTTAATATAGGAAAAATGTTAATCAAGCACTTGAAAAAGTTTTAAAATATGTATAGTAAAAATGTTGACCATGTATTACAAAAATATCAAATCTATATTGGAAAAAATTTAGACGTGTATTAGACAAATGTTGTTTAAATATACACAAAATGTAGAATAAAACCAAAAGAACAAAGAAAACATAAAAATAAACAAAATTAACGTGAGCAAAAAATGAAAAATAAAAACAAAAGAAACAAAATGCAAAAAAGAATTTCAAAAACAGTGAAGAAACAAATAAAAGAAACAACAAAAAAAGAAGAAAAACCGAAAGAAAACTAGCTCGAATTGCCTCGAGTAGGACGTACTCCTACTACTTAGCACGAATGGGACTTGGGCAAAGTGGCTAGGAGTACCCATAAACTCCCTGGACACCAGGGGTCAAAGCAGATTCTCCCTTTCATGTACTCTTTTTACCTTAGAACCTTCAGCAAGACTTTCTACCGTCTCACTTAATGCTAGATATAGTCGTCACGCCTAGTATGTTCTTTTTGGCATTATTTCCTTATTCCATTTTATTTTTATTTTTCCCTCTTATTTAAAATTCTTCATATTGTTCCGAATCACGAACCTTTTCTCAAATTCAAGATTTCATTAGAACAAGCAAATTAAATTAAAATTGATACACTTTTTTAAATTCATGAACATTCTTTCATATTTAGAAACATTATTCAAATTTTTCATATTTGGCTGTCATGATTTTTCTTAAATATGTATCTACTAAATGGTAGTCAACAATTTATCAAACTTGACTACATATTTTGAAATTGCCGATATTTTTAAAAGTCGTGTTTCTTTTAGAAATCTGAGAACATATTTTTAAATTCAGATTTTTTTCAAAAAAAATCCATGAACATCTTTTGTATGTGTGAATTGTAGTTTAGCTGGTGAACATTTTTTCAATCACGAAATTTGTTTAAGTTTGGGAAAGAATGGGAAATACCTGATATGTTTTGAATCTATGATTATTTTTGAAATTCATGAATATTTTCTATAATCACACACATTTTTTAATTTAGTGAACTTTTTTTTTCAAATTCCTTCAATTCTTTTAAAATCCAAGCATTTTTCGAATTTGTTAATAAATTTAAAATTTTCATGATTTTTTTGGAAACCCCCAAGTTTTTTAAAAGATAAAATAACAAAGCAGAAAAAATGTAAGTAAATGGTATGAAAAAAACTTATTTATCGCATTTTGCAATAGAACTTTGCTGAAAAATGGGCTAACAGAATTTTGAAAAAGCAAAAAAGAAGAAAATAGAACCAAAACTCACAGCGACTTGTAGCGGGCGGGCCCAATAATCTGCATAACACAACGATTCGAGTGGCAAACACAACGATTTTTTCTTATTATCGTTCCGAGAGAAACATGACTTGAAGTCAGCACACAAACGATGACTACCTAGCCAATAACCACTTGGCCGCATTCACTTACCTGTCTGTTTGTCTGTAACCAGGAAGCAATCTATTTGACCTTATTATAGTACAACATAAATACACATTGTATGTCTAATATAATTTATTTGAAAACAAAAGCGTAAATTTGCGAACAAATTCTTAATAATATTGAGAACAACCAAGAATTCTAAAAAAAAGTAAAAATCATGAAAAAAAGTTCAATAATATTTTTAAAAAGTTCTTTAATTATAAAAAAGTTCAAAAGGTTTTGAAAAAAAAGTTCATGGGTTTCAAAAAAATTCATCGACTTGATAAAAAAAATCCATCAATTTTTTGAAAAACTACATCAATTTTGAAAAATTTTCATTTCTTTTAAAAAGACTTCATAGAAATTGAAAAAAGTTCATTGGAATTAAAAAGTTTATCAAAATTGAAAAAATGTTAATTGAATTTCATAAAAGTTCATCAATTGTGAATAAAAGTTCATCAATTTGGAAAAAGTTCATTGAATTTGAAAAGGTTCATCAAATTTCAAAATAAGTTCATCGATTTGAAGAAAAAGTTGACGTATTTGTGAGATAATCCATTGACCGAGGTAGAAAAAATATAAAGCAGAAAAGGAAAAGGAAAATGAAAAAAATGAAAAAGGGAGAAAACTGAAAGGAAAGTACAAAAGTTGAAAAGGGATGTAATAAAATAGATCCGGCTGGTTTGCGGGGTGGTTTCTCCGGTTCGTATCAAAGATGGAGGTCCTAGGCTCGAAACCCAACCAGTTGTTGTATTTTTTAGGCGCTCGTTTGCAAAAACATAAGCGGGCGCCAAATAGGATTCGCCAAAACCTTTCGCGTCCCGTTCCGAAATGGGCCTCCCACATCGCATACCGCTGCGGGATATCATGCTGAATATCCTATGTGACGCATTTTGTAACATAGTTTCGTTCTTTCGCTCTGTGGAATTCCCTATACACCGCTTATTGCGGCAACTAATCGCGGCTTCGCACAGAGCGCGGCTCACACTGGGCCGGCCCATTCGGGTTTCGCTTCGCGAGATAAAAGAATCGCGAAAACAAATCGCGCCAGGTATCGAATCGCCAACCACCTGTGTATGTACACGCCGCGCTGACCACCACGACTGTCGCTTGCAATTGAACGAATAACAACGTGACACTAAAAGCGGTTTACGAGCCAGGGATGATGTGGGCCGGCCCGCCAACCGACTTTACCATCCCGGTTATGGGAACCTTTCAGAGGTTTCTGCACCAACTTTTTTGGATTTGGGAACTTTCTAGGAGGTTCCTGAACCGGTTTTTTGCTGTTTCAATTTCTATTTTTCTGTTTCTTTTTTTCTTTCTCTCCTTATCCAGTTTCTTTTTTCTTTCCTTTTTATTTTCTTTTTTATGTCAAACAATATTCATGTTTCTTGAAAATTCTTCACACATTTATAAAAAAGTTTGCATTTTACAAAATTAGCAAGTTTCAAAAATGGTTGGTTTCCAAAGATTGTTCACATTTTCAAATTTCTTCCGTAGTTTCAAAATTTATTCATGTTTAAGAAAAAACCTTTCCTTTTTTCGTATTTCTGTTTCTTTACTTGATTTTTCCTTTTTCTTTGTGATTCCTTGTTATTACCTTTCTTGTTCTTCAGAATTTCAAATTTTGTTCAAAAATTCAAAAAAAGTTCAAAAGTTCAAAAATGTTCATGTTATTATCTTTTGTTCACAAATTCAAAAAACACTTCTCCATTTTTATAAAAATGTTAGCATATTTTAGAAAAAATGTTCACCTTTCAAATATTGTTCATAATACCAAAAAAATATTCGCATTTTGAAATTTCCTTCTGGGGTTTGAAGGAATGATCCTCTTTCAAAATTCATTCGCTATTTAAGAAAAATGTTCGTGTTTTCCAATTTTGTTCTATAGTTAATGTTTCCATCTCAAAATTTGTTCGCAATTTTTGAAAATGTGTTTGTTTCTAATTTTGTTTGGGAGTTTCCAAAAATGTTCGCTAATAGTTTCAAATGTTAACATTTTCCAATTTGTTCAGGAGTTTCCATTTTTTTAATAGTCACATACCCAGAATTAGTTTTGGAATTTGAAAAATGTTCATCTTCTTTTTTCTTTTCTTCTTCTATTTTCTCATGTTCCCTTTTCATTTTTTAAGAATATTCATAGTTTTAGTAAATGTTCATGATTTCATAAAATTTTTCCATGTTATTCGAAAAATGTTCAAAAATGTTCTGAGTTTGAAAAATGTTCTTGTTTCAAAAAATGTTCATGGATTCCAAAAATATTCGTGTTTCCAAATTTTTGTTTAGAGTTCCAAAAATGTTCACTTTAACAAAAATTTGTTCACATATTAAAAAATGTTCATGATTTTTAAAAAAGTGTTCAGTTTATCAAAACTTTGTTCTGATATTCAAAAAATATTCGAGATTTTTAGCTTTTCCTCTCAAATTTGAAAAGTGTTCGCTTAAAAAAAACATTTTTCTCAAAATAATGTTCGTGTTCGAAATTTGACAAAATGTTCGGATCTGCATTACCTTTAGCTTGGCGCGACATAGTAAAACAAGAAAGCTTATCTAGCCCATTGGCTAGGCTCATGCGTAAGTAACAGGAGGTACCTGGTTTGATCCCTCCTTCGAGAGCAGTCTTAGTCTTTTTTGGATTTTTCACTGTGTTCCGCTAATGGGACGGTCCAGCTGGAGTCGCCCATGTGCGTTCGCTCAGCAATTCGCCGTAACGAGCGGCACATAGGAGCTCCCTCGCTCTGGCGCACCTATATCTCGTTTGCTGCGAGACGTAGGTTGCGCTTGCAGTCAGGCGTCATCAAATAAGCCGGCCCAGCGCTCGACGCCACAAGGCATTGCCTAAATTTTTTCTTCACGTTCTTTTCCTTTCTTTTATTCGTGTTTAAATTCCATATATTCTAATGTATATATTGCAAAAAAACTTTCCATAAAGCATGTTGCAAATATTTAATCAACCATTTGAAAATTGTTAAATATGTTAAGAGAAAATGTTCTAATGTATACAAATACTATATAACATAAATATATGAAATGTTCAATCACATATTTCAAAATAATAATTAAATAAGCATTGAAAAATTACAAGTATTTACAAAATGTTAATTGTGTACAAAAAAATGTTGTCAATGTATAAGAAAAATATATATACAAAACAAATACATGTATGAAAAATGTTGATCATGTGTTTTAAAAATGTTAAATGTGTGTATAGAAAATGCTTCTCATATATATGAAAAATGTGTATGAGAAATATTGATCACATATTTTTTCAAAATTTATTCAAGTATTTGAAAAAAATGTTAGACAAGTATTTGAAAAATATTAATCAAGCACTTGAAAAATGTTAAATGTCTATATAGAAGATTTTTCTCACGTATACGAAAAATATGTAACATCTATGAAAAATGCTGATCACGTATTTTAGAAAATGTTAATCAAGCATTTGAGAAAATGTTAATCAAGTATTTGAAAAATATGAAAGCATTTGAAAAATGTAAATGTGTATAAAAATGTGTCATGTATACAAAAAATATAAACAAAACAAAAACAATGTGTATGGAAAAATGTTGATCATGTGTGTTTAAAATGGTAAATGTTTATAAAGGAAATGTTTGTCAAGTGTACAAAAAATATACATTGTGATCACGTATTTTCAAACATGTTAATCAAGCACATTGGATTTTTTTTTGTTAATCAAGTATTTGCAAAAAATTAATGAAGCTTTTGAAAATGTGAATGTGTATATAGAAAATGTTTGTCATGTATACGAAAATATATTCTAAAAATATATAATGTGTATGGAAAATGAATGTTGATCATGTTTAAAAAAATGTGAAATGTGTATAAAAGATGTTCCTAGAGTATACAAAAAATGTACATTGTGTATGAAAAAAGTTTATTTCTGTTAAAAACATGTTCATCGTGTATTGAAAATTGTTGACCATGTATTTGAAAAATGTTAATCTTGTATATGGAAAATCTTAAACGCGTATATACAAATGTATTAGATATGAAATGTGTACGAAAAATGTTAGCCATAAAGAATATTAGTTTTCAAAAAAACATTAATCATATATTTCAATATTGGTACACATCTATATAAAATATGATTCTGATGTATACAGAAAATGTAGAATATGTACTGAAATATGATCACATGTGAAAAAACAAAAAAACAAAAAAAGGACAAAAGAAACAAAGAAACCCAATAATAATAGGGAAAAACAAAAAGAAAATGTGAACCAAAAAAACCAATGCAAAAGTATGAAAGCAATGAAAACCGAGAAGGAAACAAGGAAAAACTAAGAACATCGATGAAAACCATGAAAGAAACAAAGACAACCAAAGAAAGATACATAATAGGAAAGATACGAAAAGACCAATAAAAACAAATAGAGAACAAAAGAAAACAGAAAAAAAAGAAAGAAAACAGAAAAAACCAAAAATAAAATGAAGGATACAAGTGAAAACATAAATGAAAAACAAATAAAAACCAAAGAAAGACGTGAAGAAACAAAAAAAACAAAAAGGAAAAATTGAACGAACAAAACCAAAGAAAAAAGAAAACAAATCAAATGGAGAAATCAAAAACAAAAATGAAAAAAATTATGCATAACAGTGCAACACAGTCAATATCTGGCCGTAGCGACCCTCGGAAGCTTCAGGCGAGGCTAGACAACCGAAATCACTATTTAAGGAGTACTCTTTGTTTGTCCAAAAAAAGAAGCATTCTTTGCAAAGGTTATTCCCAGCTTCCTAGGCTGCGATAAGTGGCGCACTATATGTGCGCCACTTGTCGCAACCCGAGAGTGTTTCCTTTTTCGTATATTTGTTTATTCAAAAACATTTTATCTCCTACACCGTGCGTCCAAACCTTGAACCGTTTTCACCATTTGATTCCTTGCGTCTAGATCTTTAAAATTAGATCACATGTTAATAGATTTCGACAAACTTTTTTTCACAAAAAAACCGGACAAAAAGAAGTAATCGGGAGCACATTTTTTTTCATTTTTGAAGAGGCACAACCGTGTCTCTCTCGGAAGCAAATCTGTGCCTCCACAAAAAGCAAATTCGTGTCTCTCGTGGAAATCATTTTTTGAGAGGCACAACTGTGCCTCTCGTGGAAGCAAATTCATGCCTCCATGAGAAGTAAATCTACGCCTCTCGTGGAAGGGAAACAAGTTCTTTAGGCATGACTCTGTCTCTCGCAGAACTAAATCCGTACCTCCACGAGAAATAAATATGTGCCTCCCACAGAAGGAAAAAAAGAAAACACGTTTTTTTTCCTTTTCTAAGAGGCACGACTGTGCCTCTCGCAGAAGCAAATCCGCGCGTCCATGAGAAGTAAATCTGTGCCTCTCTCAGAAGGTAAAAACACAAATTTCTTTCTCTTTTTATCAAAGGCACGACTGTGCCCCTCGCTGAAGCAAATCCGTGCCAACACGAGAAGTAAAACTGTGCCTCTCACAAAAAAAGGTTTTTTCTTTTTCCGAGAGACACCACCAGGTGTGTTGTAGGGTGGAACCCTAATTGATGATCTTTTCACAGAGACACGACTAGGTGTGTTGTAGGGTGGAACCCTAATTGATGATCTTTTTACAAAGAGACACGACTAGGTGTGTTGTAGGGTGGAACCCTAATTGATGATCTTTTCACACTTAGATGGAGAAAAGGAAGAACAACAATAAGAACAAGAGGAATCACTCAACAAAACCCAAATCACGCATCCACTAGAATAGCGTACATGAGATCCACAAGTATAACATGAACAATCAAGGGAAAATAGAAGAAAGGTAAGGTTCTTCTCAAATCCAAAGGAGATGATGTCTTGATGATCTAGAGAGATCCTTCTCCCTTAGGAGCTCTTGATGATCCTATGATTGGGATCCTTCTCCCTTGAGAGGTCTTGATCCCCAAGACGGAGGTACAAGGAGCAAAGCTCTCTCTTGTAATCTCAAATACTTTCCTAACCCTAATTCGGAGCTAGGAGATGGGTACTCATAGTCCAAGGGGTAAGTTGGGGATACATGGGTCGAGGCTCCTTTCCCTATGCATGGACATGCCGGTTGTACTGGTCACCCAGGAGGTCGTACCATTGGGAGTGGTTGTACTACTTTCCTAGAGGAATATGTTGAAGTGGAGACCAGTAGTACCGGTAGGAGGACCGGTTGTACCGGCCGAGCTACGGCAGTAGGAACAACCGGGGTGGTACCGGCCTTAAACCGCTCAAAAACAATAGGTTTGCCAGGCAGAGCGGTAGTTGGAGCGGTAGTGAACCGGTAGTGGACCGGTTGTACTGGTATTTTTGGGCTGAGCACAAATCCTCTCCATGTTCTTATGGTCCCTCAAGCTCCTTTCCTTCTCCTTGTCTGATTCCTAGGTACCTAAGCACAAAAAGTGTCTCCATTTGAGCTAGTAGCCATGTCTCAAGTGGGTCGAAGGGAGTTCAACAAGGAAAGAGTTAACCTCGGTTTTGGTAGCTCTTGCACGGGCTCTTGTCATCGGTTCACTTGGTGCTTGACGAATCGGTGTGGTGTCCATGGGGATGACTAAAGGATGCTCCGCATCATCTCCCCGCCCCCTTGGGAAAGATCCATTCTCAGATCGATAACTTCATCGCCATGGAAGGAAGATAGGTTCTTAACGTTAAAGATGTCGCTCACGTTGTACTTGTCGCGTGGGATGTCGATCTTGTAGGTGTTGCCATTGTAGCTTGTTAGCACCTTGAATGGTCCATCAGCGTGAGGTAGAATCTTAGACTTTCGATCAGTGGGGAAACGGTCTTTGCGAAAGTGTATCCACACAATATCTCCGGTGTTGAACACCATGGGGTGCTTATTGATTTTAGCTTGGTGGTGAGGCAATGTACTTGGCGTTCAATCGTGTGCCTTATATCTTCATGCATCTTCTTGAGGTAACTTTCCCTTGCGCTTGCGCCCATGTTCGTTCGTTCTTGTAGTGGCAGCGGGAGGATGTCCAATGGCTACAACGGGTTGAAGCCATAGACGACCTTGAATGGGGACTTGCCGGTTGTAGAGTGTTGTGCTTGATTGTAGGCGTACTCGGTGATGGGAAGCATTTCATCCCACTCCTTGATGTTTTTCTTGATCAAAACACAGAGGAGCGTAGATATTGTCCGGTTGGTGACTTCCGTTTGGTCATCGGTTTGTGGGTGATATGCCGAAGAGAAGTTGATTCTGAGCTTGGCACATACTGTCTTCCAAAAGTAGCTTAGGAACTTGACATCACGGTCTGACACGATCGTCTTGGGCACTCGATTCAACCTAAAGATTTCCCTACAAAAAAGATTTGCAACATGTGAAGCATAGTCTATCTTGTTGCATGGTATAAAATGTGCCATCTTAGAGAAGCAGTCCACAACAACAAATACGGAATATTTGCCATTTTGTGTTCTAGGCAACCCAAGTACAAAATCCATACTAATGTCTTCCCATGGGTGATACGGAATAGGAAGTGGCATATGTATACCATGAGATTGAGCTTGAGACTTAGCTTTGTGACATGTAGAGCATCGGTTGGTGTAGAACGTGACATCACGAAGCATATTTAGCCAATAGTACTTGGTGGAGAGCGTCGCAAAGGTCTTGTCCCGGCCGAAGAGCCCCATAAGTCCTCCGCCGTAGCCTCTTGCAAAAGCAACAAACAAAGTGAAGACTTGGGAACACAAAGTTTGTTAGCCCGCATAAGATAGCTATCCTTGAGATAATATCGCTCCCAATAAGTGTTAGCTTGACAGTTGGCATAAGGAATCGTAGATGAAGGATCATGCACATACAAATCTTTAATGTGCTCAAAGCCAATACCATTCAGTTCAAGTTGGGTAACCAACATGCACTTGCGGGAAAGAGCATCCGCCACTACATTTTCTTTACCCTTAATGTACTTAATGACATAAGGAAAAGACTCAATGAATTAACTTCATGCATGCCTTTTATTCAACTTGGTTTGACCTTTAAGGTACTTAAGCGTCTTGTGGTCAGTATGTATGGCAAACTCATGTGGTTGAAGGTAATGTTCCCAAACATGCAAGACTTGAACCAAAGCATATAATTCTTTGTCATATATGGGATAATTAAGTTGTGCACCAGAAAGTTTCTCGCTAAAATATGCAATGGGGCGCTTTTCTTGCATCAACACGCCACCTATTCCATTACCACTAGCTTCTGAATGCACTTTAAGGTTTTCTAAAAATTTGGTAATGCAAGAATTGGGGCATGTGTAAGCAAAGATTTTATCTCATTAAATGCGACATCTTGTGAAGGTGCCCAAATAAATGGTGCGTTCTTCTTACTTAAAGCATGTAACAGAGAAGCAATAGTGGTAAAGTCCTTCACAAAGCGACAATAAAATCCAGCTAGGCCAAGGAAACTACGCACTTGTGCTAAGTTGGTTGGTTGTGGCCATGTTTTAATAGCATCAATCTTAGACTCATCAACTTCAACACCCTTAGAGGAAACTACGAAACCCAAGAAAACAAGCTTATTAACACCAAATGTGCATTTTTTCACGTTCGCATACAGTAGCTCGTGTCTAAGAACTTGCAAGACGTCTCTAAGATGTGTGACATGTTCATCAAGAGATTGGGTAAAAACAAGGATATCATCAAAGCATACCACAACACAAATGCCAATGTATTTTCGTAGGACATAATGCATGACTAACCATTCATATAGACCAAATTTTTTTAGAAGCCGTTTTCCATTCATCACCCTCTTGCATGCGAATTTGATAGCAACCACTTCTAAGGTCAATTTTTGAGAAAATGGCAGCTCCTCTAAGTTCATCTAGCATGTCATCTAGGTGAGGAATGGGATGATGATACAGAACGATGATAGCATTAACGGGACGACAATCAGAACACATGCAGTAACTACCATCTTTCTTAGGCACAAGTATGACCGGAATGACACATAGGCTTAGGCTTTCGCGTACATACCTGTCATAAAGGAGATGTTGCACTTGCCTTTGGATCTCTTTTGTCTCGTTGGGGTTGAAGCGGTATGGTGCCTTGTTTGATAGAGGTGCGCCGGGAATGAGGTCAATGCGGTGCTCGATCCGTGCAAAGGAGGTAGTCTTGGAGGTAGCGCATCGGGGAGCATGTCCTTGAATTCCTATAATAGATGAGACAAAACCAAAGGAAGATGTTGTGAAGTATTATTCCGCACCACTTCATCTTTGCACACAAGTACAAAGTAAGTACGCTCGATGGGCTCTCTGATGTAGTGTGGAACCCTAGAGGGAGATCTTTCCACACTTGGAGGGGGAAAGAGAGCGAACAAGATAGGAACACAAGATGAACACTCAAATAAACAAGATCCAATCACACATATGCTAAATCCACATACATAAAGAGGAGATACAAGGATCCAAATCCAACACAAGTAGGTGAGGTCTTGAATCCTCAATGGATCTTCCCACCAGGGGGTACTGAATCCACTAGGAGTTCTTCTCACGTGGAGATCTTGAAACCCATAGGAGTGGTAGTGGATGAGCAAAACTCAATCTCTAGATATGAGCTATCACTTAGGTAACCCTAAAACGTAGGTAGGAGACAAGTATATATAGTTTAGGGGAGTGAAGGGGACATGGTCCTCGGCTAAAGTCGTGCATGCAGGCAAGGGACAGACGATCCGGATGATGGTTGGTCACGCAGATGGTCCGGTTAGGTCCCTGTGGCTGGCCCGGATGTCCGGGACCTGGTCCGGACGTGTGATTGGGTTCGTATGACCTGGGTGGAGTCCCGGATGATCCGGATTCGTTAAGGGGCGTGCTATTGTCTTTGGGAACATTACCCAAATCGTCTGGATGGAGGTCCGGCTCATCCGGATGGGGGCCTGGATCATCCGGGAAAGCTTTGTATTGCTCTGTTTCTTCTCCGTCCTCGCGTTCTTCTCCCTCCATCATTCAGCCTTGCTCCTTAGCTTCTCCATGGCTGGTTCCTTGGTACCTGAGTATGCAAAGTGTCTCTATTTGAGGTAGTAGCCATGTCTCATGTGATTTGAAAGGGAATTGAGCAAGGAGAGATGTCACGTCGGTCTCGATAGCTCTTGAACGTGCTCGTCTCATCGGTCCACTTAGCACTTGGGGAGACAAAGGTAGGTCCATTGGGATGATCGTGGGATGCCCCGCATCATCTCCCCCAAGGAAAGATCCGACCTTGGATCGAAATCCTCATCACCATGGAAGTGAGATAGGTCCTTGATGAAAGATCATGGATGTCGCCTTGAGGGGGGGGGGGGTGAATAGGCCCTTTAAAATAAATACATTTTAGGCTTGAACAAATGCGGAATAAACCTAGCGGTTAATTTGTCAAGCACAAAACCTACAACAACTAGGCTCACCTATGTGCACCAACAACTTATGCTAAGCAAGATAAACAACTAGGTGATAGCAAGATATATGACAAGAAACAATATGACTATCACAAATTAAAGTGCATAAGTAAAAGGGCTCGGGTAAGAGATAACTGAGGCACGCGGAGACGATGATGTATCCCAAAGTTCACACCCTTGTAGATGCTAATCTCCGTTTGGAGCGGTGTGGAGGCACAATGCTCCCCAAGAAGCCACTAGGGCCACCGTAATCTCCTCACGCCCTCGCACAATGCAAGATGCCATGATTCCACTAAGGGACCCTTGAGGACGGTCACCGAACCCATACA
Source organism: Triticum timopheevii (assembly GCA_963921465.1). Taxonomy (NCBI): domain Eukaryota; kingdom Viridiplantae; phylum Streptophyta; class Magnoliopsida; order Poales; family Poaceae; genus Triticum; species Triticum timopheevii. The sequence goes on from OY997274.1 coordinate 390,105,398, forward strand.
AATGGCAACCCTTGGGGGCGGTCACCAAACCCGAACACTTTGGCAACCCTTGGGGCAGTCACTGGTACCCTTCAAATTGCTCGGGGCGATCTCCACAACCTAATTGGAGACCCCGACGCTTGCCCGGAGCTTTACACCATAATGTGAAAGTGCAACTATCCCTAGGTGGTTTTGGTAATTCATTACAACATATAGCTCATTGAGCTAATGCTATTCCAAGACTATTATTTTAGGAAAGCTCAATGAATGGCATGGCATGGATGATGAAAGTGGATCCCTCAAAATACTAAGGACAAAGGATTGGCTCAAGCTCAAAAGCTCAAGACTCTTCATTTTACATTTTAGTGATCCAAGATCACATTGAGTCTATAGGAAAAGCCAATACTATCAAGGAGGGATGAGGTGTTGCTTAATGAGCCTCTTGCTTCATGTGCTTTGTGATATGCTCCAAAACCCTCAACTACTTTCCCACATCCACAAATGACCTAAACCCAAAGCCAAAATCGGTCATACCGATTCTTCCTATCCGGCGCCACCGATTCCAAAAGTCATAGCCACTGCCACAAACCCTAAGCAAATCGGTCTTACCGATAGGGATCTCGGTCTCACCGAGATGGGGTTGTAATCTCTCTGTTTCCCTTCGTAACGTTTTGGTCTAACCGAAGTGAGCGATCGGTCCCACCGAGATTGCAATGTAAACTCTCTGTTTCCCTTTTGTAACATTTCGGTCTCACCGAAAAGAGCAAATCGGTCCCACCGAGTTTACCTGACCAACTCTCTGGAAAGCTTATTACCAAATTGGTCTTACCGAGTTTGTGTAATCGGTCTTACCGAGATTACGTTATGCCCTAACCCTAACCGAATCGGTCTCACCGAGATGCATGTCAGTCCCACCGAAAATCACTAACGGTCACTAGGTTTACTAAATCGGTCCGACCGAGTTTAAGGATTCGGTCCCACCGAGTTTGGTAAATTGTGTGTAACGGTTAGATTTTGTGTGGAGGCTATATATACCCCTCCACCTCTTCTTCATTCATGGAGAGAGCCAACAGAACGAACCTACACTTCCAACTTACCATTTCTGAGAGAGAACCACCTACTCATGTGTTGAGGCCAAGATATTCCATTCCTACCATATGAATCTTGATCTCTAGCCTTCCCCAAGTTGCTTTCCACTCAAATCTTCTTTCCACCAGATCCAAAACCTATGAGAGAGAGTTGAGTGTTGGGGATACTATCATTTGAAGCACAAGAGCAAGGAGTTCATCATCAACGCACCATTTGTTACTTCTTGGAGAGTGGTGTCTCCTAGATTGGCTAGGTGTCACTTGGGAGCCTCCGACAAGATTGTGGAGTTGAACCAAGGAGTTTGTAAGGGCAAGGAGATCGCCTACTTCATGAAGATCTACCGCTAGTGAGGCAAGTCCTTCGTGGGCAACGGCCATGGTGGGATAGACAAGGTTGCTACTTCGTGGACCCTTCGTGGGTGGAGCCCTCCGTGGACTCGCGCAACCGTTACCCTTCGTGGGTTGAAGTCTCCATCAACGTGGATGTACGATAGCACCACCTATCGAAACCACGCCAAAAACATCTGTGTCTCCAATTGCATTTGAATCCTCCAAACCCTTTCCTTTACTTTCTTGCAAGTTGCATGCTTTAATTTCCGCTGCCTATATACTCTTTGCATGCTTGCTTGAATTGTGTGATGATTGCTTGACTTGTCCTAGAGTAGCTAAAATCTGCCAAACTCTAAAATTGGGAAAAGGTTAAGGTTTTATTGGTCAAGTAGTCTAATCACCCCCCTCTAGACATACTTCAAGGTCCTACAAGTGGTATCAGAGCTTTGGTCTCCATTTGCTTTGATTTCCATAGCTTTTGGTGGTTATAGCCTTGGTTTCACAACCTAGGAGAGTATGGCATCTAGCAAGGAAAATTATCACCATAGAGGTCCTTACTTTGATGGTACTAATTTTGCTAGTTGGAAGCATAAGATGAAAATGCATATTCTCGGACATAACCCCGCCGTTTGGGCAATTATTTGTATTGGCCTGCAAGGTGAATTTTTCGATGGGAGAGAACCGAACCGTGAAGCTAATGCGGAAGGATTGAAGATGCTGCAATAGAATGCTCAAGCTTGTGATATCATCTTCAACGGATTGTGCCCCGAAGAATTCAACAAAATCAGCCATCTTGAGAATTCAAAGAAAATTTGGGATACTTTGATTGATATGCACGAAGGTACCGAGTCCGTCAAGGAATCCAAGTTGGATGTGCTCCAAAGTCAGCTTGACAAGTTCAAAATGAAGGATGGTGAAGGCGTCGCTGAAATGTACTCTAGGCTTGCTCTTATCACAAATGAGATTGCCGGCTTAGGGAGTAAAGAGATGACCGACAAATTCATCATCAAGAAGATCTTAAGAGCATTGGATGGAAAGTATGATACCATGTGCACATTGATTCAAATGATGCCAAACTACAAAGATCTCAAGCCAACGGAAGTCACTGGAAGAATCGTTGCTCATGAGATGTCACTCAAGGATAAGGAGGAACTTCACAACAAGTCAAGTGGTGCTTACAAAGCCTCAAGTGAAGCCCCCACATCATCAAGTGAGAAACCAACCTTCAATGAAGAATTGAGCTTAATGGTGAAGAACTTCAACAAATTCTACAAGAGTAGAAGCAAAGAAAGAAGCTCCAAGTCAAGGTCTTACAATGACAAAAGATCTTCTAGTCGAGAGCGCAATTGCTACAATTGTGGGAGACCCGGACACTACTCCAATGAGTGTACGGCACCCTACAAAAGAAGAGAAGATTCTCCAAGAAGAAGGAGCAAAAGAGAAGAATCACCACCAAGAGAGAGGAGGAGTAGAGATGATCGTTATGAACGAAGACCCTCATGGAGAAGCAAGGATTCGGAAAGGAAGGAAAAGTCATCAAGGAGCTACACAAAACGAAGACATCAAGCTCATGTTGGTGAATGGGTTTCCGACTCCGACTCCGACAATCACTCCGAGAGAAGCTATCACTCCGACTCCGAATATACTCAAGATGAAGGTGTTGCCGGTCTAGCACTTGTGTCAACCAACTCCTACGACATATTTGACTCACCAAATGAAGGTGTTGGAAGATGCTTCGTGGCCAAAGGTCCAAAGGTAACACATCCCGAGTATGTTGATTTCAATAGTGATGAAGATGACTTGCTTGTGGATGATGATTTACCTGTTGATAACTCTAGTGAAGAATACTATGATGAAACGTCAATTAATCATGCTAATCAAGATAAAACAAATGACAATGATAAGGAGAAAATTGAGATTCTAACTAAAGAACTAAATTCTCTTAAGTTAGCTCATGAAACTATCTACGAAGATCATCGCTCTCCGCAAGAAAAGTTCTTCTTATATTGCCAAGCGTTTACTCTTATCTACTTACATGCCTCAAGTCATGTCTAGTAACAAGTACAAGAAAGATACTTCCTCTAGTAGTAACAATAATAATGTCAAATCCAATATTGTTGCTTCTAGTAGTTCTCTTGATTCCACTAATGATTCTCTTAGCCAAGTTACACTTGAGCAAGAAAATAGCTTATTGAAGGGAATTATAGAGAAAGGTGTTTACAAGAGCCTTGCCGGGAGTAAGCAATTCGAGGAAATTGTATGCAAGCAAGGAAGGCACCGGAAGAATCAATGTGTTGGCTTTGAACGAAAGTTCAATGCCAATGGAGTTGAGTGGGAAGAAGATCAATACCCCAAGACGAAGTTTGTTCCTCAACAAGAGAAGTATGATCCTACTTCCTTCAAGGGAACACAAGCTCAAGATGATCTTCCACCACAAGACCACAAGAACAAAGGCAAGGACAAGCTTCAAGAAGAGATTGATGCATTTGAAGAAGCACCTAAAGCCTCGTTCAAGTGGGTCCCCAATACTACGTCAAGTTCTACTTCATCAAGTACAACTACAACTCCAATGATTCCCATCAAGATGATGTGGATCCCGAAGAAGAAGAACTAGAGAGTTCTTGAGGGTGACTCCGCCAACATTCTTCACTCATATCATTTTGGCAAGAACAAGTGCAATCAACTTCCACATCTTGCACTAGTTCAAGGAGTCACAAACCCTCATGTTGGTAAGGCAAGGGACAAGGTAACCTAATGAATTCATGGACATCATCTTGTGTGTGCATCACTCTATGTTTATGGATATTCTTGTTTGTTCCTTGTGGGACTAACCCATGTAGGTAAGTTGAAAGTGCAACTCACTCCAAAGGATTGCTCCAAATGATCTACATCAACATTGAGCATCTACATCTTCAACACCTACATGAAGTCATCATTGACAAAACCCAAGGTTAGTTCATCCCTCTAAGGGGGGATCTCACATCTAGGGGGAGCTTAACTCTAAGAATTGAGTCAAAGCAACTCTAATGGTGTGAACGCATCAATGCATTATGTAAAAGTGGTAACCCCACTTGAGCTTAAACGATGAGTATGACCTATGATCAAATGTTCTCATTTGACTCCTAAGTCAATATACTCATATATAGATGACCTAGTCATCGCCAATTGTTTGATAGATGCTAGAATTGGTTGTGCATGCTTTGCCACATATTTCATTTGCCATCTTATTGTGTGAGCATGTTGGTGCATATGTTACTCATTCAAGGACATCCACTTGTTGTTTTGATTGTTTGTGTTCTTTTCTTTTAGCCAAGTGGATGGACAAGAATGCCTAAGAACCTTCTTTAGCTATCTATGCTTTTCTCATCTCAAACTCTATTCATGCTACATCACAAAATTTGATCAAGTCAGATTCAAACCACTCCGTGTGAGGAGCACTCGGAGTCCCCGATTTGTCATAGACCTTCCAAAACCTGTTTGTGATTCTCGGTCAGACCGATTCCTCTATTCCGGTCCTACCGAGATCACCAAGTTGATCTGAGTTTTCAATCTCGGTGCAACCGATTTGAACTTTTCAGTCTCACCGATTTTCTATAACTGAACAGAGTTATGCATCTCGGTGCCACCGAGTTGTTCCACTCGGTCACACCGACAGGGTCGGGCTATATATAGCCACGGGCAAAATTTTGGAAATTTCTCCGAAACCCTTCGCCCGCGCATTAGCTCGCTCTGCTATCGGAGGTCTCCGGGTCGTCTCCTCGTCGCCAGCAGCCTCCTGTCACTGGTCTCCGCCGCCGTCAACGGATTTCGTCCCCACCGTTGCCGCCGTAGCGAGTCCACCACCAAGTTAGGTATGGACTCAATCTTTGTGCTATCCACGTCTGATACCTAGCACATTGTATTCTTATTGATTCTTTCCATGATTGAGACTCTTCTATCCAGCCAAAGTAATCCATAGATTAGATGAGATTCAAATTTTCGGGGTTAGGTTTCCGCCATCTCGGACCCACCGAGTTGAAAAACTCGGTCTCACCGATTTGGCTTATGCCATTGCACTAGTGACTCTCGGTCCGACCGAGAATTACTAATCAATGCGACCGATTTGAGGATTCTGTGAAACCCTAGCAGTCTCGGTGCCACCTAACTGAAACTCGGTCCAACCGAGATCATCAGTTTAGGTTCCAAAACTACTTTGATATCACCGAGTTTGAAAATCGGTTGATCCGAAATGCTTTCTGTGGAAAACTAAAACTGAACTTTTGAATCATTCTTTTGCAAAAATCTCTGCATTTTGTGATGCTCATCTTTTCTATCTCATCTATAACTCTTCACAGGGTCAGCAGTCAGCTTTTGCAGTATGTCAGATCAGAGTGACAGCCAGAACAGGTCAGAAGAGCAGATGAACTTGAGTGAGGGCACAAGTCCCTCAACTATAGATGAAGGGAGCAGAAGTACTCCTAGCAACTTGCCTAAGGCTGCTACTAGGCAAAGGAGGAAAAGAACTTCAGATTCAGAGGATGAAGATTACAAAGCTGAGGAAGATGAGGCAACTTCCAAGAAGGTAGTTCTCAAGAAAGAATATGGCTCTGCACAGAGCACTAAACCAGGTCTGAAAAGGAAAGTTCCTGCAAAGAGGACACCAATGCCAAAGGCCAGAAAGTCAACTCAAGTGCCAGCTCAGGCTCAACCCAAAGAAGCACCTGAGAAGAAAGTCCCTTCTTCCAAACCTCAGAAAGTTCCTACTGGAGAGACTATGAAATTCCAAATTGAGTCAAAGGATGATGGGGCTCAAGACAAGAAAAAGAAGAGAGCAAGAACCACAACTGCCAAGGTCCTTGGAAAGCCCTCAATGAGAAGAGATTCTGAAGAAGAGGAAGAGGATGCTGCACCAGCACCTAAGGCACCTAAGCTTATGGGTGATGCAGTCAGATCAGGGGCTGCAACATCTAAGCCCATGGATGCACCCAAAGCTGCCTCCAAGGCCAAGCAAGTTCCAAAGAGGAATACTAGGAGTATTCCAGCTGCTAAGAAGAACAAGGCCCCAGTGCCCAATGTAGCTAAAGATGAGGATGAAGAAGGACAAGTCCTAAGAAAGCTCAAGCCCAAGATACCAGACCACAATGATGCCCATCCTGTGGCTGAGGACATGAGAATCAGGAAGGATTCAGGGCTGAGACTGTGGAGGATGGAAGATCCATATGCTTCAAGAAGAAGAACTGCTGTTGACTATAGGTTCCATACAAAGGAACATCAGGACTTTTATGAAACAATTCTATTGGACAAGAAGCCTGTAGTCTGTGACATGAGGTGGGTCGACTGGACCTACATCAGGGACAATGAGCAGCACTATCCTGGAGTGCAAGAAAGCTTTGTTGCTTGTGGAGTTGCTGATTTTGTTGGACAGAAGTTCACCAACTGGAATGATGAGCTTATCATGCAGTTCTACTCCACACCACATGTTTACCCAGATGGTAGAATTGTTTGGATGTCTGAAGGTACAAGGTACCAATCCACTGTTGAAGAATGGGCAAGTCTGATAAATGCCCCCAAGGAAAACGAGGATGACCTGGACATTTATGCAAAGAAGAAGTTGGGTCACAACTCCATGGCTCACATGTACAAGGAGATTCCAGACAAGGCAGTAGAGACTCACAAGTTTGGATCAGTTCACTTTCTGTTGTCAGGTTTGCCAACCATTAATTGGATTCTGAGGCACACTTTGTTGCCCAAGTCTGGTGACCATAACATGATCAGAGGGCATGCCATCAACATGCTGCATGTGTTTGATGTGCCACAGAAGTTCAAAGTCATGAGCCTAATAATTGAAACAATCAAGAGGACTGCAGCAGATCAGAAGAGGAGCTGTGGATATGCACCTCAGATTCAGGAATTGATCAACTCAAAGATGGGCACAGGGAAATATCAGTTGGATAAGGAACACTTTCCACTTTATCTAGACTTTGAGGACAATGAGGTTGTCATGAATGAAGATGATCCACAATCAGTTCAAGCTCAGGAGAAGAAGGAAAAGGCAAAGAAGGAGAAGGCTGCCAAGATGCCAACTCAAGAGGAGGCATCTGAATATTTCTTGAAAACCAAACAGGAGCAGCTTGGTTACTTGATAGCATCTACACTGAGGATTGAGAAAGGACTGGCCACCCTCACTCAGAATCAGGAGAGCCTTGAGAGAATCATGGAACTCAAATTCCATGACCTTGATGTTAAAGTAACTGAGATTCAGTCAGTTGTAGAGCAGCTGCAGGATGATATGCAGGAGAAGCAGGGCAAGATTACCACCAATGTGTTTGCCAGAGTGCCCAGAGCCCAGAGGTCAGTTGCAGTGCCAGTGACAGACACTAGAGCAACAACTTCAGCACCAGCCACATCACCTACAGTTCCAGTGCAACCAGCTCCAGCATCCACTCCAGCACCCTCTACTTCAACTGAAGCCTTCGTCCAAGGAGTTATCAGGACACCACCACCAGAAGATCAAGCCTGAGAGTCGATCTAGCACTATGCATTTTCTATGAACTTTTTGGTAACTTGTTGCCAAAGGGGGAGAAAATGTATAGATCATAGGCTTCGAGAGAGAGAGAGAGTGTTGCTTTTGTTCTCTCTTGCTTTATTTGGTGGTTTTTCAAACTTTGTTTGCTTTTGTTTGAGATACTATGCTTGTGAGACATTGATGATCCTGTGTTTGATCATAAGCTACACTTATGCATGCTTGATATTATTCTATCTATCTTATGTGATCACTCACTATGCTTGGTGATGAGTGCATGTATTCAATGTTTATTATTTTGAGCGCTCCACCAAGATGTATGTGACATGGAAGAGTAACCCATGAGCCTAATTCATTGTGCATTTGCAGTCCAAAGCAAATCTTAACCCATGCACAAATTTAGGGGGAGCTCTTGCTTATCACATACTTCTCAAAGCGACGATGTTATTCAATCTTATTATCATTTGTCAAAGCTTTGATCTATATGTTGTCATCAATTACCAAAAAGGGGGAGATTGAAAGTGCAACTATCCCTAGGTGGTTTTGGTAATTCATAGCAACATATAGCTCATTGAGCTAATGCTATTCCAAGACTATTATTTCAGGAAATCTCAATGAATGGCATGGCATGGATGATGAAAGTGGATCCCTCAAAATACTAAGGACAAAGGATTGGATCAAGCTCAAAAGCTCAAGACTCTTCATTTTACATTTTAGTGATCCAAGATCACATTGAGTCTATAGGAAAAGCCAATACTATCAAGGATGGATGGGGTGTTGCTTAATGAGCCTCTTGCTTCATGTGCTTTGTGATATGCTCCAAAACCCTCAACTACTTTCCCACATCCACAAATGACCTAAACCCAAAGCCAAAATCGGTCACACCGATTCTTCCTATCCGGCGCCACCGATTCCAAAAGTCATAGCCACTGCCACAAACCCTAAGCAAATCGGTCTTACTGATAGGGATCTCGGTCTCACCGAGATGGGGTTGTAATCTCTCTGTTTCCCTTCGTAACTTTTCGGTCTAACCGAAGTGAGCGATCGGTCCCACCGAGATTGCAATGTAAACTCTCTGTTTCCCTTTTGTAACATTTTGGTCTCACCGAAAAGAGCAAATCGGTCCCACCGAGTTTACCTGACCAACTCTCTGGAAAGCTTATTACCAAATCGGTCTTACCGAGTTTGTGTAATCGGTCTTACCGAGATTACATTATGCCCTAACCCTAACCGAATCGGTCTCACCGAGATGCATGTCAGTCCCACCGAAAATCACTAACGGTCACTAGGTTTACTAAATCGGTCCGACCGAGTTTAACGATTCGGTCCCACCGAGTTTGGTAAATTGTGTGTAACGGTTAGATTTTGTGTGGAGGCTATATATACCCCTCCACCTCCTCTTCATTCATGGAGAGAGCCTTCAGAGCGAACCTACACTTCCAACTTCCATTTATGAGAGAGAACCACCTACTCATGTGTTGAGGCCAAGATATTCCATTCCTACCATATGAATCTTGATCTCTAGCCTTCCCCAAGTTGCTTTCCACTCAAATCTTCTTTCCACCAGATCCAAAACCTATGAGAGAGAGTTGAGTGTTGGGGAGACTATCATTTGAAGCACAAGAGCAAGTAGTTCATCATCAACGCACCATTTGTTACTTCTTGGAGAGTGGTGTCTCCTAGATTGGCTAGGTGTCACTTGGGAGCCTCCGACAAGATTGTGGAGTTGAACCAAGGAGTTTGTAAGGGCAAGGAGATCGCCTACTTCATGAAGATCTACCGCTAGTGAGGCAAGTCCTTCATGGGCGACGGCCATGGTGGGATAGACAAGGTTGCTACTTCATGGACCCTTCGTGGGTGGAGCCCTCCGTGGACTCGCACAGCCGTTACCCTTTGTGGGTTGAAGTCTCCATGAATGTGGATGTACGATAGCACCACCTATCGGAACCATGCCAAAAACATCCGTGTCTCCAATTGCGTTTGAATCCTCCAAACCCTTCCCTTTACTTTCTTGCAAGTTGCATGCTTTAATTTCCGCTGCCTATATACTCTTTGCATGCTTGCTTGAATTGTGTGATGATTGCTTGACTTGTCCTAGAGTAGCTAAAATCTGCCAAACTCTAAAATTGGGAAAAGGTTAAGTTTTTATTGGTCAAGTAGTCTAATCACCCCCCCTCTAGACATACTTCAAGGTCCTACACAATGATTGAGCTCCGAACACCACGAACCGTCTAGGGCGCTCAAGCACCCAAGAGGAACAAGCTCAAGGGTACCAAGCACCCAAGAGTAATAAGCTTCTCAACTTGTAACTTCCACGTATCACGGTGGAGAACTCAAACCGATGCACCAAATGCAATGGCAAGGGCACATGGAGTGCCCAAGTCCTTCTCTCCCAAATCCCACCGAAGCAACTAATGCCAGGGAGGAAAATGATAGGAAGAACAAGAAGGAGAACATCAAGAAATCCAAGATCTAGATCCAAGGGGTTCCCCTCACATACAGGAGAAAGTGATTGGTGGAAATGTGGATCTAGATCTCCTCTCTACCCCCCCCCCCAAAACTAGCAAGAATCCATGGAGGGATTGAGAGATAGCAAGCTCGGAGAAGGTCAACAATGGGGGAAGAACACGAGCTCAAAATACAAGGTTGAATGGGGAAGAAGTTCCCTTATATAGGAGCTCCCGAATCCAATTGTTATGTGCTTAGTCCGTGCACGAGAGGTACTACCGCTTAGGGGAGCGGTACTACCGCCCGGGAAGTAGAACACAGATAGCGGAGCAAAACAGAGGGCGAGGCAGAGCCGTATGAGCGGCACTACCGCTGGAGCCAGCGATACTGCCGCTTGGCCCAGCGGTACTACCGATGGGACCGCGCACAACGCCTACCACGAGCACATGGAGAAGGGATAGGGAGGAGGGCCATTGAGCGGCACTAGGGGTGGTGGTAGCCATGGTACTACCGCACACGAGCGGTACTACCACTCCTACTGCTGCTACTACTGCCGCTGAACCTGACAAATGAAAACCATGTCTCGAGTCGAGGCGGTACCAGCGCGAAACCGGAGCCGTACTACCGCTTATGGCCATGGGTGGTACTGCCGCTGTGGGACAGCAGTACTACTGCTTGTGGTGATACGCGGTACTGCTGCTCCGGTCTAGCGGTACTACCGCTGGCGCCAACCTTATGCCATTTCCACGAAAACAAGTACACTCCAAGGAAAACCAGAACTGCCATAACTTCTGTAAATGAGCTCCGAATTGAGCAAAATCAAGCTTGTTGGATATAAGATAACGAGTAGCATCAAAACAAGAGAAGGCAGGGGAGGTATGCCTAACAAAAAGAGGAGAGAAACCTCCAACAGAGAAGAACCGACAAAACCTCCAACATCGAAAACAACATAGAAGATGCATGTGAAATCCGTTTTCGATGAATTCGAGCTTGTCATCAAGATGACCATAAGCTCCAAAACTCACAAAAAGAACCAAACAAGAAACAAGAAAGAAGATGCAAGGATGCAATGGTTTGAGCTCTCTACTCATGATACGATAAAGCAACTCATCGAGAGCCCCCCTTGATAGTACGACAATCGATCCTAAAGCCCGGTCTCCCAACTACCACCATGAGACCGGTAAAATAGAAAACCTATCAAGGGAAAACCTTTGCCTTGCACAAGGTCCACTTGAGCTAGATGATGACGAACTTGTCCTCCTCAAGATGGACCACCCTTCTTGATCGTCTTGGGTCGATGAAGACTAGATGATTGCTCCCCCATACTCCACTATGGGTGAGCCACTCTTCGGCACATCTTCACAAGTTTGTTGACACCACAATGGACGACAATCTTCAAGCACTTGATCTCTTTGTCATGCTCCACTTGAACTTGCACATGGCAATATTGATGACGATCACCACTTGATGTCATCCTCTCCATGGGTTGAGTGATATCTTCCTCTTGACGCAAGCCCATGGACACATACCTAACCCCACATAGAACTCTCACATAGACCATGGATTAGTACACAAAGCACAATGGACAATGCTTACCATACCATGCGATCACTTGATCCCTCTCGGTACATCTTCTACGCTTTGTGAGTTGATCAACTTGATTCACTCTTGACTTAGTCTTGATCAACCTTGAATCTTTCCAACTCTCTTCATTTGGATGATGTCTTGAAGGTAAACATGAATGATCACATAATCTTCTTCTTCAAGACATGCTTGCAATAAGCACAACACTCACATAACCAATCTTTGGATAATTCCTAAATAGCACCTTGGTCAACACATAAACTCCTTGAAACCAACACATGGACTTCAAGAAGAGCCTATGAACAAATCCTTCAAATATAACTCAATGCAACCATTAGTCCATAGAGAGTGTCATCAATTACCAAACCACACATGGGGGCACCGCATGTCCTTTCACTTGACATTGAAGATGTCACTCACATTGTACTTGTCGCGTGGAATGTCGATCTTGTTGAAGGAAATATGCCCTAGTGGAAATAGTACAGTTGTTATTTTATATTTCCTTATTCATGATAAAGGTTTATTATTCATGCTAGAATTGTATTGATCGAAAACTTAAATACATGTGTGAATACATAAACAAATACTGTGTCCCAAGTAAGCCTCTACTAGACTAGCTCGTTGATCAAAGATGGCTAAGGTTTCCTGACCATAGATATGTGTTTTCATTTGATAATGGGATCACATCATTGGGAGAATGATGTAATGGACAAGACCCATCCGTTAGCTTAGCATATGATCATTCAGTTTATTGCTACTGCTTTCTTGAATGTCAAATACATGTTCCTTTAGACAATGGACGTCCGACAGAGACCGGACGACCGCTGTTTTGGTTCTGTATGAGAATGGTCGGACGTCCGGTGAGGACCAGATGACCGATGTTTTGGCTCTGTATAGGAATGGTCGGACGTCCGGTGCACACCGGACGACCAATGTTTTGTTCTGTATGAGAATGGTCGGATGTCCGGTCTGCACTGGACAACCGATGTTTTGGTTCTGGACAAAGATGAGGATTAGTAACTGACACAAAAGAATTTATTTGAGCAAAACCTTAGTGATACTCCATGTTCCCCTCTTAATAGTGCGGGATCCTATACTCAAGAGTAAACATAAGATAGTCTTGTTTCTTCCTTCTTGATGAGGTTAATCATTTCCGAAAACATAATCCACACACACAATTGATTCCGAGGGGACAAAAACCTGAGATATACTTAACATACTTTGTTAGTCCCCTATGAGTATATTGTCATCAACATCAAAATAATATTTAGGGCATGATTGCACTTTCACCAGGGTAGGAGCCCAAGTAGGATTCGTCCCTACTTGGGGCGCCTCCTGGCTGCTCCCCTCCCCCCACCTATATATGTGGGAGGGGGGCGCCACACAAAGCCACGACAATCTCTTAGCTGTGTGCGGCGCCCCCCTCAACAGTTTTGTCCCTCGGTCATATTTTCGTAGTGCTTAGGCAAAGCCCTGCAGAGATATCATCACCACCACCGTCACCACACCGTCGTGCTGCCAGAACTCATCCACTAATTCTCCGTCTTGATGGATCAATAAGGCGAGGACATCACCGAGCTGAACGTGTGCTGAACGCGGAGGTGTCGTACGTTCGATACTCGATTGGTTGGATAGCGAAGAACTTTGACTACATCAACCGCGTTAACAAACGCTTCCGCTTATGGTCTATGAGGGTATGTAGACACACTCTCCCCTCTCGTTGCTATGCATCTCCATGGATAGATCTTGCGTGTGTGTAGAATTTTTTAGTTTTCCATGCAACATTTCCCAACAGTGGCATCCGAGCTAGGTCTATGTGTAGCATAGATGATATGCACGAGTAGAACACAAAGAGTTGTGGGAGGTGATGGTCATACTACTTACCACCAACGTCTTATTTTGATTCAGCGGTATTTTGGGATGAAGCCCGGACCAACCTTACATGTCCATGCACATTAGACCGGTTCCACCAACTGACATGCAACTTGTTTTGCATAAAGGTGGCTGGCGGGTGTGTGTTTCTCCTACTTTAGTTGAATCAAATTTGACTGCGGCCGGTCCTTGAAGAAGGTTAAAGCAACAAACTTGATAAACCACCATTGTGGTTTTTGCATAGTTAAGAACCGTTCTTGCTAGAAGCCCGTAGCAGCCACGTAAAACTTGCAACAACAAAGTAGACGACGTCTAACTTGTTTTTGCAGGGCATGTTGTGATGTGATATGGTCAAGATATGATGTGATATATGTTGATGTATGAGATGATCATGTTTTGTAATATCGACAACCGGCAGGAGCCTTAGGGTTGTCTCTTAATTATTGTATGAAATGCAAGCACCATGTAATTGCTTTACTTTATCGCTATGCATTAGCAATAGTTGTAGAAGCAATACTTGGCGAGACGACCCCGACACAACGATGGAGATCAAGGTGTCGAGCCGGTGACGATGGAGATCATGACTATGCTTTGGAGATGGAGATCAAAAGCACAATATGATGATGGCCATATCATGTCACATATTTTGATTGCATGTGATGTGTATCCTTTTTGCATCTTATTTTGCTTAGAATGGCGGTAGCATTATAAGATGACCCCTTCACTAAATTTCAAGATAAAAGTGTTCTCCCCGAGTATGCACCGTTGCCAAAGTTCGTCATTTTGAAGCACCTCATGATGATCGGGTGTGATAGACTCTACGTTCACATACAACGGGTGTAAGACAGTTTTGCACATGCATAATACTTGGGTTAAACTTGACGAGCCTAGCATGTACAAACATGGTCTCGGAACACTAGAGACCGAAAGGTCGAATGTGAGTCATATAGTAGATATGATCAACATAGAGATGTTCACCATTGATGACTACCCCATCTCACGTGATTATCGGACATGGGTTAGTTGATAGATAACTTGAGGGATGTTTATTTAAGTGGGATTTCATTAGTAATTTGATTAATTGAACTTAAATTTATCATGAAATTAATCTTAATAGTTTTGAGCTACCATTCCCCTGAATTTTAATACGTTCCTAGAGAAAGCTAAGTTGAAAGATGATGGTAGCAACTACACGGACTGGGTCCATAACTTGAGGGTTATCCTCATTGCTGCACAGAAGAATTATGTCCTTGATGCACCGCTAGGCGACAGATCTGCTGCGGGAGCTACTACACATGTTATGAATGTCTGGCAGGCTCGATCTGATGACTACTCGATAGTCCAGTGTGCCATGCTTTACGTCCTAGAACCAAAACTTCAAAGACATTTTGAATGTTATGAAGCATATGAGATGTTTCAAGAGTTGAAGTTAATATTTCAAGCAAATGCCTGGGTTGAGAGTTATGAAGTCTCCAACAAGTTATATAGCTGCAAGATGGAGGAGAACGGTTCTATCAGTGAACACACACTCAAAATGTCTGGGTATCATAACCACTTTACCCACCTGGGAGTTGATCTTCCAGTTGGTAGTGTTATTGACAAAGTTCTTAAATCACTACCACCAAGCTACAAAGGCTTTGTGATGAACTATAATATGCAAGGGATGAATAAAATGATTCCCGAGCTCTTTGCAATGCTTAAGGCTGCAGAGGTAGAAATAAAGAAGGAGCATCAAGTGTTGATGGTTAAAAAGACCACTAGTTTCAAGA
Organism: Triticum timopheevii; assembly: GCA_963921465.1. Classification (NCBI taxonomy): domain Eukaryota; kingdom Viridiplantae; phylum Streptophyta; class Magnoliopsida; order Poales; family Poaceae; genus Triticum; species Triticum timopheevii. The sequence goes on from OY997274.1 coordinate 390,120,970, forward strand.
AAAAGGGCAAGGGAAAGGAAGGGAACTTCAAGAAGAATGGCAAGCCAGTTGCCACTCCCGAGAAGAAGCCCAAAGCTGGACCCAAGCCTGAAACTGAGTGCTTCTAGTGCAAAAGGAATGGTCACTAGAAGCGAAACTGCCTCAAATACTTGGCGGATAAGAAGGATGGCAAAGTGAAAAAATGTAAATTTGATATACATGTTATTGATGTGTACCTTACTAATGCTCGTAGTAGTGCCTGGGTATTTGATACTGGTTCAGTTGCTCATATTTGTAACTCGAAACAGGAGCTGCAGAATAAACGAAGATTGGCTAAGGACGAGGTGACGATGCACGTCGGGAATTGTTCCAAGGTCGATGTGATCGCCGTCAGCACACTACCTCTACATCTACTTTCAGGATTAGTTTTAGACCTTAGTAATTGTTATTTGGTGCCAGCGTTGAGCATGAACATTATATCTGGATCTTGTTTATTGTGAGATGGTTATTCATTTAAATCGGGGAATAAAGGTTGTTCTATTTATATGAGTATACATAATATCTTTTATGGTCATGCACCCTTGATGAATGGTATATTCTTGTTGAATCTCGATCGTAGTGATACACATATTCATAATATTGATCCCAAAAGATGCAAAGTTGATAATGATAGTGCAACATATTTGTGCACTGCCATTTAGGTCATATTGGTGTAAAGCGCATGAAGAAACTTCATACAGATGGACTTTTGGAATCACTTGATACTTGCGATCCATGCCTCATGGGCAAGATGACTAAAACTTCGTTCTCCGGAACAATGGAGTGGACTAGTGACTTATTGGGAATAATACATACCTATGTATGCGGTCTGATGAGTGTTGAGGCACGCGGCGGGTATCGTTATTTTCTGGCCTTCACAGATGATTTGAGTAGGTATGGGTATATCTACTTGATGAAACACAAGTCTAAAACATTTGAAAAGTTCAAAGAATTTCAGAGTGAAGTGGAGAATCATTGTAACAAGAAAATAAAGTTTCTATGATCTGAGCGCAGAGCTGAATATTCGAGTATGAGTTTGGCCTTCATTTAAAACAATGTGGAATTGTTTCACAACTCACGCCACCTGGAACACCACAACGTAATGGTGTGTCCGAATGTTGTAATCGTACTTTTTTAGATATGGCGTGTTCTATGATGTTTCTTACCTATTTATCACTATTGTTTTGGGGTTATGCATTAGAGACAACCGTATTCACGTTAAATAGGGCACCGTCTAAATCTGTTGAGATGACACCGTATGAATTGTGGTTTGGCAAGAAACCTAAGTTGTCGTTTCTTAAACTTTGGGGTTGCGACACTTATGCCAAAAGGCTTCATCTTGATAAGATCGAACCCAAATCGAAGAAGTGTGTCTTCATAGAGATACCGTAAGGAAACGATTGGGTACACCCTCTACCACAGATCCGAAGGCAAGATCTTTGTTGCCAAGAATGGATCCTTTCTAGAGGAGGAGTTTCTCTCGAAAGAAGTGAGTGGGAGGAAAGTAGAATTTGATGAGGTAATTGTACCTTCTCTCGAATTGGAAAGTAGCACATCAGAGAAATCCGTTCCCGTGATGCCTACACCAACTAGAGAGGAAGCTAATGATGATGATCATGAAACTTCAGATCAAGTTACTACTAGACCTCATAGGTCGAACAGAGCATGTTCCGCACCAGAGTGGTACGGTAATCCTGTCATGAAGTCATGTTATTATACCATGGCGAACCTATGGACTATGAAGAAGCTATGATGAGCCCAGATTCCGATAAATGGCTTGAAACCATGAAATCTGAGATAGAATCCATGTATGAGAACAAAGTATGGACTTTGGTGGACTTGGCCGATGATCGGCAAGCCATTGAGAATAAATGGATCTTCAATAAGAAGACAAATGTTGATGGTAATGTCACTGTCTACAAAGCTCTACTTGTCGCGAAAGGTTTTCGACAAGTTCAAGGGGTTGACTATGATGAGACTTTCTCACCCGTAGAGATGCTTAAGTCAGTCCGAATCATGTTTGCAATTGCCGCATTTTATAATTATGAAATATGGCAAATGGACGTCAAAACTGCATTCCTTAATGGATTTCTTAAAGAAGAGTTGTATATGATGCAACCAAAAGGTTTTGTCGATCCTCAAGGTGCTAACAAAGTGTGCAAGCTCCAGCGATCCATCTATGGACTGGTGCAAGCATCTCTGAATTGGAATATATGCTTTGATGAGGTGATCAAAGCATATGGATTTATACAGACTTACGGTGAAGCCTGCATTTACAAGAAAGCGAGTGGGAGCTCTATAACATTTCTGATATTATATGTGGATGACATATTGTTGATTGGAAATGATATAGAATTTCTGGATAGCATAAAAGGATACTTGAATAAGAATTTTTCAATGAAAGACCTCGGTGAAGCTGCTTATATATTGGGCACCAAGATCTGTAGGGATAGATCGAGACACTTAATAGGACTTTCACAAAGCACATACCTTGACAAAGTTTTGAAGAAGTTCAAAATGGATCAGTCAAAGAAAGGGTTCTTGCCTGTGTTACAAGGTGTGAAGTTGAGTCAGACTCAAAGCCTAACCATTGCAGAAGGTAGAGAAAATGGAAGTCATTCCCTATGCCTCGGCCATAGGTTCTATCTTGTATGCTATGCTGTGTACTAGACCTGATGTGTGCCTTGCCATAAGTTTGGCAGGGAGGTATCAAAGTAATCCAGGAGTGGATCACTGGACAACGGTCAAGAACATCCTGAAGTACCTGAAGAGGACTAAGGATATGTTTCTCGTTTATGGAGGTGACAGAGAGCTCTTCGTTAATGGTTACGTCGATGCTAGCTTCGACACTGATCCGGATGACTCTAAGTCACAAACCAAATACATATTTATATTGAATGGTCGAGCTATCAGTTGGTGCAGCTCCAAGCAGAGCATCATGGCGGGATCTATGTGTGAAGCAGAGTACATAGCTGCTTCAGAAGCAGCGCATGAAGGAGTCTAGATGAAGGAGTTCATATCCGATCTGGGTGTTATACCCAGTGCATCGGATCAATTGCCTTAGCGAAGGAATCCAGGTTTCACAAGAGAACCAAACACATCAAGAGATGCTTCAACTCCATTCGTGAAAAGGTCAAGGATGGAGACATAGAGATTTGCAAAATACATATGGAAAGTGAAGTACGCTCGATGGGCTCTCTGATGTAGTGTGTGACCCTAGAGGGAGATCTTTCCACGAGGGGGGAAGAGAGCAAACAAGATAGGAACACAATATGAACACTCAAATAGACAAGATCCAATCACACATATGCTAAATCCACATACATAAAGAGGAGATACAAGGACCCAAATCCAACACAAGTAGGTGACAAAGGGTAGGTAGTTCATCCCAATCATTGAAGGAGAGAGGTCTTGAATCCTCGATGGATCTTCCCACAAGGGGGTCTTGAATCCACTAGGGGTTCTTCTCATGTGGAGGTCTTGAATTCCGTGGGAGTGGTAGTGGATGAGCAAAACTCAATCTCTAGATATGAGCTATCACTTAGCTAACCTTAAAACATAGGTAGGAGACGAGTATATATAGTCTAGGGGAGTGAAGGGGACATGGGCCTCGGCTCAAGTCGTGCATGCAGGCAAGGGACAGATGATCCGGATGACGGTTGGTCACCCGGATGGTCCGGCTAGTTCGCTGTGGCTGGCCCGGATGTCCGGGACCTGGTCCGGACGTCCGATAGGGTCCATATGATCTTGGTGGTCTCCCAGATGATCCGGCTTCATCGAGGGGCGTGCTATTGTCTTCGGGCACATTACCCAAATCGTCCGGAAGGAGGTCTGTCTTGTCCGGATGGGGGCGTGGATCATCCGGACAAGCTCTGTATTGGCCAGTTTCTTCTCCGTCCTCGCGTTCTACTCCCTCCATCCTTTGGCCTTGCTCCTTAGCTTCTCCATGGCTGGTTCCTTGGTACCTGAGTATGCAAAGTGTCTCCCTTTGAGGTAGTATCCATGTCTCATGTGATTTGAAAGGGAATTGAGCAAGGAGAGATGTCACGTTGGTCTCGATAGCTCTTGCACATACTCATGTCATCGGTCCACTTAGCACTTGGGGAGACGAAGGTAGGTCCATTGGGATGACCATGGTATGCCCCACATCATCTCCCCCGAGAAAGATCCGACCTTGGATCGAAATCCTCATCACCATGGAAGTGAGATAGGCCCTTGACATTGAAGATGTCACTCATGTTGTACTTGTCGCGTCGAATGTCAATCTTGTTGAAGGAAATATGCCCTAGAGGCAATAATAAAGTTGTTATTTTATATTTCCTTATTCATGATAAAGGTTTATTATTCATGCTAGAATTGTATTGATCGGAAACTTAAATACATATGTGAATACAGAAACAAATACTATGTCCCTACTAAGCCTCTACTAGACTAGATCGTTGATCAAAGATGGTTAAGGTTTCCTGACGATAGACATGTGTTGTCATTTGATAACGGGATCACATCATTAGGAGAATGATGTGATGGAAAAGACCCATCCTTTAGCTTAGCATATTATCATTCAGTTTATTGCTACTGCTTTCTTGAATGTAAAATACATGTTCCTTTGACCATGAGATCATGCAACTCCCGAATACCAGAGGAATACCCTGTGTGCTATCAAACATCATAACGTAACTAGGTCATCATAAATATGCTCTACCGGTATCAGGTGTTTGTTGAGTTGGCATGGATTGAGATTGGTATTTGTCACTCTGAGTATCAGAGAGGTATCTCTGGGCCCTCCCGGTAATACACATCATAAGAAGCCTTCCTAGCAAAATGACTAAGGAGTTAGTTGCAAGATGATGTATTATGGGACGAGTAAAGAGACTTTCCGGTAACGAGATTGAACTAGGTATGAAGATACCGACGATTGAATCTCGGGCAAGTAACATACCGACAGACAAAGGGAATTACGTATGCTGTCATAAAGGTTTGACTGATGAAGATCTTCATAGAATATGTAGGAACCAATATGGGCATCTAGGTTCCGCTATTGGTTATTGAACGGAGAGGTGTCTCGGTCATGTCTACATAATTCTCGAACCCATAGGGTCCGCACGCTTAACGTTTGTTGACGATATAGTGTTATATGATTTGGTGACCGAATGTTGTTCGAAGTCTCGAGTGAGAACATGGACATAAAGAGGAGCTCTGGAATGGTCTAGAGGTAAATATTGATATATATGATGATACAATTCGGACACTAGAAGAGTTTCAGAGTGCACTGGGTAGTCATCGAATTGCCGGAAGGGGTTTTGGACACCCCCGGGAGGATGATGGGCCTATTGGGCCATTAGAGGGGAGAACACCAACCCACAAGGTGCTGGCGCACCCCCATATGGCAGCCGACCTATGGGAGAAAGGAAGGAGGGGGATTCGGCCTCCCCCTTCCATCCCTCTCCCCCATTTCCTTTCCCCCTCCGGCATATATGGTAGGGGGGCTTTGCCAGGGCAGGAGCCCATGTAGGATTCAGCCCTACTTGGGGCGCCTCCTAGCTGCTCCCCTCTCCCCCACCTATATATATGTGGGAGGGGTGTGCCACACAAAGCCACGACAATCTCTTAGCCGTGTGCGGTGGCCCCCTCCACAGTTTCGTCCCTTGGTCATATTTTTGTAGTGCTTAGGTGAAGCCCTGCAGAGATAGCATCACCACCACCGTCACCACGTTGTTGTGCTGCCGGAATGCATCCACTACTTCGTTGTCTTGCTGGATCAAGATGGCGAGGACGCCACCAAGATGAACGTGTGCTGAACGCGGAGGTGTCGTATGTTCGGTACTCGATCGGTTGGATCACGGAGAAGTTTGACTACATCAACCGCATTAACAAATGCTTCCGCTTACGTTCTATGAGGGTACGTAGACACACTCCCTTATCGTTGCTATGCATCTCCATGGATAGATCTTGCGTGTGCATAGAATTTTTTTGTTTTCCATGCAACGTTTCCCAACACTTGTATGCATTGTTGTTGTAGTGTGCTAGCACCTTGAAAGGTCCATCGGCTAGTGGTAGTAGCTTGGACTTGCGTTCATTGGGGAAGCGTTCTTTCCGTAGGTGTAGCCACACAAAATCTCTGGGGTTGAACACCATAGGGTGCTTGTTTGTGTTGATCTTGGTCGCAAGGCGTTGTACTTGGCGCCTGATCGTGTGCCTTGTATCTTCATTCACCTTCTTGAGATAACTTGCTCATGCACTCCCGTCCCTGTTGATGCACTCTTGTAGTGGTAGCGCTATAATGTCCAATGGGGACAATGGGTTGAAGTCATAGACGACCTCGAAGGGGGACGTGCCGGTAGTAGAGTGTCTTGCTCGATTGTAGGCGTACTCGATGATGGGTAAGCATTCCTCCCACTCCTTGATGTTCTTTTTGATCAACATGCGGAGGAGTGTAGACAACATCCATTTGGTGACCTTTGTTTGGCCGTCGGTTTGTGGATGGTATGCCAATGAGAAGAATACTTTGATTCCAAGCTTGGCGCATAGCGTCTTCCAAAAGTAGCTAAGGAACTTGATGTCACTTTACGGCACAATCGTCTTGGGCACTCCATTTAATCGCAAGATTTCACTACAAAAGATATTTGGAACATGTGAAGCATCGTCTATCATGTTGCATGGAATAAAATGTACCATCTTAGAGAACCGGCCCACAATGACAAATACCGTATCTTTTCCATTTTGAGTTCTAAGTAAACCAAGCACAAATTTCATACTAATATCTTCCCATGGATGGTACGAAATAGGGAGTGGCATATAGAGACCATGGGATTGAGCGGTAGACTTAGCTTTGCGACATGTAGAGCACTGGTTGGTGTAACATGAGACGTCGCAAAACATATTGGGCCAAAAGTAGTTCTTGGAAAGCATAGCGAATGTCTTGTGACATCCAATGTGTCCCATAAGTCCTCCACCGTGAGCCTCTTGCAAATGCAACAAACGAAGAGGAGACTCGGGGATACAAAGTTTGTTAGCCCTCATTAGATAGTCATACTTGATATAATATTGCTCGCAAGATGTATGTGTTAAGTATTTGTCAAAAGGAATAGAAAATGAAGTATCATGAACATACAAGTCTTTAATGTGCTCAAATCCAATTACATTCAATTCAAATTTAGTAACTAGCATGCATTTGTAGTAAAGAGCATCCTCTGCTACATTCTCTTTTCCCTTGATATACTTGATAACATAAGGAAATGACTCAATGAACTCACTCCATTTGGCATATCGCTTATTAAATTTTGTTGACCCTTCAGGTTTTTAAGCATCTCATGATCCTGTGGATGACAAATTCACGAGGGCGAAGATAATGTTCCCACACATGCAAGACTCGCACTAAAGCACATAACTCCTTGTCATAAATGGGATAGTTAAGTTGCACTCTAGAAAGGTTTTTGCCAAAGTATGCAATGGGGTGTTCCTCTTGCATTAACACTCCTCCTATGTCATTACCTCTAGCGTCGCAATGGACTTCAAAAGTTCTCTCAAAATTGGGTAATGCAGGCAATGGAGCATGTGTAAGCAAGTTTTAAGCTCATGGAATGCGGTGTCTTGGGAAGGTCCCGAAACAAATGGTGCTCTTACTCAATGCGTGCAATGGTGATGCAATAGTGCTAAAGTCCTTCACAAATCGATGATAGAAACCGGCTAGGCCAAGGAAACTACGCACTTGTTGCAAATTTGTTGGTTGTGGCCAAGTTTTAATAGCATCAATTCAAACCTCATCTACTTGAACGACCGTAGAGGAAACAACAAATCCCAAGAAAACAAGTTTGTCAACATCAAAATGCATTTGTCCATGTTAGCATATATCGCTCATTTCTAAGAACTTGCAATACGCCCCTAAGATGTATGACATGATCTTTAAGAGATTCCCTAAACACAAGTATATCATTAAAGTATACCACAACACATATGCCAATGTATTTGCGAAGAACATAATGCATCACATGCATATAAGTGCTAGGTGCTTGATATAAGCCCATAGGCATGACTAACCATTCATACAAGCCAAATTTGGTTTTAAAAGATGTTTCCATTCAACACCCTCTTGCATGCGAATTTGATAGTAGCCACTTCTAAGGTCAATTTTTGAGAAAATAGTGGCTCCACTAAGTTCATCTAGCATGCCATCAAGGTGGGGAATGGGATGACGGTATCTAACAGTGATAGCATTGATGGGACAACAATCGGAACACATGTGATAACTACCATCTTTCTTAGGCACAAGAATAACCGGAACGACACATGGAGTTAAGCTCTCGCATACATACCCATTTTCCATGAGATGTTGCACTTGCCTTTGTATCTCTTTTGTCTCGTCGGAGTCGACGCAGTATGGTGCCTTGTTCGGTAAAGTTGTGCCAGGAATTAGGTCGATGCGGCCTTTGATTCTACGAAGTGGAGGAAGTCCAGGATGTAGCTCATCGGGGAACACATCTGTGAATTCCTGCAATAAATGAGACAACACTAAAGGTAGATGTTGTGAAGTATTAGTCCTCACCGCTTCATCTTTGCACACAAGTACAAAGTGAAGAACACTCGATGGGCTCTCACGCACATCCCTCATGTCTCTTTTGGTGGCTAAAAGCACTAGGTTTTTCTTGTCGCTCATCATGGAGTCACTCATTTTTGGCTTGTGGCTCTCACTCTCTTTTTGGTGGTTCACTTGCTCTCTATTGTCTCCATGATGGGTTGAAGCTTGCTTGTCGATGGTGACTTGACTTAGCGACGGGTCAAAGAACGTACTCCTTTCCCTTCATCTTGAGGCTATAGTGATTGGTTCATCCATTGTGGATGACACCATGGTCGAATTGCCAAGGCCTTCCTAAGAGAAGATGGCACACAGACATAGGAACCACAACACACTCCAATGTGTCTTCGTATGCGCCAATCTTGAAGGACACTCGAACGGTGTGCTCTACTTGAATGGTGCCGGAGTCACTAAGCCATTGGACCTTGTAGGTGTGAGGGTTCTTCTTCTTGACCAATTGTAGCTTGGAGCATAATTCTTCGCTTGCCAAATTGTGGCAACTTCCGCCGTCGATGATGAGCTTGATGGATCGTCCATTGATGCCTGCTTTGGTGTGGAAGATATGTCAACGTTGGTCTTCGTCTTGTTGTTGTTGAAGTGTCAAGACCTTGGAGACAACAAGAGTGGGGCTCAAATCATCTCATAAAAGACTTGAGCATCTTATTCTTCATTCACTTGATGATGCATGGCCACATGCTCAAGTTCTTCCATTTCTTCTTCGCTCATGGAGTCGCAAGTGCTGTTATCATTGGCGATCATGGTGCGCCTAGTGGGGCACTCAAATGTCTTTTGGCCTCGGCCTTGGCATGCGAAACATTTGATGGAACTCGTCTTGATGGTCTCATCCGTTGGAATAGTTGATGATGAAGCTCTTGGCATATAGTTGCTTGTAGTAGGAGGACGACTCAAAGATGTCATACGTTTCTTGTAGCTTGACTTGTCACCAGTGCTTGGTCAAGCTTTAGTCATGGTAGACGGTGTCGTGGTCGTTGAAGCTTGAGTGTATGAACCGTAGGTCTCAGAAGAGTACTTGGCGTACTTGAGGTCATTTTGCACTTGTTGCTCTGCCTTGGTAGCTCGGTGCACTAGCTCAAGGAGGCTGGTGTACGTTTGGAAACCAGAGATTTTCTTAACAGGATGGTTGAGTCCATTCAAGAATAGTGCCATAGTTTTCTCCTCATCTTCCATGAAAGTCTTCCCCGAGCTCGTTCGCATAGTACGAGCAGGTCAACCATCCAGGCTGTACCCAAATCGTCCGGGAAGGTCAACATAGGCGAGTTGGGGCTTGGGATGAACACGAAAATGGGGAGAAAAGAAAATTTAGGGTGATTTTGGGGTGGATTTCATGGTGGGCAATGCTAGATCCACTTGCAATACAGTGAATCCATGGATCAAAATCAACAAAACATCGTCAAAGCAACAAATGATTTTTTTGTATGGCTCTTTTTGTGGGATTTTCAAAATTGGACAAAAACACACAAAATTAGGCTAGAAAGTGGGGGTAGGGACTCCAAGATGTGAATCAATCTTGCTCATGATACCAAGAGGATGTAGGGTGGAACCATAGAGGGAGATCTTTTCACACTTGGAGGGGGGAATATAGCAAACAAGAGAAGAACACAAGATGAACACTCAAATAGAAAAGGTCCAATCACACATATGCTAAATCCACATGCACAAGGAGGAGTACAAGGATATAAGTCCAACATGAAGTAGGTGACAAATGGTAGCTACTTCATCCTAATCCTTGAAGGAGAGAGGTCTTGAATCCTAAATAGACCTACCCACAAGGGGGTCTTGAATCAACTAGGGGATATTCTCACAAGGAGGTCTTGAACTCCATGGGAGTGGTGGATGAGCAAAACTCAATCTCTAGATATGAGTTATCACTTAGCTAACCCTAAAATGTAGGTAGGAGATGAGTATATATAGTCTAGGGGAGTGAAGGTGTACATGGGCCTCGCCGGAGTCATGTATGCAGGCAAGGGCCAGACGATTTGGATGGCGGTCTCAATGATCCGGGTGGTCACCCGGATGGTCCGGCTAGGTTGCTATGGCTGCTCGGATGTCTGGGACATTCTCTGGACGTCCGGCTAGGTCTGGATGATCTGGGTGGAGTCCCGGATGACCCGGCTTCACCGAGGGGCATGCTATTGTCTTTGGGCACATTACCCGGGTCGTCCGAAAGGAGGTCCGGCTCATCCGGGCTTGGTATGGATCGTCCGAATGGGGTTCTAGATCATCTAGGCAAGCTCTGTCTTGCTCCATTTATTCTCCGTCTTTGCGTTGTTCTCCCTCCATTGTTTGGCCTTACTCCTTAGCTTCTCCATGCCTGGTTCCTTGGTACCTGAGTACGCAAAGTGTCTCCCTTTGAGGTAGTAGCCATGTCTCATGTGATTCGAAAGGGACTTGAGCGAGGAGAGATGTCACCTCGGTCTCGATATCTCTTGCACGTGCTCGTGTCATCGGTCCACTTGGCACTTGGGGAGACGAAGGTCGGTCCATGGGAATGACCATGGGATGCTTCGCATCACTCTCACTCAGATCCCTCATGTCTCTTTTGGTGGCTAGTGGAACTAAGTTTTTCTTACCATTTGTCGGTGTCAAAACCGGCAGACCTCGGGGTAGGGGGTCCTGAGTTGTGGATCTGAGATCTATGGGGAACAAGGGACGATGAATTTACCCAGGTTCGGGCCCTCTCGAAGAGGTAATACCCTACGTCCTACTTGATTGTATTGGATGTATAGTATGGTTACAGAGTAGATCTACCCCGAGATCAGCATGAGCTAAACCCTAAGGTGATGAGGTTATGAATGTAGTTCTCGCCCTAAAAACTACAAACCTTGGTTTATATAGACACCAGTAGGGTTAGGGTTACCGGAGATAGATTACAATAAGGGAAAAAGAGATTCTGCCTATCCTTGACTTGGAGGGCACACCACGGCTTCATAGACCTCCTGTCCCTGTACGACTTCACCAGTCTGGCCCATATTCGATGAGCCGGTTCCCCGAGGACCCCTTAGTCCATAACTCCCTCAGTAGCCCTCGAACTTGCCTCCAACGCCAAGGCTTGTGTCCGGCATATGCTCACCCAATAGTATTCGACTTGCGAGGCCAATTCTCCAGTGTTCTTCGTTCATGTTTGGAGTCAAGCGATGTCCGGAATCCGAAACGACCGTTTTACTTAGCCACAAAGGCAAAAAATCATTCAAGTGTAAACTGCACCTTCATCTAACAACTTTTTCTCAAAGAGTGGCATCTGGCCATAATGCAGAGCGGTTAGTATTTCTTGAAGCGCGGCTCGAGGCTAACACCATGTTTGGCACATCTCCTCAAGGTGGAGATCGTGCCCCGCCTTTTAGGGGATATGATCAATGATTTTGATTCCCCACCCCGTACGTAATGTTGCAAGCGTATCAGGAAGTAGAGAAGCCAATGACGTGAAAAAGGGACTCTTGGCTTATCAATATCCTATAAAAGGGGGAGATACATCAGTCAGCATCCCATGCCTTCTTCCATCTTCCGCTCATGCAGTCCTTTTGGGCTCCAGTGCCCCTTTTCTCTGCTTCCACAGCAAATCCCACCCCATCCCTTTCAGCCGTGGCCGAATCCGGTGCCAACGGGAAGTGGGAGGCCTCCATTGTCACCGATAGAGACATCCTAGAGCTGAAGCAGGTCGGCTACTTGTCGGCCAATGTCACCCATTGGGCCCTTGAAGCCAGCCAGATCGTCCCTATGCCCAGGCCAGGCGAAAGGGTTGTACTCCTCCCCCATTTCCTAAGGGGGCTTGGATTTCCCCTGCACCCCTTCGTGAGGGGGTTGATGTTCTTTTACGTGCTAGATTTTCACGATCTAGGCCCCAACTCCCTCCTCCACATCTCGTCCTTTATTATCTTCTGCAAGGCCCTCCTACGGGTCCGACCACACTTCGGCCTATGGCTAAAGGTGTTCAGTGTCTAGCCCAAGGTGGTTGGTGGCGAACTTGTGGAGTGAGGCGGGGCTATAATCAGCAAACAAACACGGGTCCCGTGGCTGGAGGGTGAAAGTGCAACTATCCCTAGGTGGTTTTGGTAATTCCTAACAACATATAGCTCATTGAGCTAATGATATTTCAAGATGAATATTTCAGGAAAGCTCAATGATTGGCATGGCATGGATGAGAAAAGTGGACCCCTCAAAATGCTGAGGACAAAAGGATTGGCTCAAGCTCAAAGCTCAAGACTCTACATTTTATATTTTAGTGATCCAAGATCACATTGAGTCTATAGGAAAAGCCAATCCTATCAAGGAGGGATAAGGTGTTGCTTAATGGCTTACTTGCTCAAAATGCTTAGTGATATGCTCCAAAGCCGTCAACTACTTTCTCACATCCACATATGACCTAAACCAAAAGTCAAACTCGGCCCCACCGATTCTTTCTATCCGGCACCACCGAGTTCAGATGTCATAGCCACTACCACAAACCCTAGGCAAATCGGTCTCACCGATAGGGATCTCGGTTTCACCGAGATGGGATTGTAATCTCTCTGTTTCCCTTCGTAATGTTTTGGTACCACCGAGATGAGCGATCGGTCCCACCGAGATTGCAATGTAAACTCTCTGTTTCCTTTTCGTAACATTTCGGTCTCACCGAAATGAGCGAACCGGTCCCACCGAGTTTACCTGACCAACTCTCTGGTTAGCTTATTAGCAAAACCGGTCCCACCGAGTTTGAGTAATCGGTCGTACCGAGATTATGTTATGCCCTAACCCTAACCATATCGGTCCTACTGAATTGCATGTCGGTCCCACCGAAAATCCTAACGGTCACTAGATTTGCTGAATCGGTCCGACCGAGTTCCTCAATTCGGTCCCACCGAGATTGGCAAGTTGTGTGTAACAGTTAGATTTTGTGTGGAGGCTATATATACCCCTCCACCTCCTCTTCATTCGTGGGGAGAGCCATCAGAATGAACCTAGACTTCCAACTTGCATTTTCTGAGAGAGAACCACCTACACTTGTGTTGAGGCCAAGATATTCCATTCCAACCATATGAATCTTGATCTCTAGCCTTCCCGAAGTTGCTTTCCACTCAAATATTCTTTCCACCAAATCCAAATCCTGTGAGAGAGAGAGAGTTGAGTGTTGGGGAGACTATCATTTGAAGCACAAGAGTAAGGAGTTCATCATCAACACACCATTTATTACTTCTTGGAGAGTGGTGTCTCCTAGATTGACTAGGTGTCACTTGGGAGCCTCTGACAAGATTGTGGAGTTGAACCAAGGAGTTTGTAAGGGCATGGAGATCACCTACTTCGTGAAGATCTACCGCTAGTGAGGCAAGTCCTTCGTGGGCGACGGCCATGGTGGGATAGACAAGGTTGCTTCTTCGTGGACCCTTCGTGGGTGGAGCCCTCCGTGGACTCGCACAACCGTTACCCTTCGTGGGTTGAAGTCTCCATCAACGTGGATGTACGATAGAACCACCTATCGGAACCACGACAAAAACATCCATGTCTCCAATTGCGTTTGAATTCTCCAAACCCTTCCCTTTACATTCTTGCAAGTTGCATGCTTTAATTTCCGCTGCTCATATACTCTTTTCATGCTTGCTTGAATTGTGTTAAGATTGCTCGACTTATGCTAAGTTAGCTAAAATCTGCCAAAGACTAAAATTAGGAAAATGATAAGTTTTTACTTGGTCAAGTAGTCTAATCACCCCCCCTCTAGACATACATTCGATCCTACAAGTGGTATCAGAGCTTTGGTCTCCATTTGCTTTGATTTCCATAGCTTTTGGTGGTCATAGTCTTGGTTTCACAACCTAGGAGAGTATGGCATCTAGCGAGGGAAACTATCACCGTAGAGGTCCTTACTTTGATGGTACTAATTTTGCAAGTTGGAAGCATAAGATGAAAATGCATATTCTTGGACATAACCCCGCCGTTTGGGCTATTGTGTGTATTGGCTTGCAAGGTGAATTCTTTGATGGGAGAGAACTGAACCGTGAAGCTAGCGCGGAAGAGTTGAAGATGCTGCAATACAACGTTCAAGCTTGTGATATCCTCTTCAACGGATTGTGCCCCAAAGAATTCAACAAAATCAGCTGCCTTGAGAATGCAAAAGAAATTTGAGATACTTTGATTGATATGCATGAAGGTACCGACTCCGTCAAGGAATCCAAGTTAGATGTGCTTCAGAGTCAGCTTGACAAGTTCAAAATGAAGGATGGTGAAGGTGTCGCTGAAATGTACTCTAGGCTTGCTCTTATCACAAATGAGATTGCCGGCTTAGGAAGTGAAGAGATGACCGACAAATTCATCATCAAGAAGATCCTATGAGCTTTGGACGGAAAATATGATACCGTGTGCACATTGATCCAAATGATGCCCAATTACAAAGATCTCAAGGCAACGGAAGTCACTGGAAGAATTGTTGCTCATGAGATGTCACTCAAGGATAAGGAGGAACTTCACAACAAGTCAAGTGGTGCTTACAAAGCCTCATGTGAAGCCCCCACATCATCAAGTGAGAAACAAACCTTCAATGAAGAATTGAGCCTAATGGTGAAGAACTTCAACAAGTTTTACAAGAGTAGAAGCAAAGAAAGAAGCTCCAAGTCAAGGTCCTACAATGACAAAAGATCTTCTAGTCGAGAGCGTAATTGCTACAATTGTGGAAGACCCGGACACTATTCCAATGAGTGTACGGCACCCCACAAAAGAAGAGAAGAATCACCTAAGAGGAGTAGTAGAAGAGAAGAATCACCACCAAGAGAGAGAAGGAGTAGAGATGATCGTTATGAACGAAGAACATCCCGGAGAAGCAAGGATTCGGAAAGGAAGGACAAGTCATCAAGGAGCTACACAAAACGAAGACATCAAGCTCATGTTGGTGAATGGGTATCCGGCTCTGACTCCGACAATCACTCGGAGAGAAGCTATCACTCCGACTCCGAATATACTCAAGATGAAGGTGTTGCTGGTCTAGCACTTGTGTCAACCAACTCCTACGACATATTTGATTCACCAAATGAAGGACTTGGAAGATGCTTCATGGCTAAAGGCCCAAAGGTATCACATCCCGAGTATGCTGATTTCAATAGTGATGAAGATGACTTGTTAGGTGATGATGATTTACTTGTTGACAACTCCAGTGATGAATACTATGATGAAACGTCAATTAATCATGTTAATCAAGATAAAACGAATGACAATGATAAGGAGAAGATTGAGCTTCTAACTAAAGAACTAAACACTCTTAAGTTAGCTCATGAAACTATCTTAGAAGATCATCGAAAACTTTTAAGGACTCATGAGAAGTTACGCTTTGAAAAGCTCAACCTTGAGCAAGAGCATGAGTTCTTAAAGGCAATCAATGATGATCTTCGTAAGAAAAGTTCTTCTTACATTGCCAAGCATTTACTCTTATCTACTTACATGCCTCAAGTTAAGTCTAGTAACAAGAACAAGAAGGATTCTTCCTCTAGTAGTAACAATAATCATGCTAAATCCAATATTGTTGCTTCTAGTAGTTCTCTTGATTCCACTAATGATTCTCTTAGCCAAGTTACACTTGAGCAAGAAAATAGCTTATTGAAGGGAATCATAGAGAAAGGTGTTTACAAGAGCCTTACCGGGAGTAAGCAATTCGAGGAAATTGTACGCAAGCAAGGGAGGCACCAGAAGAACCAAGGTGTTGGTTTTGAACGAAAGTTCAATGCCAATGGAGTTGAGTGGGAAGAAGATCAATACCCCAAGACAAAATTTGTTCCTCAACAAGGGAAGTATGACCCTACTTCCTTCAAAGGGACACAAGCTCAAGATGATCTTCCACCACAAGACCACAAGCAAAAAGGCAAGGATAAGCTTCAAGAGGAGATTGATGCATTTGAAGAAGCTCCTAAGGCCTTGGTCATGTGGGTTCCCAAGACTACTTCAAGTTCTACCTCATCAAGTACGACTACAACTCCAAGGATTCCCATCAAGATGATGTGGATCCCGAAGAAGAAGAACTAGAGAGTTCTTGAGGGTGAATCCGCCAACATATTTCACTCATATCATTTTGGCATGAACAAGTGCAATCAACTTCCACATCTTGCACTAGTTCAAGGAGTCACAAACCCTCTTGTTGGTAAGACAAGGGACAAGGTAACCTAATGCTTTCATAGACATCATATTGTGTGTGCATCACTCTATGTCTATGGATATCCTTGTTTGTTCCTCGTGGGACTAACCCGTGTAGGTATTGAAACTGCAACTCACTCAAAAGGATTGCTCCAAATGATCTACATCAACATCGAGCATCCACATCTTCAACACCTACATGAAGTCATCATCGACAAAACCCAAGGTTAGTTCATCCCTCTTAAGGGGGGACCTCACATCTAGGGGGGCTTTACTCTAAGAATTGAGTCAAATCAACTCTAATGGTGTGAACACAACAATGCATTATGTAAAAGTGGTAACCCCACTTGTGCTTAAACGATGAGTATGACCTATGATCAAATGTTCTCATTTGACTCCTAAGTCAATATACTCATATATAGATGACCTAGTCATCGACAATTGCTTGATAGATGCCAGAATTGGTTGTGCATGCTTTGCCACATATTTCATTTGCCATTTTATTGTGTGAGCATGTCAGTTGCATATTTTACTCATTCGAGGACATCCATTTGTTGTTTCGATTGTTTGGTTTCTTTTCTTTTGCCAAGTGGAAGGACAAGAATGCCTAAGAACCTTCTCTAGCTATCTATGCTTTTCTTGTCTCAAACTCTATTCATGCTACATCACAAAATTTGATCAAGTCAGATTCGAACCACTCTATGTGAGGAGCACTCGGAGTCCCCGATTTGTCATGGACTTAAACTTCCAAAACTTCTTTGTGCGTTTCGGTCTGACCGATTCTTCCATTTCGGTCATACCGAGATCACTAAGTCGATCTAGGTTTTCAATCTTGGTGCAACCGATTTGAACTTTTCGGTCACACCGAGTTGCTGTAACTGCTTGCAGTATTGCATCTCGGTGCCACCGAGTTGTTCCACTCGGTCACACCGACAGGGTCAGGCTATATATATCCACGGGTCAAATTTTGGAGATTTCTCTGGACTCATTCGCCCGCGCTCAGCCTGCTCTTCCTCCCTGGGTCTCCGGATCGTCCTCCTCGTCGGCAGCTGCCTCCTGCCGCTGGTCTCCGCCGCCGCCAACGGGAATCATCTCCGCCGTTGCCGCTGTAGCAAGTCCATCGCCGAACTAGGGTATGGACTTGATCTTTGTGCTATTCCTAACTCCGAATCTCTAGCACATTGTGTTGCCATTAATCTTGCCATGACCAAGATCATCTTATCCATCGAAAACACTTCGTAGATTAGATGTGAATTGTAAATTTAGGGTTAGGTTTCCGCCGAAACCATCTCGGACCAACCGAGTTGTAGAACTCGGTTCCACCGATTCGGCTAAGGCCATTGCACATGTGATTCTCGGTCTGACCGAGAATTGCAAATCGGTGTGACCGAGCTCAGGACTTTGTGAAACCCTAGCAGTCTTGGTGCCACCAAACTGTGACTCGGTCTGACCGAGTTCACTAGTTTAGGTTTTAAAAGCTGCTTCGGTATCACCGAGTTTACAAATCGGTAGATCCGAAATGCTTTCTGTGGAAAACTAAAACTAAGTTTTTAACTCATTCTTTTGCAAAAACCTCTGCATTTTTGATGGTCATCTACTCTACCTCATCTATATCTATTCACAGGGTCTGCTGTCAGTGTTTGCAATATGTCTGATCAAAGTGATAGTCAGAACAAGTCTGAGGAACAGGTTCACATGAGTGATGGCACTAGTCCCTCTAGCAGCTATGATGATGGTAGCAGGAGCACACCCAGCAACTTACCCAAGGCAGCCACCAGGACAAGAAAGAAGAGAACCTCAGATTATGAGGATGAAGAGTATGTGGCTATTGAGGATGAGGCCAATTCCAAGAAGAAGGTGCTCAAGAAGGAGTATGGCACAGTTGCTGCCACCAAGCCAGGAATGCATAAGAAGGCACCTGCAAGAAGGATTCCAACTTCCAAACCTAGGAAGGTTGCCATTGGAGAAACCAGGAAATTCACCCTTGAGTCAGAAGATGAAGCTGTTGGCCAAGACAAGAAGAAGAAGAGAGTCAGAACCACTACTGCCAAAGTACTTGGCAATCCCTCTATGAGGAGAGACTCTGAAGAGGAAGAAGAGGAAGAGGTTGCTGCACCAGCACCCAAAGCTCAAAAGCTTATGGGGGATGCCATCAGGTCAGGGGCTGCTTCATCAAAGCCCAAAGAAGCTCCCAAAGCAGCTGCTCCAAAGCCCAAATATGCACCCAAGAGGAATACAAGGAGCATTCCTGCTGGAGAGAAGAACAAGGCCCAGTGCCTGAAGCTGCTGTTGAAGAAGAAGATGATGAGGAACATGTCTTGAGAAAGTTGAAGCCCAAAATTCCAGATCACAATGATGTTCATCCTGTAGCTGAGGATATGAAGCTGAGGAAGGATGCAGGACTCAGGCGGTGGAGGTTGACTGATCCCTATGCAGTCAGGAGGAGAACTGCTATGGACTATAGGTTCCATACAAAGGAACACCAGGACTTCTATGAGACAGTGCTGCTTGACAAGAAGCCAATTGTCTATGACATGAAATGGGTAGACTGGGAGTACATCAGGAAAAATGAAGAGCATTATCCAGGGGTATATGACAGTTTCAATTCTTGTGGAGTGGATAGCTTCGTTGGGAAGAAGCTCACAAAGTGGAACGATGAGCTTATCATGCAGTTCTACTCCACATCTCACTTCTACCTAGATGGAAAGATTGTCCGGATGTCTGAAGGTACAAGGTACCAATCATTAGTTGAAGAATGGGCAAAGTTGATCAATGCACCTAAGGAGAATGAGGATGACTTAGATGTCTATGCCAAGAAGAAGAAGGATCACAACTCCATGGCACACATGTACAGAGAGATCCCAGATGCTGCTGTTGAGACACACAAGTTTGGATCAGTACATTACCTTCTGTCAGGATTGCCAACAATCAACTGGATCCTCAGGCACACTCTTTTGCCTAAGTCTGGAGATCACAAGATGATCAGAGGCCATGCCATCAACCTACTTCACATATTTGATGTGCCTCAAAAGTTCAAGGTCATGAGCCTCATAGTGGAAACTATCAAGAGGACTGCTGCAGATCAGAAGAGAAGTTGTGGGTATGCCCCACAGATCCAGGATCTAATCAACTCCAAGATGGGCACTAGCACATACCTCTTGGACAAGGAACACATGCCCATCTATCCAGATTTTGAGGACAACACAGTGCTAATGGATGAAGATGAACCATCTTCTGTGTAAGCACAAGCAAAGAAGGAGAAGGCAAGGACTGAAAAGGCTGCAAAGATGCCAACCATTGATGAGGCATCTCAGTACTTCTTGAAGAGCAAGCAGGATCAGCTTGGCTACTTGATTGCCTCCACTCTGAGGATTGAGAAGGGATTGGCCACCCTGACTCAAAACCAGGAGAGCCTGGAGAGGATCATGGAGCAGAAGTCCTATGAATTGGATGTGAAGGTCACTGAGATACAGTCAGTTGTTGAGCAACTTCAGGATGACATGCAGGAGAGGAAGGGCAAGACTACTACTGACGCTTTTTCCAGAGTGCCCAGGAGCCAGAGATCAGCTGCAGTGCCTGTTCCAGACACCAGAGCCACTTCATCTGCACCATCTACAACTTCTGTGCAACCAGCTCCAACACCTACTCCACCAGCTCCATCCTCATCAACTGAAGTCTTCGTCCAAGGAGCCATCTCTACACCACCACCTGAAGACCAAGCCTGAGAGTCGATTTAGTGCTATGCATTTTCTATGAACTTTTTGGTAACTTGTTTCCAAAGGGGGAGAAAAATGTATAGATCATAGGCTTCGAGAGAGAGTGTTGCTTTTGTTCTCTCTTGTTTTGGTGGTTGAACTTTATTTGCTTGTTTGAGATACTTTATGCTTTTGTGAGATACTTGGATGATCATGTGTTTGATCATATGCTACCTTAATGCTTGTTGGATGACATTATCTTTTATCTCTATATGATCATTCACTTTGCTTGGTGATGAGTGCATGTATTTAATTATTGCCATTTTGAGCGCTCCACCAAGATGTATGTGACATGGAAGAGTAACTCATGATCCCAACTCCTTGTGCATTTGCAGTCCAAAGCAAATCCTAGTCTATGCACACATTTAGGGGGAGCTCTTACATTTCACATACTTCTCAAAGCGACAATGTTTTTCAATCTTATTATCATTTGTCGAAGCTTTGATCTATATGTAGACATCAATTACCAAAAAGAGGGAGATTGAAAGTGCAACTATCCCTAGGTGGTTTTGGTAATTCCTAACAACATATATCTCATTGAGCTAATGATATTTCAAGATGAATATTTTAGGAAAGCTCAATGATTGGCATGGCATGGATGATAAAAGTGGACCCCTCAAAATTCTAAGGACAAAAGTATTGGCTCAAGCTCAAAGCTCAAGACTCTACACTTTATATTCTAGTGATCCAAGATCACATTGAGTCTATAGGAAAAGCCAATACCATCAAGGAGGGATGAGGTGTTGCTTAATGGCTTACTTGCTCAAAATGCTTAGTGATATGCTCCAAACCCTCAACTACTTTCTCACATCCACATATGACCTAAACCAAAAGTCAAACTCGGCCCCACCAATTCTTTCTATTCGGCGCCACCGAGTTCAGATGTCATAGCCACTGCCACAAACCCTAGGCAAATCGATCTCACCGATAGGGATCTCGGTCTCACCGAGATGGGATTGTAATCTCTCTGTTTCCCTTCGTAACGTTTCGGTACCACCGAGATGAGTGATCGGTCCCACCAAGATTGCAATGTAAACTCTCTGTTTCCTTTTCGTAACATTTCGGTCTCACCGAAATGAGCGAACCGGTCCCACCGAGTTTACCTGACCAACTCTCTGGTTAGCTTATTACCAAAATCGGTCCCACCGAGTTTGAGTAATCAGTCTCATCGAGATTACATTATGCCCTAACCCTAACCATATCGGTCCTACCGAGTTGCATGCCGGTCCCACCGAAAATCCTAACGGTCACTAGATTTGCTGAATCGGTCCGACCGAGTTTCTCAATTCGGTCCCACCGAGATTGGCAAGTTGTGTGTAACGGTTAGATTTTGTGTGGAGGCTATATATACCCCTCCACCTCCTCTTCATTCGTGGAGAGAGCCATTAGAACGAACCTACACTTCCAACTTGCATTTTTTGAGAGAGAACCACCTACACTTGTATTGAGGCCAAGATATTCCATTCCTACCATATGAATCTTGATCTCTAGCCTTCCCCAAGTTGCTTTCCACTCAAATCTTCTTTCCACCAAATCCAAATCCTGTGAGAGAGAGTTGAGTGTTGGGGAGACTATCATTTGAAGCACAAGAGCAAGGAGTTCATCATCAACACACCATTTGTTACTTCTTGGAGAGTGGTGTCTCCTAGATTGGCTAGGTGTCACTTGGGAGCCTTCGACAAGATTGTGGAGTTGAACCAAGGAGTTTGTAAGGGCAAAGAGATCGCCTACTTCGTGAAGATCTACCACTAGTGAGGCAAGTCCTTCGTGGGCGACAGCCATGGTGGCATAGACAAGGTTGCTTCTTCATGGACCCTTCGTGGGTGGAGCCCTCAGTGCACTCGCGCAACCGTTACCCTTCGTGGGTTGAAGTCTCCATCAACGTGGATGTACGATAGCACCACTTATCGGAACCATGACAAAAACATCCGTGTCTACAATTGCGTTTGAATTCTCCAAACCCTTCCCTTTACATTCTTGCAAGTTGCATGCTTTAATTTCCGCTGCTCATATACTCTTTGCATGCTTGTTTGAATTGTGTTAAGATTGCTTGACTTGTGCTAAGTTAGCTAAAATCTTCCAAAGACCAAAACTGGGAAAAGGATAAGTTTTTACTTGGTCAAGTAGTCTAATCACGCCCCCTCTAGACATACTTTCGATCCTACAGAGGGCAAGTTCATCGACACCGTTAATGTGTGGCAAAAGGAATGGTTCTACATCACCGAGCCAGGGGGAGCCGCCTGGGCAGCAGCTCCCGCATTCAGATCCGGACCCCCTACCAGCTAGCCTCGTGGACCACCAAGATCCCGGACTGGGGGTCTGCTGATGACGTGAAGGCGCTCCATAAGTGCGTCGTCAACGTAATGGGGACCAACGCGAAGCTGGTTAACATGATCCAGATCATGATCAAGCGTCGAGTCCTCCCCTGCCAGGAGAGGGCCAAGCCAATGTGGGAGTATGACCTCGAGGATCCTGCCACCGTGCAACATCTTTTCGGCATGACCCGCAAGAAAGTGTGGTGTCTGTTATTCAAACGGTAGAAGGATTGGCCAGTTGAGGGGGAGGACATAGTCCTCGACGCTGCGACCCCTCCGAAGAAGGTGAGCGGCATTTGTCTTAACATGAGTTCGAATATTCGCACCGTATGATTTGATCTGAACCTCTTTACGTGGATTTTGCAGGGCTGGCTCGCCAAGGCCGAGAAGATCAGCGGCCTGGCACCGCTGCCAGAGAGCCCCTAATTCGAACAATTAGAGAAGCTGTTGGTCATGGTGCCATACAAGGCGCCCGACAAGAAGGGCAAGAAGACGGAGGTGCCGGAAGCCAAGGAGGGCCTCCGTCGCAGGGCTCATCTGGACAGCCGATCCGGAGACACTGCTTCCCTATCCGCAAGGAGGGAGACAAGGATGAGGACAAGGAGGAAAGCGCCTCCTCGCACTCTAAGAAGAGGGCAACGTCCAACGACGCCGAGGAGGTTCAACCTTCTCCGGCCCCGAAGAGACATTGCCGGCCTCAGCTGGTACTATCTGATAGCTCGGACTCCGATGAGGAGTCTAAAGCATCTAAAAAGGTTCTGGAGAGGGAACCCAGGGTCAATCCCCATGCGACCAGGTACATATCACGACATTTTCAATTGCCTTATTCTTTACTAGTTCCTGGTAGAACATAGATTGATTGTTTTTTGGTGGTGCAACCCTTTGCGTGGCCACCCTGCTGAGGAGACCTCCTCTAATCCCCGAAGATGTTGGGGAGGTGCTGTCGCGAAAGACCCCTCCTCCTCCAAACTCAGGGGAGGAGGTAGACGCCACTATGGCTGAGGCCGATGCCTCGATCATTGAAGACCAGGTGGATGCATCCCTCCTGGCTAATGCAGGGAGGGGATCTGGATCATCCGAACCCCTACAACATCCGGCTCCCGAGTCCTCGAGCCCCTCAAGGGAGCCAATTCCTCTTGTCGGTGCGGAAGGTGCTAAGGGCCCGATGGCCGCGCCGAACACCTCCATTCGGGCGGCGGCAGGCTGGCCGGACACGCTGGTGGAGTTGGTGAGCAACTCTGCCGTCGTTGATGAGCACCGCACTCTTATGAGTGCGGTCATACAAGGTGTTCGGTCCATTCATTCTGGACTGAACGACGTTGTTCAAGGCTTGTTAACAGGCTTTGAGGTAAGTTGAGTAATGCTCTTATCCTATAAAGCGGTTGTAATCTTTAGCTTGTGTATGCCGTGTATGTAGCAGCCCCCGAGACTCTACAAGTACTTCAGAGAAGCTTGCGGAGGATCAAACTCTATAGGCCGATTAATAATGTCGACATTTCTTTTGCTGACGTAGGCATCTTCCTTGGCTGCGGCTACTAATGCCGCGACACTAAAGGAGATGGACCAGAAGCTTGAATGCTCCAACGGGGAGCTTGACCTTGTCAACGGATGTCTTGACGAAGCACAAGGTAAGCTTTTCATTAATGTGTGTGATCGCTCCTTGCCGGGTACTTATACGCCTGGACTGTATATTCATCATTCTATGTGCGGATTTTTCAGCTGCCGCAGGTGAGGTGGAGGGCTTGAACTAGGCCCTAAAGAAAGCCGAGGCTGAGGTGGCCACCAAGAAATTGGCCGCCAAAAAGGCGGCGGCCGAGCTTGAGGAAGCCAAGCTTTCTAGCCAAAAGCACGAGGCTTGAGTGGCCGAAGTGTAGGTGGAGCTCAAGGATGCTTCCACGAAGTTGGAGGGCCTTGAGAAGGAGAAGGAGAAGCGGTCCTTCACGCTGTCCAAGGTGGAGAAAGAACTCCAGGAGGCGAAGACCAAAGTGCGAGGTGTCCGAGAGGAGCTCGCAAAGTGGGGCAAATTGCAAACGGTAAGTAATACTTACTGCAGAATGTTTTTGGAGGCAACATGTTCGCCTTGCTGACGCAGGTCTCGAGCTCCACATGCATCTTCACCGAACTTTTGAGGAGTGCGGCAGCCGCAGCGGAGCACTATGCCACTCGCGAGGAGGACTCCCTGCAACGACTCTTCTGGTCACAGTTTTCGGCCTCCGGGCATCCTCCCCTCCTCGGCAACCACATGAAGCAACTGATGGAGGTGCATCAGATGTCTGAGCTGGCCATGAAGGACCCCTGTGTCAATCTGTGGCCCGATGAGCCGATTCCAGACACCTACTTTGGCCTTGTGTAGAAGTTGCGGGACGCGCAGCTCCGGATTGACGCCATGAAGCGCTCTACATGCCTTGAGGAGGCGAGGCTTGCGTTTGCAAAGACCATGGTGCATTGGCCAAAGATTAATCCGATGGACATGGTTACTGGCCCTCCGCCCTAGGGGAAGGAGCATCACCACCCTGAGCTATACTTTGCGTAGGTGATGAATGGAGCGCGGGCAATCTTGGGCCAATGCTCGAAAGATGTAATTCTTGAATGACTGTATTAAGTTTTTATCACTTGGACCCTATACTTTATGATGCATCCACTGGACTTATTTTGTTTTGTCTTGATTTAATTCTGACTCCTGTGCGGCCGTACGTTTATTCTGAAAGCTACCAATCGTCGGCTTCAGCCCCCAAGTGAATATCACAAGGGGTGGTTTGTCTCCACACTATTATCCTTAGCCAACGTCTTGGTACCCGGAGGCGGTAGTGCGTGAGCGAAACTAGGCAATCCGACTATTCGACTTTGTGGCTTTCACTTAGCCATAGGAGCTTAAAGGTGGGGGCTAAGGACTAGCCCCCATAGTTTTGTGATGTACTGGGGGGATCAATACCTACCCTTTCCGATCACCTGGTTTGCGTTAAAATGAACCCTTCGTTTAACACAGTAAAATCGCCAATGATTTTTAAAGTCAAACCTCGTCATCGAGTCACTGACCAGTTCATGTTTACTATGACGGTTAGTTTTTGGCTTTCTCCTCCTGAGGTACTTGACCGGGCTAGCCAGAAGTACAATCGCAGGGGTTCTCCCTTTCCCTTCTTAGCCAAACAAGCAGAACATAAGGGGCAAGCACAGGGGCCAGGTAATCCAACTATTGACCCAAGAGGTAGTTCGGAACTAATGCATATAGTGCAATATCTGAGACGCCGAACACTCAGCGAAAAGTGGTGTCAGACTTGGGGTACATAGCCTATGGTTGAATCGAGCTCTAGGTTAGTTAACCGATCATGTTTTCGTGCTGGGTTGTTCGAAGAGCGAGGGGAGAATCGGAAGGGAAGGAGATAATCGCAAGATGCGGATATCCAAACACCATAAAGGGCATTTTTTTATTTCTCATAGGCTCAAGACGTCTAACCGAACAATTCGAACTGCCATGGCATTATTTGTAAAAAGGAAAAAGTTTTACAGAGTAAAATGTTTATGCAGGGCCTTGATGCGTGAGTCTAAGCCTCCACTGTGTCCTGCTGCACGTCTGTGCCTTTGCTTCTGAGAGGTGGGGGTTGGGACCTTCGATGAAACCTTGAGGGGCGACGATCCTGCCGATGAAGCTTTATGCTTGGGGGTGGGTTCTAGAATTTGGCCCCCGATTCGTCCAAAGACAGGGTAATTTCGAAGTTCGGGTTAGCCGAACAGATGCTTCGGATTATTGTTGTAGCGACCAGACCTCAAACAGTCTGATCTCTGTACATCAGTGTCATCCCTGGATCGGTAATGCTGGCACGCACAATACTCGAAGGATTTAAAACAGAGTAGCAATCACACACGTATTACATCGAATGTCTCAAACGAGAACTTAATACAATAAATATGGCTTAAGGCCATCTAAATACGATAACAGCGGAATGCTTGGAAGATAAAGTTAGTCCATCAACTCCAACGACATCACTGAGTGAAAGATCACAACCTAAGGCACCTTACTCGTCGACTGAAAAGTCTGCAACATGAACATTGCAGCCCGAAACGGGTCAGCACATGGAATATGCTGGCAATGTAACACATAGAGAGTAATGAACAGAATAATGCTATCACTACATGCATATATGGCTGGTGGAATGCTCTATGGTTACAGTTTTGCATAAAGCCAATTTTTCCTTACAACAAGGAATACATTTTATTTAACTATCATGGTGGTTGTTAAACATTGAGAAGGTTCACCCAACTCAATCCCAATTAAGCATCATCATTAAACCCAATCAAATTATATTAAGAGTGATGAGATCCAGATGATAATCCAAGAACGAGATACTCAAAACATCCATAACCGGGGGCACAGCTAACCATGATTAGTTTGTACACTCTGCAGAGGTTTGCCCACTTTCCCCCACAAGACTCTAATACATCCATGGTCAGAGAAATGAGACACAGTCTTTCTGAAACAATAACTCTTTACTCTGGGTGGACAGTTACACCTACTTTCCCCTACATCTGCTAGCCCACCACTAGAAGAGGTCTTGCAACGTACTCAACTATGCTAGAGCCAATAATAGCTTGTGGCTGCGCACAGAAGTTTCTAGCATGAATAATCTTATGATCCCTTTGAGCCTGGGTGGCGGTCCATAGGAGAATCACACAGTACCCCGGGATTTCCAAAAATACAGGAAACACTGGGTTCCCCAGGTGCCTCAGTCCACCCAGATGTGTATTAAAGTAGCCACCTTAAGTTAACCATTAAATAAAAATACTCACATCTGTCATGGATACTCTCACCCAATCCACGTCTACAAGCATAGCATAGCAATATAAGCAACGTAGAAGTAATTCCCTAAGTTTGATAATAAACAGGGCAATAGGTGCTACCTCATCTACTTCCCAAAACCCACATATTAATCAGATCCTAACCATGCAATTGTTTGAGGATTGATGTAATGCAATAAAACTGGGTAGTAAAGAGGTATGATCAAAGTGTTACTTGCCTTGCTGATGATCCGTGAAACCTAAAGACTCGTAGTAGTAGGCTTCGCACTCTGGGTACTCTATCGCAAACAAACAAGCACATAATAAGCACTCAACTACAAGCACGGGTAAAACTCAATTAAGAGATCTAACCAGAAAGTTCAACTTAAGAACTCCGGTTCGCAAAAAGGATCAAATCAAACGAAACAACGAAGCTCAAACTGCGAAAGAAACAAGCTTCGTTTACTAATCTGGAGTTAAGTCAAATTTTACAGTAGCAAAAACTTGTTTAAGTTGGTTAAACAGAAAGAGGGCTTCGAGACGAAACTCTAGGCGCTTGAATTGCCTAATTCCGATAAACGAGCGAAAGATAAACTAAAACGAAAATCAGGACAAAAATCGCGATCGAAAATAATCGCGGAAAAACCCTGGAAAAAGAAAAACTAACGAACAGGCTAACGAACGAACGTTCGCTGTCTGCGGCTAACGAGAGAACACCGTTCGTTAAAACAAACGTATGGATGAACGTCCGCAAAATAAATAAACCAGAAAATAAGACCGATCTATTCTAAAAAATGAAACTAGGGTTTAAATAAAAACCAATCGGTTTTTACCTAAACTGAAAAAAATACCGGCGGCGGATCGGATCGGATCGGCGGCGGCTCCGGCGAGGCGAGGCGGGGTGGTGCGGGGCGACGGCGATGGTGGTGTGGTGCCGTGGCGACGGCGGCGGGCTGCTGCTGCGGCTGCGGTGGCGGGGCGGGTCGAGGCAGTGTATATAAGGGGGGTGGGGCGCTGGCTTGGAGGAGGGGGCGCCGGATCGGGGTCAGCCTCGGGAGGCGTGCCCCGGCCGGACATGGCGTTGGCGGCGGGGAGGACTCCCTCCTGCGGGGAGGCGGCGGTGGCGGGTGGGGGGGGGGGAGGGGCTTGGCCCGGCTCGGCTGGGCCTTCGGCTCAGTCGGGCGCGCAAAGAGTTTTTTTAATTAAGATTCCATCGAAAATAAAATCCTAGAAAAATAAATAAAATTCTAAAAATTCCAAAGCAAACTTTCACCGTCTAAATAAAATATTTAGAACAAGATGAACATTTTCTTGGCCTAAAAATGCAATTTTTGAAAACATGTAATTTTTCTAATTCAAATAAAATTGCAATAAAATCCAAATAAAATATTAAATTGATTTTAATATTTTTCCTCTAATATTTCATTTATTTTGGAGAAGTCATTTATCTCCTCTCATATATTTTTATTTTAGAAATAGTAGGAAGGAAAAATAATCAAAACCAATTGATCCTCTTTTCAAAATTTGAGAAAACTCAAATATGAAAACAATGAAATCCCCAACTCTCTCCGTGGGTCATTGAGTTGCGTAAAATTTCTAGGATCAAGCCAAAATGCAATAAAATATGATATGCAATGATGATCTAATATATAACATTCCGAATTGAAAATTTGGGATGTTATAATTGTATATGCCTCACGACTGCCCATGGTATTTTGAGTGTGAAATTGTGCTGACGAGGCACGTGGAGCGCGAAGAATGTGAGCGTGCCATGGGGCGCGCATCCCTATTTGCGGCGAACGCAAGCGGGTTCCCATGACGAGGAACGGGTTCGGGCCCGTTTACTGTTCTTGTCGGCCTTTATGGTGGACCGGTAACGGGACCCGTATAGGCTGGTTTGGTCTTTGGCCACTAGGGTCGCAGTGTGCTATTCGGTCCGAAGTGAGCGTTCTGTATTGCCGTTGATTGTTATGACGCCCGAAGGACCGGGCATCTTCAACTTCAGGTACGCGTAATGCTGGACGGCATTGAATCTAGTGAACGCCGTTCGGCCGAGGAGGGCGTGATAGCCGCTGCAAAAAGGTGCAATGTCGAAGATCAAGTCCTCGCTTTGGAAGTTGTCCGGGGAGCCGAACACTACTTCAAGCATCACAGTGCCTGTGCATCGGGCCTCCACTCCCGGAATGACCCCTTTGAAGGTGGTGTTACTGGGTTTGATCCTTGATGGATCGATCCCCATCTTCCTCACCGTGTCTTCGTATATCAGGTTGAGGCTACTGCCCCCGTCCATTAAGAATCTAGTGAAGTGGAACCCATCGATGATGGGGTTGAGTACTAAGGCTGTGGATCCTCCATGGTGGATGCTAGTCGGGTGATTCCTGTGATCGAAAGTGATCAGGTAGGCTGACCACAGAGTAAACTTCGGCGCTACGGGCTCGTCTCGCAGCGCTCGCCTCCTCTCCTTCTTTGGTACGTGGATCGCGTAAATTATGTTCACCGTCTTGACCTTGGAAGGGAAGGGTTTTTGGCCTCCACTATTCGGCCTGCAGAGCTCGTCATCGTCCTTGCTTCGTGGGCTTTTGCCCGAATCTTCTACTGTAAGCTTGCCGACCTGCTTTATCATCCATCAATTACGGTTGGAGTGGTTGGCGGGATTCTCTGGCATGCTGTGTATCTGGCAAGACCTGTACAGAATTGCATCTAGTCTGGATGGGTCGTCGCCATTGCCTTTCGGGGCTTTCTTTCGGGGTCCAGACTTTAGGTTTCTGAATCCAGCATTTACTGCCGTATCCTCGCCTTTACCGTCATTGTGGCGACGTTTACTCTTGCTATGTTGTGGCTTTCCATTAGCGTCCCGAACCTCAGAGGTACCGGGTGTATCAGGGTTGGTGTTTTTACGAGCGAGCCAACTATCTTCGCCCGTGCAAAAGTGGGTCATGATAGAAGTAAGGGCTGCCATAGTTCTTGGTTTGTCCTGGCCAAGCTGTCTTATGAGCCATTCGTCCTTGACACTATGCTTGAAAGCGGCCAAGGCTTCCGCATCCGGACAGTCGACAATATGGTTCTTCTTGGTCAGGAATCGGTTCCAAAATTGCCTGACAGATTCTCCATGCTGTTGTGTGATGTGGTTTAGGTCGTCTGCGTCCGGAGGCCAGACATAGGTGCCTTGCAAATTTGCTCGAAAAGTGTCCTCAAGCTCTTCCCAATAGCCTATAGAGTCTTCGGGAAGGCTGTTCAACCAGTGTCGAGCTGGTCCTTTAAGCTTTAGTGTCAGATATTTGATGGCGTGGAGGTCATCTCCTCACGCCATGTGAATGTGGAGGAGGAAATCCTCTATCCATACGGCCGGGTCCGTGGTTTCGTCGTATGGCTCGATGTTCAGAGGCTTGAAGCCTTCTGGAAATTGGTGTTGCATTACCCTCTCTGTGAAGCACAGGGGGTGTGCGACGCCCCAAACTCGGGCTACATCGCGTTGGAGGCCTTCGGCCATACGAGTCCGTTGGTGCTCCCAGACTCTATTGTTTCGGTTCTTCCACTCATAATATCCTTCCCGATGAGTGGGCGGATCT
The DNA here is from genome assembly GCA_963921465.1 of Triticum timopheevii. Classification (NCBI taxonomy): domain Eukaryota; kingdom Viridiplantae; phylum Streptophyta; class Magnoliopsida; order Poales; family Poaceae; genus Triticum; species Triticum timopheevii. Next base: position 390,152,078 of record OY997274.1, read on the forward strand.
TCTCTGGGTCCGTATGGACCTGGTACGGCCTCCTCGAGCGTCTAGGTCATGGCGAAGGTCGTATTCGTAGGTGGGTCGCACTTGATCCTTGTCGTAATGGCGAGGTGGGGTGGCGGGGTGCTCGGCCTCATCAGCTTCTCTATCACGCCCTCTAGGGGGATGGTCTGGCTGTTCGGTGTGTGTGTATGGCGGACGTGTGGGCTCTACGGCCTCGTCGTCGAATTGTGGCAGCAATCTTCGCTTGGGATAACTTTTGATTGGCTACTGCGGACGTACCCTTCTTTGGTGGCTAGGACTTTGGTCCATCGATCATTGAGGGTGTCCCGTTCATCCTTGATTCTACGTTCTTGTTTCTTCAGACTACGGGCGGTGGCTAGAAGTCTCTGTTTAAACCGCTCTTGCTCCAGTGGCTTTGATCGACGATGCTGTCTTCGGCGTTTGAGTGGCTCATCTCCGGGCTTTTGTCTCGGTCCTGATTGGGAGTGCCATCACTGTCCTTGGGGGTGTCCACCATGTAAATATCGTAGGTGGACGTGACCGACCAGCATCCGGTGACCAGGGGGGGACACGGATACTAGCCATGGCTCTGCTACCCTCATCCATGTATTCAGCATTTTTTGAAATATAATCTAGCATATCGGTTAAATCATTGACAGTGGCTACCAAGTGGGTGGTGGGTGGGACGTAAAATTCCCCGTGGTACGCCTCAAAGGGTTGATGATTGTGGGTAGAGGGCAGGTCCTCCTAGATGCTCATTTTCTGGATTCGATCTAGCGCCTCGTTTAACATAGCGAGGGACACCGAATTCGAGGGCTCTAGGCCAAATTTCGTTGTAACGAGGTGGGGGACAGTCAGTGCCCTGGCCGGTCCTTGGTTTCCACAGGCAGAGCTAAGCTCGGGGTATGGTGCTAGATCCTTGAGGGGATCCGGATTGTCACTAGAGATTAAGGACATGCCTTGGTTTTTGCGTGTGGTTTCCACGTCGGGATTTGAGATCGAGTTGCTTCGGGCTGGGGGTGACCCCTGGCCATCAGTTGCTAGTTCGTCACAAGGGATCAAGGTCAGAGGGGCATTGTGACAGAAAGGTTCAGCTGAGATTGACTCTTGGCTTCTGCTTCTTGATTCTGCCTCGAAGGCCGAGGATAGCCCCTCCGTAGACATGATGGATCCGACTGAAGGCGGAGTCTTGGCCCCGCTTGAAGCAAAGTCCTCCTGGTTCGAAGCTGTTCGGAGGGCGGGGGCCAATCTGTAGATCAGATCGGAAGGGGACTCCAGAGCGGGCTTGGCAAGGCCTACGAGGGTGCGGGAAGGGGCAGTGAATTCGGCGAAGACCAGATTGCCCCGCGTGTCCGCAATGTATTCCAGATTGCCGATCGAATTCGGTGTTCAGGAGCGAAGTTGTCGATCTGATCCAAATGACCAGTTGGGTCGACATCCAGCACGATGCTGCCTAACGCAAAGAGTTGACCGGGGACAAAGAAGTCCCCGGATCCGATGCCTTCTCCTACGATCAGGCGAGCCATCGATCCTTTGGGCGACCCCACATCGGAACTCTCAATGAAAGCACCAATGTCGGTGTCAAAACCGCCAGACCTCGGGGTAGGGGGTCCCGAGCTGTGGATCTGAGATCGATGGGGAACAAGGGATGATGAGCACGATGTTTACCCAGGTTTAGGCCCTGTCGTAGAGGTAATACCCTATGTCCTGCTTGATTGTATTAGATGTATAGTATGTTATAGAGTAGATCTAGGGACTCAAAACCTCGGAAAATAACTTCTTTAAGCATCTTAATAGAGGTGTTATGATCAACACTACTAGTTGGAATAGCTTCTACCCACTTAGTAACGTAATCAACAGCAACTAAAATATGTGTATACCCATTAGAGGAAGGAAACGGTCCCATATAATCAAAGCCCCAAACATCAAATGGTTCAATAACAAGAGAATAATTCATAGGCATTTCTCAACGTCTACTAATATTACCAATTCTTTGACATTCATCGCAAGACAAGACAAACTTACGGGCATCCTTATGCGCAGTAAAAACTGGATTGCAATACCTTATTCGTAGTTCTATCTCCAGCGTGGTGTCCTCCATAAGCCTCGGAGTGACACTTGCGTAGGATCTGTTCCTGTTCATGCTCAGGTACACAACATCTAATAACACCATCTACTCCTTTTTTATAAAGGTGTGGGTCACCCCAGAAGTAACGTCTTAAATCATAGAAAAACTTTTTCTTTTGCTGGTATGTGAAACTAGGTGGTATAAATTTAGCAACAATGTAATTATCATAATCAGCATACCATGGAGCCGTATGAGAAGCATTTATTATAGCTAATTGTTCATCAAGAAAGCTATCATCAATAGATAGTGGGTCATCAAGAACATTCTCTAACCTAGACAGGTTGTCTGCAACAGGGTTCTCATCTCCCTTTCTATCAATAATATGCAAATCAAATTCTTGTAGTAGGAGAACCCATCTAATAAGTCTAGGTTTACCATCTTTCTTTTCCATAAGATATTTAATAGCAGCATGATCAGTGTGAATAGTTACTTTAGAATCAACAATATAAGGTCCGAACTTATCACAAGAAAATACAACTGCTAAAAATTCTTTCTCCAGTAGTAGCATAATTTCTCTAGGCACTATCTAGAGTTTTACTAGCATATTGAATAACATTTAATTTCTTATCAACTCTTTGTCCTAGAACAGCACCTACGACATAATCACTAGCATCGCACATAATTTCAACAGGTAAATTCCAATCAGGTGGCTAAACAATAGGTGCAGAAATTAAAGCTTTCTTAAGTATTTCAAATGCTTCTACCCAATGATCATCGAAGACAAAAGGAATATCTTTTTGTAATAGATTAGTTAGAGGCCTGGAGATTTTAGAGAAGTCCTTAATGAACCTCCTATAAAAATCGGCATGACCAAGGAAACTTCTTATACCTTTAATGTCTTTAGGACACGGCATCTTTTCAATAGCATCAACTTTAGCTTTGTCAACTTCAATAACTCTTTCAGAAATTTTATGCCCCAAGACAATACCTTCATTAACCATAAAGTGGCACTTCTCCCAATTCAAGACAAGACTAGTATCTTCGCATCTCTGCAAAACTCGATCAAGGTTGCTCAAGCAATCATCAAAAGAAGATCCATAAACGGAGAAATCATCCATGAAAACCACAACAATCTTTTCACAAAAGTCAGAGAATATAGCCATCATGCATCTTTGAAAGGTAGAAGGTGCATTACATAAACCGAAAGGCATATGTCTATAAGCAAAAGTACCGAAAGGGCAAGTAAAAGTGGTCTTTTCTTGATCCTATTTTTACACAGGTATTTGAGAGAAACCAGAGTAACCATCTAGAAAGCAAAAATGTGTATGTTTGGATAATCTTTCTAGCATTTGATCAATAAAAGGAAAAGGGTAATGATCCTTTTTAGTAGCTTTATTTAATTTGTGGAAATCAATTACCATCCTATAACCTGTAACAATTCTTTGTGGGATCATTTCATCTTTATCATTAGGAACGACAGTAATACCTCCCTTCTTAGGGACACAATGGACAAGACTTACCCACTGACTATCAACAACGGGATAAATTATACCTGCCTCCAAGAGCTTTAGTATTTCTTTTCTTACCACTTCTTTATCTTAGGATTTAACCATTGTTGGTGATCAACAACTGGTTTGGCGTCTTTCTCCAATTTTATTTTGTGTTGGCATAGAGTGGGACTAATGCCCTTAAGATCATCAAGAGTATATCCAATAGCAACACCGTGCTTCTTTAGATTTTTCAATAATTTCTCCTCCTCCTACTCTGAAAGGTTAGCACTAATAATAACAGGATATATCTTCTTTTCATCAAGATAAGCATATTTAAGAGTATCAGGTAGTGGTTTAAGCTCAAACACGGGATCACCCTTGGGTGGAGGAGGATCCCCTAGAATTTCAGTAGGCAAGTTGTGTTTCATAATAGGTCCCTGTTTAAAGAATACTTCATCTATCTCCCTTCTTTCATTCATAAACATATCATTTTCATGGTCTAGCAAGTATTGTTCTAAAGGATCATTAGGAGGCACGACAATAGAAGTAAAACCAATAATTTCATCCTTACTAGGCAATTCTTTATCATGGGGTTGTCTACGAAATTTAGCAAAGTTAAACTCATGAGACATATCCCCCAAACCAATAGTAACAATATCCTTTTTGCAATCTATCTTAGCATTAACAGTATTCAAGAAGGGTCTACCAAATATAATGGGACAAAAGTCATCTTGTGGGGAACCAAGAACAAGAAAATCAGCAGGATATTTAACTTTCCCACACAAGACTTCAACATCTGTAACAATCCCAACTGGTGAAATACTATCCCTATTGGCAAGCTTAATTGTAACATCAATTTCTTATATCTCAGCAGGTGCAATATCATGCATAATTTCTTTGTATAAGGAATGGGGTATTGCACTAGCACTAGCACCCATATCACATAAGCCATGATAACAATGATCTCCTATTTTAATAGAAATAACAGGCATGCCTACAACAGGTCTATGTTTATTCTTAGTATCTGGTCTAGCAATTCTAGCAGCTTCATCACAGAAGTAAATAACATGCCCATCAATATTATCAGTCAAGAGATCTTTAACCATAGCGATACTAGGTTCAACTTTAATTTGCTCAGGTGGTGTAGGTGTTCTAGAATTACTCTTATGAACCACAGTTGAAGCTTTAGAATGATCTTTTATCCTAATAGGGAAAGATGGTTTCTCAATATAGGTAGTAGGAACAATAGGATCATTATAAGTGATAGTCTTTTCTTCAACTTTAATAGGTGCAACTACTTTCATTCAATCGGAGGATTATATTTAAACCACTTCTCCTTAGGGAGGTCAACATGAGTAGCAAATGATTCACAGAAAGAAGCTACTATCTCAGAGTCAAGTCCATATTTAGTGCTAAATTCATGGAAAACATAGGTATCCATAAAAGATTTAACATAATCAAACATAGGTGTCATACCTGACTCCTTACCTTTGTTGAGATCCCAATCTTCAGAGTTGCATTTAGTTCTTTCCAATAAATCCCATCTGAATTCAATAGTCTTCATCATAAAAGAACTAGTACAAGAAGTATCGAGCATGGAGCGATTGTTGAGAGAAAGCCGAGCATAAATTTTTTGAATAATCATTTATCTTGAGAGCTCATGATTGGGGCATGAATATAACATTGACTTAAGCCTCCCCCAAGCTTGAACAAGATAATTATATAGTTCCATATATATAATTATGATCACGATGAACAAGATGCATATGATAAAACTTCTGATGAAATTCCAATTTCAATCGGTTGTAGTTCCATGATCCCATATCATCACATAGCCTAAACCATGTCAATGCCTCTCCCTTCAAATATAAAGGGAAGACCTTCTTATTGATAACATCGTCGGGCATACCTGCAAGCTTAAATAATCCACAAACTTCATCCACATAGATTAGGTGCAAATCGGGATGCAATGTTCCATCTCCTGTAAAGGGATTAGCTAGCAGTTTCTCTATCATACCCGAAGGAATTTCAAAGTAAACATTTTTAGTAGGTTCAGTAGGTTGAAGAGCAACTCTTTGCTCTACTGGTCGGGGTGAAGATACCCCGAACAAGCCCCTAAAAGGATTATGTTCCATAGTAACAAGTGACAGTAAATTTCAGCACACTATATAAAATTTTCCTTACCAAGTTCCACTTACCAAAGGCGCTTCACTCCCCGGCAACGGCGCCAGAAAAGATTCTTGATGACCCACAAGTGTAGGGGATCTATCGTAGTCCTTTCGATAAGTAAGAGTGTCGAACCCAATGAGGAGCAGAAGGAAATGATAAGTGGTTTTTAGTAAGGTAGTCTCTCAAGCACTGAAATTATCGGTAACAGATAGTTTTGTGATAAGGTAATTTGTAATGGGAGTAATGAAAGTAAATAAGGTGCAGCAAGATGTCCCAATCCTTTTTGTAGCAAAGTGCAAGCTTGGACAAACTCTTATATAGAGAAAAGCGCTCCCGAGGACACATGGGAATTATCATCAAGCTAGTTTTCATCACGCCCATATGATTCGCGTTCGTTACTTTGATAATTTGATATGTGGGTGGACCGGTGCTGGGGTACTACCCTTTCTTGGACAAGAATCCCACTTATGATTAACCCCTATTGCAAGCATCTGCAACTACAAAAGAAGTATTAAGGTAAACCTAACCATAGCATGAAACATATGGATCCAAATCAGCCCCTTACAAAGCAACACATAAACTAGGGTTTAAGCTTCTGTCACTCTAGCAACCCATCATCTACTTATTACTTCATAATGCCTTCCTCTAGGCCCAAACAATGGTGAAGTGTCATGTAGTCGACGTTCACATAACACCACTAGAGGAGAGACAACATACATCTCATCAAAATATCGAACGAATACCAAATTCACATGACTACTTATAGCAAGACTTCTCCCATGTCCTCAGGAACAAACATAACTACTCACAAATCATATTCATGTTCATAATCAAAGGGATATTAATATGCATAAAGGATCTGAACATATGATCTTCCACCGAATAAACCAACTAGCATCAACTACAAGGAGTAATCAACACTACCAGTGACCCACAGGTACCAATTTGAGGTTTCGGGACAAAGATTGGATACAAGAGATGAACTAGGGTTTGAGAGGAGATGGTGCTGGTGAAGATGTTGATGGAGATTGACCCCCTCTCGATGAGAGGGTCGACGGTGATGATGATGGTGATGATTTCCCCCTCCCGGAAGGAAGTTTCCCCGGTAGAACAGCTCCGCCAGAGCCCTAGATTGGTTCCGCCAAGGTTCCGCCTCGTGGTGGCGGTGTCGCGTCCCGAAAGCTTGCTTATAATTTTCCAAAGTAAAAGACTTCATATAGCAGAAGATGGCCACCAGAGGACTGCCAGGGGGCCCACGAGGCAGGGGGCACCCCCCACCCTTGTGGCCAGGGTGTGGGGCCCCTCTGGTACTTTCTTTGCCCAGTATTTTTTATTAATTCCGAAAATAACTTTTGTGGAGTTTTAGGACTTTAGGAGTTGTGCAGAATAGGTCTCTAATATTTGCTCCTTTTCCAGCCCAGAATTCCAGCTGCCGACATTCTCCCTTTTCATGTAAACCTTGTAAAATAAGAGAGAATAGGCATAAGTATTGTTACATAATGTGTAATAACAGCCCATAATGCAATAAATATTGATATAAAAGCATGATGCAAAATGGACGTATCAGAAAGCATCCTTGGTACTCTACTCAAGATTAAAGTTAAAACAAAGGATGGTGACGGTGCACGACTCGATATGCTTGGTGATCAATCAAAATGCAAGAGTGAAGCACAAGATGGTAATAAATTCCTCCACGCTCACCAGAGTTACAATTTCAGTACAAAAGAAGCAAAAGACTTCTTCAAGTATTTGTTGTTAGTTAATACACCCTCTTCCTACTCCGCAGACATCAAAAGTTTCGTGGATGTGACCTCAGGTAAAATGAAGTTGGCACACATGAAGTCACATGATTGCCACATAATGTTAACACAAATCCTCCCGGTGGCCATCAGGAATCGGATGGACACAGATATAAGAAACACACTCATTGAGCTCTGTGATTTCTTCAATGAACAATGGCAGAAAGTGGTAGATCCTCAAGAGCTGGATTATATGCAAGAGGGTATTGCAAGACTATTGTCCAGCCTAGATATGCTTTTCCCATCGTCATTCTTTGATGTCATGGTCCATCTCACTGTGCACCTTGTCGACGAGATAAAGTATTGTGGTCCTGTGTTTCTTCGTAACATGTATCCCTTCGAGCGGTTCATGGGAATAGTAAAGCGCTATTGTCAAAACCGAAGGCATCCAGAGGCAAGCATCCTACAAGGTTATACCGCGGAGGAGGTGGTTGAGTTTTGCACCAAACACATGAAACAAAGACCTATAGGTTTGCCCCTCTCTCGCCATGAAGGAAGGCTAAAAGGTAAGACAATCCTTGCTGCTACCTCTTGAGCACTCCGTTGGTTTTCCCTTGAAGAGGAAAGGGTGATGCAGCAAAGTAGCGTAAGTATTTCCCTCAGTTTTAGAGAACCAAGGTATCAATCCAGTAGGAGGCTCCTCAAAAGTCCCACGCACCTACACAAACAAACAAGAACCTCGCAACCAACGCGATAACGGGGTTATCAATCCCTTCACGGAAACTTGCAAAAGTGAGATCTGATAGAGATAATAAGATAAGATAAATATTTTTGGTATTTTTATGATATAGATTGGAAAGTAAAAGATGCAAATAAAAGTAGATGGAAAACTTATATGATAAAAGATAGACCCGGGGGCCATAGGTTTCACTAGTGGCTTCTCTCAAGATAGCATAAATATTATGGTGGGTGAACAAATTACTGTCGAGCAATTGATAGAAAAGTGCATAATTATGAGAATATCTAGGCATGATCATGTATATAGGCATCACGTTCGCAACAAGTAGATCGAAATGATTCTGCATATACTACTATTACTCCACACATCGGCCGACTCCTGCCTGCATCTAGAGTACTAAGTTCATAAGAACACAGTAAATCATTAAGAAAGATGACATGATGTAGAGGGATAAACTCATGCAATATGATATAAACCCCATCTTTTTATTCTCGATGGCAACAATACAATACGTGCCTTGCTGCCCCTGCTGTCACTGGGAATGGACACCGCAAGATTGAACCCAAAGCTAAGCACTTCTCCCATTGCAAGAAAGATCAATCTAGTAGGCCAAACCAAACTGATAATTCGAAGAGACTTGCAAAGATAACCAATCATACATAAAAGAATCCAGAGGAGATTCAAATATTTCTCATAGATAAACTTGATCATAAACCCACATTCATCGGATCTTGACAAACACACCGCAAAAAGAGTTACATCAAATAGATCTCCAAGAAGATCGAGGAGAACTTTGTATTGAGAATCAAAGAGAGAGAAGAAGCCATCTAGCTAATAACTATGGACCCGAAGGTCTGTGGTAAACTACTCACAACTCATCGGAGAGGCCTTGGAGATGATGTAGCGGCCCTCCATGGTCGATTCCCCCTCCGGCAGAGCGCCGGCGAAGGCTCCCAGATGGGATCTCGCGGATACAGAAGGTTGCGGCAGTGGAATTAGGTTTTCGTGGTGCTCCTGGATGTTCTCGGGGTACGTGGATATATATAGGAGGAAGAAGTAGGTCGGTGGAGCCAAGAGGGGTCCACGAGGGTGGGGGGAGCGTGCACCCCCTTGGGGCGCACCGGGCACCCTCGTGGCCGACTCATTCGCTTCTTGACGTCCACTCCAAGTCTCCTGGGTTGCGTTTGTTCCAAAAATATCGCTCCCAGAGGTTTCATTCCGTTTAGACTCCGTTTGATATTCCTTTTCTTCGAAACACTAAAATTGGCAAAAAAAACATCAATTCAGGCTGGGCCTCCGGTTAGTAGGTTAGTCCCAAAAATGATATAAAAGTGTAAAGTAAAGCCCATAAACATCCAAAACTCGTAATATAATAGCATGGAACAATCAAAATTATAGATACGTTGGAGGCGTATCAAGCATCCCCAAGCTTAATTCCTGCTCGTCCTCTAGTAGGTAAATGATAAAAACAGAATTTTTGATGTGGAATGCTACCTAGCATATTTTTCAATGTAATTTTCTTTATTGTGGCATGAATGTTCAGATCCAAATGATTCAAAATAAAAGTTCATATTTACATAAAAACAATAATACTTCAAGCATACTAACAAAGCAATCATGTCTTCTCAAAATAGCATGGCTAAAGGAAGTTATCACTACAAAATCATATAGTCTAGCTATGCTCTATCTTCATCACACAAAGTATTTAATCATGCACAACCCCGATGACAAGCCAAGCAATCAATTGTTTCATACTTTAGTATTCTCAAACTTTTTCAACTTTCACGCAATACATGAGCGTGAGCCATGGACATAAGCGGAAGAAAAAAGAAGAAGAAGATAGTCTCACATCAACTAGGCGTATCAACGGGTTATGGAGATGCCCATTAATAGATATCAATGTGAGTGAGTAGGGATTGCCATGCAACGGATGCACTAGATCTATAAATGTATGGAAGCTCAACAAAACAAACTAAGTGGGGTGTGCATCCAACTTGCTTGCTCACGAAGACCTAGGGCGTTTTGAGGAAGCCCATCATTGGAATATACAAGCCAAGTTCTATAATGAAAAATTCCCACTAGTATATGAAAATGACAACATAGGAGACTCTCTATCATGAAGATCATGGTGCTACTTTGAAGCACAAGTGTGGTAAAAAGGATAGTAGCATTGTCCCTTCTCTCTTTTTGTCTCATTTTTACTATTTGGCCTTTCTATTTTTTTATTTGGCCTTTCTCTTTTTTATAAAATCCAAAGTCTCATCCCGACTTGTGGGGGAATCATAGTCTCCATCATCCTTTCCTCACTTGGGACAATGCTCTAATAATGAAGATCATCACACTTTATTTACTTACGACTCAAGATTACAACTCGATACTTAGAACAAAATATGACTCTATATGAATGCCTCTGGTGGTGTACCGGGATATGCAATGGATCAAGAGTGACATGTATGGAAGAATTATGAAGGTGGATTTGCCACAAATATGATGTCAACTACATGATCATGCAAAGAACAATATGATAATGATGATGCGTATCATAATAAACGGAACGGTGAAAAGTTGCATGGCAATATATCTCGGAATGGCTATGAAAATGCCATAATAAGTAGGTATGGTGGCTGTTTTGAGGAAGGTATATGGTGGGTGTATGGTACCGCCGAAAGTTGCGCGGCACAAGAGAGGCTAGCAATGGTGGAAGGGTGAGAGTGTGTATAATCCATGGACTCAACATTAGTCATAAAGAACTCATATACTTATTGCAAAAATCTACAAGCCATTGAAAACAAAGTACTACACGCATGCTCCTAGGGGTATAGATTGGTTGGAAAAGACCATCGCTCCTCCCCGACCGCCACTCATAAGGAAGACAATCAATAAATAAATTATGCTCCAACTTCATCACAAAGCGGTTCACCATACGTGCATGCTACGGGAATCACAAACTTCAACACAAGTATTCCTCAAATTCATAATTACTCCACTAGCATGACTCTAATATCACCATCCTTATATCTCAAAACAATTATGAAGCATCAAATTGATCATAGCATCCAATTCACTTCCTATGATAGTTTTTATCATACCCAATTTGGATGCCCATCATTCTAGGACCAATTTTATAACCATAGAAAATACCATGCTGTTCTAAAAGACTCTCAAAATAATATAAGTGAAGCATGAGAGATCAACAATTTCTAAAAAATTAAGCCACTGCCGTGCTCTAAAAGATATAAGTGAAGCACTAGAGCAAAAATTATCTAGCTCAAAAGATATAAGTGAAGCACATAGAGTATTCTAATAAATTCCAAATCAAGTGGGTCTCTCCCAAAAGGTGTGTACAGAAAGGATGATTGTGGTAATCTAAAAAGCAAAGACTCATATTATACAAGACGCTCCAAGCAAAACACATATCATGTGGTGAATAAAAATATAGCTCCAAGTAAAGTTACCGATAAACGAAGACGAAAGAGGGGATGCCTTCCGGGGCATCCCCAAGCTTAGGCTTTTGGTTGTCCTTGGATATCTTGGGGTTCCATGGGCATCCCCAAGCTTAGGATCTTGCCACTCCTTATTCCATAGTCCATCTAATCTTTACCCAAAACTTGAAAACTTCACAACACAAAACTCAACAGGAAATTTCATAAGCTCCGTTAGTGCAAGAAAGAAAAAACACCACATAAGGTACTGTAATGAACTCATTATTTGTTTATATTGGTGTTAAACCTACTGTATTCCAACTTCTCTATGGTTCATACCCCCGATACTAGCCATATATGCATCAAAATAAGCAAACAACACACGAAAACAGAATCTGTCAAAAACAGAACAATCTGTAGCAATCTGTAACTTTAGAATACTTCAGGACCTCTAAAACTCCTACCAAGATAGGAAGTCCTGGGCAATTTTTCTATTGATCTACTGCAAAAATAATCAACGCAAAATCACGTTTCTGTGATTTATTAAAATTATTCTTGTGCGCGCAAAAGTTTCTGTTTTTCAGCAGAATCAAATTAACTATTACCGTAGGTTATCCTATAGGTTCAACTTGGCACAAACACTAATTAAAACATAAAACCACATCTAAACAGAGGCTAGATGAAACATTTATTACTAAACAGAAGCAAAAATCAAGAAAAAAAAATAAAATTGGGTTTCCTCCCAACAAGCACTATCGTTTAACGCCCCTAGCTAGGCATAAAAGCGAGAATAGATCTATGTATTGCCATCTTTGGCATTCAATTCATAAGTAGCTCGCATGATAGATTCATAAGGTAATTTGAATTTATTTCTTGGAAAGTGTTCCATGCCTTTCCTTAATAGAAATTGGAATCTAATATTCCCTTCCTTCATATCAATAATTGCACCAATCGTTCTAAGGAAAGGTCTACCAAGAATAATAGGACAAGAAAGATTGCAATCTATATCAAGAACGATGAAATCTACGGGCACATAATTCCTATTTGCAACAATAAGAACATCATTGATCCTTCCCATAGGTTTCTTAATGGTGGAATCCGCAAGGTGCAAATTTAAAGAGCAATCATCAAATTCATGGAAACCTAGCACATCACATAAAGTTTTCGGAATCGTGGAAACACTAGCACCCAAATCACATAAAGCATAGCATTCACGATATTTAATTTTAATTTTTATAGTAGGTTCCCACTCATCATAAAGTTTTCTAGGTATAGAAATTTCCAATTCAAGTTTTTCCTCATAAGATTCATCACGACATCAACAATATGTTTGGTAAAAGCTTTATTTTGACTATAAGCATGTGGAGAATTCAACATGGATTACAACAAGGAAATAAAATCTATTAAAGAACACTCATCATAATTAAATTCCCTGAAATCCATAATAGTGGGTTCAATGCTATGTAAAGTTTTGACCTCTCCAATCCCACTTTTACCAAATTTAGCATCAAGATCTAAAAACTCCAAATCATTGGGACGCCTTTTAACTAAAGTTGACTCATCTCCAGTCCATCATTATCAAGATTCATATTGCAAAACAAAGATTTAATAGGGGCCACATCAATAACTTTTAGATCTTCATCATTATTTTCACCTAAACCTTCTAGTTTGGCAGCCATCTTATTAACTAAGGTGGCTTGCTTATCACAAATTTGGGCTATAGATTTTTCAAGACGAGCAATCTGAGAATTCAAACCATAAAACTCTTTAGACATATCATCAAGCTCTTTATTCATGTATTCCATAAAGCTTTTTTGTTCTTTAAGCTCTTTTTGAAAGAAATTATTGTGCTCAAATTGTAAAGTCATAAAGCTTCTGATATTCAATTCAATCTCTTATAATCTTTTAAGATGGAGATCAACGTTCTTAGGCAGCGCCATAAGGGAAAACAGGCACACGAGGGGCAAGCGAAAGAGGGAGGCGAACAGGAAAGAGAGGGCGAAGAAAACGGCAAGGGTGAAGTGGGGGAGAGGAAAACGAGTGGCAAATGGAAAATAATGTAATGCGAGGGAGGTGAGTTTGTGATGGGTACTTGGTAAGTCTTGACTTGAGCGAAGACCTCCCCGGCAACGGCGCCAGAAATCCTTCTTGCTACCTCTTGAGCATTGCGTTGGTTTTCCCTTGAAGAGGAAAGGGTGATGTAGCAAAGTAGCGTAAGTATTTCCCTCAGATTTTGAGAACCAAGGTATCAATCCAGTATGAGGCTCCTCAAAAGTCCCACACACCTACACAAACAAACAAGAACCTCACAACCAACGCGATAAAGGGGTTGTCAATCCCTTCACGGAAACTTGAAAAAGTGAGATCTGAAAGAGATAATAAGATAAGATAAATATTTTTGGTATTTTTATGATATAGATTGGAAAGTAAAAGATGCAAATAAAAGTAGATGGAAAACTTATACGATAAAAGATAGACCCGGGAGCCATAGGTTTCACTAGTGGCTTCTCTCAAGATAGCATAAGTATTACGGTGGGTGAACAAATTACTGTCGAGCAACTGATAGAAAAGTGCATAGTTATGAGAATATCTAGGCATGATCATGTATATGGCATCACGTCCGCAACAAGTAGATCAAAACGATTCTGCATCTACTACTATTACTCCACACATCGGTCGACTCCTGCCTGCATCTAGAGTATTAAGTTCATAAGAACAGAGTAACGCATTAATAAAGATGACATGATGTAGAGGGATAAACTCATGCAATATGATATAAACCGCATCCTTTTATCCTCGTTGGCAACAATACAATACGTGCCTTGTTACCCCTGCTGTCACTGGGAATGGACACCGCAAGATTGAACCCAAAGCTAAGAACTTCTCCCATTGCGAGAAAGATCAATCTAGTAGGCCAAACCAAACTGATAATTCGAAGAGACTTGCAAAGATAACCAATCACACATAAAAGAATTCAGAGGAGATTCAAATATTTCTCATAGATAAACTTGATCATAAACCCACAATTCATCGGATCTCGACAAACACACCGCAAAAAGAGTTACATCAAATAGATCTCCAAGAAGATCGAGGAGAACTTTGTATTGAGAATCAAAGAGAGAGAAGAAGCCATCTAGCTAATAACTATGGACCCAAAGGTCTGTGGTAAACTACTCACAACTCATCGGATAGGCCTTGGAGATGATGTAGAGGCCCTCCATGGTCGATTCCCCCTCCGACGGAGCACCGGCGAAGGCTCCAAGATGGGATCTCGCGGATACAGAAGGTTGCGGCGGTGGAATTAGGTTTTCGTGGTGCTCCTGGATGTTCTCGGGGTACGTGGATATATATAGGAGGAAAAAGTAGGTCGGTGGAGCCGCGAGGGGCCCACGAGGGTGGGGGGCACGCCCACCCCCCTGGGGCGCGCCGGGCACCCTCATGGCCGCCTCATTCACTTCTTGACGTCCACTTCAAGTCTCCTGGGTTGCGTTTGTTCCAAAAAGATCGCTCCCGGAGGTTTCGTTCCGTTTGGACTCCGTTTGATATTCCTTTTCTTTGAAACACTGAAATAGGCAAAAAAAAAAGAGCAATTCTGGTTGGGCCTCCGGTTAGTAAGTTAGTCCCAAAAATGATATAAAAGTGTAAAGTAAATCCCATAAACATCCAAAACGGGTAATATAATAGCATGGAACAATCGAAAATTATAGATACGTTGGAGACGTATCACTTGCTGGCATGCAAAAGGCTGCACCCGGAGATTTGGCCGACAAAGCCCATTTGACGACACTACTTAACAATCTAGTTCTCAACGCTTATACCGAGGAACACTTGGAGGAGATGCGCCAAAGCTTCTTACCAATGGTGCATCCATTAGATGTCGAGATGATTGAGCACAATAAGCACTATGCCAGATGGCTGAAGGATTGTTTGGCGCACAGATCCATGGATGACATTGCTACGAGGTTGGCACAAAAGCCATCACCTACGGTGTTGATGTACCAATCATATGACATAAATGGCTACACGTTCTACACCGAGGAACATGATGAGAAGATCTCATATCAGAATAGCTCTGTTCGAATAGAATGAATGAATGTGGATGAAGCTGATAAAAGGGTATACTATGGAACCATCAAAGAGATTTGGGAGCTTAACTATGTGAAAGTTAAGGTGGCATTATTTAGGTGCACACGGATCTCTCTGGGTTAGGTAAAGCTTGATGATTATAGGAAGACATGTGTTAACAAGACAACAATGACATATCACAAGGACCCATTCATTCTTGCCAGTGATGCTACCCAGATTTAATATGTGACAGACCCCTTGCATAAGAACTGCCATGTAGTGATGCATGGGAAGAGGAGGGTACTGTGCATCGGGGTTGTTGCTATTGAGGACGAGTACGATGAATTTGCTGAGTTGCCAGCCAAGGGATCATGCACTGTCCAAACAGAGAAGCGTAAAATCATCAAAAAACCTAAGTTCATTTGGGGTTAACCTAATTATCCAAGTTCCCCCATGTACATGGGAATTAAGCCATAACACTAGTTTTTATGCTTATTCTGCAACTTAATTCATTCGATTTAGTACTGCCGCGTGTACTCAATTTGGGAGTTATGCCCGGTCTTTTGTTGATGTAAGAACGGTTAATACGTTGACCTTGTTATGCTGCCAGCTCAGGCAATGAATTTGAATTGTTTGTGATTATTATACCCTAGAGGTAGCAGTAGTGCACTCAATTGATCTCACTCTAGTATGCATGAACAGAAGATATGCAATCTGGTTTGGGAATAGCACATAGTTCATACATGAAAGTCGTGTGCCGACCAAACTGCCCGTGTGATGTGAGTCGTGCGTTCTGATTGGCCAAAACCAAAACCCCACGGATCGTACATCTGCATCATAGGATGCTCCCAGATCGAACGACAATCCTCATCCCTTTCATCAGTACATGCAGTTGCGGTTGGGATTTGATTTATATGCACAAAATGCACGTTTAATTCAAAAAATGGCTTAAATATAGCAAACGATACCCGAAATGCGCCAGAAAATCAAACCTATGGTATAATGGTGATTCCATATCGTGGAAATTTGTATGAGGCCAAACGATGAAGTCACTGACCACTGGAGTTTGTATTACCACGTCTCCTTTTGGAACCCATGATCCTTCTTGTGAGATGCTCCAGTTTCCAAGGAGAAATTATCAAAACTTGTGCCAAACTTTACCAAAAACTTTCCACGGGGTCGTGAGAGCATGCCACGGTCACACATCGATTTTCATGATTTTTGAACTCCATTTGAATTACCTGTAATTAAAATACCAACTAGGCTTACGACGACGGCCGCACCTCATAGCCGAAATGTTTGAAAATTCTCCTCGCTTCCCGGACAATGGATGAAAACTCGCAAAGCGACACATAAATGAATTGTACAACTTATTTGCTAACACCCACATGTAGTAGTAGTAGTAGAGTTTTGATTTTATATGCACTAAATGCACGGTAAATGCAAAAATGGTTTAAATATAGTAGACGAGACCTCAAATGGGCCAGAAAATCAAACCTAGGGTATATCGGTGATTGCTTACCGTGGAAAAATTCAAGGCGGAACGATGAAGTCAATGACGATTTTAGTCTGAACCGCCGCGTCTCCTTTTGGAAACTATGATCCTTCTTGTGAGATGCTCCGGATTTCAAGGTGTGAGCATCAAAACTTGTGCCAAACTTTATCAAATTTTTCCATGGGGTCGTGAAGCACGCCACAGTGACATGCCATTTTCGTGATTTTTTGACTGTATATGCATTTCCTGTAATTAAAATACCAACAAGCCTACGCGTGTGGCCGCACCCTGAGGCCAAAATGTTTGAAAATTGTTCTGGTCTCTCGAACAATGAATAAAAAACCGCAAAGTGACACACAAATAATACTCCTAACACTCACATGTAGTTGCGGCACGGTTTTGAACTCATGCTTTCATTTTCGTCGAACTGATCGTCTTATTCAGTTCAAAAAAAGTTTGCAATATTTTTTGTCGGAATGGGGTGCGCAATATATAGTTGGAAAGCTCTTGACTGGTAGATTACAAGTGATATAGAATTTTTTACAAAATCATCATGGTTTAAGATCAGCTTTGAAAAAAACCTATTTTTTCAAAATCGAAAATGCGAATCGAATTTTGGACTTAATTTTCAAACAATTTGTCGGAATTGAGCAAATAATATTGCGGTGGAAAGCTGGTGAAAATCTGCTTCTTCCACACACACACAATTATATATATATATATATATATATATATATATATATATATATATATATATATATATATATATATATATATTCAATATTCTACATGATCTAAAAGTAATTTCAAAACGTGAAATTTTGGTCGAAACTTATTTTCACGTTTTTGAAAATGGTTTGTGAGATTGGAGCAAATGATATGGCGTTGGAAAGCTATGGAAAATGCACAACTTTTGCGCATAAATAATTTTTTCTAATTTGTATGGTTTAAATCAAATTCGAATACGGTGAAATTAGGTTTCGAACGTGATTTTTCTAAAAAGTTTGTCGAAATGGGGCAAATAATATATCGGTGGAAAGCTATCAAAAATGCGAAACGTTGTCATGCTGAACTTTTTCTCAAATTCACAACCATTTAAGAGTAATTCAAATACGGTGAGACCCATCATGCTGTTTTTCGTCCAGAAAACAGAGTACTCGTACTGATTTATGTGTTTGTTTGTACGGAGGTATTTTTCATAGAGTATTTTGAATACGGTGAGACCGCTCGTGTTTTTTCAGTTTCAAAATAGAGTACCCAAACTGATCTCCGTATGCATTTGTACAAAGCGTGTTTTCAATGATCGAATGCCATTTTTTTATAAAACATGCTATCTTTTTCTAACCGTCAAATTGTGTTCATTGAACCTCCCAATGGCCTCGGTTGAACTATTAGGGTTTTTTCTGACTATG
The DNA here is from genome assembly GCA_963921465.1 of Triticum timopheevii. Taxonomy (NCBI): domain Eukaryota; kingdom Viridiplantae; phylum Streptophyta; class Magnoliopsida; order Poales; family Poaceae; genus Triticum; species Triticum timopheevii. The sequence goes on from OY997274.1 coordinate 390,170,674, forward strand.
TTGAACCGGCGCAATGCCTTGCATTAGCTAGTTAAATATTTTTGCACGAGCAAAGACTGTTATGGGGTGTGTGTATACATTGCTTTACTTTTGTAACCCCTTGAACCAATGCATGGCCACCCCTTGAACCAACGCATGTTCATGAGAGAACTGATGTTGTTTTGCAAGGTGTACTTTCAATATAACTAGAAACAAGTTGTCACCATCACTACAAAAAAATACACTTCCGTGATGATATGTGTTTGTCACAGTAGGTCACGTTTTCTCTCATGCATGTACATCCATGATGATTTTATGATAGAATCAAGATAGTCATACCTGTGTTGTCATAGAAGTGTTCCATGACAATACCAAAATTATCATCACGGAAGTGTCCACTTCCATGACGATAAATGGCGTGTCATGGAAGTGTTTTCATCAAAGGTAACTGACACATGGCATACACCGCAAAGGGTCACCATTAAGCTATCGGGTTCTGGTTTGGATCCGATAACCCGTTAACAGCCAGGACCAATGGGGATTTTCCACGTGTAAAATTCTCAATGGCCAGAGCAACCACGTGTCGGCTCGTCAGCGGGACAGAGAGGTGCCTATGATATGTCGACAAGTGGCACGACCCCAACAGTGGCCCATTTAGCTTACAAAGGCTGACCCGTTTGACTTGGTCAAAAGCTAGCGGGCCAGCCCATGAAAAGCGTGTTAACGGTCTGTTCGCATATAGCCCATTTCACGTCCCGATAACTCACGGCCAAGTATAGCGTTCCCTAATTCGGCCAAACAACATCATGTGGGTCATCCAGTATAATAGCAGCATGTTTCACTTTCGGCCCATGTATGGCCCACCACGTCTTTCGGCCCATATGAGGCCTTTCGTATCTTTGGCCCCTTTAGTGGCCCGCGGTGACTCTGGCCCATAATAAATAGTAAATATCTTTATACCCATTTGATACGGGGCTAACCCGGTGTAGGCCAATCTTTCACGATTGGAGTGGATTCCCTCGAAGAACACGATGAACACGGGGAAGAACGGAGAGAAATCACAAGGGGAAACACTCAAGAACAAGTCTAATCACACATCCACTAGACAATCAAGAACACAAGATCCACAAGGTACATGAACAACAAAATGAAAGGTACAAGGTAGAGTTCATCTCCATGAGGTGGTCTTGAAGGGGTCCGCCCGTGAGGGGGTCTTGAATCCAAGATGGATCTTCTCCATAGAGGCCACAGTCTCTCTCAGTGGAGTAGATACAGATGGATGAGCAAAGCTCTATCTCAAATGAGCTAATCATTTGCTAACCCTAGAATGGAGGAGGGGGATGAGTATATATAGTGGTAGCCACAAAGGGGTAAGTGAGGGGCGAAAGGGTACATGGGCTTCGGCCCGAGTGTCTGCATGCAGGCAGGGTTGGAAGTTTCGGGGACGGCCGGAATGTTCGTGCCCTGGAGGTTCCGAGCGAAGGTCCAGGCTATCCATAGAGTTGGCACACTCTTTGACGACTTCGGTGCAGCAGGGCCAGAAGTTTCGGGCCGAGGTCGGAGTTTCGAGCTTTCCATAAGCTTGTCCATGCTTCTTCTTCCTTCTCTTCCACGCTTCCCTCGCGGATGGTGTAGTTATTCCTTGGCGCTTGCACTCCTCCTCGTCGTCTATAGTGTTTCGACAATACCTATGTATGCACACGAGTGGAGTGTCAAGTAGTATACCATCCTCTAAGGGGTCAAGTGAGCACGTGAAAAGAAGATGATTCACCTTTATTTATGTGAAGTAGATGTCACGCGTGTCACTTGCCAAATGGGCTCTTGACATGGTGATGTCCATAGGATGCTCTGCATCATCTCCCCCCCTTGGGAAAGATCCGACCTCAGATCGAAAACCAAATCACCATGGGAAAGAGAGGGCTTCGCCGTGTAGAAGTGGACATTCACCAACTACTCATCATCTTCAAGCTCGAAATGGGCACTCTCCAATGTCGCACCGTCATGTGATTCCTTCAAAAGGAGCAAGGACAACAAACACTTGGAAAAACAAATGTGGTTAGCGTTAGTGAAAAACCAAGCATTCAAGTGGTGATTCACCCAACAAGTGTCATCATCATGCAAAGCATATGGTTTGACAAAGGATTGTGACATGGCATGTAAGCACATAAATTTAGCACAAGCAAAGATATCATGGGGACAAGCATGTAAGGTAGTGATGCAAATATGTGTGACAAGTGAACAAGAATCGAGCTCAAGTTCATAGCAATCATGCTTAATGTGCTCAATGAAAGGTCTATGCTAGGCATAGGAAGGATTCACAACACCAAATAAAATGAAGTGTCTAAACACATGGGTCAAGTGCAAGACAATCGAAGCATAACGTGCATAGGGTGTAGTGAAGATAGTGTGGCACTCAACACAACCGAAAGAGCAATTGTGCATAATGTGTGAGGCAACCAGGGCAAGCATGTAGCAATCAATGGGACATGGCATATGTGAAGAAATGACATTGTTGCAACCAAACATATGATAGTAGCAAGTAGTCCAAGAATTGGATGCAACACACAAGGTATATATGTCATGAGGCATGGAAATATGGCAATCATGGGTGAAAGCAATATCTCAAACATGCATGCAAATGGTGCAATCAACACATGAAGTATGATCCACAATATCCAGGCTCAAGAAATATATCACCTTGAAGACGTGTCCTTGTTCATTCCAAAGCGCAAGCAAATGTGGTGTAGAAACGAGTCATGGTAGAATGTATGAGGCTCGCTCTCTAGAGCTCGAATGGTCAACTCATGTGAAGTGGAAGTCGGCACAAAATCCAAGTATTCTACACATGCACACAACAAAACAAACAACGTATGTGCATGGTAGATAAACACATCATCCATCATGATGGTTCTCTTCTCTTACACATAACCATTAGTAGCACAAGTGCATGAATAATACGATGCAACAATGGCTATATTCATGGCACTAGGTATATGGTGCATAGAGGTAAGACAAGCATGCTTGACAAGAAATATGTCAAAATCTTCAAATATATGTGAGAATGCTATGGGGGCAATCTCATTAGCAAGACTAGAATCATTGTTGCACTCAATACATGGCAAATCATCTAGCATGAGAGAGGCAACAAATGGAGATATGTGACAAGAAGCAATAGCAATCATGTGCAAAGCATGGAAATGGTTGTCATCAAACGCATGAAATGAGCAAGTATGAATCATGGGTGATGCAACACAAGCAAGAATATCAATCATGTCGTGCAAACTAGTGGGGCGAATATGCAACATACTAGACGAAATCATGGCAATCATGTCATGGGAGAAAATAATAGATATAGGTAATGCACATGACATATCGCAAGCACGAGCACAAAGCAAGATCATATTATCATCGTAGGAATGGGGCATAAAAGGAGCATGGCAATAACAAGCAGTATCTCCACCAAGCTTGCAAATACACATACAAGTAGTAGAATCAATCATCATGTGTAATGCAAAGCATGGGTCACAAATGCATGGAAAAGGCATAGGAATGGGCATATCATGCAAAGTGAACATGGAAATATTGGCATATAATATGTAATGGACAATAACCCATAACCATGTGAGGGCCATGTAGAAGAAAAGCGCGAATTCTTGGCGCGAAGAGAGCGGTGAGAAAACCAATCCATGGGATCCCAAGTCATCGTTGCTCTCTAGAGCTCATTTTGTCAACTTGTGGGATTGCAAGGTTGACAAGTATTCATGGGTACCTACATAAAAGAGACACAAACCAAAGAAATTATATGCGTGGTAAATGTACACATCATCCATCATGATGTGTATGTGCATGTGAGAATTAGCACAAGATAAGAATTGCTCAAAGAAATTTGATGCATGGTATAAGAACATGTCATCCATCATGAAAGAATAGTTATTATGTATGACACGATGGGGACACAAATTGAGAATGCAAGTATATGGGACATCAAAAGCATGTTTATTCATGGGGAGCATATTGTGCACATAAGTATTGGGAACATGCAATGGACGGGATGGATCAAAATCTCCTAGCATGTATGAGGAAACTACAGTGGTCTCCTCATGAGCAATACCGGAAACATCATATGGAGAAATTGGACAACATCCAAAACAATGCATATCCAAAGCTAGATGGTCATGGCATGGCATATGAGATAAATGATGCAAAGGGAGCATATCAATATCATCAGTCATCACAAGAAAAACAAATGCCAATAACCATGGGCTTGTCATCTATGCCATATGTGCAAATTGGGTTCATTTTAATGGCATATGCATAGTCGGTACGAAGAGATTGCAAATAAGACATATGGTTCATCTCATGCATAGCATATGACAAGTCAAGCGGATTGTCAAACATGATGTGACCTAAAGAATTGTCACAAGAAATCCTATGTAACATGGCATTACAACTAACAGACTCCACATGGTAATCATCAAACTCATCATAAATGGGTAAATCATCGTATGGGGAAATCATACTAGAATGAAGCATGTCAATAGGTGGATCAACATCATGCAAGCAATCAATGTCCACTAGTGGGACTAGCGCATCACCTTCACCTATGTTACCTTTGTCATTCCACTCAAGTGGTGTAGGTGAGGTGGGAAAGACCAAATGGTGGTCGGTATCATCGTATTGATGGAACCATGTGGGGGGGGGGGGCTGCATCATATTCCACCATGGCCATCGTCTTGTCCAAAGGAAGGACATAGTCGTCGCAAATCGGTGCATCATCATATATGTGACCTAGCGCCAAATGAGAAGACACAATAGAGGTAGAGATTAAGTAGTTAGAAATCAAAGTGGCCTCACATGCCCTATCAACTATCTCACTCTCTTTATGTGGTGGCTCACTCACTCCCTCAAGGTAGGTGCACTCAAAGTCGCATATGATGGAGTCACTCATCTCACTCAAGTGGTGGGGGTTGTGGCTCTCCTCACATGGGAATTGGGGCAACTCATGATATATGCGGCTAGTGGTGAAGTCACTCACACTCTCAATATGGTGGCACAAGTCACTCATATCATCACAAAACATCACCGTTGTCGAAGGGAAAATCCCATGCTCAACCACGTCGTCACCGTCATCGTGGATGAAGGTCGAAGATGGCACATCATCACTCTCACCTCCAAAGATTGAAGCATCATCCTTGCTCGTCACCATGTCGTTCGCCTCCAAAACTTGGTCCTCGAATAGCTCCGTAGTCGTAGTCGCCGCCGCTCCATCTTGAAAAAGAGTCAAAGTAGACTCGGCATCATCAATGCCGTAGAGAGGGATGGCGATGAAGTCAAACTTGGGAGCATCATCTTGGAGCTCGTCGGGCTTGGACATCTTGGTGGTACTAGCCTCATGCTCGCCGGCTTGGAGCTTGGTCTTCGAGAAGTGTGCTTGGGGTGGAGAAGCCTTGGCCTTCATGAGTTATTGTTCCGCCTTGAGAGCACCAATGTAGTTGTCGTTAAGGGACTTGTAGTTCTCAAGGAAGATAGTCTTGGAGATGTCGTTGTGCAATCCCATCATGAAGTGGAACTTCATCAAAATGGGGTCGTCCACGCCGGCTCGTCGCAAGGCATTCTTCATCTCCTTGAAGTACTCGTCGCTGGACTTGGATCCTTGGATGGTGTTCTCCAATTGGCATAGAAGTTGTTCCATGTAGGTTGGAGGCACGAACTCTCTCCGCATAGCCCTCTTTGTCTTGGTCCAACTCATGTCATTGCTCTTCGAAGGTGTGTGTGAAAGTGCTAGTATTCGACTAGAGGGGGGGGGGGTGAATAGGAGATTTTTATGAAAGTCTTCAAAACAGGGGTGTTTCGAAGACAAACAATAGAAAGGACCCTATTGATATGCAGCGGAAGGTAGACTACACTAGACAAGCCACAGTCAAGTAAGCAATGTAGTGAAAACACGAAGACTATAAGCAACTAGGTAGAATGGATCAGGATGGAAGATAGTATGTAGCCAAACAGACAATAGTCTTCACACAATGAAGTCAAACAGATCAGGCAAGTAGGCAAAGACTTCACGAAGACAAATTGTAAGTAAAATGAGAGAGGTAGGATAGAACCAGTTGCTCGGAGAGGACAAGGGATTTGTTGGACCAGTTCCAATTGTTGTGACAACTTCACGTCTGGTTAGGGAGGCTGAGATTCAACTCAGAAGACCGTGTCTTCACCTTATTCCCCTTGATCTAAGAACACTTAGTCCTCGCCCAATCACTCTGATAAGTCTTCAAGGGACTTCCAAACCTTCACAGACTTTGTTCACTGGCAATCCACAATGACTCTTGGATGATCAGAACGCGACGCCTAACCAGCTGGAGGATTCATAGTCCTCAAGTGTAATAAGTCTTCAGATCACGCGGACAGAAGGACTTCAGTGATGCCTAACACTCTTTGGCTCTAGGTGTTTTGGGCTTTGTCCTTGCAAGGATTCTCTCTCAAAGGCTTCGGAGGTGGGTTGCTCTCAAACGCCAAAAGCCGTGCACAAACTCTGAGCATCCACCAATTTATAGTGTAGGGGATGGGCTATTTATATCCAGGAGGCAACCCGACCTGATTTGTCCAAAATGACCCTGGGTCACTAAGGAACTGGCACGTGTCCAACGCTCAGATTTCGAACACACGCGACAACTTAGCTTGGGCTACAAGCCAAGCTGACTCATCCAGCTCTGGATAAGATTTGCTCTCATTGTCTTCACTCAAAGACATAGGTTTTGGTTGAGCATCACATCACTCACTCTAACTTTGTTCACTTGGACCCCACTTAATAGTACGATGGTTCCTATGACTCAACAACAAAGAAAAGGAAACTACGAAAAAACTATGTCTTCGCAGTCCATAGTCTTCACGCAATGTCTTCTCCTATCATAGTCTTCAATGTGAATGTCTTCACAGACCACCATTGTCTTAAATGTCTTCACACATTTTTAGGGGTCATCTCTGGTAGGTAAACCGAATCAATATGGGACTACTACCTATGTCATCCTCCAATTCACACAAACACATTAGTCCCTCAACCAAGTTTGTCGTCAATACTCCAAAACCAACTAGGGGTGGCCCTAGATGCAGTTACAATCTCCCCCTTTTTGGTGATTGATGACAAACTGGTTGAAGTTTTCAAGGGGATAAAAGTATGTGAAAGTTTAGTGTTGTGAGTATTGTCTTCACACATAAGATGAGGCTCCCCCTGAAGATGTGCATATAGATGACTCGCATTTGAATGCAAATGCACATGGCAGGTTTTGCTTTGTGGAGGCCATCATCAAAGTGTGAAGACAATGCATTATGCATATAAGCAAGTAAAGAAGATAGTGATATGCATAATGGAAAATGGACGTCTGCAGAATGACTTCATGCGGGATTTATCATCGCATCACAGAATAGCAGATAAGGTAGCAGACGACCATCAAGTTTAAGTGTTACAACTCAGAGAACCAAATGTATCAAAAGATGAGAGTTTTAAGACTTGGCAAAAAGTAATGCAGCCACCCATAAGGACCCACTTGAAGACTATCAACTCATATGCTTCTCCCCCTTTTGTCAGTAAGGACCAAAAAGGCTTGAAGACATAGAGCATCTACTCGTTCCCAGAAGGAGCAGACGGTGGAGCAGGGTCATTGCTGGAGTTTGGTGGTGCAGAGGGGCCTGGTGCAGAGTCGATATGCAGTGCAGACATAGTTGGTGAAGTGGTGTTGTCTTCTTCATCGCGACAACAGTTGCAGCCGAAGATGAATACTTAGAGTCTTCAAGAGAGGGTGTACGGCGCCAGCTTGCATTAGGTGGAGGCCTGGAGTCAAACTTGAAGCTTTCGGTGAAGCCATCTGCTTGAAGATCTTCTTCAAAACATAGCAGAGTGAGGCTCTTCTAGGACTGCCTTGCATTTTCATGGGAAACAAAAGAGTTCTTGGTAGCCAGATTGCGAATGCGATTGACATCCACCAAGAGACTATGCATTTGACGCTTCAGCCAGTCATGGTGCTTGTCCTACTTCTGATGTAAGGCCACAACCAGTTCTCATTCATTGAGGACTCGAGAGCGCTTCCGAGGGCTTTGAGCGACTGTACTGGTAGTGGCTTTGGTACTTGCACGGTGAGGTAGACGCACATTGCCAGCAAGCAGATAGGCAGTAATAGTAGCATTTGGAACATGGACTCCTTCAATTGGCTGCGTGAAGCTTTGATGATCAGCATTGTGAAGATATATTGGCTCCTTGGCAGGATCAGGGTAGATGGCTTCAACAAACAGATCAACCTCAGGCAAGAAAAGAAGCTGGTTACGTGCAGAAGGCTGATAGTTGACAGTTGAATGAAGCTTGATTAGGCGCATCACCCATGGAGCGTAAAATTTCAAGCCAAAAAGATTAATCCCAGATGCAGCAAGTTGTCTGATGAAGAAATCCCGAGAGTTGAACTTGATGCCATTGACAATATACAAAACCAAAGTCTTCATGGCACCGTCAAGTTTGGCTTGAAAAGAATGACCCTTGATTGGCCAGAGAGTACGCCTCATGATATGATAAACTGTGCGGGGCAAGTACTCGAGGTCCTGTACAAAGAATTCCTTTGGATATTCTGCATCACGAGGCAATGGCTTCATCATGCTGAGCATCTGACTATATTGGGTTCAGGCGGCAGAAAAATGCTCTGCAGTCCTTCTGTGTGGCGCTGACAACCAGGTTCATACAATTCACCTGGAGTGGGCAGGGAGGTGAGCTCAATGATGTCCTGAGCTTTGGCTTCATGGTGAACATTGAAGGAAATATGCCCTAGAGGCAATAATAAAGTTATTATTTATTTCCTCATATCATGATAAATGTTTATTATTCATGCTAGAATTGTATTAACCGGAAACATAATACATGTGTGAATACATAGACAAACATATTGTCACTAGTATGCCTCTACTTGACTAGCTCATTGATCAAAGATGGTTGAGTTTCCTAACCATACATATGAGTTATCATTTGATCAATGGGATCACATCATTAGAAGAATGATGTGATTGATTTGACCCATTCCGTTAGCTTAGCACTTGATCGTTTAGTATGTTGCTATTGCTTTCTTCATGACTTAGACATGTTCCTATGACTATGAGATTATGTAACTCCCGCTTACCGGAGGAACACTTTGTGTGCTACCAAACATCACAACGTAACTGGGTGATTATAAAGGTGCTCTACAGGTGTCTCCGAAGGTACTTGTTGAGTTGACGTATTTTGAGATTAGGATTTGTCACTCCGATTGTCGGAGAGGTATCTCTGGGCCCTCTCGGTAATGCACATCACTATAAGCCTTGCAAGGAATGTAGCTAATGAGTTAGTTGCGGGATGATGCATTACGTAATGAGTAAAGAGACTTGCCGGTAACGAGATTGAACTAGGTATTGAGATACCGACGATCGGATCTCGGGCAAGTAACATACCGATGACAAAGGGAACAACGTATGATGTTATGCGGTTTGACCGATAAAGATCTTCATAGAATATGTGGGATCCAATATGAGCATCTAGGTTCCGCTATTGGTTATTGGCCGGAGACGTGTCTCGGTCATGTCTACATAGTTCTCGAACCCGTAGGGTCCACACGCTTAAAGTTTGGTGACGATTGGTATTATGAGTTTTTGTGTTCTGATGTACCGAAGGTAGTTCAGAGTCCCGGACATGATCACGGACATGACGAGGAGTCTCGAAATTGTCGAGATGTGAAGATTGATATATTGGATGACTATGTTTGGACACCCAAATAGTTTCAGAAGGTTTCAGACATATACCGGAGTACCGGGGGGGGGGGGGGGGGGTTACCGGAACCCCCCGGGGGGTTTATTGGGCCTCATGGGCCCTAGTGGAGAAGAGGAGGGGCGGCTAGGGCAGGCTACGCGCCCCTCCCCCTCTAGTCCGAATAGGACAAGGAGGGGAGGGGGGCGGCGCCCCCCCTTTCCTTCCTCTCTCTCCCTTCCTTCCCCTCTCCTACTCCAACAAGGAAAGGCGGAGTCCTACTCCCAGTGGGAGTAGGACTCCCCCGTTGGCGTGCCCTCCTCCTGGCCGGCTGCCTCCCCCTTTGCTCCTTTATATACGGGGGCAGGGGTCACCTCTAGACACAACAATTGATCATTGATCTCTTAGCCGTGTGCGGTGCCCCCCTCTGCCATATTCAACCTCGGTAATATCGTAGCGGTGCTTAGGTGAAGCCCTGTGTCGGTAGCGTCATCAACACCGTCATCACGCCGTCGTGCTGACGAATCTCTCCCGCAAAGCTTTGCTAGATCAGAGTTCGTGGGACGTCATCGAGCCGAACGTGTGATGATCTCGGAGGTGTCGTACGTTCGGTACTTGATCGGCCAGATCGAGAAGATGTACGACTACATCAACCGCGTTGTGCTAACGCTTCCGCTTTTGGTCTACGAGGGTACGTGTACAACACTCTGCCCTCTCGTTGCTATGCATCACCATGATCTTCCATGTGCGTAGGTTTTTTTTTGAAATTACTACGTCCCCCATCAGTGGCATCCGAGCATGGTTTTATGCGTAGATGTTATATGCACGAGTAGAACACAAGTGAGTTGTGGGCGGTACAAGTCATACTACTTACCAACATGTCATACTTTGGTTCGGCGGTATTGTTGGATGAAGCGGCCCGGACCGACATTACGCATACGCTTACGCGAGACTGGTTCTACCAATGTGCTTTGCACATAGGTGGCTGGCGGGTGTCAGTTTCTCCAACTTTAGTTGAACCGAGTGTGGCTACGCCCGGTCCTTGAGAAGGTTAAAACAACACTAACTTGATGAACTATCATTGTGGTTTTGATGCGTAGGTAAGAACGGTTCTTGCTCAACCTGTAGCAGCCACGTAAAACTTTTAACAACAAAGTAGAGGACGTCTAACTTTTTTTTGCAGGGCATGTTGTGATGTGATATGGTCAAGACATGATGCTAAATTTTATTGTATGAGATGATCATGTTTTGTAACAAAATTATCGGCAACTGGCAGGAGCCATATGGTTGTCGCTTTATTGTATGCAATGCAATCGCCCTGTAATTGCTTTACTTTATCACTAAGCGGTAGCGATAGTCGTAGAAGCAATAGTTGGCGAGACGACAATGATGCTACGATGGAGATCAAGGTGTCGCACGGGTGATGATGGTGATCATGACGGTGCTTCGGAGATGGAGATCACAAGCACAAGATGATGATGGCCATATCATATCACTTATATTGATTGCATGTGATGTTTATCCTTTATGCATCTTATTTTGCTTTGATTGATGGTAGCATTATAAGATGATTGTCGGTGTCAAAACCGGCGGATCTCGGGTAGGGGGTCCTGATCTGTGCGTCAAGGCTGATGGTAACAGGAAGCAAGGGACACAGATGTTTACCCATGTTCGGGCCCTCTCGATGGAGGTAAAACCCTACTTCCTGCTTGATTAATATTGATGATATGGGTAGTACAAGAGTAGATCTACCACGAGATCATAGAGGCTAAACCCTAAGAGCTAGGCTATGATGGTATGATTATGATTGTGATCGGCCTTCTAAGGACCAACCTCTCCGGTTTATATAGACACTAGAGAGGGCTAGGGTTTACATGGAGTCGGTTACAAGGAAGGAAATATAATATACGGATCTCCAAGCTTGCCTTCCACGCAAAGGAGAGTCCCATCTGGACACGGGCCGAAGTCTTGAGTCTTGTATCTTCACGCTTCAATAGTCCGGACGTTGCACACAGTCCGGCTGTCCGGTTACCCCTAATCCAGGACTCCCTCAGTAGCCCCTGAACCAGGCTTCAATGACGATGAGTCCGGAGCGCAGTATTGTCTTCGACATTGCAAGGAGGGTTCCTTCTCCGACTACTCCAAAGTACCTGTTACAACGAATAGTGTCCGGCCTCCAATCAATGTTGTGCTCCTCGGCTTCAGTGCCTCAGTAATGACCATCTCCACGTGTCGAGCGAATGTGAGGAGTCGAGGAATTTTTGCATTTGCCACCCTCGATCCTCCGGGCTATCCGTCTATTTTAAGGGACGGGGATTCTCAGATCCAAACATCACTTCTCCCTCCAGAGCTAGCATCCAACAGAGCGCTCCGTGAAAAACCATTCCAGCATGGCCGGCCGTCGCAGCTCTTCTGCTCGCCCTTCTTGTACCAAGTCGGTGGATTGGCGAGAGTGTTCAGTTCCTCATAGCCGGCGTTCATGGTCCCCGTCCGAGCTGGAATAGCCACTTATGACGGAGGGGAACAAGCTGAGGGATCTCCTAACCCATCTCCGGAGGAGCGTATGTGCCTCATCCCGCATCTGCTAAGAGGCATCGGGTTTCCTATCCACCCGTTTCTTAGCGGGCTCCTGGTGTTCTACGGCCTCCAGTTACACAATCTTACCCCTGCCTCTATTCTGCACATAGCGGGGTATGTCGCCCTTTGCGAGATGTTTTTAGGCTGTGAACCTCACTTCGGATTATGGAGGAAGCTGTTCTGCCTCGTCCCCCGCACCCAGGGAGAGTCCCTATGTCAAGTGGGCGGGGCCGAAGTATGGTGCATCGCCGAGACCGGATACCTGTCCGGCACTCCTGAGAAGGCACCAAAAAATAGGTCTTCAGAGTGGTTCTATATAGACGATGTTCCCCTTTCGGATCTAGTCCGGACTGGTCTCCCAAAGTTCAGCAACGCCCCGCCAAAGGCACACCTAAGCTGGCGCCCCCGGGGCCCTCAAGAAGAGGACACGAGGGAAATACACTCCCTAATGAGTAGGATAAAGTTACTGGCCAAATCCGAACTAATGATAGTCGAGGTCATGGAGATATGCATAAAACGGGGAGTACAACCGCTTCAATATCGGCAGAAGCCCATGTGGCACTTCAACGGGGAAGACGACGCCACCCGCTGCGGTCGCAAGGGTCTGGAATCCGCCACTGCTTTGGCAAGGATATTGTCTGATTTGTACAAAGGGGAAGAGGAGGAATTCCTCCGCATTAAAACGCGGGAGGAATTCTCCATGTACAACCCCCAGAGTGGGTACGTTGCCATCCTTTTCCCTTCTTCACTTACTTTAGCATCCATCTGCTAAGATTTATTTGCGTCAATGCTTTCGAGCAGGAATTGAGGAGGGCCGTAGAAGGAATCTTGAGCCCCTCCCCGCAACCAGAGGACCCCGGAAGGGCCCTAGATTTGGGACTCAAAGAAGATCCGGATATCACTCTGGAGCTTGTCAACGGGGTATCCTATCAAGCGAGCTGGGATGGCGCCATAGTTGCCATTACGGCCGACTACCCTGGACTGCTCCCTGTGTCGCGTGTAAGCCAAACTAAAAAACCCTATCCTCCGAAGAGGACTCCCCCCATATATTATAATTTACCCTTGAGGCGTCATTTTATTTGCAGAGACGACGGCCGGAGCGAGGGGCCGAGCCCCTAGGGACTTGTCAACCGCGGGCATCCGGATCGGGCAGGCTCAAGAGGAAGGCGGTGAGGGTCAACACACCGCTACAGAGGTAAAGTAATAACCTGTCCTGCGATGATAGAATTTGAAATATGACAACGCCCTTTGTGTCTGGCAGGAAGAGGAATAACCGGACTATATCCGGGGACCCCACCAATCACGCCTCCACCAGCCAGGTTCCAGAACCGGCTTCGGGGGCGGAAGCGGACACGGGGCCAGCACCGCATAGTTCCCCGACGGAGGATGTAGATATGTGTTCGGCCACGAACTCCGAAGTGGAGAGCGCCATGAATCACTGGCGCCGGAGGGCTGTGCTCCGGAACAACATATTTTCTGAAGAGGCTTTTAATGCCTTCAATTCGGCGGACGCATACGTCCGAGCTGCTTGAGGCGGGCTTGCCCAAGCGACAAACCAGTATATCAAAGACATACGGGTAAGAAATTTTGATAAGTATGTATAGCAGTAGCCCCTGAGACTCGGAATAGTTGGGACAACTGTTTGAAGGATCAATACATGCACAGGTCCTTGTGGACAAGAATGAACAATTGGCTCGGGAGCTGGAGGCATGCAAGGCCCAGCTGATTGATGCGGTAGCCAAGTTAGAGGGATCCCAGAATGCCCCCTCTAGTAATATTTGTCCCCATTACACACAGATGTACCAGTTAGCAAATGGCTGGTGCGGTTAGTCTAACAGAAAATTCTGCAGACAATCCCGGGGTGAATCCGGAGGGCGTAATGGGTGACGACTCGCATCTCCAGCGGTAGCTAAAGGCTGGCAAGCGCATCCTTATGCAGGTGACGCAAGAGAAGAACAAGCTACAATATGCCAATATTCGTCTGGACGTGGAATTAAAGGACGTCCGTGCTCAACTGGCGGACTCCGTGAAGGAGAAAAAGAGGCTTCGACGCGACATTTCTGGTAAGAGCTCAAGCGAACTGTGTGATAGTTCGGCGGGGAAGTTTTTTGAATTTTTTTGCTTGCAGGAATGTTAACAGGTCACCCTAAAGAGGAGATGGCCTCATCTGCAGGTGATTTGCTCCAAGAACTTCCGCAGTTGCACGAGCGTGCTCAGCAGGTGATGCACGGCGTTGCTTAGGCCTTGTGGCCATCAAGCCTCCTGCCGAATGGCATGGGGGAGCTTATGGACCTGCTTCAAGGAGCCCGGTGGCGCTTCTGTCTGTGGAAGATATCAGCATGCCGGCAAGGAGCAAGAGAAGCCTGGGCAATGGTGAAGACGCGCTACACCAAGCTAGACCCGAACCATATGGCCGAAGTAGGACCGGCGGGGCCCGATGGGCAAGAAATTCCCGTGAGTCTGGTATATGACCAGGTAGTGTTAGCCGCTAAGTATTCTCAACAGGATTGTAGGCTAGATAGCCTGTTAGATGGTATAGAGGAGGAATATAGTCAGTCTCAGTGACTCTGTAATTTAATTGGCATAAGTAGCCCCTAGCCGGATTGAAATCATTTGTCATGGCAGACCTTTTCGCTTCAGCCCCCGGATCCTATAGTCCGGGGTGTGTCCGAATACCCGCTCGGTTATACAAAAACCGGGGTATGCGTGGAGACCAGGCATAGGGGTCATAAGTGCTTGAACAGACAAGTACCCAACTAGTTATGTTATATTACATGGATAACAAGAAACATCTTCCAGGGAGAATAGTTTCGTTAGGGGTTCCTTTCCCTGGGTATGCATGTGCACATGTCCGGACTGCGAACAATGGCGCAGGATACAAAACTTCTGGGGTTTATTTTGTTGTAACCAACGAATACATCCTTTGTTCACCAATCAAATATTCTCTTAAGGAAACTAGCTTTCGGCTTCACCCAGTCTGAGGTACACATCCGGCTGAACCGGCTGTAACAATCGCAGAGGTGCTCCCCTTATGCCCTAGCCGAATTAACGGGAACGTAGGGCATAAACACAAGAGCCAGGCAACCCAGCTTGGCCACATCTTAAGTCATATCGATGCATATAATGGTGAAGAAAAGGCACATACAGAAAAAGAACACATATGCGATGGGGAAAAAGCCATTTAAAGTAATTATGTCTAGCTTCTGAATAGGAAGCCCCCAGGTATAGCTTACACACGTAATACAGACGGAGTGATCCGGGAGTCCACACTGTATTAAATACTTTGTGTGAAGAGAAAAAAGGGTCGAGAAAGGAGAGAAAGAGGGGGGTGGAGCATAATTAAAATGGATGGGTAAGGAGACGAACACTGAGTTCGGCGTTAGGCGTAGAATCTCCGGAGTCTGGCCGCATTCCATGGGTTCAGCTCGAGTCTATTATCGGATGCATTACGTAGACGGTACGCTCCTCCGGTGAGAACTTTGTCAATGATGAAGGGACCTTCCCACTTGGGTTTGAGTTTGTACTTATTCTTCTCCGGTAGGCGTAGAACGAGCTCGCCAATATTGTAAGTTTTGGCCCGCACTTCTCTGCTTTGATATCGTCGAGCCTGCTACTGATGGAATGCGGAACGGGCTTTTGCGACATCGCGCTCCTCCTCCAGGGCATCCAAGTTATCCTGCTGATCTAACTCGGCTTCCTTCTCTTCGTACATGCGTATGCGTGGCGAATCATGTATTATGTCGCAGGGTAGTACTGCTTCTGCACCGTACACCATAAAAAATGGTGTATATCCGGTGGTGCGATTCAGTGTGGTCCGCAGCCCCCAGAGTACAGAGTCGAGCTCCTCTACCCAGTGCGTATCCGATTCTGTTAAAGATCGCACTAGTCTGGTTTTGATGCCGCTCATGATGAGACTGTTTGCCCGTTCGACCTGGCCATTTGTTTGGGGGTGGTAGACGGAAGCGTAGTCGAGCTTAATGCCCATTTTGCCGCACCAAGTTTTCACTTCGTCGACTGTGAAATTTGAGCCATTATTAGTGATGATGTTGTGGGGGACACCGTATCGGTGTACGACCCCGGATATGAAGTCTATTACAGGTCCGGATTCAGCCGTTTTGACTGGCTTGGCTTCTGTCCATTTGGTGAACTTGTCCACCATGACCAGTAGGTATTTTTTCTTATGGCTTCCCCCTTTAAGGGGTCCGACCATATCCAGCCCCCAGACCGCGAAGGGCCAAGTTATGGGGATTGTTTGGAGAGCGGTAGGGGGCATATGACTCTGATTGGCGAAGAGCTAGCAACCGATGCAATGTTGGACAAGGTCCTGTGCGTCTGCTCGGGCCGTTGGCCAATAGAAGCCTGTACGGAAGGCCTTGTTGACTAGCGCTCGAGCCACGGCGTGATGTCCGCCCAGTCCAGAATGGATTTCAGCCAAGAGTTGCCGCCCTTCCTCTTCGGAGATGCACCTTTGGAGCACTCCGGTCGCGATTTTCTTATAGAGTTCCCCTTCGTGGACCTTGTAAGCTTTAGAGCGCTGGACTATGCAGCGTGCTTCATTTTGGTCTTCGGGGAGCTCCTGCCTATTTAGGTAGGCCAAGAAAGGCTCGGTCCACGGGGCAATTACGGCCATGATTTCATGGGCTGAAGATGTTATTTTGGTGGCAGAGCCTCTGATTGTGTCTGATGGTTCAGAATCTGGGGATGTGTTCGGATCTATGCTGGTATTGCCAGACTCCCCTTCCCATACTACGGATGGCTTGAACAGCCTTTCTAGGAATATGTTAGGTGGGACAGGGTCGCGTTTGGCGCCGATGCGGGCGAGGACGTCCGACGCTTGATTGTTTTCTCGAGCCACATGGTGGAATTTGAGCCCCTCGAACCGAGATGACATTTTGAGGACGTCATTATGGTAGTCCGCCATTTTTGGATCCTTGGCATCGAAGTCTCCGTTTATTTGTGATATTGCGAGGTTCGAATGCCCGCGCACTTCCAGGCATTGGATGCCAATAGAGGCTGCCATCCTAAGACCATGCAACAAAGCCTCATATTCGATTGCATTGTTGGAGTCCGTGTAAAGTATTTGGAGGACATACTGGACCGTGTCTCCGGTGGGAGATGTCAGGACTACACTTGCTCCCAATCCGGCCAGCATTTTGGAGCCGTCGAAGTGCATGATCCAGTTGGAGTATGCACTGTACTCTTTAGGGAGTTCGGCTTCCGTACATTCGGCGACAAAGTCGGCCAGTACTTGCGACTTGATGGCCCGCCGTGGTTTGTACATTATGTCGAACGGAAGGAGCTCGATGGCCAATTTAGCAATCCGGCCCATAGTGTCGTGGTTGTTTATTATGTCATTGAGTGGTACTTCGGAGGCTACTGTGATCGAACACTCTTGAAAGTAGTGTCGCAGCTTCCGGGATGCCATGAAGACCGCGTATGCTATTTTTTGATAGTGTGGGTATCGGGATTTGCATGGGGTGAGGACTATGGATACGTAATAAACCGACTTTTGGAGCGGGAATTTGTATCCGTCAACCTATTGTTCGACGACGAGTACTGCTCTTACAACTTGATGTGTTGCCGCTATGTACAATAGCATAGGCTCACCGATGTTCGGCGCTGTTAGGACTGGATTACTGTCTAGTAAGGTCTTTATTTCATCGAGTCCGGCCGCGGCTGCATCCATCCATATGAAGTGTTCGGTGCGCCGAAGGAGGCGGTAAAGAGGCAATGCCTTTTCTTCTAGCCTAGAGATAAAGCGGCTCAAAGCGGCCACGCACCCGGCTAGCTTCTGGATGTGCTTGAGGTCTGTTGGTATAGCCAACTGAGACAGAGCTCGGATTTTTGCCGGATTCGCTTCAATTCCTCTATTGGAAACAATGAAGCCCAGCAATTTCCCCGATGGGACGCCGAAGACGCATTTTTCCGGATTCAACTTAATGTCGTATGTCCGGAGGTTATCGAATGTGAGCCTCAAGTCATCTATCAGGGTTTCGACGTGTCTAGTTTTTATGACCACATCGTCCACATATGCTTCCACTATTTTGCCAATTTTTTTCCAGGCATGTTTGAATCATCCGTTGATAGGTTGCGCTGGCATTCTTGAGCCCGAAGGGCATAGTGTTGAAGCAAAAAGGGCCATATGGCATTATAAAAGCTGTTGCAGCTTGGTCAGACTCTACCATCTTTATTTGATGGTATCCAGAGTATGCGTCAAGAAAACACAGCGAGTCGTGTCCAGCTGTGGCATCAATGATTTGATCAATGCAGGGGAGGGGAAAGGGATCCTTGGGGCAAGCCTTGTTGAGGTCTTTAAAGTCGACGCATAGGCGCCAGGATTTGTCCTTCTTTGGTACCATCACCAAATTTACCAGCCAATCCGGATGTTTAATATCTCTGATGAATCCGGCCTCGAGTAGCTTGGCTAACTCTTCCCCCATTGCCTGTCGTTTGGGCTCTGAGAATCACCTTAGGGTCTGCTTGACTGGTTTATATCCTTTTAGAATATTGAGGCTGTGTTCGGCCAATCTGCGTGGGATGCCTGGCATGTCCCATGGGTGCCAGGCGAAAATGTCCCAATTCTCGCATAAGAAATCTCGTAGTGCAGCGTCCATCGCGGGGCTCAGCTGTGTCCCGATGGAAGCTGTCTTCATGGGGTCTGTTGGATGGACCTGCATTTTGACTATCTCGTCTGCAGGCTTAAATGAGGTGGACTTGGGTCGCTTGTCTAGTATCATGTCGTCCCTGTCCACGGTGGCCCGCAGTGTTGTTAACTCTTCGGCTGCTAGGGCTTCAGATAATGCTTCCAAGGCTAGTGCTGCGGTTTTATTTTCGGCGCAAAGTGCAACGTCCGGATCACTGGCTAGAGTGATGATTCCATTGGGTCCGGGCATTTTAAGCTTCATGTACCCATAATGGGGTACATCTTGAAAGCTTGTAAACGCGTCCCGCCCTAGAAGGGCATGGTATTCGCTGCTAAAAGGAGCCACCTGGAATGTGATTTCTTCGGACCTATAATTCTACGGGGTGCTGAATATCACATCGAGTGTGATTTTTCCCGCACACCACGCTTCCCGAGTAGGGATAATTCCCCTGAAGGTCGTTGAGGGAGTCCGGGACTAGGGGGTGTCCGGATAGCCGAACTATCATCATCGGCCGGACTCCAAGACTATGAAGATACAAGATTGAAGACTTCGTCCCGTGTTTGGATGGGACTTTCCTTGGCGTTGAAGGCAAGCTTGGCGATACGGATATGTAGATCTCCTACCATTGTAACTAACTCTGTGTAACCCTAGCCTTCTCCGGTGTCTATATAAACTGGATGGCTTTAGTCCATAGGACGAACAACAATCATACCATAGGCTAGCTTCTAGGGTTTAGCCTCCTTGATCTCGTGGTAGATCCACTCTTGTAACACACATCATCAATATTAATCAAGCAGGACGTAGGGTTTTACCTCCATCAAGAGGGCCCGAACCTGGGTAAAACATTGTGTCCCTTGTCTCCTGTTACCATCCGCCTAGACGCATAGTTCGGGACCCCCTACCCGAGATCCGCCAGTTTTGACACCGACATTGGTGCTTTCATTGAGAGTTCCTCTGTGCCGTCGCAATCAGGAAGGATGCCTTTTCCCGTCTTTAAAGACGGCATCGTCGTCAAGGGAGCTTTGGCCGCCGGCCAAACTATCCGGCTAGGTGGTTTTCTTATGACCGCCTGTTCGGCAATCCGACGATGACCTCTCAGGTCATGAAAAGCGATCTTCACGTCAGCTCGGAATTTGCCGAGCAGCTAGATCCGATGGAGCTCTCCTCCGTAAACGAGCTCTTGGATCGCATCGCCGCCCTAGGAGTCGCTACAGACTACGATCAGATTGGGCTTAAAACCGATCTGAGAGAAATTAACTCTTCCCAGACTACCCACCACGTGTTGTGGTAGAGGAACAATGCGGCGACTCTTCTTCTATGTTAAAAACCAGCTATGTCCGGATTCCCGATCCCTCCATGCCGGATTCCCGCGGAGGGACGGACGTCAATCAAATACTGAACCTAAAGTCAGGCATCGGACCAGATTCGTTGGAAAGCATCCAACAAACCAAGCTTCCAAATCCGGAAACTTCTTGGCCTTTGAGCCTCAGATCGGGCGGGGTTTCGAACTTAATTCCACCCGCCCACCCAAACATAAGCGATCTATCTCAAATACGGCAAGAGCCCGATGAAACAGTACATCATTACTTGGCCAGATTCCTCCTGGTTATGAACAGGATAAAGGACGGCCGTGAAGAAAGCGCGATTTCAATTCTCTGCAACAATTGCACGGACAAGGGAATCATAAACGCCGTAAATCGTCGCGAAGTTACATGCTTCGCCGACCTAGCGACCATTGTACAAAAATACTGTGCGATGGAGAGTGCCTGGAAAACCGAAACCAGGTTTTGGGACAATCCGGCCCTGAATACAACCGCAGTCCGAAATAAAAGGGTGCGTCATACTCAAGCACCTGGATTAAAAACCAAAAACCAAAAACCCCCTAAAGGGCACGGAACCGTACTTGAGGGATGGCTCAACGGACCCTGCAAAATCCACAGTACGGAGGGCGCCACTCCAACACATAGCCTTCGAGCATGTTGGATACTACGGCAGGTGGCCAAAAGTGGCGAAGGCTTTCTAGCCCCGGGCAACCAGCCCAGCAGTACCAGTACGGTATTAACAGTCTTCGAGACTTCCGCATCAAATAACATGCGGAAGAGAACAATCCGCAGCCTCGCCGAGGTCTACCAAGTAGCAACAACAAATCCATGGAGCGACACAGCCATCACCTTCAATGCCAGCGATGAACCTAAATTCCGAACAGCTCGAGCACCAGCCACATTGGTCCTCAGTCCGATAGTGGACGACTTTCGTCTTACCAAGGTACTCATGGATGGCGGCAGCAGATTAAACCTCATCTACGAGGAAACCCTTCAAAAAATGGAAATTGACTGGAGTCGCATTGAGCGAAGCAGCACAACCTTCAGGGGAATAATCCCTAGTCGAGAAGTACGCTGCACAGGAAAAATCACACTAGACGTAGTGTTCGGCTCGCCGGACAACTACAGGTCCGAAGAGGTCACGTTCCAAGTGGCCCCATTCGGCAGCGGATATCACGCCTTGTTAGGGCGAGAGGCATTCACAATCTTCCAAGCTATACCCCATTACGGGTACATGAAGCTCAAAATGCCCGGGCCCAATGGAATAATCACTCTCGTCAGTGATCCAGATATAGCACTCCGCGCTGAAAATAAGACAGCCGCACTGGCCCTAGAGGCATTATCCGAAGCCCTAGCGGCAGAAGAACTCACTGCACCGCGCTCCATGGTGGATAGGGACGATGTGATACTCGATAAGAGGTCTAAGTCCACCGCTTTTAAACCAGCAGACGAAATAGTCAAATTCCAGGTCCATCCAACGGACCCCACAAAGACGGCCTCCATTGGGGCACAATTAAATCCTGATGTAGAAGCCGAACTACGAGAATTCCTTCGGGAAAATTGGGACACTTTTGCCTGGCACCCTTCAGACATGCCAGGAATCCCACGCAGGCTAGCAGAGCATAGCCTAAACATCCTAAAAGGATTTAAGCCAGTCAAACAGGCTCTTCGGCGATTTTCTGAACCCAAAAGACAGGCAATGGGAGCTAGCCAAGATCTTAGAAGCCAGATTCATCAGAGATATAAAACATCTGGACTGGCTAGCCAACCTGGTAATGGTACCCAAAAAGGACAAATCCTGGCGCCTTTGTGTCGATTTCAAAGACCTTAACAAGGCCTGTCCAAAGGATCCTTTCCCTCTCCCTCGCATCGACCAAATCATCGATGCTACCACAGGGCACGATTCATTGGGCTTCCTCGACGCATACTCCGGAAACCATCAAATAGAGATGGTGGAAAAAGACCAGGCCGCAACAGCATTCATTACTCCATACGGACCATTCTGCTTCAACACAATGCCCTTCGGACTCAAAAATGCCGGCGCAACATATCAGCGCATGATTCAGACATGTCTGGCTACCTAGATAGGCAAGACGATAGAGGCATACGTAGACGATGTGGTCGTCAAGACCAAACACGTCGAAACTCTAGTAGACGACTTGAGGGTGACATTCGACAACCTCCGAGCATATGACATTAAGCTCAACCCGGAAAAATGTGTTTTCGGCGTACCAGCCGGAAAGCTCTTGGGCTTCATTGTATCCGGTAGAGGAATTGAAGCAAACCCAGCCAAGATCCGAGCTCTGTCACAATTGGATATCCCAAAAGACCTCAAGCAAATACAAAAACTAACTGGATGCATGGCGGATCTAAGCCGCTTCATCTCCCGTTTGGGAGAAAAGGCACTGCCCCTCCATCGCCTCCTCCGGCGCACCGAACACTTCAATGGACGGATGCTGCCGCGGCCGGACTCGAAGAAATTAAGACCGTATTGGCAACAAATCCGGTCCTGGCCGCGCCCAACCTGGGCGAACCTATGTTATTATACATCGTGGCAACACATCAAGTTGTCAGCGCCGCACTCGTCGTCGAACGAGAAACAGAAGGGCACAAATTCCCTCTTCAAAAACTAGTGTACTACGTATCCACTGTCTTAACTCCATGCAAGTCCCGTTACCCACAATATCAAAAGAAAGCGTATGCGGTGTTCATGGCATCCCGGAAGCTGCGACACTACTTTCAAGAGTGTTCCATAACGGTGGCCTCCGAAGTACCTCTCAACGATATTATAAACAATCGCGACGCAACGGGCAGGATTGCAAAATGGACCATTGAGCTCTTACCATTTGACATAACCTACAAACCACGGCGAGCTATAAAATCGCAAGTTTTGGCTGACTTCATCGCCGAATGGACCGAAGCCGAACTCCCTAAAGAGTACGGCGCCTACTCCAATTGGATCATGCATTTCGACGGCTCCAAAATGTTGGCTGGCTTGGGGGCTGGCATCGTCTTGACGTCCCCAACCGGAGACACAGTCCAATACGTGCTTCAAATAATGTACACGGACTCCAACAATGCAGCCGAATACGAGGCCCTTCTACATGGCCTCCGGATGGAAATCTCCATGGGTATTCAACGCCTAGAGGTGCGTGGGGATTCAAACCTCTCAATATCCCAAGTAAATGGAGACTTTGATGCCAAGGATCCGAAAATGGCAGCCTACCATAACGCCGTCCTAAAAATGTCAGCCCGGTTCGAAGGACTCGAATTCCACCATGTAGCCCAGGATAACAACCAGGCAGCAGACGTGTTGGCACGCATTGGCGCAAAACGCGACGCCGTCCCTCCAAACATCTTCCTGGAGCGGCTTTTTAAGCCATCCGTATTATGGGAAGAGGAGTCTAGAAATAACAATCCGGAACCAACTGCATCGCCGAACACAGAACATTCTGACATAATCGGTGGCTTAGCCAATGAAATAACAGATTCAGCCCACGAAATACTGGCAGTAATTGCCCCGTGGACGGAACCATTCCTAGCCTACTTAATCAGGCAGGAACTTCCCGAAGACCAAAATGAGGCCCGCTGCATAGTTCGGCGATCTAAAGCCTACAAGGTCCATGAGGGAGAACTTTATAAGAAAAGCACAACCGGAGTCCTTCAAAGGTGTATCTCCGAAGAGGAAGGGCGAAATCTCCTGGCTGAAATTCACGCCGGACTCGGCGGGCACCACGCCGTCACCCGGGCCCTTGTAGGCAAGGCCTTCCGTATAGGATTTTATTGGCCGATTGCCCGGGCAGATGCTCAGGACTTAGTCCAACGATGCGTCGGTTGCCAGCTCTTTGCTAATCAGAGCCACATGCCACCCACCGCCCTCAAAACTATACCCATCACTTGGCCGTTCGCGGTCTAGGGGCTTGACATGGTTGGACCCCTTAAAGGGGGAACCCACAAGCACAAATACTTATTGGTCATGGTGGACAAATTCACCAATTGGATAGAGGCCAAGCCGGTTAAAACGGCAGAATCCGGACCTGTGATAGACTTCATATCCGGGGTAGTACACCGTTTTGGCGTCCCCCACATCATCATTACTGATAATGGCACGAATTTCACGGCCGACGAGGTTAAACTCTGGTGCAAAAACATGGGCATCAAGCTCGACTACGCTTCAGTCTACCACCCTCAAACTAACGGTCAAGTGGAACGGGCAAATGGTCTAATCATGAGCGGCATCAAACCCAGATTAGTGCGGTCCCTCACGGAATCTAACATGCACTGGGTAGAGGATCTCGACTCCGTACTCTGGGGGCTGCGGACCACGCCAAACCGCACAACCGGATTCACACCATTTTTTATGGTATACGGCGCCGAGGCAGTTTTGCCCTGCGATATAATTCATGACTCACCTCGCGTGTGCATGTACGAGGAAAGGGAAGCCGAGTTGGATCGGTAGGACAGTTTGGACGCTTTGGAGGAGGAGCGCGACGTGGCAAAATCCCGTTCCGCATTCTATCAACAGCAGGCTCGAAGATATCAAAGCAGAGAAGTACGGGCCAAAACTTACAAATGTTGCCGAGCTAGTTCTACGCCTGCCGGATAAGAAAAAGGACAAACTTAAGCCCAAATGGGAAGGTCCCTTCATCATCGACCAAGTCCTTACTGGCGGTGCATACCGTCTACGCAACGCATCTGACAACCGACTCGAGCCAAACCCATGGAATGCAGCCCGTCTCCGAAGATTTTACGCCTAGCGCCGGACTCAGGGTTCGTCTCCTTCCTCCGTCCACCTTTCATTTTTTTCGCTGTCTTTGTTTTCCCTCCTTTTTCCTCCCTCTTTCAGTACAAATCCCTTGAGGGCTGATCTGCGCTTTGTTCGCACTTACTCGATGTGCTACTCGCACTCGTTATACCTAGGGGCTTCTTTAACAGAAGCTTATTTCTATGGGCTTCATGCCCAACACATGTGTCATACTTCCGCATGTACCTTTTGATCACCATTATATGCATCGATATGACTTAAGTTTTGGCCAAGCCGGGTTGCCTGGCTCCTGTGCTTACCCCTACGTTCCTGATTGTTCGGCTAGGAGGTAAAGGGAGCACCTCTGCGATTGTTACTGTCGGGTCAGCCGGATGTGTACCTCAGACTGGGTGAAGCCGAAGGCTAGCGTTCTTAAGGGAATATTCGGCCGGTGACCTGAAAGATGATTTATTACTTACTTATTTATCTGCCCCCAGATGCTTTTTCTGCTTTTTTTCGCAGTCCGGACATGCACTTTAGGGCATGCCTCCCAGGGAAAGGAACCCTTAACGGAACTATTCTCCCTGGAAGATGTTTCTTACTAACCATGTAATATAACATAGCTAGTTGGGCACAGCCCGCCAACGCGGGGACCCCCGAGCCCAAGGGTGCTGCACCAACCAAGAAGAAACAGCTATTCACCGAAGACAAGGCGGAGACCAAGCAGATACCCGTCGATGAGGACGGGTCCACTAGCGCCACTTTCACCATAGGTGCCAATCTCGGGCCCGAGCAGGAGGAAGCCCTGGTCAGGTCTTGCGCGCAAACAAGAAGGTATTCGCCTGGGAGCCCGATCAGTTGGCAGGGATCCCACGGGGCGTAATCGAGCACCACCTCAACGTGTGCCCCAACGTGCGCCCCGTGAAGCAGAAAGAGAGGCGGCAGTCCACTGAAAAGCAGGCCTTCATCGTCCAGGAGACCCGCAAACTAGAAGCCGCGGGGGTCATTCGCGAGGTCCGATATCCAGATTGGTTGGCCAACCCTGTAGTTGTGCCAAAGAAGGGAGGAAAGGAGCGCATGTGTGTCGACTTCACCAACCTCAACAAAGCATGCCCGCAAGATCCGTTCCCGCTCCCTCGCATCGATCAGATCGTCAATTCCACCGCTGAGTGCGACCTGTTATGCTTCTTGGATGCCTTCTCCGGGTATCACCAGATCAAGATGGCGGTGGAAGATGTGGAGAAGACGGCCTTCCTGACCCCGTGTGGGATGTACTGCTATACATGCATGCCGTTCGGATTGCGCAACGCGGGGGCAACCTTTCAGCGGCTCATGCACATCACCTTGGGCCCGCAACTCAGGAAGAATGTGGAAGCTTACGTCGACGACATTGTGGTGAAGTCTCGTGAGGCCAAGACCCTGATACAAGACCTAGAGGAAACCTTTGCAAACCTCAACGCAGTGAGCCTGCGGCTCAACCCGGAGAAGTGTGTGTTTGGAGTCCCCTCGGGTAAACTTTTGGGCTTCCTTGTGTCCCACCGAGGCATTGAGGCCAACCCAGAAAAGGTCAAGGCGGTCGAGGACATGAGCCTGCCAAAGACCCTCAAAGAGATGCAGAAGTTCACTGGGCGCGTGACTGCGTTAGGGCGCTTCATCTCCAGGTTAGGGGAGCGAGCACTGCCTTTCTTCTAGCTGATGAAGAAAAAGGGGCCCTTTAAATGGACTGAAGAGGCCGACAAGGCGTTCCAAGATCTCAAGAGATACCTAACCAGCCCTCCGGTGATGGTGGCCCCATGCCCTCAAGAGCCCTTGGTACTCTACCTCGCCGCCACTCCCTACTCCGCCAGTGCGGCTCTGGTGGCGGTTAGGGAGGAGCGTCGGACCAAGGCCATGACAGCTACCCGTGTCAAGGCAAAGCAGGACCAAGAAGGACTCGCAGAGATCACTACCACGACTGAGGAAGATCAGCCGCCGCAGGGGAGCGCACCGGGAGCGGAAGAGGCCCTTCCCCCAGGCAACCAGCTTCTGGAGGCTCCACCACCTCAGGAGGCGCCACGGCTTCCGGAGGACTCCACCAGCACCGACGCTCCAAGCCTCGTCGAGCACCCAGTGTACTTCGTCAGCACGGTGTTGCGGGATGCGAGGGCACGGTACCCTATGCCTCAGAAACTCCTCGCGCTACTGGTGGCCTTGCACAAGCTGCGGCACTACTTTCAGGGTCACCCTATCAAGGTTGTCTCAGTGTACCCCTTGGAAAGGGTGCTCAGGAGCCCTAACTCAGCCGGAAGGGTCGCCGAGTGGAACATTGAACTGCAAGCATTTCAGCTCAAATTCAGCACGACCAGAGTCATCAAGGGGGCCGCGCTAGCGGATTTCGTGGCCGAATGGACGGAGGCACCGGGCCTCCAGGATGGCGAGGATCGATCCCTCTCCCCAGGAAGCGAGGCGCTAGAAGGCTGGGTCATGTACTTCGATGGAGCGTTCTCCAGGCATGGCACTGGGGCTGGGGCGGTGCTCACATCTCCCACTCAGGACAAGCTCTATTACGCCGTGCAGCTCTGTTTCCAGCAAGGCAAAAAGGTCTCCAACAACATAGCGGAGTATGAAGGTCTGATAGCAGGCTTGAAGGCCGCGACCGCCCTAGGGGTAAAGCGCCTTACCATCAAGGGCGATTCGCAGCTCCTCGTCAATTTCTCCAATAAAGTGTACGAGCCGAAAGATGAGCACATGGAGGCCTACCTCGCGGAGGTCCGCGGGATGGAAAAGCAATTCTGGGGGTTGGAGTTGCAGCGTGTGCCCCGTGGCACCAATCAAGAGGCTGATGACATCGCCAAACGAGCATCCAGGCGGTTACCTCAGGAGCCTGGCGTCTTCGAGGAGCGGCTCTTCAAGCCCTCGGCCATGCCATCACTATCAAACATGGCGCAGCCTCGGGAGGATCTCCCCCAGCCACCTGCCTCGGGAGCTCCGGTCTATGGCCCAGCCTCAGGAGCACGCCTGCTCCTGACGATGGAGCCTCAGGCGGGGTGCTGGGTCACAGAGCTCCGGAGTTACTTGACGCAAGGGACTCTGCCGGAGAAGGAGGAAGTAGAGCGTGTGGCGCGGCAAGCCACAACATACTGTATCAGGGATGGAGAACTCTATCGGAAGCGACCAAATAATGTATCCCTACGCTGCATATCCAGGGAGCAAGGGAAAGAGCTGCTGGCGGACATACACGATGGAGACTATGGGCACCACTCGACGTCACGAACCCTCGTGGGCAAGGCATTCCGCAGCGGCTTCTATTGGCCTACTGCGCTCAACAACGCTGTCGAACTAGTGAAGGCCTGTGAAGCCTGCCAATTCCATGCCAAGCAGATCCATCGGCCGGCAGGAAGTTTGCAAACTATACCCCTCTCATGGCCATTCACGGTCTGGGGGCTGGACATCCTGGGCCCATTTCCTCGGGCGCCGGGGGGCTATCGCTACCTCTACGTCGCCGTGGACAAGTTCACCAAATCGGCCGAAGTGGAAGGAGTCCGCACCATCCCTGCGGGTTCAGCAGTCAAGTTCATCAAGGGCATCGAGAGCCGGTTCGGGGTGACGAACCGCCTCATCACCGACAATGGTTCGCAGTTCACCAGTAACCTCTTCAAAACATACTGTGCTAACCTTGGAACGCAGATATGCTACACTTCAGTGGCGCACCCCCGAAGCAACGGCCAGGCCGAGCGGGCCAACGCGGAGGTCCTGAGGGGCCTCAAGACCAGAACATTCAAGAAGAAGCTGGAAGCCTGCGGCAGAGGCTGGTATGATGAGCTTTAGTCCGTGTTGTGGTCCATCCGCACGACCGCAACCAAGCCGACTGGAGAGACCCCGTTCTTCTTGGTCTATGGAGCCGAAGCGGTCCTCCCTCACGAGGTCAGACGTCGTTCCGCATGGGTCCTGGTGTTCGACGAAGCGCAGCAGGACGCCATGCGGGGGATGGACCTCGTGTTGGGGGAGGAGCGTCACCGAGAAGCCGCGTTGCGAGCGGCGAGATATCAACAAGCGCTGCGGCGATACCACTGCCGCAACATCCGCCCCAGGACTCTTGAGGTAGGGGACCTCGTGCTCAGGCGGGTTCTCTCCACGGAGGGACTGCATAAGCTCTCTCCCATGTGGGAGGGCCCTTTCAAGGTTGTTCATGTTTCCAGGCCCGGCTCCGCGCGCTTGGAGATTCAGGAGGGGGTGCCAGTCCAGAATTCGTGGAACATCCAGCACCTCCGGAGGTTTTACCCTTAAAAGGCCCAGAGCCTGTGAAGAAGGAGAATGCCTGTGAAGATCATCTTTTTGAAAAAGGCCCAGAGCCTGTGAAGAAGGCGAATGCCTATGAAGATCATCTTTTTGGAAAAGGCCCAGAGCCTGTGAAGAAGGCGAATGCCTGTGAAGATATCTTTTTGGAAAAGGCCCAGAGCCTGTGAAGAAGGCGAATGCCTGTGAAGATTATCCTTTAGGAAAAGGCCCAGAGCCTATGAAGAAGGCGAATGCCTGTGAAGCTGTCGCGTTTTGGAAAAGGCCCGGAGCCTGTGAAGAGGGCCAATGCCCGTGAAGCTTGCTTCCCCGAAGAAAGGCCCGGAGCCTGTGAAGAAGGCCAACGCCTGTGAAGCTTGCCGCCCGTGACACTCTCACGTAATAATGAGTTGGGGCTGTACACGCCCCGGAGTCTCAGGAGCGCCGGCCTCAGGCCCTAGGGCTCCCTCCCACGCCCAGTGGGAGCACTTAGCTCCGCGCTGGTGAGAAGACGTCGAAGGCTAGACTAGGTGCCGGACGCGGCTTTTTCATTTGCTTTCTGCAGTTGGCTAGTTCATTCTCATTTGAAGTTTTATTGAAACTATCGCCGTCTTTTGACTTATGGCTCTTTGACTTTTCACCCTCCTGCCTCGATTTCTCTTGCGCAAGGTCTCGCGAGGGGTCGGCCCGAGCGCCCTCGCGAGTGTTTTGGTCCTTTCGGTCAAGGCCTCACAACCCGGGTCCACTACAGGAGCACCCCTCCAGTCCGTGCCTCACGAGCACCACAACACGAATACAGGACCTGGGTCGGTCGCCCCCACGGCTGAGGCTGGGACTTACCTACGCGCAGGCATGCGGCCGGAAGGAACAATACCAAAATAACGGAAACGACACGATGATTTACAACGGTAACCCAAACACGCCCCCACGGGGCCCCACATTACTGTCTTTTTGCGCGGGAGAAGGGAAAAGAAAGGACCAATCGGGCGAAGCTCGTCCTACGCAGGCCCTCGGGGAAGACTTGAGCTGCCTCCGGAGCTCAGGTGGACTCCCTCTCGCGCTTCACCAGGGCACGGCGGCGGGCAGACCCGCCACCACCCTCCAAGCAGGCACGACGGAATGGAGGCTGACCGTGGCCGCTGCTAGAAGAGTCGCTGCCTGAAGAAGAACCAGTGAAGCTTGAGGAACCCTGGGCGCCGCCAACCACGCGCGAACTGTCCTCTCCGTCCTCGCCGGGGCTGGGTCCCCGTCCGCGGTCGTCGTCTTCAGGGCAGCACCCTGCACGGCGACCATCTTCCCCAAACACCCTCACGTAGAGTGTGGCATCGCCATCGAACTTGAAGTGCAGGGTGCACCGGCGGCTCAGGCCACGCGCGCGGGCAAACGTCTGCCAGCCGCGGGTCAAGGCCAGGCTTCCGACCGCGGAGACCTCCAGCGAAGCCCACGAGGCCCGGCTGCAGCAGCCGTCTGCCTGGAGCTAGAGGCCGCCCGGGGCGCCAGCCGGGAGCCCACCTAGGACGAAGCGAGGGAGCTGAAGGCGGGCGCTAGTCGGCTCCGCCGCCCACACAACAAACGCTGGCAGCACCTCCGCAGTGCGGGAGCGCGGCCTCGGGGGTCGCACGGCTGAAGCACACCCCCCGGCCGCGGCCAGCCGCCCGTCGACACGCAGGAAGTCACCTCCGCGGCCACGGGGAGCCGCCGTGGAGGCCACAGGTTGTTTGCGAGGGCGGCCTCGACCGCGCTTGGACAGGGGAGAGGCAGGCTCAACCTGGCGGGCCTTTCCCTTCTCTGCAGCCGAGAACTTCCTTGACGGAGCCATGGAGAAGAAGGAAAAGCAAGAGGGGATAAACCGGAAGGGCACGCGACGTGCCGTACTTATAGCCAGGGGAGGCCAACCATCGACCTCCACGATCGCAGGTAATCATGACTCGCTCTGCATGCAGGGACTTGTCAATTCGCGCAGTTGCCGAGGCGTCATGGGGAAATGGAGACGCTCGCGGCCAATCAACCGCCACGTGGCACCCAAGGCCGCAGGCTGTTAGGGCCCGCGGCGCTTCGCACTTGCCTTTTCGCCTCTTTGCTCGGCCAAGTCCAGGCGTGCATTGGGCCTGGGGGCTACTGTCGGTGTTCTAGGAACGGGGGTCCCCAGACTTGCCTGCCAGCGGCCTGCGGCGTGGCTTAAAGGGGGCCCAGCGTGGCCCATCTTCATCAACACAAGCTCAAGACCCTCGCGAGGGGCCAAGCCTCGCAGAGCGGACGACAAGGAGCTTCCTCATGCACGGCCTCACCAGGCTGGCTCACGAGGAGGCGGAGAGTTCAAGGCGGGATACCTCGCGAGGTGCCCATGACGCAAGCCATGACGACCAAGGGCGTCAGTCGGGCGCCAGCCCACGCAGTGTCCTCCTTTCCTCTTTGGTGCAAAGGGAGCAAGCGCAGGCGAGAGCATCAAGCAAAGGCATCCATTTCGGTGCAACAAGACCAAGACCAGCCCAACAACAGGGAGGAAGTCATTGTGGAGCCCAAGCAGGCGTCACCACCAGAGCCTTTGACAGGCGAGGACCAACTTTAGTCAGGATGAGTGTACCCGCTGTTCCCCTTCCAAATGGCCAATTGTTGGCGCCCTTCCCGCTCAATATTTGGGAAGAGGCCCAGGGCCTCTGCCTATAAATAGGACTAGCCACCCCCAGGGTAGAGGCATCTGGTATCTGGCATACATCTAGAATCGAGAGAGAGAGATAGAGCGACTGAACTCCTCCTAGCAGTTCATCGCACCAGCCAAGAACAGACCCTCGCGAGGCTGTTCTTCCTTGTATTGTTCATCATCAGCCCAAGAGGCAATCCACCACACCACATACTGGAGTAGGGTATTACACCACAATGGTGGCCTGAACCAGTATAAACCCTGTGTCTCTTGTGTTGTTCTTTTCGTAGTTTAGATCCTAGCGGTTCGGCGAGGAGCAGGTAGGTAGAGGGCGAAATCTCCGCGCGCACCCCAGTGTTCGAACCTCAAGGGTCTGTCGGAACCCGAAATCCGACAGTCCAGGTAGGTGCTGCTAGCAGAACCCGGATTTTGATCCGATCTAATGCCCAAGGGCGCGGGCGGTTCCGAGCTTAACAACTCAGAATCCAGAGTGCTGCCCAATTTCTTCGGCCCAATGCCCGATTCTAAGTCCGGGACCTGGGCCAGGTTTTCCTTTGAGCAGGTCTTCGGCTCAAGGAGTTCGGTGATCCGAACGTAATTTTTCCTCAAAGTTGAGGGGCAATCCGCGTGTGGTTCCTCCACTATCGCTATCTCGTGGGTGGCCGGCGGGGACCTGATGTCCCTTCGGTCAGGTTTAAGCCCAATCTGGTCATAGTATGTAGCGACTCCCAGAGCGGTGATGCGATCCAAGAGTTCGTAGTATGATTGATGACCCAAGAAGCCATCGTCGGCGCCACCGCCGATGGGGCGGCCATGATAAAGCCGCCGAGCCGGAGCATCTGGCCTACAGCCAGAGCCCCCTCCGAGGTAATGTCGTCCTTGACGATGAGACGAGCCATCGAGCCTTGCGGCGACGTCACAGAGAAACTCTGAATGAAAGCACCAATGTCGGTGTCAAAACCGGTGGATCTCGGGTAGGAGGTCCCGATCTGTGCATCAAGGCTGATGGTAATAGGAAGGAAGGGACACAGATGTTTACCCAGGTTCGGGCCCTCTCGATGGAGGTAAAACCCTACTTCCTGCTTGATTAATATTGATGATATGCGTAGTACAAGAGTAGATCTACCACGAGATCGTAGAGGCTAAACCCTAAGAGCTAGCCTATGATGGTATGATTGTGATTGTGATCGGCCTTCTAAGGACTAGCCTCTCTGGTTTATATAGACACTGGAGAGGGCTAGGGTTTACATGGAGTCGGTTACAAGGAAGGAAATATAATATCCGGATCGCCAAGCTTGCCTTCCACGCAAAGGAGAGTCCCATCCAGACACGGGCCGAAGTCTTGAGTCTTGTATCTTCACGCTTCAATAGTCCGGGCGTTGCACACAGTCCGGCTGTCCGGATACCCCTAATCTAGGACTCCCTTAATGATCTCTCACTAAATGTAAAGATAAAAGTGTTCTCCCTGAGTATGCACCATTGCCAAAGTTCGTCGTGCCGAGACACCACGTGATGATTGAGTGTGAAAAGCTCTACATTCATCTACAACGGGTGCAAGCCAGTTTTGCACATGCAAAATACTCGGATTAAACTTGACGAGCCTAGCATATGCAGATATGGCCTCGGAACACTGAGACCGAAAGGTCGAGCGTGAATCATATAGTAGATATGATCAACATAGTGATGTTCACCATTGAAAACTACTCCATTTCACATGATGGTTGGTTATGGTTTAGTTAATTTGGATCACGTGATCACTTAGATGATTCGAGAGATGTCTATCTAAGTGGGAGTTCTTAAGTAATATGATTAATTGAACTTGAATTTATCATGAACTTAGTACCTGATAGTATTTTGCTTGTCTATGTTGTTGTAGATAGATGGCCCGTGCTGTTGTTTCGTTAAATTTTAATGCGTTCCTTCAGAAAGCAAAGTTCAAAGATGATGGTAGCAATTACATGGACTGGTCCGTAACTTGAGGATTATCCTCATTGCTGCATAGAAGAATTAAGTCCTGGAAGCACCGCTAGATGCCAGGCCTAGTGCAGATGCAACTGACGACATTAAGAACGTCTGGTAGAGCAAAGCTGATGACTACTCGATAGTTCAGTGTGCCATGCTTTACAGCTTAGAACTGGGACTTCAACGATGTTTTGAACGTCATGGAGCATATGAGATGTTCCAGGAGTTAAAGTTAATATTTCAAGCAAATGCCCGGATTGAGAGATATGAAGTCTCCAATAAGTTCTATAGCTGCAAGATGGAGGAGAATAGTTCTGTCAGTGAACATATACTCAAAATGTCTGGGTATAACAATCACTTGATTCAACTGGGAGTTAATCTTCCGGATGATAGTGTCATTGACAGTATTCTTCAATCACTGCCACCAAGCTACAAGAGCTTCGTGATGAACTATAACATTCAAGGGATGAACAAGATAATTCCCGAGCTCTTCGCAATGCTAAAGGCTGCGGAGGTAGAAATCAAAAAGGAGAATCAAGTGTTGATGGTCAACAAGACCACCAGTTTCAAGAAAAAGGGTAAAGGGAAGAAGAAGGGGAACTTCAAGAAGAACGGCAAACAAGTTGCTGCTCAAGAGAAGAAACCCAAGTCTGGACCTAAGCTTGAGACTGAGTGCTTCTACTTCAAGCAGACTGGTCACTGGAAGCGGAAATGCCCCAAGTATTTGGCGGATAAGAAGGATGGCAAGGTGAACAAAGGTATATGTGATATACATGTTATTGATGTGTACCTTACTAGTGCTCGCAGTAGCACCTGGGTACTTGATACTGGTTCTGTTGCTAATATTTGCAACTCGAAACAGGGACTACGGATTAAGCGAATACTGGCTAAGGACGAGGTGACGATGCGCGTGAGAAATGGTTCCAAAGTCGATGTGATCGTCGTCGGCACGCTACCTCTACATCTACCTTTGGGATTAGTTTTAGACCAGAATAATTGTTATTTGGTGCCAGCGTTGAGCATGAACATTATATCTGGATCTTGTTTGATGCGAGACGGTTATTCATTTAAATCTGAGAATAATGGTTGTTCTATTTATATGAGTAATATCTTTTATGGTCATGCACCCTTGAAGAGTGGTATATTTTTGTTGAATCTCGATAGTGGTGATACACGTATTCATAATGTTGAAGCCAAAAGATGCAGAGTTGATAATAATAGTGCAACTTATTTGTGGCACTGCCGTTTGGGTCATATTGGTGTAAAGCGCATGAAGAAACTCCATACTGATGGACTTTTGGAATCACTTGATTATGAATCACTTGGTACTTGCGAACCATGCCTCATGGGCAAGATGACTAAAACGTCGTTCTCCGGAACTGTGGAGCGAGCAACTGATTTGTTGGAAATCATACATACTGATGTATGTGGTCCGACGAATATTGAGGCTCGCGGCAGGATCGTTATTTTCTCACCTTCACAGATGATTTGAGCAGATATGGGTATATATCTACTTAATGAAACATAAGTCTGAAACATTTGAAAAGTTCAAAGAATTTTTGAATGAAGTGGAAAATCATCGTAACAAGAAAATAAAATTTCTACGATCTGGTCGTGGAGGAGAATATTTGAGTTACGAGTCTGGTCTACATTTGAAACAATGCGGAATAGTTTTGCAACTCACGCCACCCGAAACACCACAACGTAATGGTGTGTCCGAACGTCGTAATCGTAAATTACTAGATATGGTGTGATCTATGATGTCTCTTACCGATTTACCACTATCGTTTTGGGGTTATGCTTTAGAGACAGCTGCATTCACGTTAAATAGGGCACCATCAAAATCCGTTGAGACGACGCCTTATGAACTATGGTTTGGCAAGAAACCAAAGTTGTCATTTCATAAAGTTTGGGGCTGCGACGCTTATGTGAAAAAGCTTCAACCTGATAAGCTCGAACCCAAATCGGAGAAACGTGTCTTCATAGGATACCCAAAGGAAACTGTTGGGTACACCTTCTATCACAGATCCGAAGGCAAGACATTCGTTGCCAAGAATGGATCCTTTCTAGAGAAGGAGTTTCTCTCGAAAGAAGTGAGTGGGAGGAAAGTAGAACTTGATGAGGTAACTGTACCTGCTCCCTTATTGGAAAGTAGTTCATCACAGAAACCGGTTCCTGTGACACCTACACCAATTAGTGAGGAACCTAATGATATTGATCATGAAACTTCAGATAAAGTTACTACCGAACCTCATAGGTCAACCAGAGTAAGATCCGCACCAGAGTGGTATGGTAATCCTATTCTAGAGGTCATGTTACTTGACCATGGCGAACCTACGAACTATGAGGAAGCGATGATGAGCCCAGATTCCGCAAAATGGCTTGAGGCCATGAAATCTGAGATGGGATCCATGTATGAGAACAAAGTGTGGACTTTGGTTGACTTGCCCGATGATCGGCAAGCCATCGAGAATAAATGGATCTTCAAGAAGAAGACTGACGCTGATGGTAATGTTACTATCTACAAAGCTCGACTTGTTAAGAAAGGATTTCGACAAGTTCAAGGGGTTGACTATGGTGATACTTTCTCACCCGTAGCGATGCTTAAGTCTGTCTGAATCATGTTAGAAATTGCCGCATTTTATGATTATGAAATTTGGCAAATGGATGTCAAAACTGCATTCCTGAATGGATTTCTGGAAGAAGAGTTGTATATGATGCAACCTGAAGGTTTATCGATCCAAAAGGTCCTAACAAAGTTTGCAAGCTCCAGCGATCCATTTATGGACTGGTGCAAGCCTCTCGGAGTTGGAATAAACGCTTTGATAGTGTGATCAAAGCATATGGTTTTATACAGACTTTTGGAGAAGCCTGTATTTACAAGAAAGTGAGTGGGAGCTCTGTAGCATTTCTAATATTATATGTGGACGACATATTGTTGATTGGAAATGATATAGAATTTCTGGATAGCATAAAAGGATACTTGAATAAAAGTTTTTCAATGAAAGACCTCGGTGAAGCCGCTTATATATTGGGCATCAAGATCTATAGAGATAGATCAAGACGCTTAATTAGACTTTCACAAAGTACATACCTTGATAAAGTTTTGAAAAAGTTCAAAATGGATGAAGCAAAGAAAGGGTTCTTTCCTGTAATACAAGGTGTGAAGTTGAGTCAGACTCAACGCCCGACCACTACAGAAGATAGAGAGAATATGAAAGATGTTCCTTATGCTTCAGCCATAGGCTCTATCATGTATGCAATGCTGTGTACCAGACCTGATGTATGTCTTGCTATTAGTTTAGCAGGGAGGTACCAAAGTAATCCAGGAGTGGATCACTAGACAGTGGTCAAGAACATCCTGAAATACCTGAAAAGGACTAAGGATATGTTTCTCGTTTATGGAGGTGACAAAGAGCTAGTCGTAAATGGTTATGTCGATGCAAGCTTTGACACTGATCCGGACGATTCTAAATCACAAACCGATACGTGTTTATATTGAATGGTGGAGTTGTCAGTTGGTGTAGTTCTAAACAAAGCATCATGGCGGGATCTACGTGTGAAGCAGAGTACATAGCTACTTCGGAAGTAGCAAATGAAGGAGTCTGGATGAAGGAGTTCATATCCGATCTAGGTGTCATACCTAGTTCATCGGGTCCAATGAAAATCTTTTGTGACAATACTGGTGCAATTGCCTTGGCAAAGGAATCCAGATTTCACAAGAGAACCAAGCACATCAAGAGACGCTTCAATTCCATCCGGGACCAAGTCCAGGTGGGAGACATAGAGATTCGGATCTGAATGTTGCAGACACGTTGACTAAGCCTCTTCCACGAGCAAAACATGATCAACACCAAGGCTCAATGGGTGTTAGAATCATTACTGGGTAATCTAGATTATTGACTCTAGTGCAAGTGGGAGACTGAAGGAAATATGCCCTAGAGGCAATAATAAAGTTATTATTTATTTCCTCATCTCATGATAAATGTTTATTATTCATGCTAGAATTATATTAACCAGAAACATAATACATGTGTGAATACATAGACAAACATATTGTCACTAGTATGCCTCTACTTGACTAGCTCATTGATCAAAGATGGTTGAGTTTCCTAACCATAGATATGAGTTATCATTTGATCAATGGGATCACATCATTAGAAGAATGATGTGATTGACTTGACCCATTCCGTTAGCTTAGCACTTGATCGTTTAGTATGTTGCTATTGCTTTCTTCATGACTTATACATGTTCCTATGACTATGAGATTATGTAACTCCCGCTTACCGGAGGAACACTTTGTGTGCTACCAAACGTCACAACATAACTGGGTGATTATAAAGGTGCTCTACAGGTGTCTCCAAAGGTACTTGTTGAGTTGATGTATTTCGAGATTAGGATTTGTCACTCCGATTGTCGGAGAGGTATCTCTGGGCCCTCTCGGTAATGCACATCACTATAAGCCTTGCAAGCAATGTAGCTAATAAGTTAGTTGCGGGACGATGCATTACGTATCGAGTAATGAGACTCACCGGTAACGAGAGTGAACTAGGTATTGAGATACCGACGATTGAATCTCGGGCAAGTAACATACCAATGACAAAGGGAACAATGTATGCTGTTATGCAGTTTGACCAATAAAGATCATCTTAGAATATGTGGGAGATAATATGAGCATCCAGGTTCCGCTATTGGTTATTGACCGGAAACGTGTCTCGGTCATGTCTACATAGTTCTCGAACCCGTAGGGTCCGCACGCTTAAAGTTTGGTGATGATCGGTATTATGAGTTTTTGTGATTTGATGTACCGAAGGTAGTTCGGAGTCTCGGATATGATCATGGACATGACGAGGAGTATCGAAATGGTCGAGATGTGATGATCGATATATTGGATGACTATGTTTGGACACCGGAATAGTTTCGGAAGGTTTCGGACATATACCGGAATATCGGGGGGTTACCGGAACCCCCCGGGGGGTTTATTGGGCCTCATGGGCCCTGCTGGAAAAGAGAAGGGGCGGCTAGGGCAGGCCATGCGCCCCCTCCCCCTCTAGTCCGAATAGAACAAGGAGGGGGGCGGTGCCCCCCTTTCCTTCCTCTCACTCTCTCTCCCTTCCTTCCCCTCTCCTACTCCAACAAGGAAACGAGGAGTCCTACTCCCGGTGGGAGTAGGACTCCCCCCTTGGCGCGCCCTCCTCCTGGCCGACCGTCTTCGCCCTTGCTCCTTTATATACGGGGGCAGGGGGAACCTCTAGACACAACAATTGATCATTGATCTCTTAGCCGTGTGCGGTTCCCCCCTCCACCATATTCCACCTCGGTAATATCATAGCGGTGCTTAGGCGAAGCCCTGCGTCGGTAGCATCATCAACACCGTCATCATGCCGTCGTGCTGACGAAACTGTCCCGCAAAGCTCTGCTGGATCGGAGTTCGTGGGACGTCATCGAGCTGAACATGTGTTGAACTCGGAGGTGCCGTACGTTCTGTACTTGATCGGTCGGATCGTGAAGACGTACGACTACATCAACCGCGTTGTGCTAACGCTTCCACTTTCGGTCTACGAGGGTACGTGGACAACACTCTCCCCTCTCGTTGCTACACATCATCATTCTTGCGTGTGCATAGGATTTTTTTTGAAATTACTACGTTCCCCATCACACATAACCTGTCATCCAATGAAGGGTCCATGTCTTCAGATCCCTATTGTATCCACGAATGTGAAGAGTAGCATAGAACTACAGCAGAAGCTCTTCATTCCAGTGCTCTTTGGCGGTGACGAATTCCAGAAGGCCAGCATCACGAAAGCAATCCATAGCTTCCTCAAGACAAGGGAGCCCAGCCATAGCTTCACAGTCAAAGCGCATGTGAGGGAAAATTAGCTCTTGGTTGTAGAGAACACAAGAGTAGTAGCTGCGCTGTTGGTGGCTCTAGAAGCGACCTGACAAGATCCTTGGCTTCGAGTAGGGGTTCTTATCACTGTCAAAGAAGGTGTTGTGTGCTCTGAAGCTATTGATACTGAAGGATCTAGGAGATGCAGCAAGACTTGGAAGTCTTGGCAGTCTTGGCTTAGGCTTCTGCGCTGGTGGTCGCTGCTGCACATGATAGTCATATTGTGGTCCGGGACCAGTGGGTGGTACCAGGACAGGCCAGTGAACAGTGACCAACTCCATATCTCGGTTGCAAGCCAACTCCATTGTGTGAGGCCTTGGGGGAGGAACATCGTCGTCAGAGGGAGCAGCGTGGCAGAAGCTTCAAGATTCTCATTGGCTTCAACCACAACATTGGCTTCAGGCTCCACACAATCGTCAGCCATGACATGGTCATTGGCTTCAGGAGTGTTTGTGGCAGCCTCAACATTCTCAATCTCCATATGGTCAACGACCGGAGGGTCTTGCATAGTCACATTCTCCTTGAGAATGAGTTGATCTGGGACAGGGGGTGTAGCAACTATCTCTTCTCTTCTTGCTTCTTCATCGGCTATGCAGCCGGAATGTCTTCAACAACTTTGGCTTCAGACTCAGGAACCGTTGTAGAAGGATTCTCTTAAGGGAACACTTGACGTGCCACTTAGCTAGATTGGTGTGAATCTTCTTCTGGGATGGTTGACATGGAGACCGATGGCTTGAGGCCTTGGCGAAGCCGTTGATACACGGGCGACGCCTTTGGCAATGGTATGGTCTCCATGTAGTTGTCGTTTCACGATTGGGTTGGTGACTTGCGTTGGTGGAGTACAGGGTGTTGCATCTCAAACTGGGGTTTCTTCTTGCGGGTGCTCGGCTCATGAATCATCCTGAGCAATTGGCGTCAATGGACGACCAAGGCTGATGTATTCGCTGCTCGTTGGAGCAGGCGATGATACCAACTAATGCTCTAGCTGAGGAATGACTTCATCATGAACAAGATTGTCTTCATGAACAATGTCTTCAGCTGTGATGGGGTCAACAGCTGGAACTTGCTCTTCTTCACGAGCCTCTGTGGAAGCAGGCTGGTGGAGTACAACTCGACGCTCTTGTTTTGTGGCAGCAGGGGGAGCAACAGAGATGGGTTCAATAATGAGTGGCTGAGAGGCTGCAGCACACTCTTTCTTTGAAGACTTAGTTTCCTTAGTCTTCAGTTTCTTCTTAGAAGGAGCATCGTCAAATGCATCCTTGTGCTTGCGCTTCTTGGCTTCAGCTTCAGCCGCTCTTGTCTTCTTCATTTCAGAAGCTGCTGAGGGGACCTTAGGCTTCGAGCCTGTCATACTAGTAGGGAAGACAATGCAAGGTTCTTCCCGCCTTGGTGCAAAGTGGGTCTCAGCAGTCTTCTTCTTCTTGGCAGCCATCCTGGGGTCAATGCCAAGCCGCCCAAGAGCTTTACGCTTCTCTGCTTCATTATGGGCTTGAAAACATTTCTCAGCCAGATACTTCATGCGCTGCCTTGAACCTTTAGCTTCTGTGCATTTCTTGTGGAACTCCTCCTTGAGGTCATGCAACATCTTCTTGAAGATTTGAACATCAGCCACACTGAGCTTGTCCATGAGCTTCTTGAAGTGAGCCTTCTCATAATCAATCTTGTTCTTCAGCTCGACAATCTTCTGAGCCAAGGCCAATTCACCAGCAATGACACCATGGAAGGTGACGCTGATGTCCACTAGGAGCTGAAGATCATCAATACTGATGTCCTGGTTGTCAAATCACTCATCAGTATTGAGAATGTCCACTATGATGAAGTTATTGAGAATATCAACATCAAAG
Organism: Triticum timopheevii; assembly: GCA_963921465.1. Classification (NCBI taxonomy): domain Eukaryota; kingdom Viridiplantae; phylum Streptophyta; class Magnoliopsida; order Poales; family Poaceae; genus Triticum; species Triticum timopheevii. The sequence continues at coordinate 390,212,282 of OY997274.1, forward strand.
AGCGGCAGATCATTGAAGAGTTCAACTTCTTGCTTGCTCTTGATAAGGATTTCTAGAGCATCATCAGCAAGATGTTCATCACTGGAAAGATCAATGGCTTCATCTTCGTTGCAAAGCACAGTGAATGGTGTCAGTGGTTGTCCTGTGGCCTTCTTAGACAGTGGCTTCTTGGTCCTTTTGGACACACGAGGTAAGTCCTCAGATTGCACACTGGATTCAGGCGGTGCAATCCTCAGTGGCTTCCTTGATGAAGCTTTTGGTGAAGAAGACAGCTTAGAAGCTTTTGTCTTCTTATTCTTCTTCTTTTCTTTGGGTGGTGAGGGGGCAGCTTCAGTATCAGCATCACCATCAGAGTGCTCCACTGCTGCTCTCTAAGCATTAATGTGAGACGGAAGCCCATTGAAATTGGCAAAGGGGCCAATTCTGTTTTCATTGGCTTCACGAGTCCCATCAGATCTGGGAGCAGCGGGGACAAGGTTGAAGTTGAGGCCATAGTCTTTCGCGTTCTGGGCAGCAGAATCTTTGGTAAACTGAAAGTTGCACTTGAAGAGATTGTCGTCACAACACCATAATAAGGAGGATGGGTCGGCATTTTTAGGTTGCGGTCCTCTGACCATGCAAGGATAGAATTCCTACACAATAGCTTCAGCCTTGTTCTTCGGCACTAGGCCGTGATACAAATAGCCTCCCCATGGATGCTTGATGGCGTTCTTCTCAGCATATTCAGGCGTGACGAATTTGTACTTGAACCACTCCTTAGCCCAATATCTTTGGATCCACTGAATCCAGTTCTTGCGCTGGTTGTAGTTTTCATCAGGGTCTGACTTGTATTGTTCATACAAGGCAGGAGGCAGATCAAGAGCTGTATTGCCTCGGTGTTGCCTGCCACCCTTCCGAGCAGACTTTTCTGAAGCCATAATATTTAAGCTGATTGGCTTCAGCATAGAGAGTGGCTTCCGTCTGATTGGCTTCAGACAAGAACTGGCTTCAGGTGATTCAATGTGATGCTGTAAGTATTCTGCAAAAGAATGCAGACTATGAGAAACAAGGGATTCTCCCACGAACATGTACCTGTGACAACATTAGAGATGCGAGGGCAGGGGAAGAGGTCATATGCATTCTTAGGAGATTTTGAAGATAAATCAGTTTTGAAGACATTGACCTCATAGTGCGAAGACATTCACTTATTTGGAGAGAGTCGGTTCCAGATTTGTACGAATCCATGAATAAGGACAAGTGAGGAATCTAACTAGTTCTGAAGCATAAGTGAATATACTAAGCATGGTATGAGATGCAGAAGGGGACAAATCCAGATTTCGAAGCTTAGAAATCACTTTTGGAAAAGCTGGTCAGATTTTACAGACCTAAAAGGCAGTAAAAAGTAAGATTTATTTACCCTTGATGAACTGCTAGACAGATGGGAAGAGAGACCAAGCAGTTCGATCTCCCATGCCCTAACTTGGCAGCAGAAGACACCTACGGCAGAGGCGGAGAGGACGAGGTCTGTGGCTAGCGTGAGGATGGCGACGAAGAGGTTGCGGCAACTAAGCGCTTCTTCTTCAGCGACGATGCGAGCTAGCGGAGGCGCTAGGGTTTGTTGGAGGTGGCGAGGTGTAAGAACAGATAATGACCGCACGGGTGAGAATTTATAAGGAAGAGGAGGGCGGTGCGGCGCAATTACGCAGGTGCCCCTGGCAGTTCACATCTGAAAGACACGTGGCATACATGCAACTCATTGAGAGTTGTTCCATGTTCCCACGCACGCCTGGATTGTCGGGTGGTCGTTCCAGCTTCTCCGGTGTTCAGGCAGTAAGGATGCAACATTAAAAACCGATTAAATGTTTGTCAGATTGTCCTCTGCTGACAAGGACTTAGAGAAGACAATCAACAGGTTTCAATAGAATGCATATGATTTTGATAGATAGAGTTGAGGTAGAAGCATAGAATAGGTTAGGGTCCGATCACATTCACTTAGGTCAAAAGATTCAAGAGTGAATACGTAGCTATAAGTGAATGTTGTAGAGGACAAAACACACACATATATATAAGAACCAACTCAACATAGTGCAGATAAATCATGAAGACAAATCAATGTTGAAGACAATACAAATGCGAAGACTTTGCAATTATAACGCCAAGAGAAACACTTTAATAAGAATTTGGTGGTGGCGTTACCCACTGTATAGGAAGTATTAGACCCAGACACGACGCACAATTATCGTGGCGCTCCGAAGTCAAATTCCACATTAATGTATTCACACTCAGAGGGTAAGTCTTCATTAATTTAAGATATACGTTACTTCGTGTGTTGCACACCTAAGTCGTCAACATCCGTAAGCGTTAGGATGTGTGTCCATTCACAAGACATTCGAGGATTCTGAGATATTTATCTCACACTACAACTTGCAAAACCTTTTCTCATCCAAGGGCTTAGTGAAGATATCTGCCAATTGCTCTTCAGTGTTGACGTGAATGATATCAATGTCTTCCTCGTTGACATGATCTTTGTGAAAGTGATGACGGATCTGAATGTGCTTTGTCTTCGAGTGCTGAACTAGATTCTTGGAAAGCTTAATGGCGCTTTCATTGTCACAGAAGAGTGGCACATTCTTCGTGTTGATGCCATAGTCCTTGAGAGTTTGCTTCATCCATAGAAGCAGAGCACAACATGATCTAGCAGCAATGTATTCAGATTCAGCAGTGGAGAGTGACACACAGTTCTACTTCTTTGAAGACCAACAGACAAGTGATCGACTTAGAAAGTGACATGTTCCTGAGGTGGATTTGCGATCAACCTTGTCACCAGCATAATCAGCATCAGAATACCCAATGAGATCAAATGTTGAGCCCTTTGGATACCATAATCCTATCGTTGGGGTGTAAGCCAAATATCGAAGTATTCGCTTCACCGCTAGGTGATGCGACTCCTTTGGTGCCGCTTGGAATTGGGCACACATGCAAATGCTAAGCATTATATCTGGCCTAGATGCACATAAGTAAAGTAAGGAACCAATCATAGAGCGGTATACCTTTTGATCAAACTCTTTACCATTGTCGCCAGGACCCAGATGACTTTTGGTTGGCATTGGCGTCGTGTATCCTTTGCAGTCTTGCATTCCAAACTTCTTCAGGCAATCTTTGAGGTATTTCTCTTGGGATATGAAGATGCCATTCCTCTGCTGACGAATTTGAAGACCAAGGAAGAACTTCAGCTCACCCATCATGGACATCTGATATTGCTCTTGCATCATTTGCCCAAACTCATCACTGTATCTCTTGTCGGTGCAGCCGAAGATAATCTCATTCACATATATTTGGCACACAAATAGTTCATCGTCGATGACTTCATGAAGAGTGTTGGATCTAAAGAACCAGGTTTGAAGCATTTGCTCTTCAAGAAGTTTTTTAGCGTGTCATACCAAGCACGAAGAGCTTGTTTGAGGTCATACAGTGCCTTGTTGAGCTTGTACACCATATCAGGATGTTTTGGATCTTCAAAGCCAGTTGGTTGTGCAACATACATTTCTTCTTAAATCTTGCCATTGAGAAAGTCACTCTTCACATCCATCTGGTACAGAAGGATGTTGTGATGGTTGGCATATGCAAGCAGTATGCGAATGGCTTCAAGTCTTGCCACGGGAGAAAATGTTTCATCGAAGTCAATCCCTTCTATTTGAGTGTAACCTTGAGCAACCAGACGATCCTTGTTTCTGACAACTTGACCATGTTCATCTTGTTTGTTGCGATAGATCCATTTGGTGCCAATGATATTATGCTTGCGAGGATCGGGGCGCTTGACTAGTTTCCAGACATTGTTCAGATCGAACTGATGAAGCTCTTCTTGCATGGCTTGAATCCATTCAGGTTCCATAAAAGCTTCAGTAACTTTCTTGGGTTCAGATATAGAGACAAATGCAAAGTGCCCACAGAAATTTGCTAGTTGTGTTGCTCCTGAATGAGTGAGTGGACCAGGTGCATTGATGCTGTCAATTATCTTCTCAATCTATACTTCATTAGCGACATGGGGATGTACTGGACGAAGATTTTTCCCTTGCAGATCATTGTCTCCAGCTTCAGCATTGACTTCAGATTGAGCATTGTCTTCAGGTTGACTTGGTGCAATGATGAGTTCATCTTCAGCCTGAGCTTCAGACGGAATGATTTCTCCAGTACCCATGAGCTTGATGGATTCGCTAGGAGGGACTTCATCTAGCACATTTGGCAGGTGCTCTCTTTGCAAGCCGTTAGTCTCATCGAACCGCACATCCACAGTTTCAACCACTTTATAGAGAAAGAGGTTGAAGATTCGTAGGAGTGAAAATCATTTCCGTATCCAGGCATAAAACCTTCATGTGCTTTCAATGCAAATTTTGAAGTGTGATGTGGATCCTTGATCCAACACCTAGCACCAAATACTCTAAAGTAACTGACGTTTGGCTTCTTACCAGTTAGCAACTCATATGATGTCTTCTTTAGAAGCTTGTGAATATAAACTCGGTTGATGACGTGGCATGCAGTGTCAATGGCTTCAGGCCAGAACTTCCTTGGAGTATTGTACTCATCTAGCATCATCCTAGCCATCTCGATGAGGGTTCTGTTCTTGCGCTCCACGATGCCATTCTGCTGAGGTGTATAGGGAGCAGAAAACTCGAGAGTGATGCCCAGTGTATCAAGCACTACAAAAAAAATACACTTCCGTGATGATACGTGTTTCTCATAGTAGGTCGCGTTTTCTGTCATGCATGTACATCCATGACGATTTTATGACAGAATCAAGATAGTCATACCTGTGCTGTCGTAGAAGTGTTCCATGACATTACCCAAATTATCATCACGGAAGTGTTCACTTCCATGACGATAAATCGCCCGTCACAGAAGTGCTTTTGTCAAGGGTGACTGACACGTGGCATCCACCGTAACGGAATGCCGTTAAGCTATCGGGTCGGATTTTGGATCCGATAACCCGTTAACAGCCACGACCAATGCCGATTTTTCACGTGTAAAATTCTCATTGGCTAACCGATCCACATGTCAGCTCCGCGTTGGCACAGGTGTCACCCATCCAACGGTCGAGATGGGCCTATGATATGTTGACACGTGGACCGGCCCAAAAGTGGCCCACAAAGTTTAAATGGGCCGGCCCAACCAAAGGCCCATAAGATTTAGCAGACCATAATGGGCCAGCCCAGCTAAAGGCCCACAAAATTTAGCGGACCATAATGGGCCGACCCAGCTAAAGGCTCCCACGATTTTGCAGACCATAATGGGCCGGCCCAGCTAAAGGCCCACAAGATTTTGCGGACCACAATGGGCCGGCCCAGCTAAAGGCCCACAAGATTCTGCAGACCATAATGGGTCGGCCCAGCTAAAGGCCCAACATTCTCTGTCAAATCATCCCGTCAATGGCCTGGTCTAAACTTGTCATCAATGCGGCCCATGGTCACTTCTGGCCCATTAACAGTCCGCTAAGTAATTGGGCCGAATTACAACCCGATGTATTTCCGGCCTGTTAAAGGTCCGGCTTCATTTGGGCCAATTTACAGGCCATCAAAACTTTTAGCCCATAAACGACCATGAAGGATTTGGGTCATATTCGACCATGTCTGTCATTCGGCCTATTAGAGGCCCACTATAGATTTGGGCCACTTTTGGCCTATTGTCATTTTCGGCCTGTTAATGCCGGACGTAAACCATGGGCCATATGTGGCCCAACGTCATATCGGGCCCATTCATGGCCCATATAAAGATTATGATAATCTAGCCCGACCGAAGTTTCGGCCTGTTAAAGGCCCGTGTATTAGGTCGGCGCATTTACGGCCCGTCCGAATTTCGGCCTATCAAATATCCGCATCGTAAATGGGCCACCATTTCGGCCTGCTAAGTCCAGTGGGTTATTTGGCACAATTAGGGCCCAATCTCACTTTTGGTCTATTAAAGGCCCATGTTTTTTATGGGCTCGAGATATTTACACCTGTAAACGGCCTATTTTTATTGAGGTCCCAAATTATGTTTAGGCCTGTTAAAGGCCCACTATGGGCACAGGCCTACCAGAAAAATATGAAAGCTTATGCTGATTTAAGCCCAGATATTTTTAGTGGGCTACTTGCCAATTTCGGCCCGTAATCATTTTTAGCCCAATTGGAATGGGCCCGACGAATGTTGGCATGTTGGGCTCCTACGAAGCTTTCGGCCGAATACATTACTAAGATAAACCTACACTATACAAAAATAGCGTCGTAATTACTGCAGCCTGTGGCAGCATCATAAATGTTGTAGCACACCAAAATAAATTCCAACCATACAACAAAAGGCCTGTTGGCATAAAGTTTACAGTCCTTCCAGCTAAAAGCACCATCAGATGTATAGGAGCACAGATCATTTGACCTGAGTGCTAATGTTTCAGGCTGTAGAATCTGATGGAGCAGCACGATCTCCACCTTCTTTCCGCCATTGCTCTTGAACAACGAAGCTAATGTCTGATAGTCTGGTTTCAAAACCATTCATATCTTGACGACATTTCTCAACCACTATTCTTGTTTCCGAAACAACATCCATTAGGGATTGGACTTTTGTCTAGAGCACAGATATATCACTCTGTCTAGCAGGAAGATTTTGTTCAGTAGGCAATTTGGACAAGGTTACCTTGACAACCAACCCAGAATTACGTAGGAAGGTGCTTTTTGCACTGTTAGTGGAGAGATACTGATGCACTGCAGCAAGAGGTGACATTGTGCCTGTAGTAGCCTCGTCACCTTCAGGTGGTTGTGGCTGTTCAATCATTTGTTCCATAGCTTCCTGAAAGTTTGAACTTGTAGATTAGTGTACCAGATAAGTTATTAATGAGACAAAAACAAACAAAGTAGGTTAAACATTTATACATAACTTATTTTGGTGAACTACTATAATACATTAGCATGTATTGTAGTGCCAACTACATAATAAAATCACTTTCGGAACATATGCCCATGTATTGTCTATTTCCTCACATTCGTTGACATCTAAGGATAAAGAGACATGGTTTAAAGTAGGATGAACATAGTATGACATCATTCATATCATGGGCAAACAGATATAAAACAAACAAGCTATTTTATCATTATGTGCGCACGTGAACATAACAACTAGATTATAGATCAAGACCAAAAGAATATCCTTCATCTCTTTTAAACCATGTAAGGTGAAATGATACGTTAAGACAACTGTGTATAAAAGTGAACAGAGTAACTGACATTGGCTGCAAACCAAGTAGTTAAATGAACACATCACAGTACCAATCAGTTCAAGGCAGGAGGAGTAAGGACTTACAACATCGGCTTGAACTGGTGTGCTCATGCCCTTCATCTTGCTGGTGTGGCAATCCTTGAAGATTTGCACTGCATTCGGTTCAGGTTCTTTTTGGTCCGCACGAGCTTTCCTTTGTATTTGGAACAAGTCAATATAGATACGATAATATGGCACAAAAAAAGAAGGAAGTAGCAGCTATTTACAAGAGCCTCACAGTGTGCAATATAGCTACGAGATCCTGTTGTCTATTGGAATTTCACTTTAGAATGGTTGGTTTTGTTCTTCAAACAGTTAGCCTAGAAGAAGATACACTTGTAAGGCACATACATAAATACAAGTTCAATATGTGGTCTGATCAAATACATATAGCCTACCTGATACTTTGGATCAGACCAGTGTTTAACGAGGGCTGTCCAGCCTTCATCTTTAATATATTCCACTGGAGATGTTTGGGCGATTTCATTGTTAGCCTTGCCTTCAAAGTGAGATTTTCTAAGGTGGTACCGATACTGTCGCAGAGCAGACTGAAAAACATGAGTGCATGCTTGTTTAGTTGCATCATCTTTTGGATCCAACTTGAACCTCATCTATTGAAAAAAGAATGTGAGTCTTATTAGGAGGAAGCTAGAAAGTATGGGACAGAGCAAGACAATATTACTAATTGCGATGAATAATATTACTTACGGATAAATGGTCAAGGAAGGTGTTGAACTGGGTATTGTCTTTCTCATTCCTGTACTGGATCCACGTTGGGAGGATACGTGCATGACACCTAACGGCAACGGCTGCCTCTGATACTAACTTGTCTGACTCTGTAGCATCACGTGGCCTTTTTAAACCTGCCTCAAAATGGATCACCATTCTTCCTCCTTTAGATTTTGTTAATCTGTCAAGCATTATCCCTGATGTCTGTTTCCACTTGCGCCGTGGTGCTAGTTTAACAACGAATATGGAAAGTGTTAGTGTACATCAAACTGTGAGAGTACATATAAAGGAGCATGCAACTGCAACTTGACTCGGTCAGGTACCGTCTTGGTGTTGATGCTCATGAGGTTCATCTGATCTTGCCAAGTCCTATTGTGTCAGCAATGCTTCGGAAGTAGTGTTAGGTGTGAAGGCAGCTTGGGAACTGGCCAGTTTCTTAGCAAACAAATGAGTAACTGGTTGAGATGCTGGTACAGTTGAAGCGGATGCTGCAGCTGGTGGAGCAGGTGATACTGTGTTTGTAGATTTAGCCGGTGGACTTGGACCTTCTACTGCACTATAAGTACCAGCAGAATCTCAATGGCAGAACCTTTTCTGTTTACGCGACGAGTAACAACACTCCCTACTATATTATTTTCCTTGCTCTTTTTTGACTTTGCCATGTCAAGCTGTACCCACAACACAAAAGAATAAAATCACTCTTCAGAACTCATTGATGCATGATACAGACAAGCAATACTTTGATGTAAGACAACCATATGAGGATGGAATATGTAAGAAAAACATGACGACATGACATATTCAAGGCTACGATGTGCAAACTAAGCAGAAGGATTTTAAAGAAAATAGAAGTAATGCAAGCTAGACACCATATGAAAGATGCAACCAATATTACTCTGCCAAGTTAAAAGTGTCTTGTCATAAGTGGCAATTCGAAAAATTAGAAGCAGTACAACATGGAAATCAATGCAAGATGCAACCACTATCAAACTGCCATGTTAAAAGCGTCCAATCATGAGTTACTGATGTGGGATACACAACAACAGTACTTTGATGTAAGAACATGGTATGATAGATAGATGCAGTGTATTCTAGACACAGAAAGCCATGTCATATGCACATGTATAACGTATCAACTCAACAGGTGCAATTTAACCAAAATAGAGGAAATACAGGCTAGATAACATATGCAACATGAAACCAATTATCACACTGTCAACTTAGAGCAAGCACCTGCGATGGTGGAGTACGGGAGATGAACTCATCATGTAGACTTGGGACTTCAACTTCATTAGCAGTAGTAGTGGCAAATCTAGAGAGTCTCTGTTTGCGTCGGTGCGGAGTACCACCAACATCCCCTAACTTACTCCTTTCCTTCCTATTTTTTGATATTGCCTTATGAAGTCAAAACCACAAGAAGATGAATAAAATTAGCTCTGCATAACTGGTTGATGCATGATACAGACGAACACTACTTTGATGTAAGGCAAGCGCAGGATAGGAGGATGGAATATATACAAAAAAAGACAGCGTTTCATATTCACACGTACGATAGGAGGATGGAATATGTATGAAAAAACAGTAAGCAGAAGGCATTTCAACAAAATTAGAAGAAATGAAAGCTAGTCACCATATGAACATGCAACCAATATCACTCTATCATGTAAAAAGTGTCTCATCGTAAGTGCCATTTCAAGAAATTAGAAGCAGTACAAGCTAGAAGATAATGCAAGATGCAACCTACATCACAATCCCAAGTTAAATGTGTCTTATGGGTAAGTGATCGTTGCAGGTATAAGTTGTAAGCTATGCAGATGCAATTCTACATAATCAGAAGCAATACAAACTAGACATCATACGGAAAACGCAACCACGTATAACAGTTCCAAGTAAGAGCAAGCACCTGTGATGGTGGAGTAGGGGAGATGTGCTCATCATGTACACGTATGTTCTAGAAACAGGAACACGTGTCATATTCACACGCATTATGTGTAAAGTAAGCAGATGCAATTCAAGTTAGAAGCAATACAAGATAGACATCATACGCAACATGCAACCACATATAATAGTGTCAAGTTAGAGCAAGCACCTATGATGGTGGAGTAGGGGAGATGTGCTCATCATCTACACAGCTATGTTGACTGTCCAGCCTTGTGTTGTCTTGCGAATCTTGTTGGGAGGATGGCGGAGTAGAATCTGTAGAGACCCCCTGTTTGAGTTGCTCCGAAGGACCACCATCATCCACTGCCAGACTAATTTCCTTCAGCTGTAATGATTTTGCATTGTGAAGTCAAACCGATAAGAAAAAGGAATAAAATTCGCTCTTCAGAACTCATTCATGCATGATACTGACGAACACTACTCGGATGAAAGGCAAACACATGATGCGAGGATGGAATATCTATGAAAAACAGGATGGTGTGACATATTCACACCTATGATGTGGTAACTAAGCAGAAGGCATTTCAACAAATTAGAAGCACTGCAAGCTAGACACCATATGAAAGATGCAACCAATATCACTCTGCCAAGTTCAAACCGTATGGCATTTCACCAAATTAGAAGCAGTACATGCTAGAAATCATATGCAAGACACAACCAATATCACAGTGGCTACTAAAAGGTGCCTTATCATAAGTGACTGATGCGGGATATGCAAGAATAGTAGTCTGATGTAGAAACAGGAACACATGTCATATTCACAGGCATTATGTGTAAAGTAAGCAGATGCAATTCAACAAAGTTAGAAGCAATACAAGCTAGACATCATACGCAACATGCAACCACATATAATAGTGCCAAGTTAGAGCAAGCACCTATGATGGTGGAGTAGGGGAGATGTGCTCATCATCTACAAAGCTACGTTGACTGTCTAGCCTTGCATTGTCTTGCGAATCTTGTTGGGAGGATGGCGGAGTAGAATCTGTAGAGAACCTCCGTTTCAGTTGCTCGGAAGGACCACCATCATCCAATGCCTTGCCAATTTCCTTCAGGTTTATTGATTTTGCATTGTGAGGTCATACCGACAAGAAAAAGGAATATCATTCGCTCTTCAGAACTCATTCATGCATGATACTGACGAACACTACTCTGATGAAAGGCAAAGTCATGATACAAGGATGGAATATGTACGAAAAAATGGATGGCTTGACATATTCACACCTATGATGTGGTAACTAAGCAGAAGGCACTTCAACAAATTAGAAACACTGCAAGAAACCATATGGAAGGTGCAATCAATATCACTCTGCCAAGTTAAAACTATCTCGTCATAGGTGACGTTCATCAAACTAGAAGCAATACATGCTAGAAATCATATTCAAGATGCAAACCAATATCACACTGCCAACTTAAAGGTGTCCCATCATAAGTGACTGATGCAGGATGCACAAGAAGAGTAGTTTCATGTAAGAACATGGTGTGATAGACAGATATAGTATGTACCAAAAACAGGAAAGCGTGCCATATTCACATGTATCATGTGTAAGCTAAGCAGATGCAGTTTACACTAATTAGGAGCAATACGATTTAGACACCATATGCAACATGCAACCAGATATCACACTGCCAAGTTAGAGCAAGCACCTTGGATGGTGGAGTAGGGGAGCGGAGACTTGGACCTTGTAATGCACTATCAGTACAAGGAGAATCGGTACAAATGCTCTGTTTACGTTGCTGCAGAGGACCACCATCATCGCCTTCCTTACTCTTTTCCTTCCTCTTTCTTGATTTTGCCTTGTCAAGTCAAACCCACAAGAAAAAGGAATAAAATTTGCTCTTCAGAACTTATTGATGCATGATACTGACGAACACTACTTTCATGTAAGGCAGCCGCATGATAGGAGGATGGAATATGTATGAAAAATAGGAAGGCATGACATATTGACATGTATGATGTATAAAGTGTAAACTAAGCACAAGGTTCTTGAACTGGTTAGAATCGATGCAAGCTAGAAACCATATGAAAGATGAAACCTATATCACTCTGCCAAATTAAAAGGGTGCCCTAACAAATGTATTTGACCAAATTAGAAGCAATACATGGCAACAGGCTAGAAATAATATGCAATATGCAATGAATAAAGGTGACTCATCATAAGTGATTGATGCAGGATATAGAAGAGAGGTAGTTTCATGTAAGAACAAGGTTAACACATAGATGTAGTGTGTACCAAAAATAGGAAGGCATGTCATATTCACATGTATAGTGTGTAAACTAAGCGGATGCAATTTACCCTAATTAGAAGCATTACAAGCTAGACACCGTATGCAACATGCAACCACATATCACACTGCGAAGTTGGAGCAAGCACCTGTGATGGTGGTGTAGGGGAAGTGCGGTCTTCAGGTACAGAGCAACGTTCAATATCTTCATTTAGGCTTGCTGTTTCTTGAGAATCATGTGGAGAGGATGAAATTTCATTCTTTATAAGAGTATTGTGTCTCATATTAACCCACGTGCGTGACTGTCTCATCATAAGCGATAGACGTAGGATACACAAGAACATTAGTTTGATGTAAGAACATGGTGTGATAGGCAGATGTAGTATGTACCAAAAACAGGAAGGCATGTCATATTCACATGTATAATGTGTAAGCTAAGGAGATGCAATTTAACAAATTAGGAGCATTGATGAGGGATACACAAGAAAAGTAGTTTTATGTAAGAACATGGTTAATAGAAAGACGTAGTATGTAGCAAAAACAGGAAGGCATGTCATATTCACAGGTATAATGTGTTAACTAAGCAGATGCAATTTACCCTAATTAGAAGCATTACAAGTTAGACACCATATGCAACATGCAACCACATATCACACTCCCAAGTAAGAGCAAGCACCTGCGATGGTGGTGTGGGGGAATTGCGGTGATCAACTAGAGAGCTACATTGACTATCTTCATTTAGCCTTGCTGTTTCTTGAGAATCATGTGGGGAGGATGACACTACACTCTTTAAATGAGTAGGGCGTCTCACAGTAACACACTCGGGTGACTGTGTCATCATAAGTGATTGACGAGGGATACAAAAGAGCATTAGTTTGATGTATGAACATGGTTAATAGACATATGTAGTATGTATCAAAAACAGGAAGGCATGTCATTATCAAAGGTATAATGTGTAAAGTAAGCAGATGCAATTTAACCAAATTGGATGCAATACAAGCTAGACACCATATGCAACATGCAACCACATTTGACAGCGCAAAGTTAAAGCAAGCACCTGGGATGGTTGTGTGTGGAAATTGAGATCATCAACTGCAGAGCTACGTTTACTGTCTCCAACTGCTGACACTGCACCCATTAGAGCACTGAAACACTTAGTGCTTATCTTTGAATTACACTTGAGCGACTTCTGTCTTTTGTTTTCTGCATTCATCAACACTGCGTCAGAGTCTGAAATACCCATGCATAAAAAACAATAGTGTGAGTATGGGTGAAGTGTGTGCACAATTAGTACAGTGTAAAGGTAGCAGATAGCAGGTCGGTGAGAAATAAATGACGGGAGACATATGATAGCTCTACAACATGCATGGCACACTAAATTACTACAAGATTCTATGAAAATAATAGTCGACTGAAAGCAAATAGGCCAGTCCATTTTTTTTGCACCATCCGATGTACAATGAACGGGCAGATCGCCTTCATCTACCTCCAGCCAGTCAGTGTTGACAATCCTCCTCGAAACGCCAGCGACCACCGGCCCAGTATTCCTCCCCTGCCTGTGCCCTCCCCTCGATCTCACCGCACCGCCGTGCTTGGCACCGCCCCCGGCCATCCATTCAAGCCCCGCCGACCTCCAGATCGGGCGCAAGCAGCTCCTGCGCCCCACACCCCTATGATAGACACCAATGCGCCGCTTCCCGGGGGAACAGGCGGACTAGGTGCTCCGCGCGCCTAAGCGGGTGCTGCTTCTTTTATTTGCGGTTCGACTGACCCTGAATTGAAATCCAGGCAGGCTACTGACCTCTAGCAAAGGTGAAATAGTAAAAGGGAGGAAACCTTGTGCATTTAGTATCACGAAGAAGATGCAGTAAGAAGCGCTCAACTAGTTTCTTTCGTGGGATGAATACAGTGTGAGCGGAGACGTAAGATTTGCACGAATAAGGGAAGAGGAGTACCTTTTTCTGCTGGCAGTGCTGTGTCCTCCTTCTGTTTTTCCGATGATCTTCTTGTTGTTCGCTGGAAACCAGAAGTTGTGGAGGACGGCGCAGCCTTGGACGAACCCATGGCCAAGTTGTTGAGTGTGATGCAGTGGCCGTCTGTCGGCGGCGGGGAAGCAGATCCGAGGCGGCGAATGACGGTGTAGCGGGAACATCTCCGGTGCGGTGGACGGTTGCGACAGTGGAGCCGCAGCAGTGAGGCGCAGGACGGCATGGTCAGAGTGGTTCTGGTACGGCGCACGTTGGTGTCAGCATCATGGAGGCAGCTCTGCCTCGGCTTCAGCTGCTAAGTCCTTGAGGGCGTTGCGGTTGCGGTTGCGTTGGACGATGGCGTCGGGGTACCAGCTCCGGCGTGATGGAGAAGGGCGGCGGTGGATTTGCCGCTATGGGTTGGAGGACGGAGGAGGCTGGGGTTTCGCGGCTGGTGGAGAGGGCATTTTCGCGCCCACGGAGTATGAATGGGGAAACGGAGGGAGGCGGGAAATAAGGGGGAACAATGTTTCAGTTTGAGACGCGCTTGTTTGAAATTTTGGGAAAGTTACAAACTTTGCCCCCATCTAAAATTCGGACATATTATGGGTTGGGGGTAGGACAATCATGTCAGGTGTCCCAAATGTGGGCAGGATAGATTTTGGCCGGGCACATGGGTGTTTAGGCGCCCATGGCGTATGAATGCTTCTCGGAGGCGGTTGAGACTGGCGTCTTGGTGAAGTTACAAACCTACCCCGGTTTAGACCTTTGGACATCGGGCCGATAGGCTCCACGGGCCAGAGTCAGGACAGTAATTTCCTACCACCAAAACATTAGTCTCGCGCGGTTTCGGGTGACCAGAGGCCTATTTGGCGCTTCGTTCAATATTTGGGAGCAGAAGCATTAATGTTTTCGGTTCTCTTGAATTGAACTTTCAGGATTTGTCAAACTTCACAAACCTTTAGTCTTGAAAATCCTAAAGCTACGATTATTTTGGAATGGAGGGGGTACATTTGAATATACATTGTACACGAGTATATATTAAAAATTTATGCAACTTACCTCAGTTCATGCATGGTTCCAGATATAATCTCCTTGGTTGCAAAAAAAAGTTAGATATGCGTATGAATATATATAGCATGTTCAAGCTCACAACAAATATTGATGCCCCCTTTTACATCTGATTTACAAATGCCATTATCTTGGGTTCAAATAGATGAATGAACTTCCTATGAATTCGAATCTTCGAAACCCCCTTTATGTTGAATTCGACATGTATTTTATTTCATAGCTAGCAATTTGGAATGTATCCATGCAAGTGACAAATGTATGAAGTGCTTCACACTAACAACATGGAGTGCACTAATTAATGTTTCTATATGAATTGCAAAAGCATCCATTGCCTGTATTTCAAACCGCTCTCACTCTATGGATCGATAATATGAAATAAACACATGCACATGCTAGAATTCAATAGAGTATGGGTGTCTGATAGACCGATTTTCGTCCATACGCAATTTTGCAAAATTCATGATCTCATCCAAAAATAATAATGCCATTTATATTTTAATTTAATGCGTAGAACCGCCTTTTACACGTACATGCACTATGCCTCTCCCCGTTCTCACAAACGCGTTATATATCTCTGTATCTAACGCATAAGTGCACACACTTTATATGCATCGGCATTTCTCTTTCACACATGCTCACAATCTCTCTCAGGGTGTCGGCGTGTCTCACGCACATGCTCTCTCTGTTTCTCTCTCTCTTTCTGACTACTATGTACCACTCTTCTCACTAATCTCAGTTGGAAAACACTATTTCTCTCACATCCATATATACACATGCACGGTCTCTACTAGCCCTCTATACACACATATATGTGCCTACGTGTCTCTCGCACACACATTATCTTTAGGCCTCTCTCGCACACATTGCCCTCCCGACACACCTCTCTCTTAGTAGTTGGTAGATATGATTTCATCATATCATTCGGTAGGATATCCCTGGCTGTTAGGCTGGATGGTAATATGGGGCAAAGTTTTACCCTAGTTCGGATCGGACCCTTGCAGTTGAAGAAAGAGCCTACTCCTGGTACTGTATATTAGTGATAGGGGTGTGTACAAAGTACACGTGAATACCAGGCATTGTGCGTGTGTGTATACTATCGACGAACTAGCCCCCAAGCTTGTATAACATACTAAGGGCCTAGGGTTACAAATCATATATAGTCGGCTTATCACTAGTGGGGATAGAGTCCTCCGCGACTCTGGTAGCTTCGTGTTGTACGCCGAGTCCTCCACATGGGTCTTCGTATAACACGTCTCGGTCCAACCTATATGTGGTGCAGGATGGAACCGACCCATGAGTCTTCATGTTGACCCACCACAACTAGAAATGATGTGCCCACCACACCACACACGCAATCGGCCACTAAGAAAATAAGAATATACAATAGTACAACGGTATCTAGCTCACAATACGTCTCCATATTTTGTTGATGACACTGACGGACTTTGCATTTGATGCGTGCTCCGTATTTTGTTGACGACACTTACGGTCATTTTATTTGAAGCGAAAGCACGATATGGTCACTGGACTTCAGAATAAGCTCATCACGGTCACCACATACATTTTGTCGTGCTAACCAACATGTGTTTGCATGGTTAGAGGACAATGGTTTCTCGAGCCCACCAAGGTTAAAGTCCCGGTGCTCACATTTATCTTGTGTTAATTTCAGTATTTTCCAGCGATGTGCGTTCAGTGGGAGGAGACGTTCCACTCGACTACGAGGCACCTATGGTGACTTCATAATATCTCAAGATCATATATGCTGGCCCACTCTCGCGAAGGTGCTCATAGGGGTAGGGTTCGCGTGTGTGCGCTTATAGCAGTGAGTGCTTGCGTGTATATATGAGCCCTTGCGTCTGTACCGTGTTAAACAAATACATGTCATGATTATACGATCACTGGCTCACCCGTACAACTCCGTATTTTGTTGATGACACAATCAATTGACCAGTCAAACGGCGCAACTAGTGTTGCACCATCAGGGCGCGTAACCGTGGGGCTCACCTGTTAGCCCGTATATGAAAGAAAGAAATGGTAGTTTGAGTATGTACCGTGTTAATAAAATAGGAGTACATTTTAGGGTGATCATACGGTCACTGGCTCACCATACAGCTCCGTAATTTGTTGATAACACGATTAATTAACTAGTCAAACAGTCTACATTTAGCAGCGCACATTACCATAGGGCCCACCCATCAGTCCATATATGAAGGACATAAATGGTAATAAACTAGTGGTCGGTGGGTATTCAAAGTCGTGAGACCTCTGGTTGGCAGTCACCGGCGGTTGGGGGGCGTTCATTGGGCGGTGGGGTGGGGATCCCCAGAGAAAAAGCTCGGCGGGCGCGAGGGGGGGGGGGGGCTAGAGGGATGGCCGGTGCGGCGGCGGACCGGCGGTGGGAGTGGTTTCGGGAAGGGCGGGCCGGCCGCGGGCGGTGGGGGCGGGCGGTTCGGCCGGTGGTGGCTGGCGGCTCAGGGGGGTGGAGTTTGATGATAAACTGTAGGCCCTTGATTTCGTATCCAACAGGTGGAAAATCTAATGACCAGAGATGAAAAAGTCAGTCGACTGACGTGTAGCCTCACCCCGCACGTACACATGCACGCACGCAAGACACGCACGCATGTAGGCATGCAACACTGACACGTACACATAACATACACACGCATGCATGCTGGCGTGCAACACTGACGCGTACACATGCACTCACAAACACACGCACGTACGCACCCATGCATGCAACACTGAAGAGCACCCTTGCACGCACGCAACACTCGCACGCCTACATGCACACAACACACAATGCAAGACACACGCTCAACCTATACGTGCATGCACCCTTTGTTAAGGACATGGAATGTTATGGGTATTAATCAATCTTATCTGTGATAAGTAGAACATTGATGTTTGCAGCGGTCTTTATGAATCACAACGTATCGAACGGGCTATCAACATAGTAGGCTTAACTACATGAAAAAGATGACATCACAGTCAATGAACAATCATCGGTTTATGAAATGCCCGCTTCTGACCGCCCTGGCCCACCAAAGGTTCCTCTGCTGTGCGCTGCCTGCGTTGGGTCACTAACATGCAGGCCATGCACCCAAAGAGCCCATACGTCAATGGAAGAACGGCGCGATGTCCTAGGTCAGAGTCGAGGGCGCCACTCGCGGCACGCCCGGCTGAACACGCCTCCGTGCCACATTCAAACGCCTCCATGAAACTTGCCCGTGTCGAAGCCGAGAAACCCACTCTGGACACACGTCCGTTCATGACCGGATCGGCGTTAAACGCAACGCCGACCGAGCTCCTCCTGTCCACCGTCTATTTAATCTCCTATTTAAACGAGGCCAAACGCCAGCCAAGAATCGCACACCTCCACCGCTCCCCTATCTCCTCCACCATCTTGTCCACTCTTACAATGGCTTACGAAGATTAGTTATTCCGCATCCAAGCCGGCTGGGTAGCCCGCCAGATACGAGCTATGCAGCTCACTGATCCACCTCCCTCCCCTTTCCCGACGGAGCCAGTTGCCGCCCCAAGCCGGCGCGCGGTTCAGCAACTCGCCGCTCCAGGCCAGCTCGACGAGGAGCGGCGCACGGGCGTCGTTGCTGCCGTCCACGCTGCCGCCTGGTACCACGTCTCCCGTTTCTATAGCTGAGACTCCCATGCCGGCGGCCACGCCATGCAAGCAGCGACAGAAGCCGGGTGTGTGGATAGCAACGAGTCGGTGGCCAGCGCCTCCGCGTCCGCCGCCATCATCGAGGAGAAGTAGAACACGGGAGGCTGCCGCCGCTTGGGTCCCATGAAGGCCACTGCGGAGGCGATGCCGGCATACACAGCAGGTGTCTTGCCGGATCCTTTTGTTAAGAGGACCTTCGTCGACCCCGCATGGGCTCCACAGAAGAGGGGAATGTTAGGATGAACTCGAGCCGGTGCCGGCCATGGCGAAGTAGTGGCCGGTGATGAACTCGAACCGGTGCCGGCCACCATTATCTTCGACACCAGCCAATGATATCAGTTGGGCAGTGGGGAAGCGAGCCGTCCTTTGCGCTGAAGCATATACCTCTGGGGCTCCCGGCAGTCTGGTGATCGTGCTGCCGGACATGAGGAACACAAATCGATCGGCGGGCGACCATTTAGGCCAGGTATTATATACATGTGCTATCCAGAACAAGCACCGCATAGTTCATTTGAATGTAATGAAATCTGTCATGTTTGTGTGAAAATCCGGTATTTTATATGATTTTCGTCGTTGTTTATATGAAATATCAGTTTGTCTATGTGTTTGCGTGAATTTCGTCCGGTTGGTTGAGTTGCTGTCATAATGTGTGCGGCTACGTTTGGATGGCGTAATTTGTGGGTCGCTGGTCGGTCTACGGGCGGCTCGGGCGACGTTTTGGGACAAAAACATAGCTTGTGCGAGCTCGTCTCCAATGTGCGCTGGAGGATGCATGACAGCATGAGCACCAGAGCCATTCCTCGTTCATCTGTGGCAAAGGCACCGGTGGACAAAAGGGTCGCCAATATTTTGGCTACCCCGGGCAAGATCCAAATAGCCCCTCCCAACAGATTCAAATCCCTCGTTCACCGTGGAATTTTGCCATGTGTTGTTTTCATGGACTAGCAAGATGCCCGTGCATTGCATGGAACATCAAGATGCATTTTTTTACAAACTCCCGCATGCATGCAAGGGATAATTAATGTCCTCCTTTGCTAGTACCACGAGGCAAACACCATTAATATTGCATCGATTAGTGTTAGTGGCCTTGTATATCTGCAAATTGTAATTTTGATAGTGGCCTCTTGTATATAAAAATGGAGGGAGAAATATGAGAGATAAGGTGAGGAGGAGTGGGGCATGGTGTCGTGGTGGTGACTGGTGGTTGGACTGGGCGGAGGCATGGGGATGGACGACGCATTATGTCTAGGTTTGTATCTCTCTCACACACACCCACGTAGGTGGGGGACGTGCACGAAGAGAAGAGGTGCACGCACGGCGCATGTACTGGCGTCTCTTTCCCAACCACACTCGTGCGGGTACACGGTGGAGCTCATTTCTGTACGAAAAAGGCAGCCCACGTGGTAATTAGGCATGTGTACTGGTTGTCCACTTGGTGGAGGGAGGATCGTGTACCACGGTTGAACAAACAAATTGCGACTTGACACGTTATGTTAAATTAAAAAAAGAGGCAAACCATATGGGGCCTACTGTAACACCCCGGATGTAACTTTCCATCTTTGTATCTCCAACTCTTGCCATTTTCGGCTATGTGATATGATATTCCCTCCGTGGTTGGGTTTTGTCTTTTGTTTTGCATTTTATTCATGTCATGCATCTCATATCATGTCAGCATGTGCATCTCATTTGCATACGTGTTCGTCTCATGCATCTGAGCATTTCCCCCGTTGTCCGTTTCGCAATCCGACACTCCCACATGCACCGACGCACCCCTCTTGTATCTTTTCGCGTGTGGGTGTTAAACGTTCTCGGAATGGACCGAGCCTTGCCAAGTGACCCTGGTATAGCACCGGTAGACCACCTATCAAGTTTCGGGTCATTTGGAGCTCGTTTGGTACTCCAAAGGTTAACCGCACAACCGCAAAGGCCTCTTTTGAGTTGCAGCCCAACAACCCTCCAAAACAGCCCAATAACCCATCTAAGTCACGTCCATACTCTCCGTCGTCGGATCACGATCGTGTGGGCGAAAACCGCACCTCATTTGGACACTCCTAACCCTAGCCCCGCTCCTCTCCGTGCCGCCGGACACGTCCGGACGGAGCCAGACGCGTCCACCGCCGCGCCCCGGGCGAATCGGATCCCGCCACGTGGCCGCTCCGCTGCCCCCGTGCCGCCGGCCTGCGAGGCCCACGGGAGGCCCCCGCGGCCCATCGCCCGCGCCGCCGCCGCCCGAGTCCTCCGCCGCCGTCCGCCCGCTCCCGCGGCCCGCCACCGCCGCCGACTGCCTCCGCCTCGCCGCGGGTCGCCTCCGCCCCGCCGCCGTCCGCCTCGCCGCCCGGCCGCGCCTCTCCTCGCCGACCAGCCGCTCCGTCGCCGCGCCGCCCGGCCACGCCGTCCGCGCAGCCGCCCGACCCCGCCTCCGGCCGCCCCGACCCTCCTACTCCGGCGATGCACGCGCTCTCCGGCGAATCTCCGGCGACGACCTCGATCCGCGCGCCCGGATCCAGATCCGGCCCTGGTTGACTTTTTCTTCCCCCCGAAATTCGTCCAAGTCTTTCTGTCATTAATTGTTGTTGCATGTTCATCGCCCCACAACTTTGCACCCGTGGCTCTGTTTTGGGCGTGTAGCATACCGAATTGTTCGTCTCGAAGAGTACATCATTTCATCTCATTGCATCATTTTCATTTGAGCTCATCTTGATGCCAGAAATGTTGTTGGAAGAGTGATTCATGATGTTAGTTTCAGATTCTTATCAGAACATGCACTTTTGTCATTTTTGCCATGATTGATGTGTGCATCCTATGTACTTGAGCCCTACATGTGAGTTGAACTATGCTATGTCTTATTTGCAGAGGTACTTGCCATGTATTTTTGTGATCAATGTGGTGACTAGCACAAGCATGCAAAATAGGCTTCGTGATATTGCTGATTTTAGTCCCTGTTCTGCTGTTATTTTCATGCCATGTAAACATGTTGCTACAGAGAGATCCATGCATAATTTAAGATACTTTAATAAGGGTGTTTTGAACATATGGTTATGATCTATCCATCCATGCCCCTGGTTGCAATTATGGAGTAGTCTAGTATGTCATTTTCGTGCTCTACTTTTGCTTCAAAATGTTTCCTGGCAGATTGTTTACATGTTATTCAATTTTGCCAAGGTTGATGTAGTTGATCCGTGTATGCTATGATGTTGTTCTTGCCATGTATAGCTTCTATGACATGTCTTCTTGATGGATGCATGCTTAGTTTATCATGGAATGCTCTGTAGTGAGTGCATCGAGCTCGCGAAGGTGCCTTCGTAATTCTGTCAATGCCATGCTTTGTTTGCTGAATCTGTTAATGAAACTTGCTATGTTCACATGGGTGCCATCATATTTTCTCATCCTTTTTGGCTTATGGTCAGTAAGGGATTTTTGATCTATGCTTTGAGTAGATTCATGCCATGTCTTGTTTGGCTATTATAAGTTCCTGTAGCATGTTGATAACTTGCTCTGAACATTGCTTCGTGATGCTGTTTATGCCATGTCCAACCTGATATGTTTTGCACTTTCACCATGCTTGTTTGAACCTGTTATGATGTGATTTAGCCGTAGCTTAGTGTTCCTCTTTTGTTAAGCATCTCCTGTAGATCACTGCCATATGCTTTGTTTTTATGTTGGGGTGATGTAGCATAGTTTCTTGTTGCATGCTAAGTAGCATCGTGCTGTTAATCGCAGCTTTGTGCCATTCTTGTTTTGCTTGCCATTTGCAAACCGTGCACCCATTCCCGGTGATCCTTATACCGATTTCAACCGAAATCATCTCATCTTTCCAGCGGCATACTTGGTTTGCCAAGTTGATGCCTTGTTCATCATTTTTCCTCCCGAAGCACGCATAAGCATTGCATATCACATCTCGCATAATATGACATGTATTGCATCATGTTGCTTGTGCATTGCACCGTGATTTATTGTGGTTCCTCTACTTGTGTTCTTGTTTTGGGTAGAGTCGGAAGACGAGTACGTGCACGAGGAACTTGTTGAGTACGCTAACGAGGATCAAGCCTTCGACAAGTCTGAGAACCTTGCAGGCAAGATGACCATACCTTCGATATCACTTCTGTCTTTGCTTGCTAGTACTTGCTCTATCGCTATGTTAGCTCTACCTGCCATTGTTTATCATGCCTCCCTATTGCCATGTCAAACCTCTAACCATCCTGTCCTAGCAAACCGTTGTTTGGCTATGTCACCGCTTTTGCTCAGCCCCTCTTATAGCGTTGCTAGTTGCAGGTGAAGATGAAGTTTGTTCCTGGTCGGAACATGGATATTTTGGGATATCACAATATCTCCTGTTTAATTAATGTACCTTATATACTTGGTAAAGGGTGGAAGGCTCGGCCTTATGCCTGGTGACTTGTTCCACTCTTGCCGCCTTAGTTTCCGTCATAATGGTTATGTTCCTTGATTTTGCGTTCCTTACGCGGTTGGGTGATTTATGGGACCCCCTTGACAGTTCGCTTTGAATAAAACTCCTCCAGCAAGGCCCAACCTTGGTTTTACCATTTGCCACCTAAGCCTTTTTCCCTTGGGTTTTCGCGAGCCCGAGGGTCATCTTTATTTTAACCCCCCTGGGCCAGTGCTCCTTCGAGTGTTGGTCCAAACTAGAGCCACTTGCAGCGCCACCTCGGGGAAACTTGAGGGATGGTTTTAGTTGTACGTAGTGTTCATCCGGTGTGCCCTGAGAACGAGATATGTGCAGCTCCTATCGGGATTTGTCGGCGCATCGGGCGGTCTTGCTGGTCTTGTTTTACCATTATCGAAATGCCTTGTGAACCGGGATTCCGAGACTGATCGGGTCTTCCCGGGAGAAGGATTATCCTTCGTTGACCGTGAGAGCTGATGATGGGCTAAGTTGGGACACCCCTGCAGGGTATATTATCTTTCGAAAGCCGTGCCCGCGGTTATGAGGCAGATGGGAATTTGTTAATGTCCGGTTGTAGATAACTTGACACTTGACTTCATTAAAATGCATCAACTATGTGTGTAGCCGTGATGGTCTCTTGTCGGCGGAGTCCGGGAAGTGAACACGGTTTGAGTTATGCTTGACATAAGTAGTTTCAGGATCACTTCTTGATCGCTTGTAGCTTCTCGACCATTGTGTAGCTTCTCTTCTCGCTCTCACTTGCGTATGTTAGCCACCATATATGCTTAGTGCTTGCCGTAGCTCCACCATATTACCCCTTTTCCTACCTATGAGCTTAAATAGTCTTGATCTCGTGGGTGTGAGATTGCTGAGTCCCTGTGACTCACAGATTCTACCAAAACAGATGCAGGTGCCGAGGATACCAGCACAGATGGCGCAACTGAGCTGAAGTGGGAATTTGATGAGGCCCTTGGTCGTTACTATGTAGAGGAGCCCAGTCGGGACGATCGGGGATCTAGCATTTGGGGTTGTCTTATTTTCATTTGAATTTGACCGTAGCCGGTCTATGAGTGTATTTTGAATGATGTATTATCTTAATTATGTATTGTGTGAAGTGGCGATTGTAAGCCAACTCTCTTTATCCCATTCTTGACCATTACATGGGATTGTGTGAAGATGACCCTTCTTGCGACAAAACCACCATGCGGTTATGCCTCTAAGTCGTGCTTCGACACGTGGGAGATATAGCCGCATCGTGGGTGTTACACCTACCTTAGAGGCAAGGCTCTATACACTGGAGTACTTTTGACGTGTCCCGTCAACTCGCAGAACGAGGAGAAGCTTGCTTAGTACACCGTCTCCCCCGCCCACGGGCGCGGTGGCTCGCAGGATGAGGTGAAGCTTACTACTACTGTACGCCTTTACGCCTGCTCCCTCGCCCACGCGCGCGGTGGCTCGCAGCACGAGGAGAAAATTTTACTACTCCCTCCATTTACTCCTCGTCCCTACTATGTACTTTGGTCAGTACTCCCTCCATTTACTTATACAAGGCCACTATAAAAAAATACATTTTGCATCTACAAGGCCACAAATAGTAATCGAGACAAAAGTTAGTACTCCCTTCTTTCCAGTTTATGGCTCAATTTCAAAATCTCTCCAACCAAGGTAGACGGTGAGTGGTCGAATTAATTTCGTAGTTTGCACAGTACGCTCATTTTTTTCAAGAAGTTATGTTTACCGAGGCATTAACTAGAACGAATGCATGAATGACCACTAAATTTCCATGAACTTGTACATGCATTGGTTAGTTTCCTCTTGACACTGCTTGCGCCGGGTGATCTAACGCACCTCAAAATCCAACATGTAATGGTACTACTACTAGTATAGTAGAATTGAGACTTATCAAAAGGAAAAAGAATGTTTTTTAGATGAGCCCTATAAACCCTAGTGGGTACGTACTCCGTAAAAACAGATTTTTCCAAAACTAAGTCGCTCCCTTTCATGAATTCTGTAGTATACTCCTCCGTCGATGCTCCCTTTCATGAATTATGTACTTCCTGTCGCCGACATGTGGGACATATAGCAACCGGGTCGACGTGTCAAGCACCAAATAACAGTGCAGAACAGCAGGGGGACGCACCCCACTCGTACCGGCCTAGTAGTAGTAATGACAATGAGACGTCAAATCACAATGCCGCACCTTTCCAGACGGACGAAGCAACCATTATTTCACACTTCGGTTCGACATCATCTCAAACCACATACTAGTATTGCTTCTACCTCAAGAGGGACACACGCATCGCCTTGGTACATCATGACACGTGGGACCGCATGACAGGCCATGCTCCCCCGCCGATCGCTCGGTAAAATCACCTCATTTTTACTATACTTCCTCCATATCGGTTTACTACATGGCATGCACATCATTCTAGGTTGAGAATTTAACTGGCTATATATATATATGTGATGAACAGTACTCTAGCCTTTTAAAAAATGTAGTACTATCGATGGATTGCACCATGGAGCAAAAATTGAAATTTAAAAAAAAGGCGGTACATATAGAGAGCGCTCATCGCCAAATTATGCATATAGTGCTATTAAAAAAGCTAGTACGTGCTTAATTGGGGTGCTAAATTCTATTAAAGAAATACTAGTAGTATGTACATACTGAAGAGTTAAAGTAACAAGAAGAAACATAACATAGTTCTGCTGGGGGCTCAACACAACACACCCCTCAAATTAAACTAAGCACACCTGAAATTAAACTATGCAACTAATCTGGTAGACACTGCATTAGAAGTTTAGAACCACCATGAGCAACGACACTGCCACCTTACTCGGAGTCCTCGTCCACGTCCTTGACTTCGTCCTTGTCCCTCTTCCTCTTGGCCGATACTTCTTTGCTTGAACCGCCAACTTGGTTGTTGCTCTTCATCCAACCCTTGTAGATATTGAAACAAAGGTAGCCATCTATTGCAGCATAGTGGATGTGGTCTATATCTACTACATTTCGCTGCCATGCATGACGATGAAACGTGTAATGAGGTTTCTCCAGTTTACGGTACGAAGGATGAACCATGGCTCCTGCCAGGGTCAGCATTGAGGGCTGACGAGAGGGCACCAACCTTCTGGAGGTCGAAGGGGTTGCCTACAACGAGGCCTATCCGACCCAGGACTTCTTTGTCGTTCTTAAAGTCTACAGTAACGAATTTCACTGTTTTGTCCTCGAGGAAGTTCTTAAAATCCTGGCACTCAACGTCGGCATGGCATATGTGGTATACCAAGCAAACGTTATGTACGCAAACCTGGATCATGGCGGGCTTCTTCCTCTCTTCGTCCTTTAGATCCTTCTCTCGTCCTAGGACTGTGGTGTACTCAACATCTAGCCCAGCGACCCACTCATCATCTGAGTTTTCGAACATGCGTCTGAAGCGAGAAAGGCATCCTTTCACCGTCGCGGAAGTACGGGTGTAGATGACGTCGAACTCATCACCGGTGATGGTTCTAACCTTGTACTCACTGCCGATCGAGGAGATTTGGGACGCCATGGGTTTGGGAGGAGGGTTAGGATTAGTGGAACTGCCATAATGTGAATGGACGGGACGACTAGGAGTGAACTGTCGTAGTATTAAAGGACACACGGGGACGAGTAGGATCGAACTGCCAGCGTGCGAATGGCAGGGTAGTGGCTTTCCATTCTCCCATGATACGGGCTTCTGAGAGCCCTTGGGTCTGAGATCGAACGGTTGCATGGCATGATTCTAGACCTATGGGTGAATATCCTATCCTGGAGGGTTATTTTGCAAATTTTCAGCAACTTAGCATGCGACCGTTTGATCTCAGATCCAAGGGCTGCCAGCAGCCCATATCATGGTCGCGCCTACCGCGACCATCCCGTCGCTCGCGCGGTCGCGCCCTTGGAGATTTAACACGGTGCATTAGGCTATCTGATGTTGGCATGTCATACATAGTCATCACTTAGTCACTCATACTACAACAAGGTTGGCTATAAGGTTGGCTATAAGTGTATTTTTTTACTCCTCTCTATCTCTTTCTTCGTACTCCCTCTGTCCCATAATATAAGAACGTTTTTGACACTAGTGTAGTGCCAAAAACGTTCTTATATTATGGGACACAGGGAGTACTAGTATTTATTGCATTTGCCAAGGAGTGACCTCTTCCAATGAAATGGTGTTGCTAACTTTGCTTCATTTAATTAGCTATAGACTCAAAATTGTCTTTTCACCTAGGTACACGCGCTTAGCACCATTTCTTTCTTGGGTCACCAAACTAGTCTCTCTCTTCTTGATTAACTTGCCATATCAGACTTTATGCCTATGTGGCAAGCTTAAGCACCTGTAGGAGCAAGTAAGTACAATAGTGCGCTTTACATGGCATTTTTGCATATGTGGAGTAAAGAGAGGCAAGGAAAAAGTGGAGAAGTGGGCTCTCATGCAAGAGCTAGCCTCTACTACATGGTGGAGCATTGGGAGAGGCACCTGTATGGAGGTGGTCAGGAATCAGGAGACTCACGCCGGTCGGAACGCTGCAGTTAAAATGATAATGGCAAGTCAAATCACGGGGCCCCACCTGTCCAGCAGTAACTCGCTGTCAAATCACACAACCCTACGTTTGCAGCAGCCTACTCCCTCGTCTTCTCGCGTCTGTCGAACTGACTAGGCGGAACTGCCCCGCCTACCGCGCAGGAAAGCCCCGCCCTCGACTTTTAAATACAACTACTCCCTCCGTCTAGGTGAGTAAGTCATCTTACGAAAACCAAATAATCCCAAAATACTAAGGCGTGGTGCATTAACTTCTACCTCGTTTCTTGTTTATTCACATATCAACCAATAAGAATCCAATGATATACTTATCGTGACATAGTAACTCATATTTAGTTAGTCAAATGGATGACCTAGAACTACGTGCAGGCCCTATAAATTGAGACGCCTACAAATAAAAAACCGAGATGGAGAGGGTAGTTCAGCACGTATATTGTTAGATCAATATAGTCGAGATTCACCAAGGAGCAAAACCAAGTGGTAGGCTGCTCCTGTTGTGTTTGCGTAGCAACTCAAGCAGGGTCAGTCCGCACACGAAATGGCGACACACTTAACAGGACCCCTTTGGCAGACATGTGGCTCATCCATCGTCTTGTTCCATGTGCGATGCAACAAATTACAGTTCAGAGCAGCGGTTGGAATTCAAGGCACCCCATTCGTAGCGCCGCAGTAGTAGAAAATGAGCGATGAGGGGTCAAATCACAAAGCCCCACCTTTCCCGCATTAAGCTGGACGGACGAAGCAACCATCATTTCACTCTAGCGTGCAAGAGCATAAACAAATGAGAAAACAATGATGCGTGTGGCAGCTACCTAGGGCACCCTAGGGTAGGGGTCTCCACTACAGATCCTTTTTTTTAAAGCGCTCCACTACAAATCGGCTTCTCCCTTGTCCTCTTCAATAAAACCGATGATGAGTGTGGTGGTATGGTTTGTAGTAGTACTACGGCGTGGGGGGCACGTCGTAGTAAACGGGTTCGAGTTGACGCCTTAAATATGTGTGGGCCGCTTGGTTTTATGGGAACGAGGCAGCATTTTGGGTTCGGGGACCAGTGGAGATATAGTACGTACAAAAAATTGTGGACGTAGGTTCGACCGAAAGGCAATGATGCGTGGGCCCTGCATTTTGATATACCCGGGGCCACGTGAAATTTGCTACTCTACTCAAAACTAGTAAGGTACACATGTATTGAACGCATGAGATTTCGAAACCAAATTGTGAATAAATACACACTATAGCATGTAAAGCTTTGAGTCATATATGCATGGTGTAGATGTTCGTTTAGTTCTTATAGTTCATATCATTCAAAATAAATTAGGTTTATAAAAATGTTAAGATTCATGGGGTTGTGCATTGTAAATCATAAAGTAAAAAACAAATAATCGCAATTCATTTAGAAAAAATAATCAATTATGATACAGAAAATTCTAGAACAAACGAGAAGTGCTTGTGTTTTGAGGTTTGTGCATTATGCTTAAGTTCAACCATGGAGTCTTGTAAACTGTACATGTGGCAGATCTGGTGGAATGTTGATGATATCCAACGGCCAGTAGTGCTCGGATTTGCCCATCTCTGCACTGTCGGGTTAGCTTCATCCAGCGACCATCTTTCAAAGTTATTGGCATACTATATAGTCCTTGTGCCATAGTTGCATGTTTTGGAAAAAAGCTACTAATGGGTTGTACTATCTATTTAGGAATAGAAGATGTATACATGGAAGTTGTAGGGAAAGAGATGACATGGAGCATCTCAATTCCTATGAGTAGGGATTTGAAAAGAGATGTCATTTGGTTCACATCATAGGAACTTTTCTATTGAATCTAGAGATAACATGTATCTCAATTCCTATGAGGAGGGATTAGAAAAGAGATGTAATTTGGTTCATATCATACGAACTTTTCTATTGAATATACCCTAATGTCTATTTTCCTTTGAAATTAAGGGAGTATAGGAATCCATTCACATGAACCAAGTGGCTCTAAAGCTATAGAAATGATATCATGTTTATTTCCTTTGAAATGTAGAGTATATGAATCTATTCCTATGAACCAATTGGCTCTAAAGGAAAAAAATCCTATAAAAATTATATCATATAGAGTTCCTATGATATTCCTCGAAACTAAAGGATGGTTGAAATTCCTGCGGGTGATACGATGGTCTTTCTTTGTAGACTCCTCACCCATCTTTATAGTTACCTCTCGAAGATGAATGAAATGATATATACAAGGTATTCTACATGTGCAATTTGGTACACAAAAACTCGGTAAAAGTTTGCGAGGTTCGAATTTTCAATAAAGCTATATGCACTGCATTTCGGAACGGAGGGAGCATACGGCAGTTGCTAACACTCACGTGGAAGATTTGTGTATAGGAGGAGTGGCTGTTCTGTTAAATGACATGGCAAAACTGACACTGTCGGATGCCGATCTAACGGTTCTTATGGCGTTCGTCAGGAAAAGGCTTGTGGCGAACGCTTGTTGGATAATGATTTACGGACACATGCATTGCATAGATACGTGCCCCCCTCTCTCTCATGCACACGCACCCTCATGAGTCACGACTCTCCCGAGTCCTCTCGCAGACTCGCACGTCGCACCCACCGTCTATCTGCAGGTAGACGTCATGCACATATGTGCTCTTCACACCCTACCCTCGGAACTTCTAAAAAACAAAAGACGGCGCACACATTTTATTTTAGCTCACACGTCACACACTTATACTATTACTCTTGCGGTGATTGTTCTTTGGGCATAGTATATTGTACTCTCACGAAGAGAAGCGGTGCACGCACGCACTAGTTCTCTCACACCCACTCGCGGGTACACGTAGGAGCGCATTTTTTTGAAGTTGGTACAACAAAATCACTCCACTATATATAAAAGCAGGAGCCTTAGCGCTTGATTTACTAGGGTTCCTCTCGTTCACTCTCTCATGCTCTCCAGATCTAAGAAAGACATAGGTGGCCACACTCTCTCTCTCTCAGCTCACGGCTGGTCACAAATCCGGCCGGACAACCTCGAGCGGGGCAGGGGTGTAGGTGCATTGTTCACGCTATCGTCGGCGGTGAGGGAGGAGACAAACAGTTGCCCGCACGTCTCGATCGGCGGCCGGGCCGTTCTCTCCGAGAGAGCACCGGCTCGGGAGGGCCTCCGACCCCTTCTTCCTCCCTGCGATATTGTGGCCAAGATGCGGCCTCCCAACACCGTCTTTGCCACATGCCGACGACCCTCAGGTATATATTCCTTCGAAACCTGCCTTGCTCTACTATCCTAGCTCTTCCCCCTTCGTGTGGATCCTTTTCTACTTCCGTCCGCTGTTCCAAAGCCACCTAGACTTCTACTATTATTAGAAGTAAAGCTAGTTCATACAGTCAACTCAAAGTGTTGGTTCAAACAGGGAAGAAAGTGGGAAAGCTGTAGCATGAATCTTGGACTTGGTTCTAGAGGAAACGGGGGAAAGTAGTAATATCTGTCACTGTTTAAATAACTGTATTTTGTATTTGCGCAAACAGAGATGTCTGTCTCCATATCGTTTCAGGATGTCTGTCTCTGTATCATTTCTATCCGCACAATCAAAAGCACACACCTCAGTTTTATTACAACTCCGCAAAATGAGATGGCTATCCCTCCTTGCCATCGTCTAACCTCCCGTCTTCAAGGTATCCCTACATTGGTAGTAACTAAGGTAGAATGACCAACGCAATCTAAAAGAAGCTGATTCGTACGTTTTACTTCCTGATTGCAGTGTAGGGACAAGCGAAAACAACTGCATCCTAGTCCGGAATGCACTTTCTACCAGTTCATCCATGGACCGAGGACTAGCTGGCACGGCTGCACGGCGGTTTTTTGGACAGGTGCGCGGACAAGAGGCATTGTGGCCTGCTTATTTCTGCAAATATCGGTGCTTAAATTTAGTGGAATGCACAAGAATTTTACCTGGTCAGTACACTGCATGGTTCAGTTCAGCATTCCAGCTGAGACCACAATTATAATTGGTTATTCTGGAATGAGAGAACCTAACCTTGTATGGTGGCAACAAGAAAAATCCAGAGTGAACTCCAGGAAATTTAAGCCTGCTGGGAGGCCCTTTGCTCAGAGAAGCCTTGCTTGTTTTTTCCTGATTTGTAAACCTTCTCACAACTTTGTCTTTTGCTGTGAACTAGTATATGTTCGTTATGTTCTATGAATCATTGAGATGTATAAAATTGCTTAACTTATGCTTTTCAAGATTTTTATGAAGACGAGTTTAATGTGAGTGTTCCACATGAACGCTGTACTAGTGTGTGAACGTTTGGAATTTATTACATTGTGGCCTCAATTAACTGCATGAACCACTGTAACAAGATACATAGTTGCTTATATGTCAGACAGCAGATTGTTGATTGTTGGCTGGTCGATAGCCTAGTGTTGAAGCGAGCTGAGCCAATGTGCCGTGTTTTGCACAACTTCTTACAAGTGGGGTAGCACCAACAGTGTTTACAAGTACTTATGTATATGTCGGCGCATGGTTCTCGAACGAGTGCTCTATTTCATCAAAACACACACTGCTCGTATGATAAACCGTGATAAATTGTGTCTTACCATGCCATATTCATGAAAAAACTAGTGAGGACACATCTGTTTCGGCAACAATTATGATGGTTCTCACATGATTCACGGGCACAAAAAAGTAGCAGCAGTTCCCATAGATGGATTTAAACAGAGTACTAGCCCCAGAGGGGTCGATAACAGGCAAGGTTCAGATAATTAGACACAATCCAAACTACTATTAAACACTAGCTAGGGCAACTATTTCATGCCTCGATCTAATTTGGGCTGGACACAAGACGGACCTTGCCATGAACATCATCGAGGATGTCCCGCATCAGCTCTATCTTGTGAACCTTCATGAAGACAACCTTGTGGCCTTGCCACTGATAAACTTGTTTGTGGAGGCATGCCACGTCATCTTCCTGCGTAAGCTTGACAAGAACAGTATGCCTCACAAACGAAGGAGTACCTTTGAACTTCTTGTGCTTCAATACACCCTGGATAACACGCTTGACAACAGTGAGGCTGGAATACAACTCTTCATTGGTATAACCGCAAATGGCTTCCAGGATCCAACAACCTAAGAACTATGTTTTCCCAATGCGTATATTCAGGTCGTCTGCCTCATAGCGAGTGACATGCACAACCACACAATCCTTGTCTGCATCAGGGCTCTAATTGAAACAGAAACAAATTCTGAATTACTTTTCAGTATAAGAAACACAAGTTATTTAAACCACTATGTATAGCATGGCATCGAAGCTAATAAAATTTTGCATTATTAATCACCAAATACTTCCTTTTCTAAGAAAAATCACCACATACTTAGATGAAAAACCACAATCGAGATCGACAAATAAGGAAATCACCTTGGGCAGCTCAGCGGGGGGGGGGGGGGGGACACATCCTCGAAGGGGGAAAACTGCTCCTGCAGTGCCACGGGGGCTGTAACCTCAAACGGGGCGTTGACCATCTTAGTAGTGGCCGTGAGCATATCTGGGGTCGGCTCGGTGGTTGCCTCCATCTTCTTGGAGCTCTCTATCTCGTGGGGATTAGCTTCCCGCGTCTGCTCCAATATCGGCAGATCTTTGCCTGGTTCTCCTTGGTCCATCATGAAACTGACGAATACTAGGAGACCACTGAAAGGAAAACACAATCGCAATGACAATGAAACAAAAAAGAGAGTGAGGATCGGTTACTGCTTTGCAAAAGTTCTTTTTTTCTCTGAACGAAAATATACCAACATCACGGATCCGCTTACCTTCCCTTCATTGGGAGAGAAGAATAGTGGCAGATGCGAGTGTTGCCTTTCTTGAAGATGGTGAGGGAGAAGGGGATTCAGCGAAGAGTGAAATGATGGTTGCTTCGTCCATCAAACTTAGACTGCGGGGAGGTGGGGTTTTGTGATACGATGGCTCGTTACTGCCGCGCTACGACTGGGGTGACTCTCCGCCTCCATACTGCCTTCTAATTTGGTGGATGGCATTTGGGCCCGCGTGCTGCATGGCCCGCATGTCGGTGAACAAAAGTATAACGACATTCATTAGAGGGAGACATTTCAATGACCTAGGAGGAGCCAGAAGCGGTACAGTGTCTCCACTGTACTAGTAGTAATTGTTTTTCTAGGTAGCTGTAGAGTGTCTCCACTGTACTAGTAGTAATTGTTTCTCTGGGCCCAAGACAAAACAGCCCATCCACACTAGTAAATAGTTAAATCAATTCAAAAGCCCATATATTTACTGAATGAGAGGCGCTACCCACACCCAGCACCCCCCCCCCCAAAACCTGGGTGCTCTTCTTCCTCCTCTCTCCCACCCACCTCACGTCAGCTTGCTCCACTCATACCCCCAAATTCCTTACCTCACTCCTATAGAAAACCCCAGCTCCCCTTCTTCCTCACTCCTACAGAAAACCCCCAGCTCCCCTTCTTCTTCGCTCGCACTACAGCTAGGCTCGTCATTCGTTACTCTGCTCAAATCCGTGAGCGCGGCGCGACGCCCTCGAGGAAAATGGAGTCGGCTCACCCCCAGCGCCAAGAAGATGAGGCCCCCGCCAGCGACGATGCCTGTTGTAGATCCCGCACCCGGTAGCGCGGGGAGAAGCGGCAACCCCGCCCCCACCGGATCCCAGGAACCCGTAGAATCTCGGGTGGACCGCATCAGCGATCTCCCGGACGCCATCCTTGGGGAGATCACCTCGCTTCTCCCCACCAAGGATTGCTGCCGCACCCAAGTCCTCTCAATTCGGTGGCACCCTCTATGGCGCGTCGTGCCCCTTAATCTCGTCTGTCGTCAGCTATCTCTCTTCAATGATTTTAAAATCCCCAGAGCCATCATCTCCTCCCACCAGGGCTCCGTTCAAAGCCTCTGCATCCTTTCATGCTACCTGAGCGAGCATACCATGCCCTGCACGGTGGACGCCTGGCTGAAATCCCCTGAATTCACAGAACTACAACTGCTTGAGTTCTACTATTCCCCTGGAAATCACATACCACATACCGAACGCCATGAACTTGTGCCCTCAGCACCGATGTCCATCTCGCGGTTTTCCTCCTCTCTCCACACCGCCACCTTTGCGCTGTGCTACCTACCAGACAATCTGGTACTAAACCTTCAACTCCCATTTCTCAAGAAACTTTCACTTATGCGGGTTCGTACATCAGAGGCCTCATTGCACAGCATCATCCACTCCAGTTGCCCTGCGCTGGAGTGCTTGGTGCTTGTTTTCACAGTTAGAATCGGTTGTCTTCAAATAAAGTTGCCTAACCTTGTAAGAATTGGAATTTCTTTTGACGGAAGGAAGCTCATCATCCAAGATGCCCCTTCACTTCAAAGGTTGACCCTTGATTCTAGTTATTCACCGTTGCAAATAACCGTCCTCTCTGCGCCTAAACTGGAGACCTTGGGTGTAATACATGATCTCTGTGCTCATTTCAATATGGTGTTTGGCTCCAGAGTTCTTCAGGTACTTTATATTATCATCTACACTTGTAACCATTAGCTGCATTTTAAATTTCTGCACATAATTTATATATCATCTTGGAGTACACGTTTTGTACTAATATTATGTTCTATGCTCAATGAAGAGTTTCTCCATGGATGGCCTATCAATGGTGCTGGATTCTGTCAAGATCTTATATATCCAAAGGAATAGTTTTGATCTGAACAAGATTATTGGCTTTCTGCAATGCTTTCCATGTTTGGAGAAGATGTATATAAAGGTGATAATTTCACGCACATTGGAAGCATGCATATAGTGTACTAGAATTAACCGTTCAGTTGTTCCTCTTTCGACACTCTTCTTTTAGACCTTAACTGTTTTCAATCTTCATGTCTATTTAGGCAACAGGACGGGGTAAGAAAGTTATAACCAATCAGTGGATTCATAAGCATCGGGATTTTCTCACTTCTCATGAGATTCGATTGAAGACAATAACGCTAGAATGATATGTAGCCAACCGTGCAAACACAAGATTTGTCACATTCTTCCTGCTGAATGTGAGGTTACTATTGTCCATCAGGCTTAAGTTTATCAGCAGCATGGTTTTGATGGATGGGTATGTCGAAGAGCGAAAAAGGAGTTTCAGGTGGACAAAGGAGCTTCTGAACGTGCCGGGATTCTATTTACAACATATTGTGGTCATAATCCAGTAAATTTTACGACCCAGGATGTTCATTCTATGGACTTGACCGATCCATTTGACTGTGACTGCCGAAAATAGTGCTGGACTTAGATGTTGTTGCCCTTTTCAATCTGGGTTTTTTTGTAAACCTGATGAACAATTAACCCTCGTGCTTTTGTACAGTTTGTAAGCTGGAGTTAGATGTTCCTGCCCTTTTCAACTCGGGTGTGACTGTCATATTTTCTTTGAAACAAGGAAAATGGCTTGCCATTCGTTTAATTTAGAGTGAAATATTGTAACAAATCCCAACCAACGGAAATAACATCACTCTCTCTGGCTGCTTGAGCTCACTGTGCATTACAGAAGCCAAGTGATTATCCCCCACCAGCACCCACAAACTTATTTCGAACTAGCACATCAAATGGGCTGTAAATTTTCATAGGAAAGGCTGCATGACCGTGACAGATTTGGATTCTGACATTTGGGACCCGCGACGAAATAGCGTATCCAAGGTGGTGTCGACTTACTAGCCAGTCAACAAACGATTCTGCCTGCCAGCCGTTGGATTGACATCCAACATCTGTCGTGTATCTTCTATCTCTTGTCTTCTTCTTCCTCCAGCCGCCCAAACCAAACCACCCCGTCGGCTCCACCTGCTCCTGCCTCCCATGGCTGGCTGCGCCTCCGCCGCCCTACCGTACGTACCCTCCAACGTTGGCAAGTCCCTCCCTCTATTCCCCCACACGTCCTGTTATTCTCCGGCGATGTCAGCCCCAACACGCACCCGCGCCCGAACCAGTCAACCCTCATACTCCCCTCCACCTGCGACTGGACCGGCGCATCTTTAATGGCTCTAGTTCGTTTCATCCGAGACCTCGCCGTCGTCCTCCGCCTTGCGGCCTTGGTTCGATCGCCGTGCGCGGTGCGCCGCCCTCTTGCATTGACAACATCGTCAACAACCGAGAGGAACAAGGAGATGACTGTACGTGGAGAGGATGACAGTAGGGACCCACCAGCTTCATGGCAATACGCAAGCAAGTGCCTCTATAGTACAAGCCCAAAAATATGGTTCCTCCTAATGGTTGGTGCTACCTCTTGAGCACTGCGTTGGATTTCCCCGAAGAGGAGAGGATGGTGCAGCAAAGTAGCGTAAGTATTTCCCTTGGTTTTTGAGAACCAAGGTATCAATCCAGTAGGAGACCACGCACAAGTCCCTCGTACCTACACAAAATGATAGCAACTCGCAACCAACGCGATTAGGGGTTGTCAATACCTTCACGGTCACTTACGATAGTGAGATCTGATAGAGATGATAAATAATATTTTTGGTATTTTTGATAGATAGATGCCAAGTAAAAAAGTAAAAGGCAAAGTAAAAGCAAGGCAAGTAAATAAAGTAATGGAGATTGATATGATGAGAATAGACCCGGGGGCCATAGGTTTCACTAGTGGCTTCTCTCAAGAGCATAGATATTCTACGGTGGGTGAACAAATTACTGTTGAGCAATTGACAGAATTGAGCATAGTTATGAGTATATCTAGGCAATGATCATGTATATAGGCATCACGTCCAAAACAAGTAGATCGAAACGATTCTGCATCTAGTACTATTACTCCACTCATCGACCGCTATCCAGCATGCATCTAGAGTATTAAGTTAAAAACAGAGTAACGCCTTAAGCAAGATCACATGATGTAGAGGGATAAATTCATGCAATATGATAAAAAACCCATCTTGTTATCCTCGATGGCAACAATACAATACGTGCCTTGCAACCCTTTCTGTCACTGGGTAAGGACACCGCAAGGTTGAACCCAAAGCTAAGCACTTCTCCTATTGCAAGAACTACCAATCTAGTTGGCCAAACCAAAAAGGATAATTCGAAGAGACTTGCAAAGATAACTCAATCATACATAACAGAATTCAGAGAAGAATCAAATATTTTCCATAGATAATACTGGATCATAAACCCACAATTCATCGGTCTCAACAAACACACCGCAAAAAGAAGATTACATCGAATATATCTCCACAAGAGAGGGGGAGAACATTGTATTGAGATCCAAAAAGAGAGAAGAAGCCATCTAACTACTAGCTATGGACCCGAAGGTCTGAATTAAACTACTCACACTTCATCGGAGGGGCTATGGTGATGAGGTAGAAGCCCTCCGTGGTGGATGCCCCCTCCGGGGGAGCTCCGAAATAGGCCCCAAGATGGGATCTCATGGATACAGAAGGTTGCGGCAGTGGAATTAGGCTTTTGGCTCCTGTTCTGATCGTTTGGGGATACGTAGGTATATATAGGATGAAGGAGTACGTCGGTGGAGCGTCAGGTGGCCCACGAGGTAGGGGGGCGCGCCCAGGGGGGGACCTCCACCCTCGTGACCGCCTCTGGCACTTCTTGGAGTAGGGTCCAAGTCTCCTGGATCACGTTCGTTTGGAAAATCACGTTCCCGAAGGTTTCATTCCGTTTGGACTCCGTTTGATATTCCGTTTCTTCGAAACACTGAAATAGGCAAAAAAACAACAATTCTGGGCTGGGCCTCCGGTTAATAGGTTAGTCCCAAAAGTAATATAAAAGTGGAAAATAAAGCCCAATATAGTCCAAAACAGTAGATAAAGTAGCATGGAGCAATCAAAAATTATAGATACATTGGAGACGTATCAGTTGGACATCTGGGGCTCATTCCATTGTCAATGTAGTCAATAAACGAGAGAATTACACTACGAGCGGCTGACACCAGGGACCCAGCAAGTCGCGCAATTTTTTTTAGGACCAAGCAGTTGTTATTTATACTAGTTTTAGCGACAGATCAGGGTAACAACGGGGTTGTGCGGGGGCTGTGGCTCGTCTAGCCAGGGTTTTATTTATGTTTACCACATCATGAGCCCAGTTGTGTTTTTTTCTTGCTGAAAATGGCGAGCCCAGTTCTATTTTTTAAAAGAAATACCCAAACAAGGCCTACTTGCTTTATCGGCCCTGGTGGGCTGCAAATCTTTCAAGACGAGGAGAGTTTCATTCGGTTTGCCCAGAAATGGGTTGTACATTTTTAAAACACATAAAACCGCGAATTAGTTTCAATTTTTTAATTACAAGATCTTAAATTCCATTGATTTTTATGCGTGGACAATTATTTGGATTTTATATTTATATAAATTATTTTTCAAATTAGTTTGAATGTGAATCGATATTTCTGAATTAAAAACAGTTGACCGCACCGAAATATGCAAAATTTCGTATACTTTTTAACCGTGGCCACAATATGGGGTGTAATGCTAACAAAAAGAAGATGGGCTCCAAAAAAATTCTTAAGAATTAGCAAATGGGCTGTACATTATTAGAAATAATGGCAGATGGGCTGTATGCTGTTTTCCACATATTTGAGGCTGACTTGTGGGCCTACTATAGGTTGATGCGTATGCTTTCATAAAAAAAGGTTGACGCACACGCAACGCCCTGTCAACTTAGTCAACACACGAGAGCAGTGACTGTTGGATGTGCATCCAACGGCGGTCGTGCTTCTTCAATCTCTGCTCTTCATGCTCCAGCCGCTCAAACAAGCGCCAGCGGGACTGCATGCTCCTTCCTCCCGCGGTCGGCTATGCTGCCGCACAGGCCTCACGGCCCCATCGTACTCCCATCGCTGGCCTAGCCATCCCTCTACTCACCCACACATGCTGTTATTCTCCGGCGACGGCAGACGAACCAGTAAACCCTTGTACTCCTCTGCGTGGAAACAACTGCCAAGTATTCCCTGGCTCCGCGTCATTCCCTTCCTAGGCCTCGCCGTCGTCCACCGCCCTGGTGCTCTCGGCGCAGCCTGGTCAACGTGGTCAATGAACGACATCCATCGGAAGTGGACTGTACATGGAGAGGCTGACAGCTGGGTCCCCGGCCGCACGCAAGGAAATGCCTCCTTATTACGCGCAAAATAATGATTCCTCCACCTGACAGCTAGGACCCACAGGAAGGGCCTCTATATTTTGTGAAAAAACGTTCCCCCCGCTAACAGGTCGGATCCACCAGCTATATCTTCGCACGCAAGGAAGTGCCTCCTTATTACGCCCAAAAAATGAATACCCCCTGCTAGCTGGGACCCACCATATTGTTGGGCTGACTTGTGGGCCTACTAAGTTGACGGGGACGGAGGGCTTTGTCAACTTAGTTAATACTCCAGTGACCGTATGATGTCAATCCAACAGCCATAGTGCTTCTTAAACCTCTGGTCTTCTTGCTCTAGCCGCCCAAAGTAGCGCCGATCGTGCCGCCTGCTCCTGCCTCCCGTGCCCGGCTGTGCTACTGCCTACTCCTGCCTCCCATGGCCCGGCTCCGCATCGTCCCCTTCCTAGGCCTCGCCGTCGTCCACCGCTGTGGTGCTCTTGGCGCGGCATGGTCAATGTGGTCAACTATCGACTTCTATCGGAAGAGTACTGTACGTCGAGAGGCTGACAGCTGGGTCCACGGCAGCCGCAAGGAAGTGCCTCCTTATTACGCGGAAAATAATTATTCCTCCACCTGACAGCGGGGACCCACCGGACGGGCCACCAGTATTTTGCGAAAAAATCATTTCCCCCTGACTGCTGGGACCCACCGGACGGGCCACTGTATTTCGCGAAAAAAATGTTCCCCCCGCTGTCAGCTCGGACCCACCGGAAGTGCCGCCTTATTATGCACAAAAAAATGAATACTCCCCCGGCTAGCTGGGACCCACCTTGGTGGGAGGCTGACTTGTGGGCCTACTAAGTTGACGGGGCCGAAGGGCTTTGTCAACTTAGTCAATATGAATGATTCTAGCTCCAGTGACCGTATGATGTCCATCCAACGACCGTAGTGCTTCTTCAATCTCTGGTCTTCTTGCTCTAGCCGCCCAAAGGAGCGCTGGTCGTGCCGCATGCTCCTGCCTCCCGTGGCCGGCTGTGCTGCTGTGGAGGCCTCACCGCCCCCTACTATTCCCACCGCTGGCTAGGCCCTGCGGCGATGACAGCATCACACCGCAGCCGAACCAGTGAACCCTCGTACTCCTCTCCGCGCGGGCTTCCACTGTCACGTCTTCCCCGGCTCCGCGTCGTCCCCTTCCTAGGCCTCGTTGTCGTCCGCTGCCGTGTTGCTCTCCATGCGGCATGGTCAATGTGGTCAAGGAATGACTTCCATCAGAAGAGTACTGTACGTGGAAAGGCTGACAGCTGGGTCCACGGCCATAACCTAGTTTTTTTGTGATTTGCCAAGTAAGTCGCTTTGCCAGGCCTGTTGGGCTGCAAATCTTTCAAGACGAGGAGAGCTTTCATTCGGCTGGCCGAGAAAATGGCCCATCAGTAATGAGAAATGGGTTGTACATTTTTAAAACACATCAAACCGGCAATTAGTTTGAAATATCTTTTTTTATTTCAAGATTTTAAATTACATTAATTTTTATGTATGGAGAATTTGTTGGATTTTATATTGATATACATTTATTTTTAAAATCAGTTTGAATGTGAGTCGAAATTTCGGGATTAAGAACAGTTCGGACCGCACCGAAATATGCAAAATTTCGTATAAT
Source organism: Triticum timopheevii (assembly GCA_963921465.1). Lineage (NCBI taxonomy): Eukaryota > Viridiplantae > Streptophyta > Magnoliopsida > Poales > Poaceae > Triticum > Triticum timopheevii. Next base: position 390,253,811 of record OY997274.1, read on the forward strand.
TTCATAACCGTGGCCATAATATGGGCTGTAATGCTAACAAAAAGAATATGGGCTCCAAAAAACCATAAGAATTAGCAAATGCGCTGTAAATTATTAGAAATAATGGCAGATGGGTTGTATGCTGTTTTCCACAGATTTGAGGCTTTCCTAAAAAAAGGTTGATGCACAAGCAGTGACTATTGGATGTCCATCCAACGGCCATCGTGCTTCTTCAATCTCTGCTCTTCCAGCTCCAGCCGCTTAAACAAGCGCCGGCGGGACTACCTGCTCCCTCCTCCCTGCGGCCGGCTGTGCTACCGCGTAGGCCTCACCGCCCCACCATACTCCCATCGCTGGCCTAGACATCCCTCTACTCACCCACACCTGCTGTTATTCTCCGGCGATGGCAGACGAACCAGTAAACCCTCGTACAGTCGTACTCCCCTCCGTGTGGGAAACAACTGCCGAGTCTTCCCTGCCTCCGTGTCGTCCCCTTCCTAGGCCTCGCCATCGTCCACTGCCGTGGTGCTCTCGGTGCGGCATGGTCAATGTGGTCAACGACCGACTTCCATCGGAAGAGTACTGTGCGTGGAGATGGTGACAACTGGGTCCATGGCCGCAGCAAGGAAGTGCCTCCTTATTACGCGCAAAATAATTATTTCTCCACCTGACAGCGGGAACCCACAGGACGGGCCACCGTATTTCGCGAAAAAACGTTTCCCTCTGACTGCTGGGACCCACCAGCTACACCTTCGCACGCAAGGAAGTGCGTCCGGGCAAAAAAAAAACGATTCGACCCCCTGACTGCTGGGACCCACCAGCTACATCTTCGCATGCAAGGAAGTGCATCCGGGCAAAAAAAATGATTCGCCCCCCTGACTGCTGGGACCCACCAGCTACATCTTCGCAGGCAAGGAGGTGCCTGACAGTCAGGACCCACCTTGTCGAAGCATACGTAGCGTTGTCATTCTGGTCGCGAATGTGTACGTACATACTGGACGATGTAGAGGCGCACACGTGTCGTAGTAGAGGCACGCATGTGTCGTAGTAGAGGCGCGCACATAGCATGTACACATACGTACATCATCGAGGGTGCAAGAAAGAAAATACGACCACATACGTACATACGGGCAGGGTCTCGAACGCCTACTCGCGTATACGTACATGGCTGGGTCGGAACGGAGAAACAATGCTATCGTCGTGTTCATGGGGAGCCAACCAGCTGGGTCGGAACGGAATGTGTGGTCATGTTCATCGAGAGGGCTTGTACGGAACAGGCGATGGAAACGAGGCTTGTCGTACCGCACAATGGAGGAAACAGACCTCCTATGTTCGGAACGGGGTCCTGTTGATCGGGAGGGGTGTGGCCTACCGCAAAACGGAGGAAACAGACCTCCTACGGTCGAAACGGGGGTCCTGTGGATCGGGAGGGGTGTGGCGTGCCGCAAAACGGAGGAAACGGACCTCCTACGGTCCAAACAGGGGTCCTGTTGATCGGGAGGGGTGTGGCGTACCGCAAAACGGACGAAATGGACTTGTGTTGGAGCGCTACGGTTGAAATGGGGGTCCTGTTCATCGGGAGGGGTGTGGCATACCACAAAATGGGACTCCACGAGATACTGTTCATCTCCACTGTCGACCTCCTCCAGCCTCCACGGGCTCCTATTCATCCAGCCTCCACCGCGCGCTACTCCACCGGCTACTGTTCAACCACCCCTCCACAGGCACCCCTCCACCGTCTACTGTTCATCCAGCCCTCCACACCACGGGGTCCTGTTCAACCACCCCTGCACGGCCACCCCTCCACCGTCTACTATTCATCCAGCCCTCCACACCACGGGGTCCTGTTCAACCACCCCTCCACGGGCACCCCTCCACCGTCTACTATTCATCCAGCCCTCCACACCACAGGGTCATGTTCATCTAGAGGCAATGCCACCGCTCACTGTTCATCCAACCCCCCCTGCAACGCTCACTGTTCATCCCAGAGGCAGCATCGATCGGCTTCAGTTAGCAGCAGTAGAAAAGGAATCGCTCGATCGGGTTCAGTTAACAGCCATCGATCGATCTCTCGGGTTCAGTAGCGCGTAGCCTGCAGTGCAATCGCTCGGGTTCATTTAGAGCCCAACGCCTCGCTCGGGTTCAGTTAGAGCCAACGCCTCGCACACACGCACGTACATGTACGAGAGAAATGCGCATCGCTCGGCCCCTGACCTCCCACCGTAACCGGCAACTCCGCGAAATTTTCCTCCCCCTTGCTTCTACCATGGTTTTTTCCGTCATGGACGGCCCAAAGAATGTCATGCAGCTGTGTCTCCGGCGCGCCCAGGACGAAAAGCCCATTTTCTGTCATGATTTTTTGTCATAGAAGTAGGAGCCCACCACATCTATGATGATACCGGGTTTTGTCACAATTATCGTCATAGACGTGTCATATGTATGACAGGAAGAAATTTCGTTCGGCCCAAAATGTCACGGATGTGTCTTTTTTTGTAGTGAAGGTAGGTGTGGAGGCTGGTGTTCTTGAATTCTGTGTCGTTGTCACTTCTGATGTGCTTGATCTTGACGCCATAGTTTGTCAAGGCACGATTGGCAAAGCGTCTGAAGACATCCTACACTTCAGTCTTATAGAGAATTATATGCACCCAGGTATATCTTGAGTAATCATCAACAATAACGAAACCATAGAGACAAGCAGTGGTAGTAAGGGTAGAGTAGTGAGTAGGGCCGAATAAGTCCATGTGAAGCATCTCGAAGGGTTGAGATGTAGTCATGATTGTCTTCGAGGGATGCTTGGCCCTAGTCATCTTCCCAGCTTCATGGGCACCACACAGATGGTCTTTCTTGAACTTGACGCCTTTGATGCCCACGACATGCTTCTTCTTCGTGAGAGTGTATAAGTTCCTCATGCCCGCATGTCCTAGCCTCCGATGCCAGAGCCAACACTCTGAAGCTTTTGCTAGAAGACATACGGCAAGCTGTGGTCCTGCTGAGAAATCTACCATATATAGATCATCTTTTCGATACCCTTCAAAGACTAGAGATTTGTCTGATTCCATAAGGACAAGGCAACGATATTTTCCAAATATCACAATCATGTTCAAATCACATAGCATTGATACAGACATTAAGTTGAAACCAAGCGATTCAACAAGCATCACTTTATCCATGTGCTGATCCTTTGAGATTGCAACTCTACCAAGACCCAATACCTTACTTTTACCAGTGTCAGCAAATGTGATATGACTTTTATCATACGGCCGAAGAGTTGAATCCATCCGAAGACTTCGATCACCAGTCATGTGGTTGGTGCAGCCACTATCCATAATCCATTCTGAAGCTTGAGGTGTCATAACCTACAGTATAGTTTGGGGGATAGGCTTCACCAAGAGAGTTGTGAAGAAGAAACATTTGTCAAACAAGCGGAACATAGAAGTTCAGATCTTGGTTAGGATAGATAGGATGAGTGTCAAGGAATCCCAGGACAAAATACATAGTAAGACCATTTGGACATTTTATCTTGCGTCCCACAAGATGTTTAAGGTCCCCAGCATAAGCATCAGACGCCTTTGATTTCCGGCTGGAGACCTTTCCCTGCAAAAGAGAGTTAAGTTTTCTTAACCACCCACATTTTTAGGGGTGGCTTAGAAGCAATGAGTCTAAGTGCAGCATCTGAGAACTTCGGCTTTGGAGCCCTAGCAAATAGCCCTGCAGGAGGAGAATAATACTCATAAGAATAAGCAGAAAAGTTCTTATACTTATGAACATAGCGGTTTGATGAAACATGCTCATATTCAAAGGTCTGAGTATGATTTCCCTGCAAAACATTGGCGTTAGGGTGACTCAGGTGAGTCCTCTGTCCGTATGAAGCCTTTGGACGATATAAGCCTTTGGTCTGGGGTTTTTCTTCTTCCCAGGTGGTGTCATAACGAAATTCACGGGAAGACTTTCGAGACAACTTTTGGGTACCCATATCTTCTTAAGAGGTGGTCCACTCCTGCAGTTAGTACCAATATACCTGGCAAACACTTCACCATTCTGATTCCTGAACAGTTTATAGTTTGCATTGAAGGATTCATCAATGATAATTGGGTTAGCACTAGTGAAGCCAGATAAGGTAGATGGATCCATTGAAGGTCCCTTAGCAGCAATTGTCGGTGTCAAAACCGGCGGATCTCGGGTAGGGGGTCCCCAACTGTGCGTCTAAGGCTAATGGTAACAGGAGGCGGGGGACACAATGTTTACCCAGGTTCGGGCCCTCTCTATTGAGGTAATACCCTACTTCCTGCTTGATTGATCTTGATGATATGAGTATTACAAGAGTTGATCTACCACGAGATCGTAGAGGCTAAACCCTAGAAGCTAGCCTATGATTATGATTGTTGTTGTCCTACGGACTAAACCCTCTAGTTTATATAGACACCAGAGGGGCTAGGGTTACACAGAGTCGGTTATAGAGAAGGAAATCTATATATCCAAATGGCCAAGCTTGCCTTCCACGCAAAGGAGAGTCCCACCCGGACACGGGACGAAGTCTTCAATCTTGTATCTTCATAGTTCAATAGGACGGCATAAGCATATAGTCTGGCTATCCGAGGACCCCCTAATCCAGGACTCCCTCAGTAGCCCCAGAACCAGGCATCAATGACGATGAGTCCGGTGCGTAGATCGTCTTCGGCATTGCAAGGAGGGTTCCTTCTCCGAATACTTCAAAGTAGATGTTGAACACAAGAATCGTGTCCGGCTCTGCAAAACAAATTCCACATACCACTGTAGAGAGCACAATATTCCACAAGTCTAATCTGCTGATAACTTTCCCATAGTGTGTCATCACGCCGTGGCCCGGTCATTATTCGGACCATTTTCTCAACCTGCTACTGCACATCTTGCGAGGCGGTTTTATTGGCACGTCTTGTCGAAGCAGAGATCGTGTCCCCTTATCACGGTATTCTCATCAATACGGGCGTGGGTAACCCAACCGCACCATTAACATGGCCCTTGGGGAATAAGCGAGTTTTTAGGGCAAGTGGGGAGGCGCATGACCCCTGTTGCCTTTATAAGGAGATAAGGATTCCCCTTTTTCACCCACGCCTTATTCTTCTTCTGCTCATCCATTCTCGAGCTCCAACGCCCAAGCTTTCACCTTCTCCGCAAAATCATTCCGAACATGCCCGGAGCGGGAGGCAAGTGGATGGCCTCCTCCGTCATGAAGGAGGACATCAAGAAGCTTCGGGAGGCCGGATACCTGTCCGCAGACATCGCACATCGGCTTCCGACCGAAGGGTAGATCATCCCTAGCCCGAAACCACAGGAAAGGTTAGTATTCCTCTCTCATTTCATCCGCAGGCTAGGTTTCCCCCTCCACCCATTCGTCCGCGGACTGATTTTCTACTACGGACTGGACTTCCATGATTTGGCCCCCAACTTCATCCTCAACATCTCGGCATTAATCGTCGTGTGCGAGGCCTTCCTCCGCATCACGCCCCATTTCGGCCTATGGCTGAAGACCTTCAACATGAAGCCAGAGGTGGTGGGCGGCCAACAAGCGGAGTGCGGAGGCGCCATGGTGGGCAAGATGCCCAATGTCACCTGGCCCGAAGGCTCCTTTGTGGAGACTGTGAAGGGGTGGCAATCGGGGTGGTTCTACTTCACTGAGCCGCGCGACGCCAACTGGGCGGCGACCCCTGAATTTCGATCTGGCGTCCCTATGCGGCTCATGATGTGTAACATCCCAAATTTTCAATTTGGAATGTTATACAATAGATCATTATTGCATATCATATTTATTGCATTTTTGCCTCGATCCTAGAAATTCTACGCAACTCAAGGACCCACGGAGAGAGTTGGGGATTTCGTAAATTTCATATTTGAGTTTTCTCAATTTTTTGAAATAGGATCATTTGATTTTATTTATTTTATCTTCAATTATTTCAATTATATTTAAATATGAGAGAGGGAATAAAATGACTTTCCCAAAATAAAAGAAATATTGAGGATTTAATAAAAAAATCAAATAAGATTTTATTTTGGATTTTATTGCTATTTTATTTGAATTTAGGAAAAATGCGCGTTTTTCAAAATTGCATTTAAGCCCCAAATAAATGTTCATCTTGTCCGTCTTGATTTTAGAAGTCAGGGAAAATTTATTTCGGGATTTTTAGAGTCTGTTTAGTATTTCTTTCGTTTGATTTTCTGCGCGAAAATTATTTTTAAAAAAAGTCTGAACCGACCTTGGGCCGTTACCGGCCAGGACTCTGCCTGGCAGGGGTCTTTAAATACCGCGCCCAGGCCGGCCCCAGCCCAAGCCGCGCCGCCGCCCCAGCCCACCTCCGCCCGCGCCCCCGAACCCTAACCCTAGTCGCCAGCGCCACCGCCGCCGCCTGCCGCCGCCGCCGCCCCGCGCCGCCGCTGCCGGAGCCGCCGCCGCCGCCGCCCTCGGCCGCCGCCGCCGCCCTCGGCCGCCACCGAGGTTGACCCCGCCGCTGCCGTTTTTTTAGAAAAACGTTCGGTTTTTCCGTCGGTTTTTCGTCGGCTTTTTTTAGATCCGTTTTTTATTATTTTTTTAGATCGGTTTTTTTTGGTTTAGGTTAATTAGCGAGCGTTCGCTTGTTCGTTCGTTTTAACGAACGCGTTCATCGTTTAGATCCAGATAACGATCGTTCATTCATTAATCTGTACGTTGTTTTTCTTTTTCTTGGATTTATTCCGCGATTTTTCTGATCACGATTTCTGATCCGATTTTCGTTTTAGTATAACTTTTTGCTCGTTTATTGGAATGAGGCGATTCAAGCGCCTAGAGTTTCGTCTCGAAACCCTCTTTCCGAACAATCTACTCAAACAATTTTTTGCTTCTGTCAAATTTGACTTAGGTCCAGATTAGTAAACGAAGCTTGTTTCTTTCGCCGTTTGACTTTCGTTGTTTCGTTCGATTTGATTCTTTTTGCAAACTGGAGTTCTTAAGTTCAACTTTCTGGTTAGATCTCTTATTTGAGTTATCCCTGTGCATTAGATGAGTACTTATTGTATGCTTGTTTGTTTGTTTGCGATAGAGTACCCGGATTGCGCCCTTGCTACTTCGAATCCCTAGGTTTCACGGATCATCAGCAAGGCAAGTAACACTTTGATCATATCCCTTTACTACCCAGTTTTATTGCATTAGATCAATCCTCAAACAATTGCATGATTAGGATCTCATTAATATGTGGGTTTTGGGATGTAGATGAGGTAGTACCTATCACCTATTTTATTATCAAACCCTTGGGAGTTACTTCTACGTTTGCTTATTATGCCATGCTATGCTAGTAGACGTGGATTGGGTGAGTGTATCCATGACGGATGTGAGATTGTTAATTAATGGTTTATTTAAGGTGACAACTTTAATACACATCTGGGTGGATTGAGGTACCTAGGTATTCCAGGATTGCCTGTTTGTTTTGGACTGCCACCCAGGCTCAAAGGGATCATAAGATTATTCATGCTAGAAACTTCCGTGTGCAGCCACATGCTATTATGGGCTCTAGCATAGTTGACTAAGTCGTGCGAACTCTTACAGTGGTAGACTAGCAGATGTAGGGGAAAGTAGGTGTACAGTTCTACCCATCGTAAGGTGCTAGCGCTTCTGAAAGACTATGTCTCGGTCATCCATTTCTCAAACACCATGTAGTGCGAGAAAACCAACGGAGGAGATCGAGTCATGTGGGGAAAAGTGCGCAAACCTCTGCAGAGTGTATAAACTAATCATGATTAGCCGTGTCCCCGGTTATGGAAGTTTTGAGTGTCTAGTACTTGGATTATCATGTGAATCTCGACATGTTACTTTAATTAATATTGTTGGGTTTGTTTAATGATGATGTTACTTAATTGGGATTGAGAATGCTGTCAACCATTCTCAATGTTTAACAACCACCATGATAGTTAAATAAATTTATTCCTTTGCAGTAGGGAAAAATTGGCTTTATGCAAAAAAACTGTAACCATAGAGCTTTCCACCAGCCATATATGCATGTAGTATAGCATTATTCTTTCATTACTCTCTATGTGTTACATTGCCAGCATATTCCATGTGCTGACCCATTTTCGGGCTGTGACATTCATGTTGCAGACTTTTCACACGACGAGTAAGATGCCTTAGGATCGTGGTTCTATACTCAGTGATGCCATTGGAGTTGATGCACTCACTTTAGCTTCCAAGCCTTCCGCTGTTATTGTTATTAGATGGCTTTAAGCCATATTTATTGTAATAAGTTCTCTTTGGAGACATTCGATGTAATAAGTGTGTGATTGCTACTCTGTTATAAATCCTTTAAGTACTGTGCATGTCAGCATTACTAATCCAGGGATGACACTGATGCACAGAGATCAGACTATTTGAGGTCTGGTCGCTATAAGATGGTATCAGAGCACACGCTGACTGTAGGACACGACCACTAAGCTAAAGCCCTAGATCACTACTCTCTCTTCTCATTTCTGACTCCTCATCTTTTCTATTCTCTTTTAGGATGGCAGATGCAAGGAACAAGTTCACGCAACCGGATGAAGATACACCCTTTGGACGACACCTGAAGGAAGTCACTAGATACCTGAACATCAGAGTACCAAGCTTCACCGGGACCTACAACTCCACTTTACCTGAAGACGAGCGCTGGATGATTCAAGTACAAGTTCCAGGAAGGACGTTCATGCCCGTCACTGAGCCCATAGAGTTTTCCTTTGATGCACCAACCTGGAGTCTAGGAAAGAGCATGGCAGCCCACATCACCATGGGACGTATTGGAGAAGTTTACCACAAGGAGCTTAAGGATACTATCTACCAGATTTGTGGGCGCCGAGATGAGCAATGGGAGTGATCAACACCAGGAAGGACAGATCAATTGCAGCTTTCATCGAGGAGTTAAACCAGCACATTCGATGCCAGGAGAACCAGATGTGCGCAGGCATGATGGATCTGAAGAAGGCCATGACCAAGATCACGGAACTGGATGAAGAACTCAAGTCTACACGCGATGGATATGAGGAGGAAATAGCAACGCTAGTAGAGAAGAATGATGATCTAAAGAAGAAGCTAAGAGTGTTTATGGGATTTCCTGCAACTGGAGGAGATGAAGATTGTGCTTGTCCAGAGAACTACATCATCATTGACGACACCGACTCGGACCCAGATGATAGCGATGATGACTATGTTGACGCAGCCAGAGCAGATATCATGGAGTCTTCATCGGAGCAGTTTTTCTAGTAGACCACCATAAAAGTAGTAGTATTTCCCCCCATGTATCTAGTATAGTCCGAGCACTTTTGTAACGATAGATAGACCGTTGTATGCCCTTGCTTGATTGAATGAAGTGTTTTGGTTGCAATTTGTCTCATGTGCATATGGATAGTGTTTTCCCTCTAGACCTCATTCTATTCTATATTCTCATCTTTTCTAAACCCCCAGATGCCTCCGAGACGTGACAATGGATTTGCTTTCCCACCGGAGCTCACTCAGTTGATCCAGCAATAGAATGCCTTGATGCAGTTGTTAGTCCAGAATTAGAATCAGGGGAACAACAACAACAACCCACCACCACCACCACATGTTGACCACTTAACCCGTTTTCTTAGGCTGAATCCGCCGGTGTTCTCCAGTAGCACTGAGCCGATTGTTGCAGATGATTGGCTTCGCAAGACAACTAGGGAGTTGACCACTGCAGGGTGCACAGATGCGGAGAAGGTGCAATTTGCCGCACATCAGCTTGAAGGACCTGCAGCATCATGGTGGGAGAATTTCACAGCCACCTATCCAGTAGACATTGTCACATGGGATCAGTTTCAGCAGGCTTTCCGTACTGCTCATGTTTCAGCAGGAGCTATGGCCATGAAGAAGCGTGAGTTTCGCAACTTACGCCAGGGAGGACGTACAGTCGGCTAGTATGTGGATGACTTTAGTAAGCTAGCACGTTATGCCTAGATGACGTTGCTAGGATGCAGCTAAGCAAGAGAAGTTTCTTGAAGGACGGAAAGCTGAGTATGCAGTTGATGGTAGAAAGTTTCAATAACTACCAGGAGTTGGTAGATAGAGCTCTCATGATTGAAGGGAAGCAGCAGCAGAGCAAGAACCGCAAGAGGAAGTAGGAAGTATGGACAAGGGAAGTACAATTCTAGAGCTCAGCAGAAGCCACGTTTTCCCCAAAATCGAGAGGACAGTTCCAGCACACCCATGGAGTTGGTAGCTCACACAACCATAATGGTTCCAAGAATGGTAACGGGAATGGAGGAAACAATGGCTAGAACCGTACCAATCCCTCAACACCAGCCAAGATAGATTTGAGTCAGGTCACCTGCTTTAAGTGCCAGAAGATCGGACATTACGCCAATGAATGTCCTGAAGGCCAGAATGGAAATGGCAATGGAAGCTCTGGGAAGAAGCCGAACCCTTTCAACAGAGGACAGGTGAACCACGTTAGCGTGGAGGAGGTTGAAGCCCAGCCCGATGCAGTAATAGGTAAGTTTTTGGTTAAGTCATTTACTGCACTCGTTCTTTTTGATACTGGTGCATCACATTCATACATATCAAGGGAATTTGTGGATAAGTATAAACTGCCCACCAAGGTTCTAGGAACACCCATGTTAGTAACCTCACCAGGAGCGGAGTATATGGCCAGTCGAGGATGTTTTCGAGTGCCATTGAGTATAGGCAAGCATGTCTTCCCCTCAGATTTAATCATTTTGGAATCTCAAGGTTTGGATGTGATTCTGGGTATGGATTGGCTATCGATGTATGGAGGAAACATCGATTGCGCCAGTAAGTCAATTTTGCTTACTACCCCAGAAGGGAGAAGGATAAAGTATGTGTCAAGACATGAGCCGAAGGGGATGCACGTAAATTCCTTATTAGGAGTTGTGCAGGAGGAAGTACCAGTAGTGAAGGATTTTCCTGATGTATTTCCAGAAGAGTTGCCGGACATGCCACCGGATAGAGACATTGAGTTTTTGATTGAGCTTTTGCCAGGCACAGGACCAATATCTAAGAGACCATACCGGATGCCCGCTAAGGATTTGGAGGAAATTAAGAAGCAGATTAAAGAGTTACTGGATAAAGGTTATATTCGCCCAAGTTCTTCGCCTTGGGGATCACCAGTACTTCTAGTGGAGAAGAAGGATGGATCATTGAGGATGGTTGTTGACAATCGAGGATTGAATGCAGTAACAATCAAGAACAAGTACCCACTGTCGATGATCAATGATCTGTTTGACCAATTGCAAGGAGCAAAGGTATTTTCGAAGATTGATTTGCGATCAGGATACCATTAGTTGAAGATTCGAGAGCAGGATATACCTAAGACAACTTTTACCACCAGGTACGGGCTATATGAGTATACCATTATGTCATTTGGTCTGACTAACGCACCTGCCTATTTCATGAACATGATGAACCAGGTGTTTATGGAGTTCTTGGATAAGTTCGTTGTGGTGTTCATTGATGATATTTTGGTCTACTCAAAGAATGAAGAAGAGCGTATGGAGCATTTGCGTTTGGTATTGGAGAAGCTCCGAGAACACCAGTTATACGCCAAGTTCAGCAAGTGTGAATTTTGGTTGATGGAAGTTGGATTCCTCTGACATGTTATATCCGGAGAAGGTATAGCAGTAGACCCCACCAAAGTTGTCACTGTGACAAACTGGGAAGCGCCAACAATAGTTGGAGAGATCCGGAGTTTCCTTGGACTGGCAGGATACTACCGGAGATTCATTGAGAATTTGTCAAAGATTGCAAAGCCCATGACGAAATTGTTGAAGAAGGATAACAAGTTCATTTGGACTGAGGAATGTGAGGCTATTTTCCAAGAATTGAAGAAACGCTTGGTTACCTCGCGAGTGTTGATTCTGCCAGATCAGAGCAAGGATTACGAGGTGCATTGTGATGCTTCACATCAGGACTTGGAGCAGTGCTTATGCAGGAGGGGAGAGTTGTTACGTATGCTTCACGACAACTTAAACCTCATGAGTTGAATTATGCCATGCATGATTTGGAGTTAGCAGTCGTAGTGCATGCATTGAAGACATGGATACATTTTCTTATCGGAAACCATTGTGAGGTGTACACGGATCACAAGAGTTTGAAGTACATTTTCACACAGAAGGAGTTGAATCTCAGGCAAAGGAGATGGTTGGAACTCATCAAAGATTATGATCTGAGATTGCATTATCACCCGGGAAAGGCTAACGTAGTAGCCGACGCGTTGAGCCGTAAGAGCCATGTCAATACACTCATGACCGGAGAGTTACCGAAGGAGTTAGCCGAGGACCTTCGTGAGCTATGTTTGGAGATAGTTCCGAGAGGCTATGTAGCAGCATTGGAGATTCAGTCGACTTTGATGGATAAGATCAGAGAAGCCCAGAAGACCGATAAGGAAATTGCTGAGATAAAGGAGAAAATGAGCAAAGGAAAAGCTAAAGGTTTTCGTGAGTATGATCACGATACCTTATGGTTTGAAGATCGTGTTTATGTGCCTAATGACCCGGAGATCAGGAAGTTGATTCTACAGGAGGCCCATGATTCGCCATATTCGATTCACCCAAGAAATACCAAGATGTATTTGGATTTGAAGGATAGTTTCTGGTGGACCAGAATGAAGAAGGATATTGCAGAGTATGTAGCAGTTTGTGATGTATGTCAGAGAGTAAAAGCAGAGCATCAAAAGCCAGCAGGATTGTTGCAACCATTGCCGATACCCGAATGGAGTGGGATAAACTAGGCATGGATTTTATCACGGGATTGCCCAGGACTCGTTCAGGCTATGAATCGATTTGGGTTGTAGTCGATCGTTTGACGAAGGTAGCACATTTAATCCCAGTGAAGACCACTTACACTAGTGCTAAGTTGGCCAAGATATATATGACCAGGATCGTCTGTCTGCATGGAGTTCCGAGGAGCATTGTATCAGATAGAGGAACCCAGTTTACCTCAAAGTTCTGGAATCAGTTGCACGGAACTTTGGGTACCAGGTTAGAGTTTAGTACAGCTTTTCAACCGTAGACAGATGGATAGACCGAGAGAGTCAATCAGATTTTGGAGGATATGCTGAGAGCTTGTGTGCTAGATTACGGATCTAGTTGGGATGACAATTTGCAATATGCAGAGTTCTCTTACAACAATAGTTATCAAACCAGTTTGAAGATGGCCCCTTCCGAAGCCTTATACGGAAGGAGGTGCAGGACCCCGTTGTTGTGGAATGAAGTTGGAGACCGTCAGTTGTTTGGACCGGATTTGATTAAGGAGTCTGAACGGAAAGTGAAGTTGATTCACGACAGGCTCAAGGTAGCCCAGTCCAGGCAGAAAAGCTATGCAGATTCAAAATGCAAGGAGACAGTTTACAAAGTCGGACATAGAGTCTATCTTCGTGTATCTCCACTTCGAGGAATTAAGCGCTTTGGAGTTAAGGGAAATCTAGCTCCATGTTTTGTGGGACCATACAAAGTTTTGGAGCGTATGGGAGAAGTTGCCTACAAGTTGGAATTGCCTGAGGGATTGTCAGGAGTTCACGACATGTTCCACGTTTCTCAGTTGAAGGAGTGCCACGCAGAGATGGCTGATATACCACTGAGAGATACAGTGCCGCTAGAGGCGATTCAGTTGGACAGTAATTTGACCTATGAGGAGAAACCAGTTAAGATTCTTGAGTATGCCAGCCGAGTCACCCGTAGCAAGGTTATCCAGTTTTGCAAAGTTCAGTGGAGCCACCACACCGAGGATGAAGCCACCTGGGAGAGAGAGGAAGATGTGCTGAAGGACCACCCTCACCTATTTTCTAGCCAACCCGAATCTCGAGGGCGAGATTCATCTTAAGGGGGTAGGTTTGTAACATCCCAAATTTTCAATTTGGAATGTTATACAATAGATCATTATTGCATATCATATTTATTGCATTTTTGCCTCGATCCTAGAAATTCTACGTATCTCAAGGACCCACGGAGAGAGTTGGGGATTTCGTAAATTTCATATTTGAGTTTTCTCAAATTTTTGAAATAGGATCATTTGATTTTATTAATTTTATCTTCAATTATTTCAATTATAAAAATATGAGAGAGGGAACAAAATGACTTTCCCAAATTAAAGAAATATTGAGGATTTAATAAAAATCAAATAAGATTTTATTTTGGATTTTATTGCTATTTTATTTGAATTTAGGAAAAATGCATGCTTTTCAAAATTGAATTTAGGCCCCAAATAAATGTTCATCTTGTCCGGCTTGATTTTAAAAGTCGGGGAAAATTTATTTCGGGATTTTTGGAGTCCGTTTAGTATTTCTTTCGTTTGATTTTCTGCGCGAAAATTATTTAACAAAAAAAGTCTGAACCGACCTTGGGCCGTAACCGGCCAGGACTCCGCCTGGCCGGGGGTCCTTAAAAACCGCGCCCGGGCCGACCCCAGCCTAAGCCGCGCCGCCGCCCCAGCCCACCACCGCCCGCGCCCCCGAACCCTAACCCTAGCCGCCCGCGCCGCCGCCGACGCCCTGCGCCGCCGCCGCCGGAGCCACCGCTGCCGGAGCCGCCGCCGACCACCGCCGCCGCCGAGGTTGACCCCGCCGCTGCCATTTTTTTATAAAAACTACTCGGTTTTTCTGTCGGTTTTTCGTCTTTTTTAGATCCATTTATTTTTTATTTTTTTTAGATCGGTTTTTTTCGGTTTAGGTTAATTAGCGAGTGTTCGCTCGCTCGTCCGTTTTAACAAACGCGTTCATTGTTTAGATCCAGATAACGAACGTTCGTTCGTTAATCTGTTCGTCGTTTTTCTTTTTCACGGATTTATTCCGCGATTTTTCTGATCGTGATTTCTGATCCGATTTTCGTTTTAGTATAACTTTTCGCTCGTTTATCGGAATCAGGCGATTCAAGCGCCTAGAGTTTCGTCTCGAAACCCTCTTTCCGAATAATCCAAGCAAACAAGTTTTTGCTTCTGTAAAATTTGACTTAGGTCCAGATTAGTAAACGAAGCTTGTTTCTTTCGCCGTTTGACTTTCGTTGTTTCGTTCGATTTGATTCTTTTTGCAAACCGGAGTTCTTAAGTTGAAATTTCTGGTTAGATCTCTTATATTAGTTTTACCTGTGCATTAGATGAGTACTTATTGTATGCTTGTTTGTTTGTTTGCGATAGAGTACCCGGATTGCGCCGCTTGCTACTTCGAATCCCTAGGTTTCACGGATCATCAGCAAGGCAAGTAACACTTTGATCATGTCCCTTTACTACCCAGTTTTATTGCATTAGATCAATCCTCAAACAATTGCATGATTAGGATCTGATTAATATGTGGGTTTTGGGATGTGGATGAGGTAGTACCTATCACCTGTTTTATTATCAAACCCTTGGGAGTTACTTCTACGTTTGCTTATTATGCCATGCTATGCTGGTAGACGTGGATTGGGTGAGTGTATCCATGACAGATGTGAGATTGTTAATTAATGGTTTATTTAAGGTGGTAGACTAGCAGATGTAGGGGAAAGTAGGTGTACAGTTCTACCCATCGTAAGGTGCTAGCGCTTCTGAAAGACTATGTCTCGGTCATCCGTTTCTCAAACACCATGTAGTGCGAGAAAACCAACAGAGGAGATCGAGTCGTGTGGGGAAAAGTGCGCAAACCTCTGCAGAGTGTATAAACTAATCATGATTAGTCGTGTCCCCGGTTATGGACGTTTTGAGTGTCTAGTAGGTGGATTATCATGTGAATCTCGACATGTTACTTTAATTAATATTGTTGGGTTTGTTTAATGATGATGTTACTTAATTGGGATTGAGAATGCTGTCAACCATTCTCAATGTTTAACAACCACCATGATAGTTAAATAAATTTATTCCTTTGCAGTAGGGAAAAATTGGCTTTATGCAAAAAAATGTAACCGCTCACTCTCCATTTCAAACTAATGGAGAGTGGCCTCCTCTCCGTCAAGATCTTCGGGCACTTCGGGACTCACGTAAAGTCCTGCGTGGAGAGCTCTTCTGATGATGAAGATTCCTCCTCGAGCGAGAGTGGCGAGGAAGACAACAGCAGTGACGACGAGGCTAGCGGGCAGCAGGATGACGGGTCTGACTAGGCGTTGGGCGCCGCTCTGAGCGGCACCGGTGACCCCATCATCCGTGTTGCCGGCTCCTTGAACTTCTCGGGGTCGTCTCCTTGGGCGACTGTCGTTGGGAGGATGCGGAAGAGGAAGAGGGCGGGCGGCAAGGCCGTCAAGTCGGAGTACGCGGGCATCGACGCCTTGTCGCATATTGATGTCCTACCGCCTCGTCTTCGAGCTCTTCCTCTGGCGCTGCCATCACCATCCAGCCCTCAGACGGCCACCGGGATGTTCTCTTGGTGTCTTCTGCCACTCGTAGCTCGCCTAGGTGCCCCTTTTGCCCTTCTACTTTCTTGTTCCATTTCCTGAGGAGAGGTACAAGAAAGGGATTACGGGCACCTTATCTCTTTTTAGTCTTGTAAGCCTTCGGGCCTTTGTTAACTTTATAACTTGTAATCCCCTTGCTCATGTTTTTCATTTCGTATGAACTGTACCTGTACAGGATGTTTTTTAATGAAAAAGGGATGTTTGCCAGGTTTTTCGTTCGTAGGTGGAACCCACGACAAAGAGTGAATCCTCGTTACCTTTAAGATAAATGTTTTTTTGCCCGGCAACAGGCCTTACCGTCCCCCACTTCGCTCGACCTTTCTCACACCCTTGGCGGAGGCAGGGATGAGGTGGGATTAGGCTCCTCATTTCATTTCCTTGCTGCCGCGACTACGACCAAACTCGGCCCCAGGAGATGAGTCCTAGGGTCCGGAATGAGGGGAGCACGGTAGCCTAAGGATAAAACGAGGTTTCACATACCTCAGTCCATAACGAAACGCATGATAGAGGATAGAAAACTTATCTGGATCTGTAGCCCCTGGCAACCTTGGCTTGCCGCGGATGGATCCTTGCTCTTGTAGGCCCCGGCAACTTTGGCTTGTCGGGGCCCGGACGCCAGTCCGTCCCCTTTCGTCCAAAGCAGTTTGACAAGAATACTCATGTGTCCTGCGAACCAAAGAAGACAGGGAAAAAGAGAGAGACGCGCACTCGACCTCTAAGCTAGGGGTGAGCCGCTGCCAGCACTATCAACCCTAACCGAGGAAGAGACTCGACCTAGCATGCATGCTATAACTTATGGCGCCAGCGCTTCGATTATTAGTGCTCAGGGTCTGCGCCTGGCTTTGTACAAAGGGTTGCATGCCTTGCCGGCAAGGCTTGTACAAAAGGGTGGCTGCCGGGAGGCCCGGCAGCCGCGCCTTATGGTAAAACTTGCAAAGATGTTCGATGTTCCAGAAGTTACTTACTGGAACGACATCTACGGTCTCCAGGCGGACTGCGCCGGGCCTGGTGACTCGTGTTACCCGAAAAGGGCCTTCCCACTTCGGCGTCAACTTGTTGGAGTTCTTGGCCGATTGAACATGCCGAAGAACAAGGTCGCCATCCTCAAGGCTCCGGGCATGGACCTTGCTGCTATGATAGCAGCGCAAGGCTTGCTGGTAGCGTGCTGCTCTCATAGCCGCCCGGAGACGATCTTCCTCAAGGAACGTTGCGTCATCTTGCCGCAGTCCCTCTTGCTCAAACTCGTCATAAGTGAGCACTCGAGGTGACCCATATATGAGTTCCATGGGGAGAACTGCTTCCACCCCATGGATCAGGGCAAAGGGTGTTTGGCCGGTGGCTCGATTTGGCGTCGTTCTGATCGACCAAAGAACCGCTGGCAACTCATCGATCCAACGTCTTCCACTTTTGTGCAGCCTGTCAAAAGTCTTCGTTCTTAAGCCTCGTAGGACTTCGGCATTTTCTCTCTCTGCTTGGCCGTTGCTCCGTGGATGTGCCACGGAGGAAAAACAGACCCTGCTGTCGAGATCCTCAATGTATTGCATGAAGGCATGGCTTGTGAACTATGTGCCATTGTCGGTGATGATCCTGTTGGGTATCCCGAAACGGCACACTAGTCCCTTGAAGAACTTGATGGCCGACTGCGCCATCACCTTCCTCACTGCTTCCACCTCTGGCCACTTTGTGAACTTGTCGATTGCGACATACAAGTACTCAAAGCCCCCGACAGCAAGGGGGAAAGGGCCCAATATGTCGAGCCCCCTGACCGAGAAGGGCCAGGAGAGAGGGATAGTTTGAAGGGATTGAGCTGGTTGATGAAGCTTCTTCAAATGGAACTAGCACGCTTCACACTTGGTTACTAGTGCCGTCGCATCCTGGAGGGCGGTGGTCCAGAAGAAACCTTGCCGGAAAGCCTTGCCGGCAAGGGCCCTCGACCCTATGTGGGAGCCACATATGCCTCCATGTATCTCTGCCAACAGGTTTAGTCCTTCCTCCCGGGAGATGCACTTCAATTTCACCCCATTCGGTCTTCTTCTGTACAATACATTATCAATGAATTGGTATAGAGCAGACCGGTGGGCTACTCTTTCTGCATCTTCCTGCTCCTCAGGAAGCTCTCCTTTTTGGAGGAATCAGATGGTGTGCTGCGCCCATGCCGGAGCCTGTGGCTCGGTGACAAGGACCAAAGGCATCTCTTCTGCCACGGGAGCGGCCGCCTCCACGGCCATGACCTGAGGTCCTGCCGGAGTCGGTTGTCCTGCGGCAGGATCCGCATCTACGACAACATCTTCGCCGGCGGCTCCGGGGAGCTCGGTGGGGAAGTACTTGCCGGAGCCTAGCTTCCTCCGCTTGTTCTGCCTGGTCGATGGCTCAACGGATGGTTGAGTTAACTGAAGCACAAAAATACCTGGTTCCACAGGTAGCTTGAGGGCAGCGCGCTTTGACAGGTAGTCGGCAATGTCGTTCTCCATCCGAGGGACATGCTCCGCTTGTATACCATCAAAGCGCTCCTCCAGTTTCCTCACCTCATCTACGTAAGCTTCCATCAACGGGCTTTGATAATATTTGTTGACCTGCCTGACGACGAGTTGCGAGTCGCCCCTGACGATGAGCTTTTTAAGTCCAAGGTCCACCGTGATCCTGAGACTGGCAAGCAAACCCCCATACTCAGCGGTGTTGTTGGTTGACACCTCCCGGGGAAAGTGCATTTGGATGACGTTCTTGAGGTGCTCTCCGATGGGTGCGACGAGTAGCACACCAGCACCGGCGCCTTGCAGTGAAAAAGCCCCATCAAAGTACATGATCTAGTTGCCGCTTGTTTCCTCGCCGGGGAGAGTAGTCTCCTGTACCTCTTCGTCAGGCGTCGAGGTCCATTCTACAACAAGCTACGCCAAGACTCTGCTCTGGATCGTTGAGGTACTTTCAAACTTTAGACCAAAACTTGATAGCTCCAGGGCCCATTCCACGATCCTTCCTGTTGCATCTGGGTTATGCAGTATCCATTGCAACGGAAGGCGGGTAACAACGGTGATCTCGTGCGCTTGGAAGTAGTGGCGCAACTTCCTCGAGGCCATAAGGAGGCCGAAGAGCAATTTTTGCACACCTGAATACCTCGACCTAGCTCCCTGCAAGAGGGAGCTAACGAAGTAGAGCGGCTGCCGCACCATCTTCTTCCTTTGGGCCACTTGACCTGTCCGTGCGGGTCCTGTCGCACTGGCGCTAGTCTTGCCGGGACCGAGCCCTGCCGGGGACTCAGTCTTGCCGGGACCGAGCCCTGCCGGGGAGGGTTCTGGCCCACCAACTGTTGACTCTGCCGCTGTTGCTGTCTCCTCGTCGACCTCTCTCTGCACCACCAATGCGGCGCTAACCACTTGATTTGTTGCTGCTAGATATAGCAGCAACGGTTCTTGTGGTTTGGGCGCAACCAGCACCGGGGCAGAAGAGAGGTACTTCTTCAAGTCTTGCAACGCCGCCTCGGCCTCTGGGGTCCATTCCACTGGGCCCGTCTTCTTTAAGATCTTGAAAAAGGGGAGGGCACGCTCCGCGGATTTGGAGATGAATCTGCTCATTGCGGCAATGCAGCCAGTGAGCCGATGCACGTCCTTGATCCGTTTGGGTGCCTCAATCTGATCAATGGCCCTAATCTTGTATGGGTTTGCCTCAATCCCGCGCTGCGACACAAAGAACCCGAGAAGCTTGCCGGACGGGACACCGAAGACACACTTCTCAGGGTTCAATTTGAGGTTGATCTTGCGCAGGTTTCCGAATGTTTCCTCCAGATCTTGCACAAGTGTTGCTTTGTCCTTGGTTTTGACCACTATATCATCCATATAAGCTTCCATATTTCTATGTAGCTAGGGTTCAAAACCAATTTGGACCGCTCTTGCAAAGGTTGAGCCAGCACTCTTCAACATGAAAGGCATCTGTAAAAAGCAGTACATACCACATGGGGTGATAACGCTGTCTTTTCCTTGTCTTCTTTTGTCATGAAGATCTGGTGGTATCCCGAGTAGGCGTCAAGGAATGATAACAGGTCACACCCAGCCGTGGAGTCAACAATCTGGTCGATGCGTGGTAAAGGGAAGGGATCCTTTGGACAGGCCTTATTGATGTCTGTGTAATCAATACACAGCCTCCACTTCCCATTTGCCTTGCGCACTACTATCAGATTGGCCAACCACGTTGTATGGAGTATTCCTCTCACCAAGCCTGCCACCTCTAGCTTTCTGATTTCCTCCGTGATGAACTCCTGCCTCTCAAGAGCTTGCTTCCTGACCTTCTGCTTGACGGGCCGCGCATGAGGACAGACAACAAGGTGGTGCTCAATCACCTCCCTCGGAACGCCGGGGATGTCGGAGGCTTGCCATGCAAACACATCGACATTCGCCCACTGGAAGGTGACGAGCTCGCTTTCCTATTTGCCATCGAGGGTGGAGCTTATGGTAAAAGCTCCCCCCGTGCCGTCCTCCTTGACGGGCACCTTCTTGGTCTCTGGTGGTGTGGCTCTGGACTTCTTGCTCTTGCCGGCAAAGCTCTCTGGCACGTTCTCAATGGAAGCGCAACACCCCGAAGAGGTGCACTTGCCGGAGTGGGTGCAAGGGGTCTCGCCGGTCTTGTTCCCCCCCGGGGCTCTGTCGGCAGGAGTAGGTGCCTTAGCGGCAGCTGCTACAATTGCTTCCCGGTAGAGTTGGTCGGCGCATATCAATGCATCTTTCTTGTTGGAGGGGATGGTGATGATGTTCATTGGCCCGGGCATCTTCAGCATGTTGTAGGCGTAGTGTGAAGCCGCCATGAACTTGGCCAGTGCCGGGCGACCGAGGATCCCGTTGTAAGGCAACGGGATATCGGCTACATTGAAAACAATCCTTTCCGTCCTATGGTTCAGCTCGCCTCCGAATGTCATGGGCAGCGTGACCTTTCCCTTTGGCTGGCTCCTCCCCAGGTTAACCCCTTGGAACGTGCCTGTCTCCTCGACGTCTCCATCGGGGATCTGCAGCCTTTTGACCACAACAGCCCAGATCAAGTTCAGGCCGGCCCCGCCGTCAACCAACATCTTTGTCACCTTGAGGTTGCGGATTGTTGGTGAAACCAACAATGGCAAGCACCCAACCGCAGTACTGCGATCAGGGTGGTCCTCGATGTCGAAGATGATCGGCATGCTGGACCATTTCAGGGGCTTCCGTGTGTCAAACGATGGCTCCACCGCCATGATCTCATGCTCCCACTGCTTGAGTTGGCGGTGGGACGTATGTAGCGAGGCGCCACCATCGACGCACATGGCTTCTGTGGCTTTCTGAAACTCGTGGTCGCCGGACTCATCGTCCTCGTCATGATCATCATCTTCCTGCTTCTTGTCGCGGCCTCGGGCGGGCCTCTCCTGCTGGTTGTCCTTGCCGCGGCGGCCTCCTTGGCCGCCACGCTTCTTGCCAGATCCCTCGACACCGTCTGGGCCTTTCTCCTTGTCCCGCCAATCATACTCGGCTTTCTGCTTCTCGGCGAGCAGCTCTACCTGCTGGCAGTTTTGGAGGCCATGGCCCTTGGTGCGGTGGATCTTGCAGTACTGTTTGTTGGAGCCTCCTAGCTTGTCGGCAGCCGCCAAGGCCCGGCAAGCGACACACCCGGCAACCTCCTTGCCGGGGTCGCTCGCCTTGGTCTTCTTGGTGGCGCCGGTGTCGTCGGATCCCTCGACGGCATGCACGGCCTTACCCTTGCGCTTCCTGTTACGGCGTCGGCCCTTCTTCGCTGGGGTGGCGGTGTCACCAGTGGAGTCGGTTTCCGCACCGGCATCTTCACCGGGGGTACTTGCTTCCCTCTTCAGTGCGAGCACATCGATCGGTCAGGACATAGAGCTCGGCCACATCCTTAACCTTGTTCATCGCCATCTCTTCGCGCATCTTGCGGTTGCGCACATTCTGGTGGAACGCACAGATCACAACGGCGGGATGAACATCAGGGATGTTGTACTACACCCGGCTGAACCTTTGGATGTACTTGCGCAAGTTTTCTCCTTCCTTCCGGGGGATGATGTGTAAATCACTCGCTTGGCCATGAGCTTGGTGAACTCCGGTAAAGGCGTCAACAAACTCATGGCACAGATCCGCCCAAGAAGAGATGGAATCCACCAGCAAGTGCATCAACCATGACATAACATTAGGCTTGAGTGCCAACGGGAAGTAGTTGGCAAGCACCTTATCATCGCGGGCCCCGGCAGCTTGCATCGCGATGGTGTAGATGCTGAGGAACTCTGACGGGTGAGTTTTGCCGTTGTACTTCTCGCCAACGTCAGGCTTGAACATACGGTGGGAGGGCCACTGGAACTGCCGCAGCTCACTGGTGAAAGCCAGACAACCCACCTCGTAGGTAGGCCGCCGTAGCATCCCGACGCTGGGTGGTCCGTAGTGGGCCCTGCCCGCCTGTCCGACTGGTGGCGCGCGTCACGTTGGCTCTCGATGGTAGTTCGAGCGTCCTCATGAACCCGCTCCCGAAGGACTTGACGCTGATCGCGGTTGGTTCACGGGTCGGACGACGCGATGGAGATATCATCACGAGCATCGTCGCAACGGACCGACGCCCGGGGTGGCCAGGATGGAGGTGGGGAGTACACCGTCGTCGCGTCGCCTCCGGCATGGCCTCCGCTGGCATGCGGTAGCCAGGCGGAGCGACGGCCTACGGGTCCCGCCGGCCGCAACTCATCATTGTTGGCGATGCCGACGAGGCTCCTGACGGTGGACCTCCATTTGTCAAGCTTCTCTGTGGTGGGAGGAAAATCGAGGAGCAGCTGCGCGCGTGCTAGGGCCTCCGCTGGCATGGGTGGCGGCGAAAGCTGGGTGGACCGCGATGCGCCTCGACTTTTAACCACGTTAGAAGGAGCTACGTCACGGCCTCGCAGCCGTTCGCCACCTCCATCAGCACCTCGGCGCACATGCTAGCCTTCCTCATCATGTGATGGGCGCGCGGGACTCTTTCCAGGACGGCGCGCAGGGTCACCGGCAGGGTGACGCTGCTCATCACACAGAACCTGGGAAGAGCGCGCCATGGGCGCCGGTGTTGGCGTCTTGGAGGCCGCCGCGCCGCCGTCTGGCGGGATGGCGTCGCCCCTGGAGGGCCCCGCGCCGCCTACGGGGGGCCTGACTCCATCTCTGGAGCCTGAGACTGGTGGCTCGTTGCCTGGCGCGCGAACGACGCCACTCGCCGGGCCTGGACCGCCAGTGTGATGTGGATGTTCCCGGGCCGCGCCACGGGTTCTCTTCGCGACTGGCCCGCTACTGGTCCGCACCGGTACTGGCAACCCAGTCCCGGACGAACCGATCGCCGTGGTTGTCTTCTTCTTAGGGGCCATGGCGATAAAGAACAGCAAGGTCAACTGCTAGACTAGATTCTCACAATTGCGCACCCCTACCTGGCGCGCCAAAGACGTCGGTGGAAAACAACACCTATGGGATCACTGGAATCCCTACTACGATTGCGGGGTGCTGGATCATCAGAAGAGCGGGACTAGTAGACAGCACAAAGGGGATTTACCCAGGTTTGGGCCGCGAAGATGCGTAAAACCCTACGATCCTGCTTTGGTGGATGTATTTAGTGTTCTTGAGTTCTTGAACTAGCTCTAGGTGCTGCTAGGTTCGAAAGAGTCGAATCCTTCTCCCGTGCGCTATGGGCCTCCTTTTATAGGCAAAGGGGCTGCCACAGTTGCACACAGGAGGTGGAAAGTTCTACAGTGCTGTGAGCTTATTGTTGGTATTACAGTACCAAGTGCATTTAATGCGGGGCTTAGGTGTCCCTTCACTTTATCGGGGACGGGGGTGAGGCCCGTCCCGTTCGTCGCCGCTCCTCCTTGCTGTGACACGCGCCGTGATCAGCGACGCATGCGGCGCCATGTAGGCAGGCAGGCAGCTGAGGTGGCGCGGTGGTGGAGCCTCCACGAAGGGCTGCATGTTGCCACGAAGGCGCCTGCCCAGCTGGTTGGGTCGGCAGCTGCATGCGAACGGCGGCGAAGACTTGGCTGGCATGGGCCTGGCAGTGGCCCTACTGGCAGGCTTGGTGAGGGCCTTGCCGGGTGGCCCGGCAAGGGTCTTGCCGCGGCACGCTGTCATCCCCGGCAAGGAGCTTGACGGGGGTCTCATGGGCTTCCTCGGTAAGAACCCTGTCGAGGATTGTTGCCTTCCTATCCTTATTTGATCTTGACTATTCTTTGTCTTCACAAAGATCTGCATGCCACCATAGAGGTGCCTCCCGAGCCATGTCCCAATGCATTTGTTTAGTGTTGGTGGGCTCAAAGGTGGCTCCCTTAGCTGGTGTGGGCGACCTGCCCCGGCAAGGGTCTTTCCGGGGCCGCTGAGGCTGCCCCGGCAAGGGTCCTTGCCTGGGAAACCTAATTCATCCATCCGATCTTTGTGGCCTTGGTCCTTGTCGTTGCTTTGTTTGTCTTGTGCCTTCGGCTTCTCTCTGGCTTCCCTTTCCTGCCCCATTATGCGTGGCCGTGGCGGGTGGCCCTGACTGCCCGTGCACAAGTAAAGGGGTCAAAAGCAGAGCCCCTACTTTTGTACACTGACACTAACTCCTTAGTCAGAACAAATTCCTCAGAGACCAGAAGATCTTCGTCTCTGTCACTGAAGAAATTGACTGAACTGGTATGAGATTTCCAACGGCTTCACTCGAAAGGATTGGGTAGGTGTAGGATTTGAGATGAGCATCACTTGGAAATTAGTTTCCTTAGTATTACCTCGACCCCCTTTAATAGTACGGTGTTTCCTATGACTAAGATGGAGAAAATTAAACTACGAAAACAAAAGTCTTCATGCTTCATAATCCTCACATGAATATCCAAGTCTTCAAGGTCACACTAACTTCTTCACTTTCAAAGTCTTCAGGAGAACCAAAGTCTTCAGCCAAAGACATTCATTTTTAGGGGTCGACTTTCACTGTAAATATCAAACTCCTCATCGACTTATAGAGCCTGTGTACACTCACAAACATATTAGTCCCTTAACCTATAAGTCTTCAATACACCAAAATCACTAAGGGGCACTAGATGCACTTACAATCTCCCCCTTTTTGGTGATTGATGACAATATAAGTTAAGTTTTCAATGGGGATAAACATATGAATTGGAAGTGCTTGATATTGAGGAACTTGATTTCAAGATATAGAAGAACTCCCCCTGAAGATGTGCATAGTGAGGAATTTCTTTTAAAGCAATGAACATTTGAAGAGTAGAATCATGGAGATCTCCTTCTATATCTTGTAATTCATACACGCATTTAACATATCGAATGAAGAATTTGAAATGCATGATGAAATATGGTGACTGATGTAATTCAACATGCGTGCATAACATATATGAGGAAATAGCATGCAGAAAAAACAAAGCAAAAGTATCAGGTCACCACCGGACTTAAGTTTACAACTCAATCAACAAACACTTCAGAAGAGCGAGATTTGCAACTTAACAAAAATGCCCATATAGATAGACCTGTTTGAAGACTAACTCAAATTTCTCCCCTTTGTCATCAATACCAAAAGGGACGAAAAATTAGGACTAACGCCCCTGAAGAATTTCATCATGAAGTTGATGGAGGAGGACCAGCATTGTTGGGGTCGGTTGGTGGAGTAGGGCCTACTATAGTGTCGTCCAAGTCTTCATTTTCATTGGTCTCGCGTGATGAAGAATATGAGATGGGCACCAAAGGAGGAACTTCGACCTTCTTGAATTTCTTCGTCGGAGGCTTAGACCAGCGGAAGTCCTGCTTGAAGCCCATCTGCTTGATATCTTCATCACCATAGAGATGAGTCAGAATAGCCCAGGTGCGCTCAAAAACTTCATGGAGGTAGTAGTGATTTTTCTTCATAGAATTGTATGTAGCAGTCATGTTGTGAAGAATTGAACCAAACTGACGCTTGGCCCATTTATGATTGTGATCAACCTTCTGATGAAGACCAAGGAGAAGCTCACGATCAGTCATCACCCTTGGATCTGTGGCTTGAGGACTTCGCTTTGAGGCATTGGCGGCAGAATCATGAGTGGCAGAGGCATCATTGGTGGAGTATGAGGAAGCTTTGCGGAACTGTCCATCCAATGGACGAATGCCCTCATCCATAATTGCAGTGGCCTTACCCTTTTCATCAAGTGAGAAAAATGTCCGCTTGGGGGCTTCAATGGGGGCAAGTAACTTCCATGGTTGAGTGTGTCAGCCTTGTAGTTGATTGAAGACCTTGATCTGAGGAATCTCATAATCCAGGGAGTGTAAGGCTTCAATTCAAAGGGAGACAGTGCAACGTTTGCCAGAGTCCTCATGAAGAAGTCATGGTAGTTTACTGGAATACCATGCATTATGTTGAATAGCAAATTCTTCATGATGCCAACAACTTCTTCATCATTCGAGTCATTGCCTTTGATAGGACTCAGTGTCTTGGTCAGAATGTGATAGACAGTCCGAGGCACATACAACAATTCCTTCACGAGGAATTTGGTCCTTGAGGCCTGACCGGGCTTCAGTGGATTCATCAACACTTGCATGAAATGATCAGCCAGCTAGGTTCATGATAGATAAGACGAGCACCTTCAAGGGGAGGACTGACAGGCAGGGCATGAAGCAATTCAGAGGCCGGTGCTTTAAACTGAGTGTTTTCTGTCATCCAGTCCAACACCCAAGAGTTCACATTGTCAGCATTTCCAATGATGTGCAGCATCGCATAGAACAGAAGAATGAGTTCTTCAATCCAATCATAGATGTCGGTGCAGAAGTTGAGCAATCCAGCATCATGAATAACACTGAGGACTGGTGTGAAACACGACAGCGATTCCATATCCACATGAGGAATGTGCTCATGGTCGAAGACTTTGTCCTTATTGAAAAGCAGTGAAGAATAGAAGTTTGCTTGGCTGGCAGTCCAGAAACGCTTCCTTCTAAGACAAGCAGCATCATAAGAGTTGTAGTCGGTGAAGAACACATACTCATGGAAGAAGTCATCAGCCCTGAATTTTGGCGTCTTAGAGAATGGATTCTTTGGCTTCGGCTGAGGAGTATCAGTCAATTGCAGCACAATCTCAGGTATCTCTATCTCTGGAGCCGCAGGCTAAGGAATTTCAGTTTCTGCTTCAGTAGCAGCCTGGGTCTCCATTTCTTCAGTAGCTTTGTCATCAGCACTAGTGGCTGGAATTTCTTTAGGAATGGAAGGGCAATATGAATTTCATCAGAGCCCATCTGAACTTCTGTAGAGACTGGGGAATGAGGAATTTGTTGAAGCAGTGTGAACAGAGGAGAGTTGGGGTGCTGACTGTCTCGAAAGTCATCGTTCATCACAGGTGTGCTGCTCCCAATGTCCACATCTTCATCTTCTTCCATTTCTTCAACGCCTGCCTCTTCAGCTATGAACTGAGGCAACGACGATGATATCAAGGGAGTTGAAGTGATAGTGTCCACTTCAATTTCTTCATCCATCTGCTCTGTCGAAGCAGCAGAAGGATTTTCTTCATCAGATTCATTTGGAATCTCATACTCTTCACCAAAAGGAATGATTTCCTTTGATGACATGCTTGAGAGAGGAAGAACATCAATTGGATTCTCAAGTGGGCTTGTCAAAATCTTCGCCTTCTTGGGTGCAGAAGATTCTGAGGAAGCAGATGCTTTCCTTTTCTTCAGAGCAGCTCGCTCTGTAGCCTTTATTTTCTTCACTTCCAGAGGAGAAGAAAGAACAGGGATTAGTGTTGGTGCAGGAGGAGCAGAGGAAATTGGTGCAATTTCTTCAGGCACAACTGACGCAGTTGTCCTGTCTTGTTCAGCTTCTTCGGGCGCAGCTTCATATGCTTTAGCTGGCCCGACATGTTCTTCAGGCACAACACTAGTGGTTGCCCTAGCTGTTTCTTCAGCGGCTAGAATTTCTTCAGCCCTGGTGCTTGCAGTTTCATCTGCAGCCTGATTTTCATCAGTGGTGCTGACATGTTCTTCAGTCGTCTGAGCAGATGCTTCAGCCGAGGGAATTTCAATGTGTGTTGGATCAGCAACATTGGAAGTGAATTTCTTCGCCATTTTGTCAAATCTGACTTTGGCTCCTAGCCATTCTTCCTTATAGGCGTCAAATTCATCACTGAGCTTCTTGATCTCAGATTGCATAGCAACGAGTTGCTTGGTGATAGCCTCAGAACATTGTCCTTTAGAAAGCGATGTTTCTTGTACTAGGCTTTCTTAGCAGTCCTGGCTTGGTCATAGTTCCATTTTTCTTCAGCGATGAACACCGTTAATATGTGACTTTGTCCAGGGGTGAGGTCTAGCTCTGGCAAAGGAGTGTTCGGGTCATTGTGCCAGAGGTCAATTAAATCCAAGATCTTCTTCGGATCCAATATAAGAGGCACATCACTTCCCTTGGCTCTAGTGGCCCTTTGCGGTCTATCTTTGATGAGTTCGGCTAATTCTCCATCATCAGCCTCATCATCATCAGATGGTACTTGGAAGGCAACTTGATTCTTGTGAGGACTTGGTCTAGTGCCTTGTCCTGCAGTGGCCTTGGTCTTCAGCAAAGTAGGGCTTTTTGAAGACAGATGAGAAGCTCTTCAGGCGATTGAGATACCTATAGTCCTTTGGCAAGTAGCGATATGTACAGGTGCCGAGGACTTTGTCGGAGGAGCTGAGGGTTTTGCAACCTGAGGAACTGGAGCAGCTTGAGCTATTTGTCGTGAGGGCATTGCTGAGGTTTGCGGTTTGTGGGCAGGCTTCTTGGGCATAGCCTTCTTGCTTGTGGTAGCCTCAGCAGCGGCGGCAGCAGAATCTTCATTGAATTTCTTCACTGCTTATTTGGCCTGCTTGGCCAACTTGGCTTGCCGCTTGGCCCTTTCATCAACATAATCCTCACCACGTTTGATGCTTTTCGGATCAGCTCTTTATCCAGGTGCCAAGGGAGGTCTTGGGCAAGGAGGGTTTAGAGAGAATTTCTCCATATATTTTGGAGTAACATATCTGTACTCCCTCCATTCCCGTGCCCATCTTCATTCAATTTTTTGTATGCGCACCTTGCGCTCATTCTTGGTCTCCTTCCCATGAGTTGCCTCATCATGCGTGCAGTACCCTGCATAAATGTCAGCAGGGATCTCAAAAGCAATGTTGACTTCCATTTTCTTTCCTCCCTTCTGAGGTCTTTTGCCATCTGCCATTTTCTTCAGCTGAGGAATTTGAACTATTGAGTTCTTTGAGGAAGTATGCAGCTTTTCTTCGAGGAACGCTGCAAATGAGTTAAGTTGATGAGAACCTAGTGATTCAGCAGCAGATATGTGTACCTGTGAACAGAGTATAGGTGCAAAGAATTTGGAGAGGTCATATGTGTTCTTAGAAGTTTTTGGAAAATGGAACAAGTTTGAGGAAATTGACCAGATGTGACTTGAAGAATTTCACTAAGCGTTCTTTGACTTAGGTTCCAGAGTTGTGCGGATTGTGAGATTCACACAATTGAGCAATCATGAAGAAAAACATCACTTAGAGAAACAGATCAAGAACAGATGATTGTGCGAGGTGTTTAGAGTGTGGAAGTTGAAGAATAAACACCTTTTGAAGATTTGATGAAAATCATCAATAGTAACAAAGTGTGGCACCCCGGCTCAAAGCGACCGGTTTACCCTACATTGCCAGCCCAAAGACCTTGTCTTCTGGTAACACACAACAACTTGGTACAGAAAAACAACCGCTTTATTCATGCTAGCGGAGCATAATTCATATTACAACAGTTAGCGATGCCAAGCGGCACACACGGTGCGGCTGAACAATATGTACATTATTTAGTGAACATAAAGGGGCCTCGATCATGACAACTACGCGGCAGCGGAACAACATCGTAGTGGAACTCCATAGCACAGGGACACCGACGTGGACACGATCTAGACTCGGACAGCTCTCCTTTCCAACGAAACTTTCCTGAAATCTGGCATGACACGCCAGGTCAGTACATTGAATGTACTTGCAAGCTCACAACAAGCATAACCATAATGACAAACAATATCATGATATTTAACCAATTAATGACAATGCAACAATATATATATATCCATCATACTGTGATCATTCTCAAGTGGTACTCGTCCCATGGACTGGCTTACAGAATGTGATCATTTCCCAGACCACAAACATGAAGAACTCAACAACAATCTTGTGATCCTTACAACGATCACAACCCTGACCAACAGTTGGTCTCAATTAGTGATCCTTACGGCGATCACAACCAGACCACACCTGGTCCAACTCAACACGATGGCCTCACTGCCATTACCTCTGTGCAAATCTTAGTGTGCAAATTTATTAAATGTTGACCCATGGTGTACCCTACTTTCGAGCGTGTCCGTAACCGTGGACTTGGCTATCATAGATTAATACACTCTGTAGAGGTAGCACACCGTACCCACACTACGAAACCCATGGCCTCGCACTCCCATTCTGGTGGACCAATGGCATTCTGGCGAAACCACTTCATTGTCATGACACTCTCCCGGCCACTCCGACTCAATTCCCAATTGGGGCTAGTCCTGGGTGGCCCCGTGTCTACCTCAAGACACCTCAAACCACCGTAGTGGCAATGATCCACCCTGGGACCCAAACACTTAACTCGTCATCGGGCACACAAGGTTATGCCTGCTTACCGGGCCAGGGTATAACACGCCCATAACCTTCCCTAGATGGAGGCACTGACCAGAGGCACGACAAAGAAACGCATTAAGTCCGTCCCATACCGGCAAATGTGGTTGCACTGGGAAAAACTCGTTTCAGTGGCACCACGACCCAGTCAACAACATATTCAAGTTGAGTTATTTATCAGGTTCAAATTAAAATGAAAGTAATCGGTGTCATAATGCCATGCCATGCATCACTAACATATGCATCACATAACCATGAAAATTTACTAAATCAACTACGCTCCCACGGGGCCATCATCAACTCAAGATACTTCTCTAGTTAAGATCAAACCTCACTTAAACCAGAATCATTTCTAGCAATCTCATCATTTTTCATCATGCAAGAATAATAATTAAACTATTTATTAACCTCCATGACCATATCATTTTATCATTACTCATATCTAAGTTCTTACTACATTATCAGCCAGATTCATTTCACACTTTCTGTAAATCAATCATATTTAACATGGCAAGCATTTAGCAGAATATAATTATCATAATAATTATGTAAATGCAGGAATAATCATAAGTTCAAGTAGGAAAATCACAAATATTGAAGTGGCACTATGAAAATGTTGATGTGGCTTGCCTTAGTGCTGATGAGGTTCAACACTCTCCCGGTGATCCTCAAGACAAGCTTGCTCTTTTGAAAATAAATAAAACCACAAAAAGAAAACATCAAGAAACATTCGGAAAATTTCCACAAAATCTAGACAGCAAGGAAAAATCCCATCTTTTGGTTGCTATTAGATTTTTGGACAAAGAACATAATGCAAAAAGAATCAATGCATTTGGACTTACAGATAAAAAGTTATGGCTGTTTGAAGTTTCCTGGATTTAAATGAATTTGAAATAAAAATAAACAAACTGGGGGGGGTGACGTCGAAGGCATAAAAGCCAAGGACGCCACCACTCATACCGGTTCGCGCGCGTACTGAGTGGCTGACTAGCGGGCCCCGCTAATCAGGCCAGAAGGAGGGGGAGAAGGAAACAGAGGGAGGCGGAACTTTGCCGGAGCACACGCCGGCGACGAGGGTTCTTGGGGTCAAACGAGAGGGGGGGATCAAAGGAGAAGAAGATTGCACACCTGCCCGTACCCGTAGCATGGCTAGAGGTGACCGGACGGCGTCGGAAACGGCCTCTCCAGCGGAGGCAGTAGGCAGGGTTTGCCAGAGACGAGGACGACGGCAGCTCGGGGCTGCTCCAGGGGCTCAGCCGGGACGGGACGACTTCACCGAAGAGTGGAGGAGGCCCTGGCAGGATCGCCCTGGCCTGGGAGGGGTCGGAGCTACAGGGACGATCCGGAGGGGATTGCCGGTGATCTCGGGCTTCGGGACGGCAGCCCGCGGCCTGCCCGGCCGGGCTGCGGCTTCTACTAGCTTGTGGAGGGTGTGGGAGTAGCTACGGGTGCTCAAGATGGGCTGGGGTGGCGGCAATTATAGGCGGGCGGCGAGAGGGGTTTGGGCTCCGCCGAAGGACACCTGTCCATGGCACCCGGCGACGAACGACGCCAGTGAGAGAGGGGGAAGACGACGGAGGTCATGCGGGAACTATTGGCGTGCGCGGACGAGCACAAGAGCGAGGGGGAAGACGACGAGCACAGTGCGCCGCGCACTGTGTCGTTGGCCGGACCGTGCCCGTGCCCGCTGCGGCGAGCTCCGGCGTCGGCGAGTGCCAGGGGGAGTTAAGGGGGTGGAGACGGGGATGGTGGCGAGGCTTGGCATGCTCGGGCAGGCTAGGCTGCAAGCACGCGCTCAACAGAGCGCTAGGCGGCATGCAGAGCGCGTGTTTTGCATGCCAGCACGCCTGGACGAACGCGGTCACCCTGTGAACCATGACATCAGGCCACCCTAAGCGCTAACTTGACGTCCGGCGTGTAGTCCTTGGTAGTTTGAAGTGTTACCATGGTTGGGCTTGGATCCAGGTGCAGTAGAAATGGATTTGTACTGCTAGCAAGTTTCTGGACAGTAACTTTGGAGATTTAATGTGGTCAAACCACTGGGAGTTAAGGGCTGCGCTTTGGAGGCTTGGTTACACTTACTAAGATAAATAGGCACAAGAAAAACCAACTACAATGGAGCTAGTAAAATGGTAGTTGCTGTTGAAACTACCATTTCTGTCCGGAAATGAATTTATTTTCTGTAGCCAAAATATTCCAAAGGGTGATGAAATATTTGCTCAGAAAGGTGCCCTAGGGTTCAAAGAATAATTGGGATTTTTCTCAGGATTTTTGGGGCAAGAAAAATTAGGGTTTCTTTGGAGCACCAAGGGCTAGCTAGGGTTTTGGAGGGCAAAATGAATATTTTTCATTTAAGAGAAATATTCCAAGCAATATTTTGAGTTGGTCCAGAGGTGAAATGATGGTTTTGAGGAGGAGAGGGAGTACTTGGGTGAAAATCAAGGGGTACCCAAGTGGTTAAGTCCAAATGGAGTGATTCAAAAACCCTAAATTCAAACCAACTCAACTGAAAACCAGGCAAAGAAAAGAGGGCAAAAACCAGGCTGTCACAAACCTCCCCCACTTAGAATGAATCTCGTCCTCGAGATTTGGTTGCTTGGGAAAACCATTCTGGATAACATGCCCTTAAAAATTCTTCTGATTCCCAGGTTGATTCTGACTCGGTATGATGCTTCCACTGGACCTTGTAAAACTTCCGTGTTTTACTACGAGTGACTCTTTCCATCTGATCCAAAATTTTCACCGGCCTTTCTTCATACGTTAAGTCCTTTGCCAGCTGTATTTCTGTCAAATCAGTCTTTTTCTCAGGCGGTGATATGCACCATCGCAATTGTGAAACATGGAACATGTTGTGCACGTCTGACAACTCATGGGGCAACTCCAACTGATATGCCACAGCACCCACTCTAACAGGAAATGGACCAATAAATTTGGGTGCCAATTTTCCACGAGTCTGAAACCTCTTGATACCTTTCATAGGCGTGACTCGGAGATAGACATGTTCTCCAGGTTCAAAGCTGATCTGACGGTGCTTTGCATCATAATAACTTTTCTGAAACCTCTTGATACCTTTCATAGTCTGTCTCTAATTTCCTTGACTTGCTTTTTGGCTTCCAGCATGAGATCCGTTCCGAAAATATGGCTATCTCCGGTTTGAGACCAATTTAATGGAGTGCGGCACTTGCGGCCATACAAAGCTTCATACGGTGACATCTTTAAACTGGTCTAGAAGCTATTGTTATACGAGAATTCGGTGTACGGTAAGCAGTCTTCCCATTTTGGGCCTTGGGACAAAACACAGGCTTGCAACACATCCTCAAGTATTTGGTTTACTCGTTCTGTCTGTCCATCAGTCTGAGGATGATAAGCGGTACTGTACTTCAACTCCGTCCCTAAGGCTTGATGGAGACGGGACCAAAAAGCGGAGGTAAAAAGTGAACCTCGGTCAGAAGTAATGGTTCGGGGGACTCCATGCAGACTGACTATCCTGGACACATACAATTGTGCAAGCTCGTCTGCTTGATATGAGGTCCTAATCGGGAGGAATTGGGCCACCTTGGTCAATGTGTCCACTATGACCCAGATCGCATCACTGCCCCATCGGGTCTTAGGTAGCCCGATGATAAAATCCATACAAACATCATCCCATTTCCATTGCAACACTGGCAACGATTGGAGAAGTCTGGATGGCTTCTGATGTTCTGCCTTTACTTTGTTGCATATGTCGCAACAGGCCACGAAATAAGCAATGTCTTTCTTCATTCCATTCCACCAGAATATTTGTCGAAGGTCTTCATACATTTTTGTACCTCCAGGGTGAATGGAATATGAGGATTCGTGTGCTTCTGACAGGACCTTTTGCTTTAAATCCACTTGATTGGGCACACAAAGCCTTCCCCTAAATCGGAGGGTACCATACTGATCCTTTGAGAAATCGGAATGCTTGGCATGTTTTTGCAGGTCGGCGTCACCTGGCTGGGCCTTGCAAATTTCTTCCTCAAGAGTAGGGGTAACTTCCAGAATATTAGCAAGGCTAGCCTCAACTATGACTAGGTTGAGCTGAGCAATCTCTTCTTTAAGCTCAGGAGGCAAAGATTCCAATAGGACATTTAAACTGACGGGCTTTCGACTGAGCGCATCGGCAACCACGTTTGCCTTAGCCGGATGGTAATTTATTCCAAGGTCATAATCCTTGACCAACTCAAGCCATCTTTGTTGACGGAGATTTAAATCCGGCTGAGTGAATATATATTTGAGGCTTTTGTGATCGGTAAAAATTTGGCACCTTTTTCCAATGAGGTAGTGTCTCCAATTTTTTTAAAGCATGAACTACCGCAGCCATTTCCAAATCATGAGTGGGGCATTCCCTTCGTGGGGTCGTAGCTGTCGTGAGGCGTAAGCAACTACCTTTCCATATTGCATAAGCACGCATCCCAGTCCTTGCCTGGAAGCATCGCAGTACACATCAAAGCTGCGGTATATATCTGGAAGTGTTAATACTGGTGCAGTTGTCAGTCGTTTCTTTAACTCAGTGAAAATTTTCTCACAATCCTCAGTCCATTCAAACTTCTTATCCTTTTTGAGCAGCTCTGTCATGGGTTTAGCAATCTTGGAAAACCCTTCAATGAAACGGCGATAGTATCCGGCTAATCCAAGAAAACTCCGGATCTGAGATACGGTTGCGGGTGGCAACCAGTCGAGCACATCTTTTGCCTTGCTTGGGTCCACGGCTATACCCTCAGTGGATAGCACATGTCCGAGGAATCCAACTTGCTTGAGGCAAAACTCACATTTACTGAATTTGGCGTATAACTGATGCTCACGGAGTCATTGTAATACTGCTCGGAGGTGTTCCTTATGCTCTTCTTCACTTCTTGAATAAATGAGTATATCATCGATGAAGATGACCACGAACTTATCGAGGAAGTCCATGAATACTTTATTCATCATGTGCATGAAGAAGGCGGGGGCGTTGGTAAGGCCAAAAGACATGACTGTATATTCATAGAGACTGTAGCGGGTGGTGAATGCGGTCTTGGGAATATCCTCCTTCTAAAAATTTTGAGCTGATAATACCCAGTCCATAAATCGATCTTGGAGAATACCTTGGCCCCACTAAGCTGATCAAACAAATCATCAATTCTTGGTAGAGGGTATTTGTTTTTGATTGTGATATCATTTAGCTGACAGTAATCCACACACATGCAGAGGCTGCCATCTTTCTTGTCCACGAAAATAGCAGGTGATCCCCAGGGTGAGGAGCTGGGGCGGATAAACCCCTTCTGGAGCATTTCATCCAGCTGTTTCTTTAGCTCCACTAGTTCTGATGACGGCATTCGATAATACTTCTTGTGTATTGGTGTGGTTCCGGGCACAAGATCTATCACAAACTCAAGCTCTCGATCAGGTGGCATGCCTGGCAGTTCTTCTGGGAATACATCAGGAAACTCGCTGACCACCGGAATTAATTCCATTTCAGCCATTGCTGTAAAGACCATTTCCTTGGAGGGTATGCTCCTACGAGCAATAAATTTTGTAGTTTGTCCCTCTTGGCCGGTAGTTGAATTCTCGGGTCGCACAATTTATGCATACTTGGTACTGAGTCAGCCAATTCATACCCAAGATCACATCCAACTTATTGGATTCAATAAGTATCAACGAAGTTGGAAAACGGACTATGTTGATATTGACTTCTAGATTACGGCAGACTATATTGCTTCTCATTAGAGATACCGGGGTTTGTGCCGGCATATTTTTGCCCAAAAGCAAACAAGGAAATTTGTTTTGGGCAACGAAACTCCGAGAAATAAAAGAGTGGGAAGCCCCAGAGTCAAATAAAATTACTGCAGGTATGTTATTAACAGGGAACATACCAATGACGACTTCGGGATTATCTTGGGCTTCGTCGGCGAAAATGTGATGAATGTATCCCGTGAGCTCGTGCTGATCTGGGCATGCCTCCATATAATGGACTTGTGGCTTTAACGTAGTATTTGCCCGATTGTTCGTGGGACAATGTTTGGCATAATGTCCGGTTTGCCCACAATTGAAACAAGAATTGTTGTGCAGACGATTCTCTAGAATTTGGTTGAGCGCGTCGTTCTTGACTTGGGTGGTGGTCTTGTTAACATTTTGTTGCCAATTAGGCTTGTATGCTACCTGAGTCGGCTACCAAGTACGAGCCTTCTGCACTGGTTGCATTTCTTTTCTTGGCTCAAACTTGCGCTTGTGATCATTATTGACGGGCTTAGTGTCTGATACAAGCTTGTGTTCCCTTTCAACAATGAAAGCCTTGTTTACCAGAGTTTGGAAGTCTGGGAAATCGAACATACTGAGAGTACAACGGAGTTGCGGGTTTAATCCACCAAGAAACCTATCCATCTTTCTTTCCTTAGTGGCCATGTCATATTGAGAGTAACGTGACGTGCGATTGAATTTCTGCAAATATTCTCCCACAGACTGACTTCCTTGGAGGAGCGCGAGAAATTCACGCTGCTTAGTCTTCATAATTCCCGTAGGGATGTGATATTTCTAGAATCGTTCCTTGAATCTTGACCAGGTAATTTCTTCATCAGCAGTCCCCATGGCTTTTTCATTTTCCCACCATATGGCAGCAGCGCCTTCAAGATAATGTGTTACAAATGGAACCTTATCCCCTTCATCAGTTCGAGCAATCTCAAGCTTCTTTTCCATAGTTCTCAACCAATCATCTGCATCCAAGGGATCAATGGCCTGACTGAAACTGGGAGGCTTAGTCCTTTGAAAATCAGATAGCTTGGAGTGATGGCCGGGCTGATTTCCATTCTATCCACCCATAGCTTGAATACTTTTGAATATTTCCATCAGATCATTATTTCGTCTTTCCTCAAACATACACATAATTTCCTCGGTGGAGGGTGGATTTGGCGGTGGAGGCGGTGGAGGCGATGGTGGAACATACGGCTCGGGTGAGTGTCCTACCTGTCGGTGCAGAATGATGAACAGGAGAACCCTCGCGAACGTTGCTACTGCAGCCTCCCCGCGTCATCCTAATATGATTATTTTTCCAAGGCAACGCAACCGAGATGAGAAGCATTCAAAATAAGCTGGGGAGAAGCCAACAACAAAAATCTGAGTAAAACCGAAATGGTGAAGAAAATACAGCGAATAAAATAAAGTCCAACATAATTATACATAGACTCATACATGAAAGATAACAACATGCCAGGTCCAACTACCCTCATACCTGAAACATCATGACTCGTACAACTACATCCATACTCCATTCTGACGACTGCGAATACTCAGAAGCTCTACTGCTCTGCTGGTGCTGCAGGGTCCTCTCCTGAAGCAGACTCAGATCCTGAACTGACAGGGTTAACTGAGACCTCTGGGTTAAAAGTAACACGACGATGGTGCCTCGAGGGCTCTCCCATAGGGGCAGGTGAAGGGTGAATCATCGGGGCTACATCAGTGGCGAGGAGTGAAACCCACTCAGTAGGAGCACTAAGTGGACTCACAGTCGCTGTGCCCGAGCTACTCGGAGGAGTAATCGGGGAAATAGGGGATCTAGAACTGGCAAGAATATAGGGAGTAAATCCTACAGATGGTGGAGTAGTGGCTGAGCTAGTAGAGACTAAAGCAGAGGCTAAAGCAGTACGGGCACGACTCAGCTTGCGAGCTAGCTCGTAGATCAGAAGATAGCTAGCAGTGATATAGCGAGAAAGGTGGCTAGCTACACTATCAGACTCCGGATCAATGACAGGGAAACGGACACGACCATTAGCGTGGAGAGAAGGATAGTAGTGAAAACCTGGGTGGTTCTGCATCCGGACCTCGTTGTAGCGGAGCTCAACAAGTACCTCAAAAGCAGCAAACTGGACAGCCTGAGAAGTGGTAGAAGCGTAGCCGCTTCGAGAGGTACGAGTGTAAGTGCTGGAATCGGAACTGGTGTGCAGAGTAACCACGGCATGATACTCATACACTGAGTCAGCTAGACGCTCCCGGTACACATGATAGACTGGTTCGTCACCGTGGGGGTACAGCCGACGCCACACGTTACGAAGGAGATATGGCGACATATACGAAATCAGCTGCAACTGGCATGGATACAGCACCGGAGCCATCTACACTCACAACCATTAGCAAGTTAGCATAAAAATAAAAATCAGTGCATGCAATGCAACAACCAGCTACAAATGTTACTGGCACTCAGCTACAACTCGTATCTAACGTCCAGTTAACTCGGCTTAGTCTAGCGTGGCCCATAGTCAGCGTGGCTCTGATACCAAGCGTTGTGGCACCCCGGCTCAGAGCGACCGGTTTACCCTGCATTGCCAGCCTAGAGACCTTGTCTTCTGGCAACACGCAACAACTTGGTACAGAAAAACAACCGCTTTATTCATGCTAGCGGAGCATAATTCATAGTACAATAGTTAGTGAGGCCAAGCGGCACACACGGTGCGGCTGAACAATATGTACATTATTTAGTGAACATAAAGGGGCCTCAATCATGACAACTACGCGGTAGCGGAACAACGTTGTAGCGGAACTCCATAGCACAGGGACACTGATGTGGACATGATCTAGACTCGGACAACTCTCCTTTCCAACGAGACTTTCCTGAAATCTGGCATGACACGCCAGGTCAGTACATTGAATGTACTTGCAAGCTCACAACAAGCATAAACATAATGACAAACAATATCATGATATTTAACCAATTAATGACAATGCAACAATATATATATCCATCATACTGTGATCATTCTCAAGTGGTACTCGTCCCATGGACTGGCTTACCGCATGTGATCATTTCCCAGACCACAAACATGAAGAACTCAACAACAATCTCGTGATCCTTACGGCGATCACAACCCTGACCAACACTTGGTCTCAATTAGTGATCCTTACGGCAATCACAACCAGACCACACCTGGTCCAACTCAACACGATGGCCTCACTGTCATTACCTCTGTGCAAATCTTAGTGTGCAAATTTATTAAATGTTGACCCATGGTGTACCCTACTTTCGAGCGTGTCCGTAACCGTGGACTCGGCTATCATAGATTAATACACTCTGCAGAGGTAGCGCACTGTACCCACACTACGGAACCCATGGCCTCGCACTCCCATTCCGGTGGACCAATGGCATTCTGGCGAAACCACTTCATTGTCATGACACTCTCCCAGCCACTCCGACTCAATTCCCAATTGGGGCTAGTCCTGGGTGGCCCCGTGTTTACCTCAAGACACCTCAAACCACCATAGTGGCAATGATCCACTCTAGGACCCAAACACTTAACTCGTCATTGGGCACACAAGGTTATGCCTGCTTACCGGGCCAGGGTACAGCACGCCCATAACCTTCCCTAGATGGAGGCACCGACCAGAGGCACGACTATGAAACGCATTAAGGCCGTCCCATAGCGGAAAATGTGGTTGCACTGGGAAAAACTCGTTTCAGCGGCACCACGACCCGATCAACAACATATAGAAGTTGAGTTATTTATCAGGTTCAACTTAAAGTGAAAGTAACCGGTGTCATAATGCCATGCTATGCATCACTAACATATGCATCACATAATCATGAAATTTTACTAAATCAACTACACTCCCACGGAGCCATCATCAACTCAAGATACTTCTCTGGTTAAGATCAAACCTCACTTAAACCAGAATCATTTCTAGGAATCTCATCATTTTTCATCATGCAAGAACAATAATTAAATTAATTATTAACCTCGATGACCATATCATTTTATCATTACTCATATCCAAGTTCTTATTAGATTATCAGCCAGATTCATTTCACACTTTCTGTAAATCAAGCATATTTAACATGGCAAGCATTTAACAGAATATAATTATCATAATAATTATTTAAATACAGGAATAATCATAAGTTCAAGTAGGAAAATCACAAATATTGAAGTGGCACTATGAAAATGTTGTTGTGGCTTGCCTTAGTGCTGATGAGGTTCACAACTCTCCTGGTGATCCTCAAGACAAGCTTGCTCTTCTGAAAATAAATAAAACCATAAAAAGAAAACATCAAGAATCCTTCTGAAAATTACAAGAAAATCTAGACAGCAAGGAAAAATCCCATCTTTTGGGTGCTGTAAAATTTTTGGACAAAAAACACAATGCAAAAAGAATCAATGCATTTGGACTTGTAGATAAAAAGTTATGGCTGTCTGAAGTTTCCTGGATTTAAATGAATTTGAAATAAAAGTAAACAAATGGGGGGGTCGCGTCGAAGGCGTGAAAGCCCAGGGCGCCACCACTCGAACCGCTTCGCGCGCGTACTGAGTGGCTGACTAGCGGGCCCCGCTAATCAGGCCAGAAGGAGGGGGAGAAGGAAACAGAGGGAGGCAAAGCTTCGCCGGAGCACACGCCGGCAACGAGGGTTCTTGGGGTCAAACGAGAGGGGGATCGAGGGTAAGAAGATTGCGCACCTGCCCGTACCCGTAGCGTGGCTAGAAGTGACCGGACGGCGTCAGAAACGGCCTCTCCAGCGGATGCAGAGGGCAGGGGTCGCCGGAGACAAAGACGACGGCGGCTCGGGGCGGCTCCAGGGGCTCCGGCGTTGCGGAACGGCTTCACCGAAGAGTGGCGGAGACCCTAGCAGGGTCGCCCTGGCCTGGGAGGGATCGGTGCTGCGGGGACGATCTGGAGGGGATCGCCAGCGAGCTCAGGCTTCGGGACGGCAGCCCGCGGCCTACCCGGTTGGGCTGCTGCTTCTATTGGCTTGTGGAGGGTGTGGGAGTAGATGTGGGTGCTCAAGGAGGGCTGGGGTGGCGGCATTTATAGGCGGGCGGCGAGAGGGGTTCGGGCTCCGCCAGAGGACACTTGTCCACGGCGCCTAGCGACGAACGGCGCCAGTGAGAGAGGGGGAAGACGATGGAGGTCACGCGGGAACTATTGGCGAGCGCGGACGAGCACAGGAGCGAGGGGGAAGACAACGAGCACAGTGCGCCGCGCACTATGTCATTGGCCGGATCGTGCCCGTGCCCGCTGCGGCGAGCTCCGGCATCGGTGAGTGCCAGGGGGAGTTAAGGGGGTGGAGACGGGGATGGTGACGAGGCTTGGCATGCTCGGGCAGGCTGGGCAGCGAGCACGCGCTCAACAGAGTGCTAGGCAGCACGCAGAGCGCGTGTTTTGCATGCCAGCATGCCTGGACGAACGCGGTGACCGCGTTAACAGTGACATCAGGCCACCCTAAGCGCTAACTTGATGTCTGGCGTGTAGTCCTTGGTAGTTTGAAGTGTTACCACGGTTGGGCTTGGATCCAGGTGTAGTAGAAATGGATTTGAACTGCTAGCAAGTTTCTGGACAGTAACTTTGGAGATTTACTGTGGACAAACCACTGGGAGTTAAGGGCTGAGCTTTGGAGGCTTGCTTACACTTACTAAGGTAAATAGGCACAAGAAAAACCAGCTACAATGGAGCTAGTAAAATGCTAGTTGTTGTAGAAACTACCATTTCTGTCCAGAAATGATTTTATTTTCTGTAGCCAAAATATTCCAAAAGGTGATGAAATATTTTTGCTCAGAAAGGTGCCCTCGGGTTCAAAGAATAATTGGGATTTTTCTCTGGATTTTTGGGGCAAGAAAAATTAGGGTTGCTTTGGAGCACCAAGGGCTAGCTAGGGTTTTGGAGGGCAAAAAGAATATTTTTCATTTAAGAAAACTATTCCAAGCAATATTTTGAGTTGATCCAGATGTGAAATGATGGTTTTGAGAAGGAGAGGGAGCACTTGGGTGAAAATCAAGGGGTACCCAAGTGGTTAAGTCCAAATGAAGTGATTCAAAAACCCTAAAT
The DNA here is from genome assembly GCA_963921465.1 of Triticum timopheevii. Taxonomy (NCBI): domain Eukaryota; kingdom Viridiplantae; phylum Streptophyta; class Magnoliopsida; order Poales; family Poaceae; genus Triticum; species Triticum timopheevii. The sequence continues at coordinate 390,296,566 of OY997274.1, forward strand.
TCAAAACGAACTCAACTGAAAAACCAGGCAATGAAATAAGGGCAAAAACTAGGCTGTCACACAAAGGCGGTAAAAGTAACTTTTAATTATCCTTGACGAAGAACACGATGAACTAGGAGTGTAGATTTAGAAGTTCATCTATCCAGATCTTCCACGCCCTAACTTGGCAGAGGAAGACGGCGGCGGCGGCGGAGAGAAGATGTCTGCGGCCAGCATGAGTATGACGGCAACAAGGTGAAGGCAGTGAAGCTCTTCCTCACTGGTGATGATGAAGCTGCGGCAACACTAGGGCTTGAGAGCTCGAGCAAGGTGAGATCGAGGAGGGTAAATGCAGTCTGAGGAGGGTGAGGGGTATTTATATCCGCATTGAAAAACCGCTCGCTCGAGGAAAATGGATGAACCTGCCCCTGACCCTTCTCATCGAAGCGACATGTGTCATCCACGTACAGTGTGGTGGAGAACGTGTAAGATCGTGGGTGAATAGATAACTCTTATCGTGGGAAGGGTAACGGTTTGAGCGGCAAAAGCCGAAAATTCAGATAAGAATATTTTAAAGTTTTGTTCGCAATTTCTTCAGCTGACAAGGACACAGTGAAGATTTTGAACGGGTTTCAAATAGAATGAACATGAAGAATTTGTGAACAGACTAGGCTGAGTTTAGCATAGAGGGGGAAAGGGTCCGATCACATTCACTTAGAAGAAAAATCAACTTGAAGAACTAGCAATAAGTGAATGCTATAGAGGACATAAACTCAAGTATATATATATATATATATATATATATATATATATATATATATATATATATATATATATAAACCGAGGAAATTCAAAAATGAAGAAAAACTCAAATTGAAGATTTTCAACTTTGGTTGGTGGCGTAACCCACCGTATAAGAATGATGATTTCAGACACCGCGTACAATTGTCGTAGGGTTCTGAGAATCAAATTCTTCATTAATTTCTTCACACTTAGAGGGTTAGTCTTCATTAATTGAAGAAAAATGTTACTTCGTGTGTTGCACATCTAAGTCATCAAGTTTGCATAAGTGTTCGGATGTGTGTCCTTTTCAAAGAACATTCGAAGATTCTAAGATATTTAGCTCACACCGCAACTTGCTAAATCTCTTCTCATCCAAGGGCTTTGTGAAGATATCGGCCAGCTGGTCTTCAGTATTTGCATGGTCGATGGAAATGTCGCCCTTCAACACATGGTCACGAAGAAAATGTTGACGAATCTAGATGTGCTTTGTCTTCGAGTGCTGAACTGGGTTGTGTGCAATCTTGATAGCACTCTCATTTTCGCAGTAGAGTGGCACATTCTTCACATTGATGCCATAGTCCTTCAGGGTTTTCTTATCCATAGCAATTGAGCACAGCAAGATCCAACAGCAATGTACTCAGCTTCAACAGTAGAGAGTGATACGCAGTTCTTCTTCTTCGAGGACCAACATACCAAGGATCATCTGAGGAAATGACATGTGCCTGACGTTGACTTGCGGTCCACCCAATCACCAGCATAGTCAGAGTCTGAATATACAATGATATCAAAGGAAGAGCCCTTGGGATACCATAATCCAAGTGTTTGTGTGTCAGCTAGATATCGAAGAATATGCTTCACATCCTTATGGTGTGATTCCTTCGGTGTAGCTTGAAATCAGGCACACATGCAAACACTAAGCATAATATCCGGCCTAGATGCACATAGATAGAATAAAGAGCCAATCATGGAGCGGTATACCTTTTGATCGAAGTCTTTACCATTTCCATCAGTGCATAGATGGCCATTTGTGGGCATAGGGATTTTGACGCCTTAGCAATCTTGCATGCTGAATTTCCTCAACACATCCTTGAGGTATTTCTCCTGAGATATGAATATGCCATTGTATTGTTGACGAATTTGAAGACCTAAGAAGAATTTCAATTCTCCCATCATACACATTTGATATTGTTCACTCATCATATAGGCAAATTTGTCATTCGTGAGGAATTCCTTCAGTGTGTCAAACCACGCCCAAGGTGCTTGCTTGAGGCCATAGAGGGCCTTGTTGAGTCTGTAGACGTGATCTAGAAATTTTGGATCCTCAAAACTTGGTGGTTGAGTAACATATACTTTTTCCTCAAGCTTACCATTGAGGAATGCACTTTTCACATACATTTGATGTAAGATGATATTATGATGGTTAGCGTAAGCAAGCAATATGCGAATAGCAACAGGTGAAAAAGTTTCATTGAAATCAATTCCTTCAACCTGTGTGTAGCCTTGAGCTACAAGACAAGCCTTATTCCTCACCACAAGGCCATTTTCATCTTGTTTGTTGCGGTAGATCCATTTGGTACCGATGATGTTGTGCTTGCGTGGGTCTGGTCGCTTGACAAGTTCCCACACATTGTTGAGCTCGAATTGTTGCAATTCGTATTGCATGGCTTGAATCCACTCAGATTCCACGAATACTTCATCAACTTTCATGGGTTATGTGATAGAGACAAACGCAAAATGCCCACAAAAGTTAGATAAATGTGAAGCTTTTGAGCGTGTTAGAGGACCTGGTGGCTTGATGTCATCAATGATCTTCTCGATCTGCACTTCGTTTGCAACGCGAGGATGTGCGAGTTGACGACTTTGCTTAGGCCCAGCAATTTCTTCAGGACCAGTTTCTTCAGCAGCACCAGTGTGATTTTCTTCACGATCCGGAATGACTTCTTCAGCAGATTCTTCGGTAGGGATGATATCCTCAGTAGCTTTGAACTTGATGGATTCCTCAGGTGAAATTTCATCTAGCACAGGAGGTAGGTGCTCTCTTTGCGAGCCATTAGTTTCATCGAACTGCACATCTACAATTTCTACAATCTTGTGATGATTGATGTTGAAGACTCTGTAGGTGTGCGAGTCCTTTCTGTAACCAAGCATAAGACCCCAATGTGCTTTCAGTGCAAATTTAGAGTGATGGTGAGGATCTCTAATCCAGCATTTAGCACCGAAGACTTTGAAATAACTTACATTGGGTTTCTAGTCTGTGAGGAGTTCATATGAGGTCTTTTTGAAGAATTTGTGAAGATATACCATGTTGATGATGTGGCACGCAGTATCAATGGCTTCAGGCCAAAAGCGCTGATGTGTCTTGTATTCATCAAGCATGGTGCGAGCCATCTCAACAAGAGTTCTGTTCTTGCGCTCCATGATGCCATTCTGCTGAGGAGTATAGGGTGCAGATAATTCATGAGTAATACCAAGTATATCAAGATATTCATCGCGGCTAGTGTTCTTAAACTCAGTTCCATTATCACTCCTGATACGCTTTATCTTCACACCCAAGTTAGTAGTAGCTCTTTCCGTAACCAAGCATAAAACCCTCATGTGCTTTCGGTGCAAATTTAGAGTGATGGTGAGGATCTCTAATCCAGCATTTAGCACCGAAGACTTTGAAATAACTTACATTGGGTTTCTTGTTACTGAGGAGTTCATATGAGGTATTTTTGAAGAATTTGTGAAGATATACTCTGTTGATGATGTAGCATGCAATATCAATAGCTTCAGGCCAAAAATGCTGTGGTGTCTTGTATTCATCAAGCATAGTGCGAGCCATCTCAACAAGAGTTCTGTTCTTGCGCTCCACGATGCCATTCTGCTGAGGAGGATGGGGAGCAGACAACTCGTGAGTAATACCAAGTATATCAAGATATTCATCGAGACCAGTGTTCTTGAACTCAGTTCCATTATCACTCCTGATATGCTTGATCTTCACACCTAAGTTCGTAGAAGCTCTTGAGGAAAATCGTCTGAAGACTTCCTGCACTTTATTTTTGTAAGTGATGATATGCATCCATGTGTAATGAGAATAGTCATCAACTATGACAAAGACATATAATGATGCAGAACTAGAGAACATGGCATAATGAGTAGGGCCAATGAGATCCATATGAAGTAATTCAAATGGACGAGAAGTGGTCATGATAGTCTTCGAGGGATGCTTGGCTCTGGTGATCTTTCCAACCTCACAAGCCCCACAAAGATGATCTTTGAGGAATTTGACACCCTCGATGCCAATGACATGCTTCTTCTTCGCGAGTGTATGCAAGTTCCTCATCCCAGCATGACCAAGTCGATGATGCCATAGCTAGCATTCTGAAGCTTTTCCAAGTAGACATGTGGCAGGTTGTGGTCCTGCAGAGAAATCAACAATATACAAGTCTCCTTTCCTAAAGCCTTCAAAGACTTTGTTATTGTCAGATTCCATCAACCCAATGCAATGATATTTTCCAAAGACGAAAACCATAGAAAGATCACAAAGCATTGAGACAGACATGAGGTTGAATCCTAAGGACTCGACAAGAATGACTTTGTCCATGTGTCTATCCTTTGAGATCACAACCTTACATAGACCCAGTACCTTGCTTTTGCCTTTGTCAGCATAGGTGATATGCTTCAGATGAGATGGTGACAAATCGGTGTCCATCAACAAGTTCCTTTCACCGGTCATGTGATCTGTACATCCACTATCGAGGACCCACTCCGTAGCTTTAGGTTGTTCATCCTGCAGATGAATTAGTGCAACTTACGAACCCATATACTTCATCAATGAAGAATATGGTATCAATTTCATCAATAGTAATATACATAGCAATATGAGGACGTGAGAAATGAGTGATTCATTTCTTCATGATTAGCTTGCGTCCATTCAAGCGTATTCAGGTCTCCAGCAATTTCTTCAGACGATCAAGTTCGTCTGGAGACCTGACCCTGCATAAGAGATTAGTTCTTTTTCTTCACCACCCACATCTGGAGGGGTGTCAAAGAATTCATCATTCTGCAAACTCCAAAAGAAAAAGATGGCATTGAAGCCAGTGCACTTCGTTTCACAGAAGAGTGGTTAGGATAAGCATATGAATAAGCAGAGAAATTTTTCGAGGACTTATGAACATAATGGTTTGAAGAATAATGCACATATTCCTGGCCTTTAGACTTTCCCTGCAAAACAGAAGTGTTAGCATGATGATGTTCATATGAGGATTTTGATCCACGTGAGGAATTTGATCCATATGAAGAATTTGGTCCATATGAGGACTTGGATCCATATGAAGATTTTGATTCATATGAAGAATTTGATCTAGGGTTCCTATTCTTCATGGGTGGTGTCATGATGACATTCACCTGAAGATTTTCAAGGCACATTTTAGGAACCAAGATTTTCTTCATAGGGGGACTGTTCTGCAGTTAGTTCCAACATATCGTGCAAATACTTCACCATTCTGATTCTTATATAGTTTATGGTTGGAGTCAAATGACTCATCAGAGGAATATGAAGAATCACAAGTAAAGCCAGATAGAGTGCATGGATCTACAGGAGGTCCTTTCGCAGCAACCCATGAGGTTTTGGGATACTGCTCAGGTTTCCAGTAGGTCCCATCAGCGTTGAGTTTCCTCTCAAAGGAAATACCCTCTTTCCTAGGGTTCTTGTTCAAGATCTGCTTTTTGAGCACATCACAGAGTCTGATGCCCTTTGAGGCTTACGTAAATGCCTGTCACATACAATTCCTTCAGCCCTACATTATCGTCAGTGATACTTGTTGTATCCTCAGATGAGGAATTTGTGACCACAGAGACAGTTGAAGAATTTGCAGCAAATGAAGCATTTGAACATTTAGGTGATGAATTAGCAGATTCACGCTCAATGCATTTCAGACATGGTGGAATAAATTCTCCTTGAGCGGAAATGATCTGTTGAGCAAGCAATGAATCGTTTTCCTTGTGAAGATCTTCATAACTCACTTTTAACTTCTCAAGATCTTGCTTTCTCTGAAGAAATTCATAAGAAAGCTTCTCATGATGAGTTAAGAGGGTGTTATGATGATTTTGAAGGTTGTCAAACCTAGTTTGAAGTCTCTGAAGATTATCTGTCAGAGTCTTGATTCGGTTCAATTCCTCACCCAACATATCATCGCTTTCATCAAGCATGTTTTGAACTTTTTACGGAGCTCTTTGTTGTTTAGTGGCAAGGGAAGCAAGTTTGACATAGCTGGGTCCAAATTCATCACCCGATTAATCGTCACTAGATTCAGAAAGGTAGCATTTAGTTACCTTGGCACCCTTTGCCATAAGGCATGGTGCAGTGGATGATGATACATGCGCGAAAGTCATCTCCTTGAGTGATTCCTTGAAATCCTCAAACCATGGATCATGACGAGTACAATGACCTTCATAGACTTCAGAGAGTCGGTCCCAGATAGGCTTCGCACGGTTGAGATGCATGATGTTCCTGAACTAATTTTGGGACAAAAAGGAGCAGATGACATCCTTCGCCGTGAGGTTGAGTAGAGTGTACTTGCGAATATCATCAGCCTCTGCCATCTTGCATAGATCGGTAAGACCAATCTCAGTGATGGTCCATAGTTCGTTGTTCATCGCCATGAGTCGCTTCTTCATCATGGCCTTCCACTTGGGATACTCATGACCGTCAAAGATGGGGCAAGACACTTTCTTCATTCCTGCAGTCGACATAACTAAAACTCCAGGCGGTTAAACCAAAATCAAACAAACAAGGGAGTACCTTGCTCTGATACCAATTGAAAGTGCGTTAAGTCGACTAGGGGGGTGAATAGGCGATTTTTACAAATTCGTCACTGAGGAATTTCAGGGTGAGGAAATTCCTAAGTCATGAACAACAAGCAGCGGAATAAGTACTCAGGTATAAGCATAACAGAGCAATATCATAGTCATCATGATGAAATGAAAGATAAACACAGAGTACAGGAAGTGTAAACACATGATAAGCAGGCTGAAGCCAATTTGACTGAAGAAATTGGATTGAGGAAATATGGAAAGTCTTCAGTCAAAGTCTTCAAACAGTAATGATTAGGTTCATCAACACATGAATGAGGAAATGAAAGGGTTGAGGAAATAGAACCAGTAGGCTTGGTGAAGACAATGATTTGGTAGACCAGTTCCAACTGCTTTGACAGTTGTACGTCTGGTTGGAGCGGCTGAGTATTTAAACTCGAGGACACACAGTCCTCACTGTATTCTCCTTGAGCTAAGATCACACAGGCCTCGCCCAACACTCGTGGTAAGTCTTCACAGGTGACTTCCAAACCTTCACAGACTTGGTCACTCGGTGATCCACAATTCCTCTTGGATGCTCAGACCATGACGCCTAACCGTCGTGAGGATACACAGTCCTCAAAGGTAACAAGCATCGGTTCCACACAGGAACAATCTCTTCAGTGATGCTCAATCACTTTGGGTTTGTAGATTTGGGTTTTCCTCACTTGATGATTTTTGCTCAAAGTCCTCGAAGGATGGGATGCTCTCAATTGACAAGTGTCAGTTTCTCTTGGAGCAACCAACCGGCTAGTGGTTGTAGGGCGTGGCTATTTATAGCCTAGGGAGCAGCCCGACATGATAAGACATAAATGCCCTTAAAGGATATGACCATTAGGTGGTAGGATATTTTGGACAGTTGGCGCGTAGCACAGCAATAGTTCGATTTGAGGTTCCAATTCCTCAGGGCTATCATGTTCCTCACTGTGTAGGCAATTCACAATGGTGAATTCCTAACTCCTTAGTCAAAACAAATTCCTCATAGACCAAAAGATCTTCGTTCTATCACTGAAGAAATTAACTGAACTGATATGAGATTTCCAATGGCTTCACTCGAAAGGATTGGGTAGGTGTAGGATTTGAGATGAGCATCACTTGGAAATTAGTTTCCTTAGTATTACCTCAACCCCGTTTAACAGTACGGTGTTTCCTATGACTCAAGAAGGAGAAAATGAAACTACGAAAACAAAAGTCTTCATGCTTCATAATCCTCGCATGAATATCCAAGTCTTCAAGGTCACACTATTTTCTTCACTTTCAAAGTCTTCAGGAGAACCAAAGTCTTCAGCCGAAGACATTCATTTTTAGGGGTCGACTTTCACTATAAATATCAAACTCCTCATCGACTTATAAAGCCTGTGTACACTCACAAACATATTAGTCCCTTAACCTATAAGTCTTCAATACACCAAAATCACTAAGGGGCACTAGATGCACTTACACTTCATCAATAATAGTCATCTTGCCCTTCTCATCAGCTAAGGAAATATTCCGCTTGAGGACTTCAATGGGAGGCAAGTAGCTGCCATGATTAAGTGTATCAGCCTGGTAGTTGATTGAAGACCTTGATCTGATGAATTTCATGATCTAGGGAGCATAAGGCTTCAATTCAAATGGAGAAAGAGCAACATTTGCCATAGTCCTCTTGAAGAAATCATGGTAGTTGATTGGAATACCATGCATAATATAGAATAGCAAATTCTTCATGATGCCAACGACCTCTTCTTCATCAGAGTCCTTGCCTTTTATTGGACTCAGGGTCTTGGTCGAAATGCGATAGACAGTCCGAGGCGCATAAAGCAATTCCTTCACGACGAATTTGGTTCTTGGGGCTTGGCCATACTTTAGCGGCTTCATCAACACTTGCATGAAATGATCAGAGAGCTCAGATTCATGATAGAGGAGACATGCACCTTCAAGGGGAGGACTGATAGGCAGGGCATGAAGGAATTCAGAGGCCGGTGCTTTGAAGTTTGTGTTCTTTGTCATCCAGTCCAACACCCAAGAATTTATATCATCATAATTGTCGATGATGTGCAGCGTCGCGTAGAACTGAAGAATTAGCTCTTCATTCCAATCACATATATCAGTGTAGAAGTTGAGTAGCCCAGCGTTAAGAAGAACACTAAGGACTAGGGTGAAGCAAGGCAGCAATTCCATATCCACATGAGGAATATGCTCATGGTAAAAGATCTTGTCCTTATCGAATAGAAGTGAAGAGTAAAGTTCATTTGACTTGCTGTCCAGAAACGCTTCCTTCAAAGACGAGCAGAGTCATATGGGTTGTAATCACTGAAGAATACATGCTCATGAAAGAAGTCATTAGCCTTGAACTTATGTGTCTTTGAGAACGGATTCTTCGGCTTGGGCTGAGGTGTATCAGTCAATGTCTTCACTGCCTCTTGAATCACAGTCTCAGGGGCCACAGGCTAAGGTGTATTAGTTTCCATTTCAGTGATGGCCTGGGTCTCCTTTTCTTCATCAGCATTAACATCATCACTAGTGGCTGGAATTTCTTTAGGCATGGTAAGAAGAGCTGCTTGAGGTTCATCAGAGCCTATATGAATTTCTTCAGTCTGGACTAGGGACTGAGGAATCTGTTGCAGTGGGGGTGAACATGGGGGAATTGGGGTGATGACTTTCCCAGTAGTCATCATTCAACACTGGAGTGGTGCACCCAATGTCCACGTCATCTTCTTCTTCATCAATTTCCTCAGCGCCTGCCTCTTCAGTCGTGAACTGAGGCATGGGCGATGGTACTAGAGGGTTTGAAGTGACATTGTCCACTTCAATTTCTTCATCCATCTACTCGATCGAAGCAGTAGAAGGATATTCTTCATCCGATTCGCTTGGAATCACATAATCTTTACCAAAAGGAATGATTTCCTTTGAAGGCATGCTAGAAAGAGGAACGACATCTATTGGATTTGCAAATGAGCTGGTCAAAGTCTTCGCCTTCTTGGGAGCAGAAGACTCTGAGGAAGTAGATGCTTTCCTTTTCTTCACTGCTGCTTGCACTTCAGCCTTGGTTTTCTTCGGTTCTAATGTAGAAGGAAGAATAGGACTTGGTGCAGGAGGAGCAGAGGAAATTACTGCAGTTTCTTCAGGCACAACTGATGCAGTTGTCCTGACTCGTTTAGTTTCCTCAGGCGCAGCTTCAGATGCTTCAGCTAGCCTGGCATGTTCTTCAGGTGCAACACTAGTGGTTGCCCTGGCAGTTTCTTCAGCGGCTGGAATAGCTTCATCATCCCTGGTGCTTTCAGTCTCATCGGCAGCCTGATTTTCATCAGCGGTGCTGACATGTTCTTCAGTACGTTGTGCAGATGCATCAGCCTGAGTAATTTAAATGTGCGTTGGATCAGCAACATTGGGTGTAAATCCCTTCGCCATTCTGACGAATCTGACCTTGGCTCCCAGCCATTCTACCTTGTAGGCGTCAAATTCATGACTAAGTTTCTTGATCTCAGATTGCAGAGTGACAAATTCATTAGGCGATAGCGTTAGAACGTTGTCCTTCAGAAAGCGTTGTTTCCTGTACTGTGTTTTTCTCACGGACCTGGCTTTCTCAAATTTCCATTTTTCTTCAAAGATGAAAGCTGTCAACATATGACTTTGGCCAGGTATGAGGTTTAATTCTGGAAAGGGAGTGTTTGCGTCCTTGCGTCAGAGGTCAATGAAGTCTAGTATCTTCTTCGGATCCAGCATGAGTGGCACAGCACTGCCCTTGGCTCTAGCGGCCCTTTGTTGTTTGTCTTTGATGATTTCGGCTAATTCCTCATCATCAGCTTTGTCATCATCTGACGACACTTAGAAGGCAACTTGCTTCTTGTGAGGGGTCTGGTGCCTCGTCCAGCAGTAGCCTTGGTCTTCAGCAAAGTGGGGCCTGTTGAAGACTGAGGAGGAGCTGAAGAACTTGCAGATGCTCCTGAGGCAATTGAGATGCTTGTGGTCCTTTGGCAAGAAGCGAGATGCACAAGTGCCGAGGACTTTGCTGGAGGAGTTGAGGGTTTCGCAACTTGAGGAACTGGAGCAGCTTGAGGAACAGGCTGTGAGGGCATAGATGAGCTTGGCCGTGAGGGCATTGCTGAGGAATCTTGTTTTCGAGCAGGCTTCTTAGGCATAGCCTTCTTGCTAGTAGAGGCCTCAGCAGCGGCAGCAGCTGAGTCTTCGTTGAATTTCCTCATTGCTTCTTTGGCTTGTTTGGCCAACCTGACTTGCCGCTTGGCCCATTCATCAGCATAGTCCTCACCGCGCTTGATGCTAGTGGGATCAGCAATTTTGCCAGGTGCCAACGGAGGTCTTGGGCAAGGAGGGTTTAGAGCGAATTTCTTCATGTACTTTGGAGTAACATATTTGTATTCCCTCCATTACCGTGCCCATCTTCGTTCAATCTTCTGAATGTGCACCTTGCGCTCATTCTTCGTTTCCTTTCTGTGAGTTGCCTTATCCGGAGTGCAATACCCTGCATAGATGTCATCATGGATTTTAAAAGTAGTATTCACTTCCAGTTTCTTCCCTCTGTTTTGATGTCTCTAGCCATCTGCCATTTTCTTCATCTGAGGATTTTGAACAATTGAGTTCTTTGAAGACGTATGCAACTTTTCTTCGAGGAACGCTGCAAATGAGTTAAGTTGATGAGAACCTAGTGATTCAGCAGCAGACATGTGTACCTGGGAACAGAGTATAGGTGCGAAGGATTTGGAGAGGTCATATGCCTTCTCAAAAGTTTTTGCAAAACAGAAGAAGTTTGAGGAATTTGACCAGATATGTCATGAGGAATTTCACTAAGCGTTCTTTGACTTAGGTTCCAGAGTTGTATGGATTGTGAAATTCACACAGTTGACGAATCTTGAAGAGAAGTGTCACTTAGAGAAACACATCAAGAACAGATGATTGTGTGAGGTGTTTAAAGTGTGGAAGTTGAAGAATAAACACCTTTTGAAGATTTTATGGAAATCATCAGAATCAACAAAGGCAGTAAAAGTAACTTTTAATTATCCTTGACGAAGAACACAATGAACCGGGAGTGTTAGATTGGAAGTTCTTCAGTCCAGATCTTCCACGCCCTAACTTGGCAGAGGAAGACAGCTATGGCGGTGGCGGAGTTAATATATCTACAGCCAGCTCGAGAACGACGGTGATAAGGTCGAGGCAGTGAAGCTCTTCCTCACCGGCAAAGATGAAGGTAGCGGCGGTGCTAGGCTTGAGAGCTCGAGCGTGGGGAGTGAGTTCGAGCACGGTAAATGCAGTCTAAGGAGGGTGAGGGGTATTTATAGCCGAGATGGAAAAACTGCTCGCCGAGGAAATGGACGAACGTGCCCTGACCCTTCTCATCCTAGCGACATGTGGCACCCACGTATAGTGTGGTGGAGATCGTGGGTGAATAGATAAATCTTATCGTGGGATGTGGAACGGTTAGAGCGGCAAAATCCGAAAATTCAGATAAGAAAATTTTAATGTTTCGTTTGCCAATTCTTCAGTTGTCGAGGACACAGTGAAGATTTGAACGAGTTTCAAATAGAACACACATAAAGAATTTGTGAACAGACTGGGTTGAGTTTAGCATAGAGGGGGGAAGGGTCCGATCACATTCACTTAGCAGAAAAAGCAACTTGAAGAATTAGCAATAAGTGAATGTTGTAGAGGACATAAAACTCAAGTATATATATAGTCAATGAACAACAACGACGGAAAGAGTGAAGACAATACAAAGTTTAAGAAATTGAACAACTGAGGAATTTCAAAAATGAAGAAAAATTCAACTTGAAGATTTTCAAATTTGGTTAGTGGCATGACCCACCGTATAAGTATGATGATTTCAGATACCGCGTACAATTGTCATAGGGTTCTGAGAATTAAATTCTTCATCAATTTCTTCACACTTAGAGGGTTAGTCTTCATTGATTGAAGAAAAACATTACTTCGTGTTTTTCACATCTAAGTCATCAAATTTGCATAAGTGCTAGGATGTGTGTCCTTTTCAAAGAACATTATAAGATTCTAAGATATTTAGGTCACACCACAACTTGCTAAATCTCTTCTCTTCCAAGGGCTTTGTGAATATATCGGCCAGCTGGTCTTCAGTATTTGCGTGGTCGATGGAGATGTCGCCCTTCAACACATGGTCATGAAGAAAATGATGACGAATCTGGATGTGCTTTGTCTTCGAGTGTTGAACTGGGTTGTGAGCAATCATTATAGCACTCTCATTGTCGCAGTAGAGTGGTACATTCTTCACGTTGATGCCATAGTCCTTGAGGGTTTGCTTCATCCATATCAATTGAGCACAACAAGATCCAGCAGAAATTTACTCAGCTTCAGCAGTAGAGAGTGATACGCAGTTCTGCTTCTTCGAGGACCAACATACCAAGGTTCGTCCGAGGGAATGACATGTGCCTGATGTTGACTTGCGGTCCACCCGATCACCAACATAGTCAGAGTCAGAATATCCAATGAGATCAAAGGAAGAGCCCTTGGGATACCATAATCCAAGTGTTGGAGTGTGAGCTAGATATCGAAGAATATGCTTCACAGCCTTATGGTGTGATTCCTTCAGTTTAGCTTGAAATCGGGCACACATGCAAACCCTAAGCATAATATCTGTCCTAGATGCAAATAGGTACAATAAAGAGCCAATCATGGAGCGGTATACCTTTTGATCGAAGTCTTTGCCATTTTCATCGGTGCATAGATGGCCATTTGTGGGCATAGGGATTTTGACGCCTTTGCAATCTTGCATGCCGAATTTCCTCAATACATCCTTGAGGTATTTCTCCTGAGAAATGAATATGGCATTGTATGGTTGAGGAATTTGAAGACATAAGAATAATTTCAACTCTCCAATCATAGACATTTGATATTCCTCACTCACCATATAGGCAAATTCGTCACTGTAACATTGGTTAGTACAACCAAAGATAATATCATCAACATATATTTGGCACATGAATAATTCATCATCATATGCTTTGGTGAAAAGAGTTTGGTCAAGTGAATCGGGTTCGAAGCCTTTCTTCATGAGGAATTCCTTCAATGTGGCATACCACGCCCGAGGTGCTTGCTTGAGGCCATAGAGGGCCTTGTTGAGTCTGTAGACGTGATCTGGAAATTTTGGATCCTCAAAACCTGGTGGTTGAGCAACATATACTTCTTCCTCAAGCTTACCCTTGAAGAATGCACTTTTCACATCCATTTGATGTATGATGATATTATGATGGTTAGCGTAAGCAAGCAATATGCAAATAGCTTCTAGTCTAGCAACAAGTGAAAAAGTTTCATTGAAATCAATTCCTTCAACCTGTGTGTAGCCTTGAGTTACAAGTCGAGCCTTATTCCTCACCACAAGGCCATTTTCATCTTGTTTGTTGCGGTAGATCCATTTGGTACCGATGATGTTGTGCTTGCGTGGGTCTGGTCGCTTGACAAGTTCCCACACACTGTTGAGCTCGAATTGATGCAATTCATCTTGCATGGCTTGAATGCACTCAGATTCCATGAATGCTTCATCAACTTTAGTGGGCTCTGTGATAGAGACAAACACAAAATGCCCACAAAAGTTAGATAAGTGTGAAGCTTTTGAGCGTGTGAGAGGACCTGGTGTGTTGATGTAGCTGATGATTTTCTCGATCTGCACTTCATTTTCAACGCGAGGTTGTGCAGGTTGACGACTTTGCTTAGGCCCAACAATTTCTTCAGGGCCATTTTCTTCAGTAGCACCAGCGTGATTATCTTCACGATCCGGAATGACTTCTTCAGCAGATTCTTTGGTAGGGATGATATCCTCAGTAGCTTTGAGATTGATGGATTTCTCAGGTGACATTTCATCTAGCACAGGAGGTAGGTGCTCTCTTTGCAAGCCATTAGTTTCATCGAACCGCACATCTACAGTTTCAACAATCTTGTGATGATTGATGTCGAACACTCTGTAGGTGAGCGAGTCCTTTCCGTAACCAAGCATAAAACCCTCCTGTGCTTTCGGTGCAACTTTAGAGTGATGGTGAGGATCTCTAATCCAGCATTTAGCACTAAAGACTTTGAAATAACTTACATTGGGTTTCTTGTTACTGAGGAGTTCATATGAGATATTTTTGAAGAATTTGTGAAGATATACTATGTTGATGATGTGGCATGCAGTATCAATAGCTTCAGGCCAAAAACGATGTGGTGTGTTGTATTCATCAAGCATAGTGCAAGCCATCTCAACAAGAGTTCTGTTCTGTGCTCCATGACGCCATTCTGTTGAGGAGTATGGGGAGCAGACAACTCGTGAGTAATACCAAGTATATCAAGATATTCATCGAGACCAGTGTTCTTGAACATAGTTCCATTATCACTCCTGATATGCTTGATCTTCACACCTAAGTTCGTAGAAGCTCTTGAGGAAAATTGTCTGAAGACTTCCTGCACTTCATTTTTGTAAGTGATGATATGCACCCATGTATAACGAGAATAATCATCAACAATGACAAAGTCGTACAATGATGCAGAACTCAAGAACATGGCATAATGAGTAGGCCAAAGAGATCCATATGAAGTAATTCAAAGGGACGAGAAGTGGTCATGATAGTCTTCGAGGGATGCTTGGCTCTGGTCATCTTTCCAGACTCACAAGCCCCACAAAGATGATCTTTGAGGAATTTGACACCCTCGATGCCAATGACATGCTTCTTCTTCGCGAGTGTATGCAAGTTCCTCATCCCAGCATGACCAAGTCGTCGATGCCATAACTAGCCTTCTGAAGCTTTTGCTAGCAGACATGTGGCAGGCTGTGGTCCTGCAAAGAAATCAACAATATACAAATCTCATTCCTAATGCCTTCGAATACTTTGGATTTGTCAAATTCCATTAGCACAATGCAACAATATTTGCCAAAGATGACAACCATATCAAGATCACAAAGCATTGAGACAGACATGAGGTTGAATCATAAGGACTCGACAAGCATGACTTTGTCCATGTCTCTATCCTTTGAGATCGCAACCCTACCTAGACCCAATACCTTGCTTTTGCCTTTTTCAGTGTAGGTGATATGCTTCAGATCAGATGGACATAATTCAATATCCATCAATAAGTTCCTGTCACCGGTCATGTGATTTGTACATCCACTGTCGAGGACCCACTTAGTAGCTTTGTGTTGTTCATCCTGCAGATGAATATGTGCAACTTACGAACCCATATACTTCATCAGTGAAGAATATGATATCAATTTCATCAACAGTAACAGATATAACAATATGAGGACGTGAGAAATAAGTGATTCATTTCTTCATGATTAGCTTGCATCCATTCAAGCACATTCAGGTCTCTAGCAAATTCTTCAGACGAATAAGTTTGTCTGGAGACCTGACCTTGCATAAGAGATTAGTTCTTTTTCTTCACCACCCACATCTGGAGGGGTGGCAAAGAGTTCATCATTCTGAGAGCTCCATAAGAAAAAGATGGCATCGAAGCCATAACACTTCGTTTCACAGAAGAGTGGTTAGGATAAGCATATGAATAAGCAGAGAAATTCTCCAAGGACTTATGAACATAATGATTTGAAGAATAATGCACATATTCATAGCCTTTAGACTTTCCTGCAAAATAGAAGTGTTAGCACGATGATGTTCATATGTTGATTTGGATCCACGTGAGGAATTTGATCCAGCTGAAGAATTTGGTCCAGATGAAGAATTTGGTCCATATGAGGACTTGGATCCATATAAAGAATTTGATCTGGGGTTCCTATTTTTCATAGGTGGTGTCATGATGACATTCGCCTGAAGATTTTCAAGGCACCTTTGGGAACCCAGATTTTCTTCATAGGGGGACCGTTCCTGCAGTTAGTTCCAACATATCAAGCAAACACTTCACCATTCTGATTCCAGAACAATTTATAGTTGGATTCAAATAACTCATCAGAGGAATACGAAGATTCACAAGTAAAGCCAGATAATGTGCATGGATCTATGGAGGGTCCCTTCGCAGCAACCCATGAGGTTTTGGGGTACTGCTCAGGTTTCCAGTAGGTCCCATCAACATTGAGTTTCCTCTCAAAAGCAATACCCTCTTTCCTAGGGTTCCTATTCAAGATCTGCTTTTTGAGGACATCACAAAGAGTCTGATGCCCTTGGAGGCTTTTGTATATGCCTGTCACATACAATTCCTTCAACCCTGCATAATCGTCAATGATACATGTGGTATCCTCAGATGAGGAATTTGTGACCACAGAGACAGTTGAAGAATTTGCAGCAATAGAAGCATTTGAACATTCAGGTGAAGAATTCACAGATTCATGCTCAATGCATTTCAAACATGGTGGAATAAATTCTTCCTGAGCGGAACTGATCTGTTGAGCAAGCAATGAATCGTTTTCCTTCTGAAGATCTTCATAACTCACTCTTAACTTCTCAAGATCTTGCTTTCTCTGAAGAAATTCATAAGAAAGCTTCGCATGATCAGTTAAGAGGGTGTTATGATGATTTTGAAGGTTGTCAAACCGTGACGGAAGTCTCTGAAGATTATCAGTCAGATTCTTAGTGCAATTCAATTCCTCCCAACATGTCATCACTTTTGTCTAGTAGATTTTGAATCTTTTCCAAAGCCTTCTGTTGTTTAACAGCAATTTTAGCAAGTTTGGAATAGCTAGGCTCGAGATTGTCATCAGATTCATCCTCACTAGAGTTAGAGGGGGAATGCTGGAGTAGCTTGGCGCCTTTTGCCATGAAGCAGTAGGTGGGAGCATAGTCATCAGCGCTCTTGTCAGCAGAGTTGGGGAGGTCATTTTCTTCAGTGTTGAAGATGGACTTGCTGACGTAAGTAGTAGCGAGGGCTAAGCTCACCACACCAGAGTCTGACTCGTTAGATTCCTCCTCTTCCACATTTTCCTCAGATTCAGTTTCAGAGTCCATTTCCTTGCTAATGAATGCCCGGGCCTTCTTGGAACTGCACTTCTTGTGAGATGAAGACTTTGAAGATTTTCATGATGAGGACTTTGAAGATTTCTTCTTATTCTTTGATTCATCAGAATTGTCATCTTTGTACTTCTTCTTCTTTGATTCCTTTTCCCACATAGGACAATCAGACATGTAGTAACCAGGTTTCTTGCATTTTTGGCAAGTTCTCTTTTTGTAGTCACGGGATGAGGAATCATCACTCCTTGAAGACTTTCCAAAGCGACCGTGGCCAGAGAACTTCTGGAATTTCTTCACGAGCATTGCTATCTCCTGGCTCAGTTCTTCAGGGTCACCAAGGCTGCTACCAGAATGTTCACCTTCGGATTCAGAGACTACCTTGGCCTTCAGTGCACGTGATCTTCCAAAGCTCGGTCCATAGAGGTCTCTCTTCTCAGCAAGCTAGAACTCATGAGTGTTCAGCCTCTCGAGGATATCAACGGGATCTAGTAACTTATAATCAGCTCACTCTTGAATCATCACTGCAAGAGTATCGAATGAGGAATCAAGTGATCTCAGCAATTTCTTCACCAGCTCATGATCAGTGATGTCAGTGGTACCAAGTGCTTGAAGCTCATTTGAGATATCAGTGAGGCGATCGAAGGTTTGCTGAACATTTTCATTGTCAAGTCTTTTGAAGCGGTTGAAGAGATTGTGAAGAACATCAACTCGGGAGTCATGTTGAGTAGAGACTCCTTTGTTGACTTTGGACAGCCTGTCCCAAATCAGCTTAGCAGTTTCCAAAGCACTCACTCTGTTGTACTGTCCTTTTCTCAGATGGCCACATATGATATTCTTCGCTTGACAGTCGATTTGCTTGAATCTCTTCACATCAGCAGTATTCATAGACGGAGTTAGTGTAAGAACACCATTTTCCACAACATACCAGAGGTCATTATCAATTGCCTCAAGATGCATGCGCATCTTGTTCTTCTAGTATGGGTAGTCCGTCCCATCAAAGGTAGGACACCCAGCCGAGTCCTTGATCATACCTGCAATCGACATAACTGAAACTCCAGGCGGTTAAACCAAAATCACATAGAACAAGGGAGTACCTTGCTCTGATACCAATTGAAAGTGCATTAAGTCGACTAGAGGGGGGGTGAATAGGCAATTTTTACAAATTTGTCAGTGAGGAATTTCAGGGTGAGGAAATTCCTAAGTCACGAACAACTAGCAGCGGAATAAGTACTCAATTGTAAGCATAACAGAGTAACAGCATAGTCATCATGATGAAATGAAAAAACAAACACAGAGCACAAGTAGCGTAAACACAGGATAAGCAGGCTTAAGACAATGTGACAAAAGAAATTGGATTGAGGAAATAGAGGAAGTCTTCAGTCAAAGCCTTCAAACAGTAATGATCAGGTTCGTCAACACATGAATGAGGAAATGAAAGGGGTTGAAGAAATAGAACCAGTAGGCTTAGTGAAGACAATGATTTGGTAGACCAGTTCCAACTTTTGTGATAGTTGTACGTCTGGTTTGGTGTGGTTGAGTATTTAATCTCGAGGACACACAGTCCCAGACATATAGTCCTCACCGTATTATCCCTGAGCTAAGGTCACACAGACCTCGCCCAACACTCGTGGTAAGTCTTCACAGGTGACTTCCAAACCTTCACAGCCTTGGTCACTCGGTGATCCACAATTCCTCTTGGATGCTCAGACCATGACGCCTAACCATCTAGAGGATACACAGTCCTCAAAGGTAACAAGCATCGGTTCCACACAGGAACAATCTCTTCAATGATGCTCAATCACTTTGGGTTTGTAGGTGTTTGGGTTTTGGGTTTTCCTCACTTGATGATTTTCTCTCAAAGTCCTCAGAGGATGGGATGCTCTCAATTGACAAGTGTCAGTTTCTCTCGGAGCAGCCAACCAGCTAGTGGTTGTAGGGGGCGGCTATTTATAGCCTAGGGAGCAGCCCGACATGATAAGACATAAATGCCCTTCAATGATATGGCCGTTAGGTGGTAGGATATTTTGGACAGCAAGCATGTAGCACAATAACAGTTGGATTTGAGGTATCAAATTTCTCAGGGCTATCATGTTCCTCACTGTGTAGGCAATCCGTACTGGCGAATTCCTAACTCCTCAGTCGGAACAAATTCCTTAGAGACCAGAAGATCTTTGTCTCTATGACTGAAGAAATTGACTGAGCTGATATGAGATTTCCAAAGGCTTCACTCGAAAGGAATGGTTAGGCGTAGGATTTTTAGATGAGCATCACTTGGAAATCAGTTTCCTTAGTATTACCTCAACCCCCTTTAACAGTACGGTGTTTCCTATCACTCAAGAAAGATAAAAAATGAAACTACGAAAACAAAAGTCTTCATGCTTCATAATCCTCACATGAATATCCAAGTCTCCAAGGTCACACCAATTTCTTCACTGTCAAAATCTTCAGGAGAACCAAAGTCTTCAGCTGAAGACATACATTTTTAGGGGTCGACATTCAACGTAAATATCTAACTCCTCATCGACTTATAGAGCCTGTGTACACTCACAAACATATTAGTCGCTTAACCTATAAGTCTTCAATACACGAAAATCACTAAGGGGCACTAGATGCACCTACACCGGCAATACTCAAAGGCTAGTCTCGATAGGCAAGGGACGCAAAATGGGCCAGGGGTTAACAACGCAATGGCAAGGGGGATATACAATGATGGGATACCACTATAACAAGATGATATAGAGGTTACCGTCAATGGCGATGATGAGTGGCGGTGTTCTTGATGTAGATACCAAGATGATTTAGACCCGTCCCTAATTAGCCGACACACCTTAGGAAACGGAAAAACCGCAAACTCAAAATCTCAAATGTCAAATGTCAAATGGTGGTAGCGGAATGCGGTGGTGATTTTCACTCGGCAATACGGAAGTGGAACGATGGGTTTTGGAGTATGCAATGCGGAAGTGGAGGTAATGGTGGTGGACTATACATGGTGTCGGAGTTGAAGTCACTGTCCCTAAGTAGCCGAAACACCTTAGGAGACACAAGCCACAACTCAAACAAGCTCAAACAAAATTGGGTTAAGTTGGGGTGGCGGAAGTGTATGTTGGGCAAGGTTAGGGCTGGAATTCGAGCCGAGTCAAGCCAGCTTGGCTCGACTCGCTATAGCTTGTTTTGTTAACGAGCTAGCTTGACTCGACTCGTTACTATAACGAGCTCAAATCCGAGATTGGCTCGGCCGTAGATCGCGAGCTAGCTCGTTTAGCTCGTTATAGATATGAACACAAAACTTTATGAATATGATAAAAAATATTAATTGGGAATGTAACATGTACATATTAAGAATGTACATGGCCACAATAACGAGAAAGTTAATAACATGTACATGACCCGAGAGATGGGTTTATGCAACACTAACGCCCTCGCGAACAGAGGACATAGGAGCGTCAACAGTCTGGTCTTTCTCTATCTCGCTAGGGATGGAAGGAGAGGAAACATGGTGCGCGTCTCCTTGGCATCTGCGCCTAGTGTTTTGCAGATGGGCCTTATGTTGTGCCTATGAGACTAGCCTGGGATGTAAGGTGGTACTGGGTGGCTAACTTTTATACCGAGCCTAACGAGTTACACGTGTACTCGTGAACTCGGCTTGTTTAACTTGGTCTATAAGTACCACCAACATGTCAGCAAGTCAGTAACATGACCACAATTCCATGTACAATGATACATGACCACAATAATGAGAAACTTAAAAACATGTACATGACCCGAGAGATGGGTTTATGCGGAACTGACGCCCTCACGAACAGAGGAGACAGGGGCGTCGACAGTCTGGTCTGTCCCTATCTTGCCGGGGATGGAAGGAGAGGAAACGTGGTGCGTGTTTCCTTGGCATCTATGCCTAGTGTTTTGCGGATGGGCCTTATGTTGTGCCTATGCGACTAGCCTGGGATGTAAGGTGGTACTGGGTGGCTGACTTTTATACCGAGCCTAACGAGTTACACGAGTACTCGTGAACTTGGCTCGTTTAACTTGTTCTATAAACGATCTTAAAAACAAAGCTCAGCTCGACTCGTTATTCTACGAGTTCGAGCGATTCGAGCCGAGTCACGAGCTACTCGTTTAGCGCGCGAGCTTCGAGCTTTTTTTCCAGCCCTAGGCAAGGTTATGTGGAAGATATGGTGGTGTTTGATGAATATGTAATCGTCCCTAAGTAGCTGAAACACCTTAGAAGACTCAAATCACTACTCAAGCAACCATAAATGCAATGGGGTTCAAAATGGGTTAGGTTGCGGAAGTCGGTGGTGGCAATGCGGGTGTTATGGTGGAAGGCCTAGGCAAAGATGCCAAAGTTCCAAAAATTTGATGGAGTTAAATGGTGGTGAAACCAATGTGAGGACCTTGGGCACGTCTATAGCTTCAGAACGAGCCAAAGAACAGTTAAATTGGAGTTCAAAGCGAAAAGTTATGATGAAAACGGTGAAAGTGGCTGATGCTGAAATTTCAGTGTAATGTCTCTCGTTAGGCCGGAAGTTCCGGGGGGGGGGGGGGGTGTCGGTGTCAAAACCGGAGGATCTCGGGTAGGGGGTCTCGAACTGTGCATCTAAGGCTAATGGTAACAGGAGGCAGGGGACACGATGTTTTACCCAGTTTCGGGCCCTCTCGATGGAGGTAATACCCTACTTCCTGCTTGATTGATCTTGATGATATGAGTATTACAAGAGTTGATCCACCACCAGATCATAGAGGCTAAACCCGATAAGATAGCCTATGATTATGGTTGTTGTTTTCCTACGGACTAAACCCTCCGGTTTATATATACACTGGAGGGGGCTAGGGTTACACAAAGTCGGTTACAGAGAAGGAAATCTACATATCCGAATATCCAAGCTTGCCTTCCACGCAAAGGAGAGTCCCATCCGGACACGGGACGAAATCTTCAATCTTGTATCTTCATAGTCCAACAGTCCGGCCAAAGTATATAGTCTGGCTGTCCGAGTACCCCTTAATCCAGGACTCCCTTAGTAGCCCCTGAACTAGGCTTCAATGACGATGAGTCCGACGCGCATATTGTCTTCGGCATTGCAAGGCGGGTTCCTTCTCCGAATACTACATAAGAGATTTAGAACACAATGATCGTGTCCGGCTCTGCAAAACAAATTCCACACACCCCCGTAGAGAGTATAATTTTCCACAAATCTAATCTGTTGACAGCTTTTTATAGCGTGACGTCACACCATGGCTCGGTCATTATTCAAACCGTTTTCACAACCGGCCACCGCACGTAATACGAAGCGGTTTTACTGGCACGTGTTGTCGAAGCAGAGATCGTGTCCCCCCTTATCACGGGATTGTGTGGGTAACCCAACTATGTTTGTTTAATATGACTCCTCGATTTTAGGCAAGTCCCAAACGGTCACGCGGGGCACGCTTGATATTCGTACTCTTTATAAAGGGGGCCAAGGCCTGTCCTTTTATTTCCACGCTCAGTCCTTCCTCTCCCGCACCTTGAGTTCCAACACCCAAGGTTCAAGCTAAAGCACCTCGGTCCTTCGACCATGTCCGGATCCAATTAAGGCCGATGGATGGCCTCCTCCGTCACAGAGGAGGACATCCAGAAGCTTAGGGAGGCCAGGTATCTTATCGTCGAGATTCCGCATAGGCTACCTGCTCCAGGGCAGGTCGTCCACACCCCCGAGCCCAACGAGAGTGTTGTCTTTACCTCCCACTTTCTCCGAGGGCTAGGTTTCAGCGTTGATCCCTTCGTAAGAGGGCTCATGTTCTATTACAGGCTAGATTTCCATGATCTAGCTCCAGACTCCGTTCTTCACATCTCGTCATTTATCGTTGCGTGTGAAGCCTTCCTCCGCATCTTCCCCCACTTTGGCCTATGGCTCAAGACCTTTAATGTGAGGCCGAGGATGGTCGAAGGGCGTCACGCGGAGTGCGGAGGCGCTATAATAAGCAAAGGCGCCGACACCCCATGGCCAAAGGGCTCTTTCATGGAGACTTCTAATTTATGGCAGCGGGAGTGGTTTTACATCACCGCTCCCCGAGGTTCAAAGTGGGTGGCTGCTCCAGCGTTCTACCCTGGCCCTCCACCACAACTGGCGTCATGGGTCAACAAATGGCTGGACTGGGGGCCGACAAATGACGTGCCGACACTATAGAGCCGCATCCGAGACCTTCTCAAGAGGGATATTAGTCTTGCTAGGGTAATGCAAGTGATGCTGGTTCGTCGAGTCCTGCCCTGCCAATGTCGTCCTCTCCATATGTGGGAGTTCAACCCGGAAGGACTGCGAACCGTTCAACAATTCCTTGGCATGACGCTCAAAGAGATGTACGAGTTATTCTTCAGATCACGAATAAAGTGTCCGGACACCACCGAGGATGTGGGTCTCAATTGTAACCGCCCGGATACCCCAGTAAATACTTCTGCTGCCGAACACACCATCCTTTATACTTATTATAACATCATTCTAAAAAATGTTCTCTGCCAGGACTGGCTAAAGAAGGCGGAGAGGATCGGATGTCCAGCCCCTCTTCCCGAAGGCTCGCCGAATCCTTTGTTAAGCAGGATGCTTGACCACGCGCCGTATCAGGTGCCATCAGGAGAAGACGAGGGAAGGAATAGAGAAGCCATAGGCGGGCCTCATTTTTTACACATCCAGATTGGAGGAGTAGGTGCCTCCGCAAAGGAGGATAATCGGGGAGGGGAATCTAAAATCCCCTCTCCCCAAGGTAAGAAAAGGGGCGCCTCCAAGGATTTGGAAATGGAAGCTTCTAAACAAGGGAAGAAAACCTCGCAAGGGGGCCGGTCCTCCACCGAACCATAAGTGAAAGAGTACTTTGATAAGCATATCCTGTTTTGTCTCTGAGAATAATGACCAAAACATATTCATTGCAGTCCAGCTCGTACCCCTTCTTCCCAGAATTCGTCGTCGGGGGATATTCCTCCGGAGATGATGGAGAGCGAGTCGCCTCCCCCTGCCTCCCCGTCACATGGGGTGGACGACCCCAAAGTGTCGTCACGGAGGATTTCTCCGGATCCACCAAGGCCAGAAGTTGACACTTCGGCTGCCCGGAGTCTGAAGTATCCGGTTCCCGAGCAGAGCTTCAGGGGGAGTCTGGGATTGTCCGGCGCATAGCCGGACACACTAATGGGCCTTCTGGAGCGAGCGGCCGTCTCCGCGACGCATCATGCTCTAATGGGCACGGTAGTTGAGAAGATTTCATCCGCGAAAAGCGGTTTCAATGAAGCTTTTACAAGTCTACTGAGAGGCTTTGAGGTACGCAAAAAGTGTATTTATGATGTTTCCGCACATGCTAAGTGTGCTCTATATAGATAGTAGCCCCTGAGACTCTGGTTTCCATCAACGTGGCGTACAGAGGATCATAATCTCTGTTAATAATTGCGCTGCTTTATGTGGAAGTGGCAGACGGTTCGACAGCCGACCAATCTACTGATTTTGCCGAACTAAAGCGGCAACTAGACGTGGCCGATGCCGACATCACGCTTGTTAACAAGCGGCTTGACGAGGCCCAGGGTATGTATATTTGCCTTGTCAGCAAATCCTTTAAGAGGAGAACGATTATAATATGTTGTTACTGTAGATGGAGCTGCTGCCGTGGAGACCCTTCGGGCGGAGCTTGCCCGAGCCAAGGAGCAAGCCCGGATATGTGATGCGGCCGCTCTAAAGGCGGTCGAGGAGTTAAAAGCCAAACAGGCTGCTCGTCGCTGGAGCGAAGAAAAGATAGCTCAGATGGCTACCGAGATGGAAGATGCCGCCAACCGCCGTGAGCTCCTTGAAAAGGAAAATCAAGCAAAAGCAGCTGACCTGAAGAAGGCCCTAGAGGCAGCCAAGGAAACCCGCTCTGAAATGAGGGGGATGAGGGAGGAGCTTCATGAAGCCGGAGATATCGTGGCTGGAAAGCCCTATCTGTTGCGGATGAAATTTGGAGATCCGAAGTATGCCCCTCTGGATCAGTTGTGGAGTGCGGCGGACGCATATGCGGACCTGGAAAAGAGTGCTGCTGATGCATCCGAGTTTTACAAAGATCGGAAAGACCATAAGGTTGAGAGATTATTCTGGTCGCAGTTTAGTGCCCCGACGCGTCCGCTGCCATTAAATGAAAAGATGGCCGCATGGGCCGAACTCCACAGATTGACCGAGCTTGCTATGAGATCTTTCGTGGATCATCTTTGGCCACAAGGGCCAAGGCCGGACAACTATTTTGGATTAGTGCAACAATTCGTTGGTGTTGTGTCGCATATCAACGCCGTGAAGAGGTCGGCGTGCATAGAGGGTGACGGCATTCTGGGAACGGGGGTCGCCAGACTTGCCTACCTACGGCCTGCGGCGTGGCTCAAGTGGTGGCCCAGTACGGCCCATCTTCATCAGCGCAAGACTCAAGACCCTCGCAAGGGGCCAAGCCTCGCGGGGCGGATGACACATGACTTCCTCAGGAACGGCTGTCGGTGTCAAAACCGGCGGATCTCGGCTAGGGGGTCCCGATCTGTGCGTCTAGGCTGATGGTAACAGGAAGCAAGGGACGCAATGTTTACCCAGGTTCGGGCCCTCTCGATGGAGGTAAAACCCTACTTCCTGCTTGATTAATATTGAAGATATGAATAGTACAAGAGTAGATCAACCACGAGATCGTAGAGGCTAAACCCTAAGAGCTAGCCTATGATGGTATGATTGTAATTGTGATCGGCCTTCTAAGGACCAACCTCTCTGATTTATATAGACACCGGAGAGGGCTTGGGTTTACATGGAGTCGGTTACAAGGAAGGAAACACAATATCCGGATTGCCAAGCTTGTCTTCCACGCAAAGGAGAGTCCCATCCGGACACGGGCCGAAGTCTTGAGTCTTGTATCTTCACGCTTCAATAGTCCGGACGATGTATACAGTCCGGCTGTCCGGATACCCCCTAATCCAGGACTCCCTCGGTAGCCCCTGAACCAGGCTTCAATGGCGATGAGTCCGGCGAGCAGTCTTGTCTTCGGCATTGCAAGGCGGGTTCCTTCTCCGAATACTCCAAAGTAATTATCGAACACGTAGACCGTGTCCGGATCTGCAAAAGGATCTTCACATGCCACGTAGAGAGAATCATATTTCAAAAATGCAACCTGCTGACAACTTTTGAGACAACGCGACGTGTCATTACAGTTTTGTCATTATTCGAACCGTTTTCCTACAACCAGCCACAACGCATATTGCGAGGCGGTTTCTTTGACACGTCTTGTCAAAGCAGAGATCGTGTCCCCTTATCACAGGATTCTCATCAATACGGGTATGGGTAATCCCACCACACCATCAATTGAGGCGCTTGGGAAGCAAGCGATTCCCAACGGACAAGTGGGGAGGCGCACCACTTTCGTCGCCTCTATAAAGGGATAAGATTTCCCCATTTTTACCCACGCCTTCTTCCTCCTTTGCCCACTCTTGCCCCCTCGAGCTCCAGCGCCCAAGCCCAAGTCTCCTCCGCACAGCTAAACATGTCTGGAGTAGGAGGCAAGTGGTGCCCTCCACCGTCCAGGAGAAGCATATCACCAATCTTCGGGCAGCCGGATACTTGGCTGCAGACATAGCGCACCGGCTACCGGACGTCGGGCAGGTCATTCCGACCCCAGGACCCCACGAGAGGGTCGTGTTTGTCACCCACTTCGTCCGTGGACTGGGATTCCCACTTCATCCCTTCGTCCGCGGGCTCATGTTCTACTACAGGCTAGATTTCCATGATCTAGCCCTGAATTTTGTCCTCAACATCTCAGCGTTCATCGTCGTGTGCGAGGCCTTCCTCCGCATCAAGCATCATTTCGGCTTGTGGCTGCAAACCTTTTGCGTGAAGCCGAAGATTGTGAGCGGCCAGCAAGCGGAGTGCGAAGGAGCCATGGTGGGCAAGATGCCTAACGTCACCTGGCTCGACGGCTCCTTTGCGGAAACCGTGAAGGGGTGGCAATCGGGGTGGTTCTACATCACCGAGCCGCGCGGCGCCAACTGGGCGGCGGCCCCCGAGTTCCGATCCGGAACTCCCATGCGGCTCACTTCCTGGGAAAGGAAGGGCCTGCTCTGGGGCGAATCTACGGAGCTCACCGGACTCCAGACCTGCATCAGGAGCATGAAGGACAAGAACATCAAGCTTGTCAATGTGATCCAGGTCATGCTCATTCACCGGATTCTCCTGTGCCAAAGGCGGGCGTTTAACCTGTGGGAGTTCGTTCCAGCCGAACACCAGATGCTTCGGAGACTCTACGACATGACGCATAAAGGCGCATGGAAGATGTTGTTCAAGACCTCCAAAGTACCTCCTCTCACATCCGAGGACAGTGGGCTTCACGCCGCGCGGCCTCCTAGTCAGGTGAGTTCTCAGACTACCACCGGATTCAGTTCTTCCCAGTATATTCATGGGGGAGTCTTAAGTAAATGTGCATATTTTCTCAGGATTATGTGGAGACAGCGGAGCAGATTGAATGTTCGGCTCTGCTGCCAGAAGGCCCTACTGATGCTCTCCTGACGGAGATGCTAGTCCCGGCGCCCTACAAGGTGCCGGAGAAGAAGGCCGAAAAGAAGGCCCCGGGAATCCGAAAGGGTCTCCAGCGTAAGGTTGTGCCGGAAGCCTCGTCCGAAGACGACGAGGCACACTCCTCCCACGAAGGGGAGGAAGAAGAAGAAGAAGAATACGCCCCATCCAGAAAGGATGAGGGGCCTGGGAAGGCGGACCAGGGGGCCGAAAAAGGCCCTCGGCGCAAGGCCGTCATACCCACGTCGTCTGACGACGACGAGACAGATTCCTCCCGCGGAGGCGGGAGGAAGCAAGAAGAAACTCTACCTCCCCGCACTGGGGAGGAGAAGAAGAGGAAAGCCGCCCCGGAGGGGGAGGCTGGGGCGTCCAAGAAGGGAAAGACGTCCCTTCCGGACTACTCCGCCACGGCCGCTCTCAGCGAGGAGGGGTGGCTGCCCAGGGGGAAGCCCCGAGTGCGATCGTAAGTGTCCACACTCTATCATGACTTCACTCCATAGCTCTTTTTTTTAACACTGAACATATATGCAGTCCGGCCAGGGCTCACCCTGAGGTATCTTCTTCCGGGTCCCTGAGTGATTCAGAGATGAATTCGCTTCCGACGGCCACTACTCCTTAGCCCGCGGATGACACGGAGGTGTTTTCCAGAAGGCTCCCAGAGCGGGGGGAGGCGACTCTGGAGACGCCCCAAGGCGGGATTCCAGATGTCACACATGCGGGGTTCAAGATCCCTATGGATCGTGTCGATGAGAGCCACAGTAGGCCGGGCTCTCAGCCGAACACTGTTCCGGATCCTTCAATGGTTCCGGACTCAGGTGGACATCCCCTCGTTAGGGAGGGCGGGCCGTCTGCATTGAGGACTTCCATTGCGCCCGAGGCACCGGATTGTCTGCTGGAAGCGCTTCGCGGTGCTTCCATGGATAAAGAGCACCGTACTCTTATGAGTGCGGTGATTCAGAAGGTTTCGTCCACCAAGAGCGGACTAACCGAAGCTTGAACCAGGCTCCTGACAGGCTTTGAGGTAAGTAATAAGAATGTGTGAAATTACCACCTGATAGGTAGTAGCCCCTGATACTCTGTTTGGTGTTCAGAAAGAAGAACCAAACGGAGGGTCAGTTATAATCCGCATGAGTCTAATAATAAATATTCTTGTGAATAAGCAGGCTGTGCTGCTTGCCGCTGCTACCCGCACAGCCGAGTTTGCCGAACTAAAGCGGGACCTGGAGCAGGCGCAGGGAGAGCTCGACCTCACGACGAGGTAGCTCGAAGAGAACAAGGGTAAGTGATTCCCCGCTCTTATGTATTTAAGGATTGACAAAATTGGTTAGTCTAACACTAAAGCGTCGTGGCTGTGTAACAGGGGCCACCGCCCAAGTGGCATCCCTGAAGAAAGCGTTGTCCGAGGCCGAAGACAAGGCGGCCTTGGAATGCAAGGAGCGTGAAAAGCAAAGTGCTAGAGTGGGTGAGGTACAGCAAGAGCTCCGAGACCTCGGCAAGAAGTTCGAGTCCGTGGAGCATGATCTGAAGATGAAAGAGGCCGAGCTTGTGAAGGCCCTTGTGAGTATGAGAGACGCCAAGGCCGAAGCCGAGAAGGCACAGCAGGAGATCCAGGAGGCCAAAAAGATAGCGGCGGGTAAGAAATTCTTTATGCAAAGCAAACATGTGGAGGAGGCGTTTCTTTTACTTACCCGAATTCGGAGCTCTCCAGGGGCGTTCGCAGATCTGCCACGCAGCGTATCAGATGCCGCGGAGTTCTACCGTGCCCAGGAGGGGAGCTCAACGGAGAAGCTGTTATGGTCCCAGTATGCTGGGGCCGAACACCCAATGCCTCTGAGTGACCAACTGAAGCAGTTGGTCGAACTCCACAAGGCGGCTGAAGTGGCTATGAAAGATTTCATAATCCAGCTGTGGCCTGGTGAGCTCCTGCCCACTAGCTACTTCGGCCTGATCAAGCGGATGGTGAATGCCTGTCCGCGGCTTGAAGTGATCAAGCGATCCATTTGCATTGAGGGTGCCCGCTGGGCCTTTGCCCGCGCGAATGTGCATTGGGGCAAGGTGGATGCGGAGAAGCTGGTGAAGGACGGGCTGCCGGAGGGCAAGGCGCATCGCCATCCCGAGATGTACTATGATCGCGTTATGAAGGGTGCTCGTCTCGTGGCCGATGAATGTACCAAGGACACCATTTTAGAATGAACTCGCTTCTGTCTTGTTTGTAATTTAAAGACGAAGTTACTTGCGCTATGTAGCACTTTTATTATTTAAAATATTACCTTCTGTGCGACTGTTTATAAAATCCTAAAAGTAGGCTAGTCGTCGGCTTCCTCCCCCACGTAAATAGTACTGGGATGTTCGTGGAAAACCCGGACACTCTTTATCCAAATGTTTGGTCCCTTAAGGAGGTGTCCAGCGCAGTGAACAAGGCAATTGGACTATGCGGCTTTATAACTTTCACTTAGCCATAGAAGTCTACAATTTTAAATTTCGGCGAAGCCCCTAGAATCCGGAAGGCCAAATTGGGGCACTATATACGCCTAGATCGGACGAAGCCAATTTATCGCCTAAAGCGGAAAAATCTTTAAGGATTTTAGGACCTCTCAAACAGCGACCAGCTCTCGCCACATCATGCCGGTCATTTTTCGGCTTTCTCTACTGAGGTGCTCGTCCGGACGAACCGGGACACAATCGCAGTAGTTCTCCCTGCGCTACCTTAGCCGATATAACGGAACGTAAGGTACCAAAACATGGGAGCTGGGCTAACCCAACTGTAGACCCAGGACATGATTCAGAGCTGATGCATATAGTGCTATAAGTTTGGGGTGCCGCACTGTTGAAAGTGTTCGGACTTGTCTTGCCGTATTATGGGGCGCCATAAGGAGCCCCTAGCAAACTCAACGTACCAAGGTGTATGGATGCAATATCAAATAAACATTTGTGATAAAAATGCTCAAATAAGAATAATAAGCTGACGTTGTATATGATATCCCATTGATGAATAATACGTTTAAGCGTATGTTTACAATGAATGCATTAAGTGGAGATAAATAGGACTATTTGAGATGTCCAATCTAGGGGCAGGCCGCGTACAGATAGATAAAACAGGTATAACGATCGTAAATAGATTCCACCTGGGTATTTCCTTTTGTGTGGGAAGCCTGTTGCCTCCTTGGTCTTCTCCCTTGTATAGGTCCGACAATCCAGCTCTTCTAGAGGGGATGCCCTAAAGCAATGTCTTGAAAAAATAAAAAGGAAGATTTATGAAGGTATGCTGCGGTGATACCGCACTGTTTGACTGAGTCCCTGCTGCGCCTCTGCCTGTGCCCATGGTATTTTGAGTGCGTAATTGTGTACGCGTGGCATGAATGCAGCTTTAACGCGGCTTGAGCGGAGGCCAGACTGCTAATCGCGCTCTTGGCGTGCCTGATGATCCTGCTGCGGGGTGCTCCGGACTCGCTTGACGGTGCTTGAGGTTGTCGTCACCGGATTGGTGGTTTGTCGGAAGAGGCCGCATTGTACATCTGCCGCAAGGGCTGCAGTATGCTCTTCTGTACGGAGAGAGTGGTCCATGTTTCCGTTAACTGTTATGACCCCGCGTGGTCCTGGCATCTTGAGCTTGAGGTATGCATAGTGTGGTACCACATTGAATCTAGCAAATGCGGTTCGTCCGAGCAGTGCGTGGTAACCACTATGGAAAGGGACGATATCGAAGATTAACTCTTCGCTTTGGAAGTTATCCGGAGATTCGAAGACCACTTCCAATGTTATAGAGCCCGTGCAACGGGCCTCTACTCCAGGAATCACACCTTTAAAGGTGGTTTTGGTGGGCTTGATCCTTGAAGGGTCGATGCCCATTTTGCACACTATGTCCTGATAAAGCAGGTTCAGGCTACTGCCGCCGTCCATAAGGACTCGCGTGAGGTGAAATCCGTTGATGATTGGGTCTAAGACCAATGCGGTTGAGCCGCCGTGACGGATGCTAGTAGGATGATCCCTATGATCAAAGGTGATCGGACAAGCTGACCATGGGTTGAACTTATGGGCAACTGGCTCCATCGCGTAGACGTCCCGTAGTGCCCGCTTCCGTTCCCGCTTGGGGATGTGAGTGGTGTAGATCATGTCGACCGTTTTCACCTGGGGGGAATTTCTTCTGTCCCCCCATGTTCGGACGCCGGGGCTCTTCGTCATCCTCACTGTGCAGCCCCTTGTCCTTGTTTTCGGCGTTTATCTTGCCAGCCTGTTTGAATACCCAGCAGTCTCTGTTGGTGTGGTTGGCTGTATTATCCGTGGTGCCATGAATTTGGCACGAGCGCTCCAGTATACGGTCCAGACTGGACGGTCCCTGATTGTTTCTTTTGAACGGCTTCTTCCGCTGACCAGATTTGGATCCGCTGAATCCGGCGTTTACTGCCGTGTCTTCAGTGTTGTCGCTGTTGTTCTGTCGCTTATGTTTGTTGCATCATGGCTTGCCGTTATTGTCGCGGACATCCGAAGTGTCGGACTGTGGCGTGGTGCCGCTGTGAACCAACCAGCTATCCTCGCCCATGCAAAAGCGGGTCATTAACATTGTGAGAGCTTCCATGGACTCGGGGTTTTCCTGGCCGAGGTGTCAAGCAAGCCACTCGTCATGGATATTATGCTTAAAAGCCGCCAGGGCTTCAGCGTCCGGACAGTCGACTATTTGGTTCTTTTTAGTTAGGAACCGAGTCCAGAATTTCCTGGTTGACTCTCCGGGCTGTTGAGTAATGTGGCTCAGGTCATCAGCGTCCGGTGGTTGCACGTATGTGCCCTGGAAGTTGTCGAGGAATGCGTCTTCCAGGTTTTCCCAACTTCCAATGGAATTTGCTGGCAGGTTGTTTAGCCAATGTCGGGCTGGTCCTTTGAGCTTAAGGGGAAGGTACTTGATGGCGTCTAGATCGTCTCCGCGGGCGATGTGAATGTGGAGAAGGAAATCTTCAATCCATACAGTGGGGTCTGTTGTGCCATCGTATGATTCGATGTTTACGGGTTTGAACCCTTCTGGGAATTCATGATCCATCACTTCGTTAGTGAAGCAGAGGGGGTGTGCGGCGCCTCTGTGCCGGGCTATGTGGCTACGTAGTTCGAATTGGTCTGGATTGCTGTGTTCGGCCCGACCGGACTTGCTGATGATGTATCCGGCGTGACGGTCATCGTCGCGCGCTGGGGCGCACCTCCGCGATCCGTAGATCGATCTTGGCTGTCCTGCTTTGTTTTCCAGAATATCCTGCAGGTCTTGCCTATTTCCCAGGGCCGTAGTGTATTGGCATGGGGGTGCGGGCTGGTATTCGGGCTGATATCGCATTTTATCCCGGCCACGGGGTGGCTGGTCAGCCGTTTGGCGCTCGAGTCCGTATTCCTCGACTCCCAGGACTTCAGTCCATCTATCTGTGAGCAGGTCTTGATCAGCCTGGAGTTGTTGCTGCTTCTTCTTCAAGCTCCTCGCAGTGGCAATAAGCCGGCGCTTGAAGCGCTCCTGCTCCACGGGATCCTCAGGCACGCTGAACTCGTCGTCGCCGAGGCTGATCTCGTCTTCGGAGGGGGGCATATAGTTGTCGTCCTCCGGATATCCGTCGGTCGCCTGTTCGTCTGGGCTGACCTACTCATCTTCCTGTTCAGCCTACTCGAAGGCGGGCTGGTCAGGGTTGTACTCCTCTTTGGCGCCATCCGGATTGCTTTCATCTCTGGGGACGGTATTGCTGTGGCCAGGCTTGGAGCGGTGCCGACGACGCCCATGCTTTGCTTTTCTCCCTGAGGAGTTATCCTCCGTTGCCTCGACGCCATTGGTTTCCTTCGGAGTGTCCACCATGTATATATCGTATGAGGAGGTGGCCGTCCACTGTCCTGTGAGCGGTGGCTCCTGTAATTCTCCTGCATCATCGTCCATACCGTCGTTGTCTTCGGAGTCGAAGTCAAGCACGTCGGTTAAATCATCGACCGTGGCAATGAAGTGGGTGGTGGGTGGGCAGCGAATTCCTTCGTCGCCTGCTTCCCATTCACGCCGGACATAGTTCATCCTAGAGCCTCCTGACAAAGAGAGAGACTTTAATGAGTTTAGCATGTCGCCAAAGGGCGAGTGCTGGAAGATGTCCGCAGTGGTAAACTCCATTACCGGAGCCCAGCCTTACCCGGCTGGCTCGAGGGTGTGCGGACCGGAGCCAACAACCGGATACGAGTCCGGGGGCCCGGGGTTACAGGCCTCCACAGAGGTGAGACCTGTGTTCGGCTCCATCGCCGATGAGTGTGCGGCCTGCAGGGCGAGGTCCATCCCTCCGTCCTTAGGCAACGCAACTTGCTCCGGACTTAGATCCGGGGCTACTGCAGGGGTGATATCCCGAGCTTTGTCCGACAGTAGGTTTAAGACTTGGTTGTCATGACTGTTCGATGCTCCTGGCGCAGGCCCAAATCCGTCGAAGATACAGCCTCCGCGAATATCAGCTGTGTAGTTCAAGTTTCCGAACCTGACCTGGTGGCCGGGGGCGTAGCTATCAATCTGCTCCAGATGGCCAAGCGAATTGGCCCGCAGTGCGAAGCCGCCGAACACGAAGATCTGTCCGGGGAGAAAAGTCTCCCCTTGGACTGTGTTGTTGACGATTGAAGGCGCCATCAAGCCCGGCAGCAACGACACAGAGGAACTCTCAATGAAAGCACCAATGTCGGTGTCAAAAACGGCGGATCTTGAGTAGGGGGTCCCGATCTGTGCGTCTAGGCTGATGGAAACAGGAAGCAAGGGACGCGTTGTTTACCCAGGTTTGGGCCCTCTCGATGGAGGCAAAAGCCTACTTCCTACTTGATTAATATTGAAGATATGAATAGTACAAGAGTAGATCTACCATGACATCATAGAGGCTAAACCCTAAGAGCTAGCCTATGATGGTATGACTGTAATTGTGATCGGCCTTCTAAGGACCAACCTCTCCGATTTATATAGACACGGAGAGGGCTAGGGTTTACATGGAGTCGGTTACAAGGAAGGAAACACAATATCCGGATTGCCAAGCTTGTCTTCCATGCAAAGGAGAGTCCCATCTGGACACGGGCCGAAGTCTTGAGTCTTGTATCTTCACGCTTCAATAGTCCGGACGATGAATACAGTCCGGCTGTCCAGATACCCCCTAATCCAGGACTCCCTCAACGGCCTCGCTAGGCAGGCTCGCGAGGAGGAGGAGAGATCAAGGCAGGGTACCTCGCGAGGTGCTCATGACACAAGCCATGACGATCGAGACCAGGCGGGCGCCAGCCTGCGCAGTTTCCTTGTTTCCTCTTTGGTGCAAAGGGGGCAAGCACAGGCATGGAGTACCGAGGCATCAGGCAAAGGTTGTCATTTCAGTGCAACGAGACCAAGACCAGCAGAGCGGCAGGATGGAGGTTACCGTGGAGCCCAGGACGACGTCATCGCCAGTGCCTTTGACAGCCGAAGACCAACTTTAGACAGGATAACTTGTACTAGATGTTCCCCTTTGAAATGGCTGTTGTTGGCGCCCTTCCCGCTCAATATCTAGGAAGAGGACCAGGGCCTCTATAAATAGGACTAGCCACCACAGAGGAAGGGGGGACCGGATCGAGTGCTCATTAGACCGAGAGACGATCGAACTCACCCAAGCAGTTCATCGCACCAGCTCAAGAACACCTCTCGCGAGGCTGCTCATCCTTTGTACTGTTCATCATCAGCCCCTGAGGCAATCCACCACACCACACACTGGAGTAGGGTATTACACCACATCGGTGGCCCGAACCAGTATAAATCTTGTGTCCCTCGTGTTGTTCATCATTTTAGCTTAGATTCTCACGAGGCGATCGGACGTGAATCGGTAGGGGGAAGATCTTCGTGCGCACCCCAGAGTTCGAACCTTAAGGGTCTGCCGGAACCCAACATCCGACATTTGGCGCGCCAGGTAGGGGTGCGCCGGAATCTTTCTTCTGCTGTTTCGCGTTTGATCTTTCATCGTGCCCATGGCTGACGCTCGCCGGGCTCGTGCCGAGCGTCGGGCTGCTCTCGCCGCCTGCGTCGCCCAGACGGCTCCCATCGGTGGGTGTCCCCGTCGTTCCCAGTTGCCCGCCGCCAACGCCGCCACCGGCCCGGCCGGGAACGAGCAGTAGGCCTCGTCGCTGCATCCTTCGGTGCAGCAGGAAGGCCGCACTGCCACCCCGTCGCTGACTCCAGCTGGTTCGTCGTCCCACGTCCGTCGCGCACCCACGGACACGCACGCCACGTTGCTCCTGGCGCATGAGCCCCTACACTACCGTCCCGTTGACGACCTCTACGAGGAGTGGCTCGCTCGCATCACCGAGCTCGTCAATGTCGCAGGGGGCTCCCCTGCGCCGTCCCTCTCGCTGCCTCAGCCTCCGTCCTGCGCAGGAGGCGCAGATCAGGAGGTGCCACCGCCACCTCCTCCCCAAGAAGGCACCCTCGCTCCAAAGCGTGCGGCCCCAGGATGAGATCCACCACGTCCGGCGCCCGCGCGACAAGAAAGGAGCTGCCAAGAAATCCCTCGTCCCCAAGAAGGTGCGCACATGCTCCCGGCACCGGTGTGCCACGACCGCATCCCTGTGCCAGCACGTCAAGACCCCGCACTGCTCTAGGCAGCGGCGCCCGGGAACCCCCAGGAGCAAGCCCCGCATCAGCAGAGAGCTCCGGTGGCCACCGCAGGCTACCGTGCCTTCACCACCGAGCTAAGCAGTGTCGCCTAGCCAGGCAAGTTCAAACCTAACCTGCCTCCTCGCTACGACGGCACTGCCGATCCTGCAGAGTTCCTATAGCTCTATGAGCTGGGCATCGAAGCCGCCAACGGGGACGAAAAGGTCATGGCGAACTGGTTTCCCATGGAACTCAAGGACGGCGCCCGCACCTGGCTCCTGGCACGATCTCCTCCTGGTACGAGA
The DNA here is from genome assembly GCA_963921465.1 of Triticum timopheevii. Taxonomy (NCBI): domain Eukaryota; kingdom Viridiplantae; phylum Streptophyta; class Magnoliopsida; order Poales; family Poaceae; genus Triticum; species Triticum timopheevii. Next base: position 390,333,473 of record OY997274.1, read on the forward strand.
TGCGCACTCGCTTCATCGCCAATTTCCAGGGCACCCGCGACTATCCACCGGCCGTGGGTGACCCGCGCCTCATCAAGCAGCAGCCCGGAGAGACCATGCAGAAGTACATCCAGCGCTTCAACAATGCTCGCCTCAATATTCCCAGGGTGTCCGAGGAGGCCATCATCTCGGCGTTCTCTGATGGCATCCGCGACGTCAAGATGAAGGAGGAGTTGGCGATCCACGAAGATCTATGTACGTCTCTGGAGCTGTTCAACCTGGCAACCAAGTGCGCAAGGGCTGAGGAGGGACGCCTCTCTCTTCTCGAGCTCCCAGCAGCAGACCCAGAAGAGAAGAAAGCCAAGGCCAAGGATGTGAAGTGCAAGGGAGCAGCTGTGCTCACAGCAGAGCCGGACATGAAGCATGGTAGGGACCAGCCGGAGTCGCCCAAGGGTTGCCGGCACTGTGTGTACCACGATCTCCATACCCACAACACCAACGAATGCCAAGAGCTCAGGGCCATGCGAGAAGGCCGTGTCGGTCGACGCCCCGAGCGCAATGATCGGGGCTACCGCCGAGGCAGAGCAAGAGGTGGAGGACGATGGGACGACCGTGGCCCTCACCAAGGGTGGCGTGACCGGCCCGCGAGGACCGCTGGCATGACCAGCCTCGCGAGGGGGCTTGGAGGGATCAGCCTTGTGAGGATCGCCCGCAAGGCAACATTGGACTTCCTCCTCTGCCACCGCCACCAAGAAGGAATGAAGACCATCATCAGGACGAGGGAGCTGGGGGCTTCCAGGAGCCGCGTGCAATCGCTTGCATCTTGGGCGGCGCTCAGGCCCCAGCCTCTCAGCGCATCTTCAAGAAGTTTGCTTGTGAGGTGAATGCAGTCCTCCCCAAGCTTGAGGCCACGCGCCCTCTCAGGTGGTCCGCGTGCGCCATCACGTTCAGCTCAGTGGATCATCTCAAGTGCGCGGTAATGGCTGGTGTCCTCCTAATGCTCTTGTCAGGACCCCGATTCTATGCCACACCGATCTAGCATGTAACACCTCATATCACTTTGCGGCCTCACACACGGTATCCCCACAGGTGTCGCCTTACCATGCCCAGGACCGTTTACGCCTTTTGGCACACGTATATGATAGTGTCGCTAGCATCCAGCAACGAACATGTCGGTCATCAGCGAGTGAATCCGGGCTGTAGCGACTGGGCTAGTAGGACTCCAGTAAACCGGGCTGTAGCAGGCTAACAGAAATCCGGTAGACACCGCGTGACATTTCCCCGGAGGGACAGACACAGGAACGAAGAAGGACACATGTCGGCCAACCTAAGTGTTCCGGAGGAGTAGCAAGCTACCAGGGCTCAGTGGAAGCACTAGGAGACATTTCCCGGTAAGAGAGGCTACTAAGGATAAACAACTAGATAGTCAGATCCCACACATAGCAATACACATTACACGTACGCATACCATGCAAGTACGTGTTGTACAACATGGCATCACAGCATAACTCAACAACTCATATAGATAAGGCTCAGAGAGCCATCATAGCATTTATTACAAATAGGGGTCACATGACCCCACATTCAGAGCAAACAAGCAACAAGCAGAAGCATTACATGTCTGAGTACAGACATCTACAAATGAAAAAGGCTGAAGAGCCTGACTAACTACAATATCCGATCAAGATCGTAGCTGAGGTACAAGCTACTTGTCGAAGTCCACGAGAACACTAGTAAGAACGAAGTCTCCGCTGCAAAAACATAAATAAAGCAACATGAGTACAAAGGTACTCAGCAAGACTTACATCCGATCCTATCATACATGCATTTGTATCAAGAGGGTAATGTGGGGTTTGGTTGCAGCAAGCCAGCTTTGACTCTGTGGCTATCCTGTTCTACGACTACTAGAACTTCTTTGAGGTGATATGGCACACACGAGTCCACTAATCACCACACAATACACTACTATGGATTCATCCCCGTCTCCCTACGAGAAGGCCATCCATAGAACTCACACTTGTCTTGAGCATTTTACAGTATCCTCTTCAAGTTATCTATGTACCATGTAAGCATCCAAGAAGTCCATAACCGCGGACACATGCTAGTGGGTTTCAACTATTTACTGTGGCAATGACAGGTCATGCAGAGGAATGGGTTCAACAACCGCTGCACAAAGTAGCAGATGAATCGTTGTTGTCCTAATGCAATAACAAAGAGCAGGAGCGAGAGAGTAGGATTTTATCAGAATGAACAAGGGGGTTTGCTTGCCTGGTAGATCAACAAGGGAGGCACTGCTTCACAGACAGGTACTCTGGAACGGTCTCCGGAGCAGGACCTATCGAGAAGGAACGGTGCCAACAATCAAAACACAAGCATATGCAACAAAATGATGCATGAACATGGCATGAAGATGTGATGTCATTTGAGCTAATGCAACTAGTATTCAATTTGAATGAAGTCCAATTGACCCAAGGGTTCAATGCAACTCCAAATTAAGCTCTTATATATGCCATTTTAGTGTCTCACTTATACAGTAGGTATAAGTTGGTTTGACATGCATGAAACTAGTACAAATGGATAGATTGCATTTTTCTGATAATTTTTCATATATAAATTATTTCAATCTGAGCTACGGTTGAATTTCTAGGATTTTTTTGAAGTTTATATTATTTTTTGGATTTTCCTGATTTAATTTAAATCCAAAAAATAAATAATTGCGTCAGCACTCCGTCATGCTTGCGTCAGCAAGTCAACAGCGCTGACTGGTCAAACCTGACGTGTGGGGTCCACACGTCAGTGACACGGGTTAAACAGGGGGGTTAGTTTTATCCTAATTAAAGGATTAATGGCACTGGGCCCACTAGTTAGTGTCAGGGGGGGTTAGTTAACGGTGATTAGCCTTAAGCTAATCACCTGACCCACGGGACCCACCTGACGGGCCGGCAAGGTCAAAGGGTCAAACCCCACCGGCGTTAAGCCGCCGGCGAGGCCCGAAACGGCGGAGCGCCGCGGAAACGGGCTACGGTGCCCCGTTCGCAGCGTGGCTGGGCTCGTTCGAGAGCCCAGACCAGCGCGCGTCAGGCGGTGGTGCTAGCCGGGCCTGGGGTGGCCGGATGCGACAGCGAGGAGCTTGCGGCGGCGGCCGGAGCTCGGCTTGAGCGGCAGAGGGGCTGGAGGGCGCAGAAGAGCAAGGGAGTAGGGGGAATCGACGACGGGGCTCACAGCGGTCTCGATGGCGTCGTCATCGATCTCGGGGAAGGCCGGACGGCGGCGTGGCGGCGAGAACGATCTCTGGCGATCGGAGGTGAAGAAGGCGACGATGGCGGCTCTCTAGGGCTTCCCGCGTCTCGCGGCTTGGCATAGAGGACGAGGGCGATGTGGCGGAGCTGTTGGACTTGTCGGAGAGGCGAGGCTGCGGCGGTGGCTACAGCAACGGCGAGCGGCGGCGACAGCAGTGTTCGGGCGGTCGCGCGGGAGAGAACCAGGGGAAAGAGGGAGAGCGAGGGAGAGGGAGAGAGTTGCGGGGCGGTGCGTGGCGTCGTCCAGGGCGTCCAGGGCGACGAGAGGGAGAAGTAGGAGGTGGCGGGAGACGTGGCAGCGGGCGAGCGCGCGCGCGACACGCACAGTGCCAGTAGGCACGAGGAAGAAGACAGAGGAGGAGGCGGGCTGGGCTGGCCAACTGGGCTGGCCAGGCCGCACAGTGCTGGGCCAGCACAGGAGCTGGCCGCAGGTAAGTTTGCTCCTGTTTTGTTTTCTCTTCTATTTTCTGACATTTGTTTTGATTTAATAAAAATACTAAATCATTTTATTTACTTATGCCAATTTTTGTAGGAACTAGTGGTATTATTCCAAAGCTCCTCAACAAATGGCATAATTGTTGGACATATATTATATATATAACAAATATATATCCAATGCAAATAATTATGCATTAATTCCAAATGCCCAAAATAAATACTTATGAGCTCCTAAAAATATTGGTTTGATTTTTATCTCTGTCCAATATTTTCAGAGAGCAACATGAGCATTTTCTTGGACCTTTTTGGAGCAATTTTTATTTGGGTCATTTCCAAAAATGATTCTGAGGGTTTCACAAATCCTCATTGCAAAATTAAATTAAATTTAAACATGATGCACACATGACTAGCTAGCCTTGAGCATACCAGAACTAGGGATGTGACAACTCGCCCCCACTTGAAAGAATCTCGTCTTGAGATTCAGGGGTCGACGGAAAGAAAGCAGGGTACTCCATTTGAAGACGATCTTCTCGCTCCAAGTAGCTTCTCTGTCGGAATGATGAGACCACTGAACCTTGAGAAACTTGATGTTATGACGTTGAGTGACATGCTCTGCTTGATCAAGAATGCGAACCGGGTACTCTCGATATGTGAGGTTATCTTGGAGATCAAGCGTTTCGTGGTCCACTCCGCGGATAGGATCCGAGAAGCAACGCCTGAGTTGAGAGACGTGGAAGACATCATGGACTCGAGAAAGATGTGGGGGTAGTTCCAACTGGTAGGCAACCTCTCCTCGTTTAGCGAGAATGCGAAAAGGACCAATGTAACGAGGAGCCAACTTACCCTTGATACCGAAACGATGGGTACCCATCAAAGGAGTAACCCGAAGGTAAGCTTTGTCGCCAACTTCATAAGTCATATCCTTATGATGACGGTCATACTGGCTCTTTTGACGAGACTGGGCTGTTTTCAAATTCTCAAGAATGATGCGAACTTGCTCTTCTGCCTCCTGGATCATGTCCGGTCCAAAGAATTGTCTTTCACCGGTTTCTGACCAGTTCAAAGGTGTTCGACATCTTCGTCCATAGAGAACCTCAAAAGGAGCTTTCTTGAGACTGGATTGATAGCTATTGTTATAAGCAAACTCAGCGAAAGGAAGACATTTCTCCCAATCCATACCGAATGAGATAACGCAAGCTCTAAGCATGTCTTCGAGAATTTGGTTGACCCTTTCCACCTGACCACTCGACTGAGGGTGGAAAGAGGTACTGAAGGAAAGATGGGTTCCCATGGCAGTTTGGAAACTCTCCCAGAAATGAGAAGTGAAAAGACTGCCACGGTCTGAATTGATTTCTAGTGGAACACCATGAAGTGACACTATTCGAGAAATGTATAAGTCAGCAAGCTGACTAGCAGTGATACTCTCTCAAACAGGAAGGAAGTGAGCCACTTTGGAAAGACGGTCAATGACTACGAAGATAGCATTATTCCCTCTCTTGGTCCTGGGAAAGCCGGTGATGAAGTCCATACCAACTTTATCCCATTTCCATTCAGGAATAGCTAAAGGCTAAAGGGTGCCAGCAGGTCTCTGATGCTCTGCCTTAATGCGACGACAAACGTCATAGTTGGCAATGAACTGAGCAATTTCTCTCTTCATCCTAGTCCACCAGAACCTCTGGCGTAGGTCCTGATACATCTTAGTACTACCGGGATGAATCATGAGAGGGGATTCATGCACCTCCTTAAGAATCAATTGCTGCATCTGCTGACTCTTGGGAACCACCAAGCAGTTCCCAAAGTAAACAACACCTCATTCATCCATAGAGAAACAACCAGCTACTCCCTTGGAGATATTCTTCTTGATTCGGGAGATTCCCGTATCATGCTTCTGGACTTCTATGATACGATCCACAATAGTAGGTTTCGCCTCCAAGGTAGAAAGGAATCCGTGAGGAGCAATGTGAAGATTAAGCTTACAGAATTCCTCATGGAGAAGTGGTTGGCCCTGCTGCAACATGAGATTGTGGCAATAGGATTTACGACTTAGCGCATCAGCCATGACATTAGCTTTGCCTGGAGTGTAGGTAATCCCTAGATCATAATATGAGATCACCTCCAACCAACGTCTTTGCCTAAGGTTCAAATCTGGTTGGGTGAAGATATACTTGAGACTCTGGTGATCAGTGTAGATCTCACAATGTTTACCAAGAAGGTAATGTCGCCAGGTCTTGAGTGCATAGACTACGGCTGCAAGCTCTAGATCATGTGTAGGATAATTCTCCTCATGTGGATGCAAATGTCGAGATGCATAGGCAATCACATGACGATCCTGCATAAGAATGCAACCTAGTCCCTGTCGTGAGGCGTCGCAGTAGATAACAAAGTCCTTTGTGAAATCCGGTGGCACAAGTATGGGAGCAGAAGTCAGGCGTCTTTTCAGTTCCTGAAAACTGTATTCACACTGTGGGGACCACTCAAACTTTTTATCTTTCTTGAGAAGTTCCGTGAGGGGTTTGGCTACTTTGGAGAAGTTTTCAACAAAGCGGCGACAATAGCTGGCTAGACCAAGGAAACTCCTAACTTGTTTGACTGTTTCAGGTGGAGTCCAATCAAGGACGGCCTTAACTCTCTCGGGGTTGACAGCAATGCCCTTACCAGAGATTACATGGCCTAGGTAGGTCACTTCTGGCAACCAAAATTCACACTTGGAGAACTTGGCATAAGGGCGGTGCTCTCTGAGTTTTTCTAACACAAGTCTAAGATGTTCGGCATGCTCTTCCTCGTTCTTCGAGTAAATAAGAATATCATCGAGGTAAACCACGACGAACTTATCTAAGTACTCCATGAAGATCGAGTTCATCAAATGGGAGAAAGTGGCTGGGGCGTTGGTTAGACCGAAGGACATGACGGTGTACTCGTACTGACCATAACAAGTGACAAAAGTCGTTTTGGGAATGTCCCCATTTTTGATCTTGATTTGGTGGTAGCCTAACCTCAAATCCATCTTGGAGAAGACTGATGATCCAGCGAGCTGATCATACAGGTCGTTGATCTTGGGGAGCGGATATTTGTTCTTTATCGTGACCAAATTAACGGGATGATAATCTACAACCATCCGATCTGTACCATCCTTCTTCTTGACAAAGAGGACGGGGCAAGCCCAAGGAGAAGAACTAGGACGGATGAAACCCTTTTGCAAGGACTCATCAAGTTGTTTCTTAAGCTCGGCTAGTTCTAAGGGTGCCATCTTGTAAGGTCTCCTAGAAATTGGGGCGGTTCCTGGAATAAGATCTATGACGAACTCTACATCTCTCTTAGGTGGAACACCTGGCAGTTCCTCTGGAAAGACATCTGGAAAGTCACGGACTACCGGGATATCTTCAAGGTCTCGAAGAGGGCTGGCATTAAGAGAATAGAGCTGACGCTTTGCAACTCTAGTGGAGACAGTGACTATCTTGCCAGATGGGTGTGTTAGCTGAACGGACCTGGTGTAACAATCAATCTTGGCATAATGAGCTGTCATCCAGTCCATACCCAAGATGATGTTAATATCTATAGACTTGAGGGCTATAAGTGAGGCAAGGAATACAAGTTTGTCAACAAGGATTTCGTTACCATGGCTTACACTAGAGGTTTGCCATTTGGATCCAGGAGTTTGAATGACTAGTGGAGAGGGCATATCACAAAATGACATGTTGTGCAAGTTAGCATAGCTTTCAGAAATGAAGGAGTGAGATGCTCCAGTATCGAACAGAACCGATGCTGGATGACAATTGACAAGGAGTGTACCAAGAACGACATCCGGATCATCATGAGCGTCTTTAGCTGAGACGTGATGCACATGTCCACGTTCAGTGGGAGCTGACTTGACACTGATCATCTTGCATGGTGGCTTAACATAGCCAACGGACTTCTCGGGCTGGAGTGGAGCATAACTAGTCTGAGAGCAGTCATGTGCATAGTGTCCTGGCTTCCCGCATCTGAAACAAGTCCTGAAGTTGGACGTGGACCCGCACTGACAAGCGGTCTACCAGTAGGCCTGGGTGGAACATACTGCTGAACTGGATGAGGCACCACATGAGATGGCCTCGGTGAATATTCGGGAGGAAGGGCGGAGTTTGGAACCCAAATCCGACGCTTCTGAGAACTAGAACCGGAGGAAGATCCCAAATCACGGGTGTGCTTACGAGACTCCTCATAAGTGAGCTGAGTTGTCTCTGCATTAATGGCCTTGTTCACAAGAGACTGGAATGTATCACAATGATGCAAGTGAAGATCACGACGCAACTTGGGGTTGAGACGCTTCCGGAACCTAGCCTGCTTCTTGGCGTCCATGGACACCTCTTCTGTGGCATAACGGGCGAGGTTCTCAAAGTCTCTACTATAAGCATCAACAGCCATCTTGCTCTGGGTGGAACTACAGAACTCTTCTCTCTTGCGATCGATGAGTGCCGCAGGAATGTGATGCTCGTGAAAAGCCTCAGTGAAATCTCTCCAGGTAGGAATCTGACCAGCTGGAAGCATAGCCTCATAGTTCTGCCACCAAAGACTAGCAGGACCTTCCAGGTGGTATGTGGCATAGGTGACCTTGTCATCTTCAGCTACGTTCGCGGAACGCAGCTTATGAGTGATGCTACGGAGCCAGTCATCTGCATCGAGTAGCTTGATGGAATGATGAAAGGTAGGTGGGTGCAAGCGAACGAAGTCATGAATGGTTACAGACCCTTTGAACTGATGTGCGGTGTTCTCCTCGATATGTGCCAACAAGCGGTTGGACTCACGCTTGTTCCTCTCCATTTCTAACATGAACTCTGTCAATGAAGCTGGGTCAGGAGGATCCTCATCCCTACCATCTCTGTGGTTCTGGCTACGAGCAATAGAACTTCGCTTAGCTAATGACATCCTGAGAAACGAAACCAAGGACGGAATCAGCATCAACTATAGGCTGTAGAATGTAGGACAAGGAAATTGGTAACTCTCAAACTCCTAGGGAAATTCCGGCAACATAACAACAGTAAAATGCTCCGAATGAGACATCTTGCCAACAATGGGGTAGTACAACAACTCGACATCATCACTCAAGGTTCTGGGATAGTACTAACAGACTACACCGGAAGTACTCGAAACTGGGATATGACTCTGATCAACCAATCCTATGGGACTATGGAGTAGTAACACGTGATCCTGATAGACGGAAGAGAAGCCTAGTTCCTTAACCCCGCAGGAAAGATAGGATGACTCATATCAGAAGGCCATGAGGTATAAGGAGTAAAAAGAGCCTTATGTTCCTTCCCACAATCAATTCCCTTATATAACTAAAGAATTTCTAGACTCAACTTCGACCAGTTTGGCTTGGTAATCCTACAGGCAGTCAGGCTCTGATACCAAATCTGTCAGGACCCCGATTCTATGCCACACCGATCTAGCATGTAACACCTCATATCACTTTGCGGCCTCACACACGGTATCCCCACGGGTGTCGCCTTACCATGCCCGGGACCGTTTGCGCCTTTTGGCACACGTATATGATAGTGTCACTAGCATCCATATGACAAGGAACCCGGGCTGACATGGCTAGTCGTGAACCCAAAGTGGCACTAACTTACAGGGACAGGCATACATGACCCAGCAACAAACGTGTCGGTCATCAGCGAGTGAATCCGGGCTGTAGCGACTGGGCTAGCAGGACTCCGTTAAACCGGACTGTAGCAGGCTAACAGGACTCCGGTAGACACCGCGTGACATTTCCCCGGAGGGACAGACACAGGAACGAAGAAGGACACATGCCGGCCAACCTAAGTGTTCCGGAGCAGTAGCAAGCTACCAGGGCTCAGTGGAAGCACTAGGAGACATTTCCCGGTAAGAGAGGCTACTAAGGATAAACAACTAGATAGTCAGATCCCACACATAGCAATACACATTACACGTACGCATAACATGCAAGTATGTGTTGTACAACATGGCATCACAGCATAACTCAACAACTCATATAGATAAGGCTCAGAGAGCCATCATAGCATTTATTACAAATAGGGGTCACATGACCCCACATTCAGAGCAAACAAGCAACAAGCGGAAGCATTACATGTCTGAGTACAGACATCTACAAATGAAAAAGGCTGAAGAGCCTGACTAACTACAATATCCGATCAAGATCGTAGCTGAGGTACAAGCTACTTGTCGAAGTCCACTAGAACACTAGTAAGACCAAAGTCTCCGCTGCAAAAACATAAATAAAGCAACATGAGTACAAAGGTACTCAGCAAGACTTACATCAGATCCTATCATACATGCATTTGTAGCAAGAGGGTAATGTGGGGTTTGGTTGCAGCAAGCCAGCTTTGACTCTGTGGCTATCCTGTTCTACGACTACCAGAACTTCTTTGAGGTGATATGGCGCACACGAGTCCACTAATCACCACACAATACACTACTATGGATTCATCCCCGTCTCCCTACGAGAAGGCCATCCATAGCACTCACACTTGTCTTGAGCATTTTATAGTATCCTCTTCAAGTTATCTATGTACCATGTAAGCATCCAAGAAGTCCATAACCGCGGACCCCGCTATTCGAATAGATCATGTTAACCCTGCAGAGGTGTACTTCTTCACACACGCTCTCGCCACTTACCGCCATGTACACGTCATGTATCTCGGCAACCTTCAAGCGGAAGCCTGGCGAGGGAGTCGGCCACGACCTGACTAACCACACAAGACTCTAGTCCAGGTTTATCGCCTATTCGGGTTCCATCCGCAAGGAGATCCGGCCGGGGTGTCGCTCACGGCCCCAAACAATGTGAGCAGGGTTCCCAAGCCCACCATCCGGGTGCCACTTGGTACACCGTGCCACTGTGCCTAGTCTGTCCTAAGCCCACCTGGCCGGGTGCCACTTGGTAGACTACTAACACTACCTACAAACACCAGAAACTAGTTGCGACTCCTAGACAGAGACCAAGTTGGTTAATAAGTCGAGAGGGGCCGAGTTACCGGAACCCAATGTGTGGTAGTATCGAGTCATTGGACAACATACACAGAACACAGTGCTTAAAGACGGTTCCAGTGAGACAACCCACCATGTACTCCTAGATGGCCTCTCACCGCTACCTTTACCAAATCATGTTCACACACTTAACTCTCAGCACCAGAATGTATCATAACACTCCAATTCATTCCCAATGAATCAGACCTGACACAACTCTAAGCAATAGTAGGCATAGCATGGTAGGAACACAACATGGCTCAATCAACTCCTACACATGCTAGTGGGTTTCAACTATTTACTGTGGCAATGATAGGTCATGCACAGGAATGGGTTCAACTACCGCAGCACAAAGTAGTAGATGAATCGTTGTTGTCCTAATGCAATAACAAAGAGCAGGAGCGAGAGAGTAGGATTTTATCAGAATGAACAAGGGGGTATGCTTGCCTGGTAGATCAACAAGGGAGGCACTGCTTCACAGACAGGTACTCTGGAACGGTCTCCGGAGCAGGACCTATCGAGAAGAAACGGTGCCAACAATCAAAACACAAGCATATGCAACAAAATGATGCATGAACATGGCATGAAGATGTGATGCCGTTTGAGCTAATGCAACTAGTATTCAATTTGAATGAAGTCCATTTGACCCAAGGGTTCAATGCAACTCCAAATTAAGCTCTTATATATGCCATTTTAGTGTTTCATTTATACAGTAGGTATAAGTTGGTTTTACATGCATGAAACTAGCAAAAATGGATAGATTGCATTTTTCTGATAATTTTTCATATATAAATTATTTCAATCTGAGCTAGGGTTGAATTTCTATGATTTTTTTGAAGTTTATATCATTTTCTGGATTTTCCTGATTTAAAATAAATCCAAAAAATAAATAATTGTGTTAGCACTGCGTCATGCTTGGGTCAGCAAGTCAACAGCGCTGACTGGTCAAACCTGACGTGTGGGGTCCACACGTCAGTGACACGGGTTAAACAGCAGGTTAGTTTTATCCTAATTAAAGGATTAATGGCACTGGGCACACTGGTCAGTGTAAGGGGGGGTTAGTTAACGGTGATTAGCCTTAAGCTAATCACCTGACCCACGGGACCCACCTGACGGGTCGGCGAGGTCAAAGGGTCAAACCCCACCGGCGTTAAGCCGCCAGCGAGGCCCGAAACGGCGGAGCGCTGCGGAAACGGGCTACGGTGCCCCGTTCGCAGCGTGGCTGGGCTCGTTCGAGAGCCCAGACCAGCGCGCTTCAAGCGGTGGTGCTAGCCGGGCCTGGGGTGGCCGGATGCGACAGCGAGGAGCTCGGCCGCGGCGGCCGGAGTTCGACCGAGGGAGGGCACAGCGCTGCGGTGCACGGGGGCGGTGGCTAAGAGCACCGGGGCGTAGCCCGGGCTCGTCCGCATCCAGCGGAGGCGACGGGAGGTCGCACAGTGGCCGGAGCTCACCGGAGCAAAGCTCGCGGCGGCGGCCGGAGCTCGGCTCGAGCGGCAGAGGGGCTGGAGGGCGCAGAAGAGCAGGGAAGTAGGGGGAATCGACTGCGGGGCTCACAGCGGTCTCGATGGCATCGTCAGCGATCTCGGGGAAGGCCGGACGGCGGCGTGGCGGCGAGGACGATCTCCGGCGACCGGAGGTGAAGAACGCGACGATGGCGGCTCTCCAGGGCTACCCGCGTCTCGCGTCTTGGCGTAGAGGACGAGGGCGATGTGGTGGAGCTGTTGGACTTGTCGGAGAGGCGAGGCTGCGGCGGTGGCTACGGCAACGGCGAGCGGCAGCGACGGTAGTGTTCGGGCGGTCGCGCGGGAGAGAACCAGGGGAAAGAAGGAGAGCAAGGGAGAGGGAGAGAGGTACGGGGCGGTCCGTGGCGTCGTCCAGGGCATCCAGGGCAACGAGAGGGAGAAGCAGGAGGTGGCGGGAGACGTGGCCGCGGGCGAGCGCGCGCACGACACGCACAGTGCCAGTAGGCACGAGGAAGAAGACAGAGGAGGAGGCGGGCTGGGCTGGCCAGGCCGCACAGTGCTGGGCCAGCACAGGAGCTGGCCGCAGGTAAGTTTGCTCCTGTTTTGTTTTCTCTTCTATTTTCTGACAATTATTTTGATTTAATAAAAATACTAAATCATTTTATTTACTTATGCCAATTTTTGTAGGAACTAGTGGTATTATTCCAGAGCTCCTCAACAAATGGCATAATTTTTGGACATATATTATATATATAACAAATATATATCCAATGCAAATAATTATGCATTAATTCCAAATGCCCAAAATAAATACTTATGAGCTCCTAAAAATATTGGTTTGATTTTTATCTCTGTCCAATATTTTCAGAGAGCAACATGAGCATTTTCTTAGACCTTTTTGGAGCAATTTTTATTTGGGTCATTTCCAAAAATGATTCAGAGGGTTTCACAAATCCTCATTACAAAATTAAATGAAATTTAAACATGATGCACACATGACTATCTAGCCTTGAGCATACCAGAACTAGGGATGTGACAGCTCTGCTCCCCAGTCATCAGCAATGTGCAAGTTACCAAGACCCTCATCGACAGCGGGGCAGGGCTCAACGTCCCATCCATCGAGACGTTCAACAATCTTCAAGTGCCATATGATCAACTTCAACCAACCAAGCCCTTCTCAGGAGTCACTGACGGTTCCACTGTCCCGATAGGGCAGGTCCGCCTCCCTGTCACCTTTGGACAGCACAACAACTACCGCACTGAGCTCATTGACTTCGACGTCGCCCACATTCGCCTGCCATACAATGCCATCCTCGGGTATCCAGCCCTGGCCAAGTTCATGGCAGTGACTCACCATGGCTACAACGTCCTCAAGATGCCAGGAAGTGGCGGGGTCATCACGGTCCCCTGTGAAGAGAAGGATGCGGTGTGCTCCCTCGAGCGCGCCTTCCAAGCCATGTCAATCGAGGACCCAGACAACAAGAGTGGAACCCTTTCTAAAGCAGCTCCCAAGAAGAAGAAGACATCACCTGGGTCAAGGCCTCAGGAGGCAGGCACCTCCGGAGGCGCCTCATCCGGGCATGCGCCCATCCAAGGGGTGCCACCCTTCGTCGCATAGGAAGGCGCGCCCGACGCCCTCCTCGAGCAAGGCTCGGGGGCTCTCTCCTGGGGAGCCACTAACTTTGCCAAGATCACGAGGGAGGCGCTTGGGCACCACTTGGAGGCGTGATTCGCGGCATGTTTCCCTTAGGAAAGCATGAGGCAAGGACGGCCCAACCCTCAGGAGTTCATCACCAAGGTCGCTCAGAAGTTGCAGGAATCGAGAGTCATGCGCGGCAGCCGCCGCCTGCCTGGCGTTGCTCCCCATCCAAGCGAGGATGGCGGGCTGCGTGTCTGCATTGACTACCTAGGGCTCAATCGAGTCGCGTCTCAGGAGTGCTTCTGGCCTTCGCGCATGGGGCATTGCGCGGGTCCACCGCACAGCTACGTTCGCATGCCCTTCGGCCTGCCGAACACGGCTGCAGCCCACGAGTGCCTGATGAGAAGCATTCTGGAAGCTCAGGTGGCCAAGCATCACACGCTCCTGGAGGAAATGGAGATGGACCTCGCCGAGCCGCCCGGACCTCCTGAGCCTCCCGAGGCTCGGAGCCCCGAGGGCTCGTGAGGATTGGCTTCTTCACCTCGCACTGTCAGTTGCTCCGACACTCGCTCTACAATGGTATCAGGTCACTTCTTTCAAGTTTCGTTTCAGCTAGGAGCGCCCTCAGGGCTGCATCATTCCCAGGTCGCGTGGGTCTGTCCCCGCAGCATGTATCTGTTTTGCTTTTGTCTTCAGCTTACCTTGTTGGGGGCGCCCTTCGGGCTGCATCATCCCCAAGTCGCTTGGTCCTGACCCAGCGGTGTTTGCCTTTCTCTGCATCTATCTAAGTTGATTTGCTTCTTCATGCTTAACCTGCCTGAGATAATCGCCTGCTCGATTGACACCTACCTTTGGAGCCGCTTGCTCTGGCATGGCGCTTGCGCATGGGTCCGTCCCTGCAACACCGACAAATCTGAGTGGTCGAGCTCTGGCCGCGGCAGCCCCGCATAGTGCTACCTCACTAGGCCCTCAGTGCCTCAATCACTCCCTCGGAGCAACCAATGGCTGGCTGGCAACCGTAATGGCAGTCCTTGTTTTCCTCGTGTTGGTGTACAGGATCCGCCTAAGGAATAGTGTGGGGGGCGTCGTGAGCTCCCTCTCTCTCCCCCGTGCAATCCGCTCGCGTGTTAAAAGGGGGGCGCCTGAGCATCGCGACTCATGCGCTCTTACTGGCTCTCCAGCCCTCACCCCCTGGCCTTGACCCACGACATCATGACCTGTCATACCAGCGGCGGCTGAGCTCGCTCGAGGGCCGGGACCTGAGGACGTGGAGCACGAAGGAGAGTGCAGGGAAGAGGGGAGAAGCTCACGAGGACCCGACCCAGCGACACCCCAGCTGCCAGTGCACGGGCCAGCCACCTCACCGAATAATGACTCCAAGTTCACGAGATAAGTCACGCCCTGCAGAAGTTAAATCAACGCAACACTAAGCCCTCGCCTAGTGCGGCTCTGTCACTGCGATGTTGCCTTCCTTTCTCACCCAGCGGATGCAGCTTGAGCGCTAAAGGGGACCTCCTGAGCATCGCGACTCAGGGGCTCTTACTGGACCTCGGGCCGCTCACCTCCTGGCCTTGACCACGGCATCGCGACCTGGCATACCAGCGACGGCTGAAGCCTGCCTGGGGACCGGGACCTGTTAGCGTAGAGCACCAAGCCCTCGCGAGGATAGAAAGGGGGAGCCGAGCCGAGACAGGACAAGCATTTTGCATAGATCCATAATAAGGATAATATTCACAAAAGACATGGCAGGCACCTTACATGCCCCCGCGGGGTGTTACTTCGATTCCTCACAGGGAACAAAAGGTGCTATTCCTAAGGAACGCTAACTACGCACGCCTCCGCAGGAGACGCCATCATCAACAGTGGGACACCAGGCGCCGGCGCCAACCCCATCCAGATCAGCTGCGTCGGCAGCCGGATGCAGCTGCCCTGCTCCGAGCGCGATGCGAGCTCGAGGGCTCGTGGCTGTCGTCGCTCGTCTCCGGAGTCGCGTGAAGCTCGGGAGAGTCGCTGGACCCTCTGGCTCCTCCGCTGCTGCCTGAGGAACTGCTGGGGAAGCGATTGGTAGGCCTGGCCCTCGCCACATCGATGCCCCGGCCACTTTCCTTGGGGAAGCACTCCAGTCGGAGTCCTTCTGCGTCGAAGACCTTGAAGAACATCAAGGAGGCGCCATCGTATTCAAGATGAATTACGAGGGCACCCCCTGTCCGGCAAACCCGGGCCATCTCGCCCCAGCCCCGGGTCATGTAGACCTTGCCCAGAGCAACGACCGCGACCTCCGCTCCGGTCGCAAGGGTGCTACAGTCAGCGTGCTGCAGCCAGAGCTCCAGAGACCCACTCGGTAGCATCACTAAGGCGAAGGAAGGAGGAAGGCGAATCCAAGAGCGCGGAGGCATGGCGGCGTGAAGCACAAGCTCGGGAGAAGAGCCCTCGGCATGGACTCCAGGGGTGACGACGCGCACCGCCGTGACTCGCCGGAGTCGCCGGCGGCGTTGTCGGTGTCGCTCGGCATCTTCTTCTCCAGGGCCCTCAATTCTGGCGTACAAGGGAAGCGGGAACCCAGGCGGCGGCCACTCATACCAGGGCCTCGACGTCTCCTGCCACATGACCACGTCGCAGCGGTCGGGGACCGGTCCCTTCTTTGGCGGAAGCGGGTCGGGACCCTCTCGGGAGGCCTTTCCCTTCTCTTCCGCTGAGAACCGGCAGAATGGCACCATTGGCGTAGGGTGAAGCAAGGGCGAGGAAGAAGAAGAAGGAGAGAAGCAGGAAGAGATGGCCTACGGAGGCTCTCGCCCGTCCGTACTTATAGTCCGAAGGAGGCCTACCATTGGCCACCACGATCTCAGGTAATCATGATCCATTTCTTCATGTAGGGACTTGTCAAGTCAAGTAGTTGCCGAGGCAGCGTGGGGAAGCGGAGACGCCCAAGTCTAATCAACCGCCACGCGGCACCCAAGGCCGCGGGCTGATGGGGCTCACAGCATTCCGCATTTGCCCCTTCGCTTCTCCGCTAAGCCAAGTCTGAGTGCGCCTTGGGCCCGGGGGCTACTGTCGGTGTTCTGGGAATGGGGGTCCCCAGACTTGCCTGCCTGCGTCGTGGCTCAAGTGGTGGCCCAGTACGACCCATCTTCATCAGCGCAAGACTCAAGACCCTCGCAAGGGGCCAAGCCTCGCAGGGCGGACGACACAGGACTTCCTCAGGAACGGCCTCACCAGGCAGGCTCGCGAGGAGATGGAGAGATCAAGGCAGGGTACCTCGCGAGGTGCTCATGACGCAAGCCATGACGATCGAGACTAGGCGGGCGCCAGGCGGGCGCCGGCCTGCGCAGTGTCCTTGTTTCCTTTTTGATGCAAAGGGAGCAAGCACAGGCGTGGAGTACCGAGGCATCAGGCAAAGGTTGCTATTTCAGTGCAACGAGACCAAGACCAGCAGAGCGGCAGGATGGAGGTCACCGTGGAGCCCAGGACGGTGTCATCGCCAGTGCCTTTGGCAGCCGAAGACCAACTTTAGACAGGATAACTTGTACTAGATGTTCCCCTTTAAAATGGCCGTTGTTGGCACCCTTCCCGCTCAATATTTGGGAAGAGGACCAGGGCCTCTATAAATAGGACTAACCACCACGGAGGAAGGGGGGACCGAATCGAGTGCTCATTAGACCGAGAGGCGATTGAACTCACCCAAGTAGTTCATCGCACCAGCTCAAGAACACCTCTCGTGAGGCGGTTCATCCTTTGTACTGTTCATCATCATCCCCAGAGGCAATCCACCACACCACACACTGCAGTAGGATATTTTTTTTGAACAATCAAAGACAGTAGGAGAGGATCCTACTGACATATATTAATCAGGAACAGTTACATGGGGGGGTTCATAAGCAATTGCTCATGATTCCTAGGATCAAAGTCACCACATACCACATGGGGTGTGGGGGTTTTGATCTTAGGAAAGAAGATGAAGTGAGATGAGAGTTACAATGTAGTGTCTAAAAACAAAGAAATGAACTCAGCCAAGGAGGGCTTAACCCTATGGCATAGAAGGGCTAGGTCAACTTTAAGGCGCTCTCTCCATGCGGCAAGGGTGTGTGGGACCCCCCTAAATATTAGGCCATTGCGTTCCTTCCAAATGCTCCAAGCAGACAACATGAAGATTTCCATGAACATGTGTGTTTGCCAGGCACGACGCCCTTCATGGATAAGAGCAAGTATGTTGCCAACATTCGACCATGTGATGCCTAGAGTATCCCAACATTGTTGACTGAAAGGGCACCTGAAGAATAAGTGCTCAACCGTTTCTTCCTCTTGCTGGGTACATAATGAACAGTTGGCATCATCTCCCACATGATGATGCCTTCTCTTCAGCATGTTTCTAGTGTTAACTCCGTCGGCCAGGAGTAGCCAGGTGAAGGTCTTTATTTTCATCGTGCATTTGGATTTCCAGATCCAAGAGAAGGCATCATTAGCTATGACATTTCGAAAGAAGAACTTATAGTACTTTGCCGAGGTATAGTGTGTTCCCCATGTGTAGGTCCAAACATCCGTTGTGGCGACGTCAGGCTCCGTGTCAGCACTAAATTCCTGAAGGTGCTGGAGTTCTTCTCGCGCTTCAACAGAGAGGGGAAGATGAAAACCAGACTGCACGTTATTGATTGCCAGAAAGATTGCACCTGATGCATCCTCCAATTTAGTGAAGGAAAAGGCCCTAGGGAATGCATCTTGAGTTATGTGTTCCTTCCATAAATCCTTCCAAAAAAGGGCAGTTTTCCCATCGCCAATATGCACCGAAGATATCCCGCGATATATGTCAGACAGGTTCATGACGTCGCGCCACCAGAAGGAGCCACATGGCTCCGTGGCATGCGGGACTTTGTTATTGTAGTATGTTGCCCAGATCAGGTTAACCCAGGGGACATCTTTTCTATTGTAGAACTTGTGAAGAAACTTCAGCAGGAGAGCAATGTTCTGTGTTTTGATGTTGATGATGCCAATACCACCATGGGTTTTTGGACGACAGACGAGGTCCCAAGCAGCCAAAGAGTTGACAGTTTCGCCATGGTCAGTTTGCTTGCGCCACAAACATCTTCTACGTATCTTATCCAGGTGTTCAATTAGCTTGGGTGGAAACTTCAATGTGCACATTGGGTATATCAGCATGGACGTGATAAGAGAGTTGAGAAGAGTCAACTTGCTCCCCTGATCCAGCATGTAAAGAGTGGACAACAATTTGCGTTCAGTACGCTCCACAAAGGGCATTAGGTCAACCATGGAGGGCTTCGTAGTCCCCATTGGCAAGCCTAGATAAGTAAAAGGCATAGTGCCAATGGTGCATTGCCAAAGCTGAGCAAGGTGGTTTGCTAAGGCCTCGTCCACATTAATGGGAATCAGCAGAGATTTACTGAAGTTCAATGAACCCAATGGATTCAGCATAGTCCGTGAGGAGAAGTTTCATGTTCATGACCTGCTGGGGGCAAGCTGGCATTAGGAGTATAGTGTCATCGGCGTATTGGATGACAGGGTAATCAGTGGAGCCCCTAGCCGGAATTGGTAACTGGATTTTATGCTGGTGAAAAGCATCATTGACCGCAGCTTGCAGAAGGTCAGGTGCCAGCACAAAAATCAATGGGGAGAATGGGTCACCCTGTTTGACACCCGCACGACAGACAAACTGACGGCCCGGAACACCATTAAGCAAAACAGAGGAGGTACCAGAGTCAAAAATGCATCTGACCCAATTCAGCCAACGGTCATCAAAACCCATATGTTGCATGATGTCTAGCATAGCAGCGTGATTAACCGTGTCAAATGCCTTAGCAAAGTCTAGCTTAAGAAGATGATCGGTTCAGTGGACTGTTGACATTGGAATATATATTCAAATGCCCACGCAAGGCAGTCTCGAATGGTTCTGGTACAAATAAATCCATACTGGTTACTGTGGATTATGTGTTGCCATAATACTTGATCTCTGGGCTGGCAATGAAAGGTAAACCGCTTGCTCTAAGCCGGGGTGCCACAGTATGCACACGAGTGGAGTGTCAAGTAGTATACCATCCTCGAAGGGGTCAAGTGAGCACGTGAAAAGGAGATGATTCACCTTTATGTATGTGAAGTAGATGTCGCACGTGTCACTTGCCAAATGGGCTCTTTACATGGTGATGTCCATAGGATGCTCCGCGTCACCATTAATGGCCCATGATTCACATGGGCCGTTTCCTGCCTGTGTTAGCTTTCAGCCTACTGACAGCCCATACATTCTTGGGATCCTTTCTGGCCCTTGATTACTTCCTGCCCGTTACTGGCCTATTCTCCTAATGCTCCGAATTCAGCCCATGGTTAGAATCGGCCCGTTTGTGGCCTGTTAACTTCTTGCGTCGTTTCCAACTCATCATGTATTCTCGCCCATTAATGTCCTGTTATGCCTATGACAGAATTAAGCCTCTGATGTCTTCTGTCCTATTAATGGCCCGTTATCGTGCTGGCTCGATACCAATTACGGCCGTTTATGACCCATGTCGGCCCATTTATCCGACAACCCATAGGAGGCCAATTGATTCTACGGCTCGTTGGAGGCCCATTTATCCGACGGCCCGTAGGAGGCCCATTGATCCTACGGTCCGTAGCAGGCTCAAGGTTACCATCCTCCTTATCTGGCCCATGGTTGTTGCGGCCACTAGCAAACCAAGGAAAAAGAAGACTAGGGAAGTAAATAAGCCAGAAACTAACGCTAGGCTATTAAGGCGATTGCATAGATTGCTTCCACTAGGCATCAAAGTTCACTACCAGTGCAAATATAGGGAACACCCTACACTATACAAAAATGATTTGTTGTTTTCTTCAGCCGCTCGCTGCATGTTAAGAATAAATTTTGTATCGCAAGAAAACAAACTACAACCATATGACAAAAGGAAGGTTGGCATAAAAGTTAACAGTCAGGCAGATAAACGCACCAGGGAAGTTCAGAAGCTCAGTTCATTTGACCAGAACTTGTGTCAAACTTTACCAAAATTTTCCATGGGTTTGTGAGAGCACACCACAGTCACACCAATTTTCATGATTTTCGAACTCCATCTGAATATCTTGTAATTAAAATACAAACTAGGCCTACGACGGTGGCAACACCTCATAGCTGAAATGTTTCAAAATTCTCCCCGCTTCTTGGACAATGGATGAAAACTCGCAAAGCGACACACAAATGAATTGTACACCTTCTTTACTAACACTCACATGTAGTAGTAGTAGGGTTTTGATTTTATATGCACTAAATGCACGGTAAATGCAAAAATGGCTTAAATATAGTAGACGAGACCATGAATGAGCCAGAAAATCAAACACAGGGTATATCGGTGATTGCTTACCATAGAATTTTTTCCGAGGAGGAACGATGATGCAATGAGGATTGGAGTCTGAATTGTCGTGTTTCCTTTTGGAAACTATGATCCCACTTCTGAGATGCTCCAGTTTCCAAGGTGCGAGCATAAAAACTTGTGCGAGACTTTTCCAATTTTTTCCATGTGGTCGTGGGAGCACGCCACGGTGACACACCGATTTTCATGATTTCCAGACTCTATATGCATTTCCTGAAATTAAAATACCAACAAGGCCTACGCGTGTGACCGCACCCTGAGGTCAAAATGTTTGAATATTGTTCCGGTCTCGCAGACAATGAACGAAACTCGCAAAGCGACACACAAATGATCTTACTAACACCCACGTGTAGTTGCGGCATGATTTTGATATATATATTGAATATATATATATATATATATATTCAATATATATATATATACATAAACACTATTCTGATCACGGGATCAGAATAATATTCTGATCACAACATGAACTGCCCGAGTAATGCGCCTGAACTTCCCCGAGTATTAGGTTGAACTTCAGCTAAAATGTGTCCAAATGGGGCTTGCGATATACCGTTGGAAGGCTATGGACACCAACATCATGACCAAGTTAACTTTTTGGCAAAATGTAAGCGGTTTAAAAGCAGTTTTGGAAACCGTTTTTTGTTCATACAAAAAACGTGAATCGTATTTTCAATCGCATTTCTAAACCGTTCATTGGAATGAGGTAAATAATATGGCGTTGGAAAGCTTCTGCAAAACCGCTCCTTCGACATGTTGAAAGTTTTCTCTAATTCCCTATGGATAAATAGTAATTTGGAAAATCGTAAAATTTTGCAAACCAAACAGCCGAGTTCGTATTTTCAATGTAATTTCTAAACGGCTAATCCAATTGAGGCATATGATATGGCGTTGGAAAACTTGTGAAAATGCGCTACTTTTTCATGTTAAAAGTTTTTTCTAGTTTGGAATGGTTTAAAAGTAATTCAGAAAATGGTACAAGTTCCACCGAGTTCGTATTTTCAAGCTAATTTTTTAATCATACGTCCGAATGCAACAAATGATACGGCGTTGGAAAGCTTAAGGAAATGCAAAACTTTTTTGTATATATTTCTTCTCCCAATTCCTTACGGTTTTAACTCAAATTTGAAAATGGCTAAAAACGTATTTTAGGCATAATTTCTACAAACTTTATCGGGAATGGGGCAAATAATATACCGCTGAAAAGCTACGGAAAATGCGAAACTTTTTCATGTTGATAGTTTTCTCTGATTCTTAGCCGTTTTCAAGTAATTTCAAAAACAGCGAGATCATGCGTTCTGCCTTTATCGCGAAATGAATTCTTCGAAAATGCACTGCATGAAGAACTTGAACTTCTCGGCATGTCTACTTGAACTTCACTCTGTTTTTCACGTGTTTCTTTTGCTCGTAGATTTCCATCCATTGCTTGTACTTATCCATCCACTCACCCGAATTGAGCAAGTGATATACCAATGGAAAGTTGTTGTAGATACGCAACTTTCCCTTGTTGATCATTTTTTCATAATCGCGATGGTTTTAAATTTTTTTCATGTGAAATTCATTTAGTGTAGTAGTTGAACTTCCTGCTGTTTTCACGTTGAACTTCTATGACATATTTTTGTTTGTAATTTTTCTCATCCATTCGTTAGTATTACACAAATGATTTTCCTTTTGTACAAACCCTTCTCACAATAATTTTTTTAACTTTCTTCGACCGAGGACTTGAACTAACATGAATGATATTCCTGTCGTTTTCAAGTAAATTAGAAAATGGCGAGATCATGATTTCTGCATTCATCGTGAATGGAAATGCAATGTTGTGAAGTAGTCGAACTTCTGGGCATGTCTGTTTGAACCTCACTCTGTTTTTGACGTGCTGTTTTTTGCACTGCATGAAGTAGTTGAACTTCTGGGACATGTCTGTTTGAACTTCACTCTGTTTCACTTTATTGTTTTTTTCTTATATGAAATACACACCATGTAGTGCGTGAACTTCTGGTTGTTATCACTTTGAACTTCTCTCTGGATTGAGAGAATTATTTTAAAACACAAAAAACAACATTTTTTATGTATTTTGGACATCTAAAGACACGGTGAATCTCTCTCACAAGAATTTTTTGAATTTTTTCTGACCGAGCACTTGAACTTCTAGCAACCATTTTTTCGTTTATGAGTTGTTTTTAAAAGTGCAAAAAATGGTGTTGTTTTTTTATTTTTTGAATAGGTAAATCCTAGGTTTTAATGAACTCTGAACTTCTCTACTATTTCAATATGAACTTCACATTTTTATATTTTGAGTAAAGAATTGTATTCAATTTTTATACAGAAAAAATCAAACATGGAAATACAAGGTGAACCTCTCTCGCAAGAAATGTTGAACTTCCCCGGGAAGAGCACTTGAACTTCTTTCAACAAAACTTTTAAGATTTCATTTTTCTATTCTTTTAATCTCACCTGAAATGCATTCCTTGCAGTAGTTGAACTTCTCGTTGTTTTCACCTTGAACTTCTGTCACGTATTTTTGTTCAACCTCCCTCACAACAATTTTTTAACTTTCTCGGCCGAGCACTTGAACTTCTCACAAAAAAACTCTAGGCTTGGCATTTTTGTTCTTTTTTAATTCAAAATACACACTGTGTAGTATGTGAACTTCTAGCAGTTATCAATATGAACTTCTGAGAACATGCATTCTGCCTTCATCGTAAAAACAGAGTCTCCGAAAATGCACTTTGTGAAGAGGTTGAACTTCTGGAGCGGTTCTTTTTGAACTTTACTCTTTTTTCACGTATTGTTTTTTACCCGTAAGCCCCCAACCACTTACCGGAATTGAGCAAATGATATACCGATGGAAAGCTGTTGAAAACTCGCAACTTCCCCGTAGTTATTAGTTTTCATGCTCGCGATGGTTCAAAAGAATTTTTTGAATATACAAAAAACATATTTTAAACGGTATACATGAAAATTTTAAACCGCTCATAGGAATGTAGCATATAATATACGGTTGGACAGTTTATGAAGTTCAGAGTCTCGTAATATATTTTTTGAACCGTGTAGGGTGGTTTGTATTCTTTTATTCTCATTTGAAATGCATCCCGTATAGTAATTGAACTGCTCGCTGTTTTCACATTGAACTTCGGCAACATAGTTTTTGTTTGTAATTCCTCACCCTTTGCTCAGAGTTCCACAAATGATAAATCATTAGAAACTTGTTGAAAAGATGCAACTTTTTTTATACGGTTAAACTTTTCTTTTTGAACAACATACACCAATTTATTTTTTGAACAAAGCATACAATATACCCCTTGAAAAGTTGTTCAATAGAGAAGAATTTTTTTTCATATAGAGTTTTTTTGTTCCAAATTTGTAATGGATTGAGAGAATTATTTTAAAACATGGGACACAACATCTTTTTTGTGTTTTTTGAGCATGTAAACACACGTTGAACCTCTCTAACAAGAATTTTTGAACATCCGAGGGAAGAGCACTTGAACTTCTAACAACAAAAAATTTACTTCGCCTTTTTTACTCTTTTTTCTCCTACGAAACACACACCATGTAGTATGTGAATTTTTGGCTGTTATCACCTTGAACTTCTTTGTGTTTCACTTTAGTAACGGAAAAAATCTAAGTTTTTATAGACGTCGAACCGCTCTAACTTTTTTATTTGAACTTCTTTGTTTGTGTTTTATAAATGTGAAAATTTGAAGTTCTTGCTTTTATTTCTTTTAGTACCAAGAAAATGAAAGTTTTTTATGAATAGCGAAGTTCTCTATTTTTGTAATTTGGACTTCTTGGTTTATTCTAAGAAAATATATCTTTTTCAGAAATGCACCTTTTTACTATATGCGAACTTCATATTTTTTATATATGAACTTCAACAAGAATTTAAATTTATTTTAGAATTGGGGAAACTTCGTATTTTATAAACTTTTTGAAATGTTATGTTATTTAATTTGACCTTTCTTGGATTTTTTAGAAATATGAAAAATATGTTTCGCAACAAAAATCAAAGTGCTCTTTTTTTAACCTCTTTGTTTTGATAAGCATCTTTCAATTTATGATTTTTGCTAGAGTTTTAGTGTTTGAACTTCTAGTGGCTTTTATATTAAACTTCTATGAATTTTTATGTTACAGTCAGCAAATACACATTCATATTTCATTAAACAAAGGAGTGGCAGCACTGTTGTCGTAAAAGCAGCAAACAAAACAGAGTAGCAAAATACACATTCATATTTCTCAATCTCTCACTCCGTATAATGCAAATAATGCACACATTTCAGCAAAATTTTAACTTTTGTTTACCAAAGCCGCAAGCAGTAGTGTTTGTGGATAGGGAAAAAACAGTTTTAATAAGTAGTGAACTTCTCTATTTTTTAATTTGGACTTTCTTGGTTTTTCAATCTGAAATTCTTCATTTTTAGTTTTTGGAAACAAAAAAATTAACTTTGAATTTCTTTGTTGTTTCAGTCTGAACTTCTTGTTTTTATTTTTTTAAATGGGGGGAATTTTGATTTTGTTTTTTGGTAAATTTGTGTAGTGTTTGTGGTAAACTTTTCAATTGGTTTTATTTCTTAGAGTGTTTTTTTCTTTTTAACATATAAACTTCCAGGAGTTGATTATGTTATTTTTTCCAAAAAAAAGTTTCGCCTAAAGGACATATATGATAGTTTTCGTTGTAAATATCAATTTCGTACACGAAACTTCCTATCATGTTACATATTCTTGAACTTTTTTGTTTATTATATTTGAACTTCTTTCTTTCTATACACAAAAATAAAATAAACCACCTAGTTTTTCCATGAACACACACAGATGGAGAGGAACGCATGTGATTTATTATCTTTGAACTTATTTGTTAATGAGCATGAAAGCTCGACCTCCTCACGCCTTTGTGGTCGACGACGAGCAGTGGGATGGGCAGCCGCCGACGAGAGCAGTTGAGCTTGCCAGAGCGAGGGGCGGCCAGTTTTTCTGAGCTCGCCACGTGCTCCCGAAGTGCTCTATGTACTGACGCTGAAGTCCAAATCCACCTCGCCCTGAAGAAGGGGCGGCCTCACGCTGGATGAGGTGCGGGCGATAACGCGCAAGGAGGAAGCGGAGGCGGCCTCGCGCCGGAAGTTGGCAGGGGTGGCGGCGTGCCAGGAGGTTGCGGGTGCGGCGGTGAGCCGGAAGGAGGCATTGGGGGGCACACAGGCATCGCTGCGGCAGGGAGCTGGGCATCGGAATAGGTCTGTGTACATGAACTTCTCTAGTGTAAAATCTTCAAATATATTTTTTGCTTTTTTTCTTTTGTTTGAGGCACAAACACAAAGTAATAAGAGCCAGAGAGCAAGCCAGCTTAATAAGTTACGACGTAATTATCAAACTACACTTTTTGCTTGACCTTTCCTCCACACGTACAGCACACTGCTGCAAAGTAGGGATCATCTATTGACCCATCTCTTGCCTTGTAAACTCCTTGTACTGCTGGTAGCGCTCAGGTAGTCCTTCCCTTCACCTGCACAAAGCAACATACTAGACTAAACAAACTACATACCGAGAGGAAGATGGCTAATCCATTATCAGTCTCCATCAGTTCTATAATGGCTCAAATTAAACTAGAAAGCAGAAGTAGACAGACAACAACATCAAAACAAAGGACGGCTTGCAACTAAACCAGACGCAACATTCACCCAAGGCAACTTACTGAATTTCAGAAGGGAAAAGCTCTGAACCTCAAGCTCTACAGAATCTGAAGCACAACAGGGTGTGAAGTAGCCACGCAGCATAGGTGCTAACTGATGGCGCACAAGGGAATCTTGGCGCTGGAAGCTCCATGTGGTGGCAACGCACTAGTGATGGAGGGCGGAGGCTTGCGGCAAGCCAGGCACAGCGCGGGAGTGGAGTGGCGGCAGCGGCCACTCCATGGATGAACGTTCCCCGGGAAGGTCAAGGTAGCCCTCCTGAGAAGGTCGATGTGGCCGGAGATGAAGGGGCGGCGGTGCTTGTATGGTGGTCAGGGACGACGACAGCCAGCGGCGGCGTGTGGGGATGGACCACCATGGTTGAGGCTGTCAACCATGGATGAATTCCTGCGTGCGGGTTTGGTGACCGGTTGCGCGTTGCCGGCGCACGGTTGACTGCGTCGGTCCAGGCGTTGGAGAGCAGTAGTCCTCTGGCTAGGTGTAGCCTCGTTGGGGAGGGAAGGTCCTGGCAATGGCGGCCATGGGTGCCAGGTGGTGGGCGCGGGTGGCGAGGCAGCAACTGCGACTGGGCACAGGGGCGCGCCGGTGGTGGTACGCAGGCGGAGCCACCGGGAAGGTAATGGGTAGCGGGGTGCCGGCGGTGGGCGTCACCGGCGGGTGGATCTGGACGCGACGGATGCTTCGGACGAAAGTCCGGGATGGTGTCGGGGAAGAAGGCAGGGGAGACGGGGCGGGGCGGGGCCGGGGGATGGCGCGCAGCGGCGGGGAGGTTCGGGGAGTGGGCGCGGCAGCGGTTGCGGGATGGAGACGCAGGGAGTGGGGAGGTTGGGGAAGAGAGTCGGGGCCGGGATCGGTTTTCCTTTTTTTATCGGCTGCTTGCTTCAGGTTTTCAGATCTCGGCGGAACCTATGTCGCCCGGGCTGCTGTGATCCAAATATATATACACCCACAAAATGCATGGTAAATGCAAAATATGGCTCAAATATAGCAAACGAGACTTAAAATGCACCAAAAAATCGACCCTAGGGTACAATCGTGATTGCTTACCATGGAAAAATTAGAGGCCAAACGATGAACTCACGTCTTCATTCAAATAAGAATATGTTGTTAGTTGATGTAAATGTTTTAAAATAGCAAACGGTATATTCATGAAAGCCGTGTGCCTACTAAACCGTGGCTGATGCCCTGCACGCATGATGTAAATCGTGTGTTCTGATTCGTCAGAACCCAAACCCTATGGATTATACTTCTGCATCGTTGGATGCTCCTACATTGAACCGACAATCCACATCCCTTTAATCAGCACATGCAGTTGCAGCTAGGATTTGATTTATATGCCAAAATGCAAAAAATGGCTTAAATATAGCAAACAAGACCTGAAATGCGCCAGAAAATCAAACATGTGGTATAATGGTGATTTCTTATCGTGGAAATAAAATCAAGGCGTAAGGATGAACTCATGTCTTCGTTTCAAAATTAGCACATTTTCATTTCAAATGAAATTATGTTGTTTGTGCACACGGGCACTTAGAGGCAACCGTTTGCATAGGCCTTTCCGCATGGTGACGGGGGCTCTTTTTTCACCTTTTCACTGAAGCCGCCAACATGCCCCCACCACCCGCCCCCCTTTCACTCAATAGTCCACCAATCTCCATCGCCAGCTCCCCCTCCCCTAGATCCACACCAGAACCCTGTCCCGCGCCAGCATGCTCAACCCGGTCGTGTGCCCGCTCTTCGGCGTCAACCCTACCTCCACTGTCGTTCCCAACACGCAGCTACCCGCACCATGCCGTCTTCGTTTGCTCGCCAGCCGCCCTTGAGCATATCGTTCCTGTAACCCTCGCCTCTCCTGTGGTCCTACCAGGTCTGCACAAAAAACAAGTTAGTTATTGCTCTCCATCGCGGTGAGGCATATTTCCTCGCAATCCCTGTTCCTATTCCATTCGCTATGTTCCCAAATTGGCTATAAAATAATGGAGAGTGTATATATGTTCATTATCTACCTTCCTAACGAGTACATATAAGTTGTATTTGTTCCAATTAGTTATTGTCGATTAACAAATCGTGGGCGCCCGAGTCACACAAAATTAACAAATTAGCCGTACATTTTCAAAATTATTGGATGACATGTTTAGACAGCTTACTACCAAGTTGTTAGCTTTATGCTTATCCTCCTCTCCTGAGTTTCGCATGTGTTCTCTATAAATGTCGAGTAGCAGCCTCATCACTCATGCTTAAGGCGATGTATCTTCATCTGAGTCCGACAACCTAGGTCTCTAGCAAATGGTCATGGATCAAGTAATATGGAACGAGATAGGGCTGCAACAATTACCCTTCTGGCCAGGACA
Source organism: Triticum timopheevii (assembly GCA_963921465.1). Taxonomy (NCBI): domain Eukaryota; kingdom Viridiplantae; phylum Streptophyta; class Magnoliopsida; order Poales; family Poaceae; genus Triticum; species Triticum timopheevii. The sequence goes on from OY997274.1 coordinate 390,362,668, forward strand.
CGGAGGAAGGCTCCAAGGAAGCCCACACACTAGCCTAAAGGTGTATATGAAGTAACCGACATTGATTTAAAGTCTTGGGCTCCAACTAAACCAGATAAAGCACGCACGAGGTTCAGGAGTGTGTGTGGATTTGTTGGGAGGGCAAGGCTCAACAGTAATCTGCCATGGTTTTAGAAGGCTGACACAGAAACACGGCAAAGGATAGTCCAGGAGATCATGGATCACTTCAATGTTCCAGAGCAGTGGAGAATGCAGGTGGAACACGTTGCACCGAAGAATGTCAGGGATACTTGGAGAAACTGGAAGCATGTGTTGTACAAGAAGTACTTGAGTGAAGGCAAGTACCCAATCCCCGCATACGCCCAAATTACAAAGGTAGGCTGGGCAGAATCCAAAAGGGCCAGTGCAACTACTGAGTTTACTGAGAAGAGTGCCAAGCAATCGAAACTTTAGAAGAGGACCACACACACCCAATGTATGGCTGTGGCAGGATACTTGGGCATGAAACCGATATGGGACCATGAGGACAAAGAAACAGTATCTGCGGGTGGGAAACCGGCCTTTAGTGATATCAGGGGTGAATGCACTAGAGACTATTTGTGGGCACATGCAAGGAGGCGTGACGACAGAACTTATTACTTTGAAAACTCATGTGACAAAGGACTGTATCGCATGATGTTAAATGCTTCCAAGATCCCTAGAAGATTCTACAGGAACTCAGGGCCATGTGACATTCTGTCTGATGCTCTTGAAACAAAAGACCCCCCTGGCCGTGCAAGGGTATAGGTGTGAATGTCCTGCACAAAAGGGCTTTTACACTCAACAAAGAAGAGAGGCTCAACATGAAAAAAACAAGGATTGAAATTAAGCAGAATGAATTGTATGAAAGGTTAGGAGGGACATGTATCTAGGGCTTCGAAAGGAAATTGAGGAGTCAATGATGATGCAGAAGACTCTAACATTGACAGATAGCCAGCTGATGGGAGCACTACAAAAAAAGACACATCCATGACATTTTGGGCCGAACGAATTTTTTTCCTGTCATGCTTATGACACTTCTACGCCGATAATTGTGACAAAACCCGGTATCATCATATATGTGGTGGGCTCCTACTTCTATGACAAAAAAATCATGACAGAAATGGGCTTTTCGTCCTGGGCGGGCTGGAGACGCAGCTGCATGACATTCTTTGGGCCGCCCATGACAAAAAAAATCATGGTAGAAGTGAGGGCGAGGAAAATATCGGGGAGTTCCCGGTTATGGTGGGTGGTCGGGGCCGATCAATGCACGGAGGGGTTGTGCGTTTCTCCCGTACACGTACGTGCATGGGTGTGAGGCGTTTGGCTCTAACTGAACCCGAGCGAGGCATTCACTTACTGAACCCGAGCGATTGCACTGGTTACGCGTTACTGAACCCGAGTAATCAATTGATCCCTGACTGTTAACTGGACCTGATCGAGCAATTCCTTCTCTACTGCTGCTAACTGAAGCTGATCGAACCTGCTGCCTCTTGATGAACATTGAGTGTTGTTGGGTGTTGGATGAACAGTTTCCGGTGGGTGTTGGATGAACAGGACCCTGTGGTAGTAGAGGCCATTGCCGCTGGATGAACAGGATCTTGATCGAGAGGAGGCCGCCACACACCCGAGCCAGTTGGGGATGGATGAACAGGACCCCGTGGAGGGCTAGTTGCACAGGACCCCTTGCGGAGGGCTTTTTGAACAGTAGCCGGTGGAGGCTGGATGAACATGACCCCGTGGTGAACACTAGTTGTTGGAGGCTGGAGGAAGTCGATGGTGGCTGAACAGTAGTAGGTGAAGGCTGGAGGAAGTCGACGGTGGATGAACAAAAGCCCGTGGAGGCTAGAGGGAGGCAGTAGACGGTGGATGAACAGTAGCCCGTGGAGTCCCCTTTTGCAATACGCCACACCCCTCCCAAAGAACAAGACCCCCATTTTAACCGTAGGCGCTCCAACACAAGTACGTTTCGTCCATTTTGCGGTATGCCACACCCCTCCGATCAATAGCACCCCGTTTTGACCGTAGGAGCTCGAACACAAGTCTGTTTCCTCCGTTTTGCGGTACACCAGACCCCGTTTTGGCTGTTCCGTCCAAGCCGGCTGACTCTCGATGAACACGACCAACCCAGTCTATTGCCTCCCGATGAACACGACGTTGTTTCTCCATTCTGACCCAGCCGGTTGGCTGCCGATGAATAGGACACCGTTGCTGTACGCGTTCGAGACCCCGATGTACATATGTACGCGTACACGATATAGATGGGACTGCCTGAACAGCTACCGCTCCTTACTGGGCCACGGTTCATCGTGGCAGAAAGACTGATGGACCAGTATGTACATACACGTTTGCGACCAGAATGACAAAGCTAGTATAATGCTCTTCCGATACATGTCATTTGTTGACCATGTTGACCACGCCGCGCGGACAGCACCAGGCGGTGGACGAGGTGAGGCAGGGAATGACGCGGAGCCTGGGAACATGTGGAGGGTAGTACGAGGGTTGATTGGTTCGGCTGTGGTGTGAGGCTGCCGTTGCCGCAGAATAATAGGGGGTGTGGGCGAGTAGAGGGATGGCCTAGCCAGCAGTGGGAGTAGTAGGGGTGATGAGGCCTGTGCGGCAGCACAGCTATGACGCCCCTGATTCAATCGTACACTAATCATGCACGCAAACGTGTACGATCAAGATCAGGGACTCACGGGGAGATATCACAACACAACTCTAAAAGTAAAATAAGACATACTAGCATCATATTAAAAGCCAGGGGCCTCGAGGGTTCGAATACAAGTGCTCGACATAAACGAGTTAGCGAAAGCAACAATATCTGAGTACAGACATAAGTTAACAAGTTGCCATTCGATGGCTAGCACAAACTGGGATACAGATCGAAAGAGGCGCAGGCCTCCTGCCTGGGATCCTCCTAAACTACTCCTGGTCATCGTCAACGGCCTGCATGTAGTAGGCACCTCCGGTGTAGTAGGAGTCGTCGTCTACGGTGGCGTCTGGCTCCTGGGCTCCAACATCTGGTTGCGACAACCAGGAAGAAAGGAAAGGGGGGAAAAGGGGGAGAAAAGCAACCATGAGTATGTTGGAAATATGCCCTAGAGGCAATAATAAAAGGTTATTATTATATTTCCTTATTCATGATAATTGTCTTTATTCATGGTGTAACTGTATTATCAGGAAATCGTAATACACGTGTGAGTACATAGACCATAATATGTCCCTAGTAAGCCTCTAGTTGACTAGCTCGTTGATCAACAGATAGTCATGGTTTCCAGGCTATGGACATTGGATGTCGTTGATAATGGGATCACATCATTAGGAGAATGATGTGATGGACAAGACCCAATCCTAAGCATAGCACAAGATTGTGTAGTTCGTTTGCTGGAGCTTTTCCAATGTCAAGTATCCTTTCCTTAGACCATGAGATCGTGTAACTCCCGGATACCGTAGGAGTGCTTTGGGTGTACCAAACGTCACAACGTAACTGGATGACTATAAAGGTGCACTACAGGTATCTCCGAAAGTGTGTGTTGGGTTGACACGGATCGAGACTGGGATTTGTCACTCCGTATGACGGAGAGGTATCTCTGGGCCCACTCGGTAATGCATCATCATAATGAGCTCAAAGTGACCAAGTGTTTGGTCACGGGATAATGCATTACAGTATGAGTAAAGTGACTTGCCGGTAACGAGACTGAACGAGGTATTGGGATACCGACGATCGAGTCTCGGGCAAGTAATGTACCGATTGACAAAGGGAATTGTATACGGGGTTGATCGAATCCTCGACATCGTGGTTCATCCGATGAAATCATCGTGGAACATGTGGGAGCCAACATGGGTATCCAGATCCAGCTGTTGGTTATTGGCCGGAGAGCTGTCTCGGTCATGTCTGCATGATTCCGAACCCGTAGGGTCTACACACTTAAGGTTCGATGACGCTTGGGTTATTAGGAAGACTTGTATGTGATTACTGAATGTTGTTCGGAGTCCCAGATGAGATCCCGGACGTCATGAGGAGTTCCGGAATAGTCCGGAGGTGAAGATTTATATATAGGAAGTGTCGTTTCGGCAATCGGGAAAGTTTCGGGGTCACCCGGTATTGTACCGGGACCACCGAAAGGGTCCCGGGGGTCCACCGGGTGGGGCCACCCATCCCGGAGGGCCCCGTGGGCTGAAGTGGGGAGGGGACCAGCCCCTGGTGGGCTGGTGCGCCCCCCCTGGGCCCCCCTCTGCTCCTAGGGTTGGGAACCCTAGGGGAGGGACGCCTCCACTTGCCTTGGGGGGCACTCCACCCCCCCTTGGCCACCGCCCCCCTAGAGATCCCATCTCTAGGGCCGACCACCCCCCTTGGGGGCCTATATAAAGGAGGGGGAGGTAGGGCAGCCGCACCCCTGAGTCTTGGCGCCTCCCTCCCCCTGCTACACCTATTCCTCCTCCCGCGGTTGCTTGGCGAAGCCCTGCCAGAGTACTGCTTCTCCACCACCACCACGCCGTCGTGCTGCTGCTGGAGTCTTCTTCCTCAACCTCTCCTTCCCCCTTGCTGCATCAAGAAGGAGGAGACGTCATCCGCTCTGTACGTGTGTTGAACATGGAGATGCTGTCCGTTCAGCACTTGGTCATCGGTGATTTGGATCACGGCGAGTACGACTCCATCATCCCCGTTCTATTGAATGCTTCCGCTCGTGATCTACAAGGGTATGTACATGCACTCCTATCACTCGTTGCTTAGATGAACTCATAGACGGATCTTGGTGAAACCGTAGGAAAATTTTTAATTTTCTGCAACGTTCCCCAACAGTGGCATCATGAGCCAGGTTTATGCGTAGTTCTCTATTGCTCGAGTAGAACACAATTTTGTTATGGGCGTAGATGTTGTCAACTCTCTTGCTGCTACTAGTCTTATTTTGCTTCAGCGGTATTGTGGGATGAAGCGGCCCGGACCGACCTTACACGTATGCTTACGTGAGACAGGTTCCACCGACTGACATGCACTAGTTGCATAAGGTGGCTAGCGGGTGTCTGTCTCTCCCACTTTAGTTGGAGCGGATTCGACGAAAAGGGTCCTTATGAAGGGTAAATAGAAGTTGACAAATCACGTTGTGGCTTTAATGTAGGTCAGAAAACGTTCTTGCTAGATCACCTATAGAAGCCACATAAAAAACTTGCAACAACAATTAGAGGACGTCTAACTTGTTTTTGCAGCAAGTGTCTTGTGATGTGATATGGCCAAAAGTTGTGATGAATGATGAATGATATATTGTGATGTATGAGATCATGTTCTTGTAACAGGAATCACGACTTGCATGTCGATGAGTATGACAACCGGTAGGAGCCATAGGAGTTGTCTTTATTTTTTGTATGACCTGCGTGTCATTGAAGAACGCCATGTAAATTACTTTACTTTATTGCTAAACGCATTAGCCATAGAAGTAGAAGTAGTCGTTGGCGTGACAACTTCATGAAGACACGATGATGGAGATCATGATGATGGAGATCATGGTGTCATGCCGGTGACGAAGATGATCATGGAGCCCCGAAGATGGAGATCAAAGGAGCTATATGATATTGGCCATATCATGTCACTACTATATAATTGCATGTGATGTTTATTATGTTTATGCATCTTGTTTACTTAGAACGATGGTAGTAAATAAGATGATCCCTTATAACAATTTCAAGAAAGTGTTCTCCCCTAACTGTGTGCCGTTGCTAAAGTTCGTCGTTTCGAAGCACCACGTGATGATCGGGTGTGATAGATTCTTACGTTCACATACAACGGGTGTAAGACAGTTTTACACATGCAAAAACACTTAGGGTTAACTTGACAAGCCTAGCATGTACAGACATGGCCTCGGAACACAGAGACCGAAAGGTCGAACATGAGTCGTATGTAAGATACGATCAACATGGAGATGTTCACCGATGATGACTAGTCTGTCTTACGTGATGATCGGACACGGCCTAGTCGACTCGGATCGTGTAACACTTAGATGACTAGAGGGATGTCTAATCTGAGTGGGAGTTCATTAAAATACTTTGATTAGATGAACTTAATTATCATGAACTTTAGTCTAAAACCTTCGCAAATATGTCTTGTAGATCAAATGGCCAACGCTCATGTCAACATGAACTTCAACGCGTTCCTAGAGAAAACCAAGTTGAAAGATGATGGCCGCAACTATACGGACTGGGTCCGGAACCTGACAATCATCCTCATAGCTGCCAAGAAAGCATATGTCCTAGATGGACCTCTAGGTGAAGCACCCATCCCAGAGAACCAAGACGTTATGAACGCTTGGCAGTCACGTGTTGATGATTACTCCCTCGTTCAGTGCGGCATGCTTTACAGCTTAGAACCGGGCTCCAAAAGCGTTTTGAGCAACACGGAGCATATGAGATGTTCGAGGAGCTGAAAATGGTTTTCCAAGCTCATGCCCGGGTCGAGAGATATGAAGTCTCTGACAAGTTCTACAATTGTAAGATGGAGGAAAATAGTTCTGTCAGTGAGCACATACTCAAAATGTTTGGGTTGCACAACCGCATGTCCCAGCTGGACATTAACCTCCCAGACGAGGCGGTCATTGACAGAATCCTTCAGTCGCTCCCACCGAGCTATAAGAGCTTTGTGATGAACTACAATATGCAGGGGATGGTGAAAACTATTCCTGAAGTATTTTCAATGCTGAAGTCGGCAGAGGTAGAAATCAAGAAAGAACATCAAGTGTTGATGGTCAATAAAACCACCAAGTTTAAGAAGGGCAAGGGTAAGAAGAACTTCAAGAAGGACGGCAAGGATGTTGCCGCGCCTGGTAAACCAGTTGCCAGGAAGAAGTCCAGCAATGGACCCAAGCCTGAGACTGAGTGCTTTTATTGCAAAGGGAAGGGTCACTGGAAGCGGAACTGCCCGAAATACTTAGTGGACAAGAAGGCCGGCAACACTAAAGGTATATTTGATATACATGTAATTGATGTGTACCTTACCAGTACTCGTGGTAACTCCTGGGTATTTGATACCGGTGTCGTTGCTCATATTTGTAACTCACAGCAGGAGCTGCGGAATAAGCGGAGACTGGCGAAGGACGAGGTGACGATGCGCGCCGGGAATGGTTCCAAGGTCGATGTGATCGCCGTCGGCACGCTACCTCTAGATTTACCTACGGGATTAGTTTTAAACCTTAATAATTGTTATTTAGTGCCAAGTTTGAGCATGAACATTGTATCTGGATCTTGTTTGATACGAGATGGCTACTCATTTAAATCCGAGAATAATGATTGTTCTATTTATATGAGAGATATGTTTTATGGTCATGCCCCGATGGTCAATGGTTTATTCTTAATGAATCTCGAGCGTACTATTACACATATTCATAATGTGAATACCAAAAGATGTAAAGTTGATAACGATAGTCCCACATACTTGTGGCACTGCCGCCTTGGTCATATTGGTGTCAAGCGCATGAAGAAGCTCCATGCTGATGGACTTTTAGAGTCTCTCGATTATGAATCATTTGACACATGTGAACCATGCCTCATGGGCAAAATGACCAAGACTCCGTTCTCCGGAACAATGGAGCGAGCAACCAACTTATTGGAAATCATACATACCGATGTGTGCGGTCCAATGAGCGTTGAGGCTCACGGAGGATATCGTTATGTTCTCACTCTCACTGATGACTTGAGTAGATATGGGTATGTCTACTTAATGAAACACAAGTATGAGACCTTTGAAAAGTTCAAGGAATTTCAGAATGAGGTAGAGAATCAACGTGAACAAAAGATAAAGTTCCTATGATCAGATCGTGGAGGAGAATATTTAAGTCATGAATTTGGTACACACTTAAGGAAATGTGGGATCATTTCACAACTCACGCCGCCTGGAACACCTCAGCGTAACGGTGTGTCTGAACGTCGTAATCGCACTCTATTGGATATGGTGCAGTCTATGATGTCTCTTACCGATTTACCACTATCATTTTGGGGATACGCTCTAGAGACAGCTACATTCACTTTAAATAGGGCACCGTCTAAATCCGTTGAGACGACACCGTATGAATTATGGTTTGGGAAGAAACCTAAGCTGTCATTTCTAAAAGTTTGGGGATGCGATGCTTATGTCAAGAAACTTCAACCTGAAAAGCTCGAACCCAAGTCAGAAAAATGCGTCTTCATAGGATACCCTAAGGAAACCATTTGGTATACCTTCTACTTAAGATCCGAGGGCAAGATCTTTGTTGCCAAGAATGGATCCTTTCTGGAAAAAGAGTTTATCTCGAAAGAAGCAAGTGGGAGGAAATTAGAACTCGATGAAGTACTACCTCTTGAATAGGAAAGTAGTGCAGCTCACGAAAATGTTCCTGTGATGCCTACACCGACTGGAGAGGAAAATAATGATGATGATCAAGGTACTTCGGATCAAGTTGCTACTGAACTTCGTAGGTCCACAAGGACACATTCCGCACCAGAGTGGTACGGCAACCCTGTCCTGGAAATCATGTTGTTAGACAACGGTGAACCTTCGAACTATGAAGAAGCAATGGCGGGCCCAGATTCCAACAAATGGCTTGAAGCCATACGATATGAGATAGAATCCATGTATGAAAACAAAGTATGGACTTTGACAGACTTTCCCGATGATCGGCGAGCGATAGAAAACAAATGGATCTTTAAGAAGAAGACGGACGAGGATGGAAATGTTACCATCTATAAAGCTCGACTTGTCGCTAAGGGTTATCGACAAGTTCAAGGGGTTGACTACGATGAGACATTCTCTCCCGTAGCGAAGCTGAAATCCGTCCGAATCATGTTAGCAATTGCCGCATACTATGATTATGAGATATGGCAGATGGATGTCAAAACAGCATTCCTTAACGGACATCTTAAGGAAGAACTGTATATGATGCAACCGGAAGGTTTTGTCGATCCTAAAGATACTAACAAAGTATGCAAGCTCCAGGGATCCATTTATGGGCTGGTGCAAGCATCTCGGAGTTGGAACATTCGCTTTGATGAGATGATCAAAGCGTTTGGGTTTATGCAGACTTATGGAGAAGCCTGCGTTTACAAGAAAGTGAGTGGGAGCTCTGTAGCATTTCTCATATTATATGTAGATGACATACTCTTGATGGGAAATGATATAGAACTTTTGGACAACATTAAGGCCTACTTGAATAAGTGTTTTTCAATGAAGGACCTTGGAGAAGCTGCTTACATATTAGGCATCAAGATCTATAGGGATAGATCGAGACGCCTCATAGGTCTTTCACAAAGCACATACCTTGATAAGATTTTGAAGAAGTTCAAAATGGATCAGTCCAAGAAAGGGTTCTTGCCTGTGTTGCAAGGTGTGAGATTGAGCTCAGCTCAATGCTCGACCACGGCAAAAGATAAAGAAGAGATGAGTGTCATCCCCTATGCTTCAGCCATAGGATCTATTATGTATGCCATGCTGTGTACCAGACCTGATGTAAACCTTGCCGTAAGTTTGGTAGGTAGGTACCAAAGTAATCCCAGCAAGGAACACTGGACAGCGGTCAAGAATATCCTGAAGTACCTGAAAAGGACAAAGGACATGTTTCTCATTTATGGAGGTGACGAAGAGCTCGTCGTAAAGGGTTACGTCGACGCTAGCTTCGACACAGATCTGGATGACTCTAAGTCACAAACCGGATACCTGTATATGTTGAATGGTGGAGCAGCGAGCTGGTGCAGCTGCAAGCAGAGCGTCGTGGCGGGATCTACATGTGAAGCGGAGTACATGGCAGCCTCGGAGGTAGCGCATGAAGCAATTTGGGTGAAGGAGTTCATCACCGACCTAGGAGTCATACCCAATGCGTCGGGGCCGATCAAACTCTTCTGTGACAACACTGGAGCTATTTCCCTTGCCAAGGAGCCCAGGTTTCACAAGAAGACCAGGCACATCAAGCGTCGTTTCAACTCCATCCGTGAAAATGTTCAAGATGGGGACATAGATATTTGCAAAGTACATACGGATCTGAATGTCGCAGATCCGTTGACTAAACCTCTCTCGCGAGCAAAACATGATCAACACCAAAACTCTATGGGTGTTCGATTCATCATAATGTAACTAGATTATTGACTCTAGTGCAAGTGGGAGACTATTGGAAATATGCCCTAGAGGCAATAATAAAAGGTTATTATTATGTTTCCTTATTCATGATAATTGTCTTTATTCATGTTGTAACTGTATTATCCGGAAATCGTAATACACATGTGAATACATAGACCATAATATGTCCCTAGTAAGCCTCTAGTTGACTAGCTCGTTAATCAACAGATAGTCATGGTTTCCTGGCTATGGACATTGGATGTCGTTGATAACGGGATCACATCATTAGGAGAATGATGTGATGGACAAGACCCAATCCTAAGCATAGCACAAGATCGTGTAGTTCGTTTGCTAGAGCTTTTCCAATGTCAAGTATCCTTTCCTTAGACCATGAGATCGTGAACTCCCGGATACTGTAGGAGTGCTTTGGGTGTACCAAACATCACAACGTAGCTGGGTGACTATAAAGGTGCACTACAGGTATCTCCGAAAGTGTCTGTTGGGTTGACACGGATCGAGACTGGGATTTGTCACTCCGTATGACGGAGAGGTATCTCTGGGCCCACTCGGTAATGCATCATCATAATGAGCTCAAAGTGAACAAGTGTTTGGTTACGGGATCATGCATTACGCTACGAGTAAAGTGGCTTGCCGGTAACGAGACTGAATGAGGTATTGGGATACCGACGACCGAGTCTCGGGCAAGTAACGTACCGATTGACAAAGGGAATTGTATACGGGGTTGATCAAATCCTCGACATCGTGGTTCATCCGATGAAATCATCGTGGAACATGTGGGAGCCAACATGGGTATCCAGATCCCGCTGTTGGTTATTGGCCGGAGAGCTGTCTCGGTCATGTCTGCATGATTCCCGAACCCGTAGGGTCTACACACTTAAGGTTCAGTGATGCTAGGGTTATTAGGAAGACTTGTATGTGATTACCGAATGTTGTTCGGAGTCCCGGATGAGATCCTGGACGTCATGAGGAGTTCCGGAATAGTCCGGAGGTGAGGATTTCGTTTCGGCCATCGGGAAAGTTTCGGGGTCACCCGGTATTGTACCGGGACCACCGGAAGGGTCCCGGGGGTCCACCGGGTGGGGCCACCCATCTCGGAGGGCCCCGTGGGCTGAAGTGGGGAGGGGACCAGCCCCTGGTGGGCTGGTGCGCCCCCCCTGGGCCCCCCTCTGCGCCTAGGGTTGGGAACCCTAGGGGAGGGGGCGCCTCCACTTGCCTTGGGGGGCACTCCACCCCCCCTTGGCTGCCGCCCCCCAAGAGATCCCATCTCTAGGGCCGACCACCCCCCTTGGGGGCCTATATAAAGGAGGGGGGAGGGAGGGCAGCTGCACCCCTGAGTCTTGGCGCCTCCCTCCCCCTGGTACACCTATTCCTCCTCCCGCGGTTGCTTGGCGAAGCCCTGCCGGAGTACTGCTTCTCCACCACCACCACGCCGTCGTTCTGCTGCTGGAGTCTTCTTCCTCAACCTCTCCTTCCCCCTTGCTGGATCAAGAAGGAGGAGATGTCATCCGCTCCGTACGTGTGTTGAACGCGGAGGTGCTGTCCGTTCAGCACTTGGTCATCGGTGATTTGGATCACGGCGAGTACGACTCCATCATCCCCGTTCTCTTGAACGCTTCCGCTCGCAATCTACAAGGGTATGTAGATGCACTCCTATCACTCGTTTCTTAGATGAACTCATAGATGGATATTGGTGAAACCATAGGAAAAAATTTAATTTTCTGCAACGTTCCCCAACAGAGTACTCATCCAAAGTACTCGCAAGCAAGGATCTACACTACATATGCATGGGTATATGTGTAAAGAGGCAATATTGGTGGACTGAACTGTAGAATGCCAGAATAAGAGGGGGATAGCTAGTCCTATCAAAGACTACGCTTCTGGCAGCCTCCATCTTGCAGCATGTAGAAGAGGGTAGATTGAAGTCCTCCAAGTAGAATCGCATAGCAAAATCCTACCCGGTGATCCTCCCCTCGTCGCCCTGTGGAAAAGCGATCACCGGGTTGTCTGTGGAACTTGTCTGGGTGTGTTTTATTAAGTATCCGGTTCTAGTTGTCATAAGGTCAAGGTACAACTCCAGGTCATCCTTTTACCGAGGGACACAGCTATTCGAATAGATAAACTTCCCTACAGAGGTGCACCACATAACCCAACACACTCGAACCCATTTGGCCGGACACACTTTCCTGGTTCATGCCCGGCCTCGGAAGATCAACACGTCGCAGCCCCACCTAGGCACAACAGAGAGGTCAGCACGCCGGTCTAAATCCTATGCACGCAGGGGTCTGGGCCCATCGCCCATTGCACACCTGCACGTTGCGAGGGCGGCCAGAAGCAGACCTAGCCCCCTTAATACAAGAGCAGGCTTACGGTCCAATCCGGCGCGCGCCGCTCAGTCGCTGACGTCACGAAGGCTTCGGCTGATACCACGACGTCGAGTGCCCATATCTTTCCCGCGTAGTTGGTTAGTGCGTATAGGCCAGTGGCCAGACTCAGATCAAATACCAAGATCTCATTAAGTGTGTTATTTTGAAGTAACCGCGGACGCTGACCAGGGCCAGGCCCACCTCTCCTAGGTGGTCTCAACCTGCCCTGTCGTTCCGCCACATAGTACCAGTCGGGGGCCGTCGGGAACCCAGACCCACCTCTACCGGGATGGATCCACCTGTCCTTTCATCCCCCACATCGGAATCACTTACGGGTACTCAACGAGCCAACCCGACTTTAGTCACCATCTGAATAGTATGTAGGTATGTATTGTATATACCCGTGATCACCTCCCGAGTGATCACGGCCCGATAGTATAGCAAGGAAGACTGACAAGAATGTAGGGCCAATGATGATAAACTACCATCCTATACTAAGCATTTAGGATTACGGGTAAGGTATCAACAACTGTAGCAACAATGACAGGCTATTCAACAGAATAGGATCAATTGAAACAGTAACATGCTATACTACTCTAATGCAAGCAGTAGAGAGAAGAATAGGCGATATCTGGTGATTAGGTGGGGCTTGCCTGGTTGCTCTGGCAAGAAGGAGGGGTCGTCAACTTGGTAGTCGAACTGGGCAGCAGCAGCGTCAGTCTTGTAGTCTACCGGAGAGAAGAGGAGGAAGAAACAATGAATACAATGCAAACAGATGCAGAACAATGCATGACATCACAAGAATTGGTGCCAGGTGTGCCCTAACGTAGTAGGAGGTGATACCGGTGAAGGGGGGAAACATCCAGGAAAGCATCCCCGGAGTTTCGTGTTTTCAAACAGATGAACCGGAGGAGAAAAGTTGCGTGTTCGCTATGCTAGGGACGTGTGGCGGACGAACGGGCTGCGTATCTGGATTTGTCTCGTTGTTCTGAGCAACTTTCATGTACAAAGTTTTTCCATCCGAGCTACGGTTTATTTTATATTAATTTTAAAAGGATTTAATCATTTTATAGATTTTATTTAATGATTTTAAATCAACAATATCCAGAATAGTGCATGCTGACATCATCATGACATTAGCAGTCAACATTGCGTTGACTGGATCAAACTGATGTGTGGGTCTCGCATGTCATTGACTGATTAATTAACTAACAGTTAATTAGGTTAATTAATGATCAGATTAATCTAATTATGATCAATTAAGTTAATTAATTCTTTAATTAATTAACTAATATTTTTAATATTGTTATTTATTATTATTATCATTTTTGTAATTATTATTTTTTTATAAAAACATTCTGGGCGTGGGGCCCATCTGTCATAGGCCCAAGGGGCCATAGCGGGCGTGGGCGAATGGGCAACGGGCGCTAGCGCCCGTGTAGAACAGGCGCGCTGGGCGCGGCGATGCAAGCCGGCGTGGCCGGGCGGAGCGGGGGTGCCGTGTCGGATGTGGTGGCTGAGCGGGGCGGCAACGAGAAGGAAAGAGCTCGGGATGGGCGCTGGAGTTGGCCGCTGGTGCGGCGATGGCCCTTGCGGCCAGAGGCAGAGGTGGAGGCGGAGGTGGGACGGTGACGGCGAACCAGCTGCAGGGGACGGCGCGGATGTGGCGCAGTCAGAGTGGGGCGAGGCGAGGTGCTGTTGCGGGCACAGGGGGTAACCGAACTAGGCCGCGGGATGGGTGGCGCGCGCGCACGGCCGTGGGTGCGCACGAGGTGCGACGAGCACAGCTACAGGGAGGACGACGTGCGTGGTGACCTGCGGGGACAGAGGAAGGGGATAGGGGTGCTCACGACAGGTTCGTATGGTTCGGGGCAACGGGAAGTGGGGAGGATGACGGGGACGACGTGAGCGAAGAGGAGGCAGACAGGTGGGGAGGAGGAAGCACGCCATCGATGGAGCTCCGGCGACTGGTGGCGGGATGACGGCGCCTGCGATGGGATCGAGAGGCGGGGGTGGAGCTAGGCTGGGTGTGCGTGCTCGACGGACGGACCCGGGAGCGGCAGCACGCTAGGCCGGCATGGGCGAGGCCAGCACAGGCCGACCGATGCAGTGAGCGGTGGCGGGCGCGGTCGTGGGGCGGTAGGCGACGCGGTCGGCACGATGAGGGGTGTGAACGCCTGATCCAATCTGGATCGGGGGAAGCAGAGGGAGGAGTGGGGAAAGTGGGGTGGGTGGTTAGGATTTCCCCCCCAGTGGAGTGGATATGGGGGAGGGTGTGGGGTGCGGCTGGGCCGGCCTAGCGGCCCGATGGCCTGCTGGGTCGTGGCCCAGTGGGGGGGAAGGGGGTTTCCTTTTCTTTTTCTTACCTTTTTGTTTTTTATTTATTTTTTCTTTTCTGTTTTAGTTCAATTTAAAATATTTGTGCATTCTGTAAAAGTGTGTTTCCTTCACCTTAAATTTTCAAACATTAATTGGCACACTCCGAACATTTTATTTTTAAAGTTTGAATTTTTTTTTGTTGTTTGACATATTTTGAATTTGACTTTTGAACCGGTTTTGAACAAATGAGAGGTTAGCAACAGTAACCGGGGTGACGTGGCATCATTAACGTGGGATTACTGTAGCCTGATTATCCGGGCGTCACAATTCTCCTCCACTACAAGAAATCTCGTCCCAAGATTTAAGAGGTGGAGTAAGGTCGAAAAGTCTGGTTACGAAATTCTAGCGTGTGTTCTCGGTCTTGGTTGCTCTCTTCGAAGAGTTTCGATCCACTACATTGATGTCTTGATTTCTCTGCTTCAGGTCATTATGTTGAAGTCGCCCTTTTCTTCGGGAACTCCAGCGTACCTATGAATAGGTAAGGGGTAGCTCGGCTACGACAGAATGCTTATGAGGGAACAATCTAGGGTTAACCCATGAATGGGCATAAGAGTATCTCTCGAGTTGAACCTATAAAATACAACGAGAGTAAGGTACCAAGGTACAATAAGAGGTTCCAAGCGGATAGATAGTTGGTCAGAGCCTGAACCAAAGTGAGAAAGGTTCAGAGCAGCGAGGGTAACTATTGCGTCTGATACCATAATAGAGCACTAGGAAGGTGACCCGTGAATTAAATACAAAGCCAAGCGTGAGGAATAACCATTAGAAACAGGGTTGTACAGGGGAGTCAGGTTTCGATCCTGGGAACTGTGGGTTATGGACCCACCATGTGGGTAAAAAAATAAGGAAGGGCGTTGACCTCTAGCATGGTTATGATAGCAAGGCATGCCAGAGAATAGCCTGTCAGTTATGTCGGCAACATCGTTGGTACCAAGGGCGAGGGACGAAGAGAACCATTTTCCTGCTCGTTGAAACGAGGCAGACCAATAGGAAAGGTTCTCGTCCATCGATGATTACCAAAATGTCATCAACAATAGAAATAGGGTTACACTAGACAGGATGGTACACCGAGGTATTTACATAAGCAGAAGAATATTACTTCTTAGATCATATAGATCACAAGAAAGGTTAAACAAAACAATGGAAAGGAAAATGTGATCATCAGATTAAACAGAACAATGGAAAGGAAAATGTGTTTAAACACATAATTCAGGGGTATATCCTTCCCAAGAACAAGCAGAGCATGATATCCATGAAATGATAGAATGTAGAAGACTCTTTAGGTAAGGGGAGAGAAATTTCAAGGCATTACCCATACAGTGGTGTTTGGATAATTTGAGCAGGACACAATTAGCATTGGGCTTCAAATGTTCTTGTTGAAAATCGGAGTACCATAGACATGCTTCGAGATAGCATTGACATGGTCTTCAAGCAAAGGTCGGACTTTGGATACCCAATGGATCCCTCAGGATCAACTCATAGAATAAGTCTTAAAATTTCCTCATGGAAGAAATGGCTAACCTTGCTAAAGTGGAAACTATAACAATAGGTCCTTCGACCAGGTGTGCTAGGCATGACATCACCTTACCAGGTCATATAAGGACCAATGTTATAACTCTCGAAAATATGTTCCAACCATCATATCTGACCGAGATTCTAATCTGATTGCTGTCGAGATACCTCAGACTTAGGATGCCGGAGAAGAAAGGTGCAACACAAATTATTGAGATGACATCGTAAGATTCTTGGAAGATGAACTATGGAAGTGAGTTCCGAAACAAATGTTCATCATTAACCCAAGGAGATGAGGGAAAGGTGGCTGATGGACTTAGCATCAACTCACTGAGATTTCCAAAAAGATGGATTTCCATAGTTATGTAAACAAGGAGATAAAATTTGTCAAATCAAATGATATGATGATGTATGCTCGAGGAAATCATACACCATTAAACACTGGTTGAAAGGTGCACCCAAAATATGGGCTTAGGGAGCATGATCAAGGTTAGAATGGTGATTCAATAACCAACATCCATTAAAATTCAAAGCAATAGGGTTGCTAGAAGTATAGAATCCAAGTAGCACCGTTCACTTGTTGGTGCCCCAGTTAGAATCAACATGAGGATCAAGAAAGAATGGTGATGGTGTGAAGTATCACTTGTATCAAGAATTATTAAGAGGTGGAGCAATCCTCGCAACATCCTTGACATAAAAGACGGTAATACTTCAAGGTAGAACTAGTACAAGCTGGATAGCAAGTTGTGTCCATAACATGAACAAGTTTGTGATGAAAAGGAAAAGGATGTTGTCGATGGTAAATCAAATTACCAAGGGACAAGGATGGCACTTATGATCATGATTTCGACTGATAACCTGGAAGGGGGCAAAGATGTTGATGATGATCACGACAATTTTTGTCGAGAGACTCCATGAATAAGAAATTGAACAACGACTGTATCAAGCAAAAGGATTGATGCAGCGAAAGATTATTGGAACCACAGATACGACACAAACTCGGAATCAAGTTTGGTGTTCAAGGCGGAATGATATGTCGAGGAAAAGCAACGTAAGCTTAGCTCATCGTCGAAAGTGGTGCTCTGGGTACAAGGACCAGGTAGCACAGTTAAAATCATCACGATAATGATATAGCCAAACAGGCTAGGAATGACATGATCGGGTATAGACTTATAGGTAAAGAAGATTACTAAGAGTTGTTGAACCGTAATGCGGACTCCGTTCAGTTATCGGTGTCCTTGAGTATTTAAAAACTGATAGCCCATGAAAAATTGGAATCAGTGAGGATGTAGCACTTGATGAAGAACTCATAAGAAGTTACGAAGTTCCGTGATAATCTTGAGATACCAGGGGGTAATACTCGACGACAGGTCAAAGTATTGGACTGGGGTATTGCTCAGCAAAAGACAAGTGCTTAAACTTGCACGAGAAATGGTATTTAAAGGAGAACATGGTCAGGACCATGATTGCAAAAGGCCAGATCCTAGATATAAGATGAACTTATACCAAGGGAATGATTAATTTAAGAGAAGCTTTAATGATAAGATCTACATCGTGTCCATGGGCATGAACACAAAGTTCAGGGTCAATTCCCACTTCTTCAATGCACAACTTTTCATTCACTTCTCGCTTTCGAGGAAGTTGTAGTGTTGAAATTTTATCTGACAAAAAGTCAGTAGAGTATACCTCGCATAACTTACGAGCTTACACATATTAGGGAAGGCATAGGTCCAACCCATCAGGGCATCTTAGGAACATATAACACAGACTTCAGGAGTAATTTATACCAGCTCGACAATAGAGCATGGTTGAGAAAGTAGAGGATACGATTTGGCAAAGGCATTATGTATCCGAGGAAAGGCCCACAAGAGTTTTGAATGTGAAAGACACCGTTGGATAATTATCCAACAAGGGGTCTTGTGGTCTACAAGGGAGCTGACGTGAGTATCGGTACTCAATCAGAGGAAGAAGAATGCAGAGGCATCAGATTCAAGAATCACATGATTAGTCTGATGCTTAAATAGAAAGAAATTATGGTTTCCAAAATGAAGGATGAGAAGCAGACGCCCTGATCAAGGATAGATAAGTTGAAAACACTTAGTTGGGAAATCAATAAAGGTTTGAATTGCCGAGAACCAACTCATGTCCAGAATGACGCCTGAGCCGGAAAGATAATTTTAAAAAGGATAACCTGATGACTGCATGCGTACGCACACATTCAATCAATAGGCTCAAAATGACTAAGACAAGGGATGTTAACGAAGACTACTAGTCATATGGAATTAACCATAATGCAAGCAGGCAAGAGTTTCAAGAGTAACATGTTGTAGAGAATTTTTGAAAGATCAAAAAGTATTCCGAAAAATTTTGTGAGACACATGAACAATTGAGAAGAATGGATCCTCGATAAATGTGAGGAAAAACCGTAGGAGTTTTTATGCGAAATAAAACTGCTAGACAGTAAACTCAAAGGATTCTTGAGACAAGGGAGAATATTTCGAGGCATCTTGTAACAACAAGAGCGACGAGGAATGATCATGAGAATGACAAGTGCATGCGAACATCCATAGGGATATATCGGTGGCAGTGAATTGCAAAGGCGATGAGCACAAGGGTCTCGGGAAAATATCGAGGGATATCCTCAGAATCTTCTGACGAAGCAGATGATCTTCTGGAATGAGGGCTCTCCGGGAGAAATAGTTACGAGAACCTAGAGTTAGAGTTAGCAAAATCATTTACCCCGAATAGAAAAGAGACCAGAGTCCCATAGTATAGACGAGGAGTAAAAGATCCTAATACCAACTAATGGCGACGTGGGCCCGTAAGACACACAGCCATGTTAGTAAAAGTTTTTCGATGACTAGACTCAACTTCGGCCAAGGAGTTGGAAAGGGGATTCCTACAGGCAGTCGGCTCTGATACCAACTTGTGACGCCCCCGATTGAATCGTACACTAATCATGCACGCAAACGTGTACGATCAAGATCAAGGACTCACAAGGAGATATCACAACACAACTATAAAAGTAAAATAAGACATACAAGCATCATATTACAAGCCAGGGGCCTCGAGGGCTCGAATACAAGTGCTCGACATAAACGAGTCAGCGGAAGCAATAATACCGTACTACAGACATAAGTTAACAAGTTGCCATAAGATGGCTAGCACAAACTGGGATACAGATCGAAAGAGGCGCATGCCTCCTGCCTGGGATCCTCCTAAACTACTCCTGGTCGTCGTCAGCGGCCTGCACGTAGTATGCACCTCCGGTGTAGTAGGAGTCATCATCGACGGTGCCATCTGGCTCCTGGGCTCCAGCATCTGGTTGCGACAACCAGGAAGAAAGGAAAGGGGGGAAAAACTGGAGAAAAGCAACCGTGAGTACTCATCCAAAGTACTCGCAAGCAAGGATCTACACTACATATGCATGGGTATATGTGTAAAGAGGCAATATCGGTGGACTGAACTGCAGAATGCCAGAATAAGAGGGGGATAGCTAGTCATATCAAAGACTATGTTTCTGGCAACCTCCATCTTGCAACATGTAGAAGAGACTAGATTGAATTCCTCCAAGTAGCATCACATAGCATAATCCTACCCGGCGATCCTCCCCTCGTCGCCCTGTGGAAAAGCGATCACCGGGTTGTTTGTGGAACTTGTCTGGGTGTGTTTTATTAAGTATCCGGTTCTAGTTGTCATAAGGTCAAGGTACAACTCCGGTTCGTCCTTTTACCGAGGGACACGGCTATTCGAATAGATAAACTTCCCTGCAGGGGTGCACCACATAACCCTACACGCTTGATTCCATTTGGCCGGACACACTTTCCTGGGTCATGCCCGGCCTCAGAAGATCAACACGTCGTAGCCCCACCTAGGCACAACAGAGAGGTCAGCATGCCGGTGTAAATCCTATGTGCGCAGGGGTCTGGGCCCATCGCCCATTGCACACCTGCATGTTGCGAGGGTGGCCGGAAGCAGACCTAGCCCCCTTAATACAAGAGCAGGCGTACGGTCCAATCTGGCGCGCGCCGCTCAATCGCTGACGTCACGAAGGCTTCGACTGATACCACGACGTCGAGTGCCCATATCTTTCCCGCGTAGTTGGTTAGTGCGTATAGGCCAGTGGCCAGACTCAGATCAAATACCAAGATCTCATTAAGCGTGTTATTTTGAAGTAACCACGGATGCTAACCAGGGCCAGGCCCACCTCCCTCCTAGGTGGTCTCAACCTGCCCTATCGCTCCGCCACATAGTAATAGTCGGGGGCCGTCGGGAACCTAGGCTCACCTCTACCGGGATGGAGCCACCTGTCCTTTCAGCCCCCACATCGGAATCACTTGCGGGTACTCAATGAGCCAACCCGACTTTAGTCACCATCTGAATAGTATATAGGTATGTATTGTATATACCCATGATCACCTCCCGAGTAATCACGACCCAATAGTATAGCAAGGCAGACTGACAAGAATGTAGGGCCAATGATGATAAACTAGCATCCTATACTAAGCATTTAGGATTGCGGGTAAGGTATCAACAACTGTAGCAACAATGACAGGCTATGCAACAGAATAGGATCAATCGAAACAGTAACGTGCTATACTACTCTAATGCAAGCAGTAGAGAGAAGAATAGGCGATATCTGGTGATCAAGGGGGGGGGGGGGGGGGCTTGCCTGGTTGCTCTGGCAAGAAGGAGGGGTCGTCAACTTCGTAGTCGAACTGGGCAGCAGCAGCGTCGGTCTCGTAGTCTACCGGAGAGAAGAGGGGGAAGAAACAATGAATACAATGAAAATAGATGCATAACGATGCATGACATCACAAGTAACGGTGCCAGGTGTGCCCAAACGCAGTAGGAGGTGATACCAGTGAAGGGGGGAAACATCCGGGAAAGTATCCCCGGAGTTTCGCGTTTTCAGACAGATGAACCGGAGGGGAAAAGTTGCATGTTCGCTATGCTAGGGACGTGTGGCGGACGAACGAGGTGCGTATCCGGATTTGTCTCGTCGTTCTAAGCAACTTTCGTGTACAAAGTTTTTCCATCCGAGCTATGGTTTATTTTATATTAATTTTAAAAGGATTTAATCATTTTCTAGATTTTATTTAATTATTTTAAATTAACATTATCCAGAATAGTGTATGTTGACGTCATCATGACGTCAGCATGACATCAACAGTCAACAGGCGTTGACTAGGTCAAACTGATGTGAGGGTCCCGCATGTCATTGACTTATTAATTAACTAACAGTTAATTAGGTTAATTAATGATAAGATTAATCTAATTATGATCAATTAAGTTAATTAATTCTTTAATTAATTAATTAATTAATATTTTTAGTATTGTTATTTATTAGTATTATCATTTTTTAATTATTTTTTTAAAAAAACGTTCTGGGCGTGGGGCCCATCTGTCATAGGCCCCAGGGGCCATAGCGGGCATGGGTGAACGGGCAACAGGCGCCAGCGCCCGTGTAGAACCAGGCGCGCTGGGCGCGGCAATGCAAGCCGGCGTGGCCGGGTGGAGCGGGGGTGCCGCGTCGGATGTGGTGGCTGAACGGGGCGGCAACGGGAAGGAGAGAGCCCGGGATGGGCACTGGAGTTGTCCGCCGGCGCGGCGATGGCCCTCGGGGCCAGAGGCGGAGGCGGAGGCAGGACGGTGACGGCGGACCAGCCGCAGGGGGATGGCGCGGATGTGGCACAGCCGGAGCGGGGTGAGGCAAGGTGCTGTCGCGGGCACAGGGGGCGACCGAAATAGGCTGCTGGGCGGGTGGCCACGACAAGACATGCGCGAGCGCACGCGCGGCCGTGGGCATGCACGAGGTGCGACGAGCACAGCTACAGGTAGGACGACGTGCGTGGTGACTTGCGGGGACAAAGGAGGGGAGGTAGCGGTGCTCACGGCGGGTTTGTAGGGTTTGGGGCAACGGGACGTGGGGAGGACGACGGAGACGATGTGAGCGAAGAGGAGGCAGACCGGTGGGGAGGAGGAAGCAGGACGTCGAGGGAGCTCCGACGACTAGCGGCGGGGTGACGACGCCTACAACGGCGTCGAGAGGCGGGGGCGGAGCCGGGCTGGGCGCGCGTGCTCGACAGGACGGACCCGGGAGCGGCAGCACGCTAGGCCGGCATGGGCGAGGCCAGCACAGGCCGACCGATGCAGTGAGCGGTGGCGGGCGCGGTCATGGGGCGATAGGCGACGCGGTCGGCACGGCGAGGGGTGTGAACGCCCGATCCAATCTGGATCGGGGGAAGCAGAGGGAGGAGTGGGGAAAGTGGGGTGGGTGGTTAGGATTCCCCCCCCCCAAGTGGGGTGGATATGGGGGAGGGTGTGGGGCGCGGCTGGGCCGGCCTGGCGCCCTGATGGCCTTCTGGGTCGTGGCCTAGTGGGGGGAAGGGGGTTTCCTTTTCTTTTTGTTACCTTTCTGTATTTTTAATATTTATTTTCTTTTCTATTTTAATTCTATTCGAAATATTTGTGCATTCTGTAAAAGTGTGTTTCCTTCACCTTAAATTCCCAAACATTAATTGGCACACTCCAAACATTTTAGTCTAAAGTTTAAATTTTTTGTCATTTGACATATTTTGAATTTGACTTTTGAACCAGTTTTGAACCAATGAGAGGTTAGCAATAGTAACCGGGGTGACATGGCATTGTTAACGTGGGATTACTGTAGCCTGATTATCCGGGCGTCACAACAGCCGGCCACGGGAGGCAGGAGCATGCCGTGGTTTGGACGGTTGGAGTAAGAAAATTAGAGGTTGAAGAAGCAGGACGACCATTGGATGTTAACAATCCAACGCTCACTGGTGATAGAATCGTTTGTTGACTAAGTTGACATAGCCCTACGTACGAGTCAACTTAGTAGTATCACAAGTCAGCCTCCAAATCTCGTGGGCCCTAGCTGTCATGGGGAGCACTCGTTATTTTTCGCTTAATAAGGAGACACTTCCTTCCATGCCAAGATATAGCTGCTGGGTCCCAACTGCCATTGGGAGGATTCATTCTTTTTGGCATAATATGGAGGTACTTGCTTGCGTGCGGCCATGGATCATGTGGGTCCCAACAGTCAGCCTCTCCATGTACATCCCTCTTCTGATGTTGTCGTTTGTTGAAAATGTTGACCACGTCGTGCCAAGAACACCAGCGCGATGGACGACAACGAGACCAGGGAAGGGATTGACCCGGAGGCGGCGAAGCCACAACAGTGGAGGGATGTGGGTGAGCAGAGGGATGGCCTGGCCAGTGGTGGGAGTAGTAGGGGGCGGTGAGGCCTATGCGGCAGCACAGCCGGCCACGGGAGGTGGGAGCAAGCGGTCCCGCCAGTGCTGGATTTGGTGGCTGGAGCAAGAAGATAAGAGATTGAAGAAGCACGACGGCCGTTCGATTCACATCCAACGGTCAAGTCTGCTAGAATTGTTTGTTGACGTATAGAATAAGTAAAAAAATCTTGCATACGCATCAACTTAATAGGCCCATAAGTCAGACCATTCCCTGTTTTTTTGTTGGCCAGGGAAAGGGTTAAAAATTTAAACGAAATTTTGCATATTTTGGTGGGGTCTAGACTATTTTTAATACCAAAATGTCGAGTCAGATTTAAAGTACTTTGAAGAATTATTTAAATTAGGTTAAAGCCCAGTGAAATTGGAATCTGAAAATGTGAAAAAAAATCAGAAATTTGAAAGTAATTGTCAATTTGTCGTCTATTTTTTTATTTACAACCCATTTCATATTACTTTCAAGATTTGCAGCCGTCTTGAAAGAGTTGCAGCCCATTAGGGCGTAGAAAAATAAGTAGGCCTGGATTGGGTATTCTACAGAAAAAATAAACCAGGCTCATTTTCACAAAGAAAAAATAGCTAGGCTGGTCATGTGGTCAACGTAAAATATAAGCCTGGCTAGACGGGCCACAGCCTAGTTGAAACCCTGATCCGTCTCAACAATAAAAAAATACTACTCGAGCAGCTACATCCAAGGTGTCAGCCGATCTTGTGTTGTTCCCTTGTCTATTGACTATATACGCTAACAATGTCATGGGTCCCAGATGTCAGCAAACCTCTAGGAGGAAGCATTTTCTTTTTTCTATACGCTGACAATGGAGTATATAACAAACAATGAGGAACTTCCTTGCGTAAGGCCATGGACATGGTGGGCCCCTACTATCATCCTCTCTGCGTACAATCCTCTCCCGATTCCTCTTGTTTGTTGACCACGTTGAAAATGCGAGAGGGCGGCGCCGCGGTGAGCGCACCAAAGCACACGAAGGACGATGGCGAGGCCTCAGACGTCGGTGTTAACAATTTAGGAGACGGTCGGGTGGCGATGCATGCGCTGAGGTGCAGCCAGCCACGGGAGGCGGAAGCAGGCGGCCCCACCGGCGCTGGTTTGGTTTTGGCGGCTAGAGGAAGACAAGACTGAAGAAACACGACAGACTGGAAAAGCAACAGGAGTTCTTAACAACCTTAACTGAAACTAGCAGGGGTACTTAACAACCATAGCTAAAAGCAGTATGAGTACTTATATAGGTTCAACCATACAAAGCACGCCTTGAACAGTGCTACTTTTCCTACAGTTAACCAAGGGTGAGGCCACCAAGCCCTAGGACAAGGCCCAGGCGCCACCCCGCGCATCCACAACCTTCTGAAAGTGGCTTCATCTCGCAATATGGTCAATAAACAGGATATTCGCTTTAGAGCCATGGAAAAGCATGAGCAGAACCTTCTGTCCTATTCTCCAAGATAGACGGGCCTTCATTATTTGAGACCACCCATGAATAAGTATCTTTTCACCTCCAAGGGAAATGGAGTAGATCGACATAAACATCATGTTGTAAC
Organism: Triticum timopheevii; assembly: GCA_963921465.1. Classification (NCBI taxonomy): domain Eukaryota; kingdom Viridiplantae; phylum Streptophyta; class Magnoliopsida; order Poales; family Poaceae; genus Triticum; species Triticum timopheevii. Next base: position 390,387,864 of record OY997274.1, read on the forward strand.
AAAGCACAAGCCTGACCCAACCATGATCAGGCATCTGTATAGGTACAATAGAACTGGGCAATTTCTGTTTCACGAAGATCACAGCTGTAAAACTGTGTATAAGCAAGAGTTTATGAACAACATATATAACAGAAAGCAGCTCGTACCATAAGTTTCTCGACACAGTTGGACCTGTTCAATGTCTGCAGGAGTGGCACACATACCCCACGTGGCCTTCCACCATTGAAACACCCCACAAGGACCTTAAGACGATCAACAAAGTGTAGGAACTTGTGGATGTAGTCCCGGTCAACTTCAGTGCCATCAGTAACAGTCGAGTTCTTATAGAATAACAAACGAGTAGTGTGCTTCACTCTGAAATAACCTACACAAGCCACTAGTTATAAGAAATATTAGTTAGAAGTAGCATCTTCGTGAGAGAAGGGAATCACAAATCATTGCTACTTCTAAGTTAAATTGCGATTAGTTAGATAGAATAGGTGGATTAAGAACTAATCGATGCAACAAGAAAGAACCAGATACAAAACTAACATGGATGAACTACTACAGCGACGTCGGGGTGGAAGATCACAATGAAGATGAAACCAGGTTCTGCTATTTCCATCAACATCCTTGCGCCAACTTTCAGTCTCTAACACTTGAGAAGTTTATCCAAGTTCATCCATAAAAAAGCAGCGATCTTCTTGGTTCATGAACCCAGCTTGGAACTTATATCCATGGCTTGTCTTTAATCTGAACATTAAACTAGTGTATTCAGTTATGGCAAGGCCGACCATCTTGAGTACATGTGTTCTGGGAGATTAAGGAATGCACTTGATATGTCTTCGTCGTATCTATAATTTTTGATTGTTCCGTGCCATATTCTACAACTTTTACATACTTTTGGCAACAATTTATATGATTTTATCGGACTAACATATTGATCCAGTGCCTAGTGCCAGTTCCTGTTTGTTGCATGTTTTTTGTTTCACAGAAAATCCATATCAAATGGTGTCCAAACGGAATTAAAAACTTACGGAGACTTTTTTGGAATATATGTGAAATTTGGGAAGTGGAATCAACGCGAGACGATGCCCGAGGGGTCCACAAGGGTGAGGTGCGTGCCCCAGGGGGTAGGGCGCGCCCTAGGCCCTTGTGGTCACCTCGTAAGGCGGTTGGTGCCGTTCTTCTGGCGAAAGAAAGCTAATATCCGGATAAAAATCGTGTTAAAATTTCAGCCCAATCGGAGTTACGGATCTCCGGGAATTTAAGAAATGGTGAAAGGCCAGAATCTAGGAGCGCAGAAACAGAACGAAACAGAAAGAGAGAGAGAGAGAGAGGGAGAGAGAGAGAGAGAGAGAGAGAGAGAGAGAGAGAGAGAGATCCAATCTCGGAGGGGCTCTCGCCCCTCGGCCGCCATGGAAGCCAAGGACATGAGGGGAAACCGTTATCCCATCTAGGGGGGAAGGTCAAGGAAGAAGAAGAAGGAGGAGGAGGAGGGGGGCTCTCTCCCCCTCTCTCCCGGTGGCAACGGAACGCCGCCGGGGCCATCATCGTGACGGGAATCTACACCAATAACTTCGCCGCTGTCACCACCAACTCTCTCCCCCTCTATGCAGCGGTGTAACACGCCTTCTCCCTACTGTAATCTCTACTTAAACATGGTGCTCAATGCTATATATTATTTCCCAATGATGTATGGCTATCCTATGATGTTTGAGTAGATCCATGTTGTCCTATGGGTTGATTGGTGATCGTGATTGGTTTGAGTTACATGTTTTATTACTGGTGTTGTCCTATGGTTCTCTCTGTGTCGCGCAAGCATGACGGATCCCCTTTGTAGGGTTTGCAATATGTTCATGGTTTGCTTATTGTCTGTGCTGCGTGAGTGATAGAAACATAAACACAGATAAGTGGGTTATGGCGTACAGGAATAAAGAGGACTTGATATTTAAAGCTATGATTGGGTTTTACCTTAATGATCTTTAGTAGTTACAGATGTTTGCTAGAGTTCCAATCATAAGTGCATATGATCCAAGAAGAGAAAGTATGTTAGCTTATGCCTCCCCCTCATATAAAATTGCAATAGTGATTATTGTTCTAGTTATTGATTGCCTAGGGACAAATAACTTACTTGTGACAAAAAGCTCTCTACTAAAACTAACTTAGTTGTGTCTTTATCTAAACATCCCCTACTTTTTATTTACATGTTCTTTATTATCTTGCAAACCTATCCTACAACACCGACAAAGTACTTCTAGCTTTACATTTGTTCTAGGTAAAGTGAACGTTAAGCGTGCGTAGAGCTGTATCGGTGGTCGATAGAACTTGAGGAAATATTTGTTCTACCTTTAGCTTCTCGTCGGATTCGACACTCTTACTTATGAAAGAGGCTACAACTTATCCCCTATACTTGTGTGTTATCAAGACCTTTTTCTGTGCCGTTGCTGGGGAGCAATAGTGTGGGGTGAATATTCTCGTGTGTGCTTGTTTTCTTTATCACTAAGTAGATTTTATTTGCTATTCTAAGTTGTTCCCTATCTTTAATTATAGATATGGGACACAAAATACGAAAAAAATTAGGTTTACTTGCTACTCATGGAGATGGGGAACCTCCTAAAACCCTCGATGCTCATTATGTGAAAGATATTATGCAATACTTTAATAATCCTGAGAAAACCCCATTCAATTATGTAATGGGTGACACGTTGGATCAACGTGAATACTTTAAGGATTATTGCTTGACTCAAAAAGGGAAACTATTATGGGATCAAATTCATATGTTGCAATGGTATGCTTGGCAACTATGCTTGAGATATGATTGTACTTGTTTCTCTAGGATGAAGGTTGCACACCTTCCCTTTTCATGCAAATTGAACGATAATGAAACCTTAGCTTCTTATGCTAATGGTATATATGATTACTATGATGTGGAACTAATAGAAGAATTTATTGCTTTTAAGGGTGCTTATGAAATTGAATCTTTGTCTGAAAAGTATGAAGCTTTTGATGATGATGATGTTTATAAGCCTGAAAATTTGCTATAATTAAATATTGCTATGAGAATTATGAATATAATGCCAATATTGATGCATTTATTGAGAAAGTCTTCGCTGTCCAAGAAGAGAATAATGTTTTGTAGGAAACTATGGAAGAAAAATTGATGACACTGTGAGCTCATTAGATGAAAAAGATGACGAGGAGAGCGAAGAACAAAAGGAGGAAAATCAGATTAGATACCCGTGCCCACCTTATAATGAGAGTAACTCTTCAACTCATACACTGTTTAATTTCCCTTCGTGCTTACCGAAGGATGAATGCTATGATAATTGCTATGATCCCGTTGATTCATTTGAAATATCCCTTTTTGATGAACTTGATAATTGCTATGCTTGTGTCCAAGATGCCAATATGAATTATGCTTATGGATATGAACTATAGTTCCTTATGTTAACAATGAAATTTTTGCTATTGCACCCTCACATGATAGTACTATTATCTTTTTGAATTCTCCAAACTACACTATATTGGAGAAGTTTGTTCTTATTAAGGATCATATTGATGGGTTACCTGTTACCGTTGCACATGATAATTTTGATGAATGTAATATGCATGTGATTGCTGCTTCTACTAGCAATTATTATGACAGAGGAACTACATCTGCACCTCTCTATGTTTCCAACACGATAAAATAGCAAGAAAGTACTTATGCTATGTATTGGCCTTTATTTTGTGTGCATGAATTGTTCTTTTATGACATGCCGATGCATAGGAAGAGAGTTAGACTTCGTCATTAAATGATATATGTTACTTTATGCTCACTACTAAATTAAAAATTATTGTTGATTAAAATTGGCTTCGGTATACCTTGGGATCCGGGTGGATCCATTAATTGAGCACTATATGCCTAGCTTAATGGCTTTAAAGAAAGCACTACAAGTGAGACAACCCGGAAGTTTTAGAGAGTCATTTTTTTTCTGTTGTGTGCTTTTATAAAACCGGGGTTGTGGATGATTTAAATATTTTGTGTGGTGAAGATGGAGCATAGCTAGACTATATGATTTTGTAGGGATAACTTTCTTTGGCCATGTTATTTTGAAAACACATGATTGCTCTATTAGTATGCTTTAAGTATTATTGTCTTAAAGTCAAATGATAGACTATTGCTTTGAATCACTCGTGTCTTAATATTCATGGCATGATTATATTATATGATCAAGATTATGCTAGGTAGCATTCCACATCAAAAATTATCTTTTTTATCATTTACCTACTCGAGGACGAACATGAATTAAACTTGGGGATGCTGATACATCTCTATTGTATCTATAGATTTTGATTGTTCCATGCCAATATTCTACAACTTTTACATACTTTTGGCAACAATTTTTTGATTTTCTCAGACTAACATATTGATCCAATGCCCAGTGCCAGTTCCTATTTGTTGCATGTTTTTTGTTTCGCAGAAAATCCATATCAAACGGAGTCCAAGCGGGATAAAAACTTACGGAGATTTTTGAATATATGTGAATTTTGGGAAGTGGAATCAACGCGAGACGATGCCCAAGGGGCCCACAAGGGTGAGGGGCGTGCCCTGGGACCTTGTGGTCACCCTGTAAGGCAGTTGGTGCCCTTCTTCTGGCGCAAGAAAGCTAATATTCGGATAAAAATTGTGTTAAAACTTCAGCCCAATCGGAGTTACGGATCTCTGGGAATTTAAGAAACGGTGAAAGGCCAGAATCTTGGAGTGTAGAAATAGAAGGAAACAAAGAGAGAGAGAGAGATCCAATCTCGGAGGGGATCTTGCCTCTCCGCCACCATGGAAGCCAAGGACAAGAGGGGAAAGCCTTATCCCATCTAGGGGGGAAGTCAAGGAAGAAGAAGAAGGAGGGGGCCTCTCTCCCCGTCTCTCCCGGTGGCACCGGAACTCCGCCGGGGCCATCATCGTGACGGGGATCTATTCCAACAACTTCGCCGCCGTCACCACCAACTTTCTCCCCCTCTATGCAGCGGTGTAACACCCTTTCTCCCAACTGTAATCTCTACTTAAACATGGTGCTCAACGTTATATATTATTTCCCAATGATGTATGCCTATCCCATGATGTTTGAGTAAATCCGTTTTGTCCTATGGGTTGATTGATGATCACGATTGGTTTGAGTTGCATGTTCCATTATTGGTGATGTCCTATGGTGCTCTCTGTGTCGCACAAGAGTGAGGGATCCCCACTGTAGGGTTTGCAATATGTTCATGGTTTGCTTATTGTCTGCGTTGCGTGAGTGATAGAAACACAAACACGGATAAGTGGGTTATGGCATGTGGGAATAAAGAGGACTTGATACTTTAATGCTATGGTTGGGTTTTACCTTAATGATCTTTAGTAGTTACGTATGTCTGCTAGAGTTCCAATCATAAGTGCATATGATCCAAGAAGATAAAGTATGTTAGCTTACGCCTCTCCCTCATATAAAATTGCAATAGTGATTACCGGTCTAGTTATCGATTGTCTAGGGACAAATAACTTTCTTGTGACAAAACACTCTCTACCAAAACTAACTTAGTTGTGTATTTGTCTAAACAGCCCCTACGTTTTATTTACGTGCTCTTTATTATCTTGCAAACCTATCCTAAAACACCGACAAAGTACTTCTAGGTTCATACTTGTTCTAGGTAAAGCGAACTTTAAACGTGCATAGAGTTGTATCGGTGGTCGATAGAACATGAGGGAATATTTGTTCTACCTTTAGCTCCTCATTGGGTCCGACACTCTTACTTATCGAAAGAGGCTACAACTGATCCCCTATACTTGTGGGTTATCAGCATTGCAGGAAAAATAATATGAGAATATAATGTATTCGCTATCCAAATCTAGAAATAATTTCCTCCTTACCATAAGTGTTGACCATGGTACTAGTAACATTTATCCAAATATAGCAATCCAAATTTCCAAATTAGTCGATTGCATGTTCAAAAAACCCCACCCTCCCAGATAGAAAAGAGGATTCTAGGAACATACTGTGTGTGTTTTAAAATCATGTGTTAGGATGAGAAGGCACAAGTGTGGCGCCTCGCTGAGGGCGCAGAAACCTGTAGGGTCCTTGCACTTTGGGCACTGCAAATGAAACACACTAGATTCAGTAGGAACAAAAATGCATCAACGGCTGCCATCCTAGGATTGCCCGCGACCAAGGGACTTGGATTTATCGGGTATGGATGAAGAATTCGTACCTGGTTCTCCATGAGAAAACCATATGTAATCGCCCAGAGGGGGTTTTCTCTGAACAAGTAGATGAGGGAGAAAGGGATTCAGGTACAGTGAAATATTGCTGCTTCGTCCGTCCAGCTTACTGCTAAAGCTGGAAAGGTGGGGTTTTTTGTGATTTGACGGCTCATTGGGCATTACTGCGGTGCTACGACCGGGGTGAGTCTGCCATGCAGTTGTGCACTCTAATTTGGTGCATGGCACATGGACCCCGTTGTCGGATGCCCCACATATCAGCGAAAGGAAGTAGAAAGGCAGGAGTAACTAGTTACACATAAATATATTTTTGACAGAGAGATAGTCCCTCTGTAAAGAAATATAAAAATATTTTATATCACAACTATATACATAAGAAAAATCAAGGGGAATATATATATATATATAACATAATATGGGGGTTTAGATGAGAATATAATACTCAGACAGGCTCACGGTTCTGGACTTTGGGCCATAGGCCGGTGAGCCTGCATGTTTGGGGGGCCATGTGTTCAAACTCAGCGCATTTTATATTGCAAGCGATCAGTACGGTGCTTGTTTTAGATGCTGTCGCAAGGCGAATACAGACAATTTAATAAAGCATGGCAGTTGTTAGAATGAAAATCGAACGTCAGTTCCTAACCAGCAATCAGAGTTGCAATTCTTTCACGATATCCTACGCGATAAATAATATTGTCATACTACTTATACACACAGGACACTTGTTTCACCATGCCATATTATTACATCAAAATCTCTCGGAGGATAGATCAGTTCAGCAGTTGCGTGCTGCTACTCAAGAATTTCAAAGTTGATTTGGACTAGCTCTCCTTGCCGAGAAAGTTCGGTTTTGACATCATCCCCTACCGCAAGATTTGATTTAGTTTTGAACCTTGACCATCCTTTGTACTTACAGTATATTGAGCAGGTTCATTCACACCAAGGCTGCACATGGTAAGAGAAACTTGGCCACGGTCGCCCGGATTGTTGAACAACTTCCTCGTTGCTCTAGGAATTCTCTATTTGCAAACAACAAGCCATACACAAACAGTTAGATCAACACAGTGAATCATGTGAAACAACATGGAAAGAAAAAGAACGAACCACTTGGGCGGACAATGCTTACCAAGAAGGTGGAGATGTCGGTTTTTGTAAGGACCTTGGTATATGCAGTGCGAACTGTAGCCCAGTCTGTTGCCGGTGCAACTGCTGGTTCCATTGCCGCTGCACGGGCCGGATCAGATGCAAGTGCAACTTCAAGTGTTGGTGCAGGTGCTGGAGCCGTTGCTAGTGCCCATGCCGGTGCGACAAGCAGTGTTGCTGCTGCTGCCGAAGATGGTGCTCCTTGTGGAGCTGGTGCCAATGTCGGAGTAGGTGCCCTTGTCGTGCCCGATCCTCCGATAGATCTGCTTGATCTGCTGGCGTGGTCGGTGCCCAATCCTCAGGTGGATCAGACTATGTTGTTGCCGTTGAAGGTGTCGGTGCTCGATCCGTTGATGAAGGTGGTACCGATGTGCGAGACAGCAACGATCGTCTTTGGTCTGCTATGATCAGCTTTCTAATTTGACTAGGCTTCGTGACCTTGATCTAGTCTTTTTCTTCATTTCTTTTAAATGCGAGAAGGACTAATCGTGGCTTGTTTGTCAAACCAAACCGCAGTTCATCATAGGGCTTCAGATTGTACTCAGACAACAGACTGATCCAATTGTGTCCAGTAATATAAGTGATGGACAGTGCCTTCATTACTGACACAACATAAGAAGTGAAACTTGCAAAAATAACCATTAGAGAGCAAACCAAATGGTTTATTCTGTAAGGAATGTCACATGGCAAAACCTGCACCGTAAAATTGCAGCAAAAGTAAGAAAACATGACATTAAATCAATAAGATTTAGAAAGTAAATCAATAAGATTTACTTGATGCGACACGAGTGAATCCTTACCAGGAAATTACTATGTTCAAGTTGTAAACAGAAGGTTGATCGTCCAATTATGGGTGGCATGCAGGGCCCCCGCTTAATCCCACTAGCAGGACAGTCCAAAGGTCATGACAAATCGTATGGACCGAACATCCATGGGACTAGAAATCGTGGTGGATGCGATAAACCCTGCAATGCATACAAATATTGGAGTATAACCATAATCAATAAACCGTCCTCACAAAAAAGATGATCTGGATACTTCAAAATATACAGACTGAATTGAGTGGATAGACATTAACATAGACTATTTTAAGGACTCACCACACAACAAAAGCGGCAGTACTAAACAATACAGGGTTCACACACACAAATCAAGTACTGAACAATAGTACTTACTACAGACAAGCAAAGTTGCAGCAATTAAACTTTGTAAACTATTTCTTGCCACCGACCTACGGGATGTACCACACATAACTGACTAGGCCATGAACTTCATGAGGGATGTCAACCAGCACCATCGCCATCTCGTCAACCTTGGAGAACCTAACCGAGTGGTCTTTCCACTCATAAACACAACAATGAAGACAGTCCGCATCAGATTTGTTGGGAAGTTTTACAAGAACCACACCCTTCGTAATCGAAGGCACAACCAGGAAATTGTTGTGGTGAAGTACACCCTCGAGAACACGCCTGACAACAATGCTATAGGAAAACACTAGTTCACAACACGTGGCGACAAGGACACAATAGCTGGATAGTTTAGCAGTAGAACTCATCCTCAGGTCTTCCGGTTCACACGGCATGACTTTGAGAACTTCATCTCCACCGCGGACCTGATTCTAATTCAAACAGAAAACAAATATTTTATTACTACCTCCATTCAAAAATATAGGATGATTTTTGATATTTTACTCCATATAAGACTACATATACGCACCAAAATGAGTGAACAAAGACACTAGAACATGTCTTCAAAGGAATGAGAGCAGAGGGATTACTTGCAATATCCATAACACAAGTTACTAAGGCTAATATACTCTCTGCAATGGCATGAGAGCTAAAATCTTGCATTTCCTACAGCTAGCATTGATGTTCATAAAGTAGTTGAAAGTAATCTATAAGAAATCAGTGTCAACCTCTCGCATGTTTTGGTCAAAAGAGCAATTTAGAACCGTCATTTGGCACACAAAAATCACATGCAAGATCACCCAGAAAGTTGTACTACTAGTACTAGTATTGCATGTTAGATGAAAAAACACGATCAAGATTGCCAAAAAGATCGTCAAGAAGAGATATTACCTGGACTTGCTTAATGAGGGATCCTGGAGAGGGGGCTTGGAAAGGGCGATGGCCTTGAGCTTGTTTGCGATAGTCTTGGCAGGGTGCTAGCACTTCTTCGTACCCTGAGCCTCAACGGTTTTGGCCAGAGCCATAGACATCACTTCGGCCGGTGCCCCAGGGTCCATCAAGAAACTGTCAAATAGAAATAAAAGAAAAGAAACCATAATCACAAACCCAAAAGCAGAACAAAGAGGGAGTTATAGGATCAGTCTCGGGGTTGCAAGACCGTGCCTTGGCCAGAATCAACACCATTGATGCGCTCACCTTTCCTTCTTTGGGAGAGAAGAACAATGGCAGAAGCAGGCCGGGGTTTTCTTGAAGAAATGAGGAACAAGATGAGGGAGAAGCGAGTTGGGGTTTTCTTCAAGAGAGGAAGTTGGGGGAGAAGAGTGAAATGATGGTTGCTTTGTCCTTCCAACTTACTGCTGGAAAGGTGTGGATTTCTGATTTGACGACTCATTGGCATTACCGCGGCGCTTCGATCGGGGTAGTCTACCATGCAGTTGTGCACTCCAGTACGGAGTAATTTAGTGCATGGCTAGTGGACACCAATGTTGGTTGTCCCACACGTCGGCGAAAGTGAGTAGCAAGGTTCCTGACGACCGTCGAGGAGGATCCGCACGGTCGAGCATGTCCACTGTTTTTGAAGAAAATAATAATAATAATTACAGCAAGCATTTCCACTCTTATGATGGAGGAGTGTGAAACACGGCAGCCACTTGAACTTACACAATGCTCCTACTACTAGGCATGTGCAGTGGTTGATACATTAGTACTACATAATCTGGTTGCTAGTGTAGTAAGATATGACGATAACAAATTATGTTGTGCGCATGTCAACTATATGAATAGTAATGTAACATACTCCTTTTTTGACTGACCGGTCAAGAATGGACGGTGAGATCAATGTTAACAGAACTAGGTCTATAGCGCATGGAGAGTACAGTGCTACAATACTCCGCAGAACATGAACCATATGAAGCACGAATCAGTGTTAGGCAGGGTGTATGAAGTGTGCATGGGATGGGAGCAAAAGTTCCATTCTCGACCGACTTTTGGGTGTTTGGCAGAGTGCATGAAGGGTGTGTGAGTCCACACTAGTTGGTTAACACAAATACACTAGGAGCATGCATGAAGAGGGGTGCTGAGATGAGCATACATGAAGAGGGAACAACTATATTGAGATGAGAATGCAACCAAACACACCCACACGCTTTGTGCTATAGTGACTGATCTACAATGTATAAGTTTCATCCAATGGTCATGTTGCACCAAGACATGGACACACCCATGCAGAGGATGCCTAAACACTAACGAAGTTCCTCTGCTTCTCCAAGCACACGATGTTGGTGATGTAGGGTGACACCGATTGCAGAGCCCGCTCCCGGTCCATGGGAGCTAGTCGTCAAAGACGACGTCCAATGGAACGAATGGATTCCGGTGATGAAGCCCTGAGAGGATTCGCCCGACAACGGCGATGGCAGCCCGCAACCCGTCCTTGTCTAGCTCCGCTCCCACCATCGTGCGGAGACGACTCGGCTCCTCGAAAATATAGGTGAAGAAGGAGACCAGGTTAGGAAGCCGCTACTCGTTGAAGTCGGTGGGGTGGGCGAACGGGTTTAGCTCGATGGCCAGCATGGTCGCGCTGGCACGATGGTAGGAATCGCTCAGCCACAACACGTGCGTGGCAACATGGTCCACCAAGTGGTTGAGGCGATCCTGGACCTCCTCACGATCAGCCCACTCGCGCTCCAGCTGGCTTGCCCGACCGCCTATCGTATCTCCCGCTTTCTGTAGCAACATCGCCGACGCCTCGAGCATCTTTGTGGTGGATGCCTGCCGCTCTTGAAGCTCTGTGAACTCCCACACATAAAGAAGGAGCATGGCGCTCCTCTCCTCCTTGAGCTCACGGAGCTCCACGTCCTTGGCCCTGAGCTCTGCATCCTCGGCCTGGATCTCTTGTGTTAGGCGCCTCACCTCAGACTCCGTGATCTGGTGCGCCGCCATGGAACCAGGTAGAAGCAATGGGGAGAGGAAGCAAAGGGGGCAAAATGGCTGAAAGGCAATGCAATCTACGGGAAGGCGGGGGGAGCCATCCGAGGAGCAGGGTGAATCTTTCAGTTTTCACCATGGGAAAACACCAGTCGACGACTTTTCACATCAGGGAGCAGTGGGTTTTACAGGCGGAGTCGTCACGACTAATTGCTATCGTGCCTGCTCCCGTCAATCAAAAAAATAAAAATCCTTCCGCGCATGCCACACCGAAAGACCATAGCAACGCCATGGTGGATATTTAAATTTACCTACCAGCAAGGAGAGAAAAAAGGGGTGAAAAAACAAATGTGGTGGCGGCCTAGCTAGCCCAACTAGCTAGCCACCATGCTTCACTTATGTACACAGCAAAAAAGGTAGTCTTTTGTGATTTGACGACTCAACTACTTGCTTCGTCCCTACGATTGAGGAGGACCCAGAAAATGCGTGGTAGGGCGTCCCATGTCTCGGCAAGGATGAAAATATGCGTGCACCACCTGGGAGGACCCAGAAACCATGAGTTAGGGTGTGCCACGTCTCTGCACGGAGGAAACATGTGCGTGTAAAAATATACTGTATCAGACGTACTACCTATGGTTCGACCTTGGAACCCAGCTAGTCGGTCGAAAACACCCCACTAGCCACACAACTTCGTCATGCTAACATGGCACGGAGGATAGGTGTGGTTAGATCTATCTCGACCAGCCACAATGTCTCTTGTTCTAGGCGATTCTTCTAATTTTCAAGCATTTTTTAGTTATAATAACAGCACAGCAAGCTCTCGCCCCTCTTCGTGTGTGCTCGTGCGTCTAAAGATTGGACGATGGAGAGGAGAGAGAGATCGCAGACATTGGACCCACCTGTAAGTGAGTCAATGGTCATACACGTGTTGACGAGCGACTCCCTCTACTCTATTCAACATAATACTATATAAAATCAAGTCATAGGACAGAGCCAACAACCATTGCTGTTTCAGGCTATCGACTTACGCTTTGTAGTCTAGGTTGCTAGTTCGAATCTCGTCTTTCAGATTTGTTAGTTTTAGGTCCAAATTTGATCAATGACAAGTGGCACCCCGTGTGTTGTTTCGATAGTTTAGTGTAGGATGGATTTTTTGCACAAACACTTTGCGCGGTTAGACAAGTAACGACACCGGTTACACGTATTTTGCAAGTTTAGGAACAAAAATGACAACGGCATAGAATATCACATCCACCTCGCAGCTTAGATGCTATGGTGATACAAGTTTTTATGTCGTTGGATCTGAGATCCAATGGCTTGGGAGTAGTCTTTGTAATTATGCGCAATTTCCAAACCCTCCAAGGTTTTTTTTTTGCAAATAAAACATCCAGTCATCGTGTGTGCCGCTGCATCTTGGATCCAACGGCTCCCAATAGCTCATATTAGGTGCTCCCTGTAGCTTAATTAACCGCTACGATGATACTAGCATCTAGGTCGTATGATCTGTGATCAGATGCCACATGCGTAGTACTTGTACTTTCTGCGCAATTCCCAAACTCTTTGAGGCGTATATCGCAAAAACATTCAATCCTCCTACTGTGAACTATTAGATCTCTAGGAACTCGTATCACCATAGAATCTATGGTGCGGGAGCACCTCATATTCTCCCGTGCGAGAAAATAGCAGGTGCTCTCGTAGCTTGGATGCTACGGTGATACGAGCTTTGAGGTCGTTCGATCTGAGATCCAATGGCATCTGAACAGTCTTTGTGCTTGTAAACAGTGGCCGAACTCTTTGGGGGCTTTTCTGCAAAAAAACATTCGAACCACCAAGGAGTTGTTGAATCACAGATCCAACGGCTCTGAAGAGCTTGTATCACCAAAGCACTAAGGTGTGGTAGCACATGATTTTCTGACATACAGGAGAATATGAGGTCTTCCTTCATCTTAGATGCTACGGTGATACGAGCTTCGAGGTCGTTGGATATGGGATCTAAGGGCATCTGGTTAGTTTTTGTACAAATTGTGTGCAATTCTCAAACTCATTAAGGTTTCCTGTAAAAATATTAAGACATCATGTGAGCTGCTATATCTCAGATCTACAAGCTCCAAGCAACTCGTATCAGCATATAACATCTAAAGTGTGGGGCACATGATATTCTCCCGGGGATGGGGGGGGGGGGTGCACAACCAATCGATGTTTGGGAGGGTGGGACAAATATAATGTTCAAAAAATATAATCTAAAAAATCCTAAATAGAGCTTCACAATTTTATCTAAGGTCCAGGGGTTAACCCCCGACAATCTACATTTCTCTGCTTATGCAAGAGGTGTAGTGCGAGCGTCTATGCGTGACAGAGATGACGCAAAAAAGAGAGGTCAGTCGAGTAATTTATAGAGGGAGAGATCGAGGGAGTGTGTCCTAGCGTACACTCAAATGTTAAAGATGATGCACCGAGATATCATGTGGCGAAGCTATGGTGAGGGCTGGAGGGAGATAGTTACCGAGAGAGGCCTAGATAGACTTTGTGTGTGCACGCACTCTGAAGGTGTTTTACAAAGGCAACACATGTGTCTTGAGAGAGAGAGAGGGAGTGTTTGTCATGGATGGCACGACCAGGTTGTGTGTGAGAAATACATTTGTTGAGAGTGTGAGGGCGGGAATGACATAAATGGAGATCGAAACGTGAAGAGCAATAATGAGCACGTGTGTGTCGGATACCAGTAGGTCTATCAAAAAGAAATGAACATCAATCGATACATGAAGTATGTGTGTGGGGGGTGGGGGTCGATGGAGAGGCCTAAACACAACATTTGCATGTATGTAGGACTAGACTTAATATTCATGTTTCAGTTTCCTATTCATTTTAAATATTGAATTGACGACCATGCATGGCTTACATTTTACTCCCTTCGTTCCTAAATATTTGTCTTTTTAGAGATATCAAATGAAGTGCCACATATGGATGTATATAGACATCTTTTAGAGTGTAGATTCACTCATTTTGCTCAGTATGTAGTCACTCATTGAAATCTCTAAAAGATAAATATTTAGGAACAAACATAGTATTTTTGAATTCATGCCATACATGCATGGTTTGAAAAAATAGATGCACTGAACTTACTAGATTGTTGTTGTATTCATGTGTGTGTGTGTGTGTGTGTGTGTGTCTGTGTGCGTGGTCATATGCTTGATACATACAAAGTTTTCTCACCACCATACCGTTCATCTTTTAAATTTGAATTTGCAATGAAAAACTTACTAGGGATACCATGAAATGTGAAATCCACGTTGAGGTCACTATATCACAAACTCACTCTAATTCAAGAACTCGTCATAAATCAATTACCGTGCCTTTTGGAATGATCAGTAATTTGGAAGGAAAATACGGGCATTGTAATACATATAGATTCGTTCGGCAATTTAAAAGATTCCTTTCGTATTCTCGAATGGTAGCACCCAACGGCGTACCAGCCAGACCCGGGCTCGTGTTGATCCTCAAAAAAAAAAACTCGGGCTCGTGTCCCATTGGTGGTGTGCATGGTACACACATTAGCCAACCCAAATAGTCGAGCCTCCGTGTTTCGAGTCGAAATATCTAGCGGCCAGAATTCCAGCCCTAGGAAATTCCCCTCATGTCTCCGTTCCATAATGACTACCTATGAATAATGGAGGGATGCTTTAGTAACTAGACAATGTTACCTACCGTGCCGAGCACGGTTCAATTCCCTCGGTCGCCGCTACCCAAGGTCACCCGTCAACTCCATTGCCTAGTACTAATAGGAGTACTACACCAGGATGAGCTCAAAATTGAGCCCCGTTTGTTCGTGCCTAGTACTTGAGTTAATATATCAGGCAATGCATTGGTACAGAGGGATTATCCTTTCATATATAACTTGTCTAAAGTCTAACTAAGAAAAATGTTTGACCAAATCCTTTCTTAAGAAATATTAACATCTACAATAGTAAAGATATATCGCTTGAAAATATATTGCATGATGCAGGTTATGATATTGTTTTGAATCCTAGATTTTAAATTTCAGAAAATCCAAAAGTGACCTGAAACTCATGAAATTGAGCATGGTCTTGTGATATGGCACAAATATGTTGTCGTATTTTTTTTGTTCAATTTGAGACAAGCTGCTTATGAGAAGTTGCAGAAATGAAGAGCCAAGGTATTTTGGAACAAAGACCTGTCACATTAAGGCGAACACTTTCACTATTCAAACCATAGGTGTTTATGTGCCGCCACGAGTCCCGCTTCTCATCGGCAGGTGCCGTTCGAGCAAGCGTGTGAGTCGATGGAGGCGTGCGAGCAGACAGCTGCACCGGCTGACCGGGAGGCGTGCAAGCAGGCCGCTGCGCAGGCTCACCGGGAGGCGAGCCCTTTGACAAGGCTTCGCCACCCACCTTCGTCCCAACTGCCCCCACTTTTAATGGCTTGGCGCCGCAGTTTAAAGCCACCCCCACTACCCGGTACCAGCCTGACCTAACCGTATGCCATGCCGCATCACGATGGCCTGCCCTTAGTCTTCCAGTTTCCTGAGGAAGAGACCCAGCCGAAGTCTCAAGAACATAAGGTGCTTTGGGACGAGCTTGAACTGGCCTTGCGGGAAGACGTTGCGCCTGTCCCCGCTCCCATCGCCCCAATTGCTCCATCACCTATCCCCGTGGCATTGATGGGCTAGGAGCCCCACATTGTCACCGAGCTTGATGCCACGGGGTCCCACGAGGTCCCCATCGACTTTCACACACCCGTGCACCTACCAACGCATGCGCGTGCGCGTGCACAGACGTGCGTGCCCATGCACATGAATGTTTCCAGCGCGCCGTTTCCAGCGCCTGTCCCCGTGCGGGTGCCAGTGCCCCCCTCAGCAGCATGGATCGCCGTCGTCGATCGCTTCCTTGCACCAACACCAGTCGCCTTCTCCCACCAGTTGACTCGCTCCTGGAGACCGAAGTCCAGAACATTCTGGCCATCCTTGAATTTAGGGACAACGTCCAAGAGTACGCCAACAATGGTGCAAGACGCCGCCGTCGCCGTCACCGTTGGTCAGTGGCCTGACGACACACAGAGCACGGCAGAGGTGCCGCCTCCCGCCACAAGACGCTCCCGCTGCCGCCACGTAATCTAAATTTGCCATGAAAAACATTCGGATTGCCATGCTTAAAATCCGAACGTTTGGGATTTAGCATTTCCTTTTATTTTAGTTCGATCATCGTATGAATGTAAAGTCAGAGTCAGACTGAATGAAATCTATGTTTTGATCGATTGAATGTTCTACTAGAGCCGTATAAAATTAAATATAAAATGGCATCAAGCCACATGTATTCCTTATCATCGCAAACATTTCATATTAAATACCATGTCAATTCCAAATATTGTTTTAGGAAAGTCAATTCCAAATACTTGTAGGGCACGACCAGTCCCCTTGTTTGAGCACTAGGAGATACATCTATTTATCAACGCATTTAATTATTAAGGAGTAGTACATAAATAGTATTACAACTAGCCTAACTTGTACGTCACGGTCACTTTTGTTCCTAAACTTGTTACATGTATAATACTACTAGTACGTGAAACTGGCGCCGTAACTTGTGAACGCGTCCAGATATGGTCAACGGCAACATCGCCCACGCATTCTTCATGTTTGTCCGTGCGTTTAAATGTAGAAGGGGAGGAGAGAGAGAGAGAGAGTGATAGAGCAGACATGGAACCCACCAGTAAGTGAAGGCGAATAGTACGTGCTAACAAGCCGGTCCCTCTAATGTACTAAAATTAATATTAAAACATGTTATCCATTAAATAGGTTGTGGTAATATAAAAACATTATATCAACAAAGGGGGGGGGGGTACAACAAACGTTGCTACCATGTTGCCTATTGACGTGCGGCTTGAAGGCCGTGGTCACATGTTTTATCCTTGTCGTTTTTCATTTTTAATTTTTAATTTATGTATTGGTCCAAATCTGTTCCTTGACAGGTGGGCCCCTCGGTGTGTAGTTTGTAGCACTTTAATTTGTGGGCCGAAATTTGTTCCATTACAGCTGGACTATCAGTGTGTAGTTTTTTGTAGCTTATTTGTAATAATTAAAGAGAACAACATATTTTTTGCAAAAATACCATGGTGCAACGTGGAAGGTGAGAAAGGACGTGCAAGAGAGCAATGACCAAGCCAGAGGGAAATCAATTGGGGGAGGTGCGGGGGTTGCAACGGTGTTTGGAGTAGTTGTGGGACGAATGCTACAAAAAATATATTCTAAACCCACCGAAATAAATGCCTTCACAAGTTAATCCAAGGTTTGAGTCCCCCTTGCAATGTAAATAGCTCCGCTCTGCAAGGGATGGAGAGGTAGCTTCAATGTGGAAGATAAGGCGTTAGAAAGCAAGGTCAATCGAGACGCAGATAGATAGACAGACAAAGTGAGTGTGGTCTGGCATTCGTTGAAAGATATATATGATTTGGAGAGATATTGTCCGATTGAGCTTTTGGGAAGAGTGAGGGCTGTAAGATAGAGCTTGAGAGATGATCCAGTCACAGGCATGTAGATATATTTTGTGCGTGGGAGGAAGCAAGGTCAATTGATTACACAGATGAAGGGAGAGAGATTGAGCGAGTGCGTCATCGTGTGATCGAAAGAGTGAGACGGGTTGGAGAGAGTGACCTAGATAGACAATGTGCATGAGAGAGTATACAATATGAATATGTCGAATTGGGCACAAACATGGAGATATATCGTTTGTGTCTAAGAAAGAGCAAGGTCAATCGAGACATACATATATATATATATATGTATAAAGAGAGAGAGAGAGAGAGAGAGAGAGAGAGAGAGAGATTGAGCGAGCGTGGCCCACCATGAGGTCGAGGAGTGGGGACGGCTTGGATGGACTGAACTAGATAGACAATCTGCTTGAGAGAGTATAGAGTGTGTCGATCGAGGCCCGAACAGGGAGATATATCATTTGTGTGTGAGAGAAAGCGAGGTTAATCGAGACTTAGATAAAGAGAGCGAGTGTGGGCCATCATGCGGATCAAAGAGGGAGACAGTCTCGAGAGAATGACCTAGATAGACAATGTGCGTGCATGCGCACGAGAGGGGGGTCTAGATAGGCAATGCATGTATCTAGCGAGAAAGGGTGGGAGGGAGGGAGGGAGGGAGAGAGAGAGAGAGAGAGAGCGCTTGGCATGGAGTGCAATGGCGGGTGTGTGAGGGAGATACATTTGGTAACAGAGTGGAAAAGGGGGGTTGTGTAGTTTAGAGAGTTAGAGACCGAAACATGGAGAGAAAGAATGAACGTGTGTCGGAAATCGATAGCTTCTAAGGTGGTCAGGAGAGGAAGATTAATCGATACAGGAAGTATGTAGCGTGTGTGCCGGGGGGGGGGGGGGGGGGGCTAAAAACAAGATTTGAATGTAGATAGTTGTAACGCCCCGGATTTGATGCGCCAGGTGTCCGCCAGTTATTTGCTATCGTTGCCATGTCATTTGCTTGCGTGTTGCATTTTATCATGTCATCATGTGCATTTCATTTTGCATACGTGTTAGTCTCATGCATCCGAGCCTTTTCCCCGTTGTCCGTTTTGCAATCCGGCGCTCCTATGTCCTCTGGTGTTCCCCTTTTGTCTCTCGTTGTGAGCGGGTGTTAAACTTTCTCGGAATGGCTCGAGGTTTGCCAAGCGGCCTTGATATAGCACCGGTAGACCGCCTGTCAAGTTTCGTGCCATTTGGAGGTCGTTTGATACTCCAACGGTTAACCGAGTTAGCCCGAAAGCCTCTTTCTCTTTGCAGCCCAACACCCCTTCCAACTGGCCCAAAACCCATCTAACTCCCCTCCTTGCTCTCGGTCATTCGATCACGATCGCGTGGCCGAAAATCGCTCGTCATTTGGACTCTCCTAGCTCCCAGAAACTATAAATATGCCCCTCCCCCGAAATTCGCGGTCATATCCCCCCGAAACCCTAAAAAACCTCCCTCCGCGCCGCCGGACATGTCCGCCGACGGCCGGACACGTCCGCGCCGCCGCTCCCGGCGAATCTCAGCGCGACACCTGTCCTCCCGCGCCGTCCCCACGCCGCCGGCCCGCGGAGCCCATCCGGGGCCCGCGCGGGCCCAGATCCGCCGCCGCCCGGCCCATCCGTCCCCGCCGCCTCGCGCCTCGTCGCTGGCCGCCGCCGCGGTGCCCGGAGCTGCTGCCTCGTCGCCCCTCGTCCTCCGACCCGGCGCCGCCGCCGTAGCCCGGCCCCGCCGCCGCGGAGGCTCCCCGCGCCGCCGCCCGGGAGCCCGCGCCTCCCGCGTCGGCCCCGCCTGCCTCCCGTTCTGCCCCGGCAGGAGCTCCGGCCGCCCCGCGCCAAGCGCTCCTCCACCCTCTCCGACTTCTCCGGCTCGCCCCGGCCGGATCCGGCGAGATCCGGTCCGGATCCGCCATCTTCGGCCTCCCCGGCGTCTTCTCCGTCGTCTCCGACGATCTCTCCGGCGAGCTCGCGCCGCCGCCTCGATATCCGTGCAAGCTGAAGGTTGACCCCGAATCTGCCAAGTCCCTGTTATTTGACATTACCATGCCTTGTTCATCATGCCGTATCTCCGCATCCGTAGCTCCGTTTTGTGCGTGCAATATGTCAAATTGTTTGCCTCAACGAGTACATCATTTCATTCCATTGAATCATGTTCATTTGAGCTCATCTTGATGCCTGAATCATTGTTGCAAGAGTGCTTCATAATGTTTTCTGCTGTCTGTTAACAGAACATGCTCATTTGTCATTTTTTCCATGATTGTTGTGTGCATCCTATGAGGTTGATGTCTACATGTGTTTTGATCTATGATATGTCTTCTTTACAGAGGTTCTTACCATTTATTTTTGAGATCAATGTGGTGACTAGCACAAGCATGCAAACTAGGCATTGTGATGTTACTGATTTTAGTCCCTGTTCTGCTGTTATTTTGATGCCATGTAAACATGATGCTACAGAGATATCCATGCTTATTTTGAGATACTTCAGTAAGGATGTTTTGAACATATGGTTGTTCTCTATCCATTAATGCCCATGTTTGCAATTATGGAGTAGTCTAGCATGTCATTTCCATGCTCTACTTTTGCTTCAAAATGTTTCCTGGCAGATTGTTTACATGTTATTCAATTTTGCCAAGGTTGTTGTAGTTGATCCTTGCATGCTATGAACTTGTTCTTGCATTGGTTTGTTTCATAAAAATGTCTTCTTGCTGATGCTATGCTTATCTTGTCATGCAATGACTTGTGGTGAGTGAATCGAGCTTGTTAAGTAGTGTACTTGATGTTGCTGTTTTGCTAGGCTGAATCTGTTATTTCGCGATGCTATGTAAACCTGTTGCTACTAGTCATTCTATGCATAATCCAGAGATGTTCACTAAATATCTTTTGTTCTACATGTCATGCTCTATCCATCCATGCCCCTAGTTGCATTTATAGCTTGCTGTAGATTGTTCATATCTTGCTCCAAATTTGCTTGATAATGTTGCTGTCAGCCTGTTAACATTAAGTTCAGTTGTTGCCATGTGTTTTCCTAGTGTTCCATGCACCCTATGAACTTGCTATTGCCATGCTTAGCTTGATTTACATGCCTTCTTACTGTTGGTTGCCTTGCCATGCCATATATTGCTCCATGGTGAGTGGTACAAGCTCACCCACATGCCTTCATAATTCTGTTCCTGCCATGTATGAATCTGTAATATAACTTGCCATGTTTACATGGGTGCCACCATATCTTCTGATCCTTTTTGGCTCTTGGTCAGTAAGGGACTCTTGTTCTATGCAATTAGTAGATTCATTTCATGCCTTTGTTTGCCATGATAAGTTCCTGTAACATGTTGTTTGATAGCTCTGAACATTGCAACCTGATGTTAATATCTGCAAAGTCTGAACTGTTATCATTTGCAATCTTGCCATGTGTGTTTGAGCATGTTCTAGTGATTTCTGGAGATAGCTCAGTGTTCATGTTTTGTTATGCTTTACCTGTACATCATGCCCATGCCTTTTGTTTTCATATTGTGATGCTGTAGCATGTTGTTTTGATGCTTGCAAGATGCCTAGTTGCTGTTTTGGACAGATTGTTGCTATAACTTGTATAGAGTGTGTGTGTTCAACCGTTGCTCCATTTTGAGTGTGCTCTATATGAAACTTTCTTGATTTTGCATGTAGTTTCATATTATCATGTTGCATCCTTGTTTTGAGGTGTTTGCTTGATGTTTGGGTGCATTTTGCATCAATGCCATGTTTAACTTGTTTTGCTCATATCTTCTAGGCCGTAGCTCCAAATCTAATGAACTTTACATGTAACTTGACTAGAATCTCGTGTAGATCATCTTGGTTCATCTTAACTTGCTGTTTAACAACTTGAACATAAGGTTTATTCAGATCTGGACCAACTTCGAAATTTGCATATGAGGACTTACCGGAATTGTTATATGTTGTTCTCGGCCTCATTTAAACTTGCCTTGATGTGTTGTTCTTGTTTGCATCATCTCTTGCTATGAGTAGCTTCATGTAGCTTTGTCATGCATCATGCTTGTTGTGCATCATGTCTTGTTCATGTGTGGTGTGTTTACCATGTTGTGTGCTTCTTCTTGTTAGTTCCTGTTTCGTTGCGATCGTGAGGATTCGTTCGTCTACGCTTGGTTCGGCTTCATCCGTTCATCTTCTTCATGGACTCGTTCTTCTTCCTTGCGGGATTTCAGGCAAGATGACCGCTACCCTGGATCTCACTACTATCATTGCTATGCTAGTTGCTTCGTTCTATCTCTATGCCGCGTTACCTATCTTTTGCTCCTCAAGCCTCCCATATTGCCATGAACCTCTAACCTTTGACACCTTTCTGATGCAAACCATTGCTTGGCTATGTTACCACTTTGTTCAGCCCCTCTTATAGCGTTGCTAGTTGCAGGTGAAGTTGAAGATTGCTCCATGGTATACAGGATTTTGGTTGGGATATCACAATATCTCTTATATTTTAATGCATCTATATACTTGGTAAAGGGTGGAAGACTCGGCCTTATGCCTGGTGTTTTGTTCCACTCTTGCCGCCCTAGTTTCCGTCATACTGGTGTTATGTTCCCGGATTTTGCGTTCCTTACGCGGTCGGGTGATTTATGGGACCCCCTTGACAGTTCGCTTTGAATAAAACTCCTCCAGCAAGGCCCAACATTGGTTTTACCATTTGCCTCACCACCACCTACTTTTCCCTTGGGAGTCGCTCTCTCAAGGGTCATCTTTATTATAGCCCCCCCGGGCCAGTGCTTGTCTAAGTGTTGGTCCGAACTAGAGCCCTTTGCAGCGCCCCCTCAAGGAAACTTGAGGTCTGGTTTTAGTTGTACGGATTGCTCATCCGTTGTTGCCCTAAGAACGAGATATGTGCAGCTCCTATCGGGATTGTCGGTGCATCGGGTGGCTTTGCTGGTCTTGTTTTACCATTGTCGAAATGTCTTGTAAACCGGGATTCCGAGTCTGATCGGGTCTTCCTGGGAGAAGGTATAACCTTCGTTGATCGCGAGAGCTTATCATGGGCTAAGTTGGGACACCCCTGCAGGGTATAATCTTTCGAAAGCCGAGCCTACGGTTATAGGCAGATGGGAATTTGTTAATGTCCGGTTGTAGATAACTTGACACCAGATCCGAATTAAAACGCATCAACCGTGTGTGTAGCCGTGATGGTCTCTTTTCGGCGGAGTCCAGGAAGTGAACACGGTTTCTGGGTGATGTTTGACGTAAGTAGGAGTTCAGGATCACTTCTTGATCATTGCTAGTTTCACGACCGTTCCTTTTGCTCTCTTCTCGCTCTTATTTGCGTATGTTAGCCACCATATATGCTTAGTCGCTGCTGCAGCCTCACCACTTATCCTTTCCTTACCCTTTAAGCTTTGCTAGTCTTGATACCCATGGTAATGGGATTGCTGAGTCCTCGTGGCTCACAGGTTACTACAACAACAGTTGCAGGTACAGGTTGTGCGATGATCATGACGCGAGAGCGCTGTTTGCTTGTGTTGGAGTTCTTCTTCTGCTTCTTCTTCGATCAGGGGATAGGTTCCAGGTCGGCAGCCTAGACTAGCAGGGTGGTTGTCGTTTGAGTTTCTGTTTGTGTTTCATCCGTAGTCGGATGATGCTCTTATGTATTGTGATGATGTATTCGTGTGGCATTGTATGCCTCTTGTATGTATCCCCATCTATTATGTAATGTTGATGTAATGATATCCACCTTGCAAAAGCGTTCAATATGCGGGTCTATCCTTGGTGGGACCTTCGAGTTCCTTTTGGATAGGGTCGCATATTGGGCGTGACAATAGTACAAGAATTAATATCGACGTTTCAATCTAGTGTACATTATAAGATTTGAATTCAGGACCATGCATATGGCTTCCATAATTATTTCGAATTTGTGCCATACTAGGTTTGGAAAAGTTGATGTTGACTTGATTGTTGTGCTATTTTGTAGGTCATAAGTTTGAATCCATCCAAAGTTTTCTCATTACCATGGTGTTCATCTTGTACATATGAATTTGTATCAAAAAAGGTAGTGTGGATACTGTGAAATTTGAAATCCATGTTAGAATTGGAGATCGCTATGTGACACACACTCTAATTCAAATAACTCCTCATTAATTAATTTATAGTATCTTGTTTTGAAAACGTATTATTTGCAAGGAAAACACGGGCATGGTAAAAGATACAGATTCCGTTGCTAATGAAAGAAGATACGTTTGCATTCTCAAATGTAGGCGCACCAGGCAGACTAGGGTCGTGTCGTGGTGGTCGTGTGTTGTATGGATGCTAGCACCCAACCACCGACCCCCTCCCTCCCACCTCCCCCCCCCCCCCCCCGCCCCCAAAAAAGATGACAAAATAAGTTTGCGGTTCCACGTTTTAGATTTAAATATCTGTCGGCCCCAATTCCAGCCCTGCAAAATCTCCCTTCTCCATCGTCCCATTCTGTTCCCAGAGTGCTCAAATCCCTTATTCGCCGCCAACCCAAGCAAAGTTCGAATCGCCCCTCGTCTTGTCTCTTTCCTCACCTCTGTGCCGGACGACAACGAAGACGACGGTCGCGCTTCACCACCGCACCGGAGCTACCTCATCTACGCCCTCGGCCATCGCACTGGGTGGTCCACCTACAACGTCAGCCGCCGCAACCGACGTGCCTCCGACTTCCACCGCATCAGGAGCGCTTCACCGATGTCGTCTCCTACCTCACCTGGGCTACTTCACCGAGCACATCATCGCACCTCCGCCCCCCGAGGCCATAGGGGCTTCACCAACGGTTTTGTCCACCGCATCGTAGAGCTCCGCTGTCACTCAAGATCTTCATCCATGCATGGCCAGCCAATGCCAGCGCATCACCCTCAATGGCTCTGAAGTGACCCGCACTCTAGCTAGGCGAGCATGCCAATGC
This sequence comes from Triticum timopheevii, assembly GCA_963921465.1. Classification (NCBI taxonomy): domain Eukaryota; kingdom Viridiplantae; phylum Streptophyta; class Magnoliopsida; order Poales; family Poaceae; genus Triticum; species Triticum timopheevii. The sequence continues at coordinate 390,412,749 of OY997274.1, forward strand.
CAGACCGAACTAGGTATCCACGTATCACTCCCTTGTGCACTGTTCCGATGATGCTTGGATATCCTTTAACTGCTCTCTTAGCTTACACACCTATGCAACTCTGACTTTAACTCTTATTTCTTCTGGAGGTATCATCTGAAACAAGCAAAACCATTTTTTAGCAAAGCATGGTGGCGCTACGGGATCTGGTACAAATCTTGCACACTAGTATAACCTTGTAAGTACCTATCCTCCGGTACAATAGCAAGGTCGATTCCTCTTATTTGATCAGCCATTCACCGTGTCAAAAATGCAGAGGGGGATGCAAGGAGCACAAGGCCTGCACATCCAAGCAAGTGGTAACATGGACTTGTACATGGAACATCCCTGCAAACAGAGCTGCAGTGTGCCTATACAACGAGCTAGCGTAAGTCCCTGCATTTCATTTAACTTGTACTGGCCCGCGTGCATGATTTGTGTGCAGTGGCGGATCCACGAATACAAGCTACCACGGGCAAAAATTGAACTTCAAAAATACGAAGGCACTTGCATTCCCGAAATCAACATAACTTGAGAAATGTGAAGCTACATGCACTTTGAAAACCAGCTAATGATCCAAAGTAGTTCCAGATTATAAAACACTAAATGATGTAAACCCGAAAAAACACAAAATGCAACATGGTGTACAAGGAATACTAACATGGTCTGTACCTGCTTGAATTATTCCTTCTCTGGCTGCAAATATCGAAGTGTAATTGCACCTATAACTAGTGCACAAACTGCATATCAATATATCTATCCCGCACAAGTATTCCCATAGTTTCGAACAACACATTAGAAAAGTATTTATGCTACATTGTCATGATACGGGGAATTTCTGGTAGCTTGCCTCGTCGTTTCCTCAAGCCATGAAAATGTACTATAACTTTCTTGTCATCAATTCCTACTATGTCTCTCTCAACATAGCAGATCATCATTAGACACTAAATCCTTCAATGGGAGCTTGCAAAATGCTTGCATTATATCCCTCATTACACACTATATGTTCATCACCAGGAGCATGTAAAATGTTTGCATCAAATCCTTCATTAGCAGTCTGTTCATTAGACACGTTAGGCTCAAGAACAATATGAGCTTGTATGTTTGCACCGGAAACTAGATTAGATACTTCAGGTTTAGTCAGTTCAGTATTGATTGGGGAGTTATAAAATTAGCAGAAATTGGTTTCATTTTCTCGTAGATTCCCTACATACAAGCAGTTTTACAACACCGTCTGGTTTAAGTATTGGCCAGAAATTGAACAGTTGAATTAGATATAATTAGGGATGTCATGTACCTGCTCGTTACGCATGCTGTTCTTGCAAGCTGCGACTGTCCGTTTGCACAAGCTCGATGCCATGCTCGTGCTGCTGCCGCTGCCTCCCACGCAGGCTACACCCATGGTTGGATCTTCAGCTTCTTGTCCTTCCATTCGCTTGAAGCCCGGTGATCGGCGTCCAACGAGGGCACGAGGAAGTGCTGTGTCGGTCTGTCCAGTGGTGGCTAGGTTAGGAGCAAACCAGACTGGAGGCTGGAGCGAACGAATTGGGATTTTTCCTGCTTTCAATCGATATGGGCGGTTCTCGTTTGGGCCAACCTAGACGATTCAAACTAGGCGCACACTTTCCAGCCACCCGAGGCGGCCGCCCATACCAGCCCCTATGGTGGCGCCCCCTTTTTGTGTGTATGATTGCGGTAGTGAAAAATATTCCAGTGGCGCTTTTGATTTACCCACATATTGGTTGAATTGCTTGTTTCTATGAACTGAGTTCGCCAATAATGTGAAGGACGCCAGTCTTTTAATCCACTTGTAGATTTCTAAGATCTAGATATGCCAAATGTAATCACATGAAATATACAGTAAAAGCCAGTGTGATGTGTATTGCTACAACTAGTCTGACAACCCATCCTCATATAACATATCAAGGATGCACCATCCTATCAGATTAACCATTCGACTTACTAATGAAGTGTGGGAAGAAAGAAGTATTGGGACCGCGTATCCAAGCAATTGATACCACAGACTCCTTTGTAGAACCTTGTAAGTGAAAAAGAAGTTGTAGTGTGCCTGTACAAAGAGCTAGTGTAAGTTCAGTTACCTACTTCTCGGAATTTCAGTTAGCCTCTTATTGCAAAATTGTTCACTAACGTTGCTTGGCTTAATTTAGTTTGCTACTAATTACATAATGCCATAGCCTATTAATCCTATTATAGACTATGCCTATGTATGTGTTTGATACTTACTGTTAAGAATTACCTGTTTGCTTGAAATTAAATAGCTATTTAAGCACGTAGATAGCTGGTCATATATACTTCTAGGGTGCAGCAGAATTCACATGTAAATTACGTTCTGATACCCTGTTTGTTTAACTGGGTTGCTTTTATCACTTGTAGCACTAGTAATGTTTCAATGTTCATAGATAGACAACTGTCAGGTTTATATGAGGGACACCGTCTTTTTAACTTATATATATATATATATATATATATATATATGTGTGTGTGTGTGTGTGTGTGTGTGTGTGTGTGTGTGTGTGTGTGTTGAAATCATTTTGCTTACATCAAAGAAATTTACAGATGTCCATGTTGCTGGTAAACGGTACCGACTTGTTACTTTAATACGTTGCCAAGAAATTGTTAGTTTTACTAGTTCATGTGTAATTAAATACGTTGCCAAAACTGGTTAGTTTTACTAGTTTGATGTTAGTTTTTTATGGCTCTGGCAACACTTTATTTATGATTGCTAATATTCAAGTTTGCAGGATCCAACTGAAACTCCATTGGCACAACAGGTATGTTTTCAGAAACTTCCTTGTTTACCTGGTTTGCTGCTATAACTTGTTGTTGTAATCATCTTATCAACTTCAAGTTTTCAGGATCCAATTGGAAGTCCAATTGCACAAGCAGTACATTTTCAAAAATATATTTGTGTAACAGGTTTGCTGCTGTAACTTGTTGCTCTAATCAAGTTACTGACTACTCAACTTTTCAGGATCCAAGAGAAACTCCAATGCCACAACAGGTACCTTTTGCAAAACTTGTTTGTTTAACTGCTTTGCTGCTGTAACCGGTTGCTCTAATCATGTTACTGGCTACTCAACTTTTCAGGATCCAAGAGAAACTCCAATGCCACAATAGGTACCTTTTGAAAAACTTGTTTGTTTAACTAATTTGCTGCTGCAACCAGTTACAATGATGTAAATAACTACTTTTTAGCATCCAATTGAAACTGTCTAATTCCTTGTTTGTTTAACTGCTTTGCTGTTCTAACTCCCTGTTGAGATGTTTTACTAACTTCAACTTTTTGGAATCCAATTGAAACATTGATAGCAAAACAGGTTAGCCCAAGATCAAACAGCAAGGTCCCCATGGACGTTGTATCATCGCACAGCAGTGGCACCGGCCCAATCGTGCATCATGAATTTCCAACTACTGATGCTCTAGAGGCTAAACTATTGGTAGAAAGAGATTCTGCTTTTGCACTTAGAGATGAAGTTGACATGTTGAGGAAGCAAATAGCATAATCACAAGCAGTACTCAAGAAAGCCACTAAATATTTGGTGGATTTCAAAATGAAGCAAGCTGAGACTGACCGCATTGTTAAGGTCCTGGAGGAAAAAAGGAAATTAAATTCCCACTTGGTAAATCATAGGTGAAATGTTTTTTCCATCGTTGAATAACCTTTGTGTTGTTTGTTCATTTAATCGATCAACCATTTTTTTTAGAAATCATATAATAATTGGTTTTTCGTTTCTGGTTTGTAATTTTTTTGAGCACTAGTCTGCATTAACTAACAAGACTCTGAGACATTTCATTTTGATTGCTGTGCCAGACCTACAAATATGCCAATCGGGCTGAATGTGCATCCAACAATAATAGTAATATAGATGGTCCTTAAGTGGCACACATCTGAAAGGGCCAAGATGTTGTACTACCTCTGCTAAAAAATGATGCTCTTCAAGCCAAAAAACTACAGCGGCCTGGCTTATGTATGTTAGTTGATATTATTGATCCATATACTCTATAAGTGTTTATATATCTGTTAGTTTTGTACATTATTGGTTGATTGGCTGGGTATTTTTAATCTTGAGATATCGCTTTTGTACATATCAAAATAGGAATACACATTATGCTGCGTGTGACACTTGAGTTGGACATAAAGTGGTTTCAAATATTTGAATTCTCCTTAAAAGGGATTCTAGCTTCTGAATTCGAGTATCGGCATTTGTAAATCATATTCATATATGACAGTGGAATACATCCTTGTCGTGCTTTTGAAGATATATAAAAACACATAGGATGATTTATAAAGATTCGTATAAGAATACAAAATGGATTCAAATTTAGTTGCCAGGGTAAACGTGGATGCTTATTGTCCCAAAATTTGAAAGAAGCGGCAAAATGTCCACTCCCACGTCGGCTGCCTGAAGCAAGTATTTGGGAGATGGAAATTGCTATCTACCCCTTACATGGACAATGCATCGGCTCGATTTCCATTGCTCTCAATAGGGGTAGGTTACTAACTTCAATTAGACATGACACGACCACCTGTGAGCCCATTCTGACACGCTGGACGCCAAACATGGACGGCAAAACACATTTGATTCAAGCTCGTCCAATAGACCTCTATCACTCCCTCCATTTCCCCATTCATACATGGTGGGCGGCAAAACAAACATGACTCAGCTGAAATCGATGTAGGCATATATTTTCAATAGGGGTAGGTTTGTAACTTCATTCAAACGTGACACAATCGCCCTACCTGTCAACCCCGTTCATACACCATGGGCGCCAAAACACCCTATCCTCACCCGAAATTGCTCTGGGCAAATATTGGGGAGATGCGAGATTACCGTCCTATCCCCAACCGACAAGACGCTGAAATTTTAAATGGGTGCTAAGTTTGTAACTTTCCCATATTTCAGACAGGCGCGTCCCAAAAGCATGGTTCCCCATACCTCTCCCTCCATTTTCCCATTCATACACCATCCGCTCTAGAACACCATCCCCACACCAGCCTCCTCCGTTCACCACCCCATCCATCGCCGCCGTCCTCCACCCCATCCATCGCCGCCGTCCTCCACCATGCTGGAGCACCTATCAAGACCGCATCGTCCACTACTAGAGATGGACGTTTCTCATCCACGCCGATGGATCAAGAGCCTTGCATCGTGTCCCCTCGCTTCATCAGCGTTGTCATCCTCTTTGCCGGGGCCGCTCACACGACCTTCTAGTCCACCGCAATGGGACTTATCCCCCGATGCACCTGTCTACCGTCGCAGATCTGCTTGAACGTCACTGACAGCCATCGCAAGAGACGTGGTACTTCATATCTGCTCAACTTTTTGATCTCAACTGGAAAATAGATCGTAACTTGGTTACTGTACTTTCTTTTCGGCTCTTAGAATTTAGTTCTTAGTTTGAAGCGAACAATGGTTGCTAAATAGCATTTCCGTGGTTTGCAGCTTCAAATCTACCATGGCACAACCATAATAGGGTTTAATTGATCATGCTTAGGGTTTAATTGATCATGTTGGTTCTGTGGTGGTTTCTTTAATAGGAATAGGAGGGGAAACCCTCTTTTGCTCAAAAAAATGCTTAGGGTTTCCCTCCTTTTATGATCACTATACGATCAACATACGTGCTTCATGTCATAATAGCACTGCTCCACCCATCAAGCTAAACAAGCTTAGTTGTTCAAATACGAATCTGATATTATTAAAATAGAGTCTTTTAATTGGTCAGCTAAATGTTCCTACTTAGTTTCGAAAATGCATGTACGCCACTCTGGTGTGTATCTACAGGATACCCACGGTGGGCCATGGCCCACCCTGGGATTTTGGGTCGGCCCAGGCCTTGATTCCTTTCTGTTTTGTTGTGCTTCCGGTCGCTACTCGCCCCCAGCCTCCTGCCTCGCTAGTGACTTGCCGTTCCCGGACGACATGACTCTAGGAGAAGATGCCGGACAAACAGGAGGTCAGGATCCGCTCACCTGATAGCGTCACCACTGCCCGGGCGTGCCGCCGTGCCTACCTTCCCGGTTCGTTCAGGGCTTAGGCGTGCAACAACCACTAAGCCAACCTGATTTATCCTGAGATACATCCTCAACACTCAGCAGTCACTCCTCATCACCCATTTTCTAATTGATTCATTACTCATTTGGTAGGACTGTCTTTAGGGTTTGTTGTGTACTGAGTGCTACATATACTTAATGGTTCAGATGTATTTTAGTAATCTTTAGTACCTGTAAAGTTCACAGGGTTTCAAAATTTTGGCCCTAGGAACAGACACTAGTCATTTTGGATTGTTGGTCATAGTGACATTGACCCAGATTACTACTGCAGGCCAGGTTTCTTGACAATTTTACTTGTCTTTCTTACTCATTCGATATGATATCCAATTATTCATGTCGATTAGTTGCAAACAATAAGTGGTAGACCAACTTGATTCAGATTTCGGACAGTCTCTTACTACAGTTACAATTCTGCATACTTGTCCTAGTAAGCTCACTAGTAATGTTTGATTCACTACCTCTATGCTTGCCTTGTCTTATCTGTTCTCAATATTCTTCTAGGGTGGACCACCCTGTTTCAAAATACTGGAACCGCAGACATGAGTGAATAGTATTTCCCCATATGATCTCTTCCATCATGTGTGGGAAATGAACACTGCATTGTATCAAAAGAAAGTGTCATATCCACCTTTTACCATAGACTATGATCTTTTACATGGAATACAATCTACCTACCTGCTTGGTGTCGCACTACCAGCACTCCACCCTTGAAGCTAAACATTATGCCACTCATAATTCCTTAGTTTATTTGTTCAAATACGAATTTGATATGATTCTAATGTTCCTACATCAGTTTTGAAATGTGTGTCTGCCTGTTATAGAGACATAAGAGGTTTGTATTTCTGTGTGCAGTCTGGTCAGCACGGTTAGGGTGAACTTTGTATACGCAGGGGTTTGTAGGGAGACACCCTTCGAGTTGAATCCATAATGCATTCCATAGATAATTTGACTACTTTTTATGTTTTCATGAATCTCAGATACTGAACAACATCATAATGATTATGAGCTTGTGTGCATGAAAAGAATAAAGCAGAACAATGCCATGGCTGTCAAACTTGGCATTAAGGGACTGAAATCAAGTTTGGATGTAATGCAATGCAAATGCTTTCCACCTACAGAATCATGCTCGGAATATGATCCTAACAATGATTCTGAGCTAGAGGGAGACCTAAGTCAGTGTAGCTCCCTAGTGGATGAGTCAGAGGTAGATGCCCTATCTTATTCACCCATCAAGGTGCTTGCTCTAACTTTCCAAGGTTATATTGGTCGCACATATCTTGCAACTGATGCTTTGCATTGCTTCTACTTTGTTGCACTGCCATTAGCTTAGTTTACACATCGTGTATGTGAATATGCCCTGCCTGTCCATTTTCAGTCCATATTCCATCTGTCATCATACCATATTTATCCATTCAAATGTTGTGCTTGTGTATCAGACGTTCAAAAGGAAGAGGGTGATTGCTGATCGTGGAGGAGCACAGACAAAGTATTTGCAAAAGGTAGTGACACCTGATAAATCAAATAGCCCATTAGGTGTAGTTGCAATTTCACCAGACCTAGAAAAACACAGCCACAACTCTAGCAGACTCAAGCCCTACTACACTGGCCATCTCTGATGACCCAACTCAGCAGACCCCAACTGCAACAAACAGTATGACGATGCCAGTTAACATAGCACTCGCTCTACAACGCAAACCCCCCATTCTAGCAAAGAGCACACCAAATCCAGTTGCCAAATCCCTTTTCAAATGAGAGAGAGCCCCAATTGCAGCAAATAGGACTCCTGTTCCACTTCTTCCCAGTTTAGGGAGACGAAGCTTATATTGTTGTCAGGAAATTTGTGCGCATCTTTCCTTCATGTAAAGATTATACCACAGACAAAGAACAATTTACAATCTTCCTCCACAACTTACCGTAAGTAATGTACTAATGTTATTCATGGTAATTACCGCATATTTTCTGCTGATAGAAGACACAAGATTTCATTATTTTAAATAGGCAAGGACCAAACTGGATAGTCAGGACGAGCAAGGGTTGGTTGCGCTTTTCAAGCACTCGTTGATGAAGTATCATTCCTACCCGAGTCAAGCGCACTTCGATGGAAAGCCTCTAAATGAAATTTTTGTAAAGTCTCTGGTGCTATATTTATCAAACAATGACTGGAATAATCTTGATACACATTGGTCTCGTCTGCAGAGTAAGGTACTGTCTATGATATCACATCACAATTTGAACTATATTTCTGCATGTGCCTTAACGTCTCACTTGTACGAAAACTATTTGCAGAAGAACATTCATTCTCAAGGGACCACAGAATCTTGCAACTATACTGCACACTACATTGCTCTTGTGAGTACCTGTACCTCTTGCCCTGTATGACCATACTTACTTTCATAGCTGGTTGATTATGTAGCATCATTGCACATGTAGCCTCGTTATACTCCATTTGGTGGACATTATAAGATCCGTATCGATGCTTACATAAATTTAGAATCAACCCAATGCTTTTGAAGGTGTTTAGCTCTGCAGTCCTCTTGTAAGGACTGAATGTCGTCTATCACTGTACTTACATTAACAACTACTCCATCCGCCCCATAATATAAGAGCGTTTTGTATAGTACACTAGTGTTCAAAACACTCTTATATTATGGGAAGAGGGATTGGTTCATGGTGTAGCATTCTGCATCTTATCTCCCTCGCCCACCATTTACTAAAAAATGCCAGATCTATATTTAATCTTACCAAAAATATTGAATACATAGACAATGCCAGTGCAGAAGTGTAGCCCATTGCTCTTGTCAGTACATTTTGTCCTGTAACACTTGTACTTCTAGGGATTGGTAGTTGATTATGTAGCATCAATCTGCATCTTATCTTCATTATCCTCTATCCCTTCCAGTATTATCATCTCTATAATTACTCTCTACAAAATGTATAGTACAGACAATGCTTATGAAGAAGATTCTGTGCTGAAATTCATGAGTTATCCTTCCCTTGACATGGAGAAGGGCATTGTAAAGCCAGTGTTAACTATTAATGTAAGTCAGTCCTTCTAAAGCCTTTATCCTCATCGCTGTTTAATATGCTCATACTCCCTATCTTCAACTGTTGTTTAGTTTGCTGTTTCTATCAAAATGCATGTTTGCAACAACTATAAGATCCAAGTTTTACTTGTAAAACCAAATTCCGTATTCATACCATGCACATTACTCAATACTCCCTATATATATGCTTGTTTTTGTGGATCTATAATCCAGTGTGTGGTTAAGCAGCCCATGGTTGCACCTTGTCATCTCCTGTTTTATCTTACTGATGTGGCTGATGATATGAACAACATGCCATGCACATTAACCAAAATAGATACAATGATTGTCTTTTCCCTTCATCTATACTTGTTTTGTTAACATGGTAATCCAGTAGTATGGTGAAGCTCCCCGCATTATGAATAATGCCAAATTATCCTATAGATATTTTGAACTTACTCTTCATTTTTTAATTTGAAATTGGATGGAATTGACAGCACAGTTACCATCTTTGTTTAAACACGTGCAAAACTTGTCATCTCTCTGTTTGTTTCAGGGTGATATGCCTGATGGCATTCACAAGTCTGCTGAACACTGTGAGACAAACCCAACATATACAACAAAGAAGGAAAAACATCTTGAAGATAGAGAGACAACCCCAAAGTCTTGTCTTGATGCAGTGTCCAAGTTACTTGAGACTAGCAGTCAGACAAGCTCACAGAATTCGCTGTCTGAATCAGTTCGACTTCTTTAGTCCCAAGGTCTAGCAGAAAGGCAATCGGCAACTCAACTTCAACTTGAAGTCCTATCTCTAAGAAAGAGTGCGGAGAACACCAATGAGAACCTCATTGCTAAACAGCTACACCTGGAAGCTATGACCGACATGCTAGGCCTGTCTCACAGCCTTGCTCAGCAGTTGGCGCAACAGTTCTCGTGCAAGGCTAACCTTTCTTGAACTGTCTTAGAAGTGGTCTTGGTTTAGTATTACTTGGTTACGCTGCAATGGTGCCCAGTTTTTGTAATCTGCTTCTTCGTTGCACTTTATGATTACTTGTGGCGAACTTCGGTGCCCAGTGGATGAAGGCTAGCTTAGATGCAAATTTCCGTAAGGTGCTTAATCTTACTTCCTCCATTAATGGCAATGTGCTTTCCCAAAATAGAAGGATGAATGCCATATAAAGGAAATTCGCTCTTTTCTTTCCAAGTGCCAAGGATGGCACTACTTAGATCTATCCTCGCTTTTATGCCTAGCTTGGGGCGTTAAATAGTCGCGCTAGTTGGGAGGTAACCCAATTTTATTTTTGTTTCTTGCTTTTTGCCTCTGTTTAGTAATAAATATTTCATCTAGCTTCTGTTTAGATTTGTTTTCATGTTTTAACTAGTGTTTGTCCCAAGTAGAACCTATAGGATAACCTAAGGTGATAGTTAATTTGATTCTGCTGAAAAAACAGAAACTTTGCGCGCACGAAAATAAGTTTAGTAATTCACAGAAACGTGATGTTGCGTTGATTATTTTTTCTGTAGATCAATATAAAAATTTCCCAGGACTTCCCATTTTGGTAGGATTTTTAGAGTTCCATAAATATTCGAGAGTTACAGATTGCTACAGACTGTTCTGTTTTTGATGGATTCTATTTTTTGTGTGTTGTTTGCTTATTTTGATGCATCTATGGCTAGTATCAAGGGGTATGAACCATAGAGAAGTTGTAATACAGTAGGTTCAACACCAATATAAATAAATAATGAGTTCATTACAGTACCTTATGTGGTGGTTTTTCTTTCTTGCACTAACAGAGCTTATGAGATTTCCTGTTGAGTTTTGTGTTGTGAAGTTTTCAAGTTTTGGGTAAAGATTTGATGGACTATGGAATAAGGAGTGGCAAGAGCCTAAGCTTGGGGATGCCCATGGCACCCCAAGATATTCAATGATAACCAAAAGCCTAAGCTTGGGGATGCCCCGGAAGGCATCCCCTCTTTCGTCTTCGTCTATCAGTAACTTTACTTGCAGCTATATTTTTATTTGCCACATGATATGTGTTTTGCTTGGAGCGTCTTGTATGATATTAGTCTTTGCTTTTTAGATTTCCACAATAATCCTTGCTATACACACCTTTTGGGAGAAGCCCACTTGATTTAGAATTTATTAGAATACTCTATGTGCTTCACTTATATCTTTTGAGCTAGATAATTTTTGCTCTAGTGCTTCACTTATATCTTTTAGAGCACGGTAGTGGCTTAATTTTGTAGAAATTGTTGATCTCTCATGCTTCACTTATATTATTTTGAGAGTCTCTTAGAACAACATGGTATTTTCTATGGTTATAAAATTGGTCCTAGAATGATGGGCATCCAAGTTGGGTTTATTAAAAACTATCATAGGAAGTGAATTGGATGCTATGATCAATTTGATGCTTCATAATTGTTTTGAGATATTAGGATGGTGATATTAGAGTCATGCTAGTTGGGTGATTATGAATTTAAAGAATACTTGTGTTGAAGTTTGTGATTCCCGTAGCATGCACGTATGGTGAACCGCTTTGTGATGAAGTTGGAGCACAATTTTATTTATTGATTGTCTTCCATATGAGTGGCGGCCGGGGAGGAGCGATGGTCTTTTCCTACCAATATATCCCCATAGGAGCATGCGCGTAGTACTTTGTTTTCAATGGCTTGTATATTTTTGCATTAAGTATATGAGTTCTTTATGACTAATGTTGAGTCCATGGATTATACGCACTCTCAGCCTTCCACCATTGCTAGCCTCTCTTGTGCCGCGCAACTTTTGCCGGTACCATACACCCACCATATACCTTCGTCAAAACAGCCACCATACCTACCTATTATGGCATTTCCATAGCCATCCCGACTTATATTGCCATGCAACTTTCCACCGTTCCGTTTATTATGACACACATCATCATTGTCATATTGCTCTTTGCATGATCATGTAGTTGACATCATATTTGTGGCAAGGCCACCTTCATAATTTTCATACATGTCACTCTTGATTCGTTGCATATCCCGGTACACCACCGGAGGCATTCATATAGAGTCATATCTTGTTCTAAGTATCGAGTTGTAATCTTGAGTTGTAAGTAAATAAAAGTGTGATGATCTTCATTATTAGAGCATTGTCGCAGTGAGGAAAGGATGATGGAGACTATCATTCCCCCACAAGTCGTAATGAGACCTCAGAGTTTAAAAAAAGAGAAAGCCCAAATAAAAAAAGAGAAAGGCCAAATAAAAAAATGAGAGAAAAAGAGAGAAGGGACAATGCTACTATCCTTTTTACCACACTTGTGCTTCAAAGTAGCACCATGATCTTCATGATAGATAGTCTCCTATGTTGTCACTTTCATATACTAGTGGGAATTTTTCATCATAGAACTTGGCTTGTATATTCCAATGATGGGCTTCCTCAAAATGCCCTAGGTCTTCGTGAGCAAGCGAGTTGGATGCACACCCACTTAGTTTCTTTTGTTGAGATTTCATACATTTATAGCTCTAGTGCATCCGTTGCATGGCGATCCCTACTCACTCACATTGATATCTATTAATGGGCATCTCCATAGCCCGTTGATATGCCTAGTTGATGTGAGACTATCTTCTCCTTTTTGTATTCTCCACAACCACCATTCTATTCCACATATAGTGCTATGTCCATGGCTCACGCTCATGTATTGCGTGAAAGTTGAAAAAGTTTGAGATTACTAAAGTACGAAAAAATTGCTTGGCTTGTCATGCGGGTTGTGCATGATTAAATACTTTGTTTGATGAAGATAGAGCAACAGCCAGACTATACGATTTTGTAGGGATAACTTTCTTTAGCCATGTTAATATGAGAAGACATGATTGCTTAGTTAGTATGCTTGAAGTATTGCTATTTCTTATGTCAATATGAACTTTTATTTTGAATCATTTGGATTTGAACATTCATGCCACAATAAAGAAAATTACATTGAGAATTATGCTAGATAGCATTCCACATCAAAAATTCTGTTTTTATCATTTACTTACTCGAGGACGAGCAGGAATTCATCTTGGGGATGCTTGATACGTCTCCAACGTATCTATAATTTTTGATTGTTCCATGCTATTATATTAACCGTTTTGGATATTTATGGGCTTTACTTTACACTTTTATATCATTTTTGGGACTAACCTACTAACCGGAGGCCCAGCCCGAATTGCTGTTTTTTTTTTGCCTATTTCAGTGTTTCGAAGAAAAGGAATATCAAACGGGATGAAACCTTCGAGAGCGATCTTTTTGGAACAAACGCAATCCACGGGACTTGGAGTGGACGTCAAGCAACAGAGGAGGCGCCCACAAGGGTGCCCGGCGCGCCTCCCACCCTCATGGGCTCCTCGAGCGTCCACTGACCTACTTCTTCCTCCTATATATACACTCGTACCCTGAAACCATCAAAAGCGACCACGAAAACCTAATTCCACCGCCGCAACCTTCTGTATCCGCGAGATCCCATCTTGGAGCCTTCGTCGGTGCTCCGCCGAAGGGGGAATCGACCATGGAGAGCCTCTACATCATCTCCAAGGCCCTTCCGATGAGTTGTGAGTAGTTTACCTCAGACCTTCGGGTCCATAGTTATTAGCTAGATGGCTTCTTCTCTCTCTTTGAATCTCAATACAAAGTTCTCCTTGATCTTCTTGGATATCTATTCGATGTAACTCTTTTTGCGGTGTGTTTGTCGAGATCCGATGAATTGTGGGTTTATGATCAAGTTTATCTATGAGAAATATTTGAATCTCCTCTGAATTCTTTTATGTGTGATTAAGTTATCTTTGCAAGTCTCTTCGAATTAGCAGTTTGGTTTGGCCTACTAGATTGATCTTTCTTGCAATGGGATAAGTGCTTAGCTTTGGATTCAATCTTGCGGTGTCCTTTCCCAGTGACAGCAGGGGCAGCAAGACACGTATTGTATTGTTGCCACTGAGGATAAAAAGATGGGGTTTATATCATATTGCATGACTTTATCCCTCTACATCATGTCATCTTTCTTAATGCGTTACTCCGTTCTTTATGAACTTAATACTTTAGATGCAGGAAGGAGTCAGTCGATGTATGGAGTAATAGTAGTAGATGCAGGCAGGAGTAGATCTACTTGTCACGGACGTGATGCCTATATACATGATCATGCCTAGATAATTTCATTACTATGCGCTTTTCTATCAATTGCTCGACAGTAATTTGTTCGCCCAGCGTAATACTTATGCTATCTTGAGAGAAGCCACTAGTGAAACCTATGGCCCCCGGGTGTATATTTTATCATATAAGCTTGCCATCTACTTTTATTTGCATCTTTACTTTTTTTACCTGGTTGCATCTTTACTTTTCCAATCTATATCATAAAAATACTAAAAGTATTTATCTTATCATATTATCTCTATCAGATCTCACTTTTGCAAGTGGCCACGAATGGATTGACAACCCCTTTATTGTGTTGGTTGCGAGGTTCTCGTTTGTTTGTGTAGGTGCGTGGGACTTTTGAGGAGCCTCCTACTGGATTGATACCTTGGTTCTCAAAAACTGAGGGAAATACTTACACTACGTTGCTGCATCACTCTTTCCTCTTCAAGGAAAACCAACGCAAGCTCAAGACGTAGCAGGAGGCATAAGCTAACATACTTTCTCTTCTTGGATCATATGCACTTATGATTGGAACTCAGCAAGCATCCGCAAATACTAAAGATCATTAAGGTAAAACCTAACCATAGCATTAAAATATCAAGTCCCCTTTATTCCCATACGCTGTGATCCACTTATCCGTGTTTATGCTTCTGTCACTCAAGCAACACAGACAATAAGTAAATCATGGACATATTGCAACACCCTACATCAGGAATCCCTCACGCTTGCACGACACAGAGGGAACAATAGGATAGCACCAAATTCAAACATACAACTCATACCGATCTAGATCATCAATCAACCCATAGACAAAAGATATCTACTCAAAACATCATAGGATGACAACACATCATTGGATCATAATACGTGACATAAAGCACCATGTTCAAGTAGGGATTATAGCGGGGTGCGGGAGAGTGGACCGCGTAAAAGAGATGAGGATGGTTATGGTGATGGTGATGGTGATTAACGATCACTGCAGCGATGATTCCCCTCCCGATGGCACTCCGGCGCCACCGAGAGAGAGGAGGAGAAGTTCTCCCCCTTGTGCTTCCTCCTCCATGGCCTCCCCTTGTATGGGGAGAGGTTCCCCCTCTGGTCCTTGGCATTCATGGCGATGATAGCCCCTCCGAGATCCTTCCCCATGGCCTCCGGTGATGACGGCCCCCTCTGGCAGGGTGCCAGAGAGGGCCTAGATTGATTTCTCGTGGCTTTTCTCGTGGCTATAGAGGCTTGCAACGGCGGAACTTCCGATCTAGGTTATTTTCTGGAGGTTTGGGTATTTATAGAAGAGGTTGGCGTCGAGGACAAGTCAGGGGGCCCCATAGGGAGTCCATGAGGCACAGGGGCGCGCCCTAGGGGGTGGGCACGCCCCCCACCCTCGTGGAGCCCACGGGACTCCCCTCCGATAGATTTTTGCTCCAGTATTTTTTATATTTTCCCAAAAAAATCTCCGTTGATTTTGAGCGCATTCCAAGAACTTTTATTTCTGCACAAAAAACAACACCACGGCAGTTCTGCTGGAAACAGCGTCAGTCCGGGTTAGTTCTAATCAAATCATACCAAAATCATATAAAACTATTGTAAACATGGCATGAATACTTCATAAATTATAGATACGTTGGAGACGTATCATTGAGTAAGTTGTGTGACCTCTTTCAGTGGTAGACTAGAAGATATAGCGGAAAGTAGGTGTACCGGTCTACCCAGAGTAAAGAGTGAAAGATTGAGCATGTCACCTAGAGGGGGGGTGTGAATAGGCGCTTTAAAATAATTACGGTTTAGGCTTGAACAAATGCGGAATAAACCTAGCGGTTAATTTGTCAAGCACAAAACGTAAAACAACTAGGCTCACCTATGTGCACCAACAACTTATGCTAAGCAACATAAGCAACTATGTGATAGCAAGATATATGACAAAGAACAATATGGCTATCACAAAGTAAAGTGCAGACGTAAAGGGCTCGGGTAAGAGATAACCGAGGAAAGTGGAGACGATGATGTATCCCGAAGTTCACACCCTTGCGGATGCTAATCTCCGTTTGGAGCTGTGTGGAAGCACAATGCTCCCCAAGAAGCCACTAGGGCCACCGTAATCTCCGCACGCCCTTGCACAATGCAAGATGCCGTGATTCCACTAAGGGACCCTTGAGGGCGGTCACCGAACCCGTACAAATGGCAACCCTTGGGGGCGGTCACCGAACCCGTACACTTTGGCAACCCTTGGGGGCGGTCACCGGTACCCGTCAAATTGCTCGGGGCGATCTCCACAACCTAATTGGAGACCCCGACGCTTGCCCGGAGCTTTACACCACAATGATTGAACTCCGAACAACACCAACCGTCTAGGGCGCCAAGGCACCCAAGAGGAACAAGCTCTAGGGTGTCCAAACACCCAAGAGTAACAAGCTCAAGGGTACCAAGCACCCAAGAGTAATAAGCTTCTCAACTTGTAACTTCCACGTATCACGTGGAGAACTCAAACCGATGCACCAAATGCATTGGAATGGGCACACGGAGTGCCCAAGTCCTTTTTTCTTAAATACAACCAAAGCAACTAATGCTAGGGAGGAAGATGAGAGGAAGAACAAGGAGAACACCAAGAACTCCAAGATCTAGATCCAAGGGGTTCCCCTCACATAAAGGAGAAAGTGATTGGTGGAAATGTGGATCTAGATCTCCTCTCTCTTTTCCCTCAAAAGCTAGCAAGGATCCATTGAGGGATTGAGAGTTAGCAAGCTCGAAGAAGGTCAACAATGGGGGAAGAACACGAGCTCAAAGGATAAGGTTCATTGGGGAAGAAGACCCCCTTTTATAGGAGGGAAAAATCGAACTGTTATGTGCTCAGCCCGCACACGAGCGGTATTACCGCTCCATGAGCGGTACTACCGCTCGGGCGGAAGAAGCAGGGAAAAGGCGCAACAAAACATGAACCTTGGGGTGGTAGTACCGCTTATAAGCGGTACTACCGCTCACCCCAGCGGTACTACCGCTAGAGGAGTAGAACACGGGACCAAATGAGGCAGGGCAGAGCAGAGAACGGCGGCAGTAATGCAGTAGCGGTACTATCGCCCGACCACAGTGGTACTACCGCTTATAGGTGGTACTACCGCCCAATCGGGGCGGTACTACCACTTATAGGCGAAACTGCCGTGCAACTATTGCTAAACCCGACACGAAAAGTGCAAGACCCAAAATCGAGGCGGTAGTAGTAGAGCGGTACTGGAGCGGTACTACCGCATGACGAGCGGTACTACCGCTATCGACCACGGTACTACCGCAGGGAGAAAACCCAAAACTGCCATAACTTCTTCATGAGAGCTCCGAATTGAGAAAACTCAAGCTTGTTGGATACAAGACAATGAGTAGCGTCAAAACAGTGAGGCAGGGGAGATGAGGGAGTCCCGGATTAGGGGGTGTCCAGATAGCCGAACTATCACCTTTGGCCGGACTCCTAGACTATGAAGATACAAGATTGAAGACTTTGTCCCGTGTCCGGATGGGACTTTCCTTGGCGTGGAAGGCAAGCTTGGCGATACGAATATGCAGATCTCCTACCATTGTAACCAACTCTGTGTAACCCTAACCCTCTTTGGTGCCTATATAAACCGGAGGGTTTTAGTCCGTAGGACGAACGACAATCATACCATAGGCTAGCTTCTAGGGTTTAGCCTCTTTGATCTCGTGGTAGATCTACTCTTGTACTACCCACATAATCAATATTAATCAAGCAGGAGTAGGGTTTTACCTCCATCGAGAGGGCCCCAACCTAGGTAAAAACATCGTGTCCCTTGTCTCCTATTACCATCCGCCTAGACGCACAGTTCGGGACCCCCTACCCGAGATCCGCCGGTTTTGACACCGACATTGGTGCTTTCATTGAGAGTTCCTCTATGCCGTCGCCATCAGGAAGGATGCCTCATTCCGTCTTTAAAGACGGCACTGTTGCTAAAGGAGCTTTGGCCATCGGCCAAACTCTCCGGCTAGGCGGTTTTCTTATGACCGTCTGTTCGTCCACCACGCCGACGATGACTTCTCGGGTCATCGAAAGCAATCTTCATGTTAACTCGGAACTCGCCGAGCAGTTAGATCCGATGGAGCTCTCTTCCTTCAACGAGCTCTTGGATCGCATTGCCGCCCTGGGAGTCGCTACAGACTATGATCATATTGGGCCTAAACCTGATCTGAGAGAGATCAACTCTCCCCAGGTTACCCACCATGTTGCCGTGGTTGAGGAACAATACGGCGACCCTTCCTCTATTTTAAGGACTAGCTATGTCCGGATTCCCGATCCCTCCATGCCGGATTCCCGCGGAGGGGAGGACGTCACTCAAGCCCTGAACCTAAAGTCAGGCAGCGGGCTAGATTCATTGGACAACATCCAAGAACCCAAGCTTCCAAGTTCGGAAACTTCTTGGCCCCTGAGTCTTAGATTGGACGGGGTTCCGAATTTAATTCCACCCGCCCACCCAAACATAAGCGATCTATCCCAAATACGGCAAGAGCCCGCAGAAACAGTACACCATTACTGGGCCAGATTCCTCCTGGTGATGAACAGGATAAAGGATTGCCATGAGGAGGACACAATTTCATTCTTATGCAATAATTGCACAGAAAAGGGAATCCTCAATGCCGTAAGTCGTCGTGAAATTACACGCTTCGCTGACTTGGCGTCCATGGTACAAAAGTACTCTGTGATGGAAAGCACCTGGAAAACCGAAATCAATTTTTGTGACAATCCGGCCCTGAATACAACCCCAGTCCGAAATAAAAGGGTGCATCATCGCCAGGCACCTAGGTTAAATACCAAAAAGCAAAAACCCTCTATAGGGCATGGAACCGTACTGGAAGGATGGCTCAATGGACCCTACAAAATTCAGAGTACATAGGGCACCACTCCAACTCATAGCCTTAGAGCATGTTGGATACTACGGCAGGTGGCCAAAAGTGGCGTAGAGCTTCTAACTCCAGAGCACCAACCCAAGGATACTAGTATGGTATTAACAGTCTTCGAGACTTCAACATCAAATAATATGCGGAAACGAACACTCCACAGCCTTGCCGAAGTCTACCAAGTAGCAACAATAAACCCATGGAGTGACACGGCTATTACCTTTAATGCCAAAGACGAACCTAAATTCCGAACATCCCGAGCACCTGCCGCATTGGTCTCAGTCCAATAGTGGACGGCTTTCGCCTTACCAAGGTACTCATGGATGGTGGCAGCGGATTGAACCTCATTTACGAGGAAACCCTCAGAAAAATGGAAATAGACTGGAGGCGCATTGAGCGAAGTAGCACAACCTTTATAGGAATAATCCCCAGTCGGGAAGCATGCTGTACAGGAAAAATCACACTGGATGTGGTGTTCGGCACGCTGGATAATTACAGGTCTAAGGATGTCACGTTCCAAGTGGCCCCGTTCAGCAGCGGATATCACGCTCTATTAGGGCGATAGGCATTCACAATTTTTCAAGCTATACCCCATTACGGGTACATGAAGCTCAAAATGCCCAGGCCCAACGGAATAATCACTCATGCTAATGACCCGGACATTGCACTCCGTGCCGAAAACAAGACAGCCGCACTGGCCCTTGAGGTACTATCCGAAGCCCTAGCGGCCGAGGAACTCACTGCGCTGCGCTCCACGGTGAACAGGGACAATGTGATACTCGATAAGAGATCCAAGTCCACCTCCTTTAAACCGGCGGACGAAATAGTCAAATTCCAAGTCCATCCAACGGACCCTACAAAAACAGCCTCCATCAAGGCACAATTAAACCCTGATGTAGATGCTGCACTACGAGAATTCCTACGCGAAAATTGGGACATTTTTGCCTGGCACCCTTCAGACATGCCAGGAATCCCACGCCGGCTGGCTGAGCACAACCTAAACATCCTAAAAGGATTCAAGCCAGTCAGACAAGCTCTTCGGTGTTTCTCCGAACCCAAGAGATAGACCATGGGAGAGGAGCTAGCCAAACTATTGGAGGCTGGATTCATCAGAGATATAAAACATCCGGACTGGCTAGCAAACCTGGTGTGGTACCAAAGAAGGACAAATCCTGGCACCTATGCGTCGATTTCAAGGACCTTAACAAGGCTTGCCCAAAGGATCCCTTCCCCCTCCCCTGCATCGATCAAATTATCGACGCTACCGCAGGACACGATTCATTGTGCTTCCTCGACGCATACTCCGGCTACCACCAAATTAAGATGGCAGAGCCCGACCAAGCCGCAACGGCATTCATCACCCATACGGCCCATTCTGCTTCAACACAATGCCCCTCGGGCTCAAAAACGCCGGCGCAACATATCAGCGCATGATTCAGACATGTCTGGCAAACCAGATCGGTAAAATAGTGGAGGCATACATAGACGATGTGGTCGTTAAAACCAAGCATGTCGAAACTCTAGTAGACGATTTGAGGCTCACATTCTATAATCTCCGAACATATGACATCAAACTCAACCTAGAAAAATGCGTTTTCGGCGTACCAGCCGGAAAGCTCTTGGGCTTCATTGTATCCGGCAGAGGAATTGAAGCAAACCCAGCCAAGATCCGAGCTCTGTCACAATTGGATATCCCAAAGGACCTCAAACAAATACCAAAATTGACTAGATGCGTGGCGGCTCTAAGCCGCTTTATCTCCCGTTTGGGAGAAAAGGCATTACCCCTTTATCGCCTCCTCCGACGCACCGAACACTTTGAATGGACGGATGCCACCACGGCCGGACTCGAAGAAATAAAAGCCATATTGGCAACAAACCCGGTCCTGGCCGCGCCCAACATGGGCGAACCAATGCTATTATATATCGCGGCAACTCATCAAGTTGTAATCGCGGTACTCGTTGTCGAATGAGAAATGGACGGACACAAGTTCCCCCTTCAAAAACCAGTTTACTACGTGTCCACTGTCCTAACTTCATGCAAGTCACGGTACCCGCATTATCAAAAGATAGCGTACGCGTTGTTTATGGCATCCCGGAAGCTGCGACACTACTTTCAAGAGTGTTCGATAACAGTAGCCTCCGAAGTACCTCTTAACGACATTATAAACAACCGCGACGCGACGGGCCGGATTGCCAAATGGGCCATTGAGCTCCTCCCGTTTGACATCACCTATAAGCCACGGTGAGCTATTAAGTCGCAAGTTTTGGCCGACTTCGTCGCTGAATGGACTGAAGCCGAACTCCCTAAAGAGCATGGCGCATATTCCAACTGGATCATGCCCTTCGACGGCTCCAAAATGTTGGCTGGTCTGGGGGCTGGCGTCGTTCTGACGTCCCCAACTGGGGATACAGTTCAATACGTACTCCAGATAATGTATACGGACTCCAATAACGCAGCCGAATACGAGGCCCTTCTACATGGTCTCCGGATGGCAGTCTCCATGGGCATTCAACGCCTAGAGGTGTGTGGGGATTTGAACCTCGCGATATCCCAAATAAATGGAGATTTCGATGCCAAGGATCCGAAAATGGCAGCCTATCGCAACGTCGTCCTAAAAATGTCAGCTCGGTTTGAGGGGCTCGAATTTCACCATATAGCCCAGGATAACAACCAGGCAGCAGACGTATTGGCACGCATTGGCGCAAAGCGCGATGCCGTCCCTCCCAACATCTTCCTAGAGAGGTTGTTTAAGCCATCCGTACTATTGGAGGGGGAGTCCGGAAATAACAACCCAGACCCAACTACACTGCCCGACACCGAACATTCTGACACAATTGGTGGTTCTGCCAACAAAGTAACACCATCAGCCCACGTAATAATGGCAGTCATCGCCCCGTGGACGAAACCATTCCTAGCCTACCTAACCAGGCAGGAACTTCCCGAGGACCAAAATGAGGGCCGCTGCATAGTGCGGCGATCTAAAGCCTACAAGGTCCACGAGGGAGAGCTTTATAAGAAAAGCACAACCGGAGTCCTTCAAAGGTGTATCTCCAAAGAGGAAGGGCGGAATCTTCTAGCCGAAACTCATGCCGGACTCGGCGAGCACCACACTGCAGCCCGGGCCCTTGTAGGCAAGGCCTTCCGTACAGGATTTTATTGGCCGACGGCCCGGGTAGACGCTCAGGACTTAGTCCTACGATGCGTCGGTTGCCAGCTCTTTGCTATTCAAAGCCACATGCCACCCACCGCCCTCAAAACTATACCCATCACCTGGCCCTTCACGGTCTGGGGGCTTGACATGGTTGGACCCCTTAAAGGAGGAACCCACAAGCAAAAATACCTACTGGTCATGGTGGATAAATTCACCAAATGGATAGAGGGCAAACCTGTTAAGACGGTCGAATCCGGATCAGTGATAGACTTCATATCAGGGCTCGTACACTGTTACGGCGTCCCCCACAGCATCATCACTGATAACGGCATGAACTTCACGGCCGATGAGGTCAAACTCTGGTGCAAAAACATGGGCATCAAGCTCGACTATGCTTCAGTCTATCACCCTCAAACTAACGGTCAAGTCGAGTGAGCAAATGGTCTAATCATGAGCGGCATCAAACCCAGACTAGTGACGTCCCTCAAGGAATCTAACATGCACTAGGTAGAGGAGCTCGATTCCGTACTCAGGGGCTGCGGACCACGCCGAATCGCACTACCGGATTCACACCATTCTTTATGGTATACGGTGCAGAGGCAGTTTTGCCCTGCGATATAATTCATGACTCACCTCGCGTGCGCATGTACGAAGAAAGAGAAGCCGAGCTCGATCGGTAGGACAGTTTGGACGCCTTGGAGGAGGAGCATGACGTGGCAAAAGCCCGTTCGGCATTCTATCAACAGCAGGCTCGAAGATATCAAAGCAGAGAAGTACGGGCCAAAACTTACAATGTTGGCGAGTTAGTTCTATGCTTGCCGGACAAGAAAAAGGACAAACTCAAGCCCAAATGGGGAGGTCCCTTCATCATCGACCAAGTCCTGACCGGCGGAGCGTACCGTCTGCGAAATGCATCGGATAACCGAGTCGAGCCGAACCCATGGAACGCAGCCCGTCTCCAGAGATTCTACGCCTAGCGCCGGATTCTGAGTTCGTCTCCTTCCTCCGTCTATATTTTATATAGTAGCTGTCTTATATTTCTCCCCTTCTCCCTCCATTTCTCTTACAGCCTTTGAAGGCTCGCTCACGCTTTGTTCGCACACACTTGACGCGCTATCCGCGCTCATTATACCTGGGGGCTTCTTTAACAGAAGCTTATTTATACGGGCTTCATGCCCAACACATGTGTCACACTTCCGCATGTACCTTTTATTCACCATTATATGCATCGATATGACTTAAGTTTTGGCCAAGCTGGGTTGCCTGGCTCCTGTGCTTACCCCTACGTTCCCGATTGTTCGGCTAGGTGGTAAAGGGAGCACCTCTGCGATTGTTACTGCCGGGTCAGCCGGATGTGTACCTCAGACTGGTTATCGATGTCTTGGTTTTCTTGGTGCTATCCGCGGATGTGCACCTCTGCGATTGTTGCACTTGCTGTAATGCATCGATGTCTTGGTTTTCTTGGTGTTAGTGTCGTCGAGATTTCTCTTGGTCTATGGTATCTTGTTCCTAATGACAATGTTGTTCACACCCTCAAAGATGGTCTTGCAAAAAATTGCCATGGAATGGATTTTGTGGATCTTGAAGATCTTGATGGTCATCAAGATGATGAAAACGAAACCGTGGAAGACTTGCGTCGGCAGATGGGTTCGAAGAGTGTCAACTTGAGTGGTGCCGTCTTGATGAAGATGACGTGGATGATGCGCGGTTGACCATCATTTTACGAAATTCTTCCATTTGTGTGGATAGCTTGGCATCAAGATAGTCCTAGTTCCTTGCTTTCCATTGATGTAAGTCAGTGGTGAGTTTCTTGATGCGATCGCCCCAGAGCTTCAATTTCTTCATGTAGAGCCTGCTGAGCGCCGAATAGATGACCTCTGGTGACATAGTCGTGCGCTTCATCTTGTTCCTCAAAGAACGGGTTTGATGTGCTTTGTCTCTATCATAGTCAAGTGGTGGTGAGAACGAAAATGAGAGAACAATACCAAAGTTACTGTCGTGGATTAAACACGGTTGATGCCCCAGTGAAAGGACTTAGCTGTGGAGCTATCGCAACTAGGTTAGCTTGAAGGGGTTGCACGAGACAAAGGACACAAGGAGTTTACCCAGGTTCGGCCCCTCGTAATGAGGTAAAAGCCTACGTCCTGCTTTTGGTTGTATTGCTTGAGTTTCAATTACAAGGGAGTTAATACGCTTGACCCAGTTCTCGATTGATTGTTTCTTGAGTTAACTCGCCGTCGGGTCTCACCTTTATATACACAGGTAGAGCCCTAGAGGTTTACAGAGTCCCGGACGGCTCACACAACGTGACCGGCTTGGTTTCTAACTAGTCATGCCTTACAGAGCAAGTCTTCATACGATGCTTCACATGCGCAGGTCTTGGGCCTTCCCCAGGCCTGCCTCCAATAGTTGTCGTCTTCATACTTCTCCTTGGGCCTCCTTTGACTTTCTTCATGTTAAACTGCCAACGGTGTAACCCGGCCCCTCCTGGGCGGGTCACACCTCAGAGCTATATCCCCAATATTAGGCCCCAGGTTGATTTGAACTTGTTCATATCAATCTTCATTGTTTTAACTTAACAGACTACATCAGTGCCGAATTTTATGCAGGCCACTATAAACCATCATGACATCATATAAACAAAATCATTACAACTCGCCATGACGTCATGTGCATTAATTCCGCACAAGGCCTGGGATATCTTAATGGATCTTTATCTTAATGGACTTCCCGAGAATCAAGGCGCCCGCATTGTTAACGTAATCATTTTGCCTCCTTGATTTTTGTGCATGCCATCTTATCACCTCCTTATAAATAGGGACAATGGGCCCTCTTTTCACTTTTACTCCTGCCTCTGCCTCTTCTTCCTCCTCCTCGCAACGACCGACACCTCCGGAGCTCCGCCGCCCCCGTCGACTGCATCAACTTGGCCGCTGCATCAACCTGACCTCGACCAGAAAACGGTGGTGCCCCTCTGTTGTCCATCAGCATCACCAGGTATCCATCTCCCTTTGCTTTCAATCTGCATTAGGGTTCACCTAGTTCTTCGGTGCTCGTCGAAGTTCATCAAGTTCGTCTGTAGTTCACCTACCATGCCGTTTAGTCAAGCCCAGATACGATGCCAAAGTCATGTTTTGACTGCTTTAATGTCTGCTATCAACAATAGATCCATTCCCTTTTGTTGATATTCACCCGAAATCCAGTAGTTCATCCTCTACATATTAGGTCTTCTCAATTTCTGCCTATTTTCGAACTGGCGTAGATCCAAAGCTGCAAGCAGAATCTGTGAAACTTGTTTTCCTAGCACTTAGTGAAATTTCATTCATCTACAGATCTATAGGTATCTGTTTGCTCACTGTTGTATAGGCGGCCCAAATGATACTTTGTGACCCGCCAAATGCTAGCCGGCTTACTTATGAAATGTTAAACCGCCAACATATGTCCAACGTTGATATCACCCAACCGTTTCTTGCCGCTTAGCCATGTTACTTCTTCTTCCATAACATAACCATTTTTTCATAATAAACTTGCCTTCTCATTGGTATTGGGCGGCTTATCATCAAAATTTTGACCCGCCATGATTTCCTTTCTAGGCTTTCGCCTGATAAAAATGACTAAGACCGTCACCTCCTGCGACTGGGTCATTTCCAATGTCACAGAACGGTCTCTCCAAGAGTTTGTTGATATGGGCGTCTTGCCATCAAAAGATGCCATCCACTGGCGGGTTCCGGGAGTTGAGGTTCCACCTCAACCAAAGGAAGGATAAGTTATAGTTTTTTCTCATCACATGCTCCGAGACTTCTCACCGCCCGGCTCAAAGTTCTTTCGTGACATTCTGCACTTCTATCAGCCTCACCCTCAAGACATCGAACCCAACTCAGTCTCCGACATATGCAATTTTCAAGTCTTTTGTGAAGTATACCTTCAAGAGGAGCCCAGCCTTGACCTCAATATTATTAGTTGAATCGCCAGACAGAGATAGCAGACGGGGCTAACCTTGAACTTGGCGGAATTTCTATCCAGAGACGAAGAGGCATTGTCTTTCCTTCAGCCGTGCTTCCCAGTCACCCCAAAGATTGGAATCTGACTTGGTTTTATTGCCAAGACACCTCTCCGGCGGGTGAAAACGCTCTGCCAAGTTTCTGCCTCTGCCAGCTCAACCCAAGGCACCCACTTCTAGACCAGATCAGTTCTGCCGAACGGGCCAAATACGGACCCGCTTTTACCAAGATAACGACCTTGATGGCAAATGGCTTGACCGGTGTTGACTTGTCCAATGCTGGGTTACCTGGAGGATCATGCCTTTAAGCCGCCGCCCCGGTTTAATGTGCACATACACTGGTGATGTAAATGACCCCTTGCGGTATAATTCATAATGTCTTGAAGAGAATGACCTCAATGAAATGACAAAGCCTTTCTTGGGGAAACTCTAGAAAACTGCAGCAAAACAGGGCTGAAGCCCTTCTGTGCCCTTAACCCAGCTCCAGCTGTAAGCATTTCAATTTACTTTTTCATTATTCTCTTATGCTGTATTCTCCTCATTATCTTGCTTTCTTCAGGCCGGCTCTCCTTTTTGGAACATGAAACTTCAAGATAAACCGGCCAAAAAGGCTAGGACGAAGAACAAGGCTTCAAAGAAGACTAAGAAGAAAACAGATGTAACAACAAGTCACACTGGATGATGAGTTGGAGGTAGAACTTGATTCTCTTTGCTTCTTTTTTATGAATCTTATTGACGCTGACCCCTCTCAGGATGATGCGGAGAGCAGCCAAGTAGATGCTGAAGACGTAACTATTATTTCCTTCAACTCAGAGCCTTTGCCAAGACAGGAAGTTCGGCAAGAGACCGGAAACACTATAAAAAAAAGACACATCCGTGACATTTTGGGCTGAACAAATTTTTTTTCTGTCATACATATGACACTTCTATGACGATAATTGTAACAAAACCCAGTATCATCATAGATGTGGTGGGCTCCTACTTCTATGACAAAAAATCATGACAGAAAATGGGCTTTTCGTCCTGGGCGGGCCGGAGACGCGACTGCATGACATTCTTTGGGCCATCCATGACGGAAAAAACCGTGGTAGAAGCGAGGGGGAGGAAAATTTTGGGGAGTTTTCGGTTACGGTGGGAGGTCGGGGGCCGAGCGATGCGTGTTTCTCTCGTACACGTACACGCGTGTGTGCGAGGCGTTGGCTCTAACTGAACCCGAGCGAGGCGTTGGGCTCTAACTGAACCCGAGCGATTGCACTGTAGGCTACGCGTTACTGAACCCGAGCGATCGATCGATGGCTATTAACTGAACCTAATCGACCGATTCCTTCGCTAATGCTGCTAATTGAAGCCAATCGATTGGATGAACAGTGAGTGTTGCCGGAGGGTGGATGGACAACGAGCGGTGGCGTTGCCTCTGGATGAACAGGACCCCATGGTGTGGAGGGCTGGATGAACAGTAGACGGTGGAGGGGTAGCCGTGGAGGGGTGGTTGATCAGGACCCCGTGGTGTGGAGGGCTGGATGAACAGTAGACGGTGGAGGGGTGCCCGTGGAGGGGTGGTTGAACAGTAGCCGGTGGAGTAGCGCATGGTGGAGGCTGGATGAACAGGAGCCCGTGGAGGCTGGAGGAGGTCGACGGTAGCCCGTGGAGGCTGGAGGAAGTCGATGGTGGAGATGAACAGTATGCCGTGGAGTCCTGTTTTGCGGTACGCCACACCCCTCCCGATGAACAGGACCCCCGTTTCGACCATAGCGCTCCAACACAAGTCTGTTTCGTCCGTTTTGTGGTACGCCACACCCCTCCCGATCAACAGGACCCCCCGTTTCGACCGTAGGAGGTCCGTTTCCTCCGTTTTGCGGTACGCCACACCCCTCCCGATCAACATGACCCCCGTTCCGAACGTAGGAGGTCTGTTTCCTCCGTTGTGTGGTATGCCAGGCCTCATTTCCATCCCCTGTTCCGTCCAAGCCGGTTGGCTCCCACGCGTTCTGTTGCCTCCCGATGAACACAACGCATTCCGTTGCCTCTCGATGAACACGATGCATTCCATTGCCTCCCCATGAACACGACGCATTCTGACGCATTCCGTTGCCTCCCCATGAACACGACGACGATGATGTTTCTTCGTTCTGACCCAGCCATGTACACGTGCCCTTTCTCCGTTCCGACCCAGCCATGTACACGAGCCCTGGCCATACGTATGTGCGAGTAGGCGTTCGAGACCCTGCCCGTATGTACGTACGTGGCCGTATTTTCTTTCTTCAACCCTCTCCGCTGTACGTACGTGTACATGCTACGTGCGCGCCTCTAGTACGACATGTGCGCGCCTCTACAATGACCAGTATGTACGTACACGTTCGCGACCAGAATGACAACGCTATGTACGCTTCGACCAGGTGGGTCCCGACTGTCAGGCACTTCCTTGCCTGCGAAGATGTAGCTGGTGGGTCCCAGCAGTCAGGTGGGCGAATCGTTTTTTTCGGATGCAGTTCCGTGCGTGCGAAGATGTAGATGGTGGGTCCCAGCAGTCAGGGGGAAACGTTTTATTCGCGAAATACGGTGGCCCGTCCGGTGGGTCCCCGCTGTCAGGTGGAGGAATAATTATTTTGCGCGTAATAAGGAGGCATTTCCTTGCTGCGGCCGTGGACCCAGCTGTCAGCCTCTCCACGTACAGTCCACGTCCGATGGAAGCCATTCCTTGACCACGTTGACCACGTCGCGCCGAGAGCACCAGGGCGGTGGACAACGGCGAGGCCTAGGAATGGGACGACGCGGAGCTGGGGAAGGCACGACAGTGGATGCCCACGCATAGAGGAGTACGAGGGTTCACTGGTTCGCTGTGGTGTGAGGCTGCCATTGCCGCAGAATAACAGGGGGTGTGGGTGAGTAGAGGGATGGCCTGGCCAGCGGTTGGAGTAGTAGGGGGCGGTGAGGCCTCCGCCGCATCGCAGCCGGCCATGGGAGGCAGGAGCACGAGGCACGACCGGCGCTGGTTTGGGCAGCTGGAGCAAGAAGACCAGAGGTTGAAGAAGCACTACGGCCGTTGGATGGACATCGTATGGTCACTGGAGATAGAATCATGCATATTGACTAAGTTGACGAAGCCCTCCGTCCCCGTCAACTTACTAGGCCCACAAGTCAGCCTGTCACTATACTGGGTCCCAGCTAACAGGGGGAGTATTCATTTTTTTATGCGTAATAAGGAGGCACTTCATTGCGTGCGAAGATATAGCTGGTGGGTCCGAGCTGTCAGCGGCGGTAACGTTTTTTTTTCATGAAATACAGAGGCCCTTTCGGTGGGTCCCTGATGTCGGGTGGAGGAATCATTATTTTGCGCGTAATAAGGAGGCATTTCCTTGTGTGCGGCCGTGGACCCAGCTGTCGGCCTCTCCACGTACAGTCCACTTCAGATGCATGTCGGTCGTTGACCATGTTGACCAGGCCGCGTCGAGAGCACCAGGGCGGTGGACGACGGCGAGGCCTAGGAAGGGAACGACATGGAGGCAGGGAAGACTCGTCAGTTGTTTCCCACGAGGAGGGGAGTACGACTGTACGAGGGTTTACTTGTTCGTCTGCAGTCGCCGGAGAATAACAGCAGGTGTGGGTGAGTAGAGGGATGGCTAGGCCAGCGATGGGAGTATGGTGGGGTGGTGAGGCCTGCACGGCAGCACAGCCGGCCGCGGGGAGGAGGGAGGAGGCAGTCCCGCCGGCGCTTGTTTGAGCGGCTGGAGCAGGAAGAGCAGAGATTGAAGAAGCACGACGGCCGTTGGATGGACATCCAACAGTCACTGCATGTGCGTCAATCTTTTTTATAGGAAAGCCTCAAATCTGTAGAAAACAGCATACATGCCATCTGCTATTATTTCTAATAATTTACAGCTCATTTGCTAATTCTTAAGGTTTTTTTGGAGCCCATATTCTTTTTGTTAGCATTACAGCCCATATTGTGGCCACGGTTATAAAATTATACGAAATCTTGCATATTTCGGTGCGGTCCGAACTGTTTTTAATCCCGAAATTTTGACTCACATTCAAACAGATTTTAAAAATAAATGTATATCAATATAAAATCCAACAAATTCTCCACGCATAAAAATTAATGTAATTTAAAATCTTGAAATGAAAAAAAGATATTTGAAACTAGTTGCCGGTTTGATGTGTTTTAAAAATGTACAGCCCATTTCTCATTATTGATAGGCCATTTTCTCGGCCAGCCGAATGAAGCTCTCCTCGTCTTGAAAGATTTGCAGCCCAACAGGCCTGACAAAGCGACTTACTTGTCAAATCACAAAAAAAACTGGGTTGTGGCCGTGGACCCAGCTGTCAGCCTCTCCACGTACAGTACTCTTCCGATGGAAGTCGGTCGTTGACCACATTCACCACGCCGCGCCGAGAGCACCAAGGTGGTGGACGACGGCGAGGCCTAGGAAGGGATGGCGCGGAGCCGGGAAAGATGCGGCAGTGAATACCCACGCGGAGAGGAGTACAAGGGTTCACTGGTTTGGCTACTGCATGAGGCTGCCGTGTCCGCAGAATAACAGGGGGTGTGGGTGAGTAGAGGGATACCCTGGGCCAGCGGTGGGAGTAGTAGGGGGCGGTGAGGCCTCCGCGGCATCATAGCCGGCCACGAGAGGCAGGAGCACGCGGCACGACCGGCGCTGCTTTGGGCGGCTGGAGCAAGAAGACCAGAGGTTGAAGAAGCACTATGGCCGTTGGATGTACGTCGTACGGTCACTGGAGCTAGAATCGTTCATATTGACTAAGTTGACAAAGCCCTCCATCCTCGTCAACTTAGTAGGCCCACAAGTCAGCCACCCACTATGGTGGGTCCTAGCTAGCAGAGGGTATTAATTTTTTGGTGCGTAATAAGGATGCACTTCCTTGCGTGCGAAGATATAGCTGGTGGGTCCGACTTGTTAGCGGGGGGGAGGGACGTTTTTTCGCGAAATACAGAAGCCCTTCCCATGTACAGTGCATGTACAGTGCGTAATAAGTAGGAACTTTCCTTGCATGTGACCATGGACCTCGTGGGTCCCAGCCGTCAGGCTCTCCATGTATAGTGCTCTTCCGATGACTCTCGTATGTTGACCACGTCGCGCCGAGCGCACCGAGGCGGTGGACGACGGCGAGGCCCCAGACTGGAACGACCCGGAGATGGGGAAGACGCGGCAGTGGAGTCGCAGACGGAGAGGAGTGGGAAACTTGACTGGTTCGGGTGTGGGGTGGGCCTACACTCGGCAGAGAATAGTAGGAGGTGCGGAGTGGAGGGATGGCCTGGCCGTCGGCGGGGTAGCGTTTCACTGAGGAGCGCAAAACAACGCCGCTGGACGCCGAAGGGTGGAGCAGGTGGTTCCGGCAGCGCTGGGGGAAGAAGACGAGAGATTGAAGAAGAATGTCGTCCGTTGGATGTAAATCCAATGCCTTCTGAGGCTTCGACCTACTGGCCCACATGTCAGCCAGTCCATTTGTTTTCTTAGTCCATTTGGTGGGCTGGGTGAAACAATGATGTAGCATCTATGCAGCCCGTTTAAATCCCATTTGCATTTTTCTCGAAATCCGCGGACTTGCTGGGCTGGGTGAAAATATCATGTCGGGCTAGACGGAGAAATGTTATAAAAACATAAAGACATGATTGCACGTCAGTAAAATCTTTGCAAGCTTATGTACGCAATCACTAGGAGTTAACTTGGCAAGTTATATATAAACAATTATTATTGTTATTTTGTAAGAACTTTCAACTTACGAAATAAAATATCATTTTAATTTGATGAGTTAATACTACGTGGGGTATTATTATTTTTTAGACTAGACGTGGGACTGTTAAGTTGGTTCTACGGGAAAGTACTGGGAGAAAACTCAGTTTACATCGAAAAAGAAAGTGGGAGAAAATTCAGAGACCTGCTGGGTCCACCTGAGGAGATGAATATGTTGGGAGGAAGGAGATTCAAAGCACGGCAGCCGAGTGAACTAGTTTTTTTTACGGACAAGTGAACTAGTTTACATACATAAGCAAATAGCCACTAAAAAAGCAATCAGGTTAATGGGTTCTTAAAAGAAATATTTCGGACAAAACAGATAATTACGACACATAGGCTAATGCATGAAACACTCAGATGATAAAGGTGCTTATAAACAGATAAAGTACAACATCTAGACCTTCCTAGCACGCTTGATCATGATGCTGCAGCTGTCCGTGTACTCGTCGGTTACGGGAAGCAGACACGCCCTCATGTCCAAGATCTGCATGTACATGTCGTAGCATGCGTATGCGTCCTTGGCCGCGTAGGTTATGTAGGATAGATTCAGAGGTACCTCCCACATGTTCAGGTCGTCTTCTTTCATGTTGGCGTATCAGGGGTCGATGATGGTCTCAGCGAGGTCAACCACAGAGTCCTTCTCCTGCCCGTTGCTGATGATCTTGTATTGCTTCTGGATGTCGACAAGCTTGTTGCACCAGATGGCCGAATCGTCGCGTTCTTCCTTCTCGTTGCGAAGGTGCAGTCGTAGCGAAGGTGCAGTCGGCGCTGCCGATGAAACGGGCGAATGCTCCAGAACCTGTTGCAGCCATAGGACCGAGGCGAGGCAGAGCTTCATCGAGTCCGTATCGTTGGTGTACATCACATTCAACTTGGTGCAGCCATAGGACTGAACGGCGAACTAACTCCTTGCTGAAGTACATATCCA
This sequence comes from Triticum timopheevii, assembly GCA_963921465.1. NCBI lineage: Eukaryota > Viridiplantae > Streptophyta > Magnoliopsida > Poales > Poaceae > Triticum > Triticum timopheevii. The sequence continues at coordinate 390,445,738 of OY997274.1, forward strand.
GCAGGCTCACCCCTGGGATTGCCATTGGAGTCTCTTCGAGTGAACGAGTGTCTAGGTGGCGGCAGCAGTTCGTTTTTCAGCTCTTGGGGAACTGGATTCAACAGTAAGCTGAGTGTGTACAGGCGACAACAGTTACTACCCCTCCCTCGTCCACTGCACGCCCGGCAGAAGATGCACCCTCGGCGCATTCAAACGCCTCCATTAAGAAACCTACTCCGGCCACACGTCGGTTCACGAGCGGGTCTGTATTGGTACTGTAATAACAAGAGTTAGTGGTCACTTTACTTAAATTTAATTAGCTTTAATAGAAATTTATACTTAAAACAAGCAATGCATTGGCTCGTTCTATCAGTGCCACGAGATCAACATGCACAACAATTAGAATTATTATTCTCAGGATGCACACGATCAGCACATTTGTCGCACTTTCACAATGACAATACTACCAAGTTTGAACTGTTTGTTATGGTTGTTGTCCTCTGCATCATCATGCCGTGTTTCCCAGCTTGCAAGATTCAGAACCAACAAATAAGATCCAAATAATAAGTACAAAAAAGATGCCTACACATCTCATTGATTCCCAGCTTGAAAGATTCAGAACCAGCAAATAAGATTCAGATAATAAGTACAACAAAGATGCCTACACATCTTATTGATTCCCAGCTTGAAAGATTCAGAACCAACCCATTAGAGTATTTTGATAAAGTGAATATCGGGATTAAATCCATCTTGGCTAGCCATGTCATACAATCGAAGAACTTGGCAAATGCTCTTGACCGTCACAACATCTGTAGTTGAGTATTCCTGTTTGCACAGCATGTTTGCACAGCACAAACAAGGAGACAGGAGAGCATGATTTCACTTTAATAGCGGCCTCCTTGAACTCAACCTCTAGCTCCACTAGGATGAGGTCTGCCTGGAGTTCCATGATTCAATTCATGCGCCTTTTTCTGTAGTTCACCTGAAATGAAGCAAAGATTGCATCATTCAGCTAGCAAGAAGTACTTGCTCTTGTGAGCTGGCAGGTTCTTCTTTAGTAGTTGCACTAAAATTGAGGAACATTAAGGTTGGCTGTCCGGCTCATGTAAGGTGCAACTATAATCTTCTTATCCTTTTGTGCAGTTCCACTTAAATAAAGTGCCATTGTGGTGACAGTGATGGATCCATCTTGCAAAGGCTAATAAAATGTTGCACGAGATTACCAGCAGAACTTGATGGAGATTTTGGGAACTCCAATCACCATTTTGTGCAGTTCCACCAAAACTGAGAGATGTTGCCTACGTGACATTTTAGTTGAACTGCACAAGACACTCATTCCAAAAAAAGTGTTTTGTGCAGTTCACCAAATGGTCACAATAGCAACAAGGTGAATTGGATATCCCTATCTGCACAAAATGATAGAAAGTAAACAGTTGCTGGTCAATAAGAATATACGAAACATATACAAAATGAAAAGAAGCATCTTAATTATGTTCATGGCAATCACGCAAGGACAGTAGAAATTTTAAAACGTCAGCAATGCTTCATGTTACCAAAAGCATTACGATCAACAATGAGATTCCTCAAATATGGGATTACTTTAATGGTGGCATTGCTTGTTTACCAGACACAGTAAATCAATAGCAACTAAAGAGTTGGTTTAAGGGCATGGGACCGTGGGGACACTAGGACACTCAGCAGCGTAAAGGAGCAACTTACTTATCATACTGGGGAAAACAGCAGGAGTGCCATTTGTAACACAGTTTAATTGCATCTTATCACTGGAGGCATTAGATTAACAATAACACTGGTTAGACATGTCCCTAAGGTAACAGTGTGATCGCTTCATTTTACATGCGCCCTTACATGAACAACAACAAAAGGTTGGTATAAGGACATGCGACAGTGGACGCGTCAGCACAATGTACCTACAAGGAGGCATAAAGTGGTGATGCCGAGCTTGTTCACGCTATGTGAGGGCAGCAAACCTAATCCTGGAGACCTTGTACTATGTGAGGGCAGCAAATCTAATCCTGGAGATCTTTTACTATGTGAGGGCAGCAAATCTAATCTTGGAGACCTTTTACTATGTGAGGGCAACAAATCTAATCCTGGAGACCTTTTACTATGTGAGGGCAGCAAATCTAATCCTGGAGACCTTTTACTATGTGATGGCAGCAAATCTAATCCTGGACATACTCTGTTGACTTGTCCACCAGCCACCACTTTCTATCCTTTTTTCAACCAATAATAGATCTGGTCCTTATCCAGTTTGTACTGCATTTTCCCATTATTTCCCTTTTCAACCAAGAGACCGGTTGGGTATCCGGTCTCTACTACTTTCACCATATTATTTCCTCTTTGAATCAAGTCCTAGATTCATGCTACAACTTTCCCCCTTTCTTCATTGTTTGAACAAAGCCTTAGATTCGAATGCATGAAGTAGCTTTACCTCTAATAATACTAAAAATTTAGGTGGCTTTGGAAGAGCTGATGGGAGTAGAAAAAGATGCACATGCAGACCTTTGGCGAGCTGGGGCAGTAGAGCAAGGCCGCTTTCGAAGAACTTATACCAGAGGGTCGCCAGGATGTCGGCGACGGCAGGTTGGATCTGCGGACAATACGGCAGGGAGAAATAAGGGTCGGAGGACCTCCCGAGTCAGCGCTGTGTCGGAGAGAACGGCACGGGCAGAGGATTGGGCCCCTCCAGCAGCTGTGGGTTTCCTCCATCAGCGGCGATGACCGCATGAACGATGCACATTTTAGTCCTCTACACACACCGGCCGAAGGGATCCGGCCAGATCTGTGACCAGCGGTGAGCAGAGAGAAAATGTCGCTACCTCTGCGTCCATATCTGGAGAGGATGAGAGAATGAAGAGAGCAACCTTAGTAAAGCAAGCGCTCAGGCCCCTGCATCCATATATAGTGGAGTGATTATCTTTTTTCTCTCCACAACAAGTGTTTCAATTTATGTACGTGGCATTAAAGAAAAGAAACTCTCTATTTAAGGTGACTACCCTACGACTCCTACTCACTACTGGTGAATAAACATACAATAAGTAATGTATTTATATAGAACGAACAAGCTCAAACTATTTTCGCGTAGTTAAAAGTTGAGGGCGGGGCTTTTCCCGGGCAGTACGCGCGGCAGTTTTTGGGTAGGCAGTTTGACAGAGAGGCAATGAGAGTGAGCGTGTGGGGCTGTGCGATTTGACGGCGCGTGACTGCTGGAAAGACTTGTGATATGACCACTCACTATAGTCATGAATTACTGGCGCTCCGACCGGGGTGATGCCCCCCTTCCATTTCGCGCTCTAATCTGGTGCATGACACATCGACCTGGATGCTGGCTCTCCCACATGTCGGAGTAGTAAGAAGGAGCAAAGAATGATGCGGTATATACTAGTACTATACTACTCCCTCCGTTCCTAAATATAAGTCTTTGGAGAGATTTCACTATGGACCACATACGGAGAAAAATCAGTGAATCTACACATAAAATGCATCTATATACATCTGTATGTGGTCCACAGTGTAATATGTATGAAGACTTATATTTAGGAACGGAGGGAGTACTACTCAGGTCCGAGGAGTGCGAACCACGGCAGCCCAGTGAACCAGCCGTGCGAACCACGGTAGCCCAGTGAACCAGCAGGAGAAAACAATGTGGTGATATGGCCATAAAAAACAATGTGCTACGGTCCACACTGTAGCATGTACAGTAACACTCATCTTTGTTTGGATCCTTGAGTTAGAGCTAGTTTGGGTTGAAATAGCCTCAAATTATCAAAACAAGAGGGGTTAGTTTGAGCTAGTTTGCTCTAACCCAGCTAAAAAAACTAGCCCGGTGGAGAGATTCTAACTGGGTTAGTTATCCTCGGGCCCACTAAAAGAGAATTAAAAAAATCTCACCTGCCCGCACCAGATCGCTCACCTAAAAAAATTTCACCTGCCCGCACCAGATCGCTCCCCCCCTCGCATGACTCCTCTATGTTCCCCATAGGGCCGCCCGCCCAAGCATTGCTCTCCCTCTCTCTCCTCCGGCCGCCCTCTCCTTCCGGCCTCCATCGCCCTACTCCGACCGCCCTCTCCCTCCGACCTTCGAAGGTCGCCCAGCTCCCCCTTCACCAGTCGTTTTTCTCCCTCTGTCGTGCGCGGCAGCGGCACATCTACCAGGGAGGTTGCAAGAGGGGTGAGTTTGTTCGTTCCTTCTCTGTCTCACGGCCATATCATTGATCTTGCTTGCTCTAGCGCTAATTCTGATTTGGAAAAGTAGATCCTGATCAAACTTGCTATAGATTTGTGGTGCACGCATGGAATTGTTTGATGCTGCTTGAGGAGGTAATAAATCTTTCTAGAGGCCCAAAGATTCAGTTCACCTTTCTAGGTATTTCAATTTCAGGCTTGCATTATTTGTAGAGGCTCAAAGATTCAGTTCACCTTTCTAGGTATTTCAATTTCAGGATTGCATTGTTTCTAGAGGCCCAAAGATTCAGTTCACCTTTCGAGGTATTTCAGTTTCACGCTTGCATTATTTCTAGAGGCCCAAAGATTCAGTTCACCTTTCTAGGTATTTTAGTTTCAGGCTTGCATTATTTCTAAAGGCCCAAATATTCAGTTCACCTTTCTAGGTATTTCAGTTTCAGGCTTGCATTATTTCTAGAGGCCCAAAGATTCAGTTCACCTTTCTAGGTATTTTAGTTTCAGGCTTGCATTATTTCTGGAGGCCCAAAGATTCAGTTCACCTTTCTAGGTATTTCAGTTTCAGGCTTGTATTATTTCTAGAGGCCCAAAGATTCAGTTCACCTTTCTAGGTATTTTAGTTACAGGCTTGCATTATTTCTAGAGGCCCAAAGATTAAGTTCCCAGTCGGCGGCAAGCGGCCCTGCTACCCATGCCGGTGTTGACCTTAACTCGCAAGGGCCGGCGTCGGAGGGGTTCCCGGGGCTTGGGCTCTACAGAGCCTTCCTCCAGAGCGATGATGGTGAGCTCCTCCCTCGGTGCGTGAGGGGCTCCGGGCTCGCTCCCTATCGTGAATGACTTCCGTGACGAGTTAGCTCATTCTTTTTTCATTAAGTGTTTTTTATTTTGTGAAGCTTGATTGACGACTTGTATGTTTAAGTGGGATATCTCATTTGTATGGACAAAGTAAAAATTATCATGTTTTGCATGCTTGATTTGTATAGATGGTTCATTTATGTCAATTGTGAGCAGAGGAGGCCACAGAAGAGCCGACCACACCAAGAGGGTGCTTGGATCCAAGGGACTTATTTTGGTCTGACTAAAAATAGGGTCCAAAGTAGTCAAATGATTGAGATAGAGCATTTATTGTCAATCTAACCCTGCCATCCATACACCTCTTTGGTTTAGAGTTAGTTCAGGGTTAGAATCTATCTCTAAATACTAACAGAGTTAGAGTTCTCCTCGTCTCGGTTCATTGCCATCATACTTTCCCCATTCCTGTGTTTTCAGTATCCTGCAAATCAAAGAGGCCCTTTTTTGCGGGAAAAATCAAAGAGGCCCTTAGACTGGTTTAGGTACGGTCATTTTTTATAAACGTGTTATGTCCAAAATTTAATGAACGTGCTCCAGTTTCCATGAAAATAATCCGGTTTTATGTAGTAATTCATTCATTTATTTATTCTTCTGCGGGGGGTTTGCATGTAATTCGTGAGGTCTGAAATGTAAAGTACCCCGGCATATGCTCCGAGTCGTGCATGCACTACGACCCAGATGCTCTATGTCCCACATGTCGGCGAATGGGAGCACGTGGAAATAGCCTAGGAGTACATATAGGAGGATAAATGCGTGAAAAAATATGTACTGTGCAGCGTAGCCGCGGTTCAAAAAGGAGACCTAAAGTGATGACAGCTATAGGTCGCACGCACCCAACTAGTGGTAGTACTAGACATACGACTAATTTTTCCCTCAAGAAAAAAGAGGCACGAGTGCTCAGTACTCCTATTCTATAAACACGAGTCCCATCTGACAACAGTGTCCGTGCTACAGCTGGCTCTCCTCCCTCGTTTCTCTCTTCTAATTCTAAACTCAGTCGACGCCCGGTGGGCGGGGTGGGATTGCTCAAATGCGGCCCCATCTCACAGTGAAAACGTTACGACTGGAATAAAAATGCCATATACTCCCTCCGTTCATAAATATAAGCCTTTTTAGATACTAGTTCAAATGGAATACAACATATAGATGTATGTAGACATAGTTTAGAGTGTAGATTCACTCATTTTGCTCTGTATGTAGTAGTCACTTGCTGGAATCTTTAGAAAGACTTATATTTGGGAACGGAGGGAGTACTATACTAATAAAACATTAAGGCCACGAGGAGAAGCAGTGCTGGTTACAGGAGGCAATAATAAGAGATGCATCCATCGACGATGTCCACCTCCTCGACTCAGGGCGTCGGCCCACCGAATGACGCCTAAGTAGCAGCGGCTTTCGTGGCCAGGTCGACATGCTTCTGAACAATGGCGTCCAAAATTCCAGCCGCTAGAAGAAGCCCAACGTCTTTCTGTCCTCGCTTGCCTTGTAGTGGCCTATGTAGACGATTTCCTCATAGATGTGGATGTGCAGGTCGACGGTTTCTTGCATGGCGAGGCGCTGCGCGGCGAGCGCAGCCTCGAGGTGCACATTCTTTGTCGCGACCTCCGGCACCTGCAGGGCCACCAGGGCTTGAAAGAGTTTGTCACCATGTAGGCCGATGAGGGTGGCAGGCAATGAGGAGCCTGGGCATGCGGGCTGGAGATTTACGGCAAGGTCGTCCGCGTGCTTCTTGACGGCGGTGAACTTGCAGATGGAGTTGACCATCATGTCGTCCATGCGAGACGCGAAGCCGGCGTCGGCAAGGGCTATGATGCCTGCGGTCGCCAGCACCGTCTGGAAACGCTGCGCGATGCGGGGCCGCAGGCCGGCGTCTTGGATGATTTGGCACAGCCGACTGCCCCTCGCATCCATCGCCTCCATAGGTGCTTGTGGCTTCTGGTCACTTGGTCTTGGATTGGAGTGAGCAGTGTTGCGCAGAGACTTGGGAGTAGATGGATTGGAGTGGTGGCGCGCCTTTATTATATGAGAGTCCAAGCTCTGTTGCATTCACATCATGCTGGCTCTATTCTGCTTCTCCAATTAATTCCCTCTGCATGTAATTGAGGATGCATCATTGACCGTTCAATGTCTCGGGAACCGCTACCCTCTTCCTCCTTGGCATTCAAACACCTATGGACCCGTCGACGACGAGGTGCCTATGGTGGCTTCATAAATTTCAAGATGATAGTGTCGTGCATGTGTGCGTTCATAGGGGTGAGTGTATGCGCGTGTATATGAGCGCTTGCGTCTGTACTGTGTCAAAAAAACCGTAAATGTGTGTCAAAAAGATACTAGTCAGTATACTCAATATTGTGCACCTCGGAGAGGAAAATGATAGAACTAGTACGTATTTATTTACGGTGCAGATTCACTCATTTTGCTCCATATGTACTCTGTCTCGGTGTAGTCTAGTCACTTGTTGAAATCTCTAGAAGGGCAAATACTCCTTTCTGGTTTACAGGGCTATACTAGCAAGTAGTTGTACGTACTAGTACAATAGTGGGCCCGCATAGCAATTTTGTCTCATGCAAGAGCCTGGCTATATGCGTGCTCCAATGTCCGCAACTGCAACGTTCGGTTTGCGCTTGGCTCTTAGCCTCTTCGAGAAGACGAACAATGATGTTACTACTACTGCTTCTACAGTGTCGAATCCACTGCTGCATGTCCGTCCACCGCGAGCGGGACGGATAGCTTGTTGTATAAGTACTACTAAGCAAAATCCTGTCCTCATTTGCGAGCAACCGCGCACATGGGCGAGGGAGAAGGTGTGTAGTAAAATCAAGCTTCTCCTCGTTGTACGAGTTGACGCGACACATCATAGCACTGGCCCCACATGCTTGCCTCTAAACTTGGCTTAAAGACCCGCAGTGTACAATATATTTGCTGCAACCTCTAACATTTACCCACCACAAATTAAAATATATGTGGCCGTATGCATCGTTCTGATGCAGAGGCCGGGGAGTCGCCCCTTTTCGAAAAAAAACAAATTAAAATATATATTCCTGTGTTGACCAGATGAGCGTGCAAACTACAATCACCGGGGTGACAGGTAGGGCCAGAAGACTATTTTAATTTTTTTTAAACTTCAAGACGGACACATAGCATGGAGCCGACCCCAACGATTTTAAGCTTACAGGCACGGTACACACTATCCTAGACTACTCTACACATGAAACTGCCACACAAGCGTCCGGGCTGCGCTTGGCTCTTCGCCTCTTCGGGAAGTCGAACAATGATGGAGTACTACTGCACTGGAGGAGTACTACAGTATGCTTCTGGCCATCTGACACCAATTGAACTACTGCATGTCCACCGCGTTCGGGAGGGAGAGCGTGTAGCGAAAGCTTCTCCTAGTCTTGCCAGCCACCACGCTCATGGGCGAGGGAGGGACGCTCCTGCCTTTGCATGTATGACAGGTGGGCCCGACAGGTGTGTGGCCAACCAGTCATACAGCCAAAGGCAGGTGCAGTTAAGTCCGCGAGGGAGAGGATAATCAAACTTCTCATTGATGTACGAGTTGACACGACACATCAAAGCACTGCACTCGATATATTTCAATAATTTGCGTTTACCGATGCATTAATTACAACGCATGCATGCATGCCGTGACTCTTCTTTTGATACTTGCATGTGTTGATTTAATGCACCTTGAAGTAGTACTCCCTCCGTTCCTAAATATAAGTCTTTGTAGGGATTCCATTAGGCTGGTCATAGTGGAGAGTAACTTAGACTAGTAATATGTATATGTTACTAGTCTATGTTACTACCTTCATAGTGGGTAGTATCATATATGTGGTAATATAGATGTCTTCATTTATTACTTTCTAGACTCATTTTGCATTGGGAAGCGCTATGTGATGGTAACATATTATGTTACTCTATTTGCCTCTCTCCTTATTAACTACTTGCCACCTCATCATTTTTGCTTATGTGGCATCTAAGTTACTACCTATGTTACTCCCACTATGACCAGCCTTATGAATTTCATACGGATGTATATAGATGCATTTTAAGTGTGGATTCATTCATTTTGCTCCGTATGTAGTCCACCTAGTGAAATCTCTATAAAGACTTACATTTAGGAACTGAGGGAGTATAAAATATGTGACGGTAATGCTTTGTAATACCCCGGCCCAAGTCGAGAGATGGTTGTGCACGAGGAGGGCAAGATCATGCAGACCGAACAGGAACAGGACCCGACGATGGAGCTCTGTAAGGTCTTGATGGACCTCACCGTGCTCCACTGCCGCTTGTGCCTCCGCCCCTTGACGCCTCCAGTGTATGAGGTTCGAATACACCTCGTCCGTTCGGCTGATTGAGCAAGGTGCAGGTTTCTTGATTGATGTGCTGTTCGATTGATTTCTGCAGTGCAAGGGAGGGCATCTGGCCTGCGCGGACTGCCGCGTTGACCGCCCCGGGAACCAGCGGCATTGCCAGAAGTGCGAGCGCAGCGGTGGCTTCGACGTGCGAAACATGGCGGTGGACTCCGTCCTTTCGTCGGTGAGGGTGGAGTGACCACACGAAGGCTGTGGGCTCTACATCACTTACCACAAGCTCGCCGATCACCAGAGCATGTGTCCGCTCGCGCCCTGCAAATGCCCCGTGCCCATCTGCGGCTACGAAGGCCCACCGCCGGCGCTCTACCACCACATCAGCACCGCGCATCCCATGCCCATGCACAAGATCCAGTACGGCAAGGTGCTCCAGCTGCAAGTGCCACTGTCGGAGCGACGGCTCTTGCTATTCGCGGAGGAGGACCACCGCGCGTTTTTCTTGGTCGGCAGCGTGCTCGACATCGGCGCGCCTATCACCGTGTCGGTCATCTGCATCGGACCGGGGGCGTCCCCACTGCAACACTACTTGACCAAGCTATGGGCAAACGGCCTGCCGGGGGAGCCCAAAGGCACGACCGACGCCGTCAAGGTGGAAATGGAGGTGACAAGAAGCAAGGATCCCAGCGACGTCGACGTGCAGGAGCTGACCTTCTTGACAGTTCTGCCCAAGCTGTTGGCCGGGGCTAAGCTTGTGTCCCTCCACATTCAGATTGACAAGCTCACGTCCTAAATATTTCGACAGTTCCTTTTGTTTATCTTAGTAATATGCTAATATAGGGATTACCTTGGTCTACTTTAGCTTAAGAAATGGTGGGTTTTGGTGGCGATGCAGAAATTACTTCGACATCAGATCAGTAATTTCCAAAAGTCGAACGGATATTTTGTGTCTGTTGGATATAAAGTTCCTTTGGGTAAGAAGTACTACTTGTCATCAATATGGATAAAAGGAGATGTATGTAGTTGTATTTTAGTTCTAGATACGTCCCTTTTTATCCATTTTGATGAAAAGCACTCCCTCCGTTCCACAATACATGCCTTCCATTTGTAAAAATATAGATGTATCTAGACATGTTCCAATATATAGGTACATCCATGATAGAGCCAATCGGATGGTTGAGAACACTACAATTCATAGCTACAGATGTGTGTGTGACTCCCAGATGCAGATGCCGGGGGTCATCATCCTCCTTTTCGAGAAAAAACAGACGCGTGTGTGAGAGGATGAGTGCGTGCGTGCACCTATTCTCTTCCTGTATAACGTACTACTAAACTCAGAGTACAAGTTTTTGTGGGTGGCACGATGGTGCGTGCGAGAAGTCCCGAGAGATAGGTTTAATGCGTTTGAAAAAAGGACTAGGCTAGAGCTCGCCACGCGGCTATTCCTGTCGAACGCCCCATTAACCGTAAGATGTGTATACGACGGTGCTAGTTATTGCACGTACACAGCAGTACTCCCTCCTTTCCAGTTTATGGTGAGTGGTGGAATATTTTTTTGTAGTTTGCAAAAGCACCTAATTAATGCTCTTGTTTTTCTCAAAAAATTATGTTTATCAATGCATTAATTGCAATGCATGCATGCATAAAGTACATACATTGGTCAATTTTCTCTTAATACTTGCATGCAATGATTTAATGCACCTTGGAATCTGAACATGTGTTGGGGAACAACCAAATTGAGCCTTATAAAATGGAAAAAGTAAAATTTTGAGATAAGCCCTATAAAACCGGAAAGGAGGGAGTAGAAAAAGAAGTACTCCATCCGGGAATAGTGCCGCACTTCGAAACTAGAACCGTCTATAAATTTTGAGCTTGCGTCTCATCAAATTCCAAATTACTCCATGCTATATTGAATTGCAAACCTGTTCACACCGATCACAACATAAACGGTTTCCCACTTAGGAGCGTATTAGTACCACGCTATATTGAATTCCAAACCTGTTCACACCGATCACAACCTAAACGGTTTCTCACTTAGGAGCGTATTAGTACTCGGTTATAAATACTAGTATGCCAAGATGACTGCACATTCCTCCTCAACTACTCATCCACAAAAACAAACAAGTCATTCAGCATCCCTCCCTTGCGTTTGCCATGGACAGCGTGAGCTCTAGGTCGAGAGATTGCCACCAGGGAGAGGCGAGCATGGAAGCGGAAGCACGAGAGATGTCCCGCCTCGCTGCGAGAGCAGCCGACATGTCCTGCCGCGCGGAAGTAACAGCACAGAGGTCCCACCGTGCCGCTAAAGTAGCACGGAGGTCCCGCTGCGCCGTCGATGCAGCAGACTGGTCCGACCGCGCCGCGGAAGCAGCAGAGATGTCCCGCCGTGCCACCAATGCAGCCGAGATGTCCCGCCGCATCGCGTCGGCCTGGGAAAATTTCTTTCGGGCAGGTGACGACTGTTATAGGCGCATGCATGCGATCGTCCATAGCCAGATGGATCAGATCTCCGGCTTGGCGAGGTTGCAGGACGATGTGAAAGACGCCTTTGAACAGGCTACCGGCGTCATCCAGCAACTAAGGGAGGGCAATAAGAGGCTCCGGGCCAAGCGTGACCTGCTGAGGGAGAACATTGTCCGAAGTGCAGACCAGCAGGAGGAGACCAGTGCCTTGTTGAAGAGGACCGGTGTCATCGTCAAGACACTTATGGACGAGAAAGACATGCTCCGAAACAAGCGCCAAAGGCTGGTGGAGGAATCTGTGGATGTTCTCAAGCAGCATCCTGAGGACACGAAAGAGCTCATCGCCACTCGCCGCGGAGACTAGTTCCCGCGGCCTACAGCAACGCATCAAGAAAGTAGAGATCAGCGAGCCAGATCCTTGTCTTCCTTCTTCTTTTGCCCTTGTGTATTTTGGGCGTAGCCGCATGTGGCTTTTTTAATTATCTTTCTAATTATGTAAGACAATTAATCGTCCTTATCTTTCTGTGGAAGATGAATGTTGCGAGGCTAGAATGAAGAAAACTCATGCTGCGGTGACCCTCGCATTGCTGTTATTCTAGTTGCTGTTGGGCTTCCTTCAGTTTCCTGGTTTCTTTTGATGTAATAATTCGTTTAGGATGTGGATTGTGCCGTCGCTTGTGAAATGTTGGGTTCTAGCGTGGATGTTTGGCCTTTGTTGGCCTCTTGGGATGTTGCGATTTCAATCTGGTAGCTTTTAGTCCTTCGTGGTAGGCTGGAGTTGTGCTGAACTTCTTTTGAATTGTGGTGGTTTTTACTAATGAAAATCGGAAGGGGCAAGCCCTTTTTTGATCAAAATAATAATAATCATCCTTATATTTTCATCAGCCTTGCTATAAGTCGCAGTAGATGCTATATAGGTCCGTCGGATCTTACATCAAGATCCGTGCTTTCTGATTTTCTTTTTTCTCTCTTAAATCTCAGACGAGTGAGACATAGCCACGCCATTAAACAGAGGCTCGGGCGCCATTAATGGAGACCTTGGGAGAGAGGTGGACGGCATATGGAGGTCAAAGGGCTCTCCTCCCGATAAGCACGCGCAGGGGTCTGATTGCTCGCCTCTCGTACTCAAATAGCTACCCTGCACGGCGCCTCCTAGCTAATAAAAAATGGGGACGCGTGGCGGCACGTAAATGGTACTAGTAAGTAGAACGCCCACGGTTTCAATAATACTTGTGTTTCCGATTGTAACGTGACAGCACTTGTTCCAAAATGACTTTGTTGATTGTTAATGTGTGCGCTTTCGCAAATCGGACTGGAAATTTACCACATCATGTTGGTGCCATGTCATGGTACCAAGCCAAGTTTCATTATTTTCATGCGTGTTTTGGATTTACAGGAATTAAAAAACTAAGTTTCTCAATGTTTCCAACCCAGCCACGATGCCCAGAATTTTGAATTTCATTCCCATTTCTTGCATGGAACCTAGAAATTTACCCGAGGACACACATGTGATTTTTCAACCAACTTTGGTGCACTGGAACATGTGCTTATATTTCAAATTTGAATTATGCACACAAAGGTGACACGTTCCCTCCCAGAACCACAAGCCTTCTTGAGAGAAGCTCCGATTTGCAAGAAGCTTATACCAAAATTTGTTCCTATTTGGCCAATTTTTTTACCACGGCATGGTACTACCATGACATGACACCATGCCAAGTTTCATGATTTTAAAACCAAGTTTCTCAATGTTCTCGACCGAGCCACGATGCCCAGATGTTTGAAGCTTATTCTCATTTTTTGCATGGGACCTACTCCCTCCTTCCATCTATATAGGGCCTAATGTGTTTTTTCAAGACAGCCTTTGACTATTGACAAGATTAATAGCACATGAGATGTATACTATGAAAATTATATTATTGGAAGCTCCTTTGAAAAACAAATTTGAAGGTATGTTTTGTGTAAGTTGCATGTCATATATTATTGCTCTAACGTTTGGTCAAACTTAGTCTCGAAAAACGCATTAGGACGTATATAGATGGAAGGAGGGAGTAGAAATTCACCCAAGGAGACAAATGTGATTTTTCAACCAACTTTGGTGCACGGGAGCACGTGATTGTAGTTCAAATTTGAATTATGCACATTAAATGACCAAAAACTCAATTAATGTGTAAATAAGGCCAAACGAAGCCGGAATAATTCCAAAATTTAACAGGGCACTCATGTAGTTCTATGTTCCCTTCGTAAATAAACTCAAGGGGGACAACATATATCGTTTCGCACTCAAAGGTGGCACGTTCCCTCTCAGAACCACGAGCCTTCTTGAGAGAAGCTTCGGTTTGCAAGAAGCTTATACCCAAATTTGTTCCTATTCAACCATTTTTTTACCACAACATGGTAGTACCATAACATGACATCCATGCTAAGTTTCATGATTTTCAGACATGTTTTGGATTTACAAGAATTTTAAAACAAAGTTTCTCAATGTTCTCGGCCGAGCCACGATGCCCAGATGTTTTAATTTTATTCTCATTTCTTGCATGGGACCTAGAAATTATGTGATTTTTCAACCAACTTTGGTGCACGAGAGCATGTGCTTGTAGTTCAAATTTTACTTATGCATATTAAATGACCAGAAACTCAATTAATGTATAAAAAACGACAAACGAACCCGGAATAATTCCAAAATTTAACAGGGCACTAATGTAGTTCTATGTTGCCTTTGTTAAGAAACTCAAGGGCGCGGGGGGGGGGGGGGCAGCGTATATCGTTTCACACTCAAAGGTGGAACGTTCCCTCTTAGCACCACGAGCTTCCAAATCGGCCCAATTTTTTACCACGACATGTTAGTGCTGATTGAGCAAGGTGCAGGTTTCTTGATTGATGTGCTATTTGATTGATTTCTGCAGTGCGAGGGAGGGCACCTGGCCTGCGCGGACTGCCGCGTCGAGCGCCCCGGGAACCAGCGGCAGTGCCAGAAGTGCGAGCGCGGTGGTGGCTTCAACGTGCGGAACACGGCGGTGGACTCCGTCCTTTCGTCGGTGAGGGTGGAGTGACCACACGAAGGCTGTGGGCTCTACGTCACTTACCACAAGCTCGCCAATCACCAAAGCATGTGTCCGCTCGCGCCCTGCAAATGCCCCGTGCCCATCTGCGGCTACGAAGGCCCGCCGCGGTGCTCTACCACCACATCAGCACTGCGCATCCTATGCCCGTGCACAAGATCCAGTACGGCAAGGTGCTCCAGCTGCAAGTGCCACTGTCGGAGCCACGGCTCTTGATGTTCGCGGAGGAGGACCGCCGCGCGTTTTTCTTGGTCGGCGGCGTGCTCGACATCGGCGCGCCTATCGTCGTGTCGGTCGTCTGCATCAGAGCGGGGGCGTCCCCACTGCAGCACTACTTGACCAAGCTGTGGGCGAACGGCCTGCCGGGGGAGCCCAAAGGCACGACCGACGCCGTCAAGGTGGAAATGGAGGTGACAAGCAGCAAGGATCCCAGCGACGTCGACGTGCAGGAGCTGACCTTCTTGACAGTTCTGCCCAAGCTGCTGGCCGGGGCTAAGCTTGTGTCCCTCCACATTCAGATTGACAAGCTCACGTCCTAAATGTTTCGACAGTGCCTTTTGTTTATCTTAGTAATATGCTTTTTTTTGGAACGAAGACGCTAGAAGCGTCCGGCTTTAAATTAATAAAGCCCGAAAGGCACCAAGGATCAACGGTGGATTACCTTGGTCTACTTTAGCTTAAGAAATGGTGGGTTTTGGTGGCGATGCAGCAATTACTTCGACATCAGATCAGTAATTTCCAAAAGTCGAACGGATATTTTGTGTCTGTTGGATATAAAGTTCCTTTGGGTAAGAAGTACTACTTGTCATCAAAATGGATAAAAGGAGATGTATGTAGATGTATTTTAGTTCTAGTTACGTCCCTTTTTATCCATTTTGATGAAAAGAACTCCCTCCGTTCCACAATACATGCCTTCCATTTGTTAAAATATAGATGTATCTAGACATGTTCTAGTATATAGGTACATCCATGATAGAGCCAATCGGATGGTTGAGAACACTACAATTCGTAGCTACAGATGCATGTGTGATTCCCAGATGCAGAGGCCGGGGGGTCATCATCCTCCTTTTCGAGAAAAAACAGACGCGTGTGTGAGAGGACGAGTGCGTGTGTGCACCTATTCTCTTCCTGTATAACGTACTACTAAACTCAGAGTACAAGTTTTTGTGGGTGGCACGATGGTGCGTGCGAGAAGTCCCGAGAGATAGGTTTAATGCGTTTGAAAAAGGACTAGCCTAGAGCTCGCCACGCGGCTATTCCTGTCGAACGCCCCATTAACCGTAAGATATGTATACGACGGTGCCAGTTATTGCACGTACACAGCAGTACTCCCTCCTTTCCCGTTTATGGTGAGTGGTGGAATATTTTTTATAGTTTGCAAAAGCACCTAATTAATGCTCTTGTTTTTCTCAAAAAATTATGTTTATCAATGCATTAATTGCAATGCATGCATGCATAAAGTACATACATTGGTCAATTTTCTCTTAATACTTGCATGCAATGATTTAATGCACCTTGGAATCTGAACATGTGTTGGGGAACAACCAAATTGAGCCTTATAAAATGGAAAAACTAAAATTTTGAGATAAACCCTATAAAACCGGAAAGGAGGGAGTAGAAAAAGAAGTACTCCATCCTGGAATAGTGCCGCACTTCGAAACTAGAACCGTCAATAAATTTTGAGCTTGCGTCTTGTCAAAATCCAAATTACTCCACGCTATATTGAATTGCAAACCTGTTCACACCGATCACAACATAAACGGTTTCCCACTTAGGAGCGTATTAGTACCACGCTATATTGAATTCCAAACCTGTTCACACCGATCACAACCTAAATGGTTTCCCACTTAGGAGCGTATTAGTACTCGGTTATAAATACTAGTATGCCAAGATGACTGCACATTCCTCCTCAACTCCTCATCCACAAAAACAAACAAGTCATTCAGCATCCCTCCCTTGCGTCTGCCATGGCCAGCGTGAGTTCTAGGTCGAGAGATTGCCACCAGGGAGAGGCGAGCATGGAAGCGGAAGCACGAGAGATGTCCCGCCTCGCTACGAGAGCAGCCGACATGTCCCGCCGCGCGGAAGTGGCAGCACAGAGGTCCCGCCGCGCCGTCGATGCAGTAGACTGGTCCGGCCACGCCACGGAAGCAGCAGAGATGTCCCGCCGTGCCACGAATGCAGCAGAGATGTCCCGCCACACCGCGGCGACCTGGTAAAATTTCTCGCGGGCAGGCGACGACTGTTATAGGCGCATGCATGCGATCGTCCATAGCCAGATGGATCAGATCTCCGGCTTGGCGAGGTTGCAGGACGATATGAAAGCCGCATTTGAATAGGCTACCGGCGTCATCCGGCAACTAAGGGAGGGCAATGAGAGGCTCCGAGCCAAGCGTGACATGCCGAGGGAGAAGATTGTCCGAAGTGCAGACCAGCAGGAGGAGACCAGTGCCTTGTTGAAGAGGACTGGCGTCATCGTCAAGACACTTATGGACGAGAAAGACATGCTCCGTAACGAGCGCCAAAGGCTGGTGGAGGAATCTGTGGATGTTCTCAAGCAGCGTCCTGAGGACACGAAAGAGCTCATTGCCACTCGCCGCGGAGACTAGTTCCCGCGGCCTACAGCAACGCATCAAGAAAGTAGAGATCAGTGAGCCAGATCATTGTCTTCCTTCTTCTTTTGCCCTTGTGTATTTCGGGCATAGCCGCATGTGGCTTTTTTATCTATCTTTCTAATTATGTAAGACAATTAATCGTCCTTATATTTCTGTGGAAAATGAATGTTGCGAGGCTAGAATGAAGAAAACTCTTGTTGTGGTGACCCTCGCGTTGCTGTTATTCTAGTTGCTGCTGAGCTTCCTTCAGTTTCCTGGTTTCTTTTGATGTAATAATCGGTTTAGGATGTGGATTGTGTCGTCGGTTGTGAAATGTTGGGTTCTAGCACGGATGTTTGGCCTTTGTTGGCCTCTTGGGATGTTGCGATTTCAATCTGGTAGCTTTTAGTCCTTCGTGTTAGGTTGGAGTTGTGCTGAACTTCTTGTGAATTGTGGTGGTTTTTAGTAATGAAAATCGGAAGGGGCAAGCCCTTCTTTGATCAAAATAATATTAATCGTCCTTATATATTCATCAGTCTTGCTATAAGTCGTAGTAGATGCTATATAGGTCCGTCGGATCTTACATCAAGATCCGTGCTTTATGATTTTCTTTTTTCTCTCTTAAATCTCAGATGAGTGAGACATAGCCACGCCATTAAACAGAGGCTCGGGCGCCATTAATGGAGACCTTGGGAGAGATGTGGACGGTAGATGGAGGTGAAAGGGCTCTCGTCCCGATAAGCACGCGCAGGGGTCTGATCGCTCGCCTCTCGTACTCAAATAGCTACCCTGCACGACGCCTCCTAGCTAATAAAAAATGGGGACGCGTGGCGGCATGTAAATGGTACTAGTAAGTAGAACGCCCATGGTTTCAATAATACTTGTGTTTCCGATTGTAACGTGACAGCACTTGTTCCAAAATGACTTTGTTGATTGTTAATGTGTGCGTCTTCGCAAATCGGACTGGAAATTTACCACATCATGTTGGTGCCATGTCATGGTACCAAGCCAAGTTTCATTATTTTCATGCGTGTTTTGGATTTACAGGAATTAAAAAACTAAGTTTCTCAATGTTTCCAACCCAGCAACGATGCCCAGAATTTTGAATTTCATTCCCATTTCTTGCATGGAACCTAGAAATTTACCCGAGGACACACATGTGATTTTTCAACCAACTTTGGTGCACTGGAACATGTGCTTATATTTCAAATTTGAATTATGCACACAAAGGTGACACGTTCCCTCCCAGAACCACGAGCCTTCTTGAGAGAAGCTCCGATTTGCAAGAAGCTTATACCAAAATTTGTTCCTATTCGGCCAATTTTTTTACCACGGCATGGTACTACCATGACATGACACCATGCCAAGTTTCATGATTTTAAAACCAAGTTTCTCAATGTTCTCGACCGAGCCACGATGCCTAGATGTTTGAAGCTTATTCTCATTTTTTGCATGGGACCTACTCCCTCCTTCCATCTATATAGGGCCTAATGTGTTTTTCAAGACAGCCTTTGACTATTGACAAGATTAATAGCACATGAGATGTATACTATGAAAATTATATTATTGGAAGCTCCTTTGACATACAAATTTGAAGGTATGTTTTGTGTAAGTTGCATGTCATATATTATTGCTCTAATGTTTGGTCAAAGTTAGCCTCGAAAAACGCAATAGGACCTACATAGATGGAAGGAGGGTGTAGAAATTCACCCGAGGACACAAATGTGATTTTTCAACCAACTTTGGTGCACGGGAGCACGTGCTTGTAGTTCAAATTTGAATTATGCACATTAAATGACCAAAAACTCAATTAATGTGTAAATAAGGCTAAACGAAGCCGGAATAATTCCAAAATTTAATAGGGCACTCATGTAGTTCTATGTTCCCTTTGTAAATAAACTCAAGGGGGACAACGTATATCGTTTCGCATTTAAAGGTGGCACGTTCCCTCTCAGAACCACGAGCCTTCTTGAGAGAAGCTTCGGTTTGCAAGAAGCTTATACCAAAATTTGTTCCTATTCAACCATTTTTTTACCACAACATGGTAGTACCAGGACATGACATCCATGCCAAGTTTCATGATTTTCAGACATGTTTTGGATTTACAAGAATTTTAAAACAAAGTTTCTCAATGTTCTCGGCCGAGCCACGATGCCCAGATGTTTTAATTTTATTCTCATTTATTGCATGGGACCTAGTAATTCACCCGAGGACACAAATGTGATTTTTCAACCAACTTTGGTGCACGAGAGCATGTGCTTGTAGTTCAAATTTGACTTATGCACATTAAATGACCAGAAACTCAATTAATGTATAAAAAACGACAAACGAACACGGAATAATTCCAAAATTTAACAGGGCACTAATGTAGTTCTATGTTGCCTTTGTTAAGAAACTCAAGGGCGGGGGGGGGGGGGGGGGCAGCGTATATCGTTTCACACTCAAAGGTGGCACGTTCCCTCTTAGAACCACGAGCTTCCAAATCTTCCCAAGTTTTTACCACAACATGTTAGTGCCATGACATGACACCATGCCAAGTTTCATAATTTCCAGCCGAGTTTTGGATTTAGATGAATTTAAAATCTAAGTTTCTCGATGTTCTCGGCAGAGTCATGACGCCCAGATGTTTGAATTTGATTCTCATTTCTTCCATGGGACCTAGAAATTCAACCAAGGACACACATGTGATTTTTCAACCGGAGCATGTGCATGCAATTCATATTTAGATTATGCACATTAAAAGTCCAAAAACTCAATTAATGTATAAAAAGGCCAAATGAACCCGAAATAATTCCAAAATTTAACAGGGCACTCATATAGTTCTATGTTGCCTCTGTAAATAAAATCAGGGGGAGGCAGCGTATATCATTTCGCACACAAAGGTGACACGTTCCCTCTTGGAACCACGAGGCTTGTTGAGAGAATCTACGGTTTTGCAAGAGGATTATACCAAAACTTGTCCCAATTCAGCCAAAAATTATATGTATGAAAACAGGGTTTAGATTATCCCGAACATCTCGCTACCTAGACCAATAATGTACTATGATTTGAATTCAACATAAAATGGATACAGATATTTGAATTGGAGAGCGTATGGTACATGTAGTTTATAGTGAAATATGATTACTGCTATATGCATGTCTTTTTGTTATCAAGATAATATTTAAATTATTGTATAATTTGACAACAATCATATTCAAATAAGGAAAATTGATTCAAATTTAGTCCATATGGTAGACGACAATATATATGTTCACATGGTGGAGTAAAATGTTCATATATGATGGAAGATCAAAATGTACGACTACATCAATTATAAACCGCAAGGTCACCTAATGATATATTCGAATTCAACATAACGTGGATTCAAAAATTGAAATTCGAGATCATGGCATCTGTAATCATATAAAAAGGGACATTACTCTTTCTTTGGTGGGAATTGATTTGTTTTTTGTTGTTGTTGAGGGAAGTGCGAATCGATTTGGTACTGTGCAGGGTAATCTTGTTCTCCCGATTTTTTTTTACATTTTTCTTGTACTTTTTTCAATGGCATCTATAGCAATATAGTAAAAGGGGACATGACTCTCTTGTGTCTTGTATGAATTGTTTTTTTACACGTTCAGTTTGTTCTGCCGAACAAGGAATCCGCACCTTGTTATACCGAAATTTTCAAGCTCGAGTATCTTTTGTCTCACCTGCTTTGAAACTCCCACTTCTTCAACCCGCGCCGCGCCTTGTTATCCCGAAATTTGGACGCGCGCGAGAACTCCCTCCTCATCCGAAATCGCTCCCGCAGCCCAGACACGTGAAATCCCCCTTCTACCCCTCAGCCGCAAATGAAGCTCCATGTCGCGGTGTCAAAACCGGTGGGGGTACGCTGATAACTTACCCTACATTTTAGACAAGCGCGTCCCTAAGCTTGGCTTCCCCCTCCCCCTTCACCCCCCCATTCATACACCGAGGCTGCCAAAACCCACGAAACCCCATGCTCCTCTGTCGGCCTCCCGACCGCCGCCCAGCGGAGACTCTTCCGTGACTACGTCGTCCACCGCAACAGCTCGCCGTCCCTCATCCACCGCACCGGATGAGGATCCGTTGTCGATCTCGTCGTCCCGCCGGATCAGCCGCCCCATCCTCCACCTCCAAGGAACTTCCCCGATGTTTCCCTCGTCTATCGCGCCACCTCAATCCCCACAGCGTCGTCTTGACCTACCCCACCAGAACCGCAGCACCCTCACCAATTCCTCCGATGAAGCCGAGGCCAACTCGGTGCCACCAAGGAGGTTCTGCACTCACCGCTGCATTTTATCTTTTATTCGATCTCACGTGGCTACCGGTGCTCGATACCGAGCAGACATGGCGTCTCCATCGACGGCGCCATCGCCGGCCACATCATCCACGGCGTCTCTCCCCCATGTTGTTGCTTCCTCGGCGGCGACCTCCACAACGGCACTAGCTGCAGCTGCTCTGGCTCTAGCTCGTGTTGCGGCTCTATTCTTGCTGTCGGTCGCGCTCCTGCACTACTCCTGCTTTCGTTCGTGCTGCTGCTCTGCTCTTGCTCTCGCTTGCGCTACTGCTGCTGCACGACCTCCGGCAGCTACAGGAGTTGCTGCTTTAGCACTCGCTCGCGGTGCTACTGCACGACTTGCTCTCTGCTAGTGTGTTCCCTGCTCGAGCGTCTGCTGATTTAGATCACTGCTTCTCTGCTACTAGTGCTCGAACGCCCTAAACATCTATTGCAATGCTCTGTTACTAGTTCAATCAGTTTCGACAGTAAAATTCAGTTTCGACTGTGAAGTTCATTTTCTTCAGTTAAGTTCAGAGTGAACAGTACTTACAACATCTGTCAGAGTGGTCGTGGCGAGGCTGATGCATTTTACAACTAGCACTTTTTGGTGATGTATTTTACATCATCTATTGCAGATGATATTAGGGTCCCACTTTAGATTAACGTTGTCTGTCTTGTCATGCTTCAGCCTCGTCGCCGTACACCTTAGTGGAGCTGCTCCAATGACGGAACCGTCCATCACAGCGAAGCAGTACCCTCGGCGCCATTTCCATAGGCCTCAGATCTTCTTCCCCGCCTCCGACAATCACACCAGCATCATCACCATCCTCCACGTCCAACCCAATGATGCTGAGGTCCACAAGGCTATGCCAAAGAGGTTGTACACTCGTCGCATCACTTTGTTTCTCCATTCCTCTGTTCTTCCAATTCATGTGAGCCAAACACCCAGGTTGACTGAAATCCTATGTTTCCAAATGCTCTATTTTGCACGTGCATTCCTATCCTATTCTTGTGTTTTTCCTGTCCATGCATTTATAGAATCCTCCAATTCTAAGGAGCCCTTACAGATTTACTTCATTTTCAGATTGGCGTCAAAGAAAACTCTGTGTGTTATGTCCTGCTCCTGCCGTGTCATCATCCACCCCACCTGAGGTGCACCATCGACAGAAGCGTTCACTGCAGCAGAGATCCCCCCTGTAGACTTTCTTTGGCCGCCTCAGATCATCTTCCCCGTTGCCGGCAGCCACGCCAACTGCATTACCATCATCGACTGAGCAGATGAACCCGAGGACAACACAGTTCCGGAAGAGAGGTCGCAGTCTTTCGTGTTTGCTTACGTTATACATCGGTTATTATTACCTGCTACTTTATCGTTCAATCTTGAGTTTTGAATTGCCCATGGGTCTCATATCGAGCCAGCAACGAATAGTATCTGTCTACTATCTGGTTCATCTGGGGTCTTCTATGTGGTTCATGTTGGGTGGGCAACAAACAATAGATGATCCATTGTCTATCTTTTTAAACTGAAGCTATAATCTACCTGCTATCATTAGTTTTGGATCCATCCACTCGTTTGCTACCATTAGTCTTGATTTTTGCATGCACCCCTTAGGCCTTACAAAATCTAACTATATTTTTTATTATGCATGTCAGATATTGTACACAATCGTACTGAACATGTAGAGAAAAAGAGAAGAACGTTGCGTGCGAATATAATGTCATGCAGACGCTGCTGCATGGTGGCCGAAGTGCCCCCGCCCCCTCTCCTGCATTTCCAGATTGTATTCCAGAGGAAGATAACTGTTCATATGGAGATTTAGAAGGAGCCGACCATGCCTGTTTACCACCTGAGGTGTTTGCTCTAACCTGGCATGCTGATGTTGGTCATATCATGCATATGGCGCCTTGCATTGCTTACAGTATACATCTTATATGTCATCAGCTTAGTTTAGATTTGCTTTGTGTGAATGCCACCTGTTTAGTTTCTATATCATACTCCCACCATTCCTAAATATTTGTCTTTTTAGAGATTTCAACAAGTGACTACATACGGAACAAAATGAGTGAATCTACACTCTAAAATATGTCTATATACATCCGTATGTGGTAGTCCATTTGAAATCTCTAAAAAGACAAATATTTAGGAACGGAGGGAGTATATAGGAATTATGCAATGCCATCTTCTTTAGCCAGGCATCAGATACGTGAATCATGCAATGCCATCCTGTTTAGCCAGTCATCGTATATGTGAATTGTATCATGCCATATTTTTTTCCATAATGTATTCCATTTGTCAACAATGTTTATACATTCATCTACTCTTCCTGTGCATCAGCCATTTGAGTCGGTCATGGGAAAATCTGGAGTGAAAACAAGGTCTTCTGAGCAGTTAGTGCTACCTGTCGATGCAGATTTCTTGTTGGTTACAGATAGCTCCTCAGAGGAGGATTTAGAGAGAGATGACCAGTCGTATCCCCCCCCCGAGGTGCATGCTCTAACTTGGCTGGGTTATATTGCTCATATCATGCATATGGTGTCTTGCATTGCCATGCCATCTGCTTAGATTAGACATGCTTTGTGTGAATGCCTCTTGTTTGCTTTCTATATCAGATATGTGAATTATGCAATGCCATGTTTTTCAGCCAGTTATCATATATGTGAATTATGCACCGCCATGGAGCCAGGCATCATATATGTGAATTATCTCATGCCATCTTTTTTTTTCATTACGTATTCCATTTGTCGACAATCTGTGTATATTGAACTACTCTTCATGTGTATCAGCCATTTAAGCCAGTTATGGAAAAAATCTGGAGTGAAAGCAAGGTCTTCAGAGCAGGCAATGGTACCTGTTGAAGCATATATCTCGATGGTTACAGGGAGCTCCTCAGAGGAGGATTCAAAGACAGATGACCAGTCCTATATCCCACCTGAGGTGTATGCTCTAAGTTGCAATTTTTATATTTCTCATATGATGCATATGGTGTCTTGCATTGCTTAGTTTAGACATCATATGCACAATATTGAATTCTATCTGCTTAATTTAGAGATCATACATGCGAGTACCAGCTGCTTAGTATATGAATCAATTATGTCAGTTATATCATGCCATCCTGTATACTTAGACAACATGTATGTGAATTATTTCATCCCAACCTATTTTAGAAAGACATCATATAGTTTTGTCATGTCATCCTGTTTAGGTACACATCATATGTTGAATTATGCCATTATGTCCTGTTAAGTTATCCATCATATATCTGAAACTGTGTCATGCTATCCTGTTTAGTTAGGCATCATATATGTGAAATTGTGTAATGTTGTCCTGTTTGGTTAGACAACATATATGTGAATTACCACATCTGTCTATCATACAATGTCTGTACGTTCAATTTCTTTTCTTGTTTATCATCCATTTGAATTGGAGGGGGTGATAGCAGTATCTAAGGGAGCAAAAACCCGTTCTTCACAAAATACAGTGCTACCCGTCGATGGAGATAGAACCAAGGTTGTACTGGCCCACAAACTAGCCCCACCACACATAATCGAGACTCTTCCAGATTGCACACTTACACCGTTGGGGAGAGAACCAGCTACAACCCATCTAACCGCAACCCCAGTGGATAGTAACCCACTTATAGTTGACAAAGCACCATGTCCACCACAGAGTACCCCCACACGAGCAGTTTGTAAAGCTGCTGCAGTGCCCAAAGCACGAAGACCACCACACCTAACCCAAACTCCACGTTTAAAGCAGAAGAGCAATTGTTCTCATGTCAGATTCCTTAGCTATGGTCCATACTCCTTTGCTGTTGCATCACTGTATTTACTCATACCAACTACTTTCAAATTTGAAGGATCCAATTGAAACTCCAATGGCGCAACAGGTATGTTTTAAACCTATTTCTTTAACTGGATTGCTGTTCTAACTTCTTGCTCTATGTTGATTTTAGTTTAAGTTGTATAAACAGTTATGTTCTCATGTCATGCACATTACGAGTGCTGCTAATGATGTGTAGTTTCTCACACTTACATTCTGTTTATGTTGTTGTGTCTTAAAAATATATGAGTTGAACTGTGTCTCTATCTTGATTAGGGAACATAAACTAGAATGATATGGACAATATAGTGACCATAGTACATAGATATATGTTTGTTTCATGCTGTTATCCTATCCACCTTACTACTGAACCGGTTTACCAAAATGAGTTTGGTATACTACAAGCTAAACCTGTGATGTGTCTGCTTGTTTCTCTTGTAGTATGCAAACAGAATATTGGAGAAGAGCACCCCACTATGCAATGGTAGAGAAAGTAATGTAGATAAGGTTCAAGATAGTGAGACAACCCTATTGGTCTCCAAGAAAGGTGATAAAAACGATCTTGCAGACAATGAGAAAACCCCACAGTCCTGCGTTGATGTAGTGTTCGAGTTACTGGCCAGTACCGCTGGCACAAGCTCTTCGAACTCGCTGCCTGAATCACTTCGGCTTCTTCAGTCTCAGCTACAAGCTGAAAGGCATCAGTCAGCTGTGCTGCGGCAAGAAGCCGAAGGACTGAGGAAGTCCCTGCAGAATTCAGATGCGTACTTTCTTGTGCAACAGCAAACACTGGAGGATTTAAGCGCCAAACAAGAGAAAGTTAATAAGCTTGCTAAGCATCTTGCTAGCATTATGGGTACCCAGGATATTGTTTCTTGAACTCTTCTGAACTGGTTTCAGTTCTGGACTTGTTTTGCTGCAGCGTTTATATGCTGTTGTGTTCCCTATATTTGCATTGGTGGCGAACTTTGATGCCCAGTGGATGTAATATGTGTAATAGCCGTGATAGCCTAGCATAAGTTGTTTGCTTATTTATTTCCTTGTTGTCTTGTTTATTTGTTTGCTTGTAGTCAGTGCAGTTCTTTTTCCGCGGTTTGGTAGTGGCTGCAATAACCTATTTTTTAAAACTAGGCCACAATAACCATGGGCTAATATTTACTGTAGTGACACTAGGCCTCCTACGGGCCGTAGAAACAGTGGGCCTTCTACGGGCCGTAGAAATAGTGGGCCTTCTATGGGCCGTAGAAACAATGGGCCTTCTACGGGCCGTAGAAACAATGGGCCTTCTACGCGTCGTATCATCAATGGGCCATATATAGCCAGTATGATCGATTGGCCAAACATGGGCCAATAACAGGCCGCATTATGGCCGTAAACGGGCTAGAGTTGGAATCATCCGTTCATGGGCCGACCATAATGGGCCATCGTTAATAGGTCGTATTTCATGACGCTATGAAAAAGGCCCAAGGTGTTAACGGACCACAAACGGGCCGACTGTAACCACGGGCTGAATTTGGCCCACAAGCAGAAAATGACAGTAACGGGACGTAAGTAAACGAATGCTGGAAATGAGTCCAAGAATAAATGGGCTCTGAGAAGGCCGAAAGATAACATGGGATGGAAACGACCCAACGGAATAAAGGGCCCTCAATGGGTATAAAGTGATACACTGTTCATTACGGGCCAGTTTCACCACGGGTCGTTAACGGGTGTAAAGTGATACATTGTTCATTACGGGCCAGTTTCACCACGGGCCGTTAATAGGCCAAGAGTTACATTGGGCCTCATATGGGCCAAAAGATGTCATGGGCCATACATGGGCCAGAAGTGAAAACGGGCTGGAATCATATTGGGTGGCCCAGATGACGCTAGTGGGCCTAATTTGGATAGGGCGTAACGGGCCTTGGGTTAGCGGGCTGTAAATGGGCTATATGCAAACATGCCGTTAACAGGCTTTACATGGGCCGGCCCTCCACCTTTTCACCAAGTAAAACGGGCCGGCCTTTTCACAGGAATGGGCCTCTGTTGGGCCGTGCCACGTGTCGACGTATCATAGGCGCCTTCTGTCCAATGAGTGCATGACATCTGTCCCAACGGTGAGCCGACACATGTTTCCTCTAGCCAATGATGATTTTACACGTGGAAAATCCCCATTGGTTGGGGCTGTTAACGGGTTATCAGATCCAAAATCTGACCCGATAGCTTAACAGCGTTCCGTTACGGTGGATGCCACGTGTCGGTCACCCTTGACGAAAGCACTTCTGTGACGCACGATTTATCGTCATGGAAGTGGACACTTTTGTGATGATAATTTTGGTAATGTCATGGAACACTTCTACGACAGCATAGGTATGACTATCTTGATTCTGTCATAAATTTGTCATGCATGTACATGCATGACAAAAAACGCAACCTACTGTGACAAACACGTATCATCACGGAAGTGTATTTTTTTGTAGTGAAAGTAAGGTTTTCTCACCTTTAGCTTACTTGGATCCCGACTTTATTTTGAAGAAATAATAGCATGAAGCCCGGTGTACAACCCAGAACAGCGGAGGGGGAGACCTTCATGCCGGCTTACCCAACACGCTGGTGTTGGGTTCTATGGTAGGGTGCATCGACTGCAAAGTAAAATTTTCCTACGCGCAGAACAACAGGAACATGCTACGGGAGATGGATCACAGTTTGTTACCACTAGACACGCAGTGCCGTGCAGCGGAAGTAGAGTTGAGGCAGCGCGTTCCCGGTGTCGCCTTGCGTTCCCGGAGTTGTCTCCTCTTTGTCGGTCTCCCACGTAGCCGATCGGATCTCATGAACAGGTTTGCCGGAGCGGCGCAATTGCACCGCCTCTAACGGTATCCGCGCATGCAGGAGGAATATCGTGTGGCGGACTGCTAGGTCCAATCACACAACCGGTGGCGAGTGGAGGTGGCTATTCACAACACATGCAAACCCTAGTCGCAGCGCCGAAGTGATCAACCGCGTGAGTGTGTCGCACCTCCACTTTATATAGGCGTCGGTCGCGGGCTCAACACTTGGGCCTCGCACGAACCCTAAAGCCCACACGTCTACTCGGCCACAATCCGAATACATCTCGGATCACATGCGACTAGTGTCCTTGGATCCAACCTCGTAGGTTCCTTCCCTTAAGCACGAGACCCCTTAGGTTCAAGCCGGCTTGGTTGTAGTTCGGATCACCTCCGGACTGCACAGTGGGTAGCGGCCTCTAGCAAGGCATGCCGAACACCAAGCAGACTATGAAGCTGGTTAGGCGAACATGTACAACATGTCACACTTCTGTTCCCTTTGCCACACGATATATGTTGTCAGGCTCAAGGCGAGATTGTCATCCTTGTGCTAGCCCGACCTCTTTCTCGTTCCAGTGATACCGACCACAAACCGGATTATCTCATAATCCCTGTCGCATGGCCATGTTATCCTAGTCGGATCACACGAGGGGCCCAGAGTATATCTCTCCTAATCGGAGGGGCAAATCCCATCTTGCTCGACCATGTCTCACAGCATGGGTCTGGACAAACCCGAAACCTACCTTTGTAACTACCCAGTAACAGAGTAGCGTTTGGTCGACCCAAAGCAAGCCTGTCACCATCCCAAGTACATGCGCCAGCTCAGGTCTTAGGACATAGAACGTATGTTGTACTAGAGACTCACGGATGACATATCGTTGCGTCTCATAGTTGGGTCTGTCCGACTCAGACCTTATCTCGACTCGGATTTGACTACATCGAATCCGACCAGATCCTTCCGAGTCCATATTATCCGGTTAGCATCCAATGCTCCATGGCTAGTGAGACCAAGCCATCGACCGTGTCATATTCTAGTCTAGTTTGACGTGTGCCCACACGTCACTTGCGAATACGGACAATCTAGGATGTATCATAGAACACAATATCTCACAGACAAGTCACATACTTGCCAACAAGCATCATTGATTACATCCAAGGCCTATCTTTATTCATAAACACATAGGAAATATCATCATACATGATTTCCTCTAGGGCATATCTCCAACAGTCTCCCACTTGCACTAGACTCAATCAAATAGACATCGAATGCCCATAGCTCTAACGTGCCCCTCATGCTTGGGTTGTGGAAGTGGTTTAGTTAATGGATCTGCAACATTTGCATCCATGTGAATTTTGCATAAGTCTACATCACCATTCTTTACGATCTTTCGTATCAGGAGATATTTCCGATCTATGTGTCTGAACTTCTGGTGATTCCTCGGCTCCTTGGCTTGTGCGATGGCACCAGAATTATCACAATAAAGGTCCAACGGTTTTACCGAGGCTGGGAAAATACCAAGATCATCCAGAAAATGCCGGATCCAAACACCTTACTTTGCAGCTTCACAAGCCGCAATGTATTCGGCTTCTGTGGTAGAATCGGCCACCGTATCTTGCTTGGAACTCATCCAGCTCACTGCTCCTCCGTTCATGACGTACACAAATCCGGACTGTGATCGACAATCATCTCTGTCGGTTTGGAAACTAGCATCGATGTAACCCCTTATGACGAGCTCTTCCTCACCTCCATAAACAAGGAACATCTCTTTAGTCCTTTTCAGGTACTTCAAAATAGTCTTTACCACTGCCCAGTGACTCTCACCTTGGTTGGCCTCGTATCTACTTGTTAGGCTTATTGCAAAATCAACATCAGGCCTTGTACATATCATGGTATGCATGATGGATCCGATTGCCGAGGCATACAGAATCCTACTCATCCTGCTTCGCTCATTAGATGTCGAAGGACTCTGAGTCTTGCTTAGCCCTATACCATGTGAGAGTGGCAAGAACCCTTTCTTCGCCTCACTCATGTTGAACTGCTTCAACATGTTATCTATGTACGTGCTTTGGCTCAAGCCGAGCAGCCTCCTCGATCTATCTCTATAGATCTTAATGCCTAAAATATAGACTGCCTCACCAAGGTCCTTCATCGAAAACTTGCCATTCAATGATTCCTTGGCCGAGTTCAACATCAAAACATCATTTCCGATCAGTAGTATGTCATCCACATACAAGATCAAAAACACTATCGAGCTCCCACTTAACTTCTTGTATAAACAAGCGTCTTCTGTGCTTTTGATGAAACCGAGACCAATGACGACCTCATCAAAACGAATGTTCCAGCTCTGAGATGCTTGCCTCAACCCATAAATGGATCTCTTGAGCTTGCATACCTTACTAGCGCTAGTCGGATCAACAAAACCCTCAGGCTATATCATATACACGTCCTCGGTTAAATTTTCGTGAAGGAAAGCTGTTTTGACATCCATCTGCCATATCTCATAATCGAAATATGCAGCTATAGCTAGTACGATCCTCACCGACTTCAGCATCGCTATCGGCGAGTAAGTCTCGGTGTAGGCAATTCCTTGAACTTGTCCATAACCTTTAGCGACAAGCCGAGCTTTGTGGATCTGAACATTTCCATCCACATCAGTTTTCTGCTTAAAGACCCATTTGCAACCAATGGCAGTTATGCCAGGTGGAGGATCAACCAAGTCCCAGACTTGATTCTCATCCATGGACTTTAACTCGGATCTCATGGCTTCCAGCTATGCCTCGGAATCTAGGCTCACCATCACTTCCCCATACGTGGCCGGCTTGTCGCTTTCTAGCAGCAATACATCACGCACTCTGCACAAACTTTCCGACCTCCGTGGTTCCGGTGCTGCTTCCACTACGGGTTCCCTCACTGACTCCGGTATGATCTCATCACCAGCCGAGCTGTTCCCGAGTGGTCCTCGAATTTCTTCGAGTCGAACCGTCCTCTGACTGGCCTCCCGACTGAGAAACTCTTTCTCAAGGAAAACCCCATTCCGAGCAACAAACACTTTGTTCTCTTCCCGGTTGTAGAAGCTATATCCCAAGGTTTCCCTTGGATATCTCACGAATATGCATTTATCCGATTTAGGTGCAAGCTTGTATGACATAAGTCGCTTGACAAATGCTTCACAACCCCAAATCTTTAGAAAAGACAAACTGGGACTCTTCCCGGTCCACATCTCATGTGGTGTCTTGTCTACGGATTTTGATGGTACCCTGTTAAGTGTGAAAGTTGCAGTTTCTAGAGCGTATCCCCAGAATGACAAGGGTAAATCCGATTTGCTCATCGCAGACCAAACCATGTCCAACAAGGTCCTATTCCTCCGTTCCGACACGCCATTTCCCTGTGGCATACCCGAAGGTGTGAGCTGAGGTTCTATACCTCAGCTTTTCAGATGATCATCAAACTCCTGGCTCATGTACTCACCTCCACGATCAGATCGCAGAAGCTTTATAGTCTTGCCGAGCTGATTCTCAACCTCATTCTGAAACTCTCTGAACTTTTCAAAAGTCTCTGACTTGTGCCTCATCAAATAGATATATCCATATCTACTCAAGTCGTCGGTAAAAGTCACGAAGTACTGATAGCCACCTCTGGCAGTTGTGCTCATTGGGCCACACACATCACTATGTATAAGTTCCAACAGCTCGAGCGCTCTCTCGCAACTCTTAGCGAAAGGGACTTAGTCATCTTGCCGAGCAAGCACGATTCACATGTCTCAAACGACTCAAAGTCGGACGAAGTTAGGAGCCCATCATTATGGAGCTTCTTCATGCATTCCAGACTAATGTGTCCAAGCCGGCAATGCCAGAAGTATGTCGGATTTATCTCATTAGGCTTATGCCTCTTGACATTCACGTTATAACCGGTTCCTGTTCTAGATTCAATATAAAAAGCCCATCAACGATGGGTGCATAGCCATGGAACATACCATTCAAAAATATCGAACAACCATTGTCCATTAAATTGAATTCATAACCTTGACACATCAAATATGAGGCAGAAATAATGTTCCGACTAAGTGCAGGAATGTAATAACAATTATTTAATTCCATAATGAAACCAGAAGGAAGTTGGAGCTGCATCGTGCCGACCTCCAATGCAGCAACTCTTGCTTTGTTGCCGACCTTGATGTCAATCTCCCCTTGTGCCACACGCCTAGTTCTTACCAGCCCCTGCATCGAGTTGCAAATATGAACAATTGATCCGGTATCAAATACCCAAGAGGTAATAGGTATGTCAGCAAGGTAAATGTCTATAACATATGAAACAAGTGTACCTTTGCCTGAAGCAGCATTCCCGACCTTCTTGCCATGCTCTACAAGCCATTTCCTCTTCCAGTGACCGGTCTCCTTGCAGTGATAGCAAACGGTCTTCGAGTCCGGTCCAGACTTCGACGCAGCGGCGGAGGTTACCATCTCCGTGCCCTTTGCCTTAGCCCTTTTCTTGGACCAACTCTTCTTGAACTTAGCGGATTTCTGCACCATCAACACTTGATGCGTGCCTTTCTTAATATCCTGCTCAGCCATTTTGAGCATCCCATGCAATTCAGTGAGCTTCTTATCCATGCCATGCATATGATAGTTCGGGATGAACATCCCATAGTTGGGCAGAAGAGAACCCAGAACAGCATCAGTAGCCAGCTCATCCAAGAGCGGGAAGCCCAAACGATCCAAAGCTTGAACATATCCGATTATTTTGATCACATGTGGGCTCAGTGGATCACCTTGCTTCAGCTTGCAATCCATCAAGGATCGCCAGATGTTGAACCTTTCGGTCCTAGCATGTGTCTGAAACATGCTCTTGAGACTCTCTATCATATCGTAAGCCTTAACATTTTTGAAATGTTGTTGCAAATCGGGCTCCATACAAGCCAGCATCAGACAACTGATCTCATTGATTCATCAACAAGTTTCTGGTAGGCATTCTTAGTTGTGGCATTAGCATTATCGCCAGGTTCCTCTGGAAGTGGATCCTCTAGAACATGTTCCTGTTTATCATGCTTGAGAACAATTCCCAAATTTCTATACCAGGTGCTAAAGTTTGTTCCATTCAGTTTATCCTTTTCCAGAATTGATTTCAATGCAAAGTTGGGTTGAGCAGGTGGTGCCATTGATCTACAACAGAAAATATGCAATCACTAAGCAATGTGTTTATGTAGACAAGCCTAAACAGAAATACTCCCACTGAAGTCAGCATCCCTCCGCAAACTCTCAGTGATTCAGGATCCGACTAGCGCATGCGACTAGTGAGCTTTAGCATCACTGCTAGCCAACATACCTATCCGGTAAGCAACTCCTTGCTAATCGTATCTCTATATGACTCCTTTCGGTCGGGAAGGTATCTCATATCTCGGATCCCATCCTTCTTTGCCACAAGGCCCAAAACCGTTTTGATAGCCTTGTCAAGTTAACCTGATGCAGTGCATGTCCGTGTCCGACACGAACCCTTCAATTCAAGGACACCTAGAAGCACCCCAATTTTATAAGCCCACTACTAGACGTACTTGACGTGCGAAGATGCAACATCGGGAATGGCAATTCACTTGATATTCATGAGGAATCTTTCTACCATTCTAACATGCATAGAAGCATAGAAGCATAACAATCACAAATAAACACATATCATGAAATAGTATGGCTCCTTCATGTTTGTTCCTCCAGGTCAGCTCTGACTCCGATGACCATCTAGGAACTCCATCTTGTTTGTCACGCTGGGATGCCAAGCCACCAACCTGATCTCTATTATCCAACTACTACAACTAGTAATGAATTTTACATAGAGTCACAAGTCGACACGCAGGTCATTATACAATATAATGACAGCACTTTGGCTCCAGCCGGCTGACAAACATGACACAAAGGCCATGTATAAATTACACACATGCATCACATACACATGAGCTATACTATTTACATCAAACCTACAAAACAAAGTTATGCATAGAATCGCATTCTACCGGTTTGTGTGTCGGGTATGAAATACACGGCGCTACGCACATAGCGGGGTTCGAAGGGGCAGCGCCCCTCGCGCGTGCGGGCAACGCCCGACATTTTCAGAAATCACAGATCACATCTGAACTCCGATCACATCGAATTTTCTGATCTGACCAATCTCATCGATCATCGCGAGTCTGATTCGGATTTACGTTTCACTGCTAACCCCGATGGCGGATACCGACCGGTAGGGGTAGGTTGTGTCACGACCTCATCGACTCTGGTCATCAGAAAACATAGCCTCTTCAATCCCCATGCGCAATTGATCTCATCAACCGTGCACATAGCCGATCTCATCAAGGACAACAGATCTTATCTGCTGCCTCCACAAATCTAATATGCATACGATTTGAATCCAAATCCTATGGCAAAGGCTCTGATACCACTGTTGGGTTCTACGGTAGGGTGCGTCGACTGCAAATTAAAATTTTCCTACGCGTTGAACAACAGGAACATGCTACGGGAGATGGATCATGGTTCGTTACCACTAGATGCGGAGTGTCATGCAGCGGAAGTAGAGTTGAGGCAGCATGTTCCCGGAGTCGCCTCGGGTTCCCGGAGTTGTCTCCTCCTTGCCGGTCTCCCACGTAGCTGATCGGATCCCGCGAACAGGTTCGCCGGAGCGGCGCAAGTGCACCGCCTCTAACGGTATCCGCGCGTGCAAGAGGAACGTCGTGCGGTGGACTGCTAGGTCCAATCACACAACCGGCAGCGAGTGGAGGTGGCTATTCACAACAGATGCAAACCCTAGTCGCGGCACCGAAGCGATCAACCGCATGAGTGTGCCGCACCTCCACTTCATATAGGCATCCATCGCGGGCTCAACACTTGGGCCTCGCAGGGACCCTAAAGCCCACAAGTCTACTCAGCCACAATCCGAATACAGCTCGGATCTCATCCGACCAATGTCCTCGGATCCGACCTCGTAGGTTCCTTCCCTTAAGCGTGCGACCACTTAGGTTCAAGCCAGCTTGGTCGCAGTTCGGATCACCTCGGGACTGCACAGCTGGTAGCGGCCTCTAGCAAGGCATGCCGAACACCAAGCAGACTATGAAGCTAGTAAGGCGAACCTGTATAACATGTCACACTTCTGTTCCCTTTGCCACACAATATATGTTGTCGGGCTCAAGGC
This sequence comes from Triticum timopheevii, assembly GCA_963921465.1. Classification (NCBI taxonomy): domain Eukaryota; kingdom Viridiplantae; phylum Streptophyta; class Magnoliopsida; order Poales; family Poaceae; genus Triticum; species Triticum timopheevii. The sequence continues at coordinate 390,481,286 of OY997274.1, forward strand.
GAGATTGTCATCCTTGTGCTAGCCCGACCTCTTTCTCGTTCCAGTGATACCGATCACAAACCGGATTATCTCATCCCTGTCGCATGGCCATGCTTATCCTGGTCGGATCACACAACGGGCCCATAGTATATCTCTCCTAATCGGAGGGGTAAATCCCATCTTGCTCAACCATGTCTCGCAGCATGGGTCTGGACAAACCCGAAACCTACCTTTGTAACTACCCAGTCATGGAGTAGCGCTTGGTCGGCCCAAAGCAAGTCTGTCACCATCCCGAGTACATGCGCCAGCTCAGGTCTTATGACATAGAACGTATGTTGTACTAGAGACTCATAGATGACATATCGATGCGTCTCATAGTTGGGTCTGTCCGACTCAGAACTTATCTCGACTCGGATTCAACTACATCAAATCCGACCAGATCCTTCCGAGTCCATATTATCCGGTTACCATCCAATGCTCCATGGCTAGTGAGACCAAGCCATCGGCCATATCATATGCTAGTCTAGTCTGACGTGTGCCCACACGTCACTTGCGACTAGGGACAATCTAGGATGTATCATACAACACAAGATCTGACAGAAAAGTCACGTACTTGACAACAAGTATCATTGATTACATCCAAGGACTATCTTTATTCATAAACACATAGGAAATATCATCATACATGATTGCCTCTAGGGCATATCTCCAACAGTCAGCCCCTCGCAAACGCTATAAAGAGGTGCCTCGGAGTTCAATCCTCTATTTTCCAATGGCGGGTCTTATCCGTCAACCACTTAATCCTTCCGACTCAAATCATCAGGGAACCTCTCACTCATCCTCCAGCGACTCTACTGGGACTCAGATACCTCCCTTCAAAATGGCCCCTGGGTGAGAACATTTGACTTCTTTGTTTTAACACTTGTAAACCATATACTGACATCCTCATATGTATTATTTTCAGTGGCATAAACAAACCAAGCAAGAAGTTGAAGATAAAAAAGTCGGCCAAAGATCCAAGGATCACTGAACCGGAGAAACAAACATCAATATCAGAAGCTTCTCATCAGACTCCTGAAGCCACTGTCGATGACCCGCCACCAGAAACTCATGATGCCATAGTGGATCCAATGGGTGTTGACCCGTCCAGTGCTAAGCTGCCAAGCCCCACCAAGCATGTTCAAGAGGATACTAAGGATATTGTGGTCACTGGGACTGGTTACGTAGAACAAGGAAATCCTACTGCCTTGGCGAAACATAGCGCCAAGGAAGAAGTTTTAACCCCCGGAAAAGGCAAATGGAAGCTGGACCTAGAGATCTATGCCAGCTTTAATGCAAGTGAAATCCATGCGGGCTATTTGAGCCGCCTTCATACCAGTCGTGACATGGAGGACGGCCTAGTTAACCTGATGAAGGAACGCTTTGAGGTAAACACCCAAACCCTTGTCATATGAATCCATGTCAGCCGCCAAGTCTAGAGGATATGAAAGAAGTGAAAATACTGTAGACTTAAATAATAGCCTTCATCTTGTAGCTTCTCAAAATCAGTTTTTCTCCATTAGATCCAAATGAGTAGTCCCCAAGGGCTGGTTTAAACTTTGTGTATTTGAAAAAATGACCTGCATTAGCCCCCAAGTGCCAAGTAGAGTACTTGTAATGTGCTTGGGACTTCAAGAGAGTGATCATCATAACTGCTAAGTGTTGCTTGACTATTGCTTTTTAGGCTGAATTAAGCATGAAGGAGTCACAGGTAGTCGACTTGCGGCAAAATATCAAATCACAACAAGCAGTAACTTCAAAAGCCAGGTCGGAATTGAAAGCCGCCTTGGAAGCATCTGAAAAATTGAGAATTAACTTCAACACTGAAAGAGTCAGCTGGGATACTGAGAAGGCAACTCTATTGAAAAGAGATGAAGACACTAAGGCTGCTCTTAAGACGGTAACTGAAGAGTTATCCGGCTTGAAGCGACACATTAACCATATGGTAGCCGCCATCTTTGGTAAGTGACATTGCACTTCAATCTTTCACCATAGATTTACTTTGACCCGCCTGGCGACTTATCAGTATGTTTGCTCAATAGGCCCCAGGAGCTCCAACCTTGGCCAGGACATGCTTGTGAAGCTCAAAGACGTGTACACCCTAGTGGAGCAATTATATACTGGCACTCAGCAGACCATAGTGGCTATCTCCCATAGCAAACAACCACCCGCACTCATCAGGGAGGTACTGGACAAACTGTCTGTCATGCCTCAAAGACTGAAAGAGATAAATCAATCATCCGCCAGAGCTGGTTCCATTATCTCTCTGAGCTGGGCAAAAGCATGGTAAGCAGAGCTAGACCCAGAGGAGATGGCCACTGGTTGTCCAAGTCTCAAAGAAGACGGGTCTCCCTTTGATGAAAATGACTTTGCCAAATGTGTGAAGGAAATGTGTCCCCTAGCAAGCAAGTTGGCCGAGGAAACCGATTTATCTAGGTATCAGGCGGCTTACATGATGGAAAATGCAAAAGTGAAAGCACCGGCTTATGAAATTGTGGATCTCATCCCTCCAACGCGTAAGCATACTTTTGCTCCTGATGTTGATCCGTCCACACTTATCAATGATGAAGCTATATTCACATCCTTAACTGGCATCAACTAGACGTCACCTGACTTACAGATGGGCGAAGAAGAAGAGCCGGAGCAGGATGACCCGAAGCCATCAACCTGCCATGACGAAGGCAACTGACATCCAGCGATTCGTAATCATCGCTTAATTTCAATGTGCTGAAAAAACACTTGGTTTAGACTTGTAGGCCCCATGTGGCCTTGTAATAGGCTAGATTGCAAACAATTATTTGTCCTACCATCATGCATTTTTATCTTTTGAATGCTTAAACCGCCTAACAGATATTTATGACCCGCCACTTGTGCGTATAATATTATCAATCATGTGGATCAGTTCAAATATTTTCATACTCCCTGCACACAAGAAAACAACATGTGCCATGGCGGTTTAAGCCATGGCGGGTCACAAATACCTTTGAAAACCCTAATATAATAGTCTTTGATATAAAGACTAAAGGCTATTTAAGTCGGAAATATGCTGGCGACTTTAAGCTGAAAACTAGGGCGGTTTACCAAACCCTAACTATTCATATCAATAAGGAAAAACATACATGTAGATTAATATTATGGTAATTCCTTTGATAATGATAAGCCGTAGACATAAAATATCATGATGTTTTATTGCTCGAGGTAAATATTCCAGTGGCTTACAATCCGCTATCAGGGCGGGTTACCAACCCAATACGCCCAATTATGAGTCATATAATGAAGGCTACATGGCCTAAATTGCATCAGATATACTTGAGCAGAAGAAATCATTGATGGACGCAAAGCCAAAGTGTCCAGAAGAAAAGTATTTCAGAAAAAAGTCAATTGCTTTTCTAGGCCTCACAGCCTTAAAAATTCAAGTGCTTTCATGGGCCGCACAACCACTAAGATCTGAGTGCTTTCATAGGCCGCACAGCCTTAGAGTCGTCCTCGCTCACTGTAAGCCGGCCCTCACATGACAAACCGTTGTTTTAACCTTAACAAGTTCAGGGTCTCAGTTAAAAGATTGACTGTTAAGAGTATGGCGGGTCATTCAGGATTACCTGGTGGAGTAGCATCGTGCAGACAGGAAGGTCAAAACTCAGTTATGGCATGGAAGCCGGTCAAGTGGGTATGAAAGCTATACTCATTGAGTAGGAAGCCCCCAAGCGACCTCTGGCATGTAAGACGATCAAGAGGGTAAGCATAGCTATGCTCACTGAGCAGGAAGCCCCCAAGTGACCTAAAATATGACATGTAAGTCGATCAAGAGGGTAAGAATAGCTATCCTCATTAAGCAGGAAGCCCCCAAGTGACCTAAAATATGGCATGTAAGCCGATCAAGAGGGTAAGCATAGCTATGCTCTTTGAGTAGGAAGCCCCCAAGTGACCTTATGAACAAATACTAAAGACTTAGATACTTGAAGGTCGGCGGGTTCCAAGGTCGGTGGGTCTCCTCCCCTGATGTGCGCAAATCCTTGTGATCTTGAATATCAATGAGGTAGTATGATCCTTTGTTCAGGTTCTTGCTAACCACAAAAGGTCCCTCCCAAGGTGGGGATAACTTATGTATATCTGTTTGATCCTGGATAAACCGAAGCACAAAATCGCCTTCTTGAAGGGTACGGGTCTTAACTAGGCGGCTATGATAGCGACGCAGATCTTGCTGGTATATTGCTGATCGAGCCCCCGCAAGGTCATGCTCCACATCCAACACATCAAGAGCATCCTGACGTGCTTTTTCATTAACAGCTTCAACATAAGCCACCACCCGGGGTGAGTCATGACGGATATCACTTGGAAGAACCGCCTCTGCCCCGTAGACCATGAAGATGGGTGTATAACCTGTTCACCTGTTAGGAGTTGTATTGATGCTCCAAATTACTGAGGGTAAATCCTCAACCCAACAACCTGGCATTCTCTACAAAGGAACCATAAGCCGGGGCTTTATACCTTTCAAGATATATTGATTGGCCCTCTCAGCTTGACCGTTAGACTGTGGGTGAGCCACTGATGAAACGTCAAGACGAATATGCTCTTGCTGAGAGAACTCTTTCATAGAACCCCAAGACAGGTTAGTGCCATTATTAGTCATGATACTGTGAGGGTAGACAAAACGGAAGACGAATTTCTTAATAAATCGAACCGCCCTTGCCGCATCACACTTACTGACCAGCTCTGCCTCAACCCACTTGGTAAATTTGTCAACCGCCACCAAGAGGTGGGTCTTTTTATCCTTATACCTCCTGAAAGGTCCAACCATATCAAGCCCCTAGGTTGCAAACGGCCAAGTAATTGGAATCATCCTCAATTCTTGAGCTGGTGCGTGAGTCTGTCGAGAAAATTTCTGACAGTCGTCACACTTGCTAACAAGGTCTTCTGCATCTGCATGAGTCATCAACCAATAAAACCCATGGCGGAAATATTTAGCCACCAGAGATTTAGAGCCGGCGTGATGACCACAATCACCTTCATGGATTTCTCTTAGAATTTCACGGCCCTCTTCAGGAGAAACAGAACGTTGGTACACACCTGTGGCGTTGCATTGGTGTAACTCACCATTGACAATAGTCATAGACTTACACCGCCGGGTTATCTGCCTGGCCTAAGTTTCATCCTCGGCTAACTCACCCCGGGTCATATAAGCCAAATAGGGAACCATCCAATCAGGGGTGGCATGGAGAGCTGCCACCAACTGTGCCTCTAGGTCAGGAATAGCAAGATCTTCTTCAGATGGCAACTTAACTCAAGGATTATTCAATACATCAAGAAAAACATTGGGGGGCACCGACTTACGCTGAGACCCTAGACGGCTTAAAGCATCAGCCGCCTCATTATTTCAGTGATCAACATACTCCACCTGATAACCTTTGAAGTGACCAGCAATATTATCAACCGCCCGGCGATAAGCCGCTATGAGCGGGTCTTTAGAATCCCAAGTGCCTAAAACTTGTTAAGCCACCAAATCTGACTAGCCAAAGCACCTGACCCGAATTAAATTCATCTCTTTGGACACCTAAAGGCCATGGAGCAGGGCCTCATACTCAGCTGCATTATTAGTGCAAGGAAACATTAACCTTAAAACGTAGCAAAATTGTCACCTCATGGGAAGTCAAAATAACTCTAGCCCCCGAGCCCTCCAGCTGCCTAGACCCATCAAAGTGGATTGTCTAGTAAGTGCTATCCAGCTTCTCCTCAGGCGTCTGCAATTTTGTCCAGTCATTGATGAAATCCACAAGAGCTTGAGACTTAATAGCTGTATGTGGCATATATTTCAAACCATGTGGTCCGAGCTCAATGGCCCACTTTGCCACTTGGCCTGTTGCCTCTTTGTTCTGAATAATATCCCCCAAAGGAGCCGAACTGACTACAGTAATGGGATGACCAAAAAAGTAGTGCTTCAGTTTGCGACTAACCATGAATACCCCATATACTAGTTTCTACCAATGTGGGTATCTCAGATTAGATTAAATTAACACCTCGCTGACATAATAAGCCGGCCGCTTTACGGGGTACTCCTTACCCGCTTCCTTGCGCTCAACAAAAGTCGCTACACTGACCGCCTTACTATTCGCAACCGCATATAAGAGCAAAGTGTAGGACCTTGAAGTATGTCTAAAGGGGGGGGGGGGTGATTAGACTACTTGACCAATTAAAAACTTAACCTTTTCTCAATTTTAGAGTTTGGCAGATTTTAGCTACTTTAGGACAAGTCAAGCAATCATCACACTATTCAAGCAAGCATGCAAAGAGTATATAGGCAGCGGAAATTAAAGCATGCAACTTGCAAGAAAGTAAAGGGAAGGGTTTGGAGGATTCAAACGTAATTGGAGACACGGATGTTTTGGCGTGGTTCCGATAGGTGGTGCTATCGTACATCCACATTGATGGAGACTTCAAACCACGAAGGGTAACGGTTGCGCGAGTCCATGGAGGGCTCCACCCACGAAGGGTCCATGAAGAAGCAACCTTGTCTATCCCACCATGGCCGTCGCCCAGGAAGGACTTGCCTCACTAGCGGTAGATCTTCACGAAGTAGGCGATTTGCTTGCCCTTACAAACTCCTTGGATCAACTCCACAATCTTGTCGGAGGGTCCCAAGTGACACCTAGCCAATCTAGGATACACCACTCTCCAAGAAGTAACAAATGGTGCATTGATGATGAACTCCTTGCTCTTGTGCTTCAAATGATAGTATCCCCAACACTCAACTCTCTCTCATAGGTTTTGGATCTGGTGGAAAGAAGATTTGAGTGGAAAGCAACTTGGGGAAGGCTAGAGATAAGGATTCATATGGTAGGAATGGAATATCTTGGCCTCAACACATGAGTAGGTGGTTCTCTCTCAGAAATGGTAAGTTGGAAGTGTAGGTTTGTTCTGATGGCTCTCTCCACGAATGAAGAGGAGGTGGAGGGGTATATATAGCCTCCACACAAAATCTAACCATTACACACAATTTACCAAACTCGGTGGAACCGATTCAACAGACTCGGTCGGACCGATTTAGTAAACCTAGTGACCGTTAGTGATTTTCGGTGGGACTGACATGCATCTCGGTGAGACCGATTCGGTTAGGGTTAGGGCATAACATAATCTCGGTAAGACCGATTACACAAACTCAGTGAGACCGTTTTTGGTAATAAGCTTTCCAGAGAGTTGGTCAGGTAAACTTGGTGGGACCGATTTGCTCTTTTCGGTGAGACCAAAATGTTACAAAAAGGAAACAGAGAGTTTACATTGCAATCTCGGTGGGACCGACCGCTCACTTCGGTTAGACCGAAACATTATGAAGGGAAACAGAGAGATTACAATCCCATCTCAGTGAGACCGAGATCCCTATCGGTAAGACCGATTTGCTTAGGGTTTGTGGCAGTGGCTATGACTTTTGGAATCGGTGGCGCCGGATAGGAAGAATCGGTTTAGGTCATTTGTGGATGTGGGAAAGTAGCTGAGGGTTTTGGAGCATATCACAAAGCACATGAAGCAAGAGGCTCATTAAGCAACACCTCATCCCTCCTTGATAGTATTGGCTTTTCCTATAGACTCGATGTGATCTTGGATCACTAAAATATAAAATGAAGAGTCTTGAGCTTTTGAGCTTGAGCCAATCCTTTGTCCTTAGTATTTTGAGGGATCCAATTTCATCATCCATGCCATGCCATTCATTGAGCTTTCCTGAAATAATAGTCTTGGAATAGCATTAGCTCAATGAGCTATATGTTGTTATGAATTACCAAAACCACCTAGGGATAGTTGCACTTTCACAAAGGTTCTTTCTCAATAGGAATGGCAAGAACCGGTGGCTCAACTAACTATTTTTGAAGCGCATCAAATGCCTCATTAGCAGCATCACTCCAGATAAAATGGTATGTTTTCTTCATAATTTGGTACAAAGGAATAGCCTTCTCTCCCAGGCGGCTTATAAACTAGCTTAAAGCTGCAATACGACCCACCAAACTCTGGACATCATTGACACACGCCGGTTTAGCCAACGAAGTGATAGCTTTGATTTTCTTCAGGTTAGCTTCAATTCCTCTCTCAGAGACCAAAAAAAACCAAGAGCTTGCCTGCAGGCACACCAAAAACGCATTTGGCTAGGTTAAGCATCCTTTTGTAGACCCAGAGATTATCAAAGGTCTCCTTTAGATCATCCAATAGAGTCTCCTTCTTTCTAGACTTCACAACAATGTCATCTACATATGCATGAACATTACGTCCAACCTGATTATGAAAACAATTCTGGACACAACGCTGATAAGTTTCTTGCGCACTCTTGAGCCCAAAAGGCACAGACACATAGCAGAAAGCTCCAAAAGGCGTGATGAAAGTAGTCTTCTCTTGGTCTTTAACTGCCATATTGATCTGATGGTAACCAGAACAGGCATCCAGGAAACACAAACGTTCACAACCCGCCATAGCATCTATGATCTGATCGATACAGGGAAGAGCAAAAGGATCAGCTGGGCAAGCCTTATTGAGGTATGTATAATCCACACTCATACGCCAAGTGTCGTTCTTCTTAAGTACCAGCACTAGATTATCCAACCACTCAGGGTGAAAAACTTCAACGATGAACCCGGCCGCTACGAGCCAGGCCACCTCTTCTCCAATGGCCTTGCGTCTTTCTTCATTAAAACGACGAAGGAATTGCTTGGCCTGCTTAAATTTAGGATCAATATTGAGAGTGTGCTCAGCGAGTTCTCTCGATACACCCGGCATGTCTGAAGGTTTCCATGCAAAGATGTCCCGGTTCTCACGGATGAACTCAATGAGCGCGCTTTCCTATTTTGGACCCATATTAGCACTGATAACGAACTATCGAGATGAGTCGCCAGGGACAAAGTCAACTTGTTTGGTATCATCTGCCGATTAAAACTTCAACAAGGATGCTCTGTGGTTGGCTTCTTTAACGGAGTCATGTCGGCCGGTTCGACATTATCCTTATAAAAATTGAGTTCCTCCGTGGCACAGGCAGACTCAACATAAGCAGCATCACCTTCTTCACACTCCAGGGCTATTTTCCTATCACCATGGACTGTAATGGTACCCTTTCGCCCTGGCATCTTAAGCTGCAAATACACATAACAAGGTCGTGCCATAAACTTGGCATAAGTCGGCCGTCCAATGAGAGCGTGATAGGGGCTTTTGATCTTAACCACTTCAAAGTACAACGTCTCTGCCATGTAATCATATTTATTGCTAAAATCTACTTCCAGGGCAATCTTACCAACCGGGTATGCCGACTTACCAGGCACCACCCCATGAAAAACTATTTAGGATGGCTTAAGATCTTTATCAGTCAAATTCATACGGTGAAAAGTATCATAATAAAGGATATTGATATTGTTGCCTCCATCCATAAGCACCTTAGTGAACTTGTAACCTCCAACTTGAGGGGCTACCACTAAAGCCAGCTGATCCGGATTGTCGGTGGAGAATGACACCTATGGGATCACTGGAATCCCTACTACGGTCAGCGGGCGCGAGGTTGTGGAAAGAGCGGGTCTAGGAGCCAGCACAAAGATTGTTTACACAGGTTCGGGCTGCGAGGATGCATAATACCCTAGTCCTGCTCTGGTGTATATTTGAGTGTTCTCGAGTTCTTGAACTAGCTACGGCGTGTGCGTCGTCAAAAAGATCCAAATCCTTTCTTAGTATGCCTCGGGCCTCCTTTTATAGTAAAAGGGTACGCCACAGTGGCACACAGGAGGTGGAAAGCTGTACAATGGCTAAGCTTATCGCCTGTTATTACAGGACAAAAATGCATTCAATGCGCTCCTTAGGTGTCCCCTTGCTTTATTGGGGACGATAACGAGGCCCATCCCGTCCGTCGCCTCTCTGTCTTGCTTCGACACGCGTCTAGGCCAACGAGGCGTGCAGTGCCATGTAGGCTGGTAGGCTGCTGAGCTGGTGCGGTGGCAGTATCTTCACGAAGATCTGCATGCCACCACGTAGGTGCTTGCTGAATTGGTCTAGAGGCTGCGCGTCGCCACGCAGGCGCTCGCCTAGCTGGCCGAGCTGATGGCTGCATGGGAACGGCGGTGGATTCTTGGCATATGTGGGCCTGGCCGCGACCCCACTGACGTCCTCGGCAAGGGTCTTGCCGGGGTCCCGGCAAGGGTGTTGCCGTGACATCGTGGTCGTCCCCGGCAAGGATCTTGCCGGAGGTCTCATGGATTTCCTCGGCAAGGATCTTGCCGAGGATCGTCATCTTCTGGTCCTCATCTGATCTTGTGTGCTTATGATCTTCACAAAGATCTGCATGCCACCATGGAGATGCCTCCCGAGCCTTGGTTCCAATGTGCTCGATGGCATTGGAACCCTTGGGCACAAGGGTGGCGCGCTCTGCTGGCGTTGGGCAAGTTGCCCCGGCAAGCCTCTTGCCGGGGTTGCGGGGGCCGCGCCTGGCAAGGGTCTTGTTGGGGGAGTCCACCTCGCCCTCTTGCTTTTTGCATTCTGGTCTTGGCATTTCTTTGATTGTCTTGCGCCTTTGGCTTCCCTCCTCTTCCCTACGAAGTGTGGCCATGGGCTCCGCTCTGACTACCCGTGCACAAGTAAAGGGGTATAAAAGAGAGGCCCTACTCTTGTACACCTACAGGAGCCCCCGGGCCTGGGCCACACATAAGCGCGACGCGTTGTTGGGCTAGGCCTAGAACGGTGCGAAGGCACGCGGGGCGGAGTTTTACCGCGGTAACTTCTTCGTCCACTGTGCTTCCCCATGACCCGCGTTGAATGCATGACATGGAGGGTCGTGCGTGGAGTGACCGTAGCATGCTTGCGTCATCCATGGTGAATAGTAAAGAGGCGGCTCGCGTGTTACCTCGAAATGGCAGAGCCGCCGCTCATTTACTCTCCCCGTCCTGGAACCGTCATTCCACGTTTCCCACTACGCCCGCTCCTTATGCCACGTACGCCACATGCACGACATGGGGTAGGTGACAGACGCATGGAATGTGGGAAGGCGTGCACGGGCCGATACTCACGTGCCCTCGATTAGGCGGGGAGGGTGGTCGATGGCCTCACCTGCTGCCACTTTAATGAGCCGGATTCGAGCGGGCTCTTCAGGGGCGTAGAGCTAGTCCTTCGGCCTCCCCTTCCCAACAATAAAAAGGGGACTCAGGGGCAGGAGGAAAAGCATTTCCATGCGTCTCCCCCTTGTCTCCATCCCCACCCACGGTCATGGCAAAGGGGCGTGGCCACAGCCGTTCTTCTGTGGAGGCGACCAGGTCCTCCTCCCGCCAGAGAGCTGCAGCGGTCAAGGAAGAGTTAGATGCCTAGGGTGAAGGCTATGCTCCAGGCGGGGCTGCAGTCGACGAGGCGGTCAAGGCAGAGGTGGGCGTGGAAGGGGGATGCATGTGCCGTCTCCGTCTCTGTCGCCATCTCCCCCGCCAAATCCTCCTGCTTCGTTGAGTGGTCATGTCAGGGACTCGGCACTCGAGTTTATCCTATAGCTTCATGGGCCGCTGCCTTCGTCTTCCCCGGGCATTCGCGAGTGTGCTGGAGGTCGACCAGCCACCGCGGTGAGGCTTCACATGAAGGGGTGTTGCCATGGTGACATGTGGGTGAACACAGGGTTCCCCGCCCCTCAAGTTATGCTCCTTCGTCGGGGCTGGAAAACCTTTGCACACACCCATTGCTTGATGGATGGGCACGTCCTCTGCTTCAAGCTAGCGGAGAGTGATTTGCTCTCTGTCAAGGTCTTCGAGCGCTCGGGACACAGGCTAGGGTGCTGTGCGGAGATCTCAACTGATGGCGAAAACTCCTCTTCGGGAGGGAGTGAAGAGAAGGGCAGCTATAGCGACGATGAGGGTAGCGGGCGGGAGGATGACGGGTCCGACTAGGCATAGGGCACACCATTCCTGGGCAACGCCGGCAGCATCATCATCTGCATCGCCAGCTCGTTGAACTTCTCGGGGTCGCCTCCTTGGGTGGCTGGCGTGGGAAGGCCGGAGAAGACAAAGAAAGTGGGTGGCGGGCTGTCAAGTCGGAGGACGATGGCACCGATGCCTTCGTCTCGTATTGCCGGCCCGCTGCCTTATGTTTCGGCTCTTCTCCCGGCACCATCATCGCCAGCCCTCTTCCGGACGGCCACCAGGATGTTCTCTTGGCGTCTTCTGCTGCTCGTACCTCGCCTAGGCACTCCTTTTGCCCTCCTGCCATCTTGCTCTGTTTCCTGAGGAGAAGGGCAAGAAAGGGATTATGGGCATCTTATCTCTTTTTAGTTTTTAAGCCTACGAGCAATTGCAGATTTAAACCTTGTAATCCACTTGCTCATGTTTACATTCCATACGAACTGTACCTGTATGTGATGTATTAATGAATAAAGGGTGCCCATGCCAAGGAATGAATCCTTGTTATTTTTAAGATAAACATTGTCGCCCGGCAACAGGCCTTGCCGTCCCCTTACTTCATTCGACCATACTCACGCTTTTGGCGGAGGCAGGGGCGAAGTAGGGTCAGGCCCTTCATTTGCTTCCTTGTCACTACGACTACAACCAAGTTCCAACCCAGGGATTGGGTACGGGAAAAGGGGAGCACGGTGGCCTAGGAATAAAACGAAGTTTCATAAGCCCCAATTCCATACAGAAATGCACAACATGGGATAAAGGACTTATCTGAATCTGCAGCCCCCGGCAACCTTGGCTTGCCATGGTTGGACGCTTGTGTCTGCAGCCCCCGGCAACCTTGGTTTGCTGGGACCGGAGCGCCGGCTTGTTCTCTTTCTTCCAAATAGCTCCGCAGAAATGTCCATGTACCCTGCTAGGGGTTAGTCGCCGCTAAGCACTATCAACCCTAACCGAGGGAGAGACTCAACCTAGCATTCATGCTATAATTTAGGGCGTCGGCACTTCATTTATTTATGCTCAGGGTCTGCGCCTGGCTTTGTACAGAGGGTTACATGCCTTGCCGGCAAGGCTTGTACAAAAGGTGGTCTGCCGGAGGGCCCAGCAACCGCGCCTTATGGGTAAAACTTGCAAAGATGTTCGATGTTCCAGGAGTTGCTCACGGGAATGGCATCTTCGGTCTCCAGGCGGACTGCGCCGAGCCTGGTGACTCGTATTACCCGATAAGGGCCTTCCCACTTTGGCGTCAACTTGTTGGAATTCTTGGCCGATTGAACGCGCCGAAGAACAAGGTCGCCTTCCTCAAAGCTTCGGGCATGAACCTTGCAGCTATGGTAGCGGCGCAAGGTTTGCTGGTAGCACACTGCTCTCACAGCCACCCAAAGACGATCTTCCTCGAGGAGCATTGTGTCATCTTGCCGCAATCGCTCTTGCTCAAGCTCATCATAAGCGAGCACTCGAGGTGACCCGTATGTGAGTTCCATGGGGAGAACTGCCTCTACCCATATACCAGGGCAAAGGGTGACTGGCCGGTGGCTCGATTTGGCATCGTTCTGATCAACCAAAGAACCATCGGCAACTCATCAATCCAATGCCTTCCGCTCTTGTGCAGCCTGTCAAAAGTCTTTGTCCTCAGGCCTCGCAGTACTTTAGCATTTGCCCTCTCCGCTTGGTCGTTGCTCCGTGGGTGTGCCATGGAAGCGAAACAGACCTTGCTGCCAAGGTCTTGGGTGTATTGCATGAAGGTGCGGCTTGTGAACTACGTGTCATTGTCGGTGATGACTCTATTTCGCACACCAAAACGGCAAACTAGCCCCTTGAAGAATTTGACGGCTGACTGCACTGTCACCTTCCTCACTGCTTCCACCTTCGGCCACTTTGTGAACTTGTCGATTGCAACATACAAGTACTCAAAGCTCCCGACAGCGCGTGGGAAAGGGCCCAGTATGTCGAGCCCCCAGACCAAAAATGGCCAGGAGAAAGGGATTGTTTGAAGGGCTTGAGTTGGCTGATGAAGCTTCTTTTAATGGAATTGACACGCTTCACACTTGGTTACTAGTGTCGTTGCATCCTGGAGGGCAGTGGGCCAGAAGAAACCTTGCCGGAAGGCCTTGCCAGCAAGGGCCCTCGACCCTATGTGGGAGCTACATATGCCTCCATGTATCTCTGCCAACAGCTCCAGTCCTTCCTCCCGGGGAATGCACTTCAATTTCACACCGTCTGGTCTTTTTCTGTACAGAACATTGTCAACAAACTGATACCTGGCAGACCGACGGGCTACTTTCTCCGCTTCTTCCTGCTCCTCGGGAAGCTCCCTTGTTTGGAGGAATCGATTGGCATGTTGTGCCCATGCCGGAGCCTGGGGCTCGACGGCAAGGACAAAAGGCATTTCCTCTGCCATGGGAGCGGCTGTCTCTATGGCCAGGGCTTGACGCCCTGTCGGAGTCGGTTGCCCCATGGCAGGCTCAGTGTCCATGGCAACATCTTTGCCAACGGCTCCTGGGAGCTCGTTGGGAAAGTACTTGCTGGGGCCTGATTTCCTCCGCTTGTTCTGCTCTGCCGATGGTTCAACGGATGGTTGAGTTAAATGAAGCACAAAAGTACCTGGTTCCACAGGTAGTTTGAAGGCAGCGCGCTTCGACAAGTAGTCGGCGATGTCGTTCTCCACTCGGGGAACATGCTCAGCCTATGTACCGTCAAAATGCTCCTCCAGCTTCCTCACATCATCTACAGAGGCTTCCATCAACGGGCTTTGATAATCTTCGTTGACTTGCCTGACGACAAGCTGTGAATCACCCCTGACGATGAGCTTCTTGATCCCGAGGTCTGCCCCGATCCTGGGACCGGCAAGCAACCCCTCATATTCAGCAGTGTTGTTCGTCGACATCTCCCTGGGAAAGTGCATCTGGATTACATACTTGAGGTGATCTCCGGTGGGTGCGATGAGCAGCACACCAGCACCAGCGCCTTGCAACAAAAGAGCCCCATCAAAGTACATAATCCAGTTGCGACTTGTTTCCTTGCCGGCAAGAGTGGTCTCCTGGATCTCTTCGTCAAGCGTCGAGGTCCACTCTACAATGAACTCTGCCAAGACTCTTCTCTGGATCGTCGAAGTACTTTCAAACTTTAAACCAAAACTCGATAGCTCCAAGGCCCATTCCACAATCCTCCCGGTTGCGTCCGGGTTGTGTAGTATCCGTTGCAACTGGAGGCGGGTGACGACGGTGATCTCGTGCGCTAGGAAGTAATGACGCAGCTTCCTCGAGGCCATAAGGAGGGCCAAGAGCAATTTCTGCACACCGGAGTACCTTGACCTAGCCCCCTGCAAGAGCGAGCTGACAAAGTAAATCGGGTGCTGCATCATCTTCTTCTTCTGCACTACTTCATTTGGTTGCATAGACTCTGTCCCGCCGGTGTCAGGCCCTGTCGGGGGCCTCGCCTTGCCGGCACCAGGCCCTGCCGGGGGGAGCCCTGGCTCGCCATCCGCCAGTCCTACTGTTTCCACTGCCCCTTCATCGACCTCCCTCTGCGCCACCAGCGCGGCGCTGACCACTTGATTCGTTGTCGCTAGATACAGCAGCAGCGGCTCTTGTGGTTTAGGCGCAACCAGTATCGGTGTGGAGGAGAGGTACTTCTTCAAATCCTGCTGCGCTGCTTCGGCCTCTGAGGTCCATTCCATTGGGCCCGCCTTTTTCAATATTTTGAAAAAGGGAAGGGCATGTTCAGTAGACTTGGAAATGAATCTGGTCATGGCGGCAACGTAGCCAATGAGCCGACGCACATCCTTGATCCGCCTAGGTGCCTCAATCTGCTCAATGGCCTTGATCTTGTCTGGATTCGCCTCAATCCCACGCCGTGATAGAAAGAACCCAAGAAGTTTGCCAGATGGAACACCGAAGACACACTTCTCAGAGTTCAACTTGAGGTTGATCTTGTGCAAAATTGCAAACATCTCTTCCAAATCCTGTACAAGTGTTGCCTTGTCTTTGGTTTTGACCACTATGTCATCCATATAAGCTTCCATATTTCTATCTAGCTGGGGCTCAAAAGCAATTTGGATTGCTCTTGCAAACGTTGAGCCAGCACTCTTCAACCCGAAAGTCATCCGTAGAAAGCAATACGTACCACATGGGGTGATGAATGTTGTCTTCTCTTCATCTTCTCTCGTCATGAAAATCTGGTGGTATCCTGAGTAGGCGTCAAGGAATGATAACAGGTCACACCCAGCCGTGGAGTCAACAATCTGGTCAATGCGCGGCAACGGGAAAGGGTCTTTTGGACATTCCTTATTGATATCTGCGCAATCAATAGACAACCTCCACTTCCCATTTGCCTTGCACACCACCACCGGATTGGCCAACAACGTAGGATGGAGTACTCTCCTCACTAAGTCTGCCGCTTCCAGCTTCCTGATCTCTTCTGTGATGAACTCCTGCCTTTCCAAAGCTTGTTTCCTGACCTTCTACTTGACGGGTCGTGCATGAGGATAGATATCAAGATGGTCCTCAATCACCTCCCTGGGAACGCCGGGGATGTTGGATGCTTGCCATGCAAACACATCAACATTCGCCCGCAGGAGAGTGATGAGCGTGCCTTACTATTTGCTATCGAGGGTGGAGCTTATGGTGAAAGCCCCTCCCGTGCCATCCTCCTTGACGGACACTTTCTTGGTCTCTGGTGGTGCAGCTCTGGATTTCTTTCTCTTGCCGATGGAGCTCTCTGTCACGTCCTCGATGGGAGCACACGCTTGCAGGAGTCGGTGCGCTTCTTCCCTCCTAGGGCTTCGGCGGTAGGAGCAAGTGCCTTGGAGGCAGTCGCCGCAACTGCTTCCCAGTACAGTTCGTCAGTGCAGATCAGTGCATCCTTCTTATCGGAGCGGACGGTGATGATGGTCATCGGCCCAGGCATCTTCAGCATGTTATAGGCGTAGTGTGACGCCGCCATGAACTTGGCTAGTGCTGGGCGGCCAAGGATCCCGTTGTAGGGCAAGGGGATCTCGGCTACATCGAATACAAACATATCCATCCTGTAGTTCAACTCGCCTCCAAACGTCATGGGCAGCGTGACCTTACCCTTCACCTGATTCCTTCCCGGGTTGACCCCTTGAAACGTGCCCGTCTCTTCGAGGTCTCCATCAGGAATCTGCAGCCTTTTGATCACAACAGGCGAGATCAAGTTCAGACCGGCCCCGCCGTCAACTAGCATCTTCGTCACCTTGAGGTTGTGTATCATTGCTGAAACCAACAACGGCAGACACCCGACCGCAGTTGTGCGATCAGGGTGGTCCTCGGTGTCAAAAATGATAGGCATGCTGGACCACTTTAGTGGCTTCTGAGCGTCGAATGATGGCTCCGCCGCTGCGATCTCACGCGCTCATTGCTTGAGCTAACAGTGAGAGGTGTGCAGCGAGGCACCACCGTCGATGCACATGGCCTCCGTAGCCTTCTGACACTCAGGCTTGCCGGACTCGTCGTCCTCGTCATGATCATCGTCTTCCTACTTCTTGTCGCGGCTCCGGGCGGGCCTCTCTTGCTGGTTATCTTTGCCGCGGCGGCCTCCTTGGCGGCCACGCTTCTTGCCGGATCCTTCGGCACCGTCCTGATCCTTCTCCTTGTCCCTCCTTTCATACTCAGCTTTTTGCTTCTCAGCAAGCAGCTCAACTCGTCGGCAATACTGGAGGTCGTGGCCCTTGGTGTGGTGGATCTGGCAGTACTGCTTGTCGGAGCTTCCTGGCTTGTCGCCAGCCGCCAAGGCCGGCAAGCGACGCACCTGGCAATTTCCTTGCCGGGGTCGCTTGCCTTGGCCTTCTTGGCAGCGCCGGTGTCGTCGGATCCCTCGATGGCAAGCACGGCCTTGCCCTTGCACTTTTTGTTGCGGCACCGGCCCTTCTTCGTCGGGGCGGCGGTGTCTTCGTCTGTGGAATCGGTTTCCGCACCAGCGTCCTTGTCGGTGTCAAAACCGGCGGATCTCGGGTAGGGGGTCCCGAACTGTGCGTCTAAGGCTAATGGTAACAGGAGACAGGGGACACAATGCTTACCCAGGTTCGGGCCCTCTCTATGGAGGTAATACCCTACTTCCTGCTTGATTAATCTTGATGATATGAGTATTACAAGAGTTGATCTACCATGAGATCATAGAGGCTAAACCCTAGAAGCTAGCCCATGATTATGATTGTTGGTGTCCTACAGACTAAACCCTTCAGTTTATATAGACACCGGAGGGGGCTAGTGTTACCCAGAGTTGGTTACAGAGAAGGAAATCTAAATATCCGAATATCCAAGCTTGCCTTCCACGCAAAGGAGAGTCCCACCCGAACATGGGACAAAGTCTTCAATCTTGTATCTTCATAGTCCAACAGTCCGGCATAAGCATATAGTCCGGCTGTCTGAGGACCCCCTCATCCAGGACTCCCTTAGTAGCCCCTGAACCAGGCTTCAATGATGATGAGTCCGGCACGCAGATTGTCTTCGGCACTGCAAGGCGGGTTCCTTCTCCGAATTATCCATAAAAGATCTTGAACACGAGGATCGTGTCGGGCTCTGCAAAATAAATCCCAAGTATCATCATAGAGAGCACAATATTCCACAAATCTAATCTGCTGACAACTTTTCATAGTGTGACATCACGCTGCGGCCCGGTTCTTATACGAACCGTTTTTCTCAACCCGTCGCTGCACGTCTTGCAAGGCGATTTTATTGGCATGTCTTGTCGAAGCAGAGATCGTGTTCCCCTTATCACGGGATTCTCATCAATACGGGCGTGGGTAACCCAACCATGTTGTTAGTATGACTCCTCGATTTTAGGCTAGTTCCAAATGGTCACGCGGAGGATGCTTGATATTCACCCTCTTTATAAAGAGGTCCAGACATGTCCTTTTCTTTCCATGCCCAATCCTTCCCTTCCCCTACCTCGAGTTCCAACACCCAAGGTTCAGGTTAAGCACTCCGGACCTTCAACCATGTCCAGATCCAACCTTCAAGGCCGGTGGATGGCCTCCTCTGTCACAGAGGAGGAGATCAAGAAGATTAGGGGTGCTAGGTATCTGACCAGCAAAATCCCCCACAGGCTACCTACTCAAGGGTAGGTCATCCCCACTCCCGAACCCCAAGAGAGTGTTGTATTTGTCTCCCACTTCCTCTGAGGGCTAGGTTTTAGTCTTGATCCCTTTATAAGAGGGCTCATGTTCTATTACGGGCTAGATTTCCATGATCTAGCTCTAGATTCCATCCTTCGCATCTTGTCATTTATCGTCGTGTGTGAGGCCTTCCTCCACATTACCCCACACTTTGGCTTATGGCTCAAGACCTTCAATGTGAAGCCGAAGATGATCGACGGGCGACACACGGAGTGCGGAGGTGCTATAATAAGCAAGGGTGCTGACACCCTATGGCCAAAGGGTTCCTTCCTGGAGGTGTCCGACTTATGGCAGCGGGAGTGGTTCTACATCACAGCACCCCGAGGTACAAAGTGGGCAGCCGCCCCAGTCTTCCGCTCGGGCCCTCCGCCCCAACTGGCATAATGGGTCAACAAAGGGCTGGGCTGGGGGCCAGCAATGATGTGCCGACACTACAAAGCCGCATCTGAGATCTCCTCAAGAGGGATATCAACCTCGTCAAAGTAATTCAAGTAATGTTAGTTTGTCGGGTCTTGCCATGCCAACGTCGATCTCTCCGTATGTGGGAGTTCAACCCGGAAGGACCGTGAACCATTCAACACTTCTTCTGCACGACGCCCAAAGGAATGTATCGATTATTCTTCGGATCACGAATAAAGTGTTCGGACACCACCGAGGATGTGGGTCTCAACTACAACCGTCCAGATACCCAAGTAAGTAACTCCGCGACCGAACATGCTGTCATTATGCTTGTTACAACATTACTCTGAAAAACTACCCTCTACCAGGACTGGATAAGAAAGGCAGAGAGGATCAGGTGTTCGGCCCCTCTTCCCGTAGGCTCGCCGGATCCTGTACTAACCAGGATGCTGGCTCACGCACCGTACCAAGTGCCATCAGGAGAATACGAGGGGAGGAGTAGAGAAGCCACAGGCGGGATTCATGCGTTAAACATCCAAACCGGGTGAATTAATGCCTCTGCGGAGGAGGATGACCAGGGAGGTGAATCTAGAGTCCCCTCTCCCCATGGGAAGAAATGGGCCGCCCCTGAAGACTTGGAAACCGAGGTTCCCAAATGAGGGAAGAAAAGCTCACTAGGGGGCCCTGCCCTGGAGGGCGTCCTTACCGCACAACACCCACATGGGGGCCAGCCGTCAGCCGAGTTGTAAGTAAACAAAGGCACATTAGTAAATATGCCCTGCTTTTTCCTGAGAATAATAACCGGGACATATGTTTTGCAGTCCGGCTCATAGCCCTTCTCAACAAAGTTCGTCTTTGGGGGATCTTCTTCCAGAGATGATGGCGAGCGAAACACCTCCTCCTGCCTCCCCGCATCATGAGGCGGACAATCCTGAGGTGTCATCCCGGAGGATCTCTCCTGATCCGCATAGGCCAGAAGGTAACTCTTTGGCCGCAAAGCCCGGAGTTCTCGGCTCCTAAAGAGACCAACACAAAGAGCCCGGGATTATCCGATGCACAACCGGACACATTGATGGGTCTTCTGGAGCAAGCGGCTATCTCAGAGGCGCATCGTACCTTAATGGAAACAGTGGTTGAGAGGATTTCATCCGCAAAAAGAGGGTTGAATGAAGATTTTATGAGCCTGCTAAGAGGCTTTGAGGTACGCAAAGTAATATATATGTTTTTGACTGTACCGCACATGCTAGGTGTGCTCTGTATAGATAGTAGCCCCTGAGACTCTGGTTGCCGTCGAGAGGCGGCAAGCAGAGGATCATAGTCTCAGGTAATGATAGCGCTGCTATCATGCGCAGGCGGCTGAGTGTCCGATGGCTAACTGGACTGCTGATTTTGCCGAATTCAGGCGGCAGCTTGACGTGGCGGATGCGAACATCACGCTTGTGAACAAGCGGCTTGACGAGGCACAGGGTATGTATATTCGGGTGGTCAACAAATATTAATTGGAGCATGATGATAGTATTTATAATATGTTTTGACTGCAGATGGAGCCGCTGCCGTGGAGACCCTTCGGGCAGAACTTGCCCGTGCCAAGGAACAAGACATGAGAAGCGATACGGCCACCCTGAAGGCAGCCGAAGAGTTAAAAGCCGAACAGGCTGCTCATTGCCAGAGCGAAGATAAAATAGCCAACATGGCTCTTGAGCTGCAAAATGCCGCCAGTCGCTATGAGCTCCTTGGAATGGAAAGCCAAGCGAAAGCGGTTGACTTTAAGAAGGCCTTGGAAGCATCCAAGGAAACGCGCTCTAAAATCAGAGCGGCGCGTGAGGAGCTTCGTCAAGCCGGACATATCGCGGCTGGGACGCGCTTCTTATTGCGGACGAAGTTTTGCGATCCAAAGTATGCCCCTCTTGATCAATTGTGGAGTTCGGCAGACGCATACTTGGATTTAGCAAAGAGTGCTACTGACGTGACTGAGTATTCAAAGATCAGAAAGATCATTAGGTGGAAAGATTGTTCTGGTTGCAGTTCAGTAATCCAAGGTGTCTGCTGCTGTTGAATGAGCAAATGGCCGAGTGGGCCGAGCTCCATAGGTTGTCCGGGCTTGCCATGAAGTCTGTCGTGGATCATCTTTGGCTGAAGGAACCAAGTCCGGATAGTTATTTTTGTTTAGTGGAACAATTTCTTCGTGTTGTGCCGCATATCGACATTGTCAAGAGGTCGGCGTGCATAGAGGGTGTGTGGATGGCTCTTGCCCGTGTCAAGACATATTGGGCAGAGATGGAGGCCACCGAAATTGCAACCAGGGGTCCTCCTGGGGGGCAGTACTCGCCCGAGCACTATTTTGAAGAAGTCCTAGAAGGTGCCCGTTCAATAGAGGCTCAGTGCTCCAAGAATAACATGTTTCAGTGACATGTGCTTTGATTGTAAAAACAATGCTATTTTGAGTAGAAAGGCTCATTGTTGAGGAAATCGTTAACTGGTAGCTGCTCGATTGGCTGGTGAGTAGGGGATTAATCGGCTAATCGGCAAGTTAATTGGCCATTTAATCAACTAATCGAATGATTTATCGGTTTATAGGCTACTCTGTGCTCCAACGGGTAGGGATTAATCGGCAAGTCAACTGGTTAATCAGATGAATTCTTGAACAGGGGAAAGGTTATATTTATACTTTTGCCCGTAAAGTATTGTAGTGCCTCCTGTGCAGCCGTTTATGTATGTATGTATATAACCTGAAAGTTTGCAGTCGTCGGCTTCAGCCCCCACGCATATAATGCGGGGGTCTTCAGTAAAGCGTGTAATCACACTTGATCCAACGTCTTGGTCCGTTAAAGAGGTGATAGCGTGGCGAACAAGGCAATAAGACTATATAGCTTTAACACTTTCACTTAGCCATAGGAGTTTGACGGTGGGGCTACTATATAGCCCCTGGTACATTCGCGTTCATCCGAATACGGTGCACGTACATACGTGACCAGGAAATCGGTCCTTCATTAATGCGGAGGAATCATGAAGATTCCGCTAAGTCATCGAGTGGTTGACCAGTCTCTCGATTGATCATGATAGTCAGTTTTTGGCTTTCTCTACTGAGGTGCTCATCCAGATGAACCATGGCACAATCGCAGTAGTTCCCCCGGTGCCACCTTAGCCGATGAGCGGAACGTAAGGTACCAAAACACGGGAGCCGGGCAGACCCAACTATTGACCAAAGACATGATTCGGAGCTGATGCATATAAGGCAAAACTCGCGACGCCGAACACTCCCGAAGGTATTCGTACTTTACAACATATACTAGGCTGAGTAACACCCTCGATAATGAGCCCTGAATATCCAGGTACATGCATTAATCTGGCGTGATGAAATGCCAATAACGCCAGTATCCCTCTCGGTTGTTTTAAGTGTCCAGAGGGTGTGAAGCAACAAAAGACAATAAAAAGGTTTACACAGGGTCTTAATCTAAAAAGAAACCTTTGAACGGGGCCCTGCTGCACGTCTGCGCCTTTGTCTCCGTTGTGCCGTATCCTGGAAGGGTGTAGCACAATGATCATCTGTAAAAAAGAAAAACACAGGTGAAAGAATCTGGTTTGATCATGCGAAAAATTGGTTATTCTTAATGAACCATGAGAATTCAATCTATTATTGTATTAATAGGGTCGAGCCGAACTATGGACCCTTTTACATGCAGGCAGCCCCTAGCACTACATATGGGGGCATATCCGTCGACCAAGCTCAGGTTTATCTGGGCTGCTATAGTTAGTGGTGCGCCGGACACATCTAGCCATGTCCGTGGTCTCGACGACCGATCATTTATTCGGGTTGGGGAGGCCATTAGGTGGTTCGGCTGCTAGAGCCGCCACATATTCTTTCGCACGCAAGGAACGCTCTGTACTTCCGCTGATTGAGATGACGCCATGTGGACTAGGCATCTTAAGTTTAAGATAAGCATAATGCGGTACTGCATTGAAACGGGCGAAGGCCGTTCGTCCGAGCAATGCGTGATAGCCGCTTCGGAACGGAGCGATGTCGAAGATTAGTTCTTCTCTTCGAAAGTTGTCGGGAGAACCGAATACAACCTCTAATGTTAGAGAGCCCGTATAGCGGGCCTCTACGCCTGGTATTACTTCTTTAAAGGTAGTACTGCTTTGGCTAAATCTTGACGGGTCTATCCCCATTTTGCGGACAGTGTCCTGATATATCAGATTAAGACTACTGCCGCCGTCCATGAGGACACGGGTGAGATGGTATCCGTCGATTATTGGGTCGAGCACTAAGGCAGCCGAACCTCCATGCCGGATACTAGTCGGATGATCCCTGCGATCGAAAGTGATCGGGCAGGCCGACCATGGGTTGAACTTGGGGGCGATGGGTTCTACAGCGTATACATCTCGGATCACGCATTTGCGCTTCCCCTTTGGTATGTGGGTGACGTAGATCATGTTCACTATTTTGATCTCTGGTGGGAATTTTTTCTGTTCCCCGGTGTTCGGCTGGCAGGGTTCGTCCTCGTCTTCACTTGGTGGCTCCCTCCCCTTGTGCCGGCGTTTAGCTTGCCGGCCTGCTTGAAGACCCAGCATTCTCTGTTGGTGTGATTTGCAGGTTTCTCGGGGGTGCCATGAATATGACATGATTGGTCTAGAATTTTGTTTAGGCTGGACGGTCCATCTCTGCTGCCTTTAAATGGCTTTTTCCGCTGACCGGGTCGAGAGCCCCTGAATCCGGCGTTTACCGCCGTGTTGTCTGGGCTGTCTTCATTATTTCGACGCTTATTTTTATTGCGTCATGGCTTCTCGTTGCCGTCCCTAGCTTCGGATGTGCCTAGGTCGCTGGTACCACTACGGGCCAACCAACCGTCCTTGCCCGCGCAAAAGCGGGTCATAAGGCTTGTGAGGGTTGCCATTGTCCTCGGTTTTTCCTGGCCGAGGTGTTTGGCGAGCCATTCATCTCGGACACTATGTTTGGAAGCCGCTAAGGCTTCAGTGTCCGGGCAGTCGATGATTTGGTTCTTCTTAGTGAGAAACCTATTCCAAAGCTTTCGAGCTGACTCTCCGGGTTGTTGGTTTATGTGACTTAAATCGTCTGTGTCCGAAGGTCGGACATATGTCCGTTGAAAATTGGCCCTGGAAGCGTCTTTAAGCTCCTCCCAACTTCCAATTGAGATTTTGGGGAGGCTTTTCAACCAGTGCGGAGCTGGTCCTTTCTACTTGAGGGGTAGGTATTTGATGGCATGGAGGTCATATCCACGAGCCATGTGGATATGAAGAATGAAGTCCTCAATCCAGACTGCGGGATCTGTTGTTCTGTCGTATGCCTCGATGTTCACGGGTTTAAAACCCTCTAGAAATTCATGATCCAGCACCTCATCGGTGAAGCACAGGGGGTGTGCGGCACCCCTGTATCTTGATGTTCGTGGCATGCTTCCAATGGATGTAGTGTTCGTTGTTGATTCTGAGCTGGTATTCGATCAGTGTAGTCGTTTTGGTGACCATGATCCTGGGTAGGAACGCGCTTCCTAGATCCATAGATGGACCTGGCCATACCGGCTTTTTTGTCCAGGTGCTCACGTAGATCGTGTGCTGACTTGTGTGCGGCATCCTTAGCCGCTTTGTTTCGACCACGAGGTGGTCAGTCCGGCTGATCCGTCGTCTTGTTCTTCGGCGGGATGGGCTCTATAGCTTCCTCGTCGAATTCGGGCAGTAGCTTGCACCTTGGGTAGCTCTTGGTGTGGCGATCGCCACTGTATTTTTCGTCCGTGTCGAGCACTTTGTTCCATCTGCGGTTGAGCGTATCCTGCGCGGCCTTGAGCCTTTACTTCTGCTTCTTCAAGCTCCTCGCGGTGGCGATAAGCCATTTGTGGAGGTCTTCTTGTTCCAAGTTCTTTTCCGGGATGATGAATGCATCGTTGTCTGGACTGTTCTCCTCTCCAGAGACGGGCTGATGAGTTTTATTTTCGGCATTGCTATGATCGGACAGCAGCCCTGGACTATGTTCGCCATCCCCTGGCTCATCCTGGTCCATCGCTGGGTCCATGGGGCCGTCGTTACCTTTGGAGTCGACCAGGGTATTATTATTTCTTGTGCCGTTGTCGTTGTTTTTGCTGTGGCGAGATTTAGAGCGGCGCCGACGTCGGTGCTTTGGTTGCTTCTCAAGAGGCTTATCCTCTGTTGCATCCTCGTTGTTGTTTTCTTTGGGTGTGTCCACCATGTATATATCATATGCTGAGGTGGTTGTCCAGCGCCCTTCGGGCGGTGGTTCCTGTTCTTCTCCGACATCATCGTTCATACTGTCGATGTCTTCGGAGTCGAAATCAAGCATGTCGGTTGAGTCGTCGACATTGGCTATTAAGTGGGTGGTGGGTGGGGAACGAATTTCTTCGTTGTCCGCTTCCCACTCAAGCCGGACATAGTTCGGCCAAGAGTCTCCTGACAGGGAGAGTGATTTCAACGAATTTAGCATGTCGCCAAGGGGCGAGTGCTGAAAGATATCCGCGGAGGTAAACTCCATGAACGGTGCCCAATCAGATTCGATGGGCACGGATGTACGCGGTTCGGAGCCTGCGACCGAAGACGAGTCTGGGGGTCCGATGATGCAAACCTCATTGGAGGTGAAGTCTGTGTTCGGCTCTATCGCCGCTGAGTGTGAGGCCTCCGTGGCGGGGTCTACCCACCCGTCCTCGAAGGGCATGATCTGCTCTGGATCTACGGCCGGGGCAGCTGCAGGTGTGATCTCCCGAAAACCGTCCGATGGCAGATCTAAGTCATGCTCATCGTGATTGTTGGGCACACCTATCATGGGCTCGAATCCGTCGAAGATCAAGTCTCTGCGGACATCGGCGGTGTAGTTCAGGCTTCCAAACCTGACCTGATGACCAGGGGTGTAGCTATCGATCTGCTCCAGATGGCCAAGCGAATTGGCCCGCGGTGCAAAGCCGCTGAATATGAAGATCTGTCCGGGGAGGAAGACCTCACCCTGGATCGCATTGTTGCGGATGATTGAAGGAGCCATCAAGCCTTATGGTGACAATACAGTGGAACTCTCAATGAAAGCATCAATGTCGGTGTCAAAACCGGCGGATCTCGGGTAGGGGGTCCTGAACTGTGCGTCTAAGGCTAATGGTAACAGGAGGCGGGGGACACAATGTTTACCCAGGTTTGGTCCCTCTCTATGGAGGTAATACCCTACTTCCTGCTTGATTAATCTTGATGATATGAGTATTACAAGAGTTGATCTACCACGAGATCGTAGAGGCTAAACCCTAGAAGCTAGCCTATGATTATGATTGTTGGTGTCCTACGGACTAAACCCTCCGGTTTATATAGACACCGGAGGGGCTAGGGTTACATAGAGTCGTTTACAGAGAAGAAAATCTACATATCCGAATATCCAAGCTTGCCTTCCACGCAAAGTAGAGTCCCACCCGGACACGGGACGAAGTCTTCAATCTTGTATCTTCACAGTCCAACAGTCCGGCATAAGCATATAGTCTGGCTGTCCGAGGACCTCCTAATCCAGGACTCCCTCAGTCCTCATCGGGGTACTTCCTCCCCTCTTCAGCTCGAGCGAACCTATCGGCCAGAACATAAAGTTCGGCCACATATTTGACCTTGTTCATCGCCAGCTCTTCACGCATATTGCGGTTGCGCACATTCTGATGGAATGCGCTGATCACGGCGGCGGGGTGAACGTCTGGGATGTTGTACTGCACCCAGCTGAACCTCTATATGTACTTGCGCAGGTTTTCACCTTCCTTCTAGGGGATGATATGCAAATCGGTTCCCTGGCCATGAGCTTGATGGCCCCCAGAGAAATTCGCCAACGAACTCATGACACAAATCCGACCAAGAAGAAATGGAATCCATCGGCAAGTGCATCAACCATGACATGACATTAGGCTTAAGTGATAGCGGAAGTAATTGGCAAGCACCTTGTCGTCGCGGGCTCCAACGGCTTGCATTGCGATGGTGTAGATGTTGAGGAACTCTGACGGGTGAGTCTTGTCATTGTACTTCTCACCAACGTCGGGCTTGAACATTCGGTGGGAGGGCCACTGGAACTGCCGCAGCTCAGTGGTAAAGGCTGGGCAACCCACCTCATAGGGTAGGCCACCATAGCCTCCTGGTGCCGGGTGGTCCATAGTGGGCCCTGCCCGCCTATTTGACTGGTAGCGCACATCATGCGGGCGTTCGATGGTGGTTCGAGCATCTTCAAAGGCTCACTCCCGATTAACTTGGCGATGATCGCAGTGGGTCCGTGGATCGGACGACGCTATGGAAATGTTATCACAAGCGTCATCACGATGGACCGACACCCGTGGTAACTGGCATGGGGGAGGAGAATGCATCGTGGCTACATCACCTACGGCCCTTCCCCCACTGGCCTGTGGTGGCTCGACAGAGCGTCGGCCTAAGGGCCCCGCTGGTCACGGCTCATCTTTGTTGGAGACGCCGACGAGGCTCCGTATGGTGGCTCTCCACTCATCGAGCTTCTCCGCAGCATGAGGAAAGTCGAGGAGCAGCTGCGCGCGCACCAAAGCTTCTGCTGACGTGGGTGTCGGCGAAAGCTGCATGGACCGTGACGCGCTCCGACTTCTAACCATGTTAGAAGGAGCTCTATCATGGTCTTGCGGCTGTACGCCATTTTCGCCAGCACTTCAGTGTGCATGCTAGCCACCTTTGTCCCGTGAAGGAGGCGCAAGACTCTTCCCATAGCAGCGCCCGGGGTCACCAGTGTGGTGACGCTGCTCATCGCGCACAACTTGGGAAGAGCGTGTTGTGGGCGCCGGCGTAGGTCTCTTGGAGGTCTCCGCGCCGCCGGTAGGTGGCATGGCGCCGCCCTCGGAGGGCCCCGCGCCGCCTGCAGGTGGGTGGGCAGCTCTGTCTTTGGATTTGGAGGCGTGCGGCCCTTCGTCTTGCGCACGAACGACGCCGCTCGCCAGGCTTTGCCTGCCAGAGCAATGTGGGTGTTCGCGGGCCGCGCCTTGGCTTCTGTCCGCGACCGCCCCGCCACTTGCCCGCACTGGCATGGGCCATCCGACTCCGGATGAAACGATCGCTGTCGTCGCCTTCTTCTTGGGAGCCATGGCGATGAAGAACTGCTAAACCGGATTTTCACAACCGCGCCCCCTACCTGGTGCGCCAGAGATGTGAAGGAAATATGCCCTAGAGGCAATAATAAAGTTATTATTTATTTCCTTATTTCATGATAAATGTTTATTATTCATGCTAGAATTGTATTAACCGGAAACATGATACATGTGTGAATACATAGACAAACATATAGTCACTAGTATGCCTCTACTTGACTAGCTCATTAATCAAAGATGGTTATGTTTCCTAACCATGGACATGTGTTGTCATTTGATTAATGAGATCACATCATTAGGAGAATGATGTGATTGACATGACCCATTCCGTTAGCCTAGCACTTGATTGTTTAGTATGTTGCTATTGCTTTCTTCATGACTTATACATGTTCCTGTAACTATGAGATTATGCAACTCCCGTTTACCGGAAGAACACTTTGGGTGCTACCAAACGTCATAACATAACTGGGTGATTATAAAGGAGTACTACAGGTGTCTCCAAAGGTACATGTTGGGTTGGCGTATTTCAAGATTAGGTTTTGTCA
Organism: Triticum timopheevii; assembly: GCA_963921465.1. NCBI lineage: Eukaryota > Viridiplantae > Streptophyta > Magnoliopsida > Poales > Poaceae > Triticum > Triticum timopheevii. The sequence goes on from OY997274.1 coordinate 390,510,339, forward strand.
CTCCGATTGTCGAAGAGGTATCTCTGGGCCCTCTCGGTAATGCACATCACTATCAGCCTTGCAAGTAATGTGACTAATGAGTTAGTTGCGGGATGATGCATTATGTAACGAGTAAAGAGACTTGCCGGTAACGAGATTGAACTAGGTATTGGATACCGACGATCAAATCTCGGGCAATTAACATACCAATGACAAAGGGAACAACGTATGTTGTTATGCGGTTTCACCGATAAATATCTTCGTAGAATATGTAGGAGCCAATATGAGCATCCAGGTTCCGCTATTGGTTATTGACCAAGAATAGTTCTAGGTCATGTCTACATAGTTCTCGAACCCGTAGGGTCCGCACACTTAAGGTTTTGATGACAGTTATATTATGAGTTTATGAGTTTTGATGTACCGAAGGAGTTCGGAGTCCCGAATGAGATCGGGGATATGACGAGGAGTCTCGAAATGGTCGAGACGTAAAGATTGATATATTGGACGACTATATTCAGAGTTCAGAAAGGTTCCGAGTGATTCGGGTATTTTCGGGGGTACCGGGGAGTTACGGGAATACGAGGAAGAAGCAATGTGCTTCATGGGCCAAGTGGTGGAAGAGAGGAGGCAGGGCGCGCGGCCCCCCTCGCCCAAACCGAATTGGACTAGGGGGCCAGCCCCCCTTTCCTCCTTTTCCTCCCTCTCCTTCCTTCTCCTTCTCCTTCCCTTCCTTCCCCTCTCCTAGTTGGACTAGGAAAGGAGGGAGTCCTACTCCCGGTGGGAGTAGGACTCCTCCCTGGCGCGCCCTCCCTTGGCCGGCCACCCCCTCCCCCTTGCTCCTTTATATACAGGGGCAGGGGGCACCCCATGACACACAAGTTGATCTTCAAGATCGTTCCTTAGCCGTGTGCGGTGCCCCGCTCCACCATATTCCACCTCGGTCATATCGTCGCGGAGTTTAGGCGAAGCCCTGCGCCGGTAGAACATCATCATCATCACCATGCCATCGTGCTGACGGAACTCATCCCCGACGCTTTGCTGGATCGGAGCCCGGGGATCGTCATCGAGCTGAACGTGTGCTGAACTCGGAGGTGTCGTACGTTCGGTACTTGGATCGGTCGGATCGTGAAGACGTAGGACTACATCAACCGCGTTGTCATAACGCTTCCGCTTACGGTCTACGAGGGTACGTGGACAATACTCTCCCCTCTCGTTGCTATGCCATCACCATGATCTTGCGTGTGCGTAGGAAAATTATTTGAAATTACTACGTTCCCCAACAGTGGCATCCGAGCCTGGTTTTATGTGTAGATGTCATATGCACGAGTAGAACACAAGTGAGTTGTGGGCGATACAAGTCATACTGCTTACCAGCATTTCATACTTTGCTTCGGTGGTATTGTGAGATGAAGCGGCCCGGACCGACATTACGCGTACGCTTACGCGAGACTGGTTTCACCGTTACGAGCACTCGTGCTTAAAGGTGGCTGGCGGGTGTCTGTCTCTCTCACTTTAGCTGAATCAAGTGTGGCTACGCCCGGTCCTTGCGAAGGTTAAAACATCACTAACTTGACGAACTATCGTTGTGGTTTTGATGCGTAAGTAAGAACGGTTCTTGCTAAGCCCGTAGCAGCCACGTAAAAATTACAACAACAAAGTAGAGGACGTCTAACTTGTTTTTGCAGGGCATGTTGTGATGTGATATGGTCAAGACGTGATGCTATATTTTATTGTATGAGATGATCATGTTTTGTAACCGAAGTTATCGGCAACTGGCAGGAGCCATATGATTGTCGCTTTATTGTATGAAATGCAAACGCCATGTAATTGCTTTACTTTATCACTAAGCGGTAGCGATAGTCGTAGAAGCAATAGATGGCGTAAACGACAACGATGCTACAATGGAGATCAAGGTGTCGCGCCGGTGACGATGGTGATCACGACGGTGCTTCAGAAATGGAGATCACAAGCACAAGATGATGATGGCCATATCATATGACTTATATTGATTGCATGTGATGTTTATCCTTTATGCATCTTATCTTGCTTTGATTGACGGTAGCATTTTAAGATGATCTCTCACTAAAAATTATCAAGAAGTGTTCTCCCTGAGTATGCACTGTTGCCAAAGTTCGTCGTGCCCAGACACCACGTGATGATCAGGTGTGATAATCTCTACGTCCATCTACAACGGGTGCAAGCCAGTTTTGCACACGCAGAATACTCAGGTTAAACTTGACGAGCCTAGCATATGCAGATATGGCCTTGGAACACGGAGACCGAAAGGTCGAGCGTGAATCATATAGTAGATATGATCAACATAGTGATGTTCACCATTGAAAACTACTCCATCTCACGTGATGATCGGTTATGGTTTAGTTGATTTGGATCACGTGATCACTTAGATGACTCGAGAGATGTCTGTCTAAGTGAGAGTTCTTAAGTAATATGATTAATTGAACTTAAATTTATCATGAACTTAGTCCTGGTAGTATTTTGCAAATTATGTTGTAGATCAATAGCTTGCGTTGTTGCTTTCATATGTTTATTTTTGATATGTTCCTAGAGAAAATTGTGTTAAAAGATGTTAGTAGCAATGATGCGGATTGGATCCGTGATCTGAGGTTTATCCTCATTGCTGCACAGAAGAATTATGTCCTTAATGTACGGCTAGGTGACAGACCTATTGCAGGAGTAGATGCAGACGTTATGAACGTTTGGCTAGCTCAATATGATGACTACTTGATAGTTTAGTGCACCATGCTTAACGGCTTAGAATCGGGACTTCAAATATGTTTTGAACGTCATGGACCATATGAGATGTTCCAGGAATTGAAGTTAATATTTCAAGCAAATACCCGAGTTGAGAGATATGAAGTCTCCAACAAGTTCTATTGCTAAAAGATGGAGGAGAATCGCTCAATTAGTGAGCATGTGCTCAGATTGTCTGGGTACTACAATCGCTTGAATCAAGTGGGAGTTAATCTTCCAGATAAGATAGTGATTGACAGAATTCTCTAGTCACCACCACCAAGTTAGTAGAACTTCGTGATGAACTATAATGCAAGGGATGACGAAAACGATTCCCAAGCTCTTCGTGATGCTGAAATCGACGAATGTAGAAATCAAGAAAGAGCATCAAGTGTTGATGATTGACAAGACCACTAGTTTCAAGAAAAGGGCAAGGGGAAAGAAAGGGAACTTCAAGCATAATGGCAAGCAAGTTGTCACTCCCGCGAAGAAGCCCACAACTGGACCAAAGCCTGAAATTGAGTGCTTACACTGCAAAGGAAATGGTCACTGGAAGCGGAAATGCCCTGAATATTTGGTGGATAAGAAGGATGGCAAAGTGAACAAGGGTATTTTTGATATACAGGTTATTGATGTGTGCCTTACTAGTGTCTATAGTAGCCCCTGAGTATTTGATACTTGTTCAGTTGCTAAGATTAGTAACTCGAAACAGGAGTTATATAAACAGAGACTAGTTGAAGGGGAAGTGACGATGAGTGTTGGAAGTGGTTCCAAGATTGATATGATCATCATCGCACACTCCCTATACTTTCGGGATTAGTGTTAAACCTAAATAAATGTTATTTGGCGTTTGCGTTGAGCATAAATATGATTTGATCATGTTTATTGCGATACGGTTATTCATTTGAAGTTAAAGAATAATTGTTATTCTGTTTACATGAATAAGACCTTCGATGGTTATACACCCAATGGAAATAGTTTGTTGGATCTCGATCATAGTGATACACATATTCATAGTATTGATGCCAAAAGATGAAAAGTTAATAATGATAGTGCAACTTATTTGTGGCACTGCCGTTTGGGTCATATCGGTGTAAAGCGCATGAAGAAACTCCATAAAGATGGATTTTTGGAATCACTTGGTTATGAATCATTTGATGCTTGCGAACCGTGCCTTTTGGGCAAGATGACTAAAACTCCGTTCTCCGGAACAATGGAACAAGCTACTGACTTATTGGAAATAATACATACCGATGTATGCGATCCAATGAGTGTTGATGCTCGTGGCAAGTATCATTATTTTCTGACCTTCACAAGATGATTTGAGCAGATATGGGTATATCTACTTGATGAAACATAAGTCTGAAATAGTTGAAAGGTTCAAAGAATTTCAGAGTGAAGTGAAAAATCATCGTAACAAGAAAATAAAATTTCTGTGATCTGATCGTGGAGACGAATATTTGAGTTACGAGTTTGGTCTTCAATTAAAACAATGTGGAATAGTTTCACAGCTCACGCCACCTGGAACACCACACCGTTATGGTGTGTTTGAACGTCGTAACCGCACTTTATTGGATATGGTGCAATCTATGATGTCTCTTACTGATTTACCACTATTGTTTTGGGGTTATGCATTAGAGACAGCTGCATTCACATTAAAAGGGCACCATCTAAATCCGTTGAGACGACACCATATGAACAGTGGTTTAGCAAGAAACCCAAGTTGTCGTTTCTTAAAGTTTGGGGCTGTGATGCTTATGTGAAAAAGTTTCATCCTGATAAGCTCAAACCCAAATCGGAGAAGTGCGTCTTCATAGAATACCCAAAGAAAATTGTTGGGTACACCTTCTATCACAGATCCAAAGGCAAGATATTCGTTGCTAAAAATGGATCCTTTCTAGAGAAGGAGTTTCTCTCGAAAGAAGTGAGTAGGAGGAAAGTAGAACTTGATGAGTTAATTGTACCTTCTCCCGAATTGGAAAATAGTTCATCACTGAAATCAGTTCCAGTGATTCCTACACCAATTAGTGAGAAAGCTAATGATGATGATCATGAAACTTCAGATCAAGTTACTACAGAACCTCGTAGGTCTTCCAGAGTAAGATCCGCACGAGAGTGGTACGGTAATCATGTTCTGGAAGTCATGTTACTAGACCATGATGAACCTACGAACTATGAGGAAGCGATGATCAGCCCAAATTCCACGAAATGGCTTGAGGCCATAAAATCTGAGATATGATCCATGTATGAGAACAAATATGGATTTTGATTGACTTGCTCGATGATCAGCAAGCCATGTTAAATAAATGGATCTTCAAGAGGAAGACGGACATTGATAGTAGTGTTACTATCTACTAAGCTCGACTTGTTGCGAAAGGTTTTCAACAAGTTCAATGTGTTGAATACGATGAAATTTTCTCACTCGTATCGAAGCTTAAGTCTGTCTGAATCATGTTAGCAATTGCCACATTTTATGAAATCTGGCAAATGGATGTCAAAACTGCATTCCTTAATGGATTTATTAAAGAATAGTTGTATATGATGCAACCAGAAAGTTTTTGTCAATCCTAAAGATGCTAACAAAGTGTGCAAGCTCCAGCGATCCATCTATGGACTGGTGCAAGCATCTCGGAGTTGGAATAAATGCTTTGATAGTGTGATCAAAGCATATGGTTTTATACAGACTTTTGGAGAAGCCTGTATTTACAAGAAAGTGAGTGGGAGCACTACAGCATTTCTGATAAGTATATGTATGACATATTGTTGATCGGAAATAATGTAGAATTATTCTACAAAGTATAAAGGAGTGTTTGAAAGGAGTTTTTCAAAGAAAGACCTCGGTGAAGCTACTTACATATCGGGCATCAAGATCTATTGAGATAGATCAAGACGCTTGATAAGATTTTCAATGAGTACATACCTTGACAAGATTTTGAAGTAATTCAAAATGGAACAGTCAAAGAAAGAGTTCTTGCCTGTGTTGCAAAGGTATGAAATTGAGTAAGACTCAAATCCCGACCACCGCAGAAAATAGTAAGAGAATGAAAGTCATTCTCTATGCCTTAGTCATAGGTTCTATAAAGTATGCTATGCTATGTACCAGACCTATTGTATACCTTGCTCTGTATTTGGCAAGGGAGTACAATAGTGATCTAGGAGTAGATCACTGGACATTGGTCAAGAATATCCTTAGTGAGTACTAAGGAAATATTTCTCGATTATGGAGGTGATAAAAGAGCCCATCGTAAAGAGTTACATCGGTGCAAGCTTTCACGCCGATCCAGATGACTCTAAGTCTCAATCTGGATACATATTCAAAGTGGGAGCAATTAGCTAGAGTAGCTCCATGCAGAGCATTGTAGACATAGAATATTTGCAAAATGCATACGGCTCTGAATGAACAGACCCGTTGACTAAGCTTCTCTCACGAGCAAAACATGATCACACCTTAGTACTCTTTGGGTGTTAATCACATAACAATGTGAACTAGATTATTGACTCTAGTAAACCCTTTGGGTGTTGATCACATGATGATGTGAACTATGGGTATTAATCACATGCAGATGTGAATATTGGTGTTAAATCACATGGCGATGTGAACTAGATTATTAACTCTAGTGCAAGTGGGAGACTAAAGGAAATATGCCCTAGAGGCAATAATAAAGTTATTATTTATTTCCTTATTTCATGATAAATGTTTATTATTCATGCTAAAAATGTATTAACCGGAAACATGATACATGTGTGAATACATAGACAAACATATAGTCACTAGTATGCCTCTACTTGACTAGCTCATTAATCAAAGATGGTTATGTTTCCTAACCATAGACATGTGTTGTCATTTGATTAATGGGATCACATCATTAAGAGAATGATTTGATTGATATGACCCATTCCGTTAGCCTAGCACTTGATCGTTTAGTATGTTGCTATTGCTTTCTTCATGACTTATGCATGTTCCTGTAACTATGAGATTATGCAACTCCCGTTTACCGGAGGAACACTTTGGGTGCTACCAAACATCACAACGTAACTGGGTGATTATAAAGGAGTACTACAGGTGTCTCCAAAGGTACATGTTGGGTTGGCGTATTTCAAGATTAGGTTTTGTCACTCCGATTGTCGGAGAGGTATCTCTGGGCCCTCTCGGTAATGCACATCACTATCAGCCTTGCAAGCAATGTGACTAATGAGTTAGTTGCGGGATGATGCATTATGTAACGAGTAAAGAGACTTGCCGGTAACGAGATTGAACTAGGTATTGGATACCGACGATCGAATCTCGGGCAAGTAACATACCGATGACAAAGGGAACAACGTATGTTGTTATGCGGTTTCACCGATAAAGATCTTCGTAGAATATGTAGGAGCCAATATGAGCATCCAGGTTCCGCTATTGGTTATTGACCAAGAATAGTTCTAGGTCATGTCTACATAGTTCTCGAACCCGTAGGGTCCGCACGCTTAAGGTTTCGATGACAGTTATATTATGAGTTTATGAGTTTTGATGTACCGAAGGAGTTTGGAGTCCCGGATGAGATCGGGGACATGACGAGGAGTCTCGAAATGGTCGAGACGTAAAGATCGATATATTGGACGACTATATTCGGAGTTCGGAAAGGTTCCGAGTGATTCGGGTATTTTCGGGGGTACCGGGGAGTTACGGGAATACGAGGAAGAAGCAATGGGCCTCATGGGCCAAGTGGTGGAAGAGAGGAGGCAGGGCGCGTGGCCCCCCTAGCCCAAACCTAATTGGACTAGGGGGCCAGCCCCCCTTTCCTCCTTTTCCTCCCTCTCCTTCCTTCTCCTTCTCCTTCCCTTCCTTCCCCTCTCCTAGTTGGACTAGGAAAGGAGGGAGTCCTACTCCCGGTGGGAGTAGGACTCCTCCCTGGCGCGCCCTCCCTTGGCCGGCTGCCCCCTCCCCCTTGCTCCTTTATATACGGGGGCAGGGGGCACCCCATGACACACAAGTTGATCTTCAAGATCGTTCCTTAGCCGTGTGCGGTGCCCCCCTCCACCATATTCCACCTCGGTCATATCGTCGCGGAGTTTGGGCGAAGCCCTGCGCCGGTAGAACATCATCTTCGTCACCACACCGTCGTGCTAACGGAACTCACCCCCGACACTTTGCTGGATCGGAGTCCAGGGATCGTCATCGAGATGAACGTGTGCTGAACTCGGAGGTGCCGTATGTTCAGTACTTGGATCAGTCGGATCATGAAGACGTACGACTACATCAACCGCGTTGTCATAACACTTCCGCTTACGGTCTACGAGGGTACGTGGACAATACTCTCCCCTCTCATTGCTATGCATCACCGTGATCTTGCGTGTGCGTAGGAATTTTTTTGAAATTACTACGTTCCCCATCAAGATGTCGGTGGAGAACGACACCTATGGGATCACTGGAATCCCTACTACGGTCGGCGGGCGCGAGGTTGTGGAAAGAGCGGGTCTAGGAGCCAGCACAAAGATCGTTTACCTAGGTTCGGGCCGCAAGGATGCGTAATACCATAGTCCTACTCTGGTGTAAATTTGAGTTGTCTTGAGTTCTTGAACTAGCTACGGCGTGAGCGTCGTCCAAAAGATCCAAATCCTTTCTCAGTATGCCTCGGGCCTGCTTTTATAGTAAAAGGGGACGCCATAATGGCACACAGGAGGTGGAAAGGTGTATAGTGGCTGAGCTTATCGTCTGTCATTGCGGGACAAAAACGAATTCAATGCGCTCCTTAGGTGTCCCCTTGCTTTATTGGGGACGGTAACGAGGCCCATCCCGTCCATCGTCACTCTGTCTTGCTTCGACACGCGTCTAGGCCAACGAGGTGTGTAGTGCCATGTAGGCTGGCTAGCTGCTGAGCTGGTGCGGTGGCAGTGTCTTGACGATGATCTGCATGCCACCACGTAGGTGCTTGCTGAGTTGGTCTAGAGGCCGTACGTCGCCACGTAGGTGCTCGCCTAGCTGGCCGAGCTAGGAGCTGCATGGGAACGGCGGTGGAGTCTTGGCAGATGTGGGCCTGGCTGTGGCACCGCTGACGTCCTTGACAAGGGTCTTGCCGGGGTCCCGGCAAGGGTCTTGCCGGGGTCCCGGCAAGGGTCTTGCCGTGACATCGTGGTCGTCCCCGGCAAGGATCTTGCCGGAGGTCTCGTGGATTTCCTCGGCAAGGATCTTGCCGAGGATCGTCGTTTTCTGGTCCTCATCTGATCTTGTGTGCTTATGATCTTCACAAAGATCTGCATGCCACCATGGAGGTGCCTCCCAAGCCTTGGTTCCAATGTGCTCGATGGCGTTGGAACCCTTGGGCTCAAGGGTGGCGTGCTCTGCTGGCGTTGGGCAAGTTGCCCCGGCAAGGCTCTTGCCGGGGTTGCGGGGGCCGGACTCGGCAAGGGTCTTGCCGGGGGAGTCCACCTCGCCCTCTTGCTTTGCGCGTCTCTGGTCTTGGCGTTGCTTTGATTGTCTTGCGCCTTTGGCTTCCCTCCTCTACCCTGCTAAGTGTGGCCATGGGCGCGGCTCTGACTGCCCGTGCACAAGTAAAGGGGTACAAAAGAGAGCCCCTACTATTGTACACCGACACGGATTGTCAACCCAGGGCGGGTGATCCTCACGGCTCCATACAATTGGCTGCTCTAACCATCATAAGTATCGAGGTACTGCTGGCTCAACAGCACTTACCGCTCGTTTATGAACCTTCTGATCTCGCTTGCACAGGCTTGTGGTGAAAACGTGATATTGGCCACTATTAAGCTTCTCTGGATTACTTCGATACCCTGACTGTTGTTGCTGGTTACCCTGACTGGGCTGCTGGTTATAACTACCCTGATTGCCCTGACCTTGATATCCGGAATTTGAGCCACCACCTCCAAAGTTGGGCCCATGTGAGCCGGATCCTGACCCGCCATGCGGGCCATTACTATTACTACAGTCCTGATGAAAGCCGGAGTTCTTATATTCCTTCATGATAAAACAATCTTTCCACATGTGAGTTGATGGCCTATCTGGAAAACTGTGCTTTGGGCAAGGCTGGTTCAACATCGCCTCAAGGTTGAACTTTGGCCCTCCAAACCAAGGTTGTGGCTTTCCCTTACGAAGTCGATCGTTATTCTGTGTATTGGTATTGGCCACAAAATCTGACCCGCCGTCAGGTTGCTTGCACTTACCATTACTACCCTGGTTATGCCCTGCCATATTTGGCTGCTGCCCTTTTCCATTGCCATTTTTCTTCCCCTTATTGGACTTCTCCTCATCAGATCCAGGGTCCTCAGTATTGTCAGAGTCGACGTATTCGATGATAGCCGCCATAAGCTCCCCCATGTCATTGCCGTGACGTTTAAGTAGCCCTAACTTCTGCTTGAGAGGGGTGAAACGACAATTTTCCTCTAGAATTAGAACAACAGAGCCGGCGTTGATGCTATCCGATGACTGGATAACAGCGGACACCCGGCGGACCCAGTGGTGGGCCGACTCATCCTCGCGCTGTACAGAGCGTCTAGGTCGATGATCCATAGAGGTTGTTGGCATGTATCTTTGAAATTCTAAATAAAGCGCGCCTTCAACTCATCCCATGAATTGATAGAATTGGGGGGCAAACCCTTCAACCAGGTTCGAGCCAGCCCATCTAGCATCATGGTGAAGTACTTGGTGCACACAACGTTGTTAACATCTAATATCTCCATAGCCAACTCATAACTCTCAATCCAAGCCTCGGGAGGTTGATCAACTGTGTAATTGGGCACCTTTCAAGGGCCCTTGAGTCCTTAGGCAAATGCTCATTGCGAAGAGCCGGTGCTAGGCATGGCACACCTGTTGGGGAACGTAGTAATTAAAAAAAATTATCTATCTAGGAGATGCATAGCAACGGGACGGGAGAGTGTGTCCACGTACCCTCATAGACTGAAAGCGGAAGCTTTTAGTAACGCGGTTGATGTAGTCGAACGTCTTCATGATCCAACCGATCCAAGTACCGAACATACGGCACCTTCGTGTTCGGCACACGTTCAGCATGATGACGTCCCTCGAGCTCTTGATCCAGTTGAGGACGAGGGAGAGTTCCATCAGCACGACGGCATGGCGACGGTGTTGATGATGTTACCGGCACAGGGCTTCGCCTAAGCACTACGACGATATGACCAAGATGTTAAACTGTTGAGGGGGGGCACCACACACGGCTAAGAGAACAACTGTTGTGTTTTGGGGTGCCCCCTGCCCCCGTATATAAAGGAGGGAGGAGGAGGAGGCCAGCCTAGGAGGGGCGCGCCTATAGAGGGAGTCCAACTAGGATTCCAAATCCTAGTTGGAGTCCCCTTCCTTTTCCAAGAGAGGGAGAGAGGAAAGAGGTGGAAAGGAAGAAGGAAAGAGGGGTGGCGCCGCCCCCTCCTAGTCCAATTTGGACCAGCCAAGGGGGGGGGCGTGGCAACCGTGCGGCCCGCCTCTCCTTTCCACTAAAGCCCAATAAGGCCCATTACTTCCCCGGGGGGGGGGGGGGTCGGTAACCTTCCGGTACTCCAAAAATGCCCGAACCTTTCCGAAACCTTTCCGGTGTCCGAACATAACCTTCCAATATATCAATCTTTATGTCTCGACCATTTCGAGACTCCTCGTCACGTCCATGATCTCATCCGGGACTTCGAACAAACTTCGGTCATCAAAAACACATAACTCATAATACAAATCGTCATCGAATGTTAAGCATGCGGACCCTACGGGTTCGAGAACTATGTAGACATGATCGAGACACATCTCCGATCAATAACCAATAGCGGAACCTAGATGCTCATATTGGCTCCTACATATTCTACGAAGATCTTTAACGGTTGAACCATTATGACAACATACGTTATTCCCTTTGTCATCGGTATGTTACTTGCCCGAGATTTGATCGTCGGTATCATCATACCTAGTTCAATCTTGTTACCGGCAAGTCTCTTTACTCGTTCCATAATGCTTCATCCCGCAACTAACTCATTAGTCACGTTGCTTACAAGGCTTATAATGGTGAGCATTACCCAGAGGACCCAGAGATACCTCTCTGATACACGGAGTGACAAATCCTAATCTCGATCTATGCCAACCCAACAAACACCTTCGGAGACACCTGTAGAGCATCTTTATAATCACCCAGTTACGTTGTGACATTTGATATCACACAAGGTGTTCCTCCGGTATTCGGGATTTGCATAATCTCATAGTCTGAGGAACATGTATAAGTCATGAAGAAAGCAGTAGCAATGAAACTGTAACGATCATAATGCTAAGCTAACTGTTGGGTCTTGTTCATCACATCATTCTACTAATGATCTGATCATGTTCATCAAATGACAACACATGTCTATGGTTAGAAAACATAACCATCTTTGATTAACGAGCTAGTCAAGTAGAGGCATACTAGGGACACTATGTTTTGTCTATGTATTCACACATGTACTAAGTTTCCGGTTAATACAGTTCTAGCATGAATAATAAACATTTATCATGATATAAGGAAATATAAATAACAACTTTATTATTGCCTCTAGGGCATATTTCCTTCAACACCTACTATCCTGGAAATCACCCCCGCCTCCATAGATGCCGAAGGATTCAACTGAAGCCGTTGATGAGCTGCTAACTGAGCCGCCAGCTCTGCCTCTTGACGTGCCCTAGGCTGATCCATTAGAGTCTGAACATTGTTATCATCACAGGGCAGGTGACGACACCCTCGCTACTGGAAACCGCCGGAGACTCAACGCGCTGGCTGTAGCTACGACTATGGCGCGGAGTTGAATGAATTCATTTTTGGCTATAAGAGTAAGCCGCCTGCTGTGCCACAGCCGTCTGAAGAAGTTGCACAACGTTCCGGGTTTCTACCGTAGATGGGGGCTCACCTTCAACTGGAAGAGCCGCCAACCATGAGGTCACCGCAATCATGTTATCCAGTGGGTTAAAATAATGACCTGGAGGTATTGGCACTCGTTGAGGCGGAGTCACATTCAAACAAGGCGGGTCAGCTACGCGGGGCTAAGCCGCTGCCAGGCGCCTCCGCAGCCCGGGTCACACCGGGCGGGTTACTCAGCCCTGCTCCAGGTGTCATAAAAAGATTTCGCCCCTCAAACTGCGAAGGTAGGCGGCTTTGGTGCCTTCTCCGAAGAACAACATTTGAAGCATTTTGATCCAAGTTTAATCAGAAGGCTTCTGCTTGAATCCGTTGTGCATCGGCCTCTAACACGGCTCGCTCCTCGCCATACTGACTTTCTCTGTACTGAGCTCCTGTCTAGCCTGTGCTATCTCATCCCACAGTTTCAAAACCTCTACATTATGTTGTGCCTGAGTCGCCAGTGTGACATCTACGGACATCAGAGCTGCCAAAGCATCCAACAGCTCAGATAAGACCTGAGCCGGCGGGCGCGCAGAGCCGCTCTCCCTAGCCGTCGTAGCAGCCGGTTAGCTGGAGGTCATAGCTGCAGTGGTTGATGAGTTTAGCACCTGCTGCATACCGGCCATGAAGATGGCGGCCCTGCTCGGTGGCTCATAGGAGTCCAGAATACTGTCGTCATCGGAATAGATCCCAAGCCCGCCGTCTTGTAGTTAATAGATCGACCTGGTTTCGCCGTTTGAGGATTCATCACCTGAATAGATGGTTGTCTCTCCACCAGACACAGAGTCTTCCTCAAGATCTGCTCCGTGAACAAAACCAACAAAAGCGTGCTTCCAGGCGGGTTGGACATTGGAGGTTCGCGCGCGCCGAGCCGTCTCAATGGTGTCGGTGCAGGCATACGGCTCAGGCTCCGACTCACCAATCTTGCCGATGAAGACGTGAATTCCACTGAAGGGTACCCGGTACCCGTACTCGATTGAATCAGCCTCTGGACCCCAGTCGGTGTTCTCGATGTAGATCTTGCCGCGAAAACTCTTAGTCATCCTACCCATGGCGTATCCCTTGATCCCTGAGAAGCTACCCTTCAAGAACTCAAAACCACCGTGCGAGAGCCCCACGGTGGGCATCAACTGTCGTGGATTTAACACGGCAGATGCCCTAGTGAAAGGACTTAGGTTTGGAGCCATCGCAACTAGGTTAGCTTCAAGGGGTTGAACGGGACAAAGGACACAAGGAGTTTACCCAGGTTAGGCCCCTCGTAATGAGGTAAAAGCCTACGTCTTGCTTTTGGTTGTATTGCTTGAGTTTTGATTACAAGGGAGCGAATACACTTGACCTGGTTCTCAATTGATTGTTTCTTGAGTTAATCCGCTACCGGGTCTCACCTTTATATACACAGGTAGAGACATGGAGGCTTACAGAGTCCCGGCCAGCTCGCACAACGTGACCGGCTCGGTTTGTAACTAGTCATGCCTTATAGAGCAAGTCTTCATACGGCGGTTCACCTGCCCAGGTCTTGGGCCTTCACCAGGCCTGCCTCCAAGAGTCGTCGTCTTCATACTTCTCCTTGGGCCTCCTTGGACTTTCTTCATGTTAAACCACCAATGGTGTAACCCGACCCTCCTAGGCGGGTCACACCTCGGAGCTATATCCCCAACATAAGTGGTGGTGAGTAGGAAAATGAGAGAGCAATACCAAAGTTACCTTTTTCGAAGTATCACTCAATGTAATGTTATAATAGTAGAATTGGTACTGAGTTTGTTTCTTACACATAAAAAAGTAAAGGCTTGTCGAGGAGCTTAGTTAGGATGAGTGGCACAAAATTCAAGCAACTGTTAGTCAAGATATTGATAATTTCGAAAAGATTCACAAATTGCAAGTAAAGCAAATAGATCAAAACCTAGGATATCACTTGGAACACACACACACACACTCACACACACTCACACACACACACACACACACACACACACACACACAAAGATAAGTGGGATCTGTGCAACCAATGAATCAGCACAAAATGTGTTACCACGGAGAAAGCTCTTGTTGCACGAATACTAAGAGAGACGCTAGCACGATTGCTCAAATGGGCGCGATACGGTCTTGTGCACAACCTATTAGAGACAAAACGTGTCGTTCTTCTATCCGAAGGATGCTATGTATGTATGATCCGAGATTAGCTATGATATGCAATGTGCTCGATGCTATTGCTTAGAAGCTCTTTGCTTTGTTTTATTTTTTCGTAAAAGCTTCTCTCTCTCTCTCTCTCTCTCTCTCTCTCTCTCTCTCTCTCTCTCCCTCTCTCTCTCGCTCTCTCTTTCTCTCTCTCTATCTATCTATCTATCTATCTCTCTCTTTGTATGATGCTTTGGCCACTTGTGCGAAATGCTTGATCCAATATAGCAATTATGTATGCACGGGACACTTATGACACAAAGATGATAACAAGATATGAGCACGCTATGAAGCTATGCAGCGTATGTAACACTTACGCGTACAAGTCACGTAGCTTGGCAATGCTCAACGGCTAGTCTTGGTAGGCAAGTAACACAATAGGCTCGAAGGTGAACAATGCAATGGCAAGGAAATGAACAATGATGTTGTCGAGCTTACCGTCCTTACTTATGGGCGTGCTGTTAAAAGATGAAGTGGTGGTTGTCGATGTCGAGTACGTAGGTGGTGCATGGTTGATGTTGTAGTGCACGGTCTCCAGTACGTTGGCGAAGATGTCGCATCACCTAGGGCGATGCCCTTCTTGTAGAAGCATCGATGTTGCAGAAGTTGTCAGGTGGAGGCGGTTGTACCGCAATGGTGGTGCGGTAGTACCGGTGGTATGAGCGGTACAACCGGTATTCACGGGAAAAATTTCCAGATCTTGAATTAGGGTGGAAAAGACGATTTCCAACACAAAAAATAATGGTGAAAACAAAAATTGTGGGAAATTTTGTGGTGGGGGAAGGAGTGGAGGGTGGAGGGAGGCTAGATCCACTTGCAAAACAAGAAATTCGTGGATCGAAATCAACAGAATCTCAGAAGATCCAACAATTTGCAAATTTATTGGTAGGACTATTTTTGTGGGGATTTTTGAATTGGGACAAAAAGCAACAAAATTGGGCTAGAATATGGGGGGTAGGGACTCCAAGATGTGAATCAACCTTGCTCTTGATACCAAGATGTTGTATGGTGGAACCCTAATTAATGATATTTTCACACTTGGAGGGAAAAAAAGGAAGAACAACAAGAGGAATCACTCAACAAAACTCAAATAACACATCCACTAGAATAGCATACATGAGATCCACAAGTATAACATGAACAATCAAGGAAAAATAGCACAAAGGTAAGGTTATTTTCAAATCCAAAGGAGATGAGGTCTTAATTATCTAGAGATATCCTTCTCCCTTACGAGGTCTTGATGATCCTATGATGGGGATCCTTGTCCCTTAAGAGGTCTTGGTCCCCAAGATGAAGGAAAGGAGCAAAGCTCTCTCTAGTAATCTGAAATACTTGGCGAACCCTAATTCGGAGGTAGGAGATGAGTACTTATAGTTCACGGGGTAAGTTGGGGATACATGGGTCGAGGCCCCTTTCTCTGCGCACACGCAAGTCAGTTGTATTGGTCAACTAGGCAGTTGTATCGCTACGAGTGGTTGTACCACTTTCCTGGAGGCATGTGCTAAAGTGGAGACCGGTAGTACCGATAGGAAGACCGGTTGTACCAGTCGAGCTACGGCTGTAGAAACAACCGGGGTGGTATCGGCCTTAAACTGCTAAAAAACTGTAAGGTTTGCCTGGCGGAGTAGTAATTGAACTGGTAGTGGACCAGTTGTATTGGTGTTTCTAGGCTGAGGACAAATCCTCTCCATGTTCTTGGGGTCCCTCTTGCTCCTTTCCTTCTCCTTGGCTGATTCCTTGGTACCTAAGGACACAAAGTGTCTCCATTTGAGGTAGTAGTCATGTCTCAAGTGGGTCAAAGTTAAGTTCAACGAGGGAGTTAACCTCAGTTTCGATAGCTCTTGCACGGGCTGTTGTCATCGGTCCACTTGGTGCTTGACGAATCGTTGTGGTGCCCATGGGGATGACCGAAGGATGCTTCGCGTCAAGGTGTCTCGCGAAAATAAATCAGTGCCTCCACGCCAAGTAAGTCTGTGGCTCTCACAGAAGGAAAAAACATGCACTTTTTTATTTTCGGAGAGGTATAATTGTGCCTCTCGCAGAAGCAAATCCGCGCCTCAAAGAGAAGTAAATCTATGCCTCTCGCACAAGAAAAAACATGTTTTTTTCCTTTTCTAAGAGGCACAGTGAAGAAAAAAAACGCATTTTTCCTGACATTTTTTTCTATTTTTTTTCCAAAACCTAAGGAAAACAAGGGAAAACTGAAAAGCCAAAAGAACCAAAAATCATCTAAACGTTGGAAAGGCGTACACAAAATTTTTAAAATCTGAAGGAAGCGCCCGACACGTGACAGGTTGCAGCCACTAAGAGTGCGCCACTGGCTCGCCCCCAACCTACCAAAAGTGACCCTTCCAGGGGCTCCCAAGAAGTACTCCTTGTTTAATTCCTCTCCCATACTACATCTGGTTATAAGCGACATATAGCCCTGGTTTCGCACAACATTAATCGCACCTAGCAAGTTACCCGACCCATTTAGCAGTAGGAAAAAATTTATGTTTCTGGTTTCAGAACCTACTAGAACGCTCATAGGCGGGGTTTTGCTTGTTTTGAGAATCTTTCTATACTAGTTTTTTTATTTTAGATTCTTTTTTTATCTTCAACTTTATTTATTTTTAGTTTAGTTTTTTCAAGAAATGTTAGGGAATTTCAAATATTTTTCAAAAATAATAATTAAATTATCACATTTGCAAAAAAAATACAAAATTCAAAGTATTGGCGCATTTGTGAAAATTTTTCACCTTTTCAAATATTGTTTGTAAATTCAACAAACAAAATTTGTCTTTCAAAAAAAATTCAGAATTTCAAAAGGTGTTCTTGTTTTCAAATTTTATTCACAAATAAAAACTGTTCGCATTTTAGAGTATGTGCACAATTTCAAATAATGATCGCAAATTTGAAAAAAAAATTGGGTTAAAAAATGTTTGTTTTTCCAAAAAATGGTCATAAATTTTAAAAATGTTCACACATATTCAATAAAATGTTCACACTTTAAAAAAATGTGTTTCTAGAAAATGTTCACAACTTCTGAAAAAAATCTAGATTCAAAAAATGATTGTTGTTTCCATAATATTTTCACAATCCGTTGAAAAATGTTCATGTTTTTAGAGAAATATTTGCTACAGAAAATCAATTTTACAACGTATAGGCTTTTTCCTATCCCCGAATAAGACAAAAACACTAAAAAATCTGAACTACCCTAGTTCTAAACCGATATAGTTGGCCGCTCTTATTTTTTTGCCAAGATTAGTGCTACTTGTGAGCTGTGTTGGGATTTTCTTAAAGAGGAGAGTATGATGCAATACAGTAGAGATAAGTATTTCCCTCAGTTAAGAACCGAGTTTATCAATCTAGTAGGAGAACCACGCAACTCCTCATGAACAGTACCTACACACAAAATAACAAATACTTGCACCCAACGCAAACAAAGGGTTGTCAATCCCTTAGTGGTTAATTCAAGGATCAAATCTCGTAGTGATAGATAGAAAAACAAAACACAAAATAAAATAATGTAAATGAAATTGCATTAATGTATTTTTGGATATATATATATACATATGATTAAAATAGACTCGGGGGGCATAGTTTTCACTAGAGGCTTCTCTCTTGCAAATAGCATACGGTGGGTAAACAAATTACTTTTGGACAAATGATAGAAAAGCAAATAATCATGACGATATCCAAGGGAATGATCATGTATATAGGCATCACGCCCGAGACAAGTAGACTGACTCCTTCTTGCATCTACTAGTATTACTCCACACATCGACCGCTATCCAGCATGCATCTAGAGTATTAACTTCATAAAGAACAGAGTAACCCTTTAAGCAAGATAACATATGTAGACAAATAAACTCAATCACTATGAATAAACCCCATCGTTTTACCCTTAGTGGTAACAATACAAATACGTTTCTTGTCTCATTCTATCACTGGGGTATAGATCGCCGCAAGATTGAACCATCACAAAGCACCTCTCTCATTGCAAGATAAATCGATCTAGTTGGCCAAACCAAATCAATAGATCGGAGAGAAATACAAAGCTATAATAACCATGCATAAAAGAGTTTAGAGTAGACTCAAATAATATTCATGGATAATTTGGTCATAAACTCACAATTCATCGAATCCCAATAAACACACCGCAGAAAGTGATTACTTCGAATAGATCTCCAAGAACATCGAGGAGAACATTGTATTGAAAATTAAAGAGACAGAAGAAGCCATCCAGCTATTAGCTATGGACCCATAGGTCTGTGGTAAACTACTCACACATCATCGAAAGGGCAACAAGGTTGATGTAGAGCCCCTCCGTGGACGATTCCCCCTCCAGTAGAGTGTCGGGGAAGGACGACGACAAAGCATTTCGGGTGGCTCTCTGATGTATGGGGAATATATCAGAATTTATAGAGTCGGAATTAGATCAAGAGGTGCCACGAGGTGCCCACAAGCCTGGGGGGGCGCGCCTCCTGAGCTTGTCGCTCCCTCGTGGCTCGTCAGGTCTTCTCCCGAACCTTCTAGGGTCTCTTCTGGTCCATAAAAAATTAATCCAAAGTTTTTTCTCCATTTGGACTCTATTTGATATTGATTTCCCGAAAAGCAAAAAACAAGCAAAAATAGCAACTAGCACTAGGTAGTAGGTTAATAGGTTAGTCCCAAAAAATGATATATAATTGCATAAGAGACATCCAAGATTGATACTATAATAGCATGGAACAATAAAAAAATAGATACATTGGAGACGTATCAAGCATCCCCAAGCTTAATTCCTGCTCGTCCTCGAGTAGCTAAATGATAAAAACATAATTTTTGATGTGGAATGCTACCTATCATATTCATCATGTAATCTCTCTTTTGTGGCATGAATATTATGATCAGAATGATTCAAAGCAATAGTCTATAATTTGACATAAAGACATAAATACTGAGGCATCCCAACAAACAGTCATGTCTTTCAAAATATCAATGCTAAAGAACGTTATCCCTACAAAATCATATAGCCCTGTCATGCTCCATCTTCTTAAGAGAAAGTATTTATCATGCACAACCCCAATGACAAGACGAGCAATTGTTCATACTTTTTAATGTACTTTAGCTTTTTCAACCCCCACGCAATACATGAGAGCAAGATGAGCAATATGAGTGGAATATAGTATGATGATAGAGAAAATATGGAGAAGGCAAAAAAGGAGAAAGTCTCACATAGACGAGGCTAATCAATGTGCTATGGAGATGCCCATCAATTGATGTCAATGCCAGTAGTAGGGATTGCCACACAACGAATGCACTGAGAGCTATAGGGTTTATGAAAACTCAAAAATAAAACTAAGCGGGTGTGCATCCAACTTGCTTGCTCATGAAGATCTTGGGCATTTGAGGAATCCCATCATTAGAATATACAAGCCAAGTTCTATAATGAACAATTCCCACTACTTATATGAAAGTGAAAGTATAAGAGACTCTCTATATGAAAAACATGGTGCTACTTTGAAGCACAAGTGTGGAAATGATAGTAACATTGCCCCTTCTCTCTTTTTCTCTCATTTTTTTCTTTTCTTTTTTCCCTTTTTCTTTTCTCTTTTTTCTTGGGCTCTTTTTGGCCTATTTTTCTTTTCTTTTTCTTCTGAAGTCTCGTCCTGACTTGTGGGGGAATCATAGTCTCCATCATCCTTTTCTCACTTGGGACAATGCTCTAATAATGAATAATGATGATCATCACACTTCTATTTACAACTCAAAAATTACAACTTGATACTAGAACAAAATATAACTCTATATGAATGCCTCTGGCGGTGTAACAAGATGTGCAATGATCTAGTGTAGAATGTATAAAAAATGATAAACAGTGGTTGTGCCACCAATACTATGTTCGCTACATCACTGGTAGCGTTACATGCTATATAAATGGTTTTTAACCCCTTTCAGCGACGTCTAGTGAGTATGGGCGATAGGGGGGTCCTTCCCACATGACCCAAAATTCGTTGGGGATAGGTGAGCGGCTACTAACGATCGCCATAGAATAAGCGTATGAGAACTTGCACATATCCCACATGTTACGTCTCGACATTATGTTTCTGATTCAAGAGACATCCGAAATGATTACCCTGCTATAGTCATGTGGAAAATGTGGATATCACAAACATTTAATCTACCGATGTGTTTGCGATAGGTACGTTATCGCACACAGTTCAAAAATGTAACATGTGTGCGGTGCCTCTATTATCGCCAACATGTCCATTTTCATAACTGTGTGCGATTGGTATTCCTATCATACACACATACAGGTTTGAAACGTTTGTTGTATTACCATGAATCGCACACGCATATGAGACGAAACCGTGTGTGCGTCCGTCGGGCATCGCAAATGTTTCACGTCAAAAAACGGTTTGTTCTATATTTTTCCATCACACACGTTGTTTCGTTTCTAACCGTGTGTACATTACTTTATTCACTCATATTTAATTTACCTTTTCACTGTAATTTATTATTCGAATTGGAGATTTTGAAATATGAAACGTGGAATTCAAATTCTCAGCATAATGGTTCAACAACCAATCCATAAATAAAATTCTCAATACAATATGTTCAGTAATTACAGGATTAGGCAGCAATTAACTATGATGAACCACAATATGTCTACATGATTCTCGAACCCATAGGGTCCGCACGCTTAACATTCGGTGACGCTAGAGTAATATTGGGACATGCATGTTGATGACCAAATGTTGTTCAGAGTCCCAGATGAGATCCCGGACATCACAAGGAGCTCCGGAATGGCCCAGAGGTAAAGATTTATATGTGGAAAGCTGCTTTCAGGGTTCCAGAAAAAGTTTCAGTTTTTTCGGTATTGTACCAGGAAGCTTTCAGAAGGTTCTGAACGAGTCCGGAATTCCGCCAAGGGTTCCACCATGTCCCAAGGGCCATCATGGGCTGAGCGAGGCGCCTTGGCCTTATTGGTTTAGGCGCACAAGTCCCTCAAGGCCCATGTGGCTTGGGAGAGGTGGAAAGTCCAACTCCTCCCCTTCGGTGCGCCACTTAGGCTTGGAGGACTAGCCACCACGCCCCTCCACCTATATATAGAGGGGAGGGGGCTGCCCCAAGAGGACACACAAGCCCTTGTCCCCCCTCTATCTCTTGTTATTTCGTAACTCACGCGTCTTCGTTGTTTTGGTATAGCGCTCAGCGTAGCCCTGCCAGAATCACTCCACTACAATCACCGTCACGCCATGGCTCTGCCGGCTATCCAATCTAGTTCTTCTCCCTTGCTTGCTGGATCCAAGAGGAGGAGACGTCATCGAGCCATACGTGTGTTGAATGTAGAGTTGCCGTCCGTTCGGTACTTCATCGGTTTGGATCACGATTGGATCGTGACGAGTACAACTAGATCAACCGCGTGATATACGCTTCCGCTTAATGGTCTACGAGGGTACGTAGACACAGTCTCCCCTCTTGTTGCTATGCTTGTCCTAGATAGATCTTGGGTGTTCGTAGGAATTTTTAAAATTTTCATGCTTCGTTCCCCGATACCATAACCGCATACATTTTCACAACAGTTCAAACCAACCAAACAAAATTCGTGCAAACAAGGCCGGATATCATATAAACATGATGGATTTTCATAAAATGTATGATGGATTTCATTACATTTACATCAACTAAGCGGTGCTAGTATGGCTCCGAGGTATAATTAATACCTAGTATAAATGGTCGCCCACGAATCCCTTTGTCTTCCTTATGTCCGGCAGCCCGAATCGGACTTCCGAGATCCCCAGAGGCATATGCTTCAACGCAAATGATGGCTTGCTTCCTCACCGCTCATCTGAGTGGAACCCCTGGCTGATGCTTCGGCCGAAGGGGAAGGGAGTGCCTCCGCTTTCGTGGAGCCCATGCGGGGTCGACGATGGTCTGCGTTGAAGAAGCACCGGGCAAGACACCGGTTGTGTGCGCCAGCGTTGCCTCGGCATTGGCCTTCATGGGACCCAAGTGGTGGTGGCCTCCTGTGTTCTACCTCTCCTCGATGATGGCGACGGGCGCGGGCGCGCTAGCCACCGACTCATCGATCTCCGTGCACCTGACTTCTGTCTCTGCCTGCATGGCGGGGCCGCAGGCACGGGAGGCATGGGCCCAGACACGGGAGGCGGCGGACGATGCGTCGTCGTCGACGGCGGCGATGATGCCCGTGCCGCCGACATGATGGGGAGCAACTCACCACTCCTCCTCGAGCTGGCCTAGAGCGACAAGTTATTGAATCACGTGTCGGCTTGGAGAGGCAACTGGCTCTATCGGGCTAGGCGAGGGAGGTAGAACAGCGAGCTTCCTCCCTCGTATCCGACCGGCTCGGCGGGCTACCCAGTCAGCTTTTATACCGGATTACTGATCTTCCTGCTTGTCGGATGCCATCTAAAGAGTAGAGAAAATGGTGGAAGGAGGCGATAGGGAGCAACGAAGTGGTGCGATTCTTGCCATGCATCTGGCCTCGCTTAAATAGAGGGCGGACGGGAGGAGCTCGGGTGGCGTTGCGTTTAATGCTGGTCCGCTCCTGAATGGAAGTGTGACCGAAGTAGGTTTCTCGGCTTCCACTCGTGTTTAATGGAGGCGTTTGAATGCGGTGAGGAGGCGTGTTCAGCCGGGCGTGCAGCGAGCAGCGCCCTCGGTCGACGTGCCACTTCAATGGCAGTGAGAGGTCGGGTCCGCCCTGAGACGCCTTCAATATGGAGCGGCGCACTCTACAGCGACATGAATACGGGTAGCTGGCGCCGGGCGGGAAGCGCGCGCTGGCGGGGGGGAGGGGTTTTTGGTGGGATCGGTCCGGACTCCCACAAACCTCCCCCATGTTTGTCTCTGGTTTGCGGGACAAAACGCATCCGTACCTCGCCGTGAATCGATACAGGACCGTGTTGGATGGCTTCCGCGGTCCGGACAACGCGGTCCAGACAGTTGCGGGAGGTTTGAGGGTCGGCGTCGGAGATGCCCTTATGCTGTGTGATCAACATCCTATGTTTTGAAACCTAAGGGCTAAAACACATGGGATGGGGTGAGAATTTAGGGGTTGTTTGGTTGCTAGCTGCATCTTGCCACACCTCACTTTAGGTAGGTTTGACCAAATTAGGTGGGTGTTTGGTTCTAGCCGCATCTAAGGCAAGATTTTTTTTTTATAGTAAACCCTACATGTTGTAGACATAAAAAATATGACAATCTTTAACCAAGTCAAAATGTGGCTAACAATTTGAGCAACTCAAGTAAAACAAATGCCAAAAAAAATAATATGACAATATATAACAAATATAATGCAGTCCAAACAGCCCCTTACAGAACTTGGCGACTGTTATTCTTGCCCCGTCTCGTCCCTGGTGCAGCCCATGCAACGCGCACATACGCTCCAATAATTTGAGAATGATGACCTTATGATGGCCTGCACCTTCATGGTAGCTCTGCCCAGCTACAATCTGGGCGTTGCCCTACACCTACACAGCGCTGAGCCCTCTGCTAGATCCATGCCGAGGACAGAAGAGATATGGGGCGCCCTGCATGCAGCTCCAGCAAAGCTACGGGGAGGAAGGCAGGGTAAGACGGGCACTGTTGATCGATGAGGTGACCCATCACGCATTCATTCATCGCTAGCTAATTTCCTTCCCTCGCTTTCATCGCTCCTTTCTCTCTCCTCTCCGTGTCGTCATCCTGCTGCCTGTTGTTGGTCTGTGGTCTCTGCTCCTTCCCCATGCAATGCAGTTGGACGGAAAGCTCCTTCTTGATTGCTGTCATCATTTACTTCTGAGTGCATGTTACCACCAGTACTCCTCCTATCCTACCACCGTCACCTCTCTCTCTCTCCCCCCTAGCAATAATAAGTCGGCACCCAAAAGGAGCTGACCGCGGTCAGCGTTCACTTCTCCCTAGATTGACTCGAGGTGGCCATCAGCTGGCAGCTCGACCCGCTCTCTCTTCGGCCTTTGCTTCACGTCTCCGTCGATGGTTTCGACACGCAGTTGCAGCCTTGCAGGGCTCCGCCTTGTGAGCTGTTCGTCACCAAGCTTTTAAATTTAGGCGGATACGAGCAATAGGTTGACATCTCATTTTTGAGACTATCGATATGAACATAACATATCAGTTTTATAAAATCATTTTTAAACATATCATCCGATATGACCGATATCTAGCCAAATATGTAGAATGATGCGTTTTTTTGGAAAAGGATGTAGAACGATACGTAGAAGGCAATAATTACTTATTAGAATACAGTAGAATAAGATTATGCATTTGCAACTTCATTAGATATTATCGAAGTCATGCACAATGTTTCGCATATATATCGTATTGGTTTTAATCATAGAGTAAGGATTTTGTGAATCTTTCCTTAGTAGTTTTTTAATCAAGAAATTAATAAACTAGAAATCTAAAAGTGTGATGTTAAAGCATTGATATCATACATTTGTTTTACTAAAAAAAATCTTTTGAACAAAATACTGAAAAAAAGACATGTTTTCTCTGATATATCTACATATCGTCCGGTATATCACCCGATATCGGACATCAGATATATCAAAGCCAAACTGATACGAACCCGATATCAGATATTTTGAAGCTTGTTCGTAACGCTGAATTTTCGCTAAACTTCTGCAAGAATGTTATTCCTTTGTTTCATATTAGTTGTTGCTCGTTTAATACAATGTGTGTACTATCTTAATTTCATCATTTCATGTACCACCGCATGTGTGTACTATCTTAATTTCATCATTTCATGTACCACCGCATGTGTGTACTATCTTAATTTCATCATTTCATGTACCACCGCATGACGGTGGTACTTCAAATAGTGATAGTATTAGTCTCAACATACTACTGTATATCCAGATTCTTTGGATTCTTTCAACGATAGTACTATATGCTTTGGGTTTTGTTTGCTACGTACGGTGGCGTGTGTCAGCCGCTCGTGGTGTTTTCCTCCGGTCCGGCCGGCCGGTCAGCAACAGAATATGGCCTTGTTGTCATTTGTCAAACATATAGTACCACCGCATGCTCGTCCCACCAGTAGTAGTAGTATATTGAATAAACTGAAAGCAGGTGTTCTGTACTCGACTGAACTACAAGTCCACTGCCACACACATCCTTCGTGTCAACGTCTCTTCAGTTTTAATGCCCATCCATCAGCATTTGTTCGCAAGATAACTTTGGTACACCCTCCGGTCAAAAAAGCAGTACTGTCTGCGTTTTTTATTTACTCCGTACAATAGGTTTTTCTTACGTCAAACATTTTGAATTTTGACGAAATTTATAAACAATTTTTTTGGGAGGTATAAGTGAAATTGTTAACATCGGCTAATATTCTTGAATTTTGTCCTAAGCTCCAGTAATTCTAAATCTTGTTATGACTCGAAACTTTTCTTCTAAAAACCTTGCTATTTCTGTGTCCAAATATTCCAGCATCCGAGAATGATGATGTCTAGCCCTATAGGCTTCGGCAGTTTCTGACATCCAAGCAAAATTTCATCAAAAGGAGAAATGCCTCTCTGTCTGTTAGGAAAAGAAAAAGCAATCTTTGTGCAAATGAGCAGTCCCAAAACAAATGTAATCAGGATTCTTCCATGCATTAAAACAAACTCATAGCTTTCCAAGTGCATAGCTTTCCTTCTACGTAGATTTCTTATGTTCACCCTATCATGCACAAGAAACCAGAAGAAATTTTTGTGCCTGGCCCTGTTGGGCTAATAAGCCGTGGCGACGGGTTGAACGCGCCCGGCGTGTGTATGGGCGCGCGGCGGATGTGTTGGACGCGTCGGGTGCACGCTGGACATGCGGGACGCACTAGTGCGGTCGGGCGCGTCGAGTGTGCGCGGGACGTGCGGGACGCACTGGTGCGGTCGGGCACGTCGGACGCGTCGGATGCGCGCGGGACGTGTGGAACGCAGCGGCGGCACAACCGTGTGATACGGCAAGCGCGTGAGAGTTAGGAGCCTGACCGGCTAAGCACTTAGTTGGAGCCAAGTGATTTGATTAATTTGGTAGCTGCATGGAACTAGTCAGTTGTGTAGGCGAGCTAGCCGCTGGCCAGGTCGTGTGGCCGTTGAGGATAAGTGGCGGACGTGGTGCATGTAGTTAGGGATTAGCTCATGCATGCGTTAGTTAGTTAGTGGCCAACGTGGTGGCCGGGTTAGTGGGTGTGTCCTACCTCTGATGTATATATATATATGTGCTACATTGAGTTAATGAAAGGGCTGGAAAAATAATGTAGCCACCGTGTGATCACCAATGTAGCCTCTTGTCAAAGCTTGTGTGTTCTTTCTTGGTGCGTGTGTGTGTGGAGTTTCTCCTTGAGTGAGGCAAGAGGTAGAAGAAGGGCGCTGCGGCGAGGAGGCGGCACCAACAATTGGTATTGAGAGCCACAAGGTTCGAGGGGCTGCCGTGGCGTGTGGCGGCGCGCGCGGCAAGCGTGGCGGACATGGAGGCTGCGGTGCGGCGAGTCCGCGGCGGTTCATTGTGATGTCGTGCGCGCGACGAGCACGGTGTTCACGGAGGCGAGGAAGTTGCGGAGGACCTGCGTGGTGGCGCAGAGGCCGCGGCGGCTCGACACGACTACCATGGAGGCGCAGTTGCGCGTGGCACGGAGACACGGCACGACGGCGCACGGAGCTACGGACCGCTGCAGCGGCAGCGAGCGGCGGCTCGTGTGGGAGGCACGCGGTGGCGTCGGGCGGAGGCATACATGGCGACATCAACGACGACGACAGCAGCAGTGTGGCATCGGGCAGCGGCGGGAACAGGCGCGACCGCTGCTACCAACGCGGCGAGCGCGTCCACTTCAAGAGGGAGTGCCCCCAGCCGCGGAAGGAGCCGGCGGCGGAGCGCGGGCTGCTGGCGGACGCCGGCGTTGGGGACGACAGCCTCCTCTGAGCCACGGCTTAGGGGGAGTGTGTTGGGCTAATAAGCCATGGCGACGGGTCGAACGCGCTCGGCACATGTATGGGCGTGCTGGGTGTGTTGGACCCGCCGGATGTGCGCGGGACGTGCGGGGCGCACTGATGTGGTCGGGCTCGTCGGGTGTGCGCGAAACGTGCGGGACGCCCTGGTGCGGTCGGGCTCGTCGGGCGCGTCAGGTGCGCGCGGTACGTGCGGGATGCAGCGGCGGCACAGCCATGTGATACGACAAGCGTGTGAGAGTTGGAGCCTGACCGGCTAAGCACTTAGTTGGAGGCAAGTGATTTGATTAATTTGTTAGCTGCATGAAACTAGTCAGTTGTGTGGGCGAGCTAGCCGTTGGCCAGGTCGTGTGGCCGTTGAGAATAAGTGGTGGACCTGGTGCATGTAGTTAGGGATTAGCTCATGCATGCGTTAGTTGGTTAGTGGCCAAGGTGGTGGCCGAGTTAGTGCGTGTGTCCTACCTCTGATGTATATATATGTACTGCATTGAGTTAATGAAAAGGCCGAGAGGGCTGGAAAAACAATGTAGCCACTGTGTGATCACCAAGGTAGCCTCTTGTCAAAGCTTGTGTGTTCTTCCTTGGTGCATGTGTGCGTGTGTGGAGTTTCTTCTTGAGTGAGGCAAGAGGTAGAAAAAGGGCACTGCAGCGAGGAGGCAGCGCCAACGGGACCTCCCCTCCAAGAACTTTTTCAAAGCCATTTAAAATGATCTATGCATCTGACTCTGTCTTTAAGCTATTGTGCACTAATTGAGGATATTTTCTGCTGGTGCTTGGACACACCCATGTGTCAAGTGCTCATTTGTTGGATTGATGTAGAAAAAGATTCTGGAGCTCATTTAATTGAGCAAATTCTTCAACTAGAAGAGGGGTGTGAAAGTGGTCAAAGATATCCTAAGAGTTGATCATCATGTTTAGTAAAGCTTTGTCATTGTTTGCAAATGAATGTAGCTCAGGAAAAAGATGGATCAAAGGCCTGTCCATCTATGTATCACACTACGGTTTGACTGTTCTTCCATTACCAGCATTGCGCGTTGCTAACTATGTGTAATATGGCAATATCCATCATGTTTAGTAAAGCTTTGTTGTGAAGAGCAATATCCAAAATGCCAATACCACCTTGAATCTTGGGCTTGCAAACCTTGTCCAAAGCAATTAAGGCATGAGAAGAGTTCTCATGCCCATACTTTCTCCAAAGGAAATGGCTGGTGTATTTTTTTAATCTGCTCAATAATACCTCCTGGTAAAGCAAGGGCACACATGAAAAATATTGGAAGAGTAGAGAGAACATATTTGATTAGCTGTAAACTTCCATCATAATCCACTAAAGTGGGAACACTTGTTAATCTTCTTTCAATTGTTTGACAAACTAGAGCGAAATCGCCATTTTTGTGTCTATGATCACTCAGTGTGTAGACCTAGATAACCGAAGGGAAATTGCCCAATTTGCAACCCCAGGAGATGGAGCAATTTGTTCAGATTTTCCTCTCAAACATTAAGAGGTATCAGGATAGACTTGTTGTAGTTTATATGAAACCCAGTTTGAGAAGCAAAGTGTGCTAAAATATTATCAACTTGTTGAATTTGGATCTCTTTAGCATGGAGCACTAAAATTGTCTCATCTGCATATTGAATAACAGGAAAGTCTAGAGCCATTGGAGAGCTAATACGGGTTTGAATGAGATGATCTTGCAAATCTGCATTGCGTATAGATTGGAGTAGGTCAGCAGCCAGGAAAAAAAATGAGGGGTGAAAAATGATCTCCTTGTCTGACCCCTCTCTTGCATTTGAATTGTTTTCTAGGAACTCTATTAAGAAGGACCGAGGAAAACCTAGAGCTGAAAAACATCCTTATCCAGGAAATCCCTCTAGGGCCAAAGCCTCTAGCTTGCAAAAGTTGAATGATGACCTCATGTTCAATCACATCAAAAGCTTTAGCAAAGTGTCTAGCTTTAAAATCACTATTTCCTTCTTAGATTGGTGACATTGATGAATATACTCATATGCCCAATCCTGACAATCTTGAATGGATCTGGCTATCAAGAAACCATATTGGTTGGTATTAACTAGCTAGAGAATAACTTTCTGAAGTCTATTTGCTAGAAGCTTGGTTATAATCTTAATTGTGTTATTGAGCAAATATATGGGTTGAAAACATATGGAATTTGAGGGTTGTCCCTTTGGGGATTAAAGTGATGAACGATCCATTGATTGATTGAGGCTTATTTTCCCATGGTAGAACAATACATATGCTAATTTGTACGCATGTAAGATATTAGGATGAAATACCTTGAATTGCCAGTTACACAATAAAGTCATGAACTTCAAGGATGAACAATACATATGCTAAAAAGAAAATAAATGTGTAGCGCTCATTCTAACGTATTTCGAATTGGAAATTTACACATATGTACATTATGTCTCTAGGTATATGTGTATTTTTGTTCAAAAAATGAAACGGGGAAGTTTAAATTTTGAAGTCTTCCAATTCGACCTCCATGGAGTTCGCCTCCATTTGGCATTCGATGAGTGTACGCATATATTCCTATTGTTGCAGTTGTGCCTTGTTTATATGTCCTATTTACTACAAATAATGGTTGTGTGCATCATAATGATGCAGTGGCCGGGTTATCCTCATTTATAAAAAAAGCTTCTCATGTAGAGACCAGAATGATAGGGAAGTAGTAGGGTTCAATCTAATCTCTCTCACGATCACGAGTGTTTATGTTGGGGATATAAATATTAGATATGACCCGCCCAGGAGGGGCCGGGTCATACCCCTGGCGGTTAATGATGAGAAGGCCCAAGAAGATGTTGAAGATGGCAGTTCATAACGCAAGCTTACTGAAGGCCCAAGACCCAGAGGCGACTTGAGGCCCATGGATATAAACCGCTATATGTGTAACTTATATTGTAAGGGAAGTTGAATTAGTCACCGAGCTGGACACGTTGTGTATGAGCCGGCCGGGACTCTAAGCCGCCGGGCATCAACCTGTGTATATAAAGGGGTGACCCGATGGCGGGTTAGGGCAAGAAACAACAAGTCAAGAACTAGGTCAAGCTTATTCGCTCCCAGGTAATCGAAACCCGAGCAATACAACCTAAATCAGGAGTAGGCCTTTACCTTGTTGAGAGGGGGCGAACCTGGGTAAAACTTACTGTATCCTTTGTCCCGTTTAACCCCTTCAAGCTAACTTACGGCTCAAGGGATACGCTGTGGGCCAGATGACTAAGAGTTGTCGTGGCAAGCTCTATATCGACGACGCGGGATGGGGCCCTGAGGCCGGCTCAATCGAGTATGGGCACCGGCTCCCCTTCGACGGAATTCATGTCTTCACCGGCAAGACTAGTGAGTCGGAAGCTGAGCCGGCACCTGCCAAGACATCGTCGAGACGGCTCAGCGCGCGCGACCCGCCAAGGTTCAAGCCGCCCCAAAGCATGTCTTTTTTGGCTTTACTCAAGGAGTAGATCTGGAAGGAGGATTTGAGTCCGGTGTCGAGACGGGCGTCTATTCAGGTGATGCATCCTCAACCGGCGAGACCAACTCCATGTTCAAGTACAGGATGGTTGGCTTGGGGGCTGTTCCGAGGGCGACAGTATTCCGGACCCCTATAATCCACCAAACCGGGTTACAATCTTCATGGTCGGCACACAACCAGGGCAGAATTCTTCAACTGCGGCATCGATGATCTCCGGTTCAGCGACTGCTACGGCAGCCGGGGCAGGAGGCTCTGGCAACGTTGCTGAGGGCGGAGGTGACCCCGGTGAACCAAACGCAACATAATGCGGACGTTGCAAAACAACGTGAGGATATAGCTCAAGCCAAGGAGGATCTAAATGCTAAGAACACCCGGATGGCAACGGAGCGAGCCGCCTTGGAGAGGGAGGCAGAACGGCTTCAAGCAGAATTTTTTTGCTTGAGCTTGGACAGGAACGCATCAAACACCGTATTTAACAGAAGGCATGCAAGTCGGTTACCCCCGGTTTACGATGCGAGAAACCTTTTCAACACGCCTGGGGCAGGAATCAGTAACCCGCCTGTTGTGGAGCAGGCCGTTGAGGCGCCGGCGGCTGGGGCATCAGTTCAGCCACGTGCTGCAGACCCCCCATGTTTGAATTTGACCCCTCCTCAGCATGTTCCGACGCCCCCGGGTCACTATTCTAATCCTCTGGATAACATGATAGCCACAACTACTCGATTGGCGGCTCTCTCGGTTCAAGATGAATCACCAGCTGCGATGGAAATACGGCGAGCCGGAGAACTTCTTCACACGGTTGTGGCTGAACAGGCGGCTTATTCATACAGTCATGAACAGATTCACTCAACCCCACATCCAAGCTAGAGTTATAGCAAACACATTGATTCATCAGCTGTATCGAGCAGTGAGCGGCATCAAAATCAGCCTCGTAGGCCTGACCCGTCGCGTGCTGGTAATGATGCTCGGGCTTTGGTAGACCAGGGCAGAGTACGGCGTGAGGCTGAGCTGACGACTCAGTTAGCGGTTCAATAGCAATCTCCGGTTTATCCGTCAGCATCTGTGGAGGCAGGAGTGACCTCTAGAACCTTGGGTGTGCCATGCTTAGTGTCGGCTCTACGCAATGAGCGCTTGCCTAAGGATTTCAATGGCCCCCGTAAGGTGCCTAACTATACGGCGGATCAACCCCCAGAGGCTTGGATTGAGAGCTATGAGATGGCCATGGAGATGCTAGATGTTAGTGATGCTGCATGTGCTAAGTATTTCACGATGATGTTGGATGGGCCGGCTCGTACTTGGTTGAAAGGGTTGCCCGCTAACTCCATCAGATCATGGGCGGAGTTGAAAGCGCGTTTTATCCAAAATTTTAAAGACACGTGCAAGAAGCCTATGTCGATTTTGTATTTGGACTCTTGCATCCAAGGTGAGGGCGAGTCAACAACCAGTTGGGTGCGCTGGATCTCAGCCATGATACACTCGTCAGACAGTATCAACGCCGGTTCAGCAGTCCTAATGTTGGAGAAGAATTGCTGTTTCCTTCCCCTTAAGCAGAAATTGGGGTGGCCTAAGCGCAATTGCAATGATATGGGGGAGCTCATGGCGACTCTCATCAAATATGCTAACTTTGATAGCACTAAAGACCCTGAGTCTGATGAGGAGAAAGCCGGCAAAGGGAAAAAGAGTGCAATGCAAAAGGAAAGCATAATACGGCCAGTCAAGGTGGCAAATGGTAAGCGCAAGGCTGGCGGCGGTTTAGACTTTGTGGCTAACACCAATACGCAGAGTAATAATCAGCGTCGTAAGGGGAAAACGTCAGCACCCCGGTTTGGAGGGCCGAAGTTCAACCTTGAGGCCATGATGAATCAGCCTTGCCCAAAGCACGAAACCCAGGAGAAGCCGACCAGTCATCTGTGGAAGGATTGCTTCATCATGAGGGAGTATAGAAACTCTAATTTTTTCCAGAATAATCATGGCCTGCATGGTGGTTCAAGATCCGGCTCTCACGGACTTGGTTTTGGAAGTGGCGGTTCAAGCTCTGGCTTTCAGGGCCAAGGCAATCAAGGTAGTTTTAATCAGCAATCTGGCTAAGGGAATCAACACTACAGTATGGTAATCAGAGCAATCCAAAGCAGTTGAATACTGGTCAATATCATGTGTTCACCACAAGACTGTGAAAACGAGATCAGAAAATCCATAAGCGGGCAGTGAACTCAGTTGAGTCGGCGGTGCCTCGATATTTGAGGTGGTCTGAGCAGCCTATCATATGGAGCCGTGAGGATCACCCGCCCCGGGTTGAAAATCCGGGTCAACTGGCATTGGTGGTTGCTCCCCAGGTAGGAGCATATAAGCTTACAAAGGTGCTCATGGATGGGGGCAGTAGTATCAATATCCTTTACTATGATACTTTTCGTCATATGAATTTGGCTGACAAAGATCTTAAGACGTCTTCCACTGTTTTCCATGGGGTGGTGCCTGGTAAGTTGGTGTATCCAGTGGGTAAGATAACCCTGGAGGTGGCCTTTGGAGATGACCATGATTCCAGAGCTGAGAAAT
Source organism: Triticum timopheevii (assembly GCA_963921465.1). NCBI lineage: Eukaryota > Viridiplantae > Streptophyta > Magnoliopsida > Poales > Poaceae > Triticum > Triticum timopheevii. The sequence continues at coordinate 390,544,035 of OY997274.1, forward strand.
TGACCTTTGAGGTTGTCAAGATCAAAAGCCCGTATCATGCTTTGTTCGGGCGACCGGCTTATGCTAAATTTATGGCACGACCTTGTTATGTTTATTTGCAGCTTAAAATGCCGGGTCATAAGGGCACCATCACGGTGTACAGTGATAGGAGGATCGCTTTGGATTGTGAAGAGGGTGATGCTGCGTATGCCGAGTCGGTCTGTGCCACCGAGTAGTTAAAGTTTTGTAAAGATAATGTTGACCCGGCGGATATGACACCGTTGAAGAATCCAACTATAGAGAATGACCCCTTGCTGAAGTTTAAATCAGTAGATGATACTAAGTTGCTTGATTTTGTTCCTAGTGACTCGTCCAAGCAGTTCAGTATTAGTGCTAATATGGATCCGAAATAGGAAAGCGCGCTCATTGAGTTCATCCGTGAGAACCGGGACATCTTTGCATGGAAACCTTCTGACATGCCAGGTGTACCGAGGGAACTCGCTGATCACACTCTTAATGTTGATCCAAAGTTTAAGCCGGTCAAGAAGTTTCTTCGTCGTTTCAATGAAGAGAGGCGTAAGGCCATTGGTGAAGAGGTGGCCCGGCTCTTGGCGGCTGGGTTTATCATTGAAGTTTTTCATCCTGAGTGGTTGGCTAACCTGGTGCTGGTGCTTAAGAAGGTGCTTAAGAAGGCACTTGGCGTATGTGTGTGGATTATACAGACCATAATAAGGCCTGTCCGACTGACTCCTTTGCTCTCCTTCGTATTGATCAGATTATTGATGCTACGGCGGGTTGTGAACGTTTGAGTTTTTTGGATGCTTATTCCGGTTATCATCAGATCAAGATGGCAGTTAAGGACCAGGAGAAGACAACTTTCATCAGTCCCTTTGGAGCCTTCTGCTATGTGTCTATGCCTTTTGGGCTCAAGAGTGCCCAGGCGACTTACCAATGGTGTGTTCAGAATTGGCTCCATGACTAGATTGGACGCAATGTTCATGCCTATGTGGATGATATTGTTGTGAAATCCAGGAAGAAGGAGACTTTGATGATTTGAAAGAGACCTTTGACAATCTCCGGGTCTATAAAATGATGCTTAACCTGGCCAATTGTGTCTTTGGCATGCCAGCAGGCAAACTATTGGGTTTCTTGGTTTCTGAGAGAGGCATTGAAGCTAACCCGGATAAAATCAAGGGTATCACTTCATTGGCTAAGATGGCATGTATGAATGACGTCCAACATTTGGCGGGTCGTATTGCGGCTATGACCCGGTTTATAAGCCGCCTGGGAGAGAAGGCCATCCCTTTGTATGAAATGATGACGAAGGCAAATAACTTTGTGTGGAGTGATGCTGCTAATCAGGCATTGGAGGCACTTAAGAGATAGCTGGCTGAACCACAGCTCCTATTGAGAAGGAGCCCTTGCTTTTATATGTGGCTGCTAACAACAAAGCTGTCAGTGTGGCTGTTGTGGTGGAACGGAAAGAGTCATGCAAGGAATATCCGGTTCGACGACTGGTTTATTATGTCAGTGAGGTGCTTATTGAATCTAAGCAAAGATATCCGCATTGGCAGAAGCTAGTTTACGGCGTGTTCATCGCTAGCCATAAGTTGAAGCAATATTTCCTTGGTCATCCCATCACTGTGGTTAGTTTTGCTCCCTTAGGAGATATTATTCAGAACAGAGAAGCCACAGGTCGGGTAGCCAAGTGGGCTATTGAGCTTGAACCTCATGGTTTGAAGTATGTGCCGCGGACAACCATCAAATCTCAGTCTCTTATGGATTTTATCAATGACTGGACGGAATTGCAGATGCCTGGGGATAAGCCGGATAGCACATATTCGACTATTCATTTTCATGGATGCAGGCAATTAGAAGGCTCGGGGCTGGATTTATATTAACTTCCCCGCGAGGTGATAAATTTTGTTATGTTTTAAGGTTGATGTTCCCTTGTACTAACAATGCAGCTGAGTATGAAGCCTTACTCCATGGTCTTCGGATGGCTAAAGAGAAGAATCTAAGCCGGGTGAGGTGTTTTGGCGACTCAGACTTGGTGGCTGAGCAAGTGTCAGGAACTTGGGATTCAAAGGGTCCACTCATGGCGGCTTATCGCCAAGAAGTTGATACTATTGCTGGTCATTTCAAAGGTTATCAAGTGGAGCATGTTGATCACAGGAAAAATGAAGCTTCTGATGCTTTAAGTCGGCTGGGGTCTCAGCGTAAGCCGGGGGACCTGCTACATCTTGAGCTTGCGTTGGTTTTCCTTGAAGAGGAAAGGGTGATGCATCAATAGTAGCGTAAGTATTTCCCTCAGTTTTTGAGAACCAAGGTATCAATCCAGTAGGAGGCTCCTCAAAAGTCCCACACACCTACAAAACAAACAAAGAACTCGCAACCAACGCAATAAAGGGGTTGTCAATCCCTTCACGGCCACTTGCGAAAGTGAGATCTGATAGAGATAGTATGATAAGATAAATATATTTTTGGTATTTTATAATATAGATTGGGAAAGTAAAGATGCAAATAAAAGTAGATTGAAAGCTTATATAATAAAAGATAGACCCGGGGGCCATAGGTTTCACTAGTGGCTTCTCTCAAGATAGCATAAGTATTACGGTGGGTGAACAAATTACTGTCGAGCAATTGATAGAAAAGCGAATAATTATGAGATTATCTAGGCATGATCATGTATATAGGCATCACGTCCGCGACAAGTAGACCGACTCTGCCTGCATCTACTACTATTACTCCACACATCGACCACTATCCAGCATGCATCTAGAGTATTAAGTTCATAAGAAAAGAGTAACGCATTAAGAAAGATGACATGATGTAGAGGGATAAACTCATGCAATATGATATAAATCCCATCTTTTTATCCTCGATGGCAACAATACAATACGTGCCTTGCAACCCCTATTGTCACTGGGTAAGGACACCGCAAGATTGAACCCAAAGCTAAGCACTTCTCCCATGGCAAGAAAGATCAATCTAGTAGGCCAAACCAAACTGATAATTTGAAGAGACTTGCAAAGATAACTCAATCATACATAAAAAAATTCAAAGGAGATTCAAATATTTCTCATAGATAAACTTGATCATAAACCCACAATTCATCGGATCTCGACAAACACACTGCAAAAAGAGTTACATCGAATAGATCTCCACAAGAGAGGGGGAGAACACGGTATTGAGATCCAAAAACAGAGAAGAAGCCATCTAGCTAATAAATATGGACCCGAAGGTCTGTGGTAAACTACTCACAACTCATCGGAGGGGCTATGGTGTTGATGTAGAAGCCCTCCATGCTCGATTCCCCCTCCGGCGGAGCACCGTCGAAGGCTCCAAATGGGACCTCATGGATACAGAAGGTTACGGTGGTGGAAATTGTTTTTCGCTGGCTCTCTGGATGTTTTCGGGGTACGTGGGTATATATAGGAGGAAGAACTAGGTCGGTGGCTGCCCAAGGGGCCCACGAGACAGGGGGGCGCACCCTGTAGGGGTGGTCGTCCCCTCCACCCTCGTGGCCGCCTCGGCTGCTTCTTGGCTTGCACTCCAAGTCGTCTAGATCACGTTCGTTCCAAAAATCACGCTCCCGAAGGTTTCATTCCGTTTGGACTCCGTTTGATATTCCTTTTCTTCGAAATACTGAAATAGGCAAAAAAACAGCAATACGGGCTGGGCCTCCGGTTAGTAGGTTAGTCCCAAAAATGATATAAATGTGTAAAATAAAGCCCATAAACATCCAAAAGGGGTAATATAATAGCATGGAACAATCAAAAATTATAGATACGTTGGAGACGTATCATGCATCCCCAAGCTTAATTCCTGCTCGTCCTCGAGTAGGTAAATGATAAAAATAGAATTTTTGATGTGGAATGCTACCTAGCATAATTCTCAATGTAATTTTCTTTATTGTGGCATGAATGTTCAGATCCAAATGATTCAAAATAAAAGTTCATATTGACATAAGAAATAGTAATACTTCAAGCATACTAATAAAAGCAATCATGTCTTCTCAAAATAACATGGCTAAAGAAAGTTCATCCCCACAAAATCATATAGTTAGGCTATGCTTCATTTTCGTCACACAAAAATGTTCCCAAATTCTACACCCCCGATGACAAGCCAAGCAATTTTTTTGTACTTCAATAATCTCAAACTTTTTCAATGTTCACGCAATACATGAGCATGAGCCATGGATATAGCACTATGTGTGGAATAGAATATGATAATGGGGATTGTGTGGAGAAGACAAAAAAGGGGAAAGTCTCACACTAACGAGGATAATCAACGGGCTATGGAGATGCCCATCAATTGATGTCAACATGAGGAGTAGGGATTGCCATGCAATGGATGTACTAGAGCTAAAAATGTATGAAAGCTCAACAAAAGAAAACTAGTGGGTGTGCATCCAACTTTCTTGCTCACGAAGACCTAGGGCATTTGAGGAAGCCCATCATAGGAATATACAAGCCAAGTTCTATAATGAAAAATTCCCACTAGTATATGAAAGTGACAACATATGAGACTCACTATATGAAGAACATGGTGCTATTTTGAAGCACAATATATGAGACTCGCTATATGAAGAACATGGTGCTACTTTGAAGCACAAGTGTGGAAAAAGAGATAGTAACATTGCCCCTTTTTTTTCTTTTCTTTTTTCCTTTCTTTTCTTTTTTTCTTTTTTGGGCCTTTCTTTTTTTCTTTTTGGCCTTTCTTCTTTTTTTTTCTTTGGGACAATGCTCTAATAATGATGATCATCACACTTTTATTGATTTACAACACATGAATTACAACTCGAAACTAGAACAAGATATGACTATATGAATGCCTCCGACGGTGTACTAGGATGGGCAATGAATCAAGAGTGACATGTATAAAAAGTTATGCATGGTGGCTTTGCCACAAATATGATGTCAACTACATGATCATGCAACGGCAATATGACAAAAGTAATGCATGTCATGATGATAAACGGAACGGTGGAAAGTTGCATGGCAATATATCTCGGAATGGCTATGGAAATGCCATAATAGGTAGGTATGGTGGCTGTTTTGAGGAAGATATAAGGAGGTTTATGTGTGATAGAGTGTATCGTATCACGGGGTTTGGATGCACCGGCGAAGTTTGCACCAACTGTCAAGGTGAGAAAGGGCAATGCACAGTACCGAGGAGGCTAGCAATGATGGAAAGGTAAAAGTGTGTATAATCCATGGACTCGATATTAGTCAAAAGAACTCATATACTTATTGCAAAAATTTAGAAGTCATCAAAAACCAAGCACTACGCGCATGCTCCTAGAGGGATAGATTGGTAGGAAAAGACCATCGCTCGTCCCCGACCACCACTCATAAGGATGCACAATTCAAGGACACTTCATGTTTCAAATTTGTTACACAACTTTAACCATATGTGCATGCTACGGGACTTGCTAACTTCAACACAAGCATTCTTTAAATTCACAATCACCCAACTAGCATGACTTTAATATCACCACCTCCATATCTCAAAACAATTATCAAGTATCAAATTGATCATAGCATCCAATTCACTTCCTATGATAGTTTTTATTATACCCAACTTGGATGCCTACCATTCTAGGACCAATTTTATAACCATAGCAAGTACCATGCTGTTCTAAGAGTCTCTCAAAATAATATAAGTGAAGGATGAGAGACTAGCAATTTCTACAAAATTAAGCCACCGCCGTACTCTAAAAGATATAAGTGAAGCACTAGAGCAAAAACTACCTAGCTCAAAAGATATAAGTGAAGCACATAGAGTATTCTAATAAATTCCAATCAAGTGGGCTTCTCCCAAAAGGTGTGTACAGAAAGGATGATTGTGGAAAACTAAAAATCAAATATTAATATTATACACGACGCTCCAAGCAAAACACATATCATGTGGCGAATAAAAATATAGCTCCAAGTAAAGTTACCAATGAACGAAGACGAAAGAGGGGATGCCTTCCCGGGGCATCCACAAGCTTATGCTTTTGGCTATTCTTGAATATCTCGGGGTGCCATGGGCATCCCCAAGCTTAGGCTCTTGCCACTCCTTATTCCATAGTCTATCAAATCTTTACCCAAAACATGAAAACTTCACAACACAAAACTCAACAGGAAATCTCATAAGCTCCGTTAGTGAAAGAAAGCAAAACCACCACATAAGTTACTGTAATGAACTCATTCTTTATTTATATTGGTGTTAAACCTACTGTATTTCAAGTTCCTATGGTTCATACCACTTAATACTAGCCATAGATGCATCGAAATAAGCAAACAACACACGAAAAACAAAATCTGTCAAAAACAGAACAGTCTGTAGCAATCTGTAACTAACGCGAACTTCTATAACTTCAAAAATCCTACCAAAATATTAAGTCTTGGGAAATTTGTCTATTGATCAGAAGCAAAAAGAATCAACCCAAAAGCACATTTCTGTGATTTAACAAAACTAATTTCGTGCACGCAAAGTTTCTGTTTTTCAGCAGAATCAAATTAACTATCACCATAGGTTATCCTATAGGTTCTACTTGGCACAAACACTAATTGAAACATAAAAACACATCTAAACAGAAGGTAGATTCAAAATTTATTACTAAACAGGAACAAAAACAAAAAAACACAAATAAAATTGGGTTGCCTCCAAACTAGCGCTATCGTTTAACGCCCCTAGCTAGGCATAAAAGCGAAGATAGATCTAAGTAGTGCCATCTTTGGCACTCAATTCATAAGTAGCCCGCATGATAGATTCATAAGGTAATTTAATTTTCTTTCTTGGAAAGTGCTCCATGCCTTTCCTTAATAGAAATTGGAATCTAATATTCCCTTCCTTCATATCAATAATCGCACCAATCGTTCTAAGGAAAGGTCTACCAAGAATAATAGGGCAAGAAAGATTGCAATCTATACGAAGAATGATAAAATCTACGGGCACCAAATTTTAATTCTACGACAATGAGAACATCATTGATCCTTCCCATTGGCCTTTTAATGGTGGAATCCGCAAGGTGCAAATTTAAAGAGCAATCATCAACATCATGGAAACCTAGAATATCACATAAAGTGTTCAGAATCGTGTAAACACTAGCAATCAAATCACACAAAGCAAAACACCCATGATCTTTAATTTTAATCTTTATAGTAGGTTCCCACTCATCATTAAGTTTTTTAGGTATAGAAACTTCCGAATTAAGTTTTTCATCATAAGATTGCATCAAGGCATCAACGATATGTTTGGTAAAAGCTTTATTTTGACTATAAGCATGAGGAGAATTAACAACGAATTGCAACACGGAAATACAACCTTCTAAAGAACAATTATCAAAATCAAATTCCTTGAAATCCGAGATAGTGGGTTCAATGCTATTTAAAGTCATGACCTCTCTAATCCCACTTTTACCAAATTTAGCATAAAGATCTAAAAACTCCAAATAATTGGGACGCCTTCTAACTAAAGTTTACTCATCTCTAGTCCCATTATTATTAAGATTCATATTGCAAAACAAAGATCTAATAGGAGACACATCAATAACTTTAAGATCTTCATCATTATTTTCACGGAAACTAGAAGAAGACGCCATTACAAAGCAATTTTCTTAGCACGCAATCTAGTGGTTCTTTCCTTGCACTCATCAATGGAAATTCTCATTGCTTTGAGAGACTCATTGATATCATGCTTAGGAGGAGTAGATCTAAGTTTAAGAGAATCAACATCAAGCGAAAGTCTATCAACGTTCCTAGCCAAATCATCAACTTTGAGCAATTTTTCTTCAAGCTAGGCATTAAAATTCTTTTGAGAGATCATAAATTCTTTCACACTATTTTCAAAATCAGAGGGCATCTTATTAAAATTACCATAAGAATTATTGTAGGAATTTCCATAACTATTAGAGGAATTACTAGGGAACGGTCTAGGATTAAAATTTCCTCTATAAGCATTGTTTCCAAAACAATTCCTACCAACAAAATTCACATCCATAGATTCATTATTATTCTCAATCAAAGTAGATAAAGGCATATCATTGGGATCAATAGGAGCATTCTTAGTAGCAAACAATTTCATAAGTTCATCCATCTTTCCACTCAAAACATTAATTTCTTCTATAGCATGCACTTTTTACTAGTAGATCTTTCGGTGTGCCATTGAGAATAATTAGCCATAATATTATCAAGAAGTTTTGTAGCATCTCCTAAAGTAATTTCCATAAACGTGCCTCCCGCGGCCGAATCTAAAAGATTCCTAGAAGCAAAGTTCAAGCCGACATAAAATTTTTGTATGATCATCCAGAAATTCAAACCATGAGTAGGGCAATTGCGAATCATCAATTTCATTCTTTCCCAAGATTGGGCAACATGCTCATGATCAAGTTGTTTAAAATTCATAATATCGTTCCTAAGAGTGATAATCTTAGCGGGAGGAAAATACTTAGAGATGAAAGAATCTTTGCACTTATTCCATGAATCAATACTATTTTTAGGCAAAGACGAAAACCAAACTTTAGCACGATCTCTAAGTGAAAACGAAATAACTTCAATTTAACAATATCATTATTCGTATCTTTCTTCTTTTGCATATCACACAAATCAACAAAGTTGTTTAGATGGGTAGCGGCATCTTCACTAGGAAGGCCGACGAATTGATCTTTCATAACAAGATTCAGCAAAGCAGTATTGATTTCACAAGACTCAACATCATTAAGAGGAGCAATCGGAGTACTAAGGAAATCACGATTATTGGCATTGGAGAAATCACACAATTTGGTATTATCTTGCGCCATGGCGACAAGTAATCCAACACACAAGCAAACAGAAAAAGGCAAGCGAAAAATAGAGGAGAAGAAGATTGGGAAAGAGAGGGCAAATAAAACGGCAAGGGTGAAGTGGGGGAGAGGAAAACGAGAGGCAAATGGCAAATAATGTAAATGCGAGGGAGATGAGTTTGTGATGGGTACTTGGTATGTCTTGACTTGAGCGACGACCTCCCCGGCAATGGCGCTAGAAATCCTTCTTGCTACGTCTTGAGCTTGCGTTGGTTTTCCTTGAAGAGGAAAGGGTGATGCAACAATAGTAGCATAAGCATTTCCCTCAGTTTTTGAGAACCAAGGTATCAATCCAGTAGGAGGCTCCTCAAAAGTCTCATGCACCTACACAAACAAACAAAGAACTCGCAACCAACGCAATAAAGGGGTTGTCAATCCCTTCACGGACACTTGCGAAAGTGAGATCTGATAGAGATAGTATGATAAGATAAATATATTTTTGGTATTTTATAATTAGATTGGAAAAGTAAAGATGCAAATAAAAGTAGATTGAAAGCTTATATGATAAAAGATAGACCCGGGGCCATAGGTTTCACTAGTGGCTTCTCTCAAGATAGCATAAGTATTACAGTGGGTGAACAAATTGCTGTCGAGCAATTGATAGAAAAGGGAATAATTATGAGATTATCTAGGCATGATCATGTATATAGGCATCACGTCCGCGATAAGTAGACCGACTCCTGCCTGCATCTACTACTATTACTCCACACATCGACCGCTATCCAGCATGCATCTAGAGTATTAAGTTCATAAGAACAGAGTAACGCATTAAGAAAGATGACATGATGTAGAAGGATAAACTCATGCAATATGATATAAACCCCATCTTTTTTATCCTCGATGGCAACAATACAATACGTGCCTTGCAACCCCTACTGTCACTGGGTAAGGACACCGCAAGATTGAACCCAAAGCTAAGCACTTCTCCCATGGCAAGAAAGATCAATCTAGTAGGCCAAACCAAACTGATAATTCTAAGAGACTTGCAAAGATAACTCAATCATACATTAAAGAATTCATAGGAGATTCAAATATTTCTCATAGATAAACTTGATCATAAACCCACAATTCATCGGATCTCGACAAACACATCGCAAAAAGAGTTACATCGAATAGATCTCCACAAGAGAGGGCGAGAACATGGTATTGAGATCCAAAAAGAGAGAAGAAGCTATCTATCTAATAACTATGGACCCGAAGGTCTGTGGTAAACTACTCACAACTCATCGGAGGGGCTGTGGTGTTGATGTAGAAGCCCTCCGTGCTTGATTCCCCCTCCGGCGGACTGCCGGCGAAGGCTCCAAGATGGGATCTCGCGGATACAGAAGGTTACTTGTTCTTCGTTGGCTCTCTGGATGTTTTCGGGGTACGTGGGTATATATAGGAGGAAGAACTAGGTCGGTGGCCGCCCGAGGGGCCCACGAGACAGGGGGCGCGCCCTGTAGGGGTGGGCGCGCCCTCCACCCTCGTGGCCGCCTCGGGTGCTTCTTGGCTTGCACTCCAAGTCCTCCGGATCAAGTTCGTTCCAAAAATCATGCTCCCGAAGGTTTCATTCCGTTTGGACTCCGTTTGATATTCATTTTCTTCGAAATACTGAAATAGGCAAAAAAACCAGCAATACGGGCTGGGCCTCCGGTTAGTAGGTTAGTCCCAAAAATGATATAAATGTGTAAAATAAAGCCCATAAACATCCAAAAGGGGTAATATAATAGCATGGAACAAACAAAAATTATAGATACATTGGAGACGTATCAAGCCCCTAATGTTTTCCTCGATGTTCTGCATAATCCGTTAGTTAAATTGCCTTTAAAGGAGGGTCTTGCAATTCTTGACCTAGAGGCAAAGTTGGTGGTAGCTCTCCATGTTATTCTTGATTGGAATGTTCCATATTTGGCTTATATGACCCGGGGCGAGTTACCTGATGATGAAACTTTGGCCAGGCAAATAACCCGGAGGTCTAGGTCAATGACTATTTTCAATGGTGAGATACACCGATGTAGTGTTACACGGGTGTTTGAGCGATGCATTTTTCCTGAGGAGGGTCGTGAAATTTTAAGGGAGATTCATGAAGGGGACTATGGACATCATGTCGGCTCTAAATCTCTCATTGCTACAGCTTTTCATCATTTTTTATTGGCTGACGGCTCATGTTGATGCGGAAGATCTGGTCAGTAAATGTGATGGTTTTCAGAAATTTTCAAGACGAGCTCATGTGCCGGCTCAAGAATTGAGGATGATTCCAATTACTTGGCCGTTTGCAGTCTGGGGGCTGGATATGGTTGGGCCTTTTAAAAGGTCCAAGGACAAAAAGACTCATCTCCTGGTAACTATTGACAAGTTTACAAAGTGAATTGAAGCTTAGGCGGTCAGGAAATGTGATGCTGCAACGGCGGTTCAATTCATCAAAAAGGTGATCTTTCATTTTGGGTACCCTTACAATATCATTACTGATAATGGTACTAATCTGTCTAAAGGTTTTAATGAAAGAATTCTGTCAACAAGAGCATATCTGACTTGATGTGTCGTCTGTGGCTCACCCCCAGTCTAATGGTCAAGCTGAAAGAGCCAATAAAGAAATCTTGAGAGGTATTAAACCCCGGATTATGGTACCATTGCAGAGGACGCCGAGTTGTTGGTGGAAGAATTGCCCTCAGTAATTTGTTGTATCAATACCACCCCAACAGATCTATGGGTTATACGCCTCTCTTCATGGTTTACAGAGCCGAGGCTGTTCTCCCAAGTGACATCCGTCACGACTCGCCCTGTGTGGTAGCTTATGTTGAAGCTGATAATGAGAAAGCACATCAGGATGTTGTTGACCTTTTCGATGAGGAGCGTGACCTTGCGGCGGCTTGTTCGGTGATTTACCAGCAAGATCTGCATCGTTATCACAGCCGCCGGGTTAAAACCAGGACTTTTCAAGAAGGAGATTTGGTGCTCCGGCTCATCCAGGATCAAACTGATATGCACAAGCTATCCCCACCTTGGGAAGGGCCTTTTGTGGTCAGCAAAAATCTGAACAATGGGTCATACTACCTTATTGATGTTCGAGACCACAAGGACTCACGCACATCGGAGGAGGAGACCCGTCGGCCGTGGAATATTGCTCATCTTCGGCCTTATTACACCTGAGCTGCCGGCCGTGGAATATTGCTCATCTTTGGCCTTATTACACCTGAGCCACCGGTCTGATAATTCAGGGCTTCTATTGTTTTATTTTTGAGAATCCGAGTCTTTATTGTCAATTCATAAGATTACTTGGGGGCTTCCTGCTCATTGAGCATAGCTATGACTACACTACTGATCCCGCTTGTATGCCTTGATCGAAATATTACTTGGGGGCTCCTTGTTAACTGAACAGAGCTTTGATGTCCCTTGTAATAGGCTTGGACGCTAGGTGTATTCACCAAAAATCCGGGTTATCCTGCCTCAGTATGCTTGCCACTCCGACCAGGTAATCCTGGATTGACTCGCCGTACTCTTGACAGTCAATCTTATAAAGACCCTGAACTTGTCAAAGTTAAAACGACGATGGGTCATGTGAGGCCCAACTTATAGGTTTGAATTAAGGAGTAACTCAGTGGTTGTGCGGCCCTTGAATAGCACTTGATGTTGAGGCTTGGCAGCCTTTGAATGCCTTCTTTTTCTGGTTTATATTGACTTTTGAATCTTTTTGGCAATCTTTGTTTGTACCATATTGATATATGGTTGAAAATTAATTAGGGCCATGTTGCCTTGATCTTCATGATTTATATTTGAAAATATCCAGTGTTTTGTTAACCCGGCCTAGCTTTGGATGTTAAGTCGCCAGTGTGTAATGCTTATATGTTTAGAGTTCTGCACTCTTAAGTTTTTTGGATGTTACCCTTTTGCTGTTTATGGCGTTGTAAGCCGACAGTATGAATAAATTGCAGAGAGCGCTGCGCTCTGAGGCTTTGGCCTGTTACCGTTACTGCATGCGGCATTCTAAGCCGGCAGTATGAATAAATATCACATGTATGATAGTTACTTTGTTATGATTATATGAAGTTTTGATAAACCGGCCCTGGTTATGGACGATGCAGTCACCAGTGGCTTTCATATGGGGCATTATGACCGGCCTTGGGGTAAACCGCCAATGCACTTGTTCATTGTTTGTATGCAGGGTTTATAACAACATGATCAACAAAGTTGACAATGATTATGAGCATAAACATTGGATCATCAAATAAGATCAAACGACTCATAAGTGTTATGCAAATCAACATGCGCGATGGCATGGCAGATCATTGTTTTCAAACTAGCCTATTACAAGGCATCGAACAGCCCAAAAGAATAATTGTTTTGATGCACAAAGTATCCCAAGTAGGAGAAGATAATCCGGCCTTTGGATTAATGTTCCTGGCCTTGGTGGGTAGAGGACTCCGGGTCATCTTGTGCCGGTTCATCACCTTCTTCTTCACCCATTGACTGGAAGTCAGAGGTGGCCCAATTGATCCCAGCCAAAGCTTTAACAAAGCTTCGTCATCAATAAGTGTTGACGGGTCAATATCAGGGGCAAAGGTGTGCTTACGGATTGACGGAATAAGCTCCCGGGCGTCATGAATCGACGCTTTCACCTTTTTGTTATCAGCATCATAAACCGCCTGGTAATGAGACAGGTCTGTGTCTTCAGCCAGCTTGCTTGCTAATGGGCGCATTTCCCTTGCTATTTTAGCAAATTCATCAGCACTGAAGGGCGACCCGTCATGTTTAACACTTGGGAAACCATTGGCCAAATCTTCTGTATCCAGATCTACTTGCCATGCCTTTGCCCGGGTTAACGCAGTGATTGCACCGGCTCTAGCGGCTGATCGCTTCAGGTCCTTAACTCTTTGAGGCAGCATAGATAGCTTTTCCAGTGTTTGTTTGATGAGGGTTGGTGGTTGCTTCTTATGCGAGGCAGTAGAGATATCTCATTGCGCGCCAGTGTACAATTGCTCTATAAGAGTATAGGCGGCTTTCAGCTTCATGCGCATATCTGAGCCAAGATGGGCAATTCTGGAGCCTGCATTGCCACATAACTTGATAAGCCAGATGAATGATCATTCAACTACATATATGGTGACAGGTTGAGATCATGTTACTTACCAAAGACGACGGCTATCATGGTGTTAATTTGGTGTTTTAAACCGGAAAGCTCTTCAGCCATCGGCTTAAGGGCCACCTCTGCTTCTTCTGCTCTTTTTAAGATAGCTGCTTTGTCAAATTCCAAGCTTATCCTGTCAGCCTTGAAGTCCTTTTTCAACTTCTCCATCTCTTCCAAGGCGGTTGTCAATTCTGATTTGGCCTTGGAAGCTTAAGATTGTTGAGACTTGATATTTTCCTGAAGGTCGGCGACTTGGGATTCTTTCACATTGAGTTCAACTTGTAATATGCAAATGACAGGCGGTATTACAATCATTTTTTAAAAATTCCCAAGCATGATATAAGTATTTCACTTGGCACTTGGGGGCTAATGCACATTGCTCTTTTTTGAACAATTCTATGATAACTTGGCTATACTGCTATGACTATAGCCGACTCATGGGGGATATATACTTGGATTTTTGTGACAATTATGGTGATAAGTCGCGGCTTATCCATACTGGTTAAGTGGGTCCTTGGGGGCTACAGGTGCAAAGTTGCTCACTACTATTTGAAGTCTCGGGTTATCTTGACAGTTTAAGCCGTCCCTTGGGAGCTACTTGTTTTGATCTACATATCTAAGGCTATCTAAAGTCTACAGTGCATTCAATTCTATCATATCCAGTAGACTTGGTGGCTGATGAAGTATGTTTATATGAAGAAGGCTAGTATTTAACTCAAAACCTTCCTTCATGAGATTCACTAAGCCGTCCTCAAAGTCATGGTTTATGTGCAGACGGTTCAGATACCCAGAGTGGATTTCTTGAGCGCTATAGTGGGCATAACTCTCCAAATTTACCGACCATTTGCCTTTGTCAGCAGCGGAGATTTCTTCCTTAGCACTGTGCTTTGACAAGACAGTGGGGTTGCCCAGCGCTTTATAACCAAGTCCAGTAATGAAAACATCATCAGCCTTTTCTTCAGTAGGCATGATGGGACTTGGCGGCTTGGTAGTGGCCGGGTTAACATCCATATGATCGATGGTGGCGTTGTGCTCTTCTGGTGGAGGATCATCATTGGTGGCCTCAACAGCTTGGAGAGAAGTTTCTGTTGATTTCTTCTCTAGTTCATTAAGAGTGTCAGTTGTTTTGGTCACCTTCAACTTCTTGCTGGGCTTTGCCATAGCTCTATAAATTAAGCACAATACAGGATCAATACGACAATTGAGTACATGATTGAAAGCAGAGACTTAACATTCTTACCCAGGCACAGTCTTGAAGACTAGGACGTGAGTTCCCGCTGAGTTGCCAGAGGAGGAATGAGATGTTCCCTCGTAATTTGAGTCAGAAGGATTAAGAGGTTGTCGAAAAAGACCCGCCTTGGGATAAGCTAAGTCAGAATTGGTGAAACCGCCGGACGACGCTTGCGAGGGGCTGGTATGTTCGGTAAACTGGAGAAAAGGATCCCGCCTCTGCCGTTCCAGGTTGTGCATGTTTCTGCTTCTTCGAAATAAAGTTGGGATCCAAATAAGCTAAAGGATGAGAAAAACTTACTTTCCGGCTTGCTTGTCGAGTTTTCTGTTTTGGCAGAGGTTCTGAGCCGGAGGAAAGAACAATTACCTCTTCATCACTTGCACGGCTGGCTTCCGCGTCATCGTGGTAATAGTCGTTGTCAATAAGATGTACAAAAAATGAGCCAAGAGAATCAAGTTCTACCTCTGACTCATCATCATCATCATCGTCATCCAAGTTAAGTAACTCGGAGGGGTCGGTCTTCTTCTTGGCAGGCTTTTCATTAGCCTTGGTCTTTGTCCGGGTCTTCTTGGCCGGCTTGTCCTGCAGCTTCTTCTTCCAAAAAGGAGAATCGGCCTGTGGAAGACAGACGATTATAAGAGGACAATTTAAATGAAAACATGATTCAACTGAAAAATTATGTGCAAAACTTACAGTTGGCGGCTTGTTCAGTGCAGAAATGATTAAGTCCGGCTTCACTCCAATCTGCTAAGCTCTCGTTTAATAAAGTCTTGGTCGCATCATTGATATCTTCATCAGTCAATTGAATCTCGCAGTGGCGTTGTGGATCCTTTAAGTCGCTGGTGTACTCGCACATTAAGCCGGGGCGGCGGCTTAAGGGCAGAACTCTCCAGGCGACCCAGCACCGGACGATCGATTCCGGTCAAACCATTGGCCATCAAGTCTCGGATCTTTGAAAAAATGAGCATATATTTTTTTCGTTCTGATGTGGCGATGCGTTTGGGAAGAGGATGCATGTTGCTAAGCCAGGTGGCACGATAACCCGGTAGAGGATTTTCACCCTCGGGAGAGGTGTCTTGGCAATAAAACCAAGTTTGGTTCCAGTCTTTGGGATGACTCAGTAGTCTGGCGGCTGGGAAAGTATCTTATTTCCGCCTTTGAATTGAAATGCCACCCTATTTTAGACTGGGGCCTTCTGTGAACTCGGTCTGCCGATTTAATTAATAAAATTCAATGAATAATTCTACAGTGGAGCTGGAAAAAGTATAGCACGTTGCGAAAGAATTTTGAACCGGGCGGGGTGAACCCCCAGATCATATGATCAGTAAAAACAATTACTTCGCCCTCCTTGGGCTCAGGAGGATTTTCAGTGCCTGGGACCCTCGAGTGGATGTCATCTTTTTTGGCTAAGATGCCTGTCTGCACAAAGTTGTTTAATTCCTCCTCGGTGACCCGGGAAGCTACCCATTTGCATGAAGTGATGGTCTTAGTCATTGTTGAGGATGAAGGTCTGAAAAGAAAATATTGCCAGTTCAAGATTATATTGTTAAGCCGGCTGTTGATACAAAGGTAAGAATTATAAATAGGCAGTGTGTTAAGCTGGAGGATAGCGTTGAGTTATGTAGAGATATCTATTGGCGGCTTAAAAGGGGACTAATGGTACCTGGCGGGTTATGGATTATCAATTAAGCCTCCCACACAGCTGTTACTTTTCAGATCTATGAGTGAAGGATTTCTAAGTGTTGGACAAACAATTTTCATAGATTGGTATTATAATTTTGGATCTACAGCAGTTCTGATAATGAAGAAAAATTCTAAACCTAAGGTGGCGGCAGTGGGACAGTTCGTGTGCTTAGATGAGATCTCCTATGGAGGGGAGGTATTCAGATATTAAAAACGAGTGTTAAACTGCTACCGCACAAATTTGGTACCATATTCAGATCAAAAACTACATGATCTAAGGAGGAACAGAGAAGAATGGAGATGAACTCTGATGAACTTGAGCAAACCCTAATGGATATCTAGTGTGAGGAAAGAGGAGAACTACTAGGGCTAATGGAGAGCGAAGGTGCACCATGGTGCGCTGGTTCGTTCAGGCCAATGCAGCGGCCGGAGTTGAGGCAGTTCCCGAGGTCGACGGTGGCGGAGCTCGGGCGCGTGTGGTGTTGCGAGAAAGAGCATGAAGATGAGAAGGAAAGGGGGGAAATGAAAAGGACCCTTGTCCCTATTTATAAGGTAGTTGATAGATGGCATGCACGAGAATCGAGGAGGCTGAAAAATGATTATGTGATAGTACAGATGCCTCAATTTTTGGGAGGTTCATTAAAGATGAAGATATATTGAGATTTGGGCCTCGTGCGATATCAATGCAAGATGACGTCATGGCGGATTAACACAATTTTGTGAGCTAACGTCATGGCGGGTTATAGGACTTCGTAAAGATTGACGATGAAGGATTTTTTATAAGTCAAGTATTGAAGATTGATATGAACAAGTTCAGATCAACCTGGGGCCCAATGTTGGGGATATAATTATTAGATATGACCCACCCAGGAGGGGGGCCGGGTCATACCCCTGGCGGTTCATGATGAGAAGGCCCAAGAAGATGTTGAAGATGGCGGTTCATAAAGCAAGCTTACTGACGACCCAAGACCCAGAGGCAACTTGAGGCCCATGGGTATAAACCGCCATATGTAACTTATATTTGTAAGTGCATCTAGTGCCACCCCTAGTTGGTTTTGGAGTATTGACGACAAAGTTGGTTGAGGGACTAATGCGTTTGTGAGAATTGTAGGATAACGCAGGTAGTGTCCCTCATTGATTCGGTTTACCTACCGTAGATGACCCCTAAAAATGTATGAAGACATTGAAGACAATGGTGGTATGAGAAGATATTCATATTGAAGACTATGACATGAGAAGACATTGCGTGAAGACTATGGAGCGCGAAGACTGTGTGGATTCGTTGCTTCCTTTTCTTCTTTGTTGAGTCATAGGAACCACCGTACTGTTAACACGTGTCAGTTCCTTAGTGACCCAGGGTCATTTTGGACAAATCAGGTCGGGTTGCCTAGTGGCTATAAATAGCCCACCCCCTACACCATAAATTGGTGGCTGCTCAGAGTTTGTACATGGCTTTTGTCATTTTGAGAGCAACCGACCTCGAAGCATTCGAGAGAGAGAAAAATCCTTGCAAGGACAAAGCCCAAACACCCAGAGCCAAAGAGTGTTAGGCATCACTGAAGTCTTTCTGTCTGTGTGACCTGAAGACTTATTACACTTGAGGACTGTGTATCCTCCAGCCGGTTAGGCGTCGCGTTCTGAGCATCCAAGAGTCATTGTGGATTGCCGGTGAACGAAGTCTGTGAAGGTTAGGAAGTCTACCTTGAAGACTTACCAGAGTGATTGGGCGAGGACTGGGTGTCCTTAGCTCAAGGGGAATAAGGTGAAGACACGGTCTTCTGAGTTAAATCTCAGCATCCCTAACCAGACGTACAGTTGTCACAGCAACTGGAACTGGTCCAACAAATCCCGTGTCTTCAACAAGCAACTGGTTCTATCCCTTTCCATCCTTTAATTAAGTTTGTCTTCGTGAAGTCACTGCCCATATGTCTATCTGTTTCACTTCATTGTTTGACTACTACTGTTGATTGGCTTCATACTATCTTCCATCCTGATCCTTACTACTTAGCTGCTATTAGTCATGTACTTTCACATCATTGCATACTTGACTATGGCTCGCTTAAGGTAGTTTATCTTCCGCTGCATATCAACTAGGTTATTTCTGTTGTTTGTCTTCTAAACGTCCAAGTTTTGAAGACTTTCACAAAAATCGCCTATTCACCCCCCCTCTAGTCGATACTAGCACTTTCAATTGGTATCAAAGCAAGGTACTCCCTTATTCTGTGTGATTCGGTTTAACCACCTGGAGTTTCAGCTATGTCGTCTGCAGGGGTAATCAAAGTCTCCGCTGCTTGTCCGGTGTTTGATGGAACTGAGTATCCCTACTGGAAGAATAAGATGCATATGCATCTTGAAGCCATTGATGTCGACCTCTGGTATGTCATCAAGAACGGCATTCCCAAAACTGGTGAAGGTGTCACCCCCACTGATGTCAAGAAGTTCATTCAACTGGACTCTACTGCAAAGAACATCATTTGTGGTCATCTGACCAAAGGACAGTATGGCCGTGTGAGTGCTCTGGAAACGTCGAAGCTAGTCTGGGACTGGCTATCCAAGGTCAATGAAGGCGTCTCAACCCAGAGAGATCAAAGGATCAGTGTTCTTCGCAACCTTTTCAACCGCTTCAAGAGGAACGACAATGAAAATGTCCAGCTCACGTTTGATCGTCTGACTGACATCACAAATGAGCTTCAAGCTCTTGGCGCCACTGAGATCACCAAGCATGAAATTGTCAAGACACTGCTGAGATCACTTGACAGCTCCTTTGACACCCTTGCCCTCATGATTCAAGAACGTCCTGACTTCAAGACACTCGATCCGTCTGATATACTTGAGAGGCTCAACACACATGAGTTCCAGCTTTCTGAGAAAAGAGATATCTATGGTCCCAATTATGGCCGAACTCGTGCCTTGAAGGCAAAAGTGATTTCCTCATCTGAAGAAGAATCTGACTGCGGTTCTGATGATCCTGAAGACATTGGAAAGGAACTTGCCATGCTTGTGAAGAATTTTCAGAGGTTCACCAAGAAGAAGGGCTTCAGAAAGTCTTCACGATCCAGCTCCAAGATTGATGAAGCTTCCACCCATGACCACAAGAAGAGAACCTGCCACAAGTGCAAGAAACCTGGTCACTACATATCTGAGTGTCCACAGTGGGACAATGAGAAGAAGAAGAAGAGCAAGGAATATGATTCTGATGACAAGAAGAAGAAGAAATCCTCAAAGTCTTCTTCCAAGTCTTCATCACACAAGAAGAGCTCATCAGGCAAGGCTCGTGCCTTTGTTGGCAAGGAAATGGATTCAGAGGAGGAGTCTGCTTCTGAGGAGGCGGAGGTGGAATCTGGAGAGGAGTCCGACCCTGGCGTTGCGAGTCTGGCTCTAGCCACAGCCTATGTTGCCAAGTCCATCTTCAACACTGAAGGAAATGACTTCCACACCAACGCTGAAGCTGATGACATGGACAATCCTACTCCCACCTACTGCTTCATGGCATGCGGTGCCAAGGTAAAATCACGCGATGCTTACTTTCAAACATCATGTGAAGATGACTCTGATTGTGAATCTAAACCCAGCTACAAAACACTTGCTAAAATTGCTACTGAACAACAAAGGGCTATGGAACATACTCAAAAACTGTTAGACAAAAGCGATGACCTGTTGGACGCGGAAATGACACATTCACAGTCCTTAGTAGAAGACATAAAAAATCTTCATGCTAAGTACCAAGAACTTGAAAGTCTTCATGAGATGCTCTCAACCACATATGAAAAGCTCTCCTATGATTATCTTCAAAGGAAGCAAGAGCTTGAGAAATTGAAAGCGATTCATGAAGACCTTCAAACAGAGAATGAGTCACTTCGCGCTCAACAGATTAGTCCCGCTCAGGATGGATTTGAACCACCATGTTTAAAATGCATTGAGCGTGATAACGCTACATCTGTTGCTGAATGTTCCACTGCTCCTGCTGTTTCATTGTCTTCAACTACTGATGTGGTTACTAACCCCTCTGCGGAGGATACCACTAGTATTGCTGATGAAAATGCTAGGTTGAAGACATTGCTTGAAACAGGGATGTACAAAAGTTTGAAGGGACATCAGACACTCTGCGATGTCCTCAAAAAGCAGATTCTGAACCGAAACCCTAGGAAAGAGGGTGTTGGGTTCGAGAGAAAAATGAATGCTGATGGTTCCTATTGGAAGCCTGAGCAGTATCCCAAAACCACATGGGCTGCTGCAAAGGAACCTTCAGTGGATCCATCCACTTTATCTGGATTTACCTGTGCTAATCCTATTATCATTGATGAATCCTTTGATGCAAACTATAAACTGTTCAAAAATCAGAATGGTGAAGTGTTTGCCAGGTATATTGGTACTAACTGCAGGAATGGACCTCCTATGAAGAAGATCTGGGTTCCCAAAAGCTGCCTTGAGAATATTCCAGTGAATGTCATCATGACACCACCAGGGAAGAAGACAAACCCCAGACCAAAGGCATCATATGGTCCAACGGCTACTTACGAACACAGGACTCACTTGAGTCACCCTAACGCCAATGTTTTGCAGGGAAATCATACTCAGGCTCATGAATATGAGCATGTGTCTTCAAACCGCTATGTTCATAGAACTAAGAACTTTTTTGCTTATTCACATGAGTATCATTCATTTCCTGCAAGGCTATTTGCTAGGGCTTCAAAGTCGAAATTCTCAGATGCTGCACTTAGACTCATTGCTTCTAAGCCACCCCTGAAAATGTGGGTGGTGAAGAAGAATTAACTCTCTTTTGCAGAATGTGGTCTCCAACCAGCAATCAATGGCGTCCGATATTATTGCTGGGGACCTAAAACATAAAGGGACGCATGATAAAATGACTTACTATGTATTCCACATATGAATCTCTTATCTGTCATACTGTGTGTTCTAATCTTGATCTATGCTGTGATAATCCTAGTATGCATAAAATGCTTATGCTTCACAACATACCTTGTGAAGCCTATCCTCCTAACTGCACTGTAGGGCATGTCACCAAAAGCTTTAGAATGGATTATTGACAGCGGATGCACTAATCATATGACTGGTGATCGAAGTCTTCTCATGGACTCAACCTTACGTCCATCCGACAAGAGTCAAATAACATTTGCTGACACTGGTAAAAGCAAAGTATTGGGTCTAGGTAGAGTTGCAATCTCTAGGGATCAACACATGGATAAAGTGATGCTTGTTGAATCCCTTGGGTTCAACTTAATGTCTGTCTCAATGCTTTGTGACTTAAACATGATTGTGCTATTTGGAAAATATCGTTGCCTTGTACTAATGGAATCTGACAAATCTCTAGTCTTTGAAGGATATAGGAAAGATGATCTATACGTGGTAGATTACTCAGCAGGTCCACAGCTTGCCGTATGTCTTCTCACAAAAGCTTCAGAGTGCTAGCTCTGGCATCGAAGTCTAGGACATGCTTGCATGAGGAACTTACACTCACTTGTCAAGAAGAAGCATGTCATTGGCATCGAAGATGTCAAGTTCAAGAAGGATCATCTATGTGGTCCCTGTGAAGCTGGAAATATGACAAGGGCAAAGCACCCCTCGAAGACAATCATGACAACATCTCAACCCTTCGAGCTGTTACACATGGAGTTATTTGGACCTACTCACTACTCCACCCTCACAACAACTGCCTGTCTCTATGGCTTCGTCATTGTTGATGACTACTCAAGATACACATGGGTTCATATAATTCTTTACAAGACTGAAGTGCAAGATGTCTTTAGGCGCTTCGCAAATCGAGCAATGAACAATTATGGCATGAAGATCAAGCGTATCAGAAGTGACAATGACACTGAATTCAAGAACACAGGACTTGATCTGTATATGGATACAATGGGAATCACTCATGAGTTCTCTGCTCCGTACACACCTCAGCAAAATGGCATCGTTGAGCGCAAAAAAGTTGAGATGGCTCGAACAATGCTAGATGAATACAAGACACCAAGAAAGTTCTGGCCTGAAGCTATTGATACAGCCTGTCACATCATCAACCATGTTTACTCCACAAGCTTCTGAACAAAACATCCTATGAGCTGCTTACTGGCAAGAAGCCAAATGTCAGTTACTTCAAAGTATTTGGAGCTAGATGCTGGATCAAGGATCCCCATCACAAGTCAAAATTTGCACCTAAGGCTCACGAAGGCTTCATGCTTGGCTATGGAAAGGACTCACACTCCTACAGAGTCTTCAACCTCTTTCTCTATAAGATCGTTGAAACTGTGGATGTGAAATTTGATGAAACCAATGGTTCACAAAGAGAAATTCTGCCAAGTACACTAGATGAAGCTCCTCCAAGCGAATCTATTAAGCTGATGGGAACTGGTGAAATCATGCCTTCTGAAGCACAACCTAAAGAGGAACTTATCATCTCTGCACCAAATCAACCTGAAGACACTGCTCAGACCGAAGACAATCCTCCCAATGATGACAATGATCAGCCAGAGCAAAATCTTCGTCCTGTTCATCCTCGTGTTGCAAATGAAGTACAAATCGAGAAGATAATTGACAGCATCAATGCGCCTGGTCCGCTTACTCGCTCAAGAGCAACACAGTTAGCAAACTTCTGTGGGCACTTTTCATTTGTGTCAATATCAGAACCCAAGAAAGTTGCTGAAGCTTTTATGGAACCCAAATGGATTCAAGCCATGCAAGAAGAACTTCAACAGTTCAAGCTGAATAATGTTTGGGAACTTGTCAAGCGACCTGATCCTCGTATGCATAACATTATTGGAACAAAATGGATATATCGAAACAAGCAAGATGAGCATGGTCAAGTCGTCAGAAACAAAGCACGTCTTGTGGCTCAAGGATATACTCAAGTTGAAGGAATTGACTTCGATGAAACATTTGCTCCTGTTGCTAGACTTGAAGCTATTCGCATACTGCTAGCCTACGCTAATCATCACAACATCTTGCTATATCAAATGGATGTAAAGAGTGCATTTCTCAATGGCAAGATTGAAGAAGAAGTATATGTCGCACAACCACCTGGCTTTGAAGATCCAAAACATCCTGATATGGTGTACAAGCTAAACAAAGCACTGTATGGCCTCAAACAAGCTCCTCGTGCCTGGTATGATACAATCAAAGACTTCCTGAAGAGCAAAGGCTTCAAACCTGGATCCCTCGATCCCACACTCTTCACGAAGACATATGATGGTGAACTGTTTGTGTGCCAAATATATGTGGATGACATAATCTTCGGCTGCACCAACCAGAAGTACAGTGATGATTTTGGGTACATGATGCAAGAGCAATATCAAATGTCCATGATGGGTGAGCTGAAGTTCTTCCTTGGTCTTCAAATTTTTCAGCAACGAAATGGCATCTTCATATCTCAAGAAAAATACCTCAAAGATTGTCTGAAGAAGTTTGGAATGGAAGACTGCAAAGGCTACACGACGCCAATGCCAGCCAAACACCATCTTGGTCCCGACGACAATGGTAAAGAGTTCGATCAAAAGGTATACCGCTCCATGATTGGTTCTTTGCTTTATTTATGTGCATCTAGGCCATATATTATGCTTAGTGTTTGCATGTGTGCTCAATTCCAAGCGGCACCAAAGGAATCACATCACTTAGCTGTGAAGCAAATTCTTCGATATTTGGCTTACACCCCAACACTCGGATTATGGTATCCCATGGGCTCAAAATTTGATTTGGTTGGATTCTCGGATGCTGATTATGCTGGTGACAAGGTGGATCGCTAGTCTACATCAGGCACATGTCATTTTCTTGGTCGATCACTTGTCTGTTGGTCTTCAAAGAAGCAGAACTGTGTATTACTCTCAACTGCTGAATCTGAATACATTGCTGCTGGATCCTGTTGTGCTCAGCTTCTATGGATGAAGCAAACTCTCAAGGATTATGGCATCAACCTGAAACAATTACCTATCTTCTACGACAACGAAAGTGCCATCAAGATAGCCAACAATCCAGTCCAGTACTCGAAGACAAAGCACATTGAAATACGTCATCACTTTCTCAGAGATCATGTTATGAAGAAAGATATAGATATCATGCACGTCAACACTGAAGAGCAACTGACAGATATCTTCACAAAGCCCTTGGATGAGAAAAGGTTTTGCGAGTTACGGTGTGAGCTAAATATCTTGGAATCCTCGAATGTCCTGTGATCAGGCACACATCCTAACACTTATGCATGTTGATGACTTAGATGTGCAACACACAAAGTAATGTATATCTTCAATCAATGAAGGTTTACACTCTGAGTGTGAATACATTAACATGGAATTTGACTTCGGAGCGCCACGATAATTGTGCGCCGTGTCTGGGTCTAATACTTCCTATACGGTGGGTAACGCCACCACCAACTTTCTCTGTTTGAAGTGTTTCACTCATGGCGTTATATTGCAATAACTTCGCATTTGGTTTGTCTTCAGTTTCAATTTATCTTCCTGATCTTCTACACTATGATCTTTCAATATATATATACTAGTGTTCTGTCCTCTACAGCATTCACTTATAGCTATGTCTTCAAGATTGGATCTTTTGAACTAAGTGAATGTGGTCGGACCCTAACCTCTATATGCTTCCTATCTCAAACTCTATCTGTCCAAATCATATGCATTCTATTGAAACTGTCGAATGTCTTCTCTGCGTCCTAGTCAGCAGAAGGCAAAGAGACAAACATTAAATCTGTTTTAAATGGCTTATCTTTATTGTTGAAATTCGGAGAAGCCGGAACAACTCTCCGACATGCCTGGCGGGCGTGGGAACGTGGGACTATTCTAAGTATGTTGCATGCTTGCCACGTACCCCTCAGATGTGAACCGCCAGGGGCACCAGCGTAATTGCGCTGTGTCTCTCACCTACTTATAAATACTTGTCCCCTACGGTAAAGAAATCATTCTTCTACCTCTCCACCTCCGACAAAACCCTAGCGCCACCGCTAGCTCGCGACGACGCCGGCGACGAAGCGCTTAGCTGCCGCGACTTCTCCGACGCCGTCCTCACGCTGGCCGCGGACATCGTCCTCTTCGCCGTCGCCGTAGGTGTCCTCCGTCGCCAAGTTAGGGCACGGTGGGCTGAACTGATCGGTCTCCTATTCTTCCCATCTAGCAGTTCTTCGTGCGGTAATTATAACTCTATTTTTACCACCTTTTTGATCTTCAAGATTCATCCTGTTTACCAAAAGTAGTTTCTGCCTATTCAATGTTAGATCTATTCTGTCTGCATCTCATACTGCCGAGTCAATTCACTTAGATTTCCTGTCTAGTTTGATTCCTCACTTGTACTCATTCACGGATTGGTACAAATCTGGAACCAACTCACCTATATAAGTGAATGTCTTCGCATCATGAGGTCAATATCTTCAAAATGATTTATCTTCAAAATCTTCTGAGAATGCATATGACCTCTTCCCCTTCCCTCGCATCTCTAATGCTGTCACAGGTACATGTCCGTGGGAGAATCCCTTGGTTCTCATAGTCTGCATTCGTTTGCAGAATAATTACAACATCATATCAATTCTCCTGAAGCCAGTTCCTGCTTGACCAGCAAGCGTAAATCTCTGAAGCCTCTGAACGTATTGAAGCCATTCAGCTTGAAGTTCATGGCTGCAGAAAAATCAGCAAGGAAGGGTGGCAGACAGCGTCATGGGGGAACATCAAGGGATCTGCATGATGATTTGGCAGAAATGTATAAAACAGATCCTGAAGAAGATTACAATCAGCGCAAGACTCGAATCCAATGGATTCGACGCTATTGGGCTGAACAGTGGTACAAGTACAAGTTCGTCACCCAGGAGTACGCAGAGAAAAATGCTATCAAGAGCCCTTGGGGAGATATTCTCTATCAAGGCCTTCCCCCCAAGAACAAAGCTGAAGCCATTGTGCAAGAATTCTATCCTTGCATGGTCCGTGGACCACAACCTGAAGAAGCCGACCCATCATCATTGCTCTAGTGTCGTGACGACAATCTCTTCAAGCGCAACTTCCAGTTTGCTAAGGCTTCGGCAAAGGAAAACAAGAAGTCATGGGGATTAGACTTCAATCCTGGTCCCTCTGCTCCCCGTGATGATGGCACACGCGAAGCTGAACAAAACAGAATTGGCCCCTTTGCAAACCTTGATGGCCTCATCACTTACATCTTGGTCCAAGGTGCCAAGGTAGATCATTCTGATAATGATGCTGACACTGATGAAGCCCCAGCTCCTCCTTCAAAGCCACAGAAGCAAAAGAAGCTAAAGGCTTCTAAATCAGCACCTCCAAAAGCTTTATGCGCGAAGCCTCTGGCCACTTCACCTCCTAAAGCCAGTGTGCAGTCTGAAGATCAATCTCGTATCTCCAAGAAGACGGAGAAGGAAAAGCAACTTGTCAGGCATACTGATCAAGCCTTGACTCCTACCGCCATTCTGCGTGAAGAACCCATTGATCTGTCAAGTGATGAAGATCTTGCCGATGATGCTCTTGAGCAGCTGATAAAGAGCAAGGAAGAAGCAGAAATCTTCAACAACTTGCCTCTCTTTGATGTGGCCATCATCCACAATTTCATTGACGAGTGGTTCGACACCCCCAATGTCAGCTTTGAAGATTTATAGCTTCCCATTGGCCTCAGTGTCGCCTTCAATGGTGCCATTGCTTCTGAGCTGGCTCTCGCTCAGCGAATCACTGAGCTCAAGAACAAGATTGATTATGAGAAGGCTCAATTCAAGAAGCATGTGGCCAAGCTAAGTGTTCAAGACATCCAAAACTTCAAAGTCATGATGCATGAGCTTAAAGAAGCTTTTCTGAAGAAGCGCCAAGAAGCTCAAGGCTCTCGTGAGCGCATGAAGCATTTGGCTGATAAGTGTGTGCTTGCCTACAATGAGGCTGAGAAGCGCAAGTCACTTGGCCGTCCTGGCATTGACCCCCGGATGGCTGCAAAGAAAAAGAAGAAGCTTTCTGCTGACCAGCCTGCACCTTCAAGCCAAGAAGCCCCACACATTATCTTCCCGAGCGGCATGACTAGCTCGAAGCCAAAGGTCACCACAACCGATTCTGAACAGAAGAAGACGAGGGCTGCCGAGGCTGAAGCCAGAAAGAGGAAGAACACCGAAGCCTCTGATGCCGCTCCCTCCAAGAAGAAGCACAAGACCAAGAAGAGTCGGGCTGCTCCCACAGAGCCCCTTGTTGTTGAACCCATCTCAGTGGTTCATCCTGCATCTGCATCCCAAGAACTTCGCATGACTGTTCATGAGCCTGCTTCCATAGAGGCTCCTGAAGCTGAAGATATACCAGCAGCTGAACCCACCGCTGCTGAAGACATTGGTCATGATGACAATGTTGAAGATGATGAAGTTCTTCCTCAGCTCAAATATAATGTGGTATCATCGCCTGTTCGTACGAACAGTGAAAACATCAGCATTGGTCGTCCTCTGACGCCAATTGCTCAGGATGCATCGTGGGATGATCACCCACAGCAACAAGACTCCCCCAGTACTCCCCAACAACAACAAACCACACCATCCATACAAGTTGAGGAGGATGAGGACCTGCCCACTCCATCTCCAAAGGCGTCGCCTGTACTACAAAGGCTTCGCAAAGGACCAAGGCCTCAAGTCCCTCTTCCGAGCGTTCCAGAAGGAGAAGTGCACCGTCAACCTGTTGCACGTCAAGTGTTCTCTGAAGCCACTCCAACTGTGAATGTCTCTGTGTCTGAAGCACAAGCTGTTGAAGACAATCCGGCTGCATCAGCCGATGAGGAACGTCAAGAAGAACATGTCCAAACTCCCCCCATGCCTTAAGAAACAGTTCATGAAGTGAACGTGTCTGTGCGTGACCCTCCAGCTCCTCAAGTGGAGGTTGAAAATCCTGAAGCTGCCACAACCAACGCAAGTGAAGCCAATGACGTTGTCATGGCTGAAGCTAATGTGGAGCTTGAACCAACTAGTGTGCCTGAAGCTAATGAGGCCACTGCACCTGAAGCTAATAAGGCAACTGCTCCTGAAGCACCTGTTATGCAGCCTAAAGCCTCAGCTGCTGCCACTGCTCCTGTTCCGCCCCCCAAGGCCCTATACAATTGAGCAAGCATACAACCATGGCGAGCTAATCACAGTAAGATGGCCCGTTCTGGTCCCTCTGCCTAGTGTCTCTGGTCCTCAATTTGACTATCACATTGAGAATAGGCCTCAGGTCCAGAAGCCCAAGCCAAGACTGCCAAGGTTTCCTGGTACTGCCACCTCTGTCGGGTCTTTCAATGCAAATGGCTTCAAGAGCCACAACACATTCTTTGACAGCTTGAAGAACCCCTACATGAAGCCAAGAATATCATCAGATCGGTCCTGGAGTCATCAGCAGCAAAGCTATTACTCCTGTGTTCTGTATGATCAAGGGCGCATTTTCCCTCATATGCGCCTCGACACTGAAGCCATTACTGGACTGCCCTGCTTAGAAGAAGCACTTGACTGCTTTCGTGATGCTGGGCTGCTCAGTTTTGTCACAGATAAAGAACACTGGAATGAAGAGCTATTGCTTCAATTCTATGCTACTCTGCACATTCGTGGCTACAATAGAGATACGAAGACATGGGTTCTCGAGTGGATGACCGGAAATGTTCATCATGAAGCCAAATCTATGGATATCATCGAGCTTACAGGGCTAGCCACTCCTGGAGAACTATATGAACCTGACTGTCTCCTACACCGCAATGCTGTAGAGAGTATCTTCCATAAGCCAGAACCCAATATGAGCCAGATGTTGAGCATGATGAAGCCCTTGCCATCTGACACTAAATATCCAACAGATTTCTTTGTTGAAGACCTTGAGTATCTGCCTCGCACCATATATCATATCATCAGGCGAACTCTATGGCCTGTCAAAGGACATTCATCAGCGGCCAAGCTTGAAGGAGCTATGAAGACTTTGGTCTTCTATATTCTCAATGGCATCAGCTTCAACACTCAAGAGTTCTTCATCAGGCAACTTGCTGCTTCCGGCTCTGACCTATTTGGTCTGAAGTTTTATGCTCCATGGGTCATGCGCCTCATCAAAAGACACTCATCTGTCAACTATCAGCCCTCTACTCGCAATCATATGATCTTTCTGCCAGAGGTTGATATGTCAATTGAAGCTATATACTCTGACCCTGCCAAGAGGCCTCTTTGTCTTCAGAATGCCGAGCACCAAAGCTTCACTCAGCCTATTGAAGGTGTTCAAGCAGCGACACGAATCTATCCTTTGGCTGGAAACACTCGTCTGCCTCATCGAGCACCCACTGAAGCCATTGAAAGCACCATTGCACAAAGGCCTCGGAAGCGTTCTCGCGTTCTCAATGACCGAGAGCTTCTTGTGGCCCTTCATCAGAAACAGGATAAGCATCATTTCTGGCTCAAGAGACAGATGCAAAGCCTCTTGGTGGATGTCAATCGCATTCGCAACCTTGCCACCAAGAATGCCTTTGTTGCTCATGAAACTTGCCGGCGATCATGGAAGAGTTTGACCCTGCTCAGTGCTGAAGCTGATCTTCAAGACGATGGCTTCAATGAAAGATTCCAGTTTGACTCCACTCCTCCACGGACTGTTGTCCTACGTCGTACTCCATCTCTTGAAGACTCTGAATATTCTTCCTCCGCGGCAACGATAAATGCCAGAGTGATCGATGATGAAGATGATGCTACTTCACCACCTCCTACTACTGCGCGCATCGACACCGCACCAAGTTCATCTACACCGCCACCCAACGACGACAACCCTCCTGCTTCACCTACTCATGTTGAAGAGTAGATGCTCTATGTCTTCAAACCTTTTTGGTCCTTACTGACAAAAGGGGGAGAAGCATATGAGTTGATAGTCTTCAAGCGGGTTCATATGGGCGGTTGCATTATATTTTGCTGCGTGCTTACAACTCTTATTTGCTTCACTGTGATGCAATGATAAATTCCGCATGTGCGATGATAACTTCCGCACTTAGATCATTCTGCAGACGTCCATTTTTCATTATGCATGTCATTCTACTTGCTATATCAGTTCATGCATGATAAATTATCTTCATAAGTTGAAGTGGATCTCCACAAGTACAACCTGCCATGTGCATTTGCATTCCAAAAGCAAATTACTTACATGCACATCTTCAGGGGGAGCCCTTGCAACTTATGAAGACTATTTTCTATCCTTACAATTTCAGATATTTATCCCCGTTGAAAACTTCAACCAGTTTGTCATCAATCACCAAAAAGGGGGAGATTGTAACTGCATCTAGTGCCACCCCTAGTTGGTTTTGGAGTATTGACGACAAAGTTGGTTGAGGGACTAATGCGTTTGTGAGAATTGCAGGATAACGCAGGTAGTGTCCCTCATTGATTCGGTTTACCTACCGGAGATGACCCCTAAAAATGTATGAAGACATTGAAGACAATGGTGGTATGAGAAGATATTCATATTGAAGACTATGACATGAGAAGATATTGCATGAAGACTATGGAGCGCGAAAACTGTGTGGATTCGTTGCTTCCTTTTCTTCTTTGTTGAGTCATAGGAACCACCGTACTGTTAAGTGGGGTCCAAGTGAACTAAGTCAGAGTGACTGAAGTGATGCTCAAGTCAAATCCTATGTCTTCGAGCGAAGACAATGAGAGCAAACCTTATCCAGAGCTGGATGAGTCAGCTTTGCTTGTAGCCCAAGTAAAGTTGCCGCGTGTGTTTGAAATCTGACCGTTGGAACACGTGTCAGTTCCTTAGTGACCCAGGGTCATTTTGGACAAATCAGGTCGGGTTGCCTAGTGGCTATAAATAGCCCACCCCCTACACCATAAATTGGTGGCTGCTTAGAGTTTGTACACGGCTTTTGTCGTTTTGAGAGCAACCCACCTCGAAGCATTTGAGAGAGAGAAAAATCCTTGCGAGGACAAAGCCCAAACACCCAGAGCCAAAGAGTGTTAGGCATCAGTGAAGTCTTTCTGTTTGTGTGACCTGAAGACTTATTACACTTGAGGACTGTGTATCCTCCAGCCGGTTAGGCGTCGCGTTTTGAGCATCCAAGAGTCATTGTGGATTGCCGGTGAACGAAGTCTATGAAGGTTTGGAAGTCTACCTTGAAGACTTACCAGAGTGATTGGGCGAGGACTGGGTGTCCTTAGCTCAAGGGGAATAAGGTGAATACACGGTCTTCTGAGTTAAATCTCAGCCTCCCTAACCAGACATACAGTTGTCACAACAACTGGAACTGGTCCAACAAATCCTGTGTCTTCAACAAGCAACTGGTTCTATCCCTTTCCATCCTTTACTTAAGTTTGTCTTCGTGAAGTCACTGCCCATATGTCTATCTGTTTGACTTCATTGTTTGACTACTACTGTTGATTGGCTTCATACTATCTTCCATCCTGATCCTTACTACTTAGCTGCTATTAGTCCTGTACTTTCACATCATTGCATACTTGACTATGGCTCGCTTAATGTAGTTTATCTTCCGCTGCATATCAACTAGGTTATTTCTGTTGTTTGTCTTCTAAACGTCCAAGTTTTGAAGACTTTCACAAAAATTGCCTATTCACCCCCCCTCTAGTCGATACTAGCACTTTCAATATTGTAAGGCAAGTTGAATTAGTCACCAAGCTGGACACGTTGTGTATGAGCTGGTCGAGACTCTAAGCCGCCGGGCATCAACCTGTGCATATAAAGGGGTGACCCGGCGGCGGGTTAGGGCAAGAAACAACAAGTCAAGAACTAGGTCAAGCGTATTTGCTCCCTGGTAATCGAAACCCAAGCAATACAACCTAAAGTAGGAGTAGGCCTTTACCTCGCTGAGAGGGGCCGAACCTGGGTAAAACTCTCTGTGTCCTTTGTCCTGTTTAACCCCTTCAAGCTAAGTACGTTGCGATGGCTCCACACGCAAGTCCTCTTGCTAGGTCATCTGCCGTGACAATTCCACGACAGTTTAGTTCTTGATTACAACTCAGGTAGGCAAGAATTGGATGAACAGAGAGGAGAAATGGGAACAGGGATCATAGCCACCACCATCCGTTGATCCACTGGATGCCTTCTTCATCCGGAGGAAGGGTTTGGCCCAATTAGACCCAGTCACCTTGGGTTTGAACTTGGCCTCGCGTCATGGGCATCCCTCTCTTGGCCCAGAGTCACTAACGAGCAGGGCCGGCATGTCAGGCATGCTTACATCCCCCCTTCTTATGACGAGGCTTGCCCCCATGCTGACATCCCCCCTTCTTGTGACGAGGCTTGCCCCAAGCCTCAGCTTGCGAGAATTGGGCCAAGAGCGCAGCCTGGCTCTCCCCAGGTGATGCCAAGCACGTCACTCAGCGACCATCGCACCTTGACCTGCTCGATCATTGAGCCCACCACCTGGCGGCAACGTGTTTGGAGGATTTCCACGGGTGCTGCCATATCCGTGTCAACAGGCAAAGTTGGGGATTCATCGGTACCTAGAAGGAGAGCACGCCGAAGCAAACACACATGAAAGACATGATGAATCGTGGCTTCTGGCGGTAGTTGTAGCTTGTACATGATTGTGTTTATCTTGGCGATGATCGGGAAGGGCCTGGAGAACTTGATGGATAATCTGTGATTCGCACGCGGGGCCACCGACGACTGGAAGTATGGCCAGAGCTTGAGGAAGAACTTGTAGCCCACTTCGAATTGTCGCCATGATCCTTTCTTGTCGGCTTGGTTCTCAATGTATTGTCACGCACGGTTCACGTGTTGATGAAGGATGTCCTGTATCATCGTGCGCTCCTCCAGCATGATTGTAGAGACAGTACCATCCACGATGAGGCTGTCGTGATGCCCTAGTGCCGCAGATCATGGCCGTAGAGAACTTTGAAGGGAGACATACCGATCGCGGAGTGGTGGTTGGAGTTGTACCAAAATTGCGCCAAGGGAATCCAGTTGCTCCAGTGCCTCGGGTAGGTGTGGGTAAAGCAGCGCAGGTACGTCTCAAGGAACCTGTTAACCTGCTTGGTCTGCCCGTCGATCTCGGGGTGGTTGGTTGTGTTCAAGCACAACTCTAAGCTGACATACTCGAAGAGCTCCTATCGGAGGTGGCTAGTGAAGACTGGGTCACAGTCGGAGACGATGTTGCGCGGGAAGCCATGTTGTCTATGTAGTTGGTTCATGTAGAGGAGAGCCACCTTAGACGCGGTATATGGGTGTGCAACGGGCAAGAAGTGTGCAAACTTGGTTTGTTTGTCGACGATAACTAGGAGGCAGTTAAACTTGCCTGATTGGGGAATGCCATGGACCAAGTCCATCATGATTATCTCCCACGGCACAGATGGTATTGACAGTGGTTGAAGCAGCCCTGGTTTGACAACTCGATCTGGCTTCACATGCTGATAGGTTTGAAAGCAACATATGTAGTTGTGGATATGGATCTTCATGTTTGGCCAAGCGAACAGACGATGGACGCGACAATACGGTGCTGGGGTCCCAGAATGCCCCCCATTGGGCTATCATGGAACGCTACAATGATGCGTTGTTACAACAATTTTGCCCCCCCCCCCCCCCCCCCGAGCAAATGTGATAGAGAAACTGAAGCTGGTCCTGGGTGATAGTGAAGCGCTCTTTTGGGTCAAGTTGGATGCCCGGTTGTTCCAGCAATTTTTGTGCCTAGGCATTCCAGTTGTAGCTGGTCAGGATATCATCCAGCCATGTAGGCTAGCAGTAGGTGATCGTGGCCAGCACTCCTCTGGTTTAGCGCGCGACAGTACATACACTACGGTATTTTTAGCCTTTTCTTGTATTTGATTGAATATTGTAGATCTGGAAGTTTTGAACGCCTTCTACTACCACAGTGTTCATAGCCTTTGCTCTTCCAGGTGGACCAGGCTCTTTTAATCATTGTGGATGAAGAACTCCCTGTGTTGCGGGTATGGTCGCCACTGGTCCAAGGCAAAGATTACTACGAGATGCTACTTCTCATAGGTTGGCAAGTGAAAGAGAATGGTGCCCCCATGTTTGGTTTCGGTAATTGATGACAATCCCTATGGTCTAATGGTTGCTTTGTGTTATACTTTAAGGTTTGTCCATATGCATTGCTTGAATACCATATGTCAGTTTCATGGTAATAAGACGGAGATTATGTGTCGACCAAGGTTCTATTTAAGGAGTTATCCAAAGATTGGTCTTGTGAGAGTTTGAGCCTATTGCAAGCATGTCTTGAAGAAGAAGTTTCTGTGAACATTCATGGTTACCTTCAAGTCGTCGTCTCAATGAAGAGATTAGGAAAGATACGAGGTTGATCAAGACAAAGTGCTAAGAGTGGATTCAAGTTTATCAATAGACAAAGCATAGAATATGTACCAAATGGGATAATGTGCTCTCACGGTATGGTACGCCTTCTCCATTATGCTTTGTGAACTAACCCATGATCTATTTTCTTGGTGTTTCTATGCAGTGTTAGGTATCTTTCCATGGGCTTGCATCAAAAGGAAGATTTTGCCCAAGATAGGATGGCATCAAGTGGTGATCGTCATCAAGGTTGCGGTGTGCAAGTTAAAAAGACGAGCATCACGAAGATATCACATGCTTGAACTTTGCCGACCATTTGGTGATAATGTTGTTGTGAAGATGTGCCTAAGAGTGGCTCTCCCATAGTGGAGTATGGGGAGCAAACTGTGAGTCTTCACCAAGCCCGCGCTAACAAAAAAGGTGTTCCAACTTGAGGCGGTCAAGATCGTCATCGTCTAGCTCAAGTTGATTATGCACAAGGCAAAGGTTTGACCTTGCCAGATTTTCTATTTTACCGGTCTCATGGTGTTAGTTGGGAGACCGGGTTATAGTATTAGTTGTGGTATTATCAAGGGGGGATCTCATGTGAGTAGCTTGATTATATAATTTGTTGCGAAACGTAGCATGCAATTTCAATAATTTTTCTACACTCACGCAAGATCTATCTAGGAGATGCATAGCAACGAGAGGGGGAGCGTGTGTCTACGTACCCTCGTAGACCGAAAGCGGAAGCATTTGATAACACGGTTGATGTAGTCAAACTTTTTCTAGCTCTGACCGATCAAGCACCCTACGTACGACACAGTTCTGCAGACATTCAGCGTGATGACGTCCCTCACATTCTTGATCAAGCAAGGTGTCAAGGAAGTAGTTGAGCTCCGTCAACACGATGGCGTGGTGACGGTGATGGTGAAGTGATTCACGCAGGGCTTTGCCTAAGCACCATGAGAATATGACCGGGGTGTAAACTGTAGAGGGGGGCACCACACACGGCTAACGATTGTTGTTGTGTGTTATAGGTACCCCCTCCCCACGTATATATAGGTGGGAGGGGTGGGGAGCAGCTATGGGGTGCCCCAAGTAGGAGGAATCATACTTGGAGGCCTCCTCCAGTTCGGCCTCCCCCCTTCCTTTTTTAGCCGGAGAGAAAAGGGAAGGGGGAGGAGAGGAGGAGGGGGGGCGAACCCCTTCTTCTCCTTCTCCAATTCGTCCACATGCATAAGGGAGGGGGCACCCCTTTGTGGGCTAGTGTTCTCCCCTCTTATGGCCCATATGGCCCATATCTCCCCCCGGGGGTTCCGGTAACCCCCACGGTACTCCGATAAATACCGGATACTACCCGGAACACTTCCGGTGTCCGAATACTATCATCATATATATAAATATTTACCTCTCGACCATTTCGAGACTCCTTGTCATGTCTCTGATCTCATCCGGGACTCCGAACAACATTCGGTCACCAAATCACATAACTCATATAATACAAAATCGTCATCAAATGTTAAGCGTGCGGACCCTACGGGTTCAAGAACTATGTAGACATGACCGAGACACCTCTCCGGTCAATAACCAATAGCGGAACCTGGATGCTCATATTGGCTCCTACATATTCTGTGAAGATCTTCATCGGTCGAACCATTATGACAAAATTTGTTATTCCCTTTGTCATCGGTATGTTACTTGCCCGAGATTCAATCGTGGGTATCGTCATACCTAGTTCAATCTCGTTACCGGCAAGTCTCTTTACTCGTTCCGTAATACATTATCTCGTGACTAACTCATTAGTCATTTCACTGGTACAACAAGGTGCTATACAAATGGTTTTTAACCCCTTTCCGCGATGGCTTTCAGAACCGTCACCTAGTGAGTGTGGGCGATTTGGGGGTCCTTCCCACACGACCCAGAAACCATCGGGGATATGCCCTTCTGGCACACACGCTCAGCAAAATGAGGTCGTGTGCGACTGGTGAGCTAGCAAATACGGTTATATGTATAGTAGTGCTAAAAAAATACAATTATACAGGCGAAATAATTTTCGGTCGTAAGTACATCCCACACAGTCAGTCCCCGCGAAACGTTTCCGTTCGTATATACATCCCACATAGTCGTTGCATGTTTTCGTTCGTAGGTACATCACACACAATTTTCCCCGTTAAATCGTTTGTGATAGCGTTTCCATCGCACACAATATTAAAAAAATTATCGTTTGCGTTATTGAATGCATCACACATGGTGCGAAGAAGAAACTGTGTGGCAACGGCTGTCCATCACACACAGTTTTTATGCGATAAACGTTTGTGCAAGGTGGCCTAATGCAAACAATTTTGAAGAGAATGCCGTGTGTGATTGTTCATCGATCCAACACGGTTTATTCCTAGAAACCGTGTGCGTTGCCTTAGGTCATCGCCCACGGTATTTTCTCAATAACCGTTTGCAATAGAAAAAGCCAATTAGCAGGCTAATTCGCCATTAGCAGGATAATTGCCCTATTATTAATAATCATTTATTAATCTAATTGACATTCATATTAAACACATAATATATACCATTCTGATATTAAGGAAGCAGGATTTCATAATTGAAATACATCAGAGTACAACATGATAAAGCTTCAGCACTCAGCTAACCCATTACACAACTGCACCAGCACCAAGTTTCACATGACCATTCAAAATTAGCATCATAGACGGTACATAGACAGATGCATCTCATCGGGAAAACTGCTGAAGGAGAAGGCGAATATTGAGCCTTCATTGATGTTGAGGGTCTTTGCAACTTTAGGCCACTGCCTGTGGATGATTGACCGTCCATCCTTCGTCCTCTTTAGGAACACTTCAATATTGAACCGTGGGTGTTGTATGAAAACCTTCCTCGCCTCCTGACCATAGAGGTGGTTTGAGAGGTAATCATAAGTGAACTGCTTTGGAAAGGCCTGAAAACAAGGATGTGCATAAATATCTTCTCTATATTGGAAATGGGGCAAAGGAATAAAAAAGGGAAGGTATAATAGTTAGTACCATCTTGTAGCGAACTAATGTCTTCTTCATTGTGCAGACAAAGATCTTGTTGTTTTTTGTCACTAATTTCTTTATCCTAACAATCTTCCTGAGTTTCTTGACTTGATTGATATTCATGGACAACTCATTTCCCCATATGCAAAAAGGGTCGAAAAGTGGGTCAAAACCTCTGACAGCATGACCTACATGTGCAATACCAAATTGTCAAAAACCTAAGTATTACAATGGTTCCTGCAATTGCACAATAATGTGCTATTAGACAACGGACCATGCACGTGCTAACCTCGATTGTAAACCTCAGTGCTTCCCATTGTTTCCCTGCAACACATATAAGGTAGTTAGTCATCAGGTTACGTAAGGGTTCACATGCTATCAGTAATATATATTGATGAAAAATAAGAACATTGCAAATTCATCAGGTTAATTCAAGCCACATGGAAAACCCATTTATCCAAACCAAGCATGATTAAGAACTAGGAAATATAGCACTTGCATATGTTTCTCATGTATTAAGTGCAGCCAAATTCGATTTATTCCTCACATGCACAACAATAAAAAGTTCCACCCACGACAATTGGACATCGCATTGCAGAATTGAACCAAGCAGTTAACTAAACACCACAACAAATGAACCAAACATTAACGGAGCACCACATTGCACAATATAACATACTCCTAATAGAAGATCAGGCAGTTAACCGAACCAAGCATGCTTAACAACCTGGAAATATAGCAATTATATTTGTTTCTCATGTATTTAGTACAGCGAAATTTGATTTACTTCTCACATGGTACACAATAATAGAATGCACCCACAACTATTGAACATCGCATTGCAGAATTGAACCAAACGGTTAACTAAACACCACAACACAAATGAACCAAACGTTAACTGAGCACCACATTGCACAATGTATAACCAAACCAAGCATGCTTGGCCACTTGGAAATATAGCAATTGTATTTGTTTCTCATGTATTTAGTATAGCCAGATTCAATTTACTTCTCACATGGTATACAATAACAAAATGCACCCACAACTATTAAACATCGCATTGCAGAACTGAACCAAACAGTTAACTACACACCACAACACAAACGAACCAAACGTTAACTGAGCACCACATTGCACAATGTATAACCAAATCAAGCATGCTTGACAACTTGGAAATATAGCAATTGTATTCGTTTCTCATGTATTTTGTAAAGATAAATTCGATCTATTTCTCACATGGAAGACAATACAAAATTGCAGCCTTAAGAATTGAACATCACATTTGCAGAATTGAAGCAAATAGTTACCTGAAGACGACAACTAATTAACCAAATAGTTAATAAGTGAGCAGCACACTGCACGACATATATAACATATACACAGGAGCAACAGATTGCATGGTAAAATTAGATAGCACAATTCACTAGAATTTGTTAAGGAAAGGCAGGAGCAACACATGCAACGGGAAACCGAGCATGCTTAATTGGCGTAGCTAGAAAATGGCAAGGTGCTCCTCCAAGATCTGGGGGTCAGCACGAATGTTAGCCATCGCGACCTCATCCACGCGTGCGGCCACAATTTGCTTCTCCGCTGCCAAATGCTCCTTGAGCTCCTGGCTATACTGCGTGCACCATGGCTTAGGGCGGCGCTTATTTGGTGGATGGGTCGGTGATTTGGGTGGAAGGTGTCGCGCCAGCGGTCGGGGCATGTGGGATGTGGAAGGAGAAGGAGGATGGGGGTCTGGTGTGGATTACCTGCTTGGATAGACGAGGCCGAGCATCATGAAGGAGGGTCGCCGGCGAGGGGGCGGCGCTACAAGCAAGGAGTGAAGGTTTCAACTTGGAAAGGAAGGCGGAAACAAGGGAAATGTGGCTTTTGGTAAGGGGGAGGGGGCGGGGAGGTAGAAATTTCCGCGAAAGCCGAAAATTTGGAATCGCTTCACGAAAAACTATCGCACAAAGTGTCATCAGACATGGTCCCTTATTCAGAACTATGTACAATATGTGAACATCACAAACGATTCAGATAGCTTAACCCGTGTGCGATGAGTTTGAATGTCAAAAAATTTGGCTCCAATTTCCCTGGTTACAATGCTCATCCACGTCATTGCATAATTTGGGTACACAAAGGAGACCACAGCACACCCACACTTCTTAATCGAGCAAGTTTAGTAATTAAACAAAGCTAGCTGGCCTAAACATTGCTCTAACAAATTAAAGACCGGTGCTCTTAATTAAACAAACAAAGAGTACTACTACGGCTGGTGGTCGTCGATCTCTGCCACCTCCTCCATGTCCAGCTCACGCCCGACAGTTTCCTAGGGAAGGATCTCCATGGCATCCATCACACCATATTCGGCAAGCATCTCGCCATCCGCGTCCGCCATCTCTTTGGAAAAGGCCGCCACGAGCTCGACGTGGGCGGCCGCGATCTGGGCTTGGAAGGGCTCCGTCGTTGCGGCGGAGGAATGGACGACTGCTCGAACGCTCTCGGTGATCGCTAACTCTTCGGCCATGGGTTGCTGACCGTTGTCGGAGAAGCTTCGTTCGATTTGTGCGGTGACCGCCACGAGCTGGGCGTGGGCGTCCTCGACATGGTCATGGGCGGCCTCCATCAGGGCTAAGGCCGCCGTTGTGGAACGGACAGCTGTTGTGCTACTCTCACCAGCTGCTATCCCCGAGGCAGATGTTGCTGCCACCACCTGAGAAGCAACAGTGGCCGTTTGGGCTGCCATGGCCGTGCGGTCGCAAATCACGGCCGTGCTCATGCACCTTGTTAGCACGCGCGTGGTGGCTGGGGAGCGCTCTCGCCGGAGTGGGCCCCTGAAGTTGCCCTCACGACGCGGGTCCACGTCCCCATGTTTCACCGGCGATGATTGAATAGTGAAATGATATTTGGGGAGCGAGCTAGTGTGCTTGACACACCGGCTGTGGAATGCAGCTGGCGCACCTTCTCGCGTAAGCCATAGGCGTACTATACACCGACGGTGCTCCAGGATATTTTGTATTGCATCTCACACGGTTGGTGATAATAAACTGTGTGGGATCTACTTGATTTTTAGTTTTGATTTGAATTACATAATGGGGTCACAGCGGCAATGGACGGTGTTTGAAATGCTAGACCTTTTATCTACAGTGAACATGCAACTATATGTGTGTCGTAATTTTTTTGAATTGTTCAGGGTTTATTTGGACATTTTTATACGGTAACTTGGTTTTCTAGGCATTTCAGGTGCACAATTCAAAATTAATCCACATGCTCCAGTCCATAAAAATGGGTTGCAAAATCAAATGTTTGTCCTTGGTTGCAAGCTTAGGTCACATGCAAAAAATGAGAATGAATGCCATACACCCTGCCACCGTCACACGGCTGCAAACATTGAGATTCCTGATTTTTCAATTCTAGTAAATCCAAAACTCATCTGAAATTCATGAAACTTGGCATGCTATCCTGGAGCGGCATCAACATGCCGTGGTAAATTTTTTGTCCCATTTGGGGCAGGTCACAAACCAGAGCTTCTCATAACAAGCCTGATGGTTTCGGTAGGGAATGTCCCACCTTTGGGGACGAAATGATATCAGCTGCCTCTTATTGCTTTCAGAACATTTTCTAGTGTCAACATACAACAACAGGAGTGTTGTGTCAATTTTTGTGATTTTTCAGGGTTTGTTTTGACATTTTTATGCATCAATTGCGTTTTCAATGCATTTATCAGCACAATTCAAAGT
Organism: Triticum timopheevii; assembly: GCA_963921465.1. NCBI lineage: Eukaryota > Viridiplantae > Streptophyta > Magnoliopsida > Poales > Poaceae > Triticum > Triticum timopheevii. Next base: position 390,585,831 of record OY997274.1, read on the forward strand.
TGAACTACATGCACATGCTCTAATGCATATAAATTGGTTGAAAATTCAAATCTCTGTCCTTGGTTGCATGCTTATGTCCCATGCAAGAAATGAGAATAAATGTCAAACACCCTGCCACCGTCACTCGGTAGCAAACATTGAGATTCCTGGTTTTTAAATTCTAGTAAATCCAAAACTTGTCTAAAATTCATGAAACTTGGCATGCTATCATGGAGTGGCATCAACATGCTGTGGTAATTTTTTTGTCCCATTTGGGGCAGGTTTGGGTGTAAGCTTCTCACAAACCAGAGCTTCTCACAACAAGCGTGATGGTTTCGGTAGGGAATGTCCCACCTTTGGGGACGAAATGATATCGGCTGCCTCTTATTGCTTTCAAAATTTTTCTAGTGTCAACATAGAACAATAGGAGTGTTGTGCAATTTTTTGGGATTTTTCGGGGTTCGTTTGGACATTTTTATGCATTAATTGAATTTTCAATGCATTTATGTGCATAATTCAAATTTGAACTACATGCACATGCTCTAATGCATATAAATTGATTGAAAATTCAAATCTATGTCCTTGGTTGCATGCTTAGGTCCCATGCAAGAAATGGGAATGAATGTCAAACACCGTGCCACCGTCACACGACCGCAAACATTGAGATTCGTGGTTTTTAAATTCTAGTAAATCCAAAACTCGTCTGAAATTCATGAAACTTGGCTTGCTATCATGGAGCGGCATCAACATGCTGTGGTAATTTTTTTCTCCCATTTGGGGCAGGTTTGGATATAATCTTCTCACAAACCAGAGCCTCTCACAACAAGCCTGATGGTTTCGGTAGGGAATGTCCCACCTTTGGGGACGAAATGATATCAGCTGCCTCTTATTGCTTTCAAAAAATTTGTAGTGTCAACATAGAACAACAGGAGTGTTGTGTCAATTTTTGGGGTTTTTCGGTGTTCGCTTGGACATTTTTATGCATTAATTGAGTTTTCAATGCATTTATGTACATAATTCAAATTTGAACTACATGCACATGCTCTAATGCATATAAATTGGTTGAAAATTCATATATGTGTCCTTGGTTGCATGCTTAGGTCCCATGCAAGAAATGAGAATGAATGTCAAACACCCTGCCACCAGCACTCGGCCGCAAACATTGAGATTCCTGGTTTTTAAATTCTAGTAAATCCAAAACTCGTCCGAAATTCATGAAACTTGGCATGCTATCATGGAGCGGCATCAACATGTCATGGTAATTCTTTTGTCCCATTTGGGGCAGGTTTGGGTATAAGCTTCTCACAAACCAGAGTTTTTCACAACAAGCCTGATGGTTTCGGTAGGGAATGTCCCACCTTTGGGGACGAAATGATATCAGCTGCCTCTTATTGCTTTAAAAAAATTTCTAGTGTCAACATAGAACAACATGTGTCAATTTTTGGGATTTTTCGGGGTTCGTTTGCATATTTTTATGCATTAGTTGAGTTTTTGATGCATTTATGTGGATAATCCGAATTTGAACTACATGCACATGCTCTAATGCATATAAATTTGTTGAAAATTCTATGTCCTTGGTTGCATGCTTAGGTCCCATGCAAGAAATGGGAATGGATGTCAAACACCCTTCCACCGTCACTCGGCCACAAACATTGAGATTCCTGGTTTTTAAATTCTAGTAAATCTAAAACTCATCCCTAATTCATGAAACTTGGCATGCTATCATGGAGCGGCATCAACATGCCGTGGTAATTTTTTTGTCCCATTTGGGGCAGGTTTGGGTATAAGCTTATCACAAACAAGAGCTTCTCACAACAAGCCTGAAGGTTTCGGTAGGGAACGTCCCACCTTCGGGGACGAAATGATATCCACTACGTCTTATTGGTTTCAAAAAATTTCTAGTGTCAACATAGAACAACAAGAGTGTAGTGTTAAATTTTTCATTTTTTCGGGGTTCGTTTGGACATTTTTATACATTAACTGGATTTTCCAGGCATTTTATGTGCATAACTCAAATTTGAACTACATGCACATGCTCCAGTGCATATAAATTGGTTGAAAAATCAAATCTTTGTCCTTGGGTGCATGCTTAGGTCCCATGCAAGAAATGGGAATAAATTTCAAACACCAGGGCACTGTTGATTGCCCGCAAAACATTGAGATACTTTCTTTTTAAATTCTAGCAAATCCAAAACTCGTCTAAAATTCATGAAACTTTACATGCTATCGTGGAATGGCAGCCGACATGCTGTAGTATTTTTCGTGTCCATGTTGATAGGAGGAGCACTCGAATAACAACCAACAAAGGCATTTTTCAAACAAATAGCCGCCACTCTAACCTCGCAAACGTTTGTATAATTCAAATCGTGTGCGTTATGTTAACCATTCACGTGATGTCATGTGTCTTCGTTTTAATGGCTATAGGAGGTACCGTGCGGACAGCTGCTTGACTGAACGGGAGCGTGCGAGCGCAGTCCGGTGCACAGGCTGACTGAGAGGCGTGCAAGCTGTCCTCCAATGCGTAGGCTCACCAGGAACCGTGCGAGCTGTACGCTGCTTAGGCTCACTGGGAATCATGCCCTTTGACTTCCATGGCCGCCCGCCTTCCTCTCCATTAATGGCGCCCAAGCCGCTGCTTAATATGGGCGGCCTTACTGTTCGCCTCCCATTCCCCTCCCTCCCGCAGACCTCCACCAACGCCATGGCTCAGAAGGATCATCTGCCACTAGTATTCAAGTTTGGTGAAGTCGAATCCGAGCCGGAGGAGATAGAATATAAGGAGGAATGGGGCCACATGGACATGGCCCAAAATGAGCTGGTCGCAGATGTTGCTGCCCCGCTCTTGTCCCAGCTCCCATCCCCGCGCCCACGCCAGTGACCATCCCCATAGCATTGACGGCTGGTTGCCGAGCACTATCGCAGAGCTGGAAGCCTCGAGCGTCATCGAGGTCTCCGCGGACCCGCGCGAGCTTGTGTACATGCCAGTGCCAGCGCCAGCACCCGTGCCTGTGCACGTCCCTCCACCCACCGCGGCGCCGGTCCCCGTACGTTTGGCTGCATCCGCCGCGCCCGTTCCTGATACATCTCCAACGTATCGATAATTTTTGATTATTCCATGCTGTTTTATTATCAATCTTGGATGTTTTATAATCATTTTATTGTCATTTTATATCATTTTTTGGTACTAACCTATTGACTAGTGCAAAGTGCCAGTTGTTGTTTTCTGCATGTATTTTACATTGCAGGAAATCAATATCAGATGAGGTCCAAATGCCACGCCAATTTACGATGATTTTTTATGGGCCAGAAAGAACACAATGGGCCCTGGTTGCACCTGGGGGAAGTCCCGAGGAGGGGACAACCCACCAGGGCGCACCAGGAGGCCCAGGCGCGCCCAGGTGGGTTGTGCCCACCTCGGGTGCCCCCTGGGCCAACTCTTTGCTCTATAAATACCCCAATATTCCAGAAACCCTAGGGGAGTCGACGAAATTTTCATCCAGCCGCCGCAGAGTCCAGAACCACCAGATCCAATCTAGACACCATCACAGAGGGGTTCACCACTTCCATTGGTGCCTCTCTGATGATGCGTGAGTAGTTCTTTGTAGACCTTTGAGTCCGTAGTTAGTAGCTAGATGGCTTCCTCTCTCTCTCTCTTGGTTATGAATACAATGATCTCTTGGAGATCCATATGATGTAAGTCCTTTTTGCGGTGTGTTTGTTGGGATCTGATGAACATCGAGTTTATGATCATTTATATCTTTTTATATCCATGAAAGTTATTTGAGTTCTTTGATCTCTTATATGCGTGATCTCTTATAGCCTCGTATTTCTTCTCCGATATTTGGGGTTTGTTTGGCCAACTTGATCTATTTATCTTGCAATGGGAAGAGGTGCCCGGTAGTGGGTTTGATCTTACGGTGCTTGATCGCAGTGACAGAAAGGGAACTGACATGTATGTATCATTGCTACTAAGGATAAAAAGGCGGGATCCATATCTGCCGCAATAGATAAACAGATCTTGTCTACATCATGTCATCATTCTTATTGCATTACTCCATTTTTACATGAACTTAATACACTAGATGCATGCTGGATAGCGATTGATGTGTGGAGTAATAGTAGTAGATGCATGCAGGAGTCGTTCTACTAATCTTGGATGTGATACATATGTAATGATCATTGCGTGGACATCGTCATGATTATTTCAAGTTCTATCAATTTCCCAACAGTAATTTGTTCACCCACTGTTTGCTATTTTTCTCGAGAGAAGCCACTAGTGAAACCTATGGCCCCTGGGTCTTCTTTCTCATATATTTGCCCTGCGATCTACTTTTCCCTTGCGTTTATTTTCAGATCTATTAAACTAACAAATACAAAAATACCTTGCTGCAATTTATTTGTGCTGTGATCTATTTATCCTATGTACAAATTTATCTCACGTCCTTCCTATCTTGAGGCGTCGTACCCCGAGAGGGATTGACAACCCCTTTAACACGTTGGGTTGCGAGGTGTTGTTCTTTGTGTGCAGGGGCTGTTTACGTTGTGTTGCTTGGTTCTCCTACTAGTTCGATAACCTTGGTTTCATATCTGAGGGAAATATTTACCACTGTTGTGCTGCATCATCCCTTCCTCTTTGGGGAAATAACGACGTAGCTTCAAGAGACATCAAAAGGAATTTCTTGCGCCGTTGCCAGGGAGGTTCTTCAACAGCACCAGCTTCCTAATCACAAATCTCATCTCCTTGCAATTTACATCATTTGCCTCTCGTTTTCCTCTCCCCCACTTTACAAAAAATTGCCGTTTTATTCGCCCCTCTTTTTCCGTTCGCCGTTTTCTTACCGGATCTGTTTTTGCGTGCATCCTTGTTTGCTGGTATGGATAGTTCTTCCTCTATTGCTTGCACTCCTGAGGATGAGGTCCTCAACTTTAAACAAAGGGTAGAAGAAAAAATAAAAGATGCTTCATATAGAATTTGCATTGATTGTAATAGATCTATCCGTAAGCAATCTACAATTGTGCTTTTGTGTTGTTTTTATGTTGGCATCACCACTTGGTATATTCATCCTTTATACGATTACCGGTGGAAATTTCTTAATGAGTCCTCCTTTTGATGCTCTTAATACTATGGGAAATTTAGTAGGCTCACCATCTCTTATGGTTAATGAAACAATTTTGACTCTTGAGCATGTCATGGAAAGACTAGATGTTATTGAAAAGAAAATGCTGACCGAAGATCATATGGAAATTATATACAGAAGGATGCATAATTTTGCTACTAATTTTGGGTCAAAAGCGGGTGATATTTTTAAGTTGTTAAAAGAGAGCGGTACCTTAATCCATGAAAGAGTAGAAGAAAGTCCGTCTTGGATCGATAAATTGGAAGAAATATTTAGTAATCTAAGCACGGCTTTTACTACCACTAAAATCATTGAGGAAACTCCCGTAAACAGTAAGAAATCTAGGAACAAGGGTGCATCTTCTAGTAATAATGATAAAGGAGACCTTAAGATGATTAGCATCCATCAGAATTTTGTTGAAGTGATAAGAGATCCTTTTTGTAAGAATGAAATGTTTAAATTTACTCTGAGGAGTATTGCTATTGAAGGTCTTTATGCTAATTCTTTGAAGGATTCTAAGTGTTTGATTGAAGAGTTGGACAAGGATGACAAAACTTAGATCCTTGCTTTATGCCTAGCTAAGGGCGTAAAACTATAGCGCTTGTTGGGAGGCAACCCAATGAATAATTTTTTTTTGCTTTTTGCTTTATGTTCTTGAGTGTTAGCACAATTATGCTACTGTTATGATTTTGTTTTTTGTGTTTTAATTAGTGTTTGTGCCAAGTAAAGCCTTTAGGATCTTCTGGGGTGATAATTGTTTGATCTTGCTGAAAAAGACAGAAACTTTGTGCTCACGAAAATAATTATCATACATCACACAAAAGATATTTTGCCCCAATTCTTTTTGAAGAAGATTAATATACAAAATATGCTGGTTTTCCTAATTTGGTAGAATTTTTGGAGTTACATAAGTATTCGAAAGTTCAAGATTACTATAGACTGTTCTGTTTTGACAGATTCTGTTTTCTTTGTGTTGTGTGCTTATTTTGATGGCTCTATGGTTTTCTTAGATGACTTTTTGCCATAGAAAAGTTGGAATACAGTAGATATAATACAAAAACAAAATAAAAATTGGTTTGATACAACACTTATAGTAGTGGATCTCACAAGAGTTTTGTTGAGTTTTGTGTGATTGAAGTTTTCAAGTTTTGGGTTATCTGACGATGGATGAAAGAAGTATAGAATAGCCTAAGCTTGGGGATGCCCCAGCATCCCAAGATATTATCCAAGAATGAGCAACCAACTAAGCTTGGGGAGGCCCCCGAGTGGCATCCGCTCTTTCTTCTAACGACCATCGGTATTTTACTCGAGACTATATTTTTATTCGTCACATGATATGTGTTTTGCTTGGAGTGTCTTGTATGATATGTGTCTTTGCTTGTTTTATTTTGTGTTTTAAGTCATCAATCATTTCTGGAAACACCTGTTTGAGAGAGCCAAAATTATGTCATGACATGTAAGAATTTCTCTCTATGCTTCACTTAAATTTTTATGAGCAATGGACTTGCTCTAGTGCTTCACTTATATCTTTTTGAGCACGGTGTGGTTAGTATTTTTGAAGAAATGCTCTCTTTCTTCACTTAGATATATTTGAGAGTTAGTAAAATTTTGAAGAAATTCTCTCTTACTTCACTGAAATTATTTTGAGAGAAAGAAAATATGTTATGCTCATGGTCTTCACTTATATTTGTTTGAGCTTATGAAAAGCAACACATGAAAATTAGTCCCAAATTGATAGAGATCCAAGAAGGATAAAGAAAGAAGAAAATATATGTCATGAAGATCATTGGACAAAATAAACTTGATTCTCAGTAATAGTTTTGAGATATGAGGATGTGATATGTGAATTATGTTGGTGAGTAATTCTGCTCAAGTAAGAATATTGGTGTTAAGATTTGTGATTCCCTATGCATGCACGAAAGTCAATAATCATGCAATGAAAAATATACCCTACTTGTGGTGCATTATTCAGTGTTAATTATGCTGAATGCTTGCTTATGAGATTATCTGTTTCTTGGTTGGTCGCTTCTCAATCTTTTTGCTAGCCTTCATTTTGCACCAAGTATGACCTCTACTTGTGCATCCAAAATCCTTTAAACCAGTTTTGCCACATGAGTCCACTATATCTACCTATATGCGGTATTCTTCTACTGTTCTAAGCAAATTTGTATGTGCCATGTCTAATTTTGAAAATGAACTTCTCTTTTGTGTGTTTGTTTCGCTCACGGAACGGTAACGGGTAGCTAATATTTTCCATGCTAGATGTGTTATTCTCACGATGAGTGTTTATTCACTTGTCATTGCACGAGAGTAAGGCAAAGGTTTTAGGGATGCCCGGTCCCGAAATGCAAAAATGAATTTATTTTGTGTTGCCAAATAATAAATTCCTTGGAAAGTGTTGGTATGGAGGGCACCCGTGGATACGGTTAGCCATGGAAAGTAAAAGTTATGGTGGAAAAAGGAATAAACTTTATTTTCTGTTTGGGAACCGCCTATGATATATCGAGCATGGAAAGTGTTGGGATGCTCCAGGTCGTTTTCGTTGGTGGGATGGATACACCTCCCAAAATGTTTTTATCTCTAATTTTTTCACTTTGAGCCCTGGAACCTCTACAAATCACTACTTCCCTCTGCGAAGGGCCTTTCTTTTACTTATGCAATTTTTATTTTTGAAATGGAGTCTGGATCCTCTCTTATAAAAGCACCAACTAGGGGACAATATGATCGTACTTAAGTATTGGGTGTAGCTAATATTCGAGTGTGTTTCATGAATGGATCAATGTTTGAGCATGATGGGCTAAGGATAACTTGTTTTAGCATTGATATTTTGAAAGACATGGTTGCTTGTTGATATGCTTGAGTATCTAAATTATTATGTCAAAATTAGGCTATTGCTTTGAATCACATAAAAGTACAAATGTCCATGCTATGAAGAAAAGAATATGATATGACATGATAAAGAACACTCCACATCAAAAATTCTATTTTATCACTTACCTACTCGAGGATGAGCAGGAGTTAAACTTGGGGATGCTGATACGTCTCCAATGTATCTATAATTTTTGATTATTCCATGTTGTCTTATTATCAATCTTGGATGTTTTATAATCATTTTATATCATTTTTTTGTACTAACCTATTGACATAGTACCAAGTGCCAGTTGCTGTTTTCTGCATGTTTTTTACATTGCAGGAAATCAATATCTGATGAGGTCCAAATGCCACGCCAATTTATGATGAACTTTTATGGGCCAGAAGGAACACAATGGGCCCTGGTTGCACCTGGGGGAGTCCCGAGGAGGGGACAACACACCAGGGCGCGCCAGGAGGCCTAGGCGCGCCCTGGTGGGTTGGGCCCACCTTGAGTGCCCCCTGGACCGACTCTTTGCTCTATAAATACCCCAATATTCTAGAAACCCTAGGGGAGTCGACGAAATTTTCATCTATCCGCCGCAGAGTCCAGAACTACCAGATCCAATCTAGACACCATCACACAGGGGTTCACCACTTCCATTGGTGCCTCTCCGATGATGCGTGAGTAGTTCTTTGTAGACCTTTGGGTTCGTAGTTAGTAGCTAGATAGCTTCCTCTCTCTCTCTCTCTCTCTTGATTATCAATACAATGATCTCTTGGAGATCCATATGATGTAAATCCTTTTTGCCGTGTGTTTGTTGGGATCTGATGAACTTCGAGTTTATGATCAGTTATATCCTTTTATATCCATGAAAGTTATTTGAGTTCTTTGATCTCTTATATGTGTGATCTCTTATAGCCTTGTATTTCTTCTCCGATATTTGGGTTTTGTTTGGAAAACTTGATCTATTTATCTTGCAATGGGAAGAGGTGCCCGGTAGTGGGTTCGATCTTACGGTGCTTGATCCCAGTGACAGAAAGGGAACCGACACGTATGTATCGTTGCTACTAAGGATAAAAAGACGGGATCCATATCAGCCGCAATAGATAAATGGATCTTTTCTACATCATGTCATCGTTCTTATTGCATTACTCCGTTTTTCCATGAACTTAATACACTAGATGCATGCTGGATTGCGATCGATGCATGGAGTAATAGTAGTAGATGCAGGCAGGAGTCGATCTACTAATCTTGGACGTGATGCATATGCAATGATCATTGCCTGGATATCGTCATGATTATTTGAAGTTCTATCAATTGCCCAACAGTAATTTGTTTGCTCACCATTTGCTATTTTTCTCGAGAGGAGCCACTAGTGATACCTACGGCCCCCGGGTCTTCTTTCTCATATATTTGCCTTGTGATCTACTTTCCCTTGCGTTTATTTTAAGATCTATGAAACTAAAAAATACAAAAATACCTTGCTGCAATTTATTTGTTCTATGATTTATTTATCCTATCTACAAATTTACCTCACGTCCTTTGCCTATCTTCAGGCGTCGTACCCCGAAAGGGATTGCCAACCCCTTTAACACGTCGGGTTGCGAGGTGTTGTTCTTTGTGTGCAGGGGTTGTTTACATTGTGTTTCTTGGTTCTCCTACTGGTTCGATAACATTGGTTTCATATCTGAGGGAAATACCTACCACCGTTGTGCTGCATCATCCCTTCCTCTTTGGGGAAATACGGACATAGCTTCAAGCGACATCAGTGCCCGTGCGCGCGGCCCCCTCAGCTGCATGGGACGTCGCCGTTGATCGCTACCTCTCAGCGCCGCCAGCTGTCGTCCTCCAGCGCCCTGCCCGTCGATCACGCGATGACATGATGTTTGATTTACAAGTGAAGAACATTCTGAGCTACCTTGAAGACTTCAACAACGGCGTCCCGGAGGATGACAATGACAAGGACGGCGCGGCACGCCGCCTCCGCTGCCGCTGGAAATAGTTTTTTTTCTTGGGTTTCATATTGTATCTCGATCTCAAACGTTTTAGTTAGAACACCCGTATGCAAACCGACAGCTTCCCTAGGAAGCCAAGGGAAAATGTGCCGAGTCGGATTTGTGCAGCTCTTGATTGCAAATGTTTCAGATAGAACACCCGTATGCAAAGCGAGAGCAGGATTTGTGCATCTCTTAAACGCAAATGGTTGTTTTGGATGACCCGTGTGCAACCACTTACAAACAATTTGGTAAGATTTGCATCTGTCATATTGGATATGTTGCCATTTGTCAAACTTGAAAGATTGACATTTGTTGATCTAGTAACGTTGCCATTTGTCAACCTTGTAACACTGCGATTTGTCAAAATATGCAGCTAAAAATCACTAGCACTATATAATTTCTGCAACTAAAATTCAGTAATTAAGCATAGATTTCATTCATAGATTAAGCAGTCGTGCTTAATTTATACAAACAGTTCAACTCGATAGCTAAAGCGACCAAACTTTTCCCCAATTATTGCCAACCAGGTACTAAAATAGCCAGTTCTACTTTATATACTAGCTAATTTTAAGTACGTTGTACAGTTCCACCACATCTATAGTCAAATGAACTGAAAAAATAGCCCCTAAATACTACTACTACGGAGGGGCTTTGTACTACTTCCGGCAGCCTCTCCTCTGTCGAGCGTGCTCAGTAAGAGGCAGAGGAGGAGGAGCCTACCAACGAGCTGGACATATGCAATACGGTGCTTGCCGTTGCTGCATGTTCGGCGACGCTCGCCAGCTCGAATGCCCACTACCGCTCCAGACTCGCCGGCCGTGAGGGTTTTTATAGCAGGCCGATAAGCATTGGGATTTTGGGGGATTTCACCCAGTCGGGCGGGAGCCTTGCACGGTAACCTACGAGGTTGCGTGGGAACGGGCTCACCAATGATTCATTGGCGCCACCATTTGGACAAAAGAACGCTCCCACGTGCTGCGCAAGCTTGCGTTGTAAGTCGTCTGCGGCAGTGGGGTGACAAGACGTGCGAGAGGAGGACGAAACGCCACATACACATACGGTTAATAAAAAAATGTTTGCAATTGAATTAGCTACTATACACCCGTCCTGGTTTATAAGTAGGATTTAACTAATAAAATACGAATGCATGTCGCCAAAGATTATATAGAGATTCGTATTTGAACATAGTTTCCAATTATATAATTTTTATAACATGCATTAACATTTTGTTGGTTAAATTTGAGGGCAAAGTATGGCACATAATATAAAGGGGACTATAGACCAAGACGGAGGTGTCCCTCTCGTGTCCCTCCGGGTGCTCTACCCTCGCCCCTTCACGCGCGCTGCTAGTGTTTGGGGTCGGCGCACAATCACACATGTTCGTGTGCATGCGGTTGCGCCGTGCGCGGCTCCAGAATGCAGTTACCCGATGCAAAAACTGCCATCCAGATGCGCCGAGAATCCAGGCCGCCCGGCCCCCATTTATTCATGCGGCCATTTACCTTCATCTCTCGCATCACACGACACAATAAGCACCTCCACGATGACACATACAGAGAGGACATCCAGCGATTCCAATGGCGATCCCCGTGGCTCCAATGGCGATCCCAATGGCCGACAACGACAATGGCGGGCAGTTCACCATGCATCACGTAGTGGACACCCACGTGAGGGGGAAGGCCCTCTCGGTGGTGTACACGAACGATCCGATGTCAGTGGAGAGCTCCATCCAAAATATAGAGCAGTTCCTTGCTAAGGACAAGTACCAAGTGGTCGGCTTCGACCTCGAATACACCATCGGTTATGCCGGGCATGATCAGAAGGTTGTTGTCGCCCAGAAGTGCGTGCGACATGACGTCCTCGTCTACCACTACCACCTGGCCACAAGGCCTTGCCAGCGTTTCTCCAGGTTTATCAACAGCTCTGACTACAACTTTGTTGCGGTGGACACCACCAACGATCTAAAACCGCTCAAGGTTTCGGGCTTGAAATGCCCGAATCTTGTCAACATACAGGACCACTACAAGGTCTGGGGCAGCGCCAAGAACAAACTGAACTCCCTTGTTGACCTCGCCTCAGGCATCATCGGCCCCTACTACATAAAGATGAAGGATGAGAGCAACAAGGGCAAGGTCACCTGGCATAATGTTTGGCATGAGAGACTGGATGAAGAACATGTCAAGTACGCGGCCAATGACTGGTACAGAAGCTATGAGATATACAGGCGGATTGTTGACATGAGGAAGTGTCTTGTTCATGCCCCAACCGGGATCGAGCCACAGAGTAGTGGCGGGAGCGTCACAAGAAGTAGATGACTAGACGATCGTTACTCCTACTTTAGAATGCATGCAATTGTTTATTGAGGTGTGTGTGAATGATCTGTATAGTCACTTATGTAATTGGATGTTTATTTCAGTTATATATATATACATGTTATTCTTCTATAGACAGAGCAAATCACACGGCTTATTAGTAGCAATCGTTTGTGTTATTATTGGTCTTCGCACACATTTCTAATCACGAACCTGTTTGCCGCATATCACACACATATTGTTCAGTTGAACCGTTTCCATTCTGTTGCGCAATAAAGGCTGCAAAGAGGGATCTACAGCAGCAAGATCTGTCGAGGTCTTTGTTTTGTAATTTTCGACATTTCTTCTTTTTTGAACACATGTTGATTGGCTTGAAGAAGGTCTATCTCGTTACTTTTTGATAATTATTTATACGCAAGCAACTAGTTTGCATTTTTCAAAGTTTCTTGTATGAACAGAATCGGACACGAACTTACTATAGTAATCATCTATGTTATAATATCTCATCTCAAACAATTCATTCGAGTGGGCTGTTTGCTGCGTATCACACACATCTAGTTTACACGAATCGTTTGTGTTCTTTTGGCTGATCGCAAATGCCGCATATCACACACATCTTGTTAAGATGAACGTTTCCGTTCTCTTGCCTAATCGAAAATAGTTTGTCCGAGTGAACCGTATGTCGTATATCATGTTGGAAATATGCCCTAGAGGCAATAATAAAAGGATTATTATTATATTTCCTTGTTCATGATAATTGTCTTTATTCATGCTATAATTGTATTATCCGAAAATCGTAATACACGTGTGAATACATAGACCATAATATGTCCCTAGTAAGCCTCTAGTTGACTAGCTCGTTGATCAATAGATAGTCATGGTTTCCTGACTATGGACATTGGATGTCGTTGATAACGGAATCACATCATTAGGAGAATGATGTGATGGACAAGACCCAATCCTAAGCATAGCACAAGATCGTGTAGTTCGTTTTGCTAGAGCTTTTCCAATGTCAAGTATCTCTTCCTTAGACCATGAGATCGTGTAACTCCCGGATACCGTAGGAGTGCTTTGGGTGTACCAAACGTCACAACGTAACTGGGTGACTATAAAGGTGCACTACAGGTATCTCCGAAAGTGTCTGTTGGGTTGACACGGATCGAGACTGGGATTTGTCACTCCGTATGACGGAGAGGTATCTCTAGGCCCACTCGGTAATGCATCATCATAATGAGCTCAAAGTGACTAAGTGTTTGGTCACGGGATCATGCATTACAATATGAGTAAAGTGACTTGCCGGTAACGAGACTGAATGAGGTATTGGGATACCGACGATCGAGTCTCGGGCATGTAACGTACCGATTGACAAAGGGAATTGTATACAGGGTTGCTTGAATCCTCGACATCGTGGTTCATCCGATGAGATCATCGAGGAGTATGTGGGAGCAAACATGGGTATCCAGATCCAGCTGTTGGTTATTGACCGGAGAGCCGTCTCGGTCAAGTCTGCATGTCTCCCGAACCCGTAGGGTCTACACACTTAAGGTTCAGTGACGCTAGGGTTGTATGAATATGAGTATGCAGCAAACTGAATGTTGTTCGGAGTCCCGGATGAGATCTCAGACGTCACGAGGAGTTCCGGAATGGTCCGGAGGTAAAGAAAACTATATAGGAAGTGCTGTTTCGGCCATCGGGAAAGTTTCGGGGTCACCCGGTATTGTACCGGGACCACCGGAAGGCTCCCGGGGGTCCACCGGGTGGGTCCACCTATCCTGGAGGGCCCCGTGGGCTGAAGTAGGAGGGGAACCAGCCCTAGTGGGCTGGTGCGCCCCCCCTTGGCCCCCCCTGCGCCTAGGGTTGGAAACCCTAGGTGGGGGGGAGCGCACCACTTGCCTTGGGGGGCACTCCACCCCCCTTGGCCGCCAACCCCCTTGGGAGATTGCATCTCCCAGGGCCGGCGCCCCCCCTGGGGGCCTATATAAAGGAGGGCAGGTGGGAGGGAAGCCGCACCCTGTGTCTTGGCGCCTCCCTCCCCCTGCTACACCTCGTCCTCCTCCCGCAGCAGCTTGGCGAAGCCCTGCCGGAGTTCAGCTGCATCCACCACCACGCTGTCGTGCTGCTGGATCATCATCAACCTCTCCTTCCCCCTTGCTGGATCAAGACGGAGGAGACGTCACGCTGACCGTATGTGTGTTGAACGCGGAGGTGCCGTCCATTCGGCGCTTGGATCTCCGGTGATAGGATCACGACGAGAACGACTACTTCAACCCCGTTCTTTTGAACGCTTCCGCTCGCGATCTACAAAGTGGTATGTAGATGCATCTCTCCTTTCACTCGTTGCTTAGATGAACTCATAGATGGATCTTGGTGAAACCGTAGGAAAATTTTTATTTTCTGCAACGTTCCCCAACAGTGGTATTAGAGCTAGGTCTATGCGTAGTTCTCTATTGCACGAGTAGAACACAATTTTGTTGTGGGCGTAGATCTTGTCAACTTCCTTGCCGCTACTAGTATTTTCTTGCTTCAGCGGTATTGTGGGATGAAGCGGCCCGGACCGACCTTACACGTACGCTTACGTGAGACAGGTTCCACCGACTGACATGCACTAGTTGCATAAGGTGGCTAGCGGGTGTCTGTCTCTCCTACTTTAGTTGGAGCGGATTCGACGAAAAGGGTCCTTATGAAGGGTAAATAGAAGTTGACAAAATCACGTTGTGGTTATTCGTAGGTAAGAAAACGTTCTTGCTAGAACCCAATTGCAGCCACGTAAAAGATGCAACAACAATTAGAGGACGTCTAACTTGTTTTTGCAGCAATTGTCATGTGATGTGATATGGCCAGAAGTTGTGATGAATGATGAATGATATATTGTGATGTATGAGATCATGTTCTTGTAATAGGAATCACGACTTGCATGTCGATGAGTATGACAACCGGCAGGAGCCATAGGAGTTGTCTTTATTTTTTGTATGACCCGCATGTCATTGAAGAACGCCATGTAAATTACTTTACTTTATTGCTAAACGCGTTAGCCATAGAAGTAGAAGTAGTCGTTGGCGTGACAACTTCATGAAGACACAATGATGGAGATCATGGTGTCATGTCGGTGACGAAGATGATCATGGAGCCCCGAAGATGGAGATCGAAGGAGCTATATGATATTGGCCATATCATGTCACTACTATATAATTGCATGTGATGTTTATTATGTTTTATGCATCTTGTTTACTTAGAATGGCGGTGGTAAATAAGATGATCCCTTATAATAATTTCAAGAAAGTGTTCCCCCTAACTGTGCACCGTTGCTAAAGTTCGTTGTTTCGAAGCACCACGTGATGATCGGGTGTGATAGATCCTTACGTTCGCATACAATGGGTGTAAGACAGATTTACACATGCAGAACACTTAGGGTTAACTTGACGAGCCTAGCATGTACAGACATGGCCTCGGAACACAAGAGACCGAAAGGTAGAACACAAGTCGTATGGAAGATACGATCAACATGGAGATGTTCACCGATGATGACTAGTCCGTCTCACGTGATGATCGGACACGGCCTAGTCGACTCGGATCGTGTAACACTTAGATGACTAGAGGGATGTTAATGTGAGTGGGAGTTCATTAAATAATTTGATTATATGAACTTAATTATCATGAACTTAGTCTAAAACTTTTGCAAAATATGTCTTGTAGATCAAGTGGCCAACGCTCATGTCAACAAGAAATTTAACGCGTTCCTAGAGAAAACCAAGCTGAAAGATGATGGCAGCAACTATTCGGACTGGGTCCGGAACCTGAGGATCATCCTCATAACAGCCAAGAAAGCATATGTCCTAGATGAACCGCTAGGTGAAGCACCCATCCCAGAGAAGCAAGACGTTATGAACTTTTGGCAGTCACGTGCTGATGATTATTCCCTCGTTCAGTGCGGCATGCTTTACAGCTTATAACCGGGGCTCCAAAAGCGTTTTGAGAAACACGGAGCATATGAGATGTTCGAGGAGCTGAAAATGGTTTTTCAAGCTCATGCCCGGGTCGAGAGATATGAAGTCTCCGACAAGTTCTATAGTTGTAAGATGGAGGAAAACAGTTCTGTCAGTGAGCACATACTCAAAATGTCTAGGTTGCCCAACTGCCTGTCCCAGCTG
The DNA here is from genome assembly GCA_963921465.1 of Triticum timopheevii. Classification (NCBI taxonomy): domain Eukaryota; kingdom Viridiplantae; phylum Streptophyta; class Magnoliopsida; order Poales; family Poaceae; genus Triticum; species Triticum timopheevii. The sequence continues at coordinate 390,602,238 of OY997274.1, forward strand.
GAGATCAACCTCCCGGATGAGGCGGTCATTGACAGAATCCTTCAGTCGCTCCCACCGAGCTACAAGAGCTTTGTGTTGAACTACAATATGCAGGGGATGGTGAAGACCATTCCTGAAGTATTTTCAATGCTGAAGTCAGCAGAGGTTGAAATCAAGAAAGAACATCAAGTGTTGATGGTCAATAAGACCACTAAGTTCAAGAGGGGCAAGGGTAAGAAGAACTTCAAGAAGGACGGCAAAGATGTTGCCGCACCCGGTAAGCTAGTTGCCGGGAAGAAGTCAAGGAATGGACCCAAGCCTGAGACTGAGTGCTTTTATTGCAAGGGGAAGGGTCACTGGAAGCGGAACTGCCCCAAATACTTAGCGGACAAGAAGGCCGGCAACACTAATGGTATATTTGATATACATGTAATTGATGTGTACCTTACCATTACTCGTAGTAACTCCTGGGTATTTGATACCGGTGCCGTTGCTCATATTTGTAACTCACAGCAGGAGCTGCGAAATAAGCAGAGACTGGCGAAGGATGAGGTGACGATGTGCGTCGGGAATGGTTCCAAGGTCGATGTGATCGCCGTCGGCACGCTACCTCTACATTTACCCACGGGATGAGTTATGAACCTCAATAATTGTTATTTGGTGCCAAGTTTGAGCATGAACATTGTATCTGGATCTCGTTTAATACGAGATGGCTACTCATTTAAATCCGATAATAATGGTTGTTCTATTTATATGAGAGATATGTTTTATGGTCATGCCCCGATGGTCAATGGTTTATTCTTAATGAATCTCGAACGTAATGTTACACATATTCATAGCGTGAATACCAAAAGATGTAAAGTTGATAACGATAGTCCCACATACTTGTGGCACTGCCGCCTTGGTCACATTGGTGTCAAGCGCATGAAGAAGCTCCATGCTGATGGACTTTTAGAGTCTCTCGATTATGAATCATTTGACACATGCGAACCATGACTCATGGGCAAAATGACCAAGACTCCGTTCTCCGGAACAATGGAGCGAGCAACCAACTTATTGGAAATCATACATACCGATGTGTGTGGTCCAATGAGCGTTGAGGCTCGCGGAGGATATCGTTATGTTCTCACTCTCACTGATGACTTGAGTAGATATGGTTATGTCTACTTAATGAAACACAAGTCTGAAACCTTTGAAGAGTTCAAGGAATTTCAGAATGAGGTAGAGAATCAACGTGACCGAAAGATAAAGTTCCTACGATCAGATCGTGGAGGAGAATACTTAAGTCACAAATTTGGTACACACTTAAGGAAATGTGGAATCGTTTCACAACTCACGCTGCCTGGAACACCTCAGCGTAATGGTGTGTCCGAACGTCGTAATCACACTCTATTGGATATGGTGCGGTCTATGATATCTCTTACCGATTTACCGCTATCATTTTGGGGATACGCTCTAGAGATAGCTACATTCACTTTAAATAGGGCACCGTCTAAATCCGTTGAGACAACACCGTATGAATTATGGTTTGGGAAGAAACCTAAGCTGTCATTTCTAAAAGTTTGGGGATGCGATGCTTATGTCAAGAAATTACAACCTGAAAAGCTCGAACCCAAGTCGGAAAAATGCATCTTCATAGGATACCCTAAGGAAACCATTGGGTATACCTTCTACTTAAGATCTGAGGGCAAGACCTTCGTTGCCAAGAACGGATCCTTTCTGGAAAAAGAGTTTCTCTCGAAAGAAGTAAGTGGGAGGAAAGTAGAACTCAATGAAGTACTACCTCTTGAACCGGAAAGAAGTGCAGCTCAGGAAAATGTTCCTGTGGTGCCTACACCAACTGGAGAGAAAATTAATGATTATTATCAAGGTACTTCGGATCAAGTTGCTACTGAACCTCGTAGGTCCACAAGGACACGTTCCACACCATAGTGGTATGGCAACCCTATCCTGGAAATCATGTTGTTAGACAACGGTGAACCTTTGAACTATGAAGAAGCGATGGCGGGCCCAGATTCCAACAAATGGCTTGAAGCCATGCAATCCGAGATAGAATCCATGTATGAAAACAAAGTATGGACTTTGACGGACTTGCCCGATGATCGGCGAGCGATAGAAAACAAATGGATCCTTAAGAAGAAGACGGACGCGGATGGTAATATTACCATCTATAAAGCTTGACTTGTCGCTAAGGGTTATCCGCAAGTTCAAGGGGTTGACTACGATGAGACTTTCTCTCCCGTAGCGAAGCTGAAGTCCGTCCGAATCATGTTAGCAATTGCCGCATACTATGATTATGAGATATGGCAGATGGACGTCAAAACGGCATTCCTTAACGGGCATCTTAAGGAAGAACTGTATATGATGCAGCTGGAGGGTTTTGTCGATCCTAAGAATGCTAACAAAGTATGCAAGCTCCAGTGATCCATTTATGGGCTGGTGCAAGCATCTCGGAGTTGGAACATTCGCTTTGATGAGATGATCAAAGCGTTTGGGTTTATGCAGACTTATGGAGAAGCCTACGTTTACAAGAAAGTGAGTGGGAGCTCTGTAGCATTTCTCATATTATATGTAGATGACATACTTTTGATGGGAAATGATATAGAACTTTTGGACAGCATTAAGGCCTACTTGAATAAGTGTTTTTCAATGAAGGACCTTGGAGAAGCTGCTTACATATTAGGCATCAAGATCTATAGGGATAGATCGATACGCCTCATAGGTCTTTCACAAAGCACATACCTTGATAAGATTTTGAAGAAGTTCAGAATGGATCAGTCTAAGAAAGGGTTCTTGCCTGTATTGCAAGGTGTGAGATTGAGCTCAGCTCAATGCCCGACCACGGCGAAAGATAAAGAAGAGATGAGTGTCATCCCCTATGCTTCAGCCATAGGATCTATTATGTATGCCATGCTGTGTACCAGACCTGATGTAAACCTTGCCGTAAGTTTGGTAGGAAGATACCAAAGTAATCCCGGCAAGGAACACTGGACAGCGGTCAAGAATATCCTGAAGTACCTGAAAAGGACAAAGGACATGTTTCTCGTTTATGGAGGTGACGAAGAGCTCGCCGTAAAGGGTTACGTCGACGCTAGCTTCGACACAGATCTGGATGACTCTAAGTCACAAACCGCATACGTGTATATGTTGAATGGTGGAGCAGTAAGCTGGTGCAGCTGCAAGCAGAGCGTCGTGGCGGGATCTACATGTGAAGCGGAGTACATGGCAGCCTCGGAGGCAGCGCATGAAGCAATTTGGGTGAAGGAGTTCATCACCGACCTAGGAGTCATACCCAATGCGTCGGGGCCGATCAAACTCTTCTGTGACAACACTGGAGCTATTGCCCTTGCAAAGGAGCCCAGGTTTCACAAGAAGACTAGGCACATCAAGCGTCGCTTCAACTCCATCCGTGAAGATGTTCAAGATGGAGACATAGATATTTGCAACGTACATACAGATCTGAATGTCGCAGATCCGTTGACTAAACCTCTCTCGCGAGCAAAACATGATCAACACCAGAACTCTATGGGTGTTCGATTCATCACAATGTAACTAGATTATTGACTCTAGTGCAAGTGGGATACTGTTGGAAATATGCCTTAGAGGCAATAATAAAAGGATTATTATTATATTTCGTTGTTCATGATAATTGTCTTTATTCATGCTATAATTGTATTATCCGGAAATCGTAATACACGTGTGAATACATAGACCATAATATGTCCCTAGTAAGCCTCTAGTTGACTAGCTCGTTGATCAACAGATAGTCATGGTTTCCTGACTATGGACATTGGATGTCGTTGATAACGGGATCACATCATTAGGAGAATGATGTGATGGACAAGACCCAATCCTAAGCATAGCACAAGATCATGTAGTTCATTTTGCTAGAGCTTTTCCAATGTCAAGTATCTCTTCCCTAGACCATGAGATCGTGTAACTCCCGGATACTGTAGGAGTGCTTTGGGTGTACCAAACATCACAACGTAACTGGGTGACTATAAAGGTGCACTACAGGTATCTCCGAAAGTGTCTGTTGGGTTGACACGGATCGAGACTGGGATTTGTCACTCCGTATGACGGAGAGGTATCTCTGGGCCCACTCGGTAATGCATCATCATAATGAGCTCAAAGTGACCAAGTGTTTGGTCATGGGATCATGCATTACGGTACGAGTAAAGTGACTTGCCGGTAACGAGACTGAATCAGGTATTGGGATACCGACGATCAAGTCTCGGGCATGTAACGTACCGATTGACAAAGGGAATTGTATACGGGGTTGCTTGAATCCTCGACATCGTGGTTCATCCGATGAGATCATCGAGGAGTATGTGGGAGCCAACATGGGTATCCAGATCCCGCTGTTGGTTATTGACCGGAGAGCCGTCTCGGTCATGTCTACATGTCTGCCGAACCCGTAGGGTCTACACACTTAAGGTTCGGTGACGCTAGGTTTGTATGAATATGAGTATGCAGCAAACCGAATGTTGTTCGGAGTCCCGGATGAGATACCGGACGTCACGAGGAGTTCCGGAATGGTCTGGAGGTAAATAAAACTATATAGGAAGTGTTGTTTCGGCCATCGGGAAAGTTTCGAGGTCACCCGGTATTGTACCGGGACCACCGGAAGGGTCCCGGGGGTACATCGGGTGGGGCCACCTATCCCGGAGGGCCCCGTGGGCTGAAGTGGGAGGGGAACCAGCCCCTAGTGGGCTGGTGCGCCCCCCTTGGGCCCCCCCTGCGCCTAGGGTTTGAAACCCTAGGTGGGGGGGGGGGCACCACTTGCCTTGGGGGGCACTCCACCCCACTTGGCTGCCGCCCCCCTTGGGAGATTGCATCTCCCAGGGCCGCCCCCCTGGGGGCCTATATAAAGGAGGGCAGGGGGGAGGGCAGCCGCACCCTGTGTCTTGGCGCCTCCCTCCCCCTGCTACACCTCGTCCTCCTTCCGCAGCAGCTTGGCGAAGCCCTGCCGGAGTTCTGCTGCATCCACCACCACGCCGTCGTGCTGCTGGATCATCATCAACCTCTCCTTCCCCCTTGCTAGATCAAGACGGAGGAGACGTCACGCTGACCGTACGTGTGTTGAACACGGAGGTGCCGTCCGTTCGGCGCTAGGATCTCCGGTGATAGGATCACGACGAGAACGACTACTTCAACCCCATTATTTTGAACGCTTCCGCTTGCGATCTACAAAGTGGTATGTAGATGCATCTCTCCTTTCACTCGTTGCTTAGATGAACTCATAGATGGATCTTGGTGAAACCGTGGGAAATTTTTTATTTTCTGCAACGTTCCCCAACATATCACACACACCTTGATCTTGCTTGCCGTTTCTGTTGCATTCCCTAACAACACATAGTTCATCGGAGGGAACTGTATGCCGTATATTGCACACACTTTGATATGGCTACCCATTTCTGTTGTTCTTCATCATCACAAACAGTTCTGCTGGATAAACCGTATGCCCTTCATCACACATGCAACTAAAATCTGAACCGTGTTTGATGCATCCGTTAGCGCAAACGTTTTGCACTTTTTAGACAATTCTCTTACACCACCGTTTGCGATTATTGCATCACACACAGTTTCTCGAAGGGTCTCTGATCGTCGTGTCACGTTATCAGCATCCTGTAATAGTGTTTGCTTGCAAGGCTTATTATGATGCTGAGAGGGCCCAGAGATACCTCTTCGATACTTGAAGTGACAAATCCTAATCTCGATCTATGCCAACCCAACAAACACCTTCGGAGATACCTGTAGAGAATATTTATAATCACCCAGTTACATTGTGACATTTGATAGCACACAAGGCATTCCTACGGTATCCGGGAGTTGCATAATCTCATAGTCAAAGGAATATGTGTTTGACATGAAGAAAGCAATAGCAATAAAACTGAACGATCGATATGCTAAGCTAACGGATGGGTCTTGTCCATCACATCATTCTCCTAATGATGTGACCCCATTCATCGAATGACAACACATGTCTATGGTTAGGAAACTTAACCATGTTTGATTAACGAGCTAGTCTAGTAGAGGCTTACTAGGGACAAGGTGTTTTGTCTATGTATCCACACATGTATCAAGTTTCTGGTTAATATAATTCTAGCATAAATAATAAATATTTATCATGATATAAGGAAATATAAAATAAACAACTTTATTATTGCCTCTAGGGCATATTTCCTAGAATCTCCCACTTGCACTAGAGTCGATAATCTAGATTACATTGTAATGATTCTAACAACCATGGAGTCTTGGTGTTGATCATGTTTTGCTCGTGGAAGAGGCTTAGCCAACGGGTCTTCCACATTTAGATCCGTATGTATTTTGGAAATCTCTATGTCTCCCTCCTTGACTTGATCACGGATGGAGTTGAAGCGTCTCTTGATGTGTTTGGTTCTTTTGTGAAATCTGGATTCCTTCGCTAAGGCAATTGCTCCAGTATTGTCACAAAAGATTTTCATTGGACCCGATGCACTAGGTATTACACCTAGATCAGATATGAACTCCTTCATCCAGACTCCTTCATTTGCTGCTTCCGAAGCAGCTATGTACTCTGCTTCACATGTAGATCCCGCCACGATGCTCTGCTTGGAACTGCACAAACTGATAGCTCCACCATTCAATATAAATACGTATCTGGTTTGTGACTTAGAGTCATCTGGATCAGTGTCAAAGCTAGCATCGACGTAACCATTTACGACGAGCTCTTTGTCACGTCCATAAATGAGAAACATATCCTTAGTCCTTTTCAGGTACTTCAGGATGTTCTTGACCATTGTCCAGTGATCCACTCCTGGATTACTTTGGTACCTCCCTGCTAAACTTATAGAAAGGCACACATCAGGTCTGGTACACAGCATAGCATACATGATAGAACCTATGGCTGAGGCATAGGGAATGACTTTCATTTTCTCTCTATCTTCTGCAGTGGTCGGGCATTGAGTCTGACCCAACTTCACACCTTGTAACACAAGCAAGAACCCTTTCTTTGACTGATCCATTTTGAACTTCTTCAAAACTTTATCAAGGTATGTGCTTTGTGAAAGTCCTATTCAGCGTCTTGATCTATCTATATAGATCTTGATGCCCAATATATAAGCAGCTTCACCGAGGTCTTTCATTGAAAAACTTGTATTCAAGTATCCTTTTATGCTATCCAGAAATTCTATATCATTTCCAATCAACAATATGTCATCCACATATAATATTAGAAATGCTACAGAGCTCCCACTCACGTTATTGTAAATACAGGCTTCTTTGAAAGTCTGTATAAAACTATATGCTTTGATCACCTCATCAAACCGTATATTCGAACTCTGAGATGCTTGCACCAGTCCATAAATGGATCCCTGGAGCTTGCACACTTTGTTAACACCTTTAGGATCGACAAAACCTTCTGGTTGCATCATATACAAGTCTTCTTTAAGAAATCCATTAAGGAATGTAGTTTTGACGTCCATTTGCCAGATTTCATAATCATAAAATGCGGCAATTGCTAACATGATTCGGACAGACTTAAGCATTGCTATGGGTGAGAAGGTCTCATCGTAGTCAACTCCTTGAACTTGTCAAAAACCTTTCACGACAAGTTGAGCTTTGTAGACAGTAACATTACCATCAGCGCCAGTCTTCTTCCTGAAGATCCATTTATTCTCTATGGCTCGCCGATCATCGGGCAAGTCAACCAAAGTCCAACTTTGTTCTCATACATGGATCCTATCTCAGATTTCATGGCCTCAAGCCATTTGTTGGAATCTGGGCTCATCATCGCTTCTTCATATTTCGTAGGTTCGTCGTGGTCAAATAACATGACTTCCAAAACAGGATTACCCTACCACTCTGGTGCAGATCTTGCTCTGATTAACCTACGAGGTTCAGTAGTAACTTGATCCAAAGTTTCATGATTATTATCATTAACTTCCTCTCTAGTTGGTGTAGGCATCACGGGAATGGTTTTCTGTGATGAGCTACCTTCCAATTCGAGCGAAGGTACAATAAGCTCATTAATTTCTACTTTCCTCCCACTCACTTCTTTTGAGAGAAACTCCTTTTCTAGAAAGTTTCCATTCTTGGCAACAAATATCTTGCCTTCGGATTTGTGGTAGAAGGTGTACCCAATTGTTTCCTTAGGGTATCCTATGAAGACACACTTCTCCGATTTGGGTTCGAGCTTATCAGGATGAAGCCTTTTGACATAAGTGCCGCAACCCTAAACTTTAATAAATGACAACTTAGGTTTCTTGCCAAACCACAATTCATACGTTGTCTTCTCAACGGATTTAGATGGTGCCCTATTTAACGCAAATGCAACTGTCTCTAATGCATAGCCCCAAAATGGTAGTGGTAAATAGGTAAGAAACATCATAGATCGCACCATATCTAATAAAGAACGGTTATGATGTTCGGACACACCACTACGTTGTGGTGTTCCAGGTGGTGTGAGTTGTGAAACTATTCCACATTGTTTTAAATGAAGGCCAAACTCGCAACTCAAATATTCACCTGTGCGATCAGGTTGTAGAAACTTTATTTACTTGTTATGATGATTGTCCACTTCACTCTAAAATTCTTTGAACCATATCTGCTCGAATCATGTGTGCAGCAGAAAATAATGATACTCGCCGCAAGCTTCAACCCTCAGCGGACCGCATACATCAGTGTGTATTATTTCTAATAAGTCATTGGCTCGCTTCGTTGTTTCGGAGAATGGAGTTATAGTCATCTTACCCATGAGGCATGGTTCGCTAATATCAAATGATTCATAATCAAGTGATTCCAACAGCCCATCTGCAAGGAGTTTCTTCATGCGCTTTACACCAATATGACCTAAACGATAGTGCCACAAATAAGTTGCACTATCATTATCAACTTTGCATCTTTTGGCATCAATATTATGAATATGTGTATCACCACAATCGAGATTCAATAAAAATAGACCACTCTTTAAGGGTGCATGACCATAAAAGATATTACTCATATAAATAGAACAACCATTATTCTCTGATTTAAATGAATAACCGTCTCGCACTAAACAAGATCTAGATATAATGTTCATGCTCAACGTTGGCACCAAATAAGACTTATCCAGGTCTAAAACTAATCAGAAGGTAGATGTAGAGGTAGCGTGCCAACGGCAATCACATCGACCTTGGAACCATTCCCCACACGCATTGTCACCTTGTCCTTAGCCAATCTTCTTTTAATCCGTAGCCCGTGTTTCGAGTTACAAATATGAGCAATCGAACTAGTACCAAATACCCAGGCGCTACTACGAGCATTAGTAAGCTACACATAAATAACATGTATATCAAATCTACCTTTGTTCACTTCCGCCAAATACTTGGGACAGTTCTGCTTCCAGTGACCAATCCCTTTGTATTAGAAGCACTCGGTTTCGGGCTTGGGTCCAGCTTTGGGCTTCTTCCTGGGAGTGGCAACTTGCTTGCCATTCTTCTTGAAGTTCCCCTTCTTCCCCTTGACCTTTTTCTTGAAACTAGTGGTCTTGTTAACCATCGGCACTTGATGCTCCTTCTTGATTTCTACCTCCACAGCTTTGAGCATTGCGAAGAGCTCAGGAATTGTCTTATCCATCCCTTGCATATTATAGTTGATCATGAATCCTTTGTAGCTTGGTAGCAGTGATTGAAGAACTCTGTCAATAACACTATCATCTGGAAGATTAACTCCCAGCTGAGTCAAGTGATTATGATACCCAGACATTTTGAGTATGTGTTCACTGACAGAACTACTCTCCTCCATCTTACAGCTATATAACTTGTTGGAGACTTCATATCTCTAAACTCAGCAATTTTCTTGAAATATTAACTTCAATTCTTGGAACATCTCATATGGTCCGTGACGTTAAAAACTTCTTTGAAGTCCCGATTCTAAGCCGTAAAGCATGGCACACTTGTAACTGTCGGATTTCGGGTTCCGGCAGACCCTTGAGGTTCGAACACTGGGGTGCGCGCGAACATCACACCCTCAGCCTACCCATGTTTCACCACCTCGCAAGGATCTAAACTACTCGAAGAACAACACAAGGGACACAAGATTTATACTGGTTTAGGCCACCATGGTGGTGCAATACCCTACTCCAGTTTGTGGTGTGTGGATAGCCTCTGGGGCTGATGAGGAACAGTACAAGGGAAGAACAGCCACGCGAGGGTTTGTTCTTGGTTGGTGTGATGAACTGCTAGGGGAGTCCAGTCGCCTCTCTCTCTCTGTGTGTGTCTTGGGTGTGGATCCGATCTGATCCAGATTGCCCATCCCTGTGGGTGGCTAGTCCTATTTATAGGAGAAGGCCCCGGGCCTCTTCCCAAATATTGAGCGGGAAGGGTGCCAACAATTGGCCATTTTGAAAGGGAATGTCTAGTACACTTATCCTGACTAAAGTTGGTCCTCGCCTGCAAAAGACCCTGATGATGACGCTAGCTTGGGCTCCACGATGACCTCCGTTCTTCCGTCCTGCTGGTCTTGGTCTTGTTGCACCGAAATGGTTGCCCTTGCTTGATACCCTTGCCTGCGCTTGCCCCCTTTGCACCAAAGGGGAAACAAGGACTCTGCGCGGGCCGGCGCCCGCCTGGCGCCCACCTGGCCTTGGTCGTCATGGCTTGCGTCATGGGCACCTCACGAGGTACCCCGCCTTGAACTCTCCGCCTCCTCGCGAGCCAGCCTCACGAGGTCGTGCCTGAGGAAGCCTCCTGTCGTCCGCCCAGCGAGGCCTGGCCCCTCGCGAGGGTCTTGAGTATGTGTTGATGAAGATGGGCCGTACTGGGCCACTACTTGAACCACGCCGCAGGCAGGCAAGTCTGGGTACCCCCGTTCCCAGAACACCGACAGTAGCCCCCGGGCCCAAGGCGTGCTTGGGCTTGGCTTAGCAGGGAAGGAAGAGGCAAGTGCGAAGCTCCGCGGGCCCCAATAGCCTGCGGCCTTGGGCGCCGTGTGGCGGTTGATTGGACATGGGCGTCCTGGCTCCCCCACGACGCCTCGGCAACTGCGCGATTTGACAAGTCCCTGCATGCAAAACGAGTCATGATTACCTATGATCGTGGAGGTCGACGGTTGGCCTCCCTCGGCTATATGTACAGAATGGCGCGAGCCCTTCCAATCCATCTCTTCCCGCTACTCTTCGCCTTCCTCTTGTCCGCTCGCAATACCCATGGCTCCGGTGAAGAGGTTCTCAGCCGCAGAGAAAGGGAAGGCTCGCCAGGAAGGGCCCGGCTCCCCTCCGACCAAGCGCGACCGGGGCCGCCCTCGTAAGCACCCCGCTGCCCCTGCTGCGGCTTCCCGGGCCGTGGAAGCAGCCCTCTGTGGAGCGGCGGTCGTCCGGCTGCCATCGAGAGGTATGCTGGGGCTGCGCAACCCCCAAGGCCGCGCTTCTGCTCGGCGGAGGTGCTGCCGGAGTTTGTCGTGTGGTCGGCGGACCCGACCGGCACCTGGCTCCAACTTCCCCGTTTCTTCATAGGTGAGCTTCCAGCTGGTGCCCCAGGTGGCCTTTGGCTTCAGGCAGATGGTTGTTGCAGCAGGTCCTCTTGGGCTACCTTGGAGGTCTCCACCACCTGGGAGGCGGCCTTGACCCGCGGCTGGCAAACATTTTCCCGCGCACACGGCTTGCGCCGACGTTGCACTCTGCACTTCAAGTTCGACGGCGATGCCACCCTCTACGTGAGGGTGTTTGGGGAAGACGGCCGTCGCGCCTGATGCTGTCCAGAAGACGATGACCGCGGACGCGCGCCCAACCCCGGCGTTGGTCGGGGTGAATGGGGCGGAGGGCGCGCGGGCAGCGGGGCCCGAGATTCGCCAAGCTCCGGCGACTCCCCTTCGGGTAGCATCTCCTCCAGTGGTGGCCACGACCAGCCCCCTCGTCGTCGCCCTCGTCTGGGAGAGGGCAGCGGGTCGGCCCGCCGCCGCGCTCCGGTGAAGCGGGAGGCGGAATCGAGCTGAGCTTCGGAGGCAGTACGAGCCTTCGCTGAGAGCTGGCGCCGAGCAAGTCGTCCCCCTTTTGCTTTCCTTTCTTTCCTGTGAAAAGAATGTAATCTGTTGCCCCGCGTGGCGTGCTGAACTATTGTTGTTTTAATCGGTGCGTTGTTTCTACTGCTTATGTGCTATGTTTTCATTCTGTGTGCCTATGCGTGAAAACCACTTATCTTGGGGGGGCTCGTCACGGTCCTCGCCTCCCGAGGCCAGTGCCTCGTCCTGCGCCTTGTCTCCTGCAGAGTTTAGCCAGCAGGGGTAGTCCCCAGCCTTGGTAGTGAGGGGAACTAATCCAAACCCCGTGATCATGTCGCGATGCCCGTGGGGCACGGACTGGGAGGGGTGCTCCCGCAGCGGACTCGAACAGGGAAGTTCCAAATTGCTGGGCAGAAAAACACTCACGAGGGTGCCCATGCTCCCCCTTGTGAGACTTTGCGTGGGAGAAAATGAAACGAACCAGTAAAACGGAAGAGTCGCGAGCTCGAAATAGCAACAGCTTCGGAAAAAACTTCAAATAGGAACAAACATGCCAACTGCGGAACACAAATGAAAGAGGCCGCGTCCGACACCTAGTCTAGTCTTCGATGTCTTGTCACCAGCGTGGAGCTAAGTGCTGCCACTGGGCATGGGCGGGAGCCCTCGAGGCCCGAGGGCGGCACTCCATAGACTCCGGGGCGTGTACAGCCCCACTCATTATTACGTGAGAGTGTCACGGGCGGCGAGCTTCACAGGCGTTTTCCTTCTTCAAAGGCACCGGGCCTTTTCCAAAACACAACTACTTCACATGCATTCACCTTCTTCACAGGCACCGGGCCTTTCCTCAAAACATAGCAACTTCACAGGCATTCGCCTTCTTCACAGGCACCGGGCCTTTCCTCAAAACACATCGACTTCATAGGCATTCGCCTTCTTCAGAGGCACCGGGCCTTTTTCAAAACACAGCAACTTCACAAGCATTCGCCTTCTTCACAGGCACCGGGCCTTTTTCAGGGGTAAAATCTTCGGAGGTGTTGCATGTTCCATGCGTTCTGGATGGGCACCCCCTCCTGGGTCTCCAAGCGTGTGAAGCCGGGCTTGGAAACATGAACAACCTTAAACGGGCCCTCCCACATGGGAGAGAGCTTATGCAGCCCCTCCCTGGAGAGAACCCGTCTAAGCACGAGGTCCCCTACCTCGAGAGTCCTGGGGCGGATGTTGCGGCAGTGGTATCACCGCAGTGCTTGTTGATACCTTGCCGCCCGCAGGGCGGCTTCTCGGCGGTGCTCCTCCCCCAGCAAGAGATCCGTCCCCCGCATGGTGTCCTGCTGCACTTCGTCGAACGCCAGGACCCGCGCGGAACGACGTCTGACCTCATGAGGGAGAACGGCTTCAGCTCCATAAACCAGAAAGAACGGGGTCTCGCCAGTCGGCTTGGTTGCGGTCGTGCGGATTGACCACAGCACGGACTGGAGCTCGTCGTACCAGCCCCTGCCGCAGGCCTCCAGCTTCTTCTTCAAGGTTCTGGTCTTGAGGCCTCTCAGGACCTCTGCGTTGGCTCGCTCGGCCTTATCGTTGCTGCGCGGGTGCGCCACCGAAGCGTAGCATATCTGGGTTCCAAGGTTAGCACAATATGTTTTGAAGAGGTTACTGGTGAACTGCGAACCGTTGTGGGTGATGATGCGGTTCGGCACCCCGAATCGGCTCATGAGGCCCTTGATGAACTTGACCGCGGAGCCTACGGGGATGGTGCGGACAGCTTCCACCTTAGCCCACTTGGTGAACTTGTCCATGGCGACGTAGAGGTAGCGGTAGCCCCCTGGCGCCCGAGGGAACGGGCCTAGGATATCTAGTCCCCGGACTGCGAAGGGCCACAAGAGGGGTATAGTCTGCAGACCTCCCGCCGGCTGATGGATCTGCTTGGCATGGAACTGACAGGCCTCGCAAGCCTTCACCAGTTCCGCAGCGTCATTGAGTGCCGTGGGCCAATAGAACCCGCTGCGGAATGCCTTACTGACGAGAGTTTGTGATGATGAGTGATGCCCACAGTCGCCACTGTGTATGTTTGCCAGTAGCTCCTTCCCTTGCTCCCTGGAAATGCAACGTAGGGACACATCATTTGGTCGTCTTCGGTAGAGCTCCCCGTCCTTAAGGCAGTATGCTGTGGCCTGTTGTGCCACACGCTCCGCCTCCTCCTCCTTTTCTAGCAACGTGCCTCGCGTTAGGTAACTCCTGAGCTCCGTGATCCAGCACCCCTCCTGAGGTTCCAACGCCAGGAGCAGGTGCGCTCCTGATGCAGGGCCGCAGACCGGGGCTCCCGAGGTAGGCGGCTGGGGGAGCTCCCCTCGGGGCTGCGCCGTGCTTGATAGCGATGGCGTCGCCGAGGGCTTGAAGAGCCACTCCTCGAAGATGCCTGGCTACTGAGGTAGCCGCCTGGATGCCCTTTTTGCAATGTCATCTGCCTCTTGATTGGTGCCGCGATGCACATGCTGCAACTCCAGCCCCCAAAACTACTTCTCCATCCTGCGGACCTCCGCGAGGTAGGCTTCCATGCGCTCGTCCTTTGGTTCGTATACTTTGTTGGAGAAGTTGACAAGGAGTTGCGAATCACCCTTGATGGTGAGGCGCTTCACCCCCAGGGCAACTGCGGCCTTCAGGCCTGCTATCAGGCCTTCGTATTCTGCTATGTTGTGGAGACCTTTTCCCTGTGCTGAAAACAGAGTTGCACGGTGTAGTAGAGCTTGTGTTGAGTGGGGGATACGAGTACCGCGCCATCCCCTGCGCCGTGTCGGGAGAACGCCCCGTCGAAGTACATGACCCATCCGTCCGGTGCCTCGCTCCCTGGGGAGAGTGATCGATCCTCGCCAGCTTCGAGGCCTGGCACCTCTGCCCATTCCGGCACGAAGTCCGCAAGCGCAACCCCTTTGATGACTCTGGTTGTGCTGAATTTTATCTGAAACGCATGCAGCTCGATGTTCCACTCAGCGACCCTTCCAGCTGAGTTGGGGCTCCTGAGTACCCTTTCCAAGGGGTATGCTGAGACAACCTTGATGGGATGGCCTTGGAAATAGTGTTGCAGCTTGCGCGAGGCCACCAATAGCGCGAGGAGGAGTTTCTGGGGCATGGGGTACCGCGCCCTTGCGAACCGCAATACCGTGCTGACGAAGTGCACTGGGTGCTCGACTAGGTTAGGAGTGCTGGTGCCACCAGCGTCCTCCGGAGGCCTGGGCGCCTCCTGAGACGATGGAGCCCCTGGCGACTTGTCGCCTGGGGGAGGGGCCTCTCCTGTTTTGGGTGTGCTTCCCTTCTGTGGTTGGTTCTCCTGTTTCGGGTGTGCTTCCCTCTCGGCCCTACTTTGCCTTAACCCGGACGGGTGCTGCGGCCTTGGTCCTATGATCCTCCCTAACAGCCATCGGGGCTGCGCTGGCAGAGTAGGGGGTGGCCGCAAGGTAGAGCACCAGGGGATCCTGAGGGCGTGGAGCCACCATCACCGGGGGGCTGGTCAAGTACCTCTTGAGATCCTGGAACGCCTTGTCGGCTTCTTCAGTCCATTCAAAGGGGCCCTTTTTCTTCATCAGCTCGAAGAAGGGCAGCACTCGTTCCCCCAGCTTGGAGATGAAATGCCCTAGTGCAGTCACGCGCCCGGTGAGCTTCTACATCTCTCTAAGGGTCTTCGGCGGGCTCATGTCCTCGACCGCTTTTACCTTTTCTGGGTTGGCCTCGATGCCCCGGTGGGATACTAAGAAACCCAGGAGCTTGCCCGAGGGGACTCCAAACACACACTTCTCCGGGTTGAGCCACAGATCCACCTTGTTAAGGCTCGCGAAGGTTTCCTCCAAGTCCAGTATTAGAGTTTTTGCCTCTCGAGACTTCACCACAATGTCGTCGACATAAGCCTCCGCATTCCTCCCGAGCTGCCGACCCAAGGCGATGTGCATTAGCCGCTGGAAGGTCGCACCGGCGTTGCGCAACCCAAATGGCATGCACGTATAGTAGTAAACCCCGCACGGGGTCAGGAAGGTCGTCTTTTCCACATCTTCTATTGCCATCTTGATCTGGTGGTAGCCGGAGAAGGCGTCCAGGAAACACAACAAGTCGCACTCGGCGGTGGAGTCGATGATCTGGTCGATGCAGGGGAGCGAGAACGGATCCTGCGGGCAGGCCTTGTTGAGGTTGGTGAAGTCAACACACCTGCGTTCCTTTCCCCCTTCTTCGGCACGACTACAGGGTTAGCCAGCTAGTATGGGTAGCGGACCTGGCGAATGACCCCCGCTGCTTCCAACTTGTGTGTCTCTTGGACGATGAAAGCTTGCTTCTCAGTGGACTGCCACCTTGCCTTCTGCTTCACTGGGCGCACGTTGGGGCACACATTGAGGTGATGCTCGATTACACCCCACAGGACCCCTGCTAGCTGATCAGGTTCCCACGCGAATACCTTCTTGTTCGCGTGCAGGAATTTCACCAAAGCTTCCTCCTGTTCGGGCTCGAGGTTGACGCCTATGGTGAAGGTGGCACTGGTGGATCCGTCCTCGTCGACCAGTACCTATTTGGTTTCTGCCTTGTCCTGAGTGAACAACTGCTTCTTATTGGCCGGTGCAGCCCCCTTGGGCTCAGAGGCGTCTGAGTCGACGGGCTGCGCCGCCGCCGCGGCCTTGAAAACGAGCTTGAGTGCTTGCAACGCGTCCCCGGTGTCCCCTGGCATGGTGAGGACGCCGCTACTCCCGGGCATCTTCATGAGGTTGTATGCCGGGTGAGTTGCGGCCATGAACCGGGCTAGCGCCGGGTAGCCAAGCATGGCATTGTATGGGAGGCTGTCGGTGTCAAAACATGTGGATCTCGGGTAGGGGGTCCCGAACTGTGCGTCTAGGCGAATGGTAATAGGAGACAAGGGACACGATGTTTTACCCAGGTTCGGGCCCTCTTGATGGAGGTAAAACCCTACGTCTTGCTTGATTAATATTGATGATGTGTGTTACAAGAGTAGATCTACCACGAGATCAAGGAGGCTAAACCCTAGAAGCTAGCCTATGGTATGATTGTTGTTCGTCCTACGGACTAAAGCCGTCCGGTTTATATAGACACCGGAGAGGGCTAGGGTTACAGAGAGTCGGTTACAATGGTAGGAGATCTACATATCCGTATCGCCAAGCTTGCCTTCCACGCCAAGGAAAGTCCCACCTGGACACGGGACGAAGTCTTCAATCTTGTATCTTCATAGTCTTGGAGTCCGGCCGATGATGATAGTTCGGCTATCCGGACACCCCCTAGTCCAGGACTCCCTCAGTAGCCCCTGAACCAGGCTTCAATGACGACGAGTACGGCGCGCATATTGTCTTCGTCATTGCAAGGCGGGTTCCTCCTTCGAATAATTTACAGAAGATTGTGAACGCCAGGATAGTGTCCGACTCTGCAAAATAAATTCCACGTACAACCGTAGAGAGAATAATATTTACACAAGTTCAATCTGCTAGCGTATTTGGTGGCGTGACGTCACACCACTACCAACCCTTTACTCGAATTGTTTTTATTGTACGACCCCGGCGCGTTTAGCGAAGCGGTTTCCTTGGCACGTCTTGTCGAAGCAGAGATCATGTTCCCCTTATTCCAGGATTCTCATAAATACGGACGTGGGTAACCCAACCGCACCCGTTGCCAAGCCCCCTCCATCGAAGGCGGGTTCCAAACGGTCACGGGGACGGCTCTTGGTATTCTTCCTCTTTATAATGAGACCAAGGCCCGTTCTTTTTCTTCAATCCTCAATCGAATCCGCCCCTCGCCCCGAGTTCGAACACCCAGGGCTCCAGATTCGGGTACCTTTGACTTTTGACAATGTCCGGCTCCGACCTACGAGGCCGGTGGATGCCCTCTTCCGTCACGGAAGAAGACGTGCTAAAGCTGAGAGACGCCAGGTATTTGACCTACGAGATTTCGCATAGGTTGCCTGCCTGAGGGCAAGTTATTTCTACTCCCAAGCCCGGCGAGAGCGTCGTGTTCGTGTCTCACCTCCGTCGGGGTTTAGGCTTCCTGATGGATCCCTTCATGAGGGGGCTCATGTTTTACTATGGGCTGGAATTCCATGACTTTGCTTCGGAGTCCATCCTCCACATCTCATCATTCATTGTCGTCTGCGAAGCCTTGCTCCGCACTACCCCTCACTTCGGCTTGTGGCTCAAAACCTTCAACGTGGAGCCGAAGATGATTGAGGGGCGTCAGGCAGAGTGCGGCGGGGCGGTTATAAGCAAGAGGGCCGATGCTCCATGGCCCGAGGGCTCTTCTCAGGAGGAGCTCGGCTCGTGGCAACAGGAGTGGTTCTATATCACCGCTCCAAGGGGCAGCACGCAGAAGCCGCCGCCCGTCTTCCGCTCGGGCCCTCCACAACGGCTGACGTCATGGGTCAATAAGGGGCTTAACCTGGGGCCGTCCAAAGACGTACCCCTGTTGCAGGACCGGATTCGAGGCCTCCAAGAAAGGGAGATTAATCTGGTCGTAGTGGCACAGGTTATGCTGATCCGGCGCCTTCTGCTATGCAAACGTCGCCCCCTCCGCCTGTGGGAATTTAATCCGGAGGGGCCACAAGCTCTCCAACACTTCATGGGTTTGACACCCGCGGAGATGTACAAACTTTTCTTCGGATCGCAAGAGATGCGTCCGGACTTGATCGAGGACGCCGGCCTAAGCTGCAATCGCCCGGATTCTCAAGTAAGTAGCCCTGTGTCCGGACGTATTGTCCATTTATTTATCATGAGTTTGCCTTTTAACCAGCTATCCCTTGGACAGGAGTGGATAGCACAAGCAAAACTGATACGGTGTCCGCCCCCCTCCCTGAGACCATGCCGGATCCCGTGTTAGTCAAAATGTTGGAGTTTGCGCCTTCGGAGGAGAGTGAAGGGGGGCACAGGGAAACTACCACCTCTGCCAAGGAGACTTTCAGTAAGGGGGGAATTGAGAGTCCCTCCTTCCAGGTGGAGAAGAGGACTGCTTCCGAAGACCCGGAGGCCAAGGCCTCAAAGCGGGGAAAGAAATATGCACCGGAAGGTCCTGTGTCGGGAAGAGCCCTGGCCGCACAGTCTCCCCATAGGAATCAGCCCTCCAGCGAGCCGTATGTAAAAAAGGGAGAATTTCGTAATAGGGAACGCCCCTATATTATTTCCAAAGGTAACCGAAGTTTTCACCTTGTATTTCGGATCTCAGCCCATCTCAGCAGAGCTCAACTTTGGGGGACATTTGTCTGGAGATGATGGAGAGCGAGACGCCTCCATCTGCTGCCCCGTCTGGCGGGGCGGACAACCCTGAGGTGTCGTCACGGAGGGTCTCCCCGAGTCCGGCGGGGCCGGAGAGTCCGACACCCATTGGGGGTACGGCCGGTGGAGCTGCAGGATTTGCTCAAGAGGGTGTCTATCTCGGAGGATCACTGCACATTAATGAGTATGGTAATTGAGAGGATCTCATCCGCCGAAAACGGGTTGTATGAGGCCGTCAGAAATTTGCTGACGGGGTTTGAGGTACACAAAAAATGACATACCTTTTGACAGTTTTGCACATGGAGTGCGCCCTGTATAGATAGTAGCCCCTGAGACTTGGTATGCCGTCGAAAGCGACAACGTGCCAAGGATCATAATCGTAGTAATAGAATGTCGTCTTTCCTATGCAGGTGGCGAAACATTCTGTGGCCAGCCGGACTGATGGAGTTGCCGAGCTGAAGAGGCAACTTGATGTTGCAGATGCGGACATCGCGCTGGTCAATAAACGTCTTGATGATTCACAAGGTAGGTGGTTGCTCCGTGGTTGCCTAGTAAGGGAGCTGACGCCCATTCCTTACAATTTGCATGCTTGATGTAGATGGTGCCGCTGTTGTGGAAGACCTTCGAGCAGAGCTTGCTCGAGCCAAGGAGCAAGCCAGGAAAAGTGATGCGGCTGCCTCGAAGGCAGCGGAAGAGCTAAAGGCCGAAAAGGCTGCTCACTGCCGAAGCAGGGAAGAGATGGCCGGAATGGCCTTGAAATTAAAAGATGCTACCGACCGTTGTGAGGTTCTTGAAGGAGAACGCCAAGTGGAGCAAGAGGGCCTGAAGAAGGCCGCCGCCGAAGTCAAGGATGCCCGGAGTGAGATGCGGGCTATGAAGGAGGAACTGCATCAGGCCGGAGACATTGCGGCTGGAAAGCCCTTTCTTCTGCGTAGGAAGTTCACGAATCCGAAGTATGCTCAGCTGGGCTAGTTGTGTTGTGCAGAGGATCCTTATCTGGATTTGTCGGCGAGTGCGGCGGATGCGGTCGTGCACTTCCGAAGCCAGAAGGATCACGAAATGGAAGAGCTTTACTGGTCTCAATTCCATAGTCCGGAGCGTCCACTTCCGTTGACTGATCGGCTGGCTGAGTGGGCTGAGCTAAATAGATTGTCCGGACTTGCCATGACGGATGTGGTCGCTCATCTGTGGCCGGAAAGGCCCAAGCCGAAGAGCTATTTTGGCTTGTTGCAGCAATTCCTTGGGGCGGTGCCGCATATCAAGGCGATAAAGCGGTCGGCATGCATAGAAGGTGCGCGGATGGCTCTCGCCCGTGTGAAGACATACTGGGCAGACATGGATGCCACCGCTGTTGCATCCCGGGGTTCGGACAAAAGCCGATTACCCGCCGAGCACTATTTTGAAGAAGTCCTGCAGGGCGCTCGTTTAATAGAGTCGTAGTGCTCGAAAGATGTCATGTTCAAATGACGTGTATGATTTGTGAGATCATGTTTATAATGCCATAGCTTTTTATACTTGTGCATTCAAGTATTGAACTATCTCCTATGCGGCCGTACGTGTATGTATAACCTGAAAGATGGTAGTCTTTGGCTTCAGCCCCCACGCACATGGTGCGGGGGTGTTTGCAAAAAGAAAAGCGCTTTTTCACACTTAATCCAACGTCTTGGTCCTTTTTAAGGAGGTGATAGCGTAGCAAACTAGGCAACCGGACTATAATGCTTTATCACTTTCACTTAGCCATAGGAGCTCGAAGGTGGGGCTACTATATAGCCCCTAGAGGCACCGCGCTCTCCGAACTTGGGGCACGTATGTGCCTGACCCGGAAGCGGTCCTTCGTCAAAGCTGAGGAATTCTAAACATTCCAATAGTCGATCGAGTGGTTGACCAGTCTCTCGCTATATCATCACAGTCAGTTTTCGGCTTTCTCTACTAAGGTGCTCGCCCGGCCGAACCGGGGCACAATCGCAGTAGTTCTCTTGGTACCGCGTTAGCCGATGGAGTGGAACGTAAGGCAGCAAAACACAGGAGCCGGGCAAACCCAACATTTGACCAAAGACATGATTCGGAGCTGATGCATATAGGGCCTAACTAAAGACGCCGAACACTCCCTGGGGTGTTCGGTCTTTATAATACCGGGCAAAACAATGCGCTAAGCCCCTAGTGTCCATGTACAGGCGGGAACTTCAGACGCGGCCGATGCCAAAACGCCAGCCTCCTCCTCAGTTATGGTAGAAAACCGGGGGATGTGTATCAACAAGAGACAGTAAGAAAGGTTTACGCAGGGTCTTAATCTGAAAAGAATCCTCGCAACGGGTCCCTGCTACACGTCTGCGCCTGTGTCTCCGTTGTGTTGTATCCTGGACGGGTGTAGTACGTGCTTCATCTGTAAAAGAGAAGGACTTAGTTCGGAAGGAATATCGTGCAAAAGTTGTAATTTAAATAAAGTATAATTTGGAAGATGAATAAAGTTGAGCTTTATTGGCTCTCATCGTTTATACGCGCGGCCCCTTGTAAAGGGGTATGCGGCTGGGATGCCCCCTGTTTAGTTACGCCGGACTCGCCTAACCGTGTCCAAGGTCTGAATGACCTGTTTTTAGGGGCTTTGACCTGCAAGGTCGGATTAGTGTGTGGCTGTCAAGGCAGTCTCACGTTCTCCGTGGTCGAGGAACACTCGGAGTTACTCTTTAATGAGATTATGCCGTGTGGACCGGGTATTTTAAGCGTGAGAGACACGTAATGTGGTATTGCATTAAAGCGGGCGAAAGCTTCGCGTCCCAGTAGTGCTTAAGGGCTACTGTTGAATGGGGCGATATGGAGAGTGAGCTTTTCGCGGCCGAGGTTGTCGGATGAACCGAACACAACCTCTAGTGGTACAGAGCCTGTACAATTGGCTTGAAGGCCTGGCGTCACTCCTTTGAAGGAAGTGCTGCTACGGCGAATTTTGGTAGGGTCTACCCCCATTCTGTGGATGGTGTCCTGGTATGGCAGGTGCCGCACTGAGTTTTCGTGTTATCACATGAAGTGAGTTCACTGTTTTGACTTCTAGTGGGAAAGTCTTATGTTTTCCGGCGTGCTGCTTGTGGGGCTCGTCGTCTTCGCTTTGTGCGTCGAGCCCCTTGCGTTCGGCGTTAAGTCGGCCGAACTGCTTGAAGACCCAACAATCTCTGTGGGTATGGTTTGCAGGCTTCCCAGAGGTACTATGTATTTGACATAGCCTATCTAGAATTTTATTTAGGTTTGATAGCACGTCACTGTTGTCCTTGAGGGGCAGTGTTTTGTTATTCAGCCGAGAGCTTTTGAATCCGGCGTTGACCGACGTGCTATTTGGGCCATTTTCCTTATTCTGGCGCTGATCTTTTCTGTGTCGTGATTTCCCATTTCCATCCCTGACTTCGGATGTACTCGGGTCGCTGGTGCTGCATCTAGCCAGCCAGCTGTCCTCCCCTGTGCAAAAGTTGGTCATGAGGCTTGTTAGTGCGGCCATTGTTCTTGGTTTTTCCTGGCCGAGGTGTCTTGCGAGCCATTCGTCTCGGACGTTGTGCTTAAAGGCTGCTAAGGCTTCGGCGTCTGGACAGTCGACTATTTGGTTCTTTTTGGTGAGGAACCTGTTCTAGAATTTGCGTGCTGACTCTCCGGGCTGTTGAGTTATATGACTTAAATCGTCTGCATCCGGAGGGCGGACATAAGTCCCCTGAAAATTTGCTCGAAACGCATCCTCGAGCTCTTCCCAACTTCCAATGGTATTTTTTGGGAGGCTTTTGAGCCAATGCCGAGCTGGCCCTTTGAGCTTGAGGGGTAGGTATTTTATGGCATGGAGGTCGTTTCCTATGGCCATATGCATGTGTAGGATATAATCCTCAATCCAGACTCCGAGGTCTGTTGTTCCGTCATATGCCTCTATGTTTTACGGGTTTGAATCCCGCTGGAAATTCATGATCCAGTACCTCATCGGTGAAACATAGTGGGTGTGCGGCGCCCCTGTATTTGGGTGTGCCATTGTCTTCAAATGCTCGGCGGGTTGTGTTGCTTTCTGGAGTCTTGTTTTTTGGCCCATAGATGGACCTGATCGGGTCATCCTTTTTCCGAGGATCTTTATGCTGATCGTGTGCCGGCTTGTGTGCGGCGCCCCTTGCTTCTCTTAGCCTGTCATCTGGTCGTCTATCCAGCCAGGTGACCTCTTTCTTTTTTGACTGCGGGGGCTCTAAGGCCTCCTCATCAAATTCGGGCAACAGCTTGCGCTTTGGGTAGCTCTTTGCCTGGTTACTAGCGCCATATTTATCTGCGGTATTGAGTACTTTGCTCCATCTCATTCTGAGTGCGTCCTCCGCTGTTTTGATCTTCCGCTTTTGCTCCTTAAAACTCCTTGCAGTGGCGACGAGCCTTTTATGAAGGTTCTTATGCTCTGGCGATGTGTTCGGCATAAGATCGTCTAGGCTCTTGTTTTCACCGGGGATGGGTTGCTTGTCCAGTTCTTCATATTCGGATGGTTGCTTGGAGGCATGTTCGCCGTCCACTGCTCCGCCCTCCTCTAAGGCCGGGTCCGTATGGGTGCCGTTTTTATCGAGGCAGGACTTGGCGCGGCACTTGCGTCACCGTTTTGGTTGTTTGTTGGGGGAGTTGCCCTTCGCCCTGTCCCGTTGTTCCTCATTATCGCTTATTTTTGGTGTATCCACCATGTATACGTCGTGAGTTGGAGTGGCTTTCCAGTGCCCAGTAGGCGCTGGTTCTAGGTCTTCTCCGGCATCGTGCCCAGTAGTCGTAGTCTAGCATGTCGGTTAGATCGTCGACAGTGGCTACTAAGTGGGTGGTGGGTGGGCTTTGAATTTCTTCGTCGTCCGCATCCCAACTGTCCTGACCGCAGTCCGGCCAGGGCTCTCCTGATAGCGAGAGATACTTTAGCGAACTCAGGATGTCGCCGAAAGGTGAGTGTTGAAAGATGTCCGCTGCGGTGAATTCCATGACCGGCGCCCAATCGGATTCGATTGGAGGGGGCGCGGGAGGTTCGGAGTCCGGCAAGGAGTCCGGCACCTTGGAGTCACGAGCTTTGTGAGGGACAAGGTCAGTGTTCGGCTCTATCGCCATAGAGGTTGCAGCCATCGAGGCGGTGTCTAGCCATCTGTCCTCGATCTACGCAGCCGGCTCTGAATTGAAGATCGGAGCGGGCTCGAGTGCGGCCTCCAGGGTACTGTCCGGCTGCAGAGCTAAATCATGCCCGTCATGACAGTGCGGCGCGCTTGGCTGTGGCTCGAATCCATCGAAGATCAAGTCCCCGCGGATGTCAGCCGTGAAGTTCAAACTTCCGGATCTAACCTGATGGCCAGGGGCATAGCTTTCGATCTGCTCCAGATGGCCAAGCGAGTTGGCCCACAGTGCAAAGCCGCCGAATACGAAGATCTGTCCGGGGAGGAAGGTCTCACCCTGGACTGCGTCATTGTTGATGATCGAAGAAGCCATCGAGCCTATCGGTTACGACACAGAGGAACTCTCGATGAAAGCACCAATGTCGGTGTCAAAACCGGCGGATCTCGGGTAGGGGGTCTCGAACTGTGCGTCTAGGCGGATGGTAACAGGAGACAAGGGACACGATGTTTTACCCAGGTTCGGGCCCTCTTGATGGAGGTAAAACCCTACGTCCTGCTTGATTAATATTGATGATGTGTGTTACAAGAGTAGATCTACCACGAGATCAAGGAGGCTAAACCCTAGAAGCTAGCCTATGGTATGATTGTTGTTCGTCCTATGGACTAAAGCCATCTGGTTTATATAGACACCAGAGAGGGCTAGGGTTACACAGAGTCGGTTACAATGGTAGGAGATCTACATATCCGTATCGCCAAGCTTGCCTTCCATGCCAAGGAAAGTCCCATCCGGACACGGGACGAAGTCTTCAATCTTGTATCTTCATAGTCTTGGAGTCCGGCCAATGATGATACTTCGGCTATCCGAACACCCCCTAGTCTAGGACTCCCTCAGAGGCCGATGGCGGCGATGTCGAAGTCGATTAGCTCCGTGCGGAAGTTTTCATAGGTGCCGAAGGTCACCGAAAGGCGGATCTGCCCCAGGGAGCCGACGTAGCTACCTCCGACGCCCAAGAAGGGCTTGCTGGGCTGCAGCCGTTCTAGTGGTACGTGGAGAAGGCTGAAGGCCTCCACTAACAGCACGCTGAGGCCAGCACCACCGTCGATGAGGATCTTGGTGACCGCCATGTTGCAGATGGTGGGGGTGCATAACATTGGGAGCGCGCCCGAGCAGGCCGAGTTGGAGGGGTGATCATCTGAGCTGAAGGCCAGATTGGCTTTGGGTGCCGCCCAACCTGGAGGTGCCCCGCGCGGCACGAGAGCGGCGCCGATCTGAGGGACGAATGGCTTGATGTGGTGGCCTGAAGGTGGTTCCTGCGATCCGCCCAGGAGGGCTGCGACGACAGGGGGCCCCGGCGTGGCATGATGCGCGAGGAAGAGGTTGCGCAACTCCTCCCTGGAGGCCATAGAAGCCGCCAGCAGGTGGAGCAGCCACATGCGCGGGACGCTGGTGAGGGCCATGGGCAGCTAGTTAGCCATGACCCTGTCATCGCCTCCGACCTTGAGGACGGCTTCTTCATATGCTAGCGGGAAGGCCAGCGGATCGGCCATGCCGTCGTAGTGCGGCGGCATGTCCGGCTTGAACTTGTTCGGCCACTGCACCTGTCGCAAGGCGGGGGCCAGGGCTCGAAGCCCCTCGGTTCCCGCGCCGGCGTCGACAGCCGGAGTGGGCAGTGCGTTGGCCGCCATGAGGGCGGAGCGCGATGCTGATGGAGAACGGGTCGACGGAAGGGAGAGCTCCGGCGCACCCCTACCTGGCGCGCCAAATGTCGGATTTCGGGTTCCGGCAGACCCTTGAGGTTCGAACAGTGGGGTGCGCGCGGAGATCACACCCTTAGCCTACCCATGTTTCACCGCCTCGCAAGGATCTAAACTACTCGAAGAACAACACAAGGGACGCAAGATTTATACTGGTTCATGCCATCATGGTGGTGTAATACCCTACTCCAGTTTGTGGTGTCTGGATTGCCTCTGGGGCTGATGAGGAACAGTACAAGGGAAGAACAGCCTCGCGAGGGTCTGTTCTTGGTTGGTGCGATGAACTGCTAGGGGAGTCCAGTCGCCTCTCTCTCTCTCTCTCTCTCTCTCTCTCTCTCTCTCTCTCTGTGTGTGTGTCTTGGGTGTGGATCCGGTCTGATCCAGATTGCCCATCCCTGTGGGTGGCCAGTCCTATTTATAGGCAAAGGCCCTGGGCCTCTTCCCAAATATTGAGCGGCAAGGGCCCCAACAATTGACCATTTTGAAGGGGAACATCTAGTACACTTATCCTGACTAAAGTTGGTCCTCGCCTGCAAAAGACCCTGACGATGACGCTGGCTTGGGCTCCATGATGACCTCCGTTCTGCCGTCCTGCTGGTCTTGGTCTTGTTGCACCGAAATGGTTGCCCTTGCTTGATACCCTTGCCTGCGCTTGCCCCCTTTGCACCAAAGGGGAAACAAGGACTCTGCGCGGGCCGGCGCCCGCCTGGCGCCCACCTGGCCTTGGTCGTCATAGCTTGCGTCACGGGCACCTCGCGAGGTACCCCGCCTTGAACTCTCCGCCTCCTCGTGAGCCAGCCTAACGAGGCTGTTCTTGAGGAAGCCTCCTATCGTCCGCCCTGCGAGGCCTGGCCCCTCGCGAGGGTCTTGAGTATGTGTTGATGAAGATGGGCCATACTGGGCCACTCCTTGAGCCATGCCGCAGGCCGCAGGCAGGCAAGTCTGGGTACTCCCCGTTCCCAGAACGCCGACAGTAACATCCCAAATTTTCAATTTGGAATGTTATGCATTAGATCATCATTGCATATCATATTTTATTGCATTTTGGGTTGATCCTAGAAATTCTACGCAACTCAAGGACCCACAGAGAGAGTTGGGGATTTCGTTATTTTCATATTTGAGTTTTCTCAATTTTTTTTAAAAAGGATCATTTGATTTTAGTTATTTTCTCTCCAAATATTTCATTTATGAAAATAAAAGAGAGGGGATAAAGTGAATTCCCCAAATGAAGAAATATTGGAGGTTAAATATTAAAATCAAATAAGAATTTTATTCGGAGTTTTATCGCTATTTTATTTGAATTAGGAAAAAATATGCATTTTTCAAAATTACAATAGAGCTCCAAATAAATGATCACTTTGTCCGCTATATTTTTAGAGGACGGGGAAAATTTGTTTCAGGATTTTTGGAGTCCGTTTAGTATTTCTTTTAATTCTTTTTCTGCGCGCGGAATTATTTTAAAAAAAGTCGACCGACTTAACGGCTCGTGTCCGACCCGGACACTGCGCCTCGCCGGCCCTTTAAGAGCCGGGAGGCCCGAGCCGCCAACCTCGCCCCCCGTAACCCTAGTGCCGCCCGTTCCCCACCGCCATCGCTGCGTCCCGACGTTTCGCTGCCGCCGGAAATCACCGCCGCCGCCCGTTCCGCGCCGCCCCGGCGTTCCGCCGCTGCCAGAGATCGCCGCCGCCAGAGTCCTCCACCACCACCTGACCCCGCCCCGCCGCCGGAGTACGCCGCCGCCGCCTCCGTCCCGATCCGCAAGGTAGCCGTCGGTTTTATTCCAAAAACTATTCGGTTTCTTTTTCAAAAACCTAGATGCGTTTTTTTATTAGATCGGTTTATTTTTTTTTCCCGGTTCAGTTATTTAGCGAACGCTCGTTCGTACATTCATTTCAATGATCGGTTTCCAATCGTTAGCCGCAGACAGCGAACGTTCATTCGTTAGCCTGTTCGTCAGTTTTCTTTTTCCAAGGTTTTTCTGCGATTATTTTTGATCGCGATTTCTGCCGTGATTTTCCTTTTAGTTTATATTTTCGCTCGTTTATCGGAATCAGGCGATTCAAGAGCCTAGATCTTCGTCTCGTAGCCCTCTTTCTATTTAATCAACTTGAACAAGATTTTGGTACTATAAAATTTGACTTAACTCCAGATTAGTAAACGAATCTTATTTCTTTTGTAGTTTGAGTTTCATTGTTTCGCTTGATTTGATTCTTTTTGCAAACCGGAGTTCTTAAGTTGAACTTTCTGGTTAGATCTTTTATTTGAGTTTTACCCGTGCTTCTAGTTGAGTGCTTATTGTATGCTTGTTTGTTTGCGATAGAGTACCCGGAGTGCGAAGCATGCTACTACGAGTCTCTAGGTTTCCCGGATCATCAGCAAGGCAAGTAACACTTTGATCATACCTTTTTACTACCCAGTTTTATTGCATTAGATCTATCCTCAAACAATTGCATGGTTAGGATCTGATTAACATGTTGGTTTGGGAAGTAGATGATGAGGTAGAACCTATTGCCCTGTTCATTATCAAACCTTTGGGAGTTACTTCTACGTTGCTTATATTGCTATGCTATGCTCGTAGACGTGGTTTGGTTCGAGTGATTCATGACATATGTGAGAGTTATTATTAATGGTTAACTTAAGGTGGCTACTTTAATACACATCTATGTGGATTGCTTGAAGTCACCCTGGAGTACCTAGTGGTTGTCGGGGCACCTGGAGAATCCAGTGTTGTCCTAGGATATCCCGGAGTACCCGTGTGATCATCCTACGGTCCGCCACCCAGGCTCAAAGGGATCATAAGATTATTCATGCTAGAAACTTCCGTGTGCAGCCACAAGCTATTATGGGCTCTAGCATAGTTGAGTACGTTGCAAGACCTCTTTCAGTGGTGGGCTAGCAGATGTAGGGGAAAGTAGGTGTAACTGTCCACCCAGAGTAAAGAGTTATTGTTTCAGAAAGACTATGTCTCAATTCTCCGACCATGGATGTATTCAAGTCTTGTGGGGAAAAGTGCGCAAACCTCTGCAGAGTGTACAAACTAATCATGGTTAGCCGTGTCCCCGATTATGGACATTTTGAGTATCTAGTTCTTGGATTATCATATTGATCTCATCACTCTAAACTAATTTGATTGGGCTTAATGATGATGCTTAATTGGGATTGAGTTGGAGGAACCTTCTCACTGTTTAACAACCACCATGATAGTTAAATAAAATTTATTCCTTTGTTGTAGGGAAAAATTGGCTTTATAAAAAACTGTAACCATAGAGCTTTCCACTAGCCAAATATGCATGTAGTGATAGCAATTATTCTGTTCATTACTCTATGTGTTGCATTGCAAGCATATTCCATGTGTTGACCCATTTCAGCCTGCAACGTTCATGTTGCAGACTTTTTAGACGACGAGTAAGGTGCCATAGGTCGTTTTCTTTCACTCAGTGATGCCATTGGAGTTGATGGACTCGCTTTATCTTCCAAGCCTTTCGCTGTTATCGTTTTAGATGGCCTTAAGCCATATTATTGTAATAAGTTCTCTTTTGAGAGATTCGATGTAATAAGTGTGTGATTGCTACTCTGTTATAAATCCTCGAGTACTGTGCGTGTCAGCATTACCGATCCAGGGATCACACTGATGCACAGAGATCAGGCTGTTTTAGGTCTGGTCGCTACAAGATGGTATCAGAGCACACACTGACTGTATGACACGACCACTAAGCTAAAGCCCTAGATCACTACTCTCTTCTAATTTCTAAGTCCTCTCCCTTTTCTACTCTATAGGATGGTGGATGCAAGGAACAAGTTCACCCAAGCGGATGATGATACACCTTTTGGACGAGGAAGTCACTAGATACCTGAACATCGGAATACCAAGCTTCATCGGAACCTACATCGCCACTTTACCAGAAGAGGAGCGTTGGATGATTCAAGTTCAGGTTCCAGGAAGGACGTTCATGCTAGTCACTGATCCCATAGAGTTTTCCTTTGATGCACCAACCTGGAGTCTAGGAAAGAGCATGGCAGCCCACACCACCATGGGACGCATTGGAGAAGCTTACCACAAGGATCTCAAGGATACTATCTACCAGATTTGTGGGCGCCGAGAAGAGCAATGGGAGATGATCAGCACCAGGAAGGATAGATCTATTGCAACTTTCATCCAGGAGTTAAACCAGCACATTCGTCGCCAGGAGAACCAGATGTGCGCAGGCATGATAGATGAAAAGAAGGCAATGACCAGGATCATGGAGCTGGAGGAAGAAGTCAAGTCTACACGCGATGGATATGAGGAGGAAATGATGATACTCGTGGAGAAGAATGATGATCTGACGAGGAAGCTAGGAGTATTCATGGGAGACCCCGCGCCAGGAGGAGAAGACGATGATTCCACTTGCCCGGAGCACTACATCATCATCGACGACACCGACTCGGACCCCGAAGATAGTGATGATGACTTTGTTGATGAAGCTGGAGCAGATATCATGGAGTCTTCCACCGATCAATTTTTTTAGTCGACCACCATATCAGTAGTAGTATTCCCCCATGTATATAGTATAGTCCGAGCACTTTAGCAACGATAGTTAGACCGATGTATGCCCTTGTTTGAATTGATTGAAGTGATATTTTGTGTTTGTCTCATGTGCATATGGGTAGTGTTTTCCCTCTAGATCTCATTCTATTCTGTTTTCTCATCTTCTCTAAACCCATCGGATGCCTCCGAGACGCGACAATGGATTTGCTTTCTCGCTGGAGCTCACTTAGTTGATCCAGTAGCAGAATGCATTGATGCAGATACTAGTCCAGAATCAGAACAAGGGGAACAACAACAACAACAACCCACCACCACCACCACCTGTTTATCACTTAGCCCGTTTTGTTAGTCTAAATCTGCCGGTGTTCTCTAGTAGTACCGAGCCGATTGTTGTAGATGATTGGCTCCACAAGATTGGAAGGGAGGTGACCACTGCAGGATGCACAGATGCGGAGAGAGTGTGTTTTGCCGCACATCAGCTTGATGGACCAGCAGCATCATGGTGGGAGAATTTCACAGCCACTTACCCCATCGACACTGTCACATGGGACCAGTTTCAGCAGGCTTTTCACACTGCCCATGTTTGAACAGGAGCTATGGCCATGAAGAAGCGCGAGTTTCGCAACTTGCACCAAGGAGGACGCACAATGGGCCAGTATGTGGATGATTTTAGTAAGTTAGCACGTTATGCCCCAGATGACTTCGCTACGGATGCAGCTAAGCAGGAGAAGCTTCTAGAAGGACTGAATGATGAGCTGAGCATGCAGTTGATGGTGGCAACCTTCAACAACGACCAGGAGTTGGTAGATAGAGCTCTCATGATTGAAGGGAAGCAGCAGCAGATTGACAACCACAAAAGGAAGTATGGACAAGGGAAGTACAATTCTGGAGCTCAGTAGAGACCCCGTTTTACCCCGAACTCGGGAGGACCCCTTCACCATAACCATGGAGGTCACAATCACAATGGAGGGACTTCGCATAACCACAGTGGCCCCAAGAATGGGAATGGTAATGGAGGAAGTAATGGCCAGAACCGTTCCAACCCAGCAACGCCCGCCAAGAAGGATCTAAGTCACATTACTTGTTTCAAGTGCGGGAAGGATGGACACTATGCTAGGGATTGTTCTGAAGCGAAGAATGGAAATGGCAATGGAAGCTCTGGGAAGAAGCCCAACCCTTTCAACAGGGGACAACTGAACCACGTTAACGTGGAGGAGGTTGAAGCCCAGCCAGATGCAGTAATAGGTAAGTTTTTGGTTAAGTCATTTACTGCAATCATTCTTTTTGATACTCGTGCATCACATTCATACATATCAAGGGGATTTGTGGTTAAGTATAAACTGCCCACCAAAGTTCTTAGAACACCTATGTTACTAAGCTCACCAGGAGCGGAACATATGGCAAGCCAAGGATGTTTTGAGATGCCATTGACCATAGGTAGGCATGTTTTCCCCTCAGACCTGATAATTCTAGAGTCGCAAGGTTTGGATGTGATTTTGGGTATGGATTGGCTATCGATGTATGGAGGAAACATCGATTGCGCGAGTAAGTCGATTATGCTTACCACCCTAGAAGGAAGGAGGATTAAGTATGTATCCCGGCATGTGCCGAAGAGGACTCAAGTGAATTCCTTATCAGGAGTTGTACACGAGGAAGTACCAATGGTGAAGGATTTTCCTGATGTATTTCCAGAAGAGTTGCCAGGCATGCCATCGGATAGAGACATTGAGTTTTTGATTGAGCTTTTGCCAGGCATAGGGCCAATATCTAAGAGATCGTACATGATGCCCGCAAAGGATTTGGAGGAAATTAAGAAGCAGATTAAAGAGTTACTGGATAAAGGCTATATTCCCCCAAGTTCGTCACCTTGGGGATCACTAGTGCTTCTTGTGGAGAAGAAGGATGGATCATTGAGGATGGTTGTTGATTATCATGGATTGAATGAAGTAACGATCAAGAATAACTACCCACTGCCACTGATTAATGATTTGTTTGACCAGTTGCAAGGAGCTAAAGTATTTTCCAAGATCGATCATACCACCAGCTGAAGATTCGAGAGCAGGATATACCTAAGACAACTTTTACCATGAGGTACGGGCTATATGAGTATACCGTTATGTCATTTGGTCTGACTAACGCGCCTGCCTATTTCATGAACATGATGAACAAGGTGTTTATGGAGTTTTTGGATAAGTTCATCGTGGTGTTCATTGTTGATATTCTGGTTTACTAGAAGAATGAATAGGAGCATAAGGAGCATTTGTGTTTGGTACTTGGGAAGCTCAGAGAACATCAGCTATATGCCAAGTTCAGCAAGTGTGAGTCTTGGTTGAAGGAAGTTGGATTCCTCGGACATGTTATATCCGGAGAAGGAATAGCAGTAGACCCCACCCAGGTTGTCACTGTGACAAATTGGGAAGCACCCACGTCTGTTGGAGAGATCCGGAGTTTTCTTGGACTCCCAAGATACTACAGGAGGTTCATTGAGAATTTCTCGAAGATTGCAAAGCCCATGACGGAGTTGCTGAAGAAGGACACCAAGTTCAAATGGACTGAGGAATGTGAGGCCAGTTTTCAGGAGTTGAAGAAACGTTTGGTTACCGCTCCAGTGTTGATTCTTCCAGATCAACGCAAGGATTATCAAGTGTATTGTGATGCTTCTCGTCGAGGACTTGGAGCAGTGCTTATGCAGGAGGGAAGAGTTGTTTCATATGCCTCACGACAGCTTAAACCCCTTGAGTTGATTTATGATACACACGAATTGGAGTTAGTAGCCGTAGTGCATGCGTTGAAGACAGGGAGACATTTTCTCATCGGAAACCATTGTGAGGTGTACACGGATCACAACAGTTTGAAGTATATCTTCACGCAGAAGGAGTTGAATCTCAGGCAGAGGAGATGGTTGGAGCTCATCAAGGATTATGATATGAGATTGCATTATCACCCCGGAAAGTCTAACGTAGTGGCTGAAGCGTTGAGTCGCAAGAGCCATGTCGACACACTAATGACCAGAGAGTTACCCAAGGAGTTAGCAGAGGATCTTCGTGAGCTATGTTTGGAAATAGTTCCGAGAGGTTATGTACTGATGAACAATACAAAGGGAGAGCAGCCTCGCGAGAGGTGTTCTTGAGCTGGTGCGATGAACTACTTGGGTGAGTTAAGTCTCCTCTCTGTCTCTAGTCTGTCCCCAAAACTCGATGCCTACTCTGTGGTGGCTAGCTCTATTTATAGAGGGAGGCCCTGGGCCTCTTCCCAAATAATGAGCGGGAAGGGCGCCAACAGTTGGCCATTTTGAAGGGGAACATCTAGTACACTTATCCTGACTAAAGTTGGTCTTCGATTGCCAAAGACTCTGACGGTGATGCCGTCCTGGGCTCCACGATGACCTCCATCCTGCCGTTCTGCTGGTCGTGGTCTTGTTGCACCGAAATGACAACCTTTGCCTGATGCCTTGGCCTGTGCTTGCCCCCTTTGCACCGAAGGGGAAACAAGGACATTGCGCAGGCCGGCGCTCGCCTGGTCTCGATCGTCACGGCTTGCATCATGGGCACCTCGCGAGGTACCCTGCCTTGATCTCTCCGCCTCCTCATGAGCCCGCCTGATGAGGTTGCTCCTGAGGAGGTTTCCTGTCGTCCGCACCGCGAGGCTCGACCCCTCGTGAGGGTCTTGAGCTTGAGCTGATGAAGCTGGGACGCACTGGGCCCTCGCTTGAGCCACACCACAGGCCGCAGGCAGGCAAGTCTGGGGACCCCCGTTACCAGAACACCGACAGTAGCACCCGGGCCCAAGGCGCGCCTGGACTTGGCTTAGCAGAGAAGCGAAGGGGCAAGTGTGAAGCACCGCGGGCCCCAATAGCCTGCGGCCTCGGGCGCCGCATGGCGATTGATTTGACGTGGGCATCCCCGCTTCCCCACGACGCCTCGGCAACCGCACGACTTGAGAAGTCCCTGCATGCAAAAATGGGTCATGATTACCTGCGATCATGGTGACCGACGGTTGGCCTCCTCTGGCTATAAGTACGGAATGGCGCGAGCCCTTACAGTCCATTCCTTCCCGCTACTTCCTTTCTTCTTCTTCCTCGCCCTTGCTTCACCTTACGCCAATGGTGCCGATCCGACGGTTTTCTGCTGAAGAGAAGGGAAAGCCCCCCCCCCCCCTCGAGAGGGTCCCGACCCGCTTCCGCCGAAGAAGCGGCCAGTCCCTTGCCGCCGAGATGAGGATGCTCGGCAGGAGGCGTCGAGGCCCTGGTACGAGCGGCCGCCACCTGGGTTTCCGCTGTCCTTGTACGCCCGAATCGAGGGCCCTGGAGAAGGAGGCATCGAGCGACACCGACGGTGCCGCCGTCGACGCCGGCGAGTCACGGCGGTGCGCGTCGTCCCCCCTGGAGTCCATGCCGAGGGCTCTTCTCGCGAGCTTGTGCTTCACGCCGCCATGCCTCCTTGATCCTGGATTCGCCTTCCTTCCTCCTTGGCCTTCGAGATTCCACCGAGGGGGCCTCGAGAGCTCTGGCTGCAGCACGCCGAGTGCAACACCCCCGCGACCGAGGCGGAGGTCGAGGTTGTCGCCCCGGGCAAGGTCTTCCTGACCTGTGGCTGGGGCGAGATTGCCCGGGTCTGCCGGACAGGCGCACCCTCGTAATTTATCTCGAATACGATGGCGCCTCCTTGATGTTCTTCAAGGTCTTCAACGCGGATGGACGCCGACTGGAATGCTGCCCCAAGGGAGGCGGCCGGGGCATCGGAGTGGCGAGGACCAGGCCTGCCAACCGCTTCCCCAGCAGTTCCTCAGGCAGCAGCAGAGGAGCCGGATGGTCCAGCGACTCCGCCGAGCTTCAAGCGACTCCGGAGACAAGCGACGACAGCTACGAGCCCCCGAGCTCGCGTCGCGCCCGGAGCAGGGCGGCTGCATAAGGCCGTCGGTTCTGCTGATCTGGATGGGGTTGGTGCCAGTGCCTGATGACCCACTGTCGATGATGGAGTCTCCTACAGAGGTGCGCGCAGTTATCGCTCCTTAGCACCTTTTTGTTCCCTGCGAGGAATCGAAATGACACCCCATGGGGGTTTGTAAGCCGCTTGCCATGTCTTTTGTGAATTGTACATCCTTATCATGAAACGATGCGAGAGGTGCATTCTGCCCCGGCTGAGCTCCCCCTTTCTTTCCTCGCGAGGGCTTGGTGCTCTACGCCGACAGGTCCCGGTCCCCAGGCAGGCTTCAGCAGTCGCTGGTATGCCAGTTCGCGATGCCGTGGTCAAGGCCAGGAGGTGAGCGGCCCAAGGTCCGGTAAGAGGCCCTGAGTTGCGATGCTCAGGAGGTCCCCTTTAGCGCTCAGGCAGTCTCCGTTGGGCATGAAAGGCTGGCAACGCTGCCGTGACAGAGCTGCAGTAGGCGAGGGTTTAGAGCTGAGTCAATTCAGTTTTTGCTTGACTTATCTCGTAGGTTTGGAGTGGTTTTCGGCGAGGTGCCGGGCCTGCGTGGCGGCAGCTGGGGTGTTGCTGGGTCAGGCCCTCGTGAGCTTCTTTCCCTCTTCCCTGCACTTTCCTTCATGCTCTACATCCACAGGTCCCGACCCTTGAGCGAGCTCAGCCGCCGCTAGTATGACAGGTCGCGATGCCGTGGGTCAAGGCCAGGGGGTGAGGGCTGGAGAGCCAGTAAGAGCCCATGAGTCGCGATGCTCAGGTGCCCCCTCTTTTAGCGCGTGAGCGTATCGTGCTGGAGAGAGGGAGAGAAAGCTCGCGACGCCCCCAAAGTTACTCCTGGAGCGAGTCCTGCATACCAATCACGAGGGAAAACAAGGTCTGCCATTACGGTTGCCAGCCAACCATTGGTTGCTCCGAGGGAGTGATCGGGGCACTAAGGGCATGGTGAGGTGGCGCCTTGTGGGGCTGCCG
Source organism: Triticum timopheevii (assembly GCA_963921465.1). Classification (NCBI taxonomy): domain Eukaryota; kingdom Viridiplantae; phylum Streptophyta; class Magnoliopsida; order Poales; family Poaceae; genus Triticum; species Triticum timopheevii. The sequence continues at coordinate 390,638,668 of OY997274.1, forward strand.
CGGCCAGAGCTTGGCCGCCCAGATTTGTCGGTGTGGCAGGGCGGACCCATACGCAAGCGCCGTGCTAGAGCGAGCGGCTGCAAAGGTAGGTGTCAATCGAGCAGGCGATAAGTCAAGTAGGTTAAGCATGAAGGAGCAAATCCATTTAGATAGATGCGGAAAAAGCAATCGCCACTGGGTCAGGCTCGAGCAGCTTGGGGATAATGCAGCCCGAGGGGCGCCCCCAACAAGGTAAGCAGAGAACATAAGAAAAACGGATAGACGCTGTAGGGACGGACCCATGCGACCTGGGAATGATGCAGCCCTATGGGCGCTCCCAGCTAAAAATGGAACTTTGAAAGATGTCACCTGATACCGTTGAAGATGAAGGGATGCTGAAGTAGAGGACGACGCGCGGTGAGGAAGCCGACCCTCACGAGCTCCCGGGGCCAGGAGCCTCGGGAGGCTCCAAGGGCACAGGTGGATCTTCGAGGACCATCTCCATCTCCACCAGGACCGCACAGTGCCTGACCTCCTGAGCCTCCAGAATGCTCCTAAGCAGGCGCTGATGAGCAGTGGCCACGTTCGGCAGGCCGAGTGGCATGCGAACGTAGCTGTGTGGTGGACCCTTGCAATGCCCCATGCGTGAAGGCCAGAGGCGCTCCTGAGACGCGGCTCGGTTGAGCCCTGGCACGTCGATGAAGATGCGCAGCCCACCATCCTCGCCTGGATGGGGGGCTACGGCGGGCCAGCGGCGGCTGCCGCGCATGACTCTAGACTCCTGCAGCTCCTTAGTGTTCCTTGCGATCAACTCTTGAGGGTTTGGCCCTCCTTGCTTCATACCTTCCTGAGGGAAACGTGCTTTGAAGCACGCCTCCAAGTGGTGCCCAAGCGCCTCCCTCGTGACCTTGGCAAAGTCGGTGACCCTCCAGGAGAGAGCCCCCGAGCCTTGCCCAAGGAGGGCACCGGGCGCGCCTTCCTATGCGACAGAGGGTGGCGCCCCTTAGACAAGCGCGGATCCCAACGCAACGCCTCTGGAGGTGCCTGCCTCCTGATAGTTTGGGCCAAGTGAAGTCTTCTTCTTCTTAGGGACTACCTCGGGAAGGCTCCCGCTCCTGTGATCTGGGTCTTCTATTGTCGCGGCTTGGAAGGCACGCTCAAGAGAACACACTGCATCCTTTTCTTCATAGGGGACTGTGATGATGCCACAGCTTCAGGCATCTTGAGGACATTGTAGCCATGGTGAGTCACTACCATGAACTTGGCCAGGGCCGGGTACCCAAGGATGGCATTGTATGGCAGGCGAATGTGGGCGACGTCGAAGTCAATGAGCTCGGGGTGGTAGTTGTTGCGCTGCCCAAAGGTGACTGGAAGGCGAACCTGCCCTATCGGAACAGTGGAACCATCAGTGACTCCTGAGAAAGGCTTGGTCGGCTGAAGCTGATCATATGGCACTTGGAGTTTGTTGAACGTCTCGACGGACAGGACGTCGAATCCTGCTCCACCATTGATGAGGGTCCTAGTGACTTGCACATTGCTGATGACTGGGGAACAAAGCATTGGGAGGACACCGGCTGTCGCCGCACATTTGAGATGATCCACTGAGCTGAATGTGATAGCGCACGCGGACCACCTGAGGGGGCGCGTGACCTCAAGCTTGGGGAGGACTGCATTCACCTCGCGAGCAAACTGCTTGAAGATGCACTGTGAGGCTGGGGCCTGGGCGCCGCCAGGATGCAAGCGATTGCGCGTGGCTCCTGGAAGCCCCCACCCCCCTCGTCATGATGCTAGTCTTCATTCCTCCTTGGCGGTGGTGGCATAGGAGGGAGGCATGCGTTACCTTGCGGGCGATCCTCACGAGGCTGATCCCTCCAACCTCCCTTGCGAGGCTCGTCCTGCCAACGGTCCTCGCGAGGTTGGTCACGCCACCCTTGGCGAGGGCCATGGTCTTCCCATCTTCCTCCACCTCTTCCTCCTCCTCGGCCATAGCCCCGATCATTGCGCTCGGGGCGTCGGCCGATACGTCCATCTCGCACAGCCCTGAGCTCTTGGCATTCGTTGGCGTTGTGGGTGTGGAGGTCGTGGTACACGCAGTACCGGCTCCCCTTGGATGACTCCGGCTGATCCCTGCATTGCTTGGTGTCTGGCTCCGCTGCGAGCACAACAGCTCCTTTGCGCTTCACGTCCTTGACCTTGGGATTCTTCTCTTCCGGATTAGCAACCGGAAGCTCGAGGAGGGAGAGGCACCCTTCCTCAGTCCTGGCGCACTTTGTCGCCAAGTTGAGCAGCCCCAGAGATGTGCACATGTCCTCATGGATCGCTAGCTCCTCTTTCATCTTGATGTCACGCACGCCATTGGAGAAGGCTAAGATGATGGCTTCCTCAGTCACCCTGGGGATCTTGAGGAGGGTGTTGTTGAAGCGCTGGATGTACTTTTGCAGGGTCTTCCCTGGCTATTGCTTGATGCGGCGGGTCACTCATGGCCGGGGGGGCGGTCGCGAGTGCCTTGGAAGTTTGCGATGAAGCGAGTGCGCATCTCGTCCCAAGAGGAGATCGTGCCGGGAGGCAGGTTTAGGAGCCAGGTGCGGGCGCCATCCTTGAGCGCCATGGGAAACCAGTTCGCCATGACCTTTTAATCCCCGTTGGCCACCTCGATGCTCAGCTCGTAGAGCTGGAGGAACTCCGCGGGGTCCGTAGTACCGTCGTAGCGAGGAGGCAGATCTGGCTTGAACTTGCCCGGCCAGGCCACGCCACACAGCTCGGCGGTGAAGGCGCGGCAGCCTGCGGTGGCTACAGGGGGCCTTTGGTGACGAAGGGCTTGATCTTGGAGGTCTCCGCACGCTGCCGCCAGCAGCAGCGCGGGGTCTTGGCGCGCTGGAGCAGGAACGCGGTCATGGCGTGCTGGCGCTGGGAGCACGCGAGCGACTTCCTGAGGGCGAGGAACCACTTGCCAGCTCCTTTCTTGCTGCGCGGGCGCTGCACGCGGTGGGTCTCGTCCAGGGGCCACACGCTGATACGTCTCCAACGTATCTACTTTTCCAAACACTTTTACCCTTGTTTTGGACTCTAACTTGCGTGATTTGAATGAAACTAACCTGGACTGACGCTGTTTTCAGCAGAACTGCCATGATGTTGTTTTATGTGTAGAAAAGAAAAGTTCTCGGAATGTCATAGAAATCCACGGAGGCACTTTTTGGATTAATAAGAATTTTTGGCGAAAGAATTAGTGCGAGGGGGCCCACGGCCTGTCCACGAGACAGGGGGGCGCGCCCCCCTATCTCGTGGGCCCCCTGGACCTCCTCCGACCTCAATTCCAACTCCATATATTCCGTCTCAGGGAGAAAAAAATCAGGGAGAAAGTTTCATCGCATTTCATGACACGGAGCCGCCGCCAAGCCCTAATCTCTCTCGGGAGGGCTGATCTGGAGTCCGTTCGGGGCTCCGGAGAGGGGGATTCGTCGCCGTTGTCATCATCAACCATCCTCCATCACCAATTTCATGATGCTCACCACCGTGCGTGAGTAATTCCATCGTAGGCTTGCTGGACGGTGATGGGTTGGATGAGATTTACCATGTAATCAAGTTAGTTTTGTTAGGGTTTGATCCCTAGTATCCACTATGTTCTGAGATTGATGTTGCTATGACTTTCCTATGCTTAATGCTTGTCACTAGGGCCCGAGTGCCATGATTGCAGATCTGAACCTATTATGTTTTCATGAATATATGTGTGTTCTTGATCCTATCTTGCAAGTCTATAGTCACCTATTATGTGTTATGATCCGACAACCCCGAAGTGACAATAATCGGGATACTTCTCGGTGATGACCGTAGTTTGAGGAGTTCATGTATTCATTATGTGCTAATGCTTTGTTCCGGTTCTCTATTAAAAGGAGGCCTTAATATCCCTTAGTTTATGTAAGGACCCCGCTGCAATGGGAGGGTAGGACAAAAGACGTCATACAAGTTCTTTTACATAAGCATGTATGATTATTTGCGGAATACATGCCTACATTACATCGATGAATTGGAGCTAGTTCTATATCACCCTATGTTATAACTATTTCATGAGGAATCGCATCCGGCATAATTATCCATCACTGATCCATTTCCTACGAGCTTTTCACATATTGTTCTTCGCTTATTTACTTTTCCGTTGCTACTGTTACAACTACTACAAAAACCCAAAAACATTTATCTTTACTGTTGCTACCGTTACCTTTATTATCATACCACTTTTTCTACTAAATACTTTGCTGCAGATACAAAGTTATCCAGGTGTGGTTGAATTGACAACTCAACTGCTAATACTCAAGAATATTCTTTGGCTCCCCTTGTGATAAATCAATAAATTTGGGTTGAATACTCTACCCTCGAAAGCTGTTGCGATCCCCTATACTTGTGGGTTATCAAGACTAATTTCGGGCGCCGTTGCCGGGAAGCATAGCTCTATTCTCTGAGTCACTTGGGATTTATATCTTTTGATCACTATGAAGAACTTGAAAGACGATCAAACTACTATTTTACCCTCAACTACGAGGGGAGGTAAGGAACTGCCATCTAGCCTTGCACTAGATTCTCCTTCCGTTATTAGTAGGCTTGCAACACCTAAACCTGCTACTCTATGAATTCTGATATGTCGCATGTTATTGATGATGCCACTTCTGCTATGCATGATGAAACTACTCCTGTGCTTGATACTACTTTGCCATTAGGTGAATTTCTAGATGAACAACTTGCTAGAGTTAGGGGGAATGAAAATATTGAAGAACCTATTATTGATGATAGTGATGATGAAGGTTCCCCCAATGATTATGTAATACCTGTTGTTCCTAAGGGTTATGTTATGAATGAAGCAGCTGCTATGGAAATTCTTGCTTGCAATGATAGAAATGATCTTAAGAAATTATTAGCTAAATGGAAGCAGCAGTCTCTTAATGCTAGAATGAAACCCGATCCTGCTTTTGCTACTTCACCTATCTGTGTTACTGATAAGGATTATGAATTCTCTGTTGATCCTGATATTATTACTTTAGTTGAATCTGATCCTTTTTATGGCCTTGAATCTGAAACTGTTGTGGCACATCTTACCAAGTTGAATGATATAGCCACCCTGTTTACTAATGATGAGAAGTCTCGCTATTTACATATCCTTAAGATATTTCCTTTCTCATTAAAGGGTGATGCTAAGACTTGGTATAATTCTCTTGCTCCTGGTTGTGTGCGTAGTCCCCAGGATATGATTTATTACTTCTCTGCTAAATATTTCCCTGCTCATAAGAAACAAGCTGCCTTGTGGGAAATATATAATTTTGTGCAAATCAAAGAAGAGAGTCTCCCACAAGCTTGGGGGAGGCTTCTCTGGTTACTTAATGCTTTTCCTGATCATCCTCTTAAGAAAAATGAAATACTTGATATCTTTTATAATGGACTAACCGATTCTTCCAAGGACTACTTGGATAGTTGTGCTGGTTGTGTTTTCAGGGAAAGAACAGTCGACGAAGCTGAAATAGTATTGAATAATATGTTGACTAATGAAAATAATTGGAATCTTCCTGAGCCAGTTCCTGAAGTAACTCCTGAACCAATTGAGCCAACTCCTGAGCCTATTCCTAAACCCACTCCGAAGAAGAGATGTGTTTTATTTCTCAGTCCTGAAGATATGCAAGAGGCAAAGAAATCAATGAAAGAAAAAGGTATTAAAGCTGAAGATGTTAAGAATTTACCTCCTATTGAAGAAATACATGGTCTTAATTTACCGCCTGAAGAACCACATTGTCTTGATAACCCGACACAGGTAGTGAAGGTAAAGTCTCTCTATAGATATGATAAAGTTGAAATACCCTCTACTAAGTTTCATAGCCCATGCTTAGATGAATTTGATGAATTTATGGCTAGACAAGAAAGTTTTAATGCTTATGTTGGTAGAGAGTTAAAGAATAATGCTTTTGGGATAGGATGTGTAGGTGATAATCTGGCTAGAGTTAAAGATGAAGTTCACCGTGTTAGCAAATATGCTTCTATGGTTGCTACTCAAGCTGAGCAAGTACTTAAAGCTCAAAACGATTTGCTTGATGAATTGAATAATAAAAATGACTTTGCTGTTAGAGTGGCTACTAGAACTAGTAGAATGACTCAGGAACCTTTGTATCCTGAAGGCCACCCTAGGAGAATCGAGCAAGATTCTCAGAGAAATAATTTAGAGGCACCTAGTTCTTCTAAAAAGAAGAAAAAGAAAAATGATAGAACTTTGCATGCTTCTAGTGAACCTACTGTAGACACACCTGAGAATCCCAATGATATTTCTATTTCTGATGCTGAAACTCAATCAGGTGATGAACATGAACCTAGTGATAATGTTAATGATAATGTTCATGTTGATGCTCAACCTAGCAAAAACAATGATGTAGAGATTGAACCTGCTGTTGATCTTGATAACCCACAATCAAAGAATCAATGTTATGATAAGAGAGATTTTGTTGCTAGGAAGCACGGTAAAGAAAGAGAACCATGGGTTCAGAAACCCATGCCCTTTCCTCCTAAACCATCCAAGTCAAAGGATGATTAGGATTTTGAGCGCTTTGCTGAAATGATTAGACCTATTTTCTTACGTATGCGTTTAACTGATATGCTCAAAGTAAATCCTTATGCTAAGTAGATGAAGGATATCATCACAAATAAAAGAAAGATATCGGAAGCTGAAATTTCCACCATGCTTGGTAATTGCACTTTTAAGGGTGGAATACCAAAGAAACTTGGAGATCCGGGTGTATCAACTATACCATGCTCTATTAAAAGAAATTATGTTAGAACTGCTTTATGTGATCTTGGAGCCAGTGTTAGTGTTATGCCTCTCTCTTTATATCGTACAATTGAATTGAATAAGTTGACACCTACTGAAATATCTTTGCAAATGGCTAATAAATCAACTGCTATACCTGTCGGTATTTGTGAGGATGTGCCTGTTGTGGTTGCAAATGTCACTATCTTAACGGACTTTGTTATTCTTGATATTCCCGAGGACGATAGTATGTCTATTATCCTTGGTAGACCTTTTCTTAATACTGCAGGGGCTGTTATTGATTGCAACAAAGGCAATATCACTTTTCATGTTAATGGTAATGGGCATATGGTTCACTTTCCGAGGAAACAATCTCAAGTTCATAGCATCAATTCTATTGAAAAAGTTCCAACTATCATTTTTGGAGGTTTTGAATTTCCTCTCCCTACTGTCAAGAAAAATATGATATTCTTATTGTTGGGGATTTTCATATCCCCATTGAGGTGACTTAGTGTTATTCGAAATTTCTCCGGTTCCATGTTATTCGGAATGTGTTTGTTAACAAGACTTGATCAAGCTTGTTAGTAGATTCATTTTGATGATCACGAGATGGATGAAACTAGAAGGCATAACCTTTTGTACCCTCTTTTTACTTTCTGTTATTTAGAATAGATAAAGGAAAAATAGTTTTATCCGTCTATTTTCTGAATTATCCATGCATTAAAAAATAGTCAGAAAATAAAAGTGCTCCAAATGCCCAGCAAATTTAGTATGATTTTTTCTGGAATATTTGAGGATTTTAGGCATTGAAAACACTGCAGTAGGGGCAAGCACCAGGCCACGAGAGAGGAGGGCGCCCCCCTGTAGGGTGCGCCCCCTGTCTCGTGGGCCCCTGGTGGCTCCCCTCCACTTATGCCAGCACCCACACACTTCATCTTCTACCCCAAAAAATCTCCATCCAGCTCAAGCACGAGTTCTAGCTCGTTTTGCTGCGATTTTCGATCTCTTAGCTCAAAGCTCCTTTCACAAAACTGCTTTGGAAGATTGTTGCTTGGTATGTGACTCCTCCATTGGTCCAATTAGTTTTTGTTCTAGTGCTTTATTCATTGAAAATTTTTGCTGCATAGGTGACCATGTTCTTGAGCTTGCATGTTAAATTTTTGAGGTCCCAAGCAATTCCAATGCATCATATAGGCCCTAGGCACTTGTAGGAGTAGTTGCTATAAATCTTGTTTAGTTTTATCCACTTTTATTTTGAAGTTTCTAAAATTTCAGAAAATTTTAGAAAAATAAATATGCTTAGAAGAATGTACCAAGGTGGTTCCTCGGCAAAGAAAGGGCCAAGGATTGCTATACGTGAACAAGATGTTAATTTGCCAAGGGACGCAAATGTACGGGCTTGCGAGTGGCCACCCGATGATTTTATGGTCGAAGCAGGCTTCAAGGAGGAATTTGACGCGTATGTGCATAATGCCGAGCTGGAGGACTTCTTACAAGATAAGTCTCCTCAATATTATCAATTGACTGATTCCTTTGTGCGGAGGTTCGAATATATTTCTACGCGTAATTCTCCTAGTGTTATGTTTGATATTTATGATACATCTTATACCATGGATTTAGAGGATTTCACAACTGGTTGCAAACTCGCGCAGTGGGCTAATGTTAATGATCCTCCCAAATCTGAAGTTAGAGATTTTCTTGCTAGTATTACTGTGGGAGAATCTAGGGACGTAACACAAGCTACCATAGGGAGCATTCATTTTCCTGCTATACATTACTTTGCTCTCTTTATTGGTAGATGCATTAACGGTAACGACGAAGTATGTCACATGTGTGCCCCTGATCTTTGTGTCCTCAAGAGTGCTGTGTCAGGTTATAGAGGATATAACTGGGGGGCAATAGTTGCACGTAGGTTGCAGAATAATAGTAGAAGGGGAGATTTCTTTGGAGGAGTTTATGCAACCCGTGTGGCTAATTTTCTTAATATAGCTCCACGAGATGGGGATATGATTGTACCTCCTGTTTATTTGGATAAAGAAGCTATGTTTGATCATCATTTTCTTTAGAGGAATGAACAATTCCTCCATTATCGACTAACCTATAACAGACGCAACGTCGTCCCTGTTACTCTTCCTGCTCCCTACCTTTTTGATTACCAGGCAAAAGTAAGATATGTTGTCACCAGGGAAGAAGCAACAGAATATGAGAGGGGAATGGAGGCAGCTCGCCAACATGCTGCTGCTCAGGAGGCGGTCGCCTCTTCATCTTAGTACTACCCCAGCTACTCTTATGGAATCAGCCAGGAGGTCATTGGTATTAAACCAACTTAGGCCAAAAGCCTAAGCTTGGGGGATTATGTATTTCTCACCGACTTTACATTCATGTTCACACACTAGTCGTTGGTGCTCATACTCTTTCATTGTATTATCCATGTTAGTTTAAATTTCTTTTTCTAGTTTTCTTCCTGTGTGTTTGATAAACCTTAAGAAAAACCAAAAAAATTAGTTAGTTTAATTTCCATGCTTATAGTAGAAATTAAAATGAAAACCCAAAAAGATTTCTCGTTCTTCTTTTACTTGTTAGGAGCTTTCCCGTGTAAATAGTTTTATTTTCTTTTCTTCCTTTGGGGGTCGAGAAGACCATGTTGAAAATGCTTAGTGGCTCTTATATGCATGATTGATTATTTAACTTAGAGCCCATATTACTTTGTCTTCTCTCTTGAGTTGAATGCTTGCAGATTCTAGCTTAGTCCAATGCACATGCACTCTTATTATTATACACATTGTTTAGTCGTGCAAGTGAAAGGCAATAATGACGATGTATGAGGGACTTATTGGGATGAGAAAAGCTGGTATGAACTCGACCTCTTTTGTTTTTGTAAATATGATGATTCATCATTCCTGAGTCAGCTATTATGAAGTAAACATATTTGCAATGACATTTAGAGATTATAGTTACTTGTGCCATGCTTGATTAGCTATGAGTTATAATGGTTTACCTCGCGTGCCAACATGCTATTAGAATGATTATGGTGTGGTATGATGGGATGGTATCCTCCTTTGAATGTATTAAGTGACTCGACTTGGCACATGTTCACGCATGTAGTTGAATCAAATCAACATAGCCTTCACGATATTTATGTTCATGGTAGATTATATCCTACTCATGCTTGTACTCGGTGTAAATTAATTTTAATGCATGTTTACGACTGTTGTCGCTCTCTCAGTTGGTCGCTTCCCAGTCTTTTGCTAGCCTTCACCTGTACTAAGCGGGAATACTGCTTGTGCATCCAAACTCCTAAAACCCCAAAGTTGTTCCATATGAGTCCACTATACCTTCCTATATGCGGTATTTACCTGTCGTTCCAAGTAAATTTGTATGTGCCAAACCCCAAACCTTCAAATGAAATTCTGTTTTGTATGCTCGAGCAGCTCATGTTTCAACCAGGGCTGCATATATCTTCCATGCTAGGTGGGTTATTCTCAAGAGGGGTGGACTCCGCTCCTCATTCACGCGAAAGGGCCGGTAACCGGGATGCCCAGTCCCATGATCCAAAAAGATCAAAGCAAATCAAAACAATTAAACAAAACTCCCCCAGGGCTGTTGTATGTTGGAGGCACTCGTTGTTTCGAGCAAGCCATGGATTGATGCTTGTTGGTGGTTTGGGGGAGTATAAACCTTTACCATTCTGTTTGGGAACTGCCTATAATGCATGTAGTATGGAAGATACAACCATCTCATAGTTGTTGCACTGACAGCGAAAGTATGTCGCTCAAAATGTTATTCAATCTCTATTTTAAAATCGAGCTCTGGCACCTCTACAAATCCCTGCTTCCCTCTGCGAAGGGCCTATCTATTTACTTTTATGTTGAGTCATCACCCTTCTTATTAAAAAGCACCCGCTGGAGAGCACACTATCATTTGCATTCATTATTATTGGTTTACATTGGGTATGACTTGACTGGATCTCTTTTACCATGAATTACAATGTTTAGTCAGTCCTTGATCTTTAAAGGTGCTCTGCATTTATGTTTTGCAGTCTCAGAAAGGACTAGCGAGATACCATTTTGTTATATCATGTTATGATTATTTTGAGAAAGTCTTGTCATCCGAGTTTTATTATTATGGCTCGCTAGCTGATTATGTTACTGATATGAGTAATTGTGAGACCTATGTGTTATTGTTAGTATGGTTAGTTCATAATATTTGCTGAAACTTGAATGCTGGCTTTTCATGTTACAACAACAAGAGCAAACAGAGTTTGTAAAAGTTTTTCTTTATCACTTTCAGTTTATCAACTGAATTGCTTGAGGACAAGCAAAGGTTTAAGCTTGGGGGAGTTGATATGTCTCCAACGTATCTACTTTTCCAAACACTTTTGCCCTTGTTTTGGACTCTAACTTGCATGATTGAATGAAACTAACCCGGACTGATGCTGTTTTCAACAGAACTGCCATGATGTTGTTTTATGTGTAGAAAAGAAAAGTTCTCGGAATGTCCTGGAAATCCACGGAGGCACTTTTTGGAATTAATAAGAATTTTTGGTGAAAGAATTAGTGCCAGGGGGCCCAAGGCCTGTCCACGAGACAGGGGGGCGCGCCCCCCAGGGCGCGGCCCCCTATCTCATGGGCCCCCTGGACCTTCTCCGACCTCAACTCCAACTCCATATATTCCGTCTCGGGGAGAAAAAAATTAGGGAGAAAGTTTCATCACGTTTCACGACATGGAGCCGCCGTCAAGCCCTAATCTCTCTCGGGAGGGCTGATCTGGAGTCCGTTCGGGGCTCCGGAGAGGTGGATTTGTCTCCGTCGTCATCATCAACCTTCCTCCATCACCAATTTCATGATGCTCACCGCCGTGCGTGAGTAATTCCATCGTAGGCTTGCTGGACGGTGATGGGTTGGATGAGATTTACCATGTAATCAAGTTAATTTTTTTAGGGTTTGATCCCTAGTATCCACTATGTTCTCAGATTGATGTTGCTATGACTTTCCTATGCTTAATGCTTGTCACTAGGGCCCGAGTGCCATGATTTCAGATCTGAACCTATTATGTTTTCATGAATATATGTGTGTTCTTGATCCTATCTTGCAAGTCTATAGTCACCTATTATGTGTTATGATCCGACAACCCTGAAGTGACAATAATCGGGATACTTCTCGGTGATGACCGTAGTTTGATGAGTTCATGTATTCACTATGTGCTAATGCTTTGTTTCGGTTCTCTATTAAAAGGAGGCCTTAATATCCCTTAGTTTCTGTAAGGACCCCGCTGCAACGGGAGGGTAGGACAAAAGACGTCATACAAGTCCTTTTCCATAAGCACGTATGATTATTTGCGGAATACATGCCTACATTACATCGATGAATTGGAGCTAGTTCTATATCACCCTATGTTATAACTATTGCATGAGGAATCGCATCCAGCATAATTATCCATCACTGATCCATTGCCTATGAGCTTTTCACATATTGTTCTTCGTTTATTTACTTTTCCGTTGCTACTGTTAGAACTACTACAAAAACCCAAAAACATTTATCTTTATTGTTGCAACCGTTACCTTTATTATCATACCACTTTCGCTACTAAATGCTTTGCTGCAGATACTAAGTTATCTAGGTGTGGTTGAATTGACAACTCAACTGCTAATACTCAAGAATATTCTTTGGCTCCCCTTGTGTCAAATCAATAAATTTGGGTTGAACACTCTACCCTCGAAAGCTGTTGCGATCCCCTATACTTGTGGGTTATCACGCGCCTTGGGGCCAGGGCGCCTTCTTGAGGAGGAGGCGGCGGAGATGCCTCCGGAGCTGCGTTGCCCGCGCAGGGCGGAGGGCGGTGCAGCGAGAGGGACGGCGTAGGGGAACCCCCTGCAGCGCTGACAAGCTCGGTGATGCGAGCGAGCCACTCATCGTAGAGGTCGTCGATGGGGCGATAGTGTAGGAGCTCACGTGCCAGGAGCAACGTCGCGTGCGCGTCCACGGGAGCGCGACGAGCGTGCGACGACGAGCCTGCCGGAGTTTGCGACGGGGTGGCAGTGCGGCCTTCCCGCCGCACCGAGGGATGCAGCGACAACGCCTGCTGCTCGTTCCCCGCCGGGCCGGTGGCGGCATGGGCGGCAGGCGACGCGGAACGACGGGGAGGCCCGCCGACGGGGGCCGTCTGGGTGACATGGGCCGCTAGAGCAGCCCGACCCTCGGCGCGGGCTCGGCGAGCGTCAGACATGGGCGCAACTAACGACGAACGCAGGGCGGTGGAAGAAGGATTCCGGAGCACCCCTACCTGGCGCGCCAAATGTCGGATCTCGGGTTCCGGCAGACCCTTGAGGTTCGAACTCTGGGGTGCGCATGAAGATCTCTCCCCTACCGGCTCACGTCTCGAAGCCTCGCAAGGGATCTAAGCTAGAAAGATGAACACACAAGGGACGCGGGGTTTATATTGGTTCAGGCCACCATTGTGGTGTAACACCCTACTCCAGTGTGCGGTGTGGTGGATTGCCTCAGGGGCTGATGAACAATACAAAGGGAGAGCAGCCTCGCCAGAGGTGTTCTTGAGCTGGTGCGATGAACTGCTTGGGTGAGTTCAGTCACCTCTCTCTCTCTCTAGTCTGCCCCCAAAACTCGATGCCTACTCTATGGTGGCTAGCTCTATTTATGGAGGGAGGCCCTGGGCCTCTTCCCAAATAATGAGCGGGAAGGGCGCCAACTGTTGGCCATTTTGAAGGGGAACATCTAGTACGCTTATCCTGACTAAAGTTGGTCTTCGACTGCCAAAGACTCTGACGGTGACGCCGTCCTGGGCTCCACGATGACCTCCATCTTGCCGTTCTGCTGGTCGTGGTCTTGTTGCACCGAAACGGCAACCTTTGCCTGATGCCTTCGCCTGTGCTTGCCCCCTTTGCACCGAAGGGGAAACAAGGACACTGCTCAGGCTAGCGCCCGCCTGGTGCCCGCCTGGTCTCGATCGTCATGACTTGCGTCACGGGCACCTCGCGAGGTACCCTGCCTTGATCTCTCCGCCTCCTCGCGAGCCCGGCTGATGAGGATGCTCCTGAGGAGGCTTCCTGTCGTCTGCCCCACGAGGCTCGGCCCCTCGCGAGGGTCTTGAGCTTGAGCTGATGAAGCTGGGTCGCACTGGGCCCCCGCTTGAGCCACGCCGCAGGCCGCAGGCAGGCAAGTCCGGGGACCCCCATTCCCAGAACGCCGACAAGCACGATACCTTATGGTTTGAGGATCGCGTATATGTGCCTAATGACCCGGAGATCAGGAAGTTGATTCTGCAAGAGGCCCATGATTTGCCGTATTCGATTCACCCAAGAAACACCAAGATGTATCTGGATTTAAGGTACAGTTTCTAGTGGACCGGAATGAAGAAGGATATTGTGGAGTATGTAGCAGTTTGTGATGTATGTCAGAAATTGAAGGCAGAGCATCAGAATCCAGCAGGATTGCTACAGCCATTGCCGATACTCGAATGGAAGTGGGATAAGCTAGGCATGGATTTTATCACGGGATTGCCCAGGACTCGTTCCGGCTATGACTCGATATGGGTTGTAGTCGATCATTTGACGAAGGTAGCTCATTTCATCCCAGTGAAGACCACTTACACCAGTGCTAAGTTTGCAAAGATATATATGACCAGGATCATATGTCTACATGGAGTTCCCAGGACCATTGTATCAGATAGGGGGACCCAGTTCACCTCAAAGTTCTGGAAGCAGTTACGTGAGACTTTGGGTACTAGGCTAGAGTTCAGTACATCTTTTCATCCACAAACAGATGGACAGACCGAGAGAGTCAATCAGATTCTGGAGGACATGTTGAGAGCTTGTGCGCTAGACTATGGATCTAGTTGGGACGACAATTTGCCTTATGCAGAGTTCTCTTACAACAACAGCTATCAAGCCAGTTTGAAGATGGCCCCTTTCGAAGCTTTGTACGGAAAGAGGTGCAGAACACCGTTGTTGTGGGATGAAGTTGGAGACCGTCAGTTGTTTGGACCAGATTTGATTAAAGAGTCCGAAGAGAAGGTTAAGCTGATTTGCGATAGACTCAAAGTAGCCCAGTCCAGGAAGAAGAGCTATGCGGATTCTAAACGCAAGGAGACAGTTTACGAAGTCGGAGACAGAGTTTATCTTCGTGTGTCACCACTTCGAGGAGTTAAGCGTTTTGGAGTTAAGGGAAAGTTAGCACCACGTTTCTGGGACCATACAAAGTTTTGGAGCGTATGGGAGAAGTTGCTTACAAGTTGGAATTGCCCGAAGGATTGTCAAGAGTTCACGATGTGTTCCACGTTTCCCAGGTGAAGAAGTGCCACACAGAGATGGCTGACATTCCACTGAGAGACACAGTGCCATTGGAAGTGATTCAGTTGGATAGCGATTTGACCTACAAGGAGAAACCAGTCAAGATTCTCGAGATTGCCAGCCGAGTCACTCGCAGCAAGGTTATCAAGTACTGCAAAGTTCAGTGGAGCCACCATACGGAGGATGAAGCCACCTGGGAACGAGAGGAAGACCTATGGAAGGATCACCCACACCTATTTTCTAGCCAGCCTGAATCTTGAGGGCGAGATTAATCTTAAGGGGGGTAGGTTTGTAACATCCCAAATTTTCAATTTGGAATATTATGCATTAGATCATCATTGCATATCATATTTTATTGCATTTTGGGTTGATCCTAGAAATTCTACGCAACTCAAGGACCCATGGAGAGAGTTGGGGATTTCGTTATTTTCATATTTGAGTTTTCTCAAATTTTGAAAAAAAAGGATCATTTGATTTTAATTATTTTCTCTCCGAATATTTCATTTATGATAATAAAAGAGAGGGGATAAAATGACTTCCCCAAAATAAAGAAATATTGGAGGCTAAATATTAAAATCAAAATAGAATTTTATTCAGAGTTTTATCACTATTTTATTTGAATTAGGAAAATATATGCGTTTTTCAAATTTGCATTAGAGGCCCAAATAAATGTTCACTTTGTCCGCTATATTTTTAGAGGACGCGGAAAATTTATTTCAGAATTTTTGGAGTCCGTTTACTATTTCTTTTAATTGTTGTTCTGTGTGCGGAATTATTTAAAAAAAAAGTCAACCGACTTAATGGGTCGTGTCCGACCCAGACACTGCGCCCGGCCGGCCCTTTAAGAGCCGGGAGGCCCGAGCCGCCAGCCCCACCCCCGGTAACACTACTGTCGCCGCCCCCCCCCCCCCCCACCGCCGCCGCCCATTTCGCGCCGCCCCGACGCTTCGCCGCCGCTGGAGATCGCCACCGCCGCCCGACACCCCACCGCCGGAGTCCGCCGCCACCACCCGACCCCGCCCCGCCGCCGAAGTACGCCACCATCCCGATCCGCGAGGTAGCCGTCGGTTTTATTCCAAAAACCGTTTGTTTTTTTCGAAAACCTAGATGCGTTTTTTATTAGATCGGTTTATTTTTTTTCCCGGTTCAGTTATTTAGTGAACGCGTTCGTACGTTCGTTTTAACGAACGGTTTTCACTCGTTAGCCGCAGATAGCGAACATTCGTTCGTTAGCCTATTCATCGGTTTTCACTCGAAGCCCTCTTTCTGTTTAATCAACTCGAACAAGATTTTGGTACTGTAAAATTTGACTTAAGTCCAGATTAGTAAAAGGATCTTGTTTCTTTCGCAGTTTGAGTTTCGTTGCTTCCTTTGATTTGATTCTTTTTGCAAAATCGGAGTTCTTAAGTTGAACTTTCTGGTTAGATCTTTTATTTGAGTTTTACTAGTGCTTCTAGTTGAGTGCTTATTGTATGCTTGTTTGTTTGCGATAGAGTACCCGAAGTGCGAAGCATGCTACTACGAGTCTCTAGGTTTCACGGATCATCAGCAAGGCAAGTAACACTTTGATCATACCTTTCTACTACCCAGTTTTATTGCATTAGATCAATCCTCAAACAATTGCATGGTTAGGATCTGATTAACATGTTGGTTTGGGAAGTAGATGATGAGGTAGAACCTATTGCCCTGTTCATTATCAAACCTTTGGTAGTTACTTCTACGTTGCTTATATTTCTATGCTATGCTCATAGACGTGGTTTGGTTTGAGTGATTCATGATAGATGTGAGAGTTATTATTAATGGTTAACTTAAGGTGGCTACTTTAATACACATCTTGAAGGCACCCTGGAGTACCTAGTGGTTGTTGGGGCACCTGGAGAATCCAGTGTTGTCCTAGGATATCCCGGAGTACCCGTGTGATCATCCTACGGTCCGCCACCCAGGCTCAAAGGGATCATAAGATTATTCATGCTAGAAACTTCCATGTGCAGCCACAAGCTATTATGGGCTCTAGCATAGTTGAGTATGTTGCAGGACCTCTTTCAGTGGTGGGCTAGCAGATGTAGGGGAAAGTAGGTGTAACTGTCGACCCAGAGTAAAGAGTTATTGTTTCAGAAAGACTGTGTCTCGATTCTCCAACCATGGATGTATTTAAGTCTTGTGGGGAAAAGTGCGCAAACCTCTACAGAGTGTACAAACTAATCATGGTTAGCCGTGTCCCCGGTTATGGACATTTTGAGTATCTAGTTCTTGGATTATCATGTTGATCTCATCACTCTAAACTAATTTGATTGGGTTTAATGATGATGCTTAATTGTGATTGAGTTGGAGGAACCTTCTCAATGTTTAACAACCACCATGATAGTTAAATAAAATTTATTCCTTTGTTGTAGGGAAAAATTGGCTTTATGCAAAACTGTAACCATAGAGCTTTCCACCAGCCAAATATGCATGTAGTGATAGCAATTATTCTATTCATTACTCTACTTGTTACATTGCCAGCATATTCCATGTGCTGACCTGTTTCGGGCTGCAACGTTCATGTTGCAGACTTTTCAGACGACGAGTAAGGTGCCATAGGTCATTGTCTTTCACTCAGTGCTGCCATTAGGTTGATGGACTCGCTTTATCTTCCAAGCCTTCCGCTATTATCATTTTAGATGGCCTTAAGCCATATTATTGTAATAAGTTCTCTTTTGAGATATTCGATGTAATAAGTGTGTGATTCCTACTCTGTTATAAATCCTCGAGTACTATGCGTGTCAGCATTACCGATCCAGGGATGACACTGATGCACAGAGATCAGACTGTCTAAGGTCTGGTCACTACAACACTGAACTATCGAGTTGTCATCAGATCGAGCTTGCCAGACGTTCATAACATCAGCATCTACTCCTGCAACAGGCCTTTCACCTAGCGGTGCATCAAGGACATAATTCTTCTGTGCAGTAATGAGGATAATCCTCAAGTTACGGACCTAGTCCGTGTAGTTGCTACCATCATCTTTCAACTTAGCTTTCTCTAGGAAGACATTAAAATTCTAGGGAACGGTAGCACGGGCCATTGGTATACAACATAGATATGTAAAAACTATCAGGACTAAGTTCATGATAAATTAAGTTCAATTAATCAAATTACTTAAGAACTCCCACTTAGATAGGCACCCCTCAAGTCATCTACTCCCTCCGTTCCTAAATATAAGTCTTTGTAGAGATTCTACTATGGAGCACATACGGACGTATATAGATGCATTTTAGAGTGTAGATTCACTCATTTTTCTCCGTATGTGGTCCATACAGAAATCCCTCCATAGACTTATATTTAGGAATGGAGGGAGTAAATGATACGTGATCCAAATCAACTAAACCGCATCCAATCATCCCGTGAGATGCAGTAGTCTTCAATGGTGAACATATCTATGTTGATCATATGTACTATATGATTCACGTTCGACCTTTCGGTCTCCACTGTTCTGAGGCCATGTGTGTACATGCCACGCTCGTCAAGTTTAACCCAAGTATTCCCCATGTGCAAAACTGTCTTGCACCCGTTGTATGTGAATGTAGAGTCTATCACACCCGATCATCACATGGTGTCTCAACACGATGAACTGTCGCAACGATGCATACTCAGGGAGAACACTTATAACTTGAAATTTAGTTAAGGGATCATCTAATAATGCTGCCGCCGTACTAAGAAAAATAAGCTGCATAAAAGATAAACATCACATGCAATCAAAATATGTGACATGATATGGCCATCATCATCTTGTGCTTTTGATATCCATCTCCAAAGCACTTCCATGATCTCCATCGTCAATGGCTTGACACCTTGATCTCCATCGTAGCGGCGTGGTCGTCTCGCTAACTATTGCTTCTACAACTATCGCTAACGCATACTGATACAGTAAAGCAATTACATGGCATTTGCATTTCATACAATAAAGAGACGACCATAAGGCTCCTGTCGGTTGCCAGTAACATTTACAAAACATGATCATCTCATACAATAACATATATCACATCATGTCTTGACCATATCACATCACAACATGCCCTGCAAAAACAACTTAGACGTCATCTACTTTGTTGTTGCAAATTTTACGTCGCTACTACGGGCTTCTAGCAAGAACCGTTCTTACCCATGCATCAAAACCACAACGGTGATTTATCAAGTTTGCTTTTTTAACCTTCAACAAGGACCGGTCACAGCCAAATTCGATTCAATTAACATAGGAGAAACAGACACCCGCCAGCCACCTTTATGCAAAACTAGTTGCATGTCTGTCGGTGGAACCAGTCTCATGAACATGGTCATGTAAGGTTGGTCCGGGCCGCTTCATACAACAATACCACCGAATCAAAATAAGACATTGGTGGTAAGCAGTATGGTTATCACCGCCAACAACTCTTTGTGTTCTACTCATGCATATCATCTAAGCATAGACCTGGCTCGGATGCCACTGTTAGGAAACGTAGCATGCAATCTCAAAAAAATTCCTACGCTCACGCAAGATCTATCTGGGAGATGCATAGCAACGAGAGGGGAGAGTGTATCTACGTATCCTCGTAGACTGAAAGCGGAAGCGTTTGATAACATGGTTGATGTAGTCGAACTTCTTCTAGCTTCGATCGATCAAGCAACGAACGTATGACACCTCCGAGTTCTGCACACGTTCAGCGCGATGACATCCCTCGTCTTCTTGATACAGCAAGGTGTCGAGGAAGTAGATGAGTTCCGTCAACATGACGGCGTGGTGACTGATACGTCTCCAACGTATCTATAATTTTTGATTGCTCCATGCTATATTATCTACTATTTTGGGCAATATTGGGCTTTATTTTCCACTTTTATATTACTTTTGGAACTAACCTATTAACTGGAGGCACGGCCCAGATTTGCTGTTTTATGCCTATTTCAGTGTTTCGAGGAAAAGGAATATCAGACGGAGTCAAAACGGAACGAAATCAACTGGAGAAGTTATTTTTCGAAGGAAAGCCACCGGATAGACTTGGACTCTACGTCAGAAGATACGGGAGCTGGTCACGAGGGTGGGGGCGCGTCCAACTCCCTAGGGCACGCCCCCTGCCTCGTGGGGCCCCCGAAGCTCCACCGACGTACCCCTTGCACTATATACCTACGTACCCTAAAACTTCCAAAACAGAAGATAGATCGGGAGTTCCACCGCCGCAAGCCTTTGTAGCCACCAAAAACCTCTCGGGAGCCTGTTCTGGTACACTGCCGGAGGGGGATCCCATCACCGGTGGCCATCTTCATCATCCTGGCGCTATCCATGACGAGGAGGGAGTAGTTCACCCTCGGGGCTGAGGGTATGTACCAGTAGCTATGTGTTTGATCTCTCCCTCTCTCTCGTGTTCCTCTATGGCACGATCTTGATGTATCCCAAGCTTTGCTATTGTAGTTCGATCTTATGATGTTTCTCCCCCTCTACTCTCTTGTGATGAATTGAGTTTCCCCTTTGAAGTTATCTTATCGGATTGAGTCTTTTATGAGAACACTTGATATATGTCTTGCCATAATTATCTGTGGTGACAATGGGATATCATGTGCCACTTGATGTATGTTTTGGTGATCAACTTGCGGGTTTCGTGACATTGGGAACCTATGCATAGGGGTTGGCACACGTTCTTGACTCTCCGGTAGAAACTTTGGGGCACTCTTTGAAGTACTTTTATGTTGGTTGGATGAATTTGAGATTGTGTGATGCATATCGTATAATCATGCCCACGGATACTTGAGGTGACAATGGAGTATCTAGGTGACATTAGGGTTTTGGTTGATTTGTGTCTTAAGGTGTTATTCTAGTATGAACTCTTTTATAGATTGATCCGAAAGAACAACTTTGAGGTGGTTTCGTACCCTACCATAATCTCTACATTTGTTCTCCGCTATTAGTGGCTTTGGAGTGACTCTTTGTTGCATGTTGAGGGCTTGTTATATTATCTATCTATGTTATTATTGTTGAGAGAACTTGCACTAGTGAAAGTATGAACCCTAGGCCTTGTTTCCTACCATTGCAATACCGTTTACGCTCACTTTCACCACTTGTTACCTTGCTGTTTTTATATTTTCAGTTTGCAAAAACCTTTATATGCTATCTATTTTGCACTTCTATCACCATCTCTTCACCGAACTAGTGCACCTATACAATTTACCATTGTATTGGGTGTGTTGGGGACACAAGAGACTTTTTGTTATTTGGTTGCAGGGTTGCTTGAGAGAGACCATCTTCATCCTATGCCTCCCACGGATTGATAAACCTTAGGTCATCCACTTGAGGGAAATTTGCTACTGTCCTACAAACATTTGCACTTGCAGGCCCAACAACGTCTACAAGAAGAAGGTTGTGTAGCAGACATCAAGCTCTTTTCTGGCGCCGTTCCCGGGGAGGTTAGCGCTTGAAGGTATATCTTTAGATCTTGCAATTGAATCTTTTTGTTTCTTGTTTTAGCACTAGTTAGTCTATAAAAGAAAATTACAAAAAATGGAATTGAGTTTGTCTCATACGCTTCACCTTTTTAATATCTTTCGTGAGTATGATGGAAAGGATAATTGTGCTCAAGTTCTAGAAGAAGAAATCTCTAAATTGTTTGGCACTAAATCTTTGAATGATGAGCATGATTGCAATGTTGTTAGTATGAATTCTTTGAATATCCATGATGCTAATGATGATTGCACTAGTTATGATGGAAATATCTCTTATGAGCATGTCAACTTTTGTGGAGTGCATGTTTGCATGAACATACCAAATAGGGAAGATAGATATTGCAAGAGGCATAAGTACTTAGAAACCAAATTGTTGCAAGAAGATCTAGATGAATGTGCTGAAAATTTATCTTTTCTTAGCCCTGCTTGTGAACTTTGCAATGAACGTGATCATTTTAGTACCCAATGCAAATTGTTTCGTGATCGTATTGTGTCCAAAAATTGTGATGACTTGATTTCCCTTGCACATCATAATGAACTTAGTTTGCTCTTGGGTTATCAAGAAATGAAACGTATAACTAAGGTTATTCCAGAATTTGCCCTTGATAGAGTTCTTCATTTTGATCTAGATAAAATTTATATGTATTGTGCGGTGAATTGCATTGATAATCCTTATATTGCCAATTACATAAAGAAAAGAAAACAAATAGAGGATGAAGAGAATACTAACAAAAGGGAAGAGACTTCCCAATATCCTCCTATTATTTCTTATGATGAATCAGGTAACGAGGAGGAGCTTCCTATTCAACCAATCTCATCAATAAGGAGCTCAAAGAGGAAGGTTGAACCTACACATAATGTGAAGAAGAAAAAGAAAAGAAGGAGCAACAAAGGTAAAAAAGGTATCCCTCCGAAATGATGTTGCTCCTACTACTACTTGTGATGATGATAATTGCTATACTATTGGTGCTATCCATATTTTTAATGATGAGAGTGATTATGCTTATGATATGAAAAGGCCCAAGCTTGGGGAAGCTATGTTTGATGAGGATGACATATTTGAGAATATATTTGCTGCAATTAATGTTTGTCCCAAGCTTGGGGATGCTATGTTTAATGAAGATGATATTTTTAGCACCGCAAGTTTTGATATGCAAAGTTGTTATGATGATAGCATGCCTCCTACCTATGATGATTATATTGATGAAAGTGGGTTCGGAAGAGTGTCAACTTTATTTAGTGATTCCACTATCTTGGGAGAGGTTTCAATCGATTATGATGAGAACGAAGTTGCTACTTATGATGATTATTGTGATGAAACGTATGCTATAAAAAGTAGTGATGATTATATTTACAAATCTTGTCATGATTATTATTACCCTTTTTCTGAACATTACTCTTTTAATGTGGAAACAATTTTTAGTGTTCAAGTCTCTTATGATACTCCCACTATTATTCATGAGAAGAATTTTGCTTATGTGGAAAGTAGTAAATTTACTATGCTTGTAGATCATGAAAACAATGCTTTAGGTGCTGGTTATATTATTGAATTCATTCATGATGCTACTGAAAATTATTATGAGAGAGGAACATATGCTTGTAGGAATTGCAATAATATCAAGTTTCCTCTCTATGTGCTTAAAATCTTGAAGCTATGCTATTTTTACCTTCCTATGCTAGTTGATTATTGTTCCCATAAGTTGTTTGCTCACAAAATCCCTATGCATAGGAAGTGGGTTAGACTTAAATGTGCTAGTCATATGCTTCATGATGCTCCCGTTATGTTTCAGTTCTTATCTTTTATGTGAGCATCATTGTCATCATCATGCCTAGCTAGAAAGGCATTAAAGAAAAGCGCTTGTTGGGAGACAACCCAATATTTATCCTTACTATTTTTGTGTGTCCACATGATTATGATACTGTAGTAATCATGTTTTATAGCTTTTGTTTCAATAAAGTACCAAGTAAGACCTTTAGGATAGCTTACGGTTATAGTTGTGTTGATCCTGCTGAAAATCAGAAACTTTTGCACCCAGAAAATTAGTTTTTTTAATTCACAGTAACATGCTCTTGATCTGATTCTTTTTTCTATAGATTGGTAAACTAATTGCTCAGGTCTTCCTAATTTGGTAGAATTTTTGGAGTTCCAGAAGTATACGTTTGATACAGATTACTACAGACTGTTCTGTTTTTGACAGATTCTGTTTTTCGTGTGTTATTTGCTTATTTTGATGCATCTATGGCTAGTATTAAGTAGTATGAACCATAGAGAACTTGGAATACAGTAGGTTTAACACCAATATAAATAAATAATGAGTTCATTACAGTACCTTATTGTGTGGTTTTGTTTTCTTATACTAACGGAGCTTACGAGTTTTCTGTTGAGTTTTGTGTTGTGGAGTTTTCAAGTTTTGGGTAAGGATTCGATGGACTATGGAATAAGGAGTGGCAAGAGC
Organism: Triticum timopheevii; assembly: GCA_963921465.1. Taxonomy (NCBI): domain Eukaryota; kingdom Viridiplantae; phylum Streptophyta; class Magnoliopsida; order Poales; family Poaceae; genus Triticum; species Triticum timopheevii. The sequence goes on from OY997274.1 coordinate 390,662,633, forward strand.
CTAAGCTTGGGGATGCCCAAGGCACCCCAAGGTAATATTCAAGGACAACCAAGAGCCTAAGCTTGGGGATGCCCCGGAAGGCATCCCCTCTTTCGTCTTCGTTCATCGGTAACTTTACTTGGAGCTATATTTTTATTCACCACATGATATGTGTTTTGCTTGGAGCATCATTTTCTTTTGTTAGTATTTTCTTTCTGTTATTTATAATACTGTTTTGAATATTTAGTTTCAATAAAGAAGTCAAGGATAGCCTTTGCCATGCTTATTTTGCTTGTATACATGTTGCTGTTTGAAAACAGAAAGATTACCGCTGTTGCAAAAATTCCCTAGAAAAGTCAGAGAATGGTATAATGTTGAAACATTTTGAATATTGAGCTCTGATAAATATAATATAGTGGGAATTTTATTTCATAATTTTTGGAGTTAGGGAAGTATGATGGATCTTGCATTCTTTACAGACTATACTGTTTTCACAGTTTGCTGTTATGGTTGCATTGTTTGCATATGTTTGCTTGTTTAATGATTCTATTTGAGGTTAGGAGTATTAAATATGCAGAGGCATTTAGTATGCAATGTTGAATAATAATTTTAGTGATTTGTTACAGTAGGAAATGATAAGGTTTTGCATTGGTTTATACTAACCTATCTCACGAGTTCTTGTTGAGTTTGTTGTGAATGAAGCTTTTGATGAAAAGAAAAACCATGATATGAGAGGAATTAAGGAGCCATAAAAGTTCAAGCTTGGGGATGCCCAAGGTACCCCAAGATAATATTTCAAGAAGTCTCAAGCATCTAAGCTTGGGATGCCTCGGTAGGCATCCCACCTTTCTTCTTCAACAACTATCGGTTAGTATCGGTTGAGCCTAAGTTTTTGCTTCTTCACATGAGTTGTGCTATTCTTGCATTGTCATTTTATTTAGCTTTTCTTGCTGTTTGAATAAAATACCAAGATCTGAAATTCTTAAATGTAAGAGAGTCTTCACATAGTTGCCGAATTATTCGACTACTAATTGATCTTCACTTATATCTTTAGGAGTAGTTTGTCATTTGCTCTAGTGCATCACTTATATCTTTTAGAGCATGGTGGTAGTTTTATTTTTAAGAAATAGATGAACTCTCATGCTTCACTTATATTATTTTGAGAGTCTTAAACAGCATGATAATTTGAATAAAAACTATCATAGAAAGTGAATTGGATGCTATGATCAATTTGATACTTGATAATTGTTTTGAGATATGGAGGTAGTGATATTAAAGTCATAATAGTTGGGTGATTATGAATTTAAAGAATGCTTGTGTTGAAGTTAGCAAGTCCCGTAGCATGCACGTATGGTTAAAGTTGTGTAACAAATTTGAAACATGAAGTGTACCTGGCTTGTGCATCCTTATGAGTGGCGGTCGGGGACGAGCGATGGTCTTTTCCTACCAATATATCCTCCTAGGAGCATGCGCGTAGTACTTGGTTTTTGATGATTTCTAAATTTTTGCAATAAGTATATGAGTTCTTTTGACTAATGTTGAGTCCATGGATTATACGCACTTTTACCTTTCCACCTTTGCTAGCCTCTTCGGTACCGTGCATTGCCCTTTCTCACCTTGAGAGTTGGTGCAAACTTCGCCGGTGCATCCAAACCCCGTGATACGATACGCTCTATCACACATAAACCTCCCTATATCTTCCTCAAAACAGCCATCATACCTACCTATTATGGCATTTCCATAGCCATTCCGAGATATATTGCCATGCAACTTTCCACCGTTCCGTTCATCATCATCATGACATACTTTACTTTTGTCATATTGCCATTGCATGATCATGTAGTTGACATCGTATTTGTGGCATAGCCACCATGCATAATTCATACATGTCACTATTGATTCATTGCACCATCCCGGTACACCGCCGGAGGCATTCATATAGAGTCATATCTTGTTCTAGTTTTGAGTTGTAATTCATATGTTGTAATCAATGAAAGTGTGATGATCATCATTATTAGAGCATTGCCCAAAAAGAAAAAAAAAAGAAGAAAGGCCAAAAAAAGAAGGCCCAAAAAAATAAATAAAAATAAAAGAAAAAAAGAAAGAAAAAAAGAAAATAATAAAAAGGGGCAATGTTACTATCTCTTTTTCCACACTTGTGCTTCAAAGTAGCACCTTGTTCTTCATGTAGTGAGTGTTATATATTGTGCTTCAAAGTAGCACCACGTTTTTCATATAGTGAGTCTCATAAGTTGTCTTTTTCATACTAGTGGGAATTTTTCATTATAGAACTTGGCTTGTATATTCCTACGATGGGCTTCCTCAAATGCCCTAGGTCTTCGTGAGCAAGCAAGTTGGATGCACACCCACTAGTTTTCTTTTGTTGAGCATTCATAGCTCTAGTGCATCCGTTGCATGGCAATCCCTACTCCTCATGTTGACATGAATTAATGGGCATCTCCATAGCCCATCGATTATCCTCGTCAATGTGAGACTTTCTCCTTTTTTGTCTTCTCCACACAATCCCCATCATCATATTCTATTCCACCCATAGTGCTATATCCATGGCTCACGCTCATGTATTGCGTGAAGGTTGAAAAAGTTTGAGATTATTTAAGTATGAAACAATTGCTTGGCTTATCATCGGGGGTATAGAAGTTGGGAACATCTTTGTGTGACAAAAATGAAGCATAGCCTAACTATATGATTTTGTAGGGATGAACTTTCTTTTGCCATGCTATTTTGAGAAGACATGATTTCTTTGATTAGTATGCTTGAAGTATTATTATTTTTATGTCAATATGAACTTTTGTCTTGAATCTTTCGGATCTGAATATTCATACCACAATTAAGAAGATTTACATTGAAATTATGCCAAAGTATCACTCCGCATCAAAATTTCTTTTTTATCATTTACCTACTCGAGGACGAGCAGGAATTAAGCTTGGGGATGCTTGATACGTCTCCAACGTATCTATAATTTTTGATTGCTCCATGCTATATTATCTACTGTTTTGGGCAATATTGGGCTTTATTTTCCACTTTTATATTACTTTTGGGACTAACCTATTAACCGGAGGCCCAGCCTAGATTTGCTGTTTTATGCCTATTTCAGTGTTTCGATGAAAAGGAATATCAGACGGAGTCAAAACGGAACGAAATCGACTGGAGAAGTTATTTTTGGAAGGAAAGCCACCAGATAGACTTGGACTATACGTCAGAAGATACAGGAGCTGGTCACAAGGGTGGGGGGCGCCCCCCCCCCCCCTAGGGCACGCCCCCTGCCTCGTGGGGCCCCCGAAGCTCCACCGACGAACCCCTTGCACCCATATATACCTACGTACCCTAAAACTTCCAGAACAGAAGATAGATCGGGAGTTCCGCCGCCGCAAGCCTCTGTAGCCACCAAAAACCTCTCGGGAGCCTGTTCCGGCACCCTGCCGGAGGGGGATCCCATCACCGGTGGCCATCTTCATCATCCCGGCGCTATCCATGAGGAGGAGGGAGTAGTTCACCCTCGGGGCTGAGGGTATGTACCAGTAGCTATGTGTTTGATCTCTCTCTCTCTCTCGTGTTCGCTCTCGTGTTCCTCTATGGAACGATCTTGATATATCCCGAGCTTTGCTATTGTAGTTGGATCTTATGATGTTTCTCCCCCTCTACTCTCTTGTGATGAATTGAGTTTCCCCTTTGAAGTTATCTTATCGGATTGAGTCTTTTCTGAGAACACTTGATGTATGTCTTGTCGTGATTATCTGTGGTGACAATGGGATATCATGTGCCACTTGATGTATTTTTTGGTGATCAACTTGCGGATTTCGTGACATTGGGAACCTATGCATAGGGGTTGGCACACGTTCTTGACTCTCCGGTAGAAACTTTGGGGCACTCTTTGAAGTACTTTTATGTTGGTTGGATGAATCTGAGATTGTGTGATGCATATCGTATAATCATGCCCACGGATACTTGAGGTGACAATGGAGTATCTAGGTGACATTAGGGTTTTGGTTGATTTGTGTCTTAAGGTGTTATTCTAGTACGAACTCTTTTATAGATTGATCCGAAAGAATAACTTTGAGGTGGTTTCGTACCCTACCATAATCTCTATGTTTGTTCTCCGCTATTAGTGGCTTTGGAGTGACTCTTTGTTGCATGTTGAGAGCTTGTTATATTATCTATCTATGTTATTATTGTTGAGAGAACTTGCACTAGTGAAAGTATGAACCCTAGGCCTTGTTTCCTACCATTGCAATACCGTTTACGCTCACTTTTACCACTTGTTACCTTGCTGTTTTTATATTTTCAGTTTACAAAAACCTTTATCTACTATCTATTTTGCACTTGTATCACCATCTCTTCGCCAAACTAGTGCACCTATACAATTTACCATTGTATTGGTGTGTTGGAGACACAAGAGACTTTTTTTTATTTGGTTGCAGGGTTGCTTGAGAGAGACCATCTTCATCCTACGCCTCCCACGGATTGATAAACCTTAGGTCATCCACTTGAGGGAATTTTGCTACTGTCCTACAAACCTGTGCACTTGCAGGCCCAACAACGTCTACAAGAAGAAGGTTGTGTAGTAGACATCAGTGACAGTGATGGTGAAGTGATTCACGTAGGGCTTCCCCTAAGCACCGCGAGAATATGACCGAGGGTGTAAACTGTGGAGGGTGGCACCGCACACGGCTAACGATTGTTGTTGTGTGTTCTAGGAGCCCCCTCCCCATGTATATATAGGTGCGATGGGGAGGGGAGCAACCATGGGGCGCCACAAGTAGGAGGAATCCTACTTGGGAGCCTCCTGCAATTCGGCCTCCCCCCATCCTTTTTTAGCCGAAGAGAAAAGGGAAGGGGGAAGGAGAGAAGGGAGGGGGGGCGAACCCCTTCTCCTCCTCCTCCATTTCAGCCACATGCCTAAGGGGTGCGCCACCATTTGTGGGCTGGTGTGCTCCCCTCTTACGGCCCATATGGCCCATATCTTCCGCCTGGGGGTTACGGTAACCCCCCCCCCCCCCCCCCCGGTACTCCGATAAATAGCCGATACTACCCGAAACACTTGTGATGTCCGAATACTATCATCTTATATATCAATCTTTAACTCTCGACCATTTTGAGACTTCTCGTCATGTCTGTGATCTCATCCGGGACTCATATAACAACATTTGGTCACAAAATCACATAACTCATATAATACAAAATCGTCATCGAACGTTAAGCATGCGGACCCTACGGGTTCAAGAACTATGTAGACATGACCGAGACACCTCTCTGGTCAGTAACCAATAGTGGAACCTGGATGCTCATATTGGCTCCTACATATTCTATGAAGATCTTTATCGGTTGAACCATTATGACAACATACGTTATTCCCTTTGTCATCGGTATGTTACTTGCCCGAGATTCGATCGTCGGTATCTTCATGCCTAGTTCAATATCGTTACCGGCAAGTATTTTTACTCGTTCCGTAATATATCATCTCATGACTAACTCACTAGTCATTTGCTTGCAAGGCTTATTGTGATGTGCATTACTGAGAGGGCCGAGAGATACATCTCCGATACTCGGAGGACAAATCCTAATCTTGATCTATGTCAACCCAACAAACACCTTTGGAGATACCTGTAGAGCATATTTATAATCATCCAGTTACGTTGTGACATTTGATAGCACACAAGGCATTCCTCCGGAATCCGGGAGTTGCATAATCTCATAGTCGAAGGAATATGTCTTTGACATGAAGAAAGCAATAGCAATAAAACTGAATGATCAATATGCTAAGATAACAGATGGGTCTTGTCCATCACATCATTCTCCTAATGATGTGATACCATTCATCAAATGAAAACACATGTCTATGGTTAGGAAACTTAACCATCTTTGATTAACGAGCTAGTCTTGTAGAGGCTTACTAGGGACACGGTGTTTTGTCTATGTATCCACACATTTATCAAGCTTCCGGTTAATACAATTCTAGCATGAATAATAAACATTTATCATGATATAAGGAAATATAAAATAAAAAACTTTATCACTGCCTTTAGGGCATATTTCCTTCATAATTCGTACAGAACTCAAACCATTGCATATTTGGCATCATCATATTTCTTGGTTCTTGTTTAATTTTTCTCTATCTAAGTTTTAGAGCTTGTGGTTGTCATCATGACAAGCTCAAGTTCATTGAAAATGGATTTCATATGCATCTTCTATTATGTTTTCGATGTTGGAGTTTTTGTCGGTTCTTCTCTTATGGAGGTTGTACCGCTTGTTGGCATACTCTTTCTTGTTTTAAAGATTTCCAATCTTGTTTTCATAGCTCTTGTTGTTAGCTTTCTACCAAGCTTGAGTTCGTCAAAATCGGAGTTCGTTTGCAGAAGTTATAGTTGTTCTGACTCTGTTGCTATCAAATTGGAGGTAGTACTGTTCACTTAAGAGGTTGTACCGCTTCTGCATAATTAGAGGTAGTACCACTTACTCTTAGGAGGTAGTACCACTTGTGCGGTACTTCAGTTATTGTGCCACACGTACTATCGTGGGGGTCTCTGTTTCCCATAGATAATTAGCGGTAGTACTACTTACACCTTAAGAAGTAGTACCGCTTATACTTAAAGGTAGTACCATTTGTACGGTACTTCCGCTGTTGTGTCGCGCATACTACTGTGAGGATGTTTTGTTACCCACCCATATGTCGAGGTAGTGCCGCTTGCTTATGAGGTAGTACCGGTTGAGCATTTCTAGAACATAACGGTCAGCTTCGTAGGTTCCTCTAAAAAGGGATCTTCTTCCACAAAGTGACCAAGTTTTTGGAGCACGGTTTTCTCTTCCATTGTTGGCCTCCAAAAGCTTTGCCTTCTCCCCATTCCTCCCATGAATCTTGCATCTTTTTGAACTAAAAGAGAGAGGATATTTAGATCTACATTCTCCACCAATCCATCTATCCTCCTAGTGAGGGAAACCTTGTGGATCCAGATCTTGGAGTACTTTTGTGGTCTCCTTGTTCTTCCTCTCATATTCCTCCATAGCTTTCATTGCTTTGGTCAGATTTTAGGGTGAGGGACTTGATCATTTCGTGTGTTCTTGTCATTGCATTAGTTGCATTGATTTCAGTTCTCCACAGTGATACATGGGAGTGAAAGTTGAGAGGCTTATTACTCTTGGGTTTGTGTTGAAAATATGCCCTAGAGGCAATAATATTTGTATTATTATATTTCTGGATTCATAATTATTCAGTTTATATTATATGCTATAAATGTTATGATCCTGGAATATGTGATTCACTGGAAAACTCATATGCACATGTGGAATGATAAACGGTTAACTAAAAGGTTCCTAGTGTTGCCTCTGGGACTATATCTCAAGTGTTGGTGGTGATCATGTTTTTTAGATCTTAGGATATCACTAAGTGTAACGATAGTCCTAAAACAACATTGAGATTTTTACATTAGAAGAACGATCATATTGAATCGACCAAATCTTTTCTGTTATGAATTGAGTTAATATTGTTTATAATCAATTGTAATAACACAGAGTGTTAACGTGTGTTTTTGCTCCTTGGACCATGAGAGTATCATGGTCACTTCTTACTGCATGGTGGGATTTAGAGTTGCTCAAACGACGCATGTAACACGGTGATCATAACGACAACTTACGGGTTAAGCGAAAAGTTTGACAAGTGACCGGATAACTCAAGAGAGGTATTTGCTCCTCCGACGATGGAGAGATATTCTTAGGGCCCTCCCAATGCGACGACATCAATAATCTTCTAGCCATACACAGGTGACTATGTCACGGGGATGCCGGACCACAATAACAAGAAAGAGGAACAAAACTGGTAACGAGGATTTCTGTATAGTGAGCATAGTGATGACTCAGGAGGATAATGATGCATCCCGGGTTTCGTGAAGTATCAGGAAGCAAAGGGAACATCACATGGTAATAAAAGGTTAGCTAGAATATCATCCATGTGCTCATAGGGATCGATATGGATGTCCACAATTCCACTGTTAGTCATTGAACGAATGGTTTCGTTCATGTCTGTAAGTTACGGAACCTACGGGGTCACAAGCTTAAGACTGGTGCAGTGACCTGCTATACAAATGATTTTTACCCCCTTTATGCGATCAAGTTTTAAATTGTTGCCTTGACTATGTGTGCGATACGGGGGTCCCTCCCACACGACCTAGAAACCGTCGGGGATAGGGAGTAGGAATGCATATGTTTGGCATAACTAAGCGTATGCCATGTACGCCTCTATCCCAAACGCGATTCGTCACACTACTATTTGTGTATATCGAATATCCCAAATGTTCCATATCCTGGCCACTCGTGTGTGTTGGCATTCCCATCAGACACACTACTCTGTGGTTCAACGTTTACGATGCGCGCCCCATCACAAACAGTTCAAGATTGTAAAGTGCGTATGATAAGGATACTATCACACACATTCACTTCTCCTGAACCATATGCCTTATATAATTAAGAAGATAAGTTAATCACTGAACGAGTGTCAGATAGGTTTGCGAAACGCGCGATTGTCGTACCAGTGTTGGATGGGATAACTGCACACACTATTTTGTGGTGCAACGTTTACAATGCGTACGACACCACAAGCAGTTCATGATTGTAAAATGTATACAATAAGGTGACTATCACAAACATTTAGTTTCGGTCGCAACATTTGTGATATTATCTCACATCACACACGCTTTGCAAAACGGCAACTGTGTGCATGGTCACACATGTTTTCTCTCTGTGAACCATGCCGGATTATGATGTATATCACACACGTGCTTTATAGACCGTGTGCGCGATAATGACCTATAGAGTGTATCTTAACCGTTGCAATTTAAAATTGTACAAAATTTGAATTTGAAAGTAGGCAATAACTTTATTCATATCCATGAGGTTCAACAACTAATGCACTATTTGATTCATAGGTATATATGTTCAAGCATTACATAAAAAAGAATTACATAAGCACCAAATAAAGAATGATAAAGCAGGGTTGTATACTTGTATTAAAGACGATAAAGAAAGAGGTGAAAGACATTCTGGTTGCTAAACAAGGTGAAGCGGAATGCCCATATTATGCCCTCCTCCATGCCGAATGCATGCATGACTCTAGTCCAACCCCTTGTAATGGCTGACCGCCCATCCTTCACTGTCTTCATGAGGACTTCTAGTTAGTCACTGTAGTCTGGTACAAATACTTTAACCTTTGCATGTCCAACAATCATGTACTTAGATAGGTAATCTTGAGTAAAATGCTTTGGGAACCACTTCAGAGGAAGAAGATTCAGACATTGTTATCTAGCACTTATTATGGGCAGTAAAAAGAAGGCTATAGAGTTCTTACATACCATCATGCAGTTCACTATTGTCTTGGATAAAGTGTAAACAAATAGTTTAATTGCCATCTTTTGACCCATTTTACTAAAAATCTTTACCAATTTCCTTACTTGATGTTGGTTCATGAATATCTCATTCCCCATACTCAAAAGGGGTCGAAGCGTGGATCTTTACCAATGACATATGTACCTAGAAGAACCAGGTCAATACTAAAAACTAAACTGCAATTGCACAACGATGTAGTACAACACTCCCTCCGTCCCATTATATAAGATCTTATTGCATCCAATATACTCACATATTGGATGAATTAACATCTTATATTATGGGGGCGGAGGGAGTATATATAACCATGGGATGAAACTAACCTCGACGGAAAACAACAGTCGTTCCCAATATTATCATGTGTAAGTACATCAAAAGGCATGTTAAGCACAACAGGCTAAACATCAACCAAATATATCCACAATAGACAACATAATCTCCAAATGATAGCTTAAAGTGTAGGTTTAAGCATGCTAGCTAAGCAAAACAAGAAGGGAAAGGTGTGTTAACTTCAACAGGCTTAACATTTAACAACAAGCAAATATAGTCATTCAAACTGGTATTTTGCAGGTCTAAGTACAATAGTTGTTGTTAAATAAAAATGGAAAGATGTGTTAACTACAACATGCTTAACAACAACCAAATATGGTAATTCATAGTGGTATTGTTGAAATTGGTATTGATTAAATTGAACTGCAAAGTTCATACTTGCACATATAGAACATCACGTTGCGAATAACCGAAATAAAAAAGGCATACTATGAACAACCAAAAAAGCAATTGAAATTGGACATATGCTAACTACAAACGACCGAACAACCAAAAAGTATTAAAAGATGCATATGCTAGCTACAACAAGCTTAACAACAAGCAAATATAGTCATTCATAGTGGTATTGTTGAAACTGGTATTGATGAAATTGAACTGCACAGTTCATACTTGCACATATAGAACATCACGTTGCGAATAACTGAAATAAACAAGCCATATTATGACCAACCAAAGAGAGCAATTGCAACTGGACATATGTTAACTACAAATAGTCGAACAACTAAAAACCGCTAAAAGAGGCATATGCTTGCTACAACAGGCTTAACTACAATCAAATATAGTCATTCAAAGTGGTATTGTTGAAACTAGTATTGATGAAATTGAACTGCACAGTTCATACTTGCACATATAGAACATCACATTGTGAATAAAATAAATAAACAAGGAATACTACGAACAACCAAACATAGCAATTGAAACTGGACATATGCTAATTACAAACAACCAAACAACCAAAAAACGTTAAAAGAGGCATATGCTAGCTACAACAAGCTTAACAACAAGAAAATATAGTCATTCATAGTGGTATTGTTGAAATTGCATTGAAAGTAGTTTGTGCTTACACATCAAATTGTCTAATTGGACATCACAATGTGAAAAAAAGAGGGGGTGTATTACCTACACCGGGCTTAACAAGAAACAAATATGGTCATTAAACTGGTATTGATGAAATTGTACCACACATAAATAGTTGAACATATAGAGCATTGCATTGTGAATAACAGAAAAAAGTCATACTGCAAACAAAGAAATATAGCAATTAAAACTGGACATATTCTCACTACGAAAGTGGCTCGACAAAACAAATCATGGGGTTTCTGTCGGATTTCGGGTTCCCGCGTAGATCACACCTCCTGCCTACCCATGTCTCGCCGCCTCGCAAGGATCTAAACTACATGAAGAACAACACAAGGGACACGAGATTTATACTGGTTCAGGCCACCATTGTGGTGTAATACCCTACTCCAGTTTGTGCTGTGGTGGATTGCCTATGGGGATGACGAGGAACAGTACAATGGAAGAACAGCCTCGCGAGGGTCTGTTCTTGGCTGGTGCGATGAACTGCTAGGGGGAGTTCAGTCGCTTCTCTCTCTCTCTCTCTCTCTCTCTGTCTTTATATCCTTGTTTTCGATGCCTCTACCCTGTGGGTGGCTAGTCCTATTTATAGGCGAAGGCCCCGGGCCTCTTCCCAAATATTGAGCGGGAAGGGCGCCAACAATTGGCCATTTTGAAGGGGAACATCTAGTACACTTATCCTGACTAAAGTTGGTCCTCGCCTGCCAAAGACCCTGACGATGACGCTGGCTTGGGCTCCATAATGACCTCCGTTCTGCCGTCCTGCTGGTCTTGGTCTTGTTGCACCGAAATGGTTGCCTTTGCTTGATACCCTTGCCTGTGCTTGCCCCCTTTGCACCAAAGAGGAAACAAGGACTCTACGCAGGCCGGCGCCCGCCTAGCGCCCGCCTGGCCTTGGTTGTCATGGCTTGCGTCACGGGCACCTCGTGAGGTACCCCGCCTTGATCTCTCCGCCTCCTCGCGAGCCAGCCTGACGAGGCCGTGCCTGAGGAAGCCTCCTGTCGTCCGCCCCGCGAGGCTTGGCCCCTCGCGGGGGTCTTGAGCATGTGTTGACGAAGATGGGCCATATTGGGCCACTCCTTGAGTCACGCCGCAGGCCACAGGCAGTCAAGTCTGGGTACCCCCATTCCCAGAATGCCGACAGTAGCCCCGGGCCCAAGGCGCGCTTGGACTTGGCTTAGAAGAGAAGCGAAGAGGCAAGTGCGAAGCGCCGCGGGCCCCAATAGCCTGCGGCCTTGGGCGCCGCGTGGCGGTTGATTGGACGTGGGCGTCCTGGCTCCCCATGGCACCTCGGCAACTGCACAAATTGATAAGGGAGCGGTACCTGTCTAGGATTACCTTCTTTGCCTTCTCCTTCACTGCCCAGATCCCCTTTCTTGCTCCTGTCCTTCTTGCTTCCGAAATCCCCAGATCTACTCCAACCCTGCATCCTAGCAAGGCATGGCGCCTCGCCAGACCCCAGCCGGAGTATGGTACTCGCCCGCTCTGGATCCTCCGAATGTGTCGGAGAAGAACCTTGCTCGGACGGGCCAGATGATGGCGGCGCAAGGCAACGACGGGGCGGCCGCGCTCAAGGTTGGCTCCGCCCTTCCTGAGGGCAGGGGAAGCACCTTCTATCCGCTCTTCGTGAGCGCCATCACCGCCGGTCTGGTGCCCTCTTTTTCCGAGTTCTTCCTTTCTGTCCACCATTACAACCTGCAAGCTCTGCACCTCCATCCTAACTCTATTCTTCTCCTGGCGATTTTCGCCTACTACTGTGAGGCTCATGTCAGGGTGAGGCCTTCGGTGGCTTTGCTGCGCCATTACTTCTACCTCCGGGTCTCACGCGGCCCCATCACCGCGTGCGCGAGCTTCGTCGCGCATGGCAGCTCTAATGCCATCTCGAAGCCCGGGAAGAGAATTGAGGGCTTCAGGAGCAAGTGGGTCATGGTGGATGCTGGGCGCATCCACTCCCGGCTGATTCTGCCCACGGGGCAGCCCAAGTCTGTTGACGCTTGGTCCCGTGTGGAGCTCGTTGATCCCCGCGCAAAGCCGGTGCTGGAGAGGATGGACGCGGACCTGTGGCCGGACAACATGGCGATGGCTAAACTGACCGGGGCGTCGCTTCTGAGGGAGTTCCTGGAGCATCGGGTGGCTCCGCTCCGGGAACACTCGCTTCCGCTGTGGAAGCTCGGGGGGGCTGATGCCTCCCTTCGCTCGAACCCCAAAGTCCTGGCCGACAAGGATCTGGCCGCGGTCCTCCAATCCTTGGTTGGGGGGAACGTGGCGAGGTTGGAGGATGCTCCCGTGCCCCTGTTCCTTCGAGTTGATTGGGAGCAGGTGGTGAACTCTATGTCCGCTTTCAACGGGGACGGGCCTGTGCCCACGGAGGTTCCTGAGGGCCCGGCGGCCCTGGCAACGGTCAACGTATCCTCCGGCGACTCCAGCGGATAGGAGGAAGAAGAGGAGGAGAAAGAGGATCCCGATTCAGAGGCGACCGACGGGGAGTCGAGAGTGCCCCTCCCTCGGCGTAGGTCCCGCACTCTTCGCCTCATGCCGGATGACGACCAGGACGGCGACGAGCGGGGTGGCGAGAGCTCGCCCCTGATCCCGAAGAAGGATAGGACGGGGATGGTTCCCCGCGGGTCTGCTCCGGCTCCGAGGCGATCTGCAGACGCGCCTCCTGCTCCTGAGTCTCTTGAGGTTGATCCCAGCATCCGGCTCTCGGGCTTCAAGTTCGGCCGGAGGTTGCTTGAGCCCGCGAGTGATGACGAGTAAGTGCTCGATTCTCGTTTTGCTTCTTGCTTCGTTGTTGAGGCTTGACATCCATATTCCTTGGCTAGGCCAGTGCCTGCGGCGAAGAAGCTGAAGGGGTCTCCTGAGGCTTCGTCCAGGGCAGCACCCCCATCCACGGGAGAAGGGGGCGGCAAGACGCGAGCCTCTCTTGCCCGGTCATCCTCACGAGGCCTGGCGGGGCTAGCTGGAGCGAGCTCAACCCCCATGCCCCAAGCAACTCCCGTGGTGTCCTTGCCTGACGCCACTGCCGCAGTCGTCGGGGCACAGAAGGTCCTGACTCATGGTGCTGTGATTACGCTGCCGTCTTCTCCTCCTACTCCGCCAACTGCCATCTCTCCGACTCCCTCTACTATCCTGGATCGTGCTACTGCTGAGCTGGACCGGCAACCGAAAGATCTTCTGGGCGCCGACCCTCGCTTGGTGGCCGGGCGCCTGGAGCTGGCCTCTGGTTGGGTTTGCTCTGATGCTTCAGTCCGAGCGGCGCTAGCTCAGGCCGCGACAGCTTGCGACGAGGAGAAGCAGGCCATCCTTGAGGCGAAGGCCGCTCGCGACGCCGCCTTGGGTGAGGTAGCAGATGTCCGAGGTCGCTGCAAGGCGCTGGAGAGTGAGCTACAAGGCCTGCGCGACCAGCTTGCCAAGGAGGCCCGTGTCCGCCGGGAGGAGGAGGAAGACATGAAGGCTTGTGAGGCTGTCGCGAAGGACCGGGATGCCAAACTCGATGAACGCCATGGCCGCTTGGGTGCGCTGGAGCAGGCGTTGGAGGCGAAGAGGATCGAGCTGGACGGCAAGGCGCGGGTCCTGGCCGAGGACCGCGTGGCCTTCGCGAAGCTGGAGGTGAAGGCTCGCACCTTGCTGAAGTCGCTCTACGACAGCGGCCTGGAAAGCCCGCTGGCCGGTGCCGAGGACGGCCCCGCCAAGCTGCTTCCCTTCCTAGTCCGCGCCCTTGAAGATGTCGCCCTCGGCCTTGGCCCCACAGCTGAGGCTGAGGCACGTGTCCTTTCTTCTGCAGCGCTGACGCGCATCTTCGCCCACGTCTACCTTCGCGACCCCGACGTTGACCTTGACAGCCTGCTAGAGCCCGTGAGCGGCGAGCTTGCCGCCGTCGCTGCTGAGGCTGTGAAGGGTCGAGCGGAGGCTTTGCTGGCGAAGTTCCGGGCTTTTAGCACCAAGCCAAAGCGAGGCGCTGCTGATCCTGAGGCTCCACGAGGCGAAGTCGCCCAGCGCAGCTCCGTCACCAGCGATGGCGCCGCCAGAAAGTGACCCCTTCGTGGCTCCCGTCCTGCTTTTAATTCCTGCAACATGCATCCTGCCTCGTGGAGGCGTTTAAACTTGTGTTTGGCGTTGTCAAAGTACTCTATGAACTGTAATATTTGCTTTTGAATTCCTTGAGATTTGCGTTTTTCCTTCCTACTTGCTTGTGTTCTACGTCGGCAGAGCCCGGCCCCGCGCATACCTCAGCCGCCATTAGCCCCGACCAAAAACCAGGATGGGACCAAGGAGTGAGGGGCTACGTGACAAGTTAGGCTCCTGAGTCGCGATGCTCAGGAGTCCCCCTTGACGCACGAACAGCAAGTAGGGAGGTGAAATGTATGGGTGAATTTACCATTCTACGTCGGCAGAGCCTGGCCCCGTGCATACCTCAACCGCCGTTAGCCTTTCAGAACTAAGGGGTGAGGGGCTACATGACCAGTTAGGCTCCTGAGTCATGGTGCTCAGGAGTCCCCCTTGACGTTCAAATGGCCTTCGTACCTTGGCTCCGCTCGGGGAGAGGCGTGCGACGAACCAGGCTCGAGGGGCCTGGCTGGGTGGCGTGCGCCAAGGCGTGACCCAGGTGTAGCCCCCGCGCCCAGCCCCCTCGCGCGGCACTCCCGAGGGGAGGCGTTACGATGAGGCCGGACATTGAGCTCTGGGCTCCCTGAGGTTGATGCAGCCGGGGGCCACCCTCAGTTGTTTATCACCAGCGCGGAGCATAGCGCTTCCATATGTGTACGGGCATAGCCGCTCCTCGGCAGTGTCTTCAGCCAGCACGGAGCATGGTGCTTCCACTGGTGCGTGGGAGGGGGCTCCCCTCCGGGAGGAACCCCCGGGGCGTGTACAGCCCCGCCCTGACACGTGGCTGGCACGGTAGGGCTTGACGAGGTGTATCTGGGCACCCATGAGCCAGCGCGGGACTCACGGGGCCCTACCTCAAGGCGGGTTGCGCCTGGCTCTGGGCCTTTACTTGTAATGTGTACCTACAAATCTGGTTAGATGTCGGCGCTCTACGTCCTCGGGTCCCGGCCCTCGAGCGGGCTCAGCCGTCGCTGGTATGCCAGGTCACGATGCCGTGGAAAAGGCCAGAGGGTGAGGGCTGGAGAGCCAGTAAGAGCCCATGAGTCGCGATGCTCAGGTACCCCCCCCCCCTTTAACGTGCAAGCGGCCGACATGAAGAAAGAAGGGTGCCATAGGAAGGCATCAAACAACGATCATGATGGGTCAAGTGCACGACCCAAATAAACGCGAGAGGGATACATGCCACCGTGTCTGGCCCGGGTAGCTTGGGGATAATGCAGCCCGAGGGGAGCCCCCGATAAAGTAAGCTGAAAACATGAACTAAAGGGATACATGCCGCAGGGACGGACCCACGCGGCCTAGGAATGATGCAGCCCTGGGGGGCAATCCCAGCTGAAAATGAAACTCGAAGGATGTCACCTGATGATGCTGAAGATGGAGGGATGCTGAAGTAGCAGACGGCGTGTGTTGCGGGAGACGATCTTCATGAGCCCCCCAGGCCCAGGGGGCTCGGGAGGCTCTGAAGGCGCTGGCTGCTCCTCGCGGACCATCTTCATCTCCGCCAGGACTGCGGAATGCCTGACCGCCTGAGCCTCCAAGATGCTCCTCATGAGGCGCTGACGCACAACAGCCGCGTTCGGCAGGCCGTAAGGCATGCGAACATAGCTGTGGGGTGGACCTTCGCAGCACCCCACGTGTGAGGGCCAGAGGCGCTCCTGAGAGGCGGCTCGGTTGAGTCCTTGTATGTCGATGCAGGCGCACAGCCCACCATCCTCGCCTGGATGGGGAGCTACGGCGGGTAGGCGGCGGCTGTCACTCATGACTCTTGACTCCTGCAGCTCCTGAATGATCTCGCTGACAAATTCCTGAGGGTTTGGCCATCCTTGCCTTGCTCCTTCCTGAGGGAAACGTGCGTTGAAGCATGCCTCCAAGTGGTTCCCGAGCGCCTCCCTCGTGATCTTAGCAAAGCCGATGGCCCTCCAGAAGAGAGTCCCCAAGCCTTGCTCGAGGAGGGCGCCGGGCGCGCCTTCCTATGCGACAGAAGGAGGTGCCCCCTGAACAGGCGCGGACCCTGAGGGGCTTGCCTCCTGAGGGGTCGGGCCAGGCGATGTCTTCTTCTTCTTAGGAGCAGCCTCAGGAAGCCTCCCGTTCCTGTGATCTGGGTCTTCAATTGATGCGGCTTGGAAAGCATGTTCTAGAGAACACACAGCGTCTCTCTCTTCACAGGGCACCGTGATGACTCCACCGCTTCCTGGCATCTTGAGGACATTGTAGCCGTGATGGATCACGGCCATGAACTTGGCCAGGGCTGGGTACCCAAGGATGGCATTGTACGGCAGGCGGATGTGAGCGACATCGAAGTCAATGAGCTCAGTGCGGTAGTTGTCGCACTTCCCGAAGGTAACAGGAAGGCCGACCTGCCCTATCGGAACCATGGAACCATCAGTGATTCCTGAGAAAGGCTTGGTTGGCTGCAGCTGATTGTATGGCACTTGGAGATTGTTGAACGTCTCGACTGATAGGACATTGAGCCCTGCTCCGCCATCAATGAGGGTCCTGGTGACTTGCACATTGCTGATGATTGGGGAACAAAGCATCGGGAGGACTCCTGCTGTGGCCACGCACTTGAGCTAATCTGCTGAGTTGAACGTGATAGCGCATGCTGACCACCTGAGAGGGCGTGTGGCCTCAAGCTTGGGGAGGACTGCACTCACTTCGTGAGCAAACTGCTTGAAGATGCGCTGAGAGGCCAGGGTTTGAGCGCCGCCCAAGATGCAAGCGATTGCGCGCGGCTCCTGGAAGCCTCCAGCCCCCTCATCCTGGTGATGGTCTTCATTCCTCCTCGGCTGTGGTGGCAGAGGAGGGAGGCCCGCGTTGCCTTGTGGGCGATCCTCGCGAGGCTGATCCCTCCAACCCCCCTCGCGAGGTGGGTCCCTCCAACTTCCCTCACGAGGCTGGTCCTGCTAGCGGTCCTCGCGAGGTCGGTCACGCCACCCTTGGCGAGGGCCACGGTCTTCCCATCGTCCTCCACTTCTTCCTCCTCCTTGGCCATAGCCCCGGTCGCTGTGCTTGGGGCGTCGATCGGCACGCACGTCTCACACGGCCCTGAGCTCTTGGCATTCGTTGGTGTTGTGGGTGTGGGGGTCGTGGTACACGCAGTACCGTCTGCCCTTGGATGACTCAGGCTGATCCCTACCTCGCTTGGTGTCCGGCTCTGCCGCAAGCACGGCAACCCCCTTGCGCTTCACGTCCTTGGCCTTGGGCTTCTTCTCTTCTGGGTCAGCAGCTGGCAGCTCGAGGAGGGAAAGGCGCCCTTCCTCAGCCCTAATGCACTTGGTCGCCAGATTGAAAAGCTGCAGGGAGGTGCACAGGTCCTCATGGATCGCGACCTCCTCCTTCATCTTGACGTCACGCACGCCGTCGGAGAAGTCTGAGATGATGGCCTCCTCAGACACCTTGGGGATCTTAAGGCGAGCGCTGTTGAAGCGCTGGATGAACTTCTGCAGGGTCTCTCCCGGCTGCTGCTTGATGCGGCGCAAGTCGCTCATGGCCGGGGGCCAGTCGCGGGTGCCTTGGAAGTTGGTGATGAATCGGGTGCGCATCTCGTCCCAGGAGGATATCGTGCCAGGAGCCAGGTTCAGGAGCCAAGTGCGGGCGCCCTCCTTGAGCACCATGGGGAACCAGTTCGCCATGACCTTCTCGTTCCCCTTGGCGGCTTTTATGCCCAGCTCGTAGAGCTGGAGGAACTCAGCAGGGTCAGCCGTGCCATCCTAGTGCGGGGGCAGGTCTGGCTTGAACTTTCCCGGCGAGGCCACGCTGCGCAGCTCGGCGGAGAAGGCACGGCAACCTGCAGTGGCCGTGGGAGCCCTCTGGTGACGGAGAGCCTGATCTTGCGGGTCTCCTTGTGTTGCCGCCAGGTGCAGCGCGGGGTCTTGATGCGCTGGAGCAGGAGCGCGTTCATGCCGAACCGGTGCGGGGAGCACACGGGTGGCCTCTTGGGGACGAGGGATCTCTTGGCAGCTCTTCTCTTGCTGTGCTGGCACCGGACGGAGTGGGTTCCGCCCAGGGGCCACGCGCCTTGAGGCCAAGGCGCCTTCTTGAGGGGGAGGCGGTTGAGGCACCCCTGGAGCTTCGTCGCCCGCGCAGGGCGGGGCACGGTGCAGTGAGAGGGATGGTGCAGTGGAGCCCCCAGCGGCGCTGACGAGCTCGGTGATGCGGGCGAGCCACTCGTTGTAGAGATCGTCGACGGGACGGTAGTGCAGGAGCTCCCACGCCAGGAGCAGCGCGGCGTGCGCGTACGCAGGAGCGCGACGGGCGTGGGACGAGGAGCCCGCCGGAGTCAGCGACGGGGTGGCGGTGCGGCCTTCTCGCCGCACTGAAGGATGCAGGGACGACGCCTGCTGTTTGTTCCCCGCCGGGCCGGTGGCGGCGTTGACGGCAGGCGACGGGGAACGGCAGGGGCGCCCACCAACGGGGGGCGTCTGGGCCACGCGAGTGGCGAGAGCGGCCCGGCGCCCGGCGCGGGCGTGACGAGCGTCCGATATGGATGGGACGGGCGGCGAAACACGAGGCGACGGAAGGCAGATTCCGTCACACCCCTACTTGGTGCGCCAAATGTCGGATTTTGGGTTCCAGCACACCCTTAAGGTTCGAACACTGGGGTGCACACGGAGATCACACCTCCTGCCTACCCATGTCTCGCCGCCTCGCAAGGATCTAAACTACACGAAGAACAACACAAGGGACACGAGATTTATACTGGTTCAGGCCACCATTGTGGTGTAATACCCTACTCTAGTTTGTGGTGTGGTGGATTGCCTCTGGGGCTGACGAGGAACAGTACAATGGAAGAACAGCCTCGTGAGGGTCTGTTCTTGGCTGGTGCGATGAACTGCTAGGGGGAGTTCAGCCGCTTCTCTCTCTCTCTCTCTCTCTCTCTCTCTATCTCTCTATCTTTCTATCCTTGTTCTTTCGATGCCTCTACCCTGTGGGTGGCTAGTCCTATTTATAGGCGAAGGCCCCGGGCCTCTTCCCAAATATTCAGCGGGAAGGGCGCCAACAATTGGCCATTTTGAAGGGGAACATCTAGTACACTTATCCTGACTAAAGTTGGTCCTCGCCTGCCAAAGACCCTGACGATGACGCTGGCTTGGGCTCCACGATGACCTCCGTTCTGCCGTCCTGCTGGTCTTGGTCTTGTTGCACCGAAATGGTTGCCTTTGCTTGATACCCTTGCCTGTGCTTGCCCCCTTGGCACCAAAGAGGAAACAAGGGCTCTGCGCAGGCCGGCGCCCGCCTGGCGCCCGCCTGGCCTTGGTCGTCATGGCTTGCATCACGGGCACCTCGTGAGGTACCCTGCCTTGATCTCTCCGCCTCCTCGCGAGCCAGCCTGACGAGGCCGTGCCTGAGGAAGCCTCCTGTCGTCCGCCCCGCGAGGCTTGGCCCCTCGCGGGGGTCTTGAGCATGTGTTGACGAAGATGGGCTGTATTGGGCCACTCCTTGAGCCACGCCGCAGGCCGCAGGCAGGCAAGTCTGGGTACCCCTGTTCCCAGAACGCCGACAGTTTCTCATTGTGAAGAGACACGACAAAACAAATCATGGGTTTCCTCACTTGTCATAGATGGGCTCCTTCCCATTGGAAGAGCATGAACTCTGGGTGTGCTACATGTTGTGGCTGATGGGATCCTTCCCCTTGTAAGAGCACGACTGTAGGGTGCCCTCCCTGATGTCGTAGATGTGCTCTTTCCTCTTGGAAGAGCCGGAGAGGGTGCTCTCCTCGTAGTCGCCATCGATGAGGTCTAACTTGGCAGCTGAGGATCCCAAGCTAGCTTCGCAGAACCTATCCTTCAGAAATGACAAAAGGAGCTGATGGGATGAAGGATGGACAATTCTTGATAGTGAGATAGAGGAGATCAGCGGCAGTGCCATGGATAAGATCCGCGGCGGATGAACCCGAGGGGTTGGGGTGGGCCTCTTAACCTGTGACATAGCCCGTGTTAGGCCATCACTATTAACGACCTCGATGTTGTAGCCAGCATCCGTGACATACTAACATACTCTAGCCCACTGATTGAGAGCATGTGGCCAATCATCATCGACAGCTTCCACGGCAGCCTCGGTGGCCACCTCACCATCGTCGAGCGAAGAGGCCGCAATAAACCTCTTTTGAGCCATTCACTCCTTGAGCTCCCCAGGAAGCATAGTCGGGCTTAGGCTGCAACGCTATGGAGTGGGGGAGGGTGATGGGGATCTGTTGGAAAGGGGGCGTTTCGAAGGCATCATCGAAGAACCTCAGGGCGACTATACGAAGATCGGTGGGTGACCTGCACGGGCAGACTGACAGATGTTGACAATGGAGGAAGCGTGGTGGTGGCAACGGTGACAACCTTGCTAGGGTTTTAAGCAAGGGATGGATGGTGTGTTTGTGTGAGCAGGGGTTTTGTGGGGGTGTGGAGGGGGCAAGCTGGTGTTTGAGGAAATGTCGTGGCTACTAAGAATTTTACTAGGCGGGAGTAAAATTTCGGGGCTACTGATAATTTGGATGGAGGGATTGAGCAACAAACATCTCACAAGGTCCAAACACATTAATCGTGTGCTATATCAAACAGAAAAACCCTCCAGTCGGGCAGATATTTTTGAGATTGCGAGGGATGGAGGCGCGAGCGAAGCAACAAACATCGCACACAGTCCAAACATTATACTCGCGTGCTATCAAACAAAAAAAACCTCCAGGCAGGTAGATATTTTTCACATTGCGAGGGAAGCCTCGTGGAGCCCAATTGACTTTGCAGATGTGAGTGACACGGGAACGAGCGTGGCACATGGATAGTCTAAGGCACTGTGTCTATTGCGTCTGCAATCGCAGAAGGCTGTTGCATCCTACTCATCTGCTGTTTGTAAATTTGGCAAAAAAAATGCGGGAAAGGGTCAGAACACAAACACATTTGCATGTGGACCAAATATATGTATGAAAAGGGTGGTTTGATGTTCAAATACCCAATGCACAACTTTGATGTGGCACCGGTCTCAGAAAGCGCACAATATTGCTAGTCCACCCCCCCCCCCCCCCACTTCATGTCGGCGGGAGGGAAATCCTAGCTATGAATGCATGCCCCCAAATAGCTAGGTCTGGCATCTCACCCTACTATAACACAAAACCAATAGGAGTCCATCATGGTTAAACCCCTTTTTCTTTCGGTCAAAGGTGGATCGTGTGCAGGCCCACAAATGTGTGTGTGTGGCGCGAGATGGGTGAGATCACATACGAACCACCTGCGGGTGGCCCAACTATATGTATGAAAAAGGTGGTGTGGTATTTAAATACCCAATTCACAACTTTGATGTGGCACATATGCCTGGCGAAGTAGTCCCCTTTCCACACACACACACACACACACACACACACACACACACACACTTTGAGTCGATGAGAGAGGGCATCTCACCAAGTCGTACTGTAACAGGTACCAAGAAGAATCCACCTTGGTCGTATAACCTCTCTCATTGTTGGTCAAAGTGATGGACGTCCACGCGGCCCTAGAGATGGGCTACCTTGTCGCCGATAACCACACGAGGGAGTGCCCGAAGATAACCACCACCTGCATGTGGCCCAAACATATGTATGGAAGTGTTGTGTGGTGTTTGAATACCCAATGCACAACTTTGATGTGGCACCGTGTTTTGGCACCAGAATAGTCTCCACACAGAGCAAGGGTTCACGACGCGTAGTATGTCTGTCACCCCACTTTTCCAGACGGTGAGAGGGATTCATGTGTATGCATGCGCTCAAACTTAGGTCTAGAATCTCACCATGGCCTACTATATACCGTAACACGGATCAAATAAGACGAATCCACCCTGGTAACCTCTCTTGTTGTCGGTCGAAGTGATGGATGTCCATATGGGCCCACGAATAGGCTTGCCTCCGATAACCACATGAGGTAAAGTGTTCGAAAACAACCACTGCATGCATGTGTCCCCAATATATGTATGGAGGTGTGTGATGGATGCATGTTTGAATACCCAATGCACAACATTGATGTGGTGCCTACTTCAAAAACCATACAGTCCCCACACAGAGCAGGATTCATGACGTGTCGTGTGCCACCCCCCTTCGATCCAGTGGGAGGGATTCATGCATAAACATGCGCTCAAATTATACTATGTAATCTTAGCATGACCTATATCGTAAGACAAATTGAAAATTAATCCCCTCCTAAGTCAAATTAACCTCTCTCGCTCTTAGTCAAAGTGATGGACCAAGCGGGCCCACAGATGGAAGCATCACCAATAACCGCTTGAGCGAGTGCCAGAGGAAAACCATCGCTTGCATGTGGGCCAAACATATGTATGGAGGTGTGGTTTTGATGTTTGAATACCCAATGCACAACTTTGACATGGCACCTACCTTGAAAACCGTAAAGTCTGATCCCCACACGGAGCGAGGTTCATGACGTGTAGTATATCACTAGTGCAACTAGCTGCTATACCAACGGTTCTTACCCCTTTCTGCGACTGAGTTTTAAACCATCGCCTTGCCTGTGTGTGCGATAGGGGAGTCCTCCCACACGACCCAAAGACCGTCGGAGATTGGCCCTCAAGTCACACACGCAAGGCAAAAAGAGCTCATGTGCAATCAGGCAAGCCCTGGCAGACAATTATACACGCCCAATCATTTATGTTCATAAGTACATCCTACACAGTGAATCCATGACATATGTCTCCGTTCGGATGTACATCCTACACAATCAATCCAAGAAATATGTTCCATTTGTATGTACATCCCACACCGTCAATCCAGGAAATACTTTTCCGTTCGTATGTACGTCCTACATGGTGAATCCCAAACAAACCTTTCCATTCACACGTACATCACACACAATCTTCCCCATCAAATTGTCTATGATAGTGTTGCCATTGCACGCGATATTAACAATTTTATCGTTTGCGTAATTGAATGCATCACACACGATGCCTAGAAGAAACTGGGTGGTATAGGTTGTCCATCACACACACTTTTTATGTGGAAAATGTTTGCGCAAGGTGGCCTAATGCAAACAATTTTCAAGAGGAAGTCATGTGTGATTGTTCATTGATCTAACACGTTTACTTCCTAGAAACTGTGTGGGTTGTCTGAGGTCATCGCCCACGGTGTTGTCACCATAATCGTTGCAATAAAAAACAAAATAAGCAGGCTAATTGGCCTATTATTATTAATCCATTTATTAATCAAATTGACATTTCATATTAAGCACACAATATATTTCATTTTTGTATTACAGAACCATGGTTTCATAATTGAAATACATCAGAGTACAACATCATATAGCTTCAGCACTCACTTACACCATATAGGCATATAGCTAGCTACCCTATTACACAACAGCACCAGCACCAAGTTTCACATGCAACATCTATAACCTTTGGAATTAGCATCATAGATGGTAGATAGACAGATGAATCTCATCTGGAAACTTCTGAAGCAGAAGGCGAACATTGAGCCTTCAATGATGTTGAAGGTCCTTGCAGCTTTAAGCCAATGCCTGTGGATGATTGACCTCCCATCCTTCGTCCTCTTGAGGAAGACATCAATATTGTACCATGGGTGTTGTATGAATATCTCCCTCGACTCCTGACCATACAGGTTGTTTGAGACGTAATCATCAGTGAACTGCTTTGGAAAGGCCTGAAAACAAAGATATGCATAAATATCTTCTCTAAATTTTGAAATGGCGCAAAGGGATAAAAAGAAAAGGTATAAGAGTTAGTACCATCATGTATTTCACTGATGTCTTCTTCATTGTGTATATGAAGATCTTGTTGTTTTTCATCGCTAGTTTCTTTATCCTAACAATCTTTCTCAGTTTCTTGACTTCACTGATATTCATGGACAACTCATTTCCCCATATGCAAAATGGGTCGAACATTGGGTCAAAACCTCTTACAGCAGGACCTACATGTGCAAGACCAAATTGTTAAAAATCTAAATATTAGACTGGTTCCTGCAATTGAAGAATAATGTGCTATTAGACAAACACTACATGAATCAGGGTCTTTGCCGTCTGCCATGGGTGACGGCAAAGGCATGCCCGGCGGACGGCAAAGGCCTTTTCCGTCCGCCAGAAGACGGCAACACATCCGACAGAACGAACTACAACAAAGGGCTCTTTGCCGTCTGCTGGCGGACGACAAAGATGCAAAGGTCTTTGCCGTCTGCCAGCAGACGACAAAGGGCCTGGATAGCACACGTGGCAGCTTAGGTCCGTTAAGGGGTTAACGGCATGCTTTGCCGTCTGCTGGCAGACGACAAAGTGCCCAAATAGGCCAGCCCAGATACCCCCTGGTAGCTGACATGTGGCATGTTTTGCCGTCTCCTGGAAGACGACAAAGATGCAAAGGTATTTGCCATTTGCCAGAAGATGGCAAAGCATGCCATATAGGCCAGCCCAGTGCACCCCAGATTGCACACGTAGCTGTCACGTGATAGCTTTGCCATTTTCTGGCTGACAGCAAAGTGCCTGTATAGCCCCTGATTTTTCTGTTATTTCTTAAATTCAATCAATTTCATAGAATTTCACAGATACACACACACACACATTTCAAAATACTTTCAACAAGCATACCAACACATATACATATCAAATAATATCCCTGCCATATGGATATGATCATCCAACACATATACATACCAAATAAAAAGTCCATATGCAACATATATAGCTAGCCAACATATCCAACAACAAGCATATAATGGTTTCATCCATACATACATATATAGGTAGCAAGTTTCACATTGTTCATCCTACAAAATCAAAACAAGAAGGAAGCACAAAGAGAAGAGTAGACTCCATCAACGCAAGCTTCCTCATTTAAAGCAAATCTGCAAATTGGGAAAGAAGAAAGTTAGAAGAAGAAGAAGAAGACTAGAAGAAGAAGACTAGTTAGAAAAAGAAGAAGAACAAGAAGAACAAGAAGAAGAATTTTTCTTCTCTTTCTTTTTATCCTCTCCTCTTCTTTATCTTCTTCTTCTAACTAAGGTAGGTAAAAATGCCATTTTTTAGCTAAGCTGGGTAAAAATGCTAAGTGTATGTCATTTTCAAGCTAAGCTAGGTAAATAGGTCATTTTGGAGCTTAGTAAGGTTATTATGTCATTCTCGAGGAAAATAAGCTAAGTCTATGTCATTTCGGAGGTAACAAAGATTATCATGCCATTTTTGACCTAAGTATGCTAAGTATGTCATAAATGAACTGAAGAAGCTAAGTATAGGTCATTTTTGAGCTAACATAGGTAGTTATGCCATTTTTGAGCTAACTAAGCATATTTATTCATTTTGGAGGACAAAATGGTATGTGTAGGTCATTTTAGAGCTATCCTAGACAAAATGGTAAGCTTATTATATCAATTTGGAGAAAAATAAGGTAAGTATAGGTCATTTTTGTGCTAACCTAGGTGAGTATGCCATTTTTGAGCCAACTTACGTAAGTATAGCTCATTTTTTATCTAACTTAGGTAATTATGCCATTTAGGAGGAAAATAAGCTAAGTATGCATTTGTTAAGCCAAACACTAGAGAAAACTTACCCTCATCACAACAAATGCGATGAAGATCGCAACTAAGGTAACAATTGATCCAACGACATAATGATACCAAGCCTCATTATCAATGGCATATTTTCTAATCTTCTTAATCTTCAAGTTCATTGCATCCATCTTCAAGCTGCATTCATCTTCATCTTGTGATCATCGACGACATCGACAACATACAACTCCAATTTCATCTTCTCTTCTTCAATTCTTTTTTTTCTTTCAAATACTCATTTTCTTTTTCAACTAAATTTAACTTCTCGACAAGAGGGTCGGTTGCAAATTTCAGTTCACATACCTCCTAGATTAAAATATCTCTATGTCAACATCATGGCCATAATTGTCATAAATGCGAAATGCAACAAATAGTTATAAGAGAATTTATCACATCCGAATCGTAAAGCGGGCGAGGGCTGACGGGGACGGATATCAAGACCATGGCACTATGTATAATAAACAATCATACAAAGTAAGAAGATTATACAAGTAAGTATATAAATCATACAATCATACAAGTAACTATATAAATCAAGTACAACATAAAAAATTGAATACCTAATAATAATCTGGATCGTCGGGTTCAATAAATGCTACGGGATCAATAAATGCATCATCATCATCACTATCAGTAAAGACGTGCTCATCACCATCATTAATAAATTCATCATGGGTGAAGTCGGGTTCACTGTCAAGCTTTGATAGGTCATCCGCGGCAGTAACACCTTCTAGTTCAGGCTCTTCTTGTTCCGGCTCATGGGTGAAGTCGGGTTCACTGTCGCTGTCTACTTAAATGTTCTAGGGTGAAGTAGAAAGGTTCTTGAAAAGTTTTTTGGAAATAAATGTTTCTTGGAAGAATTCTCCTTCATATGTGTCTGGGTTAATGTTAGGTTCATAATCGTCTTCATTGGGGGGAGGTGGTTGATACGTCTCCAACGTATCTATAATTTTTTATTATTCCATGTTGTTTTATTATCAATCTTGGATGTTTTATAATAATTTTATAGTCATTTTATATCATTTTTTAGTACTAACCTATTGATATAGTGCCAAGTGCCAGTTGTTGTTTTTTGCATGTTTTTTACATCTTAGGAAATCAATATCAGATGAGGTGCAAATGCCATGCCAATTTACGATGATTTTTTATGGGCCAGAAGGAACACAACGGACCCTGGTTGCACCTGGGGGAGTCCCGAGGAGGGGACAACCCACTAGGGCGCGCCAGGAGGCCCAGGCGCGCCCTGGTGGGTTGTGCCCACCTCGGGTGCCCCCTGGACCAACTCTTTGCTCTATAAATACCCCAATATTCCAGAAACAATAGGGGAGTCGACGAAATTTTCATCCAGCCGCCGCAGAGTCCAGAACTACAAGATCCAATCTAGACACCATCATGGAGGGGTTCACCACTTCCGTTGGTGCCTCTCCGATGATGCGTGAGTAGTTCTTTGTAGATCTTCGGGTCCGTAGTTAGTAGCTAGATGGATTCCTATCTCTCTCTCTCTCTCTCTCTTGATTATCAATACAATGATCTCTTGGAGACCCATATGATGTAATTCTTTTGGCGGTGTGTTTGTTGGGATCTGATGAACGTCGAGTTTATGATCAGTTATATCTTTTCATATCCATGGAAGTTATTTCAGTTCATTGATCTCTTATATGCGTGATCTCTTATAGCCTCGTATTTCTTCTTTGATATTTGGGTTTTGTTTGGCCAACTTGATATATTTATCTTGCAATGGGAAGAGGTGCCCCGTAGTGGGTTCGATCTTACGGTGTTTGATCCCAGTGACAGAAAGCGAACTGATACGTATGTATCGTTGCTACAAGGGATAAAAGACGGGATCCATATCTACCACAATAGATAAACGTATCTTGTCTACATCATGTCATCGTTCTTATTGCATTACTCCATTTTTCCATGAACTTAATACACTAGATGCATGCTGGATAGCAGTCAATGTGTGGAGTAATAGTAGTAGATGCAGGCAGGAGTCGGTCTACTAATCTTGCATGTGATGCCTATGTAATGATCATTGCCTAGATATCGTCATGATTATTTGAAGTTCTATCAATTGCCCAACAGTAATATGTTCACCCACCGTTTGCTATTTTTCTCGAGAGAAGCCACTAGTGAAACCTACGGCCCCCGGGTCTTCTTTCTCATATATTTGCCTTGTGATCTACTTTTTCCTTGCGTTTATTTTCAGATCTATTAAACCAAAAAAATACAAAAAATACCTTGCTGCAATTTATTTGTTCCGTGATCTATTTATCCCATCTACAAATTTACCTCACGTCTGTTGCCTATATTGAGGCGCCGTACCCCGAAAGGGATTGACAACCCCTTTAACACGTCGGATTGCGAGGTTTTGTTCTTTGTGCGCAGGGGCTGTTTAAGTTGTGTTGCTAGGTTCTCCTAGTGGTTCGATAACCTTGATTTCATATCTAAGGGAAATATCTACCACCGCTGGCTACATCATCCCTTCCTCTTTGGGGAAATACCAACGTAGCTTCAAGCGACATCAGTGGTCTCACACATGGCGGTACTTCATAAACGACATCCCAACCATTGAGATTTGGATCATTTTGACATGCCGATGGTAGATAGAAAACTTGGGTTGCCTGTTCAGCCATAATTTAGACGTCGGGAACATCCAAATGGGTGCTTTGTTGGATTTCCACTAGCCCTATATGTTCATGAGTCCTTCTAGTCTCCTTCGGCTAGAACCAATAACATTTGAAGACTATGACATTTGGTGGGTTTGCACCATAGAATTGAAGTTCATAAATTGCTTTAACTCTTCCATAATACTCGGTATCTCCTTCGCCGATAGCAGAGACACAACAATTTCTAGACTTCCAGTCGGCCATAGATTGCTCTTTGCCATAGGTACGAAAGCGATACCCGTTGATGTCGTATTTGTCAAATGAACGGACCTTAAAGTCAAAACCATTAGCGACTTGTCTCAATTCGGCGTCCGTAAACTCTGAATTAGCCTACAAGTTTAATACGAAAGGGATTGTTGCATTAGCCACAAATTAGACAAAGAAATGAAAAGGTCTAATGGTAATTACTGTTTGTTTGAACCAAGAGATGAAACCGGGATAGCCACCTCCATGCTTTGCCAGAAGCTCATACTCTTCGACGGAATCCTTTTAGATCACCGCTCCATACGAGAATTTGGTGACATATCGACTGTATCAAATTTATCCGGGAATAAGTGCATTTCAAAGGAATTAGAAGTTGCGAAACAATGTACCGAGAACATACTCGATGTACAGCTGCACTTCTGTTAGGTTGTTGAAGATATACAACGAAATGGTCTGCCATTCTTCGAAATCCAACGTTAAGGAATTAGAAGCACCGGCTGGTGCAAGATCCCCTTTGAATAGGGTGAGGTTGGATCGACCCTTTTTAGGGTCGCCAGCATTGTACCAAGGCTTCGGATTATGCAAATGATGAATTTTGTCTTCGTAGTGTGCTGTCACGAAGTTTGTCGCCTCCTCAGTATTGAATGCATCGGCCATCGATGCTTCAATTCTACATTTATTTTTATATTTTGCTGTAAGCGTCTTCTGCATCCTCTCAGTTGTGTAGCACCAACGATTTTGCATGCCCCCCCAATCTTGCCTCGGTTGGTAGATGCAAAATCAAGTGCAGCATTGGGTTAAAGAACCCCCGCGGAAAGATCTTCTCTAACTTGCAGATCAACTCCGGCGCCAACTCTTCCATTTCTTGTAACAAGCCAGGCAATAGTTCTTTCGCACAAAGAACATGGAAGAAATAGCTCAACTCTGCCAGTACTAGCCATTCATCCTCAGGGATGAAGCCACACAACATCACCGGCATTAGCCGCTCAATCCATATGTGCCAATCATGACTCTTGAGACCAAATATCTTGAGTTTTCAAGACTCGCTCCCCTCTTTAGATTCGCTGCATATCCATCGGGGAACATCAACTGCATTTTCACCCACAAGATAATTACCCTCCGAGATGGCCTTCCAAGATTGAACCATGCCTTTGGCTTTGTCCAGTTCTGCTTTCCTTTTGGTGGTTGCATGTTTTGTAATGGTCTATGACATAGCGCCGCCTGATCCACTCTAGCCTTAGTATTATCCTTTGACTTCCCATCTATGCCGAACAATCTAACAGAAAGTACCAAAAAGTGTGCATCACGTAGATGTTGTGTGGGCAAAGGAGGTCTTTGAAGTAAGGCAGATCCCACAAACATGTCTTGTGAGTCCAGGCGTGTTCCGAATTATACCCCTTGAAATATCCTGGACGCTTTAGATGTAGCTCGAGAGTGTTTAACTGATCCAGGGTCTCTTGGCCTGTCAACGCAGGTGGTGCAGAGTTTTTGACAACTCTACCTTTGATGAATTTCTTCTTGTCTTTCCTGTACTTATGGCGAGGATCCAGGGACTTTCTATGCAAGTCAAAGCAAGAAAACTTCCGACCGGCCTAAAGCCGATGAAACTAAAGGGCTCCCTTGCATGTGGGGCATGGGAACCTTCCATGCACACACCAGCCAATGAATAGCGCATACGCCGGCAAGTCATGCGTCGAGTACATGTACCAGACACCCATTATGAAGTTCCATTTTCTAAAGGCGTCGTATGTCTTGAACCCATTATCCCATGCTTCTTGCAATTCGTCCTTCAGCGGCTGCATGTACACATTCATATTCTTCCCCGGATAGTTGGGCCTTGGAATTATCAACATCGGGAAAATGTTCTTTCTTTGCATAATCTGTCCGGAGGGGAGATTGAGTGGAATGACAAATACGGGCCAACAACTGTATTGGGCTGCCGTCAGACCAAACACACAAAACCCATCCATGCTGATGGCAACTCGAGGATGCCTCGGATCTGCAGCTTTGTCCACATGTAATGCATCGAAGCGCTTCCACGCTTCACCGTCCGATGTGTGCACCATCATCATCTTCCCATCTGCATCTAGTTGGGTTCTTTTGCGTGTTTTGTGCCATCTCATCTGTCTGGCCGTCTCTTCGACCATGAAAAGACGTTGAAGTCTTGGTACGATTGACATATACCAAAGAACATTAACGGGGATTTTGGTCTGCGTCTTCTCACCATACCGTTGTCTACCACAGCATACCTGGATGACTTGCAAATGGGAGAATAGTTCAAGTCCGCATACTGAAGCCTAAATAAGGCACATCCTTTCTCACATGCATGTATCTTCTCATAGGACATCTTAAGAGCACGGAGGATTTTGTCTGAATGGTACAGGTTTGCAGGTAGTACATGTCCTTTGGGTAGAAAACGTCCAAATACTATCATCATCGCGTCGTAGCATTCTCTGTCCAAGTTGAATTGAGCCTTCAGAGCCATTATTAGTGAGATGGCATCCAGCTGACAAAGCTCGGTGTGCTCGTGGAGAGGACGTTTTGAAGACTCCAACATTTCATTGAAGGCCTTTGCAGATTCCTCCATCTCATCGTCTGAGTCTCGAGCATCATCAAAGTCTTGCACCATGTCTTCCATCCCGGTACCATGCTCATCGGTGCAACGACAAAGCACCTCAGCTCTGGCACGTTGGGAAAACTCGCCATGAAATGTCCACACCGTATAACCTGACGTAAAACCCCTCTTCTGCAGGTGTTTGCCCATTTCATCCTTTGTCCTCTTGTGCCAATTATCGCACCCGGCACAGGGGCACCGGGTTGTCCTCTGACCATTTGCAAATGCGGCTCTCCGAAACCCATTGGTTTTTGTTAACCATTCAATGGTCATGTCTTTTTAACTAGTGTGATCGATGTACATCCACGCACGATCACTCATCTTGCCTAGCTACTGGACACATAAGAAACTAGATGATACCATGCGCATTGCTGCAGGAATTTATAGTAATAAATTGTCAAGAATGAAATTAGAAATATATGAGAATAATACTCCCCCGACACATAAACACATTCTCGTCCTATGAACGGTACCAAACCTACCAACAAATGAGGATGTTTGTACATTACAGTAAGTATGAAAATTGGTGCTGCTTTTAAACATGCATGTCATCAACTTAGAACTAATTAAAATATACGGCTATTCAAAATAAATATGGATTAAGAACTCTCAGTGTCATATTTATGGGTGCTTTCATCATACATTGCACATCTGCATAATAGAAAGTCACTTGACAAAAAAATGCTTCTCTATACCCCGTTATAGAAATAATCATGGCAACGTCTTCAAGCCCCATTTTTTTCCTAAATACCATTAGGAAGCTAACATAGTAGTATAATTCATAGCTTTAGTATACAACTTCCCCAAAATAGGCTATCAATTCTATGATTTTTTAAGAAGACACAGAGATTTCGTAGCAGAGCAATTCTGATTCCAATCACCCATGGGAACAATTCAAATAGGAAGAGTAGAATTAAAGAGTGGAGGTAACGGAGGGCTGGAGATGTGTATCGGCTGAGGGCCTGTAAAGAAGATTACTTAGATACTATATAGTTGCAACTTAGGAGGTATGCAGGACAAATTAGTACCTCTCCTAGTGAATAGTCTTGTATTTCTTCACAAAAGGTGATCATGCTTCCCCATTGAACTGCAGTACAAAACAGATGTGTTAGCTCTATCCTGAAACAATTAATGATCAGTATGAAGAATTCCTAGTTTAGGCCCTCACGAGCATGTTAATGTAAGTATACTCCACACGATAAATACATAAAAATTCGAGCAATCACCTTAATTATACCATTAATCCATTATAAGAAACTGGCGGAGAAGGTTAACTAAGAACTGCAGTGCAGGACCTAAGAGACCAGACCTATATATTTACATGCATCTGAAAAATCGCACTACTCTGCACGAACAAACTAAAATTGTAATGGGAAGGCAATTAACACTGAATAACCTGTGATATGTGTTCTGCAGCTGCAACCCATGGCCTGACAACTTCAAATTTTGCAATAAGCCGGGTATTAGGGACACTCCCATCTGTTTAAAAACATCTCAAGATAAAAAATAGTTAGGAAAATAAAAATTAGGAAAAAGTTCAGAATAAGACTGCAGCAAGTAATGCATCACTCTGAAATAGCTCGAGTTAATTCGAAGCTAGCACTCATTGTGTATAATCTGTACATCATAAGCATGAAAGAAAAAATAATTTATGATGTACTATGTATACATTGAGCCTTTAACAAAAATAGATTGAAATAGATTGACTGGGTAACTTACAGGTGGTGCTACTGGAGGGTGGCTTCTTGCTTACTCAAGACATCGGACAAATGAATATATGTACATGAATAAACTCCCTTGGACGTCACTCGAATCAGTCAAATTGCTGCATGAAATTTCAGAACATCAAAAGAGGATGAACAGTACTGGAATAAACCATTTTTTCTTCCGAAAATAAATAGTTAAATCATGGTCAGGAGTCATAACCTAGAATCGATGGTTGCTGCGGCAGCTCGAGTCCAGGGTAGTCGAGAAAACCCCTTGCCTGTATGCAACAATTGTGTGCCCCTGCCTATCCTCCACTGGCCTTGCCTCGTAGAGCAACTCGTGTGGACAACTTCCCCAGTGTCTCGTTGTCCCCGCCATAGCCACCGCCGGCGGGAACAATCGTGGTACGGTTATGAGCGGTATGGCAGACGCCCACCCATGTGGAGGACGATTGGTACAAAGTGCGTTCAGATGGAGCACCAAATTTAAAGAGGAATCCATCAGTTTCTTCTGCAGAGATCTTGGGGAGAGGAAATGAAGCGTCAATCACTAATAACCAGCAGCTGAAGGGTTCAAGTGATGGCATCGAAGAAGATAAACATCATGGGCCATTTGGAGCATTGGGCTGCTAAGGCGTCCAGAAAGTGGGCTGGTTTGGTGTCAGCAAACGAAAAATTTGAGGATCTCCAGCTTCTAGCTTCAGAAGCCTAGCGAGCAGTAGTGAAGTAAATGCGGAAGTGCTCACGTCACCTTTGAATCGGGCTCCTCGCCATCCACGCTGTGAAGCAGAGGAACGATGTACAGAGGGTCTATTCTGGGTGGACGGTGACCATGGCGGACGACATTGGACCATGGCGGACGACCCGCGTCATGCTC
Source organism: Triticum timopheevii (assembly GCA_963921465.1). Classification (NCBI taxonomy): domain Eukaryota; kingdom Viridiplantae; phylum Streptophyta; class Magnoliopsida; order Poales; family Poaceae; genus Triticum; species Triticum timopheevii. The sequence goes on from OY997274.1 coordinate 390,697,107, forward strand.
GGAGCTGAGGAAAGTGTGCTGCGAGGGGAGGGTCTAATGGAGCCGTGAGCAGCGGCGGCGGCTTGAAGGTGGGATTGGGAGTCAGTCTGGTGGAGGAGGAGGCATACAGGGGTGGCGGCGCGCATGGTTGGCATGGTGGATGTGTGGACCGTGGGCACAGCGATAGGAGGGGAAGGAGGAAGCGCGTCAGATAGCCGGCGCTCTGCCTGTGGCTTGGCTGGTGGGCACGGTGGATGGCCGTGGGCGCAGCGGGAGGAGGTGACCGGCGGAGGCAGAGGAGGAATCGCGATGGACAGCCGGCGTTGTGCTTGTGGCGCGGTAGATGCATGGCAGGGCGCATCGCCAGAGGAGGAGTAGATGGGAGGGAGAAGAGGAGGAAGTGCGCCAGACGAGAGGGGCTCCAGTGGTGAGGCGAGGTCACCGTGGGCGCGGCAAGGATGCCGGAGGGAGGAGGGTAGGCCGGCGCTGTAGATTCGATGGGGTGGTCGGCCGTGCGGGATGGGGAAAAGATTGTGATGACCGGATGAGCGGCTGCTATGGTAGAGGTAAAAAACTGTTTTTTTCTTTCAACACCATGACCCGATGACCATAGTGTGTGTAAGGCTGATTTTGCAAACTGATTGATGATGTGGCATAAAGCTAATGTGGATAGTGTGCATGTTGAGAGAATAGATAGAAGTGGGGACGAACTTCTTAAGAATGTTATATATATATATATATATATATATATATATATATATATATATATATATATATATATATATATATATATATATATATTAGCATGTATATATTCATCAGTTAATGGAGTTTGTCACTTTTATTAAGTCCATGCAACCTAGACGCTAATAGGTAACGAAAGGTCCTAATCCCACCCGAGTATGTGTAGATTGGGTTCGTTTTCCCATGCTCTACTCCGGATCCGACGCAAAATTTCGGAAGCACCTCCCCGCTGTTCTCCTGATACACGTCTCGGCAAAGAGAGGATGTGTACCCGGAGAAAAACAGGGAGGCACTGATGAAATTTTGCATCGGATCCGGAGCAGAGCATATGGGAAAACGAACCCAATCTACACATACTCGGCCTGTCCATGGATAACATTGGACAATTCGAAAGAATCACGGTTATAAATATGCAAACGCATGCATATTTATAGATGTAACCCTTTCAAACGGGAGACACATAGTGGTCACGCATACTGATGATTGAAGACACATATAGCTAGCAAGTTTCATTGGCACCAAGACCGGAATAGAGAAAATGAAGGGGAAGAAGGCGATGTCATTTCTTCTCATGCACGAACACAGGGGCGGAGCTCGTCAAATACTAGACCCTCGCAGCGACGAAAAAACTGCACATTTAAATCAAAAGATGAGTAACATAGCAATATTGTTTTTCCGTCAACCTAACTAAATATTTACAACAGGACAAGCGGGTTAGGGTGTTCCTCGGCGTTGATTGAACACTAAATAGCATATCATCGGTGCGAGATACATGTGGCGGTCGACGTTGAACACTAGATCCACATCCCACAAGTGATGTCGGCGCCCGGCGTCCCGCAGCAATAGTTCTGGGGGCCGAAGACAGTGGAACACCTTGGCGAATTTGTCTAGTAGCCTCTGCGATGAGGATTAAAGCCAAGTTTTGAAACTTCAAACAACCAAACCGACTTGAGTCAGTTTGGGTGGTTTCAAGTTTCAACACTTGGCATTTAGTCTTCATCGCAGAGGTTGCAAGACAAATCCGCATAGGTGTTCGACCGACATCGAACCCGATAACTATTGCTACGGGACGCCAGATGCCGGCGTCACTTGTGGGACGTGGATGTAGTGTTCGACACCATATCGCACCGATGATACTTGATTTATAGGGTTCCATCGATGTTGAGGAAACCCCCTAACCCGCTCATCCCCGGGCGTCCTCTGGTATGGTGACGCATGGTTGACGGGTCAGCACTTGGACCAGGGGATTCTCAGCATGGGCAGCGGTGTCGGGACCAGCGGGACCCACTGCCTCCACCATCTATCCCCTCGGCGACCGGTGATCCATGACCCTCTTCCTTTTTTCCTTTTTCCTCTTCTTCTACTTATTCTTCTTTTTTTTCAACTTTCTTCTTCTTCTAATTATCTAAACCTCAACCTAGCACTAACCTAAACCTACCACTAACACAAACCTATTAATAACACCTAATCCTAAACAGCAAAGAACAATAGAGAAAATAAAACAACTCACCTTGGCTCCGACGATGGTGGAGGAGGCGGCGGGGCGCCGGAGCGGTGGGTGTCAGGGACGGGGCGGCTCGGGCATGGGGGCGGCGGCACCGGTGAGGTGAGGGAAGAGAGAGAGTGAGGAGAGAGAGAGAGAGGTAGGGTGCGGGTGCTGGCCGCTTTTTAGATAGGTCGCAAACGACAAACGACAAAGAAAGTAGCCGGGGGACATGGCCGTTAGGTTGGCCACTTTCTTTGCCGTATGCTAGCAGAAGGCAAAGAAAGTGGCCATTAGGTCATCCTCATTAGTGGGCTACCCACCCTCTTTGCCATCTACAAGCAGACGGCCAAGCTTCTATGCCGTTAGCTAGCTGACGGCAAAGAGCAGGCTGAAGGCAAACATGATCTTTGCCATCAGCTCTTTCTTTGCCGTCAGTTTTACATAAGCTGATGGCAAAGACTTCCTTTGCCGTCAGCTAATGGACGACAAAGAGCTGGCTGACGGCAAAGATCCTGATTCTAGTAGTGAAAGCACCATGCATGTGGAAACCTCGATGGTAAACCATAGTCCCTCCCATTGTTTCCCTGCAACACATATAAGGTAGTTATTTATCAGGTTAAGTGAGGGTTGGCATACTATCAGTAAAATATGTTGATGAAAAATAAACACATTGCAGATTCAGGAGATTAATTTGAGCCACATGGAAAAGCCATTTATCCAAACCAAGCATGATCAAGAACTCGGAAATATAGCAATTATATATGTTTCTCATGTATTTAGTACAGCCAAATTCGATTTATTCCTCACATGCATAACAATACAAAATTGTGCGCCCACCACAATTGAACATCGCATTGCAAAATTAAACCAAATAGTTAACTAAACACAAGAACCAATGAACCAAACATTAACTGAGCACCACATTGCACAATATAAGATACTAGAAGATCACACAGTTAACCACACCAAGCATGCTTAACAACTTGGAAATATAGCAATTGTATTTGTTTCTCATGTATTTAGTACAGCCAATTCGATTGATTTTTCACATGGAAGATAATGCAAAATTGCACCCACAACAATTGAACATCGCATTGCATAATTGAACCAAATAGTTGACTAAACACCACAACAAATGAACCAAACATTAACTGAGCACCACATTGCACAATATATAACACATTAGAAGATCAGACAGTTAACCCAACCAAGCATGCTTAACACCTTGGAAATATAGCAATTGTATTTGTTTCTCATGCATTTTGTACAGCCAAATTCTATTTATTTCTCACATGCAAGACAATACGAATTTGCACCCACAAGAATTGAACATCACATTGCAGAATTGAGCCAAACATTTAACTAAACATGACAACAAATTAACCAAACAGTTAATAACTGAGCACCACATTACACGATATATAGTACATATATACTAGAGGATCAAATTGCATCGTAATAGTACATAGGAAAATTCACAAGAATTTGTTAACGAAAGGCAAGAGCAGCACATGCAATAGGTAAAATGAACATGCTTAACCAGCATAGCTAGCTAGCTGAACATAGGTCCTTATAGTGAGCTAATAAGACAAGCTACTCCTCATTGTCAGAGATATCGATGACGATTGGCTCCTTGGACTTGGAAGTGGGCGAGGCCTCCGCATTATGGGTGCCCTCCTCATAGTGGTGAGTCGCCTGAGCCGCTCCGGGCACCAACCTGCTGGCTCTGGAGTTGAGGTAAGCAGAGGCACGCTGAGAAAACACCTCGTAGTCTTCATCAAAAGCACAGACGGTAGCCTCGAGAAAATGCCATGAACTTTCATTTAGAGCAGCCAACCGCGTAGCAGCGTCGGCGCGTGAGACGTCAATGGTGGCGTCGACGGTGAGTTGCCCCTCCAAGATCTGGGGGTTGGCACGAATAGCAGCCATCGCGATCTCATCCGCGCGTGCGGCCGTGATTTCCTTATCCTCTCTCAAATGCTCCTTGAGGTCCTGGCCATACTACATGCACCATGGCTTAGGGTGGCGCTTCTTTCGAGGATGGGTCAGAGATTTGGGTGGAAGGTGTCGCGCCGGCGGTCAGGGCATGTGGGATGTAGAAGGAGGAGGATGGGGGCCGGGTGTGGATTACTTGCCTTGATCGATGAGGCCGAGCAGCGCGAAGGAGAGTTGTCGGCGAGGAGGAGGTGCTGCAAGCAAGCAGTGAAGGTTTGAATTTAGAAAGGAAGGCGAAATAGAGGAAATGTGGCTTTTGGTCGGGTGGAGGTCGGTAGATGTTTCTGCGGAAGCTGAAAATTTTGGCTCGGTGCAGCGCTAAACTGGCACACAAAGTGTCATCAGAAACGGTTCCTTATTCAACACTGTGTAGGATATGTGCACATCATGAATGATTCATATAGCTTACCCCATGTGTGATGAGTTTGAACGTGAAAATTTTAGTCCGAATTTCCCTGGTTACTGTGGTCATCCACGTCATTGCATAATTTGGGTACACAAAAGAGCCTACAACACACCCACACTTCTTAATCAAGCAAGTTCAACAATTAGACAGAGGTAGCTGACCTACACATTACTCAAAAAAGACTAGGGCTCTGAACAAAGACTACTACTCTAGCTGACGCTCGTCGATCTTCATCGTCTCCTCCATGTCCAGCTCACGTCTGACGATCTCTTGGGGAAGGGGCTCCATGGCATTCATCGCACCATACACGGCAAGCATCTCGCCATCCGTGTATGCCATCTCTTTGGAAAAGGCCGCCACAAGCTGCATCGGCAGCCGCGGTCTGGTCTTGGATGGGCTCCATCACGACAAGGTATGCCGTGAACGAACGGACGGCTGCTCGAACGCTCATGACGATTGCAAACTCTTTGGTTGTGGGTTGCCGACCATTGTTAGAGAAGCTTCGTGTGATTTTTGTGGTGATTGTTAGGAGCTGAGCGTGGACAACCTCCATAAGAGCTAAGGCGGCTGCTACGAAAGGACAGCTGTTGTGCCACTCTCGCCATTTGCAATCCCGTCGCAGATGTTGTTGCCGCCATCTGAGCTGCAACAGGGGCCATTTTGGCTGCCGCGGCTGCCCGCTCACAGATTGCGGCCGCGCTCATGCAGGTTGTTAGCACTCTCATGGTGGTTGCGGATGCACTCTCACCGGAGTGGGCTGCCGAAATTTCCCTCACGACGTGGGTCCACGTCCCCATCTTTGATAGGCGACGATTGAGCAGTGGAAAGATATTTGGGAAGCTAGTGTGCTTAACGCGTCAGCTGTGGACTATAGCCGACGAACCTTCTTGCATAAGCAATATACTATGACGGTCTGATGACCCACAAGTATAGGGGTCTATCATAGTCCTTTCGATAAATAAGAGTGTCCAACCCAACAAGGAGTAGAAGGAAATGACAAGCGGTTTTCAGTAAGGTATTCTCTGCAAGCACTGAAATAATCGGTTACAGGTAGTTTTGTGATAAGATAATTCGTAATGGGTAACAAGTAACAAAAGTAGCTAAGGTGCATCAAGGTGGCCCAATACTTTTTGTAGCAAAGGACAAGCCTGGACAAACTCTTATATAAAGCAAAGTGCTCGCGAGGACACATGGGAACTACTATCAAGCTAGTTTTCATCATATGATTCACGTTTGTTACTTTGATAATTTGTAATGTGGGTGGACCGGTGCTTGGGTGTTGTCCTTATTTGGACAAGCCTCCCACTTATGATTAACTCCTATCACAAGCATCTGCAACTACTAGAGAAGAATTAAGGTAGAACTAACCATAGCATGAAACATATGGTCCCAAATCAGCCCCTTACGGAGCAACGCATAAACTAGGGTTTAAGCTTTTGTCACTCTAGCAACCCATCATCTACATGTTACTTACCAATGCCTTCCCCTAGGCCCAAATCATGGTGATGTGTCATGTAGTCGACGTTCACATAACACCACTAGAGGAGAGACAACATACATCTCATCAAAATATCAAAAAAATACCAAATTCACATGATTACTTACAACAAGACTTCTCCCATGTCCTCAGGAACAAACGTAACTACACATAAAGCATATTTATGTTCATCATTAGAGGGGTATTGAATAGCATTAAGGATCTAAACATATGATCTTCTACAAGGAGTAATCAACACTACTAGCAACCCACAGGTACCAATCTGAGGTTTTGAGACAAAGATCGGATACAAGAGATGAACTAGGGTTTGAGAGGAGATGGTGTTGGTGAAGATGTTGATGGAGATTGACCCCTCTCGACGATAGGATCGATGGTGATGATGATGGCGGTGATTTCCCCCTCCCGGAGGGATGTTTCCCTGGCAGAACAGCTCCGCCGGAGCCCTAGACTGGTCCTGCCCAGGTTTCGCCTTGTGACGACGGCGCTTCCTCCCGAAAGCTACTCTTTGATTTTTTTTTCTAGGGTAAAAGACACCATATAGCAGAAGATGGGAGTCAGGGGCCTGCTAGGGGGCCCACGAGGCAGGGGGTAGGGTGCGCCCTCCACCCTCGTGGCTGACTGGTGGGCCCCCTCTGGTGCTTTCTTCGCCCAATATTTTTAATATATTCCAAAACTGTTCTCGGAGAAGTTTGAGGACTTTTGGAGTTGTGCGGAATAGGTCTCTAATATTTCCTCCTTTTCCAGTCCAGAATTCCAACTGCCGGCATTCTCCCTCTTCATGTAAACCTTATAAAATAAGATAGATAAGGCATAAGTATTGTGGTATAATGTGTAATAATAGCCCATAATGCAATAAACATTGATATAAAAGCAAGAAGCAAAGAGGACGTATCAACTCCCCTAAGCTTAGATCTCGCTTGTCCTCAAGCGAAAGCCGATATCGAATAATATGTCCACATGTTTAGAGATAGAGGTGTCGATAAAATAAAATACGGACATGAGGCATCATGATCATCTTTAGAACAGCAACATATATTGTCATATGATTTCTTATTCTAAAGTAACAATCCATTCACAAGGTAAATCATGAATCAAAAACTTCATTGAAAACTAACAAACTATGATCTCAGTCATTGAAGCAATTGCAATTTATCATAACATCAGAAAGAGTCAATATAAGAGCTTTTCAGCAAGTCTACATACTCAACTATCATTTAGTCTTTCACAATTGCTAACACTCATGCGATACTTACGGGTACAAAGTTTCAATCAGACACAAAAAGAGAGGGGCTTATAATTTCGCCTCCCAACCTACATCCAAGTGGATATATATATTCCGACACATAATGCTTGCCAAAGGATAAAATGTAAAAAAGGAAAGGTGAAGATCACCATGACTCTTATATAAGGGTAGAAGGTAAAAATAAAAGATAGGCCCTTCGCAGAGGGAAGCAGAGGTTGTCATGTGCTTTTATGGTTGGATGCACAAAATCTTAATGCAAAAGAACGTCACTTTATATTGCCACTTGTGATAGGGACCTTTATTATGTAGTCCGTCGCTTTTATTTCTTCCATATCACAAGCTCGTATAAAGCTTATTTTCTTCACACTAATAGATCATACATATTTAGAGAGGAATTTTTATTGCTTGCACCGATGACAACTTACTTGAGGGATCTTACTCAATCCATAGGTAGGTATGGTGGACTCTCATGGCAAAACTGGGTTTATGGATGTTTGGAAGCACAAGTAGTATCTCTACTTGGTGCAAAGAATTTGGCTAGCATGAGGGAGAAAGGCAAGCTCAACATGTTGGATGATCCATGACAGTATAACTTATTAGGATATAAGAAAACATAACCCTATCACGTTGTCTTGCTTGTCCAACATCAACTTTTTAGCATGTCATATTTTAATGAGTGCTCACAATCATAAAAGATGTCCAAGACAGTATATTTATATGTGAAAACCTCTCTTTCTTTATTACTTCCTATTAATTGCAAAGATGACCAAAACTGTGTTTGTCAACTCTCAACAACTTTTATTCATCATACTCTTTATATGTGAAATCATTACTCTCCATAAGATCAATATGATCTTTTTATTTCTTTTTATTCTTTCTTTAATTCCCATAAGATCATAACAAGATAGAAAAGCCCTTAACTCAAAACTACTCTTTATTATATATAACTCACGGACTCGATCACATAGATAGGGATTAAAACAAAACTAAAAGCTAGATCATAGTAAAACTTCATTCTACTAGATCAAGATATAACCAAATGGATCGAACTAGGAAAAATGATAAAGATAGAAGTGTGATGGTGATACGATACCGGGGCACCTCCCCCAAGCTTGGCAATTGCCAAGGGGAGTGCCCATACCCATGTATTTATGTCTCTTTCTTCGGAGGTGGTGATGTGATATTCTTGGCGATGATGCCCCTTAGGATATGATTCTCTTCCTCGAGCTTATTAACTTGCTGCTTAAGATCCATTATTTCCTTACGGAGTTTACCCATGATGATTAAAGCTCCATTCACCCATGGATTTTTCATAGCTGCGGGAGAAAAGGCAACACTCTTTTGCATATTTTCATAAGAAAGAAATCTAGCATTAGGAGGGATGACCAAATTGGGAATTGCTGAGCTCTGAAGTTCCTTCAGCATGAATCTGGCTTGAAGATGAGAAGTAATTTCTTGATCCTCCTCCATGGCATATGATGTCTACTACACAACCTTCTTCTTGTAGACATTGTTGGGCCTCCAATTGCAGAGGTTTGTGGGATAGTAGCAAATTTCCCTCAAGTGGATGACCTAAGGTTTATCAATCTGTGGGAGGTATAGTATGAAGATAGTCTCTCTCAAACAACCCTGCAACCAAATAACAAAGAGTCTCTTGTGTCCCCAACACACCCAATACAATGGTAAATTGTATGGGTGCACTAGTTCGGCAAAGAGATGGTGATACAAGTGCAATATGGATGGTAGATATAGGTTTTTATAATCTGAAAATATAAAAACAGCAAGGTATCAAGTGGTGAAAGTGAGCAAAAACGGTATTGCAATGCTTCGTAACAAGGCCTAGGGTTCATACTTTCACTAGTGCAAGTTCTCTCAACAATGATAACATAATTAGATTATATAACAATCCCTCAATGTGCAACAAAGAGTTACTCCAAAGTCACTAATAGCGGAGAACAAATGAAGAGATTATTGTAGGGTAAGAAACCACCTCAAAGTTATTCTTTCCGATTAATCCATTGGGCTATTCCTATAAGTGTCACAAGCAACCCTAGAGTTCGTAGCAAAATAACACCTTAAGACACACAACAACCAAAACCCTAATGTCACCTAGATACTACAATCTCTCCTCAAGTATCCGTGGGTATGATTATACGATATGCATCACACAAACTCAGATTCATCTATTCAAACCAAGACAAAGAACTTCAAAGAGTGGCCCACTGTTTCTACTAGAGAGTCAAGACAAAAACGTGTACCGACCCCTATGCATAGGTTCCAAGGTCATGGAACCTGCAAGTTGATCACCAAAACATACATCAAGTAGATCACATGAATATCCCATTGTCACCACAGATAAGCACATGCAAGACATACATCAAGTGTTATCAAATCCTTAAAGACTCAATCTGATAAGGTAACTTCAAAGGGAAAACTCAATCCATTACAAGAAAGTAGAGGGGGAGAAACATCATAAGATCCAACTATAATAGCAAAGCTCACGGTACATCAAGATCGTGCCAAATCAAGAACACGAGAGAGAGATCAAACACATAGCTACTGGTACATACCCTCAGCCCCGACGGTGAACAACTCCCTTCTTGTCATGGAGAGCGCCGGGATGATGAAGATGGCCACCGGTGATGATTCCCCCATGCGGCAGGGTACCTGAACAGGGTCCCAATTGGTTTTTGGTAGCTATAGAGGCTTGCGGCAGCGGAACTCCCGATCTAGGCTCTATTCTGGATGTCTGGGGATTTATTGGTGGGGTTGGCGTCGGTTTCACATCAGGGGGCCCCATAGGGAGTCCACGAGGCAGGGGCATGCCCTTGGGGGGGGGGGGGGGCTCGACCCTCCTGGTGCCCTCAGGACTCCCCTCCGATAACTTTTCGTTCCAGTATTTTTTATATTTTCTAAAAATATTCTTTGTTGATTTTCAGCGCATTCCGAGAACTTATATTTCTGCACAAAAACAACACCATGCTAGTTCTGCTGAAAATAGCATCAGTCCGTGTTCGTTCTAACCAAATCATACCAAAATCATGTATAAATATTATAAACATGGCATGAATACATAAAAAAAATATAGATACATTGGAGACGTATCAGCATCCACCCTTTTCCAGTCGGCCTCCATCTCTTCCTCCCTTGACAGCCAAAAGTGGTCATCTTCGCTGTTTGCTCTTGGCCCTGGTGTCGGATGAGATACCCAACTCTCCCCGACTGATTCTTGAGAGGACATCTTTTTCTAAATCTGATGTAGAAATAGCTCAAAACAAAAACAAAGGATTTTGTCATGGTACGGTGGTCAAAACCTTCAGGAGATTATATAATGATTTTTTATCGACCAAAAGAAGTATTGTCCAAGAAAACGGACTCTGGAGGGCACACGAGGTGGCCATGAGGCAGGGGGCGCGCCCTCCACCCTCGTGGCTACCTCGTGTCTCTTTCAGATAGCTTTAATTTTCAAAAAAAAATATTCCAAAACAGAGGGAAATTTCTATTTGAACAATTTTGGAGTCGGTTTGCCTACCGTACCACATACCTATTCCTTTTCGGAGTCTGAAACGTTCTAGAAGGTGTCCCTTATATACTCCTCCGGTGTTACGGTGTTAATAACATTGGTTTCAACATTTATGGGATTACCTGAGATATAACGTTTGATTCTTTGACCGTTTACCACCTTCGGATTTGTGCCTTCGGCGTTGTTGATTTTTATGGCACCGGAACAATAGACCTCCTCGATAATGTATGGACCTTCCCATTTAGAGAGAAGTTTCCCTGCAAAAAATCTTTAACGAGAGTTGTATAGCAAAACATAATCACCTACATTACACTCACGCTTTTGTATCCTTTTGCCATGCCATCTTTTAACTTTTTATTTAAACAACTTGGCATTCTCATAGGCTTGGGTTCTCCATTCATCAAGCGAACTAATGTCAAATAACCTCTTCTCACCGGTAAGTTTGAAATCATAATTGAGCTCTTTAATAGCCTAATATGCCTTATGTTCTAGTTCAAGAGGTAAGTGACATGCCGTTCCAAAAACTATTTTATACGGAGACATACCCATCGGATTTTTATAAGCAGTTCTACAGGCCCATAATGCATGATCAAGTTTCTTGGACCAATTCTTTCTAGATCTATTAGCAATCTTTTGCAAAAATCAATTTAATCTCTCTATTACTCAATTCTACTTGACCACTAGACTGAGGATGATATGTAGATGCAATTCTATGATTAACATGATACTTAGCAAGCATTTTACGAAAAGCACCACGAATAAAATGTGAACCACCATCAGTCATTAAATATCTAGGGACTCCAAACCTTGGAAAAATAACTTCTTTAAGCATCTTAATAGAAGTGTTATGATCAGCACTACTAGTTGGAATAGCTTCTACCCACTTAGTAACATAATCAATAGCAACTAAAATATGTGTATACCCATTGGAGGAAGGAAAAGGTCCCATATATTCAAAGCCCAAAACATCAAATGGTTCAATAACAAGTGAATAGTTCATGGGCATTTCCTGACGTCTACTAATATTACCAATTCTCTGGCATTCATCACAAGAGAAGACAAACTTATGAGCATCTTTGAAGAGAGTAGTTCAATAAAAACCGGATTGCAATACCTTATGTGCAGTTCTATCTCCAGCGTGGTGTCCTCCATAAGCCTCGGAGTGACACTTGCGTAGGATCTGTTCCTGTTCATGCTCAGGTACACAATGTCTAATAACACCATCTACTCCTTCTTTATAAAGGTGTGTATCATCCCAAAAGTAATGTCTTAAATCATAGGAAAAACTTTTTCTTTTGCTGGTATGTGAAACTAGGTTGTATAAATTTAGCAACAATGTAATTAGCATAATCATCATACCATGGAGCAGTATGAGAAGCATTTATGACAGCTAATTGGTCATCAGGAAAGCTATCATCAATAGGTAGTGAGTCATCAAGACCATTCTCTAACCTAGACAAGTTGTCTGCAATGGGGTTCTCACTCCTTTTCTATCAATAATATGCAAATCAAATTCTTGTAGCAAGAAAACCCATCTAATAAGTCTAGGTTTAGCATCTTTCTTTTCTATAAGATATTTAATAGTAGCATGATCAATGTGAATAGTTACTTTGGAATCAACAATATAAGGTCTGAACTTATCACAAGCAAATACAACTGCTAAAAATTCCTTTTCAGTAGTAGCATATTTTCTCTGGGCATTGTCTAGAGTTTTACTAGCATATTGGATAACATTTAATTTCTTATCAACTCTTTGTCCTAGAACAGCACCAACAACATAATCACTAGCATCACACATGATTTCAAAGGGTAAATTCAAATCAGGTGGCTGAACAATAGGTGCAGAAATCAAGGCTTCCTTAAGTATTTCAAATGCTTCTACACAATCATCATCAAAAACAAAAGGAACATCCTTTTGCAAGAGATTAGTGAGAAGCCTAGAAATTTTAGAGAAGTCTTTAATAAACCTCCTACAGAAACCAGCATGACCAAGGAAACTTATTATACCTTTGATATCTTTAGGACACGACATCTTTTCAATAGCATATACTTTAGCTTTATCACTTCAATACCTCTTTCAGAAACTTTATGCCCCAAGACAATACCTTTGTTAACCATAAAGTGGCAGTTCTCCCAATTCAAGACAAGATTAGTTTCTTCACATCTCTACAAAACTCTATCAGGGTTGCTTAAGCAATCATCAAAATAAGTTCCATAAACGGAGAAATCATCCATGAAAACGTCAACAATATTTTCACAAAATTTAGAGAATATAGCATTCATACGTCTTTGAAAGGTAGCAGGTGCATTGCATAAACCAAAAGGCATACGTCTATAGGCAAAAGTACTGAAAGGACAAGTCAAAGTGGTCTTTCCATGATCCTCTTTTGACACGGGTATTTGAGAGAAACCAGAATAACCATCTAGAAAGCAAAAATGTGTGTGTTTGGATAGTCTTTCTAGCATTTGATCAATGAAAGGTAAAGGGTAATGATCTTTTCTAGTAGCTTTATTTAATTTGTGGAAGTCAATTACCATTCTATAATCTGTAACAATTCTTTGTGGGATCAATTCATTCTTATCATTAGGAACAACAGTAATACCTCCCTTCTTAGGGACACAATGAACGGGGCTTACCCACTGGCTATCAGCAATAGGATAAATTATACCTGCCTCTAGAAGCTTTAGTATTTCATTTCTTACCACTTATTTCATCTTAGGATTTAACCGTCTTTCTCCAACTTTCTCCAATTTTATTTTGTGCTGGCATAGAGTGGGACTAATGCCGATCATCAAGAGTATATCCAATAGCAGCATGGTGCTTCTTCAGAGTTTTCAATAATTTCTCTTCTTCATGCTCTGAAAGGTTAGCACTAATAATAACAGGATATATATTCTTTTCATCGAGATAAGCATAGTTAAGAGTATCAGGTAATTGTTTTAGCTCAAACACGGGATCACCCTTGGGTGGAGGAGGATCTCTGAGAATTTCAACAGGCAAGTTATGTTTCAAAATAGGTCCCCGATTAAAGAATACTTCATCTAGTTCCCTTCTTTCATTCATAAACATATCATATTCATGGTCTAGAAAATATTGTTCTAAAGGATCATTAGGAGGTACGGAAGTAGAAGCAAGACCAATAATTCCATCCTTACTAGGCAATTCTTTATCATGGGGTTGTCTACGGAATTTGGAGAAATTTAAATCATGAGACATATCCCCTAAACCAACAGTATCAATATCCTTTTGCAGTCTATCTTAGCATTAACAGTATTCAAGAAGGGTCTACTAAATATAATGGGACAAAAGTCATCTTGTGGGGAACCAAGAACAAGAAAATCAGTAGGATATTTAATTTTCCCACACAAGACTTCAACAACTCTAACAATCCCAACTGGTGAAATAGTATCTCTATTGGAAGGTCTAATAGTAACATCAATACCTTCTGACTCAGCAGGTGCAATATCATGCATAATTTCTTTGTATAAGGAATGAGGTATTGCACGCACACTAGCACCCATATCACATAATCTATGATAACAATGATCTCCTATTTTAATAGAAACAACAGGCATGCCAACAACAGGTCTATGTTTATCTTTAGTATCGGGTTTACCAATTCTAGCAGCTTCATCACAAAAATAAATAACATGCCCATCAATATTATCGACTAAGAGATCTTTAACCATAGAATACTAGGTTCAACTTTAATTTTCTCAGGGGGTGTAGGTGTTCTAGTATTACTCTTACGAAGTTGAAGCTTTAGCATGATCCCTTATTCTAACAAGGAAATGTGGTTTGTCAATATAAGCAGGAGGAACAATAGGACCAACATATAAGTAATAGTTTCTTGTTCAACTTTAATCGGTTCTACTACTTTCACTTCAACGGGAGGATGATATTTAAACCACTTCTCCTTAGGGAGATCAACATGAGTAGAAATGATTCACAGAAACAAGCTACTATCTCAGAGTCAAGTCCATATTTAGTGCTAAAATCATGAAAAGCATCGGTATCCATTAAAGATTTAACACAATCAAACTTAGGGATTATACCTGACTCCTTACCTTCGTCGAGTTCCCAATCTTCAGAGTTGCGTTTAATTCTTTCCAATAAATCCCGTTTTAATTAAATAGTATTCATCATAAAAGAACCACTACAAGAAGTATCGAGCATGGAGCGATCATTATGAGAAAGCCAAGCGTAGAAATTTTGAATAATAATTTCTCTTGAGAGCTCATGGTTGGGGCATGAATATAACATTGACTTAAGCCTCCCCCAAGCTTGAGATATACTTTCTCCTCATGAGGCCAAAAATTATATAAATAATTACGATCACGATGAACCAGATGCATAGGATAAAACTTCTGATGAAATTCCAATTTCAATCGGTTGTAGTTCCATGATCCAATATCATCACATAGCCTATACCATGTCACATGCCAGCGACCATCCCCGTGGCATTGACGGGCTGGTCATCAAGCACCATCGCGGCACTGGAAGCCGCGCGCGTCAGCGAGGTCACACCGGACCCGCGTGAGCTCATATACATGCCAGCGCCAACGCCCCCGCCTATGCCGCTACACACCCCTACACCACTACGGTGCCAGTCCCCGTGCGTTTGCCTGCACCCTCCGTGCCCGTGCCTGTGCGAGCGTGCCCCTCAGCATCATGGGACGCCGCCATCGACTGCTACCTTGCAGTTTTGTGAGTCGCCATCCTTCCGCGCCCTGCCTGTCAATCGCAAGACGACAGGATCTTTGATTCCCAAGTCAAGAACATTCTGAGCTGGCTTGAAGACATGAACAATGGGGTCCTGGAGGACGACAACCGCGTCCCGGAGGATGACAGTGACAATGACAACCTCTGTCACCGCCGCAATTAGTTTTTTGGGTTTAATATTGTATCTCGATCATATGAGTGTGACTGAATGAAACCTATGGTTTTAACAAACTTGCGTTTTTCTCTCTAAATGTACAGACTTATCAAAGGAAAAATATTTATGTTTTTTAAGTTTAAAACACTCATCGCAAAGATTTTAGATAAAACACCTGCATGCAAAACAATAGCTATGGTCCTTCCCCAGCAAGCCAAGGGAAAATTTGCAACGCAGGATTTGTGCATCTCTTCATCGCAACATTTTAGATAGAACACCCGTATACAAAGCGAGAGCTATGGTCCTTCCCCAGTAAGCCAAGGGAAAATTTGTCGTGCATGATTTGTGCATCTGTTCATCGCAACCAGTTCAAATTGAAGACCGTATGCAAAGCGAGAGCTATGGTTCCTTCGCCACTAGCCAAGAGAAAATCTGGCGCGCATGATTTGTACCTTCCTTCATCGCAAATGATTTTTATGATGACCCGTGTGCAACCACATAAACGAAATTTGGTAAGATTTGCATCTGTAATATTGGGTATATTGCCATTTGTCAAACTGGAAACATTGCCATTTGTTGATCTAGTAACATTGCCATTTTTTGACCTTGTGAGATTGCCATTTGTCAAAATTTGCAGCTAAAAATCATGAGCACTATCTAATTTTGCAACTGAAATTCAGTAAGCATAGATTTCATTCATAGATTAAACAGTCAGTCTTTATTTAGACAAATAGTTCAACTCGACAGCTAATTTTAAGTACGTAGTACAATTCAACCATATCTATAGTCAAGTAAACTGAACAAAATAGCCCCTAAATACTACTACTACTGAGGGGATTTGTACTACTTCCAGTTGGCTCTCCTCTGCTTACTGCGCTTAGTAAGACACAGAGGAGGAGGAGCCTACCGACGAGCTGAAGAATTGAAATCCGGTGCCTGCCGCTGTTGCACCTTTAGCGACGCCAACCTTGAACACCCTCTGCCGCTCCAGATGATCCCCCTTGAAGTGGCAGGACTCCTCGTAGATCTCCACATCCCGCACCTCTGCGGCGGCGTGTGCTGCGGCCAAGGCAGCGGTAAGACTCTTTGCATGCTCGACCAGGCTCTCCTCCTCCTCCCGTAGGAACTCGATGTAGCGCGCAAGGTCGTTGAGGCACATGCGGGGCTCCACCTCCACCTCCACCTACCACCTTCGAGCGATGGTGGCCGAGTGCGTGATAACCCCGACGATCAATGGTGGGTGGCGGCCAAAGCGGCCGATGGTGGGGTGGCGGCCATGATGGCCACCTCCCTCCTTCGGGCCGCGGTGGCAGAGCGGGTGATGGCCATGGCGGCCGACAGTGGGTTGGCAGACACAACGGCCACCTCTAGCCTTCGGGTTGCGGTGGCGGAGTGGGAGATGGTCCTAGCTTTTGACGGTCGTGTGGCGGCCATGATGGTAGACGGCTGGGTGGCGGCAACGGCAGCCAGCAACAGCTGCCGACGGGCAGCAGTGGCAGAGCGTGTGGCGTGTATTGTGCGCACACCCAACTGCAATGCCATGCACAGTGCATGACACTAGAGACTGTGCCGCCGTGGCGGTGTAGCCTCCCAGTTGGGGTTGTCCTCTAATGACGGTGGAGTGGCTGAGCGATGACGACGGACCGATGCCATTGGCGATTGTGGGAGAATCAGACGAGATAAGCTATGGGGAAGGAGGGGAAATATGATGCATGACTCGCTGCCCATGAGGATTTATATAGCAAAGCTGGTAAACATTGGGGTTTTGGGGGAAACTTGCGCGGCTGTGCGCAGGAACCTGTGCGGTTTCACGGGAACAGGCTCACTGATGATTCATTGGCGCCTCTTCAAGCCACCATTTGGCCAAAAGAACACATGTGCAGTGCTCAAGCTTATGCTCGAGGCCTTCTGCGGTGACAAGACATGCGAGAGGAGGACAAAATGACACGTACACACACAGTTAATAAAAAAATGTTTGCGATTTAATTACCTAGTACATGGCCGCTCTCTACGCAGCGTCGCGAACGATTGTTCTGCCATCATGTGATGTGGAATGCGACGTAGTTTCACATCATGCCACCGGCTCACAACTGTCGGCCAACTTGCAGACGACCACTCCGTGTGTGTTCAACTTCTCTATGCGTTTGGTTGCTCGCGGTTGAGGCGGCCGTGGCACGCTCTACTCGTGACCCGCCGCGCGCGCTCTGCTCGCGTCCCTCCGCGCGTGCTTCCTGCATTTGGGGCCGGTGCACGATCACGTACGTTCGTGCAGCCATTATGCATGCGGTTGCGCCCGCGGCGCCACAATGTAGTTACCCGCTGCAGAAAATGCCATGCGGACGTGCCAAGAATCCAGGCCGCCCGGCGCCATTTATTCCTGTGATCATTTACCTTAATCTCTCGCGCCCCACGACACAATAAGCACACCCACGATGACACATGCAGAGAGGATATTTAGCAGCTCCAATGGCGCTCCTAGTGGCTGACGATGACAAATAGCGGTAGTTCACCATGCCTCACATTGTGGACACCCACATGAGGGTGAAAGACCTCTCGGTGGTGTACACGAATGATCCGGTCTCGGTGGAGAGCTCCATCCACACTATGGAGCAGTTGCTTGCTGAGGAAAACTACCAAGTGGTCGGCTTCGACATTGAGTTCATTGGCATTAGTGTCGGGTATGATCAGAAGGTTGTCATCGTCCAGTTGTGCGTGCTCCATGACGTCCTCGTCTACCACTACCACCTAGCCACAAGGCCTTGGGAGCGTTTCGCAAGGTTTATCAACAACCTTGACTATAGTTTCACTACGGTGGACGCCAACAACGATCTAAAAGCGCTCAAGATTTTGGGCTTGGCCTGTGGAATCTCGTCGACATCCGTGACCACTACATGGTCCGGGGAAGCACCAAGAACAATCAGGACTCCCTAGTTGACCTCGCCTCGGCCATCATCGACCCCTACTCCCTGAAGATGATGGATGAGAGCAAGAAGGACAAGATCACCTGGCATAGTGCCTAGCAGCAAAGACTGGATGAAGAACACATCAAGGACATGGCCAAGGACGCATACACAAGCAACAAGATGTACTGGCGGATCATTGACATGATGAAGTACCTTTGTCCTACCTCAGATGAGGGATCGAGCCATAGATCAGTGGCGACAATGTCATAAGAACTAGATGATTAGATGATCATTTCTCCTAGTTTAGAATGCATGTAATTATTTATTGAGGTGTGTGCGAATGTTTTGTATAGTCACTTATGTAATTGGATGTTTATTTTTGTTATATACATATGTTGTTGTTCTGTAGACAGAGCAAATCACATCACACACAGAGTAAAGTAGGGAACTTGTCGGTGATGATTTCATCAATCGCTGACAATTGTATACCAGAAAGTGTTTGCCACAACACACATGGCTTAGCACCAATCGTCTGTGTTATTATCGGTCTTCGCACACATTTATGATTATAGACTTGTTTGCCATGTATCACACACATCTTGTTAAGTTGAACCGTTTCTGTTGTCTTGGCTCATCGCAAACAGTTCATCCGAGTGAACTATATGCCGTATATCGCACACACCTTGATCTGGCTGACCGTTTCTGTTGTGTTGCCTAATCACAAACAATTCATCTGAGTGAACTGTATGTCGTATATCGCACACACACCTTCATCTACCAGACTATTTCTATTATTTTGCTCATCATAAACAGTTCATATGGATCAACTATATGCCACATGTGCACATGCAACTATAATCTGAATCTTGTTTGATGTCTCCGCCATCACAAACAGTTCGTATCATTTTTATGGTTTTCTTACACCGTCATTTGTGATTAATGAATCACCCACAATTTTGTCAAAGGGTCTCTGATTGTAGTGTCACATTAGCAGTATCCTGTAGTAGTGTATGCTGTGTTGGAAATATGCCCTAGAGGCAATAATAAATTGGTTAGTATTATATTTCCTTGTTCATGATAATTGTTTATTATCCATGCTAGAATTGTATTGATAGGAAACTCAGATACATGTGTGGATACATAGACAACACCATGTCCCTAGTAAGCCTCTAGTTGACTAGCTCGTTGATCAATAGATGGTTACAGTTTCCTGACCATGGACATTGGATGCCATTGATAACGGGACACATCATTAGGAGAATGATGTGATGGACAAGACCCAATCCTAAGCCTAGCAAAAGATCGTATAGTTCGTCTGCTAAAGCTTTTCTAATGTCAAGTATCATTTCCTTAGACCATGAGATTGTGCAACTCCCGGATACCGTAGGAATGCTTTGTGATGCGGAGAATCCTTCAGTCATCCCCATGGACCTACCATCGCCTCACCAAGCCTCAAGAGGACCCATGACTAGAGCACGTGCTAGAGATCTCGAGACCGAGGTGACTTCTCTCCTAAATGATATCTCATATGATCCACTCGAGACATGGCTACTACCTAAGTCTGATATATTATGCATGATTAGGTGTCAAGAAGAACCTCCCGAGAATGCACGTGAAGACGGACAAGCCGCCAACTACACGGATGAAGAGAACCAGCTGAAATGGACAAGCTCACCTTCCAGGCCCCGGACATGCGGCCCAGGCCCCGGACATTCGACCCCTGGAGCGTCTCCATCAGCAACAGCCAAGCCGGCCAAGTCTACAGGGCCCGGACATCCGGCGTCCCGCCCGGACATCCGGCCCCAGCCCGGAAATCCGGCCAAAACCCCGGAAATCCGACGCCACGCGCCAGGAACTACAGAAGCTCAAGCCTCCATCCTGGACATCCGGCGACTTGGCCCGGACATCTGACCCCTCCGGAAGCCCCGGACATCCGGCCCGACGCCCGGACATCCGGCTCCGCCTGTCTGCGCACAGTAAAGGGCCGAAGCCCATGTACCTCTTCGCCCCCCTAGACTATATATACTCCTTCCCCTTCCTCTCTCTAGGGTTAGCATTGGATTAGCTCATGTTTGTGTGAGAGCCTTTGCTCATCCACTTGGATACTTCTCCTCGGTGTTCACGACCTCTTCGGAGAAGATCCCCCAAGCGGATTCAAGACCCCTTCCTAGGGAAGAACATCAAGGCCTCCTCGCGGAGAAGACCGGTTCCTTGGTATCCTTACCTTTGTTGATTTTGGATATCGTGTACCTGTTTGTGTTCAGTGATCTAGCACTTGTGTGATCGATCCCTTGTTGGTTTAGTGATTCTCTCTCGTTTTCCCCGTGTTTTCCCTTTGTGCTTCCGCGTGTTCTTCGTGATTCCCCGTAGGATCCACTCCAAACGTGAAAGATCTTCACCTAGGGTTCCACCCTACATCATCTTGGTATCATGAGCCACGTTGATCACGTTTTTTGAGCCCCTACCCCGTGTTTTCTAGCTTGATTTTGTTGTTTTCGTCCTAAATCCAAAAATCCCCACCAAAAATAGCCCCAAATTTTTTTTGTGATTTGTTGGTGTGATGAAATTTTGTTGGATTTGGTCCATGGATTTGTGTTGCTGCGTGTGGATCTAGCCTTCCCCACCCTCCCCACCCTTTTCCATCCACCAATTCGTCCGAATTTTGCCACGGAGTTGCAATTTTCCCCGTGGAGTTCATCGTGTTCTTCCCCGATCCAGAGCCCGGACATCCGACCCTTGTCCGCCGGACATCCGGCGCCCCGAACATCCGGCGGCTGGCCCGGACATCCGGCCCCTGGAAACAACAACTCCACCCCCGCGCCCATTTCCCCATACCTTCGCCCAATTTTTCCACGGTGCCCACGCCTTCTTCCGCATACCCACAACACTTTCCACAAACACCACCACCGCTCACCGCTACCTCCTATGTCGATTTTGATGCGTCTTGGTCTTTGAGATTTAGAGTTGTGGTCCCCGTGTCCTATTGTGTTTCAGCTATATAGGTACGATTCGATGTCATCATCACCACTGCTCACCTCCATCGACTACTCAACATCGCCAAGGACGGTAACTTCGACGACATCTTTGTCATAACTTGCAATTGCATTGATACCCCACATGGCTTTAATTTTGCATAGCTTACCCATCGAGACTAGCCATTGAGTATTGCCGGCAACGTGACTTGTGCACATTAGTGATCATACTCCATAGCATACATACCATATCATCGTGGTGCATATCTTGGGATCCACTTGTGTGTCACAAAGTAATCATAGCATACGCAATTGCTATCTTGGTTCGTGAAGTTTGCATAAGAAAAGAGCTCAAAAAGAGAAAGAGCCACCCAAGCTTTTAAGCAAAGAGGAAAGATAAGCAAAGAGCTTATAAGCAAGAACCATAGCATCATACTACATTAAGATTGTCATATAAGATCATCTTGGATCATCGCACCGAAATACCATACATATAGCATACTTGGGATAGAGATCGTTGCATTTTTGCCTAGTAGGTTGTGCACAAGCTCCGTATCCCTTTTGTGCAATCGCGCTAGCGTCTCTCTAGTATTGTGCAACAAGAGCATTTTCGTGGTTTCCACATTTTGGCTCACTTTTGGTTTGCACAATCCCATTTATCTATTTCCGTGTGTGTTTCCGTGTACCCATACTTGCTTGGTCTACTTGTTGCATTTGCAAATTTGTGAATCTTTTCCAACATTATTGAATCTCGCTTTCAATTGCATCAAATTTTGTGCCACCATTCTAACCAAGCTCCACTATAAGCTTTTACTTATGTAGGTGTGAGAACCGACAAGAATTGGTACCAATAGTGCTATTTCATTGTCCGCATTTGAGTGAACTTGATTCATCTTCAACATCGGTCAAAGGTACATTGGTATTAGTTCTTCTCCTTCTACCACTCACATTTTGCTTGAAATGATGGATAGGCCAAGTACTTCTACCAACCCACTCTTCATCAAGCAAGACGACGACATGTCATCATATGTCACCAAGAGCCACCTCTTTGGTGCACAACGAGCGTTGCATCAAGAGCAACAAGCAATGAACGACCGCATCGACAACCTCGCCACCGACTTGCGACTCTCCGAGCAACATACAAGAGACTACTTCGACAACAAGCTCGACGCGCACAAGCAAGAAAACGATGCAAGAATGGACGAGATCCGCGCCTTGTTGGTCAACTGGACTCCATCTACATCATCATACTCAAGACGGAGCCACTCAAGTCGACACTCTGACGACTCCTTCTCCGGATCAAGTACACCGTCATCAAACACTCTTCGACGAGCCACGCGTCAAGACCGTCATGCATCTCGCAACCCGCTACACGTCAAGAATTCACAAGAGCAAGTCGATGAGCAAGTCCCTCGTCCTCAATCAAACCAAGTCGCGTTTGCTCAAGCTCAAGAACGACAACGTCTTTGTCGCCAAGAAGAATAAGAACGAGCGCGTCTACACCAAGAGCAACAAGACACCAAGGCTCAATGTCTTCAACAACAACAACGAGAAGCACAAGCTCTTGAGGCGGAACGTGCCCTTCGAGCATCAAGTCGAGCTATCGCCAACCGCAATCGCGAACGGCGCAATCAAGAGGAAGCCCTTCGAGAAGAAATCCAAGAGAGGAACTACCATCCGTGTGTCCAACGTCAAGCTACACAAGCTCCTTCACAAGCTCGTCAAGCTCCACCTCAACCTCAAGTTCAACAAGAGCAAGTTGATCATGGACTTCCTCCACGCCAAAAGAAACATGAGGATGAGTACCCACCATGTCAAGGGCGTCATCATCACCATCGCCAACAACACAATGAAGAGCAACGCTATGGCAAGCTCAAATTCACAATGCCCAAGTTCAATGGAAGCAATGATCCCGAAGAATACCTCTCATGGGCATTGAAGGTCGACAAAATCTTTCGCTTGCACAACTATGATGAAGAGAAGAAGATCGCAATGGCATCACTAGAGTTCCAAGACTATGTGCTCATATGGTGGGAACAAGTCCTTGAGCGCCGACAAGCAAGAGGTGAACCTCCAATCACCACTTGGGCTCAAATGAAGGATGTCATGCGAGCACGTTTTGTGCCAACCTACTACAACCGCGATCTCTTCAAGAAGATACAACTCCTCAAGCAAGGAACAAAGAGTGTTGAAGAATACTACAAGGAAATGGAGATTGCCATGATTCGAGCCAATGTCATGGAGGATGATGAGCAAACAATGGCACGATTCTTGAATGGACTCAATCATCCCTTCAAGAAGATCGCCGACTTCCAACCATACTCCAACCTCATTGAGCTCGTGCATCAAGCTACAAAGGCGAAACGTCAAGTGCACGATGACTTCAAGTACGCCAAGTACTCATCCAAGACCTACGGCTTCTCCAATAACCAAGCTTCAACAACTACTCCAACTTCGACATCAACCAAGCCTTCTCCAAGCAACGACGACAAGTCAAGTTACAAGAAAACTTCGGCAAGTTCAAGTCGTCTTCCTCCTACTACAAGCAACTTCAAGCCGCGCGCTTCGTCATCTACCCCAACCGATGAGACCGTCAAGACAAGCTCCTTCAAGTGTTTCACTTGCGGCGGCCGAGGCCACAAGTCCTATGAATGCACAAACAAGCGCACCATGATCCTCAACGACGATGGCACCTACGACTCAATGAGTGAAGATGAAATGGAAGCTCTTGAGCAAGTGGCCATGCACCGGCGCGTGAATGAGGATGAAGATGATCAAGTCTTTTGTGATGAAGATACGAGCCCCGCTCTCGTTGTCTCCAAAGTCTTGACTCTTCAACATCAACAAGAAGAAGACCAACGATGCCACATCTTCCACACAAAGGCCGGCATCAATGGACGATCCGTCAAGGTCATCATCGATGGAGGTAGTTGCCACAACTTGGCAAGTGAAGAACTATGCTCCAAGCTTCAATTGGTCAAGAAGAAGCACCCGCACCCCTACAAGGTTCAATGGTTAAGTGACTCCGGCAAGGTTGTCAGAATCGCGATTTTGAATCGGATCGGAGCACTGATGGTAGGATCGCAAATCGTAGAATCTTCACTATCAGGATCGTAGAAACGCAGATTCTATGAACTAAAATCGTAGAATCATAGGGGTTTGTTTGGATCGTAAAGTCGTAGAATCGTATAACAGAATCACGATTCTGACAACCTTGGACTCCGGCACTATATGAGTTGAGCATACGGTCCAAGTATCCTTCAAAATTGGTGCATATGAGGACACTTTGGAGTGTGATGTGGTCCCAATGACCGTTTGCCACCTCCTTCTTGGTCGACCATGGCAATTCGATCGTGGTGTCTTCCACAACGGGCGTA
The DNA here is from genome assembly GCA_963921465.1 of Triticum timopheevii. Taxonomy (NCBI): domain Eukaryota; kingdom Viridiplantae; phylum Streptophyta; class Magnoliopsida; order Poales; family Poaceae; genus Triticum; species Triticum timopheevii. The sequence continues at coordinate 390,722,110 of OY997274.1, forward strand.
CCAACCACTATAGCTTCAAGATGAAAGGGAAGGAATATGTGCTATGACCTATGTCTCCTAGTCAAGTGATAGCCGACAAGTAAGCCACCCATCATGGAGAGAAGAGTGAGAAAGTGATCCACCAAAAAGTGAGTGAGAGCCACAAGCCAAACTTGAGCGCCTATTCGCCTAGAGAGAAAAACCTCATACTATTTGAGGGAGTTCCGGACTAGGGGGTGTCCGGATAGCCGAACTATCATCGTCGGCCGGACTCCAAGACTATGAAGATACAAGATTGAAGACTTCATCCCGTGTCCGGATGGGACTTTCCTTGGCGTGGAAGGCAAGCTTGGAGATACGGATATGTAGATCTCCTACCATTGTAACCGACTCTGTGTAACCCTAGCCCTCTCCGGTGTCTATATAAACCAGATGGCTTTAGTCCGTAGGACGAACAACAATCATACCGTAGGCTAGCTTCTAGGGTTTAGCCTCCTTGATCTCGTGGTAGATCTACTCTTGTAACACACATCATCAATATTAATCAAGCAGGACGTAGGGTTTTACCTCCATCAAGAGGGCCCGAACCTAGGTAAAACATCGTGTCCCTTGTCTCCTGTTACCATCCGCCTAGACGCACAGTTCGGGACCCCCTACCCGAGATCCGCCGGTTTTGACACCGACACTATTTGCCACAAAAAGTGAGATGAGAGAAGTGTGTGAGAACCCATCGAGTGTGATACACTTCGTCCTTGTGTGCAAGGATGGAGAACCAAAAACTAACACCATTCACGAGCTACCTTTGGTGTTTCAATCTCTTTTGCAGGAATTTCAAGATGTTTTCCCCGATGAGCTACCTCCGGGTCTACCTCCTCTACGAGGCATTGAGCATCGAATCGACCTCATCCCCGGAGCACCACTTCCAAACAAAGCTCCATACCATGTCAATCCCGAAGAAACCAAGGAGATTCAACGGCAAGTACAACAACTAATCGACAACGGTCATGTACGTGAAAGCTTAAGCCCTTGTGCCGTTCCGGTTATACTTGTGCCTAAGCCCGATGGAAGTTTCAGCTTGTGTTCCGATTGTAGACCTATAAATGCTATTACTGTTCGTTATAGGCATCCCATTCCTCGCTTAGATGATATGCTTGATGAACTTAGTGGAGCCAACTTTTTCTCAAAAATTGATCTTAAAAGTGGCTATTACCAAATACGCATTCAAGAGGGTGATGAATGGAAAACTGCTTTCAAAACCAAATTTGGCCTATATGAGTGGTTAGTTATGCCTATGGGTTTATCGGAGGCTCCCGGTACTTTCGTGCGTCTCATGCATTATGTGCTTCGCCCTTATATTGGAGTCTTTGTTGTGGTTTACTTCGATGATATTCTTGTGTTTAGCAAAACCATGAAAGAACATCTTAATCATGTTAGGGCTGTTTTGCAAACCCTTCGCAAGGAAAGTCTTTATGCAAACATGAAAAGGTGCACATTTGGTGTTGACAAAGTGGTTTTCTTGGGTTTCATTGTATCTTCCAAGGGTGTCCATGTTGATGAAACTAAAATTGAAGCAATTAAAACTTGGCCCCAACCCACCAATTTGCAACAAGTGCGAAGTTTTCTTGGTCTTGCGGGTTTTTATCGTCGCTTTGTGAAAAACTTTAGCACTATTGCCGCCCCTTTGCATGCTTTGAGTAAGAAAAATGCTCCTTTTGTTTGGGGAACTTTGCAATCAACCGCTTTTGATGAGCTCAAGTCTTTACTTACTCATGCTCCGATTCTTGCTTTGCCCAACTTTGACAAAACTTTTGAGGTTCATTACGATGCAACTGGTACCGGAATTGGCGGAGTTTTGATGCAAGAAAAACGAGCAATTGCATATTTTAGTGAAAAACTCTCCGGTGCTCAACTTAACTATCCCACATATGACAAATAATTGTATCCTTTAGTGCGTGTACTACATGTTTGGGAACATCATCTTAGACCTCATGAGTTTGTCATCCATACCGATCATGAAATGCTTAAGTACTTAAAAGGTCAAACTAAGTTGAACAAGCGTCATGCCAAATGGAGTGAATCTATTGAATCTTTCCCCTATGTGATCAAATACATTAAGGGTAAAGAAAATGTAGTTGCCGATGCACTTTCTCGCATATGCATGCTAGTGACTAAACTTGAGTTGAATGTTATTGGTTTTGAGCACATAAAAGACTTGTATGCTAATGATCCATCTTTTGCGACTCCTTTTGCTAAATGTTTGACGCATACATCTTGGGAACAATATTACATCAAGGATGGTTACCTTATGAGAGCTAACAAAATTTGCATTCCCGAGTCTTCTCTTTGTTTGCTCCTTTTGCAAGAGGCTCATGGAGGCGGACTCATGGGACATTTCGGACGCGACAAAACATTTGCCACGCTCTCCAAGAACTATTTCTGGCCCAAGATGTTCTGTGACGTCGCACGCTTCACCACCCGATGCTCTACATGTCGCAAAGCTAAGTCTAAAGCGCAATCCCATGGTCTTTACATGCCTCTTCCTATTCCTTATCAACCTTGGGAAGACATTAGCATGGACTTTGTACTTGGTTTGCCTAGAACTCAAAATGGCAAGGATTCCGTGTTTGTTGTTGTGGACCGATTTTTCTAAGATGGCACATTTCATCCCTTGCAACAACATAGACGATGCTTCACATGTTGCAAATCTCTTTTGTAGGGAAATCTTGCGTCTACATGGAGTACCAAAGAAAATCGTCTCCGACCGCGACGTCAAGTTCTTGAGTTACTTTTGGAAGACCCTATGCGCCATGCTCGGAATCAAGCTCTCGTTCTCATCCGCATACCACCCTCAAACCGACGGCCAAACGGAGGTGACGAACCGTACACTCTCCACTCTACTTCGCGTGTTGATCAAGAAAAACATCAAGGAGTGGGAGGAGTGTCTACCCATCGCCGAGTACGCCTACAACCCTGCAAGACATTCGACGACCGGCAAATCCCCCTTCGAGGTCGTCTACGGCTTCAACCCGTGTCCCCATTGGACATTCTACCTCTTCCTCTACAAGAGTGCACCAACCTCGACGCAAGTGCCCGTGCAAGCTACATCAAGAAGATGCATGAAGATACAAGACACACTATCGAGCACCAAGTACAACGACTCTAGACCAAGCTCAACGTCAACAAGAACCCCATGATATTCAACATTGGAGACCTCGTGTGGCTACACCTTCGCAAGGACCGCTTCCCCAATGAACGCAAGTCCAAGCTTCTCCCTCGAGTTGGCGGACCCTTCAAGGTGCTAGCACGCTACAACAACAATGCTTACAAGATAGATCTCCCACGCGACAAATACAACGTGAGCGACATCTTCAACGTCTCTGATCTATCCCCGTACCATGGTGATGAGGATTTCGATCCGAGGTCGGATCTTTCACAAGGGGGGGGGGAGATGATGCGGAGCATCCTTCGGTCATCCCCATGGACCTACCATCACCTCACCAAGCCTCGAGAGGACCCATGACTAGAGCACGTGCTAGAGCTCTCGAGACCGAGGTGACTTCTCTCCTAAATGATATCTCATATGATCCTCTCGAGACATGGCTACTACCTAAGTCCGATATACTATGCATGATTAGGTGTCAAGAAGAACCTCCCGAGGATGCACGTGAAGACGGACAAGCTGCCAACTACACGGATGAAGAGAACCAGCTGAAACAGACAAGCTCACAACATAACTGGGTGGCTATAAAGGTGCACTACGGGTATCTCCGAAAGTGTCTGTTGGGTTGGCACGAATCGAGACTAGGATTTGTCACTCCGTGTAAATGGAGAGGTATCTCTGGGCCCACTCGGTAGGACATCATCATAATGTGCACAATGTGACCAAGGAGTTGATCACGGGATGATGTTTTATGGAACGAGTAAAGGGACTTGCCGGTAACGAGATTGAACAAGGTATCGGGATACCGACGATCGAATCTTGGGCAAGTATCATACCAGTAGACAAAGGGAATTGTATACGGGATTGATTGAATCCTTGACATCGTGGTTCATCCGATGAGATCATCATGGAACATGTGGGAGCCAACATGGGTATCCAGATCCCGTTGTTGGTTATTGGCCGGAGAGTTGTCTCGGTCATGTCTGCATGATTCCCGAGCCCGTAGGGTCTACACACTTAAGGTTCGATGACACTAGGGTTATAGGGAAGGTATGTACGCGATTACTGAATGTTGTTCGGAGTCTCGGATGAGATCCCGAACGTCACGAGGAGTTCCGGAATGGTCCGGAGGTGAAGATTGATATATTGGATGAAGGGTTTTGGAGTCCGGAAATACTCCGGAGGTACCTGGTGATGACCAGCATGACCGAAAGGTGTTTCGGGAGCCCCGACAAGTGTTGGGGGGCTTCATGGGCCAAGGGAAGGGGGCAAACCAGCCCACTAAGGGGCTGTGCGCCCCCTCACCTATTCCCACGTGACCAGGGGGTTTGGGGCGCCCCATCTAGGGTTCCCACCTCCTGGCTTGGGGGCCAAGTCACCCAAAGGGGGGGATCCCATCTGCCCTGGCCGCCGCCCACTATGGGAAACCATAGGGCGCCTCCCCCTGCCCCTCCCCCTTGCCCCTATATATAGTGGAGGTTTTGGGGCTGCACAACACACGAGTCTCTCTCTCCCAAGGCATAGCCCTACCTCTCTCCCTCATCGTCTCTCGTAGTGCTTGGCGAAGCCCTGCTGGAGTACCGCGCTCCTCCACCACCACCACGTCATTGTGCTACTGCTGGACAGAGTCTTCCCCAACCTCTCCCTCTCTCCTTACTGGATCAAGGCATGGGAGACGTCACCGGGCTGCACGTGTGTTGAACGCGGAGGCGCCGTTGTTCGGCCCTTAGATCGGAATCGACCGCGATCTGAATCGCCACGAGTACGACTACCTCATACGCGTTCTTGCAACGCTTCCTCTTAGCGATCTACAAGGGTATGTAGATGCACTCCCCTTCCCTCGTTGCTAGATTACTCCATAGATTGATCTTGGTGATGCGTAGAAAATTTTGAATTTCTGCTACGTTCCCCAACAATGGCATCATGAGCTAGGTCTATTGTGTAGATTCTATGCACGAGTAGAACACAAGTAGTTGTGGGCGATGGTTTTTACAATTTGCTTACCGTTACTAGTCCTATCTTGATTCGGTGGCATTGTGGGATGAAGCGGCCCGGACCGACCTTACACGTATGCTTACGTGAGACAGGTTCCACCGACTGACATGCACTTGTTGCATAAGATGGCTAGCGTGTGCCTGTCTCTCCCACTTTAGTCGGATCAGATTCGATGAAAAGGGTCCTTATGAAGGGTAAATAGCAATTGGCATATCACCGTTGTGGCTTTGTGTAGGTAAGAAACGTTCTTGCTGGAAACCCGTAGCAGCCACATAAAACATGCAACAACAATTAGAGGACGTCTAACTTGTTTTTTCAGGATATGCTATGTGATGTGATATGGCCCAAAAGAATGTGATGAATGATATATGTGATGTATGCGATTGATCATGTTCTTGTAATAGGAATCACGACTTACATGTCGATGAGTATGACAACCGGCAGGAGCCATAGGAGTTGTCTTAATTTATTGTATGACCTGCGTGTCATTGAAAACGCCATGTAATTACTTTACTTTATTGCTAACCGTTAGCCATAGTAGTAGAAGTAATAGTTGGGGAGACAACTTCATGGAGACACGATGATGGAGATCATGGTGTCATGCCGGTGATGATGATGATCATGGAGCCTCGAAGATGGAGATCAAAAGGAGCAAAATGATATTGGCCATATCATGTCACTATTTGATTGCATGTGATGTTTATCATGTTTATGCATCTTATTTGCTTAGAATGACGGTAGTAAATAAGATGATCCCTCATAATAATTTCAAGAGAGTGTTCCCCCTAACTGTGCACCGTTGCAGAAGTTCGTTGTTTCGAAGCACCACGTGATGATCAGGTGTGATAGATTCTAACATTCACATACAGCGGGTATAAGCGAGATTTACACACGCGAAACACTTAGGTTGACTTGACGAGCCTAGCATGTACAGACATGGCCTCGGAACACAAGAGACCAAAAGGTCGAACATGAGTCGTATAGTGGATACGATCAACATGAAAATGTTCACCGATGATGAGTAGTCCGTCTCACGTGATGATCGGACACGACCTAGTTGACTCGGATCATGTAACACTTAGATGACTAGAGGGATGTCTGTCTGAGTGGGAGTTCATAAGATGAACTTAATTATCTTGAACATAGTCAAAAGGTTTTTGCAAATTATGTCTTAGCTCGTGCTTGAGTTCTACTATTTTAGAAATGTTCCTAGAGAAAATTTAGTTGAAAGTTGATAGAGCAATTATGCGGACTGGGTCCGTAAACTGAGGATTGTCCTCATTGCAGCGTAGAAGGCTTATGTCCTTAATGTACCGCTCGGTGTGCTGAACCTCGAACGTCGTCTGTGGATGTTGCGGACATCTGACATACACGCTTTGATAACTACGTGATAGTTCAGTAATGTTAAACGGTTTAGAATTGAGGCACCAAAGACGATTTCGAAATGTCGCGGAACATCTGAGATGTTTCGAGGGCTGAAATTGGGATTTCAGGCTCGTGCCCACGTCAAGAGGTATAAGACCTTCGACAAGTTTCTTAGCCTGCAAACTAAGGGAGAAAAGCTCAATCGTTGAGCTTGTGCTCAGATTGTCTGAGTACAACAATCACTTGAATCGAGTGGGAGTTAATCTTCCAGATGAGATAGTGATGTTTCTCCTAAGTCATTGCCACCAAGCTACTAGAGCTTCGTGATGAACTATAACATATCAGGGATAGATATGATGATCCTTGAGCTATTCGCGATGTTTGACACCGCGAAAGTAGAAGTCAAGTAGGAGCATCAATTGTTGATGGTTAGTAAAACCATTAGTTTCAAGAAGGGCAAGGGCAAGAAGGGATACTTCATGAAACAGCAAATCAGTTGCTGCTCTAGTGAAGAAACCCAAGGTTGAAACCAAACCCGAGACTAAGTGCTTCTATAATGAGGGAAACGGTCACTGAAGCAGGACTACCCTAGATACTTGGTAGATGAGAAGGCTGGCAAGTACAATAGAAGTATATTGGATATACATTATGTTAATGTGTACTTTACTAGTACTCCTAGTAGCACTAGGTATTAGATACCGGTTCGGTTGCTAAGTGTTAGTTACTCGAAATAAAAGCGACGGAATAAATGGAGACTAGCTAAAGGTGAGCTGACGATATGTGTTGGAAGTGTTTCTAAGGTTGATGTGATCAAGCATCGCACGCTCCCTCTACCATTGAGATTGGTGTTAAACCTAAATAATTGTTATTTGGTGTTTGCGTTGAGCATAGACATGATTGGATTATGTTTATCGCAACACGGTTATTCATTTAAGGAGAATAATGGTTACTCTGTTTATTTGAATAATACCTTCAATGGTCTTGCACCTAAAATGAATGGTTTATTGAATCTCAATCATAGTGATACACATGTTCATGCCAAAAGATATAGGGACAATTGCATTTTTACCCCTAGTTGGTTCCTACCCATGGGTTTTGCCCTTACTTTTCGAGCTTGCTCAGTTTTGCCCTTACTTTTTCCGTCGAGATCCCACGAATGCCCTTTGACCGTTTGACCAAAACTTTGAAAATTCATAACTAATTCATATGAACTCAGAAAAATGCAAATAAGATATCAAAATGTTTAGATAAACATTACCTTTATAGGCATGTCATTTGCATTCAGGACAAAAGCATCATTTAAACTACCCGAGGTAATTAATGTTATTAACATTATTAAAAATAAATAGGTATAAACAAAAAAATCGTGAATAAAAATTATATGCAAATGTAGGTGATGTTTTCTGAACATCCTGATACCTTATTTGCATTTTCCTGAGTTCGTATCAACTTGTTATGAAGTTTCCCAATAATGGTCAAAGTCGTTAGAACATTCATAACAAGTTGATACATACTCAGAAAAATGCAAATAAGTTATCAGGATGTTCAGCAAACATCACCTACATTTGCATGTAATTTTTATTCATGAAAAAAATATTGTTTATACCTACTTATTTTTAATAATGTTAATAACATTAATTACCTCAGGTAGTTTAAACGATACTTTTGTCCTTAATGCAAATGATATGCCCATAAAGGTAATATTTATCTAAACATTTTGATATCTTATTTGCATATTTCTGAGTTCATATGAATTAGTTATGAATTTTCAAAGTTTAGGTCAAACGGTCAAAGGGCATTTGAGGGATCTCGACGGAAAAAGTAAGGGCAAAACTGAGCAAGCTCGAAAAGTAAGGGCAAAACCCGTGGGTAGGAACCAACTAGGGGTAAAAATGCAATTGTCCCAAAGATATAAGATAGTAATGATATAGTGCCACCTACTTGTGGCACTGCCATTTGAGTCATATTGGTATAAAACGCATGAAGAAGCTCCATGTTGATGGATCTTTGGACTCACTCGTTTTGAAAAGATTGAGACATGTGAACCATGTATATTGGTATATACGCATGAAGAAACTCCATGCAGATGGACCGTTTGGACTCACTTGATTTTGAATCACTTGAGACATGCAAATCATACCACATGAGCAAGATGACTGAAAGCCTCATTTTCAGTAAAATGGAACAAGAAAGCAACTTGTTGGAAGTAATACATTTTGATGTGTGCAGTCCAATGAGTGCTGAGGCACGCAGTGGATATCGTTATGTTCTTACTTTACAGATGATTTGAGTAGATACTGAGTATATTTACTTGATGAAACACAAATCTGAATTATTGAAAGGTTCAAGTAATTTCAGAGTGAAGTTGGAGATCGTCGTGACAGGAGGGTAAAATTTCTATGATATGATCATAGAGATGAGTATCTGACTTACGAGTTTGGCATACAATTAAGACATTGTGGAAATTGTTTCACAACTAATACCGCCTGGAACACCATAGTGTGATGGTGTGTCCGAACATCGTAACTGCACCGTATTGGATATGGTGCAGACGATGATGTCTCTTATCGAATTACCACTATCGTTTATGGGTTAGGCATTCGAGACAACCACATTCACTTTAATAGGGCACCACGTAATTCCGTTGAGATGACACCGTATGAACTATGGTTTAGAGAAACCTAAGTTGTCGTTTCTCAAAAGTTTGGGGCTGCGACGCCTATGTCAAAAGTTTTGCCTGATAAGATCGAACCCAAAGCGGATAAATGCATCTTCATAGGACACCCAAAGCAGTTGGGTATACCTCCTATTTCAGATCCGGAAGCAAAAGTGCTGGAAACGGGTCCTTTCTCGAGGAAAAGTTTCTCTCGAAAGAATTGAGTGGGAGGATGGTGGAGACTTGATGAGGTTATTGAACCGTCACTTCAACTAGTGTGTAGCAGGGCACAGGAAGTAGTTCCTGTGGCGCCTACACCAATTGAAGTGGAAGCTTATGATAGTGATCATGAAACTTCGGGTCAAGTCAGTGCCAAACCTAGTAGGTCGACAAGGATACGTACTACTTCTGAGTGGTATGTACTCTTGTCTTGGAGGTCATGTTTCTAGACAACAATGAACCTACGAGCTATGGAGAAGCAATGGTGGGCCCGGATTCCGACAAATGGCTCGAGGCCATAAAATCCGAGAGAGGATCCATGTATAAAACAAAGTGTAGACTTTGTAAGAACTACTTGATGGTCGTAAGGCTGTTGGGTACAGATGGATTTTTAAAAGGGAAGACGGACAATGATGGTAAGTGTCACCATTAAGAAAGCTCGACTTGTCGCTAAGATGTTTTCCGACAAGTTCAAGGAGTTGACTACGATGAGACTTTCCCACTCGTAGCGATGCTAAGAGTCTGTTGAAATTATATTAGCAGTTCCTACATTATTTATGAAATATTGCAGATAGGATGTCAAAACATTGTTTCCTCGACAGTTTTCTTGAGGAAAGGTTGTATGTGATACAACCAGATGGTTTTTGTCAATCCTAAAAGATGCTAACAAGTATGCAAAGCTCCAGCAATCCTTCTAAGGACTGGAGTAAGCATCTCAGAGTTGGAATGTACGCTTTGATGAGATGATCAAAGATTTTGGGTTTATACAAAGTTTATGAGAAACTTGTATTTCCAAAGAAGTGAGTGGGAGCACTATAGAATTTCTGATGAGAATATGTTGTTGACATATTATTGATCAGAAATGATGTAGAATTTCTGGAAAGCATATAGGGTTATTTGAAAAATGTTTTTCAATGGAAAACCTGGATTAAGCTACTTGAACATTGAGCATTAAGATCTATAAGATAGATCAAAATGCTTAATAGTAATTTCAAATGAACACATACCGAGACAAGATTTTGAAGGAGTTCAAAATAGATCGGCAAAGAAGGAGTTCTTGGCTGTGTTATAAGGTGTGAGTATTGAGTAAGACTCAAGACCTGACCACGGCAGAAGAAAGAGGAAGGACGAAGGTCGTCCCCTATGCTTTTGTCATAGTCTCTATACGGTATGCCATGCTGAGTACCACACCTGATGTGTGCCTTGCCACATGTCTGGCAAGAGGGTACAAAGGTGATCCAGGAGTGGATCACTAGATAGCAGTCAAAATTATCCTTAGAGGAATAAGGAAATGTTTCTCGGTTATGGAGGTGATAAAGAGTTCGACGTAAAGAGTTACGTCAATGCAAGCTTAACACCTATCCGGATAGCTCTGAGTAGAGATACCGGATACGTATAATGGGGAAACAATTTGGAATAGCTCCAAGTGAAACGTGGTAGCAGCATCTACGATATGACATAAAGTTTTGCGAAATACATAGGGATCTGAATGTTGCAGACCCGTTGACTACAACCTCTCTCACAAGCATAACATGATCAAACCCAGAACTCATTGAGTGTTAATCACATAGTGATGTGAACTAGATTGTTGACTCTAGTAAACTCTTTGGATGTTAGTCACATGGCGATGTGACTTGTGAGTGTTAATCACATGGTGATGTGAACTAGATTATTGACTCTAGTGCAAGTGGGAGACTCTTGGAAATATGCCTTAGAGGCAATAATAAATTGGTTATTATTATATTTCCTTGTTCATGATAATTGTTTATTATCCATGCTAGAATTGTATTGATAGGAAACTCAGATACATGTGTGGATACATAGACAACACCATGTCCCTAGTAAGCCTCTAGTTGACTAGCTCGTTGAGCAATAGATGGTTACGGTTTCCTGACCATGGACATTGGATGTCCTTGATAACGAGATCACATCATTAGGAGAATGATGTGATGGACAAGACCCAATCCTAAGCCTAGCACAAGATCGTATAGTTTGTCTGCTAAAGCTTTTCTAATGTCAAGTATCATTTCCTTAGACCATGAGATTGTGCAACTCCCGGATACCGTAGGAATGCTTTGGGTGTACCAAACGTCACAACATAACTGGGTGGCTATAAAGGTGCACTACGGGTATCTCCGAAAGTGTCTGTTGGGTTGGCACGAATCGAGACTGGGATTTGTCACTCCGTGTAAACGGAGAGGTATCTCTGGGCCCACTCGGTAGGACATCATCATAATGTGCACAATGTGACCAAGGAGTTGATCACGGGATGATGTTTTACGGAACGAGTAAAGAGACTTGCCGGTAACGAGATTGAACAAGGTATCGGGATACCGACGATCGAATCTTGGGCAAGTATCATACCAGTAGACAAAGGGAATTGTATACGGGATTGATTGAATCCTTGACATCGTGGTTCATCCGATGAGATCATCGTGGAACATGTGGGAGCCAACATGGGTATCCAGATCCCATTGTTGGTTATTGGCCGGAGAGTTGTCTCGGTCATGTCTGCATGATTCCCGAGCCCGTAGGGTCTACACACTTAAGGTTCGATGACGCTAGGGTTATAGGGAAGGTATGTACGCGGTTACCGAATGTTGTTCGGAGTCCCGGATGAGATCCTGGACGTCACGAGGAGTTCCGTAATGGTCCGGAGGTGAAGATTGATATATTGGACGAAGGGTTTTGGAGTCCGGAAATGTTCCGGAGGTACCGGGTGATGACCAGCATGACCGAAAGGTGTTTCGGGAGCCCCGGCAAGTGTTGGGGGGCTTCATGGGCCAAGGGAAGGGGGCAAACCAGGCCACTAAGGGGATGTGCGCCCCCCTCACCTATTCCCACGTGACCAGGGGGTTTGCGGCGTCCCATCTAGGGTTCCCACCTCCTGGCTTGGGGGCCAAGTCACCCAAAGGGGGGATCCCATCTGCCCTGGCCGCCGTCCCTCCTAGGGGAAACTCTAGGGCGCCTCCCCCTCCCCCTTGCCCCTATATATAGTGGAGGTTTTGGGGCTGCACAACACACGAGTCTCTCTCTCCCAAGGCGCAGCCCTACCTCTCTCCCTCCTCGTCTCTCCTAGTGCTTGGCGAAGCCCTGCTGGAGTACGGCGCTCCTCCACCACCACCACGCCATCATGCTGCTGCTGGACGGAGTCTTCCCCAACCTCTCCCTCTCTCCTTGCTGGATCAAGGCATGGGATACGTCACCGGGCTGCACGTGTGTTGAACGCGGAGGCGCCGTTGTTTGGCGCTTAGATCGGAATCGACCGCGATCTGAATCGCCACGAGTACGACTACCTCATCCGCGTTCTTGCAACGCTTCCGCTTAGCGATCTACAAGGGTATGTAGATGCACTCCCCTTCCCTCATTGCTAGATTACTCCATAGATTGATCTTGGTGATGCGTAGAAAATTTGAATTTCTGCTACGTTCCCCAACATGCTGGTCCCCTCCGTCCCCCTTTGACGCGTACTATATACTCCTACCGTAACACAAACAAAAAAGAATCCTCCTTATTGATCAAATTAACCACTCTCGTTGTAGGTCAAAGTGATGGATGACAACCTCGCTAGCCCACTGATGGAAGCAGCTCACGCGAGTGAGTGTCCTAGGACAACCACCGCATGCATGTGTGGCCCAAAGAGGTGTTGTGTGATGTTTGAATACCCAATCCATTACTTTGATGTGACACCTGCCTCAGAGACTGTAAAGTCCCCACACGGAGCGAGGTTCATATGTCGCGTAGTATATGTTGTTCCCCTCCCCCTCCTCGACACATACTATATATACTCCTACCATAACACAAACCAAAAAGAGTCCTCCTTGTTGGTAAAATTAACCTCTCTCGTTGTAGGTCAAAGTGCTGGACAACGACCTTGCAGGCCCATGGATGGAAGCGTCACACGTGCGTGAGTCTCCTATAGGAAAACCACTGACTGCATGTGGACCAAAGAGGTGATGTGTGATGTTTGAATACTCAATGCACAACTTGGTGTTGCACCTACCTCGAAAATCGGAAAGGCCCCTCACGACGCGAGGTTCGTGACGCGTAGTACTTGCTGGTCCCCTCCCCCCTCTTTGACGCGTACTATATAATCCTACTGTAACACAAACCAAAAAATCCTCCTGTTGGTCAAATTAACCTCTCTCACTGTAGGTCAAAGTGATGGACAATGACCTCATGGGCCTACGGATGGAAGCGTCACATGCGAGTGAGTGTCCTAGGACAACCACCACCTACATGTGGCCGAAAGAGGTGTTGTGTGATGTTTGAATACCCAATTCATAACTTTGATGTGGCACAATCTTCGCAAACCGGATACACCCTACACAGAGGTTCACGACGTGTAGTCCCCCTCACTTCGAGCCGATGGGAGGGATTTTATATGTCTCCAACGTATCTATAAATTTTTATTGTTCCATGCTATTATAGTACTGATCTTGGATGTTTTATACGCAATTACATATCATTTGTTGGGACTAACCTATTAACCTAGTGCCTAGTGTCCGTTGCTGTTTTTTGTCAGTTTTTGGTTTTTCAGGAAATCAATATCAAACAAAGTCCAAACGAAGAAAAAAACTTTGGATTAATTCTTCTTGGACCAGAAGAGACCCTAGATGGTTCAGGAGAAGACCTGACGAGCCACGAGGGAGCGACAAGATCAAGAGGTGCACCCAGGCTTGTGGGCCCCTCGTGGCACCTCTTGACCTAATTTCACCTCTATAAATTCTCAAATATTCCCCTAACATCAAAGAGCCACCCGAAAAACTTTTCCGCCGCCGTAAGTTTCTGTTCTTGAAAGATTCCATCTGGAGGCCTTCTCCGGTACTCTGCTAGAGGGGGGATAGACCATAGAGGGGCTCTACATCAGCCTTGCTACCCTTCTGATGATGTGTGAGTAGTTTACCACATACCTACGGGTCCATAGCTTGTTGCTAGAGGGCTTCTTCTCTCTCTTTAATCTTCAATACAATGTTCTCCTCGATGTTCTTGGAGATCTATTCGATGTAATCACTTTTTGCGGTGTGTTTGTTGGGATCTGATGAATTGTGAGTTTATGATGAGATTATCCATGGATATTGTTTGAGTCTTCTCTGAACTCTTTTATGCATTATTATTATAGCTTTGTATTTCTCTTTGATTTATTGATTTGGTTTGGTCAACTAGATCGATTTTTCTTGCAATGAGAGAGGTGCTTTGTGATGGGTTCAATCTTGCGGTGATCTATATCCCAGTGACAGAAGGGGACAAGACACGTATTTTTATTGTTCCCATTAAGGAGAAAATGACGGTGTTTATTTATATTGATTGAGTTCACTTTCTCTACATCATGTCACCTTGCTTAAGGCGTTACTCCATTCTTTATGAACTTAATACTCTAGATGCATGCTGGATAGCGGTCGATGTGTGGAGTAATAGTAGTAGATGCAAGAAGGAGTCGGTTTACTTGTCTCGGATGTGATGCCTATATACACGATCATTGCCTTGGATACTGTCATGATTATTTGCATTTATATCAATTGCCCAACAATAATTTGTTTACCCACAATATGCTATCTTCTAGGGAGAAGCCTCTAGTGAAAACTATGGCCCCGGGGTCTATTTTTACCATATATTAAAAATCCAGAAATACCTTGTTGTAATTTTATTTACTTTATTTTATTTTGTGTTTTTGTTATGTCTATCTATCCACTAGTACGTATCGTGCTATACGAACGGTTTTTAACCCCTTTCCGCGACGACATTTGGAACCATCGCCTAGTGAGTGACTGCGATAGGAGGGTCCTTCAAACACGACCCATAAACCGTCGGGGATAGGCGAGCGGCTACTGACGATTGCCATAGAGTAAACGTATGCGAAGCCGCCCCAGTCCCACACGTTACATCTTGACGTTACATTTCTGATCAGAGAGACATCCCAAACGATTAGGCCTCTTTAGTCGTGCGAAAAAGATGGACATCAACATTTAATCTATCAAGATGTTCGTAATAGGTACATTACCGCACACGGTTTAAGATTGTAAAATGCGTGCAGTGTCTCTACTAACGCCAACGTTTCCATTTTCATAACTATGTGTGATTGGTATTTGTATCACACACGCACATTGGTTTGAAATGTTTGTCGTATTACCATGAATCGCACACAAATAGGAGACGAGACCGTGTGTGTGTTCGTCGGGCATCGCACACGTTTCACATTAAAGAACTGTCTGTTCTCTATGTTTCAACGCACACGCTGTTTTCATTCTAACTGTGTGCATATTATTTTATTTGCTCCTGTATAATTTTATTTTTCCCTGTAATTTATTATTCGAGTTGGAAATTTTGAAATATGAAATGTGGAATTCAAATTCTCAGCACAATGGTTCAACAACGAATCCATAAATAAAAATTTCAGTACAATATGTTTAGTAATTATAGGATTAGACAGCAATTAACTATGATGAACCACAATATTTAGAGGCGGTAAAGGTGAAGAGACAAGTGTAAATCATTTTGACTGCCGATTGTGTTGAAGAAGCAGAATGCCCATAATGTCCTTCCTGCATGCCATAGGTTCGAACAACTTTTGTCCAACCCCTTGTGACGATCGCCCGCCCATCCTTCACCGCCTTCAGGAAGACTTCTAGAGCATTATCATGGTAGCATGAATTATATACTTTAACCTTAGTTGTCTCCATTCTGGTCATGTAGTTTGCAAGGTAATCATCAGTAAATAGCTTCGGAAACCACTGAAAATAGAAAAATATCAGATACTGAGGTCTAATAGAGTAACTTGTTGTGGGGAAGGGGAAAAGGCAACACATTACTTACCATCCTAAAGTTCACTGTTGTCTTGGACAAAGTGCAAATAAAGAGCTTAATTCCCATGACCCGTTTCTTTCGCCTAACAATCTTTCTTAGTTTCCTCACTTGACGCTTGTTCATGAATATCTCATGGCCCCATACGCAAAAGGGGTCGAAGCGTGGATCAGTACCACTCATATATGTACCTACAAGCAACTAGTAAATGTTAGAAGCTAAACTGAGATTGCACAAATGATGTAAAATACAACTACCTATGTTCCTAAGTACAAGTAAATTTAGAGATTTCAATATGAACTACATACGTATGTATATAGAATTATAGATATAGTTTAGATTAGAATCAAGATTCACTCATTTTGCTCCTTATGTAGTCTATATTGGAATCTCTAAAAATACATATATTTAGGAACAGATGGTGTATAAGACATGGGACGCAGCTAACCTCGACGGCAAACAACATCATCGCCCATTGTAGCCCTGTTTAAGTACATGGAAAGACAATGTTAACTACAACAGGGTTAACATCCACCAAAAATAGCAAATGGTAATAAAACGGCAGCATCTATAGTGATATCTTCATTGCGAAAGAGTAGCACGGTAGCAAAGGGGCGGATTAAAAATGGATACAACTGTTAATTGCAACAGGCTTAATAGCATCCTAAGTCATGTTTTGTAAGTTTGTAGCCATTGAGATACAACTGTTTAAAAATGGATACAATTGTTAATTCCAACAAACTTAATAGCATTGAAACCTGTACTGATAAGAATGCAATTGGCAGAGTTAAATATCACAAGGCAGGTGCTGCCAGAGTAGAGAATGGCCCAGTTGTTTATAAAAAGTTAGGGAAAATAGCTAAAACATGTTAGGCATGTTTACTACAACATGCTTAATACATCGACCGTACAAAACATAGCCATTAATTGCAACTGGTATTGGTAAGATTGTACTGGTGAGTTCATACTTGGTAAATCCTGAGAGGTAGTTGCTGGGGCACTTCATCTTGGCCAGAGCCCGCCCAATGTCAGCGGTGGCGGAGGCGAGCTCTTCCTCCGGGTCGAAGCGTGGATCAGTGCCGCCGACATGTGTACCTACAAGAAGCAAGTAAATTTTAGAAGCCAAACTGCAATTGCACAAATGATGTAAAATACTGTAAAAAATGGGATGCAGCTAACCTCAACGGCAAACAACAACATCACCTGTTATGGCCTTGCTTTAGTACATGGAAAGGCGTGTTAAGTACAACAGGGTTAGCATCCACAAAAAATAGCAAATGGGTAGCATCTCAAGTATATCTTCATTGCGGAGAGTAGCACGGTAGCAAAGGGATAGATTAAAAATGGATACAATCGTTAATTGCAACAGGCTTAACAGCATCCTAAGTCATGTTTTGTAAGTTTGTAGCCATTGAAGTACAACTATTTAAAAATGGATACAACTATTAATTGCAACAGGCTTAATAGCCATTGAAACGGGTACTAATAAAAATGCAATTGGCAGAGTTAATATCACAAGGCAGGTGCTGCCAGAACAGAGAATGGCCCGGTTGTCTATAAAAAGGTTGGGAAAGTAGCTAAAATGTGTTAGGCCTGTTTACTACAACATGCTTAATACATCGACCGTACAAAACAAGGTCAGGGGGTCACTAAGGGGCCCACACGGTAGGGGGTCGCGCCCTACCCCCTAGGTTCGCCCTCCATCCTTGTAGCCGCCTCATGGCTCTTCTGACTTGCACTCCAAGTCTCCTGGGTGTCTTTCGGTCCAAGAAAAATCATCGCGAAAGTTTTATTCCGTTTGGACTCTGTTTGGTATTCCTTTTCTGCAAAACTCAAAAATAAGGAAAAAAATATAAACTGGCACTGGGCTCTAGGTTAATAGATTGGTCCCAAAAGTAATATAAAATAGCATATTAATGCATATAAAACATTCAAAACAGATAATATAATAGCATGAAACAATCAAAAATTATAGATACGTTGGAGACGTATCAGACGTCGTTGATGTACACGTTCGAGACCACACACATATGTACGTACTGGCCGTCTTTTTGCAGCATGTCTCTATATGTACACGATTTAGACGGGACTACCTGAACTGCAACCACTCCTTACTCGGCCATGGTTCATCGTGGCAGACAGACCGATCGACCAGTATGTACATACACGTTTACGACCAGACAGACAACAGTACGTACGGTTCGACCGAGTGGGTCCCAACTATCAGGGAGGATAAGGACGCACTTCTTTCGCACGAAGATATAGGTGTTGGTCCCAGCTGTCAGGGGGGGAATCATTATTTTCCCATGTTATAAGGAGGCACTTCCTTGCGTGCGAATATGTAGCTGGTGGGTCCAGCTGTCAGCCTCACCATGTATAGTCCTCTTCTGATGACTATTGTTCGTTGACCCCGCCACACCGAGAGCACAAACGCGGTGGACGAAGGCGAGGCCTAGGAAGGGAAGGGAAGACCCAGCAGTGGTTGCCCATGCAGAGGGGAGTATGATGGTTGACTGGTTCAGCTATGGTGTGAGGCAGTCGTTGCTGGAAAATAACAGGGGGTGTGGGCGATTAAAGGTAAAGCATGGTGGCGGTGGGAGTAGGATGCAACAGTGAGCCCTGTGTAGCAGCACAGCCGGTCACGGGAGGCAGGAGCAGGTGGTATGGTCGGCGCCTATTTGGGTGGCTAGAGCAAGAAGATCAGAGGTTGAAGAAGCAACATGGGCGTTGGATTAACATCCAATGGTCATTGCAACTAGAATCGTTTGTTGACTGAGCTGATAGAGCCTCCGTACGCATCAACTTAGTAGGTCCACAAGTCAGCCACCAAATCTGGTGGGTCCCAGCTAGCCGGGAGGAATCATTTTTCTTGCGCATAATAAGGAGGCACTTCCTTGCATGCGAAGATGTAGCTGGTGGGTCTCAACTGTCAGGTGGATGAGACTTTTTTCCCGTGTAATAAGGAGGCACTTCCTTGTGTGGGAAGATGTAGCTGGTGGGTCCCAGTTGTCAGGAGGAGCAATCATTTTTGTTTGCATAATAAGGAGGCATTAGCTTGCGTGCGGCCATGGAACATGTGGGCCCCTATAGTCAGCCTCTCCACTTACATCCCTCTTCCGATGGATATCATTTGTTGACCACGTTGACCACGTCGCGCTGACAACATCAACGATGTGGACGACGGCGAGGCTCGGGAAGGGAACGACCCCGGAGTCGGCGAAGCCACGGCAGCGGATGCCCACGCTGAGGGGAGTACGTGGGATGACAGGTTCGGCTGCGGGATGAGGCTACCGTCGTCGAAAATAACAGAAGGTGCGGGTGGGTAGAGGGATGGCCTAGCCTTCGGTGGGGGTAGGGTTGGCTAGTGAGGCCTTAGCGGCAGCACAGCCGACCACGAGGGAGGGAGCAGGCAGTCCCACCGACGCTGGTTTGGGCGGCTGGAATAGGAAGATCAGAGATTGAAGAACCACGACGGTCGTTGGATGGACATCCAATAGTCACTGCTCCCATATGTTGACTAAGTTGACACGTCCTTGCATACACGTCAACCTATTTATTTTAAGAAAGTGTACACGTTAACCTAGTAGGCCCACAAGTCGTTATCAAATCTAAGGAAAACAACATATAGCTCATCTGCCATTATTTATAATACTTTACAACCCATGGCGCTCCTGCCCATGCCCGCCTCCTCCATGGAACCCAACGAGGCGACCGCCTCGCGCCGCTAGTGTCCAAGAGCTCGCCGGTCTTCCAACGCGCCTCCATGCCACCACAGCAGAGCACCTCACCACCGACGACTAGCCCCGGTGCTCCCTCCATCTCCTTACTATCTCTCTTGTTTGTCTTTTTCCTTCTCCCCTCTGGTTTGACTCACCCTCACATGTCCATCCCCGTGCATGTCTTCGTCATGGACGACCAGGAGGTCTTGCCTTGGCCGCGAAGAGGAGCCCCACAACCCTACCTTGCTTTGCCTTGGATCCGGTCCTCTCCAGGAGCCGCTGCTGAATTTGGTTTGCCGCTGCCCATCCCACCTTTGGCAACCCCTGTCGTCGTTGGATCGAACCATTGCCACCGTTGACAACACGCATGGAATCGAGATTTTTTTTTTTTTGAAATTAATAGTAGAAGCACGGGTCACAGACACGCACTACAAATAATTAGTAGTACTGTGGGTGGCACCCGCACTACTACTAACACACGTAGTAGTAGCTATAGTGAGCTAGTAGTAGCCCACGCTACTACTATATATTTAACCCACACTACTACTAGGCTTTTCCCTAGTA
The DNA here is from genome assembly GCA_963921465.1 of Triticum timopheevii. Lineage (NCBI taxonomy): Eukaryota > Viridiplantae > Streptophyta > Magnoliopsida > Poales > Poaceae > Triticum > Triticum timopheevii. Next base: position 390,742,568 of record OY997274.1, read on the forward strand.
GTGTATGATCAACTCAAAATTTTCTATATAATCAGCTAGAGTGGATGACTGTCGCACAGTGTAAACTGTCTGATCAACGTATTGTGTCGATCACGGCCAAAACCTGTGCAGACTAGGGCCGCAAATGAATCAAATCATAGCCCGAGACTTTCTTTTAGGTCGATAGAAGACAAATCTAGGCAGATCCAAAGAAACTGAGGGCAGCCATTGGCACCCAAAATGTGCAGTCGATGCCAAACATCTTAAAATACCATTCACATAATGTTTTCCACAGGTTGGGGTTCTCCTCGAAAACCAAGGAAATGCGATGGACGAATGTGCTTGCCCCAAACCCGCTAGCAGCTGGCTCGCATGCGCAAATGGTGTGCGGAGAGAAGCAAGGGAGGGAATCTTGGACTGACCGTTGGCCGGGAGTGGCGGCGGCGTCTGAAATGACGCTACCGACAACCCTCGCGCGATAACAAAGACACCTGGTCCACAGACTTGTGGATCGTCCCGCCCGCGCCTGCCTCGGGTCCCATTGGATTGCCAAGCATCGCCGGGGTTGGAGAAGTTCCCTTACCCACCGGGAGCGCCACTGTAGGAGCTAATGACGATGGATGTTGTGCTAGCTGCAGCGCGGAGACAGCCGCGCCGAGATTCGCGACGTGCTTCTCCAGATCTAGACGCCAAGCGGCAAGTTCGTCAATCTTGGCAGTCGAGGCTTGGATCACCACGATCGACGTGGAGTGGGCCATCAGGGTGGAGTCCAGGCGGTTGAGGAAAGCTTGGATCGAAGGATTCATGGCTGCCAATCGGATCGCTCTTGCCGCAAACGGCACGTCTCAATGAATTGAGTGAGAGTGTTGCACAGAAGGGAGGTGGGAGGTGGAGTGGTCTTTGATACTAGGTGATAGGGAAGAAGTAGGGTTGGATCTAATCTCTCTCTTTCGATCACGATATGATCTCGAATACAACTCATGCGTACAAGAATTAGACGAACAAAAAGGAGAAAGGGGAATAGGGTTCGCAACCGCTGCCGTCTGTTGATCCACTGGATGGCTTCTTCATCGGGAGGAAGGGATAAGTAGCTATGCGTCTTGTTGGGTTTCATTGGGCTTGGGTTTCATTGGGCCCGGCCACCTTGTGGTTGGCCTTGATCACGCCTCGTGAGCGTCCCTCTCCCACCCCGACATGTCAGGCGTGGTGACACAGAAGAGCGTGTTACTCAAAAAAATAGAGCGCGAGGAGAGCGTGTTTTTTAGAAAAGGAGGATGACCCCCAGCCTCTGCATCTGGGAGATGCATGCGGCCACTTTATTGATTATTCTTGAGAACCTTACAAAGTATTACAACAATATGTCTGAATTTGCCATCCTGGCAACAAATGCCACTACTCCTATCCATATGATGAAGGGGTACTAGTTGGGCCAAATACCTAGACCACTCACCTAAGTCTATCATCAAAAGCCGGAAGCCCCAGCCGAGCCACATACCGGGTCTGAAGCACTAACCGGTCTGACGCACTCACATGTGTCGTCGCCGCCATTTCCACAAGTCCTTCTTCACAGCAGATATTGAGGCTTCTACCTTGTCAGGCCACTCTGCCATTGATGCCATCATGACGCCAGACAACTACCTCCACCTGCGGGAGTCCATCACCGCATCGGCCGCCGAGTCTCCACTGCGCCACGCCGGCGAGATCCGTCGCCTTCAATGGGTAGGATGAAACACCGCTCCACCAAAGAAACTGCCCACTGGTCCCTCGATCCCGTGTACGCCTCCAAGAATGACGCCCCCAATGAGGAAACGACACCAACGTGCCGCCGTCATCCGACCTACTATCTAGGGTTTTCCCCGGAGGTAGCGGATAGAGGTCTGGAGCTTCTCCACGGTGATGCCTTCAAGAAGGTAACGACATAAAAGAGTTCCGCCATCGCCGGTCTTGGCATCAAGCCGAGAACGAGATTTTCATCCGGATCCGCTCGAAGAACCTCCATCAAGCATCGTCTGCACGGGTCGCCGCCGATCTGAGCCGCCGCGCATCGAGCAGGCCGCGTCGGCCAGATCAGATCTGTCCGGAGGGCAAACCACGCATGGCGCCAACCCAACCACCAGGCCCTCCATGCCGCCACCGAGGATCTGAGGTCCAATGGTCCATCGCCACAGACCCGGCCTCCGCCGCCGAACGCAGCCAAGGCCACTGCCCGAAGCAGGGCCGGCCTTCGCACCCGCCACCATTGCCGCCCTAGGCCAAGGCCCGCCACGCCGCCAAGGCCAGATCGGCTGTGCTACCACATGCCGCGGGGCTCCGCACCGCCCCCATGGCGCAGGAGAGAGGGAAGGCCCCCGCCACCGCAGTCAACCCCCGGCTAGGCCGGCGGCGTCCTTCGGCGGCGGCGGAGGGAAGGATGGAAGGACGGGGAGCCCCCGGCGGCTAGGGTTGCGACCCCGCCCGAGTCGCCCGAGCGGGGGCGACGCGGGGGAGCTTTGCTTCACCTGCGAGGAGAGCGTGTTGCTGGACAAAAAAACTGCAAGACGGAGAAGGTTGGAGATGGAGATGCACCTGCTTGCTAAATTCTGGGAGACAAAAAAAGTGAAACTAACTGCATGGACACACATGCACGTACGTACGTAGCTGAACATTTCCATAGACTGCGTGCACAGTATTGTTGGATGCATAACCCGCAGTAGAACCATGCATATCATATCGATCAACATATCTTGCCTCTTTTTTCATCACTACCATGAATAGCTACAAAAGCCACAGTACTACTCCCTCCGTTCCTAAATATAAGTATTTGTAGAGATTTCACTATGAACTACATACGAAGCAAAATGAGTGAAATTATACTTTAAAGTGCATCTACATATATTCGTATGGAGTCTATAGTGAAATCTCTAGAAAGACTTATATTTAGAAACGGAGGGAGTATCAGGCAAGCAAAAAATTAAAGCTCTTGCATGGCATGTCATGGACATGTGCACGATGCAGTGGTAGAAAGCACGCATGATTCACACCCTTTAATTCGTTTCTTCCCTAACTGTCTGGCTACTAGTACAGCTCAATTTTACCACTACAGAAAGAAGAAGAAGAGCCCTTTTGATTGCCCTAAACATGAGACACATTTCCACTAGAAAACGCTTGCTTTTCATTGGAGATCGACCTAGGTACCCCTACCTATCTTTAGCTCCTCCTTTCCCCTGCCGTCCGACACCCACCTTTCAACAGCCAAAGATGGTATTGGGGCCATCCTAATGATAAATTAACTAAAGTAACTCTAATTCTTGCCGACGGCGATGGATCGATCAGGCTACAGTTGACGCCGACAGCTCTTCAGCTCCGGCGTTGGTGCGGCCGCCCTAGGGTGAAGTCAAGGTTCGGCGCGCTTGCGCTGGACGTCGTCTCTGACAGGCAGGAGTTCATGTCTGATAGGATCTCTAGGCTCTTGGACTGCATATGATCCTGCATCCACGTTAACAATTAATTTCCCATCTGTTTGAACTTTGACGCGTGCACACTATTTGTTGCTGTTTATGCTAACGGAAACAGGTTAATTAGCTGATTTACCTTGAAAGATTGCATGCTTTCGTTGTTGGAATAGCAAGGAAAGCCTGACCAATCCTCCTCCCTGCACATATATCCCGCACCAACAAGTGCAACTCAAGTTAGTACTACATTTCCCAGAAATATGACAAGAAAATGTGGGGACAAGTCAATACAAGTTGTTCTGCCAACAAACAACGCCTTTGTAAGGCCTCTCCCAATGCTTCACCTTGTACAGGTGCTAAGGTTGCCATGTAAGCAAAAAGTATGATGTGGCAAGGTAATTAAGAGGAGAGAGATGAGTGTGGTGACCCCAGGAAGAAACAATGCCAAGCGCAAGAACCTAGACAAAACACTTAAATTGGAAGGATCCCAATCATTAAATGGATGCTTAGCACCAACAAGTTAAGCACCTATGCATTGAGGGCTTTAGTTGCTAAAGTTTTTAATGTGCTTATCATCTCATGTAAGCACCAATGCATTGGAACTGGACTAACAGCATGCAGACATGGGTGCACAATGAGGTCATAATTGAAGCATTTATTTGTCTGGGACTAGGAGATCCATGGCAAAACCATTGCTTGTCTCCATGAGAGTAGCTACGGTACTTTATGATGATATTAACAAAAGGCGTTGGCCCCCTGTTCCATTAAATATGAAACCATCAGAGTTAGCACAGCATTCAGCATGCCGGGCGAGTAAAACGGACAGACCAAACGGCTGTTCCAAAACATTAGGCCGCAATGTACAAATCAGTACTCCCAATTCGTCCTGGATATCACATTTCCTTGGAACGGATTTTAATGCAGGGTTTACAAAAACAGCCGGGATGAGCATGCGGGTAAAAGAGGCATTTTTTTACTGGCCAACCTAAAGTATAGCAAAACCCTCCTAAGTCAAAGAGAGCACATGTTAGTGTGAGGTGACATCAATTGAAAGGCTAGCTCGCTTAATCCACGAATTTTACTTAAGCCAATTGTCTTTACTAGTAGTAGTTTTTACATATGGAGCAGGCACATAATGTGAGAACTAGTTCTCCTGCTGATAGTGTTATAAGAACTACTACTACTAGGGATTACTACTACATAAAAATTATCAACACAGGCTCCTCAGACAATTAATTAAGCTATATATAATGTGATTGTGTGATGCCTACCTTGAGGAGCTATTCCACAGGGCACCACCATGAGTGGCACCGGCGCCGATGCTCCTGTCATCGTCGTTTGCAGCTAACCTTCCATTCCGTGTGGCCGCTGCCACTGCCTCCGGCCTACCGCCGCCTCGCAGGTCAAGCAAGTTGTCGTCGCAGATCTCGCCAGCCGACCCGTTCTCGAAGCCATCAACCTGATCTGCTTAACATGGAACACACATCAAGAATGGAATAAAATGGAAGGCTGGAGTGGCATCTATATATTCGAAAGGGAGCAAATAAAACCATTACTAGCATCAATCACACATTATGGACATGCATGTACTATTCACCTGACGAAGCTGCCGGCCTTTCGGTATTCTTCACAGTCCTGTACATCTGCAGCAACAAAGGAAAAGAAAAGATACTCATGTAATTTAGCATCTAACTTTATCATTATCTCGAAAAGTCTAACTTAGCATTTACTAGTTGAGCAGAGAGATCAAATCATGAAGAATCCACATAGTAGTAGTTGGCAAATCATACTAAGATTTGCAGCTGCGCAAAAGATCGATATATCATGGCTGCTGTGCTGCCTGCTGGCCTAGTCTAGCTAGCCGCAAGATTTGACATGACTGCTTAAGAGGGCTGGTAAAACCAATCAAGGAGGAGATGAAAGGAACCCACCTTCACATTCGCATTGTACAGTTGATCATGTGTGTGATGTGCGTGCCTGCCAGCTAGAGCTAGTAGGTTAGGCCGGTTAGCTAGCTAGTGTGTCATGCCATATGCTATGGATGTGAAACCCCACGCCCACAGCATGGAGGACTTGACCTAGCTGTGCAAAGGAGGAGAAGTTTCCATGATATTACAAGAGATGCAGAACAAGACAGGGGTGCCACTGTTGCTGCTTAACCACATCTGTCTCTCTCTCTCTCTCTCTGCCTTTATTTCTTCCTTTCACTTTGATCGGTTGCATGCATGTGGGCTGGTACAGCATTGAGCAGTGTATGGTAGTAGCTAGCACTGCTACGGCAAAGCAGGCACAGGAGAGGAGAGAGACCCAGGAGAGATGCACAGATCCATGTCCATGCATCTGTTTCCATCTCTCATCTTAGTCTCACTCAAGGGGATTAGCAGTTCAACCAAACTTAGTGAACGAGCTACTAGTAGCTAACTAGTTAAAGGGGCTTTAATAAGTGTTTAATGCGTGAGTGGTACTAGTTAAAGGGGCTTTAGTAAGGTTTATGAACATGGGTTACCTGCAAGTGAGATTTCACATGAGCTAGGGTGAGATCCTTCACATCCATGAGTTCAAGAACTGACTTTGGCGTCGCCCCTGCAATTTTACATCGCCACAACAAGATTAGGCAAAAGCGACCTTTTTTCTTCCACAAGAAGTCGTTTGGCCAATGGCGATCGAGAGGGGTAGGCAAGGTAGCGAGTACGTACTCTCGTGGCCGCCGAGAAGCTCCACGGCGTGGACAAAGCGGGAGTGGAGCGAGGACGTCCACCGCATGCGAGGCGCGCGTGCTGCGCGCTTCGGCGCCGGGAAGCCGACGATGCGCGCACCACACCCACCGACGCCGCGGCGCCAAGCTCCGGCGACGTGGCACGGGTCGCAGTAACACGGCGCGGTGGCCGCGGCTGAGGGGCCGCCGTGCGGAGGCGGGGGCGGGGGCGGGAACGGCGTCGGGTAGAGCGGCACGCCCCGTATGGGCCGCAGCATGCCGCCGTCGGGGACGGGGTGGTGATGGTAATACAGGCCGCCGTGCCCCGGCGCGCCGGCGTGGTGGGGCGGCAGAGGCATAGGCGGCATGGGAAACGGAAGCTGCAACGACGCAGCCATGGCCGGGTTCCCGCCGATGTTGCTATTACTCGAGGGGCCGAAGAACCTCCCCCCCATGGCCCGGTGGTGATCGTGGCCGTGTGCACTCGCGGGGAGACCGATCTGGAGGGATAGATCCGGCTGGGAAGGGAAGAGCTCCATTGCGCGCGCGCGCTCTCTCTCTCTCTCTCTCTCTCCTTCCCGAGCTTGTGTGTTGTGTGTCTTCTCTTCTGGGGAGCTCTCTCTCCTTTTCTCTCTAGTTTCCTTGTTTTTGCAAGGTGGTAGAAGGATAGACAGTCCACTTTGAAGGAGTGGAAGAGAGAGAAAAAGACAGGCCCGGGGTAGAAATGTAAATAGTGGTTTTGGGGAATATGTGAGGAATAGTGCTTTGTCTGTTTGAGAGAGAGAGAGAGAGAGGCGGGGCAGCTGAAGCCTGCAGTAGTTATGGAGGGCAAAGTGAAGTTTCCCAGAAAGGGTGGGGTCTGTGTGATGAGTTAATGATGATGCATGGCATGGGATTCTCACGGTTTGGGCAATTGACAAGAGATATATGAGTGTGAGGAAAGGTTCCAAGCGCCGGCGACGTGGCACGGGTCGCACTAACACGGCGCGGTGGCCGCCGTGCGGAGGCGGAAGTACCGTACAGCTGCGTGCGCCCCGTATGGGCCGCATCATGCCGTGCTGCCGTCGTGGACGGGGTGGTGATGTAGTACAGACCGCCGTGCCCCGGCGCGCCGGCGTGGTGGGGCGGCATGGGAATGGCAGATGCTACAACCACCAGTAGAAAATCTACCATTGTTCCGGAGCATTAGTCCTGGCTAGGTTTAGGCCTGCGACTAATGGTATCTCGAGTCCCGATTCCAACGGCTGGAAGCGGACAGGAGCACGGCCACCTCTAGTCCTGGTTCAGATGTGACTTCTAGTCCCGATTGGTGATATCAATCCGGACTAAAGGGACGGCGGCAGGCTGGACCCCTGCGAGCACCTTTAGTATCATCAACCGAGACTATAGATGGACCTTTAGTCCCGGGTTGTATCACCAACCGGGACTAAAGGCATCTCTATATATAGATGCTTCGTCTAGCCCGAGCACAAGCTCTCCTTTCTCTCCTCTCTGTTTCCCTTAACTAATCTCGCCAATTTCTCACTTGACCGACCCAGAGACTAATCTATCGTTGACCCAGGCAAAGAGTGAGAAAAGCAGCAAAAGGAGTAGCTTGTTGTGAGGAATGAAAGCTGGTGTTTTACCACCATTCAGCACCTAGCTCGAGCTCATTCTTCATTTTTGCAAGGATTTGTCAAGATTGGAGGCATCTCATCTATTCAAGGGTTCTAAAAGGTTAGCAACTTCATCCTTTCATCTCTCATTGCTAGTTTAGCTCGTTTCATGCTCTAAGTATATTGATTTGTGGGTTTTAGTTTGGGAGGAATTATGTGAGAGTTTATTTGATTTATATGCAATTTGAGCTCAAATTAACTTTTTAGTTTTCATATGTGTAGGTGCGAATTACTTACTGCATTCCCGTCCCCGTCCTCACCGCCGTCGATCGCCCGCACCGTCCCGTCGCCGGCACCACCTTGGTGAGCCTCTTGTTCTTTTCTTTTTGTAAAAAAAACTTATTTGTATGATTTAGATAGTTATTTGTATAATTTTTTTACTTTTATGATTGTTTGTTATACATAGTGCCATGGTTTTGATATCCGTCCCCATCGGCCCTTGTCCGCTTTATGATTCATATATGGTATATTCTCTTTTATAACTATTTGTTGCATTTCGTGTTTACGACAATTATGGCCATCAAGTTGACATAGATATTTTATCTAGGAGGTATGTGAACAGGAAATTGCAACCAACCTCCTGTCGAGAAGTTAAATTTAGTTGAAAAAGAAAACGAGTATTTGAAAGAAAAATTGAAAAGAATTAAAGAAGAGAAGATGAAATTGGAGTTGTGTGTTGCCGATGTCGTCGATGATCACAAGATCAAGATGGATGCAATGCGCTTGAAGATTCGAAAATATGCCGTTAATAAAGAGGCTTGGTATCATTATGTTGTTGGATCAATTATTACCTTAGTTGTGATCTTGATCGCATTTGTTGCTGCATTTAAATGCTTTAGCTAGATAGTTGTATGTTGTTTTATGAGAGTAAGTGTGTATGAACTTGTATTAATTTGGTCTTTTCAATGTTGTGTAAGGAAGATGAGCCAACAATGGATGTACGATGACCGACGCTCTCCCAGTTCATTAATGGTGTGCATATTTTTTTGCGTGCGGTTGAGGCAAACAAGAGGAAATGTTTTATGCGTTGTCCATCTGGTGTCTGTAAGAATGATAGGGATTGCTCTACCTCAAAAGTCCTTCACAACCACCTGTTTTAGTCCGGTTTCATGCCCGGCTATAATTGATGGACCAAGCACGGAAAAAGAGTGGTTATAATGGAATACAATGAAGAAGAAGAGGATGATGACAACTATCCTAGTTTCCTGAATACGATGGTACTACAATGAGGGAAGAAGTTGAAGAAGAGGCATCAGATGAGCCCGCTAATGATCTTGGTCGGGCCATTATTGATGCAAAGAGAAAATGCGAAAGTGAAAAGGAGAAGTTGAAGTTGCAGTGCATGTTAGAGGATCACAAAATATTGTTGTACCAAAATTACGATGATGACACGAAAAAAACTGGATACCACACTGGAATTGCTGCAATGGAAGGCAAAGAATGGTGTATCTGACAAGGAATTTGAAAAGTTGCTGAAAATGTTAAAGAAGATGCTTCCAAAGGACAACAAATTGCCCGATAGTACGTACGAAGCAAAGAAGGTTGTTTGCCCTCTAGGATTAGAGGTGAAGAAGATACATGCATGCCCTAATGACTGCATCCTCTACCGCGACGAGTACGAGAATTTGAATGCATGCCCGGTATGCGGTGCATTACGCTATAAGATCGACCACGATGACCCTGGTGATGTTGAGGGTGAGCGCCCTAGAAAGAGGGTTTCTTCCAAGGTGATGTGGTATGCTCCTGTAATACCGCGGTTGAAACGTTTGTTCCAAAACAAAGAGCATGTCAAGTTGTTGCGATGGCACAAACAAGACCGTAAGAAAGATGGGATGTTGAGAGTACCCTCTGATGGGTCGCAGTGGAGAAAAATCAAGAGAAAGTGGTCGGAGTTTGTAGATGACGGGTTTGGTATAAGTGCGGATGGCATTAATCCTTTTGGGGAGCAGAGCAGCAATCATAGCACCTGGCATGTGACTCTATGTATCTATAACCTTCCTCCTTGGTTGTGCATGAAGGGGAAGTTCATTAGGATGCTAGTGCTCATCCAAGGCCCTAAGCAACCCGACAATGGCATTGATGTGTACCTAAGGCCATTAGTTGAAGAACTTTTACAGTTGTGGGATATAAAAGGTGTACGTGTGTGGGATGAGTACAAACAGCAGGAATTTGACCTACGAGCATTGCTGTTTGTAACCATCAATGATTGGCCTACTCTTAGTAACCTTTCAGGACAGACAAACAAGGGTACAATGCATGCACGCACTGTTTAGATGAGACTCAAAGTATATATTTGGATAAATGTAAGAAGAATGTGTACATGGGACATCGTTGATTTCGTCCAATCAGGCATCTCTTAAGATCGAAAGGCAAGCATTTCAAAGGTGAGGTAGATCACCGGAAGAAGCTTGGCCGCCATACCGGTGATCATATACTTGATATGGTCAAGGATCTAAAAGTAATCTTTGGAAAGGGTCCTGGGACAATCTGTTCTGAATGACGCTGACGGACACGCACCCGTGTGGAAGAAGAAATCTATATTTTGGGACCTACCCCACTGGAAAGTCCTAGAGGCCCGCTCTGCAATCGACGTGATGCACGTGAAAAAGAATCTTTGCGTGAACCTGTTAGGCTTATTGGGCGTGTATGGGAAGACAAAAGATACACCGGAGGCACGGGAGGACCAGCAACGTATGAAAAAAAAAGATGGCATGCATCCAAAGTAGTATCAAGGTCCTACCACACTAGTAGAAAAACACCTATTAGTCCCGGTTCGTAAGGGCCTTTAGTCCCGGTTCATGAACCGGGACTAATGGGTCGTTACTAATACCTCCACCCATTAGTCCCGGTTCAAACACAAACCGGGACCAATGTGCCTCCACGTGGCCCTGTGCGCCGAGCCCAGTCAGGGGGCCTTTGGTCCCGGTTGGTGGCTCCAACCGGGACCAAAAGGCATCCACGCGTCTGCATTCCAGTGGCTGGGGTTTTTGTTTTTTTTTAAAGGAGGGGGGTTGGGGGTTTTGGGGGGTTAATTTAGGTGTTTCATATATTGTGTTAGCTAGCTAATTAATAGGGAGAAGTGTCCTCTCTTATGTCCGTGCTTGGTCGACGCTACGTACTATATATACATAAGTGATCGAGAGAACCATTCAGTACAGAAGTTCGTCATGCATACCGAGAGAAGTGATTGATCGACCTCTCCTTCTCCGAGAGATTGGTCGAACAACAAGTTTTCGTATCATGTATCCGACGCTACTGGCTACATACATGTACAATATGTATAAGATCTCTTAATTACAAACCCCTAGCATTTGAAATCAATTTCCACATGGTATTCTCCGGCTTTACTGATGACGTGTTCAAGAAAGAATCCCGCCAATTCCTCTTGAATTGCTTTCATGCGATCTGGTTCTAGGAGTTCATCCCGCATCTGCCACGTCTAATTTGAAGAAGGGGGTTAATTAATACATATATATGAATGAAACTCAACAGAAATAATGGTGTAATAAAATGAAATTGTGAATATTATTAATTGCTTACGCACTTCATATTGTCTTCTAGAGTAGCCCCGCTTGTTTTTCAAAGTCGCGGTGTGGATGAACTCGCACACGTAGTATCCACAGAAATCATTCCCTTCCTCCTGCCACAAGCACTTTACGAGAAATAGAGGTCAATCAAACTGATAATGAAGCATTATAAATGGCATTGATGAAAGTATAGCTATAGAATCAACGGGAGATGCGCACAACTAACTAGCCAGTAGTACTTACTTTCGGGTATGTATATCGCAGCTCCTTCGGCAGTCCCGGAGCTTCTGCGGTGAACTGTTTCCAAACCCTGCAAGACAAAGAAAATAATTATTATTACTTGAGATATCAGGAAATGAACAAAAAGTTGCCGATATGGTGCGATAATGATCGATTGAACTTACTTGCTGAGCATTTCAGTCATGTCAGCATAGGTTTCGGGATCTTTCCGTCTCGAGTCTAAGACGGTTACTAGTCCACGCTCAAGCTTAATCTCCAGAAGAATATAGTGGTACCTGCGCACGCATGCATAACTCATCAATTACATTACTATAACCTCGCTCGAGTAATAAGGTAAACCGAATATGCACACGACAGTAACACTCACGGGCCGTTGTAAGGAAAGAGTATGGTATCTTTGTTTTGATTTTTGATCAACGATTGTAGCAAGTTGTCCTCGGCCTCTTTGACGTTCTTTTTAACCAGAAATACATCTATGATATTTGTGTTAATGAACCCAATATCACAAATTTCTTGTTTTTTGCACTCGACGATCTTCAATCTGCATAATATATTGAGGATAATTAATTATAAATACATGCAATGAAAGAGCCGAGCTATATATAGAGACTTAATGACAGAAATAGTACTTACATGCAGTAGCAAAAGACCATTAACACACAACAGATCATTTGAAACAAGGTCGTGCTCCTCTTTAATGTTCAGATACAAACTGTTCTTCCCCTCAGACTCTCTGCAGGTTTTCATGTACGAACTATGGAATCTTCGCATCATTGTTGTCAGAGATTTTTCATCTTTGACGAGAGGCTTCCCATACTCGTATCTGTGCTCGTCCACCTCCATGAAATCAGGAAGTGCATCGTCAGGCAGGTAATCTTCAAGATTGCCATAACCGGCCACCGTCCCCGAAGGATTAGACACATTGAGCGGGGGGCACGATTGTTGTGCTTGTTCGCCGAGCTGGGCAATTTTTTCCCCTTTGCTCATTCTTTTAACCTTTTATCACTGACAATAGTTCCCGACCACTTGGCTTGGAGATATGTCTGTTCAGTAATGCGCTCATAGTTGGTTCTCGGCGGAGACTTTGGTGGTTTCCTCAGGGCATCGATAGTGCACTTTGCTTTCACCGGATCTACCTTCTCCTCCGGAGGTGGATGTCTCTTTGCTTTCAACCCTTCAAAGAACTCCTTCACGTGGGTCTGCACGATCGTATTGTTTTCCTCCTCGGTCATCTCGTACGGTAACTTCTCTAGAGGCTTTAGAGGTGGACCATATCTGTATTGCCTCTCTCCTCTTCTTGTGCTGCTAGACGCCGGAGCAGATGGAGCGGCTGCGGCGTCTGTCTTCTTTCGTGCTTGCTTACGAGGCGGAGGAGAAGGACTACGACGCGCCGGAGCTGCCGGGGCGGTGGCGGGTCTCTTCCGCCCTTGCTGGCGAGGCGGAGAAGGAGGAGGCTGCTGGCTGCTCGGGAGCGACAGCGCAGGCGGAGAAGGAGGCGGAGTGCCGCCACGCGCCGGAGAAGGAGGCGGAGTGCCGCCACGCGTGCCCTGATCGTCACTCGCCGGAGGAGGAGACGGTGGAGGAGGCGGAGTGCCCTGACTCGCCAGAGGAGGAGGAGGAGGCAGAGGCATCCAGTTCGGAAGGTTGGCGAGCTCCTTCCGCCATAGGCATGGAGTCTTCAGAGCAGAACCCAGCCTAGTCTCCCCTTCACCGGTAGGGTGCTCAAGTGGGAGGTCCTCAAATCCCTCCATTATTTCATCCACCATCACCTTAGCATATCCTTCTGGAATCGGCTGGCAGTGATAAGTTGTGGCGGGTCCACTAGGATAAACTTGGCCAACAGCCGCCTTGACCTTCAAATTCATCCATCGCGCCATAATGTGGCAACTTTGAGACTCCGTGATACCATCCACGGGATAGCTGGCAGGAGCCGTCAAGACATGCTTCGGCTGAAGCAGCTCGGTGGAAGCCACGCTGCTTCTCCGCTGAGATGGCGGGGTAGCTTCGGGGGAAGCTTCGGCAGGTCGTTTGTTGCGATCTGCTGCTTCTCGTTACTCTTCTTGATCCTCTAGCCCCATTACCCTTTCGTGCAGCGCCTGCAGTTGGTCCTGCTCCAGTTTCTTCCTCCTCTCGTGGGTTTTGTAACCCCCTGCGTCCAGAAAACCAACCTTCCACGGAATGGAGCCTGGCGTGCCTCGTGTCCGTCCAGGGTGCTCAGGATTCCCAAGGGCCATTGTGAGCTCATCCTTCTCCCTGTTTGGAAGGAACGTCCCTCGCTGCGCTGCAGTGATATAGTGTCGAAGGTTCTTGACTGGTATTTCCAGTTGCTCGTCCGTCCACTGGCACTTCCCTATTACAGGGTCCAAGGTTCCGCCAGCCCCGAAGAACCAAGTCTGGCAACGGTCTGGACAGTACATTGTCTCTGGTTCGATCCTTTTTTCAAGCAGATCATGCTCAGCCTTGGACCACTTAGGTCGGGCTTTGAGGTAGCCACCTGACCCCATGCGATGGTGAAGCTTCTTCTTCGCAGCATTTTCCTTGTTTGTCGCCGACATCTTCTTACTCTTTTCCGATGTCTTGTGGGCCACAAATGCAGGCCAGTGATCTTTGATCTTCTCATATTTGCCGATGAATTTCGGTGTCTTTTTTTTCGACAAACTGGTTCAGCTCTTTCCTCCACCTCCTCATTAGGGTTGCCATCTTCTTAAGAGCACAAGACTTGATTAATTGCTCTTTAACTGGATTCTCCGGATCCTCCTCTGGCGGTAGGGTGAAATTTGCCTTCAGCTCAGTCCAAAGATCTTCTTTCTGCATATCATTGACATAAGACACCTTAGGGTCTTCCTCCTTAGGCTTATACCATTGCTGGATGCTGATCGGGATCTTGTCCCTAACAAGAACCCCGCACTGAGCAGAAAATGCCTTCCTTGTCCGGATGGGTTCAATCGGTTCGCCGTCGGGCGCGATTTCTATGATCTCAAACTTTTCATCCGAGCTCAACTTTTTCTTCGGGCCTCGTCTCCTTACCGAAGTTGTGCTCGATCCGGAGGGCTAGAAATGATAAGGAAGAAAGACGAGAGTAATTAATATGTGTACATATACCAAAACAATGGAAGCATCAATTAACTAGTCAGCACGGGCTTAACTAATATATATATATATATATATATATATATATATATATATATATATATATATATATATATATATGCCTGGCCGGACTCGGTTCGGTCACCGGAGCAATCAGCACGGTCTCCTTCTTGTACCTTCATTGTGTCACCGGAGCCATCATGAACATAGTCCTCTTCTTGTACCGGCATTAATGGGCCGAAGCCATCATGAACATAGCCCTCTTCTTCACCCAGTCCTTCCAGCTAACCATCGGTGTCGAGGAGAAATGACGCAACATCATCACTTCCATTTGCGATTATGTCCCCCAACAGCGCTTCTGTTTCTTCGTCTCGGGAGTGCTCCATAGTGTCTGCAAATATTTACAACATGTTAATTATTATTCAAACATGGTACAGATGGATATATATATATATATATATATATATATATATATATATATATATATATATTAGTGGCAAACGTAGAACTAGCTAGCTAATCACAATAAGGAATCATGTTAGTGGCCTCGACGCTGCTTCTCTAGGGTTTGGGGTCGCCTCGACACAACGCTTCAAGGGTTTGGGGTGGCCTCGACGACAACGCTCTTTTAACTTGGTAAATTTGGGAGCCCTCGAGAGAGTTAATTTGTCGGGTAGGGGCGCAGCGGGAGGGGGTAGGAGACCAACATCGTTTTCTCTCTAGGGTTTGGGTGTCCTCGAGAGTTTTGGCCGAGCGAGAGGGCCGAGGGACGGGGGGTGCTGCCGTTGTATAAGTTATCACGGTCGAGAGGGGGTATATATATCGACCGCCCCTCATGTCGAAGTTATCTAGAGGGGGTTATATCGACAACGACGCGACATACATATACATGGGAAAATAATGTTATCGGGGAGGGGGTATCGGCGAGGGGTCGAGGAAGCCACGGCGCATCCATAAAAAGAAAAGAGGAAGAAGGAAGAAAAGAGGAAGAAGGAAGAAGGAAGAAGGAAAAGGAAGAAAAGAGGAAGAAGGAAGAAGGAAGAAGAAGAAGAAAAAAAGAAGAAAAAAAAGAGGAGAAGAAGAAAGGAATAGAGGAGAAGAAGAAAAAATAGAATTTTTTTCTTCTATTTTTTCTTCTTCTCCTCTATTCCTTTATTCTTCTCCTCTTCTTTTTCTTCCTTTTTCCTCTTCTTATTTATTTCTCCTCTTCTTCCTCTCTTCTTTTTCTCCTTTCTTCCTCTTCTTATTTTCCTTTTTCCTCTCATTCTTTTTCTTCTTCTTCTTCCTTCTTTCTTCTTCCTCTTTTCTTCCTTTTCCTTATTTTACTTTCTCCTGTACACTAACCTAAAATGCACTAACCTAAAATCGATATCTACTAACAACCTAAATATAAAATTAATACATATATGGAAAAACATATATAAACAAAAAAATGCTATGAACATTATATTCATACATACATATATAGCCACATCCATTCATCATATATATAGCTACCACATACATATATACATTATATATATGAAAAAATGCAATGAACAAAAAAAATACACTTATGAAAAAAATACTATGAACATGTACACATATATACACATACAAACACATATACACAAAATAATGCAAAAAAAATACATATATACTTGCATATATGTATAAATTTTTGCATATATAAATTTTTGCATATATAAACTTCTGCATATATAAAAAAAGAGGAAAGGGCGCCGGCGGCCGGACCGAAGGCGGCGGCGTGTGGTTGGGGCGACGGCGACGGGGTTGGGGAAGGGGCGGCACGCGCGGCGACGGCGACGGGGTCGGGGAAGGGGCGGCACGCGCGGTGACGGCGATGGGGTCGGGGAAGGGGCGGCGCGCGCGGGCGACGGGGTCGGGGAACGGCCGGTGGCGCGCGCGGCGACGACGATGGTGTCGGGGCCGGCAGGGGCGGCGGGCGCGGCGACGGTGTCGGGGCAGTGGCTCGGCGGCGGCGACGGCAAGCTGGACCAGCCTGACGGCGTTGGGGCAGGGCTCGGCGGCGACGGCGACGAGGAGCAGAGGCGTCGGGGCGAGAAGAAAGAGATGGGTTTTGGCGAAAACTGCTAAGTCCTGTATATATAACAAGAGCATTGGTCCCGGTTGGTGGCTCCAACCGGGACTAATGCCCCCTTTAGTCCCGGTTGGTGCCACCAACTGGGACCAAAGGCCTCTTTTCAGCAGCCCAAAGGGCGGGAAGCGGCGGCCTTTGGTCCTGGTTGGTGGCACCAACCGGGACTAAAGGGTGGGCATTGGTACCGGTTGGGGCCATGAACCGATACCAATGCACCCCCTTTAGTCCCGGTTGGTGCCACTAACCGGGACCAAAGGCCCTGTGCTCCCCGCGTCGCGGCCAAAGTTTAGTCCCACCTCGCTAGTTGAGAGGGGCGCGCAGTGGTTTATAAGCCCCACTGCCACACCCCTCTCGAGCTCCTCTCCACTGCAGGCTTATGGGCCTACTTGCTACTGCTTTGCCTGATGGGCCTTCTAGGCCTACTGCGGGCCTGAATCCTCGCCCATAGTAGGGTTTCAAGTCGTATTCAGGCCGTGGGGGCCCAGTAGGAGGCATTTTTTTTGTTTTTTTGTTTTCCTTACTTATTGTTGCTATTTTTATTTTTTTTTCCATTTTTTTGTTTTGTTTTCTGCATTATTTATTTTCTTTTGTTTTTTGCTTTATTTTTTAATTCTTTTTGCTTTTAGTTTTAGGAAAATTATAAACTTTCTGTTAGTGCCATTACTTTTCAAATTTGAAAACACTTTTTTTGTTTTTTTGTTTTCTTTCTTGCTTTATTTATTTTATTTTGTTTCTACTTACAACAAAATACTTATTGTTGTTTTTTTGTTTTGTTTTCTGCATTATTTATTTTCTTTTGTGTTTTGCTTTATTTTTTAATTCTTTTTGCTTTTAATTTTAGGAAAATTATAAACTTTCTGTTACTGCCATTACTTTTCAAATTTGAGAACACTTTTTTTGTTTTTTTTGTTTTCTTTCTTGCTTTATTTATTTTAATTTGTTTCTACTTACAACAAAATACTTATTGTTACTATTTTTAATTATTACGAGGGCCAAACCATAAGACATTAAAGCATTTCAAATGAACTCTGAAAAAGTTGAGAGTTGGCATGGTATTATAAATTGACCCACACATAGCATGTGCATATACAAAACGGACAATGGTATCATACTCGTCAGTTACAAAGTTGGCATGGTATCATCATAATAGTTGCGGGAGAAAGTCTTCACTTTTTCTTCGCTTGTGTCATTTGCTTATTGCGCCGTAACCATGGATAATCTTCATCGTTTATCAGGATGCTCGGGTCAGCCTTGACTTTGAAGGGAGGAATTTCATGAAACTTTTCATAATCTTCAGACATGTCTGTCTTGTCCTCCACTCCCACGATGTCCCTTTTTCCTGAAAGAACTATGTGGCACTTTGGCTCATCGTATGATGTATTCGCTTCCTTATCTTTTCTCTTTCTCGGTCTGGTAGACATGTCCTTCACATAGATAACCTGTGCCACATCATTGGCTAGGACGAATGGTTCGTCAGTGTACCCAAGATTTTTCAGATCCACTGTTGCCATTCCGTACTGTGGGTCTACCTGTACCCCGCCTCCTGACAGATTGACCCATTTGCACTTAAACAAAGGGACCTTAAAATCATGTCCGTAGTCAAGTTCCCATATGTCCACTATGTAACCATAATATGTGTCCTTTCCCCTCTCGGTTGTTGCATCAAAGCGGACACCGCTGTTTTGGTTGGTGCTCTTTTGATCTTGGTTAATCGTGTAAAATGTATTCCCATTTATCTCGTATCCTTTCCAAATCGTAACAGTCGAAGATGGTCCCCTGGACAACAAGTATAGCTCATCACAAACAGTGTTGTCACCTCTGAGACGTGCTTCCAACCAACTGCTGAAAGTCCTGATGTGTTCACATGTAATCCAATCGTCGCACTGCTCCGGGTGTTTGGAGCGCAGACTGTTCTTGTGTTCATCGACATACAGGGTCACCAAGGTAGAGTTCTGTAGAACTGTGTAGCGTGCTTGAGACCAAGAATATCCGTCCCTGCATATTATTGAGTCCCTTCCAAGCGTGCCTTTTCCAGTCAGTCTCCCCTCATACCGCGATTGAGGGAGACCTATCTTCTTAAGGCTAGGAATGAAGTCAACACAAAACCCGATGACATCCTCTGTTTGATGGCCCATGGAGATGCTTCCTTCTGGCCTAGCGCGGTTACGGATATATTTCTTTAAGACTCCCATGAACCTCTCAAAGGGGTACATATTGTGTAGAAATACGGGGCCCAGAATGACAATCTCGTCAACTAGATGAACTAGGACGTGCGTCATGATATTGAAGAAGGATGGTGGGAACACCAGCTCGAAACTGACAAGACATTGCACCACATCACTCCTTAGCCTTGGTATGATTTCTGGATCGATCACCTTCTAAGAGATTGCATTGAGGAATGCACATAGCTTCACAATGGCTAATCGGACGTTTTCCGGTAGAAGCCCCCTCAATGCAACCGGAAGCAGTTGCGTCATAATCACGTGGCAGTCATGAGACTTTAGGTTCTGAAACTTTTTCTCTGCCATATTTATTATTCCTTTTATATTCGACGAGAAGCTAGTCGGGACCTTCATACTAAGCAGGCATTCAAAGAAGATTTCCTTCTCTTCTTTGGTAAGAGCATAGCTGGCAGGACCTTCATACTGCTTTGGAGGCATGCCGTCTTTTTCGTCCAAACGTTGCAGGTCTTCCCGTGCCTCAGGAAAATCTTTTGTCTTCCCATACACGCCCAAGAAGCCTAGCAGGTTCACGCAAAGGTTCTTCGTCACGTGCATCACGTCGATCGAAGAGCGGACCTCTAGGTCTTTCCAGTAGGGTAGGTCCCAAAATATAGATTTCTTCTTCCACATGGGTGCGTGTCCCCCAGCGTCACTCAGAACAGCTAGTCCGCCGGGACCCTTTCCAAAGATTACGTGTAAATCATTGACCATAACAAGTACGTGATCACCGGTACACATGGCAGGCTTCTTCCGGTGATCTGCCTCGCCTTTGAAATGATTGCCTTTCTTTCGACATTGATGGTTGGTCGGAAGAAATCGACGATGGCCCAGGTACACATTCTTCCTGCAGGTTGCCAGGTATATACTATCGGTGTCAAGTAAACAGTGCGTGCATGCGTGGTATCCCTTGTTTGTCTGTCCTGAAAGGTTACTGAGAGCGGGACAATCGTTGATGGTCACGAACAGCAACGCCTTTAGGTAAAATTCCTCCTGTTTGTGCTCATCCCACGTACGTACACCGTTTCCATTCCACAACTGTAAAAGTTCTTCAACTAATGGCCTTAGGTACACATCAATGTCGTTGCCGGGTTGCTTAGGGCCTTGGATTAGAACTGGCATCATAATGAACTTCCGCTTCATGCACATCCAAGGAGGAAGGTTATACATACATAGAGTCACGGGCTAGGTGCTGTGATTGCTGCTCTGCTCCCCGAAAGGATTAATGCCATCCGCGCTTAAAGCAAACCATATGTTCCTTGGCTCACTTGCAAACTCATCCCAGTACTTTGTCTCGATTTTTCTCCACTGCGACCCGTCAGCGGGTGCTCTCAACTTCCCGTCTTTCTTACGGTCCTCACTGTGCCATCGCATCAACTTGGCATGCTCTCCATTTCTGAACAGACGTTTCAACTGTGGTATTATAGGAGCATACCACATCACCTTCGCAGGAACCCTCTTCCTGGGGGGCTCGCCGTCAACATCACCAGGGTCATCTCATCTGATCTTATACCGTAATGCACCGCATACCGGGCATGTGTTCAGATCCTTGTACGCACCGCAGTAGAGGATGTAGTCATTAGGGCATGCATGTATCTTCTGCACCTCCAATCCTAGAGGGCATACGACCTTCTTTGCTGCGTATGTACTGCCGGGCAATTCGTTATCCTTTGGAAGCTTCTTCTTCAATATTTTCAGTAGCTTCTCAAATCCTTTGTCAGGCACAACATTCTCTGCCTTCCACTGCAGCAATTCCAGTACGGTACCGAGCTTTGTGTTGCCATCTTCGCAATTGGGGTACAACCCTTTTTTGTGGTCCTCTAACATGCGATCGAACTTCAGCTTCTCCTTTTGACTTTTGCATTGCATCCTTGCATCGACAATGACCCGGCGGAGATAATCATCATCGGGCACATCGTCTGGTTCCTCTTGATCTTCAGCAACTTCGCTCGTTGCAGCATCATCGTGCACATCGTCTGGTTCCTCTTGATGTTCAGTAGCATCACCGTATTCAGGGGGCACATAGTTGTCATCGTACTCTTCTTCTTCGCCATCTCCCATCATAACCCCTATTTCTCCGTGCCTCGTCCAAACATTATAGTGTGGCATGAAACCCTTGTAAAGCAGGTGGGTGTGGAGGATTTTCCGGTCAGAGTAAGACTTCGTATTCCCACATATAGGGCATGGACAACACATAAAACCATTCTGCTTGTTTGCCTCAGCCACTTCGAGAAAATCATGCACACCCTTAATGTACTCGGAGGTGTGTCTTGAACCGTACATCCATTGCCGGTTCATCTGCGTGCATTATATATAATTAAGTGTGTCAAAAATCATTATAGAACACTAAAACCAAATTAATAGAAGTTCATCATCACACTAAAACCAAAGTACATACATAGTTCTCATCTAACAACATAAAGCTCTGCAGAGCATCTAAGTTAATTAAACCATACACTGAAACTATGTAAAACATTTCAATGCGAAAACAAATGCGATCATAATCGCAACCAATGTAACAACTGATCCAACGGCATAATGATACCAAGCCTCGGTATGAATGGCATATTTTCTAATCTTTCTAATCTTCAAGCGCATTGCATCCATCTTGATCTTGTGATCATCGACGACATCCGCAACATGCAACTCCAATATCATCTTCTCCTCCTCAATTTTTCTAATTTTTTCCTTCAACAAATTGTTTTCTTCTTCAACTAAATTTAACCTCTCGACAATAGGGTTGGTTGGAATTTCCGGTTCAACAACCTCCTAGATAAATAAAATCTATGTCACGTTGGTCGGCATAATTGTCATAAACAATAAATGAACCAATAGTTATGAAAAGATAATATATACCACATCTGAATCATAGACAGGACGAGGGCCGACGGGGGCAGATACCAAAACCATCGCACTATATAAGATGCAATAATAAAAGTAAGAAAATTATACAAGTATCTATATAAACATACAAGTAAGAGGCTCACAACGGTGGTGCCGGCGACGAGATCGGCGCGTGCGATCGACGGCGGTGAAGACGGGGACGGGACGGGACGGACCGCTAAACCTAGAAAAATATTGAGGAAAATGGAGCTTGGAGGTGGAGCTTGGAGAGGAGAAAGCTTAAGTAGTGTGGCTCGAGCATTCCATCAAACACCTCGTGTGCATAGGAGGTGAGCTAGAGCACCACAAAGCTCCCTCCTCGCATGCCACAAAAAACAAAGCAGTGAGAATGCTCTGCTCGCGGGGTATATATAGGCAACTAATTGGTCCCGGTTCGTGGCTTGAACCGGGACTAAAGGGAAGCCTTTGGTCCCGGTTCAGGCGACCAACCGGGACCAATGGTGGTGGGCCAGGAGCAAGGCACATTGGTCCCGGTTCGTCCCACCAACCGGGACCAAAAGGTCCAGATGAACCGGGACCAATGGCCCATGTGGCCCGGCCGGCCCCCAGGGCTCACGAACCGGGTCCAATGCCCCCATTGGTCCCGGTTGGATTGAACCGGGACTAATGGGCTGACCCGGCCTGGACCATTGCCCCCTTTTCTACTAGTGCCAGCTACGCTCTTACCAAAGAAGAGAAGGAAATCTTTTTTGAATGTCTGCTCAGTATGAAGGTCCCATCTGGCTTCTCGTCGAATATAGAGGGGATAATAAATATGGCAGAGAAAAAATTCCAAAACCTAAAGTCTCATGGCTGCCACGTGATTATGATGCAATTACTTCCGGTAGCATTGAGGGGGCTTCTACTAGAAAATGTTCGATTAGCCATTGTGAAGCCATGTGCATTCCTCAATGCATTTTCTCATAAGGTAATCAATCCAGAAATCCATCCAAGGTTACAGAATGATTTGGTCCAATGTCTTGTCAGTTTCGAGTTGGTGTTCCCACCATCCTTCTTCAATATCATGATGCACGTCCTAGTTCACCTAGTCAAAGAGATTGCCATTTTGGGTCATGTATTTCTACACAATATGTTCCCCTTTGAGAGGTTCATGGGAGTATTAAATAAATATGTCCATAGTCGTGCTAGGCCAGAAGGAAGCATCTCCAAGGGCCATGAAATAGAGGAGGTTATTGAGTTTTGTGTTGACTTTATTCCTGACCTTAAGCCGATTGGTGTTCCTCAATCGCGGCATGAGGGGAGATTGAGTGGAAAATGCACTCTAGGAAAGGATTCGATAATATGTATGGATGGGCATTCTAACACACAAGCACACTACACAGTTCTATAAAATTCCATCTTGGCGGCTCCGTATATCGAAGAACACATGGATATTGTACGCTCCAAGAACCCAGAGCTGTCTGGCCCCTGGATTAAACATACACACATGGCGACTTTCGGCGGTTGGTTGCAAACACATCTCATGAATGACCCCACTGTTGGAGATGAGTTGTACTTGTTGGCCAAGTCACCATCTTCGACTATATTGACTTACAAAGGGTACGAGATAAATGGGAATACATTTTACTCGATTGCCCAAGATAAAAGGAGCACTAACCAAAATAGTGGTGTCCGCTTTGATGCAACAAACAACAATAGGAAAAAGGACACATATTATGTTTACATGGAGGAGATATGGGAACTTGACTATGGGTCTTCTTTTAAGGTCCCTTTGTTTCGGTGTAAATGGGTCAATATGACAGGAGGCGGGGTAAAGGTAGTCCCGCGGTATGGAATGACAACAGTGGATCTCAACAATCTTGGGTACACACACGAACCATTCGTCCTAGCCAATGATGTGGCGCGGGTTTTCTATGTGAATGACATGTCTACCAAACCGAGAAAAAGGGAAGATAAGGAAGCGAATACATCATACAATGAGCCAAAGCGCCACATAGTGTTTCAAGGAAAAGAAACATCATGGGAGTGGAGGACAAGACAGACATGTCTGATGAAATTCCTCCCTTCACAGTGAAGACTGACCCAAGCATCCTGTTAAATGATGAAGATTCTCAATGGTTACGGCACAATGGAACACACACGTAGAAAAAGTTTTATACCCCAAGATCCCACTCTGGGATGTGACCGGCTTCACCATCATCACTTTCTTTCTAGTGAGTTTCCGGACTTATAGCTGGAAAGTCCCACTTCGGGCAAACCGGAGGGAATCTTTGTAAGAGTTAGGGTATATATGTGTTTTGGCATTTTGGCATTTGAAACATGATTTTTTTTGAATAATTATTTATTAAGTTATGAATTTCCAATTTATTCATGTCCTTTTAGTATTTTAATTATATAGTGGAGTTAATCAATGCAATTATGTCCAAACAAAAAATTTCACTATGTATTTTGCAAGGTTGATCATATGCGGTTAGTCCCAGTTGGTGGCTCCATATAAAATAACCAGGTTAATATAGACATGGCTTAAACGTCATGACATAGATGAATACAGCAGAAGCATCGGAGATGATAAGAGAGAAACGTTGTATGAACATCCAGGCGCCTTTATATTATCTTACATCAGGAGTACAAACCCACATCATGAGTATGTTGGGTTATACCCAAAGGGCTTTAGATTCCGGAAGAAAGATTTTGACAACATTGATCACCTTGTGTCATATTTTCAAAAACATATTGACAAACCACCACCTGATGCTGGCCCTTCAATCTGAAATGTTGCGGCAATGGTACCTATGAAAAATAACTTGATAGAACTATTTGTCACTATCTGATGAAAATTAAAACTCCTCATGTTGACTAAAAAACATAATATAATTTGGCAAAAGAACAACAAAAAAACATAAACTAAAATAATTAAAACAAAGGAAAAAGGTATAAAACTGAGAAAGCTAAACATAATCTGTTTTTGATTAAAACACCTATTTAAAATATCCTAAAAATTCCCAAATTGAACATACTGATAAAACAAACTAATATTAAACAGCAAGAAAAGAATTACTCAAAAATCTATTAAACTAAAGTTATTCACAAACTAGGGATTCACATAAATTTCAAAGAATTCAGATTTAAACTATTCAAATTTGAAAACTACTGGCACTAACAGAAAGTTTATATTTTTTGTTACCTAAAGCAAAAAATATTCACTCAGAAACTCTAAATATTGCCTGTAAGTAGACACAAAAGTAAAAAATAAAGCAAAAAAAGAAAAACAGAAAAACATGAAAAGCACCTTTAGTCCGTGTTGCCACCACCAGTCGAGACTAAAGGTCCTTCTCCCGCATGTAATTTGGACCGTCGTAAATGCCCTTTAGTCCCGGTGCGGGGCTGGAACCGAGACTAAAGGTCACCACTAGCAATCCCGGGAAGATCCCTTCGGATGTTTTCCCCCTTCGTTGGTATTGTTGCATTGCATTGATTCTATTCCCTCTTGTTTACCATGATATGCCCTGACATGACTGCTATAATCGTGTTTTCATGCCAAAATATGATGTTGCTGATTTACACTTGATGAGATCTGCTAAGTCTCAAACTGCCTGAATTAAAACTTGCCATGTTTACAGGATGTTCGTTGTATAAGCTCAAACCACATCATATCTCCATGTCATGATCATGCATCATATTGTTGCATTGTTGTGTATTGATTGCATCTCCGGTATTTTTCTTCTCGATACTATGATTCAGTTTTTCCTTATTGAATGCATTCTAATATTTTTATCTTTCTTCTGGATTAGTTAAGATATGGACTATAACGACAGAGACGACCATGATCAAGAGGATCTCATCTTTGACATTATACGCTCCTCCCAAAAACAAGAGAATGAACTAGATGATGGCTCACAATATCTTAACGAATCCGGTGAGGGAATTGAGAAAGAACCAAGAGAGAAGGGCACACAAACAATGATGGCGAAGGAAATGGTAGACAATTAACAAAGTCCGGCGAGGTATATATATATAAGGCCTCTGGTGATCATTACATGTATTAATTGATTTGTGTATATATATATTAATGAATCTTTCTTCTCTTAGCCCTCCGGATTGAGCAAATCTTCTATAAGGGTACAAGGCTAGGCCAGAAAGTTGCCCAATGGCATAAAATACAACATCGATGAAGTCAAAGTAGATGGTGAACCGATTGCTCCTGCAAACAACGCCCGTAAATTTATAAATCAATGCGGAGTTATTGTTAGGGACAACATCACGATCACCGTTCAAGAATGGAATAAGCCAAACGAAGAACGAGGAGTTACTTATGTGGATGACATATCAAAAGATTTGATTTGGGATACGCTAATGTCACGTTTCAACCTACCAGAGGATTTCATAGATGGCCAATGGTTGAAAGCCAAGCAGATTACTCTTAAGAAGATGGCCACACAATTCCAGACCTGGAAGAAAAGATTATACAGGGACTAAGTGGAAGAAAAGAAGGCTCCCGAATTCTCTTAAGCACTAGAGAAGATAAAGATCACTGGGACTTATTTGTGGAGTACAAGGAATCGGCTACAGCTAAGGAAGAGTCGAGAAAAAAATAAGATAAATGCTGCCAAAAAAGAGTATCGCCATGTTCTGGGAACAGGTGGCTACAAGAGAGGCATGCCTAAGTGGGAAGCATCCGAGGTCAAGATTTATTGAAAAGGCATCTCTTAAAAAAACCTTGGATGCTTTACTTAAGGCAACAGAAGAAGCTCAACAGGGGTTGTTCCACCCCGAGAGAGAGAGAGAGAGAGAGAGAGAGAGAGAGAGAGAGAGAGAGAGAGAGAGAGAGAGAGAGAGAGAGAGAGAGAGAGAACGATGAGCTTACACGTGCCCTCGGGAATCCTGAACACGGAGGACGAACGCGAGGCAATGGCGTTGTTCCGTGGGTTCAGGGGTTTTAGGAGTGTAACGGCACTTATAGAAGCCGGGCGAGAAAAGAGAAGCAGGATGTAGACCGGCTTCAAAAGGTAGAAGCAAAGAACGCAGAGATGGAACGCATTTTAATACGGTAGCAGGAGCATATTGACACAATTAGCCAGCAAAGGGCGTCTCAACGGCAGGAGCAAGAAGATCCAACATTGGATAGTATCGTCCCATCTTTATGGAAATGCAGCATGGGTTCCATGGGGATCCGGGCCGATGATGCACTACTAGCTTGCTACCCCATGGATGATATCAAAGAGAGGACAACTTGTGAGCTACACATGAAAATGAAGAACATATCCTTGAAGTGGCGGACGGCTTTGCTTTACCGACTACACCTGAAGCAACCATCCATGGCAATCCGATTCCAGCTAGCTATGCTCGTGCCAGGGTGGATGAAGTTTTGCCGGGATATGAATCACTAGAGCTTGACATTCCTCGAGGTGAAGGGGAGCAGACACTTGGAGAAGTCATAGGTGGTGTCATTGTATGGAGAAATGATTGCATCGTGTTTCCAAACTCGAAGCCAAGGCCACCGACTCCTCCGCCTCTAAGTCCGTCGCGTCAGCCGACTCCACCCCACCTCGAGACGGAGCCCAGCGCGAGTCCTCCATATCGATCTCCGTCGCGTCAGCCGACTCCACCCACCTCGAGATGGAGCCTGGCGCGAGTCCGCCATATCGATCTCCGCCGCGTCAGCCGACTCCACCCCACCTCGAGACGAATCCCAGCGCGAGTCCACCATATCGATCTCTGCCGCGTCAGCCGACTCCACCCCTTATGTCCCAGCAGCAGGGTCAAAAGTGGAAGAGAGCACCAAAGAAGAAACCCAGGCCTCTTGCCAAAAATAAGTTAGCTTACGAGATGACTGAGGAGGAAACCAGAGAGGTTGTGTCTTCCGAAGTGAAAGCCCATTTTGCACCGAAACCGCCCCTACCGCCAAAGGAGAAAATACTTGTGAAAACTGTACAACACTTTGTGGATCTTCTAGAGTGACCCCCGGCACGTGTCGAGAATAGGCGATCAAACTATGAACGCTCTATTAGCAAGTCATATCATGAACAAATGCAACAGTTGAGCCATACAAGTAGTAATAAAAGCGGGAAAACAATTCCCCAGCTCGGAGAACAAGCAATGCAATCGAATCCCCCCACCCCCCCACCCCCCGCGCTCAAGGTGAGTACCGATTAGACAGTTGATCGATGTTGTTGCTAAAGAATTTGGTCTCACTGTTGGTCACCTCCTAGGCACCGAGGAATTCCCCATGGCTAAATTAGCATGGAAATATGTCCCCGAGAACCCTCTGGTCAGGCCTGAGCAGGTCCCGCTTCTATCAACCCAAATGTGAAGATTGCATGACTGGTACATTGAAGAGATGCTGATGGTGAGAGTCAAGCCAGAGCATTACTTCCATGCAAACGATATATGGATTGAGTTTTCAGAAATTTTCAGTTATACAATCAAGATGCACTTGACAAATCTATCGTCAATTGCTATTTTCTGTAAGTGATTTCTTTCTGTAATTTAAATCTCTACCTCATCTCGTTCATTGCATGTAATTATCCTCACTATATTATTTTGTGTGCTATTATGCAGAATGAAGATTTATGAATGCAAAAGAGATGGAGCCTATGACATTGGGTTCATTGACCCATATACCGTTAATAAAGTTATGATAAAAAACCATGCCAAAGACTCAAAGAATAACTTGTTAAGGTTTTTGAAGGAACTAAATACCAAAACAGAAATACTATTTCCTTACAACTTCCAGTGAGTGTTACTGTCTTGTACTACAAATTCTATTTTGCTTACTTGATGTTAAGTGTAGTTGATGAGTTATGCATGCCCGCTTATATAAACATGTGTGCAGGTTCCACTGGATCCTGCTAATCATTAGAGTTGACGAGGGAACTATTGAATCACTAGACTCACTATCCAGAGACCCTAAAGAATACACCAGCCTGATTTTGATGCTCGACAGGTAATTCTCAATCATTATCCCACTATGTCGGCCTCTATCATTCATTCCCGATATCAAGTAATTAATAACTCCTTTATTCATTTTCTTTGCCGGGCAGGGTTTGGAAACGGTTCATCAAAGAGGTTGTCGGTGAATGGAAACCGCAGCTGAAATGGCGACGATCCAAGGTAATTAAGTAGTACTAGCTACGTCTGTGCTTCTCTTTAATTCTAGTTTCAATACCATTATCATGCTTGATTATTATATGATTGAATTCTATTCTTGCAAAGTGCATGAGGAGGCAGGAACAGGGGAATAATTTATGTGCATACTACATTTGCGAGAACATTCGCTTTCTGACCGAACGGCGCAGAGATGTCAGACAAGTTCGGGTATGTAAACACTATTCACAATTTTTAATCATGATCTAGTATATATACACACAACTAATATATTCATATTGATCTCCTTCTTTAAAGATGCAAGAGATGCGGGATAGGCTCGCTAGCAGCCACGTGGTGGCCCTTTAGTCCTGGGTCGTGGCCAACCGGGACTAAAGGGTGGGGGCCTTTAGTCTCGATATATTAGTCCCGGTTGGTGACCCAGGACTAAAAGCCTTTCCCAAACGGGACTAAAACCCGTTTCTCCACTAATGAATGATGCCGCCATGGCAAGTTTGGAACCCCTGCATCCAGACATGCAACTCTCTCCAC
The DNA here is from genome assembly GCA_963921465.1 of Triticum timopheevii. NCBI lineage: Eukaryota > Viridiplantae > Streptophyta > Magnoliopsida > Poales > Poaceae > Triticum > Triticum timopheevii. The sequence goes on from OY997274.1 coordinate 390,771,984, forward strand.
ACAAAGATGTTCTTCATTTTTGTTAGGGCCAGATCTTACTTCTCCAAACAAAATAAAAAACAAATCAAAGACCTACCACCGTATATATGAAAGATTTGAATTCAAACAAAACTATGTGCCTACGTACAGTGTTTCTCTCACAAGAAATCTTTTGGCACGAAACTATCACCAACTATCCATAGCTCGTGTACAACAAGCACATGCTTTGGTTCAGATCATATCACATCATTGTGAACTCTTACGTGGTTTCTCGCACGGTTTAGGTAGTTTCTTTCGCTGACTTGTTAAGGTATCTTCAAAGCGGACCCTCGAGCTGTCCGCAACCATTCGGATGGCATGGTCCAAACGTGTTTAGCCATCCAACGTGGGTTTGTATCGGTCCTCGATCAGTCCGAACGCACTTTTTCCCACAAAGTCAAACAAATGTTGGGGGCTTTGCGGGATTCCAAACAATAGCCACATACGACTGTGACACCCCCGGCTCACACAAAACCCCTTTCGGACCCCACTCATCCATCCACCCATCTTTCTCAGCATTCGGTTTCTCTCTTGCATCCGCTACCATTCCACCACCCTGGTCGCTCCGACATACCCTTGCTAGAACTCAACGACTACATCTCCTCCAACGCTACACTCGGGCCTCGCCGCAATGTTTGAAGAAAGAGGGTGACTAGGTTTGCTCAGATCTCTTGATTGCATGCATTGGAGATGGGGAAAAACGCCAAAAAGTTCTAGAAGGGCAATATCAGGGTCATGTTAAGAAGCCCACCATCATTCTTGAAGCATCCGCATCATAGGATCTTTGGGTTTGCCATGCTTTCTTTGGCAGTCCAGGGTCTGACAATGGCATCAATGTGATGCAGCAATCACCATTGTTTGGTAGGTTCGCTGAAGGGAAAGGTCATCCTTGCCACTATACTGTCAATGGCCATAAATACAACATGGGCTACTATCTGGTTGTTAGTATCCATCCTTCATGGGCTACCTTTTTCAAGACCACCTTCAACCCAATAGGTCAGAAAAAACCTCACTTTGCCTAAAAATAAGAAGCAACTAGAGAGGATGTTGAGGGGCCATTTGGAGTTCTACTGGCACGTTTTGCAGTTGTTCGTGGACTTGCTAAACAATTGGATCCAAAGACCTTGTAGAAAGTGATAACATGTTTTGTGATCACGCACAACATGATAGTCGAGGATGAGGGTGAGAATGCCATCATAGATCTTGAATTTGAGAACATGGGTGATCCTATTGAACTTCCAGACCAGAATCCGCCACATTTGATGAGTTTCTTAAAATGCATCAACAAATTCGACATCGAGCAACTCATGAGCAACTGAAGTAAGATTTGATTGAGTATCTATGGGCCGTACAAGGTGACAACATTGTTGGAGTCTAATATTTGAATTGGGACTACTGCTGCATTTGAACATTTGAACCTTTTTTTAGCTAAACTTGAACTAGATATGCGGCTATTTTGAGTGTGCGGATGTATGCGAACTTTAAGAAATAATTGAGGTGCATGTATGCGGCTATCTTTGGACGGCCGGCTCTAGCATCCGTGTCCATGGATGGATGCGGTGTCCGTTTTGCAGGTCGGTGTTGGAGATGCCCTTAGGGCATTTGTAGCCATCCTCCAAAATCCAAATATGGGGGCAAACTTTTTCGTTCGATGAAGTAAGCATCATGTAAATCATCCCTGAATGTTTAATCCCCCACTCCCAAAAAGTAGCTTTCATTGTCCATATTTTCTTAGTCCAACCGCAACTAGGCTAGGAGTGGCAACTTTCTCAATAAAAATGTGGAAGAGCTAGTGTGCGTCGGCACCCAACCCGCCCCGTCGCCACTAGCGACCCTCGACCAACAACGCCTGTGCCGCTTCCCCGTGTCCTCACATCCCTCCTCCACCCGTTTTCGTATAAATTCCAATGAACTTTGTTTTTCACTTTTTCATCTTTGTCGTCGTCTTCGGCTCGACGAAGTTTCTCACTTGCCTCCCCAGACCGATGGCGCTCCTCCCTGGCCTAGTGCAAGGCACCGCCTGTTGGAAATATACCCTAGCGGCAATAATAAATTGGTTAATACCATATTTCCATATTCATGATAATGGTTTATTGTTCATGCTAGAATTGTATTGATCGGAAACTTAAATACATGTGTGAATACATAAACAAATATAATGTCCCTAGTGAGCCTCTACTAGACTAGCTCGTTGATCAAAGATGGTTAAGGTTTCCTAACCATAGACATGAGTTGTTATTTGACAATGGGATCACATCATTAGGAGAATGATGTGATGGACAAGACCCAACTGTAAGCTTAGCATTCGATCGTATCACTTGAGTTTATTGCTATAGCTTTCTTCATGTCAAGTATTTATTCCTAAGGCTATGAGATCATTCAACTCCCAGATACCGGAGGAATACCTTGTGTGCTATAAAACGTCACTTCATAACCGGGTGATCGTAAAGATGCTCTACAGGTATCTCCGAAGGTGTTTGTTGAGTTGGCATGGGTAGAGACTCGGATTTGTCACTCCGTGTGATGAAGAGGTATCTCTAGGCCCTCTTGGTAATACAACATTGTAAAGAGCTTGCAAGCAATGTGGATAATGAGTTATTCACAAGATCTTGTATTATGGAACGAGTAAATAGACTTGTCGGTAACAAAATTGAACAAGGTATAGAGATACCGACGATCGTATTTCGCACAAGTAATATATCGCTGGACAAAGGGAATTGCATGCAGGATTAATCGAATCCTTCACATCATGATTCAACTATAAATGATCTTCGTGGAATATGTAGGAACCAATATGGGCATCCAGGTTCCGCTATTGGTTATTGACCGGAGAGGTGTCTCGGTCATGTCTACATGATTCTCGAACTCGTAGGGTCCGCACGCTTAATGTTTGGTGACGGTAGAGTAATACTGGGATAAGCATGATGGTGACCAAATGTTGTTCAGAGTCTGGGATGAGATCCCGGATGTCACGAGGAGCTCCGGAATGGTCCGGAGGTAAAGATTTATATATATGGAAAGTTGCTTTCAGGGTTCCGAAAAAAGTTTCAGTTTTTCGATATTGTATCAGGAAGCTTCCAAAAGGTTTCGGAAACTTCCAAAGGAGGACAGAAGACCACAAAGGTTTCCACCACATCCCAAGGGATAGCATGGGCTGGGGGAGGTGCCCTGGCCTTATTGGGCCAAGCGCACAAGTCCCTCAAGGCTCATATGGCTTGGGAGAGGTGGAAAGTCCACATGTGTATGGAAAGGGAGGGAATTGGACTAGGAGTCCAACTCCTCCCCCTTGGTGCGCCCCTAGGGCTTGGACGGCTGGCCACCACGCCCCTCCACCTATATTTAGAGGTGAGCCCCCCCCCCCCCCAAGAGGACACACAAGCCCTTGGCCCCCCTCTCTCTCCCATTACTTTGTAACTCCTCCGTCTTTGTTGTTTTGGTAGTGAGTGTCTATCTCTCCTACTTTAGTTGAATCTAATTTGATGAAGGCGGTCCTTGTAGAAGGTTAAAAGGCAACTTGATTATCACCATTGTGGTTTTGCGTAGATAAGAACGGTTCTTATAGTTTGCCCTAGCAGCCACGTAAAAATTGCAACAACAAAGTAGAGGACATCTAACTTGTTTTTGCAGGGCATGTTGTGATGTGGTATGGGCAAAACGTGATGTGGTGTATGTTGATGTATGAGACGATCATGTTTTGTAATAGGTTCATGACTTGCATGTCGATGAGTACGGCAACGGGCAGGAGCCATAGGGTTGTCTTTAATTATTGTATGACCTGCATGTCAATCATTAAACACCATGTAATTGCTTTACTTTATCGATATGCATTAGCAATAGTTGTAGAAGCAATAGTTGGTGGAGACAACTACCACAACACAATGATGGATATCATGATGATGGAGATCATGGTGTCATGTCGGTGATGATGCAGATCATGTTGGTGCTTTGAAGATGGAGATCAAAAGCACAAGATGATAATGGCCATATCATGTCACATATACTGATTACATGTGATGTTTATCTTTTTATGCACCTTATTTTGCTTAGGACGACGGTAGCATTATAAGATGATCCCTTCACTTAATTTCAAGAGATTGTGTTCTCCCTAAGTATGCACCATTGCAAAAGTTCATTGTTTCAAAGCACCTCGTGATGACCGGGTGTGATATACTCTACATTCGCATACAACAGGTGTAAGCCAGTTTTACACATGTAGAATACTTGGGTTAAACTTGACGAGCCTAGCATGTACAGACATGGCCTCGGAACACAAGAGATCAAAAGGTCGAACATGAGTCATATACTAGATATGATCAACATGGAGATGTTCACCATTGGTGACTACCCCATCTCACGTGATGATCAGACATGGGTTAGTTGATTTGGATCATGTATCACTTAGACAACTTGAGAGATGTTTATTTAAGTGGGAGTTCATTAGTAATTTGATTAATTAAACTAATTATCATGAACTTAGTCTTAATTGTGTTTGCAAAATTTGTGTTCTAGATCAGTAGCCTATGCTGTAGTTCCCCTGAATTTTAACGCGTTCCTAGAGAAAGCTAAGTTGAAAGATGGTGGAAGCAACTATGCGGACTGCGTCCGTAACTTGAGGATTATCCTATTGCTGCACAGAAGGCTTATGTCCTTGATGCACCTCTAGGTGTCGCACCCCCTCTAGCGTCGTCTATGGATGTTGTGAACATATGGCAGGCATGTTCTGATGACAACTTGATACTTTAGTGCGCCATGCTTTACGGCTTAGAACCAGGGCTCCAAAGACGTTTTGATCACCATGGAGCATATGAGATGTTCCACGATCTGAAATTGGTATTTCAAGCTCATGCCCGGGTTGAGAGGCATGACACCTCCGACAAGTTCTTTAGCTACAAGATGGAGGAGAACAGTTCTGTTAGTGAGCATATACTCAGAATGTCTGGGTTTCGCAACCGCTTGACTCAATTGGGAGTTAATCTTCTAGATGATACAGCCATTGACAGAGTTCTCCAGCCACTGCCAGCAAGCTATAAGGGCTTTGTGATGAACTATAATATGCAAGGGATGTTGAAAATGATTCATGAGCTCTTCACAATGCTTAAGGCTGTGAAGGAAGAAATCAAGAAGGAGCGTCAAGTGTTGATGGTTAAAAAGACCACTAGTTTCAAGAAAGGCAAGGGAAAGAAAGGGAACTTCAAGAAGAATGGAAAGACAGTTGCCGCTCCCATGAAGAAACCCAAGGCTGGACCCAAACCTGAGACTGAGTGCTTCTATTACAAGGGGAATGATCACTGGAAGCAGAACTGTCCTAGGTACTTGGCAGATAAGAAGGCTGGCAACATAAACAAAGGTATATTTGATATACATGTTATTGATGTGTACCTTACTAGTGCTCGTAGTAGCGCCTGGGTATTTGAAACTGGTTCGGTTGCTAATTTTTGTAACTCGAAATAGGAGCTATGAAATAAACGAAGATTGTCTAAGGACAAGGTGACAATGCACGTCGGAAATGGTTCCAAGGTTGATGTGATCACCGTCAGCACACAAACTCTACATCTACCTAGTTTTAAACCTAAACAATTGTTATTTGGTGCCTGCGTTGAGTATGAACATTATAGTGAGACGGTTATTCATTTAAGTCAGAGAATAATGGTTGTTCTATTTATATGAATAATATCTTTATGGTCATGCACCCCTTGTGAATGGTTTATTCTTGTTGAATCTCGACATAGTGATCCACATATTCATAATATTGATGCCAAAAAATCCAAAGTTAATAATGATATTACCACATATTTATGGCATTGCTGCTTAGATCATATTGGTGTAAAGCACACGAAGAAACTCCATGCTGATGGACTTTTGGAATCTCTTGATTATGAATCATTTGAGACATGTGAACCATGCCTCATGGGCAAGATGACTAAAAATCCGTTCTCCGAAACAATGGATCGAGGTAGTGACTTATTGAAAATAATACATACTGATGTATGCGGTCCGCTGAGTGTGAAGCACGCGGTGGATATCGTTATTTTCTTACCTTCACAGATGATTTGAGTAGATATGGGTATATTTACTTAATGAAACACAAGTCTTAAACTTTTGAAAAGTTCAAGGAATTTTAGAGTGAAGTGATGAATCATCGTAACAAGTAAATAAAGTTTCTATGATCTGATCGTGGAGGTAAATATTTGAGTGACGAGTTTGGTATGCATTTAAGAAAATGTGGAATTGTTCCACAACTCACGCCACCTGGAACACCACAGCATAATGGTGTATCCGAATGTCGTAATCATACTCTAAAGAGACCATTGGGTATACCTTCTACCACAAATCTGAGGGCAAGATCTTTCTTTCCAAGAATGAGTCCTTTCTAGAGAAGGATACATTCCGCACCAAAGTGTACGGTAATCATGTCCTGGAAGTCATGTCGTTGTTAGACAATGACGAACCTACGAACTAAGAAGAAGCTATGATGAGCCTGGATTCTGACAAATGGCTTCAGTCCATGAAATCCGAGATAGGATCCATGTATGAGAACAAAGTATGGAATTTGGTGGACTTTCTCGATGATCGGCAAGCCATTGAGAATAAATGGATCTTTAAGAAGAAGACAGACGTTGATGGTAATGTCACCGTATATAAAGCTCGATTTGTCGCAAAGGGTTTCTGACAAGTTCAAGCGGTTGACTATGATGAGACTTTCTCACTCGTAGTGATGCTTAAGTCTGTTAGAATTATGTTAGCCATTGTCGCATTATATGATTATGAGATCTGGTAAATGGACGTCAAAATGGCATTCCTTAACGGGTTTCTTAAGGAAGAGTTGTATATGATGCAACCAGAAGGTTTTGTTGATCCTAAGGATGCTAACAAAGTATGCGAGCTCTAGCGATCCATCTATGGACTGGTGCAAGCATCTCAGAGTTGGAATATTCGCTTTGATGAAGTGATCAAAGCTTTTGGTTTTATATAAACTTAGAAGAAGCTTGTATTTACAAGAAAGTGAGTGGGAGCGTTCTAGCATTTCTAATATTAAATGTGGATGGCATAATGTTGATTGGAAATGATATAGAATTTCTAGAAAGCATAAAAGGATATTTGAATAAGAATTTTTCAATGAAATACCTCGGTGAAGCTGCTTACATACTGGGCATCAAAATCTATAGAGATAGATCAAGACGCTTAATAGGACTTTCACAAAGCACATACCTTGACAAAATTTTGAAGAATTTGAAAATAGATCAGTCAAAGAAAGGGTTCTTGACTATATTGCAAGGTGTGTGATGCGGCTTGAACTACATTGGTATTTCCCCAAAGAGGAAGGGATGATGGAACACAACAACGGTAGATATTTCCCTCAGTGATGATACCAAGGTTATCGAACTAGTAGGAGAACCATGCAACACCACGTAAACAGCTCCTACACACAAAGAACAAATACTTGCAACCCGACGTGTTAAAGGGGTTGTCAATCCCTTTCAGGTAATGGTGCCAGAAATTGTCAAGTTGACGGGATAAAATTATAGTAGATTGATATATGCAAATAAAATGCAGCGAGGTATTTTTTATTTTTGGATTAATAGATCTGAAAATAAAATAAAATAAAATTAGATCGTGAAGGCAAATATAATAAAGAAGATACCCCGGGGCCATAAATTTCACTAGTGGCTTGTCTCGAGAAAATAGCAATGGTGGGTCAACAAATTACTATTGGGCAATTAATAGAACTTCAAATAATCATGATGATATCCAGGCAATGATCATTATGTAGGCATCACGTCCAAGATTAGTAGACCGACTCTTGCCTGCATCTACTACTATTACTCCATACATTGACCGCTATCCAACATGCATCTAGTGTATTAAGTTCATGGAGAAACGGGGTAATGCAATAAGAATGATGACATGACGTAGACAAGATCTATCTATGTAGAAATAGATCCCATCTTGGTATCCTTAATGGCAACGATACATACGTGTTATTTCCCCTTCTATCACTGGGATCAAGCACTGTAAGATCGAACCCCATCACGAAGCACCTCTTCCCATGGCAAGAAAAATCGATCTGGTCGACCTAACTAAACCAAAGATTCGAAGAAGAAATACGAGGCTATAAGTAATCATGCATAAAAGAGATCAAATAACTCAAATAACTTTCATGGATAAAAACATAGATCTGATCATAAACTCAAAGTTCATCGAATCCCAACAAACACACCGCAAAAAGAGTTACATCAAATAGATCTCCAAGAGACCATTGTATTGAGAATCAAAAGAGAGAGAGGAAGTCATCTAGCTACCAACTACGGACATGTGGGTCTACAATGAACTACTCACGCATCATCGGAGAGGCACCAATGAGGATGATGCACCCCTCCGTGATGGTGTCTAGATTGGATTTGGTGGTTCTGGACCTTGCGGCGGCTGGAATTGAATTCGTTGACTCCCCTAGGGTTTCTGTAATATTGGGATATTTATAGAGCAAAGAGGCGGTGCGAGAGGCCACCGAGGTGGGCACAACCCACATGGGCGCGCCTGGGGGGCCAGGCGCGCCCTAGTGGGTTGTGCCCTCCTCGGGGCACCCCCAGGTGCTTCTTTGGCCCATCTGGTGTCTTGGTCAAAAAAATTCCACAAAAAGTTTCATTGCATTTGGACTCTATTTGATATTGATTTCCTGTGATCTAAAAACAAGCAAAAAAATAGCAACTGGCACTTGGCCCGATGTCAATAGGTTAGTCCCAAAAATGATATAAAATAATTATAAAACATCCAAGAATGATAATATAACAGCATGGAACAATAAAAAAAATTATAGATACATTGGAGAGGTATCATCATCCCCAAGAATAATTCCTGCTCGTCCTCAAGTAGGTAAATGATAAAAACAGAATTTCTGATGCGGAATGCTGCCTAACATGTTCATCACATATTCTTTCTTTTGTAGCATGGACAGTTGGGCTTTTATATGGTTCAAATCAATGGTCTAGTTTTGACATGAGGACTTTAATAATCAAGCATATCAACAAACAACCATGTCTTTCAAAATATCAACACTAAAGCAAGTTATCCCTAGCCCATTATGCTCAATCATTGATCCATTCATGAAACACACTCGCATATTAGCTACACCCAATGCTCAAGTACAATCATAGTGCCCCTTAGTTGGTGCTTTATAAGATAAGATGGAGACTCAAGTAAAAATAAAAATCGCATAAAGTCAATTGGAGGCCCTTCGCAGAGGGAGGTAGGGATTCGTAGAGGTGCCAGAGCTCAAATCTAAAAAGATAGAAATAAAAAAAAATTGGGTGGCATGTTTTTCCTCTCAACGAAAATGATCGAGTAGTTCCCAATACTTTCCATGCTAGATATATTATAGGCGGTTCCCAAACAGAAAATAAAGTTTATTCCTGTTTCCACCATACTTTCACTTTCCATGGCTAACCGTGTCCACGGGTGCCTTCCATACCAACAATTTCCAAGGAATTTATTATTTGACAACATAAAGTAAATTCATTTTTCATTTCGGGACTGGGCTTCCCTAGTACCTTTGCCGTACTCTCGTGCAATGATAAGTGAATAAACACTCATCTTGAGAATATCATATCTAGCATGGAAATATATCAGCCACCCCCTACCGTTTCATGAGCGGTACAAGCACACAAAAGGGAAATTTATTTTGAAAATTAGAGATGGCACATAAAATTTTTAGAGCGGCCAAAGAATACCACGTATAGGTAGGTATAGTGGACTCATGTGGCAAAAATTGGTTTAAAGGATTTTGGATGCACAAGTAGTGATCATACTTAGTGCAAATGTGATACGTCTCCAACGTATCTATAATTTTTGATTGTTCCATGCTATTATATTACCCCTTTTGGATGTTTATGGGCTTTATTTTACACATTTATATCATTTTTGGGACTAACCTACTAACCGGAGGCCCAGCCCGTATTGCTGTTTTTTGCCTATTTCAGTATTTCAAAGAAAAGGAATATCAAACGGAGTCCAAACGGAATGAAACCTTCGGGAGCGTGATTTTTGGAACGAACGTGATCCAGAGGACTTGGAGTGCAAGTCAAGAAGCAGCTGACGCCTCCACGAGATAGGAGGGTGCCCCCTCCATAGGGCGCGCCCCCTATCTCGTGGGCCCCTCGGGCGGCCACCGACGTACTTCTTCCTCCTATATAAGCCTACGTACCCCGAAAACATCTAGGGAGCCAATGAAACACAATTTCCACCATCGTAACCTTTTGTATCCGCGAGATCCCATCTTGGAGCCTTCGCCGGTGTTCTGCCGGAGGGGGAATCGACCACGAAGGGCTTCTACATCAACATCCTTGCCCCTCCGATGAGTTGTGATTAGTTTACCACAGACCTTCGGGTCCATAGTTATTAGCTAGATGGCTTCTTCTTTCTTTTTGGATCTCAATACAATGTTCTCCCCCTCTCTTGTGGAGATCTATTCGATGTAAACTCTTTTTGCGGTGTGTTTGTCGAGATCCGATGAATTGTGGGTTTATGATCAAGTTTATCTATGAGAAATATTTGAATCTCCTCTGAATTCTTTTATGTATGATTGAGTTGTCTTTGCAAGTCTCTTTGAATTATCAGTTTGGTTTGGCCTACTAGATTGATCTTTCTTGCCATGGGAGAAGTGCTTAGCTTTGGGTTCAATCTTGCGGTGTCCTTTCCCAGTGACAGCACGGGCAGCAAGGCACGTATTGTATTGTTGCCATCGAGGATAAAAAGATGGGGTTTATATCATATTGCATGAGTTTATCCCTCTACATCATGTCATCTTGCTTAAGGCGTTACTCTGTTCTTATGAACTTAATACTCTAGATGCAGGCAGGAGTCGGTCGATGTGTGGAGTAATAGTAGTAGATGCAGGCAGGAGTCGGTCTACTTGTTGTGGACGTGATGCCTATATACATGATCATGCCTAGATAATCTCATAATTATTCGCTTTTCTATCAATTGCTCGACAGTAATTTGTTCACCCACCGTAATACTTATGCTATCTTGAGAGAAGCCACTAGTGAAACCTATGGCCCCGGGGTCTATCTCTTATCATATTTGCTTCCAATCTACTTTTATTTGCATCTTTACTTTTTGCATCTATATTATAAAATACCAAAAATATATTTAACTTATCATACTATCTCTATTAGATCTCACTTTCACAAGTGGCCATGAAGGGATTGACAACCCCTTTACTACGTTGGTTGCGAGTTCTTTGTTTGTTTGTGTAGGTGAGTGGGACTTTTGAGGAGCCTCCTACTAGATTGATACCTTGGTTCTCAAAAACTGAGGGAAATACTTATGGTACTATTGCTGCATCACCCTTTCCTCTTCAAGGAAAACCAACGCAAGCTCAAGACGTAGCAAAATTAAGGCTAGCAAAACATTGAGAAGCATCCAACCAAGAAACAAAAAATCTCATAAGCGAGCATTAAGCATAAATAACACCGAATAATGCACCACAAGTAGGATGTAATTTCATTGCATAACTATTGACTTTCGTCCTTGCATAGGGAATCACAAACCTAACACCAATATTCTTACTAAAGCATAATTATTCATCAACATGACTCACATATCACTATCATCATATCTCAAAACTATTACAAGGAATCAAGTTTATTTTGTCCAATGAGCTTCATGAAAGTTTTTATTATATCCTCCTTGGATATCTATCACTTTGGGACTAATTTCATATGTTGCTTTTGATAAGCTCAAACAAATATAAGTGAAGAACATGAGCATCATATTTCTTTCTCTCAAAATAATATAAGTGAAGCAAGAAAGAACTCTCAAATAAATCTAAGTGAAGAATGAGAGCATTTCTTCAAAAATACTAAAGCACACCATGCTCAAAAAGATATAAGTGAAGCACTAGAGAAATTCCATAGCTCATAAAAATTTAAGTGAAGCATAGAGAGCAATTCTAACAACATAGCATACTTTTGGCTCTCTCGAATAGGTGTGTACAACAAGGTTTCAAGACTTAAAATAAAAAGCAAAAAAAGCAAATACTCATATCATACAAGACGCTCCAAGCAAAACTCATGATATGTGATGAATAAAAATATAGCTCCAAGTAAAATACCGACGGTTGTTAGAAGAAAGAGGGGATGCCACTCGGGGGCATCCCCAAGCTTAGTTGCTTGATACTTCTTGAATATTATCTTGGGATGCGTTGGGCATCCCCAAGCTTAGCCTTTTGCTAATCCTTATTCCTTCATCCATCGCGATCTCACCCAAATCTTGAAAACTTCAATCACACAAAACTCAACATAACCTTCGTGAGATCCGTTAGTATAAGAAAGCAAATCACTACTGTAAGTATTGTTGAAAATCCATTCATATTTTATTTTTGAATTATATCTACTGTATTCCAATTTTTCTATGGCAAAAACTATTCAAAGGAAACCATAGAATCATCAAAACAAGCACACAACGCAAAGAAAACAGAATCTGTCAAAAACAGAAAAGTCTGTAGGAATCTGGATATTTTGAATACTTCTGTAACTCCAAAAATTCTGAAAAAGTAGCACAACGTGAGAAATTTGTATATTAATCTTGTGTAAAGAATTTAGAGCAAAATCATGTTTATGTGATTTATGAAAATTGTTTTTCTGAGCGCAAAAGTTTTTGTTTTTCAATAAGATCAAATCAACTATCACCCAAATCATCCCAAAGGCTTTGCTTAGCACAAACACTAATTTAAACCACGAAAACACATCTAATCAGAGGCAAAATTGGGTATTTTACTGAAAACAGCAAGAAAACAAAAAAGCAAAAAGATACAAGTTGGGTTGCCTCCCAGCGAGCGCTATCGTTTTACGCCCCTAGCTAGGCATAATGCAAATGATCTACGTATTGTCATCTTTGTTTCTAGATCCATACGATGCCCTCATGATTGGTTCATAGGGTGGCTTAATTCTAGTTCTAGGGAAGTGTTCCATACCCTTAGTGGAAATTGAAATTGAATATTGCCTTCTTTCATATCAATCATGGCACCAATAGTACGTAAAAATGGTCTACCAAGAATAATTGGACAAGACGGATTACAATCAATATCAAGAACAATAAAATCTATGGGCATAGAATTCCTATTCCTATTTTCAAGAATAAGAACATCATTAATTCTTCCCATAGGATTTTTAATAGTAGAATCCGCCAAGTGCAAATTTATAGAACATTCTTCAATATCGGTAAGACTAAGCACATCACATAAAGATTTTAGAATTGTAGAAACACTAGCACCCAAATCACATAAAGCAAAACACTCATAATTTTTTATCTTGACTTTGATAGTAGGTTCCCATTCATCATATAATTTTCTAGGAATTGAAACCGCTAATTCCAACTTTTCTTCTAAAGCTTTCATTATAGCATCAACAATATGTTTAGTAAAAGCTTTATTTTGTTCATAAGCATGGGGTGAATTTATCATGGATTGCAACAAAGAAATATAACCAATCAAAGATCAACTATCATAATTAAAGTCTTTGTAATCCAAAAGATTGGGCACGTCACTAGTTAAAGTTTTGACCTCTTCAAACCCACTTTTATCAATTTTCTCAACAAGATTTTCACCCTCCGCATTATCGGGGCGCCTTCTAGCTAAAGTTGACTCTTCTTTAGTCCCTTTATTATCAATCTAAATTTTACTAAACAAAGAATCAATAGAGGAAACACCAATCATTTTAAGATCTCCATCACTTTTATCTTCTAACGAGATTGGTTTAGCGCCCATTTGATTTACTAGGTTAGTCCCAAAAATGATATAAAATGATTGTAAAACATCCAAGAATAATAACATAATAGCATGGAACAATCAAAAATTATAGATACGTTGGAGACGTATCAGTGTGAAGTTGAGTAAAACTCAAAGACCGACCATGGCAGAAGAAAGAGAAAGGATGAAAGTCATTCCCTATGCCTCAGCCATAGGCTCTATAATGTATACCATGTTGTGTACCAGACCTAACGTGTGCGTTGCCATAACTCTGCCAGGCAGGTACGAAAGTGATCCAGGAGTAGATCACTGGACAGTGGTCAAGAGCATCCTGAAGTACCTAAAAAGGACTAAGGACATGTTTGTCATTTATGAAGGTGACGAAGAGCACATCGCAAAGGGTTACGTCGATGCTAGTTTCAACATAGATCCGGATGGCTCTAAGTTTCAAACCGGATACGTATTTATATTGAATGGTCGAGCGGCCTATTGGTGCAGTTCTAAGAAGAGCGTTATGGAAGGATCTACATGTGAAGCGGAGTATATAGCTGCTTTGGAAGCAGCACAAGGAGTCTGATGAAGGAGTTCATATCTGATATGGGTGTAATACCTAGTGCACCAAATCCAATGACTATCTTTTGTGACAATATTGTAGACGACCTTGAAGGGGGACTTGCCGGTAGTCGAATGTCTTGCGCGGTTGTAGGCGTACTCGGCGATGGGTAAGCACTCTTCCCACTCCTTGATGTTCCTCTTGATAAACACGCGTAGGAGAGCGGGTATCGTCTGGTTCGTGACCTCCGTTTGGCCATCGGTTTGTGGATGGTATGCTGAAGATAACAAGAGCTTAATTCTGAGCTTGGCGCATAGCGTCTTCCAAAAGTAGCTTAGGAACTTGACGTCGCGGTCTGACATGATAGTCTTGGGTACTCCATGTAGATGCAAGATTTCCTTACAAAAGAGATTTGCAACATGTGAAGCATCGTCTATCTTGTTGCATGGGATGAAATGTGCCATCTTAGAGAATCGGTCCACAACAATAAACACAGAATCCTTTCCATTTGAGTTCTAGGCAAACCAAGCACAAAGTCTATACTAATATCTTCCCACAAGTGATATGAAATAGGAAGTGGCATATAGAGACCATGGGAATGAGCTTTAGACTTAGCTTTGCGACATGTAGAGCATCGATGTTTGTAGAGAGAGAGAGAGACGTCATAGAACATCTTGGGCCAATAGTAGTTCTTGGAGAGTGTAGCGAATGTCTTGTCGTGTCCAAAGTGACCCATAGGTCCTCCTCCATGAGCCTCTTGCAAAACTAACAAACAAAGAGAAGAATCGGGTATACAAAGTTTGCTAGCTCTCATTAGATAATAATCCTTGATGTAATATCTTTCCCAAGATGTATGCGTCAAACATTTAGCATAAGAAATAGCAAAAGTAGGATCATGCGCATACAAGTGTTTATGTGATCAAAGCCAATGACATTCAATTCAAGTTTAGAAACAAGCTTGCATTTGCGGTAAAGTGCACCCGCCACAACATTTTCCTTACCTTTGATGTACTTTAGGACATAAGGAAATGACTCGATAAATTCACTCCACTTAACATGACACTTGTTTAACTTAGTTTGACCCTTAAGGTACTTAAGCATTTCATGATCCGTATGGATGAAAAATTCATGGGGGCGAAGATAGTGTTCCTACTCACGCAAAGCTCACACTAAAGCATATAATTCCTTGTCATAGATGGGATAGTTGAGTTGCGCTCCGGAGAGTTTCTCACTAAAGTAAGCTATGGGGTGCTTCTCTTGCATTAACACACCTCCTATATCATTGCCACTAGCATCGCAATGAACATCAGAAGTTTTGTCAAAATTGGGCAAAGCAAGCAAAGGAGCATGTGTAAGCAAATTCTTAAGCTCATTAAATGCAGTATCTTGGGATGGTCCCCAAACAAATGGTGCATTTTTCTTACTCAAAGCATGCAAAGGGGATGCAATGGTACTAAAATCATTAACGAATCCACGATAGAAACCGGCTAAGCCAAGGAAACTTCGCACTTGTTGCAAGTTGTTTGGTTGTGGCCAAGTTTTAATAGCATTAATCCGAGCTTCATCTACATGAACACCATTAGAAGACACAACGAAACCCAAGAAAACAAGCTTATCAACACCAAAACGGCATTTGTCCATATTAGCATAAAGTAGCTCGTTTCTAAGAGTTTGCAAAACAGTTCTAAGATGGGTGACATGATCTTTGAGAGATTTGCTAAACACAAGAATGTCATCAAAGTAGACCACAACAAATATGCCTATGTAAGGGCTAAGAACAAAGTGCATCCACTGGTACGCGTCGGATCCAATGACTATATTGTCATTGCCAATGAGCCTAGGTGTCACAAGAGAACCAAGGACATCAAGCACCACTTCAACTCTATTCGTAATTATGTTAATGATGGAGACATAGAACTTTCGAAGTACATACGGATCTCAATGTGGCGGACCCGTTGACTAAACCTCTTCCAAGGTCAAAACATGATCAACACCAAGACTCCATGGGTGTTAGATTCATAACTATGTAAACCAGATTATTGACTCTACTGAAAGTGGGAGACTGTTGGAAATATGCCCTAGAGGTAATAATAAATTGGTTATTATCATATTTCCTTATTCATGACAAAGGTTTATTATTCATGCTAGAATTTTATTGACCGAAAATTAAATACATGTGTGAATACATAAACAAATACTATGTCCCTAGTGAGCCTCTACTAGACTAGCTCGTTGATCAAAGATGGTTAAGTTTTCCTAACCATATACATGAGTTGTCATTTGATAATGGGATCACATCATTAGGAGAATGATGTGATGGACAAGACACAACCGTAAGCTTAACATTCGATCGTATCACTTGAGTTTATTGTTATAGCTTTCTTCATGTCAAGTATCCATTCCTAAGACCATGAGATCATTCAACTCCGGATACCGGAGGAATACCTTGTGTGCTATAAAATGTTATTTCGTAACTAGGTGATCATAAAGATGCTCTACAGGTATCTCCGAAGGTGTCTGTTGGGTTGGCATGGATCGCGACTGGGATTTGTCACTCCGTGTGATGGGGAGGTATATCTGGGACCTCTCGGTAATACAACATCATAAAGAGCTTGCAAGCAATGTGGATAACAAGTTAGTCACAAGATCTTGTATTATGGAATGAGTAAAGAGACTTGTCGGTAACAAGATTGAACTAGGTTTGGAGATACCGATGATCGAATCTCGGGCAAGTAACATATTATCGGACAAATGGAATCGCATAGGGGATTAACTGAATCCTTGACATCATTATTCAACCGATAAAAGATCTTCGTGGAATATGTAGGAACCAATATGGGCATCCAGGTTCCGCTATTGGTTATTGACCAGAGAGGTGTCTCGGTCATGTCTACATGATTCTCGAACCCATAGGGTCCACGTGCTTAATGTTTGGTGATGCTACAGTGATATTAGGATATGCATGATGGTGACCGAGTGTTGTTCGGAGTCCCGGATGAGATCCCAGACATTGCGAGGAGCTCCGGAATGGTCCAGAAGTAAATATTCATATATGAAAAGTTGCTTTCAGGGTTCCGGAAAAAGTTTTAGTTTTTTCGGTATTGTACCGTGAACCTTCTAGAAGGTTCCGGCAACTTCTAGAAGAGTCCGAAAGTCCACCAAGGTTTCCACCATGTTCTAAGGGCCGTCATGGGTTGAGGGGAGGCGCACAAGTCCCTCAAGGCCCATGTGGCTTGGGAGAGGTGGGAAGTCCACCCGTGTATGGAAAAGGAGGGAATTGGACTAGGAGTCCAACTCCTCCCCCTTGGTGCACCCCTAGGGCTTGGAGGGCTGGCCACCACGCCCCTCCACCTATATTTAGAGGTGAGCCCCCCCCCCCCCATAGGACACACAAGCCCTTGGCCCCCCTCTCTCTCCCGTTACTTTTTAACTCCTCTGTCTTTGTTGTTTTGGTAGTGCTCGGCGTAGCCCTGCCGAAATCACTCCACCACCATCACCGTCACGCCGTCGTGCTGCTGGTGATCCCATCTACTTCTCCTCCCTCGCTTGCTGGATCAAGGAGGAGGAGATGTCATCAAGCCGTACGTGTGCTGAACGCGGAGGCGTCGTCTGTTTGGTACTTCATTGGTTTGGATCGCGATTAGTTCGTGACGAGTTACGACTACATCAACAGCATGATATACGCTTCCGCTTAATGGTCTATGAGGGTACATAGACACACTCTCCCCTCTTGTTGATATGCTTCTTCTAGATAGATCTTGGGTGTTCATAGGAACTTTTTTTGATTTTCATGCTTCATTCCATGACACCACCACATGTGGAGGAGCACCTACAGAGAAACAAACCACGTCCATGCCATCGTGCCACAAGGAAAAGGAAGATGAGAAGAACTCATTCGGATGAAGAAGTGCCCAAATCTTTCTACTTGGTTGTGTTCTCTGGCTCGCTAGAGCGCCCCATTGGCGGCTCATATGGAAGACATGGGCGCCGCTGCACATTCATATCTTAAGTTGGTTGGGAACCCTAGATCAGTATTGGACTACCGACCACCTTGCCTGCCATGGCCTACCACACCATGCAACTTATATCCTCTGCGATCAGGGTATGGAGTCCATGAACCGCCTACTCGCCTGCCCATTCTCTCGCTAGGTTCAACATGATATTCTTGCCTGGTGTTGACACCAGATTTTGGCATGGTCAAGAACTTATTTAAGATGGCCTCAAATAGAGAAGTGATCTACATGAAAGAGTTCCTTATTGTTGATATGAACATCTGTGAAGTTTGGGCTATTGCCGTCCGATTTCATCTCGAAGGCCGAAACTATGCTCAAAGTACTAAGATCTTATATTCAGAGTACAGTTTGGACGATTAAGCCCCCAAGACAACCTCATATGAGAAAATTTTCTACACGGATTCTCTTCGTCTCGTCAAACCGATTGATTTTGATATAAAAATCATCTCAATACAAGATTGTATGCAAAAGTTAGAGCCATTCGAATGCAGCCCTGCCAGGAGTCTACATATGGCGCGTCCCACCAGACATGTGTCTGATGGGTAGCGCCACCAATTGGCTATTTTCGTGAGAGATTGGGCCTTCAAGATTGCCTCGAATCAGAAAATGTTCAACATGAAAGTTGTTCGCCTTGTTGAAATGGTTAAATTTTCTTTTGGGCACACCTTCATCAGAGGTTGTATTTGGCGTGTGAAATACAAAAACTGAACTGCTGTCTCAGACATACCTAATCCGAGTTTGGTTAATTTTGGAATGATTTGGACGGGATTTGGACGGCCGATTGAACAACACACAATCGATCAATTCATCTACCACTTTTACCTTTACTTTTATCTCTCTCCCTTGTTCTTCTTCTTCCTCATTCTACGTGAGTTTCGGGTCTACAAAAGCGCCTGTCAGATTTCTTGTGTACCGCGCTTCCGGCCGGGTCTCCTTCTACGTGAGTTGCGGTGCATCACCCCCGGCGTCAAGGGTACACGGTGACATGTTCGTGTGCGAACACACTTTTTGGCGACTCCGCTGGGGATGAAGCTTTGAAATGTCTCCAGCATGTTCTTGCTACGAAGAGATCATCATCAAGTTGCCGCAATCTACAAAGGTAATATGAGTACCCAATTCCCCTTTGTAGATGCAAATAATTCATATGTTGTTGCTAGATCGCCTAATGAGCATAATGTATCGCCTAGCCCTAGTTTTATCAATCATGCATCTAATTATGTGCAAGGGTCATACAAAATAATTTTCATGCTTCAAATTCTTATGATTTTAGCAACATACAACATATGTATCCTAACTCTCATGCATTGGTAACCCCACAAATCCATATGCCGATGAACAACATGATGGGTTTGGTTAATCAATTTGAAACACCTCATGTGAAAATTTCCAATAGCATGCAAGAAAGTGTTTCATACTTTTATTCATCGGTAACCAATTTGCAATATGAGAATCCAACTTTGCCGATGGATGGGAAAATTGGCCATGCTACTACTAACTATTCAGCCAGTTACTCTGAACCATCATATGTTATACCTCATGTTAGTAATTTTTCGGCACCTTATACAACTGTAGATGCTCATAATTCGGCTTTACACCTTCATGGTCATAGCCAAATAAGTGAAAATTTTGCAGGAACACATGTGTCGTCATCTAATACTATAGCATATAATGCATGCTCTACGCAATTTGAGAATTTTGACAACACTCATGAATCATTGCCAAAAGAATCTGAAAGTATTGTAGAGCAATCCGTTCCAGAAGCGGTTGTGGCTGCATTAAAAAAGAGCTTGGTACAAAACAAGGGGATAGTGCTCTTTGCGTTGAACAATATGAAAAGGGCTTGTTTCCTGATTATGTTGCAATAAAGGCTAGAGTTTTGCAAGAAGATGAAACTTCATCAATTGATAGAATTGGCGAGAGAGCATATGGTTATACAACAGTGCATACACCTCCACCGAGTACCGCAACATATTATACACCCCCTACACAGTTGTAAAATTTTGGCAACACTAACAGTTCATTGCCAAAAGATCCTAAAAGGATTGGGGGGAAACTAATCTAGAGCAGGCTGAAATTGAGAGGGGAGTTAAAGCTTTACGCGATAGGGTGCAAGTACTTCGCTAAGAGGGAATTGATAGGGAATTAGCTCAAAGAAAAGAAGCCTTGTCAATTGATATAACCGGTGAAAAGAATGATGATTCGGAAACTAAAAGTGCTTCGATTGAAAAAGCTGAGTCAAGTAGTATATATTTTGAATCCATCAAATCCAAAGAGGCAAGCATCACTAAGAAAGGGCATGACAAGCATAGGAAAACAGCGGTGCTTGATTTTTCTCAAGTTAATGGAACCTACTTCTAGCCCTATGAGTTCTGTGCCGTAGAAATTGACAAGCCTCAAGGACAAGAGCAAGTAGCTGAAAAAAGTTCGGCTGACAAGGATCTTCAAAGTAATGATGCATGGAATCAAGAAAAAGGTTATTATAAGGCGTTGGGGAGCCATCCAAAGATGGAGCAAGATATTATTCAAGTCACACCACCATCATGCTCTGCCAACATATTTGAAGAGGTGTGCCTAGCAAGTAATTTTCCTATTTCAAGAATTGGTCACAACTTTATAGTTGATGCATCTATTAGAAAAATTCTCATAAGTAATTTTGAAAGACCAATGAAGAAGGGTAATTTACTTGTTATCAATAAAATTGTTATTGAGCATATCGGTCAACCCATTGCGCCATCTATAAAGACCGATAGTGACTTATTGTTGCAGCCAAGGCTTTCCCTATTGCTTTATCTAAAGTTCATATCTAATTGCGTAGCTTTGCTTATTTATTACTTGGCTTGCATTTGGTCTCAATTGGGACATGTATGCTCTAACTATTTTTCGTTTCAGAAATTTAAATCCAAGGTTAAATTCTTTTGAGAAAACCGATGCTATTATGATATTGTATTGAAAGACATCGGATATAGAGTGCAAAACACATTGCATAGTCGAATGGGGAGATTCCAAATCTGAACCATTCGTTTGCTTACCTTCTAAGCCGTTTTCACAACAAGACTGACTAAATAATAAGTATACCTTCAATTCAAGCATGTGTGATCAAATATTTGATTTGTTGCTGAAAAATAATTACATTAGAACTCTTGATCACCATGTCAAGCCATCAATCCAAGGACGAATGTATTGTAAGTTGCATGATTCGTCCAAGCATAAATGACGATTGAAATTTGTTGAAACACCAAGAGATGACCAGTCTATTTCGATTGGTCCTGATGAAAAAAGTTTTTTTGCATTGGTTGCTTCAAGCCATTCCATTTAAACATGAGAAGGTAAAAACTACAGGTGACGGGATCAAACTTTCAAGTAAAGAAGTTATTGAAAAGCATAATGAACATAAACTTGAGGGAAAAAATTCCATCAAAGGTACAATGAAGAGGCCAAGGACTGGGGGCAGCAAGCAAATCCAATGATCTATGAAAGCAAACCAAAAGAAAGCAAAGGCCGAGGTAAGCACAAAGGTAAAAGGCCGAAAGTCACTTTTGTGCAACTATTGGAAAAATATCAGAAGATAAGTGAGGAGAACAGTGCTTATCAGCCAAGTAGTTCAAGAGCATCAAGACCATCCCCTAAGCGCAAACCCGAGGATCGGTATTGGAAAAATGAAAATTCTAATGCAGTATATTCATATCCATATTTTGTGCTGCCAATGCCAATGCCATGGATACCTTCCTATGATCATGTAAATCCATATCTATCATGGGATAGGTATGATACAAGGGCGCATTCTTCATCTTATTTTAGACCATCTCACAAATATTATGCAGCTCCAAAAAGATCAACATTTGAACAATCACATGTCAAAGGCCGTTTCAATCATAAGGAATTGGTTCGGAGCTCAAGGAACAAGAAAGAGGTGGTCAAGCAAGTTTATCGAGTTAAAAAATATGATCGCAAGAGTGCCAATTCAGATTTGATCTTAAAAGATAAATAGCCAATTAAAGAGCTCGCATTGGCTACAAAAGGCAAAGAAGTGAAGCAATCAATTGTTAAGAGTCAAAGTGCCAAGTCTGAAGAAAAGAATTTGAGGGTGCACAAGGCCAGAAAAGAATTGCCATTGATCGAAACAAATTCACAGCCAAGGTGCCAACTCGGCTTATCGTATTGCCAAAGAAGGAATTACACAAGGTTAGCGCACAAGAGCTGAAAAAGAAGAACATGACATGGGTCCCTAAGAGGAGCAGCCAAAATAAAAATGATGTGCGGCCTTCTATTGCAACAAGTGTTACAAAAGTGAAGAAAGAGAAGGATGGAAGCAAAAAACAATTAAGCCGAAGGTTTGCATCACCCCATCAAAATCTTCGGTTAGCACATCATCCATATTCGCCAAACATGCCATTTATATCTTTTTTTTTTGAATGAGGACTGCAGGGCTTACACCCCACAGCATTTTATTAAAACCAAGAACAGCAAGTACAAAACCTAGAAAGGTTCCATAAGAAATGGAACAAAATAGAAGAAGAAGATAAAAGAAACTATGTACCATCTAACCTAGAAGAGAAAGAAAATGTAACTATACATGTGACCTCTCAAGGAGGAAGAAAATCAATCCATTTAAGCAGTGCCTCCCTGTGTTTTGACTTGATTCTATGAGCCAAAAGGGAAATGTCATGGACAAAACCATTTCTCCACTGTCTGAAGGTTGGTCTGATGAACCTGAAAGCTTTATCATTTCTGACTTTCCAGATGTTCCACCAAGTAAGAAATACCACTTCTGAAAAGAATGGTTTATTGAACTCCTTCCTAGCCTGGCATGCAATCTGAACCATATCCTGGTTGTTGGGCCATGAAATCTGCAGGTAGTTCCAGACTCTCATGCTGAAGTTACACTGAAAGAACAGATGATTCCTGTCTTCAAGAGTTCCTGTAGGGCAAAGCACACATTCAGGTCCATCATTGATCTTCCACTTCCTGCGCTGAATCATATCCTTGGTGTTTACTCTGTCCATAATGACAAGCCAAGCAAACATTTTGATTGTCATAGTGCAGCATGACTTCCATATCCAACCAAGCAAGGGGTTAGTTGGAATAGGCTCATGGATCAGATCATAATATTTCTTAGCTGTGTATCCAGATTTCTTTCCATGTTTCCAAAACCAGCAATCCTTAGCATTAGCATCCAAGGAGATATGAGATAAAATTTCAGACAGTTGATTTAGTTCCCTATAAGCCATTTCAGATAATGGCAGAGAGAACATAGTATGTAACTCACCTATTTCCATTACTTCCAGAACAGAGAAATTCTTTTGTATGCAAAAGGAGTATAGCCTGGGGAACCTATCCTGAAGTGGAATGCAAGAATTATCCACTTCCCAGGAATCTGACCAGAATAGCAAGGAGTCCCCTTTTCCAACACATACTGAAGACACAGCTCTGAAATTGTCCATTAGCTTACATATGTCCCTCCACCAAAAAGACCCACACATAGCAGTGTCATGTGGAACTCTCTGATAATAGTAACTGTCCCAGATCAAATGAACCCATGGTACATCAGCTTTGTTATAAAATTTGTTTAGGAATTTCATTATCAAAGCTTCATTCTGCAATCCCAGGTTGAGAATGCCAAGGCCACCCTTTAATTTAGGTCTACACACCAGAGGCCAAGCAGCCAGAGAGTTGCCCTTTTCCTGACCATATTTTCTCCAAAGACACTGTCTTTGTATTCTTTCCAGTTGTTTCAAAATTCCTTGTGGAATAGATAAGCTACAGAGGAAGAATATTGGCAATGAGGAAATGACAGAATTTACCAACTGAAGTCTGCTACCTTGTGGAAGAAACCAGGAGCTAGCAGTCAACCTTCTCTCCATACAATCCACAAGTGGCATCAGGTCCACAATTTTGGGCCTAGTGGTTCCAACTAGCAACCCTAGGTATGTAAAAGGCATCACCCCCAGTTGACATCCAAACTGGGAAGCAAGAACATTGGCATAACTGGTATCCACATTAATTGGGTACATAGAAGATTTGTGGTAGTTAATCTGCAAACCAGTTGCCAGAGAGAAGGAGTCTAGAACTGCTTTTAGCACCTTTAACTGAGTAGACTCAGCAGCCACAAACAACAATGTGTCATCAGCATATTGAACCACTGGATAGTCAGGATCATGAGTTACTAGTGGTAAGTAGAGAAATCCTTTACTGAGCTGATCATTAATCATAGTCTGCAGGAGGTCAGCAGCAAGCACAAATAGCAAAGGTGAGATAGGATCACCTTGCTTTACACCACATTTACACTTGAAATGGCTACCTGGAACCCCATTTAGCAGGATTGATGAGGTTGCAGAGGACAACAATTGCTGAATCCAAGAAATCCATCTATTATCAAAACCCTTTGCCAGCATTATTTTTATAATAGCCTCATGCTGTATGGAATCAAAAGCTTTCTCAAAGTCCAATTTGAGCAGCATGATTGGCTTTTTTGACTGACTGCATTGATGAATGTACTCGAATATCCATGCAATACAATCCTGGATGGATCTAGATTTGATAAACCCATACTGATTCTTATGAACACATTTAGTTATTTCCTCTTGAAATCTATTTGCAGCAAGTTTAGTAAGGAACTTCAAGCCCACACTTGTCAATGTTATTGGCCTAAAATCACTGGTATTTTCAGGTGAGAGCTTTTTGGGGATCAGAGTAATATATGCCTCACTAAGATTCTCTAGTCATCCCCAGCTACGATCGGTCACCCTCCATGGGCTTATTTAGATCCATGGATGCAATATAAATTCATATAACATGAAAGGTTAGTACCAAGTCACTATATATTTGATTAGCTACAAGTTTATTTCTGATCCAAAGGGCCGAAATATTTGATTTGTCATTTCATTTGTTTATTTCGGCTATACTTGATTTGGTGGATGAAGTTTACACGGATCTTATGTTAATGGTCGATATTTATCTATCGTCCTAACAATATGTCAAAGCATGGACGGTGTAGTACCCGAACATTGTACTTAGTTTGATTGGAAAGCGAGACAAGCCTTTGGTTTCCATAGGTGCTACACATATTGAGGCGTTCAGTGATTCGTTATGAGAAGTGCAACAAATATCCTAGGGTTATCAATGTTTCGACAAATCACTTATAATTTATCTTGAGGTATGTCTAGATGTAAATTTTACCTTGGGTTGCTTTAATACTACTCATATATCTAGACATGATAATTTAAGAGCAAATGAGTTGGCACAACGAGCATCCGGCTACTATGTTGATCATGGTGTATTGCATATATCTATCAATAGCCGATGCTTATTCTCGCCAACGTAGGTAAGGCCGAACCAAAACCCACTGCTTCGGCACTAATGAATTTTTTATGCTGGCAAAAGCAAGGATTCGAGAAAGTTTATTGTTGATTATCCGCAAGATCCTAGCAGAAGGGTGGACAATATGGTTGATGGATGGTTTTGACATAATATGTATGCAACTTTATAGTCGAATTAATGCGGAAAAGTATTTTCTTTGGTGTGCCCCCTAACGTAGGGGAATATTTGGATATTTATAGAGCTAGAGTTAGGGTTAGGACATATGTGAGGGGCCCACAAGCCTAGGGGCGCCCCCCCCCCCTAGGCGCCCCCTGGGGTGCGCCCCTAGGGCTTGTGGCCTCCTCGTGGGTCTTCTGGCCTCCTCCCGAAACTTCCTAGGTGTCTTGTTGTCCAAGAAAAATAGTCAAAAATTTCGCTCCATTTGTTATTGATTTTCTGTAGAAGACAAAAATAAGGGGAAAACTACAACTGGCACTGGGCACTAGGTTAATAGGTTAGTCCCAAAAATGATATAAAATAGCATATTAATGCATATAAAACATCAAAAGTAGATAATATAATAGCATGGAACAATCAAAAATTATTGATACATTGGAGACGTATCAGTGGCTCTGATAGCTCTCCAGCAACCGTGGGCGCCAGAAGAAGTGGAAACAGAACCCTTTGGGTTAGGCCGGCTACATTTCTCCTCAACTGTAGATCTTGCAAGCCCAAGTTCCTCACCACGCCCTACGAGCTCCTCTCTGGACATGCACCTGAATTTCGCCACTTATGCGTATTCGGCTGCCTCTGCTACCCCGATTTTCTCACAACAACTTACGACGAACTTTCCGCATGCTCGGTTGCCTGCGTTTTTTGGGATACCCCGATCACGCAAGGGCTACCATTGCTACGAACCCCTATCCCATCACATCATTTTTTCTAGGCATGTCATGTTCATTGAGTCGGTTTTCCGTTCCAAATCCTGCCTCGCATGCCCAAAATCCCAGTTGAATCAACTCCTGACCCGCCTACCATAGATCACATCGATCCTGCATGGGTGCCGCCCCAGTCGACCCCTCCTGATTTACCACATGGCTCTCCCATGCATCCCGCACCCTCCACTTCCTCTTCACACACGCAACCCACCACTTCTGGGCCTTCTTCCCCTGACGACCCACTTTCCTCCAATTGGTCTTCTTCCCCGTCTTCCATCCCCCCTGTCGCTTTCACGCGCTCCTCATCTGATGATCACATAGGCCAAACATGACATATTCTAACCCAATCCTCGCTACGCCAATCTTCAGATCACCATCCTCTCTCCTATTCCCTCTTCCGTCTACGCCGCTCTTCGAGATCCAAATTGGGCGTCATGATGCAGTCGGAATATGATGCCCTCATGGTGAACTCGACGTGGACTCTCGTTCTGTGCCCACCAAACAGTAATGTTGTGACCGGCAAGTGGGTTTTCAGGCAAAAAACGAACGCCGATGGGCCCTTGGAGTGATATAAAGCCTGTTGGTCGTCCGCGCCATTGCCCAACGCACCGGCATCAATGTCGTAGAGGGTTGTCAAGCCAGTGAAGACCTGCACTGTGCACCAACTCGATGTGAAGAATGCCTTCCTTCACGGATTTCTCAATGAGCAAGTGTACTGCCACCAGCCGACCGGCTTTGTCGATGATGCTTGCTGTGACCATGTATTTTGCTTCTCCAAGTCACTATACGGACTCAAATATGCGCCATGGGCATGGTTTCATCAGTTCACCGCCTTTGCCACCACCATTGGCTTCATTGTATCATGCTCGGACGCATCCCTGTTCATCCTCCGGCGGGGTGCTGACGTCGCTCATCTTGTTTTGTACGTTGATGATATCGTACTTGCGGCGTCCACGACGGCTCTCCTTTGCTCCATCATCGTTCAACTCCAACGTGAGTTTGCAATGACAGATATGGGTGCTCTCCATTACTTTCTCGGTACCCACGTGCAGTGTACAACGCGCGGGTTCTTCCTCAACCAGGCCCAGTGTGCCGAGGAGCTTCTTCGTTGCGCCGGCATGTCACAATGTCATGCTGCTTCTGATGAGGACATGACTACCTTGGATAAGACCAAAAATATTGCATACATGCATATTTGTCAGGTGATTTCTAGTGCAAACTATTCAATAATATATTTATGTTATCCAGAACAAAAATACTTCACATACTTTTGTGTTTTGTCTAATTGCAGGTGTATGGGACATTTGTACAAT
Source organism: Triticum timopheevii (assembly GCA_963921465.1). Lineage (NCBI taxonomy): Eukaryota > Viridiplantae > Streptophyta > Magnoliopsida > Poales > Poaceae > Triticum > Triticum timopheevii. The sequence continues at coordinate 390,799,859 of OY997274.1, forward strand.
CCACATATGAAGATAAGGGAAAGGAGAAGTTTAGGTGCTGTTCAAAAAGTCTTCTCAAGTCACTTTTGGGCCAAGAGAAGATAGAGTACAAGTCTCTCACGTTCTGGATACAGATTCGGACTGCATAGACATACCTGACTCAAAACGCCAACAACTTTTTCATACGGACTCCGAATTGGGTGATTCTTTTTTTTGTTGGAAAGTAGATTTCATGCTCTTTCCAGCACAATTGGAATCACCTTAAAATCCGTCCGGAGCGTTGAGTTATGGACGAAACAATCTGACGGTGCACCAGAATCCGAGTCAAATTACAAGTCCAAAGGTGTTACGTCACCTCCACTTGGGCCCATTGGCCTTGTACGACCTAGGGTTAGTTTTAGGCTGCCTTGAGACGTCCTCCCACCTCCTTAGCCGCCACCCCTTGCTCCTATATAAGTAGATCCATCTAGTAGCTTTTCCCTTGGGATTTGTTTAGTTAAAAATTAGCCATTGCAACTTCGTGTACTTCGTTTGTGTCCAACGACCAGACCAAGACCGCTTACGGATCCCCACCATTATCAATACTTCATATATATTTGCAATATTCAGATTGCTTTATCATATTCTTGCTCGTTCTTCAATTGCTTGCAGGAATAGACCTTCGTGGTCAGGCTGACCGTGCTTCCGGCATCGTCAGTAACCTCAGGAGATTGGTTTAACGATTGCTAAGGCGCAACGTCGTGCACGTTTGTAGTCGGATTGTCAAAGTCATCTTCACCAAATTGATAGTTATCATCTCATCGAAAGATCGGGACACCCCGCCTCTATCAAGTGGTATCAGTTTTCAGGTTGCTCGGTGAGATTTTTCAGTTATCCCTAGATTCGATTTATTTTCTTACCTATTGTCGAAGAAAAAGCCACAAAAAAAGTTAGATCTATTCATCATTTGTCCTAGCCAGTCCAAGCCTTTGCAATTTTCTTTTCATTGTTTGCATTATTGAATTATCGGTTGCATCGTCGTGTCGAGTTGCTGGTCTTAGTGTCTAGTTCCTTTAGAGTTTCGAGTTCTGTTCACATTAGTCACGCCGCCGCTGCATCATTATCGCATCCGCTATCCGCCATCCCATCCACCAATTTCCACCATGTGCTATGCACTGTTCATTGTCATAATCATAGTTGAGGTCACTCACATCTTCGCCTGATTGAATCTGCATCTTATCTAGTTTGTCTTGAAAAGAAAGAGAAAAAAAGAGAAAAAAAAGGAAATAAAAAAATAGAAAAAGAGAGAGAAGAAAAAAAAACGTGAGAAAAAAAAGGAGAGAAAAAAATCATATCTATCTAGAATCAATCTCGTACCTGATTTCGGGTTGGAATCTGTTTTGCGCACTGTTCAGTAAAACAGGTGTGTCTTCCTCATACGAAGTCCGTTTTGGCTCCGTGAGTACTCAAATTGAAGCTAGCGACGAGCCGCAGGTAAATAGTTGCAAAAGCTTGTTCAATATTTGACACCTCAAAATCGGCTTCTATATAGGTCTTTTTGCCCTCCGAAGTTCGTGAACATAGCTTGTTCCAATTTTTCATGCCAGTTTTAGAATTCTTTGACTCATATCAACTCGGAATTGAGTGATTCTTTTTGCATTGGAAAGCTTGACTTAGTAGAATTCTTTGCAAGAATTTATTAGAAAATTGGCTCAAACTTTTCAATAGGAAAGTTGGAGAGAAAGTTGTTGTATATCCTGCTTGGCAGTTGTTTTTCATCATTATCTTCACTTATATCTTGCTGTCAAGAGCTACTTAGTATCCTTCATTGATGCTAGTTGTGCTACGCCGTGACCTCATTAGTGTTCTAGGCTCACATCTCTAGTCCGGTCTAGCCTAGGACCAGCACAGTACCGTCGTTGAGCGTTTATTCAATATTGCATCTTTGAATTGATTATTGCTAATCTTTTGCTACCATATATAGCCAATCCAGCTCCACATATTTCTACACCGTGTATACGTACACTCCCCTGGCAATCGCTTTACTCAATATTCGGAGTTACTTGACACCGCTGGTTGCCGATCACCGCCTGCTGCATGGTAAGAACTTGTAAGACATTGATATTTGCTTTACTGTGAGCGTTTTACCACCACATCCTAGTAGTTATAGGAACATTATTTTTGGATTTTGTTTCTTGTTCTACTAATCATGACAAGATCCAGAGTCAATTCATGGGCTTTGTCAATCACGGGAGACATGCCACCACCTATGCAAATACCACAACCGTCACGAGAGGTGCACAAACATCCAAATGCACATGATCAGGTTCATGTTTCTATACCACCATTTAATGGCTATTTTAGACCTGCTTTATATATTGAATGGGAGTTAGACATAAATAATATATTTGCTTCCCATAATTTTGATGAACGTAAAAAAGTTACGGTTGCGGTTGGTTCTTTCACTGGTTATGCTCTAGTTTGGTGGAGTGAATATTGTCGGTTACACCCTGATTATGTACCTAATACTTGGGATGATTTAAAACATGTCATGAGAGATAGATTCGTCGATGTTTATTATACTCGTGGCATGATTAAAAAACTGGAACATTTAAAACAAGGTAGTGACACCGTAACAAAATATTATGATGATTTACAAACTACCTTGTTGCACTCATTTTTAGAAGAAAGTGAAGAAGATTTTATGGATAGATTTTGGGGAGGATTAAATCATAATATTCAGGAGATACTAAGTCATGAAGAGTGTTATCCTATGGACCATTTGTTTCGTCTTGCTTGCAAAGCTGAACAGGAAATAAAACGACGTGTTGCCCACAAGGAGAACAAGCGCACAGTGCACATTCCAACTGTTGATACAGATGTTTATTCAACAACTAGGCGTACTATGGCAACCACATCCGTTGTTGCGAGGACTACATCATCTCCACCATGTGACACATCACCATCGAGAGTGCCTGCATCATCTGAGTTGACTATAAGAGGTAATGACAAAGGTACAGATTTTCCACTTTTACATGAGAATGATGCATGCCTAGTTAACTTGAATACATCATGTGTTGAGCTACCCACTACTTTGATCACACCACCTATTTTAGAGGATTATGTTGATAATTTGACTTTGCCATGTGATCAAACAACTGAAATACCAACAATTTTGAGAGCAACCATTGAATTAACTGTTGATGCAAAAGAATCAATGTTTAATCATTTTGATATGACCTCTAATCTTGGTGATGATTCTGTGTCGAATGACTCATTGCATGTTTGCTTATCTAAGCATGTTGTCGCATGTAAATTTGATTCAAATAAGGTTTATTCATCAATGTTGGGATGGTTTAATGATGAACATTGTCAATCTTTTGAAATAAATAAGAGCTTCACTTATATGTGCAAACTGAGTAGCAATATTTTCATGCCTTCTAGTTCTTGTGCTAATTTGTTGGCTTTAGATTTTATGAACTATGCAAGTTACTCATCTATTCATGTGTCATATAAGCAAAAATCAAGGGAAGTAGAAATGGATGCCGTATACATATACAACATGTACACCTTGTCTCTTTTATTAGCCACATTTCAGATTAAGCAACGCCAAGGACGGCTTTGTTTTCAAGAAGGGGAGGATGATGAGGACATGATTACCTTGGATAAGACCAAAAATATTGCATACATGCATATTTGTCAGGTGATTTCTAGTGCAAACTATTCAATAATATATTTATGTTATCCAGAACAAAAATACTTCACATACTTTTGTGTTTTGTCTAATTGCAGGTGTATGGGACATTTGCACAATCCACATATGAAGATAAGGGAAAAGGAGAAGTTTAGGTGCTGTTCAAAAAGTCTTCTCACGTCACTTTTGGGCCAAGAGAAGATAGAGTACAAGTCTCTCACGTTCTGGATTCAGATTCGGACTGCACAGACATACCTGACTCAAAACGCCAACAACTTTTTCATACGGACTCCGAATTGGGTGATTCTTTTTTTGTTGGAAAGTAGATTTCATGCTATTTCCAGCACAATTGTAATCACCTTAAAATCCGTCCGGAGCGTTGAGTTATGGACGAAACAATCTGACGCTGCACCAGAATCCGAGTCAAACTACAAGTTCAAAGGTGTTACATCACCTCCACTTGGGCCCATTGGCCTTGTACGACCTAGGGTTAGTTTTAGGCTGCCTTGGGACGTCCTCCCACCTCCTCAACCGCCACCCCTTGCTCCTATATAAGTAGATCCATCTAGTAGCTTTTCCCTTGGGATTTGTTTAGTTAAAAGTTAGCCATTGCAACTTCGTGTACTTCGTTTGTGTCCAACGACCATACCAAGACCGCTTACGGATCCCCACCATTATCAATACTTCATATATATTTGCAATATTCAGATTGCTTTATCATATTCTTGCTCGTTCTTCGATTGCTTGCAGGAATAGACCTTCGTGGTCAGGCTGACCGTGCTTCTGGCATCGTCAGTAACCTCAGGAGATTGGTTTAGCGATTGCTAAGGCGCAACGTCGTGCACGTTTGTAGTCAGATCGTCAAAGTCATCTTTACCAAATCGATAGTTATCATCTCATCGAAAGATCGGGACACCCCGCCTCTATCAGCTTCCACACTAGTTGACATGGCACCGAAAGTCGTTGCCGACACCGGCACACTCTTTTCAGACCCATCTGAATATCACAGGCTCGCTAGGGGCTTGCAATATCTCACCATGATGTGTCCTAATCTAGCGTACGCGGTGCAAAAAGCTTGCCTCCATATGCATGATCCGCGGGACAATCACCTTGCCATCATCAAGCGAGTTATGTGGTATGTTCGTGACATGCTCACGCATGGGCTTCTTCTTCCAGCTTCATCATCGACAGACAACATTGCTTATTTAGATACTGACTCTATCGGCTGCCTCGACACCCGCCGGTCCACCTCTGGTTACTGTGTATACATTGGTGCCACACTCGTCATGTAACGCCCCGGACCCGATGCGCCAGGTGTCCGCCAGTTTTTCATCGTCATTGACATGTCATTTACTTGCGTGTTGCATTTTATCATGTCATCATGTGCATTGCATTGCATACGTGTTCGTCTCATGCATCCGAGCATTTTCCCCGTTGTCCGTTTTGCAATCCGGCGCTCCTATGTCCTCCGGCGTTCCCCTTTTGTCTCCTGTTGTGAGTGGGTGTTAAACTTTCTCGGAATGGCTGGTCTTGCCAAGCGGCCTTGGTATAGCACCGGTAGACCGCCTGTCAAGTTTCGTGCCATTTGGAGGTCGTTTGGTACTCCGACGGTTAACCGGGTAACCGCAAAAGCCTCCTTCTCTTTGTAGCCCAACGCCCCTCCAAACTGGCCCAAAACTCAACAAACTCCCCTCCATGCTCTCGGTCGTTCGATCACGATTGCGTGGCCGAAAACCGTGCTCCATTTGGACTCTTCTAGCTCCCTCTACCTATAAATATGCCCCTTCCCCGAAATTCGCGGATCAAATCGCCCCTAACCCTAGCAAAATCCTCCCCGCCACCACCGGACGTGTCCGCCCGCCGCCGGACACGCCTGCGCCGCCGTCCGCAGCCACTCCCCGCGTGACACGTGTCCCCGCCGTAGCCTTCCCCGCGCCCCGCCGCGCCCCGCCGGGCCCAAGGCCGGCCGGCCCGCGCCGCGACCGGGCCCCGAGCCGGCCCGCGCCTCCGCCCGCATCCTCCCGCGCCGCCGCTCCCCGCCGCCTCGCGCCATGCCACCGGCCGCCGCTGCCGCGGGCGCGCCGCCCCGCGCTCCGCCGTCCCGCGCCGGCCTCCGCCGTCGTCGACCCCGCGCCGGCCGGCCTTCTCGCCGCGCCGTGCCTCGGCCCCGCCCCGGCCCTTCTCCAACGCCCGCTCCTGCCGCCCTTCTCCAGCACCACCGCAGAGCCGCCCTGCCGCCGGCCCGCGCCGCCGGTGCCGTCCTGCCGCCGCATGGCGCCGGCCTCACCCCGCGCCGCCGGGACCTCCTCCGCCTCCCTGCGCCGAGATCCGGTCGGATTCAGCGAGATCCGGCCCGGATCCGCCTTCTCCGGCCCTCCCCGGCGTCTTCGCCGTCAGCTCCGGCGACCCCACTCCAGCCATCCTCGATCTCCGCGCCCGTTGACTTTCCCACGAGGTTGATTTTTCTGCTACGTCTTGAATATATTTACATTTTCATGCCATGTTCATCGCATTGTATCTCTGCATCCATAGCTCCATTTTGTGCGTGTAATATGTCAAATTGTTCGTCTCAACGAGTACATCATTTCATTCCATTGCATCATATTCATTTGAGCTCATCTTGATGCCTGAATCATCGTTGTAAGAGTGCTTCATGATGTTTTCTGCTGTCTGTTAACAGGACTAGCTCTTTTGTCATTTTTGCCATGATTGATGTGTGCATCCTATGAGGTTGATGTCTACATGTGTTTTGATCTATGTCATGTCTTCTTTACAGTGGTGTATGCCATGTATTTTTGTGATCAATGTGGTGACTAGCACAAGCATACAAACTAGGCATCGTGATGTTGCTGATTTTAGTCCCTGTTCTGCTGTTATTTTGATGCCATGTAAACATGTTGCTACCGAGAGATCAATGCATATTTTGAGATACTTCAGTAAGGTTGTTTTGAACATGTGGTTATTGTCTGTCCATTCATGCCCTTGGTTGCAATTATGGAGTAGTCTAGCATGTCATTTTCGTGCTCTACTTTCGCTTCAAAATGTTTCCTGGCAGATTGTTTACATGTTATTCAATTTTGCCAAGGTTGTTGTAGTTGATCCTTTCATGCTATGGACTAGTTCTTGCCTTGGGTTGTTTCATAAACATATCTTCTGCGGATGCTATGCTTATCTTGTCATGCAATGACTTGTGGTGAGTGAATCGAGCTTGTTAAGTAGTGTACTCGCTGTTGCTGTTTTGCTAGGCTGAATCTGTTATTTCGTGATGCGATGTAAACCTGCTGCTACAAATCATTCTAAGCATAATCTGGAGATGTTTACTAAATATGTTTTGTTCTACATGTTATGCTTTATCCATTCATGCCCCTGGTTGCAATTATAGATTGATGTAGCTTGTTCATATCTTGCTCCAAAGTTGCTTGATAATGTTGCTGTCAGCCTATTAACACTAAGTTCAGTTGTTGCCATGATTGTTGCTAGTGTTCCATGTACCCTATGGACTTGCTCTTGCCACTCTTAGCTTCACAAACATATCTTCTTACTGTTGGTTGCCTTGCCATGCCTTATATTGCTCTGTGGTGAGTGGTACAAGCTCACCAACATGCCTTCATAATTCTGTTTCTGCCATGTATGAACCTGTCATATAACTTGCCATGTTTACATGGATGCCATCATATCTTTTGATCCTTTGTGGCTCATGGTCAGTAAGGGATTCTTGTTCTATGAATTTAGTAGTATCATGTCATGCCTTTGTTTGCCATGATAAGTTCCTGTAAGATGTTGTTTGATAGCTCTAAACATTGCAACCTGATGTTATTTTCTGCAAAGTCTGGAACTGTTATTATTTGCAATCTTGCCATGTGTGTTTGAGCATGTTCTAGTAGTTTCTGGAGATAGCTCAGTGTTCATGCTTTGTTATGATTTACCTGTACATCATGCCCATGCCTTTTGTTTTCTTGTTGAGGTCCTGTAGCATATTGTTTTTATGCTTGCAATATGCCTAGTTGCTGTTTTGGACAGATTGTTGCTATAACTTGTTTCATGTGTGTGTGTTGAACCGTTGCTCCGTTTTGAGTATGCTCTATATGAAACTTGCTTGATTTTGCATGTAGTTTCATATTATCATGTTGCTTCTATGTTTTAAGGTGTTTGCTTAATGTTTGGGTGCATTTTGCATCAATGCCATGTTTAACTTGTTTTGCTCATATCTTCTAGGCCGTAGCTCTGAACTAAATGATCTTTATATGTAACTTGACTAGAATCTTATGTAGATCATCTTGTTGCATCTTAACTTGCTGTTTAACAACTTGAACATAAGGTTTATTCAGATCTGGACCAATTTCGAAATGTGCATATGAGGACTTACCGGAATTGTTATATGTTGTTCCTGGCCTCATTTAAACTTACCTTTATGTGTTGCTCTTGTTTGCATCATCTCTTGCCATGAGTAGCTTCATGTAGACTTGTCATGCATCATGCTTGTTGTGCATCATGTCTTGTTCATGTGTGGTGTGTTTACTATGTTGTGTGCTTCTTCTCGATAGTTCCCGTTTCGTTGCGGTCGTGAGGATTCGTTCGTCTACGCTTGGTTCGGCTTCATCCATTCGTCTTCTTCATGGACTCGTTCTTCTTCCCAGCAGGATTTCAGGCAAGATGACCGCTACCCTGGATCTCACTACTATCATTGCTATGCTAGTTGCTTCGTTCTATCGCTATGCTGTGTTACCTATCTTTTGCTCTTCAAGCCTCCCAAATTGCCATGTCAGCCTCTAACCTTGTCACCCTTCCTAGCAAACCATTGCTTGGCTATGTTACCGCTTTGCTCAGCCCCTCTTATAGCATTTCTAGTTGCAGGTGAAGTTGAAGATTTCTCCATGGTGGACAGGATTTTGGTTGGGATATCACAATATCTCTTATATTATTAATGCATCTATATACTTGGTAAAGGGTGGAAGACTCGGCCTTTTGCCTGGTGCTTTGTTCCACTCTTGCCGCCCTAGTTTCCATCATACCGGTGTTATGTTCCCGGATTTTGCGTTCCTTACGCGGTCGGGTGATTTATGGGACCCCCTTGATAGTTCGCTTTGAATAAAACTCCTCCAGCAAGGCCCAACCTTGGTTTTACCATTTGCCTCACCACCACCTATACCTTTCCCTTGGGTCGGCCAACCCAAGGGTCATCTTTATTTTAGCCCCGCCGGGCCAGTGCTTGTCTAAGTGTTGGTCCGAACTGAGTAGACTGCGGGGCCCCCTCGGGGAAACTCGAGGTCCGGTTTTACTCGTAGGATGTCTCATCCGGTGTTGCCCCGAGAACGAGATATGTGCAGCTCCTATCGGGATTGTCGGCGCATCGGGCGGCTTTGCTGGTCTTGTTTTACCATTGTCTAAATGTCTTGTAAACCGGGATTCCGAGTCTGATCGGGTCTTCCTGGGAGAAGGTATATCCTTCGTTGATCGCGAGAGCTTATCATGGACTAAGTTGGGACACCCCTGCAGGGTATAATCTTTCGAAAGCCGTGCCTGCGGTTATAGGCAGATGGGAATTTGTTAATGTCCGGTTGTAGATAACTTGACACCAGATCCGAATTAAAATGCATCAACCATGCGTGTAGCCGTGATGGTCTCTTTTCGGCGGAGTTCGGGAAGTGAACACGGTTTCTGGGTTATGTTTGACGTAAGTAGGAGTTCAGGATCACTTCTTGATCATTGCTAGCTTCACGACCGTTCCGCTTGTTCTCTTCTCGCTCTTATTTGCGTATGTTAGCCACCATACTTGCTTAGTCGTTGCTGCAACCTCACCACTTTACCCCTTCCTTTCCCTTTAAGCTTTGCTAGTCTTGATACCCATGGTAATGGGATTGCTGAGTCCTCGTGGCTCATAGATTACTACAACAACAGTTGCAGGTACAGGTTATGCGATGATCATGACGCGAGAGCGATGCTTGCTTGCGTTGAGTTCTTCTTCTGCTTCTTCTTCGATCAGGGAATAGGTTCCAGGTCGGCAGCCTGGGCTAGCAGGGTGGATGTCGTTTGAGTTTCTGTTTGTGTTTCATCCGTAGTCGGATGATGATCTTATGTATGATGATGTTGTATTCATGTGGCATTGTATGCCTTATGTATGTATCCCCATCTATTATGTAATGTTGATGTAATGATATCCACCTTGCAAAAGTGTTTCAATATGCGGGTCTATCCTTGGTGGGGCCTTCGAGTTCCTTTTGGATAGGGTCGCATATTGGGCGTGACAAGTTGGTATCAGAGCCTCGACCGACCCTAGGAGCCCCCTTGATTGATCGTGTAGTTTGGCCGTTGTTGAGTCTACAAGAAAACTGTTTTCAGAGTCTAGTTATATCGGAGAGTAGGAATTCTTTTTACTCTTCTGCCCCTTCATCGCTCTGGTGAGGAATCTTGACGTAGGTGTTTTGAATTACTTCTCTTCCCCTTCAAATTTTTCTTTAGGATCACGCAGTTGGTTTTCCGATCGTTGGTTCTCAGCTCTTTTGATCCGGTGCAGTTCTCGTCAAGTCGGCTCGACCCTCTTCATCTTGAGTTCAATCCTCAGTTCGCTCTCAATGAAGTTGTGTCTCCGTCCTCAGTTGTTTTCTTTTCCCACCCACCCTCCCTTTTCTTCTTGAAGCCGGATTCCGTAATCGAGTATCCATCCTACTCGTGCGAAGCCTTTGCTTTCTTTCCTCAATGATTTCAACCGGTGTTGTCTCTTCAAGATATTCGTGATTTCCCCTTCCAAGTTACATTTGTTTTCCCGCCCTCCCACCCTCTTCTTCCCGGAGCCTGAGTCTCTTTCGAGCATCAATTTTCATTCGTACGGAGGTTCTTCAGTCTTCCCTCAACTATTTCAACTGGTGAATTCTCGTCTCGTTTGACATTCTTCATCTCTTTTCTTCTCCGGTGGACGCAATTCAAGTTTTTCAGGTTAATTACATTCTTTCCTTGGCTTAAGTGTTTTCCTTGCTCGTTCGCCTCTCGCCAGTTTATCCTTCCGGAGTGCTCAAGACATCTCAGGAGATTCGTCGGTGTTTGAATTAATTCGACGTTGTCACCTCATTCAAATATTTCAACTGTTCTGGTGCATCATTTATCTGGTCAACAATCTTTTCCAACGGTGCTTTTCTCTTTAGTGGGCCCTAACCCACAGGTCTTTTCCCAGGATCTTACCTGACTCTTCTAATTCCCCCGGAGTTATTCGCAATTCTTTCAAGTGTGACGTAAGAATGGATTTCATCAGTCAGATGTTTTTCCAAGATCTCGTTCAAATTCTTTTCATTGTTGGCTCAACCCCTTCTCTTTTCATTCTACCGGAGTATCTCAGTAATTTTGGTGGTGTTTTCCCGTCGTCATTGAAGACCGAAGAAGAGTTTTTCCTCTCAATCTTGCCCGTTCTCTCGAAGATTCGTGGTTCTAGCTTCATATTATTATCTGAAATTATTCCATTTGTCAGATATTCTTTTCACCCATACGGAGTATTTCAGGAGTTGTTTTTTCGTCTTGATCATCCGGAGGCCATCATTTCAGCTACCGTTCTCTATTTATCCCGGTGCTTCGTTCAAGTATTCTTTATCAGCTCATGATCTCTTTGTTCTTCTGCATCTAAATCCCCTCTAGCATATTGGTTCTTCTAATTCTTCCATGCGATTCATTCTCTTTCATCAGTCATTTTCGAATTCTTACGGTGGTTCGTTCATGATTCTTTTTCCTTCATTTTCATTCAATCCATTCATTCTTTCCAATCATACCGGTGGTTCATGAAGAACTTCTCAAGTTTGTGATATGTCACTGCTCAATTCTTTTTCAACAAGAATAAGTAATATGCAAAAATCCATGGTTGGTCATCAATTTAATTTGATGAAGGATAAGCATACAATAAATCTTATTCTTATTTCATCCAAGTGAGTAATCCCTTCCTTCGGAGTTTGTTCTTGTTGAATAAATTCTAGTTCCAAGTGTCTTCATCTTTTCTTTTCCGGAGTTCAATTTCCACGGCCATCTCGTCGAAACCTCCATCTAAATCACCGCAAGGCTCATCTTATTCTTTCATCCTTCATTCTATCTCATCATCCTTTTATTACCGGAGTTCTTCATAGTGGTTCTTCATGATTTAATCTTTTCTTCAAGAATTCATCAAGATTTTGTTGGTGGAGTTCAAGTATCTTTCTTCTCGCGTCTCGAAGTGCAATTAATTCTTCCTTTTCCTCTGAAGTGGAGTTTTGCATTTCTTTATTCCTCTCAGCTATTCTATCTTTTCCGTTTGTGGTCGGTTATCACCTCATAATTTCTGAGATGTTATCCGTAAGTCCACATCAAGCTTATTCTTTTCGTTGTTGATTTTTCTCAACAACTCCACTCAATCATTCCTTCTAAGTTCTTTTCATTCAATTCTTTCAATTCTTCCGGAGGCTTTGCATTGTTCATCTCGTCAAGTGTCATCCCATCTTGTGAAGTTCGTGTTCTATTCTTTCCATTTTCAGCCCGAGTGCTACCTAAGTCCTTTCAGTCTTATCCGTTTCTTATCTCGTTCCAACCAGAGTGGTTTCATAGTCTATCTGATTCTGTGAGCTTTCAATTCTCGTCATTCTCATTGTTCCTCTCTTCTTCTCGAGTGCTCTCGATTCTTTGCTTCTTCTCTTGAGTTCTTGTTTCACCTCTTCCTTTTTCCCTTCCGCCTCGGTCCTAAGATCTCGGGACGAGATCTCTTGTTAGTGGAGGAGTGTTGTAACACCTCGGATCCGATGCGCCAGGTGTCCGCCAGTTTTTCATCGTCATTGCCATGTCATTTTCTTGTGTGTTGCATTTTATCATGTCATCATGTGCATTGCATTGCATACGTGTTCGTCTCATGCATCCGAGCATTTTCCCTGTTGTCCGTTTTGCAATCCGGCGCTCCTATGTCCTCCGGCGTTCCCCTTTTGTCTCCTGTTGTGAGTGGGTGTTAAACTTTCTTGGAATGGCCCGAGTCTTGCCAAGCGGCCTTGGTATAGCACCGGTAGACCGCCTGTCAAGTTTCGTGCCATTTGGAGGTCGTTTGGTACTCCAACGGTTAACCGGGTAACCGCAAAAGCCTCCTTCTCTTTGCAGCCCAACGCCCCTCCAAACTGGCCCAAAACTCAGCAAACTCCCCTCCATGCTCTCGGTCGTTCGATCACGATCGCATGGCTGAAAACCATGCTCCATTTGGACTCTCCTAGCTCCCTCTACCTATAAATATGCCCCTCCCCCGAAATTCGCGGATCAAATCGCCCCTAACCCTAGCAAAATCCTCCCCGCCGCCACCGGACGTGTCCGCCCGCCGCCGGACACGCCCGCACCGCCGTCCGCAGCCACTCCCCGCGTGACACGTGTCCCCGCCGCCGCAGCCTTCCCCGCGCCCCGCCGGGCCCGAGGCCGGCCCGCCCGCGCCGCGACCGTGCCCCGAGCCGGCCTGCGCCTCCGCCCGCATCCTCCCGCGCCGCCGCTCCCCGCCGCCTCGCGCCACGCCGCCGGCCGCCGCCGCCGCGGGCGCGCCGGCCTCCGCCGTCGTCGACCCCGCGCCGGCCGGCCTTCTCGCCGCGCCGTGCCTCGGCCCCGCCCCGGCCCTTCTCCAACGCCCGCCCCTGCCGCCCTTCTCCAGCACCACCGCAGAGCCGCCCTGCCGCTGGCCCGCGCCGCCGGTGCCGTCCTGCCGCCGCATGGCGCTGGCCTCGCCCCGTGCCGCCGGGACCTCCTCCGCCTCCCCGCGCCGAGATCTGGCCGGATCCGGCAAGATCCGGCCTGGATCCACCTTCTCCGGCCCTCCCCGGCGTCTTCCCCGTCAGCTTCGGCGACCCCACTCCGGCCATCCTCGATCTCCGCGCCCGTTGACTTTCCCACGAGGTTGATTTTTCTGCTAAGTCCCGAATATATTTACATTTTCATGCCATGTTCATCGCATTGTATCTCTGCATCCGTAGCTGCATTTTGTGCGTGTAATATGTCAAATTGTTCATCTCAACGAGTACATCATTTCATTCCATCGCATCATATTCATTTGAGCTCATCTTGATGCCTGAATCATCGTTGCAAGAGTGCTTCATGATGTTTTCTGCTGTCTGTTAACAGGACTAGCTCTTTTGTCATTTTTGCCATGATTGATGTGTGCATCCTATGAGGTTGATGTCTACATGTGTTTTGATCTATGCCATGTCTTCTTTACAGTGGTGTATGCCATGTATTTTTGTGATCAATGTGGTGACTAGCACAAGCATACAAACTAGGCATCGTGATGTTGCTGATTTTAGTCCTTGTTCTGCTGTTATTTTGATGCCATGTAAACATGTTGCTACCGAGAGATCAATGCATATTTTGAGATACTTCAGTAAGGATGTTTTGAACATGTGGTTATTGTCTGTCCATTCATGCCCTTGGTTGCAATTATGGAGTAGTCTAGCATGTCATTTTCGTGCTCTACGTTTGCTTCAAAATGTTTCCTGGCAGATTGTTTACATGTTATTCAATTTTGCCAAGGTTGTTGTAGTTGATCCTTGCATGCTATGGACTAGTTGTTGCCTTGGGTTGTTTCATAAACATGTGTTCTTGAGGATGCTATGCTTATCTTGTCATGCAATGACTTGTGGTGAGTGAATCGAGCTTGTTAAGTAGTGTACTCGCTGTTGCTGTTTTGCAAGGCTGAATCTGTTATTTCGTGATGCGATGTAAACCTGCTGCTACAAATCATTCTAAGCATAATCTGGAGATGTTTACTAAATATGTTTTGTTCTATATGTTATGCTTTATCCATTCATGCCCCTGGTTGCAATTATAGCTTGCTGTAGCTTGTTCATATCTTGCTCCAAAGTTGCTTGATAATGTTGCTGTCAGCCTGTTAACACTAAGTTTGTTGTTGCCATGATTGTTGCTAGTGTTCCATGTACCCTATGGACTTGCTCTTGCCATGCTTAGCTTCACAAACATGTATTCTTACTGTTGGTTGCCTTGCCATGCCTTATATTGCTCTGTGGTGAGTGGTATAAGCTCACCAACATGCCTTCATAATTCTGTTTCTGCCATGTATGAACCTGTCATATAACTTGCCATGTTTACATGGGTGCCATCATATCTTCTGATCCTTTGTGGCTCATGGTCAGTAAGGGGTTCTTGTTCTATGAATTTAGTAGTATCATGCCATGCCTTTGTTTGCCATGATAAGTTTCTGTAACATGTTGTTTGATAGCTCTAAACATTGCAACCTGATGTTATTTTCTGCAAAGTCTGGAACTATTATTATTTGCAATCTTGCCATGTGTGTTTGAGCATGTTCTAGTATTTTCTGGAGATAGCTCAATGTTCATGCTTTGTTATGATTTACCTGTACATCATGCCCATGCCTTTTGTTTTCTTGTTGAGGTCCTGTAGCATATTGTTTTTATGCTTGCAATATGCCTAGTTGCTGTTTTGGACAGATTGTTGCTATAACTTGTTTCATGTGTGTGTGTTGAACCGTTGCTCCGTTTTGAGTGTGCTCTATATGAAACTTGCTTGATTTTGCATGTAGTTTCATATTATCATGTTGCTTCCATGTTTTGAGGTGTTTGCTTGATGTTTGGGTGCATTTTGCCTCAATGCCATGTTTAACTTGTTTTGCTCATATCTTCTAGGCCGTAGCTCCGAACTAAATGATCTTTATATGTAACTTGACTAGAATCTTGTGTAGATCATCTTGTTGCATCTTAACTTGCTGTTTAACAACTTGAACATAAGGTTTATTCAGATCTGGACTAATTTCGAAATGTGCATATGAGGACTTACCGGAATTGTTATATGTTGTTCCCGGCCTCATTTAAACTTGCCTTGATGTGTTTCTCTTGTTTGCATCATCTCTTGACATGAGTAGCTTCATGTAGTCTTGTCATGCATCATGCTTGTTGTGCATCATGTCTTGTTCATGTGTGGTGTTTACTATGTTGTGTGCTTCTTCTCGATAGTTCCCGTTTCGTTGCGATCGTGAGGATTCGTTCGTCTACGCTTGGTTCGACTTCATCCGTTCGTCTTCTTCATGGACTCGTTCTTCTTCCTAGCGGGATTTCAGGCAAGATGACCGCTACCCTGGATCTCACTACTATCATTGCTATGCTAGTTGCTTCGTTCTATCGCTATGCTGCGTTACCTATCTTTTGCTCTTCAAGCCTCCCAAATTACCATGTCAGCCTCTAACCTTGTCACCCTTCCTAGCAAATCATTGCTTGGCTATGTTACCGCTTTGCTCAGCCCCTCTTATAGCGTTGCTAGTTGCAGGTGAAGTTGAAGATTTCTCCATGGTGGACAGGATTTTGGTTGGGATATCACAATATCTCTTATATTATTAATGCATCTATATACTTGGTAAAGGGTGGAAGACTCGGCCTTTTGCCTGGTGCTTTGTTCCACTCTTGCCACCCTAATTTCCGTCATACCGGTGTTATGTTCCCAGATTTTGCGTTCCTTACGCGGTCGGGTGATTTATGGGACCCCCTTGACAGTTCGCTTTGAATAAAACTCCTCCAGCAAGGCCCAACCTTGGTTTTACCATTTGCCTCACCACCACCTATACCTTTCCCTTGGGTCGGCCAACCCAAGGGTCATCTTTATTTTAGCCCCCCCGGGCCAGTGCTTGTCTAAGTGTTGGTCCGAACCGAGTAGACTGCGATGCCCCCTCGGGGAAACTCGAGGTCTGGTTTTACTCGTAGGATGTCTCATCCGGTGTTGCCCTGAGAACGAGATATGTGCAGCTCCTATCGGGATTGTCGGTGCATCGGGCAGCTTTGCTGGTCTTGTTTTACCATTGTCAAAATGTCTTGTAAACCGGGATTCCGAGTCTGATCGGGTCTTCCTGGGAGAAGGTATATCCTTCGTTGATCGCGAGAGCTTATCATGGGCTAAGTTGGGACACCCCTGCAGGGTATAATCTTTTGAAAGCCGTGCCTACGGTTATAGGCAGATGGGAATTTGTTAATGTCCGGTTGTAGATAACTTGACACCAGATCCGAATTAAAATGCATCAACCGTGCGTGTAGCCGTGATGGTCTCTTTTCGGCGGAGTCCGAGAAGTGAACACAGTTTCTGGGTTATGTTTGACGTAAGTAGGAGTTCAGGATCACTTCTTGATCATTGCTAGCTTCACGACCGTTCCGCTTGTTCTCTTCTCGCTCTTATTTGCGTATGTTAGCCACCATACTTGCTTAGTCGCTGCTGCAACCTCACCACTTTACCCCTTCCTTTCCCTTTAAGCTTTGCTAGTCTTGATACCCATGGTAATGGGATTGCTGAGTCCTCGTGGCTCACAGATTACTACAACAACAGTTGCAGGTACAGGTTATGCGATGATCATGACGCGAGAGCGATGCTTGCTTGCGTTGAGTTCTTCTTCTGCTTCTTCTTCGATCAGGGAATAGGTTCCAGGTCGGCAGCCTGGGCTAGCAGGGTGGATGTCGTTTGAGTTTTTGTTTGTGTTTCATCCGTAGTCGGATGATGATCTTATGTATGATGATGTCGTATTCATGTGGCACTGTATGCCTTATGTATGTATCCCCATCTATTATGTAATGTTGATGTAATGATATCCACCTTGCAAAAGCGTTTCAATATGCGGGTCTATCCTTGGTGGGACCTTCGAGTTCCTTTTGGATAGGGTCGCATATTGGGCGTGACACGTCAGCTGGTCCTCGAAGCGCCAGGCTATCGTCTCTCGATCCAGCGCATAAGTGGAGTACCGTGTTGTCACAAATGTTGTCACTGATTGTGTGTGGCTGCATCAACTTCTTGGTGAGCTCGCCATCTCTCAACCGAAGGCCACCGTCATCTTCTGCGATAATGTTTTGGCTGTGTACATGTCCACTAATCTAGTTCATCATCGGAGGACAAAACGCATTGAGCTTGATATTAATTTTGTCAGAGAAAAGGTGGCCCTTGGTGAGTTCTATATTGTACATGTACCAACAGCTCAACAGCTAGCCGATATCATGATGAAGGGTTTGCCAACATTAGATTTCCAGAGCTTCAGGGTCAGTCTCTGTGTGTCTCCAGGCGCCGGCGACACGAATACGGCAGGGTGCTAGCGAACGTGTTTCAGTAGTGGTGTAGTGGTCTTATTCTTTAGGCTAGACTAGTGTGAATCTGTTGTACAACAAGTGTAGATGTACCCATGTAACACCAAGTCGTAATCAAGGAAGTGTTACACGATCCCTCTCTCTTTCTCTACTTTCATTCAGACTCTAACAATATGCACTAACAAGTGTTAGTATTGGTTATGGAATGGTATGCATTATTTCTTACGTTTGCAAAGTTACTTCTAGAATAGGAGAATTACCCCCGGCTTGTGCATCTGGACGATGCATGCAGCCATTTTATTAATTGTTCACAAAGAACTTACAAAGTAGTACATTAGGTAGTCTGAAGCAACCATCTTAGCAACAACTGTTGACTCCTATCCACCTAATGAAGGGTTGTCGATAACCCAAGCCTAGTACCAAACAAACATCACACAAATGCCTAACATCTAAAGACAACAACTGTTGACTCCTATCCACCTAATGAAGGGTTGTCGATAGCCCAAGCCTAGTACCAAACAGACATCGCACAAATGCCTAACATCGAAAGACAGAGGCCCCAACCAAGCCACATACTGGTTTGGGGCACAAACTGGTCCGACGCACTCTCTTTGTCGTCGCTGTCATCTTCCAACAATCCATCTTCAAAGCATAAACCAACGCACCGACCTTGCCAGGCCTCTCTGCCATCGACGCAACCATGACGCCAGACAACATCCTCCTCCTGCGCGAGTCCATTTCTGCGCATCGGACTCCGAATCTCCACAGCACCACGCCACCGAGATCAGCTGCCAGCAATGTATAAGATGAAGCACCGCTCCACCAAAGAAGTTGTCCTTTGTTCCCTCGAGCTCGTGTGTACCTCCATGAATGATGCCCCAAGGGGGAAACGACAGCAGAGCGCCACCATCATCCGATCTACAGATCTAGGGTTTTCCTCGGAGGTAGCAGAGAGTGGCTAGCATGAACTTCTCCACGATGATGCCTTCAAGAAGGGAATGACGTAGACAGCGCTGCCACCGCAGGCCTTGGCAATGGCCGAAAGCAAGTTTTCACCCAGACTTGTTCAAAGAAACTCCATCTCTCGTGCACGGGTCGCCGCGTCCTACGACGTCCCCGGGAGCGGGATCCCAAGATCCGCCACCACAAGGACCTACCACCTGGTCGTCATCCCTGGCGAAGGGGCGGCGCCACCACCATGTTCGGATTGGGCACCACGCCAACGTCTCCGACCGCCCCCAATCACATAGCCGAAGGAGGACAGCCAACACACGCGCCCACCACCGCTTAGGGCCGACGGACGGCGCTCGAGCCCGACCACCCAGAGGAGAACCGATCTGGGGTGGGAAACCCCAGATCCGCCGCCACCAGCCCCTGCAGCGCCGCCGGGATCCCATCGGGCCGCCACCCGAGCGTGTCAACTCCGCCTCCATGCCGTACACCCAGGGGCGTTGTCGCATCTCAGCTAGAGGATCCCATCATGAAGAAAGGAGGAGGGTCCGCCGTCCGCCAGGCGAGCTTCGCTCGCCGGCCTCCTCCGGCAGCGAGGGGGAAGCAGGGAAGAACGGAGGCCGAGTGAGACGGCGGCTAGGGTGCCCGAGTCGCCTCCCTGGAGGCAACGCGAGCGGTAGTAACCTGTCACGTGTGATGCGTCTCATCTACATTTGCAAAGTAGTGTTTCTTTTTTGCATATAATAGATCGGCCCAAAATATTGTAGGGCTTAATATTGTAAAATTAGCAGTGATTTTACATTGTGCCATGCAACTTTCCGACTATTCAAGTATTTCTTGATTGGTCACATTTCCGTGTGCATAATGTAAGTAACTCTTCTAAAAACAACATGAAAAACTATTTGTGTGCATTTTAGTGCACATCGACTACTCTAGTTTTGCATCGATTTTTTATGCTTTAGGTCAGCCCCACCTAAAAAAAGATCTGCCCTCCGCCATTGGTCCCTTCATTCCAATATAAGTGTTATCATACCCATTGGCGGAGCTAGGAAGGAAGTTGGGGGGGGGGGGGGGGGTGTGGAGGGCAAATGGTAAAACGTGCAGACCTGAGGAGGCAAAATACTAAATTTATCCTCATCTAAACCTCCTAGAAAAATTTCTTCACATTCTTTGCCAAGGCGGGGGCCACTGCCACCTCAGGAGCACACATAGCTTCGTCATTGGTTATATAACGACACTTACTTTGAAAAAGGAGGGAGCAACTAATATGAACCTGTAATTACCCAACCTGTAGCATTACTCGGTCTCATTGTTAGTTTCTTGTCAAAGCCTCAGCCTCTTAACGAGAATCAATTTTATTTGCTATGATTAAACTCTGTCTCAATATGGCGTTTCTATCAAAATTTAATCTAAAAAAAGTTGATAATCAACCCCATAATTTATGGAAGAATAAAAAACTTCTTCGTTACTCGTTAGTGTGGCAGAAGGACGTTGGAGCGAGGAAAATGCACACTATATGCTCAACTTTACTTCTAGACGTACTCCAGCTCCAGTATGCCGGAGGGCAGAATAGGGCAAATCAGCAATAGCCCTCTTCGGGAACATAACTCGGGCGTCCATGCATGGAAATTAAAAGCCTTCAGTGGTAGCGTTAGGCTGCTCATAGTGGGAGTAACATAGCAAGTAACATAACACATCCCAAGAAAAATTTGCTTACATGGCATGTATTTAATAAGGAGAGAGATGGTTGGAGTAACATAATATGTTACTGTAACATAACACATCTCAAGGCAAAATGAGTCTACATCTTAATAAATGATGGCTTGCATGATACTACATACATGTTACTCCCCACTATGAAGATGGTAACATAGACTAGTAACATACTCCCTCCGTCCGCGAATAAGTGTACATCTAGCTTTTGTTCTAAGTCAAAGTTTTAAAATTTTGACCAACTTTATAGAAAATAATAGTAACATATATGACATCAAATTGATAGATTATCAAAGTACATTTCAAAACGAATCTAGTGATACTAATTTGGTGTCATAAATGCTTTTACTTTTTCCTAGAAAGATGGTCAAAGTTTTAAAACTTTGACTTAAAACAAAAGCTAGATGTACACTTATTCATGGACGGAGGGAGTATGTATGTTACTAGTCTAAGTTACTCCCCACTATGACCAGACTTAGCCGTGGGAAGCTGTGCTGCGCGCATTGCATGGCTCGCGGTTTGTTTTTGTTTGCAGCAGGTACAGTAATTAGCTACTACCGTCTTTCTGCCTTTCCTTCTTGAAGCCCTCGCTGACACCGCGAGTTTAGGGTCGACGAGGATCTCATTTAAAATACCCAATCGACCCTAGAGAGTCGTGAGATCCATCACGGTGGCATGTGAAGGTTCAGAGTTAAATTCAAAGAATTCCTTCAGATGTTTCGAAATGCCTTTAGCACTTTTTTCTTAAAACACACTAGTTAGCGTGCACGTGCACTGCACGTATTCCTTACGAAAAAAATAATATTTTCATCCTAAATATTCAAAATAAATAAATAATAAGAGTCTAGTGATGTACTACTAATAATGAATGAATTATTTTCTCTGCCACATGATATAATGATTTAATTTGTTGTGTTGGAGGAAATTTCCTATAAGGAGATGAGTCACTAACCCTCGCAAAAAAAGAGACACTAACACATGCAAATTTTCAATGCAAAAAGTATATATTAAAACTTTTGAGGGGTGTTATTGCTTTCTATAGCTTCAGTATTCTTCCACGGAAGGTCGAGTTGGGTGCGGCATTCGACGGGAGAGAACTGCGCAAGCGCAGGTTGATCGACAGTGATGGGAGCTTGGGGATACAGTGTTGAAGTTTTTTTTAACTTGGGGGAGATAGTTTTGGAGGAGGATGTACGGTGATGAGAGGAGTGCGGCACGTGTTTCTTGTCTAATGTGTCTTTTTAATTACGTGATATAAAGTGAGACGATTTGCTTCCTAATGAACGTGTAATTAAGGTGCAATGATTCTTAACTCCGGAGTTCCAAAAATGATACATCATATATGGTGTGATTATTTGTTTCCTAATGAAGGTGTAATTAGGGTGCATTGATTCCTAATTAAGCTGTTGTGAAAATGATTAAAATTAATAAATAAATATGTGAATTTGATGTGATACAACATTGGGACAATCTGGTTCATTGATGAATGATGGATACGTGGCTGAGATCTAATGTTTCTGCCTCAACTCGTTTGTTTAATAGTAGTGGCGATTCTCCCTATAAATCCGAAAGGAGGGAGTACAATGCAGATTCCCACATACACTTACATAGCTTGAGCCTACGAACGCACACGCGCATCGTACCTTTTTTTCATAAATACGCAAAAGACTTGTGTATCATTGCATTGATTGAGAGAAATAGAGTCAAATAACAGTTACATAACCGATGACAACATGAACACGCGATGCGGCGTGAGTGAGGTGGCTAATGCGCACAAACAAAATAATAGGGGTGTGCGCTCCCCCAAATACAAGAATCTACGTCTCAGGCACGATGTTGCACAGTCCTATGACGCCCGCACGAGCCCACCTGCGTGCCTCCTCCTTGATCGTCGAGGTGAGGTGAGAGATGGAGGGTTGTTCGGTGTTGAAAACACATGCATTTCATTGCTTCCAAATCCACCAAGCCACTGCCCAACCGGAGGTGCATAGGGCACGGTTGATGCTCTCCAAAATAGGCGTCTCCCGCTCACTCCACCAAGTATAAAGGCAACCATGGAGATAAATGTCAAGGAGCTCCTCATCCGCAATGAAACGTCGAAATCTGCTCATCATACCGCATTAGGCGATTGTTGCTCTTATCCGCCGCCATGGCAATCATGTAGAAATCACCACTGATAAGCCAAGGGTCGGTGCACAAGGCACGTGCACCGTGGAGCTTGACAAGGAAAGCCAACATGTCCTCATCGTGTTAGGGGGCATACACACCCAACAACCACCAATGGGCGCCGCATCCCGTTGCCCCAGCAAGTGCAGGATCTCACTACGCCACCACGCAAGAATGATGCCCCCTCGAGTGCCACTGCCGGTAGGAAGAAGAATCCTGAAAGGCGGTCCCACATATCTTGAAAACAATGGACGAGGAGACCGAATCAAGCTTGGTTTCTCAGAAACAAACAACGCTGGGGAAATTTGAGGCAAGAACAAAGTGAACAACATTGCGCTTAGCCGACACAACATCTTGGGATTGACGAAGTCACCAGAAGAGCCTTCATAGTCGATTGAAATGTCTCCTCTCACTGACGAACATCGCCGGAACGGCTGAAATAAATCCAGA
The DNA here is from genome assembly GCA_963921465.1 of Triticum timopheevii. Taxonomy (NCBI): domain Eukaryota; kingdom Viridiplantae; phylum Streptophyta; class Magnoliopsida; order Poales; family Poaceae; genus Triticum; species Triticum timopheevii. The sequence continues at coordinate 390,822,845 of OY997274.1, forward strand.
ATCTAATCCTTGAACTCTCGTGGGCTGGTTCGCATACCTTTAACACTTAATGTCTATGGTATGTGCTAGTAATTTTTTAGAACGAAGTCGTCCCAAATTGACCATTGTGTGGCTCACAGGATATCATGTCATCATCCACCTCTGCTATTCATCACAACAAGAAGAGGAAGGACAAGGGGCCACTAGTGGAGACAGAGGTAAGGAGGAGTTGCCGTCTCCAAAAACTCAATAAGGGTTATAAGAAGTCTGTTTGCATGGATAAGGATTGTTTAGCTTGTCACTCTTTCCCACCTCCATTGCCTGCGAAAGTTATTAAAAATCTGAACACTGCTTATTGCAAGGTCAATGCCCAAGATACTACAGAAGAGAAGCTTACCACTAAGATCAAGAAACCCAAGGTTGCTACCAAGGCAAAGGAGGGGACAAGCAAATCCAAGGAGGGGGCCAACATGTTCAAGGAAGGGACCATTAGTGCGAAGAGCGGGCAGTAATTAGTTGGTCTCTTTAGTTAGTGCTGGTATCTGATCTTTTGGGATGAGGATATTTGTCTCTGTGATGTATATTTGGGTCTTTCTATCTTTGATTCCTATGGATCAGACTATTTGTATGAGATTCCAGTATGGTATGACTTTATGGATCGAAGTTATCCACTCTCTCCTGATTATCTTGGTAGATCAGATATTTAACTGCTGTCAATCTCACTGCACAACCCAACCTCCCTCCCTTCTACTCTCAGTTTTATATAATCATCATGAAGAGAAATTGGAATATCTTGAATTGGAACATTAGGGGTATCAATGACCCAAAGAAATGGGATGCTCTATCTAATAAAATTGCTGAATCCAATTGCTCCATTCTATGCCTCCAGGAAACTAAGAGAGAGTTATTTGACACTTCTTATATTCGAAAATTCTATCCCAAGAACATCTCCAAATTCGAATTTATCCCTTCCATTGGTGCTTCTGGAGGATTACTGATTGCCTGGAATGACAATCTTTTCTCAGGACAGTTGGAACACCTAAATGATTTCTCTTTGACCATTAAGTTCACCTGTAAGCTGTCAGGGACTATGTGGAAACTCACCAACATCTATGGACCCTGTCAGCAGGATGCAAGAACTGTTTTCCTTGATTGGTTTAAGGTATTTCATGTGAGAGATGATGTCAACTGGCTAGTACTAGGTGATTTTAACTACATCAGATATCCTCATAACAGAAATAGAGATGGAGGCAACCTGAATGACATGCTATTATTTAATGAAGCAATCAACAACCAAGCACTTGTTGAAATTCCACTGAAAGGCAGAAAATTCACTTGAAGCAATATGCAAAATGCTCCACTTTTGGAAAAATTGGACTGGTGCTTCACTTCTGAAGCTTGGACCCTCGTGTTCCCTTCCACTCAAGCCATCCCTCTTGCCAAAACCACCTCAGATCACATCCCCATTGTTATTCAAGTGGGTACCTGCATTCCTAAAGCACAGGTTTTCAGATTTGAAAATTATTGGCTGAAACACCCTCAATTCAAGGATGTGGTAAGGAGCATCTGGGAGCAAGATGTTCATGAAGAGGATAGTACCAAAAACATTGCTGCAAAATTCAAGAGGCTAAGGAAAGGTTTAAAAAACTGGGCCAAAACTATCTCAAACCACAAGCAAATTATTCAGAACATCAACTACATGATCCTCTTCTATGATGTTATTGAGGAATTAAGGGACCTGTCCATTGAGGAAACTAATGGCAGAAAGATTCTGATTGAGCATTTGAAACTTATTAATGAGCAGCAGAGAATATATTGGAAGCAGAGAGCCACCATCAGAAATATCAAAATGGGGGAGGCAAACACCAAGTACTTTCAAGCTAAAGCAACTATCAAGCATAGATTTAATCATATTGCTGTGTTGAGGGATGAGGATGACCAAGAACACACAGATCACCAAGCTAAAGCTGCTATCCTATACAGAGCATTTAAGAAGAGATTAGGATCTGTTACAACAACTGAGAACCCACTCATGCTACAGCACCTTCTATTACACCATGATGATTTATTAGATCTGGAACTTCCCTTTTCTAAGAAAGAAATTGGTGATGTCATTACAAAGATGCCTACTGATAAAGCTCCTGGACCAGATGGGTTTAATGCAGCTTTTCTCAAAGCTTGTTGGGATATTGTGGCCCCAGATTTCTATAAGCTTATTGAAGACTTCCACATGGGTACTGTAAATTTGCAGAGTATCAACTACTCTTTCATTACTCTAATCCCCAAGAGAGATGATGCTGTGCTACCAAATGATTTTAGACCTATTTCCCTTTTGAACTGCACCCTGAAGATCTTAACCAAGTTGTTGGCCAACAGACTGCAAAGCAAGATACTCAAGCTTATTCATCCCAACCAATATGGGTTTCTCTCTAACAGGTGCATTCAAGACTGTTTAGCTTGGTCCTATGAATACATTCATCAATGCCACCAATCAAATGAAGATATCATTCTTCTGAAATTGGATTTTGAAAAGGCTTTTGATATGCTCAATCATGATACTATTATTGATATTCTGAAAGCCAAAGGTTTTGGAAATAGGTGGATTAATTGGATTCAAATGATTTATGGCACTGGATTTCTTCCGTTCTTCTCAATGGGGTTCCTGGAAAAAATTTCTTTGCAAATGTGGAGTCAGACAAGGGGACCCTCTTTCCCCTCTCATTTTTGTGCTAGCAGCAGACATTTTACAATCTATGATGAATGAGGCAATGCATAACTCTATGATACAACCCCCTCTGGTCCATCAATCAAGCCCTGATTTTCCTATCATCCAATATGCTGATGATACCATTTTAGTGGTCAAAGCTGAGGCCTCCCAACTGATGCATATTAAGAATATGCTACTGCATTTTGCTGCTTTCACTGGACTGAAAGTCAACTACAACAAGTCTATTATGATTCCCATCAACACCTCTGAGGAACAAATGCAATATCTGTTATCTATCTTTGGCTGCCAGATTGGAGCACTTCCCCACACCTATTTGGGTTTGCCTCTCAGCTTACACAAACCTAGAGTGGAAGATTACATGCCCCTACTTCAGAGAGTGGAGAATCGATTGCTTGGTTGTGCTACTCTGCTTTCCACTGGAGACAAATTAACTCTCATTAAATCTGTCTTCTCCAGCCTGCCAACTTTCTTCATGTGCTCTTTAAGGATGCCAGCATCAGTGGTTAAACAACTGAACATCTATCTGAAAAATTGTTTTTGGAGGAAATATGGATCTTTGGAGAGGGGTGCTGCACTCATAGCATGGGACACTACATGTCAACCTAAGGCCAATGGAGGACTAGGGATATCGGATATTGACACTCATAATCAGGCACTTCTCATGAAGCAATTACATAAATTCCTTAATAGAGTTGATACTCCTTGGATCAATATCATCTGGGAAACTTACTACTCCACCTCCCTGCCTGGTGAGAGATTGGTGGGCTCTTTCTGGTGGAAAGCTATACTCAAGTTGCTGCCAACATACAAAAAATTTGTAGTTTGCAAGGCCCATTCTAGTGACACCACTTTTCTACGGTCTGATAACTGGTGGGATCAACCACTTCGGTCCAAATTCCCTGAACTGCACTCTTATACCAAGAATGAATATGTTACCCTGAAGACTGCTATGGAAGAACCAGATCTGTCTGAACTCTTTCACACTCCTCTGTCTGAACAAGCCTTCCAGCAGTATACTCTGCTAATCCAGCACCTACAACACCGACCACAATCCAATAACCCCGATGAATGGCAAGTTCCGGGAGCCCCCAAAGGATACTCCTCCATCAAGATGTATCATCATATATGTGGACCCAGCTTGGTGCACCCGATTTTCAGACAGATTTGGCATACAAGTTGGAGACTGAGGCACAAGATTTTTATTTGGTTGCTACTTCATGACAGGATCAACACAAGGAACCTCCTCCATAGGAAATCTATGCATCTCACCAGCTACAACTGTGCACTCTGTTCAGATAACACGGAGGAGACGCTGCTTCACTTATTCTGGAATTTCCCCTTTGCTCTCCAATGTTGGGATACCATCATCCCTTCCAAGCCAAGAGGAATATCTGTCTTCGATGACTTTCAACTTGCCTTGGAGCAACTCCCTCCAGATATTGCCCTAGATATTATTGTGATGGGCTGTTGGAGCATATGGTCCATCAGAAATGACAAGATTTTTCATGCAGCAGTTCCTCATATTCAGGGTTGGAAATTCTATCTTCAAGATGGTCTATGGGCAGCACAGATAAAAGCAAAGCAAACTAAAGCGGCCAAGATTAGCTCCTGGGTTATACAGAATTTATAATTGTTCTCATGTTTCACAAAACTGGTATTGGATGATTGTTGTGATGTAATCGGTTTTGCTTGTACATAATTTATTAATATAATTTACCGTAGAACCATTGTTCTACGGTTTCCTGGTCAAAAAAAATGCAGGATCACTGACAAGACAGGAGAGAGAAGAAAAAATTAATCCAATTGGGCCCTCAAAGCCTTTCTAAACGTCCGGGTTGTCCGACACTCCTCATATTGCCCTCGTATATGAGGAGTGTCCGGGTGTTTCCAGTCTGCGCCTTGCGTCCGCCACATAGACTTTGGCCTATCACGGACCACTTTTTATTACTATTATTTCCTTTCTTTTCTTTTTCACTTCATCTTCACTAATCCACATGCATGTGACCGGACGTATAGGAAAAAATGTGGGACATGGCTGCTTGCGTGGATAAATCTATACCTATTAAGAAAGAAAATAGGTATTCTTGGTCCATCATGCTATTTTGTAAAAAAAACTGATGTTTCTCGTAATAAACCCGCAGTTCAGTTTTAAGTCAGATTTTCGCTTTCGCAGAAACCCCCCTGATATATCTGGTAATCAACTCACAACCTAGTTTTAAGTCAGTTTTCCTCTTTTGCAGGAACCCCCTTATACCGCAGTACATATCAAATGCTTTCCAATAATATCTATATCATTCAAACCGTAACTTCAAATTTAACATATTATATATGAAATTTGATTAGAAAAATGTTTAAAATCTAAATATGATGTTATTTTACATGTTAACCATTTCCAAAAATAAAATTTATGGTGCAACCTTAATCGATAGCGTATGATCTGCCTTTTTTCATACCGGTGCCGATTTAGATTGGGAATGAACTCCACATCAAAATCAAGATTGGAGACGATAAAACCACCATTATCACGCATGCATGCCTCACCAAAACCTGAATGAAAGGAAAAAATAGATTTCTCATCTTATGCTGAGAGAGACGTCCTAGAATTGGCAACATTCAAATGCTTGTGATAGTGTGAGCACTGAGACCAGCGCCGAAGAGAGAAAAGGGAATAAGTGGCAACACAGATGGGATGCCTGAAATAGAGAACGTGGACTTCTTGGGGTCTTGAGTCATGATTATTGAATTAAAGAGTGGTATTTTTTTTGTTGGAAAGGACGGGCGCTTTTGCTAGTAGATACTCAAAACGGACACAACCAGACATTGATCAAGTGACTCATCGGCCGATGGCAGCAGCATCCGGTGCATGCAGCTTGATGTCAACGCTTCCTAGAAAGGTGATCCGGATGAGCCAAGATACAATACAAATGTGATTAAGATAATAAGGATTCGTAAAAGCAGTACTACCGTCCAGTACATTAATTTAACTTCGAGTACCTTCCTCTGTACTGTTTGCTGCGTGCCTTAATTAGAAGGCAAAGACATTTTGATCGAGAAGCAAGGAAGGTTTGGCAGTGCTAGGGGGTTGCATGCTAACCGAGACCACCGCTAAAGAAAAGAATGGAGACTTCACTTCGCGTGTGGATGCATGCCCATGGCAGCAACCTCGATAAGGAATCTATCTCTGTCTACGTGTGATATACAGTCCTACTTCCTCCGTTTCAAATTACTTGACTTTCATTTGTCTAGATACGAATGTATCTATACTTGTTTAGTGTCTAGATACATCTGGAACGGAGGGAGTACTACTATGATGCTAATGTATATAGAAAATTGTAGAGAGAGGAAGAATGGAAGAGTGCTTTTGCCGGAGTGGCCGGCCGAGGAAGGCTAGCTAGCTAGGCTTTGCTTTGACCATGCATGAGCACGTCGACGTGCAGAACTCACGTGATGTTATTATTCAATTGGAGGTAGCTCTGGAACTTTGTCCCTTGTCAACTTGGCACAACCATTATGTTAGTGGCAGTGTAATGTTTTGCTCGTACTCGCTGGATCATCTGCACAGATACATGTGTGCATGCATGGACATGGCTGCATGGCAACGTGTGTGAATACTAGTATCAGTACTACTGCGAGGAGATCGCTGCTCGCAGAGTTGACCTATAATACTTTATTGCTGATCAAATTGTTTTTTGTGGGGACAATAAACATCTAAATTGTGGACATATGTAAAAAACTATGTTAAAAAAATTCTAAGTAATCTGATTTCAGTTTCAAAACTGTACAGGCAAATGCAATTCTTCCAACAAATATACAACCACTACCGAAGGTTAACTGGTGCACGGTGCTATGCTATCCGTGTGAAGTGTGCACAAATTTTATTTTTTTGCGAATACAAGTGTGCACAATTTTGTTTTAGTAGACACATCTGGTCGTTATGTAGGGTAGGCGTGATCTTTATTTTTCTTCCAAAGGGCTAAGCTTGGCCCACGTGAAAGTATGAACGAAAGTCAACCACAGTCCACCTTGTGACAAGCATGTTACAAACTAACAAAAGAGCCTGGTGGATCTTTCAAAACGAAAATGAGCCCGGTATATATGGGCAGTGCTATCGCGCTCAAAGCAAGGTCTATGCATCGCTCAAAGCAAGGTCTATGCAGCGCCTTTAGCATCGGAATGGAGACCTGGCACTACCGCGCGCCCAAGCGGACGTCAGCCCAGCAACAAGAGTTTGCTCGCCTGCCCCACGCTCGCTCCAGCTGCTCTGCCGCTTGCATCACCCGCTTGGCTGCTCGCTAGTTTTTTTTTTGCGCGCGATTGGTCTAGTAGAAAAAACCGCCCGGTTTAAGAAAATGAAATAATAAAGGTTTATAATTTTATAAAAAAGTTCATCCATTTGAGAAAGAGTTGAGAATTTTAAAAAATATTGTGAATTTATTTTCATAAAAATGGAAAAAGTTCACCAAAATTTAAATTTTTCAACAATTTTTAAAATGTTCATCATTTTTGAAGAAAAGTTCACAAACTTGAAAAAAGTTCATCTATTATGAAAAAAATGCTCATCAATTTTGAAAAAAAACTTCACAAAAAAGAAAAAAAATCCATCAATTTTTTTTGTTCACATGGATATTAAAAGAGTTAATCAATTTTCAAAAAAATAATCAAAAAATAAAAAAAAATGTCCATCGATTTAAATAAAAGTTCACAAATATGAAAAAACATCAATTTTGAAAAACATTATCATGAACATGAAAAACTCAATGCATTTAAGAAAAAAAAAGAGAGAGAGAACAAGATAACCAACCAAGGAATAAGCTGCATTTTTAGCCTTGCATTTTAAGAAATAAAAAAGGAAACTAGCATATTAGGTCTTGAGACGCACTTGGTTACTGCGTTCAGGATTGAGGAGTGTGGTTCAAATCTTGTTCAGGTACTAAATATGGAGGAGCGCGGTTTGAATCCTGTCGCGCACACGTTTTTTTGGCGTTTATTATATTAAAAAGGAGAGTAAACAGGCCGGCACAGAGCACAAAGGGGTGTGTCAATTTGAAAATGTACTGTATCGGGTGCTTAAGACGCGAATGTTATTTCTCGCATTAAGCGAGATGGTAGGGACTTTTTGCAGCGAGCTTCAACAGTAATGGACCAGCCCACTCATGCACACTTCAAACGAAAATAGTGAAAAAGAAGCGTCGCGTCGGCTATAGCCACCAAGCTAGCATCAGGACCAGCCCACTGGTTATGCTTTTTTTCTCGGATGTTTCTTTTATTTTTTCTTATCTGTTTAATTTTTTTTATTATTTTTTGATTTGTTTAATCAATTTTATTTTTCATTTCCTTTTTTTCGTTTTGTTTCTTTTGTTTCTTTTTTGGGTTTCATTCTTTTGGCTTTCTTTTCTTTTGGTTTTCATTCTACATTTTTCCTATATAGCAACAACATTTTTTTAATACATGCTTAACATATTTTCAATACAAATTTAACATTTTCTAATACATAGTCAACATTTTTTCTATACACATTTTTAGCAATTTTTAAGTGGTTGATTAACATTTTTTAAATACAAGATTAACATTTTTTATACATGGTCAACAATTTTCCTATAAACAATTTAAACGTTTTTCAAATGCCTGATTAAAATGCTTTAACATTTTTCAAATACATGTAAACCATTTTTTATATGAACATTTAACATTTTTCAAATGCTTTATCAACATTTTTTAAAATGCAAGAATATCAGTTTTTGAATACACGATCAACTTTTTTTCTATACACATTTAACATTTTATAAATGCATGATTAACATTTTTGAAATATTTGGTCAATATTTTTTCTATACACAGTCAACATTGTTCAAATACTTGTTTAAATATTTTAAATACATGATCAACTTTTTTCACAGAGCTTGTATATTTTTGTATACAATTTTCGTATACATGGTCAACATTTTTTCTATACACATTTAACATTTTCGAATGCATGATTAACATTTTTCAACATATAATGAAAAGTTTATCTTGTAATATATGTGTTTTGAATTTTTCGAAAGTGTAAACCAAAGTAAAAAAATAAATCAAAAAAGAAAACAAAAGGTCAAACAAACAAAAATAAACGAGGTAGTGGCCCACGCGAGCTGTGTTGGCCCATTTAGTCCGCTGCCTTCAACAAGAGCTGACTCTGTCTCCCTTGCAGCATACATAGTTGCACCCCGCTTAAGGCGCCAAATAGGCGCATTGACTATTTATCGCATTAAGCGAGTCAGTAGTCATGTCTCACGTCTAGGTAAGAGCATCTCTAGCAGACCCTGTATAATGCCGACCCGTAAAATGCATTTACAGTTCGCGGAAAAACGGCTTTGCAGGCCCGTGCGGGCGGCGGCCGAGCAGACCCTGCATCAAGGCGGATCCGCAAAAAAAAGATATTCACACCGGCGCGGCCGCTTTGCGGGGTCTGCTCGGCCGCCGTCCGCGCCGGCCCGTAAATCGGTAATTTGCATTTAAATTTTGAGCATGAAAACACATTTCTTTGCTTTGTTTTCTTCAAGGTCATTGGATACATAATAATTCACCAAATCTTTGCTAGGATAGTAAGACTACAACAATCAAAGACCACAATTAGGCATTTTAGAACATATCCAAACTTCCATAACTGCTCCCACTAGTTGGACCAACATCTTTTTCATGCCTTCATTATTGATCTACGGATTCTTGGTCTTGCATTCTTCATTCTTCTTATTTGATTCTAAAGAAGTAGAGAATGCTTCCCCTCTAGTTTCTTCTCTAGTTGCACATGCAGCCGCATCATTAGCCTCAATTCTACCAACGAGTGCACGAACATCTATTAAGTTTCTTCCTATCTATAAATCGATGTATTCTTCTTCCCAATACCAAAATGAGTATCCACATTCCTACACACATGACCATCTCAATAAACTTCTGAAATTGAACTGAATAGGTTGACAAAGCTGAATGAAAACAAGAACATACCCTACCATTTTCGCATTTGAAGAATACCCATCCGTGATGTTGAGGCGTGCTAGATGTTAGCCGTAACACTGTCTGTGTGCAGTCGTCGTACTGTATGAGTGGCGTCGGCGAGCCGCTGCACGAGCGCTGAGCCCGGGGGATGGCCGGCCGAGTCCTTGCTGGCAAACCAATGACGGCGGCCAAAGGACGAACCAGTAGCTGCATGCAGCGCTGGGGCTTTTGCCGGGGTTGTGCGGGGTGCTCCCCGACCAATCCATGGCTTGACGCAGCAGCCGGTGGTGGAAACGCCAAATCCGGCGGCCGCGACAAATAGCCGCCGATCTGCAACTTTCCAATCGGCTGAGGCAGGAGGAAGTGGTGGAGGACAATCTCGGGCATGTGGCGGCCCGTCGTTGTGATCCCGACGACTGGTATGGCTGGAATTGTAGGCGGCGGCCCGACGGCGGTGGGTGGGGAAAAGCATGGGCTGAAATGCCCCCCTCCCGCCAACCGCTCCCGCTATATAAAGGGCACCAACGGGGCGAGGGGGAGAACTTGCGTTTTCGCGGGTTGGGGTGGGTGTTGCGAAATGTTGCATGGAAAACAAAAAAATTATACACACAGGCAAGATCTATCCATGGAGATGCATAGCTACGAGAGGGGGAGAGCATCTACATACCCTTGTAGATCGCTAAGCGGAATCATTTGTCAACGCGGTTGATGTAGTCGTACACCTTCACGATCCATCCCGATCAAGTACCAAATGTTTAGCTCAATGACGTCCTCGCCTTCTCGATCTAGCAAGTGAGGCGAAGTAGTAGATGAGTTCTGGCAGCACGACGACGTGGTGATGGAGGTGGTGAAACTATCCGCAGGGCTTCGCCAAGCACAACAGACGGGGATGGAGGAGGAACTAGAACTAGAGGGAGACGGGTGCCGTACACGGCTTGGAGATCGTGGTGTGTGTTGTCCCTCTCCCTCCTCTCATATATATAGGTGGATGGGGAAGAGGAGGTAGACCTAGGATGTGCCCCAAGTGGCCGGCGGCGGCCCTAGGTGCCTGCCTAGCTGCGCCCCTCCATATATGGACATAGGGGGAAGGAAAGGGGGGCTGGCTGCCTGAGGGCGCCTCCCCCTTCCTTCCATCCTTCTTTGGTGCGTGGGCAGGGGTGGTGGGGCTGGTGTGCTTCGGGAACCCCTTCTGGCACTCTGATAAATACCCGGTACTTCCCGAAACCTTTCAAGGAGGCCAAAGAGCCTAAGCTTGGGGATGCCCCGGGAAGGCATCCCCTCTTTCGTCTTCGTCTATCGGTAACTTTACTTGAGGCTATGTTTTATTCACCACATGATATGTGTTTTGCTTGGAGCCTCTTGTATGATTTGAGTCTTTGCCTTTTAGTTTGCCACAATCATCCTTGCTGCACACACCTTTTGAGAGAGACACACATGAATCGTGATTTATTAGAATACTCTATGTGCTTCACTTATATCTTTTGAGCTAGGCAATTTTGCTCTATGTGCTTCACTTATATTTTTTGAGCACGGCGGTGGTTTTATTTTGTAGAAATTGATGAACTCTCATGCTTCACTTATATTATTTTGAGAGCCTCTAAACAGCATGGTAATTTGCTTTGGTTATAAAATTAGTCCTAATATGATAGGCATCCAAGAGGGATATAATAAAAACTTTCATAGAAAGTGCATCGAATACTATGATAAATTTGATTCCTTGTGATTGTTTTGAGATATGAAGATGGTAATATTAGAGTCGCTAGTGAGTAGTTGTGAATTTGAGAAATACTTGTGTTGAAGTTTGTGAGCCCCGTAGCATGCATGTATGGTGAACCGTTATGTAACGAAGTTGGAGCATGAGATATTTTTGATTGTCCTCCTTATGAGTGGCGGTCGGGGACGAGCGATGGTCTTTTCCTACCAATATATCCCCCTAGGAGCATGGCGTAGTACTTTGTTTCGATGACTAATAGATTTTTGCAATAAGTATGTGAGTTCTTTATGACTAATGTTGAGTCCATGAACTATACGCACTCTCACCTTTCCGCAATTGCTAGCCTCTCTTGTACCGCGCTACTTTTGCCGGTACCATAAACCCACCATATTCCTTCCTTAAAACAGCCACCATACCTACCTACTATGGCATTTCCATAGCCATTCTGAGATATATTTCCATGCAACTTTCCACAGTTCTGTTTATTATGACACACATCATCATTGTCATATTGCTTTGCATGATCATGTAGTTGACATCGTATTTGTGGCAAAGCCACCATTCATAATTTTCATACATGTCACTCTTGATTCATTGCACATCCCGGTACACCACCAGAGGCATTCACATAGAGTCATCTTTGTTCTAGTATCGAGTTGTAACTTTTTGAGTTGTAAGTAAATAGAAGTGTGATGACCATCATTATTAGAGCATTGTCCCATGTGAGGAAATAAAAAAAGAGAAAAAAGAAGAAGAGAAAGGCCAAATAAAAAAAGGAAGGCCCAAAAAAAGAGAAAAAGAGAGAACGAACAATGTTATTATCCTTTTTGCCACACTTGTGCTTCAAAGTAGCACCATGATCTTAATGATAGAGAGTCTCCTATATTGTCATTTTTGTATACTAGTGGGAATTTTACATTATAGAACTTGGTTTATATATTCCAACGATGGGCTTCCTCAAAATGCCCTAGGTCTTTATGAGCAAGCAAGTTGGATGCACACCCACTTAGTTTCCTTTTTGAGCTTTCATAAACTTGTAGCTCTAGTGCATCCGTTGCATGGCAATCCCTACTCACTCACATTGATATCTATTAATGAGCATCTCCATAGCCCATTGATATGCCTAGTTGATGTGAGAGTATCTCCCTCTTTTGTCTTCTCCACAACCACCGTCTATTCCACCTATAGTGTTATGTCCATGGCTCACGCTCATGAATTGCGTGAAAGTTAAAAATGTTTGAGAACATCAAAAGTATGAAACAATTGCTTGGCTTGTCATCGGGTTTGTGCATAATTTGAATATTTTCTGTGATGAAGATGGAGCATAGCCATACTATATGATTTTGTAGGGATAGGCTTTCTTTGACCATGTTATTTTGAGAAGACATAATTATTTTGTTAGTATGCTTGAAGTATTATTGTTTTTTATGTCAATATTAAACTTTTGTTTTGAATCATACGGATCTGAACATTCATGCCACAATAAAGAGAATTACATGGATAAATATGTTAGGTAGCATTCCACATCAAATTTTTTGTTTTTATCATTTACCTACTCGAGGACGAGCAGGAATTAAGCTTGAGGATGCCTGATACGTCTCCAACGTATGTATATTTTTTTACTGTTCCATGCTATTATATTATCTGTTTTGATTTTTTGTATGCATTAATATGCTATTTTATATGATTTTTGGGACTAACCTATTAACTTAGAGCCCAGTGCTAGTTTCTGTTTTTCCTTGTTTTTGAGTTCCACAGAAAAGGAATACCAAATGGAGTCCAAACAGAATAAAACTTTTGCAATGATTTTTCTTGGACCAGAAGACACCTGGGAGACTTGGAGTGCAAGTCAGAAGAGCCACGAGGCGGCCACAAGGGTGGAGGGCGTGCCCCCCGACCTTGTGGGCCCGACGGTGACCCCCTGACCTAGATCTTCCTCCTATATATACTCAAATACCCTGAAAACTTCGAGGGGAGCCACGAAACCACTTTTCCACCACCACAGCCTTCTATACCCATGAGATCCCATCTTGGGGCCTTTTCCGGCGTCCTGCCGGAGGGGGATTCGATCACGGAGGGCTTCTACACCAACACCATTACCTCTCGGATGAAGCGTGAGTAGTTTACCACAGACCTACGGGTCCATAGCTAGTAGCTAGATGGCTTCTTCTCTCTCTTTGCTTCTCAATACAAAGTTCTCCTTGATGTTCTTGGAGATCTATTTGAAGTAATACTCTTTTGCGGTGTGTTTGCCGAGATCCGATGAATTGTGGATTTATGATCAGCTTATCTATGAATATTATTTGAATCTTCTCTGAATTCTTATATGCATGATTTGATATCTTTGTAAGTCTCTTCGAACTATCGATTTGGTTTGGCCAACTAGATTGGTTTTTCTTGTAATGGGAGAAGTGCTTAGCTTTGGGTTCAATCTTGCGGTGCTCTATCCTAGTGATAGAAGGGGAACTGACACGTATTGTATTGTTGCCATCGAGGATAAAAAGATGAGGTTTTTATCATAATGCTTGAGTTAATTCCTCTACATCATGTCATCTTGCCTAATGCGTTACTATGTTCTTATGAACTTAATACTCTAGATGCATGCTGGATAGCGGTCGATGTGTGGAGTAACAGTAGTAGATGCAGAATCGTTTCGGTATACTTGACACAGACGTGATGCCTATATTCATGATCATTGCCTTAGATATCGCTATAACTTTGCGCTTTTCTATCAATTGCTCGACAGTAATTTGTTCATCCACCGTAATAATTTCTATCTTGATAGAAGCCTCTAGTGAAACCTATTCCCTCCGGGTATATTTACCATCATATAAGTTTCAGATCTACAATTTTATTTTCCTATTTACTTTCTTTGCAATCTTTACTTTCCGTTCCATAAACCAAAAATACCAAAAATATTACTTTACCATTTATCCATCTCTATCAGATCTCACTTTGCAAATAACCGTGAAGGGATTGACAACCCCTTTATCGTGTTGGGTGCAAGTTGGTGTTTGTTTGTGCAGGTATTCGGTGACTTGCGCGTTATCTCCTTCTAGATTGATACCTTGGTTCTCAAAAGCTGAGGGAAATACTTACTCTACTTTGCTGCATCACCCTTTCCTCTTCAAGGGAACACCCAACGCAAGCTCAAGAGGTAGCACCCTCTCTTCGGCGGGGGCGACTCCGACCCCTTTCGTGATGCCTTCCCCTTCTCGGCAGCGGAGAACCTTCTCACCGACGCCATGGATGTTGCAGCAAGAGTGCGGAATGGGAGAGTAAGAGGATGAAGATGGGCTAGGGGGCACCGCCTCCCTTGCCTCTTATAGACGATTGGAGGCCAACCGGCGTCCCTGGCAATGATGGCCCTGCAGGTGTGCGCCAGCTTTTTGTCAGCTTGGGCAGTTGCCGAGGCTACGTGGGGAAGTGGAGGCGTCTGTGCCTTGTCGTGTGCCACACGTCAGCCCTGGCCCGTAGGCGATTAGGGCCCGTGGTGCTTCAGCCTTCCCTCCTTTGGCTTCGCCTTGAAGCCAGCTCAAGTGCGCCTTGGGCCCGAGGGCTACTATCGGTGTTCTGGGATCGGGGGTACCCAGATCTGTTTGCCTGCGGCCCAGCACATGGGCTCATCGATAGCCTGGTACGGCCCAGGCTACAAGACCCTCAGAACAAGACCCTCATGAGGGCCCTGGCCTCGCGAGGAACATCGCCAAGACCTCCAGAGGAGCAACTCCCCGAGCCTGCCTCCTAAGGGGCGGAGCACTCTATGCAAGCCTCCTGCCTCATGAGGCTATGATGACGTGAGCCATGACAACAAAGGCCTGGCGGGCGCCAACGGGCACAGAGAGGACAGTTTCCTCTTCGGTGCTAAGGGAGCAAGGCCAGGCGTAGATTCCCGAGGAAGGCTCGGAAGCTTTCCATTTCGGTGCAACGAGACCAAGACCGCAAGCTCGGTAGGACGGATGTCATCGCCAAGCCCACCATTGCATCATGACCAGAAGCTTTGCAGGCGAAGACCACCTTTTGTCAGGATAAGATGTACTACTTGTCCCCTTCCAAAATTGGCCGTTGTAGGATCCCTTCCCGCCTAAGTTATGAGGGAAGAGGATCAAGGACACTATAAATATAGGCTAGTCTCCACCATAGAGAGGGATCGGATCCATTCCATCTCCACTACCCGAGGTCTCACGAGGCCGCTCATCCACTATACTAGTTCAGCCTCTACCTCCTCGTGAGGCCAATCCACCACAAAGCAGGAGTAGGGTTTTACAACTCACGGTGGCCCGAACCTGGGTAAACTGTTGTGTTCATCTTCTTCCCCGCTTGCACGAACTCGACGAGGCTAGTTAGTGGGGTGGTGAGCTTGAGATTAGAGCTGGTTGAGATCTTCGCACACGCCCCAGAGTTTGAACCTTCTTGGGTCAGCGAAGCCCTGCATCCGACAATTTCCAACAACGGGTCAGAGCTCTCCGAGCAACCTCCTCCCTTTCCCCTCAGTCTCTCTGGACATGTGTCGTTGTGCCTCTATTCCTCTCTCCTAGACATGTAGACTGACCTCATCCCCCTGTTTATTCCCATCTCGCGCCCCCAACTAGCACGGGCCCGAGATGGCACCCGGCTGCCTTGCACCTCGGCCTAGTGGTGACCTACTCATTCTCGTCGTATTCCCATGCCACCCGCTTTCCCCGTCTCCCAACAGTATCCTCTCTTACCCTGACCTCTTACCCCGTCCACCACCTGATCCTACCTACCCATCTCCCTCCTTATCCCCCTTGCCTCTCCCTCTTCCAACTTTTTCCATTGCAGCAACGACATGAACCCTAATCCCCAGTTGTTAATTTTTTTTCTCAGTTTCTCATGTCGATTGTAGTGTTTTTTGGCATGAACTGTTCAAGGAGATTGAAGTGTTGCTCTACAGGTGAAGTTCTATTTTTGTGTGGAGTTGTGTGTGTTGAACTAGTAACTTCATTGGAATCGTGTATCCTTCTCTTATTGCCTCTATAACACATCGTGTAAAGTTCACGTTTTGTATGTTGTTCCAAACATGTTTTTCATAATATCATACCCATTATGACCATCAATAGAATATTTTCATGTTTTTACTTCTGACAACTGATAATTTAATGCTAATACCATTTTGGTACATCCAAACACGATTTGAAATTGCTAGATTCCAAAAAAACAATTGCATACATGTCCAAGCAACATCCTTGGCATTGGAGGCCATTTCCATTTCTCCTTGACTTTGATTTTGACACTCCAATTCAATATAAAAGCCCTAAATATCTACATCAAAATGAAGCGTAATAAAAGAGAAACGGGGTTCTAGAAAAAGAAAATAAGAGTGAACAAAGTGTAGCTCAGATGGTTACCTTTCTTGTGGTGGAGTCGACCCACCAGGATTCAAATATTAGACTTGGCACTAGTACCCGCATTTTCCTAGACTTATTTTGGGCTTTCCAGCGATGCTCGTTTCGTTGGGATGAGACTTTCCTGTTGACAACAAGGCGCGTGTGGTGAGTGGTAACTTCGTCAATCTCGAGATGTCGCACCGCCTCGGTTTTCCAGAGGAGCTCATAGGGATAGGATGTGCGTGTTTACGTTCATAGAGTGTGTGCATGTGCATGTATATGAGCATCTGCGATTCTACTGTGTTAAAAAAAAGGAAAAATAAATAATCACCTTAGTTTTTTAGGGGCTATAATCGCCGTAGTACGTTCCAAAGAGGAGAGGAAGGGTGGGTCCTATTTGACATGCTTTGCGCCTAATAGGCATGAAAACGCAAACACGCGTGACCGAGCAGACCGGCCCATCTTTCAAACAGAAAGAAGTAATAGGATCTAGTTTCAGTTCGATTTTGTTTTTTATAAAGTTTTCTTCACTAGTCTTCCAGGTTATTTTATTTTCTTTTTCTCACATCTCCTATCATTTTCTTCATTTTCTTAATGTTCAGAAAACTAAAAACTTTCTCGTTTCGGAAAAATTATTTGAATCTTGAAAAAACATAATTAAAATGTTCAGATTTTAGAAAATGTGTTCACTTTTTAGAAAATATTCACTTTTTAAACTTTTTTTCGTGTTTCCAAACAATGTTCACAATTTTCAAAACTTGCTTGTATTACACAAAAAAAGGTATTTCAAATTTCAAAATTGTTCCTATTATCATTAAAAAAACAAATTATGAAAAAGTGTCTAGTTTTCTTGAAGAAATTGGATAACAGCGCCATTTCTGGGAGGGGTCACCACTTTTTTGTTCCACTTTAATTTTCTAATTTTTCTTTTGGACAAAACGTTCGGGATTTCCTAAAAATATTATAAAAACAAAAAAATGCTCACAAATTTGAAAAATGATCAAGTTTTAGAACGAAGTTCATGATTTCTTCACTAATTTTAAAATCGTTGGAATTTGAAAAATGTTCATTAACTGAAAAGAGTTCCTGCATTTCAAGGAATATTTTGAATTCCAAAAACTGTTCACCAAATCAGAAAATACTCTTCAATTTCAATAATTTTTCGCAATTTTTTTAAATGTTCATCGATTCAACAATTATCGGCAATTAAAAAAATTCAATTTACTTTTTTTGCAAAAATTTCAAACGATGTTAATAAATTTTAAAAAATGTTATTACATTTCAAAAAATGATCATGAATTTTCAAATGTTTATGATTTTGGCAAAAGCCATGATATCAAAATATGTTCGTGAACATGTAAAAAGAACTAGAGAAACAAACACTCACTACTAATGTTCGCTAGTGTGACCAATGTTCATAAATTTCAAAAAATTATTGATTAATTTAAAATATGGATGAATTTTAAAAATGTTCACGACTTTGAAAATTATTCCCGATTTGAAAATTATTCTTGGTTTTAATAAGTTTTTGCGTATTGAAAAATGTTCACAATTTTCCGAAGTTCATGAATCTCATAATTATTCATCCTTAAAAATGTGAAGTTTAGAAATAAAAAGGAAAAAAACAGTGGTGGAAAAAAGAAAAAAGGAAAAGACAAAAAAAGAAAATTAATAGGTATTTAAAAATGACAAACAAAAAAAATCTAATGGGGCCACCCATTACCACGGGCGGGGGTGCAGGGTTCGTTATCCCGTCATCCGCTAGTTTTCTCGTAGCGGAGTGGAGGGACAACGCTAGTGTTCTCGTAGCGTAACTCAGCCATGCCTATGCAAGAGTGTTGTGGGCGACCCTTCCTCCATCTCCTATTTGGGGGCGCAACTAGGTCTCGCCTTCAGCGAGTCTGTCTTCGGACTTGCTGAACGGCGAGCAAGGTGGGCCGGCCCACGAGCGTGGGAGGCCACAACCTATTTTTCCTGCTTTTTTGCTTTACGTTTTTTGTCTTCTTTTTTACTTTACTTTTTGTACTTTAAATATTATATATATATATATATATATATATATATATATATTACAAAAAACGCTCTTCAAAAAAACATTTACAAAATGTCAATGATGTATATAAAAATGTAGAACAAGTATTTGAAGAAATGTTGATCATGTATTAAAAAAATGTTGAACAAGTATTTGAAAATATTGAACAAGTATTTGAAAAAAAATGTTGATCATGTATATAAGGATGTGGAATGGAACAAGAAGAAACAAAGAAAAAACAAAAATATAAAACAAATCAGAGAAGAAAAGAAATGAATGAAAATATCGTGGAGGAAAAAATAAAATAAAACGGAAAAACAAAGACAAAACGGAGAATACCGGCTCCAATCACCTATAGCAGGTCGCGGTCCTACTACTAACTAGTAATGCAAAGTGGGCGGAGTGGTTAGTTGCGTCGGCGATCCCCCTAGATACCTAGGTTCGATCCTTGGGTGCGCCGATTTTCGAGAGCTCCTATGCGCCCCTCGCTGCGGCAAATTGTCGAGCGGACGCACAGGCGCGTCTCCAGATGGGCCGGCCCATTCGCGCAACGCATTGTAAAAATCTCAAAAAACTCTGCTTGAGAGAGGGATCGAGCCAGGGACCTTTATCTTTGTATGCACAAGCATAGCCATCGCGATAGACAAGCTTTCTTGGTTTGCTACGGCGTGCGGAGCTAAATGTAATGGAGACCCGAAAATTTTCTCAAATTCCTAACACGAAAATTATTTTGAAAAGGTGTTTCTTAAAAAGAGAACACTTTCCAAATTGTAGAAGAAAAACTAAAAGGCTTGAACAAATTTTTGATAAACTGAACACTTTTTAAAATGCCGAACATTTCTTGAATTTAGAGAACAAAATTTTGAAATCGAGAACAAAATTTGAACATGAACATTTTCTTAAAGCACCAACATTTTTTTAATCTTGAGAACAAATTTTGAAACAGAGAACAAATTTGTATGCGCAGAAATTTGAGGACAAAATTTGAACATGAATATTTTTTATAGCACAAACATTTTTTTAATCTTGAGAACAAAACTTGAAACAGAGAACAAATTTGGAAGTGCGGATTTTTTTAAAAGCATCAACATTTTTTTGAATCTTGAGAATTTTTTTGAAACGTAGAATAAATTTGGAAGCACGAACAATTTCTTAAAGCACGAACATTTTTTGAATATTGAGAACAAATTTTGAAACATAGAACAAATTTGAAAAATCCCGAATATATTTGGAAGCGCAGACATTTTTTGAAAACCTGAAGAAAAAATTTGAAGTTCGATACATTATATTAAGTTCGAAAGTTTTGCACTTTTTTGTGTAACGAGAACAATTTTTGAATTTTGAGAACAATTTTTAAAAAACTGAACATTTTATGGAAAGGCAAACAAAATTTGAATATGTTGAAAAAAGAGAAAATAAAAAGGAAATGAAATAAGAAACCAAAGAAAGAAAACAAACAGAAAAAACGAAAAAGAAGAAAAGGAAAAGGAAACAGAAAGGAATTTGAAAATCTGAAGAACAAAAAGGAAATAGAAAGAGAAGAAAAGGAATTGAAAAAATGAAATAAAGAAACAGAAAAACAAAGAAAGAAGAAAAGAAGAAGAAGAAAAAAAGAAACAGAAACAGAAAAAGAAAAAAATGAAAAAACCAATGAAAGCAACGAAAACCCGGTTCAGGGAACCTTCTAGAAGGTTCATAAAACCGGATTGGGCAGTTGGTAACGTATCTAAGTGGGCCGGCCCAGGCAACGTCGCTCGGTTGTTCCCCCTGTGCGAAGCGCCCGCATTTTGCCGCAGTGAGCGGCCAATAGGAAATTCCCCCATTTTCTTCCTAGTTTTTTAATCTACGGGCGCTAAATGGGCTGGTCCGACACTGATTAGAGCATTTTTAACAGACCCCCATATAATGCCCCGACCCGCAAAATAACCGCTAAAATACAGTTCCGTGTGAAAAAAGCTGCCCGATTAGACCACGCAAACGCGTCGGGCCAATAAATATTTTTGCAGGGCGCAACAAAATTCTCACTGATTGGAATATGCCCTAGTGGCAATAATAAAGTTATTATTATATTTCCTTATTCATGATAAAGGTTTATTATTCATGCTAGAATTGTATTGACCAAAAACTTAAATACATGTGTGGATACATAAACAAATACCGTGCCCCTAGTGAGCCTCTACTGGACTAGCTCATTGATCAAAAGATGGTTAAATTTTCCTGACCATAGACCTGTGTTGTCACTTGATAACGGGATCACATCATTAGGAGAACGATGTGATGGACAAGACCCATCTGTTAGCTTAGCATATGATCGTTCAGTTTATTTCTACTGTTTTCTTAATGTCTAATACATATTCATTCGACCATGAGATCATGCAACTCCCGGATACCAGAGGAATACCTTGTGCGTTATCAAACATTACAACATAACTGAGTGATCATAAAGATGCTCTACAAGTATCTCCGAAGGTGTCTGTTGAGTTGGCATGGATCGAGATTGGGATTTGTCACTCTGTGCATTAGAGAGGTATCTCTGGGCCCTCTCCGTAATACAACATCACAAGAAGCTTGCAAGCAAAGTAACTAAGGAGTTAGTTATGAGATGATTTATTACGGAATGAGAAAAGAGACTTGCCGGTAACGAGATTGAACTAGGTATGGAGATGCCGACGATCGAATCTCGGGCAAATCACATACCGATGGGCAAAGGGAACTAGGTATGTAGAATATGTAGGAACCAATATGGGCATCCAGGTCCCGCTATTGGTTATTGACCGAAGAAGCGTCTCGGTCATGTCTACATCTTTCTCGGACCCGTAGGGCCCGCACGCTTAATGTTTGTTGATGATATAGTATTATATGAGTTATGTGAAATAGTGACTAGATGTTGTTCGGAGTCCCGGATGAGATCATAGACATGATGAGGAGCTCTAGAATGGTACAGAGGTAAAGATTGATATATAGGATTATAGTATTTGGTCACCGGAAAGGTTTAGGGAAGTACCAGGTATTTATCGAAGTGCTAGAAGGGGTTCCGGAAGGCCACCAATAAGTGGTGGGCCTTATGGGCCAAAGGGGGGAAGCACACCAGCCCACAAAGGGGGTTGGCATGCCCGACCACCCCTGCCCACGCGCCAAGGAAGGAGGGAAGGAAGGGGAGGCGCCCTAAGGAAGCCAGTCCCCCTTTCCTTCCCCCCATGTCCATATAGGGAAGGAGGCGTGGCTAGGCAGGCGCCTAGGGCAGGCGCCGGCCGCTTGGGGCACGCCCCAAGGCTACCTCCTCTTCTCCATCCATATATATATATATATATGAGAGAAGGGATAGGGGAAACACACACCATGATCCCTAAGCCGTGTGCGATGCCCCATCTCTCTCTAGTTCTAGTTCCTCCTCTGTCCACGTCCGCTGTGCTTGGTGAAGCCCTGCGGATAGTTTCACCACCTCCGCACCACGCCGCCGTGCTGCCGGAACTCATCTACTACTTCGCCTCTCTTGCCGGATCAACAAGGCGAGGACGTCATCGAGCTGAACGCGGAGGTGCCGTATATTCGGTACTTGATCGGGATGGATCGTGAAGGTGTGTGACTACATCAACCGCGTTGATAAACGCTTCTGGTTAGCGATCTACAAGGGTATGTAGATGCTCTCCCCCTCACGTAGCTATGCATCTCCATGGATAGATCTTGTGTGTGCATATAATTTTTTTTGTTCTCCATGCAACCACTACTGCAGGATGCTGCTAACGTGACACTATGATCAGAGACCCTTTGACGAAACTATGTGCGATGCATTAATCACAAAAGAGGATGTAAAAAACCGTCAAAAAAATATGCTAAACATTTACAATGGCGGAGACATCAAACACGGTTCAGATTTTAGTTACGTGTGTGATGCGAGGCATACGGTTCAGTTTAATGAAATGTTTGTGATGAGGCAGAACAACAGAAATGGGCGGCCAAATGAAGGCATGCGTGATATATGGCATATAGTTCACTCTGATAAACTGTTTGTGATGAGGTGGAACAACAAAAATGGGCAGCCAGATGAAGGTGTGTGCGATATACGACATATAGTTCACTCGAACGAACTGTTTGTGATTAGGCAACACAAAATAAACGGTTAGCCAGATCATGGTGTGTGCGGTATATGGCATACAGAACAATATTGTTTACCGTGAATAGTGTGCTCTGTTGGGCACACAAGTATATGGATCATAGCTTGGGCGAGCAATGTGCTCGATGTTCCTTCTATGCTAAGTTTCCATTAATTGATGGCGTTTTGTCAACACACCACTGTTTCCTACCATTTCCTCGCCGATTTCCCGCCACCACCCAGCGATATTGTGCATAAACCTAGGCGGGACGCGACGCATGGAGTCAAGAAGCATAGCCTGTAGCACATCCACCTTTTCCAAGCATGCCAACCCACCAAAGCGCCGCCTCTTCCATCAACCCCCTCGACGAGGAAAACGAGAAGGCACCACGGCCTGTCGAGGCCGAGGCGCTCCTCGGCAACGTGATGGATGATGCCGTGATGCGCGTCATCGCTAGGGTTGAGCAGACTCTAGGCGCATGGCACTTTAGCACCGCGGATCAAGATAGGCATGTCAGCGCCAAGAGGCAGCAGCTCGCCACACAACATGATCGATGGCGCGCCGCAGAGCAAGCTAGGCGCGCATCCGCGCCGATAGGCTGCAGCTTGCTGCACAACAAGATCGTTGGAGCGCCGCAGAGCGAGAGGCGGGGCATGCCGCACAGCAAGAGCGGATCCATCGGTGCTTTCCCGCTGTTGACAGGGCGTCGCAGCTGGGTACATGTCCCGTCAATACCGCCATTATTCGCCAGGAGTGTAAAGAGGCCGTCTGCGCCGTACTTGCACCAGAGGCCGGCCGCGCCGTACTTGCATCGGACGCCCGTCGCGTCGTTCACATCCTTGAGCTGGTGATCTCTAATGAAATAGCCAACTTGGAGCTCGATATCACGCTTCAGATGTACCGCGAGCGTGTCGACCGCTTGGACGAACGCTTGAACGAGTTCAGGCAGAGCCAAGAGCTATCGTAGGCAAGGGCTGCAGGTCATGGTCTCATGGACGCATTTTATTTTGTTGAGTCATTTCGACGTGCATCGCTATGTATTCACAGCAATCATAATATTGCTCTGTTTCAATGTGTGTACTCTGTTTTCCATTCTTATATGTTCTGTTTCAATGTGTGTGTATATGCTTTCCATTCTGTATATGTGGATGATAACAGCTAGATACAAATTAGTATATGAAAACAGGTAGAAAATGGAATTCATAATATATATTAATTGTTCATTAGTTCATCACAAAATATATATAATATCATCACATATACGTGATGATACTTAACTACTAGGTACAATGCATAAAATTGAAAATGAGCAATATTAAAACTAATAATCCCTCCTAGGGGCAGTATTCCGGTAGCCCCTCGCCAGGCATCTTCCCAGCGCGGAGGCAGTACTCCGCCTCCTCCGCCTTGCAGCGCTTAACATACCGATCTACCTCTTGCTGGCGGACAAGCGTGAATGATCTTACCATTTTGTTGGGCACCCACCAGAGCTCCTCGTCAGTGGCACGCTGGAGCTTATCGGCCCCCCTCCACGCAGCAATGAGGTGCCTAGGACCTTGGACCTTCCTCGTGAAGTACCCGTCTTCGTACACCTCCTCCTCACGATGACGCGCCCGCCCCCAAAGCTCCACCGCCTCCTTTTTTCAGGAAGCATCACATGCCACCTGGTACCTGGCTTTCTCCTCCGCCATCTCCTTCTTGAACGCCACTTGCCTGGCTTTCTCAATCGGTGGCAAGGACTTCCACAGAAAAAGACTATACTGGCCCTAAACCACTCAAAAGTCGGGGGCTCCGGTGCAACCTATTCCGGCGACGCATAGGGGTCCTCCTCATCACTGCTCTTTGACTGAGCATCCTTGGGGGGTGGCGCCTCCTCGGCGGTGTGTGGGTAGATCGGCGGCCCCATGGCAGAGATTTGAGAGAGGGCGAGCGAGGGGGGGGGGGGGGGGGGATGTTGTCGCCATCGATTCGCTGCCTCCCGAGCTTCTCCGAGCCCGCGTCGACGCCCTCTGCAACCACTGTGAGCTCCCACGTTGGAAACCCCTCTCCCCCGAGCTCGTTACGCCCTGTAGCTGTCGCCCCTTTGCCGACCAAATCGCGCCGCCGCCTGAGCTCCTCACCGCCGTGGCCACACCCACTGGAGCTTGAAACTGAGCGCGTCACCGCGCTCAGCGCATCACCACGGGACCGGAGCAACCATCCGTCGCTCCTTTCATGCCCTGCGACGTTGGAACGGTCGACGTCCGAACTCCGGCCGCCGCGGACGTGCTTGCCGCCGTCGTCTCCGGCCACCCCAGCACCTGCCACCACCACCGTTGGACGCGCCACCTCGCGGGCGTTCCAACAAGAGCAACCCCGCCTCCTCTCGTCGCCGGAATCGCCGGGACGAGCGACGCCGCCGCACTGGATGGTCGCCGGCGGCCTAACTCCGGCCACGTCGACATGGCCGCGTGATTAGCGGCTAATCCCCCACTAAACAACCCCCTGGCCAATGACACATGGGCCCCACGCCCTTAATTAATATTAGTTTAGCTCCTGTTTAGGTTTAACTAACCACAGTGGCCCCACGCGTCAGCTTTGACCGCGCTGTTGACTGGGCCCACATGTGTGGTTGACTTGATGACGTGTCTGTTGACCCGGCCCCACCTGTCAGCGACACTGGCCAGCACTGTGTCACTGACCAATGGACCCCACTGGTCAGGTTTGACCCGGGGAAGCTCTGTTGACCGATTGACGTCACACTGACGTCATGCTGACGCAACTAATCTTTTTCTGGAATAAAGATAATCCAGGAAATTTCAGAATATAGTCAAAACTTCTAAAATTCATAGAAATTCAACCGTAACTCCAAATGAAATAATTTATATATGAAAAACGATCAGAAAAATCCAATCTATCCATATGTACCATTTTCATGCATGTTAGAACAACTTATGACTACTGTTTAGGACAATTCAATCAAATGGCATTTAAAACATCACATATGGAGTTTGAATTTGAATCGTTGATTCAAACCAACTTCATTTAACTTGTTGCTAGTTGCATTAGCTCAAACCACAGCATATTGCCATGTCACACTCATGCATCATATTGTTGCATTACATTGATTGCGTTCTCCCTTGCTTGCCGGTATTTGTCCCCTCTCAGTAGACGATGTTCCGACGATGAGTTCAATGACACCGATGAAGAACTATATTATCTTCAGAAGTGCCAGGCAAGCAAAACCCCCTTGTTCATTCCGATAAAATCCCACTCTCTCGCTCCTGCTCTCTTTTACTGCATTAGGACAACAACGATTCATCTGTTACTTGCTGCGGTAGCTGAACCCCTTTATCCTCTGCATGACCTGTCATTGCCACAGTAAATAGATGAAACCCACTAGCATGAGTAGGAGTTGTTTGAGCCCTGATGTGCCTACTCATTCATGCTTGTTTGTCATGCCTGCTACTGCTTAGAGTTGACTCAGGTCTGATTCATCGGGGATGAATCGGAGGTGTGTGAACATGTCCTACTATTGAGAGCTAAGTGTGTGAACACGATTTGGTAAAGGTAGCGATGAGAGGCCATGTAGGAGTACATGGTGGGTTGTCTCATTGCAGCCGTCCTCAGGAACTGAGTTCTGTGTTTGTGATCCATGAACAGCTACTACCACACATTGGGATCCTTAATTGACTCTCTCGACTTATTAATCAACATGATCTTTGTCCAGGAGTTGCAACTAGTTTCTGGTGTTTGTAGGTAGTGTTAGTAGTCTACCAAGTGGCACCCGGTACAGGTGGGCTTGGGACAGACTAGGCACAGTGGCACGGTGTACCAAGTGGCACCCGGATGGTGGGCTTGGGAACCCTGCTCACATCGTTTGGGGCCGTGAGCGACACCCCGGCCGGATCTCCTTGCGGATGGAACCCGAATAAGCGATAAACCTGGACGAGAGACTTGTGTGGTTAGTCAGGTCGTGGCCGACACCCTCGCTGGGCTTCCGCTTGAAGGTTGCCGAGTACATGTCGTGTAAACGGCGGTAAGTGGTGAGAGCGTGTGTGAAGAAGTACACCCCTGCAGGGTTAATATGATCTATTCGAATAGCCGTGTCCACGGTAAAGGACTTCTGGGTTGCCTGTACAGTTCATAGACAAGTGAAAGTGGATACTCTAAAATACGCAAGATAAGCGTGAGTGCTATGGATGGCGTTCTCGTAGGGAGACGGGAGCGGATTCATAGTGGTGTATTGATATGGTGAATATGTGGACTCGTGTGCGCCACCTCAAAAGAGTTACTTGCAGTCGTAGTTCAGGACAGCCACCGAGTCAAAGCTGGCTTGCTGCAGTTAAACCCCACCACCCCTTTGTTGATAATGATGCATATGTAGTTAGTTCTGATGTAAGTCTTGCTGGGTACATTTGTACTCACGTTGCTTAATTTATGTTTTTGCAGAGAGATTTCAGTCTCGCTAGTAGTACCGCGTGGACTTCGACGTTTAGCTTGTTACCTCAGCTACGATCTTGTGCCCTCGGCAGGATCTGGTAGATAGTCAGGCTTCTCAGCCTTTTTCATTTGTAGATGTCTGTACTCAGATATTTTAAGCTTTCGTGTGTGCTTTGACTTGTGTGCTCGGAATGCTGGGTCATGAGACCCATGTTTGTAATATCTCGCTCCTCGGAGCCTATTGAATAAATACTTGAGTTGTAGAGTCATGTTGTGATGCCATGTTGTATTTGCACATATCGAGCATATTGTGTGTATGTTATTGAAATGCTTGGTATGTGTGGGATCTGACTATCTAGTTGTTTATCCTTAGTAGCCTCTCTTACCGGGAAATGTCTCCTAGTGTTTCCACTGAGCCATGGTAGCTTGCTACTGCTCCGGAACAGTTAGGCTGGCCGGCATGTGTCCTTCTTCGTTCCTGTGTCTGTCCCCTCAGGGAAATGTCACGCGATGAATTTTGGAGTCCTGTTAGCCCGCTACAGCCCGGTTCACCGGAGTCCTGCTAGCCCAGTGCTACAGCCTGGATTCACTCGCTGATGACCGACACGTTCGTTGTTGGGTCATGTATGCCTGTCCCTGTAAGTTAGTGCCACTTTGGGTTCACGACTAGCCATGTCAGCCTGGGTTCTTTGTCATATGGATGCTAGCGGCACTATCATATACGTGAGCCAAAAGGCGCAAACGGTCCTGGGCCAGGTAAGGTGGCACCCGTGGGAATACCGTGCGTGAGGCCGCAAAGTGATATGATATGTTACATGCTAGATCGGTGTGACTTAGGATCGGGGTCCTGACAGATGTAGATGAGAATGCAGGCGAGACGACGTGAGCAAGGTAGTATTTATTGGCGGCCGGAATCTAGATCGACGAGAACAGTACACATGCCTATCGCCAGAATTTACGAGTACTATAGTTTGAATTACACACGATCCTACAACAAAAGCCGTGTGTGAACTTAATAGCTGACAGTTTCAAATACAGAACCGTGTCTAATTAATAACCCGCGCCATTTACCTTCCAAACCCCGAGGCGCAAAATTGGGTGCCAATCATGTGGGGCCCAGTTGTCTTGCCAGATCTTTACATTTTCTTTTTTGAACACCAGATATTTACATCGTCTCATCATTTTTTATTTTTTTTGGAATTTAAATGCCATGGCACTCCATGCATGTGTCCAAGCTGTTATGGTTAGCCGCTGCATGTAGACGTAGTTCAAATTTGGATTACGGTCATTAAATGGCTAGAAAATCACTTAAATGTCTTAAATAGGTCAAATGACCCCAGAAATTTTCCAAATTTTGATATGACAGTTGTATTACTGCAAGTTAACTCTAGAATTGTTTTGAAGCCCATAAGAGGAAACTATCGTCAATTCGCCATCAAACATGCATTGTTCCCTCTCGGAACCACGAGCCTTCTAGTGAGTTGCTCCGGTTTATGCGATGTGTGTGTCCAAACTTTCGTCAAACAGGACAATTGTTTTACCACATCATCTTGGTGGCATGGCATTACGTCAAGCAAGGTTTCATGTGTTTCTGATCTTTTTTTTTGGAATTTAAATGGCATGGCACTTCATGCATGTGTCTAGGCCGTGACACCAATATGTTTGAAAATTCCTTCCGATTTACTGCACATGGAATTAACTCGCACACAAGTACACAAAAAATATGATTTTCAAACCGTTATGGTTAGCCGTTGCATGTACATGTAGTTCAAATTTGAATTATGGTCATTAAATGGCTAGAAAATCACTTAAATGTCTTTAAAATGTCAAATGAACCCTAGAATTTTCCAAATTTTCACATGACAGTGGTATTAGTGCATGTTAACTGTAGAATTTTTTTGAATCCCATAAGAGGAAGCGGTCTCCTGTTCGTCATCAAACATACATTGTTCCCTCTCGGAAGCACGAGCCTTCTACTGGCTTGCTCTAGTTTGTGAGGGGTGTGTGTCCAAACTTTCGTCAAACATGCCAATTTTTTTACCACATCATCTTGTTGACATAACATTACGTCAAGCAAGGTTTCATGTGTTTCTGATCATTTTTTATTTTTTTCAAATTTAAATGCCGTGGCACTCCATGCTTTGTGTCATAGCCTTAAGACCAATATGTTTAAAAGTTCCTCCCAATTTAGTGCACATGGAATTAACTCACACACAAGTACACAAATACGATTTTTCAAACTGTTGTGGTTAGTCGTTGCATGTAGATGTAGTTCAAATTTGAATTACGGTCATTAAATGGCTAGAAAATCACTTAAATGTCTTTAAAAGGTCAAATGACCCTTGGAATTTTCCAAATTTTTAAATGAAAGTTGTATTAGTGCACGCTAATGTAGAAAACTTTTGAAGGCCGTAAGAGGAAGCTATCGCCCGTTCGTCATCAAACAGGCATTGTTCCCTCTAGGAACTACGAGCCTTCTAGTGAGTTGCTCCGTTTTGTGAGGAGTGTGTGTCCAAACTTTTGTCAAACATGCCAATTTTTTATCACATCATCTTGGTGGCATGATATTACATCAAGCAAGGTTTTATGTGTTTCTGATCTTTATTTTAACTTTTTGGAATTTAAATGCCATGGCACTCCATGCTTTCTGTCATAGCCGTGAGACCAATATGTTTGAAAATTCCTTCCAATTTAATGCACATGGAGTTAACTTGCACACAAGTACACATATATGATTTTTCATACCATTATGGTTAGCCGTTGCATGTAGATGTAGTTCAAATTTGAATTACGGTCATTAAATGGCTTGAAAATCACTTAAATGTCTTAAAAGGTCAAACGACCCCTCGAATTTTCCAAATTTTGAATGACAGTTGTATTAGTACTACAAATTTTCTCATACATTTAAAACACCATCCATTGCCACTTTACTCCAAATTCGCCTTACACAACTAATAAAAAAATATCAACAACATCACACACAGTTGTTTTGCAGGAATCATTTGCGATGAAAATTCGTGGGTCTATTTAGTTCTTCCTCCTTAAGCTTCGCCGGCTCGTCTGCTACAGTGGCGCTAACCCACGAATCCACGAATCCCAATCTCCATTCCTGCAACCCCTTCTTGCAAAAGATGACACTGTGGACACGCTTCATGAGGGCCCATACGGTGGCCGCGTCCTCCCCGAGCGCCGCCGCCTGCACCGAGAGAGCGGCCGCCTATGCCGAGAGTGTCGCCGCATCCACATTGAGCATGGCCGCATCCGCCAAGAGGGCGTCTCCGGCAGTCGACGGGGCAGCTGTAGCAGACGAGACGGCTGCAGCAGCTACTGCGACGCTGCAAACGCTGAGAGCGCTCAAGCTGCCATCCATGCCGCCGATGTCACCCTGGCCCGGGTCGAGGCCATCCATGCCAAGATCAAGGACACACACGCCAAGATATTCCAGGACACCTCGGAATGCAGCATGCAACCCACGTCTGAAAAGGCGGCGATGGCCATGGAGCACCTGCTTCCTCATGAGATAACTGAGCGGGAGCTAGAGATGCAGGAGGCGATGGAGATCGAGGAGCCCCGGGAGGATAGTTGCATGTGGCCGAAGTCGAGGTAGAGAAGAGTCTGTCCATCGAGGAATTGGCAGTGGAGTACCAACACGAGCTATGGCGCAACCACTACTACGAGTACTACAACCTTGAGGGTGGCGCCGAGGACAAGGACAAGGACAAGGACGTGGTTGACTTCAGCAGGGGGGACGCGGAGTCCACCAACGGCGGCATGTTGCCGGGACAAGTCATCGACGTCTCATCTCACATCGGTGATGCATAGGCCGACGCGGCAGCGGCTTTGTTAAAATCATGCGTACTTAGGCTTTGTTTTTAATGCTGGTCTTTTGTTAGAGCAATGTTTAGGTCAGCTGGTTTTGTTTAATTACTAGAATTGCTCGATTCATTAAGTGTGGTCTGTGTGCTGTACGCTCTTTTGTGTGCCCAAATTAGCAAGCGATGTTAAATTATGCAATGGCGTTGATGAGGACAGTACCCAGGGAAATTTCCACCAACATTTGAATTATCAAACTCATCCCATGTGCGTAAAGCAGAAGAATCATTTGCGACGCACACAATCGTTCAAAGTGAATGGTGTCCGGTGGCACAACGCGCAAAGTTTCCCTCCACATTTCAAAAAATTTGACCTACCATTGAAATATCTACCCCCGCCCCCTTCCCCACCCCCTTTTCTCCCTGACCACAAGTCACATTTCCCCTGTTTCCTCCTTCCTTCCTTCCGAAGCTATAACCGCTTCCTCGCTTGCTTCCTCGCTCCCGCTGTCTCGCATCCTACCGTCGGGGTCGCCATGGTCTTCTTCAATGACCTCTCCATCGGTTCCTCCTCCAACGACGAATTTTTCAGCACCCGGGTATGCCTCTCTTCTCTCTCTCGGGTTATGACTTGGAATGAAGGATTTTAACCCGGCGGTCGATCTGAGTAATTTCTTCCTCTTGCAGCTCCCTAGGACCATCAGTTGGAACGAATGGAGCAGGGTGGCTGAAGATCTGCCTGCCCGTTGTCACCATCAATCTCCATGCGTGAAGCTAGTTGCGTTTGAACCTATCGATAGTGGGAGGAAGTTTCTGGCATGTGCAGAGAAGGTTAGCCCCACTTCTGTTGCTACAAATCATTTGTTAGATGTGATTCAGACACTATCACTATGCTATGTTATTGTCGATGTTAAGACAGTTTCACAGTTTGTACCTAGTATCTAAAAATGTTGCCATCTAATCAGTGGTGCCATTAGAATTATTTGGCACCCGCTTCAGCAGTTTGTGCAGCCAACTTTGGTCCACACATCCGAGCAGCCAAGTAAAATACTAAAACTTTATGGCACGAAGGAGCTGGGCATCGGAGCAACTAGGTGCTCCAGAGTCCGAGTCCTTGATTTTTTTCCGCTGCATTGGCTCGCCAGTGCAGGGCACTGGTGCCAAATGTAGCAACAATTGTCTTTACACCGGTTTTGGCATACACAGTGGACGGCCTTAGTGCTATTAGTTCTATGTTACTAAAGTTGGCAACATTCATATCCCCGTTGAGGTAACTTAGTGTTTTACGAAAGTTCTTCGGTTTTATGCTAATCGAAAGTGGTTGTTAATAAGACTTGATCAAACTTATTAATGAATCATTTTTGAGAGGTATGAAGTTGATGAATTAAGTGAACAATACCTTTTGTCCTTACATTTTGTTTTTTGTTTTTATTAGTTAAATAAAATAAAATGCCATGTTTTGTCTGGTTTTTGAATTTCTCGTGCAATAAAAAAATGGCCCAAAAATAAAAGTTCTCAGAATGCCTTGAAAATTTAATATATATTTTCTGAATGTTTCTGAATTTTTTATGCCAATAACATCATAGGGGGGTGCACCAGGTGGGCACAACCCACCTGGGCGCTCCAGCAGCCCCAGGCACGCCCTAGTGAGCTGTGGTCCCTACGTGGCCCCCTCACTTAACTCTTTAGCCCATGTCACCACCTACCTCTAGAAAAAACCAGAATCTCTCTCTCTCTCTCTCTCTCTCTCTCTCTCTCGTGTTCTTGCTCTCAAACCCGCGGATTTAGATCTCTTTGCTCGAAGCTCTGTTTCCGAAACTGTTTCGGGGGATTGTGTCTTGGTATGTGACTCCCCCATTGGTCCAATTAGTTTTTGCTTTAGTGGTTTATATTTTGAATAATTAGTTACCCTTGGTGCTGTTGTAGATGATCTTATATGTTTAATTCTTAGAGTTCTAAGTAGTTTGAATGCTTGATATGGCCTCTATGCATCCCTATGAGTAGTTGATATCAATCTTGTGAAGTTCTGTTGAGAAAAATTTTGTGGACTAAATTTTTTAGTTTTTTGTCCATAGAAAAAAGATGAGTATCTTTAGGAAGTTTGCTTCCAAGAAGAACTCCAAGGGAGTTATTGGGGAGTCATCGGACAATGACCTCCACACCCGGAGAATGGCAGAGGTACGGCCATGCGAATGGCCGCACATCCCATTCATGGATGGAGCCAAAATCCGTCAAGAGTTTGCACAATATGCCGCTAATGCCGGCCTCACCGACTTCATCAGAGCTGAGTGTGAACAATATCATCTCCTCACAAATTCCTTTGTGCACAGGTTTCATTTCATAAGTAGGAATAATCCTCCTGAGGTGCAATTTAATTTATATGTTGAAACCCGTCAGATACCACTTACTGAATTTTGTGACATATGGTTGATCCCTTCCAACATGGAATTAAGAGAGCCTAGGCCTGCAGAGTTTGATGGTTTTTACCGCACTCTGACAGTGGGGGATGAGAGAGGGGTGTCAGGTGTCAACACAACTAGCTTACACTTTCCTGCTGTGCATTATTCTGCTCTATTTATTGCAAAGTGTTTGCTTGCTAGAGAGAAGGTAGGCGCACTCAGTGCCTCTGACTTCATTGTTTTACGCCGTGCACTATACGGCAACAACACTTATAGCTTGGGAGCTATTATGGCACGTCGCCTCCATATTAACAGATCCAAGGGTAAAATACATGGTGGTATTTATGCTACTCGCTTAGCGAGTCACTTTAACATTCAGATACATCAACATGATTATCCCTTACCCAAGGTTTATTTAGATCATCTAGCTATGGCACGCCACCCATTTATTGATGGCAAGAACACTGGCATTCCTGTTCTGTAGAATCTAGTTTTTAGTGTGAACACTCGTGATATTATTCCATTGCTTGCACCTGCTTTGTTTGATCCTATTGCCAGGGTGGATACAGAATCATGCCTGAGGATATTGTCGCTTATCGGAACAACCAAGCTATAGCAGAGGAGGAACCTTAGGAGTGGGACCCCCAGGTACCCGATCCCTAGCACTTTAACGTAGGACCTGATGGCTTCTTCAAGTGGTGATTACCAAGTTAGGCCAAAAGCCTAAGCTTGAGGGAGTATGTATTTCCACTGACATTACATTCATGTTCACACATTTCATTCCAGTTGTTGGTGTTCACACTTTTTCATTGTATTATCCATGTTAGATTTATTTTCTCACCTTCTTCTTGTGTGTTTGAATTTTTTTGAGAAAATCCAAAAATATTTCCTTCTTATTTTCAGTTTTTCTTTCTAGCGTAGTTAGTTGTAGTATTAAAAAGAAAACCCAAAAAGATTTCTCAATTCTTCTTCTTGCTTGTTGGGAGCTTTCCTGTGTAAATAATTTTTCTCATTTTTGTTTTGCCTTCTTTTTTGCTTTCTTTCAGGAAAACCAAAAACTCCAAAAATATTTCAATGTGTTTCTCTAAATTTCTTTTCTTTTTATCGAGTCCTACCGAGGAGAAGACCACAATGAGATTGTTGAGTGGCTCTCATATGCATTATTGTTGATCTAACAAAGAGCCCAAATTACTTTATATTCTCCTTTAAATAAAATGTTTGCAGATTCTAGCTTAGTCCACGACACTCTTGCACTATTATTATTTTCATATTGTTCAGTTGTGCAAGTGAAAGGCAATAATGACGATATTTGATGAACTGGCTGTGGCAGAGAGAAACGGGTACGAACTCAACTTGTTCTGTTTTTGTAAATATGTTTAACCCAATATCCATGATTCAGCCTGTTATGATCAAACATGTTTGCAATGGCCCTTAGAGATTATAGTTTCTCATGCCATGCTTAAGTAGCTAGGAGTGGATAATGATTTATCTTGGATGTCAAAATTGCGTTAAAATGATTGTGATGTAGCATGATGATGTGGTATCCTCCTCTAAATGTTCGAGTGGCTTGACTTGGCACATGTTCATGCATGTAGTTGAATCAAAACCAACATAGCCTCTATGATATTTATGTTCATGGTGTTCATATCCTATTCATGCTAGTACCCAATGTTACTTATGCATAATGCATGTTCATGCCCATTTTCGCTCCCTAGCTGGCCGCTTCTCAACCTAAATGCTGGCCTTCGCCTGTACTAAGCGCGAATTCTGCTTGTGCATCAAAAATCCTAAAACCCAAGTTATTACAGATGAGTCCACCATACCTACCTATATGCGGTATTACCCTGCCGTCCTAAGTAAATTTGCATGTGCCACCTCTAAAAACTTCAATTAAATATCCTTTTTGTGTGCCTGGAAAGAGCGACAGGAGGTAGTCAGTATCTTCCATGCTAAGCTGATTATACTCATGATGAGTGTTTATTCACTCGTCCTTGCATGAGAGGGGCGGTAATAGGGATTTCCAGTCCCGAATTCAAATTGCAAATAATTAAACAAAACTCCCCTAGAATTGCTGTTGGTATGGACGGTACCCGTGGATTCGGACCAGCCGTGGAGTTTGTTTGTTGGTGGAGGGGAAGTAAACCTTTACTTTTATCGCTTGGGAACCGCCACTAATGTGTTTCGCATGGAAGACACCGATAACTAATGGTCGCGAAGTAAACAGGAAGCGTGCATTTCTCAAAATTTCATTTACCTCTGTTTTAAATATTTGAGCTCTAGCACCGCTGCAAATCACTGCTTCCCTCTGCGAAGGGACTATCTATTTACTTTTATGTTTTGTCATCACCTTCTCAAATAAGCGCCAGAACCTAAGAGCACTATTGTCATCCTCATGCATTGTGTGTAGATAATGTTGGGTGCATCATGACTGGATCTTTTCAACCATGAATTACAATGTTTAGTCGCTGCTTGAACTTCGGAGGTGCTCTGCATTTATATTTTGCGGTCTCAGAAAGGGCTAGCAAGATACCACTATTGTCATATTATATCATGGTTGTTTTGACAAAGTGTTGCTATTTGTCATATTTTATTATTGCTCGCTAGTTGATTATGTCATTGACATGAGTTAATAAAAAATTTAAGAGTTATTGTCAACATGGTTAGTCATAATCTTTGCTGAGAACTTGGGTGCTACTTAAGCTTATTTACGTAAAGAAGAGCAAAAGAGTTTGTAAAAGTTTTTCTTTTTCACTTTCAGTTTATCAACTGAATTGCTTGAGGACAAGCAAAGGTTTAAGCTTGGGGGAGTTGATAAGTCTCCGTCGTATCTACTTTTCCTAATGCTTTTCCTCTTGTTGTGGGCTCTAACTTGCATGATTTGAATGAAACTAACTCGGACTGACGCTGTTTTCAGCAGAACTACCATGGTGTTGTTTTTGTACAGAAATAAAAGTTCTCGGATTGGAACGAAACTTTGCGAGGATTTTTTATACAATAAAAGAGAATTTCTGGAGCGAAGAACCACAGGAGGGGGGCACCTGGGTGGGCACAACCCACCTGGGCGCCCCTCTGATACGTCTCCAACGTATTTATAATTTATGAAGCATTCATGCTATTTTATTATCTATTTTGAATGTTTACGAGCTTTATTATACAGTTTTATATTACTTTTTGGACTAACCTATTAACCGGAGGCCCAACCCATATTGCTGTTTTCTTGCCTATTTAAGTGTTTCGAAGAAAAGGAATATCAAACGGAGTCCAAACGGAATGAAACCTTCGGCAACGTGATTTTTGGAATGAACATGATCCGGGAGACTTGGAGTACAAGCCAGGGAAGCTTCAAGGAGGCCAGGAGATAGGAGGGCGCGCCCACCCCCTGGGCGCGCCCCCTATCTCGTGGGCCCCTCGAGGCTCCCCCGACCGACTTCTTTTGCCTATATATTCCCATATACCCTAAAACCATCAAAGAAAAAAGATAGATCGGGAGTTCCGCTGCCGCAAGCCTCTGTAGACACCAAAAACCTCTCGGGGGCTTGTTTCAGCACCCTGCCGGAGGGGGGATCCCTCACTGGTGGCCATCTTCATCATCCCAGCGCTCTCCATGACGAGGAGGGAGTAGTTCACCCTCGGGGCTGAGGGTATGTACCAGTAGCTATGTGTTTGATCTCTCTCTCTCTCTCTCTCGTGTTCTCTCTATGGCACGATCTTGATGTACCGCGAGCTTTGCTATTATAGTTTGATCTTATGATGTTTCTCCCCCTCTACTCTCTTGTGATGAATTGAGTTTTCCCTTTGATGTTGTCTTATCGGATTGAGTCTTTAAGGATTTGAGAACACTTGATGTATGTCTTGCCGTGCTTATTTGTGGTGACAACGGGATACCACGTGATCCACTTGATGTATGTTTTGGTGATCAACTTGTGGGTTCCGCCCATGAACCTATGCATAGGAGTTGGCACACGTTTTTGTCTTGACTCTCTGGTAGAAACTTTGGGGCACTCTTTGAAGTACTTTGTGTTGGTTGAATAGATGAATCTGAGATTGTGTGATGCATATCATATAATCTTGCCCACGGATACTTGAGGTGACAATGGAGTATCTAGGTGACATTAGGGTTTTGGTTGATTTGTGTCTTAAGGTGTTATTCTAGTATGAACTCTATGCTAGATTGAACGGAAAGAATAGCTTTGTGTTATTTTACTACGGACTCTTGAATAGATCGAGCAGAAAGGATAACTTTGAGGTGGTTTCGTACCCTACCATAATCTCTTCGTTTGTTCTCCGCTATTAGTGGCTCTGGAGTGACTCTTTGTTGCATGTTGAGGGATAGTTATATGATCCAATTATGTTATTATTATTGAGAGAACTTGCACTAGTGAAAGTATGAACCCTATGCCTTGTTTCCTATCATTGCAATACCGTTTGTGCTCACTTTTATCATTAGTTACCTTGCTGTTTTTATAATTTCAGATTACAAAAACCTATATCTACCATCCATATTGCACTTGTATCACCATCTCTTCACCAAACTAGTGCACCTATACAATTTACCATTGTTTTGGTGTGTTGGGGACACAAGAGACTCTTTGTTATTTGGTTGCATGGTTGTTTGAGAGAGACCATCTTCATCCCACGCCTCCCACGGATTGATAAACCTTAGGTCATCCACTTGAGGGAAATTTGCTACCGTCCTACAAACCTCTGCACTTGGAGGCCCAACAACATCTACAAGAAGATGGTTGTGTAGTAGACATCAAGCTCTTTTCTGGCGCCGTTGCCAGGGAGGTGAGTGCTTGAAGGTATATCTTTATATCTTGCAATCGAATCTTTTTGTTTCTTGTTTTATCACTAGTTTAGTCTATAAAAGAAAATTACAAAAAAATGGATTTGAGTTTGTCTCATACGCTTCATCTTTTTAATATCTTTCGTGAGAATGCTGGAAAGGAAAATTGTGCTCAAGTGCTAGAAGAAGAATGCATTAGAATGCTTGATACCTAATCTTTGAATGATGAGCATGATTGCAATGTTGTTAGTATGAACTCCTTGAATATCCATAGTACTAATGATGATTGCACTAGTTATGATGAAAATATCTCTTATAAGCATGTCGATTTTTGTGGACTAGATTGGGTTTGCAAGTACACACCAAATAGGGAAAATAGATATTGCAAGAGGCATAAGTATTTAGAAACTAAAGGGTTGCAAGAAAGGCTTATGTTAGTGCTGAAAATTTAAGATATCTTTACCGTTGTGAACTTTGCAGTGAACGTGGTCATTTACATCTCCAATGCAAATTGTTTCATGATCGAATCGTGTCCAAAAATTGTGATGATTTGATCTCCCTTGCTCATTATAATGAACTTAGTTTGCTTTTGGGTTATGAAGAATTGAAACGTGCAACTAAGATTATTCCAAAATTTAATCTTGAGCATGTCCTTGATATTGATTTAGAGGAGATTTATTTGTTTTGTGCGGTGAATTGCATTGAAAATCCTTATATTGCCAATCACCTAAAGAAAAGAAAGCAAATAGAAGATGATGAGAATAGTAATGAAAGGGAAGAGACTTCCCAATATCCTCCTATTATTTCTTATGATGAATCAGGTAACGAGGAGGAGCTTTCTATTCAACCAATCTCGTCAATAAGGAGCTCAAAGAAGAATGTTGAACCCACACATAATGTGAAGAAGAAAAAGAAAAGAAGGAGCAGCAAAGGTAAAAAGGTATCCCTCCCAAATGATGTTGCTCCTACTACTCATTGTGATGATGATAATTTCTATACTATTGGTGCTATCCATACTGTTAATGATGAGAGTGATTATGCTTATGATATGAAAAGGCCCAAGCTTGGGGAAGCTATGTTTGATGAGGATGCCATATTTGAGAATATATTTGTTGCAATTAATGTTTGTCCCAAGCTTGGGGATGTTATGTTTAATGAAGATGATATTTTTAGCCTCCCAAGTTTTGATATGCAAAGTTGTTATGATGATAGCATGCCTCTTACGTATGATGATTATATTGATGAAAGTGGGTTTGGAAGAGTGTCAACTTTAGGAAGTAATGACCCCACTATTTTGGAGGATGTTGAATCTTATTATGATGAATATGAAAGTGGATTTGGAAGAGTGTCAACTTTATTTAGTGATGATTCCACTATCTTGGAAGAGGTTTCAATCGATTATGATGAGAACGAAGTTGCTACTTATGATGATTATTGTGATGAAACTTATGCTATAAAAAGTAGTGATGATTATATTTATAGAACTTGTCATGATTATTGTCGTGGAATTAACACGTCAGATGTCCTAGAGGAAGGACTTAGTCATGGAGCCATCGCAACGAGATTAGCTTAAAGGGGTTAAACCGGAACAAAGGACACGGGAAGCTTATACTGGTTCGGCCCCTTGCGGTGAAGGTAAAATCCTACGATCCAGTTGTTGTGGGATTGATTGATCTCGATGAGCAGGGAGCGAATATGCTTTTCCTACCTCTCGAGCTGTTGTTTCTTGTTCCTCAACCGCCGCCGGGTCGTCCCTTTATATACATAGGTTGACGCCCGGCCGGTCTACAGAATCCCGAGGCCGGCTCATACAAGTGTCCGGCTCGGTTTTCTCCTTTCCCTAACTTACAATACAAGTTATACATCCATGGCGGTTTACTACTATGGGCCCTAATCCGCCATTGGGCTCTAGGCCTCTAAGCTTTAATGGTAGAGCGCCATACTCCTTGTCTTCATGGGCTTCAATATAGATGAGCGTAAACCGGCCACTCCTGGGCGGTTTACACTCAGTAGTTATATCCCCAACATTAGGCCCCAGATTGATTTGAACCTGTTCATGTCAATCTTCAATACTTAGAAAAATTCCCTGAACATCTTCCTATAATCCTTGTAAACCGCCATGACATCTTCTCCATGTGAGCTTGGTAAACCGCCATGACGTCATCTTCTAAATTTGCAGTAAATCGTCATGACATCATCTCTGTATAAAAACTCATAAATATTTTCCTTTTATTAATTGATCTCCGAAGATCGAGGCGACAGCTGTGCCCCATTCTCCGCTTCGAGCTCCTCGATCCCCGCGCTTGCCTACTTATCCATTCGTCTTATAAATAGGCCCAGGGGTCTTTCCCTTTTCCCCTTCCGCGCCTCTTCTTCCTCCTCTCGACGCTCAAGTCTGAATGCTCCGCCACCGCCCTCGACCTTCAAGTGCTGCATCATCCCTGACCGCTGCATCGACCTGAACGTACCAGAGAACCACGACCCTTCTCCGCCGATCCTACAAAGCCAGTAAGCCTTCTTGTTTCAACCCTAGATATGCATTAGGGTTTCATGCCTTCATCGGTGTTCATCAGTGTTCATCGGCGTTCACCGCTTTCTCTTACTGTCCATTGTATCCTGATGAACTTATTATCTTTCTTGTGCGGCCGAAACTATAGTTTACTTTTCGTCACCATAGCGTCCTTTCGCCTATGAACAGATCCCATCTGAATCTTTGCTGTTCTGCTGTCGCCACTTTTAGGCTTTGAATTTGTTCCTTTTTCCTGAACTGCGCTAGATCCGTAATTATTATACCAACTTGTAGAACCTGTTCGTGCAATACTTAAGAGAATTTCAGATCTGTCCCTTCAGCACTATTGTAGGTGGTTTAAATGTTAGAACTTGACAATCCGACAGATACCATTAGCCCTCACGTAAACCACTGTCTTTACTTGAACATTAGTATCCGGTTTAATGTGCACACATGCCTTGATTGAATTCCCCAGTTTGACACCGGTTTATGCATATCAATTTTGAATCGTGAACCGGCATTTGAACTTCCTTTACAGCTTGTCACCAAAAATGGCCAAACAGTTCTCTCTTGCAATTGGGTTCCTTCCCGGATTACTGAAGAGCAACTCATAGGGTATGTTGTGACTGGCACTTTAGCAAAGAAAGAGGTCATTCATTGGAGAGTCCCGGGTACTGAAAATCCTCCTGAGCCTCAAGATGGAGAAGTAGTTGTGTTTATGCAGCATCTGGACCGAGGGTTTAGCCCTCCCGGATCAATATTTTTTCGTGATGTACTTGCCAATTTCCAACTCCACCCTCAAGACATTGGACCAAACTCTGTGTCCAACATTTGCAATTTCCAAGTGTTCTGTGAAGTTTATCTGCAAGAAGAACCGACTGTTGAACTTTTCAGAGACTTCTTCCACTTGAACCGCCGTACTGAATTTACTGACGATGCCAATAATGAACTTGGTGGGGTATCGATTCAAAAAAGGAAGGAAGTCAATTTTTCTCATGCCAAACATCACAGCCACCCTAAGGATTGGAATCAGACTTGGTTCTACTGCTGGAACACTGCTCCTGCTGATGAAAATCCTCTGCCGGGTTATCGTGCTTACCAACTCAGCAATGAACATCCACTGCCTCAACGGCTTACTGCCAGAGAACGACAAACATATGCACCACAGCTTGCTAAGCTCTAGGCTCTTATGGCAAACGGTTTAACCGGTATTGACCTTGTCTGTTGCTGGGTTTCATAGGGTATCTTGCCCTTAAGCCGCCGCACCAGATTAATGTATGAATATACTGGGGATGTCAAAGATCCTCAACGGCACACTGAAATATAGATGAATGATGATGAGATCACTGAGTCTGTCAAAAAGATTCTAGATGAACCGATATCTGAGTGCAGCAAGACTGGGCTGCTTCCCTTTTATGCCTCCAACAAACCGCCAGCTGTAAGAATTTATCTTTCTACTTTTTAATCCGTCTCCCTTTTGACATTTTCTGATAGTCTTTTGTTTATTCTTACAGGACGAAGATCCATTTTGGAAGAGGAAAACTCAAGACAAACCGGCAAAACCACAAGACAAACCGGTGAGAGCTCCTCGTGCTAAGAGCAAGGCCACAAAGAGGCCAGCAAAGAAGAAAACCGCCGAGTCCTCTGATCCGCCCGAAGATGTTGATGACTCGGAACCAGAGGTAGAACTTGACTCCCTTGGTTCATTTTTCATACATCTTATTGACAATGACCATTATGAGGATGATGCGGAAGCCAGCCGTGCTGACCACGTAGAGGTAATCTCCCTTTCCTCCAATTCCGATCTTGTGCCAGTATGAAAACTCCGTCGCGCAGTCCGAAAAGTGAAATGTTCACATCCTCTCACTCATTTGGATCCAAACTTTTTTTTGAAGATACAACACCCTGAAGCTCATTGCACAACCCGACACAATGGCCAGCAAGTCACTTCCTTCGGTTTACCAGACACCCCAATTCGAAAGCGCCATCCAGAGGTCCCTTGTACTTCATACATCTTATCCCTTGGCGGGTTACTTCCGATACCCTCTTAATCCGTCTGATTCGAATTATCAGGAAACTTCTAATTCATCCTCTGGTGATTCATCAACCACACAGATGCCTCCCCTCAAGACCGTCCCTGGGTAAGTATAGTAATTTTAGCTTTGCTTTCTTGCCCTGGTTTACCATATTAATCTCTGTTTATTATTTGCAGTGCCAAAGCCCGACTCAGCAAAAAGGCCAAACTGAGTGCTCCCACTGAGGAGAATCCGTCTTTTGAACCAGAGAGGACCTCAGAAGCTGCTGATGGAGATACTGATATTGCTCTGGATGATCCTGTGCCACAAGGTCAGGACACGTATGTTGATCCACCAGAAGCTAACCCAACTAGTCCTCATGCTAATCCGCCAAGCCCAGCTGCTGATCCACCAACTCCAGTTGCTAATCGTCCAAGTCTAGCAAGAGCCGCTGCCAAACCGTCCAACGCAAATGAGATTGCTGATGGCAAGACCGATGATGTGGTGACTACCGGTTTCGGCCACACTACTCCTGGCGACCCTGTCGCTTTATCAAAGCACAATGCCAAAGAGGAATTTATTGCTATGGACAAAGGGAAGTGGAAGACTGATTTGTCAAGTTATGCTCATCTCGGTGCTCAAGACATCCATTCTGGATACTTAAACCGCCTGTATATCAATCGTGATTACGAGGCCGGTTTAGTAAACTTGATGAAGGAGCGCTATGAGGTAACTTCTATTCAAACATTTTATAAAGTTTTCTTTGTACTGTATATCAACTCCATTGTAGCCCCCAAGGGCCGGTTTATCTTTTCAAGATGAACCGGGACTTTGGATAAAAAAGACTTCAACTGTGTAGCCCCCAAGGGCCGGTTTATCTCTTCAGGATGAGCCAGGATTTTCTATTGCAAAGCTTGTCCTTGTTTAATTTCTTCACCTCTGATTCTTCTGATCAATTACGCATTAGCCCCCAAGTGCCAAGAATAATACTTGTATTGAGCCTTGGGACTTAAAATAGCAGTCAAAAAGAAGCAATCCGCATTAGCCCCCATGTGCCAAGTGTATAACTTGTTATGTGCTTGGGACTTTTGATAAAATATTAACAACTTATCATCTGTCTGTTGCAGGCTGACTTGAGCAATAAGGATTCCCAAATCGCCGATCTTCAAGAAAATATCAAG
Organism: Triticum timopheevii; assembly: GCA_963921465.1. Taxonomy (NCBI): domain Eukaryota; kingdom Viridiplantae; phylum Streptophyta; class Magnoliopsida; order Poales; family Poaceae; genus Triticum; species Triticum timopheevii. The sequence continues at coordinate 390,866,836 of OY997274.1, forward strand.
TCCCAGCAAGCAGAAACCTCCAAGGCCAAAGATGAATTGAAGGGCGCTTTAACTGCCATGGAGCAATTAAAGGATGCTTTCAAAAGCGAGCGGGCAGACTAGGAAACCGAGAAAGCCACTCTGTTAAAACGGGCTGAGGATTCCGAGGCGGCTCTTAAACCGGTGGCGGAAGAGCTAACTGGGTTAAAGCGTCAGGTCAATGCTATGACTTCTACGATATTTGGTAAGTACTCTTTGCAAGAGTCTTTCTTAAACATCTTTGAAGTTGCCGGTTTAACAGCAAGTTCTTAAACCGTTGTAGGTAGTCGTGTTGCTCATCTAGGCTCGGATATGCAGATGAAGTTGAAAGTAGCCTATACCTTGATAGAACAATTGTATAGAGATGCTCAATGAGTCATTTGTGCGGCCGCATACAATAAACCGGCATCAACTTTGATCAAGGATACTTTGGCCAAATTAGCTATGACTCCTGCCCAGATAGAAGAGGTAAAGAGATCTGCTGCAAGGGCTGGCGCGCTATCTGCACTGACTCGGGCCAAAGCTTGGATAGCTGATCTTGATCCAGAAGACATCGGAAAGGGCTATCCAAGCCAACAAGAAGACGGGTCAGAATTTGATAGTGAAGCTCTTAAAGCCTTGACAAAGGAGATGCGCCCATTGGCAAGCAGATTGGCCGAAGAAATTGACTTGTCTATCCACCGGTCCAGCTATGATGTGGACAACAATCGGGTTGATGTAGCTGTAAAAGAAGTGCAAAATCTTATCCCGCCAATCCGTAAGCACACTTATGCCCCTGACATTGAACCATCCAATCTTATAAGCAATGAAGCTATCTTCCAAGCTTTAACCGGGATTGATTGGACCACCATTGACTTCCAGCCACTGGGTGGGGAGGAGGAGGTTGAACCGATGCGAGATGAGCCATAAACTTCACGTCAACCTGGTGACGAATCATAATCCGACGGCCGGCTTTATTTCTTCAGATTGCGTGCTGGGCAACAAACAATTATTCTTTTGGGCATCAAAGCGCCTTGTAATAGGCTAGTTGAAATACTTTGATCTTCTGCCATCGTGCATTGCTACATGACACTATGTAATCCATCCTGGTTGTTGCTATGCTTACTCATGCGCCTTAGTACCTTCATAAAATCCTGCTTTCTGTGATATTGAATCACATCATTGGTTTACCAACTTGCGTAGTAAGGGTGATAACCCAAATCTTGAGTGTTGATCCCTCCCACCATGTTGTACTGGTGCATAATAAACCTGCCGGGTTATGATAAACACCGGATGATCATCCTGGCGACTTATAGTCGATGCCAGACCGGGCCAAGAAAAGCCGGCTCATAATTGATTATGTGCTAAACAACTGATAGCTGAAAGCTTGTGCCGGGTTAAGAAACACCGGACTGATGAAATGACTTATAGTCAGGCCGGGTCAAAGGACGCCGGTTTACCTCAAAACCTTATCAAAGGAAAGAAAACTTGCATAAAACAAAATCAAATAAAAACTTCTAGTTGAGGCTTTTCAAGGGCTGCCAGGCCAAAATTCGAGGCTTTTCATGGGCTGCCAGGCCGCTGAGTTGAACCATTTGACAAAGCCTTTTAAGATGGGCCTCCAATTAACCAATCGTCATTTTAACTTTGACAAGTTCAGGGTCTATATAAGATTGACTTGTCAAATGTTCGGCGGGTCATACTAGGATTACCTAGACAGGAGTGGCTTACTTAATGAAGGCAGGTTAACCCGGGCTTTTAGGTGAATACACCAAGCTTCCAAGCCATGGATTGATAGCCTATTACAAGGGTCCTTTCAAACTCTTTGTTGCTGTGCACAAAGAGCCCCCAAGTAACTTTGTGAGCTGTGCTCAATGGGTGCCTATGTTTGAGCTGTGCTTTAGCGACAAAACTCTCTTTGGCCCCTTGGGTGTGAAGCTCCCAAGCTTTGTTGTGGCATGATAGCCGGTTTAATGAACAAATAGGACATCGCTGTATAAGAAGAAGCCCCCTTGTAACCAAGAAATATTGGAAGAAACGGCAGAGGCCCTGCTTGTAGCAAGGATGCTGGTTTATTTATTGATCATAATATGTACATTGTCGAAAATATATACATAGCAGGAGCCTATGGCTCAGGTATAATAAGGCCGAAGATGAGCTATATTCCACGGCCGGCGAGTCTCCTCCTCTGATTTGCGTGAGTCTTTGTGCTCTCGAACATTAATGAGGTAGTATGACTCATTGTTCAAATTCTTGCTGACCACAAAGGGTCCTTCCCAAGGTGGAGATAACTTATGCATGTCAGTCTGATCTTAGATAAGCCGGAGCACCAAGTCGCCTTCTTGGAAAGTCCTGGTTTTAACCCGACGGTTGTGATAACATCGCAGGTCTTGCTGATAAATCGCTGAGTGAGCCGCGGCAATATCCTGTTGTTCATCTAACTGGTCCAAGGCATCGTGGCTTGCTCTTTCATTATCCGCTTCAATGCAAGCTGCCACTCGGGGTGAGTCATGACGTATATCACTTGCGAGAACTGCTTCTGCTCCATAGACCATGAAGAAGGGTGTATACCCTGTGGATCTATTGGGGGTGGTGTTGATACTCCATAGAACAGAAGGCAACTCCTCCACCCAACAACCCGGCGTCCGCTTCAAAGGGACCATAAGCCGGGGCTTGATACCCTTTAAGATTTCCTGATTAGCTCTCTCTGCTTGACCATTGGATTGGGGGTGGGCTACCGACGACACATTAAGCTGGATATGCTCACATTGACAGAACTCTTCCATAGCTCCTTTGGAGAGATTCGTGCCATTATCTGTTATAATCCTATGTGGAAAACCAAACCGTAAGATCACCTTTTTCATGAACTGAACCGCCGTGGCCGCATCACACTTGCTCACTGGCTCTACCTCCGCCCACTTGGTGAATTTATCAACTGCCACCAGGAGGTGGGTCTTCTTATCCTTGGATCTCTTAAAAGGCCCAACCATATCCAGCCCCCAAGTTGCAAACGGCCAGGTAATTGGAATCATCCTCAATTCCTGTGCCGGAACATGAGCTCGACGTGCAAACTTCTGACAGCCATCACACCTTCGGACCAGATCTTCCGCATCAGCATGAGCTGTTAACCAGTAAAAACCATGCTGGAAAGCCTTAGCCACCAAGGACTTTAAACCGGCATGATGACCACAATCTCCTTCGTGGATTTCATGCAAGATCTCACAGCCTTCTTCAGAAGAAACACAACGCTGAAATGCCCCTGAGACACTGCAGTGGTGCAACTCGCCATTGACAATAGCCATGGACTTAGAACGTCGGATTATCTGTTTGGCTAAAACTTCATCTTCTGGCAACTCGCCCCGGTTCATGTACGCTAGGTACGACAACGTCCAATCGGGGATATCATGAAGAACCGCCACCAGTTGAGCCTCCGGATCAGGAATCGCCAGATCCTCCTCCGTTGGTACCTTGACCGACGGATTATGCAAAATATCCAAAAAACATTAGGCGGCACCGGTTTACGCTTGGACCCAAGCCGGCTTAAAGCATCTACCACTTCATTTCTGCACCGATCAATGTGCTCGACTTGATAACCTTTGAAATGACCAGCAATAACATCCACCTCTCGCCGATAAGCCGCCATGAGTGGGTCCCTGGAATCCCACGTACCGGATACTTGCTGAGCCACTAAATCGGAGTCACCAAAGCAACGTACCCGGATTAAGTTCATCTCCTTAGCCATCCGTAAACCATGGAGCAAAGCCTCATACTCAGCTGCATTGTTAGTACAGGGAAACATTAAGTGGATAACATAACAAAATTTGTCACCTCGAGGGGAAGTAAGGACAACTCCAGCCCCCGAGCCCTCCAATTGTCTGGATCCATCAATGTGAATAGTCTAGTATGTATTATCCGGTTTGTCCTCTGGTGCCTGCAACTATGTCCAGTCGTTGATGAAGTCTACAAGCGCTTGAGACTTGATAGCCATGCGAGGCATGTATTTCAACCCGTGAGGCCCAAGCTCAATAGCCCTCTTAGCGACTCGGCCGGTTGCCTCCTTGTTTTGAATGATGTCTCCCAATGGAGCAGAACTGACCATAGTGATGGGGTTGCCTTGAAAGTATTGCTTAAGCTTAAGGCTTGCCATAAACACTCCATACACCAGCTTCTGCCAATGGGGATATCTCTGTTTGGACTCGATAAGCACCTCACTGATATAATAAACTGGCTGTTGAACCGGATATTCCTTACCAGCCTCCTTGCGCTCCACCACAATAGCCACACTCACCGCTCGGGCATTAGCAGCCACATATAACAGCAATGGTTCCTTATCAATGGGGGCAGTAAGGACGGGCGGCTCGGCCAACTGCTTCTTCAAATCCTCAAACGTTGCATCAGCAACATCACTCCAAACAAAATTGTCTATTTTCTTCATCATCTGATAAAGCGGGATCACCTTCTCTCCTAACCGGCTAATAAACCGGCTTAGCGCTGCAATCCGACCTGCCAGTCTTTGAATGTCATTGATACACGCCGGCTTAGCCAGGGATGTGATAGCCTTGATCTTTTCCGGATGAGCCTCAATGCCCCTGTTGGACACCAGAAAACCCAAGAGTTTGCCAGCCGGTACACCAAAAATAGACTTAGCCGGATTGAGCATCATTTTATAAACCCTCAAGTTATCAAAAGTTTCCTTCAAATCAGTTATGAGCGTCTCTGCTTTCCTGGATTTCACCACGATATCATCCACATAAGCATTAACATTGCGCCCAATCTGATTATGGAGGCAATTCTGCACACACCGTTGATAAGTCGCCTGAGCACTCTTGAGCCCAAAAGGCATAGATACATAACAGAAGGCTCCAAAAGGAGTTAAAAAAATTGTCTTCTCCTGGTCCTTAACTGCCATTTTGATCTGATGGTAACCCGAATAAGCATCCAGGAAACTCAAACGCTCGCAACCCGCCGTAGCATCAATGATTTGATCAATACGAGGGAGGGCAAAGGGATCAGCTGGGCAAGCTTTGTTCAAATTTGTGTAATCCACACACATACGCCAAGTGCCATTTTTCTTAAGTACCAGCACCGGATTAGCCAACCACTCAGGGTGAAACACCTCCACAATAAACCCTGCTGCCAATGGCCGGGCTACCTCTTCACCAATGGCCTTGCGCCTCTCTTCATTAAATCGGCGAAGAAACTGTTTGACCGGTTTGAACTTCGGATCAATATTAAGAGTGTGCTCAGCGAGTTCCCTCGGTACACCTGGCATGTCAGACGGTTTCCATGCAAAGATGTCCCGGTTCTCACGGATGAACTCGATGATCACGCTTTCCTATTTTGGATCCAAATTGACGCTGATGCTGAACTGCTTGGATGAATCGCCAGGAACAAAATCAACCAATTTAGTCTCATAAGCTGATTTAAACTTCAAAGCCGGATCATGCTCTATAGTGGGCTTCTTCAGAGAAGTCATATCTGCCGGATCAACATTGTCCTTATAGAATTTCAACTCCTCCGTTGCACAAACCGACTCAGTACCGACTCAGCATAAGCCGCATCACCTTCCTCGCACTCCAGAGCAATCTTGTGGCTACCATGAACCATGATGGTCCCCTTATGACCCAGCATCTTGAGCTGCAGATAAACATAACACGACCTTGCCATGAATTTAGCATAAACCAGCCGTCCAAACAGGGCATGGTACGGACTTCTGATTTTAACCACTTCAAAGGTCACCGTCTCAGATCTTGAATCATGATCATCTCCAAAAACCACTTCCAGAGCTATCTTACCGACCGGGTAAGCCGATTTACCAGGCACCACACTGTGAAAAACGATGTTTGACGGTTTAAGATTCTTATCTGTTAACCCCATACGCTAGAAGGTTTCATAATACAAGATATTGATACTGCTCCCTCCATCCATGAGCACTTTGGTGAACTTATAACCTCTAACCTGCGGTGCAACCATCAAAGCTAGATGGCCAGGATTATCAACCCAGGGCGGATGATCCCCCCAACTCCAAACAATAGGCTATTCAGACCAGCGCAGATAACGGGGTACTGCCAGTTCAACAGAATTTACTGCCCTTTTATGGAGCTTCTGATCGCGCTTGCACAGACTAGTAGTGAAGACATGGTACTGTCCACCATTTAACTGCTCCGGGTTGCTCTGATAACCCGACTGCTGCTGATTCCCCTGATTACTCTGCTGATTGTGACCACCTTGGTTGTTCTGGTTGCCCTGATTATTCTGAAATCCTGAGTTTGAACCGCCACCGCCATAACCCGGCCCGTGAGACCCTGGACCTGAACCGCCAGACGGACCCTGATCATACCGGAAGAGATCAGAGTTTTTGAATTCATTCATAATGAAGCAATCCTTCCAGAGGTGCGTGGCTGGAACCTCCTTCGTCCTGTGCTTTGGGCAGGGCTGGTTTAACAGGCGCTCCAGACTCATGCCTCCACCACGCTGGGGCGGTTTACCCTTATGACGCTACGCATTGCCCTGCATATTGGTGTTAGCCACAAAATCCGAATTGTCCGCCTTACGCTTAGCATTGTTCCCATGGCCCGCCTGATTATGTTGTTGTCCCTTTGCACCGTTGTTCTTCTTTCCCTTCTCCAGCTTCTCTTCGTCAGAATCGGGATCCTTGGTATTATCAGAATCAACATACTTAACCAAGGCTGCCATAAGTGTTCCCATGTCATTGCAGTGGCGTTTGAGCCATCCCAATTTCATCTTTAGCGACTTAAACCGGCAATTACCCTCCAATGTTAGGATTGTCGAATCAGCCTTGATACGGTCCGATGAGTGCAGAATTTTCGAAACCCGGCGCACCAATGAGTTGTTGATTCGTTTTCCCCTTGGACACAAGCAGCCAGATCCACAATTGACATGGGTTGCTTGCATGTATCTTTGAAGTTTGCTATAAATCGGGCTTTCAACTCATCCTATGAACTGATGGAGTTAGCGGGCAGGCTTTTTAACCAAGTGCGAGTTGTTCCTTCCAATATCATGGTGAAGTACTTTGCACACGCCGCTTCATCCACATCCAGCATCTCCATTGCCATCTCATAACTTTCAATCCACGCCTCGGGGGGTTGATGGGCGGTATAATTAGGCACTTTATGCGGACCCTTGAAATCCTTTGGCAGCCGCACACTACGTAGAGATGGGGTGAGGCATGGTACCCCCCAAGAGCTAAAAGCCAATCCACGTTCAACTGATGCCGCTGGTTGAACTGGAGCGGTTTGATTCGCATACCGCGCTGCCAATTGTGCTGCTAACTCTGCCCCTCGTCGTGCTCTACCGTTGTTCACCAAATCCTAAGCATTCAAACCGCCGCGCGCCGGATTAGGCCCTCGAGGGGCATCACGGTGCCGCGCACTGCTTGACACAGCCGGTTCATCCATGTGCCTGCTGTAACTCTTGCTCGGACGGGGGGGGGGGGGGGGAGGGGTTGAATGTATTCTGTCTCGGCTGTAGGAATAAGCCTGCTGCTGCACAACAACGGTTTGAAGAAGATCCCTGGCCCGTCGTGTCTCAACCGCCGCCAGCGAGTCACCCTCCATCGGAATAGCTGCCAAACGCGACACTGCAGCAATCATGTTATCCAAACGGCTAGAGAAGTGACCTGGCGGTGTTGGTACGTATTGCGGCGGGTTGTCCGTCCGTCGAGGCGGGTCCATCACCCGTGGCTGATTTGTAGCTCCAGTCCCGGGTGCCTCAGTCCGGTTTACTGCTGCCGGATTACTTGGCCCGGCTCCCGGCGTATTGAAGAGATTCATTCCTTTGTAAACCGGCAGCAGACAAGACCGGTACTTCCTCCGCAGCACTTCGTTTGATGCGTTCTGATCCAACATAAGCTGGTAATTCTGCGCCTGGATCTGCTGTGACTGAGCATCTAAGGTGGCCCGCTCTTCAGTCAACCTGGCTTCCTCAGCCGCCAAGTCCTCCTTGGCACGAGTTATCTGGTCCCTCAGCTTAGTAACCTCCACATTATGCTGATCCCGGGTCTCCGGGGTGACTGCCGTGGTCAACAATGTCGTCCAAGCATCCAATAAACCGGCAAGAACTTGAGCCGGCCAGCACGCAGGGCCTCCTGCCCCAGCTGCCGATCCGGAAATCATTGCTGCTGCAGATGAAGATTGCAACGTGGGTTGCGTACCGACCATGAAAATTGCAACCCGGTTCGGCGGTTCAAAGGGGTCCGAAATACTATCGCCATCGGAGTAACCCCCAATCCGGCCGTCTTGTAATTGGTACATCGACTCGGTTTCACCAGTGGATGATTCGCCATCTGAGTAGATGACCGTTTCACCATCGGACACCGGTTCAGATCCTGCACCATGGATGAATCCTACGAACGCACGCTTCCTGGCAGGCTGAGCCGTCTCGACGAGGTCGGTGGAGATGTCCGTCTTAGAGCCCGGTTCGCCGATCTTGCAGATGAAAACATGAATTCCGCCAAAGGGAACTCGGTACCCGTACTCAATTGAGCCGGCCTCGGGACCCCATCTTGCATCGTCGATGTAGAGCTTGCCGCGGCGACTCTTGGTCATCAGGCCAACCACGTATCCCTTGAGTCCTTCAAAGTTGCCCTTTAAGAACTCGAAACCATCGTGCGATAGCCCCACGGTGGGCGCCAACTGTCGTGGAATTAACACGTCAGATGTCCTAGAGGAAGGACTTAGTCATGGAGCCATCGCAACGAGATTATCTTAAAGGGGTTAAACCAGAACAAAGGACACGGGAAGTTTATACTGGTTCGGCCCCTTGCGGTGAAGGTAAAAGCCTACGATCCAGTTGTTGTGGGATTGATTGATCTTGATGAGCAGGGAGCGAATCCGCTTTTCCTATCTCTCGAGCTGTTGTTTCTTGTTCCTCAACTGCCGCTGGGTCGTCCCTTTATATACATAGGTTGACGCCCGGCCGGTCTACAGTATCCCGAGGCTGGCTCATACAAGTGGCCGGCTCGGTTTTCTCCTTTCCCTAACTTACAATACAAGTTATACATCTATGGCGGTTTACTACTATGGGCCCTAATCCTCCATTGGGCTCTAGGCCTCTAAGCTTTAATGGTAGAGCACCATACTCCTTGTCTTCATGGGCTTCAGTATACATGAGCGTAAACCGGCCCCTCCTGGGCGGTTTACACTTAGTAGTTATATCCCCAACAATTATGATTACCCTTTTTCTGAACATTACTCTTTTATTGTGGAAACAATTTATAGTATTCTAGTCTCTTATGATACTCCCACTATTCCGAATAAGAAGAATTTTGCTTATGTGGAGAGTAGTAAATTTTCTATGCTTGTAGATCATGAAAAGAATGCTTTATGTGCTGGTTATATTGTTGAATTCATTCATGATGCTACTGAAAATTATTATGAGGGAGGAACATATGCTTGTAGGAATTGCAAAAATATTAAGTTTCCTCCCTATGTGTTGAAAATCTTGAAGCTATGCTTGTTTTACCTTCCTATGCTAGTTGATTATTGTTCCCATAAGTTGTTTGCTCACAAAACCCCTATGCATAGGAAGAGGTTTAAACTTAAATGTGCTAGTCATATGCTTCATGATGCTCCCGTTATGTTTCAATTCTTATCTTTTATGTGAGCATCATTGTCATCATCAAGCCTAGCTAGAAAGGCATTAAAGAAAAGCGCTTGTTGGGAGACAACCCAATATTTATCCTTACTGTTTTCGTGTGTTCACATTATTATGCTACTGTAGTAATCATGTTTTACAGCTTTTGTTTCAATAAAGTGCCAAGTAAGACCTTTAGGATAGCTTACGGTGATAGTTGTGTTGATCCTGCTGAGAATCAGAAACTTCTGCACCAAGTAAATTAGTTTTGATAATTCACAGAAATGTGTGTTTGATCTGATTCTTTTTGCTATGGATTGGCACAAAAATTACCTAGGACTTCCTAATTTGGTAGGATTTTTTAGTTACTTTTGATACATATTTCTACAGACTGTTCTGTTTTTGACAGATTCTGCTTTCTATGTGTTGTTTGCTTATTTTGGTGAATCTATGACTAGTATCGGAGAGTATGAACCATAGAGAAGTTGAAATACAGTAGATGTTACACCAATATGAATTTAGAATGAGTTCATTACAGTACCTAAGTGGTGGTTTTATTTTCTTATACTAACGGAGCTTACGAGTTTTCTGCTGAGTTTTGTGTTGTGGAGTTTTCAAGTTTTGGGTAAAGATTCAATGGACTATGGAATAAGGAGTGGCAATAGCCTAAACTTGGGGATGCCCAAGGCACCCCAAGATATTCAAGAATAGCCAAAATCCTAGGCTGGGGGATGCCCCGGATGGCATCCCCTCTTTCGTCTTCGTTCATCGGTAACTTTACTTGGAGCTATATTTTTATTCACCACATAATATGTGTTTTGCTTGGAGAGTCATTTTATTTTGTTAGTATTTGCTTGCTGTTATTTAGAATAATGTTTTTCATCTTTAGTTTCAATAAAAATGTCAAGGATAGCCTTTACCATGCTTATTTTGCTAGTATACATGTTGCTGTTTGAAAACAGAAAGTTTACCGCTGTTGCAAAAATTCCCTAGAAAAGTAAGAGAATGGTATAATGTTGAAACTTTTTGCATATTAAGATCTGATAAATTTACTACAGTGGGAATTTTCTCTCATAATTTTTGGAGTTAGGGAAGTATTTATACTCTTGCATTGTTTACAGACTATACTGTTTTGGCAGATTGCTGTTATGGTTGCATTGCTTGCATATGTTTGCTTGTTTAGCGATTCTATTTGAGGATAGGAGTATTAAATATGCAGAGGCATTTAGTATGCAATGTTGAATAATAATTTTGGTGATTTGTTACAGTAGAAAATGATAAGGTTTTGCATTGGTTTATACTAACCTATCTCATGAGTTCTTGTTGAGTTTGGTGTGGATGAAGCTTTTGATAAAAAGAGAAACCATGATATGAGAGGAATTAATGAGACACAAAAGTTCAAGCTTGGGGATGCCCAAGGCACCCCAAGATAATATTCCAAGAAGTCTCAAGCATCTAAGCTTGGGGATGCCCGTAGGCATCCCACCTTTCTTCTTCAACAACTATCGGTTAGTATCGGTTGGACCTAAGTTTTTGCTTCTTCACATGAGTTGTGCTATCCTTGCAATGTCATTTTATTTTGTTTTTCTTGCTGTTTGAATAAAATACCAAGATCTGAAATTCTTAAATGAGAGGGAGTCTTCACATAGTTACATAATTATTTAGCTACTCATTGATCTTCACTTATATCTTTTTGGAGTAGTTTGTCATTTACTCGTGTGCTTCACTTATATCCTATGATTAAATGGTTGAATGAGTTGAATGTCATAAATCTAAAATTATATATGTTTCATTTGCTTATCCCATGGGGAGTAATGACTTCACATCTAAGAAGTAGAGGTTGTAAATTTATTGAAGGTTAGCAAGCATTTGATGTTAGTTGGGTTATTCTCAAGATGAGTGGACTCCGCTCATCATTCACGAGAAAAATGGCTGGTATCCTGGATGCCCAGTCCCATGATCAAAAGATCAAAATCAAATCAAAAATAATTGCAAACAAAACTCCCCCAGGTTTGATGTTAGTTGAAGGCACTCGTTGTTTCGGGCAAGCCATGGATTGATGATTTTTGGTGGAGGGGGAGTAAAAACTTTTACCATTCTGTCTGGGAACCGCCTATAATGTATGTAGTATGGAAGATATTGGGAACTCTTGGTTGTTATGTTGACAATGAGATCATACCTCTCAAAATTATTTATCTCTATTTCAAAATCGAGCTCTGGCACCTCTGCAAATCCCTGCTTCCCTCTGCGAAGGGCCTATCTTTTACTTTTATGCAAGAGTCAAGGTGATCTTCACCTTTCCCTTTTTCATTTTATCCTTTGGCAAACACCTCGTGTTGGAAAGATCCTGATATATATATATATATATATATATATATATATATATATATATATATATATATATATATATATATATATCCAATTGGATGTAAGTTAGCATGAACTATTATTGTTCACATCACCCAAAGGTGAATACGTTGGGAGGCAACACTATAAGCCCCTATATTTCTCAGTGTCCGATTGAAACTCCATAACCATAAATATTGCGTGAGTGTTAGTAATTGTAGAAGACTATATGATAGTTGAGTATGTGGAGTTTGCTAAATCAAAGCTCTGACATAGACCCTTCCTGAAAATAAGATGAATTGTAATTGTTTGATGACTAAGAATGAAGTTTGCTAGTTTTCAAGAAAGTTTATGGTCTATGCTTTAACATGTGAACAGCTTGTTACTTGATCTAGAGAAGTTTTATGAGATGAACTACTGTTATGACATATAATCATGCTAGAAAAGGTGATTGAAATTATCATTGATCAAACTTGTGCACCTGCTAGCATTCGCACTTCATAAATTCTTTCTTTTATCATTTACCTACTCGAGGACGAGCAGGAATTAAGCTTGGGGATGCTGATACATCTCCAACGTATCTATAATTTATGAAGCATTCATGCTATTTTATTATCTGTTTTGAATGTTTACGGGCTTTATTATACACTTCTATATTACTTTTGGGACTATCCTATTAACCGGAGGCCCAGCCCATATTGTTGTTTTCTTGCCTATTTCAGTGTTTCGAAGAAAAGGAATATCAAATGGACTCCAAACAGAATGAAACCTTCGGCAACGTGATTTTTGGAACGAACATGATCCAGGAGACTTGGAGTACAAGCCAGGGAAGCTTCGAGGAGGCTAGGAGATAGGAGGGCGCACCCACCCCCCTGGGTTCGCCCCCTGTCTTGTGGGCCCCTCGAGGCTCCCCCGACCGACTTCTTTCGCCTATATATTCCCATATACCCTAAAACCATCAAAGAAAAAAGATAGATCAGGAGTTCCGCCGCCGCAAGCCTCTGTAGACACCAAAAACCTCTCGGGAGCCCGTTCCGGCACCCTGTTGGAGGGGGGGGGGATCCCTCACTGGTGGCCATCTTCATCATCCCGACGCTCTCCATTACGAGGAGGGAGTAGTTCACCCTCGGGGCTGAGGGTATGTACCAGTAGCTATGTGTTTGATCTCTCTCTCTCTCTCTCTCTCTCTCTCTCTCTCGTGTTCTCTCTATGGCACGATCTTGATGTATCGCGAGCTTTGCTATTATAGTTGGATCTTATGATGTTTCTCCCCCTCTACTCTCTTGTGATGAATTGAGTTTTCCCTTTGAAGTTATCTTATTGGATTGAGTCTTTAAGGATTTGAGAACACTTTATGTATGTCTTGTCGTGCTTATCTGTGGTGACAATGGGATATCACGTGATCCACTTGATGTATGTTTTGGTGATCAACTTGCGGGTTCCGCCCATGAACCTATGCATAGGAGTTGGCACACGTTTTCGTCTTGACTCTCCATTAGAAACTTTGGGGCACTCTTTGAAGTACTTTGTGTTGCTTGAATAGATGAATCTGAGATTGTGTGATGCATATCGTATAATCATGCCCACGGATACTTGAGGTGACAATGGAGTATCTAGGTGACATTAGGGTTTTGGTTGATTTGTGTCTTAAGGTGTTATTCTAGTACGAACTCTATGAGAGATTGAACGGAAAGAATAGCTTCGTGTTATTTTACTACAGACTCTTGAATAGATCGAGCAGAAAGGATAAATTTGAGGTGGTTTCGTACCCTACCATAATCTCTTCGTTTGTTCTCCGCTATTAGTGGCTTTGGAGTGACTCTTTGTTGCATGTTGAGGGATAGTTATATGATCCAATTATGTTATTTTTGTTGAGAGAACTAGCACTAGTGAAGGTATGAACCCTATGCCTTGTTTCCTACCATTGCAATACCGTTTGTGCTCACTTTTATCATTAGTTACCTTGCTGTTTTTATAATTTCAGATTGCAAAAACCTATATCTACCATCCATATTGCACTTGTATCACCATCTCTTCGCCAAACTAGTGCACCTATACAATTTACCATTGTATTGGTTGTGTTGGGGACACAAGAGACTGTTTGTTATTTGGTTGCAGGGTTGTTTGAGTGAGACCATCTTCATCCTACGCCTCCCACGGATTGATAAACCTTAGGTCATCCACTTGAGGGAAATTTGCCACTGTCCTACAAACCTCTGCACTTGGAGGCCCAACAATGTCTACAAGAAGAAGGTTGTGTAGTAGACATCATCCTCCTCCAGGCGCGCCCAGGTGGTTTGTCCCCACCTAGTGGCCCTGCATACCTCAACCCTGATACTATAAAATCACATTTTCGGAGAAAAAATAAGGGAGGAAGAATTATCGCGTTTCACGAGTTGGAGCTGCTGCCACCTCATGTTCTACATCGGGAGGCCTGATATGGAGTCCGTTTCGGGCTCCGGAGAGGGGGATCTTCGCTCTTCGCCATCACCAACCCTTCTCCATCGCCAATTCCATGATGCTCCCCACTAGGAGTGAGTAATTCCTTCATAGGCTCGCTGGTCGATGAGGAGTTGGATGAGATTCATCATGTAATTGAGTTAGTTTTATTAGGGCTTGATCCCTAGTATCCATTTTGTTTTGAGATTGATGTTGCCATGACTTTGCCATGCTTAATGCTTGTCACTTTGGGCCCAGGTGCCATGATTCCAGATCTAAAGCGTTTATGTTATCACCATTATATCTATGTTCTAGATCCGATCTTGCAAGTTATTGTCACGCCCAATATGCGACCCTATCCAAAAGGAACTCGAAGGTCCCACCAAGGATAGACCCGCATATTGAAACGCTTTTGCAAGGTGGATATCATTACATCAACATTACATAATAGATGGGGATACATACAAAAGGGCATACAATGCCACATGAATACAACATCATCATACATAAAAGCACCATCCGACTACGGATGAAACACAAACAGAAACTCAAACGACATCCACCCTGCCAGCCCAGGCTGCCGACCTGGAACCTATCCCCTGATCGAAGAAGAAGCAGAAAAAGAACTCCAAGACAAGCAAACATCGCTCTCGCGTCATGATCATTGCAAAACCTGTACCTGCAACTGTTGCTGTAGTAATCTGTGAGCTACAAGGACTCAGCAATCCCATTACCATGGGTATCAAGACTAGCAAAGCTTAATGGGAAAGGAAGGGGTAAAGTGGTGAGGTTGCAGCAGCGGCTAAGCAAAATATGGTGGCTAACATACGCAAATGAGAGCGAGAAGAGAAGCAAATGAACGGTCGTGAAGCTAGCAATGATCAAGAGGTGATCCTGAACTCCTACTTACGTCAAACATAACCCAAAACCGTGTTCCCTTCCTGGACTCCACCGAGAAGAGACCATCACGGCTACACACGCGGTTGATGCGTTTTAATTCGAATCTGGTGTCAAGTTATCTACAACCAGACATTAACAAATTCCCATCTGCCACATAACCGCGGGCACGGATTTCGAAAGATAATACCCTGCAGGGGTGTCCCAACTTAGCCCATGATAAGCTCTCGCGATCAACGAAGGATATTCCTTCTCCCAGGAAGACCCGATCAGACTCGGAATCCCGGTTCACAAGACATTTCTACAATGGTAAAACAAGACCAGCAAGACCACCCGATGCACCGACAATCCCGATAGGAGCTTCACATATCTCGTTCTCTGGGAAACACCAGATGAGCAATCCGTACAACTAAAACTAGACCTCAAGTTTCCCTGAGGGGGCGCTGCAAAGGGCTCTAGTTCGGACCAACACTTAGACAAGCATTGGCCCGGGGGGGGGGGGATATAATAAAGATGACCCTTGGGTTAATTACTCCCAAGGGAAAAGTAGGTGGTGGTGAGGCAAATGGTAAAACCAAGGTTGGGCCTTGCTGGAGGAGTTTTATTCAAAGCGAACTATCAAGGGGGTCCCATAAATCACCCAACCGCGTTAGGAATGCAAAATCCGGGAACATAACAACGGTATGACGGAAACTAGAGCGGCAAGAGTGGAACAAAACACTAGGCATAAGGCCGAGCCTTCCATCCTTTACCAAATATATAGATGCATTAATTAAATAAGAGATATTGTGATATCCCAACATAATCTTGTCCACCATGGAGCAATCTTCAACTTCACCTGCAACTAACAACGCTATAAGAGGGGCTGAGCAAAGCGGAAACATAGCCAAGCAACGGTTTGCGAGGAAGGGTGACAAAGGTTAGAGGCTGACATGGCAAATTGGGAGGCTTGAAGAGCAAATGATAGGTAGCGCAACAAAGCGATAGAACGAAGCAACTAGCATAGCAATGATAGTAGTGAGATCCTGGGTAGCGGTCATCTTGCCTGAAATCCCTCTAGGAAGAAGAACGAGCCATGGAGAAGATGAAGCCACGAAGACGAACCAAGCGTAAATGAACGAATCCTCACGATCGCAACGAAAACGGGAACTATCGAGAAGAAGCACACAACATGGTAAACACACCACACATTTACATGACATGATGCACAACCAAGCATGATGCATGACAAAGCTAGATGAGTCTACTCATGGCAAGAGATGATGCATACAAGAGCAACATACCAAAGCAAGTTTAAATGAGGCCGGAAACAACATATAACAATTCCGATAAGTCCTCATATGCAAATTTAGAAGTTGGACGAGAACTGAACAAACATTAAGTTGAAGTTGTTAAACAGCAAGTTAAAATGCACCAAGAGAATCTACACGAAATTCTAGTCAAGTTACATATAAAGTTCCTTTAATTCGGAGCTACGGCCTAGAAGATATGAACAAAACGAGTTAAACATGGCATTGATGAAAAATGCATATAAACATCAAGCAAACACCTCAAAGCAAGGATGCAACATGATAATATGAAACTTCATGCAAAAACAAGCAAGTTTCATATAGAGCACACCCAAAACGGAGCAACGGTTCAACACATACACTCTATACAAGTTTAAAGGACAAGCTGTCCAAAACAGAAACTAGGCATCTAGCAAGCATCAAAACAATATGCTACAGCATCCCAACATGTAAACAAAAGGAATGGACATGATCTACAGGTAAAGCACAACAAAACATGAACACTGAGCTAACTCCAGAAATCACTAGAACATGCTCATAAGGACATGGCAAGATTGCAAATAATAACAGTTTCAGGCTTGGCAGAAATAACATCAGGTTACAATGTTTAGAGCTATCAAACAACATGCTACTGGAACTTAACATCGCAAACAAAGGCATGGCATGAATCTACTAGACGCATAGAACAAATGTCCCTTAGTGATCATGAGCCAAAAGGGCACAGAAGATATGATGGCACCCATGTAAACATAGAAAGTGATATGACAGATTCATACATGGCAGGAACAACAATAAGTAGTCATGTTGGTGAGCTTGAAGCACTCACCACAGAGCAACACATGGCATGGCAAGGCAACCAACAGTAAGATGGCATATTTATGAAGCTAAACATGGCAAGAGCAAGTTCATAGGGTGCATGGATCACTAGCAAAACACATGGCAAAACTGAACTTAAAGTTAACAGGCTGACAGTAACATTATTTAGCAAGTTTGGAGCAAGATAACAACAAGTTATAGCAGGATATAAATGCAACTAGTGGCTTGAATGGATAGAGCATGACATGTATAACAAAATATCCTTAGTGAACATCTCCAGATTATGCATAGAATGACTTGTAGCATCAGGTTTACATAGCAACAAAATATAACAGAATCAGCCTAGGGAAACAGTAACAGCAAGTACCCTACTTCACGAGCTCGATGCACTCAGTACAAGACTCACAAAAATACGTGGATGGCACCACTGTGAAGATGGCATGACATAGTTCAAAACACATGTAGGGCTCAAGCTCATAAGATGCACACATCAAATGCAACAAACATGACAAATCATCAAGTTATAACAGTTTCAGCAGATTAACATCATATAGCACTCTTGCAATGATGATTCGGGCATCAAGATGGACTCAAAAAAACATGGCACAATGGAACAAAATGAAGAGCATCTCATAATGAACAATTTGACATACTACACGCCCAAAACGGAGCCACGAATGAGGAGTTATGATGCGATGAACAGGAGCTAGAAATATGCAAATATGAGGGACTTGGTCAAATTCGGGGTCAACCTTGGGTCTTCCAGATCCAGATCTGGGGCGGATCGAGGCGGGCCGGGCTCGGGCCGACGGAGAGGAGGGAGAAGGCCGGGGACGGGGCGGCGGAGAGGGGCGACGTGCAGCGGCCGATGGCGGCGACCGGGGCCAAGGGCGACGGGCGGCAGCGGGGCCGGGCACGGGCAGAGGCGCGGCTCTAGCCGGCGAGGCGGCGGAGGGACGGGTGTCGCGGCGTGGGGGCGGCGTCCGCGGTCGACGGCGGCGCGGCGGAGTGACGGTTGCAGAGGACGGGCGGCGCTCGGGGCCGGATCCACGGGCAGCGAGGGGCGGCGGAGTTCGACCGGCGGCGGCGGAAGAGCCTGCCGGCGGGGATCGGGGTCGGGCACGGGGCGCGGGCGCCTCGGGCGCACGGCGGCAGCGCGGACGGGCCGGGTGGGCCTGTGATGGGCTCGCAGGGCCTGCAGCGGCGGGGCGCGGCGGCTGGGGCGACGTGGCGCGTCGCGGTTGGCCGAGGGCGGCGGCGCGATTTCGTCCGGTGGGGAATGGACATGTCCGGCGGCAGAGGTAGGTGGAGGCTAGGGTTAGGGTAGGATTAGACCGCAAATTTGGAAGGGGGAGGCACATTTATAGGTAGAGGGAGCTAGGAGAGTCCAAATGAGGAGCGGTTTTCGGCCATGCGATCGTGATCGAACGGCAGAGAGGATGGAGAGGGTTTGGATGGGTTTTGGGCCACTTTGAAGGGGTGTTGGGCTGCACACAAAAGAGGCCTTTACGGTTCCCCGGTTAACCGTTGGAGTATCAAACGACCTCCAAATGGAACGAAACTTGACAGGCGGTCTACCGGTGGTATACCAAGGCTGCTTGGCAAATCACGGTCCATTCCAAGAACGTTTAACACCCGCACACGAAAAGAGGTAAAAAGAGGCGCTGAGGGACATAGGAGTGCCGGATTGCAAAATGGACAACGGGGAAAATGCTCGGATGCATGAGATGAACACGTATGCAAAATGAAATGCACATGATGACATGGCAATATGCAACACGCAAGAAAATGACATGGCAATGACGGCGAAAAACTGGCAGACACCTGGTGCATCGAATCCGGGGCGTTACAACACTCCTCCACTAACAAGAGATCTCATCCCGAGATCTTAGGACCGAGACGGAAGGGAAAAGAGGAAGAGGTGAAACAAGAACTCAAGAGAAGAAGTAAAGAATCGAGAGCATTCGAGAAGAAGAGAGGAACAACGAGAATGACGAGAATCGAAAGCTCACAGAATCAGATAGACTATGAAACCACTCTGGTTAGAACGAGATAAGAAACGAATAAGACTGAAAGGATTTAGGTAGCACTCCGACTGAAGATGGAAGGAATAGAACACGAGGTTGAGAGGATGGAATGTTACTTGATGAAGACATGACACAAAAACCTCCGGAAAGAATTGAAAGAGTTGAATGAAAACAACGGAGAAGAAAATGACATCTTCTACCACGAATGGAATAGAAAGCAACCTTAGATGAAAGGATTGAATGGAGTTGTTGGAAATTCAACAATAAAAGAATAAGCTTGTTGTGGACTTATGGATAACACCTCAGAATTACAAGGTGATAACCGACCACAAACGGAAAAGATTAAATAGCTGAGAAAAAGGAAGAAATGCAAAACTCCACTTCAAAATAATACAGAGAATTAATTGCACTTCAAGATGCGAGAAGAACAGATACTTGAGCTCCTTCGATAAGAATCTTGATGAACACTTGAGGAATGAATTAAATCATGAAGAACTACGGTAACAAAAGGATGGTGAGATAGAATGAAGGATGGAAGAATAAGATTAAAGCTTGCGGTGACTTAGATGGAGGTTCCGACGAAAAGGCCGAGGAAATTTGAACTCCGAAAATGAAAAGATGAAAACACTTGGAACTAGAATTTATTCATCAAGAACAAACTCCAAAGGAAGGGATTACTCACTTGGATGAAATAAGAATAAGATTTATTGTATGCTTATCCTTCTTCAAATTAAATTGATGACAAGCAATG
Organism: Triticum timopheevii; assembly: GCA_963921465.1. Lineage (NCBI taxonomy): Eukaryota > Viridiplantae > Streptophyta > Magnoliopsida > Poales > Poaceae > Triticum > Triticum timopheevii. The sequence continues at coordinate 390,886,992 of OY997274.1, forward strand.
GATTTTGCATACTACATACTCTTCTTGAAAAGGATTGAGAAGTGACATATCGCAAACTTGAGAAGGTCTTCATGAACCACCGGTAGGATTGGAAAGAGCGAATGCATTAATATGATAATCAAAGAAAAGAATCTTGAACGAACCACCGTAAGAATTAAAAAATTAACTGATGAAAGAGAATGAATCACCGGGAAGAATTAGAAGAACCAATATGCTAGAGGGGATTTAGATGCAAAAGAAATAAAGAGATCATGAGCTGATTAAAGAACACTTGAATTAAGCACCGGGATAATTGGATAACGGTAGCTGAAATGTGAGGACAAAGAATTCTTCTGGAAAGATGGCCTCTGGTGAAAAGAAAACAGAAATCAACTTCTCAAAAACTCCGGATGGGTAAGAAAAGAATATCTGACAAATGGAATAATTCGCGAGGATAACATGAAGCTAGAACCACGAAACTTCGAGAGAACAGACAAGGTTTAGAGGAAAAACTCTTCTTCAGTCTTCAAATGACGACGAGAAACATCACCAAAATTATTGAGATACTCCGGGAGAATGAAAAGCGAAGGGGGTTGAGCCAACAATGAAAATAATTTGAAAGAGATCTTGTAGAAGGCATGTGACTGATGGGATCCATTCTTACGTCACAATTGAAAAGAATTGAGAAAAACTCCGGGGGAATTAGAAGAGTCAGGTAAGATCCTAGGAAAAGACCTATGGGTTAGGGCCCACTAAAAGAAAACACCGTTGGAAAGGTATGTTGAAAAGATAGATGATGCACCAGAACAAATGAAATATTTGAATGAGGTGACACCCTCGAATTAATTCGAACACAGACGAATCTCTTGAGATGTCTTCCGAACTCTGGAATGGATAAACTGGCGAGAGGCGAACGAGCAAGGGGAAAACATTTGAGCCGAGGAAAGAATATAATCCCTACCGAAAAATGGAATTGACTCCACCGGAGAAGATAAAGAGATGAGGAATGTCAAACGGGACGAGAATTCACCAATAGAAACAATTGGGGAAAGACTGAAGATACTCCGCACGAATGAAATTGATGGTCGAAAGAGACTCAAACTCTGGGAAGAGAAAGGGTGGGAGGGCGGGAAAACACAGGCAACTTGGAAGGGGAATTGACGAATAGCTTGAAGAGAAGACACCGATTGAAAAAAAAGGCTTCACACGAGTAGGATGGATACTCGATTACAGGCTCCGTCTCCAAGAAGAAAAATGGGAGGGCAGGTGGGAAAAGAAAACAACTGAGGATTGAACTTGGCAAATATGAAGAGGCTCGAGTCAACTTGACGAGAAATGCACCGGATAAAAAGAGCTGAGAACCAACAATCGGAAAACCAACTGCGTGAACCTAAAGAAAAATTTGAATGGGAAGAGGAGTAATACAAAACACCTACGTCAAGATTCCTTACCAGAGCGACGAAGGGGCTGAGGAGTAAAAAGAATTCCTACTCTCCGATATAACTAGACTCCAAATAGTTTTCTTCTAGACTCAACAAAGGCCAAACTACACGATCAAACAAGGGGGCTCCTATGGTCGGTCGAGGCTCTGATACCAACTTGTCACGCCCAATATGCGACCCTATCCAAAAGGAACTCGAAGGTCCCACCAAGGATAGACCCGCATATTGAAACACTTTTGCAAGGTAGATATCATTACATCAACATTACATAATAGATGGGGATACATACAAAAGGGCATACAATGCCACATGAATACAACATCATCATACATAAAAGCACCATCCGACTACGGATGAAACACAAACAGAAACTCAAATGACATCCACCCTGCTAGCCCAGGCTGCCGACCTGGAACCTATCCCCTGATCAAAGAAGAAGCAGAAGAAGAACTCCAAGACAAGCAAACATCACTCTCGCGTCATGATCATCGCAAAACCTGCACCTGCAACTGTTGTTGTACTAATCTGTGAGCCACGAGGACTCAGCAATCCCATTACCATGGGTATCAAGACTAGCAAAGCTTAATGGGAAATGAAGGGGTAAAGTGGTGAGGTTGCAGCAGCGGCTAAGCAAAATATGGTGGCTAACATACGCAAATGAGAGCGAGAAGAGAAGCAAAGGAACGGTCGTGAAGCTAGCAATGACCAAGAGGTGATCCTGAACTCCTACTTACGTCAAACATAACCCAAAACCGTGTTCACTTCCCGGACTCCACCAAGAAGAGACCATCACGGCTACACACGCGGTTGATGCATTTTAATTCGAATCTGGTGTCAAGTTATCTACAACCGGACATTAACAAATTCCCATCTGCCACATAACCGCGGGCACGACTTTCGAAAGATAATACCATGCAGGGGTGTCCCAACTTAACCCATGATAAGCTCTCGCGATCAACGAAGGATATTCCTTCTCCCAGGAAGACCCGATCAGACTCGGAATCCCGGTTTACAAGACATTTCAACAATGGTAAAACAAGACCAGCAAGACTGCCCGATGCGCAGACAATCCCGATAGGAGCTGCACATATCTCGTTCTCAGGGCAACACCGGATGAGCAATCAGTACAACTAAAACCAGACCTCAAGTTTCCCTGAGGGGGCGCTGCAAAGGGCTCTAGTTCGGACCAACACTTAGACAAGCATTGGCTCGGGGGGGGGGGGCTATAATAAAGATGACCCTTGGGTTAATTACTCCCAAGGGAAAAGTAGGTGGTGGTGAGGCAAATGGTAAAACCAAGGTTGGGCCTTGCTGGAGGAGTTTTATTCAAAGCGAACTGTCAAGGGGGTCCCATAAATCACCCAACCACGTTAGGAACGCAAAATCCGGGAACATAACACCGGTATGACGAAAACTAGGGCGGCAAGAGTGGAACAAAACACTAGGCATAAGGCCGAGCCTTCCACCCTTTACCAAATATATAGATGCATTAATTAAATAAGAGATATTGTGATATCCCAACATAATCCTATCCACCATGGAGCAATCTTCAACTTCACCCGCAAGTAACAACGCTATAAGAGGGGCTGAGCAAAGAGGTAACATAGCCAAGCAACGGTTTGCTAGGAAGGGTGACAAAGGTTAGAGGCTGACATGGCAAATTGGGAGGCTTGAAGAGCAAATGATAGGTAGCACAGCAAAGCGATAGAATGAAGCAACTAGCATAGCAATGATAGTAGTGAGATCCAGGGTAGCGTTCATCTTGCCTGAAATCCCGCTAGGAAGAAGAATGAGTCCATGAAGAAGATGAAGCCACCAAGACGAACCAAGCGTAGACGAACGAATCCTCACGATCGCAACGAAAACGGGAACTATCGAGAAGAAGCACACAACATGGTAAACACACCACACATTTACATGACATGATGCACAACCAAGCATGATGCATGACAAAGCTAGATGAGTCTACTCATGGCAAGAGATGATGCATACAAGAGCAACATATCAAAGCAAGTTTAAATGAGGCCAAAAACAACATATAACAATTCCGGTAAGTCCTCATATGCAAATTTAGAAGTTGGAGCAGAACTGAACAAACATTAAGTTGAACTTGTTAAACAATAAGTTAAAATGCACCAAGAGAATCTACACGAAATTCTAGTCAAGTTACATATAAAGTTCATTTAATTCGGAGCTACGACCTAGAAGATATGAGCAAAACAAGTTGTCGTGGGTGACTGAGGGCCACGAGCACCTATGGGGCAGGAGGGCCCCTTTGTTTGTCCGGCAAGGGAGCGGAGGGCGCACGAAGAGTGGATCAAGGCGAGGGAGCGCGCGGGGGATTTTTACCCAGCTTCGGAGCTCTCCGGAGAGATAAAACTCCTACTGCTGCTTTGTGTGTTGTATTTGTTCTTGCTCGAGAGAGCGGGCATGGCGTCGAATCAGCCGAACCCCAAGCTGTGGAGCCGAAATTCCCAACCTCCGAACCTTCGAACCCCCTTCTACATGCGCATGGGCCTCCTTTTTATAGGCTAAAGGGGTCACCGACAGATGGCAGCGTAGCAAGAGGGGTAGAAAGGTAAAAACGCGGGTTGGTACAACTACTACCAACAGTGTCCCCTACCTAACTCTGACAGCAGGGGACAAGGGCATTTAATGCCCGTCTGGTTGCCCCAACAGTGCAAGGAAACGACCGCTAGAGGCGCCACCGATCGCCACGATGGCCTCCTTGTCAGCTTCTTTTGCCACCTCGCACCGCATGGCTGCACAGCGCCTTGCCACGTGCTCCTGGGATAATCCTGGGGTGACACGTCGTTGGATGCACTGGAGCTCGGGTGCAGAGTGGCAGCCTTGCCACGGCAAGCGCCCTGCCGCGGCCCTTGTCTTGTCCCACCAGTGAGCCTGCCGCTCGCCGGGCCTTGCCGGGACGCGCGGGGCGTCGCGGCAAGTTCCTTGAAGTGCATTGACTGGCCTTCCCGGCAAGCTCCTCTTGCCGGGGCCTTTGTCCTTCCCGGCAAGCTCCTCTTGCCGGGGCCTTGGTTGGCCTTCCCGGCAAGCTCCTCTTGCCGGGGCTTTTAGCTTTAGTACTCTGTTCTTGAATGGCATCTAATCGGTCGTCGAGGGTCTTGGCGGATGCCCGGCAAGCCCCGCCGCGGGTCGCTGCGACTGCCCGTGCACAAGTTCGGGGTACTAAGGTACCCCCTACTTTAGTACACCGACAGGAGCCCCCGGGCCTGGGCCATACACGGTGCCGAGCGCTGTTGGACCAGGCCCAAAACAGTGCACGGGCACGCGCGGCCTGGGTCCACACTAAATTTGACTCTGCACCCACCGCGCTCCCTTGCAACGGCACGCGTCAATCGCGGCGTACTGGGAGACGTGGGTGGCGTGCGCGATTTTCGAGGCGTCCACCCCCCCAGCCCGCCCGTGACCGCGGGGAGAGGCGAGGTCACCTCATCTGTTGCCTTGGCTGTGCATCCCCACCACGCGGCTCCCATGCACTCGGGGTCGCGGATGGTGGAAGTGGGAAACCGAGCCATCACGGGCAGATGCAGCGGGTCGGCTCCGATTCCCTGCTCCTCCTGTGCCCTAATTCGCCGAGCGGGGCGGCCGAGCCCCCACCTCGCTCCTTTAAGAAGGGCGAGAGGGGAGCGCAGAAACCCGCACTTTCTCATGTCCTCCTTTCTTCAACTTCTGCTTCCCTTCCCCTCATCCGCCATGGAGGAAGGGAACCCTGGCCCTTCATCGGTAGCGGCGAGGGTCACCGCTAGACAGCGCATCCCTCCCTATCCCGCGCCCGTGGTGGCGGAGCCAACCACAAGGGGAAGAGGGAGGGGGCGCGGTCGTGGACGAGGCCGAGGGCGAGGTCGAGGCGCTCGGGGGAGAGGTGGTCGGGGCGACGCGGCGTCCCCGCCTTCGCCGGCGGTTCCTCCCCTCGCTGTGGTCCATACGGGGGACGACCCTTGCGAGTTCTTCGTCAGGCTGCGCCGGCCGCCTCGCCGTCGCCTCCGGCTTCCCGCTCCGTTTGCGAGCGCGATGGAGCCGGAACCGCCCGAAATGCTGAGATTGCGCATGAGGGGCTGTGGGATCAGCGGCACGCGAGTCCATGTTGTATCCCCAGCCCCTAGCGTGATGTATCTTGATCGTGGATGGAAGACGTTCGCCCGCATCCACAGCTTGACGGCGGGGTTTACCCTCCATTTTAAGTTAGTGGAGGGCGACCTCCTCTCCGTCAAGGTCTTCAGGGACTCCGGCATCCGGGCGAGGTGCTGCGTGGACAGCTCCTCCAATAGTGAAGACTCCCCCTCGAGCGAGAGTGACGAGGAGGAGAGCGACAGCGACGACGAGGGTAACGGGCGGCAGGGCGGCGAGTCTGACCAGGTGTCGGACGCCGTTCCGCGCGTCACCGGCGACCCCATCATCCGCGTCGCCGGCACCTTGAACTCCCCGGGGTCGTCTCCTTGGGCGGCTGGCGTAGGGAGGCTGTGGAAGGGGAAGAGGGCCGGAAAGGCCGTCAGGTCGGAGTACGAGGGCGTGGTGCCTTCGACAACGTGCTGACGTCCTGCCGCCCCGTCCTCGAGCCTCGCTTCCGGCGCTGCCATCACCGTCCAGCCTTCGGACAGCCCCCGGGCTGTTCTCTTGGTGTCTTCTGGCACCCGTAGTTCGCCTAGGCGCCCTTTTTGCCCTCCTCGGCTCCTTGATCTACCTCCTGAAGAGAGGGACAGGAAAAGGATTACGGGCATCTTATCTTTTTAATTTGTAAGCCTTCGGGCCTTAGCTGCATTTAAAACTTGTAATCCTCTCTTTCATGTTTTTCATCCTCTATGGACTGTACCCAAGCGGGATGTTTTTTTAATGAATAAAGGGGAAGCTTGCTATGTCACATCCTTTACTTGATTCTATGCCTTGTATGTTTTTACCCTACGCTTTTAGGGAACTTGCCGGTGCGGGCACCTTGCCATGAGCGCCGAGTGCGGAACATCAGCAACGGAACTGCAACCGACAGGAAACCTTGTCGCGGAGCTAGTCGCGGCTTACTTAAGTCGTTGAGCGGACTCGAAACGACGGTAAGGCAACTAGCTACGAGTTGGTTCTCTGCCGGCGGTGTCGCGACCGACAAGAAACCTCGTCGTTGAGCTAGCCGCAGTTCACCTAAGTTGTCGAGCGGACTCGAAACAACAGTCGGTGCGCGACTAGCTACGAGCCGGTACCTCCACGCACAAGTTTTTTTTATACAAGGTATGAACGGTCAAGGATGCGGCTTCGCATTTCCCAGTCCATAAGAGGATGCATGACGAGGGACGAAAAACTTATCTGGTATCGTAGCCTCCGGCAACCTTGGCTTGCCGCAGATGAAACTTGATATTCGCGGCCCCCGGTAACACTGGCTTGCCGGGGTCTAGGTGCCGGCTCGCCCTTCTTCTTCTTCCTGGTCGCTATCATTTCAGTTATGAGAACATCTTAGCCAGTGCCGCGATGAGTTACTTTTGCAATATAACTCTATTCTGGGCACTATCTGCTATGTTACTTCCTTTACTTGATCCCGTTCCTTGTGTGTTTCCACCCTACGCTTTGAGGGAAACTTGCCGGCGCAAGCACACTTGCTGAGTGCGGGACATCAGCAGCCCACTGGCGGTGCTGCGTCCGGCAAGAAACCTTGTCGGGGCTAGTTGCAGCGCGCTTGTATTGTTGAGCGGACTCGAAACAAATCAAGGGCGCAACTTAGCCATGAGCCGGTTCCTCAGCGCACAGGTTTTACACACAAGGCACGGTCATTCAAGGAATATAACTCTGCTCGCTGTGTTATATCCTTTACTTTGTCACATCCCTTGTATGTTTTCACCCTACGCTTTGAGGGAAAACTTGCCGGTGCAAGCACACTTGCTGAGTGCGGAACATCAGCAGCCCGCTGGCGGTGCTGGATCTGGCAAGAAACCTTGTCGGGGCTAGTTGCAGCGCGCTTGTATTGTTGAGCGGACTCGAAACAAATCAAGGGCGCAACTTAGCCATGAGTCGATTCCTCCGCGCACAGGCTTTACATACAAGGCACGGACATTCAAGGAATATAACTTAAAAATTTAAAACTTGATCATGCTCAAACTTTGGCAACTTAGCTTTTCTGTCGCCTGTGCTCCGGCGAGGCCATGCTCCTTTGAACGACACTAGGCCCACACCTCTGTCCTTTCCTCCTTGAAGCTTCTGGCATTAGCTTTGTGGCTATGATAGTGGCGCAAAGCTTGCCGGTAGCAAGCAGCTCGCACAGCAGCCTGAAGACGATCTTCCTCGAGGAGCAGCGCGTTATCTTTTCCGCGGCTGCTCTCGCTTTAGCTCACCGTAAGGGAGCACTCGAGGCGATCCGTACTCGAGGGGAAAGGGGTCGAGAATGTCGAGCCCCCAGACCGAAAATGGCCAGGATAAAGGGATTGTTCGGAGAGCTTGAGCTGGCTGACGAATCTGTTTGGAATGGAACTGGCACGCTTCACACTTGGTTACTTGTGCAGTTGCATCCTGGAGGGCTGAAGGCCAGAAGAAACCTTGCCGGAAGGCTTTGCCGACAAGGGCTCTTGCGCCAATGTGGTGACCACATATGCCTCCATGTATCTCTGCCAACAACTCCTGTCCATCTTCCCGGGAAATGCACTTCAATTTCACTCCGTTGAATCTTTTTCTGTACAGTATGTCATCGACAAACTGGTACATACTTGATTGCCGGGCTACTTTTTCCGCTTCTTCCTGTTCCTCGGGAAGTTCTCCTGTCTGAAGGAAATGGACGATCTGCTGTGCCCATGCCGGAGCTTGTGGCTCGACGACAAGGACTAAAGGCGCGAATGCTGCTGCGGGAACATCCGCTTCTACGGCAAGAATCTGGTATCTTGCCGGAGCGTGGTGTTCCCCAACAAGCTTGCTGGAGCAAAACTCGTCGGGAGCCTCTGCTCGGACGGAACAAGGCCTGGGGCTTGCCGGAGCAGGACGTTCCCTGGCAAGCGTGTCGGGACACAGCTTGTCGGGAGCCTCTGCTCGAACGGAACAAGGTCCAGGGCTTGCCGGAGCAGACCACTCCTCAGCGCTCTTGGTGTTGATCTTGGGGACCTTCTCGACGGCGACTTCGGGGAGCTCTGCCGGAAGGTAGTCGCCAGCAATCAACTTCCTCTTCTTGCTCTGTCCAGTTGATGGTGTCACAGATGGCTGAGTCAGCTTGAGCACAAAGATCCCTGGTTCCACAGGCAACTTGAGTGCGGCACACTTTGACAGACTATCTGCAATGTCATTCTGAGCTCTTGGAACATGTTCCATTTGCAGGCCGTCAAAATGCTCCTCTAGCTTCCTCACTTCATCGATGTACGCTTCCATCAGCGGACTCTGATAATCTTTGTTAACTTGGCGGACGACAAGCTGTGAATCACCCCTGACAATAAGCTTCTTGACCCCAAGTTCTGCCGCGATCCTGAGTCCGGCAAGCAAGCCTTCATACTCTGCAGTATTATTTGTTGCTTGCTCCTTGGGAAAGTGCATTCGGACCACGTACTTGAGGTGCTCTCCGGTGGGTGCGACAAGTAGTACGCCTGCACCGGCGCCTTGCAGCGAGAAGGCACCATCGAAGTACATGATCCATTCCTTGCTAGCTTCCTTGACAGGGATGCTCCTCTCCAGAGTTTCTTCATCAGGCGTTGGCGTCCATTCTGCTATGAATTCTGCCAAGGCTCGGCTCTGGATAGTTGAGGTACTCTCGAACTTGAGGCCAAAGCTTGACAATTCCAGTGCCCACTCGACAATCCTGCCTGTTGCCTCCGGATTCTGCAATATCCTCTTCAACGGAAAGCGGGTGACCACTGTGATCTCATGTGCTTGGAAGTAATGGCGCAGCTTCCTCGAGGCCATTAGGAGGCCGAAGAGCAGCTTTTGCACACCAGAGTACCTCGATCTAGCCCCCTGCAGAAGGGAGCTGACGAAGTAAACTGGGCGCTGCACCATCTTTTTCTGTTTCTCTTCTTGCAGCTGCGCGGATCCATTCTTGCCGGAACTAGAACTTGCCGGATCGGGGCTTGTCGGGCCAGAGCTTGTCGGGGAAGCCCCCTACTTGTCTCCGGACTCGCTTGCTGTGGTCGCTGGCTCACCTTCTGCCTCCCTCTCCGCTACTAACGCAGCACTAACCACTTGATTGGTTGCCGCCAGATATAGCAGCAACTTCTCTTGTGGCTTAGGTGCGACAAGTGTTGGAGTAGAGGATAGGTATCTCTTCAGGTCCTACAGCGCAGCCTCCGCTTCCGGAGTCCATTTCATTGGACTTGCCTTTTTCAAAATCTTGAAAAATGGCAGGGCGCGCTCAGCAGACTTAGAGATGAACCTACTCAGAGCAGCAACACAGCCGGCAAGCCTTCGCACATCCTTGACGCACTTCGGTGCTTCGATTTGCTCAATGGCCTTGATCTTGTCGGGATTAGCTTCAATCCCCCTCTGGGACACAAATAATCCGAGAAGCTTGCCGGAGGGAACTCCAAACACACACTTCTCGGGATTCAACTTGAGGTTGATCCTGCGCAGATTCGCAAAAGTCTCGTCCAAGTCTTGGATCAAAGTCTCTTTGTTCTTGCTCTTGACCACTATGTCATCCATGTAAGCTTCTACATTTCTGTGCAGCTGTGGATCAAAAGCATGACTGACTACTCTTGCAAATGTTGAACCAGCATTCTTTAACCCGAAGGGCATTCGTACAAAGCAGTACATGCCACATGGGGTAATGAAAGCTGTTTTCTCTTCATCCTCTTCTGCCATGAAGATTTGATGATATCCTGAATATGCATCAAGGAATGAAAGCATATCACATCCTGCCGTGGAATCGACAATCTGGTCAATGCGCGGCAAGGGAAAGGGATCCTTGGGGCAAGCTTTATTAACATCAGTGAAGTCAATACAAAGCCTCCACTTCCCGTTTGCCTTGCGCATGACTACTGGATTGGCTAACCACGTCGGATGGAGTACTCCTCGGACCAGGCCCGCTGCTTCCAACTTCCTGATCTCTTCTGCAATGAATTCTTGACGCTCTACTGCTTGCTTCCTAACTCTCTGCTTGACGGGCCGCGCGTGAGGGCAGACGGCAAGGTGGTGCTCAATTACTTTCCTGGGAACACCGGGGATGTCAGATGGTTGCCATGCAAACACATCGACATTCGCTCGTAGGAAAGCAACGAGCGCGCTTTCCTATTTAGGATCAAGCGTGGCACTGATGGTGAAGGTGCCACCAGTGCCGTCCTCCTTGGCGGCCACTTTCTTGGTCTCTGGTGAAGCTATCTTCGCCTTCTTGCACTTGCCGGTGGGGCTCGATGGTGCGTCCTCGACGGTAGCGCAGCACTTCGAAGAGGTGCGCTTGCCGGAGTAGGCATCAGAGCTACTCTTGCCGGACTTGGCCTTCTTCTTCCCCCCGGGAGCTTCAGCGGCAAGTGGTTTGCGTTCTGCTGCGGCTGCTGCTTCCCGGTAGATCTTGTCGGTACAGATGAGTGCATCCTTCTTGTCACCTTGGTCAGAAATGACACTTATCGGACCAGGCATCTTGAGCACATTGTAGGCATAGTGAGAGGCTGCCATGAACTTGGCAAGCGCTGGACGGCCGAGTATCCCATTGTAGGGCAATGGGAAATCAGCAACGTCAAATGTGACTCTCTCTGTCCTGAAATTCAGCTCGCTGCCAAATGTCACTGGCAGTGTGATCTTCCCCTTCGGCTTGCTCCTTCTCGGGTTTATTCCTTGAAAGGTACCAGTCTCTTCGAGCTCGCTGTCGGGGATCTGGAGCTTCTTGAGCACTGCGGATGAGATCAGATTCAGGCCGGCCCCGCCGTCAACCAGCATCTTCGTGACCCTGAGGTTGCGGATTGTTGGTGAAACCAACATCGGCAAGCACCCGACCGCAGTGATGCGATCAGGGTGATCTTCAATGTCGAAGATGATGGGCGTGCTGGACCACTTCAGGGGCTTGCGCGGCTCAATGGACGGTTCTGCTGCGTTCACCTCCCGCACCCACTGTTTGAGTTGGCGGTGCGAGGTGTGCAGAGAAGCACCGCCATCGATGCACAACACCTCTGTCGCCTTCTGGAACTCTTGCTCGTCAGTCTCATCTTCCTCCATCTCATCATCCTCATCTTCGTCTTCGTCTTTGTCGCGGCCACGGGGAGGCCTGTCTCCTTGCCGCGGCTTGGCTTTGTCGCGGCGCCCTCCCCGGGCGGGATACTTCTTGCCGGATCCTCCGCCACCTTGCCGGGCCTTCTCCTTGTCGCGGCGCTCGTATTCAGCTTTCTGTAGCTCCGCCATCTGCTCAACTTTCTTGCAGGCTTGGAGATCATGGCCCTTGGTGCGGTGGATCTTGCAATACTGCTTGCCGGAGCCATCCTGCTTGTCGGCGGCCACCACAGCCTCGCCGGTGCTACCAGCTCTGGCCTTCTCGGAACCGCCTCCGCTGCCGGATTGCTCAACAACTAGCACATCCTTAGCCTTTCTCTTTCTGTTATTCCTCCTCCGGTTCCTTTTTGCCAGAGGGGCGTCCTCACTGTCAGATCCTTCTGCTCCTGCATTCTCTCCGGGGAGTCTCCTCCCCTCTTCAGCCCGTGCACATTTGTCGGCTAAGGCATATAGCTCGCTGACATCTCTGATTTTGCACATCGCCATCTCCTCCCTCATCCTGCGGTTACGCACGTTCTGATGGAACGCGCTGATAACCGCGGCAGGGTGGACGTCTGGGATGTTGCGCTGCACCTGACTGAATCTCTGTATATACTTGCGCAGGGGTTCTCCCTCCTTCTGGGCGAGCAGGTGAAGATCATTCTCCTGGCCATGGGGTTTGGCCGCCCGTGAAGGCGCCAACAAACTGATGGCACAGGTCCGCCCACGAAGAGATGGAGTTGTCCGGCAAGTGCATGAGCCAAGATCTGACGTTGGGCTTGAGTACCAGCGGGAAGTAGTTGGCGAGGATCTTCTCGTCGCGTCCTCCGGCAGCCTGCACCGCGATGGTGTAGACGCTGAGGAACTCTGACGGATGTATCCTGCCATCGTACTTCTCGGGCACGTCTGGCTTGAAGTTCTTGGTACTGGGCCACTGGACTTGCCGCAGCTCACAGGTGAACGCAGGGCAACCTGCCGCATACGGCAGGTCGCCTGGTTCCCCTGGCGCATGCATGTCGACAGTGGGCCCAGCGCGCCAGTCAGATTGACGTCGCGCTTCTCTTCGACGCTCGATGCGAGTGCGAGCGTCTTCGTGTCGTCGTTCTTGGAGAACTTGGCGTTGATCGCGGCGAGCTCGCGGGTCTGACGACGCGGTGGAGTCGGTGTCGAGGTTGGCCCGGCGAGTCGGCGATCTTGGCCTTCGGGGCGGGGAGTGCGCAGTGGCAGCACCCCCAGCGGTCTTGTCGGCGTCGGCTTGCGCCTGGGCATCTTGCCGGGGCTTCGATGTGCTCGGTTGCCGGGGCTTGTCGCCGTTGGCGAAGCCAATGAGGCTATAGATGGCGGCCCTCCAGTCGTCGATCTTGTCCGGCGCTGGAGGGTAATCTAGAAGCAGCTGGGCTCGGGCCAGCGCTTCCTCTGGAGTCTTGGGCGGCGGTGGCGAGCGACGCGAGGTGCGAGACATGCTCAAACTTCTAATAGTGTTAGAAGGAGCATCATCTCGCACATGCGACCGCACCGCGCTCGTGCCAGCGTGTTGGCGCGCATGCTGGCCTTGAGCATCCCGCGACCCACCAGCTTGGCCTTGTTCCAACGCAAGCACGGTGCTAGGCGCACCGTGGCGTTGCTGATCCTGCACCTCCTGGGAGGGGCGCGGTGGATATGCAGAAGCTGAACCTTGCGGGGCCTTGTCCTTGGACCGGGTGACGACGCGCGTCCCCCCCGCCGGCGCCCGCTCCTCCGCCGGTGTCTACCCCACCGCCCGTTTGCTCCGGTGGCGGTAGGGAAGTCGCAGACGGAGCGGCCACTTCCGAAGTCTTCTTCTTTGGTGGCATGTCGACGAACATGTTGATGTAGCGCGCGCAGACGCCGGATCAGATACGCACGACCTCGACGCCCCCCTACCTGGCGCGCCAGAGATGTCGTGGGTGACTGAGGGCCACGAGCACCTATGGGGCAGGAGGGCCCCTTTGTTTGTCCGGCAAGGGAGCGGAGGGCGCACGCAGAGCGGATCGAGGCGAGGGAGCGCGCGGGGGATTTTTACCCAGCTTCGGAGCTCTCCGGAGAGATAAAACTCCTACTGCTGCTTTGTGTGTTGTATTTGTTCTTGCTCGAGAGAGCGGGCGTGGCGTCGAATCAGCCGAACCCCAAGCTGTGGAGCCGAAATTCCCAACCTCCGAACCTTCGAACCCCCTTCTACGTGCGCATGGGCCTCCTTTTTATAGGCTAAAGGGGTCACCGACAGATGGCAGTGTAGCAAGAGGGGTAGAAAGGTAAAAATGCGGGTTGGTATAAATACTACCAACAGTGTCCCCTACCTAACTCTGACAGCAGGGGACAAGGGCATTTAATGCCCGTCTGCTCGCCCCAATAGTGCAAGGAAACGACCGCTAGAGGCGCCACCGATCGCCACGATGGCCTCCTTGTCAGCTCCTTTTGCCACCTCGCATCGCATGGCTGCACAGCGCCTTGCCACGTGCTCCTAGGATAGTCCTGAGGTGACACGTCGTTGGATGCGCTGGAGCTCGGGTGCAGAGTGGCAGCCTTGCCGCGACCCTTGTCTTGTCGCACCAGCGAGCCTGCCGCTCGCCGGGCCTTGCCGGGACGCGCGGGGCGTCGCGGCAAGTTCCTTGAAGTGCCTTGGCTGGCCTTCCCGGCAAGCTCCTCTTGCCGGGGCCTTTGTCCTTCCCGGCAAGCTCCTCTTGCCGGGGCCTTGGTTGGCCTTCCCGGCAAGCTCCTCTTGCCGGGGCTTTTAGCTTTAGTACTCTGTTCTTGAATGGCATCTAATCGGTCGTCGAGGGTCTTGGCGGATGCCCGGCAAGCCCCGCCGCGGGTCGCTGCGACTGCCCGTGCACAAGTTCGGGGTACTAAGGTACCCCCTACTTTAGTACACCAACACAAGTTAAACATGGCATTGATGAAAAATGCATACAAACATCAAGAAAACACCTCAAAGCAAGGATGCAACATGATAATATGAAACTTCATGCAAAAACAAGCAAGTTTCATATAGAGCACACCCAAAACGGAGCAACGGTTCAACACATACACTCTATACAAGTTTCAAGGACAAGCTGTCCAAAACAGAAACTAGGCATCTAGCAAGCATCAAAACAATATGCTACAACATCCCAACATGGAAACAAAAGGCATGGACATGATCTACAGGTAAAGCACAACAAAACATGAACACTGAGCTAACTCCAGAAATCACTAGAACATGCTCAAAAGGACATGGTAAGATTGCAAATAATAACAGTTTCAGGCTTGGCAGAAATAACATCAGGTTACAATGTTTAGAGCTATCAAACAACATGCTACAGGAACTTAACATGGCAAACAAAGGCATGGCATGAATCTACTAGATGCATAGAACAAATGTCCCTTAGTGATCATGAGCCAAAAGGGCACAGAAGATATGATGGCACCCATGTAAACATAGAAAGTGATATGACAGATTCATACATGGCAGGAACAACAATAAGTAGGCATGTTGGTGAGCTTGAACCACTCACCACAGAGCAATACATGGCATGGCAAGGCAACCAACAGTAAGATGCCATATTTATGAAGCTAAACATGGCAAGAGCAAGTTCATAGGGTGCATGGATCACTAGCAAAACACATGGCAAAACTGAACTTAAAGTTAACACACTGACAGCAACATTATTTAGCAAGTTTGGAGCAAGATAAAAACAAGTTACAGCAGGCTATAAATGCAACCAGTGGCATGAATGGATAGAGCATGACATGTATAACAAAACAGCCTTAGTGAACATCTCCAGATTATGCATAGAATGCCTTGTAGCAGCAGGTTTACATAGCAACAAAATATAACAGAATCAGCCTAGCAAAACAGTAACAGCAAGTACCCTACTTCACGAGCTCGATGCACTCAGTACATGAATCACAAAAATACGTGGATGGCACCACTGTGAAGATGGCATGACATAGTTCAAAACACATGTAGGGCTCAAGCTCATAAGATGCACACATCAAATGCAACAAAAATGACAAATCATCAAGTTATAACAGTTTCAGCAGATTAACATCATATAGCACTCTTGCAACGATGATTCGGGCATCAAGATGGACTCAAACAAACATGGCACAATGGAACAAAATGAAGAGCATCTCATAATGAACAATTTGACATACTACACGCCCAAAACGGAGCCATGGATGCGGAGTCATGATGCGATGAACAGGAGTTAGAAATATGCAAATATGAGGGAATTAGTCAAATTTGGGGTCAACCTTGGGTCTTCCAGATCCAGATCCGGGGCGGATCGAGGTGGGCCGGGCTCGGGCTAACGGAGAGGATGGAGAAGTCCGTGGACGGGGCGGCGGCCGACGGCGGCGATCGGGGCCGAGGGCGACGGGCGGCGGCGGGGCCGGGCACGGGCGGAGGCGCGGCTCCGGCAGGCGAGGCGGCGGAGGGACGGGCGTTGCGGCGCGGGGGCGGCGCCTGCGGTCGACGGCGGCGCGGCGGAGTGGCGGTTGCGAAGGACGGGCGGCGCTCGGGACCGGATCCACGGGCGGCGAGGGGCGGCGGAGTTCGGCCGGCGGCGGCGGAAGAGCCGGCCGGCGGGGATCGGGGTCGGGCACGGGGCGCGGGCGCCTCGGGCGCACGACGGCGGCGCGGACGGGCCAGGCGGGCCCGCGATGGGCTCGCAGGGCCTGCGGCGGCGGGGCGCGGCGGCTGGGGCGACGTGGCGCGTCGCGGTTGGCCGAGGGCGGCGGCGCAATTTCGTTCGGTGGGGAATGGACATGTCCGGCGGCGGAGGTAGGTGGAGGCTAGGGTTAGGGTAGGATTAGACCGCGAATTTGGAAGGGGGAGGCACATTTATAGGTAGAGGAAGCTAGGAGAGTCCAAATGAGGAGCGGTTTTCAGCCACGCGATCATGATCAAACGGCCAAGAGGATGGAGGGGGGTTGGATGGGGTTTGGGCCACTTTGAAGGGGTGTTGGGCTGCACACAAAAGAGGCCTTTATGGTTCCCCGGTTAACCGTTGGAGTATCAAACGACCTCCAAATGGAACGAAACTTGACAGGCGGTCTACCGGTGGTATACCAAGGCCTCTTGGAAAATCACGGTCCATTCCAAGAACATTTAACACCCGCACACGAAAAGAGGTAAAAGGAGGCGCCGGGGGACATAGGAGTGCCGGATTGCAAAACGGACAACGGGGAAAATGCTCGGATACATGAGACGAACACGTATGCAAAATGAAATGCACATGATGACATGGCAATATGCAACACACAAGAAAATGACATGGCAATGACGGCGAAAAACTGGCAGACACCTGGCGCATCGAATCCGGGGCGTTACAGTTATAGTCACCTACTACGTGTTATGATCCGCAAACCCCGGAGTGACAGAGTTCAGGATACTTTCTGGTGATGAATGTAGTTTGAGGAGTTCATGTATTCGCTATGTGTTAATGCTTTGTTCCAGTTCTCTATTAAAAGGAGGCCTTAATATCCCTTAGTTTCCAATAGGACCCCGCTGCCACGGGAGGGTAGGACAAAAGATGTCATGCAAGTTCTTTCCATAAGCATGTATGCCTATTTACGGAATATATGCCTACATTATATTTATGAACTGGAGCTAGTTTGTATCGCCCTAGGTATGACTATTATATGATGAATATCATCCAACGAATTCACCGATCCAATGCCTACGAATTTCTCTTATATTGTTCCTGCTAAGTTACTACTCTATTGTTACTGTTACACTTGCTACAAAATCATTGCTATCACTATTACCGTTGCTATTGCTGTTGCTACTACTATCAAAACTATCATACTACTTTGCTACCGATCACTTTGCTGCAGATAATTAATCTCCAGGTGTGGTTGAATTGACAACTCAGCTGCTAATACTTGCAAATATTCTTTGGCTCCTCTTCTGTCGAATCAATAAATTTTGGTTGAATACTCTACCCTCGAAAACTATTGCGACCCCCTATACTTGTGGGTTATCAATTAATAGCCCTTATGCGCCCCCATTTATCCTTTCCATCCTACCCCCAATGAGTATCTTGACATGACCCGCTACCTTAGAACTATCGATCTTATCATTCAAGGGTTGACTGGAAATTTGCGTGTATGCTTGCCTACATTTGTATGTGCTTATACTATATGGAAATATCTTGAGTAGCGCTTTCCAAACTATTCCTTGAAAAATCTAGATGAGATTCTTCAAAAGTCCGCTGCTTTTCAAAATATGGATCCTAGTGATCCTAAATTAATTTGATGATTGTCTATTTGAGCTCCATGACCTTATGCATGCCAAAGGAGATGTTCAAGTCATTAGTAGCTTCATTTCACAAACTATTAGAATTCATAAACATGCACATTGTCATGGTCATAAATCTAATGAATCACTCTCTCTAGGTGATGATCATTCACATGACGATGTTGAGCATGGATATTATGATGAGGATGATGATAGTGAATTTGATCTTGATGAGTCGATGAAACACTTTGGTCTTATTGCTAACCTTCGTGGTTACATGGCCATAGGAAAGGAATGGATTCTCGATAGTGGACGTACTAATCATATGACCGGAGACAAGGACATGTTCTGTGAGCTTGCTAAGAATGATGGTCCATGCAAGTATGTCACTTTTGGAGATAACTCCAAGGGTAAGGTACTTGGCCTTGGTAAGGTGGACATTTCCAATGGTAGCTCTATCTAAAATGTTATGCTCGTTGAATCCCTCGGCTACAATCTCCTTTTCGTATCTAGACTAACCGACTTTGGTTTCAATGTTTTATTTACTGAAGTAGATTGCCAAGTGTTTCAAAGAGATAATCATAATATGATCTTTACCAGTATTCGTAGAGGTGATTTATACATTGTTGATTTCACTAAGAAAGCTCAATCTTGAACTTGCTTAATTGCTAACACTACAAAAAAAGACACATCCGTGACATTTTGGGCCGAACGAATTTTTTTTCTGTCATACATATGACACTTCTATGACGATAATTGTGACAAAACCCGGTATCATCATAGATGTGGTGGGCTCCTACATCTATGACAAAAAATCATGACAAAAAATGGGCTTTTCGTCCTGGGCGGGCAGGAGACGCAGCTGCATGACATTCTTTGGGCCGTCCATGACGGAAAAAACCGTGGTAGAAGTGAGGGGGAGGAAAATTTCGGGGAGTTGCCGGTTACGGTGGGAGAGCGATGCACGTTTCTCTCGTACGTACGCGCGTGTGTGCGAGGCATTGGCTCTAACTGAACCCGAGCGAGGCGTTGGGCTCCAACTGAACCCGAGCGATTGCACTGCAGGCTACGTGTTACTAAACCCGAGGGATCGATCGATGGCTGTTAACAGAACCCGATTGAGCGATTCCTTCGCTACTGCTGCTAACTGAAGCCGATCGATGCTGCCTCTGGGATGAACAGTGAGTGTTGCGGGGGGGGGGGGGGGGGTTGGATGAACAGTGAGCGGTGGCGTTGTCTTTGGATGAACAGGAACCCGTGGTGTAGAGGGCTGGATGAACAGTAGACGATGGAGGGGTGGCCGTGGAGGGGTGGTTGAACAGGACCCCGTGGTGTGGAGGGCTGGATGAACAGTAGACGGTGGAGGGGTGGCCGTGGAGGGGTGGTTGAACAGGACCCCGTGGTGTGGAGGGCTGGATGAACAGTAGATGGTGAGGGGTGCCTGTGGAGGGGTGGTTGAACTGTAGCCGGTGGAGTAGCGCGCAGTGGAGGCTGGATGAACAGGAGCCCGCGGAGGCTGGAGGAGGTCGACGGTAGCCCGTGGAGGCTGGAGGAGGTCGACGGTGGAGATGAACAGTATCCCGTGGAGTCCCGTTTTGCGGTACGCCACACCCCTCCCCCCTGTTTCGACCGTAGCGCTCCAACACAAGTCCGTTTCGTCCGTTTTGCGGTACGCCACACCCCTCCCGATCAACAGGACCCCCGTTTCGACAGTAGGAGGTCCGTTTCCTTCGTTTTGCGGTACGCCACACCCCTCCCGATCAACAGGACCCCCGTTTCGACCGTAGGAGGTCCGTTTCCTCCGTTCTGCGGTATGCCAGGCCTTGTTTCCATCGCCTGTTCCGTCCAAGCCGGTTGGCTCACACGCGTTCCGTTGCCTCCCGATGAACACGACGCATTCCGTTGCCTCCCGATGAACACGACACATTCCGTTGCCTCCCCATGAACACGACGCATTCCGTCGCCTCCCCATGAACACGACACATCCGTTGCCTCCCCATGAACACGACACATTCTGTTGCCTCCCCATGAACACGAGCCCTCGCCGTACGTATGCACGACTAGGCGTTCGAGACCCCGCCCGTATGTACTCATATGTGGCCGTATTTTCTTTCTTGCACCCTGGCCGCTGTACGTACGTGTACATGCTACGTGCGCGCCTCTACTACGACACGTACGCGCCTCTACTATGACATGTGCGCGCCTCTACATCGACCAGTATATATGTACGTACAAGTTCGCGACCAGAATGACAATGTTACGTATGCTTAGACCAGGTGGGTCCCGACTGTCAGGCAGTTCCTTGCGTGCGAAAATGTAGCTGGTGGGTCCCAGCACTCAGAAGGGCGTACCGTTTTTTTCCCGGACTCACTTCCTTTGCGTGCAAGATGTAGCTGGTGGGTTCCACCTGTCAGGGGGCGAATAGTTTTTTTTGCCCGGACGCACTTCCTTGCATGCGAAGATGTAGCTGGTGGGTCCCAGTAGTCAGGGGGGCGAATCGTTTTTTTTGCCCGGACGCACTTCCTTGCGTGCGAAGGTGTAGCTGGTGGGTCCCAGCAGTCAGGGAGGAAACGTTTTTTTTCACAAAATACGGTGGCCCGTCCGGTGGGTCCCCGCTGTCAGGTGGAGGAATAATTATTTTGCGCGTAATAAGGAGGCACTTCCTTGCAGCGGCCGTGGACCCAGCTGTCAGCCTCTCCACGTATAGTCCACGTCCGATGGAAGTCGTTCCTTGACCACGTTAACCACGCCGCACCGAGTGCACCACGGCGGTGGACGACGGCGAGGCCTAGGAAGGGGACGACTCGGAGCCGGGGAAGACGCAGCAGTGGATGCCCACGCGAAGAGGAGTACGAGGGTTCACTGGTTCGGCTGCGGTGTGAGGCTCCTATCGCCGTAGATTAATAGGGGGTGTGGGTGAGTAGAGGGATGGCCTGGCCAGCGGTGGGAGTAGTAGGGGGCGGTGAGGCCTCCGCGGCATCACAGCCGGCCACGGGAGGCAGGAGCACGCGGCACGACCGGCGCTGGTTTGGGTGGCTGGAGCAAGAAGACCAGAGGTTGAAGAAGCACTACAACTGTTGGATGACCATCAGACGGTAACAGGAGCTAGAATCGTTCATATTGACTAAGTTGACAAAACCCTCCGTCCCCGTCAACTTGGTAGGCCCACAAGTTAGCCTCCCAGTATGTTGGGTTCCACCTGGCAGGGGGAGTATTCATTTTTTGTACGTAATAAGGAGGCACTTCCTTGCGTGCGAAGATAGCTGGTGGGTCCGACAAGTCAGTAGGGGGCATGTTTTTTTCGCGAAATACAGAGGCCCTTCCGGTGGGTCCCAGATGTCAGGTGGAGGAATCATTATTTTGTGCGTAATAAGGGGGCATTTCCTTGTGTGTGGCCGTGGACCCAGCTGTCAGCCTCTCCACGCACAGCCTACTTCCGATGGTGTCGTTCATTGACCATGTTGACCATGTCGCGCCGAGCGCATCACGAGGGCGAGGCCCCGGACAACAACGAGCCGGAGATGGGAAGATGCGGGAGTAGAGTCGCAGACAGAGAGGTGTACGAGGGTTAACTAGTTCTAGTGCGGTGTGGTTCGGTAGTCGGTGGAGAAGAACGGGAGGTGTGGAGGGTTGGAGGGATGGCCTGGCCAACGGTGGAGTAGCGCTTCGTAGCGAAGCGTGCTAAGCAGAGCTGCTAGCCGCAGGAGGCGGGAGGTGGTCCCGGCGGCGCTGGAGGAAGAAGACGAGAGATTGAAGATGGATGCTGGCCATTGGATGTAAATCCAACGGCTAACATGAGAATCATTTGTTGACTAAATTTACAATTACTTGCGTTGGCTTCGACCTATTGGCCCACATTTCAGCCTCCAAAAATGTGGCACGTATTCAACCCATTTTTTCAGAATTTACAGTCGTTTTTTTTGCGCGGTAGAATTTACAGTCAATTTGATCTTTTTTTGAATTACAGCCATTAGCTGGGCTGGATGAACAATTAATGTAGCTTTCATGCGGCCCATTTATTTTATTTCCTAAAAAATTAGAGGCCATTTGCACTTTATCTAGATACACGATTTTGCTGGGCTGATTCTAATTATAATGTTGGGTTGGGCCAGCAATGTTATCAAAAAATAAAAAAGGGCTGAGCATTTTTTATAAATATATTTAAATAATAAGTGATATTATTACATTCGTCCTTAAATCTTACCAAGCTTTTGTACACAATCACTAGGATTTTCGTGCCAAAACAATCCAGGATTTTATTTGTTAAGAAATTATTTTTATAAGTTAATAAGATGTGGGATATTGTTTTCTTACATATATAAGTATCTGTTAAATATATGATGACAATGAAAATAATATATGATAACATATAAAATAATTTAAATATATATAATATAGTTAAATGGGAAACATAAGTTGTACCTGGCGTTCCTATTCTTATATAGAAAAATAGAACAGACTGCTGCGTTTTCTTCAAAAAAAATACATAAATTGGGCTGCCAAAAATAAAACCTCGGATGGGAGGTCCATAGGCCGGTCGATACATGACGGCCCTAAGAAAATACAAACAGGCCCTCCCATCCGAGGTCGTGGGCTGCGCATGTTAAAAATGAAAGCCTAGACGGGGCAGCCGAAAACCACGTCCAACACTTGCCAAAACTCCGTCCCTCGTTTTCTCTTTGTTTCGCACACTCAACATTATGTGGGCATTTTGACTGCGCATCATATGAAGATGTGCTATGCATGAATGTTGATCAGCATGATGTTAACTGGCTGGTAGTTCCATTTTCGACCACGAATAAAACTTCGAACATGATGTTAACCCTATTTGAATTGGCCGTGTTAATATAAATGCTCTGCCTCTGAAAGTTGCAGTTTCTTTTCTGAAACTAAACTTGCAGTTTCTTATCTGAAACTGAAACTTGCAGTTTCTTCTCGTCTGCACTTTTATACTCCTATGAAACTACATTTTTTAAGTGCTAAAAATAGATCTCTAGAATTCATAAAAAAATCTTCATATGCTCAATACTACAAATCTGAAATTCAAAAGACATCCATATCTGAAAGTACTCTCAAAATACACAACACAAAACACAATTCATAACCTGCAAATACTGACAACCCTAAGCTCCTCCTGACAATTCACAACCTGCCCGACTATTGGGCTGGGGGGCAGTCCCCTCCTATTCCTCAGCAGTAGACAGCTGCCCCGTGAGACGATGTGAACGGCGAGGGAGACGATGGCGGGGAAGTGTCGTCGGGCCAACTGCTTTTCTCCTCTTGCAGTTGGGTTCGGTCGACGAAGACTCCACCGGCTCGCTCTGGCAGGACACCCTTACAAACGACACCCTGTAGATGCTCGATCCTTCAATCTCTGGTGGATGCTCCATCTGGGATCGATACTCCCACCACCGCTCCCTCACGATCGGATTCGGTGAATCTGTTTGCTCCATGGCCCAGAGGAGCAGCTCTATGTACTCCGGCACGACTCCCTCCGGGAGTTTCGCCGCCTTTTCGCTCTGTTGCAGATATTTGGCCATGGATGTCGCCGTCACCGCTAGTTGGTCCTTGTTGCCAAACCAAGACTGTATCTCCAACATCCTAGCTAGCTTCACAGGGTCGCCGTCTGCGATCCTCACGTATCGGTTGTACTCCTCCATCGATCTACTTCTCCACAGCACCTTCACTCACCGGCGGTGGTTTTTGAATGGAAGAGGAGAGGAGCGGCGCTGGTTTTGGATTAGAACGGGAGAGGAGCAACGCTGGTTTTGGACTAGAACAGGAGAGGAGGGGCGGTGGTTTTGAAATGGAAGAGGAGAGGAGCGGCGCTGGATTTAGATTGGAACAGGAGAGGAGCGGTGGTGGATTTAGATTGGAACAGGAGAGAGCGGAGGAGCGGCGCTGGTCTTGGAAGTATTTTTTTGTTGTTTTGCGTATTTTGGGTCAAAGTTCGACCATGTTCTGTATGTGACAAGCAAAATGTGAATGCATGTCACCAAAAATTGTATCGTTTGGTTCGTATCTAAATGTACTTTCAAATTATATTATTTTTGCAACGTACAACATATATTTTATGTGCGAAAATCATGGTCAATTATGACCCAGAATAAAAGGGAGACTAGTTAATGTGGGGTCGCTTTCTTAATTGAAGGGTAAATTGATTTTGATTTTGATCCAGCCACAGCGCGCCGGCCCTCTCACCCAATCCTAAATCGCTGCCGCTCGCTCCTATCCCTCTTCTCCATTGCAAAACCACCTCCTCTCCTCTCCATCATCTCCATTCCAAAACCACCGTCTCGCCTCTCCCTCTTTTGATCTTCTCCATTGCAAAACCACCTCCTCTCCTCTGCATCATCTCCATTCCAAAACCACGTCCTCTCCTCTCCATCATCTCCATTCCAAAACCACCGTCTCGCCTCTCCCTCTTCTGATCTTCTCTCCATTGCAAAACCACCTCCTCTCCTCTCCATCATCTCCATTCCGAAACCACCACCTCTCCTCTCCCTCTTCTCTATTGCAAGACCACCGTCTCTCCTCCCATCTTCCAAAGCTAGCACCGGACCACTCAGAACGACATCTATGGAGAGGATGCAGCAGCGAATCAGGCAGATCACCGGCGGCGACCAGGCAAAGTTAGCCATGTTGAAGGAGATCCTTAGTTGGTTTGACAATGAGTGGGAGATTTCGAGGACGGTGCGGGCCATGTGGCAATGTATGCGAAAGAGCGAGACAGCGGCGATGTACATGTACTCCTTGGCGGCAGTCATGCCGCAGTCCTCGGAGTTCATCGAGTATCTCCTATGGGTGATGGAGCAGACAGATTCGCCCGAGGCGACAGTCAGGCGGAGGTTGTGGGCGTACAGGTCGAAGGTCAAGCACCCAGAGGATAACGAATCGATCGAGTATGGTGTGCCGTTCGTGAGGGTGCAGAGCCAGCCGGAGCCACAGGAGTATTCGTTCTCCCACCGCAAGAGGAGGCCGGTTGGCACGACGTCGCTTCCCCGACGTTCTCCACGGTTCCCTCGACGCTCGCCTCGTTTCAACAGCGGCGGTAGGGCTTAAGATAAGCTTCACACTAACCTAATCTTCCACCTGCTCATGCTTACAATCAGTGTGACAGCTAATGAAAATCATGCTTACAATCAGTCTCCGAGTACTACGCCAATCACCCTAAAATAGCTCTGGACCTTTGGGTCAAAGTTGTGACACAGTGTACAAATAAATAAAAATAGATTGGTGCTTCTTTCAGAAAAGAGTACTCCCTAGAAAACTGCCAATATAAGCTACTAGTATTTGGTTAGAGGATTTGCTGCCGAGAAAGATCCGTCCACAGAGAGCGCCACACATCCCACTGGTTGTGGTGGATGCCAATGCATGCATGAAGCATGGTTGGTGTCGGTAATTTTTACTTGGCACACCTCGCACTCTGCATATATGTCGGTTCCATACATACATTTGTGCAGTTCCACCAAAATGCAGCTGAATAACCTTATTTGCATAGATAATGAAAAAGCGTGATTACATTATAGTGGCACTAGTTGATTAAACACACAAAATAAATAGAAGAAAATATTGCGATAGTATCATAGTGTGCCATGCTGCGAGGGCGAGATGGGCCCTGCGACGCCTCATACGGTACGCCTCATACTTGACATCGTCCCAAGTCTCCCAGATACACCTTCTGCCAGTGATGAACATCAGTGTACAGCAGTAGTACAAGGAGGAGCCTTGAGACATTCAAATCTCTATTTTTGTACATATCAACTAAAATTAAGCACCCCAGTTTGCAGAAACGCTTAAACATTAACAATGGGACTAGTTGATGAAACATACTTTAACAAAGAGAAGCACTTTCTTTATCTACATTGGAAATGAAATGATAGAGATGACACTCGCTCTATTTTAACTGTATTATTACTTCATTTTATCAGTGACACTAGGGTCGAGCAGGTGGCAAACAAGGTGTACCGTGCGTCGCAAGGATGGAGGCCGGGGGTGCTTAGACTGGGATGCTGAAGTTGGCTCTTTCAGTCACCAACATGGATGATTCAATTCATGGGACCTTTTGGTGTAGTTCACCTAAAATGAAGCAATGTCCCGTGAGCTAGCAGCTTCTTATTCAATTTTTTTTAAGAAAAGGGCTCCAGCCCCGGTTCCATTTCCATCAGAAAATGAAACCCACAGAGCTTCTTCTTCATTAGTTGAGCAACATCAAGGTTGGTTGCGAAGCTCCTGGAATGCTCAACTATAATTTGGATATCATTTGTGCAGTTCAACTAAGATCGAGTGTGAAATGTATATCTCTGTTTGCACAAAAAGGTGGAAAGGAGGGTGACTAACAAGTAACAAGTGATGAAACATGCATCAAATGAAAAGAAGCATGTTCCTTATCTGAATGGCAATCCTACAAGGACAATAGCAATTTGAAAAGCAGTGGCATTGCTAGATATTAGTGTGGGCATCAGGATTAACTATGACAACCGTTAAATACGACATTACTTTGGGCACGGGAGAGTAGGCGGACCAGGACAGTTGCATTTCTAACGAAAAGAACCAGCTTATCTTAATGGGTAATTTTAGCAGGACATGTAAAGAAGTTCCATTGATTCATAATACTGGAGGCATTACATTGAAAACAACATTGGTTTAACGTGTCCTTACTTTTAACAGTGCGACTGCTACATTTTACCAGTGGCATTACATAAGAGTGGCTCGGGGCAACAAACATTAGAACAGGATATCTGGGTTGGTCCCATTTTTGTTCAGTATAGCCACCTTATACTGTGTGAGGCTAGAAAATCTAGTGCTGGACTTACTCTGTTGACTTGTCCCCCAGTCCCCACTTTCTTTCCTTTTTCAACCAATAGATCGGGTTTATATTGAGTTTGTACTGCGTTTCCCTTTATTTCCCTATTAGACCTAGAGACCAGTTGGATAGCCAGTCTCTGCTACTTTTCACCCCCATTATTTCCTCTTTCGACCAAGTCCTAGATTCAGGTAACAAATCCTCCCCCACCCCCACCCCCTTTCTTCCTTGTTTGAACCAAGTAGTACTAGATTTGAGTGAATGAACTAGTTTTACCTCTTAAACATAAAAAAATTAGGTGGTTTTTAAACAGTCGATCAATCCTATCTACGAGGGGGCCTGAGAAATAGTAAAAGTTACAAATGCAGCGACATCAGGAGCTCGGGAAGTAGAGCAAGGCCGGTTTCGAAGGAATTTATACCTGGTGGTCGCCGGGATGTCGCTAGGTGGGCAGCGGGAGGCCGGATCTGCCCACACTACGGCAGCGAGGAAGAAGGGGTCGGAGGCCCTCCCTCGCCAGCGGTGCTTGGGAGAGAATGGCAAGGCAGGCTAATCGGGACGCGCCCAGCAGTGGGTAAGAGCCGTCGCCGAGGACGACCGCGTGAACATTGCACCTTCTCACCTTCCCCGGCGGAGAGGATCCGGCTGGATCTGTGACCAGCGGTGAGCAGAGAGAGAAAGATAGTGTGGCCACCGCTGTCGTGTTTAGATCTAGAGAGGCCGAGACGGTGTGAAGAGAGCAACACTAGCAAGCAAGCGCGGAGGCTCCTGCCTATATAGTGGAGTAGTACTTAGTTTTATTTTGTCTACCAGAGACGGCTTGACCTCGTCAATGACTGTCAAGAAGTCTTCATGCATGTGGCCCGGAGGCGCAGTTGTCGTCATTTTGATCTGAAGCGTCGAATTATAACATATAACACGAAAAAATGCCACATGACAAGAAATCATAACCTCACTGCCCAAAGGAGACACCATGAATCCCGACGGACAAACTAGACGAGGAACAAAGCTCAAATTAAAGATAAACTCGTAGAAAAGGGGTCCGTCGATAGATGTCCTAATTAACATAGCCGGCTTGACCTAGATGGCAGCCGAGTAGTCACTGTTTGTGCGTGTGCCCCCAATGACTAGCCCGACTTAGTTGTCGCTGTTTAACCCTCGCAGTGATGCGAAGCACATGACACATAATTTTGCGAGATGACAAGAAACCTTTTTTTAGATTTCTCACCACAACTACAACCATGTACAACACAGCCTGCACGATATGTAGACGATAGTCAATCTAGGCGTGTCTGCTGGAGTCTGGTCACATGCATGGACGAACTGATCTTCCGTGTCTTGCACGGATCGTCCAGGCACCAATGTAGTACAACACTTCTCTAGTACTATCGCTCGTCTCCCTCTTCTATTAAGTCACCCGACTTGCGGGGCCGGGGAGTGTGCCTATGGTCGGTTCTGAATTGTCGTCCCACATGTGTGTGCGAACGCAATATGACGTGCGTTTCATTCGGAGAGCAGCGTGCCAGACCGACCGACCGTCCGGGGTGCGACGCGAACGCGATGTGCATGCTGTATACTCCATACATGTGTACCACCGTTTTCTAGACGCTTTGTTCCATGGTGCGGGCGCAATCCATGGATACAAAATTAGTATACAGTATACTATTTAAAAGTCGAGGGCGGGGCTTTTCCTGCCCGGTAGGCGGTGGGACAGTTCCGCCTAGTCGTTTCGACAGAGACGCGAGAAGACGAGGAAGTAGGCTGCTGCAAACGTAGGGCTGTGTGATTTGACAGCGAGTTACTGCTGGACCGGTGGGGCCCCGTGATTTGACTTGCCATTATCATTTTAACTGCGGCGCTACGACCGGCGTGAGTCTCCCGATTCCTGACCACCTCCATACAGGTGCCTCTCCCAATGCTCCACCATGTAGTAGTAGAGGCTGGCTCTTGCATGAGAGCCCACTTCTCCACTTTTTCCTTGCCTCTCTTTCCTCCACATATGCAAAAATGCCATGTAAAGCGCACCCTCCATCTAGGTGTGTAAGTCATCTTACGAAAATCAAATAACCCCCAAAACACTTAGGCGCGGTGCATTAACTTCTACCTCGTTTCTTGTTTCTTGACATATCAACCAATAAGAGATAAAGGGTGTGCATGCTTTTAATGACTTGAGACTATTAAACACGACATGCAGTGGTTAGTTCATTGCATGCAATACTATTAATTAGCAAATAAACGTTAACGTTTCCCGTTTTCTCCTCCTCCTTGGTCACGGTGCACAGCCTAAGATGGTATTGTACTTACTTGCTCCTACAGGTGCTTAAGCTTGCCACATAGGCATAAAGTCTGATGTGGCAAGTTAATCAAGAAGAGAGAGACTAGTTTGGTGACCCAAGGAAGAAACGGTGCTAAGCGCGTGTACCTAGGTGAAAAGACAATTTTGAGTCTATAGCTAAATAAATGAAGCAAACTTAGCAACACCATTTCATTGGAAGAGGTCACTCCTTGGCAAATGCAATAAATACTAGTACTCCCTGTGTCCCATTATATAAGAACATTTTAGACACTAAACTAGCTAGTGTCAAAAACGTTCTTATATTATGGGACGGAGGGAGTACAAAGAAAGAGATAGAGAGGATTAAAAAAATACACTTATAGCCAACCTTATAGCCAACCTTGTTGTAGTATGAGTGACTAAGTGATGACTATGTATGACATGCCAACATCAGATAGCCTAACGCACCGTGTTAAATCTCCAAGGGCGCCACCAGCGAGCGACGCGACGGTCGTGGTAGGCGCGACCATGATACGGGCTGCTGGCAGCCCTTGGATCTGAGATCAAACGGTCGCATGCTAAGTTGCTAAAAAATTTAAGAATAACCCTCCAGGATAGGATATTCACCCATAGGTCTAGAATCACGCCATGCAACCGTTCGATCTCAGATCCAAGGGCTCTCGGAAGCCCGTATCATGGGAGAATGGAAAGCCACTACCCTGCCATTCGCACGCTGGCAGTTCGCTCCTACTCTTTCCCGCACGTCCTTTAATACTACGGTGGTTCGCTCCTAGTCGACCCGTCCATTCACATTACGGCAGTTCCACTAATCCTAACCCTCCTCCCAAATCCATGGCGTCACAAATCTCCCCGATCGGCGATGAGTACAAGGTTAGAACCATCACCGGCGATGAGTTCGACGTCATCTACACCCGTACTTCCGCGACGGTGAAAGGATGCCTTTCTTGCTTCAGACGCATGTTCGAAAACTCACACGATGAGTGGGTCGCTGGGCTAGATGTTGAGTACACCACAGTCCTGGGATGAGAGAACGATCTAAAGGACGAAGAGAGGAAGAAGCCCGCCATGATCCAGGTTTGTGTACATAACGTTTGCTTGGTCTACCACATATGCCATGCCGACGTTGAGTGCCAGGACTTTAAGAACTTCCTCGAGGACAAAATAGTCAAATTTATTACTGTAGACTTTAAGAACGACAAAGAAGTCCTGCATCGGATAGGCCTCGTTGTAGGCAACCCCTTCGACCTCCAGAAGAATTGGCTGGTGCCCTCACGTCAGCCCTCAATGCTGACCCTCGCAGGAGCCATGGTTCATCCTTCGTACCGCAAACTGGAGAAACCTCATTACATGTTTCATCGTCATGCATGGTAGCGGAATGTGCTAGATATAGACCACATCCAGTATGCTGCAATGGATGGCTACCTTTGTTTCAATATCTACAAGGGTTGGATGAAGAGCAACAGCCAAGTTGGCGGTTCAAGCAAAGAAGTATCGGCCAAGAGGAAGAGGGACAAGGACGAAGTCGAGGACGTGGACAAGGACTCCGAGTAAGGTGGCAGTGTCGTTGCTCATGGCGGTTCTAAACTTCTAATGCAGTGTCTACCGGATTAGTTGCATAGTTTAATTTCAGGTGTGCTTAGTTTAATTTGAGGGGTGTGTTGTGCTGAGCCCCCAGCAGAACTATGTTATGTTTCTTCTCATTACTTTAACTCTTCAGTTTGTACATACTAGTACTAGTATTTCTTTAATAGAATTTAGCACCCCAATTAAGCATGTACTAGCATTTTTAATAGTACTATATGCATAATTTGGCGACGAGCGCTCTCTATATGTACCACCTTCTTTTAAAATTTCAATTTTTGCTCCATGGCGCAATCCATCGATAGTGGAGTACTACTGTACAAAAGTATACATTTTTTAAAAGGCTAGCATACTGTTCATCATATATATATATATATATATATATATATATATATATATATATATATATATAGCCAGTTAAATTCTCAACCTAGAACGACGTGCATGCCATGTAGTAAACCGATCCGGAGGAAGTATAGTAAAAATGAGGTGATTTTACCCAGTGATCGGCGGGGGAGCATGGCCTGTCATGCGGTCCCATGTGTCATGATGTTCCAAGGCGATGCGCGTGTCCCTCTTGAGGCAGAAGCAATACTAGTGCGTGGTTTGATATGATGTCCAACCGAAGTGTGAAATAATGGTTGCTTCATCCGTCTGGGAAGGTGCGGCATTGTGATTTGACGTCTCATTGCTCATTACTAACACTGGGCTGGTACGAGTGGGGTGCGTCCCAACTGCTGTTCTGCACTGTTATTTTGTGCTTGACACGTCGACCCGGTTGCACATGAGATGACCCCCACATCCTTTGTCAAAATAAACAACACCCTGATCAATGCGTTTCACTCTTCGTGCAACGGACGGGCACCTTACTTGCTCCTACATGTGCTTAAGCTTGCCACATAGGCATAAAGTCTGATGTGGCAAGTTAATCAAGAAGAGAGAGACTAGTTTGGTGACCCAAGTAAGAAATGGTGCTAAGCGCGTGTACCTAGGTGAAAAGACAATTTTGAGTCTATAGCTAATTAAATGAAGCAAACTTAGCAACACCATTTCATTGGAAGCGGTCACTCCTTGGCAAATGCAATAAATACTAGTACTCCCTGTGTCCCATAATATAAGAATGTTTTTGGCACTACACTAGTGTCAAAAACGTTCTTATATTATGGGATGGA
Source organism: Triticum timopheevii (assembly GCA_963921465.1). NCBI lineage: Eukaryota > Viridiplantae > Streptophyta > Magnoliopsida > Poales > Poaceae > Triticum > Triticum timopheevii. The sequence continues at coordinate 390,918,658 of OY997274.1, forward strand.
GGGAGTACGAAGAAAGAGATAGAGAGGAGTAAAAAATACACGTATAGCCAACCTTATAGCCAACCTTGTTGTAGTATGAGTGACTAAGTGATGACTATGTATGACATGCCAACATCAGATAGCCTAATGCACTGTGTTAAATCTCCAAGGGCGCGACCGCGCGAGCGACGCGACGATCGTGGTAGGCACGACCATGATAAGGGCTGCTGGCAGCCCTTGGATCTGAGATCAAACGGTCACATGCTAAGTTGCTGAAAATTTACAGAATAACCCTCCAGGATAGGATATTCACCCATTGGTCTAGAATCACGCCATGCAACCGTTCGATCTCCGATCCAAGGGCTCTCGGAAGCCCGTATCATGGGAGAATGGAAAGCCACTACCCTGCCGTTCGCACGCTGGCAGTTCGCTCCTACTCGTCCCCGCACGTCCTTCAATACTATGGCGTTTCGCTCCTAGTCGTCCCGTCCATTCACATTACGGCAGTTCCACTAATCCTAACCCTCCTGCCAAATCCATGGCGTCCCAAATCTCTCCGATCGGCGGTGAGTACAAGGTTAGAACCATCACCTGCGATGAGTTCGACGTCATCTACACCCGTTCTTCCGCAACGGTGAAAGGATGCCTTTCTCGCTTTAGACGCATGTTCGAAGACTCACATGATGAGTGGGTCGTCGGGCTAGATTTTGAGTACACCACAGTCGTGGGACGAGAGAAGGATCTAAAGGATGAAGAGAGGAAGAAGCCCGCCGTGATCCAGGTTTGCGTGCATGACTTATGCTTGGTCTACCACATATGCCATGCCGACGTTGAGTGCCAGGATTTGAAGGACTTCCTCGAGAACAACCTAGTCAAATTCGTTACTGTAGACTTTGGTAACGACAAAGAAGTCCTGCGTCGGATAGGCCTCATTGTAGGCAACACCTTCGACCTCCAAAAGAATCGGCTGGTGTCCTCTCGTCAGCCTTCAATGCTAACCCTGCCAGGAGCCATGATTCATCCTTCGTAAGGTAAACTGGAGAAACCTCCATACACGTTTCATCGTCATGCATGGCAGCGGAATGTGCTAGATATAGACCACATCCAATACGCTGCAATGGATGGCTACATTTGTTTCAATATCTACAAGGGTTGGATGAAGAGCAACAGCCAAGTTGGCGGTTCAAGCAAAGAAGTATCGGCCAAGAGGAAGAGGGACAAGGACGAAGTCGAGGACGTGGACGAGGACTCCGAGTAAGGTGGCAGTGTTGTTGCTCATGGCGGTTCTAAACTTCTAATGCAGTGTCTACCGGAATAGTTGCAAAGTTTAATTTCAGGTGTGCTTAATTTAATTTGAGGGGTGTGTTGTGCTGAGCCCCCAGCAGAACTATGTTATGTTTCTTCTTGTTACTTTAACTCTTCAGTAAGTACATACTAGTATTTCTTACATTTCATCTTTTAGTTGGTATAGTACTACCACTCGTTTATTCACATTATATACGTACAATATATATGGCCAACATCATATAGCCAGCAGTTTAGTTGTCAAAGAAATTCATGGTGCTTAGTTTTGTCAAAGAATTCCAGGGTTCTTAGTTTTATTTGAGGGGTGGGTTGTGCTGGACACCATTATTGTGACTAGCCTTTTTAATAGTACTATATGCATAATTTGGTGACGAGCGCTCTCTATATGTACCACCTTTTTTTATAATTTCAAGTTTTGCTCCATGGCGCAATCCATCGATACTACTCCTGTACAAAAGTATACATTTTTTAAAAGGCTAGAGGGCGGGGCAGTCTAGCTTGGTCGGTTTCACGAGAGGCGAGGGCCTTTGTGATTTGACGGCTCGTTACTGCTGGAAGGCGGGGCCTTGTGATTTGATGCTCCTATAAATGCGCCGACGACCTGATCGAGGAGGAGCAAAGAACCTTGCGGTATACTCAAGTTTTCCACTGGAGTAGTACTGCGATGGAGGAGCACGAAACACGGCAGCCCAGTGCCATATGGCGATAAAAAATGATCTAATTTGCTAGTCATCTCATTGTTAGCATTGTTCTATTCACTCCCTCAAAAAACAAAAACCATTGTTCTATTCATGCCTCGCAGAGAACGTGACACGTGCGGCGAAACACCCGAAGCAAAAGATGAAAATCAGCAGCAAAAGAAGAAGGAAGATTATCACCCCAAATGATCTAATTCGCCACAGAGTCGTAACTGCTTTTTCATCGCCTCCACGACCTCCATCTCCTTGCGTATCTCCTCCGCCATCTTCTTCATTCTGTCCATGAAGCAGGATTTCTCGACGCGAGCCTTCATCATCTGTTCCACGGCCGCATTACATACCTTGACAACAGCCGGGTGCTCGATGCGGAGCTTCACCAACTCCTCCTTCTGTTCCATGACGAGGGTCTGCAGCATCTTCATCGAGGAACTACTATTCTCATGCAGCTTCTTCCAGCCGGTGTTCTTCTCCTTCAACAGGTCGATCTCATGGCAGAGCTTCGCCTTATCCTCCTGAAGTCGCAGGATTTTGTAGGTCGCCTTCTTCTCCGAGGCAATGCTCTTCTTCAGCAACATCACCAAGCCGGCGGTCAACTCCCCCTGCTGATTGAGCTCATCGGGCATGTCGTCGAGGCTCTCCTTTAGCAACTCCATCAAGCCTTGGATGAACTCCTTCTGCTTATTGAGGTGCTTATTGAGCTGATCGGGCATGCCGTCGAGGGATAACGACTCCAGCTCCGCTGGCTCGGCATGTTCGCCTCCGCGGCTAGGGCGCTCCTCGGAGCCATCGCCTGCCTGTGAGAGATCTTTCGAGGTCTCTGCGTGGCGGCAAGCCCTCTCTTTTTTTCCGCAGCCTTGGTTGCCACTCCCTTGTTATGAGTAGTTCTCGACCTAGAGCTCTGCTCACCGTCCATGGCAACGACGGACGAAGAAGAAGCACTTATGAGGAGGAAAGGTGGAGTAATATTCGGTTAGGTAGTTCCCCTTTTTATAACCTAAGTACTAGCACTAGTAGTACTAATACCTGCATAGTGGGAACACGTTCATGTTTGGTACGTAGTACTAGTAGGTGTGATCAGGCTTTCGAATGTGATGGGAACAAGGTAAAGATTAATTGATGGTTTTGGTTTCGAGGCCCGAAACGGCTCCCGACGAGTTTAGTGGAACATAAATTTCAAGTAGACTATTACTGTCAAAAATTTGCACAAAATACGAAGGAGACCAATGGAAGTACTACTAGCAACCCACGATTTAACTACTCGCATGTGCGCAGTGGAGTAATAATGTCTTTCTTCCGCCCTCACATCCACTCAATTTGCATGCGCTGTATTAATTGACCATCAATGAAGTGAACGACTTTACACGCGTCAAATTATCACATGGGGTGGATCTTGGTACAAAATTGCGTCCGCCCGTGTACCCGCGTGTGCGTGCGAGGGAATGAGTGCTTGCGTGGCGTGCGTGCACATCTTCGCTTCGTGCATATACCGCCAGTATGGCTCAGGGAGGACGAGTACATTCTTCTAGAACCAGCAGCACATCACTGTGATCAATCCATGCAAGGAGGTCGCGACAACGCCTCCACATGTACCACGTGGCTTCATGAACTGTAAGAGAGACACTGTGTAGCGTGCCATTGGTATTCTAATTTACGTGTTTTGCACATACTCGAAGTACTAGTAATTTACACGTGCATTGCACGCATCAGATTTCGCAACCAAATCATGAATAAATACCACACTATAGCATGTAAGCTCTTAGTCATATATGCGTGATGTAGCCCTTCGTTTAATTCTTATAGTTCATCTCATTCAAAATCAAATTAGTTTTTATAAAAAAGCTAAGAACGCGTGAATAGGAAAAACATGGGATTATAGTGGAATGTCATATTGAATCCTACAGGATTGTACGAGTGTTTGATTGTGCATAGAAAAAACATAGAATTCTTTCAAAGAGGTTTGAGTGGATGGGATGTTTCCTATGAAATCTAGTGCAAATGAATCATATGGAAAAATTCTCATGGTTTACAATCCTACGAATCAAACAACCAAGATAGGAAAAATTCCTAATGATTAGAATCCTCCAAAATTCCTTTGAGAATCCTTTGAATCAAAGAAGCCCTTAATCTATTTTATGATTCATGGAATTTTGCATTGTAAAGCATAAAGTAAAAACAAATAATGGCAATTCAACTAGAAAAAAAGTTTGGGCAGTTATGATACGGAAGATTCTAGAACAAAAGAGAACCACTATTGTTTTGAGGTTTGTGCATTATGCTTCAGTTCAACCATGGAGTCTGCTAGATTGTACATGTGGCAAAATCCGGTGGGCGGCTAGAAGATGGTGCGAGGGGCCGAGTGGAGGGAGACTATGAAGGAATGCACAAGTGCGAGATCGATATTTAGAGAGAGGGGGCGAACACGTGAGCTGTTGCACGCAGTGGCGGAGCCATGAAAAATAAATGAGCTAGGGGCCAAGCATTGCTAATCCTTTACGAGGAGGGTCAATTCATGAAATTAAACCTTTTTAACAGCAATTGTCTAATGATCACATTCATATTAGCATCGATAGATAGTGATGTTAGGGGGGGGCAGTGCCCTTACTGCCCCCTGTCTTCGCCATTGTGCACGCATCTGAGAGATGAAGCGGAAGGCATGGATGATGAGAGGGGGACGTTGGATATATAATTAATGTGGGTGTATTGGCTATTTATGTTAATCCTATATAGAGAGGTATAGATTGATCGATGTGGACGTGGGAGAGGTATAGATTGATCGATGTGGACGTGGGAAAGAGGGTGAGACCTCACTGGATATATCAATTGATCGGTTTGTGTGGAAAACTATGAAAGACCTAGCTATATACACACATACATAGAGGAACATCGATCGTTGTGCATGCACGCGTGAGAGATAAAGAATGCCCGGTATGAGGGAGAGGGGGATGTGTGTGGGTGTGTGCCTTCATGGGAGACCGACCTGAAGAAAAAGATTGCATGCGTGCGATAGATAATGCCGACTCGTAGTGTGTGTGCATGCATGCACGAGAGAAAGTTAGTGGTACAATTATAAAGAGAAGGCTACTGTGTGGGTGTAAAAGAATAGGTGAGGTCATAATCAATGTAAAGTTGAATTCAAATATTTGAATAAGAGATCCTGATGTTTGAAACCCATGCATGCATGAATATAACAGAGATCTGCACGGTGTGCTTTGGAAATGAGCATGTTGTAATGTATACACATTGAACAAGGTCAGACTGATTTGAATTTGAGATACCGATGGCAGACATCATTTGCCCATGTCACCTCCGTGCATGTAATTGGAGATGATGGGCGGCTTTCGCATCGCATATCTATATCTATACCCCTATATATATTATATTTTTTTTATATTGTGAGCGGGTAACTTTAACTTTGAAAGATGGTCGTTGGATGAGGCGAATCCGAAGGTCCAAAGATGGCAAATTTGAGCACTATTGGCCGTTGGATATCATCTAGATTCCACCAGATTTCGCCACATGTATAATCTAGAAGACTCCATGGTTGAACTTAAGCATAATGCACAAACATCAAAACACAAGCACTTCTTATTTGTTCTAGAATCTTCCGTATCATAATTGCCCAAATGTTTTTCTACATGATTTGCCATTATTTGTTTTTACTTTATGTCTTACAACGCACAATTCCATGAATCTTAAAATAGATTAGCTTTCTTATAAAAACTAGATGATTTTGAATGAAATGAACTATAAGAATTAAACAAACATCTACATCATGCATATATGACTCAAAGCTTGCATGCTATAATGTGGTATTTATTCATAATTTGGTTGCCAAATCTCATGCGTGCAATGCACATGTACCTTACTCTAGTCTAAATGGTGTTTGTGTGTGTGTTGTGCGTGTTGAGGTGCAAATTGTCTTTTTTGGGTACACGTTAAGCTTGTTCTTCCGAAATTTCAAGCCGCGCCTTGTTATGCCGAAAATTGAAGCTAGCGTCTCTGTCTATCGTGCTGCGAAACTCCCTCCTCTTCAACCCGTGCCTTGTTAGCCTGAAATATTTAAGATATATCTTTGTCTCGTTGTGCTCCGACAACTCCCTCCATCTCAACCCGCACCTTGCTATTCTGAAATTACAACGCACGCGAAAACTCCCACCTCCTGTGAAACCCGACACGCGAAATGCCCGTGGTACCGCTGAACCGAAAGAACCGCCTCAAATCGGTGGGAGGTACTTTCGTAACTTACCCCACATTTTGGACAAGCGCGTCTCTAAGCCATGGTTCCCCACTGCCATCCCATCCGCCCACCCATTCGTACAACGAGGCCACGAAAACCCGCGACGAAACCCCACACCCTGCTCCGTCCGCCACCCAGCCGGAGCTTCTTCCCCGACGATGTCGTCCACAGCAACACCTCGACGTCCCTCATCCACCGTACCGGATGAGGATCCGTTGTCGATCTCATCGTCCCGCCGGTTCAGCCACCCTGTCCTCCACCTCCAAGGAGCTGCCCCGACGTTCCCCTCATCTTTCGCGCCACCTCCATTCCCACACCGCCGTCTTCACCTGCACCACCGGAAGAGCATCATCATCACCGTTTCATCGGATGAAGCTGCGGCCTAATCGGCGCCACCAAAGAGGTTGTACACTAATCGCCGCATTTTCTCCTTGATTCGATCTCATGGTGCTGCCGGTGCTCAGTCCCGAGCCGACACGGCGCGGCTCCATCCATGGTGGCGTCGCCGGCCACTTCCTCCACGACGTCGCTCCCTCGGCGGCGATGTCCACATCAGTAGGAGCCGCTGCTGCTTTAGCTCTCGCTTGCGCTGCTGCTCTGCTCTTGCTCTCGGTCCCCTGCCTGGTCTGCTCTTGCTATTGCTCTTGCTCGCGTTGCTGCTCTCGCTCTTGCTCTTGCTTGCGATGCTGCTCCGATTTGGCTACACTTCAGTCGACTGAATCGACTTTTGGGTCAGTCGATTTCCAAGGGGTGGGCTCGCCGCGATGAAGGAAGAACAGCCGTAGTGGGGAGGGGGGCTCGCCGGAGAGGTACCCCCACTATCTATCTTAGGGTTCAGGTGGGGGCGGTGGTCGCCGGCGGTGGTGGGGCGTTGGCGGGGCGGTGGCGTGGGGATCGCCGGAGAAAAAGCTCGGCACGGGGGGGGGGGGGGGCCTGGAGGGATGGCCGGAGTGGCAACGGATCGGCGGTGGGGAGTGTTTTCAGGGCGTTCGGGGCGGCGCACCGCCGGCCACGGGCGGCGGGGGGCTGCTGTTTGGCCGGTGGTGGCTGGTGGCTCAGGGGGGTGGAGGTTGAAGATGAACCGCAGGCCCTTGATTTCGTATCCAACGGCTGCAAAATCGACTGACGTGTAGCCTCACCTTGCTAGTGCGTTCAGTTTCGACAACAAAATTCAGTTTCGACAGTTAGGTTCAGTTTTGACAGTTAAGTTTAGAGATGAGCGGCTAATATATTTTACATCTAGCACTTTGTGGTTATGTATTTTACGTCATGTAGTAGAGATGCTATTAGAATTCCACTCAGGTTAACGATGTTCGTTGTCTCTCTTGTCTTGCTTCAGCCTCGGCGTCGTACAACTCACGGGAGCTGCTCCACCAATGAAACCCTCCATTACAGCGGAGCAGTACCTCGGGCTCCATCTCCAGACGCCTAAGATCTTCTTCCCCTCCTCCGACAGCAAAGTCAGCCGGAGCATCCTCACCGGCCAACCCAATCACGCTGAGATCGACATGGCTTCGCCAAAGAGGTTGTACACTTGTTGCATCTCTTTTTTACTCTACATGTTATATATATTGTCCACTGAGCACTCGTAGTAACGGGAACTATGATTATTTTATCCTACTATATGACAAGCAGTGAGGTACCAGGCAACTTAGCTATCCGTGATGGACTCTCTTGAACGCCATCATTATTTATCTCTGCGCGTTTGAGCTGTGCATTTGTCGATGGGCCTGGGAGTTGAGCTAGTATGGCAGTGGCCTGGGTCCAAAGTAATAGAAGTAGCACAAAAACATTTTTTAGTGTAGGATTTTCCTTGCTCAAGCCTGCCTACCAGAATCGCCAGTGCTTGAAAGAAAAAGTGAATGAAAAACATAGGAATTGGAAAGTTTCCTATGGTACTACTTTTCATGAATTTGGCGCAAAGGAATGGAGCAAAGGAAAACTGTAGGATTTGTTCCTTTAGTGTCTCCTTGAAAGAAAAACCGTAGGAATTCTAATTTCCACTTCTTCTCCTTTTCATATTCCTATTCATCAAGCACAAGACTAAGAGATAGTCGCATAATAGCATTATAACCGTACATTTTCTTGTGGTTTGACTTAATCTCACCAAGCTTTTTTGCATCCTGTGATCTTCCAATTGTTGTGAATCAAACACCCAGATTGGCAGAAATCCTGTGTTTTTAAATTCTCTGTTTTGCACGTGCATTCCTATCGTATTCCTGTCTATTTCCTATCCCTGCATTGTTAGAATCCTCAAATTCAAACAAGCCCTTACTCAATTACTTCTGTTACAGATATGTGTCAAAGAAAACCTTGTGTTGTTTTTCCTGCTCCTGCGGCGCTGTGTTCCACCCCAGCTCAGCTGCTCCAATGATGGAAGGGTTCACCACAGCAGGGATCCGTTCTCCAGACTGTCTTTCACCGCCTCAGATCTTCTTCCCCGCCGCCGGCATCCACGACAACTGCATTACCATCATCAACTGAGCAGATGACCTTGAGGACTACACGGGTCCGCAAGAGAGGTCGCACTCTTCCGTGTCTGCTTACGTTATGCGCCGCTTAATATGATGACATGCTACATTATCGTCGTGTTCACCTATTAGACTCCGAGTCAGGTCCAAACTAATGCTGAAACTTGAGTTTTTAAATGGTTGTGGGGTACATATTGGGGAAGCAATCAGTACTATCTGTCTACTATCTGGTTAATCTCCGGTGTCTACTATGAGTTTCATGTTGGGTGCAAACAAACATTAAAGGAGCCATTATCTGTATTTTTTAACTAAAGCTATTATCTGCCTGCTATCATTGGTTTTGGGTCTATCCACAGTTTGCTACCATCACTCTGGATTTGTGCATGCACTCCTTACATAATCTCACTATGTTTTATTCCTATGCATGCCAGTTATTGTACACAATGGAACTGATCATGTAGAGCAAAAGAGACGAGCCTTGCGTGGCAATAAAATTTCATGCAGACATCGTTCCATGGTGGGCGCAAAGGCAGCCCCCCCTCCACCCATTTCGGATCGTAATCCAGAGGAAGATAACTATTCCGAGGGGGATTCAGAAGGGGAAGACCACTCCTATTTACCCCATGAGGTCTTCGCTCTAACTTGGCATGCTGATGTTGGTAATACCATGCATATGGTGCCTTGCATTGCTTACTGTATACATTAAATATGTCATCTGCTTAGTTTAGACATGCTTTGTGTCAATGCCATCTGTTTTGTTTCTTTATCGTATATGTGAATCATGCAATGCCATCTTGTCTAGCCAGGCATCATATATGTGAATTTTGCAATGCCACCCTGGTTAGCCAGTCATCTTATATGTGAATTATCTCATGCCATCATTTTTTTATTATGTGTTAAATTTGTCAACAATTTTAGTACATTCAATTACTCTTCCTGTGCATCAGCCATTCGGCACAGTCATGGAAAAATCTGGAGTGTAAACAAGGTCTTCAGAGCAGACAATGCTATCTGACGAAGCGCATGTCTTGCGGGTTACCGATAGCTCCTCAGAGGAGGATTCAGAGACAGATGATCAGTCATATTTCCCCCCTGAGGTGCATGCCCTAACTTGGTAGGGTTATGTTACTCATATCGTGCGTATGGTATCTTGCATTGCTATGTCATTGCTTAGTTTAGACATGCTTTGTGTGAATGCCACCTGTTTAGTGTCTAATTACCATATATGTAAATTATGCAATGCCATCTTGTTGCAAGACATTATATATGTGAATTATGCAATGTTATCTTGTTGCAAGGCATTATGTATGTGAATTATGCAATGCCATGCTGTTTAGGCAAGCGTCATATATGTGAATTATATCATGCCGTCCTGTTTTTGTATTTCTCATTGCTTTTGTTGACAATGTTTGTATATTCAACTACTCTTCCTGTGCATCAGCCATTTGAATTGGTAATGGAGAAATCTGGAGTGAAAACAAGGTCTTCAGAGCAGACAATGCTACCTGCTGAAGCAGATATCTTGCTGGTTACAGATAGCTCTTCAGAGGAGGATTCAGAGGCAGATGACCAGTCCTATTATCCCCCTGAGGTGTATGCTCAAACTTGGCAGGGTATCTGAATTATGTCATGCCATGATGTATCTGAATTATGGCATGCCAACCCATTTTCTAAAGACATAATATAGTTATATCATCTCATCCTGTTTACATAGTCATCATATTTTAAATTATGTCATTCTATCTGTGAATTATATCATGCCATCATGTTTCCATCGGCAGCATGTTTGTGATTTATGGCATGCCAACCACTTTAATAGACACATCGTATAGTTATATCATGTCATCCTGTTTACATAGTCATCATATTTTGAAGTATGTCATTCTATCCTGTTTAGTTAGCCATCATACATGTGAAATTGTGTCATGCTATCCTGTTTAATTAGCCATCATATATGTGAAATTATGTCCTGCTATTCTGTTTGCTTAGACAACATAAATGTGAATTATTTCATGCCCTGTTTTCTTCCCTACTATCCATTGCACCTGTCTATCTTACAATGTCTGTACATTCAATTACTTTTCTTGTTTACCAGCCATTTCAATTGGAGGGAGTGATGGCAGTATCTGTGGGAGTAAAAACACGGTCTTCAGAAAAGATCATGCTACCTGTCGATGCAGATAGAACCACGGTTGTACTTGCCCAAGAATCAACCCCACCACACATAACCCACACTCATGCAGATTGTACCCCTACCCAGTTGGACAGAGAACCAGCTACACCCCTTCTAACCCCAACCCCAGCAGATAGACAACCAATTCCCGTTGACACAGCACCGTCTCCACCATAGAGCACCCAAACACGAGCAGTTAGTAAGGCAACTGTAGTGCCCAAATCATGAGGACCACCACTCCGAACCCGAAGTCAACGCTTAAAGCAGAAGAAGAATTGTTCTCAGGTCAGGTTTCGTAGCTATGGTTCATACTACTTTGCTCTTGCATCACTGTATTTACTGATACCAACCAATTTCAAATTTGAAGGATGCAATTGAAACTCCAATGGTGCAACAGGTATGTTTTAAACCTGTTTCTTCAATGTGTTTGGCTGTTTGCTGTTGTAACTTGCTCTATGTTGATTTCAGTTTCAATTGAATAAACAGTTATGTTCTCATGCCATGCACATTACAAGTGTTGTTATTGCTGTGTAGTTTCCCACACTTATTTTCTGTCTATGCTGCTTTGTCTTAAATAGATATGATTCGAACTGTATCTATCTTGATTTGGCAACATAAACTAGAATGATATAGACCATACAGTGACCATACTACATAGATATATGTTTGTTTCATGCTGTTATCCTGTCCACCTTATTACTAAACTGGTTTACCAAAATGAGTTTCATATACTACATTGTAAACCTGAGATGTGTTTGTTTGTTTCCATTTTAGAACGCGGATAAAATATTGGAGAAGAGTACCCTGTTATGCAATGGTAAAGGAAGTAATGCAGATAAGGTTCAAGATAGTGAGACATCCCTGTTGGTCTCCAAGGAAGCTGATAAAAACTATATTGAGGAAACAGAGACAACCCCAAAGTGTTGTCTTGATGTAGTGTTTGAGTTACTGGCTACAACTGCTGGCACCAGCTCTTCGAACTCGTTGCCTGAATCAGTTCGGCTTCTTGAGTCTCAACTTCAAGTTGAAAGACATCGATCAGATATTATGCGACAAGAAGCCGAAGGACTGAGGAAGTTCCTGCAGAATTCAGATGCATACTTTCTGGTGCAACAGCAGGCGCTGGAGGACTTAAGCGCCAAACAAGAGAAAGTTAATAAGCTTGCTAAGCATCTTGCCAACATTATGGGTACCCAGGATATTGTTTCTTGAGCTCTTCTGAAGTGGTTTCAGTTCTGGACTTGTTTTGCTGCGGCGTTTATATGCTGCTGTGTTCCCTATATTTGCACTGGTGGCGAACTTTGATGCCCAGTGGATGTAATATGTGTAATAGCCGTGATAGCCTAGTGTAAGTTGCTTGCTTATTTATTTCCTTGTTGTCTTGTTTATTTGTTTGCTTGTAGTCAGTGCAGTTCTTTTTCTGCGGTTTGCTAGTGGCCGCAACAACCTATTTTTTAAAACTAGGCCACAATAACCATGGGCTAATATTTACTATAGTGACACTGCACCTACGGGCCGTAGAAACAGTGGGCCTTCTACGGGCCGTATCATCAATGGGTCTTATACGGGCAGTGATCGATTGGCCAAACGTGGGCCAATAACAGGCCGCATTATGGTCATAAACGGGCTAGAGTTGGAATCATCCGTTCATGGGCCGACCATAACGGGTCGTCGTTAATAGGCCGTATTTCATGACGCTATGAAAACGGCCCAACGTGTTAACGGACCACAAACGGGCCAACTGTAACCACGGGCTGAATTTGGCCCATAAGCAGAAAATGACAGTAATGGGCCGTAAGTAAATGAATGCTGGAAATGAGCCCAAGAATAAATGGGCTCTGAGAAGGCCGAAAGATAACACGGGCTGGAAACGGCCCAACGGAATAACGGCCCCTTAATGGGTATAAAGTGATACACTGTTCATTACGGGCCAGTTTCACCACGAGCCGTTAATGGGTGTAAAGTAATACACTATTCATTACGGGCAGTTTCACCATGGGCCGTTAATAGGCCAAGAGTTACATAGGGCCTCATATGGGCTGAAAGACGTCATGGGCCATACACGGGCCAGAAGTGAAAATGGGTTGGAATCATATTGGGTGGCCCAGATGATGCTATTGGGCCTAATTCGGATAGGGCGTAATGGGCCTGGGGTTAGCGGGCTGTAAATGGGCTATATGCAAACAAGACGTTAACAGGCTTTACATGGGCCGGCCCACCACCTCTTGACCAAGTCAAATGGGCCGGCCTTTTCACAGGAATGGGCCTTTGTTGGGCCGTGCCACGTGTCCACGTATCATAGGTGCCTTCTGTCCAATGAGTGGATGACATTTGTCCCAACGGTGAGCCGACACGTGTCTCCTCCAGCCAATGATGATTTTACACGTGGAAAATGCCCGTTGGTCGGGGCTGTTAACGAGTTATCGGATCCAAAACCCGACCCGATAGCTTAACGGCGTTCTGTTACGGTGGATGCCACGTGTCGGTCACCCTTGACGAAAGAACTTCTGTGATGTGCGATTTATCGTCATGGAAGTGGACACTTCCGTGATGATAATTTTGGTAATGTGATGGAACACTTCTACGACAGCACATGTAGGACTATCTTGATTCTGACATAAATTTGTCATGGATGTACATGCATGACAAAAAACGCGACCTACTGTGACAAACACATATCATCATGGAAGTGTATTTTTTTGTAGTGTAAATCTTCTAAAGGATGGTTATGGCATATAAGGTTAGGCCATGCGGGCATGCGAAATCTTGATAAGCTTATTAAAGGTTATCATATCCTTGGTGTTAAAGATGTCATATTTGAGAAGGATGGACTTTGTAGTGCTTGTCAAGTAGGAAAACAAGTTGGAGGAAGTCATCCCGTGAAGAACATCATGACCACGAGAAGACCGCTTGATCTACTTCATATGGATCTTTTCGGTCCCAATGCCTACAAGAGCCTCGGTGGTAACTCGTTCGGTTTGGTCATTGTTAACGATTTTTCAATATTTAAGTGGGTGTTCTTTCTTGATGATAAATCATAGGTCAAAAATATCTTCAAGAATTTTGCTAGGAAGTCCCAAAACCAATTTGAAGTGAAGATCAAGAAGGTTCGAAGCAACAATGGAACAGAGTTCAAGAATGCCAATGTGGATACCTTTCTTGACGAAGAAGGTATTTCACATGAATTCTCGGCTACGTAAGTGCCTCAACAAAATGGAATTGTTGAGACGAAGAACCCGACACTTATCGAGATGGCAAAAATGATGCTTGACGAATACAAAACGCCAAGACACTTTTGGGCGGAAGCGGTTGAGACAGCTGGTCATGCTACGAATCGTCTATATCTTCACAAGCTTCTCGGCAAGACGGCAAGCTTCTCACCGGTAACAAATCCTAAGTTGGATACTTCCAAGTATTTGGCTCAAAGTGTTACATTCTTGATAAGCATCGTCGCTCGAAATTTGCTCCTAAGTCTCATGAAGGTTTCCTACTCGGTTATAGCTCAAACTCTCACACTTACCGTGTCTACAACAATTTCACCCGAAAGGTTGAAGAGACGGTAAATGTGAAGTTTAATGTATCTAACGGCTTGCAAGTAGAGCAATTGCCAATTGATGTAGGTGACAAAATATCCCTCGGAAGCAATCCAAGATTTGTCTATTGGCAAGATTCGCCCAACGGAGGTGAAGGAGAGTACCTCTTCCATTCAAGTGGAAGCCTCAACGTCACATCAAGGTTAACCACAAGTTGAATTTGGGGCATCCACAAGTGGGACACATCAAGACGGAGAAAATGAGGAAGTACAACAAGACGAACCAACTCAACCTCCCTCTACACCTCCACAAGAGGACAACGACACCAACAACAATGAAGAAGAAGACAATGAAGAGGATGTTCCACCCCAACCCAAACAAAAGCTCTCACGAGTTAGAGCAAGAGTCACAAGAGACCATCCCATCGAACAAATCTTTGATGATATTCAAACCGAGAGAATTACTCGCTCTAAAACTCGTTTGGCTAAATTTTGTGAACATTACTCATTCATTTCTAGTGTTGAACCTATGAAGGTTGAAGAAGCTCTCGAGGATCCGGATTGGGTGAATGCTATGCACGAAGAGCTACACAACTTTGAGAGGAATCATGTGTGGACATTGGTTGAAAAGTCAGATGACAATCACAATGTCATTGGAACCAAATGGGTGCTTCGGAATAAGCAAGATGAATGTGGACAAGTTGTACGCAATAAGGCCCGTCTCGCCGCTTAAGGCTACACTCAAGTCGAAGGTATGGACTATGGTGAGATATATGCCCCCGTTGCTAGACTTGAGTCCATACGCATTTTAGTTGCTTATGCCAATAACCATGATATCACTTTATACCAAATGTAGATTAAAAGTGCTTTTCTTAATGGAGAAGTTGAGGAGGAGGTGTATGTTAAGCAACCTCCTAGCTTTGTCAATCCTAAGAAACCTAATCATGTGTACAAACTTCACAAAGCTCTTTATGGTCTTAAACAAGCTCCTAGAGCAGTGTATCAATTCTTGACCAAGTTTCTTATTGAAAAAGGTTTTGAAATTGGAAAGATTGATTCTGCACTTTTTACTAAAAGGGTTAATGGTGAATTATTTATGTGCCAAATTTATGTGGATGATATCATATTTGGTTCTACTAACCCCCATTTTAGTGAAAAGTTTGGAAGGCTAATGCCGGAGAAGTTTGAGATGTCTATGATGAGCGAACTCAAATTTTTCCTTGGTTTGCAAATCAAGAAAACTAAGGAAGGTACCTTTGTTTCTCAAACAAAGTATACCAATGATATTTTCAAGAAGTTCAACATGCAAGAAAGCAAAGTATGAAAACACCCATGCCTACTAGTGGACATCTTGACTTGACTAAGGATGGCAAACCGGTTGACCAAAAGGTTTACCGCTCTATGATTGTTTCATTGTTATATCTATGTGCCTCCCATCCCGATATTATGCTAAGTGTGCATGTGTGCACGTTATCAAGAGGCCCCTAAACAGTTTTATCTTAAGGCCATGAAAAGGATAGTGAGATACTTAATTCATACACCAAACTTTGGCATTTGGTATCCTAAGAGGTCATTGATCTTGTTGGCTACTCCAATTCGTACTATGCCGGTGACAAAGTTGATAGAAAGTCCACTTCGGGTACTTGCCAATTTCTTGGTAGACCCCTTGTGTCTTGCTCCTCCAAGAAACAAAACTCGATATCCTTATCCACTGCCGAAGCGGAATACATTACCGCCGGATCATGTTGTGCTCAATTACTTTGGATGACCCAAACCCTTAAGGATCATGGGATACATGTGAAACATGTTCCATTGCTTTGTGACAATGAAAATGCTATTAAGATTGCTCACAATCCCGTGCAACACTCTTGAACTAAGCACATAGAAGTTCATTATCATTTCATTTGAGATCATGTTGCTAAAGGAGACATCAATCTTAAGCATGTTCGTACCGATAAACAATTGGTGGATATCTTCACCAAACCGCTTGATGAGAAAGTATTTGGCCATTTGGGAGGTGAATTGAATATCATTGATTCCTCAAACTTGGAGTAGAAACTCCATTTTGATACATGCAAGGCATGAAACTTTTATGACTAATCCTTGATATGTCTCTTATGATTATGATGATCATATGTCTTGGATCTATATTAGTACCCTTGCATGTTACCTAACCCTTGTAGGTACTTGGATGAACCCAAATCTATGAGATTGCAAGTCACTCACATTTTGAGCAATCTCTATATCACCAAGTTCCTATGATATATGCTCAAAAAAAAGTTCCTATGATATGGTTGTTGAATACAAGGAAGCATGAACTCACTCAACATATCCTTTGACTATCTTTATATGAAAAATTTCATGATTGTCATTTTGGATACACAAGTGCTCTTCCTTGCAAGACTAACCATGTAGGAAGATGAACTCAAACTACTAGTGGTGCTCCCAAATCTTGATGGAGAACATCAACCTTGAGCATCCAACACAAGTTCACCTACATGATCAAGATCAACACCACAACCCAAGGTATGTCATTCCATCTTAGAGAAGATTTGCCCCAAGTCATGAGTCAAAGCAACTCAACAAGGTGTGAATACATCAAAATGCTTAAACAAAAAATGGTAACCCCATTCTGGGCTTAAACGATGAGTATGGCCTACGATCAAGTGTTATCACTTGACTCATCAGTCAATATACTATAACATAGGTGACTTTGTCGCCGACCCTTTCTAGATGAAGTTTGTTAATGTTCTTTTGCTCAGTTGCTTTTTCTATTTGCATTTTTTTGCTATTTTGTCTCTCTCTAAAACAAAAAAACTTCATCTTGATCTCTTTTATCCTTTCTGTTTTTCATCTGTGATACTATTGTAGATTCATTGCAAATCTTTCTGTTAATTCCTTACAAATCCTTGTGAGATTTCATTTGCTAAGTGAGCTGAGATGACAAAATCTTGGGACAAATGCATTTTTCCCCCTGGTTGGAACCTACCCACGGGTTTTGCCCTTACTTTTTGACTCTGCTCAGTTTTGCCCTTAGATTTTCCTTCGGGGTCGCCCGAATGCCCTTTGACCATTTGATAAATACTATGAAAATTCATAACAAATTGATATGAACTTAGAAAAATACAAATTAGAGATCAAAATGTTTAGATAAACATTACCTTTATGTGTATGTCATTTGCATTCAGGACAAAAGTATCGTTTAAACTACCTAAGGTTATTAATGTAATTAGCATTATTAAAAATAAAAAGTTATAAACAATAATTTTTTCAGGAATAAAAATTCATGATTTGCGTCCTAAGGGAAATAATTTTCACGGGCAAAAAATATTTAGTAATAAAAGCATCTTTGCACTTATCCCAAGAGTCAATACTATTGCGAGGCAAAGAAGAAAACCAATTTTTTGCATGATCTCCTAAAGAAAATGGGAATAATTTCAACTTCACAATATCATTGTCCACATCTTTTTTCTTTTGCATATTGCATAATTCCACGAATGTGTTAAGATGGACATGACATCCTCATTAGGAGTACGGGAAAAATGATCTTTCATAATGAGATTCAACAAAGCGACATTAATATCACAAGACTCTGCACTAGTGACGGGAGGAGCAATAAGAGTGCTAATAAAATCACTATTGTTGGTATTGGAGAAATCACACAACTTGGTGTTCTCTTGAGTCATTGTGACTAGGTAACAAAATTGCACTAAAAAACAGATCTGACGAGAAAACAACGAATGAAAAAGAGGACAAACAAAAAGGCAAAAAAAATTGAAGTGGGGGAGAGGAAAACGAGAGGAAAATGGAAAATAATGTAAATTGCAAGGAGATGAGATTTGTGATTAGTAACCTGGTATATGTTGATGATGTCTCCCCGGCAACGGCGCCAGAAATTAGCAAGTTGTCAGGAGACTATCTTGACTTGATCCTCCCCGGCAATAGTGCCAGATATTCCTTTTGATTGCAGCTTGAACTACGTTGGTATTTCCCCGAAGAGGAAGGGATGATGCTGTAGCGACCATACCTCAAACGGTCAAGTCTCTATGCACCAGTGTCATCCCTGGACCGGTAATGCTGACACGCATAGTACTCGAGGAATTATAACAGAGTTTCAATCACACACCTATTACATCGAGTCCTCATAAAGAGTGTGATTACACAAAAATATCATGGCTGAAGGCCATCTAAACTAAATAACTGCCGAAGCTTCGAAGTTAAATGAGTCCATCAACTCCAACGACATAGCTGAGTGCAAAACAATGACCTATCGCACCTTATTCATCATCTGAGTAGTCTGCAACATGAAATGTTACAGCCATGTAGGTCAGCACACTGAATATGCTGGCAGAGTTACACTGTAAAGTAATGAAGTGCAAGAACTATATCTACATGCAATATTTGGCTGGTGTAGGCTGTAAGTTTCATGATTTTGCATAAAGCTAGTTTTTCCCTACAACAAAGGAATAAATTTATTTAACTACTCCCAAGTTTCCCATTATTTGAGAAGGTAACCCCAACTCAAATCCCAATTAAAAGTATCATCATTATCCCAAATCAAATTAATTAAAGTAACATGATGAGATCACATCAATAGTTTCAAGTACTAGATACTCAAGATGTCCATAACCGGGGACACGACTAACCATGATTAGGTTATACACTCTGCAGAGGTTTACACACTTTTCCCCACAAAACTCGACCGCATCCATGATCGGATGATCGAGACATAGTCTTTCTGAAGCATTTACTCTCTACTCCGGGCGGACCGATACACCTACTTTCCCCTACATCTGCTACTCCACCTCTTCAATAGCTCACGCAACTTACTCAACTATGCTAGAGCCCATAATGGCTTGTGGCTGCACACGGAAGTTTCTAGCATGAATAATCTTATGATCCCTTTGGGCCTAGGTGGCATTCCATAGGATAATCACACGGGTACTCTGAGATTTCCAAAAACAGGCAACACTAGGTTCCCCAGGTGCCTCAACCAATCCACCCAGATGTATATTAAAGTTGCCACCTAAATGTTATCCATGATTAAATAACTCTCAAACTTCCATGTGTGAATCACGATTCAATCCCCATCTACGAGCATTGCTAAGCATTAAATAAGCATAACGTATATTACAATGGTGATCAAAAGGTATTAGGTTCCTACCTCAAGTACTACGACCAAAACCACATGTTCCCAATCCTACTCATGCAAATATTCGAGGGCAGAACTAATGCATAGTAAAACTGGGTATAAAAGAGTATGATCAAAGTGTAACTTGCCTTGCTGACGATCTGCAAACTCTAGAGATTCGTAGTAACAAGCTTCGCTCTCCGGGTAATCTAGCGTAGACAAGCAATAGCATACATAAGCAATCACTCAAACGAAACACGAGAACAACCGAGAAAAGATCCAAATCAAACACAAAACAAGCAAATGGCTTAAACTAACAAAAGTCAAACCTAACAGAAATATTATCATGTGAATTAGATCTCAATAGTAGGTACATGTGATAGCTATGATTTGCAAAAAGATTCAACTCAAACGAAGCAACGAAACTCAAAATACGAATGAAACAAGATCGTTTACTAATCTGGACTAAACTCAGATTTTAAAGTACCAAAATCATGTTTAAGTTGGTTAACTGGAAAGAACAGAATGATACGAAGATTTAGGCGCTGGTTTCATCTAAGTTGGATAAACGAGTAAAAAGTTATGCTAGTGTAAAGATTAGGGGCTAAATCGCTATAAAACTATTTGTGGGTAGGTCCTTGGCCAAAGATAAAAATAGAAAGAAAAACCTAACAAGCGAACGTTCACTATGAAACCCTAACGAACGAAAACATTTTCTACTGCGGATTAACGAACGAACCTCCGCTAATTAGAACCGAACGGAAAACCGAGAGAAAGACCATAAAAAAACTAAACCGAAGAAAACCGAGGGAAAAACCGGATCGGGTTTTTACCAGTTAACCAAAAGAAATCGCGGTGGCGACGAAGGAGGGATCCGGCGAGACAGTGCGGTGGCAGCAACGACTCGCAGCTGCGGGGCGGTGACTTGCGGTGGCACGGGCAAGGCGGCGGAGTGCGGCGCCTTGCGGGCGGCGGTGCAGCAGCAGCAGCGGCGGCGGGTGGCGGCGTGGGCTGCGGTGGCTAGCGGCGCGGTTCGGGACGCGGTGGAGAGGGGCCGGCGGTAGCGGCTACTTATAGGAGGGGGGCGGCGTGGCTTGGGGAAGGGGCGCTGGGTCGGACCGGGAGTTGTGCCCCGGCCGGACTCGGGCGGCAGCGGCGGCTCGGTCTCCCCGCGCGGGAGGAAGGCAGCACGGGAGTGGGACGGTCTGCTCGGCTCGGCCTTCGGCCTAGTCGGTCGGGAAAGAATTTAAAAAAAAAACGCCCGAAAGAAAAATCCTAATAAAATATATAAAAAATTCTAAAAATTTTAGAAACAATTTTCACCTTCCAAACCTAATATTTAGGACAAGATGAAAACTTTTCTAGACTAAGGTGGAATTTTCAAAAATGCAATATTTTTCTAATTCAAATAAAATAGCAATTAAAATACAAATAAAATCAAAATTGATTTTAAAATTCTTTCTCCAATATTTCACTCAGGTCGAAGAAGTCATATTATCTTCTCTCATATATTTTTAATATTGGAAAAAATTGGAGAGAAAAATATTAAAATCAAATTGATCCCTTCTTCAAATTGGAACAAAATTCAAATATGAATTTTGTGAAACCTCCAACTCTCTCCTTGGGTCCTTGAGTTGCTTAAGATTTCTAGGATCACAGCAAAATGCAAGAATAAATATGATATGCATATGATGATCTATGTATAACATCCAAATTGAAAAATGGGGTGTTACAAACCTTCCCCCCTTAAGATGAATCTCGCCCTTGAGATTAGGGTTGGTCAGCAAAAAGGTTCGGGTGGTCTCTACGGAGATCTTCTTCTCGCTCCCAGGTGGCTTCCTCCTCGGTATGGTGGCTCCACAGAACTTTGCAAAACTTGATAACCTTGCTGCGAGTAACTCGACTGGAAAACTCGAGAATCTTGACTGACTTCTCTTCATAGGTCAAATCATGGTCTAACTGAATTGCTTCCAGTGGCACTGTGTCTCTCAGAGGAATATCGGCCATCTCTACGTGGCACTTATTCAACTGGGAAATGTGATACACATCATGAACTCCTGGCAATCCTTCTGGCAATTCTAGTTTGTATGCAACTTCTCCCATGCATTCCAAAACTCTGTATGGTCCCACAAAATGTGGTGCTAGCTTTCCCTTGACTACAAAAGCTTAACTCCTCGAAGCGGGGACACACGAAGATATGCTCCGTCTCCAACTTTGTAAACTATCTCCTTGCGTTTAGTATCCGCATAACTCTTCTGTCTGGACTAGGCTACCTTGAGTCTGTCACGAATCAACTTAACCTTCTCTTTAGAGTCTTTGATTAAATCTTGTCCGAACAACTGTCAATCTCCAACTTCATCCCACGATAACGGTGTCCTGCACCTCCTTCCGTACAAAGCTTTGAAAGGTGCCATCTTTAAACTGGCTTGATAACTGTTGTTATAAGAGAACTCCGCATATGGCAAATTGTCATCCCAACTAGATCCATAATCTAGCGCACAAGCTCTCAACATGTCCTCCAGAATCTGATTGACTCTCTCGGTCTGTCCATCTGTTTGTGGATTAAAGGCTGTACTAAAATCTAGCATGGTACCCAAAGTTTCATGC
Organism: Triticum timopheevii; assembly: GCA_963921465.1. Taxonomy (NCBI): domain Eukaryota; kingdom Viridiplantae; phylum Streptophyta; class Magnoliopsida; order Poales; family Poaceae; genus Triticum; species Triticum timopheevii. The sequence goes on from OY997274.1 coordinate 390,940,791, forward strand.
AACTGATTCCAAAACTTTGAAGTAAACTGGGTTCCTCTATCTGATACAATGTCCCTCGGAACTCCGTGCAGACATACGATCCTGGTCATGTATACCTTTTCCAACTTAGCACTCGTATACGTCGTCTTCACTGGGATGAAATGAGCTACTTTTGTCAAACGATCAACTACAACCCAGATAGAGTCATAGCCTAAACAAGTCTTGGGTAATCCAGTGATAAAATCCGTGCCAAGCTTATCCCACTTCCATTCGGGTATCGGAAATGGTTGTAGCAATCCGGCAGGCTTCTGATGCTCTGCCTTGACTCTCTGACATACATCACATACTGCTACATACTCAGCTATATCCTTCTTCATTCCCGTCCACCAGAAAATTTCCTTCAAATCTAGATACATCTTAGTGTTTCTTGGTTGAATTGAGTATGGTGAATGATGGGCCTCCTGCGGAATCAACTTCTTGATCTCGGGGTCATTAGGCACATATCTGCGATCCTCAAACCATAAAGTGTCGTGCTCATCCTCACGAAATCCTTTAGCCTTTCCTTTACTCATGCTTTTCTTTATCTCAGCAATCTCCTTGTCAGCCTTTTGGGCTTCTCTGATCTTACTCAAAAGAGTGGACTTAAATTCCAATGCTGCAACATAACCTCTTGGAACTATCTCCAAGCATAACTCTCGAAGATCATCTGCTAGCTCCTTAGGTAATCCTCCGATTATGAGCGTGTTAACACAACTCTTGCGGCTCAACACATCTGCTACGACATTGGCCTTTCCGGGGCGATAGTGCAATTTCATATCATAATCCTTGATGAGCTCCAACCATCCCCTTTGCCTGAGGTTCAACTCCTTCTGCGTGAAGATGTATTTCAAACTCTTATGATCCGTGTATACCTCACAATGGATTTTGATGAGAAAATGTCTCCCTGTCTTCAGCGCATGCACTACGGTTGCTAACTCCAAATCATGCATAGCATAATTCTACTCATGAGGCTTAAGCTGTCGTGAGGCATAGGAAACAACTCTTACTTTCTGCATAAGTACAGCTCCAAGTCCTTGACATGAAGCATCACAATATACTTGGTAATCCTTACGTTGGTCTGGCAGAATCAGCACTGGGGCTGTAACCAAACGTTTCTACAACTCCAGAAAACTAGCTTCACATTCCTCCGTCCATTTAAACTTGGTGTCCTTCTTCAGTAACTCCGTCATGGGCTTTGCAATCCTGGAGAAATTCTCAATAAACCTCCGATAATAACCTGTGAGTCCAAGAAAACTTCTAATCTCTCTGAGGGAGTCCTGGACTAGGGGGTGTTCAGACAGCCGGACTATCAATGTCCGCCGGACTCCAAGACTATGAAGATACAAGATTGAAGACTCCGGCTCGTGTCCGGAAGGTACTTTACTTGGCATGGAAGGCAATCTTGGCGATACGGATATGTAGATCTCCTACTATTGTAACCGACTCTGTGTAACCCTAGCCCTCTCCGGTATCTATATAAACCGGAGGGCCTTAGTCCGTAGGACAACATACATTACATACAATCATACCATAGGCTAGCTTCTAGGGTTTAGCCTCCTTGATCTCGTGGTAGATCTACTCTTGTACTACCCATATCATCAATATCAATCAAGCAGGAGTAGGGTTTTACCTCCATCGAGAGGGCCCGAACCTGGGTAAAAAACATCGTGTCCCTTGTCTCCTGTTACCATCCGCCTAGACGCACAGTTCGGGACCCCCTACCCGAGATCCGCCGGTTTTGACACCGACATTGGTGCTTTCATTGAGAGTTCCTCTGTGTCGTCACCGATAGGCTTGATGGCATCTTCAACCTGCAACGCTGTCCAGGGTGAGACTTTCCTCCCCGGACAGATCTTCGTATTCGGCGGCTTCGCACTGCGGGCCAATTCACTTGGCCATCTGGAGCAGATCGAAAGCTACGCCCCTGGCCGTCAGGTCAGATTTGGAAGCTTAAACTTCACGGCCGATGTCCGAGGAGACTTGATCCCCGACGGACTCGAGCCACAGCCAAGCGCGCCGCACTATAACGATGGGCACGATCTAGCTCTGCCGCCGAACAGTGCTTTGGTGGCCGCACACGAATCCGCTCCGGCCATTAGCCCGGAGCCGATCGCCCAGATCGAGGGTCGGTGGATAGACGCCGCCCTGGGGGCTTCAACATCCATGGCGATGGAGCCGAACACTAAACCTGTCCCCTGCGGAACTCGTGATTCCGAGGTGCCGGACTCCTCGCCGGACTCCGAACCTCCCGTGCCCCTACCAATCAATCCGGATTGGGCGCCGGCTATGGAATTCACCGCCGCGGACATCTTCCAATGCTCGCCTTTCGACGATATATTAAATTCACTAAAGCATCTCTCGTTATCAGGAGAGTCCTGGCGGGATTATGGCCAGGATGGTTGGGATGCGGACGACGAAGAAATTCAGAGCCCACTCACCACCCACTTTGTAGCCACTGTCGATGATCTAACCGACATGCTAGATTATGACTCCGAAGACATCGACCTATGGACGACGATGCTGGAGACGAACAGGAACCAGCACCCACAGGGCACTGGAAGGCCACCTCGTCATACGACGTATACATGGTCGATACCCCAAAAGATGGGGACGACGAAGGAACAGCGGAGGCAGATTCCTTAAAGAAACAGCCAAAGCGCCGGCGTCAGCGGCGCTGCTCTAAATCTCGCCACAGCAAAAACGGAGATTCCGGCACAGGAGATAATAATACTCCAGAGAGCGCCGAAGACAATCCCCTCCCGCAAGACTCAGCGCAGGAGGATGCAGAAGCAAGCCCTCATGAGGGGGCAGCAGATGAAGAGGTTGAGGATCATGATTATATGCCTCCCTCCAAAGACGAAGCAAGCCTCAACAATGACGAATTCGTCGTACCCGAGGATCCCGTCGAACAAGAGTGCTTCAAGCGCAGGCTTATCGCCACAGCAAACAGCCTAAAGAAAAAGCAACAGCAGCTTCAAGCTGATCAGGACCTGCTGGCCGATCGATGGACCGAGGTCCTCGCGGCCGAAGAGTATAAACTCGAATGTCCCTCCAGAAGTTACCCAAAACGCAAGCTGCTCCCCCGATTAGAGGAGGAAGCATACATACATCAATCACCAGCGCACGATATGGCTGACCGACCACCCCGTGGTCGTGACAGAGAGGCATCCAGGCCCCCAGCCAAGACCATACCCCGGCATCGCTCCAAAATTATGAAGCCAAGAGGGAACGCGCCGGACTTGCGAGACATATTGGAGGACAAAGCAAGGCAATCCAGATCCATCTATGGATCACGTGGGCGCCCTACGACCCATGATGAATACCGTCGTGCCGGATACAATAACCCCGGCCGGGCCGAACACAGCAGATAGCGCTCCCTCGAGCTGCGTCGCGATATTGCTCAATACAGGGGCGCCGCACACCCGTTATGCTTCACTGATGAAGTAATGGATCATCAGATCCCTGAAGGGTTTAAACCCGTAAACATCGAATCTTACGATGGAACAACAGACCCTGGAGTCTGGATAGAAGATTATATACTACATATACATATGGCCAGAGGAGATGATGTCCACGCCATAAAATACCTACCCCTCAGGCTCAAAGGGCCAGCCCGTCATTGGCTTAAAAGCCTCGCAGAAAATACTGTTGGAAGTTGGGAAGAGCTCGAGGATGCGTTTAGAGCAAATTTTCAAGGGACTTATGTCCGCCCTCCGGATGCAGATGACCTAATTCATATAACTCAACAGCCCGGAGAGTCAGCACGGAAATTCTGGAACAGGTTCCTCACAAAAATGAACCAAATAGTCGACTGTCCGGACGCCGAAGCCTTAGCAGCTTTCAAGCACAATGTCCGAGACGAATGGCTCGCCAGGCACCTCGGTCAAGAAACCGAGGACAATGTCCGCACTGACAAGCCTCATGACCCGCTTTTGTGTAGGAGAGGATAGCTAGTTAGCACGATGCAGCACCAGCGACCCAAGTACATCAGAGATAAGAGATGGAAACGGAAAATCGCGGCGCAGAAAAGAGCAGCGCCGGAATAAAGAGAAAAGCCCAAAGAGCGCGGCAGTAAACGCCGGATTCAAAAGCTCGCGGCCCAATAATAAAACACAACCTCTTAAGGATGACAGTGACGAACTGTCCAACTTGAACAAAATTTTGGGTCGGATATGTCAAATCCACAGTACCCCCGGAATGCCTGCAAATCACACCCATAGGGATTGTTGGGTTTTTAAACAGTCCGGCTGACTAAATGCCGAACACAAGGGGCTCGACGCGTCAAGCGAAGAAGATAAACCCCACCAGCAGAGCACCGGAAAACAAAAGACTTTCCCACAAGGGGTCAAAACAGTAAACTCACTTCATGTGATAATACGGAAAAATAGTGCGACACTTTCTAAAAAGAGCTTCGCACGGTCCAACCCAGCAGACCGTAGAGATTGGATACCAAAACCAATCACTTTCGACCACCTGGACTATTCCAGAAGCATTCGAAATGCGGGACGGACTCCCCTGATATTGAATCCCATAATAGATGGATTGCAATTTACTCACGTCCTAATGGACGGAGGCAGTGACTTAAACCTGCTATATTCAAACACAATCCGTAGGATGGGGATAGACCCTACCAAAATTCGACACAGCCGCACTTCCTTCTAAGGAGTGACGCCAGGCCATTACGCCAAGTGCACAGGCTCCATATTACTAGAAGTCGTGTTCGGATCGCCGAACAATTATCGACGCGAAAAATTAATTTTTCATATCGTCCCGTTTGGAAGTGAATATCAAGCACTCTTGGGACGACAGGCTTTTGTCCGCTTCAATGCCATACCACATTATGCATCTCTTACACTCAAGATGCCCGGACCGCGTGGCGTAATTTTAGTGCGAGGGTCACTTAAAGACCTCGGACTTGGATAGATGAATCCGGCATCAGTGGGCTAGGGGCTCCCTAGCCGCATACCCCTTTACAAGGGGCTGCGCGCACAAATCACCGCGGGTTTATACAAACCCCGCTTTAATTATTTATATTTCTAATATTTTTCGCACAATTTGTTTTTAAAAACTAACGTTCCTCTCTTTTTACAGATGAACAACGTGCATACCCGTCCAAGATAACGGCGCAACGGAGACACAGGCGCAGACATGCAGTAGGGACCCGTTGTGAGGATTCTTTTCAGATTAAGACCCTGCGTAGACCTTTTTCACTGTCTTTCGTTGTTACTCTCCCTTGGTTTCTTCCTATAGCCAAAGCGGAGCCTGACGCTTTGGCATCGGCCGCGTCAGAAGACCATGCCCGTACCTGGACACTAGGGGCTTAGGGCATCGTTCTGCCCATTATTATAAAGACCGAACACCTTAGGGAGTGTTCGGCGTCTCGAGTTAGGCATTATATGCATCAGCTCCGAATCATGTCTTTGGTCAAATGTTGGGTTTGCCTGGCTCCTGTGTTTTGCTGCCTTACATTCCGTATCATCGGCTAACGCGGCACCAGGAGAACTACTGCGATTGTGCCCCAGTTCGGCTGGGTGAGCACCTCAGTAGAGAAAGCCGAAAACTGACTGTCATGATGCAGCGAGAGACTGGTCAGCCCTCGATCGACCATCAGAATGTTTAGAATTCCCCGCTTTGATGAAGGGCCATTTCCCGGTCAGGCACACGCGCTCCGACTTCGGAGAAGGGCGATGCCACCAGGGGCTGTATCGTAGCCCCACCCTCGAGCTCCACTGGCTAAGTGAAAGTGATAAAGCATTATAGTCCGGATTGCCTCGTTCGCTACGCTACCACCTCCTTATAATAGGACCGAGACGTCGGATTAAGTGTGAAAACGCGCTTTTTTGTGAACACCCCAGCACCTTGTGCGTGGGGGCTGAAGCCGAAGACTGCATCTTTCAGGTTATACACAAGTATACGTAGACGGCCGAAAAGGAGAAGTTTTACTACTTGGACGCACAAGTATAACAAGCAGTTATAACATAATCATCAATTTATAAGCTAATGCGTTCATTTGAACGTTACATTCTTCGAGCACTGTGACTCTATTACATGAGCGCCATGCATAACTTCCCCGAAATAGTGCTTGGCAGGGAGCCAGTTTTCATCCGAACCCTGGGCAGCAACAACGGTGGCGTCCATCTCTGGACAATACGCCTTTACACGGGCAAGAGCCATCCGCGCGCCCTCTATACAGGCCGACTGCTTCATCTCCTTTATATGCGGCACCGCTCCAAAGAATTGCTGTAATAAACCAAAGTAGCTCGTCGCCTTGGACCTCTCTGGCCAGACATGGGCCACGATGTCAGTCATGGCAAGTCCGAACAATCTATTTAGCTCGGCCCATTCGGCCAACCGGTCTGTCAATGGAAGTGGGTGATCCGGACTATGGAATTGAGACCAATATAGCTCTTCCTTCTTGTGATCCTTCTGGCTCCGGAAGTGCTTAACGGCATCGGCCGCACTTGCAGCTAAGTCCATATACGGATCCTCTGGACTCCACAGCCGCTCAAATTGAGCATGCTTTCCATCCATAAATCGGCGACGCAGCAGAAAAGGCTTGCCAGCCACGATCTCTCCGGCCTGGCGCAACTCCTCCTTCATAGCCCGCATTGTAGAGCGGGCATCCTTCGCTTCGGCGGTGGCCTTCTTCAGGTCTTCCCGCTCCGATAAGCGCTCCTTTTCAAGAGCCTCATTGCGGTCGGCAGCATCCTTTAATTTCATGGCCAATTCGGCCACCTCGGCCCTGCTTAGGCAGTGCGCAGCCTTTTCGGCTTTCAACTCCTCAGCCGCCCTCGAGGCAGCCGCTTCACTCCTTCGGGCTTCCTCCTTCACTCGAGCAAGTTCGGCCCGAAGGCCCTCCACAGCAGCAGCACCGTCTGTATAAACAACATATAATTTATCAGAGGAGGGCTTTGACCCCCCTAATAAAGCGACTGCGGAGAACTTTTTTACCTTGTGACTTGTCAAGTCGCCTGTTGACAAGTGCGATGTTCGCATCTGCCAAGTCCGATTTCCGATTTAACTCGGCAAACTCACTAGTCCGGCTAGCCCCCGGACTATCCGCCACCTGCATAGGAACGATGGAATTCATTTCTTTAGATTTCGATCCTCGGTACGCTGTCGTCTCCGACAACCTACCGAGTCTCAGGGGCTACTATCTATACAGGGCGCATTTTTATATGCAAAACTGCTAAAAGACAAAGGGGTGTGTTATTCTCGCATACCTCAAATCCCGCCAGCAAACTCATGGCGGCATTACGCAATCCGCTCTCAGCGGACGAAATCCTTCCAACCACCATGCGCATTAATGCACGGTGATCTTCTGAGATAGACGCCCTCTCAAGCAAATTCTTCAGTTCTCCTGGCCGGACACTAGTAGGTGCCGAACTCTCTGGCCCCTCCGGACTCGGGGATACCCTCCGTGATGACACTTCGGGTTCGCCTGCCTCGCCAGGCGGCGCTGCGGATGGAGGCGTATCGCTCTCCATCATCTCCGGAAGAAGGTCCCCCGAAGATGAACTCATCTGAGAAGGCTGCAGATTCGAGCTGCAATATAAATATTTTGGTTATCTACAAAAGCACAAATGAAGGTATTTCCTTACTAATCAACTCTCTCTTTCATACTCACGGCTCGCTGGAGGGCCGATCCTTTGATGATGATTGTGCATCCGGATTCTTTCCGGGCGCCGGACCCCCCCGGGAAGATCTCTTCCCACGCTTAGGGGCTTTGGCCTCCGGATCTTCGGAGGCGGTCCTCTTCTCCCCCTGAAGGGAGGGGTTCTTGCTTCCTCCTTCTTCAGTCGCCCCTTTGGGCGAAATATTAGCTCCTCTGTTTTCCCCGTCGCCCCCTTCTATGGGCACAACCTCCAACATTCTGACTAGCACGGGCTCCTATGCGGTCTCTGGGAGGGGGGCCGGACACCTTATCAGCCTTGATCGCGCCACCCATTCCTGTAAAGAACAAAGGGTCAAAAGGCGAACTCTAGAAAGGCACATAAACAGAATGTTCGGACTCTGAGCTACTTACCTGAGTATCCGGGCGATCGCGGCTTAGACCTGCATCCTCGGTCAAATCCGGACACGCCACCCACGGTCCGAAGAACAACTTGTACATCTCCACGGGTGTCGCACCCATGAAGTGTTGGAGAATCCGAGGTCCCTCCGGGTTGAATTCCCATAGACAGAGAGGACGGCGTTTGCAGGGCTGAAGATGCCTGATTAGCATGACCTGCATCACATTGATCAGGTCGATCTCCCTCGCTTGGAGATCTCGAATCCGGCCCTGCAGTGAAGGCACGTCTTCGGACGGCCCCCAATTGAGCCCTTGGTTGACCCACGACATCAGTTGGCGTGGAGGTCCTGGGCGGAATGAGGGCGGCGGCTTTTGCTTGCTGCCCCTTGGAGCGGTGATATAGAACCACTCCTGCTGCCACAATCCGAGCTCCTCTTGGAAGGAACCCTCGAGCCACGGGGCATCGACCTTTTTGCTTATGGTCGCCCCGCCGCACTCCGCTTGACGCCCCCCGATCATCTTCGGCTCCACCTTGAAGGTCTTCAGCCATAAGCCGAAGTGGGGAATGACGCGGAGGAAGGCTTCGCAGATGATAATGAATGCGGAGATATGGAGGATGGACTCCGGAGCCAAGTTGTGAAAGTCCAGCCCATAGTAGAACAGGAGCCCTCTCACGAAGGGATCCGTCGGGAAGCCTATACCCCGACGGAGGTGGGATACGAAAACGACGTATTCACCGGGCTCGGGGGCTGGCACAGCCTGCCCTTGGGCAGGCAACCTGTGCGAAACCTCGTAGGCCAGGTACTTGGCCTCACGCAGCTTCAATATGTCTTCCTCCGTGATGGAGGAGGGCATCCACTGGCCCTGGAGGTCGGAGCCGGACATGATTAAGGATCCGAAGTGCTCGAATCTAAGGCTCTGGGTGTTGGAACCGGGAGCGGGGAAGAGATTCGATGCGAGATTGAAGAACAATGGCGAGCCTTGGTCCTCTTATAAGGGGGAAAAATACCAAGGGCCGTCTCCGTGACCGTTTGGGATTCCCCTTCGATAGAGGAGGCGGGGCAACGGGAGCGGTTGGGTTACCCACGCATGTATTGATGAGAATCCCGGAATAAGGGGAACACGATCTCTGCTTCGACAAGACGTGCCAAGGAAATCGCTTCGCTAAACATGCTGAGGTGGTATAACAATTCGAATAAAGGCCTGGTGGCGGTGTGATGTCACGCCACATAATACGTCAGCAGATTGAACTAAGTGTACGTTTTATTCTCTCTACGATGGAATGTGGAATTTATTTTGCAGAGCCGGACACTATCCTGGTGTTCATTATCTTCTCTGGATTATTCAAGGGAGGAACCCGCCTTGCAATGCCGAACATTATGCACGCCGGACTTATCGTCATTGAAGTCTGGTTCAGGGGCTACTGAGGGAGTCCTGGACTAGGGGGTGTTCGGACAGCCGGACTATCAATGTCCGCCGGACTCCAAGACTACGAAGATACAAGATTGAAGACTCCGGCTCGTGTCCGGAAGGTACTTTACTTGGCGTGGAAGGCAAGCTTGGCGATACGGATACGTAGATCTCCTACTATTGTAACCGACTCTGTGTAACCCTAGCCCTCTCCGGTATCTATATAAACCGGAGGGCCTTAGTCCGTAGGACAACATACATTACATACAATCATACCATAGGCTAGCTTCTAGGGTTTAGCCTCCTTGATCTCGTGGTAGATCTACTCGTGTACTACCCATATCATCAATATCAATCAAGTAGGAGTAGGGTTTTACCTCCATCGAGAGGGCCCGAACCTGGGTAAAAAACATCGTGTCCCTTGTCTCCTATTACCATCCGCCTAGACGCACAGTTCGGGACCCCCTACCCGAGATCCGCCGGTTTTGACACCGACATTGGTGCTTTCATTGAGAGTTCCTCTGTGTCGTCACCGATAGAGCGGATGCCTCCGCCCGTCTTCAAAGACGGTGTTTTCGCCGGAGGGGCCTTGGCCGCTGGCCAAACTATCCGGCTTGGTGGTTTTCTCATGACCGCCTGTCCGGCCGCCACTTCGACAATGACTTCTCAAGTCGTCGAAAGCGATCTTCGCGTCAGCCCTAAAGCTGCCGAACAGTTAGATCCAATGGAGCTCTCGTCTGTTAACGAGCTCTTGGATCGCATCGCCGCCCTGGGAGTCACTACGGACTACAACCAGATTGGGCTTAAAACCGATCTGAGAGAGATTAACTCTCCCCAGGCCACCCACCACGTTGCAGTGGTGGAAGAGCAATACGGCAACTCTTTGCCAATGTTGAAAACAATTCATGTCCGGATTCCCGAACCCTCCATGCCGGATTCCCGCGGAGGGACGGACTTCGATCGAGCATTGAACTTAAAGTCATGCATCGCCCCGGACTCGCTGGATTGTCCCCAGCAAAACACACTTCCAAATTCGGAAACCCCTTGGCCTTTGAGCCTCAAGACGGGCAGGGATCCGGATTTTATTCCACCCACCCGCCCAGACATATGTGATCTCTCTCTAATACGGCAAGAGCCTACAGAAACAGTACAATACTACTGGGCTAGATTCCTCCTGGTTATGGACAGGATAAAGGACTGCCGTGAGGAAAACGCAATATCAATCTTCCGCAATAACTGCACGGACAAGGGAATACTAAACGCCATTGATCGTCGCAAAATTACGCGCTTTACCGATCTGGCGTCCATAGTACGAAAGTACTGTGCGATGGAGAGTTTCCGGAAAACCGAAAATCAATTCTGGGATAATCCGGCCCCAAACCCAGTCCGCAGTAAAAGGGTGCCTTACTCTCAGGCCCCTGATGTGGGTGTTGGAGATATGCCCTAGAGGCAATAATAAAATGGTTATTATTATATTTCCTTGTTCATGATAATTGTCTATCATTCATGCTATAATTTTATTGACCGGAAACCATAATACATGTGTGAATACATTGACCACAACATGTCCCTAGTGAGCCTCTAGTTGACTAGCTCATTGATCAACAGATGGTCATGGTTTCCTGACTATGGACATTGTATGTCATTGATAACGGGATCACATCAGTAGGAGAATAATGTGATGGACAAAACCCAATCCTAAGCATAGCACAAGATCGTATAGTTCGTTTGCTAAAGCTTTTCTAATGTCAAGTATCATTTCCTTAGACCATGAGATCATGCAACTCCCGGATACCGTAGGAATGCTTTGGGTGTACCAAACGCCACAACATAACTGGGTGGCTATAAAGGTGCACTACATGTATCTCCGAAAGTGTCTGTTGGGTTGGCACGAATCGAGACTGGGATTTGTCACTCCGTATGACGAAGAGGTATCTCTGGGCCCACTCAGTAATGCATCATCATAATGAGCTCAATGTGACTAAGTAGTTGGTCACGAGATCATGCATTACGGAACAAGTAAAGTGACTTGCCGGTAACGAGATTGAACGAGGTATTGGGATACCGACGATCGAATCTCGGGCAAGTAACGTACCGATTAACAAAGGGAATTGTATACGGGATTGCTTGAATCCTTGACATCGTGGTTCATCCGATGAGATCATCGTGGAACATGTGGGAGCCAACATGGGTATCCAGATCCCGCTGTTGGTTGTTGGCCAGAGAGCTTTCTTGTTCATGTGTGCATGATTCCCGAACCTGTAGGGTTTACACACTTAAGGTTCGATGACGCTAGGGTTATAAGGAAGATTTGTATCTGATTACCGAATGTTGTTCGGAGTCCCGGATGAGATCCTAGACATCACAGGAGTTCCGGAATGGTCCGAAGGTGAAAATTTATATATGGGAAGTCATCATACGGTCACCGGAAATATTCGGGGGTATACCGATATTGTACCGGGACCACCGGAGGGGTTCTGGGGGTCCACCTTCCCCGGAGGGCCTTATGGGCTGTAGGTGGAAGGGAATCAGCCCCTAGTGGGCTGGGCGCCACCCCCCTAGGGCCCATGTGCCTAGGGTTGGGGGGGGGAACCCTAAAGGGGGCGCCCCCCTTGCTTGGGGGGCAAGCCCCCTTCCCCTTGGCCGCCGCCCCCCTCTAGATCTCATCTAGAGGGGGCCGTCCCCCTTTCCCCTTCTCCCTATAAATAGAGGGGTGGAGGGAGGGGTGTAGCACCACATCCAAGGCGCAGCCCCTCCCCTCCCCAACACCTCTCCTCCTCCGCGTGAGCTTGGCGAAGCCCTATCAGAGAACTGCCACTCCATCACCACCACACTGTCGTGCTGCTGTTGGAGCCTTCTACCTCAACCTCTCCCTCCTCCTTGCTAGATCAAGGCGCCAGAGACGTCACCGGGCTGCACGTGTGTTGAACATGGAGGCACCATTGTTCGGTGCTTAGATCGGATTCGACCGCGATCTGAATCGCTACGTGTACGACTCCTCCAACCGCGTTCTTGCAACGCTTCCATCTCGCGATCTTCAAGGGTACGAAGATGCACTCCCCTCTCTCTCGTTGCTAGTTACTCCATAGATTGATCTTGGTGATGCGTAGAATTTTTTTAATTTCTACAACGATCCCCAACAGTGGCATCTTGAGCTAGGTCTATGCGTAGTTTCTATGCACGAGTAGAACACAAGTTTGTTGTGGGCGTCGATTTTGTCAATTTACTTGCCACTACTAGTCTTATCTTGTTTCAGTGGCATCGTGGGATGAAGCGGCCCAGACCGACCTTACACGTATGCTTACGTGAGACAGGTTCCACCGACTAACATGCACTAGTTGCATAAGGTGGCTAGCGGGTGTCTGTCTCTCCCACTTTAGTTGGATCAGATTCGATGAAAAGGGTCCTTATGAAGGGTAAATAGCAATTGGCATATCACGTTGTGGTTTTGGCGTAGGAAAGAAACATTCTTGCTAGAAACCTATAGCAGCCATGTAAAAAACTTGCAACAACAATTAGAGGACGTCTAACTTGTTTTTGCAACATGTGCCATGTGATGTGATATGGCCAAAAGGATGTGATGAATGACATATATGTGATGTATGAGATTGATCATGTTCTTGTAATAGGAATCACGACTTGCATGTCAATGAGTATGACAACCGGCAGGAGCCATAGGAGTTGTCTTAATTTATTGTATGACCTGCGTGTCATCGAATAACGCCATGTAATTACTTTACTTTATTACTAAACCATTAGCCATAGTAGTAGAAGTAATGGTTGGCGAGACAACTTCATGAAGACACGATGATGGAGATCATGGTGTCATGCCGGTGACGATGGTGATCATGCCGCCCCGAAGATGGAGATCAAAAGGAGCAAAATGATATTGGCCATATCATGTCACTATTTGATTGCATGTGATGTTTATCATGTTTTACATCTTATTTTCTTAGAACGACGGTAGCATAAATAATATGATCCCTCATAAAATTTCAAGAAAGTGTTCCCCCTAACTGTGCACCGTTGCAAAGGTTCATTGTTTCGAAGCACCACGTGATGATCGGGTGTGATAGATTCTAACGTTCGAATACAACGGGTGTAAGCCAGATTTACACAAGCAAAACACTTAGGTTGACTTGACGAGCCTAGCATGTACAGACATGTCCTCGGAATACAAGAGACCGAAAGGTCGAACATGAGTCATATAGAAGATACAATCAACATGAAGATGTTCACCGATGATGACTAGTCCGTCTCACGTGATGATCAGACACGGCCTAGTTGACTCGGATCATGTATCACTTAGATGACTGGAGGGATGTCTATCTGAGTGGGAGTTCATTAAATAATTTGATTAGATGAACTTAGTCTAAAATCTTTATAATATGTCTTGTAGATCAAATGGCCCACGCTAATGTTGCCCTGAACTTCAACGCGTTCCTAGAGAAAACCAAGCTGAAAGACGATGGTAGCAACTATACAGACTGGGTCGGGAACTTGAGGATCATCCTCATAGCTGCCAAGAAAGCATATGTCCTTGAAGCACCGCTAGGTGAAGCACCTATCCTAGCAAACCAAGACGTTATGAACGCCTGTCAGTTGCGTGTTGATGATTACTCCCTGGTTTAGTGTGGCATGCTTTACAGCTTAGAACCGGGGCTCCAAAAGCATTTCGAGCAGCACGGAGCATATGAGATGTTCCAAGAGCTGAAAATGGTTTTCCAAGCTCATGCCCGGGTCAAGAGATATGAAGTCTCCAACAAGTTCTACAGTTGTAAGATGGAGGAGAATAGTTCCGTCAGCGAACACATACTCAAAATGTCTGGGTTGCACAACCGCTTGTCTCAGCTGGGAGTTAATCTCCCGGATGACACGGTCGTTGATAGAATCCTTGAGTCGCTTCCACCTAGCTACAAGAGCTTTGTGATGAACTTCAGTATGTAGGGGATGGAGAAAACCATTCCTGAGGTATATTCGATGCTGAAATCAGCGGAGGTGGAAATCAAAAAGGAACATCAAGTGTTGATGGTGAATAAGACCACTAAGTTCAAGAAAGGCAAGGGTAAAAAGGGCTTCAAGAAAGACGGCAAGGGAGTTACCGCGCCCGGTAAGCAAGCTGCCGGGAAGAACCCAAAGAATGGACCCAAGCCTGAGACTGAGTGTTTTTATTGCAAGGGAAATGGTCACTGGAAGCGGAACTGCCCCAAGTACTTAGCGGACAAGAAGGCCGACAACACCAAAGGTATATGTGATATACATGTTATTGATGTGTACCTTACCAGTACTCGTAGTAGCTCCTGGGTATTTGATACCGGTGCGGTTGCTCATATTTGTAACTCAAAACAGGAGCTGCGGAATAAGCGGAGACTGGAAAAGGACGAGGTGACGATGCGCGTCGGAAATGGTTCCAAGGTCGATGTGGTCGCCGTCAGCACGCTACCTCTACATTTACCTATGGGATTAGTTTTAAACCTCAATAATTGTTATTTAGTTCCAGCTTTGAGCATGAACATTGTATCTAGATCTTGTTTAATGCGAGATGGCTACTCATTTAAATCTGAGAATAATGGTTGTTCTATTTATACGAGAGATATGTTTTATGGTCATGCCCCGCTGGTCAATGGTTTATTTTTATTGAATCTCGAACGTGATGTTACACATATCCGTAGTGTGAATGCCAAGAAATGTAAGGTTGATAATGATAGTCCCACATACTTGTGGCACTGCCGCCTTGGTCACATTGGTGTCAAACACATGAAGAAACTCCATGCAGATGGACTTTTGGAGTCTCTTGATTATGAATCATTTGACACGTACGAACCATGCCTCATGGGAAAAATGACCAAGACTTCGTTCTCTGGAACAATGGAGCGAGCAACCAACTTATTGGAAATCATACATACTGATGTGTGCGGTCCAATGAGCGTTGAGGCTCGCGGTGGCTATTGTTATGTTCTCACCCTCACTGATGACTTAAGTAGATATGGGTATGTCTACTTAATGAAACACAAGTCTGAGACCTTTGAAAACTTCAAGGAATTTTAGAGTGAGGTTGAAAATCAATGTGATAGGAAAATAAAGTTCTTACGATCAGATCATGGAGGGGAATATTTGAGTCACGAATTTGGCACACACTTATGGAAATGTGGAATCGATTCACAACTCATGCTGCCTGGAACACCTCAGCGTAATGGTGTGTCCGAACGTCGTATTCACACTCTATTGTATATGGTGCGATCTATGATGTCTCTTACCAATTTACCGCTCTCATTTTGGGGTTATGCTTTAGAGACTGCTGCATTCACTTTAAATAGGGCTCCGTCGAAATCTGTTGAGATTACACCGTATGAATTATGGTTTGGGAAGAAACCTAAGCTGTCATTTCTAAAAGTTTGGGGATGCGATGCTTATGTCAAGAAACTTCAACCTGAAAAGCTCGAACCCAAGTCGGAAAAATGCGTCTTCATAGGATACCCTAAGGAAACCATTGGGTATACCTTCTACATCAGATCCGAAGGCAAGATCTTTGTTGCCAAGAACAGGTCCTTTCTGGAGAAAGAGTTTCTCTCGAAATAAGTAAGTGGGAGGAAAGTAGAACTTGATGAAGTACTACCTCTTGAAGCGGAAAGTAGCGCAGCTTAGGAAGATGTTTTTGTGGTACCTGCACCGACTAGAGAGGAAGTTAATGATGATGATCAAGGTACTTCGGATCAAGTTGCTACTGAACTTCGTAGGACCACGAGGACACGTTCCACACCAGAATGGTATGGCAACCCTGTCCTGGAAATCATGTTGTTAGACAACGGTGAACCTTCGAACTATGAAGAAGCGATGGCGGGCCCAGATTCCAACAAATGGCTTGAAGCCATGCAATCCGAGATAGGATCCATGTATGAAAACAAAGTATGGACTTTGACAGACTTGCCCGATGATCAGCGAGCAATAGAAAATAAATGGATCTTTAAGAAGAAGACGGACGCGGATGGTAATGATACCATATACAAGGCTCGGCTTGTCGCTAAAGGTTATCGACAAGTTCAAGGGGTTGACTACGATGAGACCTTCTCACCCGTAGCGAAGTTGAAGTCCGTCTGAATCATGTTAGCAATTGCCGCATTCTATGATTATGAGATATGGCAAATGGACGTCAAAACGGCATTCCTTAAAGGCTTCCTTAAGGACGAATTGTATATGATGCAGCCGGAAGGTTTTGTCGATCCTAAGAATGCTAACAAGGTATGCAAGCTCCAGTGCTCCATCTATGGGCTGGTGCAAGCATCTCGGAGTTGGAACATTCACTTTGATGAAATGATCAAAGCGTTTGGGTTTATGCAGACTTATGGAGAAGCCTACGTTTACAATAAAGTGAGTGGGAGCTCTGTAGCATTTCTCATATTATGTGTGGATGACATACTATTGATGGGAAATGATATAGAACTTTTGGAAAGCATAAAGGCCTACTTGAATAAATGTTTTTCAATGAAGGACCTTGGAGAAGCTGCTTACATATTAGGCATCAAGATCTATAGAGATAGATCGAGACACCTCATAGGTCTTTCACAAAGCACATACCTTGATAAGATATTGAAGAAGTTCAATATGGATCTGTCCAAGAAAGGGTTCTTGCCTGTATTGCAAGGTGTGAAATTGAGCTCGGCTCAAAGACCGACCACGACAGAAGATAGAGAAAAGATGAGTGTCAGCCCCTATGCCTCAGCCATAGGGTCTATTATGTATGCCATGCTGTGTACCAGACCTGATGTAAACCTTGCCGTAAGTTTGGTAGGAAGGTACCAAAGTAATCCCAGCATGGAACACTGGACAATGGTCAAGAATATCCTAAGTACCTGAAAAGGACTAAGGATATGTTTCTTGTTTATGGAGGTGACGAAGAGCTCATCGTAAAGGGTTACGTCGATGCTAGCTTCGACACAGATTTGGATGACTCCAAGTCACAAACTAGATATGTGTATATGTTGAATGGTGGGACAATAAGCTGGTGCAGTTGCAAGCAAAGCGTCATTGCGGGATCTACATGTGAAGCGGAGTACATGGCAGCCTCGGAGGCAGCACATGAAGCAATCTGGATGAAGGAGTTCATTACCGACCTAGGAGTTATTCCCAATGCATCGGGCCCGATGACTCTCTTCTGTGACAACACTGGAGCTATTGCCCTTGCCAAGGAGCCCAAGTTTCACAAGAAGACCAGACACATCAAGCATCGCTTCAACTCCATTCGTGAAAATGTTCAAGATGGAGACATAGATATTTGTAAAGTGCATACGGATCTGAATGTCGTAGATCCGATGACTAAACCTCTTCCACAAGCAAAACATGATCAACACCAGAACTCTATGGTTGTTTGATTCATCACAATGTAACTAGATTACTGACTCTAGTGCAAGTGGGAGACTGTTGGAAATATGCCCTACAGGCAATAATAAAATTGTTATTATTATATTTCCTTGTTCATGATAATTGTCTATCATTCATGCTATAATTGTATGGACCGGAAACCATAATACATGTGTGAATATATAGACCACAACATGTCCCTAGTGAGCCTCTAGTTGACTAGCTCGTTGATCAACAGATGGTCATGGTTTCCTGACTATGGACATTGGATGTCATTGATAATGGGATCACATCATTAGGAGAATAATGTGATGGACAAGACCCAATCCTAAGCATAGCACAAGATCGTATAGTTCGTTTGCTAAAGCTTTTCTAATGTCAAGTATCATTTCCTTAGACCATGAGATCGTGCAACTCCCAAATACCGTAGAAATGCTTTGGGTGTACCAAACGTCACAACGTAACTAGGTGGCTATAAAGGTGCACTACAAGTATGTCCGAAAGTGTCTGTTGGGTTGGCACGAATCGAGACTGGAATTTGTCACTCCGTATGACAGAGAGGTATCTCTAGGCCCACTCGGTAATGCATTATCATAATGAGCTCAATGTGACTAAGTAGTTGGTCACGGGATCATGCATTACGGAATGAGTAATGTGACTTGCCGGTAACGAGATTGAACGAGGTATTGGGATACCGACGATCGAATCTCGGGCAAGTAATGTACCGATTGACAAAGGGAATTGTATACGGGATTGCTTGAATCCTCAACATCATGGTTCATCCGATGAGATCATCGTGGAACATGTGGGAGCCAACATGGGTATCCAGATCCCGCTGTTGGTTATTGGCCAGAGAGCTGTCTCGGTCATGTCTGCATGATTCCCGAACCCGTAGGGTCTACACACGTAAGTTTCAATGACGCTAGGGTTATATGGAAGATTTGTATGTGATTACCGAATGTTGTTCGGAGTCCCGGATGAGATCCCGGACGTCAAGAGGAGTTCCGAAATGGTCCGGAGGTCAAGGTTTTTATATGCGAAGTCATCATACGGTCACTGGAAATATTCGGGGGTATACCGGTATTGTACCGGGACCACCGGAGGGGTTCCGGGGGTCCACCAGGAGGGTCCACCTATCCCGGAGGGCCTTATAGGTTGTAGGTGGAAGGTAACCATCCCCTAGTGGGCTGAGCGCCATCCCCCCTAGGGCCCATTTGCCTGGGGTTGGGGGGAACCCTAAAGGGGGTGCCCCCTTTCTTGGGAGGCAAGCCCCTCCCCCTTGGCCGCCGCCCCCTTTAGATCGAATCTAGAGGGGCCGGCCCCCTTTCCCCTTATCCCTATAAATAGAGGGGTGGAGGGAGGGGTGCAGCACCACATCCAAGGTGCATCCCCTCCCCTCCCCAACACCTCTCCTCCTTCGCGTGAGCTTGGCGAAGCCCTGCCGGAGAACTGCCACTCCATCACCACCACGCCGTCGTGCTGCTGTTGGAGCCTTCTTACTCGACCTCTCCCTCCTCCTTGCTGGATCAAGGCGTGGGAGACGTCACCGGGCTGCACGTGCGTTGAAAGCGGAGGCACCGTTGTTCGGTGCTTAGATCGAATTCGGCCGCGATCTGAATCACTACGTGTACGACTCCTCCAACCACGTTCTTGCAACGCTTCCGTCTCGCGATCTTCAAGGGTATGAAGATCCACTCCCCTCTCTCTCGTTGCTAGTTACTCCATAGATTGATCTTGGTGATGCGTAGATTTTTTTTAATTTCTGCAACGATCCCCCCCCCCCAACAGTGGGTGCCACCCATTTAGTAACAGAAGCAACCTTGGTAGGGTGTACTGCTATTCCTTCTCTAGATATGACATGTCCAAGAAATCCAACTTCGTTTAGCCAAAGCTCACATTTGTTGAACTTGGCATACAACTAATGTTCGCTGAGCTTCTCAAGAACCAAACGCAAATGCTCCTTATGCTCCTCTTCGTTCTTCGAGTAGACCAATGTATCATCAATGAACACCACGACGAACTTATCCAAAAATTCCGTAAACACCTTGTTCATCATATTCATAAAATAGGCAGGCACGTTAATCAGACCAAATGACATAACGGTATACTCATATAGCCCATACCTTGTGGTAAAAGTTGTCTTTGGTATATCCTGCTCTTGGATCTTCAACTGGTGATAACCTGATCGAAGATCGATCTTAGAGAAAACCTTAGCTTCTTGCAACTGGTCAAACAAATCATTGATCATCGGCAGTGGGTATTTGTTCTTGATCATCACTTCATTTAATGCACGATAATCAACAACCATCCTTAAAGATCCATCCTTCTTCTCCACTAGAAGCACTGGGGCTCCCCAAGGTGATGAACTTGGTCGAATGTAACCTTTGTCCTGTAACTCCTTTATCTGCGTCTTAATTTCTTCCAGATCTTGTGCGGGCATCCGATACGGTCTCTTTGATATTGGCCATGTGCCTGGCAATAGCTCAATTAAAAACTCAATGTCTCTGTAACATCCCAAATTTTCAATTTGGAATGTATACATTAGATCATCATTGCATATCATATTTTATTGCATTTTGGCTTGATCCTAGAAATTCTACGCAACTCAAGGACCTAGGGAGAGAGTTGAGGATTTTATTATTTTCATATTTGAGTTTTCTCAAATTTTGAAAAAGGGATCAATTTGTTTTGATTATTTTTCTTCCTAACATTTCTAAAATAAAAATATATGAGAGGGGATAAAATGACTTCTCCAAAATAAATGAACTATTAGAGGAAAAATATTAAAATCAATTTAATTATTTTATTTGGTTTTATTGAATTTTATTCGAATTAGAAAAATTGCATGTTTTCAAAAAAATGCATTTTAGGGCCAAGAAAATTTTTATCTTGTTCTAAATATTTTATTTAGACTGTGAAAATTTGTTTTGGCATTTTTAAATTTTTATTTATTTTTATAGGATTTATTTAAATTCCGGTGGAATTATTTTTTTTTTAAAAAAATGTTTCCGCGCGGATCGAACTGGGCCGAAAGCCGAGTCGGCCCACCTGCCCGCGCCGCCTCGCCCGAGCATGGCCGAGCCGGACTCCGGCCGGAGTCCGGGCCAGCATCGCCGCCGCCGCCCGGGGGTGCCCCCTCCCCCAAGTCGGACGCCCCCCGTCCCCTTTAAGTCCCCGTCCCGCCGCCACTTCACCCCCACCCCGAGCCGCAGCTGCCGTCGCAGCGCTGTCGCCCGTGCCGCTAAGCCACCGCTGCAGCCGCTGCCCGCGCCTTGCCGGCGCCTCCTGTCGCCGCGCCGCCATCGCCCCACCTCACCGACGCCCCACCGGAGCCCCGCCACCCGCCGGACCTCGCCGTAGGTACCCGACGACGACGTCGCCGTTCATCGTTTTTTTGAGAAATACCGATTCGTTTTTTTGAAAAAAAACCTAGTTTCGTTTTTTTGTTTAGATCGGTCGGTTTTTCCGGTTTATTTATTTAGCGAGCGTCCGCTTGTTCGTTCGTTTTAACGAACGAGTTTCACCGTTTAGCTGCAGACAGCGAACGTTTGTTCGTTAACCTGTTTGTCAGTTTTTCTTTTTCCAGGGTTTTTCTGCAATTATTTTCGATCGCGATTTCTGCCCTGTTTTTCATTTTAGTTTATCTCTTCGCTCATTTATCGGAATCAGGCGATTCAAATGCCTAGAGTATTCGTCTCGAAACTCTCTTTCTGTTTAACCAACTTAAACAAGTTTTTGCTGCTGTAAAATTTGACTTAGGTCTAGATTAGTAAACGAATCTTGTTTCTTTCGCAGTTTGAGTTTCGTTGCTTCGTTTGATTTGATTCCTTTTGCAAACGAGAGTTCTTAAGTTGAACTTTCTGGTTAGATCTCTTATTTGAGTTTTACCCGTGCTTGTAGTTGAGTGCTTATTGTATGCTTGTTTTTTTGCGATAGAGTACCCGGAGTGCGAAGCGTGCTACTACGAGTCTCTAGGTTTCACGGATCATCGGCAAGGCAAGTGACACTTTGATCATACCTCTTTACTACCCAGTTTTATTGCATTAGATCAATCCTCAAACAGTTGCATGGTTAGGATCTGATTAATATGTGGGTTTTGGGAAGTAGATGAGTTAGTACCTATTGTCCTGTTTATTATCAAACCTTTGGGAGTTACTTCTATGTTTGCTTATATTGCTATGCTATGCTTGTAGACGTGGATTGGGTGAGTGTGTCCATGACAGATGTGAGTGTTGTTAATTAATGGTTAACTTAAGGTGGCTACTTTAATACACATCTAGGTGGATTGAGGCACCTGGGGAACCCAGTGTTGCCTGTATTTTTGGAAATCCTAGTGTACCCTGTGATTCTCCTATGGACCGCCACCCAGGCTCAAAGGGATCATATGATTATTCATGCTAGAAACTTCCATGTGCAGCCACAAGCTATTATGGGCTCTAGCATAGTTGAGTATGTTGCAAGACCTCTTTCAGTGGTGGGCTAGCAGATGTAGGGGAAAGTAGGTGTAACTGTCCACCCAGAGTAAAGAGTTATTGTTTCAGAAAGACCGTGTCTTATTTCTTCGACCATGGATGTATTCGAGTCTTGTGGGGAAAAGTGCGCAAACCTCTACAGAGTGTACAAACTAATTATGGTTAGCCGTGTCCTCGGTTATGGACATCTTGAGTATCTAGTTCCTGGATTATCAAGTTGATCTCATCATGTTACTTAATTTAATTTGATTGGGTTTAATGATGATGTTTAATTGGGATTGAGTTGGAGGAACCTTCTCAATGTTTAACAACCACCATGATAGTTAAATAAAATTTATTCCTTTGTTGTAGGGAAAAATTGGCTTTATGCAAAACTGTAACCATAGAGCTTTCCACCAGCCATATATGCATGTAGTGATAGCTTTATTTCTGTTCATTACTCTCTATGTGTTACATTGCCAGCATATTCCATGTGCTGACCCGTTTTCGAGCTGCAACATTCATGTTGCAGACTTTTCAGATGACGAGTAAGGTGCCTTAGGTCATGATCTTTCACTCAGTGATGCCGTTGGAGTTGATGGACTCACTTTATCTTCCAAGCCTTCTGCTATTATCATTTATAGATGGCCTTAAGCCATATTTATTGTAATAAGTTCTCTTTTGAGACATTCGATGTAATAAGTGTGTGATTGCTACTCTGTTATAAATCCTTCAAGTACTGTGCGTGTCAGCATTACCGACCCAGGGATGACACTGATGCACAGAGATCGAACTGTTTGAGGCCTGGTCGCTACAAGATGGTATCAGAGCACACGCTAACTGTAGGACACGACCACTAAGCTAAAGCCATAGATCACTACTCTCTTCTCATTTCTGACTCCTCTCCTTTTTCTACTCTTTAGGATGGCAGATGCAAGGAACAAGTTCATGCAACCGGATGAAGATACACCTTTCGGACGCCACTTGAAGGAAGTTACTAGATACCTGAACATCGGAGTACCAAGCTTCATCGGGACCTACATCGCCACTTTTTCAGAAGAGGAGCATTGGATGATTCAAGTTCAAGTTCCAGGAAGGACGTTCATGCCAGTCACTGAGCCCATAGAGTTTTCCTTTGATGCACCAACCTGGAGTTTAGGAAAGAGCATGGCAGCCCACATCACCATGGGACGCATTTGAGAAGTTCACCACAAGGATCTCAAGGATACTATCTACCAGATTTGTGGGTGCTGAGATGAGCAATGGGAGATGATCAATACCAGGAAGGATAGATCTATTGCAGCATTCATCCAGGAGTTAAACCAGCACATTCATCGCCAGGAGAACAAGATGTGTGCAGGCATGATAGATCTGAAGAAGGAAATGACCAGGATCACGGAGCTGGAGGAAGAACTCAAGTCTACACATGATGGATATGAGGAGGAAATTGCAACATTATTGGAGAAGAATGATGACCTGATAAAGAAGATCGGAGTGTTCATGGGAGACCCCGCGCCAGGAGGAGAAGACGACGATTCCACCTGTCCGGAGAACTACATCATCATCGACGACACCGACTCGGACCCTGACGATAGCGATGATGACTTTGTTGATGAAGCTAGAGCAGATATCATGGAGTCTTCGACCGATCAATTTTTCTAGTCGACCACCATAACAGTAGTAGTATTCCCCCATGTATACAGCATAGTCCGAGCACTTTTGTAACGATAGTTAGACCGATGTATGCCCTTGTTTGAATTAATTGAAGTGATATGATTGTGTTTGACTCATGTGCATATGGGTAGTGTTTTCCCCTCTAGACCTCATTCTATTCTATTTTCTCATCTTTTCTAAAAACCTCAGATGCCTCCGAGACGCGACAATGGATTTGCTTTCCACCGGAGCTCACTCAGTTGATCTAGCAGCAGAATGCATTGATGCAGATACTAGTCCAGAACCAGAATCAGGGGAACAACAACAACAACCCACCACCACCACCACCAGTTGACCACTTAGCCCGTTTCTTGAGGCTTAATCCGCCGGTGTTCTCCAGTAGCATCGAGCCGATAGTTGCAGATGATTGGCTCTACAAGATTGGAATGGAGTTAACCATTGCAGGATGCACAGAAGCGGAGAGAGTGCGTTTTACCGCACATCAGCCTGATGGACCCGCAGCATCATGCTGGGAGAATTTCACAGCCACTTACCCCATCGACAATGTCACATGGGACCAGTTTCAGCAAGCTTTCTGTACTGCCCATGTTTCAGCAGGAGCTATCGCCATGAAGAAGCGTGAGTTTCGCAACTTGCGCCAAGGATGACGTACAGTTGGCCAGTATGTGGATGATTTTAGTAAGTTAGCACGTTATGCCCTAGATGACGTTGCTACGGATGCACCTAAGCAGGAGAAGTTTCTGGAAGGACTGAATGATGAGCTGAGCATGCAGTTGATGGTGGCAACCTTCAACAACTACCTGGAGTTGGTTGATAGAGCTCTCATGATTGAAGGGAAGCAGCAGCAGATTGACAACCGCAATAGAAGTATGGACAAGGGAAGTACAATTCTGGAGCTCAGCAGATGCCTCGTTTTACCCCAAACTCGGGAGGACACCTCCAACATAACCATGGAGGTCACAATCACAATGGAGGAGTTCGCACAACCATAGTGGCCCCAAGAATGGCAATGGGAATGGAGGAAGCAACAGTCAGAACCGTACCAACCCATCAACACCAGCCAAGAGGGATCTAAGCCACATTACCTGTTTCAAGTGCCAGAAGACTGGACATTATGCCACTGAATGTCCTGAAGCAAAGAATGGAAATGGCAATGGAAGCTTTGGGAAGAAGCCCAACCCTTCAATAGGGGACAGGTGAACCACGTTAACGTGGAGGAGGTAGAAGCCCAGCCAGGTGCGGTAATAGGTAAGTTTTTGGTTAAGTCATTTACTGCAATGTTCTTTTTGATACTGGTGCATCGCATTCATACATATCAAGGGGATTTGGGGATAAGTATAAACTGCCCACCAAAGTTCTCAGAACACCTATGTCAGTAAGCTCATCAGGAGCGGAGTATATGGCAAGCCAAGGATGTTTTCAGATGCCATTGACCATAGGTAGGCATGGTTTCCCCTCAGACCTGATAATTTTGGAGTCGCAAGGTTTGGATGTGATTCTTGGTATGGATTGGCTATCGATGTATGGAGGAAATATCGATTGCGCCAGTAAGTCGATTTTACTCACCACCCTAGAAGGAAGAAGGATCAAGTATGTATCCCGGCATGAGTCGAAGAGGACTCAATGAATTCCTTATCAGGAGTTGTACAGGAGGAAGTACCAGTGGTGCAGGATTTCCCTGATGTATTTCCAGAAGAGTTGCCAGGCATGCCACCGGATAGAGACATTGAGTTTTTGATTGAGCTTTTGCCAGGCACAGGGCCAATATCTAAGAGACCGTACAGGATGCCCGCAAAGGATTTGGAGGAAATTAAGAAGCAAATTAAGGATTTACTGTATATAGGTTATATCCGCCCAAGTTCATCACCTTGGGGATCACCCGTGCTTCTTGTGGAGAAGAAGGATGGATCGTTGAGGATGGTTGTTGATTATCGAGGATTGAATGAAGTGACAATCAAGAACAAGTACTCACTACCGATGATCAACGATTTGTTTGACCAGTTGCAAGGAGCTAAAGTATTTTCCAAGATCGATATGTGATCAGGATACCACCAGCTGAAGATTCGAGAGCAGGATATACCTAAGACAGCTTTTACCACAAGGTACGGGCTATATGAGTATATCGTTATGTCATTTGGTCTGACTAACGCACCTGCCTATTTCATGAACATGATGAACAAGGTGTTTATGGAGTTTTTGGATAAGTTCGTCGTAGTGTTCATTGATGATATTCTGGTCTACTCGAAGAATGAAGAGGAGCATAAGGAGCATTTGCGTTTG
The DNA here is from genome assembly GCA_963921465.1 of Triticum timopheevii. Taxonomy (NCBI): domain Eukaryota; kingdom Viridiplantae; phylum Streptophyta; class Magnoliopsida; order Poales; family Poaceae; genus Triticum; species Triticum timopheevii. The sequence goes on from OY997274.1 coordinate 390,966,993, forward strand.
GTACTTGGGAAGCTCAGAGAACATCAATTATATGCCAAGTTTGGCAAGTGCGAGTTTTGGTTGAAGGAAGTTGGATTCCTCAGACATGTTATATCTGGAGAAGGAATAGCAGTAGACCCCACCAAAGTTGTCACCGTGAGAAATTGGGAAGCACCCACATCAGTTGGAGAGATCCGGAGTTTCCTTGGGCTTGCAGGATACTACCGGAGGTTTATCGAGAATTTCTCGAAGATTGCAAAGCCCATGACTAAATTGTTGAAGAAGGACACCAAATTCAAATGGACTGAGGAATGTGAGGCCAGCTTTCAGGAGTTGAAGAAATGCTTGGTTACATCACTAGTGTTGATCCTGCCAGATCAGTGCAAGGATTATGAAGTATATTGCGACACTTCTCGACGAGGACTTGGAGCAGTGCTTATGCAGGAGGGAAGAGCTGTTTCTTATGCCTCACGACAGCTTAAGGCCCATGAGTTGAATTATCCTATACATGATTTGGAGTTAGCAGCCGTAGTACATGCGTTGAAGACATGGAGACACTTTCTCATCGGAAACCATTGTGAGCTGTACACGAATCACAAGAGTTTGAAGTATATTTTCACACAGAATGAGTTGAATCTCAGGCAAAGGACATGGTTGGAGCTCATTAAGTATTATGATATGAGATTGCACTATCATCCTGGAAAGGCTAACGTAGTAGCTGATGCGTTGAGCCGCAAGAGCCATGTCCACACACTCATGACTGGAGAGATACCCAAGGGTTTAGCAGAGGATCTTCGTGAGCTATGTTTGGAGATAGTTCCGAGATGCTATCTATCAGCATTGGATATTCAGTCTACTTTGATGGATAAGATCAGATAAGCTCAGAAGATGGACAAGGAGATTGCCGAGATAAAGGAAAGGATGAGCAATGGAAAAGCTAAGGAATTTCGTGAGGATGAACACGATACTTTATGGTATGAGGACCACGTATATGTGCCTAATGTTGGGGAACATAGTAATTTCAAAAAATTTCCTACGCACACGCAATATCATGGTGATGCATAGCAACGAGAGGGGAGAGTGTGTCCACATACCCTCATAGACCGAAAGCGGAAGCGTTAGCACAACGCGGTTGACGTAGTCATACGTCTTCACGATCCGACCGATCAAGTACTGAACGCACGGCACCTCCGATTTTAGCACACATTCAGCACGATGACGTCCCTCGAACTCTGATCCAGTCGAGCTTTCAGGGAGAGTTCCATCAGCACGAAGGCGTGGTGACGATGATGATGTTCTACTGACGCAAGGCTTCGCCTAAGCACCGCTACGATATTATCGAGGTGGATTATGGTGGAGGGGGGCACCGCACACGGCTAAGAGATCCAAGGGATCAATTGTTGTGTCTAGAGGCGCCCCCTTGCCCCCGTATATAAAGGAGCAAGGGGGGAGGCCGGCCAGCCTTGGGGCGCACCAAGGAGGGGAGGAGTCCTCCTCCTGGTAGGAGCAGGACTCCCCTCTTTCCTAGTCCAACTAGGAAAAGGAAGGGGAAGGAAGGAGAGGGAAAGGAGAAGGAAGGGGGGGCGCCCCCCTCCCTAGTCCAATTAGGACCCCCTACAGGGAGGGGGCGTAGCTGCCCCTTGTTGGCTGCCTTCCCTCTTCCCTATGGCCCATGTAGGACCAATAGTCCCCCCGGGGTTTCCGATAACCCCCCGACACTCCGATAAATACCCGAATCACTCGGAACCTTTTCGATGTCCGAATATAGTCGTCCAATATATCGATCTTTACATCTCGACCATTTCAAGACTCCTCGTCATGTCCCCGATCTCATCTGGGACTCCGAACTACCTTTGGTACATCAAAACACATAAACTCATAATATAACCGTCATCGAACTTTAAGCGTGCGGACCCTACGGGTTCGAGAACTATGTAGACATGACCGAGACATGTCCCCAGTCAATAACCAATAGTGGAACCTGGATGCTCATATTGGCTCCCACATATTCTACGAAGATATTTATCGGTCAAACCGCATAACAACATACGTTGTTCCCTTTGCCATCGGTATGTTACTTGCCTGAGATTCGATCGTCGGTATCTCGATACCTAGTTCAATCTCGTTACCGACAAGTCTCTTTACTCGTTCCTTTATACATCATCATGTAACTAACTCATTATTTACAATGCTTGCAAGGCTTATAGTGATGTGCATTACCGAGTGGGCCCAAAGATACCTCTTCAACAATCGGAGTGACAAATCCTAATCTCGAAATACGCCAACCCAACAAGTACCTTCGGAGACACCTGTAGAGCATCTTTATAATCACCCAGTTATGTTGTGACGTTTGGTAGCACACAAAGTGTTCCTCCGGTAAACAGGAGTTGCATAATCTCATAGTTATAGGAACACGTATAAGTCATGAAGAAAGCAATAGCAACATACTAAACGATCAAGTGCTAAGCTAATGGAATGGGTCAAGTCAATCACATCATTCTCCTAATGTGTGATCCCGTTAATCAAATGACAACTCATGTCTATGGTTAGGAAACTTAACCATCTTTGATTAACGAGCTAGTCAAGTAGAGGCATACTAGTGACACTATGTTTGTCTATGTATTAGCACATGTATTATGTTTTCGGTTAATAAAATTCTAGCATGAATAATAAACATTTATCATGAAATAAGGAAATAAACAATAACCTTATTATTGCCTCTAGGGCATATTTCCTTCAGTCTCCCACTTGCACTAGAGGCAATAATCTAGTCCACATCGCCATGTGATTTAACACCAATATTCACATCTGTATATGATTAACACCCATAGTTCACATCATCATGTGACCAACACCCAAAGGGTTTACTAGATTCAATAATCTAGTTCACATTGCTATGTGATTAACACCCAAAGAGTACTAAGGTGTGATCATGTTTTGCTCGTGAGAGAAGTTTAGTCAATGGGTCTGTCACATTCAGAGCCTTATGTATTTTTGCAAAAATATTCTATGTCTACAATGCTCTGTACGGAGCTACTCTAGGTAATTGCTCCCACTTTCCATATGTATCCAGATTGAGACTTAGAGTCATCTGGATCAGTGTCAAATCTTGCATCGATGTAACCCTTTACGATGAACCACTTGTCACCTCCATAATCGAGAAACATATCCTTATTCCACTAAGGATAATTTTGACCAATGTCCAGTGATCTACTCCTAGATCACCATTGTACTCCCTTGCCAAACTAGAGCATAGTATACAGTAGGTCTGGTCCATAGCATGTCATACTTTTATTGAACCTATGACTGAGGCATAGGGAATGACTTTCATTCTCTTTCTATTTTCTGCTGTGGTCAAGATTTGAGTCTTACTCAATTTCATACCTTTGCAACACAGGCAAGAACTCTTTCTTTTACTATTCCATTTTGAACTACTTCAAAATCTTGTCAAGGTATGTACTCATTGAAAATCTTATCAAGCGTCTTGATCTATCTCAATAGATCTTGATGCTCAATATGTAAGTAGCTTTACCGAGGTCTTTCTTTTAAAGAACTCCTTTCAAACACTTCTTTATGCTTTCCAGAAAAATTATACATCATTTCTGATCAACAATATGTCACTCACATATACTTATCAGAAAGGCTGTTGTGCTCCCACTCACTTTATTGTAAATACAGGCTTCACTGCAAGTCCGTATAAAACTATATGCTTTGATCAACTTATCAAAGCGTATATTCTAACTCCGAGATGCTTGCACCAGTTCATAGATGGATCGCTGGAGCTTGCACATTTTGTTAGCACCTTTAGGATTGACAAAACCTTCTGGTTGCATCATATACAACTCTTCTTTAAGAAAACCATTAAGGAATGTAGTTTTGACATCCATTTGCCAGATTTCACAAAATCTGGCAATTGCTAACATGATTCGGACGGACTTAAGCATCTCTACAGTTGAGAAAATCTCATTGTAGTCAACACCTTGAACTTGTCGAAAACCTTTTTGCGACAAGTCGAGTTTGTAGATAGTAACACTACTAACAACGTCCATCTTCCTCTTGAAGATCCATTTATTTTCTATGGCTTGCCGATCATTGGGCAAGTCCACTAAAGTCCATACTTTGTTCTCATACATGGATCCTATCTCAGATTTCATGGCCTCCGGCCATTTCGCGGAATCTGGGCTCATCATTGCTTCCTCATAGTTCGTAGGTTTATCATGGTCTAGTAACATGACTTTCAAAACAGGATTACTGTACCACTCTGGTATGGACCGTACTCTGAAAGACCTACGAGGTTCTGTAGTAACTTGATCTGAAGTTTCATGATCATCATCATTAGCTTCCTCACTAATTGGTGTAGGAATCACTGGAACTGATTTCAGTGATGAACTATTTTCCAATTCGGGAGAAGGTACTATTACGTCATCAAGTTCTACTTTTCTCCCACTCACTTCTTTCAAGACAAACTTCTTCTCTAGAAAGGATCCATTCTTGGCAACGGATGTCTTGCCTTTGGATCTATGATAGAAGGTGTACCCAACAGTTTCCTTTGGGTATCCTATGAAGACACATTTCTCCGATTTGGGTTCAAGCTTATCAGGTTGAAACTTTTTCACATAAGCATCGCAACTCCAAACTTTAAGAAACGACATCTTAGGTTTATTGCTAAACCATAGTTAAAATGGTGTTGTATCAATGGATTTAGATGGTGCCCTATTTAACGTGAATGCAGCTATCTCTAATGCATAACCCCAAAACGATATTGGTAAATCGGTATGAGACATCATTGATCGCACCATATCAAATAAAGTGCGGTTATGACGTTCGGACACACCGTTACGCTGTGGTGTTCCTGGTGGCATGAGTTTGTGAAACTATTCCACATTATTTTAACTGAAAGCCAAACTCATAACTCAAATATTGATCTCCACGATCAGATCGCAGAAACTTTATTTTCTTGTTACAATGATTTTCCACTTCACTCTGAAATTCTTTGAACCTTTCAACTATTTCAGACGTATGTTTCATCAAGTAGATATACCCATATATGCTCAAATCATCTGTGAAGGTCAGATAATAACGATACCCGCCACGAGCCTTAATACTCATTGGTCTGCATACATCAATATGTATTATTTCCAACAAGTTTGTAGCTCATTCCATTGTTCTGGAGAGCGGAGTTTTAGTCATCTTGCCCAAAAGGCACGGTTCGCAAGCATCAAATGATTCATAACCAAGTGATTCCGAAAATCCATCTTTATAGAGTTTCTTCATGCGCTTTACACCGATATGACCCAAACGGCAGTGCCACAAATAAGTTGCACTATCATTATTAACGTTGCATCTTTTGGCATCAATATTATGAATATGTGTATCACTATGATCAAGATCCAACAAACTATTTTCATTGGGTGTATGACCATTGAAGGTTTTATTCATGTAAACAGAACAACAATTATTCTCTAACTTTAAATGAATAACCATATTGCAAGAAACATGATCAAATCATATTCATGCTCAATGCAAATGCCAAATAACATTTATTTAGGTTTAACACTAATCCCGAAAGTATAGGGAGTGTGTGATGATAATCATATCAATCTTGGAACTACTTCCAACACTCATCGTCACTTCCCCTCAACTAGTCTCTGTTTATTATTTAACTCCTGCTTCGAGTTACTAATATTAGCAACCGAATAAGTATCAAATACTCAAGGGCTACTATAAACACTAGTTAGGCACACAACAATAACCTGTATATCAAATATACCCTTGTTCACTTTGCCATCCTTCTTATCCACCAAATATTCAGGGCATTTCCGTTTCCAGTGACCATTTCCTTTGCAGTGTAAGCCCTCAGTTTCAGGCTTTCCTGTATCTTTGGGCTTCTTTGCGGGAGTGACAACTTGCTTGTCATTCTACTTGAAGTTCCCTTTCTTTCCCTTTGCCCTTTTCTTGAAACTAGTGGTCTTGTCAATCATCAACACTTGATGCTCTTTCTTGATTTCTACCTTCGTTGATTTCAACATCGCCAAGAGCTCGGGAATTGTTATCGTTCATCACGAAGTTCTACTAACTTGGTGATGGTGACTAGAGAACTCTGTCAATCACTATCTTATCTGGAAGATTAACTCCTGCTTGATTCAAGCGATTGTAGTACCCAGACAATCTGAGCACATGCTCACTAGTTGAGAAATTCTCCTCCATCTTTTAGCTATAAAACTTGTTGGAGACTTCATATCTCTCAACTCGGGTATTTCCTTGAAATATTAACTTCAACTCCTGGAACATCTCATATGGCCCATGACGTTCAAAACGTCTTTGAAGTCCCGATTCTAAGCCATTAAGCATGGTGCACTAAACTATCAAGTAGTCATCATAATGAGCTAGCCAAACATTCATAACGTCTGTATCTGCTCCTGCAATAGGTCCGTCACCTAGCGGTGCATCAAGGACATAATTCTTCCGTGCAGCAATGAGGACAACCCTCAGATCACGGATCCAATCCGCATCATTGCTACTAACATCTTTCAACACAGTTTTCTCTAGAAACATATCAAAATAAACATATGAAAGCAACAACGCGAGCTATTGATCTACAAAATAATTTGCAAAATACTACCAGGACTAAGTTCATGATAAATTTAAGTTCAATTAATCATATTACTTAAGAACTCCCACTTAGATAGACATCTCTCTAATCATCTAAATGATCACGTGATCCAAATCAACTAAACCACAACCGATCATCACGTGAAATGGAGTAGTTTTCAATGGTGAACATCACTATGTTGATCATATCTAGTATATGATTCACGCTCGACCTTTCGGTCTCAGTGTTTCGAGGCCATATCTGCATATGCTAGGATCATCAAGTTTAACCTGAGTATTCTGCATGTGCAAAACTGGCTTGCACCCGTTGTAGATTGACGTAGAGCTTATCACACCCGATCATCATGTGGTGTCTGGGCACGACGAACTTTGGCAATTGTGCATACTCAGGGAGAACACTTTTATCTTCAAATTTAGCGAGAGATCATCTTATAATGCTACCATCAATCAAAGCAAGATAAGATGCATAAAAGATAAACATCACATGCAATCAATATAAGTGATATGATATGGCCATCATCATCTTGTGCTTGTGATCTCCATCTCTGAAGCACCGTCATGATCACCATCATTACCGCCACGACACCTTGATCTCCATCGTAGCATCGTTGTCGTCTCGCCAACTATTGCTTATACGACTATTGCTACCGCTTAGTGATAAAGTAAAGCAATTACAGGGCGATTGCATTGCATACAATAAAGCGACAACCATATGGCTCCTGCCAGTTGCCGATAACTCGGTTACAAAAACATGATCATCTCATACAATAAAATATAGCATCATGCCTTGACCATATCACATCACAACATGCCCTACAAAAAGAAGTTAGACGTCCTCTACTTTGTTGTTGCAAGTTTTACGTGGCTGCTACGGGCTGAGCAAGAACCATTCTTACCTACGCATCAAAACCACAATGATAGTTCGTCAAGTTAGTGTTGTTTTAACCTTCTCAAGGACCGGGCGTAGTCACACTCGGTTCAATTAAAGTTGGAGAAACTGACACCCGCCAGCCACCTGTGTGCAAAGCACGTCGATAGAACCAGTCTCGCGTAAGCATACGCATAATGTCGGTCTGGGCCGCTTCATCCAACAATACCGCCGTACCAAAGTATGACATGCTGGTAAGCAGTATGACTTGTATCACCAACAACTCACTTGTGTTCTACTCATGCATATAACATCTATGGATAAAACCTGGCTCGAATGCCACTGTTGGGAAACGTAGAAATTTCAAAAAAATTCCTACGCACACACAAGATCATGGTGATGTATAGCAACGAGAGGGGAGAGTGTGTCCATGTACCCTCGTAGACCGAAAGCGGAAGCGTTAGCACAACGCGGTTGATGTAGTCAAAAGTCTTCACGATCCGACCAATCAAGTACCAAACGCACGGCACCTCCGAGTTCAGCACACGTTCAGCTCGATGACGTCCCTCGAACTCCGATCCAGCCGAGCTTTGAGGGAGAGTTCCTTCAGCATGATGGCATTGTGACGATGATGATGTTCTACCGAAGCAGGGCTTCGCCTAAGCACCACTAGGATATTATCGAGGTGGATTATGGTGGAGGGGGGCACCGCACAAGGCTAAGAGATCCAAGGGATCAGTTGTTGTGTCTAGAGGTGCCCCCTTGCCCCCGTATATAAAGGAGCAAGGGGGAGGCCGGCCAGCCTTCGGGGGTACCAAGGAGGGGAGGAGCCCTCCTCCTGGTAGGAGTAGGACTCCCCTCTTTCCTAGTCCAACCAGGAAAAGGAAGGGGGAAGGAAGGAGAGGGAAAGGAGAAGGAAAGGGGGGGGGGGGGCGCCCCCCCTCCCTAGTCCAATTCAGACCCCCTATAGGGAGGGAGCGCAGATGCCCCTTGTGGGCTGCCTTCCCTCTTCCCTATGGCCCATGTAGGCCCAATAGTCCCCCGGGGTTTCCGATAACACCCCGGCACTCCGATAAATAGCCGAATCACTTGGAACCTTTCCGATGTCTGAATATAGTCGTCCAATATATTGATCTTTACGCCTCGACCATTTCGAGACTCCTCATCATGTCCCCGATCTCATCCGGGACTCCGAACTACCTTCGGTACATCAAAACACATAAAGTCATAATATAACCGTCATCGAACTTTAAGCGTGCAGACCCTACGGGTTCGATAACTATGTGGACATGACCGAGACACGTCCCCGGTCAATAACCAATAGTGGAACCTGGATGCTCATATTGGCTCCCACATATTCTACGAAGATCTTTATCGGTCAAACCGCATAACAAGATACGTTTTTCCCTTTGTCATCGGTATGTTACTTGCCCGAGATTCGATTGTCGGTATCTCAATACCTAGTTCAATCTCGTTACCGACAAGTCTCTTTACTCGTTCCGTAATACATCATCCTGTAACTAACTCATTAGTTACAATGCTTGCAAGGCTTAGAGTGATGTGCATTACCGAGTGGGCCCAGAGATACCTCTCCTACAATCGGAGTGACAAATCCTAATCTTGAAATACGCTAACCCAACAAGTACCTTCCAAGACACCTGTAGAGCACCTTTATAATCACCCAGTTACGTTGTGATGTTTGGTAGCACACAAAGTGTTCCTCCGATAAATGGGAGTTGCATAATCTCATAGTTATAGGAACATGTATAAGTCATGAAGAAAGCAATAGCAACATACTAAACGATCAAGTGCTAAGCTAACAGAATGGGTCAAGTCAATCACATCATTCTCCTAATGATGTGATCCCATTAATCAAATGACAACTCATGTCTATGGTTAGGAAACTTAACCATCTTTGATTAACGAGCTCTTCAAGTAGAGGCATACTAGTGACACTATGTTTGTCTATGTATTAACACATGTATTGTGTTTCTGGTTAATACAATTCTAGCATGAATAATAAACATTTATCATGAAATAAGGAAATAAATAATAACCTTATTATTGCCTCTAGGGCATATTTCCTTCACCTAATGACACGGAGATCAGGAAGTTGATTCTGCAAGAGGCCCATGATTCACCTATTCGATTCACCCAGGTAATACCAAGATGTATCTGGATTTGAAGGACAGTTTCTGGTGGACTAGAATGAAGAAGGATACCGCGGAGTACGTAGCAGTTTGTGATGTATGTCAGAGAGTGAAGGCAGGGCATCAGAAGCCAGCAGGATTGCTACAACCATTGCTGATACCCGAATGGAAGTGGGATAAGCTAGGCATGGATGTTATCACGGGATTGCCCAGGACTCGTTCAGGCTATGACTCGATATGGGTTGTAGTCGATCGATGGACGAAGGTAGCTCATTTCATCCCAGTGAAGACCACTTACACCAGTGCTAAGTTGGCAAAGATATACATGACCAGGGTCGTATGTCTGCATGGAGTTCCGAGGACCATTGTATCAGATAGAGGAACCCAATTTACCTCAAAGTTCTGGAATTAGTTGCACGAAACTTTGGGTACCAGGCTAGAGTTCAGTATAGCCTTTCATCCATAGAAAGATGGACAGACCGAGATAGTCAATCAGATTCTGGAGGACATGCTGAGAGCGTGTGCGCTAGATTATGGATCCAGTTGGGACGGCAATTTGCCTTATGAAGAGTTCTCTTACAACAACAGTTATCAATCCAGTTTGAAGATGGCCCCTTTCGAAGCTTTGTACAGAAGGAGGTGCAGGACCCCGTTGTTGTGGGACGAAGTTGGAGACCGTCAGTTGTTTGGACCAGATTTGATCAGAGAGTCTGAAGAGAAGGTTAAGCTGATTCCCGATAGACTCAAGGTAGCCCAGTCCAGGCAGAAGAGCTACGCGAATTCTAAATGCAAGGAGACCATTTACAAAGTCGGAGACAGAGTTTATCTTTGTGTGTCCCCACTTCGAGGAGTTAAGTGTTTTGGAGTTAAGGAAAAGTTAGCGCCATGTTTTCTGGGACCATACAAAGTTTTGGAACGTATGGGAGAAGTTGCTTACAAGTTGGAATTGCCTGAAGGATTGTCAGGAGTTCACGATGTGTTCCACGTTTCCCAGCTGAAGAAGTGCCATGCAGAGATGGCTGATATTCCTCTGAGAGATACAGTGCCACTGGAAGCGATTCAGTTGGATAGCGACTTAACCTATGAAGAGAAACCAGTGAAGATTCTCGAGTTTGCCAGCTGAGTCACACACAACAAGGTTATCAAGTTCTGCAAAGTTCAGTGGAGCCACCATATCGAAGATGAAGCCACCTGGGAACGAGAGGAAGACCTACGGAAGGACCACCCTCACCTATTTTCTAGCCAACCCGAATCTCGAGGGCGAGATTCATCTTAAGGGGGGTAGGTTTGTAACATCCCAAATTTTCAATTTGTAATGTTATACATTAGATCATCATTGCATATCATATATTATTGCATTTTGGCTTGATCCTAGAAATTCTACGCAACTCAAGGACCTACGGAAAGAGTTGGGGATTTTGTTATTTTCATATTTGAGTTTTCTCAAATTTGGAAAAAGGGATCAATTGGTTTTGATTATTTTTCTTCCTAATATTTCTAAAATAAAAATATGAGAGGGGATAAAAAGACTTCTAGGATTTATTTAAGTTTCAGCAGAATTATTTAAAAAAAGTTCCCCCGCGGACCGAACTGGGCCGAAGGCCCAGCCAGCCCACCTGCCCTCGCCGCCTCGCCCGAGCGTGGCCGAGCCGGACTCCGGCCGGAGTCCGGGCCAGCGCCGCCGCCGCCGCCCGGGGGTGCCCCCTCCCCCAAGTCGGACGCCCCCCATCCCCTTTAAGTACCCCGCCCCGCCACCGCTTCCACCCCCACCCCGAGCCGGAGCCGCAGCCGCCAAAGCCGCCGCCAGCGCCGCTGCCCGCGCCGCCTCGCCGCTGCCGCAGCCGTCGCCCGCGCCTCGCCGCCGCCGCCTCCTGTCGCCGCACCGCCGTCGCTCCACCTCACCGACGCCCCACTGGAGCCCCGCCGCCCACCGGACCTCGCCGGAGGCACCTGCCGCCGCCACCGTTCGTATTTTTGTTTGAGAAAAACTGATTCGGTTTTTTTGAAAAAAAAACCAAGTTTCATTTTTTTGGTTTAGATCTGTCGATTTTTCCGGTTTATTTATTTAGCGAGCGTCCGCTCGTTCGTTCATTTTGACGAACGAGTTTCAACGTTTAGCCGCAGACAGCGAACGTTCATTCGTTAGCCTGTTCGTCAGTTTTTCTTTTTCCAGGGTTTTTCCGCGATTATTTTCGATCACGATTTCTGCCCTGTTTTTCATTTTAGTTTATCTCTTCATTCGTTTATCGGAACCAGGCGATTCAAACGCCTAGAGTTTCATCTCTAAACCCTCTTTTTGTTTAACCAACTTAAACAAGTTTTTGCTACTACAAAATTTGACTTAGGTCCAGATTAGTAAACGGAGCTTGTTTCTTTCGCCTTTTGAGTTTCGTTGCTTCGTTTGATTTGATTCTTTTTGCAAAGTGGAGTTCTTAAGTTGAACTTTCTGGTTAGATCTCTTATTTGAGTTTTACCCGTGCTTGTAGTTGAGTGCTTAGTGTATGCTTGTTTGTTTGCGATAGAGTACCCGGAGTGCGAAGCGTGCTACTACGAGTCTCTAGGTTTCACGGATCATCAGCAAGGCAAGTAACACTTTGATCATACCTCTTTACTACCCAGTTTTATTGCATTAGATCAATCCTCAAACAATTGCATGGTTAGGATCTGATTAATATGTGGGTTTTGGGAAGTAGATGAGGTAGTACCTATTGTCCTGTTTATTATCAAACCTTTGGGAGTTACTTCTACGTTTGCTTATATTGCTATGCTATGCTTGTAGACGTGGATTGGGTGAGTGTATCCATGATAGATGTGAGTGTTGTTAATTAATGGTTAACTTAAGGTGGCTACTGTAATACACATCTGGGTGGATTGAGGCACCTGGGGAACCCAGTGTTGCCTGTATTTTTGGAAATCCCGGGGTACCGTGTGATTCTCCTATGGACCGCCACCCAGGCTCAAAGGGATCATAAGATTATTCATGCTACAAACTTCCGTGTGCAGCCACAAGCTATTATGGGCTCTAGCATAGTTGAGTACATTGCAAGACCTCTTTCAGTGGTGGGCTAGCAGATGTAGGGGAAAGTAGGTGTAACTTTCCACCCAGAGTAAAGAGTTATTGTTTCAGAAAGACTGTGTCTCATTTCTCCGACCATGGATGTATTCGAGTCTTGTGGGGAAAAGTGCGCAAACCTCTGCAGAGTGTACAAACTAATCAATGTTAGCTGTGTCCCCGGTTATGGACATCTTGAGTATGTAGTTCCTGGATTATCACGTTGATCTCATCATGTTACTTAATTTAATTTTGATTGGTTTTAATGATGATGTTTAATTGGGATTGATTTGGAGGAACCTTCTCAATGTTTAACAACCACCATGATAGTTATATAAAATTTATTCCTTTGTTGTAGGGAAAATTTGGATTTATGCAAAACTGTAACCATAGAGCTTTCCACCAAACATATATGCATGTAGTGATAGCTTTATTTCTGTTCATTACTCTCTATGTGTTACATTGCCATTATATTCCATGCGCTGACCCGTTTTCGGGCTGCAACATTCATGTTGCAGACTTTTCAGATGACGAGTAAGGTGCTTTAGGTCGTGATCTTTCACTCAGTGATGCCGTTGGAGTTGATGGACTCACTTTATCTTCCAAGCCTTCTGCTGTTATTGTTTATAGACGGCCTTAAGCCATATTTATTGTAATAAGTTCTCTTTTGAGACATTCGATGTAATAAGTGTGTGACTGCTACTCTATTATAAATCCTTCAAGTATTGTGCGTGTCAGCATTACCGATCCAGGGATGACACTGATGCACAGAGATCAGACTATTTGAGGTCTGGTCGCTACAGTCTTGATCCAGTGGCATGCCTGGTAACTCCTCCGGAAATACATCGGGGTAATCCTTAACCACTTGTACTTCCTCCTATACAACTCCCGATAAGGAATTTACTTGAGTCCTCCTCGGCGCATGCCGAGATACATACTTGATCCTCTTTCCTTCTGGGGTGGTGAGAAGAATTGATTTACTGGCGCAGTCGATGTTTCCTTCAAACTTGGATAGCCAATCCATGCCCAGTATCACATCCAATCCTTGTGACTCCAGAACAATTAGGTCGGTGGGGAAAACATGTCTACCTATGGTTAGTGACAACTGATAGCATCCCCTACTAGCCATATATTCCACTCCTGGGGAACTTACTAACATAGGTGACCTAAGGGCTACGGTTGGCAGGTTATACTTATCCACAAATCCCCTTCATATGTATGAATGCAGTGCACCAGTATCGAAAAGAACAAGTGCGTAAATGCATTAATCAAAAACTTACCGACAACTGTGTCGGGTTGATCCTCAAGCTCCTCCACGCTGACGTGGTTCACCCGACCTTTCGTGAAGGGGTTGGGCTTCTTGGTAGAACGTCCATTTCCATTTCCATTCTTTGCTTTAGGACATTCTATGGCATAATGTCCGGTCTTTTGGCACTTGAAACAGGTAATGTGGCTCAGATCTCTCTTGGCTGGTGTTGAAGGGTTGGAACAGCTCTGGCTGCTGCTTCCTCCATTCCCATTGCCATTCTTGGGGCCATTGTGGTTGTGCGAACTTGTTCCATTGTGCATATGTCCTCCATGGTTACAGCCTCCATGGTTGTGGTTATGTCCCCCTAAGTATGGGGAATAGCGGGGCTTCTGCTGAGCTCCTAAAGTGTACCTCCCATGTCCATACTTCCTCTTGCGATTATCAATCTGTTGCTGCTTGCCTTCAATCATGAGAGCCCCGTCTACCAACTCCTGGTAGTTGTTGAATGTCGCCACCATCAACTGCATGCTCAGCTCATCATTCAGTCCGTCCAGAAACCTCTCCTGGTTAGCTGCATCTATAGCTACGTCATCAGGGGCATAGTGTGCTAACTTGCTAAACTCATCCACATAATGGCCCACTATACATCCTCCTTGGCGCAAGTTGCGAAACTCGCGCTTCTTCATGCCCATAGCTCCTGCTGAAACATGGGCAGTGCGGAAAGCCCGCTGAAACTGATCCCATGTAACAATGTCAATGGGGTAAGTGGTTGCGAAATTCTCCCACCATGATGTTGCGGGTCCATCAAGCTGTTGTGCGGCAAAACGCACTCTCTCCGCATCTGTGCATCCTGTAGTGGTCAGCTCTCTTCCAATCTTGCGGAGCCAATCATCTGCAACAATCGGCTCGGTGCTATTAGAGAACACCGGCAGATTCAACCTTAGAAAGCGGGCTAGGTGATCAACAGGGGGTGGTGGTGGGTTGTTGTTGTTGTTGCCTTTGTTCTGGTTCTAAACTAGTATCTACATCAAGGCATTCTGCTGCTGGATCAACTGAGTGAGCTCCGGTGGGAAGGAAAATCCATTATCACGTCTCAGAGGCATCTGATGGGTTAGAATGGGTGAGAAAACAGAATAGAATGAGGTCTAAGAGAGAATCACTACCCATAATGCTCATGAGACAAACACAATCAATTTCACTTCATTCAATAGCACACAAGATCACACAATCGGTCTAACCTATGATTACAAACTCGATCGTGGCTAACTACTTGGAGGAAATACTATTAGTTACAATGGTGATCATCTAGAAATTTTCATCAAAGGAAGACTCCATGATATCTTCTCTAGCTTCGTCAACGTAGTCGTCATCGTTGTCATCATTTGCATCACTATTTGTGTCGGTGTTGTCCAGGATGATGTAGTCCTCCGACCGGATCTCTGTTGCTCGCTTGATATTCTCCACTGATATTCCCATCTTCCTCTTCAGGTCTTCATGCTTCTCTAGTAGTACGACAATCTCTTCCTCGTATCCATCGTGTGTAGTCTTGAGTTCCTCTTCTAGCTCATTGTTTCTCTTCACCAATTTCTTGATCTTCTTCATGTGGATAATTTGTTGATTCTCTTATCGACGAATATGATCTCCCATCTCTTGAATGTAGGCTGCAATTGATCCATTCCTCCTGGTACGAATCATCTCCCACTTGTCATCTCATTGGCCACATATCTGGTAAATGGTATTCTCTAGCTCCTTGTGATACACCTCACATATGTGTCCGAAGGTGATATGTGCGGCCATGCTCTTTCCTATACTCCAGCTTGGTCGCACATATGACCTCAAACGGTCAAGTCTCTGTGCATCAGTGTCATCCCTGGATCGGTAATCCTGACATGCACAATACTCGAGGAATTATAACAGAGTTTTGATCACACACTTATTACATCGAGTCCTCATAAAGAGTATGATTACACAAGAATATAATGGCTGAAGGCCATCTAAACTAAATAACTGTGGAAGCTTCGAAGGTAAATGAGTCCATCAACTCCAACGGCATAGCTGAGTGCAAAACAACGACCTGTCGCACCTTATTCGTCGTCTAAGTAGTCTACAACATGAGATGTTGCAGCCATGTAGGTCAGCACATTGAATATGCTGGCAGAGTTACACTGTAAAGTAATGAAATGCAAGAACTATATCTACATGCAATATTTGACTGGTGGAGGCTGTAAGTTTCATGATTTTGCATAAAGCTAGTTTTCCCCTACAACAAAGGAATAAATTTATTTAACTACTCCCAAGTTGCCCATTATTTGAGAAGGTAACCCCAACTCAAATCCCAAGTAAAAGTATCATCATTATCCGAAATCATATTAATTAAAGTAACGTGATGAGATCACATCAATAGTTTCAAGTGCTAGATACTCAAGATGTCCATAACCGGGGACACGGCTAACCATGATTAGTTTATACACTCTTCAGAGGTTTGCGCACTTTTCCCCACAAGACTCGACCGCATCCATGATTGGATGATCGAGACATAGTCTTTCTAAAGCATTAACTCTCTACTCTGGGCAGACCGATACACCTACTTTCCCCTACATCTGCTAGTCCACCTCTTCAAGAGCACACACAACTTACTCAACTATGCCAGAGCCCATAATGGTTTGTGGCTGCACAAGGAAGTTTCTAGCATGAATAATCTTATGATCCCTTTGAGCCTGGGTAGCATTCCATAGGATAATCACACGGGTACTCCAGGATTTCCAAAAACAGGCAGCATTGGGTTCCCCAGGTGCCTCAACCAATCCACCCAGATGTATATTAAAGTTGCCACCTAAATGTTATCCATGATTAAATAACTCTCAAACTTCCATGTGTGAATCACGATCCAATCATCGTCTACGAGCATGGCTAAGCAATAAATAAGCATAACGTATATTCCTGGGGTGATCAAAAGGTATTAGGTTCCTACCTCAAGTACTACAACCAAAACCACATGTTCCCAATCCTACTCATGCAAATATTCGAGGGCAGAACTAATGCATAGTAAAACTGGGTATAAAAGAGTATGATTAAAGTATAACTTGCCTTGCTAACGATCTGCAAACTCTAGAGATTCATAGTAACAAGCTTCGCACTCCGGGTAGACAAGCGTAGACAAGCAATAGCATAAATAAGCACTCACTCAAACGAAACACGAGAAAAAACGAGAAAAGATCCAAATCGAACATGAAACAAGAAAACGTCTTAAACTAACAAAAGTCAAACCTAAAAGCAATATTATCATGTGAATTAGATCTCAACAGTAGGTACATATGATTAGCTACGATTTGCAAAAAGATTCAACTCAAACGGAGCAACAAAACTCAAAATACAAACGAAACAAGATTGTTTACTAATCTGGACTAAACTTAGATTTTTACAGTACCAAAATCATGTTTAAGTTGGTTAACTTGAAAGAACAGAATGATACGAAGATTTAGGCACTAGTTTCATCTAAGTTGGATAAACGAGTAAAAAGTTATGCTATTTAAAGATTAGGGACTAAATCGCGATAAAACTATTTGCGGATAGGTCCCTAGCCGAAAATAAAAATAAAAAGAAAAACCTAATGAACGAACGTTCGCTACGAAACTCTAACGAACGAAAACATTCTCTATCGCGGATTAACGGACGAAACTCCGCTAATTAGAACCAGACGGAATACCGAGAGAAAAACACTAAAAAAACTAAACCAGAGAAAACGGAGGGAAAAACCGGATCGGGTTTTTACCGGTTAACCAAACGAAATCACCGGTGACGACGATGGCGGGATCCGGCGAGACAGCGCGGTGGCAGCGGTGACTCGCGGCGGCGGGGCGGCAGCTTGCGGTGGCGCGGGCGAGGTGGCGGAGTGCGGCGGCTTGCGGGCGGCGGCGGCGCGGGCTGCGGTGGCGGCGGCGGTGGCTGGCATCGCGGCTCGGGACAGGGTGGAGAGGGTGTCGGTGTCAAACCGGCGGATCTCGGGTAGGGGGTCCCGAACTGTGTGTCTAAGGCTAATGGTAACAGGAGGCGGGGGACACGATGTTTACCCAGGTTCAGGCCCTCTCGATGGAGGTAATACCCTACTTCCTTCTTGATTGATCTTGATGATATGAGTATTACAAGAGTTGATCTACCACGAGATCGTAGAGGGTAAACCGTAGAAGCTAGCCTATGATTATGATTGTTGTTGTCCTACGGACTAAACCCTCCGGTTTATATAAACACCGGAGGGGGCTAGGGTTACACAGAGTCGGTTACAAAGAAGGAGATCTACATATCCGAATTGCCAAGCTTGCCTTCCATGCAAAGGAGAGTCCCACCCGGACATGGGACGAAGTCTTCAATCTTGTATCTTCATAGCCGAACAGTCCGGCCAAAGTATATAGTCCGGCTGTCCGAGGACCCCCTAATCCAGGACTCCCTCAGTAGCCCCTAAACCAGGCTTCAATGACGATGAGTCCGGCACGCAGATTGTCTTCGGCATTGCAAAGCGGGTTCCTTCTCCGAATACTCCATAGAAGATTTTGAACACAAGGATCGTGTCCAGCTCTGCAAAACAAATTCCACATACCACCACAGAGAGCACAATGTTCCACAAATCTAATCTGCTGACAACTTTTCATAGCATGACATCACGCCACGGCCCGGTCATTATTCAAACCGTTTTTCTCAACCAGCTACTGCACATATTGCGAGGCGGTTTCCTTGGCACGTCTTGTCGAAGCAGAGATCGTGTCCCCTTATCAGGGGATTCTCATTAATACGGGTATGGGTAACCCAACCGCGCCATCAATTATGGCGCTTGGGGAATAAGCGATTTTATCGGGCAAGTGGGGAGGCGCACGGTTTCTACCGCCTTTATAAAGAGATAAGGATCCCTCTTTTTCACCCACACCTTCTTCTTCCTTCACTCATCCATTCTCGCACGCTCGAGCTCCAGCGCCCAAGTTCTCACCTTCTCCATAAAGCCATTCCAAACATGTCCGGAGCGGGGGGCAAGTGGATGGTCTCCTCCGTTACGGAGGAGGACATCATGAAGCTCCGGGAGGCCAGATACTTGGCCGCTGACATTGCGCACCGGCTCCCGGACGCAGGGCAGATCGTCCCTACTCCAGAACCCCATGAGAGTGTAGTATTCCTTGCCCACTTCGTCCACGGACTGAGATTTCCCCTCCACCCATTTGTCTATGGGCTCATGTTCTACTACGGGCTGGATTTTCATGATCTGGCCCCCAATTTCATCCTCAACATCTCGGCGTTTATCGTCGTGTGTGAGGCGTTCCTCCGCATCAATCCCCACTTAGGCCTGTGGCTGAAGACCTTCAACGTGAAGACGAAGATAGTGGTCGGCCAGCAGGCGGAGTGCAGAGGCGCCATGGTGGGCAAAATGCCCAACGTTGTTTGGCTCGAAGGCTCCTATGTGGAGACTGTGAAGGGGTGGCAATTGGGGTGGTTCTACATCACCAAGCCGCGCGACGCCAACTGGGCGGCGGCCCCCGAATTCCGATCCGGCATCCCCATGCGGCTCACCTCCTGGAAAAGGAAGGGGTTAGCCTGGGGTACGCCGGCGGAGCTGACCGGACACCAGAACTGTGTCAAAAATATGATAAGCAAGAAGATCAAGATTGTCAATGTGGTCCAGGTCATGCTCTTCCGTTGGATCCTCCAGTGTCAAAGACGGGCATTCAATATGTGGGAGTTCGATTCGGCCAAACACCAGACGCTACGAGAGCTCTTTGACACGACACACAAAGACGTCTGGAAGGTGCTGTTCAAGGCTGCCGAAGTACCTCCTCCCACTACCAAGGATCGCGGACTCAGCACAAAGCACCCCGCCAATCCGGTAAGCTCTCTATTTCACAAGATATGCCTTTCCCCAGTATATTCGTGGGAGGAATCTAAGCCTCTACATCAATTGACAGGACTGGGTGGCGACAGGGAAGTGGATCGACTGTCTAGCTCCACTACCCGAAGATCCAGCAATGGCTCTCTTGACAGAGATGCTGTTTCCGGTGCCTTACTAGGTGCCGGAGAAAAAGGCCAAGAAGAAGGCCACGGGGACCAGGAAAGGTCTCTGGCGCAAGGTGGTGTCGGACTCATCGTCCGAAGATACCAAGGCACACTCCTCCAACAAAAACGAGGAGGAGGAAGAGGAAAACCCTCCCCCCAAATCGAGGGGGAGAAGAAAAGGAAGGCCGCCCCGTCTGGGGAGGCCGAAGGGTCCAAGAAGGGAAGGACTCTCCCTCCGGACCACTCCACAACAGCCGCCTACATCGACGAGGAATGGCTGCCCAGGGACAAGCCCCTGGCAAAGTCGTAAGTATCCGGATACCCTAATACTTCTGGCATGTTTTTCTTTATTGCTTCTTATCATGTTAAATATGATCGTGCAGTCCGTCCAAAGCTCGCATCGACTTATCCTCCTTGGATGGGTCTTTGAGCGTGTCGGTGATGAACAACGATTCACTCCCGACGGCCGCCACCCCCGACCCGCGGATGACACCGAGGTGTTGTCTTAGAGGATACTGGGCCAGGGGGAGACAGTTCTGGGGTGCCCCAAGGCGAAATCCCCGGTGCCGGGGACATGGGGGGGAAGACCCCCATGGATTCTGATGAGGGGGGCCGCAGCAAATTTGGCCCCCCAGCCGGATACTGCGCCGGAACCTCCAGTGGTTCTGGATTCATGCAGGCAACCCCTCTCTAAGGGGGGTGAGCCGCCTGTGCCGATGACCTCTGTCCATCCAGAGGCATCGGAACTTGCTGGAAGCGCTTCAGGGCGCTTCCATTGATGAAGAACACCGTACTCTTATGAGTATGGTGATAGCGAAGGTTCAGTGCGCCAAAAGTGGATTGATCGAAGCCTGCGCCAGCCTCCTAACATGCTTTGAGGTAAGTAATTAAATTATGAGAAAATATCACAGTATAGACAGTAGCCCCTGATGCTCTGTTTGCTGTTCGGAAAGAAGGGCCGAACAGAGGATCAAATAACATTTCCAGGAGTCTAATCATATTACGTCTATGTGAATAAGCAGGCGTCACTGCTGGCCGCTACCGCCCGCACTGCGGAGGTATCTGGACTGAAGCGGGACCTTGGGCGGGCCGAGGAAGAGCTCGGCCTCGTGAAGAGGCAGCTTGAGGAGAACAAAGGTAAGCGGTACCCTGTCCGTGTGTCATGTGAAGGAAAGATTGTTGATGCTAATAGAAGCATCATGAATTTTAATATGGGTCGCGACTGAAGTGGCGGCCCTTAAGAAGGTCCTGTCCGAGGCCGAAGACAAAGCGGCCAAGGAGCGCACCGAGCGCGAGAAGCAGGAGGCTTGGATTGATGAGGTCTAGCAAGAGCTCCAGGACTTTGTCAAAAAATTCGACTCCTTGGAGCGTGACTCCAAGACGCAAGAGTTCGAGCTTGCGAAGGCCCTCCAGAGCATGCAAGACGCCAAGGCCAAAGCCCAAAAGGCCCTCCAGGAGATTCAGGCGGCCAACAAGATAGCGGCGGGTAAGGCATTCATTATGTAAAGCAAGCACGTGAAGGAGACTTTCCTTTTACTTACCCGTATTCAAAGCTCTCCAGGAGCATTCGCAGATCTGCCGCGCAGCATATCGGATGCCACGGAGTTCTACCGTGCCGAAGAAGGGAGCTCGACGGAGAAGCTATTCTGGTCTCAATATACTGGGACCGAACATCCGATGCCCTTGAGCGACCAGCTGAAGTAACTGGTCGAACTGCACAAGGCGGCCGAACTGGCCATGAAGGACTTCATAGTCCGGCTGTGGCCTGGCGAGCCCTGCCCAGTAGCTACTTCGGCCTTGTAAAGCGGATGGTTAATGCTTGTCCATGGCTTGAAGTCATTAAGTGTTTCGTCTACATTGAAGGTGCGCGTAGGGCCTTGGCCCGTGCGAAAGTGCACTGGGCGAAGATGGACGCCGAGAAGCTGGTGATGGAGGGGCCGCCGAAGGGCAAGGAGCATCGCTATCCCAAACAGTATTATGACAATGTCCTGAAGGGTGCCCGCCTTGTGGCGGATGAATGTGCTAAGGATGTAATATTTGAATGAATGTACTCATGTCATCCTATAATATGAAAACGAGTTCATGTGCGCTATATAACGCTTGTTGATTTAAAATATTACCTTCTGTGCAGCCTTTTATAAAATCTTGAGAGTTGGCCGGTCGTCGGTTTCTGCCCCCATGTGACTAGCACTGGGGTGTTTGGGATAAATATAAACACTCTTTATCCAAATTTTTGGTCCTTTTAAGGAGGTGTTTAGCGAAACGAACAAGGCAATCAGACTATACAGCTTTATCACTCTCACTTAGCCATAGAAGTCTGCAATTTTCAATTTTGGCGAAGCCCCTATTATCCGGAAGACCGAACTTGGGGCGCTATACACACCTAAATCGGACAAGGCCGATTCCTCGCCTGAAGCGGCAAAAATCTTTAAGGATTTGAGACCTCTCGAACACTGACCAGCTCTCGCCTCATCACGACAGTCAGTTTTCGGCTTTCTCTACTAAGGTGCTCGTCCAGAAGAACCGGGAAACAATCGCAGTAGTTCTCCCTGTGCTACCTTAGCCGATATAGTGAAACATAAGGTACCAAAACATAGGAGCCGGGCAAACCCAACTATTGACCCAAGACATGATTCGGAGCTGATGCATATAATGCTATAAGTTTGGGGTGCCGCACTGTCGAAAGTGTTCGGACTTTTCTTGCCATGTTATGGGGTACACTGAAGCCCCTCGCAAACTGGACGTACCAAAATGTACGGGTGCAATTTGTAATAAATAAACAGTAAAGGAAAAGGATAAAGAAATGTCATAGTAAGCTGACGTTGTACATTATTTTCCATTGTTATTTTAATAATACGCCAAGGCGTATGCGTACAAGTAGTGCGATAAGCGGAATAGGACTGTTTGACACATCCTAACCAAGAGCGAGCTGTGTGGGGGTATGTAAAACAGGTATAACGATCGTTATCAGAGACCACCTGAGGATTCCCTTGTACGCCAAAGCTTCTTGTCTCCTTGGTGTGTCCGTCCCGCTATGGGTCCGATAGTCGGGCTATCGGAAGAGTCTCCCGAAGATAGGGACCTGAAAGGAAAAAAAAGTGTAAAGATGCACGGATCCTGGGGCGATCGAACCACATTGTGGACCATGTCATAACCATGCCTCTGCCTATGCCCATGGTATTTTGAGTGCGTAATTATGTACGCGCGGCACACATTTCGCCGCTTGACTAGGACAAGGACGGAGGCCGAATTGCTAGTCGAGCTCTGGACGTGCCGGACGATCCTGTTGCAGGGTACTCCGGACTCGCTTGACGGTGTCCAAGGGTTTTATCGCTGAATTGGTGGCCTGCCTAAGAAGGCTATTTTGTACTTCTACTGCGAGGGCCGCAGTGTGCTCCTCCGTACGGAGCGAGCGCTTTGTGTTTCCATTTACTGTTATAACCCCGCGAGGTCCTGGCATTTTGAGCTTTAAGTATGCATAATGCGGTACCACATTGAATCTGGCAAATGCGGTTCGTCCGAGCAGTGTGTGATAGCCACCGCGGAAGGGGACGATATCAAAGATTAACTCCTCGCTTCAGAAATTGTCTGGAGATCCGAAGACCACTTCCAGTGTAATTGAGCCTGTGCAACAAGCCTCTACACTTGGTATGACACCTTTAAAGGTGGTTTTTGTGGGTTTCATCCTTGAAGGGTCGATGCCCATTTTGCGCACTGTATCCTGATAGAGCAGGTTCAAGCTGCTGCCACCGTCCATAAGGACTCTTGTGAGGTGGAATCCGTCAATGATGGGGTCAAGGACCAATGCGGCAGAACCGCCATGACAGATACTGGTAGGATGGTCCCTGCGATCAAAAGTGATCTATAATGCCCCGGATTCGATGCGCCAGATGTCTTCTAGTTATTCGTCGTCGCTGCCAGGTCATTGCTTGTGTGTTGCATTTTGCCATGTCATCATCAGCATTTCATCTGCATGTTTTTCAAAACTAGCATCCGTTCGGGGTTCCCCAGTTCTCTCCGTTGTTCGTTCTGAGCCCAACCACTCGCTCGCGCCCGTCGCACCTCTCTGACCTTGTTTCGTGAGCGGGATAAAAACATTTTCAGAATGGGCCGAGATTTGCCAAGTGGCCTTGGTATAGCATCGACAGACCGCCCGTCAAATTTTGTTCCATGTGGAGGTCGTTTGATGCCTCAACGGTTAACCGCGTAGCTCGAAACCCCTCATTTTCTACAGCCCAGCCCCTCTTCACCACAGCACATGAGCCCATCCAAACCCCCTCCATGCTCTCGGTCTTTCGATCATGATCGTGTGGGCGAAAACCGCTCCCCATTTGGACTCTCCTAGCTCCCTCTACCTATAAAATAGTCCCCTCCCCCGAAATTTGCGTCCAAACCCTAGCTTCTTCCTCCTCTCGCAGCCGGACACGTCCGGACCCCGCCGGACATGTCCGCGCCGCCGCCCCCGTCAAATCAGCGGCCGCCACCTGTCTGCCCGTGCCGTCCCCGCCGTCGCGGCCAGCGAAGCCCGTCGCGGGCCCGTGCGGGCCCAGATCCCGCCGTCGCCGCTCCTGCCCGAGCACCTCTCCGTCTCCCGCTCCGGCCACCTTTCACTGGCGCCCCTCCGCCGCCTTGCCACCGGTGGGCCACCGCGCCGCACGGCCCCGCTCCTTCGTGCCGGGAGCCCCGCCGCCGACCACCCGGATCCGGCGTCGCCCGGCGCCGCCGTCCCGCGCCTCGCCCGGCGCCAAGCCCCGCTGCCTCAATGCTCGCCGTCGCCGCCCTTGGAGGACCGCCGCCGCCAGGATCGGGAGGATCCCACACCCCGGCCTCGCCGCCCCTGCCATCTCCGGCCGCCGCCGTGCTGAGCTCGCCGGCCGCGCCGTGCGGCTGTGCCCCGAGCGCCGCCGCCCCTGCTCCCTCCTCCTCCGTCATCCCGCGCCCCTCGCCGGCCTTCCCCTTGCCGAAGATCTCGCCGCAGCTCTTCTCTAGCCAGATCAACGAAGGTGGATGAGATCCACCCATCCCCGATCCAAACGCCCGCGCCCCGTCCCGGATCCCGCCGTCCCGTTGACTTTTTCCGCGAGGTGATTTTCTGCTAAGTCCCTTAAAACTTTGCATTTTGGTGCACTTTTATTCATGCCATAACTTCATGTGTGCTGCTCCCTTTCATGCATATGATATATCGTAATGTTCATCAGGAGATGCTCTTCACTTTGTTCCATTGTGCCATGCTTGTTTGAGTTCATCTTGATGCCCTAATCATCGTTGCAAGAGTGATATATGAGTTTTGAGCATGTTATATTGCTTTCTGGAGATAGCTCAGTGTTCATGTTTTGTAATGCTTTACCTGTACTTCGTGCCCATGCCTTTTGTTCTTATGTTGAGATGTTGTAGCATATTGTTTTGATGCTTGCTAATGCCTAGTTGTTGTTTTGGACAGCTTGTCCTTTAAACTTGTATAGTGTATGTGTTGAACCGTTGCTCCGTTTTGAGTGTGCTCTATATGAAACTTGCTTGATTTTGTATGAAGTTTCATATTATCATGTTGCATCCATGTTTTGAGAGTGTATGCTTGATGTTTCTATGAATTTTGCACCAATGCCATGTTTAACTTGTTTTGCTCATATCTTCTAGGCCATAGCTCCGAATTAAATGAACTTTATATGTAACTTGACTAGAATCTCGTGTAGATCATCTTGGTGCATCCTAACTTGCTGTTTAACAACTTGAACATAAGTTTTATTCAGTTCTGGACCAATTTCTAAATTTGCATATTAGGATTTACCGGAATCGTTATATGTTGTTTCCGGCCTCATTTAACCTTGCTTTGATGTGTTGTTCTTGTATGCATCATCTCTTGCCATGAGTAGCTTCATGTAGTCTTGTCTTGCATCATACTTGGTTGAGCATCATGTGATGTATATGTGTGGTGTGTTTACCATGTTGTGTGCTTCTTCTCGATAGTTCCCGTTTCGTTTTTGATCATGAGGATTCGTTCGTCTATGCTTGGTTCATCTTCGTGGCTTCATCTTCTTCATGGACTCGTTCTTCTTCCTAGAGAGATTTCAGGCAAGATGGCCATCACCTTGGATCTCATTACTATCATTGCTATGCTAGTTGCTTCGTTCTATCACTATGCTGCGCTTCCTATCACTTGTTCTTCAAGCCTTCCCAAATTGCCATGTCAGCCTCTAACCTTTTCACCCTTCCTAGAGCACCGTTGCTTGGCTATGTTACCGCTTTGCTCAACCCCTCTTATAGTGTTGTTAGTTCCAGGTGAAGATGAAGATTGCTCCATGTTGGATTATGTTTATGTTGGGATATCACAATATCTCTTTTATTATTTAATGCATCTATATACTTGGTAAAGGGTGGAAGGCTTGGCCTTATGCCTGGTGTTTTGTTCCACTCTTGCCGCCCTAGTTTCCGTCATATCGGTATTATGTTCCCGGATTTTGTGTCCCTAACGCGGTTGGGTGATTTATGGGACCCCTTGACAGTTCGCCTTGAATAAAACTCCTGCAGCAAGGCCTAACATTGGTTTTACCATTTGCCTACCACCTATGCCTTTCCCTTGGGAGTAATTAACCCAAGGGTCATCTTTATTTTAGCACCCCCGGGCCAATGCTTGTCTAAGTGTTTGTCCAAACTAGAGCACCGTGCGGGACCATCATTGGCAACCTGGGTTACATCGGTACCTGTATGCTTCGCTTATCCGGTGTGTCCTGAGAACAAGATACATGCGACTCCTATCGGGATTGTCGACACATCGGGCGGCTTTGCTGGTCTTGTTTTACCATTGCCGAAATGTCTTGTAAATCGGGATTCCGAGACTGATCTGGTCTTCCTGGGAGAAGGAATATCCTTCGTTGACCATGAGAGCTTGTGATGGGCTAAGTTGGGACACCCCTGCAGGGTATAAACTTTCAAGACCTGTGCCCACAGTATCTGGCAGATGGGATTTTGTTAATTTTCGGTTGTAGATAACTTGACACCAGATTCGAATTAAAACGCATCAACCGCATGTGTAGCCGTGAAGGTCTCTTTTCGGCGGAGTCCGGGAAGTGAACACGGTTTTGGGTTATGTTTGACGTAAGTAGGAGTTCAGGATCAATTCTTTATCATTGCTAGCTTCACGGCCGTTCGTTTGCTTCTATTCTCGCTCTTATTTGCGTATGTTAGCCACCATATATGCTTAGTCGCTGCTGCAACCTCACCACTTTAACCCCTTCCTTTCCCATTAAGCTTTGCTAGTCTTGATACCCATGGTAATGGGATTGTTAAGTCCTCGTGGCTCACAGATTACTACAACAACAGTTGCAGGTGCAGGTTATGCGATGATCATGACGCGAGAGCGATGTTTGCCTATTTTGGAGTTCTTCTGCTTCTTCTTCGATCACGGGATAGGTTTCAGGTCGGCAGCCTAGGCTAGCAGGGTGGATGTCGTTTGAGTTTCTGTTTGTGTTTCATCCGTAGTTGGATGGTGCTCTTATGTAAGATGATGTTGTACCCTTGTGGCATTTGTATGCCTTGTATGTATCCCCATCTACTATGTAATGTTGATGTAATGATATCCACCTTGCAAAAGCGTATCAATATGCGGTTCTATCCTTGGTGGGACCTTCGAATCTCATTAGGATAGTATCGCATATTGGGCGTGACAATTTGGTAACAGAGCCTCGACAGACCATAGGAGCCCCCTTGATTGATCGTGTAGTTTGATCATTGTTGAGTCCAGAAAAAAACTGTTTTCGGAGCATAGTTATATTGGAGAGTAGGAATTCTTTTTACTTCTCAACCTCTTCGTCGCTCTGGTGAGGAATCTTGACGCAGTTGTTTTGAATTGCTCCTCTTCCCCTTCAAACTTTCTTTAGGATCATGAAGTGGGTCTTCCGATCATTGGTTCTCCACTCTTTTCATCCGGTGCATTTCTCATCAAGTTGACTCGAGCCTCTTCATCTTTGAGTTCAATCGTCAGTTGTTTTATTTTTCCCACCCGCCCACCCCTTTTCATCTCAGAGTCGGAGTCCGTAATCGAGTATCCATCCTACTCGTGCGAAGTCTTTGCTTTCTTTCTTCAATGATTTCAACCGGTGTTTTCTCTTCAAGATATTCGTCAGTTCCCCCTTCCAAGTTGCCTTTGTTTTACCGCCCTCCCACCCTCTTCTTCCCGGAGCCTGAGTCTCTTTCGAGCATCAATTTCATTCGTGTGGAGCCTCTTCAGTCTTCCCTCAATTATTTCAACAGGTGAATTCTCGTCTCGTTTGACATTCTTCATCTCTTTTTCCTTCCCGTGGATTCAATTCAAGTTTTTCAGGTTGATCATATTCTTTTCCGTAGCTCAAGTGTTTTCCCTGCTTGTTCGCCTCTCGCCAGTTTAAATTTCCGGAGTGCTCAAGACATCTCAGGAGATTCGTCGGTGTTCCAGTTAATTCGAGGTTGTCACCTCATTCAAATATTTCAATTGTTCCGGTGCATCGTCTATCTATTCAACAATCCTTTTCAGGCGTGTTTTCTTTTATTGGGCCCTAACCCACAGGTCTTTTCCCTCTAATTCCCCCGGAGTTATTCTCAATTATTTTCATTGTTGCCTCAACCTCTTCGCTTTTTCATTCTCCCGGAGTATCTCAGTAATTTTGGTGGTGTTTCCCATCGTCATTTGAAGATCGAAGAAGAGTTTTTCCTCTAAATCTTGCCCATTCTCTCAAGGACTCACGGTTCTAGTTTCATGCTATCGTCTCGAATTATTCCATTTTTCACATATTCTTTTCTTACCCAATTCGGAGTATGTCAGGAGTTGTTTTTACATTTCTTTTCACCAGAGGCCATCATTCTAGAGGAATTCTTTGTCCTCACATTTCAGCTACCGTTACCCAATTATCTCGGTTCTTCGTTCAAGTGGTCTTTAATCAGCTCATGATCTCTTTGTTCTTTTGCATCTAAATCCCCTCGAGCATATTGGTTCTTCTAATTCTTCCCGGTGATTCATTCTCTTTCATCAATCATTTTTCTAATTCTTATGATGGTTCGTTCAAGATTATTTTTCCTTGATTATCATATCAATTCATTCGTTCTTTCCAAATCCTACCGGTGGTTCATGAAGACTTTCTCAGGTTTTGTGCTATACCCCTTAATCCTTTTCAAGAAGAATAAGTAGTATGCAAAATCCATTGCTTGTCATCAATTTAATTTGATGAAGGATAAGCATACAATAAATCTTATTCTTATTTCCTCAAAGTGAGTAATACCTTCCTTAGGAGTTTGTTCTTGATGAATAAATTCTAGTTCCAAGTATTTTCATCTTTTCTTTTCCGGAGTTCAAATTTCCTCGGCCATCTAAATCGATGCAAGGCTTTAGTCTTATTCTTTTCATCCTTCATTCCTATCTCATCATATTTTGTCACCGGAGTTCTTCATGGTGGTTCTTCATGTTTTAATTCATTTTTCAAGAGGTCATCAAGATTATTGTTGGAGGAACTCAATTATTATTATTCTTGCATCTCGAAGTGCAATTAAATCTCCGTATTCATTTGAAGTGGAGTTTTGCATTTCTTCGTTCTTCTAAGCTATCCAATCATTTCCGTTTGTGGCCAGTTATCACCTTATGATCTTGAGATGTTACCTATAAGACCACAACAAGCTTATTATTTTCGTTGTTGATTTTCTCAACAACTCCGTTCAAACCTTCCTTCTAAAGATGCTTTCAATTTCATTTGTGGCACAAGTTGTCAGTTTCTTCTCCGTTCTTTACATTCAACTCTTTCAATTCTTTCCGGAGGTTTTGTGTCATGTACTCATCAAGTATCATTCCATCCTCTCAAGCTCGTGTTCTATTCCTCCATGTTTCAGCCGAAGTGCTGCCTAAATCCTTTCAGTCTTATTCGTTTCTTATCTCGTTCTAACCGGAGTGGTTTCATAGTCTATCTAATTCCGTGAGCTTTCGATTCTCGTCATTCTCGTCGTTCCTCTCTTCTTCTCGAGTGCTCTCGATTCTTTGGTTCTTCTCTTGAGTTCTTCTTTCACCTCATCCCTTTTCTCTCCCGTCTCGTTCCTAAGATCTCGGGACGAGATCTCTTGTTAGCGGAGGAGAGTTGTAATGCCCCGGATTCGATGCGCCAGATGTCTTCCAGTTATTCACTATCGCTCCCATGTCATTTCTTGCGTGTTGCATTTTTCCTTGTCATCATCTGCATGTTTTTCAAAACTTGCATCCATTCGGGTTCCCCCGGTTCTCTCTGTTGTCCGTTTTGAGCCCAACCACTCGCTCACGCCCGTCGCACCTCTCCGACCTTGTTTCGCGAGTGGGATAAAAATGTTTTCGGAATGGGCTGAGATTTGCCGAGTGGCCTTGGTATAGCACCGATAGACCGCCCGTCAAATTTTGTTCCATTTGGAGGTCGTTTGATGCCTCAATGTTTAACCGCGTAGCCCGAAACCCCTCTCTTTCTGCAGCCCAACCCCTCTTCACCACAGCCCATGAGCCCATCCAAACCCCCTCCATGCTCTCGTTCGTTCGATCACGATCGTGTGGGTGAAAACCGCTCCCCATTTGGACTCTCCTAGCTCCCTCTACCTATAAAATAGTCCCCTCCCCCAAAATTTGCGTCCAAACCCTAGCTTCTTCCTCCTCTCGCAGCCGGACACGTCCGGACCCTGCTGGACAAGTCCGCACCGCCGTCCCCGTCGAATCAGCGGCCGCCACCTGATCGCCCGCGCTGTCCCCGCCGTCGCGGCCCACGGAGCCCGTCACGGGCCCGCACGGGCCCAGATCCCGTCGCCGCCAGGCCCGGTCGCCGCTGCCGCTCCTGCCTGAGCGCCTCTCTGTCTCCCACTCCGGCCACCTTCCGCCGGCGCCCCTCCGCTGCCTCACCGCCGGTGCACCGCCGTGCCGCCTGATGAAGCCATGTACCTAGGGTAGGGTCATGGACCTGTCCAAGATACCCTCCCCAAGGACATTTCTAGAAGAAACCACCTTTCAGTCGACCTGGAAGGATTTCACTTGATGGACTCGAAGGCACTCGACCATGAAGCCAACCACTCGAATGCCAGGAGACCTAAAGTCACTCTGCACGCAAACGGTCTGTCATTAAGTAGCTTTTATGGTCATCATAGCACTTTATTTGTGTCGTTACTAGTAACGTCCGATCTTAATGTACCTTAAACCCTGCATAACTGAGGGTCGGAGGGGTCTGGCGGACTCTATATAAGCCTCCCGCCTCCTCAGTGTAAAGGGTTTGCACCCTTGTAACTCATATACACATAATCCAATCGACCGCCTCCGGGCTCCGAGACGTAAGGCTGTTACTTCCTCCGAGAAGGGCCTGAACTCGTAAACCTCTTGCGTATACAACTACTCCATATCTAGGATCTTGCCTCTCCATTCCTACCCCCCTATTCTACTGTCAGACTTAGAACCACGACACTTGGCGCCCACCGTGGGGCAGGTGTCTTAGCGACTTATTGGAGAAGTTGTGATTTTTCCGATTTCCTTCATCATGGTTTCAGGTGGAGTTTTGGTTGAGGGCCGCGAGATCCATCTCGGCGCACTCACGTTCATCGCTGACGACTCCTCTTGGCTTCAGGAGGCTCTGCTCGACATCGACGCGCTCCCTGTTCGCGGGGCGACGCACTTTCGCGCGTGCGTCCGCGGCGTCCTCCTGCGTCAACCGTCGACCCAGTATCGGTCGACCCCTGTGTCATCCTCCCTCCCTGTTTCCCGCCAGCGCAAGCGTTCCGGTCGGTCGAGGCTTCGGCGGTGGGTGAGGCACACGGTGGCTCGCCAGTCGGCCATCCCCCAAGTTGTGGTGATCGAGCCCGACGAATCTCTCTAAGGCCTATTCAACTGGCTCCGTTGAGACTGCATCTGAGTGCGACAGCAGTGATCCAGCGGTGGAGCTTCTGATGGTCAATGGACTGTGCAGTCCTCCCGGTTTTCCCCGCGCTGATGGAGGCGACGGCGGAGGCGAGCCGGCGCAGGTCCATGAAGAGTATCTCCCCGAGCCCCTCAGTTCTCTACAGAGGGAAGAACTTTGCCGCCGGAACATGGATGTGCTACACACTCCTATCGTTGGAGAAACCCCCGAGGCTCATGCCTTAGAGGACGCGCGCCTGGCCAACTTGGCTGAGCGCACTCGACTGGAGAACCTCCAGCGAGCACTCGACGAGCGTGCGCGGCAACGGGTTCCAGAAACCAGTCGACGTCAACTCTTTCCACCACCTACTCAGGTATATCAAACTCCGATTCAGAATCTAGCAGCTGCAGCCCGTATAGCAGAGTCGATTCAGCCTTCCCAGTCAGAGGCTGGCAGAGGCTTGTTACAGATCAGAGCATTACTCCGAGCAACAGGAGATCAAAATTCAGTTGTATCACAGTCACGGAATAGGATTCACAGCAGATCCGCCGCTGCAAATACACTCCAGTCGGCCCATAGCCCAAGATCGCCCCCGAGGCGTGAGGAATGTGGAGACTGGCATGATCAGTACAAGAACCGTGAGCAGTATGATCACCGCTCGATCGCAATGATCGACGTCGAGTGCCCACCCCTCCCCCTAGGGGTGGATCGTACACGCCTCGACAGCAGGATGACAAACGTCAACACAGTGTTGTGCGAAGGATTCCAGTCGACCCCAGAAAACCAGGCTTTGAAGCGAGATCCATTATCGTTCAAGGTTTGGTCGACAGGAACAGAGCTCACCGAGAAGGTCATGACAGAGATGTACCCACTGGCAGCAGAGTACACTTCTTAGGACCAGAGTGTTTCAGCAGAGCCATCAAGGCTGCGGTGATTCCTCCCAACTTCAGGTTGGTGCCTCGAGTCAGTAAGTTCACTGGTGAGTCCAAGCCTGATACTTGGCTTGAAGACTGCCGAGTGGCTGTTCAGATTGGCGGCGGCAACGATGAGGTGGCCATGAAACACCTGCCTCTTATGTTGGAAGGCTCGGCCAAAGCATGGTTGAATCAGTTAGCACCCAGCAGCATTTACACTTGGGAAGATCTTGCCCGAGTGTTTGTCAGAACATTTGAAGGAACTTGCAAGCGACCAGCAGGGTTGACAGAGCTGCAGTCTTGTGCGCAAACGTCGAATGAAACTTTGAGGGATTACATCCAGAGATGGATCATGTTGCATCACATGGTAGAGAATGTATCTGATCACCAGGCAGTCTGTCCCTTCAAGGAAGGCGTTAAGTACAGAGAGCTAAACCTAAAATTCGGTCGAACCGGAGACATGTCTCTGAGTCAAATGATAGAGATTTCCACCAAGTATGCCAATGGTGAAGAAGAGGATCGGCTCCGGAGTGGCAAGCACAAGTTAGTCGCCCTCGAAACCGGGGGAGGGAACTGCAGTCGGAAGCAAAAGCGGAAAGCCGAGACAACTGCTCCTGGAGAAGCCTTGGCTGTGACTCAAGGAAAGTTTAAAGGGAAGCCCAAAGGGTCTTGGAACCCTAAGAAGGTGAAGGATAAAGAAGGGAACAACGTGATGGATTTGCCGTGCCACATCCACACGAAGAAAGATGAGGAGGGTAAATTCATTTACCCGAAACATACCACTCGACAATGTCGGCTCTTGATCCAGCAATTCCAGGGGAAATGGCCCAAAGATAAGGAAAAGGAGTCGGACAAAGTTGAAGACAAAGAAGATAGTGATGATGGATATCCCCAGGTCAATTCCACCCTGATGATTTTTGCTGATGTTGAAAGCAAAAGTCGATTGAAAGTTATCAACCGAGAGGTGAATATGGTTGCTCTGGTGACACCTAGTTATCTGGAATGGTCTTAGACTGCCATCACATTCGACCAGTCCGATCATCCGACGAACATAGCCACCCCTGGGAGGCAAGCTTTGGTGGTCGACCCAGTCATCAAAGGCACTCGACTGACTAAAGTCTTGATGGATGGTGGCAGTGGCCTGAATATATTGTATGGAGAGACACTGAAAGGGATGGGCATTCCGATGTCCAGACTCAGTACCAGCAACATGAGTTTCCATGGAGTCATTCCTGGAAAGAAGGCCGAGTCACTCGGCCAAATTGCTCTTGATGTTGTTTTCGGTGATTCCAAGAATTACCGCAAAGAAAAGTTAACGTTTGAAGTTGTGGATTTCCAGAGTGCTTATCACGCTATTTTGAGCAGGCCAGCTTATGCACGCTTCATGGCTCGACCATACTATGTGTACCTCAAATTGAAGATGCCTGGTCCCAAAGGTGTGATCACTATTACTGGCAATCGGAAGAAGGCAGAAGAGTGCTTTCAGAAAGGCTCAAAGATCGCCGATGCTCAGATGGCAGTGGTAGAGCTACAGGAATACCAGAAAACTGTAGATCCTAGTGATTTGTTGCGAGCCAAGAAGCCCGCTTCGGAGTCAGCGTTTCAGTCGTCCGGTGAGACAAAGCCGATTCACATTCACCCGACCGACCCCAGTGCTGCTCCGACTCATATCTATACAACACTCGACTCCAAAAAGGAAGAAGCGCTCATCCAGTTCCTCCGTGAGAACTGGGACATCTTCGCATGGAAGCCTTCTGACATGCCGGGTGTTCCTAGGGGGCTGGCTGAGCATCGTCTACGAGTCGACTCAAAGTGAAACCTGTCAAGGAACATCTTCGACACTCCGCTGTCCAGAAGAGAAAGTCCATTGGCGAGGAGGTGGCTCGGCTCTTAGCAGCGGAGTTTATCCGAGAGATTTACCACTCCGAGTGGCTCGCCAACGTTGTCATGGTCCCCAAGAAGGACAAGTCACTTCTCATGTGCATCGACTTCAAACATATCAATCGGGCCTACCCGAAAGATCATTTTCCTCTCCCCCGCATCGACCAAATAGTTGACTCGACTGCGGGATGTGAGCGCCTGTCTTTTTTAGACGCCTATTCCGGTTACCATCAGATCCGTCTGTATGGACCCGACGAGATCAAAACAGCTTTCATCACTCCATTTGGGTGCTTCTGTTATGTCACCATGCCATTCGGCCTCAAGAATGCCGGAGCCACGTTCATGAGGATGATTTAGAAGTGTCTTCTCACTCAAATCAGTCGGAATGTGGAAGCATACATGGATGATATTGTGGTCAAGTCACAGAAAGGTTTCGACCTGTTGGCTGACCTTGCTGAGACATTTGCCAAGCTTAGGAGGTATGATATCAAGCTTAATCCATCAAAGTGCACATTCGGAGTTCCTGGCGGAAAGTTACTCGCTTTTCTCATTTCCGAACGAGGAATCGACGCCAATCCAGAAAAAGTCGGTACTATACTCCGAATGAAACGCCCTGTGTGTGTGCACGATGTCCATAAGCTTACTAGATGCTTGGCCGCTTTAAGTCGATTCATATCTCGTCTCGGTGAAAAGGCATTGCCTCTTTACCGACTGATGAAGAAAACAGACAAGTTCGAGAGGACTCCTGAAGCTGATGCAGCATTTACAGAGCTAAAAGCCCCGCTCTCCACCCAGCCGGTGCTTGCTGGCCCAATCAGCAAAGAGCCTTTGTTGCTTTACATTGCAGCCACAGGACAAGTCGTCAGCACAGTACTTACGGTCGAACGGGAAGAAGAAGGAAAAGCCTTTAAAGTTCAGCGCCCAGTATATTATCTTTCTGAAGTTTTGACCCCATTAAAGCAAAGATACCCTCATTATCAGAAGCTTGTATATGGGATTTATATGACCACAAAGAAGGTTGCTCGTTACTTCTCTGACCATTCCATTACAGTCGTCAGTGACGCTCCATTGTCAGAGATTCTACACAACAGAGATGCAACCGGTCGAGTGGCAAAATGGGCGATTGAA
Organism: Triticum timopheevii; assembly: GCA_963921465.1. NCBI lineage: Eukaryota > Viridiplantae > Streptophyta > Magnoliopsida > Poales > Poaceae > Triticum > Triticum timopheevii. The sequence continues at coordinate 391,002,711 of OY997274.1, forward strand.
CTCCTTCCCTTGGATATCAAGTTTGAGGCAAAGAAAGCCATCAAGTCCCAAGCAATAGAAGATTTCATCGCCGAGTGGATGGAACAGCAACTGCCGACTCAAGTTCACTCGGAGCACTGGACCATGTTCTTTGATGGTTCTAAGATGCTGAATGGTTCCGGTGCTGGGGTAGTGTTTGTTTCCCCCCTGAGGAGATAAGCTCAGATATGTGCTCCAGATTCACTTTGATTCCTCCAATAACGAAGCAGAATATGAAGCACTTTTGTATGGGTTGCGTATGGCCATTTCACTCGGCGTCCGTCGCCTTATGGTCTATGGCGACTCAGATTTGGTGGTTAATCAGGTGATGAAGGAGTGGGACGTCAGAAGTCTGGCCATGACTGGTTACTGCAATGCAGTGAGAAAGCTAGAGAAGAAATTCGAGGGGTTAGAGCTTCATGATATACCCCGACTAAAAAATCAAGCGGCTGATGATTTGGCAAAAATAGGTAACCAAAAACTGTCACAGATCCGACTGAAGTTGAGGTCCCAGCTGTGGTCGACCTGGTCATGGAAGTTTTGGTTATCACTCCCGACTGGACAGTGTCATACATCGCGTATATCCTAAGGAAAGAGCTCCCAGAGAATGAAGAAGAGGCTCGACAGATCGTCCGTCGATCCAATGCCTTTACTGTGATAAAAGGACAGTTGTACAGAGAAAGCGCGACTGGAGTCAATCAGAAATGTATAACACCAGAAGAAGGTCAGATAATTCTCGACGATATCCACTCGGGGACCTATGGTCATCATGCGTCCTCTCGGACCATTGTGGCTAAGGCATACCGAGCGGGGTTTTACTGGCCAAGAGCAAATGATATGGCTAAGGAGATAGTCGACAAGTGTGAAGGATGTCAGTTCTATTCCAATATGTCACACAAACCCACCTCAGCCTTGAAGACCATTTCACTCATCTGGCCCTTCACTGTTTGGGAATTGGATATGGTTGGACCACTGAGAACTGGCAGGAGCGGCTTCACCCATGTACTGGTGGCAGTCGACAAGTTCACTAAGTGGATTGAAGCTAAGCCTATCAAGAATATTGATGCCGGCACTGCTATCAGCTTCATCAGAGAGTTGATATTCAGATATGGAGTTCCGCACAACATCATCACTGATAATGGGTCAAACTTTGATTCCGACGAATTCAGAGCTTTTTGCGCTTCTTAGGGCACGCGAGTCGACTACGCTTCCGTCGCTCACCCTCAGTCGAATGGACAAGCAGAAAGAGCAAACGGCCTAATTCTCAAAGGACTGAAACCCCGGTTGATGCTGATCTCAAGCACGCAGCAGGCGCATGGGTCGACGAACTTCCATCAGTTCTTTGGGGATTGAGGACCACTCCTAATCGGTCGACTGGTCGAACTCCATTCTTTCTGGTCTATGGAGCTGAAGCAGTTTTGCCGAGTGACTTGCTTCACAATTCACCCCGAGTCGAGCTCTACTCTGAAGATGAAGCAGAACAAGCCCGGCAGGATGCAGTCGACCTCCCATAAGAGGAAAGAGAGATGGCCATGATCCGATCGACTATCTATCAGCAGGACTTGCGTCGATTCCATGCTAGAAACGTGAAGAGTCGAGCCTTCCAAGAAGGGGACTTGGTTCTCCGAGTGGATCAACAAAAGCCACACAAGCTCGCTCCTACTTGGGAAGGCCCCTTCATCGTCACCAAAGTTCTCCACAATGGAATGTACCGTCTTTACAATGTCGATCGCCAGATTGATGAGCCACGAGCTTGGAATGCGGAGCTGCTCCGCCCCTTTTATACTTAAGTACTCACTCAGATGAGATGTAATAAAAAGTACCTCTGTAGTTTGTTTATCAAAGACAAGAGTGTTATGATTTTCCCAGTGATTGTTGTTGCTTTTGTTTACGTGAGAAATCCCCCAGTGGGTGCCTTAGCCGCGAATCCGTTTCGCTTAAGCTTGTAAAAAATTATTATTCCTACCGAGTGGTGAGCCAGCCTCCCACTCGGGGGCTTAGCTGCAAATCCGTTTCGCCTAAGTACTTGAAAATCCTACCGAGTGGAGAGCCAGCCTCCCACTCGGGGGCTTAGTTGCTGTCCAAGTACTCGCTTAAGGTTAAGAAATCCTACCAAGTGGTGAGCCAGCCTCCCACTCGGAGGCTTAGCTGCAGTCCAGTACTCGCCTAAGTATTTGAAAATCCTACCGAGTGGAGATTAACCCTCCACTGGGGGCTTAGTTGCAGTCCAGTACTCGCCTAAGTATTTGAAAATCCTACCGAGTGGAGAGCAATCCTCCCACTCGGGGGCTTAGCTGCAGTCCAGTACTCGCCTAAGTATTTAAAAATCCTACTGAGTGGAGAGCAAACCCTCCACTCGGGGGCTTAGCTGTAGTCCAGTACTCGCCTAAGTATTTGAAAATCCTACCGAGTGGAGAGCAATCCTCCCACTCGGTGGCTTAGCTGCAGTCCAGTACTCGCCTAAGTATTTAAAAATCCTACCGAGTGGAGAGCAAACCCTCCACTCGGGGGCTTAACTGCAGTCCAGTACTCGCCTAAGTATTTAAAAATCCTACCGAGTGGAGAGCAAACCCTCCACTCGGGGGCTTAGCTGCAGTGCAGTACTCGCCTAAGTATTTAAAAATCCTACCGAGTGGAGAGCAAACCTCCCACTCGGGGGCTTAGCTGCAGTCCAGTACTCGCCTAAGTATTTGAAAGTCCTACCGAGTGGAGAGCAATCCTCCCACTCGAGGGCTTAGCTGCAGTCCAGTACTCGCCTAAGTATTTAAAAATCCTACCGAGTGGAGAGCAAACCTCCCACTCGGGGGCTTAGCTACTGTCCAGTACTCGCCTAAGTATTTGAAAATCCTACTGAGTGGAGAGCAAACCTCCCACTCGGGGGCTTAGCTGCAGTCCAGTACTCGCCTAAGTATTTAATCCATTCCGACCCGCAAGGAGGATGAGGTGCAGGTCGACTGCTACCCTCTCCTTCAGAGCTACGCCACAAATACAATGTGTGCTCTGCAAGGACGACGAGGTGCAGATCGACTGCTACCTTCTCCTTTTGGAGCTACACCACAAATACAACATGCGCTCTACAAGGATGACGAGGTGCAGGTCGACTGCTACCTTCTCCTTCAGAGCTATGCCACAAATACAATGTGCGCTCTGCAAGGACAATGAGGTACAGGTCGACTCCTACCTTCTCCTTTCGGAGCTATGCCACAAATACAACATGCGCTCTGCAAGGACGACGAGGTGTAGGTCGACTGCTGCCTTCTCCTTTGGAGCTACGCCACAAATACAACATGTGCTCCATCCCGATCCGCAAGGACGCGGGTCGACTGCAATCTGTGCTCCATCCCTACCTGCAAGAGTGATGAAGTGCAGGTCGACTAGACTTTCCACGTCAGAGCTGGGTCTCAAGCATTAAACTATTCCGAGTGAAGAACAAAGTTCTCTCGAAAGAAAATGCAAGCATATTCAACAATAAGCCAAGTTCAGATAAGATCCTACGGATTCAGAAGTGCTCAGGCGTCAAGCCTGTAAAAGTTTATTGGTTACAAAAGAACTTGGCATTCCGAGGCAAATTTAAGGCGAAGCATAGAAGTTTTTCTTACTCCTCAGGTGGAGGACTGGAGGGCGCGACAAACTAGTCCAGGTCGATTCCGTCAGCAATCCAAGTGGCACAGCAGTGAAGGTCTCCATGAAAGATTGGAAGTCATGCTTCTTGGTATTGGCCACTTTGATGGATGCCAGCTTGTCCTCTCGCACATCCTTGCAGTGAACACGGACCAGGGATAGAGCAACATCAGCACCACACCTGGCAGAAGACTTCTTCCATTCTTGCACTCGACCTGGAACGTCATTCAGTCAAGTCATTAGAGACTCGAGGTTATTTTGAAGCGTCTCTCCCGGCCAGAGTGTCGTGTCGATTCGCGACGCTGCAACCTTTAGTCGAGCAAGGTAGTGAACAACTCCAGCAACACGAGACTCCAGTCGGAGCACGTTCATGGCGGCTTCATCCTTCACAGGAGAGTTAATGGGGTCCAAGCTTGTCTCCACTCGATTGGTCTCCTCCTCGAAGTTTTGGCAGAATTCTGTAAACTCAATTCGAAGTTAAGACAAAAGTTCTATGATGAGTCGATGATAACAAGTCAGTCGGATAAAAGAGATTACCTTCAAGCATGATGAATAACTTCTTGGCGAGCCTTCCCAGATAAGCCTCCAGATCGTTCTTCTTCCCCGCTAGTTCGCTAGCCTTGTCACTCAGAGCTATCTTATCATTCTTCAGACGTCTGGCCTCCTTGTTGGCCGCGTCGAGAGCAGCTTTTAGATTGGCGTTCTCCTCTTCAAGTTTACTGACTGAAGCCAGTTTTTCTTCCGCAAGCTTCGGTTTGTCCAAAGCCGCCTTCTGTGCCTCGGCGAGGTCATGGTCCTTCTTCTTCAGAGCCTCCTTCATTTTATCTGCAAAGTGACGATCAGATCAGAATCAGGAATGGGTATAAAGATAAAGACAGTTGTCAAGATTCTCACCAACCATACCTTTCGCTTAATCTTTCGTCTTCTTGAAGATCTCCTGAACAAGCTTCAAGTCAAGGTCGAGCTGGATATGTTTGTTTTCCAAATCAGTATAGCGAGCCACAAGCTCGCAAGATTTCTGCGAAAGGTCAGTCAACAGACATCAAAGATAGGTTGCTTCCGAGTGACTAAGAGGAAAATCGTAGCATTTCTAAGACTACAGCCGAATCAAAATATTCAACAGTAGTCTCGGGGACTACACCTAGTGGGTGCACTCAACGTGCCCCCACTGGTTCTACTGACTCGGTTCGATCAGTCGACCGGAAGAGACAAAAAGGTTATGATCCTAATACAATAGCACTATAGCTAACTATGAGCAGTCAGCCATGGTCTCATCATGATCTACCAAAAAAACACAGGTTCTTCAGACCTTAGTCGACTGACAGCAGTCGACCATGGTCTCGGGGACTACACCCAGTGGGTACACTCAGCGTGCCCCCACTGGTTCCAAGATTCCATTCGACATGGTCCGACCAGACCGAGTGAAGAAGTTCAAGATATAAAGACTACAGTCGACTTGTCACACCCTAGCTAGTTCATGCATTAGAGTGTTTCATCATGTCTATTTTTCTCAACAGAAACTTGAAATGGGGATGATAGAACCCCCAGCCCCCTCTGAATCCAACTAGGGTTTACTAAAAATATTTTCAATGAATCTGAAAGGCCCTTCCAAAATGTCCATCATTTTTGTCTTGGTTCAGAACCTCTGCCAAAGGTGATGCACAATTTTCTAGGTCATCCTAAGGTCTTTGAATTAAATCATAAGTATTTGAATTTGGGCATTTAAAATTTATAAAATATTTCAAATGCTCAAATATTCCCAAACTAAAATGTTCCATGCTGGAATTATTCCAACTAAGGACCAGGTGCAGTTTGGTGATTTTTGAAATTTCTTAGGTATTTTTAAAAATGCAACAAACCTGCAGAATAAATAAAAAAACAGGAAGAAGGGGAAGTCTTACCTGGCGCCACCTAGCAGGCCCACCTGCCGGCCTAGCCCAGCCACCGCTCCAGCGAGCTGCTTGGCTTGGCCAGGCAGGCAGGCAGCTGCTCGACGGCGAGCACAACATGCGTGCCACGCATCTGCCCGCTGCCTCGCCGCTCCCCTCGTCCAGCTGATGACGGGGATCGAACCCTCTCCCTCTCCCTCTCCCCGACCCTGCAGACACCAGCTCCTTCCCCCAGTTCCTCTCCCTCGCTCTCCCGCGCCATGGCCGACGCCACCGCCGCCGCACCCTCGCCGTAGTCGCGCTCTCCGTCAACCCCGAGCTGCGCCACCGTGTCCAGGAGCTTCGCCGCCCTCCGCTCCTTCGAACAAGACGAGCCCCGAGCGCTCGCTTGCCCTGAAGCCACTGCCCCGACCTCATTCGACCTCGCCACCGCCGGAGATCCCCTTCACCGTCGCTGCCGCACCAGCTCATCTCCGACCGTGTCGTCTGCTTCCTCAAGACCGCTGTGAGCCTGGCTACCTTCTCCCCCTTCCCTTTCTCGCTCTCGTGCACCACCGCGAGCACACATAGCTCACCCACACGCGCCGCCGCGGAGCTCGTCGCCGACGTGTATCCGGCTAACCACCGGTCACCCCACCATGTCTAACGCACTCACCGCGTCCCCAGGGGCCCAACGCACCTCACCACGTGCCTCGCCGTGCCCCGTAGCCTCGGATTCGTCTTCACTTGACTCCGGCGACCGCCAAAGTCGTCGCCGGCGACGTCTTCGGCCACCCTGAGCTCAACCACCGCCAGCAAGAGCTGCGGCTCGGTCCCAGCTACCTGTAGATGCTCTTTGCCGCCCATTTGGTCGCCGGAGTGCACAAAACCACTCTCGCCGCCGCGTTCGGCCTCGCCGGCAGCTAGACGCCAGCGTGTTTGACCTTGACTTTGACTAGGGTGGGTCCAGGTTGACTCCCCTGAGTCTATGACAAGTGGGCCCCCCCTCTGCTAATTAACCTGTTTAGATTTAACTAAATTTAGTTAGTTAATTAACTACTGACATGTGGGACCCACTGGTCAGTTTGACCTGGACCGGCCTGTTGACCTGCTGAGGTCAGCATGACATCATGCTGACGCAGTAATCCTTTTCTAGAATTAAAATAAATCCAGAATGATTTATAAATTCCAGAAAATACCCCAAACTTCAAAAATTCATAGTAAATCAACCGTAGCTCCAAATGCAAAGTTTTATATATGAAAAATGATCATAAAAATCCAATCTATCCATCTGTACTGGTTTCATGCATGTTTAAGCAAGCTAACCTGATGTTTAGAGCAGAACTAGATTAAGCACTTATAAGGGCCATGTATGAGTTTGAAACTTGAATCTTTGATTCAAAATGGTTCAAACCCATCTGGTTTTAGTTGCATTAGCCCAACACACTCATATTGCCATGTCTCATGCATACATCATATTGTTGCATATTGTTTGGTAATGTTGTGCATCGGTGCTCTTTGTGGCAGGTTCTGCCTCCGAGGAGTACCACGATTACCCTAGCGAAGAACAATATCAGTGCATCGACCCATCAGGCAAGCAACCAACCATTTGATCATATCGATACAATCCCATGTTCTCGCTCCTGCTCTCTTTTACTGCATTAAGACAATGCGTTTCAAACTGCTGTGTGCTACGGTAGTTGAACCCATTTCCTCTGCATGACCTGTCATTGCCACAGTAACTAGATGAAACCCACTAGCATGTGTAGGAGTTGATTGAGCCATATGTATGTGTTGTTCGTACCTTGCTGTGCCTTCTATGCTTAGAGTCGTGTTAGGTCTGGTTCATCTGGGTGATGGGCTAGAGTGAAATGATCATGCCGGTAATGAGAGTGATGTGGTGAACACGATTTGGTAAAGGTATCGATGAAAGGCCATGTAGGAGTACATGGTGGGTTGTTTCATTGAAGCCGACCTTAAGCACTGAGATCTGTATGTGTGATTTAAGATACATCTACTAGCATGCATTGGGCCCTGAAATATGACCCCGCTCGACTTCTTATTCACTCTAGTCCTCTGTCCAGGAGTTGCAAGTAGTTTCTGGTGTTTGTAGTTTACTGGAGGCCGTGGACAGCGCTGACCCGTGGGGTGGGCTGTGATGCGGTAGGTACGTGGCCGGGAATACCGGGCACCCGTTAGGTGTCACGGAACCCTGTACACATCGTTCGGGGCCGTATGGGAAACCTCGGCCGGACTCCCTGCGGATGGAACCTGGATAGGCGATAAACCTGGACTAGAGACTTAGGTGTTTAGGTAGGTCGTGGTCTACACCCACGTCGGCTTTCGCTTGAAGTCTGCCGAGCACATGTCGTGTGCAGACGCTAAGTGGTGGAAACATGTATGAAGAAGTACACCCCTGCAGTGTTAACATGATCTATTCGAATAGCCGCGTCTGCGGTAAAGGACTACTTGGTTGCCTATACAGTTCATAGACAAGTAAATGGATACTACTAAAAATCTCAAGATAAGCGTGAGTGCCGAGGATGGCTCTTCCGTAGGATGACAGAGGTGGATCCTCGGTGGTGTATTGAGGTGGTGAGTAGTGGACTCGTGTGCGCAAAACCATTTCAAGTTGGTGTATCATAGGATAGCTTAGCCAAGAGTCAAAGCTGTCTTGCTGCAATAACCCCACAAACCCCCCCTTGATAATGTGCATGTATGTAGGATCTGATGTAAGTCTTGCTGAGTACCTTTGTACTCATGTTGCTTTAATTTACATTTTTCAGAAGACGCTGCAACCCCTTCTGATGGGTTCTTCGTAGACGTTGACATCGATGAGTAGACCAAGGCCCAGGTGGTGATCCTGAGCTTGTGAAGGACCACGTAGTATATCCAGGCTTTCCCAAGCCTCTTTTATTTTACTAGTTGTCTGTACTCAGACAAGTTACTTCCGCTGTTGGCTTGTATGTCTGTATGACTTGAATGCTGGGTCGTGTGACCCGTACTTGTGTGTATGATATGTATGGCTCTCTGAGCCTTAAATAAAGTACTTGTGTTGTAGAGTCATGTTGTGATGCCTTGTTGTATTTGCACATATCGAGCATATTGTGTGTATGATTGAAATGCTTGGTACGTGTGGGGTCTGACTACCTAGTTGTTTACTCTTAGTAGCCTCTCTTATCGGGAAATGTCTCCTAGTGTTTCCACTGAGCCTTGGTAGCTTGCTACTGCTCCGGAACACTTAGGCTGGCCGGCATGTGTCCTTCTTCGTTCCTGTGTCTGTCCCTTCGGGGAAATGTCACGCGATGGATACCGGAGTCCTGTTAGCCCGCTACAGCCCGGTTTACCGGAGTCCTGCTAGCCCAGTGCTACAGCTCGGATTCACTAGCTGATGACCGACACATTCGATGCTGGGTCATGGATGCCTGTCCCTGTAAGTCTGTGCCACTTTGGGTTTACGACTAGCCATGTCAGCCCAGGCTCTTTACCATATGGATGCTAGAGACACTATCATATACGTGTGCCAAAAGGCGCAAACGGTCCCGGGTAAAGGTAAGACGACACCCGTGGGAATACCATGCATGAGGCCGCAAAGTGATATGAGGTGTTACATGCTAGATCGATGTGGCATCGAGTCGGGGTCCTAACACGACTGCCAGCAGTCCACCATAGTCTTCGGGACTACACCCAGTGGGTGCACTCAGCATGCCCCCACCAATCCAAAAATTCAATCGACACACCCAGTGGGTGTACAGATACAAAGATCTTCGGAAAGAAAGTCTTCCGATAGCACATCCTAACAGAACAGGAGGTGACCAACTAACCTGGACGTTGGTCTGAAGGGCTGAGCTAGTGTCATAGGCCGCCTGGCTGGCTTCCCGGATCGCCTTCACCTGCTCCATCATGATCCCCGCCTGGCATATAGCCTCCTTAGCAGCACCCGCTTGGTCCTCTGGGATGTGGTGTTTGGCGAAAAGGGAAGGCGGGTCAGCAGTCAACGACAAAGGTCGAGCACTCGTCAGCAGCACAGCAAAGGACACGAAAGTCCGAGTGATGTTGCCACCCTCCTGAACCAGTGTCTCAGGCTCTGATGCAGTCTGAGTGGTCTTGCCAGCCGACGCCTTTCTATTCCTCCTCGTCCTTAGAGGTTCCTCGTCGTCATCATCAGGGAGATCGATGACATGAGGAGGAGCTTCAGGAAAAGTCCAAAGTTAAAACGAAAATCCAATCAACCAAAAGCAAAACTACAGAGATCATACGAAGGTTGGAGGTGGCAGCGTCTTCCATTTCCTGGTCTTCATTCCTGGCGGAGGTCTCGAAGGTAGCAGCACTGAATATTTCGGAAACTAGTCGGTTAGCCAGCGAGTCGACCAAGAGTCTGTCCATGCTAAACGAGAAAACGCAAGTTCTGCTGTTACCCGGAAATGGTGGGAATGACCATTCTCATCTTGGGCAAGGCCTTCGGCGGATTTGATGATGCCGCTCGGGGATGCTTCGGTGCTTTTTCAATCGGCGCTGGAGAGGTCGTCCGAGGGCGCTTCGACGACTACCCAACAGGCACAGTCGCTTTGCCACGCTCGACTGCGGGGTCGTGGATGAGCTTGGATCGCCTTTCCGTGCGAGGAGGATCGACTTCCTCCTCCTCCTCTTCACTAGAGCCGTAGTCATCCTCTTCCCCCTCACCATCAGATTGGCACTCCTCCCCACTTTTGCCTTTGCTCGCCTCCTCCTCCTCGGCCTGTTCTTGCACCCTGTTGGGCATCGAGTACATCTCAGTGGTATCCTGGAAGACAACAAACAAAACAAAAGTCAGTCGATTGATTTTAAGCAAACGGAATAAAGAAAGCAGGATCACAATCAGAGATGCAGAATTGGACCTTGTCTACTTCGTATGATTGGTCGAGTGGAGGAATCCTCCTGGCTCCTCGGGGGTTGTCTTTGTTCCCTGTGATGGCAGCCAGCCACCTCTCCAGTGTGGCATCCTCGACCTCCTCCGGGTGGATCTGAGTGGTGTCCTCAGTGCCAGAATACAACCACATCGCATGGTCTCGAGCTTGAAGCGGCTGGATGCATCGTCGGAGGAAGACCTCCAAGAGTTCCATGCCGGTCACCCCGTCACGAATAAGCTAGACAACACGTTCGACCAGCAGGTGTGCCTTCTCCTCCGGTATCACCTTCAAAGAGGAAGGCTTCCTCACTCGTTCCATGGAAAAAGGAGGGAGTCCGGTCGACTGCCCCGGCTGGTCTTTGCAGTAGAACCAGGTCGACTGCCATCCACGGACCGAGTCAGGTAGGATCATGACCTAAAAAGAACTTTTCCCCCTCATTTGAACCCCAAGACCCCCACACATCTGAATCACTTGTGTTCTCTCGTCACTCGGATTGGCCTTTTTCACCGTCTGGGAGCTACAGGTGAAAATGTGCTTGAAAAGACCCCAATGAGGCCGACAACCCAGAAAATTCTCGCATAAAAACACGAAAGCAGCGAGGTACACGATGGTGTTGGGTGTGAAGTGGTGGAGTTGCACCCCAAAGAAATTTAGAAATCCCCGAAAGAAAGGGTGAGGCGGCAAAGAAAACCCGCGGTCGACATGGGTGGCCAAGAGAATGACCTCACCCTCCCGAGGCTGCGGCTCAGACTCCTTCCCTGGGAGCCATGCCGACCCATGGGGGATCATTCCTCCATTGGCCAGGTCGTCAAGATCTTCTTGACGAATCGTCGAGCGGGTCCAGTCGCCCTGGATCCAGCCCTACGGCAGGCCGGCCCTCGATGAAGATCCGCCCCGACTGGTCGCCCTTCCCTTCGCCTTCTCCGTCGCCTTCTTCGCACGCTCCAGGGCCGCCGTCTTCTCTTTCACCATCGGCGCCGATGAGACGCGCACAGAGCAGCGGCACTGGGACGGAAGCGAATGCGGCAGATAAGTCTAAGGAAGACAGGAGGAAATGAGAGCGCACTGTTCAAAAACCCCCGCCCGGGGCCTTATATGAGGTTACTTCCGAATGACTGACTTGTAGGCCCGGGCGATCCTGTCAAATCTCGCAACAGTCGCGCGTGCGATACGTGGTGAAAAAGGTGGCATGGATATCGAGGCATCCCTACCTTATCCCATCCGACTACTGCGGCCTCCTCCGCCCCGCGCGCTTCCCGAAATTCGAATCCCGCTAAATCCACGGGCTGTAGAGCAACTCGTCAGACAGAAGATTTTCTCCACTCTGTCATTCGGAGTTCTCCAAATAAAGAAATTCACTCGACGAATACAAAGAATGGATCAAGGCTACTGAAAAAGAAGTTGGTGCCGTCACCTAAGTTCATTGATCCAAAATAGGACATACTCATAGCACGAAAATGGGTCGGAAGTGTGTTCAACTCCTTCCCCACTCAAACCTCGATCCATTCGGGAGCTAATGATGAAGCCATGTACCTAGGGTAGGGTCATGGACCTGTCCAAGATACCCTCCCCAAGGACATCTCTAGAAGAAACCACCTTTCAGTCGACGTGGAAGGATTTCACTCGATGGACTCGAAGGCACTCGACCATGAAGCCAACCACTCGACTGCCAGGAGAACTAAAGTCACTCTGCATGCAAACGAACTGTCATTAAGTAGCTTTTATGGTCATCATAGCACTTTATTTGTGGCGTTACCAGTAACGTCCGATCTTAATGTACCTTAAACCTAGCATAACTGAGGGCTGGAGGGGTCTGGCGGACTCTATATAAGCCACCCCCTCCTCAGTGTAAAGGGTTCGCTCCCCTATAACTCATATACACATAATCCAGTCGACCGCCTCCGGGCTCCAAGACGTAAGGCTGCTACTTCCTCCAAGAAGGGCCTGAACTCGTAAACCTCTAGCGTATACAACTACTCCATAGCTAGGATCTTGCCTCTCCATTCCTACCCCCTATTCTACTGTCAGACTTAGAACCACGACACCGCCCGGCCCCGCTCCTCCGCGCCGGGAACCCCACCGCCGACCGCCCGGATCCGGCATCGCCCGACGCCGCCGTCCCGCGCCTCGCCCGGCACCAAGCCCCGCCGCCTCAATCCTCGCCGTCGCCGCCCTTGGAGGACCGCCGCCGCTAGGATCGGGAGGATCCCGCGCCTCGGCCTCGCCGCCCCAGCCATCTCCGGCCGCCGCCATGCCGAGCTTGTCAGCCGCGCCGTGTGGCCGTGCCCCGAGCACCGCCGCCCCTGCTCCCTCCTCCTCCGCCGTCCCGCGCCCCTCGTCGGCGTTCCCCTCGCCGGAGAGCTCACCGGAGCTCTTCTCCGTCCAGATCCACGAAGGTGGATGAGATCCAACCATCCCCGATCCAAACTCTCGCGCCCCATCCCGGATCCCGCCGTCCCGTTGACTTTTTCCGCGAGGTGATTTTCTGCCAAGTCCCTTAAAACTTTGCATTCTGGTGCACTTTTCTTCATGCCATAACTTCATGTGTGCTGCTCCATTTAATGCATATGATATATCGAAACATTCATCAGGAGATGCTCTTCATTTTGTTCCATTGTGACATGCTTGTTTGAGTTCATATGGATGCCCCTAATCATCGTTGCAAGAGTGCTACATGATGTTAACTCATGTCTGTTAACAGAACTTGGTGATTTATCTTTTTCATTGCATTTTGTGTGTGCGTCCTATAAACTTGATGTATACATGAGTTTTAAAATACATCATGCCATCTTTACAGTGGTGCAATCCATGTATTTTTGTGTGTCTCATAGTGAGTGCATCAACCTTGAGAAGTAGGGTACTTGCTGTTGCTGTTTTGCTATGCTGAATCTGCTATATCATGATGCTATGTAAACCTGCTGCTACAAGTCATTCTATGCATAATCTGGAGATGTTCACTAAGGATGTATTGTTATAAATGTCATGCTATATCCATCCGTGCCCCTGGTTGCATTTATAGCATGTTGTAGCTTGTCGTAATTTTGCTCTCAAATTGCTAAATAATGTTGTTGTCGGCTTGTTAACATTAAGTTCAGTTTTGCCATGTCAATAACTAGTTATCCATGCACCCTATGAACTTGCTCTTGCCATGCTTAGCTTCACAAACATGTCTACTTACTATTGGTCACCTTGTCATGCCATGTATTGATCTTTGCTGAGTGGTACAAGCTCACCAACATGCCTACTTATCATTGTTCCTGCCATGTCTGAATCTGTCATATTGCTTGCCATGTTTGCATGGATGCTACCATGTTTTATGTTGATCTTTAGAATTAGTTCAGTAAGGGAGTTTTGTTCTTTGTCTTTAGTATTAGCATGACCTGCCTTTGTTTTCCATGTTAAGTTCCTGTAACATGTTGTTTGATAGTTCTAAACATTGCATCTTGATGTTATTTCTGCCATGTCCAGTGATTTCTGCCAAGTCTGTGAACTGTTATTATTTCCAATCTTGCCATGTACTTTTGAGCATGTTATAGTATTTTTTGGAGATAGCTCATTGTTCATGTTTTGTAACTCTTTACCTGTACTTCATGCCCATGCCTTTTGTTCTTATGTTGAGATGTTGTAGTATATTGTTTTGATGCTTGCTAGATGCCTAGTTGCTGTTTTGGACAGCTTGTCCTTTAAACTTGTATAGTGTATGTGTTGAACCGTTGCTCCGTTTTGAGTGTGCTCTATATGAAACTTGCTTGATTTTGCATGAAGTTTCATATTATCATGTTGCATCCATGTTTTGAGAGTGTTTGATTGATGTTTGTATGCATTTTGCACCAATGCCATGTTTAACTTGTTTTACTCATATCTTCTAGGCTGTAGCTCCGAATTAAATGAACTTATATGTAACTTGACTAGAATCTCATGTATATGATCTTGGTGCATCTTAACTTGCTATTTAACAACATGAACATAAGGTTTATTCAGTTCTGGACCAATTTCTAAATTTGCATATGAGGACTTACCGGAATTGTTATATGTTGATTCCAGCCTCATTTAACCTTGCTTTGATGTGTTGTTCTTGTATGCATCATCTCTTGCCATGAGTAGCTTCATGTAGTCTTGTCTTGCATCATACTTGGTTGAGCATCATGTCATGTATATGTGTGGTGTGTTTTCCATGTTGTGTGCTTCTTCTTGATAGTTCCCGTTTCGTTGCGATCGTGAGGATTCGTTCGTCTACGCTTGGTTCTTCGTGGCTTCATCTTCTTCATTGACTCGTTCTTCTTCCTAGCGGGATTTCAGGCAAGATGACCATCACCTTGGATCTCATTACTATTATTGCTATGCTAGTTGCTTCGTTCTATCGCTATGATGCACTTACTATCACTTGTTCTTCAAGCCTTCCCGAATTGCCATGTCAGCCTCTAACCTTTTCACCCTTCCTAGCAAATTGTTGCTTGGCTATGTTACTGCTTTGCTCAGCCCCTCTTATAGCATTGTTAGTTGCAGGTGAAGATGAAGATTGCTCCCTGTTGGATTATGTTTATGTTGGGATATCACAATATCTCTTATATTATTTAATGCATCTATATACTTGGTAAAGGGTGGAAAGCTCGGCCTTATGCCTGGTGTTTTGTTCCACTCTTGCCGCCCTAGTTTCCGTCATATCGGTATTATGTTCCCGGATTTTGCGTCCCTAACGCGGTTGGGTGATTTATGGGACCCCATTGATAGTTCGACTTGAATAAAACTCCTCCAGCAAGGCCCAACATTGGTTTTACCATTTGCCTGCCACCTATGCCTTTCCCTTGCGAGTAATTAACCCAAGGGTCATCTTTATTTTAGCCCCCCCCCCCAGCCCAATGCTTGTCTAAGTGTTGGTCCAAACTAGAGCACCGTGCGGGACCATCCCTTGACAACTTGGGTTACGTCGGTACCTGTACGCTTCGCTTATCTGGTGTGTCCTGAGAATGAGATACGTGCGACTCCTATCGGGATTGTCGACACATCGGGCATCTTTGCTGGTCTTGTTTTACCATTGTTGAAATGTCTTATAAATCGGGATTCCGAGACAGATTGGGTCTTCCTGGGAGAAGGAATATCCTTCGTTGACCGTGAGAGCTTGTGATGGGCTAAGTTGAGACACCCCTGCAGGGTATAAACTTTTGAGAGCGGTGCCCGCGGTTTTGTGGTAGATGGGAATTTGTTAATGTCCGGTTGTAGATAACTTGACACCATATTCGAATTAAAACGCATCAACCGCATGCGTAGCCGTGATAGTCTCTTTTCGGCGGAGTCCGGGAAGTGAACACGGTTTTGGGTTATGTTTGACGTAAGTAGGAGTTCAGGATCACTTCTTGATCATTGCTAGCTTCACGAACGTTCCGTTGCTTCTCTTCTCGCTCTTATTTGCGTATGTTAGCCACCATATATGCTTAGTCGTTGCTGCAACCTCACCACTTTAACCCCTTCCTTTCCCATTAAGCTTTGCTAGTCTTGATACCCATGGTAATGGGATTGCTGAGTCCTCGTGGCTCACAAATTACTACAACAACAGTTGCAGGTGCAGGTTATGCGATGATCATGACGCGAGAGCGATGTTTGCCTGTTTTGGAGTTCTTCTTCTGCTTCTTTTTCGGTCAGGGGATAGGTTTCAGGTCGGCAGCCTGGGCTAGCAGGGTGGATGTCGTTTGAGTTTCTGTTTGTGTTTCATCCGTAGTCGGATGGTGCTCTTATGTAAGATGATGTTGTACCCTTGTGGCATTTGTATGCCTTGTATGTATCCCCATCTATTATGTAATGTTGATGTAATGATATCCACCTTGCAAAAGCGTATCAATATGCGGTTCTATCCTTGGTGGGACCTTCAAGTCTCTTTAGAATAGTATCGCATATTGGGCGTGACATGATCGGACAAGAAGACCATGGGTTGAACTTTTGGGCGACTGGCTCCATCGCATAGACGTCCCTTAGTGCATGCTCCCATTCCCGCTTGGGGATATGGGTTGCGTATATCATGTTCACCATTTTCACTTGGGGAGGAAATTTCTTCTGTCCTCCTGTGTTCAGCGGCCGGGGCTCTTCTTCGTCATTGCTATGTAGCCCCTTTTCCTTGTTTTCGGCATTCAACTTGCCGGCCTGTTTGAATACCCAACATTCTCTGTTGGTGTGGTTGGCTGGTTTATCGGGGGTGCCGTGAATTTGACACGAGCGATCGAGTATGCGGTCCAAACTAGACGGGCCTGGATTGTTTCTCTTGAATGGTTTTTTCCGCTGACCGGACTTAGGGCCACTGAATCCGGCATTGATTGTTGTGTCTTCGGCATTGTCACCATTGTTGCGACGCTTGTGTCTGTTGCGACGTGTCTTGCCGTTGCTATCTCTAGCCTCGGAAGTGCCAGGTTTTCTTGATGTGCTGTTGCTGCGAGCTAGCCAGTTGTCCTCGCCCGCACAAAAGCGGGTCATGAGTGTCCTGAGGGCTGCCATGGACTTTGGCTTCTCTTGACCAAGGTGTCGGGCCAGCCAGTCGTCGCAGATGTTATGCTTAAAGGCCTCTAAGGCTTCGGCATCCGGACAGTCGATGATTTGGTTCTTTTTAGTTAGGAACCTAGTCCAGAATTTCCTGGCTGACTCTCCGGGCTATTGGGTTATGTGACTTAAGTCATCAGCATCCGGTGGTCGCACATAAGTGCCCTGGAAGTTGTCAAGGAATGCGTCTTCCAAGTTCTCCCAACTGCCAATGGAGTTTGCCGGCAGGCTATTTAGCCAATGCCAAGCCGGTCCTTTGAGTTTTAGTGGGAGGTACTTGATGGCATGTAGATCATCACCGTGGGCCAAGTGAATGTGGAGAAGGAAATCTTCAATCCATACCGCGGGGTCTATTGTGCCATCATATGATTCAATGTTTACGGGTTTAAACCCTTCTAGGAATTCATGATCCATTACTTCATCAGTGAAGCATAGGGGGTGTGCAGCGCCTCTATGCCGGGCTACGTCACGACGCAGTTCAAATGAGTCTGGTCTGTTGTATTCGGCCCTGCCGGACTTGTTTTTAGTATGTCCGGTGTGATGGCCATCATCACGCGTTGTGGCATGGCCCCGTGATCTGTAGATCAATCTTGACTGTCCTGCTTTGTTTTCCAATATGTCTCGCAGGTCCTTCATGTAGCCCCGGGCCTTAATATTATTTTTTGATTGGTGACGGGGTGTGGGCTAGAGTTCGGGATGATACGCCACTTTGTCTCAGCCACGAGGTGGCCGGTCAGCCGCATCATGCGCTAGTAGTGTAGGCTTTAATGCCTCCTCCTCGAGTTGAGGTAGAAACCTGCGCTTTGGGTAACTTTTGGTAGGGCGCTCAAGTCCGTATTCCTCGGCTGCCAGGACCTCGGTCCATCTATCAGTTAGCAGATCTTGATAAGCTTGAAGCTGCTACTGCTTCTTCTTCAAGATTTTTGCAGTGGCTATAAGCTGGCGCTTGAAGCGCTCCTGCTCGACGGGATCCTCAGGCACGATGAATTATTCGTCGCCAAGGCTCACTTCGTATTTAGAGAGGGGCATGTAATTATCATCCTCTAATTCTCCATCTGTTGCCTGTTTCTTAGGGCTAGCTTGCCCATCCTCCCGCTCGGCCTGCTCAAAGCCTGGCTGGGCGGGATTGTTTTCGTCTTCGGCACCATCCGGATTGTTATCATCTCTTATGCCCGTATCGCTATTTTTGTTATGGCGGGGCTTAGAGCGGCGCCTATGATGCCTGTGCCTAGATTGCTTCTCAAGGGGAATATCCTCCATTGCCTCATCGCCATCGCCCTCTTTGGGCGTGTCCACCATATGTATATCATATGATGAGGTGGTTGTCCAGCGCCCTGTGGGCGGTGGTTCCTGTTCTTCTCCTGCATCATCGTCCATACCGTCGATGTCTTCGGAGTTGAAGTCAAGCACGTCGGTTAAGTCATTGACGGTGGCTGTTAAGTGTGTGGTGGGTGGGTAACGAATTTCTTCGTTGTCCGCTTCCCACTCCTGCCGGACATAGTTCGGCCAAGAGTCTCCTGACAAGGAGAGAGACCTCAATGAATTTAGCACGTCGCCCAAGGGCGAGTGCTGAAAGATATCCGCGGAGGTAAACTCCATGATCGGTGCCCAATCAGATTTGATAGGCACGGACATGCGTGGTTTGGAGCCTATGGCCGGAGACGAGTCCAGGTCTGATGACACAAATTTCTTTGGATGTGAAGTCTGTGTTCGGCTCAAGCACCGATGAGTGTGCGACCTCAGTGACAGGATCCATCGACCCGTCCTTGGATGGCATGATCTGTTCCAGATTGATGGCCCGGGCAGCCGCAGGTGTGATCTCCCGAACATTGTCCGATGGCAGATCTAAGTCATGATCGTCGTGACTGTTCGGTGCACCTAACATGGGCTCGAATCCGTTGAAGATCAAGTCTCCATGGATGTCGGCGGTGTAGTTCAAACTTCCAAACCTGACCTAATGGCCAGGGGTGTAGCTATCGATCTTCTCTAGATGGCCAAACGAGTTGGCCTGCAGTACGAAGCCGCCGAATACGAAGATCTGTCCGGGGAGGAAAGCCTCACCATGGACCACATCGTTGAAGATGATTGAAGGAGCCATCAAGCCTTATCGTGACAACACAGTGGAACTCTCAATGAAAGCACCAATGTCGGTGTCAAAACCGGCGGATCTCGGGTAGGGGGGCCCGAACTGTGCGTCTAAGGCTAATGGTAACAGGAGGCAGGGGACACGATGTTTTACCCAGGTTCGGGCCCTCTCGATGGAGGTAATACCCTACTTCCTGCTTGATTGATCTTGATGATATGAGTATTACAAGAGTTGATCTACCACGAGATCGTAGAGGCTAAACCCTAGAAGCTAGCCTATGATTATGCTTGTTCTTGTCCTACGGACTAAACCCTCCGGTTTATATAGACAATGGAAGGGGCTAGGGTTACATAGAGTCGGTTATAGAGAAGGAAATCTACATATCCGAATATCCAAGCACTAGTACAGAACCGGCCTTTAGTGCTGGTTCATGACGGCCTTTAGTGCTGGTTCATGACGGCCTTTAGTGCCGGTTCACGAACCGGCACTAAAGAGTGGGGACTAAAGGTCCCCTCCCTTTACTACCGGTTCGTCACGAACCGGCGCTAAAGTGCCACCACGTGGCACGAGCCAGGCCCGTTTGCGTGTAGGGCATTAGTACCGGTTGGTAACACCAACCGGTACTAAATGTTTGGGTGTTTTTTTAATTTTTCTTTAATTTTGTGTTTTCAATTTAATTTAGTGATTGTTTTACATTAAAATGAGTTGTTAAATCATTAGGTGAAAGTACCGCGAATTAGTTTCAACTGGATGCATTATTGGATATCTCTAGCTACTAGCTAGCTAGCTAAGTGATCAAGTATATATATATATATATATATATATATATATATATATATATATATATATATATATGCCATATCCATATTATACTTGATCAACTATAATATATACGGATATGGCATATACTTGATCACTTAGGTAGGATCCATCCAGCTGAAACTAATCTGCGGTTTCTTTCATTAAATGATATAATAACTCATCATCATCATCATATTAATCATCATAGTCATGCATTACCGCTAGCTATCTAATTACCACCAGCACTACTAGCTTAAAGAAGAAACATTCACTTGTACCAGAAGCAAAAATATCATCGAGTTCAACATGATTGTCATGATATTATAAGCGTTCATATATAACACCACAAAAGAAAATCACTTAAGTTCATAACAAAGAACACGAACATGAAAGGACAAGTACTAATTAAGAGCAGCATGAACTAGCTAAATCACTCCTGCTAGCTACTCTCTCTCTGGTAAAATAGCATAGAACATGTATAGCTCTCCTGATTGATCATACTGGAGCATGCAGATGAACCTGTCTCCTAATCATGGGCTGCGCTTCTCATTGCTGCCCCCCTAATACTTCTCTACGATCATTAACAATTTTCCTCCAATCTTTCACTATTAAGCATTCATCGCTTCTAGAAATCCTGAATGCATTCATGTGCAATGCAGGATATCTTGACCGTAAGCTAACAATTGACATGTGACCTTTAGTCTCGATCCCCTGAGGCACAACTGTCATCGGGAGTCCCTGTTGAAGAACATCGTATAGTACTTTATTAATACACTTAGCAATGAAAGTTTAGCAAAAAAATTATGTATGCAAAATATGCACCAAGGACAAATAGTAAATATCTTACCATCATTCCTAAATAGATGCGACCGTAGTTCAATACCATCACTATTGGTCGCACGTTTTGAGTACTAACATTTCTAAGTGCAGGAAGAAAATTTGTCTTGATAGTATGAAGATTCTCAAGCCATGAAACATAATGACTTATCTCCTCGCAGTTTAGTTCAGCTCCAGGACAGTAGTAGGTCCTGTCTACCAAGCGCCGGACATGTTTGGTTGAATGGAGATAAGCTGTCAATAGAAATTAGTTGTCAGTTATTTTTGAATAAGCAATATCAAAGACAAAAATATAGTTGAGAAGAACTCACATAATGGTAGAACTGGAGGCGTCTGCACATCGACCCATATGTATCTATTATCTTCAATATCATCTTCCAGACAAATATCAAAGGTGATAACCATATCAAGCTCAAATTCATAAGCCTTGCATAGTGCTTGCCAAGTTTTGCATTCAAAATAGGTGTGCGTGTGTGCATTGTATACTTTGACGTTGAAAGTATAACCATCATGCTCAGTTTTTAGGTAAGCTCTCTTTACCTCCATAGTTTCCATATCTTTGAAACCTATCTTATCCAAGACAAAAATTCTTGCATGGCAGGGGATGCGCTAGTAGAATAGTGAAAATTAAAAATTATAAGTCAGGAAAATGAAGCATATATAAGTCATGCTTAATTACGAAAATAGACTTGTCGTTGTGACTTACTGTATCGAATTCGAAGGTCTCATCCAGCTTGATGCTGAATCGCCTACCATCAACAAGGAAATTTCTGTCGCACTGGCCGCGCTGGTCTTCACAGTATTCGCACATAATGAATTTTTTTTCGTCGTCAGACGACATTTCATATGTTCATATTAGGCGAAACATTAAAGACTTATTAATTCAATTAATTCAACTACTTCTATTAATTCAACTAAGCATTTACTAAAAATAAACTAGTTATATTAATTCAATTAGTTCAACTAAGCATTTACTAAAAATAAACTACTCCCTCCATTCCTAAATATTTGTCTTTTTAAAGATTTCAAATGGTTATCACATACGGATGTATATAGACATAATTTAGAGTGTAGATTCACTCATTTTGCTCCGTATGTATTCACTTGTTAAAATCTCTAGAAAGACAAATATTTAGGAATGGAGGGAGTAGTTCTATATATTAATTCAACTAGTTCAACTAAACATTTACTAAAAATAAACTAGTTATATTAATTCAACTAGTTCAACTAAGCATTTACTAAAAATAAACTAATTATATTAATCAACTAGTTCAACTAAGCATTTACTAAAAATAAACTAGTTCTATATATTAATTCAACTAGTTCAACTAAGCATTTACTAAAAATAAACTAGTTATATTTATTCAACTAGTTCAACTAAGCATTTACTAAAAATAAACTAGTTCTATATATTAATTCAACTAGTTCAACTAAGCATTTACTAAAAATAAACTAGTTATATATATTAGTTCAACTAGTTCAACTAAGCATTTACTAAAAATAAACTAGTTATATTAATTCAATTAGTTCAACTAAGCATTTACTAAAAATAAACTAGTTCGATCTATATATTAATTCAACTAGTTCAACTAAACATTAACATATTTCTAATTCATCTAACATTAACATTTCTAACATTCTAAAAATAAACTAGATAGTTCTAATTCATCTAAACATTAGAAAACAGAAAATAAGTAAAAAAAATATATGTGTGTGTGTAGTGTGTGTATATGTGTGTACGTACATGTGTAGTGTACGTGTAGTGTGTGTGTGTGTGTGTTTGTGTGTCTCTGTGTATGTGAGTGTAGTGTGTGTGTGTTTGTATGCGTGTGTGTGTGTATGGAGCGGGCCGGGCGCGTACGGGCGGCGGGGGCCGGGGACGGCGACGAGACGGGCGGCGGCGGCCGGGGGACGGCGACGAGACGGACCGACGGCGGCCATTCTAAAAATAAACTAGATAGTTCTAATTCATCTAAACATTAGAAAACAGAAAATAAGTAAAAAAAATATGTGTGTGTGTAGTGTGTGTATATGTGTGTACGTACATGTGTAGTGTACGTGTAGTGTGTGTGTGTGTGTTTGTGTGTGTCTGTGTATGTGTGTGTGTAGTGTGTGTGTGTGTGTATGCGTGTGTGTGTGTATGGAGCGGGCCGGGCGCGTACGGGCGGCGGGGGCCGGGGACGGCGACGAGACGGCGGCGGCGGCCGGGGGACGGCGACGAGACGGGCCGACGGCGGCCGGGGACGGCGACGAGATGGGCACGGCGGGGGCGGCGACCACGACGGGCGGCGGGGGCGCGCGGGCAACGACAACGACGGGGGCGGCGAGGGCGATGGCACGGCGGCGTGGCGGCATCGAGATCGAGAATCACGCGAGAAGTGGAACGAGAAGTGGCGACGATAACTGAATTTTCATAAGTGACATATATATAGGAGGGGCCTTTAGTACCGGTTGGAGCCACAAACCAGTATTAAAGGCCAATTTTGGCCAGCCCAAGCGGCGGGAAACGAGGGCCTTTAGTACCGGTTTGTGGCTCCAACCGGTACTAAAGGGCAACACATTAGTACCGGTTGGAGCCACCAACCGGTACTAATGGTCGTGCGCTGCCACCGCAGTGCGCTATGTTTAGTCGCACCTCGCCGAACGAAGGGCAGCCGCACTAGTTTATAAACCCAGCCGCGGCTGTCCTTTCGAACTCCTCTATATACCAGGCTTCTGGGCCTAACTAGGGCGCGCTGCCTTGTGAGCCTGCTGGCCCTTCTGGGTCTGTATTTGCACACCCAAGGTCTGGCAGGCCCACCGGGCAGCGCCCCAACATTTTTTTATAATTTTTTTATATAGTTATTTCTTTTCTGCTTTATTTTTTTCTTCTATTATTTCTGAGTAGCTTTTTGCTGTATTTAGTTTCTTTGTGAATATTTTTGCTTTATATAATTTTTTTCTTTTCTGCATTATTTATTTTCTTCTATTTATTTTTGAGTAATGTTTTATATAGTTATTTCTTTCTGCTTTATTTTTTTCTTCTATTTATTTCTGAGTAGTTTTTTTTTGCTGTATTTAGTTTCTTTGTGAATATTTTTGCTTTATATAATTTTTCTTTTCTTTTCTGCATTATTTATTTTCTTATATTTAATTTTGACTAATTTTTTTATATAGTTTTTTCTTTTCTGCTTTATTTTTTTCTTCTATTTATTTCCGAATAGTTTTTTTGCTGTATTTAGTTTCTTTGTGAATATTTTTGCTTTATATAATTTTTTTTTCTTTCTGCATTATTTATTTTCTTCTATTTATTTTTGAGTAATTTTTTTATCTAGTTTTTTCTTTTCTGCTTTATTTTTTCTTCTATTTATTTCTAAATAGTTTTTTTGCTGTATTTAGTTTCTTTGAGAATATTTTTGCTTTATATAATTTTTTTCTCCTCTTCTTCTTCTTCTTCTTCTTCTTCTTCTTCTTCTTCTTCCTCCTCCTCCTCCTCCTCTTCTTCTTCTCTCCTCTTCTTCCTTCTTCTTCTCCTTCTCCTCCTTCTTCTTCCTCTCTTCTTCTTCTCTTCTTCTTCTTCTTCCTTCTTCTTCTTCTTCTTCTTCTCCTCCTCCTTCTTCTTCCTCTTCTCCTTCTTCTTCCTCTTCTCCTTCTTCTTCTTCTTCTTCTTCTTCT